>JADKYO010000008.1:945000-3345000 GCA_016758845.1 Nigrospora oryzae | reverse complement strand
GCCTGCCGGCTAACCATGTTGCTCGTGTACAGCCAGGTCCGCCAGGGTATTGCTTCCAACACCAAGGGCACGGCCTTTGTCGTCTACGAGGATGTCATGGATGCGAAGCAAGCCTGTGACAAGTTGAACGGCTTCAACTTCCAGAACCGTTACCTCGTCGGTATGTCGCGCCTCTGGCTCTCTCTCCCTTGCCTTTTTGCCCGCCCGTCTGCCTGCCTGCCTGCCGATGCTGACGTGTCTTTGTCCAGTATTGTACCATCAGCCAGAGAAGATGGTCAAGTCAAAAGAGGACCTCGAGGCCCGCAAGGAGAACTTAGCTCAGCTCAAGAAGCAACACGGCATCGATTGACAATTTGACGGGCCTGCGGACAGGCTTCAGACTACCTGCTCTCGCCGCATGTCTGCAGACCCGTCATTGTCTTCTACTTCGACCTATGCGTCGTCCACAGCCCCTGCGCGCAGAGGACGATCGCCGCCGATTTCGCCTGTCCGGAAGCACGCGAAGCCGGCTGTTGTGGCTGCGGCCATGACGACTACGACAACAACCTCACCTCCTAAGGCGGCCGCCGTCACGATTCCAACCACCCCCACGGGCAGGAAGGGGCGACCTGACGACCTTGTCTACCACGCTCGCAGTACCCTGATGAGCTTTGTCCGGGGCTTCCGGCCGGACCGATCACCCAATAAGATGTGCATAACTTGACAGCAATGATTGATCCGACTACGTTTTCTCTGGTTTTCTTTCCACGTCAGACGCGGCGGTGTGGGTTTGGGGGGTCTGGCTTGGACTCCATGCCGGTTGCCTTTCCTTGATCGTCTCGGTGGGGTACTCTGGTCCCCGAATGGAGGCGAGACGCATGGCGGCTGGTTTTTTGACGGCTTTTCAGCCTGACACTTCGTTCTCTTGCGATGTCTTTTTCATGACTTAGGGTCGTGTGGTACTGGTATGCAGGACTTGGGCCTTTCTAGAGAGATGCGGACCGACCACTATGGGTGCAGTACAGGCAAAACTGCGGCCCAATCGAGAATGCAACGAGCACCCATCTCCCGATTTACTGCTCCTAATGGTGACGATGATGCCGGACCTCACGTAGCAGCAGGCGGCGTCCACCTGGAGAACCGTCGGGTCCCGCCGTTGCCAGGCCGTCTGCGGAAGTCCTACATGTTAAGTATGCGGCGTATAAATGTGACATGTTCGTACGTACGTGCCCCCGTGCCTCCCCGAGACCCGACTGCACTAATTTGGGGGGGGGGGGGGGGGGTCCATAGGTGCATAGTACTAAACGAGGTAATCTACATTGGCTTTCAGCCAATACGAGATCTGACCGGGTCACCCACGGTCGGTGTTTGGCTGGCACGCCGTTTGGGCCTGGGCGGGGGGGACAGCGCATACATCCAAACCGCCCTTGCAGTCTCATCTGTTAATGATCCCATGCAATCAATACTATGTACAGCGCTGCTCACGCAAGCCAAATGGGGTCGCAGGGAATGGATGCCACGTGTGTTAGTATGTACGAGAGGCGCAAGAAGACCGAGGCGGAAGGAGAATCCGCCACTGGCCGTCGCCGGAGCTGGAGCTGGCGGCAGCGGCACCTACCTCGAGTGCCATGTTATCAAGCCTGGTATGCACTACACCAACTACGTACCTGCAAACTTGCATACCTGGGCACTTCTTTACCTACCAAGATGCACATGCTGTGTAATAATGGTGAGCACTTATTGCCAATAATGTGGTTAGTGGGAGGTCAGTGAGGTCTGGCCCGGGCTCCGGCTCTCTTGCGCTTTCACTCTCTCCGTTCTCTCTGACGGCCCCTCAGCCCCTGCGCCCGCGCTCGTGACCCAGTGGAAAACACGGCACTGGATGCTCCTTTGTTGTATTCGCCTTGGGCTCCCAGGGACTCGTCTTGTTTCAAGTATGCTCCATCCATGACAGCTCGCCTTTTCCGGACCGCCATTGTGCTGGCGATTGCTGGGTTTTTTTTTTTTTCCCTTTCAGAACATTGGGTTCCGGGCCGCCTCTTCTGTAGCACGATCACCTCCAGCGTCCGTTTGCAACGCCCGTTTCGTACATTCGTTCCTTGCTTCCCGGACCCCGTTCCCACCCCCTCGCGTGGACAGGCACACGCGACCGTCGGCTACGACTACATTATCGCTTACACGCGCTACGCGGCAAAAGCAGGGCGTCCGGACGCACCGCGTGCCTGGCACCGACCTGGGTACGGATTTACCAAGGTACCTCAGCCCGACGTGCTGTCGGCACTGGCTTGGACCCTTGACTACCTACCTCAACCTGGGGTAGCCCCGACAACCAGAGTCACCAGAGGCCGTTAGCAGGCCGAGACAGTCCGGCCAAACAGCCCACGTCATTCATCCCACGCCGGGCCTTTCTCGCCGCCTCAACGCCTTTTCCCACCTCCCGCCTTCCAGCCGTTCCCTACCCCGACGGGCATCCACTCCCAGCTCTCTCCCACGTCGCCAGAGGCCATGCTCGGCGCCACCATCGCCGCCGCCTCATCTACCCGCCCCGTCGGCGTCGACGTCCCCGACCGCCTCGTCGCGTCTGCGTCCTCCGTCCTGGCGACCGCCGTGACCGCCGCCGTGACCCCGTCGATGACTGCCGCCGCCGTCGCCCCCGATGGCGGGAACGGGGAGTGCCAGCTGCTGGGCCCCTTCGCCCTCTTCGTACAGCTGGCCCTGGGCGGCCTGGCGCTCATGTCCCTGGTCTACAAGCGCTGGCGCGAGCGGCCGCAGCGCCCCGTCAAGATTTGGTTCTTCGACGTCTCCAAACAAGTCTTCGGCAGCGTGCTGGTGCACGTCGCCAACGTCTTCATGTCCATGCTAACCAGCGGCCGCTTCTCGGTCAAGCTGGAACCCGGCGCGGTCCAAGCCGCCGCGCGACTGCTCCGGCGGGATGACGAGCCCTACACCCCCAACCCTTGCTCCTTCTACCTGCTGAACCTGGCCATCGATGTAAGTGCCCTTGCCCGCCTGCGGGAGACCCTCCTCCCGGACGCCGCCGACGGTCGGCTAACGTAGCCGACAGACGACGGCCGGCATCCCGATCCTCATCCTTCTGCTGCGCGTCATCACCCGCCTGGTATCCTACACCCCCTGGGGGAAGCCGCTCGAGTCGATTGAGTCGGGCCACTACGGTAACCCGCCGAATGCGTGGTGGTGGCTCAAGCAGTCCGTCATCTACTTCGGCGGCCTATTCGGCATGAAGGTCTGCGTCCTCGGCCTGTTCCTCATCCTGCCCTGGATCTCCCGGGTCGGCGACTGGGCGCTGAAGTGGACCGAGGGCAACGAGCGCCTCCAGATCGTCTTCGTCATGATGCTGTTCCCCCTCATCATGAACGCCATGCAGTACTACATCATCGACAGCTTCATCAAGAAGAAGGAGACGGACCACGAGCGACTCCCCACCGAGGACCCCGACCGGGGCCCGGGCCCCTTTGAGGACGCCCTCTTGGCCAGCGACGAGGCCACCGAGAGCAGCGCGAGCAGCGAGAACGTGAAGCTGGCCCGGTCGGCCACCTTCAAGGGGGGCCGGAAGGGCCCCCGCGCCAGCAGCGAGGAGTACAACCCGGATCTCGACGGCCAGACCGTCATAGGGAGCAGCAGCAGCCAGGCCGGGAAGGCAACCTGAGAGAACGGAGCCGAGCATCCATGGGTACATTGATATATATGCGCACGTACGGCGTTTTCTTTTTTGGACATTCTTTCGTGCGGAACGGGGCGTTTGCTTTTTTGGGGGGCCACATACATCCATCCGTCTCGTTATTTGTAAATAACCCGGCTTGCGGTGCCCGACTTCTCCGATGCCAACCTTGTGAAGTCGCCACGAAAGCGATGTGCGCAAAAGACAACAAATCGCTGCTCACAAGAGGCATGCGGAAGCAAAGGTGGGGGAGCCCCGTGGCACCACTTTATCAGTGTACTATGCAAGTGGATGGCGCAGGACTATATACAAGGGTATCCACTCCATCCTCAGAACGCCAGGTTCCCGGGCTGTCGTGATGCTGCTTCCCATACCACATTATCCTTATGCAGCCTTCGCGAACCTCTTTCGACCTGCTCGTTACTACTGGGGCTTATACGCCCGGTATCCGGGATATGCCCCGCCGGTACCATTGCTCTGCGCCGGCGGTGCTACGGGCTCCGTGGTGCCCGGTCGGCTGAAGCCCGATGTGAAGTCGAAACCGCCCGTATTCTGGATGGGAGAAGCGAGAGGGGATGAATCGTATTGCTGCGCAGTCGGCGGCGGCTGTGCGAGCGGCGGCGGCGCAGCGTCGTATGTGTTCTGCCGGCGAGGTGCCGCGGCGTCGTACGTGTTCTGCCTGCGGGGTGCCGACGACTGCGAGAGCGACGATGGCGCCGCATCGTACGTGTTCTGTCGAAGAGGTGCTGATGGCTGCTGCCGGCCGTAGCTGTTGGGGGTCTGGGACCGCTGGTCATAGCCTCCGCCGTATCCCCCTTGGTTGGCTGCCGGCGGCTGAGGCGCCGGAGACTGCATCCGGTTCGGGGCCCCATAGGCACCATTGCCCTGGGGCGTGGGATAACGAGGAGGCTGTCTTCCATAGCCAGCGGCTGCCGGTGTCCCGCTTCGTGAGTACTGATCGTATGGCATCGGCGTTTGAGACGGGGCCGGGTAACCTTGGTCCATAGGGCCACGCGCGTAAGCTCCATTGTCATAGTCCTGGTGCGGGGTCCGTCGACCTTGTCCCATCATGGCGGCTCCGGCGGCTCCGGCGGCTCCGGCAGCCATTACCTCGGTTCCGTAGCCCGGGGTGCCATAGCCCTGTGTGTCATAGGCGCCCTGGTTGCCATAGCCCTGGTTGCCATAGCCTTGGCTACCATAGCCTTGGTTGCCATAGCCTTGGACCCCAGTCTCTTGCGGCGGTTGGTAACCTCCGTTGTAGTTGCCATAGCCCTGGCCTTGGCCCTGGCCGTACGAGAGATTGCTTTCGGAATGAGCGGCGGCCATGTACCCGTTTTGACTAGCCTGCGGAGGTCCGTAAGGACCATGGCCAGCAGCCGGGGACACGGGACTGCTCATAGGGTTGGGAGCCATTGCACCCATCAGGGGCGCATTTGGGGCCGGGTCAGGCTTTTTCAGTTGCTCGAGCTCCACGGCCTCTTCTTCAATCATGACTTTCTTCGAAGACGCGCCTTCCCAACTGGGCATCGAGGGGAGCTCATCACCACCGCCTTTCTGGCCCGAATCAAATTCGGCATACTGAGGCGGCTCCGGTTTCGATCTCATCGGGGCCATGGTGGGCGCCATAGAGGGCACCATGGGGGCTTCGGAGCGATAGCCCTGGTTCTGGGCGTGGTTTGGCGGTACAAAGGGTTCATCGAGATATTTGTTGCGCTTCTGGGGCGAATCGCAGCAGCCGCAGCAGTTTCCACAGCATTTTAGGCAGTAGAAGCACTCGCAGCAACAGGAAACGCCGCAGCATATACACCGGATACAGCACCAGACGACGGAGAGAACAATCAAGCCCACAAAAATCATAATGCCAATGGCGGGCCACCTGGGGAGGGTCAGCGCATGTTAGGGAATGTCGCAGCTTGCGCTACGGGGTGAGGAGAGAGAGGAGGCGGCGCACTTGCAGAAGCTGGCCTGCATGCAGTTGTCCCAGCTTGAAAAGGCCGTCTTCACGTCTGTGACCTGCTGTTTGGCATCGCTGACGGCGTCCCTCTTGACCATGGCGGCTGTGACGCTCCGGGCCACGAGATCCAGCGCCGAGTCAATCAGACTCCTCTGCGGCATCAGAGTCCGCTCCATGGCGGCGCCGATATGAGGCATCTTGAGGCCTGTTACGAGGGAGTAGTCGGTGATGTCGGTTCTGGCGTTTCGGTCGACGATTTCGATTTCGAGGGGGCGATGGGGGCGAGCGCGGTGGTCACGGGTTTATGGTGATAGCGGGCTGGCGATCATGCCTGCTTTCTCCGAAGTAAAATGAATTGATGCCGAACCAAATTGGCGACGAGCACTGGGTTCCGGCCTTTCGGGTCTGTCCGTCTGTTTCTGGCGTCCGAGGAGCTAAGAGATGGTAAATGCGTAAAGGGCCCGAGGGCGTGGCAATTGCTGCGTTGCCGTCGTCCGACGAAATTCGGGTCACGGGCTATCGGGAAAAACGTGGCCGTGTCCGCGGTGGGCGTGAAACAAGCGACAGCGCAAACGAAGAGCAGTCCAGGTGGTTGGCAGGCCAGCGAAAGAAAAAGACCACGAGGGGGTCTGGATGGGCGATTTGTCGGTGCGGCGGGCGCGTTCACGGCGGAGGTTAAAAAAGAAGGAGGGACAACCGATCGACCGCAGGTCCGACGTGGGCGACAAGAGCTCCTTTTTTTTCTTCTTCCCTCGAGCCGAGAAAGATGGGAATACGGTCGGGAGGGCGAAGGGGAGCTGTGTCACCGGGCCAGCTCGAGAATGAGAGAAGAGGAGAGGAGAGGAGAGGAGAGGGTGGGAGGGTAAAGAAAGAAGACGGTCGGTCGCGGGCAGGCGGGTTGTGGCAGAGCGGGAGCAAGCAGAGGTGCTCGTAGCAAGATCCTAGGCCTGCTAGGTACACGAAAAAACAACAACGCCGGCTCTGCTGCCGTGTGGTCGGTTGCCGTGATGAGGCGTGTTATTAGGCTTGCGTACGGACGGATGGCAAAGAAATGAAGAACAGCGAACCCAAGGTCGGTCGCAATCAAGGCGGATGCACACCCTGCCGGGATGCAGGTGCAGGTGCAGGTACCGCATGCGTCTATCCCTGTAGCCTGTATACCTGGGCGAATCGGTCCCGCGTCTCTGCTGAAAAGTCCCCCCCCCCCCCCCCCCCATCCAACCTTTTACCGCCCCAGCCCCGACTAAGCCATCGTTAGCGCACAAACAGCGACCCCCGACGGAGCATTCGCCAAGACTTGCTGCATTTGTGTCGCCTTCTCCTCGCAACGGTCCCATGGCGCGCCGCGTGAAACCGCCCGCACCACTCTTGTCATCATCCAGCAAGAGCCGGCCGAACAGCCTAGGGGCTGCGGGTGTTGACCTTCGCTCGCCGGACGGGGAACAGAGCAATCGCCAGGCCGCCCGCCGGCTGTAGCCGGCCATGCTATGGACTGACGGGCAGAGTTTGGCCGAGAAGAAGGGGGTTTCGCCCGGTGACCCGTCTCAAACCCCCTCCTCCTCAAGCGCTGCCCACCCACGATGACAGCGCGTATGCCGGCTGGCCCGGTCGGTCTGGTGTCACGGTTGTGTCCGGCGAATCCTGGCGCAGTTGGCATTGTTCCGCGTCCACGTAACTACCCAGAGAACCCTACATAAAGACGCGCGCCGCGATAGTATACATGGCACGTACTTCTTCTTCCCGGTGTTTCCATGCGTACTCGGCCTCTCCCAGTCCTGGCCGTGCTGGGGCTGGGGGCGACCTGTCGCGCGGCATTGCTCCAGGTGCTCCGTACCAACGTCCCCCCGCCTTAGTCTTCTGCTGCTAACCGAAATCCCGGCCGGCGCGCGCGTCTCGGCAACAACCCACCTAAAGGGTTAGGACGATCAGCTGCCCCGAACGAGCAAGAGAGTGCAAGCAGCACGACCATCCCTCGGTTCCCGAAGCCACCCAGGCGCAAGCTTAACGTACCAAGTCATATCCTCCCGTGTCGCAGGATACGTGCGTATCTGCTGGGCTACGACTCTCGCTGGGGTGAATATCCTCAGCCACCTCCCACAGGATAGCCATCTCTGCCTCTTGCTCGACTCCCAGCCTGGACGATCCGTTATGCAAGGTACCGACACGATGGGGCGACTCCTGCTTCTCTAAGCGGGTCATTCCGCCGCCCCTTTCCTCCTTGGGAGGGCCAAACAGTCAGTCCACTGGTCCACCCACAGTCGCTTCGGGGGGGGGCGGGGGGCCAACGCAGCAGGGGGGCCGCCGACCCTCGCGACCTTGGCTGGGGCCGAGAGGGGAACCCCCGGTCGTGAGGTCAGAAAAAAAGCCAAGATAGCATGGAGACCAATCTGACGCCTGCCCCACGGCGCACGAGTACGGCCTCCAAATCCGCACGGGTTTTTCGCCTGCCTGCCTGCCCGCCCGCCTACGTAGCAGTGTGGTTTTTACGGTAGATGGCCCGGGGCTGATGTCGGTGCTCCGAAAGCGCTCGGTGGGCACTAAGTGCATCGTGCGTCGATTAACAAGTCGCCCGCCATCGAAAGGGGAGAAGGATTCGCCATCGGTCGGGTTGCGTATGCAAGGAGCAGTATCCTTCCGAGCACTACAAAGTCCTAGTGGTGGATATCTTTGAATAAAGCAGATTCGCCCGAGTTTTCTTACGCCTACCCATACCCCGACCCTCTTTCCAAGCAGCATGGGACCGCCGACGTCTACGCTGCGATCAGCGCGGGCTGCATCCCGTTGGCCTTCCTGTTGGATGCCAGCCCGTCCCATTTCGTCTGTACCAGGCGCCCTCGGCGCGTGGCATCCTTCGGATCGACTCGGTACTTGAGCTTCACGCCCATGGCCGCCAGTTCCACATCGAGATATTTCAACGCGCCAGGCACCGCCACCAGAGCCGTGTCCTCGCCGCCAATCCACTGGTTGCCCTGGCCGTCTTCCCAGATCTCACCCGTGACCTTGGTGAGGTCGACGTCGTCCATGTCGTCCAACCGAGTCGCGCAGTTGCGGCACCGCACCGTGTTGACCGTCTTCTTTTTCCCGACAAAGGGCGACACCGTCGGCTGCACCGACAGGAACGAGCCACATTTCCTGCATATCCAGGAGCGCGAGTAGTCTGAACAGTTCATTAGACGGTCCTGGAGGAGGAAAGCAGTGCCGTGGGCCAGCAGCGCGTCACGCTCCATCTCTCCCACACGGATACCACCTCCGCGCTTTCTTCCCTTGATAGGCTGACCCGTGGTGGAGACGACCGGGCCCGTGGTTCGGACCTGGTACTTGTCATTCACCATGTGTCGCAGTCGTTGGTAGTAAACGACACCAATGTAGATGTCGGCTGCCAACTCCTCGCCAGTGATGCCCGAATACATGGGCTCGTTGCCGTGGTAGTTATAGCCCGCCATTTTCAGCTGATGGCCGAAGTAGTCGCCGGCCGTATTTTCTTCGTTGAACCGGAACGGCGTTGAGTCCTGCGCCAAGCCATGGAGGGCGCCCGCCTTGCCGGCAAGAGACTCGACAAACATGCCGATGGTCATGCGCGAAGGGAAAGCGTGGGGGTTGATGATTACGTCCGGCTGGATGCCCGACTCAGAAAAGGGCATGTCGGTGGCAGGCCACTTCTGCGAGGCGACACCTTTCTGGCCGTGGCGAGACGAAAACTTGTCACCGATGACGGGAGAACGGGGAATCCGGAACTTGATCGAGATGGTCTGGGCTGGCTCGTTGCCCGTTTCGCTGCCAATGAGCCGGACCTCCTCGATGAAGCCCACCTCCGAGTCTTTGTACTTCTCGTAGTGCGTTTGGCCATCCCTGTTCACCAGGTTGCCACTGTAGTCTGCCGAAACGGTATGCCAGGCGCAGATAATGTCACCTTCCTGTACCATTCGCCCAATATGAGGCAAACCATCCTCGTCGAGCATCGTACGGTTCCATCCTTTGACGAGTGAGCCAGGGGCGAAACCAAAGAGCTTAGTCACGTTCTTCGCCGCCTTGATACGGCTCTCGTCCTTCAAAGTGATCTTTTTCGTCTTGTAGATGGTTCCGTGACCGAAGCCGCGCTCGTGTGCTGATTTGTTGATGATCATAGCATCGTCCATATCGTAGCCGGTGTAAGAAATGACAGCAACCACGGCATTGGTGCCGTTGGGGAAGTTGTCGAAGCCGTAGGCGTTGTGCAGAGGCGACCGGACCACCGGCGTCTGCCCAGTCTGCAGGCGGTACATCTTATTGTCGGTTCGGTAGCGCAAGGAGGTGCCTGGAGTTCCCATGGTTTGTTTACCCATTTGACACTGGTACATGTTTCGGGGAGACTGGTTGAAGTCGGAGAAAGGAGTCATGTTGGCCAAGATGGATAACACGTTGGTCGGGTCAAATTCGACGTGGGTAGACTCGCCCGACACGATCTCGCTCTCGGTAACCGCGATGGACATGTAGGGTTGCTCAAGAGGACCCACAAAATCCTCCTTCTCGAGGGGCAGATATTTGGTAGGCCTGATCATCCTAGCAGCCTCGGAAGACATGTAGATGCCAGGATAGGAACCGCCTCGGGAGGCGGGAACATAACCGATCTCCAGATGTAAGGGCACCCCGTGAGAGCCCTCGACCTTCCAATAGCGGAAGGTGTCGGCAATGCGCCGAGACTCAGCTGGCTTGCACCATCCGAGGATCTTTCCATTGAGCATGACGGGGACGCTCTCATCAGTGGCAGCCGAAGAGGTGTTCACAACCCCAAGCTCAGCGGCAAGGGCCGGAATTGACGCGGCGTCGACGGCCTTGGTCATGATCTTGCACTTGTGAGCCAGGTGGTTCAATAGACCACAGGGCGATCCATCAGGAGTGTGCACGGGGCAAAGGAAGCCCCAAGATTCGGGCAGCAGTTTGCGGACGGTCGTGGTTTTCAGCTGGGCGAAGAAACTGCCACGGTGCACCATGCGGAAATGACTGATAAACCGCAAAAAGTTGAGCTTCTCGGCCACGACAGTGAAACCAGAGACCTGTTGCAGATCCAGACCCGAACGGCTGACCAGGTTACCGGTCGACAAGAAGTACTGCAGGAGTTCACCGATACCCTCGCTGGTCTTTCCGAAAATCTTTATGGGGAAATCCTTGGCAAACTCCTGTGAAGTAAACGTTTTGGTAGGGCTCCTGCGCACATAGTCTCTCAGGGCACCTCGAAGTCCATCCGAGAGCAGCTCATCCAGGCGTTCCTTGATGATCTGGCCATACAGGAAGCCGCCAAGGAGGATCTCCTGGTTCTGGGCGGCATCCGGGTTGTCGACAGCGCATTCTCCTGCCACGAGAGCATAGAGCTTCCGAATGGAAAGGAGAAGCAGTCGGAATTTGTCCGAGTCCTGCTGTTCTGTAACATTGACGTTGCCCAGGTGCACCAGAACGATCCTCCGTAGGAATTCCGTACCAGCATCGTAATTTGACAGGGTATCCGCGACGCCAAGCACGCTTCGAAACTTTTCGCCGAGGTAGGCTCTGGTCTGTTCTTTTGAGTACAGGCCATACGACTTGTAAGTCCGCAGCAGAAGCTCCACTCTGTCCGTCAGGAATGTATTCTTGATGCCCTTGGAGTCGGGCGACCCAACCAAGCCCTCAAAGATCTCTCGGTCGTTGGTCTCGACGAGCGCCTTGAGAATCATCATGACCGGGACGAGATACTCCGCTTTTCGCCAGGAGAACCGGAAGGTGACATTTCCATCGTTCAGGTAGTGGAGGTTGTTTGTCTGCGAGGTTTCGTCGGGCCGTACAGATCTAATGATGATACCGTAAGACGTATAACTCGGGCCACGGTTCGCAAAACTGGGACGTTCAATGGCCAATGGGAAATTTCGGCGGTTCATAAGAAGCAGTCGGATAATCTTCTCGATGCCGTTGACGACAAAGTAGCCTCCCAACTCCTCGGATTCTTCCTTTCGTGCTACCAAGAGCGCGGGGCTGTTGTTTCGGAGATGGCAGTACCGGGACTTGACCATGATGGGCAGCTGGCCCAGCTCCCGAGTGAACTCCTTGGGCTCGCCATCATTAATCCTGTATTCGAAGGTGGCCGACAGCTTGCCCCGGTACGTTACGTGTCGTTCTCTGCATTCTGCCGGGAAGATTTCGCGGGTCTTGGCAAACTTGTTGGAGGGCGGCAGCTGGGATCTCTGCAAATGCACCTCCTTGTATCGGATGCTCAAGCGGTTTCTCGATGACAGAGGAGTCTTCGCGTCGCCATCGAGAAACACTCGCGTGTCGATGTCGGCAAGACCTTTGGCAAGCAGGCCGTCTTCGCCGAAGACGGCATCGAAAGACTCAATGTGAGGGTCGACGGCAGCCTGCAGGAGTGGGTAGGCTGTGTGATCCGTAGGAGGATTCCGGAAGAGATTTTCGCGACGCAGGGTGTTGTACCCGTGGTCCCAGGAGGTGCTGGTTGGCGCAGGCGCCATATCGAAGACGGGGTGGCACGCGGCGTCGAGCGTAACAAGACCGTGGGTGGAGGGGAGGGAGAGGCCGGTGGTGAGGCAAATGACGAAGGCCTGTCGGGGCACAGGTGTCAGGGTCACAGGCTTCAATATGGCCAACACCAAGGCCTCGCGCTGCTGCTTCGACGAACTGCTTCAGAGAACCGCAGGTCCAGTAGGAACGCGGCGCGATGGTAACTCAGCAGGAATAAAAAAAAGTTTCGAGCTCGCGACCGATAAGCATGCGATGATTGTTATCTTAGTTCGAAAAAATCGCACCTATGATATGCAGGTGGGTACGTACCTGGCGTACCACAGTGTACAATCCTGCAGGACCCCCGCATTTTCCGAGGTTGCCAGGTACATCACCGGTCAGGCCTAGGCAGACTGGAGTGTTGATATACGGACTTTATTGATAATGTATGGCTCACGTCGCTCTGCTTCTTATGTAAATTATCTGATGAGGATATTATAACTGTAGCAGATAGAGTCTCCTGCTTGAACGGCGGGCAAATGGAGATAGACGGCGGCAACGCGCCCGGTCCTCAGGAGCCTATAGTACATACCTACATCCTACCTACTACGTACGGGTGTGGAATAAGCCTCGATACTGATACTGGACTTGCAAACCGGCCTCTGCAGCCCTTACTTTCCTTGGAGTGGGAATTAGGCAGGGACATGCCATTGGCGCAATTTGGCATCTGGGCAGTCTGGCCCAGACTAGCCGATGGATCTTGCAGTGACGCCATCATGAATAGTCGCTGTGGAAGCGTTGCGTCGCCTGATTGCCTGAGCATGTAGTCGGGTTCCTATAGTGTCTGTACAAGGCAGACACCATGACAGGCCAGGAAACCCGCGGCTCCGTCGTGCCAGCCATTTCCCGCCCAAAACCAGATTCCATCGGCTTGGACTGCCCCAGCTACGAGACGGACCATCTCCGACGACGCCTCGGTATACCGTACTTGCCTGCCTGACAAGATTGCTGCTGGTGTCCCTGAATACCACCTTGCTTACTTACCTAGGCGAGTACTCGGTACATTCAAGCACAAGGTGAGCATAGGTGGGTTCTGGAAAAGCGGGCAGGAAATAGCTTGACACCCTCATCGCCGGCGGGCAGATTTCCCCCGTCATGGTGCGTGGATCTCGTTGTCAGGCATCGCCTTGGCACCTCGGGGCAGGCCAACCATAGCCAAGCAAGTGATGTCTCGGCCAGTCGTTTGCCGCAGCCCGCTCCAAGTACGACGTGCTTGCAGTCCAACATGTCGGCTGTGCTTATGCTGCCGCTGCCACCGTTGCTGATACCTAAGTACATACATACCCGAAGCACCCTCCGAAAAGGCTTTCCGTACGTCGTTTAAACGAGCGTTTGTACGGGTATAAGAATAAGGGCTTATAAGGCGAGCGATTCTTATAAAAGGGATAGATATCCTAGGAGTCGTTAGGCAGCCCGTAAATGAGAAGGCCTGCAGGCGTAGTAACAGCACGTCTGTCTCAATCACCAACAACGGGATTCATCGGCTGCTCAGCGCCAATTTCACCGGCTTTGCCGCCCGCGTTCCCCCAAACCCATTCCCGGCTCGTTGTGCAGCCGCTGCGACTGGGTCGCCTGATTCGAACCTAGTAGAGCCTGCTCTCTGCCATCCATTCCCGAGTCTGTCCTCGCCTGTTGGCTGCCTGCATACTCCGTACATACCTAAGATACTGCCTACTACTCCCGGTGGTCTGTCTCTTTGCTCGTTGCCCTTTCCCACCCGGACGGCCGCCAGCCCAGGACGACGACGAAGACGACGACGACGCCGCCGACGACGACGACGACGACGACGACGCCGCCGCGCCAAAGGCCTCACTGACGGCCAAAAGCCACCCGCACCTAACCCCCTCCCCCGCCGGCTGGGTACCCCCTCGGCCCACTCGGCGCAAACAGCCTTTGCAGCCTTTGCAGCGTTACTCGGCAGCCGCGCACCCAAGTCGAGGGCCCCAGTAAAACACCCCTGGTTGTCCTAGCCGCTTTGCCCTGTCAGGTGCAAGGTCTTCCTGGATCGCTCCCGCTTGACCACTATCTCTGTTTCCGAAGCACGGCTCGTCCTACAGTGTGTGCTGTGGGGATTTGGAACTGTCACTGCGACCCTCCTGGGACTTGCGAACTCGTCCAGGCGCTGCTGTTCACCCCCCCCCCCCCCCCCCCCTCCCCCCCCCCCCCCCCCCCCCCCCCCCCCCCCCCCCCCCCCCCCCCCCCCCCCCCCCCCCCCCCCCCCCCCCCCCCCCCCCCAAGTGACGAACACCTCGAGCTTGACGAGCGTGGAGAGACAGGTACCTGCTCCTCCTTCGAAACCCCCGGCAGCTAAGCCGTCACGAAGCACGTCCTCGGTCCCAGGACGCCGCGGCCGCCTGCCGCTGTGCTGGCAGCGAGCGAGCGCTACAAGACGGGCGCGATTCCCTGCGTCATACGAGACAATCTACTCATAATTTCAACAAGCTTCTAGCAACCGAGAGCGCATCTATCCAACACCTGGTTCGGGAAGCACGCACATCCCCGTCACCCACAAGAAAGACTTTCCCCACCGTGTTCCTTTGATCTCAGCTGTTGCGTGAGCTTTGCGCCGCCGCTTGCCCTAGAGTCGCAAACCGAATTCTTGGGCATCCCAACCCGTCTTCTTCTTCCCCTCCCTTTCTGTTCCTCCTTCGCCCGCCGAAAGACACCGCCGCGTCTGTCCCGTCGTCTTCTACCATGGCGGGCATTTTTCGGAAGGTGTACGACTGGTTGCTCAGGACCTTCTGGTGAGTCTTCGCCAGCAGGCACGGCGCGGGGTCGCTCCCACCTGTGCAAGGGACGGCTTCACTACCGCCTTCCATCCCGAATGCGCCTCGCGACCAGCGGCCTGCACTCGCTGGGACTGCATGCAGCTAACGGGACCGAAACAGGGCGACCGAGATGGACGTGACAATGATCGGACTACAGAATGCCGGCAAAACATCCCTACTGCGCGTGTTATCGGTGAGTCCCGCCCCACGCACGGCAGCTTATTCCAAAGTAGAAGTGCAGCGCTGATGTTTGTTGAATCTGCAGGGTGGAGAGTTCACCATTGAGTAAGCATCACCACCCAGTGTCAGCAGGTTTCCTACGCCGCCTCCTCCGCCTTCGCCGAATTTCCTCATCGCATACCATGCGGCCCCCTCATAAACCCGGGCTGACGTGTCGCTCTGTAGTTCGATCCCCACAGTCGGCTTTAATATGAAGAAGGTGCAGCGTGGCCACGTTACGCTGAAATGCTGGGATCTCGGCGGTCAACCTCGCTTCCGCCCCATGTGGGAGAGGTACTGTCGTGGAGTGGACGCCATCGTTTTCATCGTCGACATCGCAGACCATAGCCTCCTTCCTCAGGCCAAGGACGAGCTCCACTCGGTGATGTCGCAACCAAGCCTCCACGGGATTCCCTTGCTCGTACTGGGCAACAAGTCGGATCTGCCAAATAAGCTCAGCGTAGACGAGTTGATCGACGCCATGTCGCTGAAGAACATAGGAAACCGGGAGGTGTCCTGTTATGGAATCAGTGCCAAGGAAGAGACGAATCTCGATGCTGTCATTCAGTGGCTCATGAAGTTCGCAAGATGAGCGATCCGCACCATCCATCACCCAGTCGCCTTTATTGGGGCCAGCCCTGGCCACCTCGTCCGCGGTCTCGTGGTAGCACAAGCCACTGGCTTCACGGCTTGCTTCCCGGGGGGGGGCAGCGGCAGGGGGGATGGGCCGCTGCCAGCAAGACGCGCGTGGTGGTGGTGGTATCTCGGGTGGTTTTCTTTTCCTTTCTTTCAAGGCGGCTCAACGCGAGGACGCCCAGAGTATACGCATGGAGTTTCTTTCGCAGATTGGCATGGGATGCGTGGCGCAGTCCTTGCCCATATTCGTGGCACGTGTGCCCTGGGGCATCGCTCCGTCTTCTTTTCACAGCCTTGACACCGACCCAGCTCGACTTTTTGCTGCACGGCGGCTCGTGTGTGCGCGCGCGCACGAATGGCTTCATCCTCAGCGGCCTGCAACGGTGAGGCTGGAGAGAACCGTGGCCTGCTGGGATACCCGTCTCGTTTTTCTTTCGTCGAATATTACAAGAGGGCTTCAGGCTAGCGTTGTGGGCGACGCTGGGCGCCATAGGGAGCGAGCATTGGTGTACTGCGGCGCATATCAATAGGGCATTTGATAATGACGATACGAGACCTTGAAAACGGCTGCCAGGCGTGTCGTGCCCCGCTTTACCCGAGATCCGTTCGGCGCGAGGGGGCGCGTCGATGGGCGATTCCAGGGGTTTTGGTGCATGCTGGAGACAGGCTTCCAAGTAGCGCGCCGACTGGGGCGGGCACAGAAGGCATAGCAGCGGTTCAACCATACATGGCAGATGGATGGGCTGGCAGAGGATGCTCCCCCAAGGCCCCCTTTCTTGGGCGGGAAGCTAGAAGCTACCTAAGGCAGGCAAAAGTCGAGGCGTGGATACGGCGACGCGACGTGACGGTGCGACAGTCGGTGGGGCGCAGTATGTTAGGTACCTGTCGTATGCGGTATCCAGGTTCCATTGGATGGATCCATCGCGGGTTGCGAGCAGACCTACGGCGGGTATATAAGAGGGAAGAAAGCCCACGCCGGCGCGCGCAAGAAGTGGTACGAGAATGCAGAGAAGGATTACCTGGCCGGCGCTGGAGGGTAGGGAGGATACTTCTACGCTACACACAGACCACCACTCGATATGGTGATGCGTTGGCAAGCTCATCAAGCGCTGCGTTGTTCAGTGGCACGCGGGCTTTTGATTGGCGGGCACCCGATTCGGCTCTGCCAACTCATCAGAGGACTGTCCTTGCATTTTGCCCCGGCTCCTTTTTCCTGCCCGTCTCGTGCGTGCATGCGTCGTATGTGTATGTTCGCTGGCTTCGTACGGCACGGCCATCGTGCCCGTCCATCTTATCTATCTCATCGTAACGGGGCACGTCTGGTCCCATAGATCCGCCCCCCTCTTCCGATCCGCCGTTTCCACGCAAACTCGTCAGTATACACAGTATTATGTATTTCTCTACCCAGCATGGGTCATGGGCACCATGCCGAGATAGCCAGGTTGCCATTCCTTCCCTACAGCCCCTTAGCCGGCAGCAGCCAATGGCGCAACACGGTCGGGGGATATGATGGAGGCTCGAGTCCGGACGCTGGGCGGACTGCACGACTGCGATCAGTCCTAACCACCATTCCCATGTGCCGAGACGGTTGCGGCGTCGTAGTGCACGCACGGCCTAGTAGGCCCGCATGTAGAAAGGTACCGACATGGCAATGCACAAACTCGAGCTCCACGTGGCTTACGACAGGGCTGAAGACATGGTGGACTACCGGCCCGCACGTTGGTTCGAGGACGATGTCCAAGTCCATTGGTCTATAACTAGCAGCGATCGGTGCAGGTATATCGGTAAGGGATCATGCTGATGGGTATGATGATGTATGAGGCTGTGCGGACTCCCCGCCGCCCGCCGGTCAGCAGCCTGTGCTGGCGCTTGTGCGCTATGGGATCTAATGGTAGGGGCAGTATCTGACAGTAGTGTGTCCCTTGTGAGTTTCAACTGCGCCGGGCCCATTATACGGGACAGTACATCGTCTAACAGTGGGAGTAACGGGCTCTCCATCCGGGCTTTCACCCGCTGTGGATGGTGCGGATTCCCCGCATTCAGCCTTCAGCCCTAGGACAGAAAGAGTACCGATAAACGAATCTGTGGAAAGGCCTCTCCATGTAGATGCCATGGAAGATACCAGGAAAAGGGGGCTTGCCGTCGTCTCTCACACTGTACGCACGAAGTTCTCGCTTACGCCCGATTAGCATCGACATGGGAACCAGGTGGTCCAACGCCTCACTACTTACTTCTTATCCATTCCATTAGGTACTTAGGTAGATGTTTATGTACCTATCAACGGGAGTCGGCGGCCTCGGGGGGCGGCCCCCAGACGGGCCGGGACTCCAGGAGGTGGTAAATGCGTCAGCTCCTCCTTGCGCCCCTCGTCCATCACGCGCGCGGAAGTACCTTGAACCATGGTAAACCGCCAAGAGCGCACAGCCACGCTGCTACGTCTTGGTTCGCCCGCCACGCCCGTCTTGCGCACTTGGGGGCCGGGAACGCGGCAGTGACATGATCATGCGTTCAGACCTCCAAGGCATGGTGGGATTTAAAAACCACGAAACGCTTCTCCTCTTTCCCTGGGCGCTTCCCGGTCCTCTCCCGAATCCGCACCTTAGCACCCACACCCGTTTGTTGGCCGCTACAAGACCTCGACTCCATCCGTCATTGGACCTCATCTTGTCGGGCCGTGCAGCGAAGTCCAGCCCGTTCCAGAAGCACCACCTGGACACTGCCGAACCGCTCAAGCTCAAGGTACGTCGAGGACGCGGTCCATTAAACGACGTCAGGCCTATACCCACACCCCCCGTTCACGGCTCTCCATTCCAGCTTCATCCCTGTTGGGCTCCACGATTGCGTACCATCGGAATCAACGACTGACACCATCTCTTCAGTTGCCAATTCCTTCTTGTGCCTCTGCATATTCCACCGCAATCTCTTCTCATATCAACAACCACTTCCCAGAGCATCCTTGCGCGCCAAATCGTTACATCGCATCGTCGATATCGAAGCACTGATGGCGTCCCTCGTCGACCACGCCGGCGCCTTGTTCAGCCGACATGCCGATCAAGCCGGCGCGCTCCTGGCCAAGCGAGCTCATTACTGCAGCGACGGTACCTACCGCCGCTGCTGCTCCAGGTGGGATTGCTTCGGCCGCTGGATCTTCGCGGCCGTCGCTGTGTTCGCCTGTTTTTTTATTTTCTTTCTGTGGGCGTGAGTACCTGTTCCTCCAGCACCGGCGCATTGCCTCCCACAGCTGATGCTGACACGATGCCGCAGCTGCATGAGAAACCGCCGCCGCCGTCAGCAGGGTATGGCGCCTATGCGTGGCACCCACTGGATGGCCTCAGGTCAACCATACCAGAACAACCCCAATGGCTACTACCAGCAGCCGGGGCCGCCGCCGGCCTACGGGGCGCCGCCGGCGCAGTCGTACCCTATGAACAACTACCCGAACCAGCAGGCGGACGGCTACTACGGGCAGCGGGAAGGCGTGCAGCCACCTAAGAATGCGTACACCAACGAGCATGCCCACCAGGATGCGTACGCCGCCCCCGAGGGCCCACCGCCAAACAAGGTTGTGAGATAGAAGGATGGACGTCGTTTGCAAGTCTACGCGATGAAGAACAGCGTACAGAGGGTGTGGCCCTTGGCTCGGTGGCATCGCAGTATCCCCCCTCAGGGAAAGCAGGATCCTCCCATGAGAACTCTGCCACGGCGTTGATGGAAATTGCTGCCTGGATTAAATGCTCGGGCGACATGGTAATGGGACCTGGAGTCATGAAAACGATGGCTCGGAGCACCCTAGTAATCAATTTTTTTTATCTTCGAGACTCTTCAAAGAAAGCGTTCGTGATCACAGGGAGCGCCGTGCAGCAAGAAGTGCACATCACACGCGCTTACCACCTCGATCTTCTCCCCAGAGCCGGCGTACCAGACTGGCCAAGATCGTGACGGCTGTGTTGGGTCGATGACTATTATGCTCCAGGCTCTTCAGGGAGCACAATGCAGGCACTTCAGGGCGCAGATGCCTCCAGCTCCGATGCCTGCCACCCGAAGGCGGCCGCTGCCCTGCTTCGGCCAACAGAGAACATCAAGATTCCCCGTGTAGCCAACGGCGGGCGACGCCAATACACGGCGAGCAGTCTGGGACGCGTCTTGCCACAAGGGTGGCACAGCGGTGCAGGCAGCCGCTGTAAGAAGATGACACCGGACACATCACATCCAGGTGGTCAGCAAACCGGGATGCTCATACTCACACGAGGCAGGCACTAAGAGAACATGTACCTCGCAAGATGCGCATGCTGTCGTACAAGTCAATACGGAGGGCTGTCACTGGAATCTGTGCCGTCCATCCCATTGAGCAGGATAGGCCTGGTAAGTAAAGGACCTATGGCTCCCTGTGTCGTGTACCATGCAAGGTTCGCTAGAAGGAAGTGCCCGCCCCTTCTTACCCACGCCCTTTTCGCCCTTCTCTTTGCGCTGCGCGAAGGAAGCGTTCCACAACCCCTTCGTCCATGCTGGGAGTGCCACTTTCCTACCTGAGCACCTCAGCACACCGGCGTCTGTACGGGCTCCCAACCAGACCGACTTGAGCAAGAGGTAGTGGGTAACAGGGCAAGTGCCTGCTTCTTCGATAATGGAGAGTAAAAGAAGCAGGCAAGCAGCTTGGGGGCCCTGTTGCCTCTGACGTGGTCCCGTCGTCGAGGAATCGCGGCCTCTGACGGGAGAGCCCTGTGGCGTGGCAGCCGTCTCACCTTCCCGAAGTGCGATTTGACAAACACGGCGGTTTGATCGCGCTGAGAAACCATGGATGGTCTGAGCCGTCGGTCCTGATTGCCAGCTTAACAGCTCGCACCTCCCGGCTACCAACACAGAGGTAGGCAGAGCAGGCCCCATATCGTGCGAACGCCTGAAAGGAGGGAGGTAGGTTAAAAATGGTAGACCCGGCTTTGCCTTTTTTCCGGCGCTGGAATAGCCCTCTCCCTCTCCCATCATATCCGCCCACAGGTAACCTTGACGCAGAAGATCCTTTTAACTGGCTCATGTTCCATGTGAGTCAAAAGCCGCCTTCTCACTCGAAGCCCAGTCCCAAGCATCAAACGACTATCCCCCCCCCGCCGGCTTACCTAGGGGCGCCTCCCATGTACCGTTGCGGATGTGTGCCGATTCCTTCACATGCCCTTCAGTTTCCCACACTACACTAGCTGCGGCTTGAATGTTCGGTAAGAATGCTGTTCATATCCAGCTGGGCGGTCTTCTTTCTTGCCCTGCTACCATATGCAGCGGTGGTAGCGGCATGGCGGCCGAATGGGGGCTATAATTACGCTCAAGACGTGCGTATGACCCTCGGCAAGCGCCAGATCGACCAGTCGCCTTTCACGACAGGCCTGCCCCTCGTCGACGGCAGCATTCCCCTCCGAGTCGAGATCAGGCAAATGCAGAAGTACCATGAGCAGTGGACCTTGTACATCCTGGCACTGAGCTGGCTGCAATACACGGATCAAGAGGACCCGTACTCCTGGTACCGTCTTGCAGGTATGCGTTCCGCAGCCACTGGTGTTCCTCCGCAGGTCACATCCAATGTACCCTTGTGTATATATTTCCGAGGTTAACTTTGGGGGGGGAAGGCATCCACGGTGCCCCATTTACCGACTATGGGGGTGTTAAAGCGTTCCCCGATGCCGAGACCAACGGATACTGTCCACACGTCACCGACCTCTTCCCAACTTGGCACCGTCCTTACCTCGTCTTCATCGAGGTACGTTCAGGGAGCTCGCACAGGAGGGGTCCTGTTGGGCACGGCACCGAGTGCTCCTGACAAGATTTACAGCAAGCCGTGTTCAAGGTGGCTGGACACATCGCGTCCCTGTATCCAGAAGGGCCGATGCGAGATCGTTATCAGAAAGCCGCCGCTGCTTTCCGCCTGCCGTACTGGGACTGGGCTGTCAGGCCCCCTGCGAACGAGAGCTGTCTCCCGTTGAGCATCGGTGGTGGCCCTAACGTTACAGCAGATGGGCCTGATGGTCCGCAAGTCATTGCAAACCCCCTTTACAGCTTCGCCTTTAAGCCGCTAAATGCAACGGCGTTCCCCCAGTTCCCGGTAGGTCATGGCGGAGAGATGGCAGTCGACGTGGCAGAGGAGCAAGCTGACGGCGTCATGGTAGTTCTACGAATGGAGTGAGACCAAGCGGGCTCCGCGGCCGCTCAACAGCTCCTCGGCCATCTCGGACAACTCGTTCGTAGCCAAGACGCTGGACGCCAACCTCCCCAGCTACCAGCAACGCCTGTACAATCTCTTCGCCAACTATGACAACTACAGCGAATGGAGCAATGAAGCATGGATTCCTGCGGGTAACAAGAACACTTCGGCGTACGACTCGATCGAGTCTCTGCACGATGGCATCCACCTAGCGGCCGGTGGAAACTTCGGGCACATGGCCATAATAGCCTATTCAGCCTTTGACCCCGTCTTCTTCCTGCACCATGCCAATGTTGACAGGATATTTGCCATGTGGCAGGTCCTTCACAACACATCATATGTCGAGCCCATGGCTGCCGTCGTGCCTACGCGTACCATCGAGGTGGGCAACGTCCAGGACTCACAGACGGAGCTGGCGCCCTTCTGGATTAACAAGACGCACCTCTGGAATTCGGACATGGTGCGTGACCATGAGGTATTCGGCTACACATATGCAGATGTTGCGACGAAGAAACGCGCCGATGTGATTGCTGTCATCAACGACTTATACGCAAGCTACAGCCCAGCTACCATGGCGGTTCAGAGCGAGGAGCGTCGCGGTGCTCCCTGGGCTCGCCGGCTCGTCCAGAACGGTAGTTATTGGGAGTGGACGGCCAACGTCGAGGTGAACAAGTACGCTCTGGGGTCTTCGTTTACTGTCCATCTGTTCCTGGGTGACGTGCCTCCAGACAGCTCTTCGTGGGAGCTGGCCTCGAACCGAGCTGGAAGCCTCGGCATATTTGCCGGTCACCCGCTGACAGCGCGTCCACCAGAGGGCCAGCCGGTTTCTGGCACCGTACCCTTGACATGGGCCTTGATGGGCCTCGTACGCTCGGGTGAGCTGCCGAGCCTCAACCCCGAGGATGCTGAAGCGTATCTGAAGCACGCGCTCCAGCTGCGCGTCGTGGTCAACGACGGGACGGTTGTGGGGCCGGAGAAGGTGGACGGTCTCGGTGTCAGTATTACAAGCTCCCCCGTGAAGGCTGCTGAAAGTCAGCGGCAACTCGCGCGTCGGGGCGAGTTGGCGACGCATTTTGATCTGCATACGTCTTAATTCTGCTCAAGTACGCTATCAGCGCATCGGCCGGGGATGCTGGGGGCACAGCGCCGTGTTGGTTGTACAACATGACCACTTTCCAGCTCTCGTCGTCTTCCCCGTCCCTTTTGGCCTCGTGTGCAGTCCTTGCATAGGTGACTTGATGGACGACGCGCCCGACCTCCTGCTGGGTCGCGGGACGTGATGCTTTCCCTGGTATTGGTAACAGGGCCAGCGCGGCGCTCGGCAGGGCTGTTCATTAAAATAGTTACACATGCGCAATATTTAGAAGTACGTGCGCCTGTCCCACGGCAGTGCCAAGCCACAGCGATACGGCAATGCCGTTTCCTGAGGTGCGTCCGTACGTATTCGGCACTGCCATCTGCCGTTCCGTCGTCTTTTTTTATTTTTTATTTCGGTATCTCAGCTGGTAGGTACTTGATGCAACCCCACGTCGCCCCGGCCCAATGAAAGCACGGCGGCTTATCTTGCGCATACGGAGCAGGTACTGGCTCTCGTCTCATAGCAGGCGCGTCGCATCATGGCCTTGGCCCGACATGGTCATAACAGCACTTTATGGGTAGCTGGCTGGGCCTGTTGCTTTTTGGGGGGGGGGGTTCTTTCCTTTTCCCCTGCTTCTGCTGCTGAATCCTTCCTCGCCCTCCCTCCCACAACCCTTCTTTCCCAGCCGAGCCCGCCACTTACTGCCGCTTCTGAGGCCCCCTTCGGCCGGGCGAAGTGGTCGCCGACCAGTGATGTTTCCAACGTCGGTCCCATGGAAATGAAGTGTGGACAGGCAGGCTTGCGAGAGGCCGGATTAGCAGAGGTGATGCCCCCGCCGGGCCGCGTGCGATTCGCAACCCCCGGCCATGAACCCAGCAGCCCAGTCAGGCCAGCCAGAGGACCATCCGGTTGGTTGTGAATCCCTGCGCCATCCGCCCCGGGAGCCTTGCCAGCCAGCAGCCTGTCTGCCCAGAATGCTACATACGGCCCTCGCCCCTGTCGGCTTGGCTTCCGTGTCGTGTGTTGCTATCTCGGGGGGGGTCTGACTGGGTCTAGCTGGCGGGAATTGGCCGGTACGGTATACGTACTTGGATACATGTGCCTGGCGAGGGTCTCGCGCTGAGAGGATGCTACATCATAACGACACCATCGCCACGGCGGATTCATCCTCTGATTGGCCGCTTGCCTCCAGGCCAGCACTTTCCTTTTCTTAGAGGGGCTTTATCACCTACGTCCCCTAGGAGTTTTCCCGTTTCGTCCACGGCCTCGGACCTGCGGGACGATACGTCCACGACTGCTTCTTCGTCTCGAGTCATTCCAGCCTCGAGCGGCTCCCGGCAGACCCTTGGCTTGGCTCTTCTCACTCGTGGAGCTCGAACGGCAACCTTCCTCCCACAAAGCCATAGTGGCGGTTTTCTTTTGTCGTACTCCCGACGTTCTTCGTCAAGGTCTTCAATTGTCAATATGGCGGCTACGGATGGCGAATTCGCCCAGGACCGATTCGGCGTTGATCCCAACCACAAATACATCCCCAAGATCCCCTTCAATGGTACCGATGGCGCCGGCGGCAACCCTGAGACGGTCAATTTGAATATTTGGTATGAGGTAGGGAACTAAGCTGGTTGAACCCTTGGGAATGACGGCTTCTGACCAGCGACGTCGAACCAGACTGGCGATATTGGATGGATGATCACGGCCACGGCCCTTGTGCTGTTGATGATCCCGGGGGTCGGGTAAGTGGTGGCGCCCTGTGTGCCCATCTCCTCGTATGCTCGCCTCTGACACGCGGTGCGTCCAGGTTCTTCTACTCGGGGCTTGCGCGCAGAAAGTCGGCACTGTCGCTGATATGGCTCTCGGTCATGGCGGCGGCCGTGACGTCGTTCCAGTGGTTCCTCTGGGGCTACTCGCTGACCTTTTCGCACACGGCCGGGCCCTACATCGGCGACCTTGCCAACGTCGGGTTCCGGGATGTGCTGGCCCACCCGTCGGTCGGTTCGGCGCGGATTCCTGACCTCCTGTTCGCCGTCTACCAAGGCATGTTCTCGGCCATCACGGTGGCGCTCGCCGTCGGCGCCGTGGCCGAGCGGGGCCGCATGCTGCCGTGCATCGTCTTCATGTTCGTCTGGGCTACTGTTATTTACGACCCGATTGCTTGCTGGACCTGGAACCCCCGTGGCTGGTCCAGCCAGATGGGCGAGCTCGACTTCGCCGGCGGCACCCCGGTGCATATCGCCTCGGGCACCGCCGCCCTGGCCTATGTAAGCTGCCGCCTCCACCACATGTCGCTCTCGCGAGAATGCTGACGCCGGCAGTCGATGATGCTGGGCAAGCGACGCGGCCACGGCACCCATGAGCTCAACTACCGTCCGCACAATGTCACCCACATTGTCATAGGCACCGTGTTCCTGTGGGTCGGCTGGTTCGGCTTCAACGCCGGCTCGGCCCTGGGCGCCAATCTGCGGGCCGTCATGGCTGCCTTGGTGACCAATCTGGCCGCCTGCGTGGGCGGGGTTACGTGGTGCGTTCTCGACTACCGGCTGGAACGGAAATGGTCCACTGTCGGCTTCTGCTCCGGCGTCGTCGCCGGCCTCGTCGCCATCACCCCGGGCTCGGGTATGTTGGCCCCCCCTGCTTTTGGCCCGTTCTCCCCTTTTGCTAAGACCGGGAGCAGGTTTTGTCCCTGCGTGGGCCGCCGTGCCCATTGGCATCCTCGGCGCCATCTTTGCCAACTACGCCACCAAACTCAAGTTTCTCATGCATGTCGACGACGCACTGGACATCTTTGCTGTGCACGGCGTCGGCGGACTGGTGGGCAACATCCTGACGGCCTTTTTCGCGCGCGCCGACATTGCCCGCCTCGACGGCGTGCAAGTCATTGCCGGTGGCTGGCTCAACCAGCACTGGATTCAGTTGGCCTACCAGGTAGGCTACGCCGACCCCGTCCCCCTTGGCGTCCACGGGCCCGAACCCCCCACCCCTGGGATCGGCAAGGACTGACTCGGGTTACACTAGTTGGCCGATTCCGTCGCCGGCGGTACCTACTCCTTCGTCGGCACCTGCGTGATCCTGTTCATCCTGAACCTGATTCCCGGCCTGCAGCTGCGGGCCGACGAGGACGCCGAGATCTTGGGGATTGATGATGCTGAAATCGGTACGCTCCTGCCCCCGCCCCATCCGGCGAGCATCATCTGGTCCTTTTCTTCTTTTTGCCCTTTTTCCTCCCGCTCCGAAAATTTGCTAACACGGGGAACTTCAAGGCGAGTTTGCCTACGACTATGTCGAGCTGACTCGCGAGGTCCTGAACGACGTCGACGCCGAGGCCGAGGGCGCCAGCCACTACTCGCGCGACACGAACCCCTTCGACCCTCGGGAAAAGCACTCGATGCCTCTCTCGACCACGAGAATCTACGCTGGCTCATCATTGCCGCACCACGCCCGATGAGCATGGCATGGGAGGTATTGCTTGTCCCGGGGCAGGAAAGGGGCTCCGTAATTCAGGCACTTTTGGGGATCGGACTTTGTGTATTATTTGTACCTTAACCTTGAAGCGCCATGTGGGATAATGCTGGAAGCGAAGACTCGTGGGGCTTATACACTGTCGGCTGGTGGGAACCCCGCAGGCAATGTATCCTGTGTTGCTCGTCCAAAAGCATGAATTCATTCGCACATCCTAGGGTGTCTCCGTTCGCCACTACCCAAGTCTAGCCCCGGACCCATCGCAACCAGGGACGCTTCAGCGTTGTCTCGCGTGCGCACCACCGCTCATGAGCACCATCGCTCCTGTGGCTCCCGCCAGGTGACGCCCAGATGAGCAAAGATCTTCCTCTCGTCCTTGCCCTCGAGCAAAGTGCCGCTGGTCACCTTGACGTTGTTGGCATCGCGCAAGACGTCCCGATAAAGACCCCTTTCTGTGGTTGATCCAAAGTCGGTATTGTCCCAAAGAGTTGCGGCAACAAAAAAAAAAAGGGGGGGGAGGTGGCAGCAAGCGGGAACAACGCGAGTCCACAGCAAGAGCAGAGGTGAAAAAGAACCGGGGCCGAAAGGGGGGGGGGGGCGGGAGGGGCAAGATCAAGAGCACACGTTTACTTACGGTTGAGCCTCATCCCTTGCGTCTGCGCCCTAAAAGTACGTAAGCATGTGTTTGCACATGGGGGCCGCGCCCGGCCAAGGGGGGGGGAAGGGTCGGAGAGCACGTACTTGAGCCGAATGCTGCGGTTGAAGCCGTCATCGCCCGTGAAGTAGATGAGCGCGGCGCCCAGCTCCGTCTCGGGCACGAGGAGGAGGTCGATGCGCCGCCAGACGGGCCGGTAGTCGCCAGCGTGGCCCGGGTGCTCGTCCGCGGGCAGGACGCAGCAGCCGTGCCACTTGGTCCCGCCCGTGTCGTCGGCCGAGCTCCGCCGGTGGGCCGCGAGGGTGGCCGTGAGGAAGTGCTCGCGGCCGAGCCGGGCCACGAGCTCGTCGAGGAAGGGGACCAGCTCGCCGGCGGCGCGCGTCCCCTGCTTCGTCACAATCAGGTCAATGTCCCCGGACGTGTCGGCCCCGCGCCGGTAGCTGCCCCCGATGATGAGCTGGACTTCCGGGTCGATGGCTTGCGCTGCCCTCTTCACGTGGCGGCCCAGCGCCTCCACCTCGCGCCGCGGGATCCGGGTGTTGAGATCGTCGTAATGCTCGAGCCCCAACCGCTGGTGGGTGGAGAGACAGGCCTTGTCCCGGACATCGTCCAAGGTGCGCAGGCCTTCTTGAATCCACCTGTTTGCCTGCTCTAGCCCAACGCCGTAAATTCCAAGAAACGTGGCGCGGATTCGGTTGTGGGGGTCCTCTCGGAGCGCCTTGAGCTTTCGGGACCGGCCCCCTTTCGCAATCTCCTCGATAGTGTCGGCGATGGACTGTCCGATGCCGCGCATCTTCTTGGCGTCCCGGGCCGTCAGTATCTTCACTTCTTGCTTGGCGAGAGCCGCGGCCGCCTTGTGATAGCTCTCTTGTCGGTAACGGTCGTGGCCAACGTACTCATCGGCCAGCTTCTTCAGCATCGCGATGGTGTCGGCGTTGGGGCTTTCTGACCAGCCGTCTTTTGTGCCTCCGTGCATGCAGGCGAATTTGGCCTCCCGCCCTCCCGATCCCTTGGCCATTGGAAGAGACAGAGGGCTCCGTGCTTCCCGGGGTGGCGAACCGTCGCCCAGGGCGGCCTCTTCAACGCCCGGGTCGGCGTCTCTGTCGTCCGCCTCGCTCAAGATGACGACATCGTCCCCCCATTTTTGGATGTGCTCCATAAAGCTCCCCAAGTCGTCTCGGGGGGGTGAGCCGGGTGCGTCGGCAGCCGGAGCGGGAGCGGCGGTTGCGAGGCGAGGTGAAGGTTGCCGTTCGGGAGGCGAGCCTGGGGCCGCGCTCGGCGAAGCGTGATGGACACGTCGGGGCGGCGGGGGTAGGGTCGAGGCACCATCTCTGGCCGGCGATACGGATGTCTTGTCGTCGGCGTTTCGTACCTGGTACTTCCTCTGGTCGGCGGGCAGAAGCCGGCCGAACTGGATGCAGTCGGTCGGGTAGTTGTCGTTCACGACGACCCGGTGGCCGGTCGGCGGCGTGGGGCCGAGCGCAGCTTCCACGTCGGCCCGGCTGAGCCCTTTGTCGGCAATGACATGGGTCGCCTCGCTCGGCGACCTGGCCCATGCCGCCCCGTGCTCGCGCGCACGGCGGATGCGCAGCTTCCGCGCCGGGTCGATGTCGTTGTCCGGCACGTAGAAGAAGCGCAAGTCTCGGAAGTGGCGCCGTGCTGGGGACACCCGCTGCATCTCGGGCTCCCGCTTTCTTTTCCGCCTCTGGCCGCCGGCTCGCGTTTCTTCCACGGCGGCGACGGGGAACGACGAGAACGGCCGACTCGGGGGGGCGACCGATGGCGCTGGCGGCCCGTGTGCAATCGGCGTCTCGACGGCAACCGATGTGGACAGTGCATCCGAATCGGAACCCGTCCCACGCAAGGATGGACGGCGGCGCGTCCCCTCAGGCGTGTCCCGAATGGGCTTTCTTCGCACCACTTTGTTTGGCCCGGCGTTTGCGCCAGCCCCTCGGGAAGCTTGAGCGCCGGCAGCAGCGACAAAGGCTTTCGCCTGCTTCCGTACGACGTCTTTCTCGACGTCCCCCTCGTCGGGGTCGTCGCCCGAGAAGACGTCGAGGCGTGTGAAGAAAGCGATCTTGTCCTCCAGAGGCGGGTCCATGGCCCCGAAATCACGACTTGTCGTCTTGCGACGCCCAAGGTCCAGGGAGGGCTGAGGTAAGACGGAAGAAGCCGCAACCACGCCGGTCCCTGCGTACTGAAGTAAGTACCTACGTATGTTGGAAAGCAAGGTACCTCCCGACCTGCTTCCCCGGCAAGGCAAATCGCCGTGGCAACCGCCCAATAGCGGTACATGATGTGTGTGCAAGCGGCCGAGGTGCAGGCTGGAGCCAATCAATATACCCCAATCGGGCAAGTTTCCAGCCAGGTCCCATACGATCCAGATCCAAGTGCGCGCCCTTCCGTGAAGTGCCAAGCGCCCACACAGCCTTCCGACGTCAACGCTGCCCGTACGGCCCAAATGACTGGGGGATATGCTCCAATTCTACTAGATAACAACTCGACTCCTGGTGAAATGCGGGGCGAATATGCGCCCGCAGGCTCCGCCGTGCCATAACCTCTTACGTGGTCGACTGCCTGTCTGGGGGGGGGGGGGGGGGGGGGGGGGGGGCTTCGTGCCTCTCTTTGGCCCCAAGGGCCGCCGCACCAGGACGGACAAGGCGACGAGGACAGCCGCCGTCTTCATCTCCATGAGGCCGGAGACCACGGCAATCCCACCAAAAGCCGGGCAAGTACGACCCCCGTACTGGTACCAGGTGCTTGTAAGCACAAAAGTCAGGGCAACACATGGTGCCCCCCCCCGGCCCTCCGACCATTGCCCGAGGGGCGGGGGATGCCGGCCTCGAGGGGCCAGCCATACCACGCCTCCACTTACTCGCCCTTTTCCACATCCTTTTCCAACAATGTTTCCATTGTCTGGGCACCTGCTACCCGGAAGCGGCGCGGTCGCCTGTGCTGGCCGCCGTGGCGTCAATCCTCCTTTTCGGCCGAGCTAGGGGCCGCCTTCGCGCTGCCCTTGGTCCGGCCCAACATCGAAATCAGCTTCACACCGACACTGGCAGCAACGCCCTCCTCGACCTGCTTCGTCCAGAAGAGATCCGGGTCGAGCATGCGCACTGACTTGCGCCGCTGTACCGCTCCTACGTCAAGAGCTGCCCGGACCTTGCTCTGCGTCTCCAGATCCTCCAGGTACTTCTTTCTCGACGCGTAGCGCTCGTCACGTTCCCGTCGAATCTGCTCCGACCCGAACTTCTGCAGGGAGGAGCGCACCGCCGTGCGCAGTAGCATGAAGACGTGCTCGCCAATGAAGATGGTGATGGGCAGAGACCACCACCCCATTCCATCGTACAGCGCCGCCTTGCCCTCAGCCGCCCCCGTCCCAAACATGTGGACGATGGCCGACGTGCAGATGCTGCCTAGCCAGGTCAGGGCATCAAGCGAGTTGATCCAGGGCCCAATGCCCTCGGCTCGGACCGGGTGGGGGCGCCGGTGCTCGATGCAGATCTTGAGGAAGTCGGACCGCAACTCGACGAGGTTGTTGATGAAGAAGCCGATCGAGACGAGGGGCCACACGGGGGAGAAGAGAGCGAGGTAGCCAAACTGGATCACCATCTCGGAGACGTCTTCCTGGACGTTATATTCGGGCAGACTGGCCTGCTGGCGGACGCTTTGGAGAAATGCCTCCTCGGCCGGCTCGTCGGGCGCCAGCGCACTAAAGCTCCCCTTGCGAGACTGCCAGAGAGTTGTGTACCAGTTCCGCAACTTGTGCATGACGTACGGCACCACGAGCTCCTCGATCATGTCCGAAACCTGACCCGTCAGAGTCAAAGCAATGACTTCGTGGCGCAGACGATCCGAGTCTCTTTCGAAAGACACGCTGTTGAGTTTGTCGCCCACGGGCAGGCGGGCCTGGAGCCACGGCACGATGGAATCGCCCAGCGGCACGTAAACAAAGGCCGTGAGCAGAATGGGCATGTACTGCACGATAAAGCTCAGAACAAATGTTTTCTGCGTCAACGACATTTCGTAGTTGTCGGCCGTCCGGTGGTTCTCAAAATCGGCCAGTGCCGTCGCAACATCCTCCAGGAAGCCTTTGGTGTAAGGCAAACAGGCGGCAAGAAGCATTGTCGGAACGTATTCCTGGCAGCTGGGTCAGCCAAATTCTCTCGTCCGAAGAGGGCGCGCGCTGCCGGCGCCTCTGGTCCTGGCACGTACCAGCATCCATTGGTGAGGGCCGTGATAGACTTCTGAGATGATCACCTCGAGAGCATAAATGGCAGTGATGACGGCGCCGAGGAACACCAGAGCCACGGCGAAGAAGGGGAACTGGAGTAGCTGTCTCATAATGGCCTTCCACTTGGGATAATAATGCCTGGTACGCCCGGCCGCGTCCACGACGACCTTCTCATACTTATAGCCCGGCCGGTTCACCTTGAGTGAGCCGACACCCTTGACATCCCAACGGATGCTGAGGTCGGCTTCCTGAAGCTTCCAGTACTCGAGGAAGACGGTGCAGCCCAGCAAGGTAGTGATGGCGAAGGCGAGGGAGTAGCTGCTCTCCGTTAGCCACTACGGCCACGAGCTACAGCGTCAGCAGGGGCGACTTACTTGGGAAGAAAGGCCCAGGCGAGGATGCCCGTGACGGCAGGGAAAATCATGAAAAGGATATAGCTCTGCATATAAGCGAAGTAAAAGGCGACCTGGGGCAAAGGCCCTGGGTTAGCATGCGGCTGGGGCGACGGGGGACGGGCGAGCGAGGACTACCTTGGAGCCAAAGAGATTACGGATCTGGTCAAAGTCTGTCTTACTCAAGAAGAATTTCTGGCTCAGTTGTCTCAACAGGGCCCGGTTGGCAGGGCCGTTGTGGATTGGGAAGACGGACTTGACGTTCTCCCACTTGCCGTTGCCGGGCGTGATGCCGGCGCCACCGTTGGTCTTGGACCAGGTAACGAGATGGTAGACCGAGAGAAGGCTCTCGGCCTCAAAAGCGTTGGCCCCCTTCCCCGTGTCATTGTCCACGACTGGCTGCTTGGTCGTGACGCCCCATAGCCAGTCCTTGACACTGGCATCCCACGGCCGTGTCAGCTTGCGGCAGGCGGGGCTACAGCGGCGGGGGTAAAACCTACCGAGACTTGTGGATCTCCGAGTTGAGAATCTCTTTGTTGGCTCTTGTAAAGATCAGCAGCGAGTGGCCCTGGCCGGCGCGGACCTCGGTCTGGAGGCCAGCCTCCTCGAGGTCTTGAACCAGCTGGGTGAACTCGGCCTTGGCCGTTTCATCGTCTGTGGGCGCCGTTAGCACGTGGGACGCGGCGCGTATGGCAAGCAGATGCGAGGGCGGACAGACCGACGTCGCTAAAGTCATAATGAATTACGTATTTGTCATGGTAGGCCCGGGTCTCCTGGTGGGCCGACTCCCCGAAGGTGCCCTGCCGACTGATGGAGAACATGAGGGCGGGAGGAAAGCGAACGGAAGGGTCCGGCCGGCCAGGTACGGTCAAGTCACGACGGCGGCGGCGGCGGCGGCGACGACGACAACGACGACGACGACGACGACGATGACGACAATCAGTCGTAGGAAGGGAGGAGAAAGAGAGAGCCGGATGGCATGTGTGTGGGTGAGAGGAGGGACGAGTCGGCGAGTGAGGCGGCTGGCTGGATTGTGGGGGGAGGGGGATACCTGTCTCGCCTGGAGGGCCGGATGTTCCCAACTGGAGAAGCGGAAGGTTGTAGGTAAAGAGGTGGACAAGGTGTGTAGGGAGACAGATGTGTGGGTAGCGGGTAGGCTGAATGCAAGGAAAGAGCAAAGAGAGGCTCTGGACACGTACGGGGCAGGGCGGTCCTTGTTTGTGTGCCTTAAGCCAAGGGCTGGCTGTCTCTGCGTCTTACTTCTAAAAGTTCTGGACCTATGTATCGTAGAGAAGTATGGAGCCGCAAGCAAAGACGTGGACGTGGACGGGGATGGGGACGCAGGTCGTCGTCAACGGGCCCCACATGGACGTCGCAGTGAACGTCAGCCCTGCCTGCTAATGGAAAAAGGTGCCCCAAGCCGGCCAGCCTATACTACCTGCCTACGTACTTAGGTACATACCTAAGCTTGTATGGAAGGTAGCGTCGTCAACAACAACAACAACAACAACAACAACAACAACAACAAACCTCCCCTCCCTCCATATCTGCGATACCCCGTGCTCCCCGTGAGACCCGTAGGGTTGGGAGGCAAGGGAGGCCCAGGGTAGGACCTCCGTAAGTACCTAAGGTAAGCTCCAGCCTGGGCCACTGCCAGCCAACCTGCAGCCGGTCTCTCAGCTACACCCAGCACGCGGCTAAGCGGCACCGGCTCAAACGGGCACTCACGAATGGACGGACGGGACGGGCTTCCCGCTGACGGCGAAATGCGCACGCACTCCCACCCCCTGGTTGCAGCCTGACTCCCACGGGTGCCACGGTTTTCACGGGTCCGCGACGGTCGCGGTATGGTATGTGTGTAAAGGTAATGTCTACCGACATGGGAGAAGCTGCTCGCTCAGCTTGGTCAATTTGCCTGTCCACCTGGTCAGTGCCCCCTCGTTTCCGCTCCTCGCCTGCCCTGACCCCTTTCGTCCCCCAATCTGGGGGGGAAAGACGATCAATACATAGGAGGACATTGTTGATCCATATATGTATGTCACGATGCGAATATGCAAGCACCCCGCTGTCCACGCGCATATGCCGCCGTGTGACGCCAAGGAGGGGATTCGCCGCCGTGCCGCGGGATGGCGGGGAGGTTCCCAGCCTGCCCGCCGTGCCCCTGCAGCTACGAGCAGTCAGTCCTACCCACGAGGCCACTTGGTGCCCAAACCGCAGGGTCTACACTGCGTTCGAGGCCAGAGACAGTTCTCGAGGGCACGGTGTATGGGACATGTCGGCCGGTACACAGGTGACAGGCTACCTTGGGCGGATAGGTGCCTACACAGTAGTTCGTAGAACCGCGTGCCCGCCCTGGCATGGGGAGGGACCCCCCGACCCGTATCCTTCATCGTGAGTCCTACGCCTACTTGTGCAATGCATGCGTCCGAACATGCGGTCCCGACAACCTAGCGACCTCGAGTGGCGCGTGCAGGCGGACAGGCAGGCCCGCCGGGGTCCCGGGTGTGCTTGGCTGCTGCTATGCGGCGTGGCCGTCGGGTGGGATCGAGAGGGGGAAACTTGGGTAGGTGCTCGAAGAAGCCCCTTGCGTCGCCAACTTCGTCTCTGCGCCCAGGGGAGAAACCAAGGAGAAAGCTTGAAGAGTATTCCCCTGTTCGCATGTACTCGGGTAAGCTGCTAGGCCACGCCCTCTGCACTGCTTGAAAGGGGTAGAGCGTCGTGCAATGTATTCTTCGACCAGGGTCGGTGTCTCGGGTGCTTGGCGTTCCCCCAACCTGGGCAGGTCGTTGCACCTGGCAGGAGGAGGCAAGGTTGGTTTTTTTTAGGGGACGGCCTGTTCAGGGTCCAAGCTGTCGGGTAATATGGGAGCTCTCGAAGGATGGATGTTCTGGAAGTTGGCGGGGCAGCTTTGCTTTGGGCGGGTCCCATTCCGCGTATGGATGCCGGGTGGTTCTCTCATTCCATCATCAGGATCCATCATCCCTGGCAGGATAATAAGAAAGCATCACCATTTCGCTTTGGCAGCGTTGGTACCTCCCAGGCCAAGCAACGAGCCCCTGTCCCCGCCCTCCCTACCCGTTGTTGATTGCAGTCAATATGTTTACTGGTCTTGTGGAGGAGATTGGAGGTATGACGGCCCCCCTGCCCCTCGTGCGCCCGCAGAGCCAACCCGGGACGTGGCTGACCTGCGGGCTCTTTCCCCCGGCGCAGAGGTCGCCGTTCTCAACCCGCACGATGAGACGGGCGGCACCTCCCTGACCGTATCGCTCCCGGCCTCGTCGACGCTTCTCGCCGATGCTCAGCTGGGCGACAGCATCGCCGTCAACGGCGTCTGCTTGACGGCCACCTCGATCGCGACGACGCCCACGCCGCGCTTCACCGTGGGCATCGCCCCCGAGACGCTGAGGCTCACCAACCTGGGCGAGCTGGCCGAGAGCTCGCGGGTCAACCTCGAGCGGGCCGTGCGCGCCGACACGCGCATGGGCGGCCACTTTGTGCAGGGCCACGTCGATACCGTGGCCGACATCCTCGAGGTGCGCGAGGACGGCAACGCCCTCACCTTCCGCTTCGCCCCGCGCAACCCCGACATGTTGCGCTACGTCGTCTTCAAGGGCTACGTCGCTCTGGACGGCACCAGCCTGACCGTGACCAAGGTCAACGATGCCGAGGGCTGGTGGGAGATCATGCTTATCGCCTACTCGCAGGAGAAGGTTGTGCTGGCGGCGAAAAAGCGTGGCGACACGGTCAATGTCGAGGTTGACGTGCTGGCCAAGTACGCCGAGAAGAGCCTCAGCGGCTTCATCAGCGCCAACGGTGGCCAGGATGCCCTGAAACCTATTGTTGAGAAGATGGTGCAGAACATGGTTGCCCAAGCCATGGGTGCGCATAGCTGAGCGAGGCCGAGCCGACCAGCCAGCTGCCTACCCAGCCAAGGTAAAAAGACTGGGTGGTGATGGCGGCATATTCATGGGCCCCCCGCATCTTATCCTTATGTCCCTTCCTATGCCGAATCTATAGAAGCGAGCTATTTACGCGTCCTGTGCAGGACCAACATGCATTATCCGTCCCGTGGGAACAATCCCATGGCCTGTTATCAACATGTGTCCATATCTTCAAGAACGTACTTGAGTACATAGGTAGAGAGAGTATCTGGGACAGATGGCGTCCTAGGGTTCATTTGTATGGTAGAAGGAAGTCCGAAACCGTGAAGCGACTTGAATCCGTACCGCCCTGGTCATGTGATACGGGTGTACGCGCTGGACGCGCTGGCGGAACCCCATGCCCAAAATAATTTGATCTTGGGGGGGAACCAACCGTGGTAGTAGGTATCAACTATTCAGCAGGGGCCCCGCCGCCATCCTCTTGGTCAATGGTGCCGAGGACGCGCTTGGGGATACGACAAGCGGCGAGTGGAGGCACTGAAGCCAAGCTGGACTGGTCGCCACTACGAACTCATAGTAGGGGTAAGGAGACGCGTGGGCGACGCCAGATCAGCTGACCTGCCGTGTTCCCTATTGGCTGAGAGTGGGCAACAGCAGGTTCGCATGGAGGTAGATTGATTTTCGAGGCCGCACGACTGTGGTCGTCACTGGCAGCCAGGGGGCACTTGTTGCGTCCATGCGCCCGCCCCCCCCAAGTAGACGGCGCGCAGATGGATGGGATCAATGGGCGATGGACGCAGTCTCGGGGAGGGCTGAAGTCCTTACCTTGGGGAAGCACAGGTTCCAAGGTTGAGGGGGAGGGGGAGGGCAGGGAAACCTAGGGTAGTTTGTTCAACCCTCACCATGCAGTCCGTCAAACCAGTCCACCGATCCATGTCCGGGTAGCAGCGATGCCCGGCCTCTCCCTTGCGCCGTAGCGCTGCAGAGTCCCGTCGGACATGAGGCAAGGCTGCAATACCTACCAGCTACCTGAAAAGCATGGTAGAATACGTAAGAAGGTTGTCGTCCAAGGCAGGGTTTCAGGAGGGTGGGATGGAAGGTAGAAAACGATGCGTTGGACAACCAGGTTAAGTAGGCACTTTCTTCGCCCAAAATCTATACCTGCGAAGTAGACCATTCCAACCGCCGGCCCAATCTTCGGCGGAGTACCTACAACATACCTCCTACGTTGCACAAGTGCATACTTACGGCGGGCAGTTAAGGCTATTAGCGTACATACTTCAGTAGGTCATGTCTGTACTTACCTGCCTTCTTCTGCTACTTGATCGTATTCTGTTGGTAGGAGGGAGAACGTATGGAGATCCGAATTGCGCGGAAGGTGCGCATAAATATAGGACCCAGACAATATAACCACCTCTCACCTCCAAACTACGACTGGGCGGTCCGACTGAGCTCCTCTCGTTCTGATCCCGCTCACCGACTCGAATTTCTGTTCGCAGCTTCGTCGTCTCCAGCCCCCCGGGGGGGTGCATGAATGGACCGGATTGGCCCAGCGCTAGGTCCTGTTGCCCACCCGCTGGCCATCCATTCCTCCAGGTTAGCACAGCGCCCGAGGCGCCCCTCGTATAAGACCCGCCCGTTCGCTTCTCTTGCGCCTCCCCCACCCCGTCGTCTCGTAGCTGGAGGCCAGTCAGGTACCTACTCTCCCCCCCCCCCCCCCTCCCCCTCCAAAAGGTAGACGACGATTGTTCCTTTCCCCCTCCCCGACGAGCGACGCGCGACCGGCCGACGACGACGACCAACTCCGTACTCGCCCAGATCCGTTCGAGACTGTTGGAACGCTACTCCCCAGTCGCCATGGACCGCGAAGCCATCCTTGCCGCTTCCCAGAAGCATGACGTCGTGGCCCTGCCCGGCGGCAAGCTGTACACCTACGGCACCGCCGGCTTCCGCATGGCCGCTGACCTCCTCGACGGCATCACCTTCCGCGTCGGCCTGCTCTCGGCCCTCCGCAGCCGCAAGCTGAACGGCCAGGCCATCGGCGTCATGGTTACGGCCAGCCACAACCCCGCCAAGGACAATGGGGTCAAGATCGTCGACCCCATGGGCGACATGCTCGAGCAGGAGTGGGAGGCGCACGCCACCGACCTGGTCAACTGCCCGACCCACGAGGCCCTCGTCGACAAGTACTTTGCCCTGGCTAAGGACCTGCGCATCGACCTCCAGGCCTCGGCCAAGGTCATTGCCGGCCGGGACACCCGCCCCTCGGGCATTACCCTCGTCCAGGCCCTTGCCGACGCGTGCGCCGCCACCGGCACCGCCTACGTCGACTACAAGGTCCTGACCACGCCCCAGCTCCACTACCTGACCCGCTGCATCAACACCGAGGGCACTCCTCTGGCCTATGGAGAGGTGAGCGAGGCCGGCTACTACAGGAAGCTCGCCGATGCCTTCGAGCGCGCCGTGCGGGGCAAGAAGGTCGACGGCACCCTGACGGTCGACTGCGCCAACGGCGTCGGCGGCCCCAAGCTCAAAGAGATGTTGAAGTACCTGGAGAAAACCGAGAGCGGCCTGGTGTGCAAGGTGGTCAACGACGACGTGCTGAAGCCCGAGGTGCTGAACTTGGATTGCGGTGCCGACTTCGTCAAGACCAGACAACGAGCGCCGCCCGTCCCTAAGCCCCAGCCCGGCGACAGACTGTGCTCGCTGGACGGCGATGCCGACCGCCTCATCTACTACTGGGTCGACCCCGAGACGAGCGCTTTCTTCATGTTCGACGGCGACCGCATCGCCACCCTGGCCGCCTCTTTCATCGCTGAGCTCTTCCGCACCGCCGGCGTGGACGGCGAGGTCCGCATCGGCGTCGTGCAGACGGCCTACGCCAACGGCGCCAGCACCAAGTACGTCGAGCAGCACCTGCAGCTGCCCGTCGTCTGCACGCCCACCGGCGTCAAGCACCTGCACCACGCCGCCTGCAACTTCGACATTGGCGTCTACTTCGAGGCCAACGGCCACGGCACCGTCCTCTTCTCCGCCGCCGCGCGCCAGGCCTTCGCCAAGAAGGAGCCCCAGTCGCCGGCCCAGAAGGAGGCCCTGGACACGCTCCTGGCTCTGTCCGACTTGATCAACCAGACCGTCGGCGACGCCATCTCGGACATGCTCATGGTCGAGGTCATCCTGGCGCACAAGCGGTGGTCGCTGAAGGACTGGGCCATGACGTACCAGGACCTCCCCAACCGGCTGGTGCGCGTCGAGGTCGGGGACAAGGACCTCTTCCAGACCTACGACGCCGAGCGCAAGCTGTCGCACCCCGCGGGCATCCAGGACGACATCGACCAGTGCGTCAAGAAGTACACCAACGCCCGCTCCTTTGCCCGTGCGAGCGGCACCGAGAACGCCTGCCGCGTCTACGCCGAGGCGGCCACGCGCTCCGAGGCCGATGACCTGGCCAACAAGGTGGCCGTCATTGTGAAGCAGTATGGCGGGGCCTAGGCGGCTGCGCTCGAAGCCGCGTGGGTGCCTCAAGACGCCACCGAGCTGATGAGGTTTCAGGCGGGCCTAGTCGTGAACGCGAGGCCAACTCGGCTTGGCTAGTTCGCGCGCGAGCTTTGATGGGACGCGAGGGCGTGCCGCCCGGTAACCGTCGGGGGTCTCCTTTGCCTACATACGTATACGGGGAAAGGGGGGGTTACGAGTCTACGCTACGTCTTGCCTTAATTCGTCGGGTATAAATAAAATTTGGGTGCTGCTGTTCCGAATTCGGTTGCCAGGTGGCTAAGGTGTCGGGAGAGTCGAGCCGTTGACGTTCGGAACGTCCTCCAACGAGGACAATCCAACCTCCAGTTTGCTACGCACTGGCAAAGACGTCTGGACACGTGAAAAAGGCAAGAGCATCATCGTGCGAGCAATGGCCTCGCCTGGCCGCGTGAGGTGACTTGGCCAACAAGCAGCTTCTATTGTGATTTTCTACCCCGTCTCCCTATCGACGATGTCAAACGCCGACTGACCCATCGACCTCTTTGCTGCTACACAAGGCATCTCGAGGGACGTGTAGGAGTTACAGTATGTCGTAATCTTCGTCAGTCATCAGGTCTCTCTTACCGGGACCCATTGCCAGCAGGACGACCCGACCCAGTTCGGTTGCTTATCACCTGCGCGTGGCCAGCCAGCCACCTTGGCGATTCCCAGCACGGGACGCCCGCGGGCGCGACTCGCCTGTCCCGAGCCGAATGGGAGGCTGCAAGGCCCTCAGACCTCGCCTCCAGAATACAGGACCCAGTGTCTACCGGCCACACGCCCCGCAGCCAAAAGCGCCCTGCCCATCCATCACCACCCAGTGTTCCCGCGCGGCCGCGGTTCTGCAGGATACTTCGAGCGAGAAGGCGCGGCTTCGCTCACTTGCCGGGCGGCAGGGAGAGCGCATATTGCGAACAGCCACTTCAGCACATCTTGAACTCGCACTCGCCCTGGCCCTGCCGGGTAGGGTCCTGCGTCTCGAGCAGATACTTGATCTTGATGTCCAAGTCACGTCGGTTCTGCTCGTTAGGCCGAACATCGATGCTGCACTCGACCTCCTCGCCTTGCTGCACGGTCAACACGTCCTTGAGGTAGAAGACGGTCTGCTTCCAGTGGGTGTACTTGGTGTGAGGACCGGTAGAGAAGCGGATGGGCTTGTGGCAAGCGGTGAAGTCAATATCGAACCAGGCAACCAGGGCGTGAACGAAGTCGTCGCGCCGGGCCGAGAGCTTGAAGGGGACCGAGAAGGCCAGGTCGGCCACGGTGCACGTGTAGAGATCCAGAGTCAGGATCGACGTCGGGTCCGTGACAGCCGCCTTGACCTCGACCGTGTCGACGAGGGGCTCGGCGAGAGCCGTCTCCTTCAGGGGCGTGTAATCGAATCCATAAACGTTATCCCAGACTACGCGGAGCATGTACCGTTAGTGTGTTTTCTTGCTGGCAAAACGGGGGGCGGGGGCAAAGTCTTACATCCAATCTTCTCATCCTTGTAGTCGCCGTCCTCGATGCCGCACATGAAGATGGTGGCCTTGTCGGGGAAGATCAAGCCATCCTTGTTCAGGTAGCGGTCACGGGCGTACAGGACAGTGTCCAGCATGCTCTCGTAGAGGAGGAAGTAGCCCATCCATTCCGAGATAATGATGTCGACCTTGGGGAAGGGCAGCTCGATCTCCTCCATCTTGCCCTGGATCAGGGTGATCTTGTCCGACATGCCGTTCTTGGCCACAATCTCCCGGGCCTTGAAGATGATGGTCGACATGTCGACACCGATGACGTGCTTGGCGCCAGCCTTGACCGCGAACCTAGAGCAATCCACGTGAGCGTCCCGACTGGAGGGCCGACGGGCTGCAGAGGGCATGGGGCCTACATGGACAGGATGGCGGTGCCGCAGCCGACGTCGAGAACAACCTTGTCCTTGAAGAGGTGCTTGTTCTGGACGATGGCGTTCATGTAGGAGCGCGTGCGGACTTCGTCTTTCTGGGGAGGGGGAAGGCGCCCAAGGTCAGTCGCAAGCAGGCGGGTTGGGTGGAAGGGCCGGGCTGCTACTCACCAACATCTCCTCATGGATGCCTGAATAGAGGGGAAGGCAGGGTCAGCATGTGTCACGCAGGGCATCGAAGGGTCGCCGTCGGCCAGCAAGGCTCACCATGGTGGTTGTAACTGTTGCGTTTCGTGGTCAGCGTTCATGGCCAGCCAACAACGGAGGGCGCCAGGGGCGGCTTTGTCTTCCTCTCTTCCTCCCACTCTCACTCTCACTGACCTGTTGAAGTAGTGCTGCTCAGAATGGGCCATGCCCTTGAGCGCCGCCGTTGCGGCTTCAATCTCGTTATTGGCGGCCATGTTCAGAAACTGGCGGCGGGCGACTCTTGGTTTGGCTCAGAAAGAAGAGTCCGGGCAGGGCAGGTGGGTGAGAGATGAAGGGTCTTGTCGCTCGGGTTTGGGCATAATTTTTCAGTATCGCAAGGCCTAGCAGGGTCTGGTCCCTCCGATTTCACTCGGGACTAAAAAATACTGCCAGGTGGGCGATGTGGGGGGAGCCGTTGTGCGCCTTCACCGCCCGGCGCCCCACAGCCCGCTGGCTTTCATAGTTAGGAAGTCCGTATGTATATGCCTGGGTTAGAAGAGCCAATGAGATCTTTGGATCCTACTACACATATTTGCCAGAAGGATGTAGGCCGGTGCATGGTTTGCCTTGTATGTTGCAAGTACATAAAGATTGCATAGCAGCGAGCTATCCGCTCGGCTGGACAGCGGCGGCTAAAAAATTCTGCTCTAATCAGTAGGCCTTCTCAGGAGTCTAAGGTATGGATGCTAATGCACTGAGACCCGTGGTTTTCGTCACGAGGCGAGCGCCGTCGCCCCTCCCTCACGCCGGCCAATGCGCGGCGTCTGTATTAGACATTAGGATTATGGGCGGCTGCTCCTGACATCCCTAACGCGCCGGTATGACCCTCCCGTCTATCGCGGACGCCTCGCCGTATGGACGGGTACCCTGAGTGGAGGTACTTCTCTTGGCCAACGGCGCCCCAGCCCTCGGGGCCAGGGCCTGGCGAGTGAGATTGCCGGCTCCCATCATCTTCCGGAAGACAAGGTGCCCTGCGGGTGCCTTACATGGGACATCAGTAAGTGTGGGTTGGGTCCCCAAGCAAGAGCCCCCGACCCGGGGCTTCAGTGTCTCGGCCTTAAGAGTCCAACGCCCGAGTCTGTACGTACAGCACTAATCATTGAGACTCTATCCTATGCTCCAAGCTACAGGCGCAATCGGGCCCAATACCATGGAAGTTGGGGTTGGGCCTAGCGACAGCCTCAAGCCGGCTCTTCATCGTTTCAGCCGGGCGCCCCCAGCGAGGTCGTCCTGCGCGTCCTTGACCAAGAAACTGCGTGTTCGTTAGCATACCGGAATAGCCCAAAAGTGGGAGCGCCACGGGTATCCGCCATACCGGTACCACACCGCGGCGGGCAGAATGGTGCCCAGGTGCCAGAGGCTGTGCGCATCCAAGGCCCCCCAAAGCGGAGGGAAGTCGAGAAGCTCCAGGCTCATTGCCATCATGAGCCATGCCACCACGCAGCCAGGCCAGATGGCCCACATGCGGCGCGTCTCGCGGTACCGCCTCCAGCTGAAGTAGGTCCAGAGCGCGTTTTGTACGAGGCCCACCACCACATTGGCCGCCATGTTGTACGTGTAGTCCCACCTCCAAAGCTTCAGGTACAGCACATGGCAGGCGTACATTGTGCAGCAAGCAAAGGTCCACAGTCGGAGGATGCTCTGGCGGCGCGGCGTAGCCTTGTCCAGCCGGAACACCAAGATGGGCGCGTAGTACATGCCGTACAGAACACCGGCCCCGGCCGCAAAGTAGTCGAGTTGTTCGGTCGCAGGGAAGTCGCGAATGTGGAAGATGGTACTGCAGATCCACGTCACGATGCCAATGTAGGCAAACCCCGCGTAGTAGCGGCGGAGAGGATAGCTGCTGGGCACCTGCGTCTTCAGCTGGACCAGTCCGTTGTAGTGGGCGTACATGTTGCCCAGGCTGAAGAGCACGCTCATGGGTTCCTGCATGCCGAGCACACGGACGAAGGGCCACTTGCCGTGGAACTGAGTGACGGACTCATGGCGGGCGATCCGCCGCTCGGTGACGATGTGCTGGCAGGTGTAATCGCATTCTTGAGGGCAAGTCCACAAGAGCAGACGGCGGTGCAGAGCTGTCAGAGGGTGAGGTTCGTCAGCGCCGCCAGATCATGCCAATGGGTGGCACGGCATGCCGATACAGGCCGGAGTTGGGGGAAGGGGGGGTCGGGAGACGACGACGAGGAAATCGCGTACGGATGCTGGTTGGGGGTTTCGCGTTGCAATTTTCGCGCTTGCAGATCTGCGCCGTTCGGATTGAGGTCAGCCTACGGTGCGTGGCCGGGCTCCGGGTCGCGCGGGCGCGGGCGCGGGCGCGCGGGCGGACGGGGGCAGTCACACACATACCTGGACACATCGCTTAAATTCGGGCAGGCGGTCACCTACCGAGGCTTCCGCGGTGCCGAGAAGCAAGCATAGGGCGAAGACGATGGCGAGAAAGAGCGGAATCTTCGCAGATATCCGGGGCAGCATCATGTCGGCATTGGCTGGCAGGTCTCGGGGAAGAAGGGGGTGCGCGGCGAGGGGAGAAGGGAAAGAGTCGCTGACAATGGGTTGGTATTGTGATGGATAGCGCTATAGCTCCGGCCGGCCTTGGAGGTTCGAGGCGGGCTTGGCTGGGTCGACCAAGGCACCACTCACGCATATACTTAGCTTCCATGGGGCCTGGATTGGCTTAGTAACCTTCTGGCTTCCATCCAGCCTGTAGGCAAGGCGTGTGCGGCGTCGCATTTGGCGGACGGCCGGGTTAAAGTCGAGGCCGCGGTCCTGCCCTGTTTCACGTGGAAGTACCAGGTAGACGGTACTTGAGTATTACGTGCTGGTTATAGTGCGTCAGTAAGTACCCGAGGGTGGTGGATGGATTGTCGCGAGCACCCTGCGTTACTACCCCGGATTTCTTGGCTGGCGGTGCTGCGACAATCCCATTGGAAGAAACAACACGAGCACCGCGATGCTTCGTGCCGTTGACGTGCGTGCCATTGACCAGCGATAGCTGGAAGTGTTGCGAATCTCAACGGAACCGTGAGTACCTCCGTAAAGTTGGTATGAGGTATGGATGTGGATTACTAGTACGGGTTTGTAGTGCGTTCGGGAGACCATTCCCCCGTTCGGACTGCACTCTCCCCCTTACCTAGTATTCAAGCCTGCCTGGGATACCTACCACTTGCTTACTTACCTCTTATTGCCAGCTGGCGTGGCAAGTGTGATTACGGGATGGGATCGTGACGGCTCTCTCCATAGGCGCCGGGTGTTTTGACGGGGGCTTTCTAGGCTCCCATGCCTCTCCGACTCCCGCGAGATTATGATCTGTCTCTGGCCCGAGCGGAATCCCACCCGCATGTAACGAAGCAACCACATGGGACGCGACGTGACGCTTGCAAGGGAGGAGTGTATGTACTTGTTCTTTCCACTCCGCCGCCCAATCTTGGTCATCCAACCAACGGTTGCCAGCCCAGCTCTCGATTGCCAAGTGACGTGACCCGGTCAGGCCTCGGCCGGCCCGCTTGTTTTGTACTGCTAACCAGGCCCGGATCAATCCCGCCGAGGCAGATCTCCTGCACTGCAACCTATGGCCATCAGATAACTCGACCCGTGAAGGACCTCGCCTTATCGGTACGTTGGCGCTATCACGGACTTCCAAGACTGGATCGTGGTATCCCCTACGCCCTCTGCGCTCCCTTCACTCGGCATAGCACCATTGTCGCGAACGGGACCGTAATGATCGGGTAGAGTGGTAAAGATGGCGATGTCAAGTCCATGTCTATAGCTACCATGGGTAGGCCAGTTGTCTATCAAAGACCCGTCGTCGATGCGATCCGAGTACCATCGAAAAACATCAAAGTAGTCTACACCGACACGTGATCCGTACTTACCCACTTGAATATATACCCAACGTACAGAAGCGGCCAGGCATAGAACAACCTGTCAGCTTTCAGACGGCAATCGTTGCCCAAGAGCCGACTCCCCACAGGCGCGCGGGCAAGTGGTGCTGGAAGAGCTGGGCAGACACGGAGATCTGCACAGCACTGGCTCGGCGAAGGCGCTTCAAGACCTGCAGATACATAATTGCCTCGTTAGCGGAGATCCATCTCGGGCGCATGTGCGAAACGGCGAGGAAAGAATGTGAATACATCAGAAACCAAATTTATAAGCACCGCTCATCCTCACCTCCCCGCCAAACCCAGCCCGCTCGACAGAGCACCGAGAAGCGCGCCAGCATATGACGATCCCGAGCACGCTTCCCATACGGCCAAGTCGAGGCGAGCCAGGCCGCAGGCGGTTCGGCCAAAGGGTTTTCGAGGCCCGAGGACGGCCTCATACGGCTCTTCCTAAGCTACTTATGGTTATGTTTTGGCACTGCAATGAGTGTCCGAGGGTCATCATGTAAAGAAAACAAAAAGCACGTGTGGTGTCCCACCGACCGAGGACGCTGAGTATGAGAATGTCACTTACCAACGATAATCAAGGCCGCCGAGTGCTCTGCCCAAGAGCCAGAGCCGTTTTCCCACGGCCACGGCCATATCGCCGCTGGGCGTAGCGGCAGGCAACTTGTCGTTTGCTCTTGGAAAGCCGGGGCCGAGAGATGAAAGAGCAAGACGGGAAGCTTGTCTCCCAGGTCGATTTTTTTTCTCTCGAAGGATTGGCGCCCAGCAATCCGTGCGCGCCGTGCATTTTCCCGCCAGGTGGGGAGCGGGGCCAAACAATAAAAGTGGATATGGAGCACTCAGCACGGGAGACCATCGGACCGTCGCGACCTCCTGAGAACCTGTCTACACATCGTCGTCTAGGTACGTGTATGTAGGCCACAGCGCCACGTCGATTATGTGCAGGTGCTAACCAAGTCCTTGGTATGAATACTACCTGCTTCCGATTTCTTCCTGGCCTGTACTCTTCTGCCTGGATACATGCCTGAGGGCCTCTTCATTCTACACCGGGCAATCAGAGGAATCCACACCAACTTAACGGGCCCGCCACCGTGTCACCCGCTAGATGCTACCGTCCAGGAGGCAGACGGGTCGACTACGTAGCGAAACGAGGAACCAGGCGTTGCAAGATTGAGAAGTTGTCTATTTGCATCTGAGAGAAGTCTGAGCCCAAGCTCATTCTGTTATCCATTACGCACATAACCAACGACAGCAACCAATACTTCTGCCCAACACATTTGCTGCCTTGTTGCTTGAATGCGTGACCAGGTAGGAAGGAAGAAGCCTCGAGCCAACGAGGGCCCTGTAATTCGCAAACCATTTTATACACGAGGTGCCAAATCTCTCATCATGCACCTCATCTTCCGCATCTGGTTTCAATTTCAAATTTCAGCTCGTCGCTCTTCATCATGTCGTGAGGTTGCCGGGAGCCAGTGCCACCCCGGCTTCAGTTGAGATTCGGGAAGCTATTGTAGTCCATCGGTGACCAGTCCATCGAGTTGCAGTCTAGTTGGTATTCCATGTTGAACTCTTGTGACGATTGGCCGAAACCAGCGGCTAGACTGGGAGTGGCCAAGAATAGGCCAGCATCGTAATCAAGTGTCTTGCTCATCCCGCTGGAGGGAAAGAGAAGGAAGTCGTTGCCGAGCGCATCATTGCTCGGCAAGTCGTCGAATCCCTCGTCGACATCTGCTAGCGACGACGGCGTGTAGAGCATCGTGTTCCCGTGTCCAACAGGCGAAATATGTTGGGTGGGAGGGGCAAGACAGGGTTCAGCCGCAAAAGCAGCAAACGTGTCCATAACGCTCTTATTGCTGTAATTGAACGGCGAGGGTGTAGGCAACTGCACATGGGCCCCGTAGATGTCCTCGAACTGTCCCGTGAACTCTGGGCTGAGTTCATGGTAATTGGTGAACTGCCCTGCGTCCGTCGACGGGGTGGCATTATCCAGAGTGCCAATGGGCGAGTACTCAAGGCTGGTGTCGATGGGCGAGTAATCGAGGCTGATGTCGCGGTCAAGCGGAACATCCATCAGAAATTCCTCGTTGAACTCTTCCGAGGACGGGTAATTCATGTTAAGCTCCGGGCAGTCAATCAGCGGCTCCTCAGGCGGCGTCATGAGGTTACTGATGTCACTGCTCGGCGTGGGCAGGTTGGCCAACATGGGCGTCGGGTCTGCTGAAACACTGGCCTTCTCCGAGCCACCCTTTTTGTTGCTCTTCGTCCTGACATAGGTCCATCCATGGGCCTTCTCCATGTGTTGTTTGCAGTTCGACTCCCGCTTGGACTTGTAAGGGCAGGGCTTGAAACGGCACTCGTACATGGGAGGTGCTGACGAGTGCTTATCATTGATGTGGCGATCCATCTCTTTCTCCGTGGGCCATCCGTACTCGTGGTACTTGCAAGTCGGGAGGGGACATTTCCAAGGGCGCGAATGTGTCTTTTCGTGCTTGGTCAAGTCACAGGGTCGCTTGAATTCTTTGTTGCAGCCAGGCTCTTTGCACTTTTTGGGTGCGTATTCGGAGGGGTCTGCGTTCTTCTTACGACGAGCCATGGACCGCATGATTTCCTCCTCGTCGGCAAGTTGCTCGCTCATCGAACGCTTGAACCGAACGGGAGACTTGGCCTCATCGAGATCCTCCACAGGCTCGCCAGTGGCAATCGAGATGGCTTTGCCGTTCTTCTTCACGCGGACCAGCTCAGCAGGCCGGCCCGTGGACGAGAGACCGCCCATAAGCTTGACCTCATCCGTGCTGAGAGTCAAGTCAGCGTGGTTATCAATATACAAAGGCTGATATACGTACGGGTCCACATCCATCTCGCCGAGTTCCTCGCCAGCAGCTCGGCGCTCGCGAGCCGTATGCATCTGCTCAGCGTGCTGGCGTATTTGATCGACCAGGTCGACGAAGTACCCGCTGTTGTAGGGCCGGTCGTGAGGTCGGGTTTGTTCGCGATCGCTGAGGTATTCAACGGTAGCTTGGATGCATTGGATCGATGTGAGGCAAAAGTCGAGGTATAGTTCGGCGGACTTGGCCCTCTCCTTCAAACACAGCGCCCGATAAGTAACTCCCCAAGCACCAGAATCTTCCAAAAGTTGACTTACCGGTGCCATAAAGAGCAGGGTCTTTTCCAAATCTCTCAGGCAAACTATTTGGTTTTCCTGAATCCTCCTGGGGCAATCAAGAACGATTGATTCAAAGTCTTTCAATGAGGTCTTTGCCAGCAGTGGTTTCAATGTATGTTCGTGGATGCGGTTAACGGCGCGGGGGCTGAGGCGCTGGGTCTTCTCCGCCTTGGAGGCAGTAGCCGACCGGGTGATGGCGGCAGCCGCACCAGACAGGCTGGATTCCTTGGCTGCCGACTGCTTGGAAGCAATGGAGGTGCCCAAGCCGCTGTCGGATTCATGGTGCCGAGAAGAACGTCTGACACGCGGCCGCAGCGCGCGTTTTTCTTTGCTTGACTCCATCGTTGAAGAGACCCGCGCCATGTCGTCGAAACCGCCGTCGAGGAACCCTTGAGGGACTGGCAAGCTCTCGTCGCGGAACGAGGCGCGGGTTGACGAGGGCTCGGTTTTGATGGACGCGAGGGTGTCCTCAATAGGGCCCAGAGTCATCATCACACGCCGACGGTGCGAGTCAATCACATCGTCCAGGCAAGTCTGGGACCGGCGAGGAAGCGAGGGCACCTTGAAGCTGGGGGCCGGGGAGCTGGATGACGGAGAAGTAGGAGAGTGAAAGGTCGCGCCCTTTCGAAGGGCCAGGTTGGTCTTAAGTATCAGGCCATTGCTGCCATCCGAGTCGGGACGAGTTACCGGGCCCGTCCTCCGCGGGTTGGAGAACGACATGATGGCACTCGGTGAGGTCTGGAGACGGCGGGGTAAAGATGTTTTATGTGCAATGTGAAGGATAGGACTTCAGGGGTCCCTTGGGACACCGAGCTAGAGACGGCAAGGTTAGCACCGCTTAGCAGCACGGCGCCCGGTTTCTGTGAGTCACCAGTCCTCCACACCGAAAGCAGAATGGCCCGAAGACTCCAGATGATATCTCGAATGCGCAGTGGGCATCGGGTCAAACAGTGGAGGGGCGCGAGGCGGGGGTGGAAAGGGAAGGGAAGGTCGGGCGGGCGGGCCAACGTAGCAGTGGTCGTTCTTACCTTCTCATACAAGTAGCCGGTTTAGACCAACTGGTTGTGACGTGACGATGGTTCGTCAAGTTCAGGTGAATGAAAGATGGTGTTGGATGGGATAGCTGTTGATGAGCTCGAGGATGCCCAAGCCGCCGAAGTGTGTGGCTGAGACGAAGCCGAGGCAATGAAAAGCAGTTGAGGGTTGGATGAAAGCTGGGGAGAGCCGGTAGCTGCGGCGACGGTAGTGGGTAGTGGGCAGCAGCGGTATAAGATCAGTTGCCTCGTGAGCCAACACCTCGGAGGACTGGGGCCGGTAATACAGGGCGCGGACAAACAGACACAACACGCTTCGCAACCGGGGAGAGAAGGGGGGAGGCGCTGCAACCTCAGACACGATGAACAACGACGGGCCAGGACATGCAGTTGAAGATTGGTCAGAAGAGTGTGATGAGCGGGTGGTTCGATGAGGAATCCGGGGGGGATGAGGATGAGGGACAACGGCCTCGACGGAGTGGCGTTGATTTCACAGAACCCTGAGACGAGTGCTGCCTAAAATGTACCTCGGTACCGGGCAGGGGGGGGGGCCGGTTGGTGCTGGGGGCTGTACAGTGGTCGGGTCGTATCCCCGCTGTTAGCAGACAAAGATGGCAACATCAGCCCTGTAGCTTGGGTCTGCTTGCTGTTAGCGAGCGACCTGCCTCGTTGCCGTTAAGCCGCTCGGGTCGACGGGAGCCGATACCAGTCACACCGGGATTGCTAACACGCCGGTGGGAGCGCCATGTCACTAGCTAATATGCGCTAGCAGCGAGGCGGCGGCTGGGGGGCAAGCCAAGGGGAATCCTACGGCACATACCAAGACTCCGTACAGCTGAGCGACACCCATGTCCGATACCTACATATGTACTAGTTGGCCTTTCCAGCGCGAGAGGCAGGACTCTCAAGTATGAAGCACCCGCGCTCATTTGCGCTCCATAATAGATGCGCTACTGGCCGTTCACTGAGTGACGGAATACCGACCGACCGACCGAGACTGCCTTCAACCAAGTCCAAGCAGGTGGTGTGTCCTTCAGAAGTCCAATGAGGCAAGCTAGGACTTTGGATACATAGTAGAAGGTGTGCGTGTGCGTTATTGTATAAAACGGGATGGACAATTACGGACTTTCACGGTGATCTCCTATACCTACTGCATAATCAGGCACATCTGCCGGCCTGTGGTTGTCTGGGCAGAGCCAGCCACTCATACGTGTTTCCTCTTTCGCCCTCTCCCCTTCGTCATCATTCTTCCCCGAATCCGACCCAGCGAGCGCTGCTGCAGGGATGGCGCGGTCACTTGAGCAGCGCGTCAGACGGCGTGACATTGGACCGAGCCAGAGGAATGGGGCCGACCCGCAAAACACATCAATTAATCAGCCCGCGCTCTGTCTTTATCTGGCAATCGAGGGCCTTGGCCAGGCCGAGCTCGCCGACAGCGCCGAAGCCAGCGTCGGGCGGCGAGGGCGGCCCAGGACCATCTCAACACGTCCAGCGGTACCCGCTGAGGCGTCCCCTGTCACTTCGGTGGAAAATGGCACCATTCCTACGAAGTGCTTACCCTGCATGCATGCTTTTGCTGGCTTTCACGGCTCCCACCCCGACCTGCCGGCCGATTATATCCAGGCCTTTCCTCTCCTCTCTGGGTCCTAGCCTTCTCCGTACGCACAGGTCAGTTTCAAGCGAAGGGACTATTGACCGTCTGCCCCGCGCGGTGCGACGCTTAGCGAAGCAAAGAAGGCAAACGCACCACCGCCAACCCGCCTTCGCTTTCGAGATGCCATCGGAGAAGTCCTAAACAAATGACCCCAAGGTAATTTACCTATGTAGTGGGTAAGTAGTTGTAGGTTGGAAGCCAGTACGCTCAGCCACTCAATCCGCACTGCTCACTGATCCCAGTCGCGCCCGCCCTGCCGTTGGTCGTGATCCATTGCACACCAACCGGGATCCACTGACGCTTGGAGCGGTTCTCCATTGGTGCCAGAGGATGGGTGACGGACAGGTTGGCCAGTCGGCGGGACATGAAGGACGTATGTATGTACCTTTGACGAGGTAGTTAGCGCTCTGTATGCACTGCGCCCTTGACCGCAGCACCGTCCGGGCTTGGGTCGTGTCTCAGCTCTAGAAGCCTGAAAAAGACACGAAAAAAAGAAAGCGGCCCATCCAACCACCGATCAAGTGAAGTACGGTACCAAGACGAGAGAAGGGATCGAACCAGCCGTGTTTTGTACAGCCCCCTCCGGGGTTCGTTCGATTGTCGTCTGTTTCTTGCCAGATCGGCGACAGGGGCGGGACGGGCCTTTCATTGGCCAATTGTACCACCTCATCTCCATCTGTGCGGTGGTGGAGTGCATGGGATCCGATGCGACTGAAAACAAACAGCAGCTTGGTCGAGTCCTGCCTGCATCGTTAAGTGCTCTCTGCCTTGTGCTGTATGCAAAAGGGCAGCGGCAGAATGGACATCGTCGGCCAGCAGACAAGGTCAGCATCGCCGGCGTCCCCTTCATGAGAACTTCCCAATAGCACGATCTAAAGGAGCGACCGGTCTGGTCTGGACTGGACTCGGTCAGACATCGTATTTCATCCTGTGTATGCTAGCAGCAATCCAATGCTAGCAGGGAACTCAAGCGGGCCTGCCCAATGGCTGGGAGGAGAGAAAGTATCGTTGCTGGCCAAGCCGTTATCCGTGCGCGTACAGGAGAGGGCACATACACGCAGTCAAACGGGATGGCAACCAATTATTAGATAGAGCCTCTTCTCTAACCTCGGTGCTTGGACCAACCATTTCGCTGGCCGGCGTGATGCCGAAACACACGAAGCCGCCACTCCCTCGACTGAACCGCTAGGAGGTGCCGTACCTTCGCGTGTGTACGGCTTGGGCGTCTCTCCTTTGCAGCGTAAAGCAGCTAGCTCCTGTTCCCAGCCGTGGCGCGTATGGAAGACGGTCCGCAGACACGTGGGCAAGACGTTATAGTCGCGCCAATTCCTGCAATCTTCTTCCTCGCGACCGACTTCGGAGACCGCATACGAGTCGTGACAGGGTTTGTTTACAAGAAGTTTCTTTTGCTGAATATTGCTGTTGTGCGCGCACATGGGCTCGGTAGAACCCCATCCCTGGCAGATATCACGTCCCCGAGCGCCTGTTTGGTAATCCCGTGCAAGTGCTTGCATGGGCGCACTGGTGACATGCCCGACTCTTGGAGTTGCTACTCTCTGGCCCTCGGCATGTCTCTTTGGTTGCCTGCCTGGCGGAACCGGTATGGCTCGGCCCCCAACACGTCGAGCTCGCTTCCTGGAAGTGAGACCAAGACGTACGAATCCCTCCGTTCGTATTACCCGCCCGACCATACTTGCTTGCAGCCTGTCTTCCTCTGGTGCGGGCAATTGGTACTTCTGGGGCGGCACAAGGCAGGCAGTGATCAGGGCTAGTAGTATGGGTTTCCCTGGCACGGCCGCCACACCGGCTGCTACCAAAACAGGATGCCGCGCAGCTCTGCTCGTGGCCTTCCTTGTCTTGACATCTCTTCAAGTATTGCCGTTGGGGATGGCCACATGGATACTGATAGTAGTGTTCAGTGCACATCAATGGGGCTGCTTAGATGCTTCCTGGTGGGTGGTTGTACGGGGACAGGGGGAAAGTCCCCTCTGTGCCTGACAGAGATGAAATGTCACACTGGCTGCAAAGATCTCGCACAGACTTACAAATAAAACAAACCCCAAGATGGAATTCGGTTGGGTTTTCCTTCGCCATGAATATCTGCGCCCAAATCTCCTCACCAAGCACGTGGTCGCGGGTATTCATATGGTACCGAGCCTCGTCAGCAGCGGCCTCTCGTCGGACTGTTCCTTTGTTTCAACCCACCATGGCAAATTCCTCCGGGCTTGGATCTTAAAGAGAACAATGCAATGAATGGTCGATGGTCCATACCCATCCTTGCCTTCTCCAGTACCCACAAGCCTGATGGCAGTCAGAGCTTGCCAGATATTCGGTGCCTTCAAACACATGTCCCCAGCAGGGTTGCTCAGGTTTTCTAGGTTGGACTTTTTCTAGAAACTTTTATAAGCAGAGCTATTACAAGTATTGGAAACGGCACACACTATCATAATTGCCATTTCAGTGCTCTTCCCAAAGCGCCCATCGGACACAAGTGTATCATACCTCCCCCTGCCAGGGACTGGCTTTTGGTCTGGATCCTTGGGTGAAATTGTAACAAAGTAAAATAGTCGAATAATAAAGCCAAGTGCGACCTTGTGTTTTATTCTGCCGTCAATGGAGATTTTCTGAGCGGCTTGCGCACCAGGCCTTGTGCTGGACTCGAGCAAGCAGCTGCATAAAGACTGCCTTGGACGTTGGGCTCCGGAAAGAGGGAACACAACCACACTCGTCTGCTCCCTTCCCCGGTTCAGCATGCTGGCGCATCCATTTGCACTCGCCCATCTCAATCTGATTTGCCGCAACCTGGCAAATACCATCATATCCTTGGCGATTCTTTCTTGCAACCTCCTCTATTCGTCCCAGACGCAGGCTGGTGGCGAGCCATGGCTGGTTCTTGATGAGCCAACGTGGCTTGACGTTCGTGCCGAAGCGCTTGAAACCCATGGCCCCGTCAAGAACTCATCTGATAGCCCCTCTAAAGCGGATAAATATGATGGGAGCATTTCAGCTACCCGGAACGATGGGGGGCTTGACAACTCGCACACATCAAGCCACCCCTGCGAGTCAAGCCCCGACAACGCTGGGGAGACTTCTCCCAGTAATGACGCTTGTGGATGGGAGAATTTACTCTTTGAACGGCCTCCTAGCAGCCTTGGGTTCCGAGAGGATGCGGATGAGGGCAAACCCACAGATACAGCCCTTGCAAGCGCCCCTTGTGTGGACATCGATCTCGAGATTGGCTTGGTCGAATCCGCATCAAAACTCCGGGCGGCCCTCTTCCCGATTTCTGGTACACCAAGTGAACCCCACATTCCTTCGCAGGAGTTATGTCAAATGTATAAGTTACGGTCGCCGCTGGATTCATCGACGAAAAGCAGGAACAATATACACCAGCCACGCAGACAGGACGGCCTCGAGTTGATTAAAGAGGAAGAAGAACTCGGCCTGTTGGAGGAGGAACCAGAGCAGGGCACTTCCGAGCCGCTGATGTCCCATTGGAGCTTCGACTCGTGCGAAGAGCTGGATGATGGCCTAATCGACCCTTACTCTTACGAGGGCGAAGAGGTCTTGAGTGCCGTAAAGAGATGGCTCCTACTTCCCAGCGATCTGGAGCCTTTGGCCGTTTTGTACAAGCTGTCGGCCCTCAAAGGCGCGCTGGCTTCCTTGCCCGATCGGGTCCCCACGAAGACAAACCTCGTGCGCGACAAGGTTTTTATAAACCTCCGTGGTGGTGCTGACCTCCACCACGGCAACGTTTCTTTTCTGCAATGTCTTCGCCGAATGCGCTGGGAACACCTGCTCTTACCGGTAGGCAAGGCTGATCGGGAATGGATCGAGGGCTTCCTCTTGGCCCTGAAGTCACCCAGGGCCCCGCTGACCGAGTGCCGGGCTCGTTCTCGGGTCCGGGGCAACAAAAGCAGTTTGCGCAGTGCCATCACGGCAGAATACCATCTTGAAGGCGAGCAGAATCTGGCATTGTCCCGGGTGCCCGTGGACTACGACACCGAGGTGAAGGGCCAGGGACTGCAGCACGGGTTCCGGCGTCTATCGGAAAGGGTTCAAAGACTCGAGGATATCACCTGGGAAATTCTTCATGAGGTCGAAGACTTGGAAATGGGAGCGTGCTTCTTGGATGTGGGGCTGGAGTTTCTGGATGCGAAGATCGAGAGCGCACTCGAGGAAGAGGAGGCTGCCTTCGGTTCGTGGCTTGCTCAGGTCCAGGCCTTGCAGGTACGTTCATAGAGTCACTTGTTTTGATTTTATTTTGCCCGATGGATGCTTTTTGTTCATGTGTACTTAAGACGCATAGATATATTTGCAACTTTTGTCTCCAACAACCGTGCCAACTCCTGGTGGTCATGACGCATACTTGAGGGACATTATCATTACTCGAACGGACTTCCCTCCCCCCTAGCCTGGGTATACATCTGACCGTATTCCCAAGCCCTGCATGGGGATCGAGTTGGATCCCACCTGGCGGGAGGGGGTGCGGACTAGGCCACCACAACGCAATGGATCGTGGATCTTAGGCATCATCTTGTAATGGACAATGGGTTTGGAGCTCTCTAGGCCCCCCTGGCCGAACTCTGGGTCGGGTAGCCGCTCAAATGAGCCCTTGCTGTCGACATGATGAATAGGCCTCTGGGGCCCCGTCCACCTCCGGCTCCCAATCGCATTGGAGCTCTCCACGGTTGCTTCTGCCTCTCCTGTCGCAGCTTGCGTGGGCCCGAAGATGGCGTGCTTCGCCTTGCGGACCAGTGGCTGCAGCGTGGGCAGACAGGCGCAGACAACGGCCATTCCCACCTCGATATCGCTCCATACTGCGGTATCGGTCACCGCTTGTACCCCAGTCAGCCCAATGCCATAGCGAACAAATCACCTAGATGGGAGAGTCTTACCCGTGGTATCAGCCCCGGGGCCCGCATTAATCAGGTTGGAGATGAATTTAACACGGATGATGCTGATAACGGTGACGCTGCGACCAGCTCGTTAGCCAGCAGGTTCCCGCACAAGTAGGGCGCTCGCCGATTCACTTACAAACCGCCGAGCAGAAACATGCCGCACACGGCAACCTTTTGCCAGATCACGATCTGGAGCCTTCGTACCTCCCGGATCGGAAGGGATAGGATGATGACATCGATGAGAATCTGGCCTTGGTGAGTGGGTGGCCCGGCTGTACCATTGCGCGTTGAGTACCTACGTGAGGAACTAGCACGCGGGTCCGTGTTAGTCGAGGGCATGAACCAGGGCCAAGCTGAAAGCCAAGGGGGTCTCACTAGCAAGTCCAGTGTAGTAAGTATAGTGGTCGACACACGAGCCCTTGTTCGTTCCGCCCCAAGCCCGAGGGATGGGGTTGCACTGGAAGAAGACGACAAACACCACCGCCAAGTACCATAGAAGAGCTAACACCGCCAAGACGATCACGGCTCGTCGCATGAACTTGGTGGGGAAAAGTCGATCGTACATTGCCAAGATGGAGAGCTTGACTGCCGTTATGGCAGTGCCGTAGGTGAGCTCGCTGATAAAGGTCCACTGTTGTGTCTGGTCAGTCTACCAACCCCTCGGAGCAGGTGGTTTGCGACGGTCTGTTGCCTACCAGTTCTATGACCTGCAACTTCTCCGGCATAGTCAAGAGAATGACATCCAGGTGCCTCCCTAGGCCGTTATCGGCCACTGAAAATGTCCGTCCACAATTCAGCCGGCAGCCTCGGACACGGAGACAAGGACAGCGGCGGGGAGACGGAGGGAGGGGAGTCACTCACAGACGATGGTAGTCGCCATATACGCAACGGCAGGGATCTGGCAAAGCTGTGTGTCAGCATGGCCAGGGCTCCCGAAGCGAGAACTTGCACGAGCACCTACCAGGCCGCCTACGAGGATCCAGTCATCCAGGCCCAAGCGGGTCGTCCTGACCAGGCGGGCAGCAAGGCGCAGCATCAACAAGGCAACGGAGAGGCCTATCATGGCGGCGCCGACTCGTCCAGCCACCGGCCCCTGATTGTAGTCGACATAGTCAGGAGATAGGTCGTCCAGGTTTGGGAGGGAGTCCATTGCTCGGCGTGCGCGTCAGCTGCCCGGTCTTCGTGCAGCGATGCGTCCACGGCCAGGAACCATCAATGTCGTGCTCGTGGGTCCTACAGAGCTGCCCTCGGGTCGACTTTAAAAGCCCCGGTGAGGCGGATGGAGGAGGAGAGGGGGTGTTTTCTTTTGCGACGGCGTAAATTATTCTGAGCTTTGGGTATCTCCCCTCCAAGCCCTGGGGCACAGCACCTCAACCCCCACAGAGCGCGCCTGGGCGTCGCTGTCTGGCGGGAACCGGCCGCCTGTCCTGGTCGACGTGGCTACCGAGACCGTGGTGTGTCAACCCGATGCGGTGGTTCGGCTCGTTCGACGTGCGCACGCCAAGAAAGGAGAAGACGGCAGTGTCCCAGGCGAAATGGCGTGTCTTCTTCCACAAAAGCAAGTCCGCGACCCGGCAGTTGAGCTACAAGCCCACGCGGCGGAAACGTGCCTAGATAGCACCTTTGCCACTTGCCATTGGTTGGCGGCCGAGCCAAGCGAAAGATCTCTGCGATGTCTGGAACCCTCGAGCAACCCCTTGGACTATCGAAAGTTTAGACTCAAGGGAATGAAGACGTCGGATGCGCCTGGAACAACCCTCCCCCCTCCCCCGGATACTCGCCCCTTGCGGAGCCCCTCGCTTGGGATGGATTTGGGGCATTCCGGAGGCCTGGTCTCCCTTATTGCGGTGCGCTCGGGGCCGGAGGTATTCATGGAAGCTGGTGAGGAGACCCTCGAACGCCCGAACAGTTATCTCCGCACCCCCCCCCCCCCCCCCCCCCCCCCCCAGGAGCCTCATGCTCTGTAGAGCTACCCCGCCGTGTTTAATCAATGCTGTCCATGTTTCATTGCCCACCACGTGGAAGCAGGGGCAGATTTGCATTGCCGGCATGCTGGGCTATGCCAGATGGCCCAGGAAGCTTGGGATCCTGTTGTTCGTGTCCTGCCCGCACCTCCTCTCCCTCCACGCTGGAAGCCCTTCGATTCAGACTCGTAGAGTGCCCAGGCTTGCATGTGGCGATACTCGCCGGGAGCATCTGCCCGACTTAACCACCGAGTGCGCGAGTGTATCAGGTGGGTGCTGGCAGTCTCCCTCTATGAAGGACTCGCGCCCAGCGCACCAGCCCGGGCGCCGAATCCTGGAAGAAGGCCTTGCTGGGGTGTAGCAGGACGCCTGCTTACTGAGGCGAGTGGCGCGAGGGGAACCAGATGCCATCGAGGAGACAGCGCTCATCACGGAACACACAATTCTGCCAACGGCGCAGGACCCGGGGGCATCAACTTGAGCCAATCGCCAGGTTGCCTAAGTCAACCAGGGCTGCTTGGGACGGGAAAGCCCGGTTCTTCCGGCCTAGACAGACCCACGGTCTTGGGAGGTAATTTGACAGGGCACGTCGACCTCTGATTCATCTACCTAACTGCGCGTCGGGTTGGACAGAGAAGTCGTGTTTTCTATTTCCCCCTGGTGGCGCTTCGCCTCTTAGCCTAAGGCAGGGCGATGCACTCAATCTCAACGTCGGCTCCCTTGGGCAGCTGCTTGACGGCAACGCAGCTGCGTGCAGGCTTGTGAACCATCCACTTCTCGTACTCCGTGTTCATCTCGGCGAAATCCTTCATGTCAGCAAGGAAAATGTTCACCTTGACGATCTTCTCGACAGACGAGCCAGCGGCGAGAAGAACAGCCTTCAGGTTCTTGAAGCACAACGCCGTCTTCTCACCGATGGTGCCGTCGAGCATGTTGCCTGCCGCGTCCAAGTGGATCTGACCCGAGCAGTAGATGGCTGTGGGCGTCTTGATGGCATGGGACTACAAGGTGGCCCGTCTATCAGACGGCGCTCGTGAGGGCCGGGGAGGGGATTCGGTGACATACGTAAGGGCCAGCGGCTACACGGACGCGTCAGTGGTCAGTGGCCTCTTGCCCAGCCACGGCGCCGGGGCAATGCGAGCGGCGGGTGTTGGGGACCTACGAGGGGCGGCATCCTTAGCAAATATCTGTTCGGCCATGGTGCGTCGCGGGGTTGTGGTCGGGCGAAAGATGGCGGTGCGGGCGTGTCGGAGGGCGGCAGCGGGGGTCGATCTCAGGTAAATAGATCGAAGAGGTGCAGTAGTTCGGGAGACCAAGGACATGAGTGAAGGCTAAGGCAGCTTGGTTGAGGGACGAGAGGAGGTGGCGATGATCGTATCTGCCGGGCGGGGAGTGCGATGGCTGGTGGAGGGAGGACGTAGGTAGCTCTCCGTATATCGGATCTCCAGGTGGGGGTGGTCGGTCTCTTTGCTAGCAACCTCTCCCGGGCAAGCTACTATGTACAGCCTTCCATGTAAACCAGGCTACTCAAGTGTACTTACCCCAAGTAGGAAGTGGGCATTCCATGCACAGGGAATACCTTCGAATAAGCTATCGTGACGGGCGGCTACTGCCGGATACTGCAAGGAGGCGTCTTCCTACATACTTCGCCAACTACCCAATCATGCAATCAGACCTCTCTGCAGTCAGTCCATGGAACCAAGGGAGGACACGCAACTAACAACGCAAAGGAAACTTTCCCTTCAAACCAGCCGCTGAGCCAAAGGATTGCCCACGCCGCCAGGATCGAGGAAGTTGTCCTGCTGGGCGACCTTCATTGGAAGCCGAGCAGCTCGATGCAATGCAGTGCAGTTTGACGCGGCTCTGGGGAGCTCTTATCGTTATCGTAGTCTCCAAGGGTTGTCCATTGAGCTCCGCCATTGGCGGAAACTGCCAAGAGGCAGTGATCCCACGTATCCATAGTAGCTCTGCTAGCTCATGTACCTCTGTTCAGCTGCACGGTCAGGTTGTTATTTTCGTATGGCCAAGTGGCCTGACCCTCGGGGTGAAAAAGCAACCTGAGCCGCAAGGGTTGGACGAATAAAGGGCTCGACGCTACAGACCACGGCCACGTCGTCCCTGTGTGTGTGTGTGTGTGTATATATATGCCAGCTTATAGATCCAAGGTTCCCAGCCTCCTCGCCTCTTCGCCTTCGAGTGAGCCCAAGAAGGCGGGTTAGAGCAATAGTGCAAGTTCCCATGTCGCTCTGGCTCGAGGTTGTTGTGTTGGTACATAGCGGGAGGGCTCTTCGGGGCTTCATGGTGGATGCTTCTACCTCCCACAGGAAGCCCCACCCTCCACTGCACTCAAGCAGCAGCCCTGCCGGGCTCCTCTTAGGAGGGGCTTCCACTCTTTCCCGTGTGTCGCTAGAATGAGCCGTGTCTCCCTGGGCCTGGCGTCCATGGCCCAGGCCGTCAGAGCCGGGTACCAAGTCCCGTGTGAAAGGGTCCCCTCCTCCCTCCCTAGATCAGCCCGGAGAGCGAGGCCCACAATCCCATCCAATACCACCGGACCCCTGCACAGCTGCCTCGACACTTTCCTCCACGTATTCAAAACGCCTGGCCGGGCAAGCAGAGGTAGATATTATCCCCCCTCTTCCTTCGACAACCTTGGCTGCAGCGCCGCAAGCCCATTAGCATCGAATCCGACTCGGCTGCGGCGGATTATTTTCTCTTCTCTTCTGTATCTGTTGCTGTGAGTGTGAAAATTTCCTTCCAAAGCCCCCTATTCCGCACTGAGGTCCCCTCCGTTCTACCAGGGCCCTTCGCGTCCAACACGCGCTCACCGGGCCTTCTGTTATACCTCTCCCCAGCGGCAGCGGAGCGGTACTCAACCCATGGCGAGACTGGCATCGCACTAACCAGATTGTCGCAGTCGCCCTTCGTACGCTCCTTCGAATTGTCTTTCCCCCGTCCTCTCGCATCATGGCGTCGACTGCCACTCCACCCCAGGGCAGTTTGCGCCAGCGCAATGTCCCCGGGTCCCAAAAGAAACCCGACAGCCCTGGCACGGGCAATGATACTGAGCTCGACAGCCTCGTCAAAACCAACCAGAAGCTCTCGAGCCAAGGTTCCGAATGGGACTACAGGGTCGCCCTGATCATCATCACGGCCTTGGCTTTTGTGTCCCGCTTCTGGGGCATCAGTCATCCCAATGAGGTCGTCTTTGACGAAGTCCACTTCGGCAAGGTAACGAAAAACCCCCTCCCGCCCTCGTTTCATTTCGCACGCCTGGGTAGGAGAGGTGGCTAGCCCATGCTGATCCAGTTATCCTCTTCTAGTTCGCCTCGTATTACCTGGAGAAGACGTACTTCTTCGACGTTCACCCCCCTTTTGGAAAACTGCTTTTTGCCCTCATGGGCTGGCTGGTGGGCTATGATGGTCACTTCCACTTTGAGAACATCGGCGACTCGTACATTGCCAACAAAGTCCCTTACGTCGCCTTTCGTGCTATGCCCGCCCTTCTCGGCTCCCTGACGGTGTCAGTCACGTATCTCATCATGTGGGAGTCGGGCTACAGCCTCCCGGCCTGCGTCGTTGCCGCTGGTCTGGTTCTCCTCGACAATGCCCATATTGGCCAGACACGCCTGATTCTGCTCGACGCGACCCTGGTTCTGGCCATGGCCTGCAGTCTTCTGTGCTACATCAAGTTCTACAAACTGCGGCACGAGTCTTTCAGCCGCAAGTGGTGGAAGTGGCTGATTCTGACGGGTTTCGCACTGTCTTGCGACATTTCGACCAAGTACGTCGGACTCTTTGCCTTCATCACCATCGGCTCGGCTGTGATCATCGACCTGTGGGATCTGCTGGATGTGAAGCGCAAAGGCGGCGCGCTGAGCTTGCCTGACTTTACCAAGCATCTCACCGCCCGCGCTTTCGGCTTGATCATCATGCCTTTCCTCTTCTACCTGTTCTGGTTCCAGGTTCACTTCGCCATCCTTACCCGCTCCGGCCCCGGCGATGATTTCATGTCGCCCGAGTTCCAGGAGACGCTGTCAGACAACGTGATGCTTGCGAACTCGGTCACCATCGACTACTACGACAGCATCGCCATCCGACACAAGGAGACCAAGGCTTACCTCCACAGCCATGACACCAAGTATCCTCTCCGTTACGACGACGGCCGCGTTTCCAGCCAGGGCCAGCAGGTGACGGGCTACCCGTTCAATGATACCAACAACCACTGGCAGATCCTGCCGGCCGAGGTCGAGAGCGAGCAGCAGTTGGGACGGAGCGTTAAAAACCACGACCTTGTTCGTCTTCGCCACCTCGTCACCAACACGATCCTCCTTTCGCACGACGTTGCCTCGCCCTACTATCCCACCAACCAGGAGTTCACCACAGTGCCGTTGGAGGAGGCCTACGGAGGCCGCGCGGCCGATACCCTCTTCGAGGTCCGCATCGAGGGCGGGAAGAATGGGCAGGAGTTCAAGAGCGTTTCGAGCCACTTCAAGTTCATTCACAACCCCAGCAAGGTGGCCATGTGGACGCACACGACGCCGCTGCCCGATTGGGGTCACCGCCAGCAGGAGATAAACGGCAACAAGCAGATTACCCCCAGCTCCAACGTCTGGATCGTTGACGACATCCCTTCGCTCACTGCCGACCACCCGCGCCGCGAGAAGCCAGAGAAGAAGGTCAAGACCCTGCCCTTTTTGCAAAAGTGGTTCGAGTTGCAACGTTCCATGTTCTGGCACAACAACCAGTTGACCAGCAGCCACCCTTACGCCAGCCAGCCCTACCAGTGGCCTTTCCTGCTTCGAGGTGTCAGTTTCTGGACCCAGAATGACACTCGCCAGCAGATTTACTTTGTGGGTAACCCGATCGGCTGGTGGATCGCGAGCAGTCTTCTCGCCGTCTTTGCCGGCATCATTGGCGCCGACCAGGTTTCCCTGCGCCGTGGTGTGGATGCTTTGGATCACCGTATGTCCCCCCCCCTCTTGCGTGATGGTCCCAAGTCGAAAGTCTTATTTGACCCCGCTGACTCCTTCAGGCACGCGTTCGCGCCTTTACAACTCGACTGGATTCTTCTTCCTGGCGTGGGCCACTCACTACTTTCCCTTCTTCCTCATGGGCCGCCAATTGTTCCTGCACCATTACCTGCCGGCCCACCTTGCGTCCACATTGGTGGTTGGCGCACTGCTTGAGTTCGTTTTCAACGCCGACCCTTCGGCCGAGGAGTCGAGCCACCAAGCTACCAAGTCTGGCAAGAAGGCGGCCGACGGTCCCAGGAAGCATGTCACCGCCCGTGAGCGATTCGCCGGGCAGAGCATGGTTCCGGCATGGATTGCGTGCGGAGTCATCCTGACCTTGGCGGCTGCTTCGTGGTACTTCTTCTTGCCGCTCACTTACGGCTACCCCGGCCTCAACGTCGACGAGGTTTTGCGCCGCAAGTGGCTCGGATACGACCTGCACTTTGCCAAATAAGAAAAGATGTTGAGACATTAGAAGTGGTTGGTAGGCAGGGTGTTATTTGTGTGCAGGGTATTGGAAGAAACGACCATTGGAGAAGCGAGAACGGGTCGGCAAGTGGAAGGAGAGGGGCACTAAAAAGCTTTACCTACGTTGAGGTTGTATGTACGCTAGAGAAAGCACTTACCCAGGCAACACAGCAACATGGCCCAAGACGTCCACCTACTGCTGACTGTGCCACCGTCGATGCGCAGGAATGCCCTCAGTCGTGTAGGAATTTACAGCTGGGATGGCCTGTTCGGGGCTGCATGGTAGAACCATAACGCCAGCCGCAGCCATGTCGCACTGGCGGGTCACCAAGCTACGTGGTGCAGACGAGGGAGCGGCGAGGACGGTCTCGCGCTGTTTCCCGGCTAATAGGGGCCATCTTGCGCGGTGCAAAACGAGACGGCGGGCACCACACGCGTCGGTTTGGGCTGCCGTCCTATGCACAACCCGCCCGACACCGTGCTCTATGGGTGGTACGGCCAGTGTTCGTGATTAGGGGACGCGGACGGTTGTCGGCTGCGAGAGGACCGGTTCCACGATGCGCTGCTCCTTGGCGGAGCCATAGGCGCCGTTACGCCCCAGGCAGGCGAGCGCACAGCACCGGCAACCACAGCCATCTTCGCCACCGCGCCTACTATCCGTGACGGAGACTAGGGGGCAGGTCGGGCGGCGCCACGAGCGGAGGGGGCGGAGGGAAAACCGCAGTCATCATTGTCCCAATACCGCCGGCGTTGATGGAATATTTGGACAGCGCCTGACAGTGAGGCGGTGTCTGACATGGTAAGCACTGGATTCCGGCAGTGCATGAAATCAACCAATTTCAATAAGTTTGAACAGATACGAAAATGGTTTATTACATCTCATTGTTCATTTCTCTTCCCGGCCGCGAGTGTTTCGGCGCCGAGACTACCGTGGCCTCCTGCCCCAAGTCACCACCTCCCCCGGGGCTGGGGTCCCCAAACCCCCCGGCTACCCAGAACCGCCAGGGCCGCCGTTGCCACCGTGGTTGCCGCTGCCCCCTTATGGTGGATTCCGAAACGCCATCCAATTCACGAACGGCTAAGTGTCCGCGAGCCCCTTGTTAGCCGGCGACGAGGGACAGGGCTGAGAGGCGTGCCGTCCTAAGGGGGGCCCACCCGTCAAGGCAAGCCACCATAACACCGGCGGTAACGTCCGCCGGTTCTCCCTCCACAGGATACGCCAGCGGCGCCTCAAATCACGCCTCTCCATTGGCGGCTGGGAGCACTTCCCCCAGCTCACCCCGTCGCCTCCCGTGCCGAGTGACGTCGGATCTTCGCCGTCTCGGCCATGGCTCTGATGGCTGACTACGGCTTCGTGGGCATCGACCAGGGAGGCTTCATCCGATGATCAACTCGGCGACTAATGCAACCGCAACGACGGGATCCTCGTGGCGTACGACTACGCGGGAAGCTGGAACAACACCACGGGACACCACGCAGTTCTGTACCACGATGAGCAGGACTCTCACACCACGAAGCTGATCAGGCACCAGGCGGTCTAGTATTGCAGGGCCCGGGGCATCGCAACGCACGAGATGGCCAGGGCCGCAAAGCCCGGCAGGTCCTGTGGAGGGTCTCGTGGGGGAGAAAGTGAGGGCAACGAGGTAGGTAGGCCGAGTTGACGAAATGACCCTATGGGTGATGGCGGGAAATTGGGTTGGCAGTTAAACTTGCTACTGCGGAATCCTTCGAAGGCCTTTGACAAGAAGAGAACAGCAGCCAGGTACGCTCCAATAATGTCGTGCGGACGCCGCACTCGTCAACTCGCGGTCCCGGGTTTAGCCGCTGTATTCTCTGACCCATCGAGGCTTCCTTTCATGGATCGCAGTTACTATGGGAGCCCGCCTGGAGCCGAATGGTGGCTAACGCATCCGGGGCGAACATAGGAACCCATTTTCTCGCAAGAGGGAAGGGGCAAGGGGGGGGGGTTGCCTACCTCTCGGGCAGCTTGTCGCCGCGAGCAGGCGCGACGGACTTCGCGCTCCATGTTCGTCCTTCTGACGAGTTTCGTACTGACAACTGTACGCCGTCTCCCTCCTCTTCTCGCTTTTTTATTTCTAACTGGTCTCTCGATCCATTGCATCTGAGACGGCCAAGCCACTGGCTGGCTCGGTGTCAGACCAAGACTCGGCGGCTCTCACATCCCACACCGGCAGCCGACGCTTACTTACAGCCCGCCTTGCCCAGTGAGACAAGCCGGCGCACGCGCGTCTAAGCCAGGGCAAGAACCATCATACCGTGCCATTGCTGTCTTCGCCACGCTTCCGAGCTGCCGACACGTTTTGCGCTGTGAGTACAGTGCCGGCTGCCGTTTGTCCGCCAAAGCCGCTCTTGCCCGCGCCTCCAGGCTCCCGAGACCGTGATCGGCCTTACCGAGGGAGTCCATGATCAGGTAGCTGTTGTTTTGTTGCGTGCTCCCCTTCATGGACTGGCGACGCCTCGGAACAGGGGCACTTGCAAATGGCTTCATACACCTAAAGCTGCGTGCTACTAGATACTTGGGTCTCCCGCGGCGAGGGATGGACACCGTCAGCTTGGTCGCTTCGACCTTGATCCTTCCGGTAGCATGAGCCTTCTCAGTTCCAATGATTGCGCATAGCTTGGTGATGCCCGGTTCACGCTGAGATGGATGACGGGCTGTGTCTGTGTCGGGCAAAGAGCTAATCGACGTCGTCTGGTCAGTCCTGACGACTTCGTCCGAATTCGAGCCACGGAAAGGGTACTAAGGAGCAGCCTCCCTCTCCGATCCTTACCCGGCTTCCTCATGATCCGCGCTTCATTTGAGACACTTGCTGAGCGAGCGCGAGCCGGCCCCCGCCGCAGTGTCTCTATTTGTTTCCTTGTTCGACGCTTTGAAGCAAGCCGCCGAAGGCGAAGGCGATCTGTTGGTCTCGATGAGAAGGCTTTGTCCAAAAGGGTATTGGTAGCCTCAACGAGAGTTCGACCATCTCGAGGGAGGCGGCGACTTCGCTGACGCCCGGAGCAGCTGGACCTGAAACCTCACGCGTGTTTTCTAGTCCACCATGCAAAAAAGCCAATTACATACGAAGATGGATATGCGGGGGGTCAAAAGGAAAGCGGAGCGAAAGAAGCAAAGGGAACGAAGCGCATGAGGCCCAGGTTGGAGGCATTACGGCACAGCACATCACCAAGAAACCGGCGCAGCAAGCAGTCGCCACATGATGAGACACGACTTTGTCTTTCAATAAAATTTAGCCGGTACGTAGCAATCTGCTCCATTATCGATTTCCTACTTGCAGATAGATTGTTGGACAGTTCTGCTATACAGGGGCTCCGGGACCCCTTATGGGAACTATTGCAACAACTCAAGCGGTTCACCTTCTACTAACAAACGCTGTGACATTAATACGCTGACAGATCTTGGCAGACCGGCATACGCCGTCTAATTTCCACGAGGCTGCTGCTAACTTTACTGGGCAAGCCACGTTCAGCCTCAAGTGCATCAACACCAAGAAGAAATGTCGAGGGACAAGGCTCAAGGGAACCGGGCCGCGCGCTTCCCGCGACGCAAGTACCGCTTTATGGCACGCCAAGATGCCCATGTACTCGCGAAGAAATGAAGGGAAGGAAGCAGCACGGACGTGGGCGTTGTGCTAAGCGGCGACTAAGGCACCATGGGCTTTCGACAGGTCGTTTTCCCCCAGAAAAAGCAACGACGGTCAGAGCAGGTCATGCTCATGTTAGTGCCAGCGGCGACTCGCAAGTGACTGTGCACGTTGGTCAAGATACTGGACATCGAACCCTTCAGGGGCGTCATTTAGGACTCATGTATAAATCGCCAGTGTGCCCCCATGGGGCTTCGGAGGGCTGTCCGCAACCTCCAACCCCATCACCAGTCACTCGTTAGACACCATTCGCTTTTCTTCATTGTCGGCGTGATGCTTCAGCCTTCGTTTACGAGCATCTGCCTAGGCCTATCATGGCTCTCCCTTTCCGTCGCCGCGAGATTCCCGCTGGTCGCGGAGAGGGCTCCTTCTCCCTTACCACAGCTCGGGGTCGAGTCTCTACCCACCATGGCTACACCAAACGGGGACAGTTCCAGGCCAGACCCTCTTGCCAAGGTATTCAACTGGGAAATCACCTGGGCTCCCGGGGCGCCGGACGGCAACACGCGCAACTTGTTCAAAATCAACGGGAATTTCCCTGGTCCCAAGATGGAGTTGACCGAAGGCGATAATGTCGAGGTGCGGGTCATCAACCAATCACCCTATAACATGACGATTCACTATCACGGTAAGCACCAGAAACCGAGAAGCTCCAGGTATGCAAACTGACGGGGAGGGCCGGTAGGCATCGAGATGATCGCCACGCCGTGGTCGGACGGAGTCCCTGGTGTTACCCAGAACAACATCAAGCCAGGCTGCTCTTTCGTCTACCGGTGGACGGCTACACAACATGGGGCTTTCTGGTACCACTCTCACACTCAAGGACAGATCGATGACGGCCTTTGGGGATCCATTGTCATCCACCCGAAGCCATCGGCACCCAAGCCTTGGAGCTTGCTCACTAGTGAACCCGCGTCACTGGCGGCCATCGACGCGGCCGAGAAGGCGCGCATTCCCATGCTGCTGTCCGACTGGCGCAAACTCGAATCCCACGATGCGTGGGAGATCTCACAAGCGTCCAACATCCAACTTCTTGTGTTCGACTCGATTCTCGTCAACGGCCAGGGCAGAGTTCACTGCCTCACGCCAGAGCAGCAGACGCCTCTCTTGACTCCGCTTCAGAGGCAGGCCTTGACGTTGGTGCCCGGAGCCAACCTGACGGACAAGAGGTGAGAAATCCCGGAGCCAGGGGCGATAGTCACCGTGTGCAAAGCTAATCCCCTGGTTAGTGCCTGGCCCGCCGAGGTACTCGGTGCCCTTGCTCCTGCCGGCGGACCGACGCCGAACTACGACGCGATTCCGCGAGACGTCTTTTACGGTTGCCAGGAAACATCCACCCCTACCAATGTGATCACCGTCACCCAGTCTGGGGAGGAAAGTGAGAAGTGGGTCATGTTCGACTTGATCGGCACCTTCAGCATGGTCACGGCCCAAGTGTCGCTCGATGAGGTTCCCCTGATTGTGGTGTCGGCGGACGGCAACGACGTCGAACCTGCGACGGTCAACTCGATCCTTGTCGCCAACGGCATGCGCTACACGGTGCTCGCGAAGCTGACCAAGCCCAAGAAATACACACTTCGCGTCAGCTCCGTCGTCGATGCGCAGATCCTCTTCGGGACCTCGACCATTGACTACCAGGCCGAGGGCCAAGAGCAGGACGCCAGCCCGTCGAAGCCGTATATCAATGAGCGCGGCGGTGCCGTTGCTGACAATGTCGTGTTCCTCAACCCAGGCACGCTGAAGCCCTTCAAAACGCCGGCCATGTCGCCGACGTCCGACCTCACGTTCAAGACCATGGCGCGCGTCGGCCCGTCCTTCAACGACTGGGCGCTCAACATCAACCGGCGCCCCAAAACGCTCGAGAATATTTCGCCGCCGCTGCTGTTCGCGCCCGAGATGGCAGAAGCGGTGGAGCCGGTCAACACAACGCTCACGATCGCATCGTCGGCCAAGTGGGTTGACTACATCCTGCAGGTGCCGGTTGGCCAGCCGCCGCACCCGGTGCACTTCCACGGCCGGCACTTTTACGTGCTGGGCACCGGCCAAGGCGATTTCCCCTGGGACACGGTGGCCGAGGCGGCGCAGGCCAATCCGTCGGCTTTCAACCTGGAGAACCCGAACCTGCGCGACACTTACCTGACGCCGGGGACGACGCAGAACTCGTCGTGGCTCGCCGTCCGCCGCCCCAGCGACAACCCGGGCGTTTGGATCATCCACTGCCACATCGTTTCCCACCAGGAGGGTGGCATGAGCATGATTCTGCTTGACCACGTCAATGACACCCCCGAGATTGCCGCTGAGTACGCCGAATTTGACAAATGCGACCGGACATCGACCCCCGGCGGTCCTGGTGGCCCTGGCGGCCCTGGTGCCGGTCCTGGTGCCGGTCCTGGTGGCCCCGGGGGTCCTGGTGCTGGTCCCGGGGGCCCTGGTGCTGGTCCCGGGGGCCCTGGTGCTGGTCCCGGGGGCCCTGGTGCTGGTCCCGGGGGCCCTGGTGCTGGTCCCGGGGGCCCTGGCTACACTGTCGGCGCCGCGAACCAAACCCGGCCCTACCCTGTTGCGGGCGGTAACGCCCCTAAGCCTCCTTCACCCGGCCGAGGCAACGGCCCGAAGCCCGCCACCCCGGGTAGTGGCCAGTACCCAACGACACCCTTTCCTGGCAGCGGGAAGGGCCAGATCGGCACCTATCCCGTTGACGGTCGTCAAACCGGTCACTACCCGGTCGTCGGCCAGGACCAGACTGACGGCTACCCCGCCGGCCAACATCACGGACCCTCGCAGGATCCCAGCAACTCACCTAGCAAGTCGAAGAGCTGCCGAAGGCACCGCCACTGAGACCAACCGTTGTAAGATGCATGCCACTAGTCCGGACTGCATCTCCTTCTCATGGCCCGCCTCCTGTTCTCGCCACTTTCTTTCACGCCCCACGAGGGAGGAGCCGCGGCTTTCCTTTAGCGCCGCGCAACTTTAGCAGATTACCGGCGGAGGCCCGGCGTCGTAATCGACGACGTGATGAGAGTTGTTCTGCTCTGGCATTTCCCCTGTGGGAGTTCATCGGGGGCGCTTGCTGTTAGCCCGGCCCGGGTCCGGTAGAGTCCTCAACGTGTAATATTCGTCCCTGTAGCATATTTCCAACGATGTGTATTCTATTAGTTGGCCAAACTGCTATGTGGTCTGCTGCGTGCATGTGCTGTGATCCCCTCGGCCGAGCTGTACCATGCCGCCCTTAATAAGTCGCCGCCGGCCGCAAGTGCCGCACGAAATCGTCGTCCAGCTCGATAGCTGACGAGGCTGCAATGTCCGCCTCGTTGCCGGCCAGCGGGCGGCTGGTGTCGCAGTCCAGCTCCACGATCCAGATGCGGGAATTGGGCGGGTCGGGGCGGCGCACGCGGACGCTCACGCGGACGGTCTCGCCGGCGACGACGGACTCGTATCGCCAGGCGCCGAGGCCGCGGTTGACGCCGGGGGCGTCGAGCACGTCGTAGCGCAGGCGCCGGCCAAGGGCGCGGCCGCCGCCGCTGTCGGCGAGGGCGGCGGCCACGGCGTCCCAGTGCTCCGAGGCCTCGCCGACCAGGGTGTGCTTGAGCGAGAGCGACTTCTTGTTGGTGTGGGCGCGCCAGCCGCGGCCGGCGGCCTCGTCGGGCTTGACGTTGTCCATGAAGCAGGACCAGGCGAGGGCCAGGCGGCCGGGGCGCGGGCGCGGGCCGGCGCCGTCGGCGGCGCGCAGCGGCACCTCCAGCCCGACGACGCCCTCCTGCTGGAAGGCGTCGTCGAGCATGCTGGCGCAGGCCACGGGGTCCCAGTAGGGGCGCGGGTAGGCGGCGCGCAGGCGCAGGCGGCCGGGCGCGGGCGGCGGCACCACGAAGCGCACGAGGCTGCGGCGCTGGCGCGCGACGCGCTCGCTGTCGTCGGCCGACAGCTGGGCGGCGATGTAGACGCTGTCGGGCGGCAGCCAGCGCATGGGCGCGCCCGACGACGCCAGGGCCGAGAAGGTGCGGTGCGGGTCGGCGCGCACGTAGCCCTCCATGGTCTTCTCGAGGCGGATGTACAGGTTCTTGGCGTGGCGGCCGCCGGGCCCGGCCTGCATGCAGTTGAGGCGCAGGAACACGCCGCCCGCGCCCAGCGACGTCAGCAGCAGCTCCAGCCCGTCGATGCGGATGCCCTTGTTGGTCACGCTGAGCTCGCCCCGGTGCAGCTCCGGCTGCTGCTTCTCCAGCGTCTGGGCCGTGAGGAACTCGGACGGGTGCTGCGCGAGGATGCCGCGGTGGGCGGCGCCGGCGGGGGCGGCGCCGGCGGCCGGCGGCGCGGCGGTCCACGCGAACAGCGACAGGTCGCCGCTCGACCGGCGGCAGATCTCCTCCTGCAGGCGCAGGAACGCCTTGTCGCCCTCGCCGTAGAGCAGCGGCATGTTGATGTCGAAGAGGCCCATGAGGCAGTAGGCCGCGTCCTCGCGGCGCGTCGTCTCGCGGCCGGCCGCCCACGACATGCGCCGCGCCACGTGCACGGCGGCCAGCGGCTTCGCGTGCGACAAGACGCGCTTGTCGATGCCCGTGTGCTCGGCGAGCTGCGTCCGCAGCGAAATCTTGGACCCGCGCACGCCGAAGTCGGCGTCGAGGAACGTCAGCCGCGTCGGCGCGATCAGCTCCTGCAGCGTCCAGCCGCGCGTGAACCACCGGCTCCGGAACAGGTCGTCGACGGTGCGTGTCGGCGCGCCGGCCTCGGTACGACGGCGGCTACTGCTGCGGCGGCGGCGGCGGCGGCAGCGGCGGCTTCCACTCCCCCTCCCACTCCCCCTTTCACTCCCGCTGCTGCTCCGGCTGCTGCTCCTCCCCCTCCTCCTTCCCGGGGGCGGCGGCCGCGGGGCCAGGTCCGCGATGTAGGCGAAGCAGATGCGCGCGCCGGCGTACCACTTGTACATGGAATTGATGGCCTCGGACAGCTCGGCGCTGCTCGTCTTGTCGATGCAGCACGTGTCGACCCAGGCGTAGGGGAGGCCGCTGGCGGTATAGTTGCGCGCGAGGCGGCAGACCTCGTCGATCTTGCGGAAGCCCCGGCGGCGGCGCGCCGCCGCGAGGTCGTCGCGGAACTCGCCAAACGTCACCTCGTCCTCCCCCCACATATGCGACAGGATGGCGTACGGTACCGTCTCGTGGTCCATGACGTGCTCCAGGGCGAGCGTCGCCGTGTTGATGAGCCACATCCTCCCAGCATGGTTCCCCCGTCGTCGCGAGGAAGATGCCCGCGGCAGGGAAGAAAATGCCTTCCCCGCGGCTTCGGCGCCGGGTTTTGGTGGTGCTTTTACTTCCTCCCCTTACCGCAGTCGGTATCGGCCGGTTTTCGCGGCCGGGCTGAATGGGAAGCCAATCAGAGGGGGTGCTTTGGTTGGGCCACCCTCCAACCGATCGACCAGGGAATCCACCAGATCCCCCATGAGCCCCCGAGAGAGTCTCCTCACATTGGCCCGTTGGTACAACTCTATTGTGGGCCCCTAGCGGACGGACTGCGGGTTGGGAGCCGAAGAGGCGCCTCATCCATGCTTGGACGAACCCGCTTGTAATACATCTGCCACCCGCCGCCGTCTGTACCAAAGGCCCTCGGCCTGTCCCTGGCCGGCGGTTTGCTTTTTCACTACCCCTGACCCCTGATAGCTCCTACGGGCGGGTTGGGGTTGTCAGCCTGAATATTGGAAATATGGGTTCTCTTTGTCGGTTAGGTCTTGGAAAGCCAGCTTCGCCCTCTCGTCGGCGTCATTGCGGCCACGGTTTTCTTTTTGTCGATTGGACCGTCTGAGCACCACCCACAAGGCGACAGCGGCCAGGATGGTGATACAGTAACTGGCCCGAGATGATCAGCGCTGGGCAGTTTATCCCGGCTCGAGGCGGCCTACCAGATAATGAGACCGAGCCACAGCTCCGGGTAATGGGCGGCCTTGGTTTGGGATCGGACCAGCTGGGGGCCGACGATGTTTCCTGGGGTGGTCAGTTCCTACGCGGCGCTTCGGCTCCTGGCTCGCCCGACGCACCGATGCAGTAAGCCACAAAAATGGTGGCAGCCGTGAAGCTCTTCTTGGTGTGGCCGGCCACGTTGGACATGCCTACGGTGATGATCAAGCTGACCACGGCCCCGAACGTGCCCGTGATGGAGTAGCCGACGACGGGCGCGGCCGCGTGGTAGGACCACTCGCTCTTCCAGATCAACGCGCACCCGGCGATGACGGGGAGGCAGCACGCGATCAGCATGGCGATGCGGGTGCCGGGGTACCGCGATCCGAGCCAGCCGGTCAGCAGGATGGTCAAGAAACAGAGCCCGCCGAGCGGAAACTGGAACAGGATGGACTCGAGCGCGTTCCACCCAAAGGTGCTCACGATCAGGGGCCCGAAGCCCGACACCGCCCCGTTGACGGTGTAGGCCGAGGCCATCATGATGGCGACGAGCCAGATCTTGACGTCGAGCAGGCCCTCGCGCAGTTGCGACCACTTCCACACGGTGCAGCGGACGCCCGTCTGGCCGTCGCGCAGGCGCTCGACGGCGGCGAAGCGCTCCTCGGGGCTAAGAAACCAGGCGGACACGGGGGAGCTGGGCACGGCGAAGCAGAGGAGGCCGAAGAGGAAGGTCAGGGCACCGGCGAGCAGGTAGATGTACTGCCAGCGGCGGAGGGCGCCGGCGGTGATCTGGGCGAAGGCGTAGTTGAGGGCGCCGCCGAGGAGGGTCCAGAGGCCGGTGGCGGAGAACCACCAGCTCTGGCGCAGGGCCTGCTCGCGCTGCGTGTAGCAGCCGGCCACGAGGGTCATGAAGCCCGTCGGCACGACGCTCTCGACGAAGCCGAGGGCGAAGCGCTGTGCGTACAGGCCCGCCGGCGTCGTCACCGCCGCCGTCAGCATGCACACGAGCGCCCACACGCAGACGACGGGCCCGAGCACGCGCCCGGCGCCGAAGCGCTGCAGCCCGTACGACATGGGGTACAGCCCCGCGAGCATGCCGAAGTAGAAGAGCGACGTCGCCCAGCTGAGCCGCCGCGTGTCGACCGCGCCGGCCTCGCGCGGGTCGGGCACGCTGAGCTGCAGGTCCTCCGTCATGCCGAAGAGGGCGGCCGAGCCCAGGATGGCCTGCAGGGGCGGCGTGTGAGTCTTGTGTGGAGCTGGCTGGCCGCCTCGCACGCAGCCAGCCCGGGGGCGTGCCGCTCACCTTGTCATAGTAGACCAATCCGTACTGCCCCGGGTTCGCATCCCCATCAGTCTCGGCGCCACCGGGCGCGCCCGCGGGTTGGGGCCGTGACGACTTACCCCGACAGTCATGGCTGGCATAAAGAACCAGTCCATCTTGCGGACGGCCCGCGCGGCCACGGCGGGGTCGATCTGGTGGCCCTGCTCGCCGACCATGTCGATGGCGACGTCCTTTTCCCCGGCGGGCGCGGCCATGGTTGCGGGTCTGCTTCGGCTGCTGGCGTGAGCGCAGGCGTGGAAGAAGCGGTAGCGGCGAGCAAGGCACGCGATGCCGCCCGCCTGAAAATTATTTCCCGCGGGCTCCCATGCGCCGAGGGGGAAGGCGCTCGCTTGCATCACCGCCCACGCTAACAGACGAAGGCCTCGAACCACTTTATCCCCGTCTTCTGCCTCCAATAGCCGGTGCTTCTCTGCCTATCGCTTGCCCACCAAGGGCCTCTCTGCCCAGTCGTAGGGACCCGGGCACGGCGAGGCCCCACCGTTGCTGGGCGATGTCGGGCTCGACAACGACTCCCCATCTTCTTCCTGCTGGCAGGGTACGGCGACTAGCCGATTGGCGGGGACCCCCCGGGCTGGTCTTCTCTCCGCGGGCCATCATGGACCTGCGCGCGAGTGCTTCCAACGGGATCAACCATCATGAGAGCACGCCGTGAAGAAGCACTTGCTGGGTTCCAAAACCGGCCGCGAGTGGGCGAGTGGCTGTCGAATATGGCGGCCGTGCTGTTGCCAGCTTGGCCACCGCTCCCACCATCGGAGCCTCTCTGTCGATTAGAAAAGGCCGAGCCACCTCGTACCACGCCGCCATTGGAGCGGAATTTCCGAAAGACGCATGTTACTAGTACGGGTAGTTCGCCGGCGGCGGCGCTTGCTCCTATCTGATTGATATACAGCAGCAGGACGGAGCTGCTCGTAGCCATCTCTCCCCCCCCCCCCCTCCCCAAAACCTCCAACAAAGGGCCTGGCACCCCAAGGCTCACCATTTATCCAAAACACCCGGATGGCAATCCGAGCCAACAAAGGCGCCAAGGCTATTATAATATGGGGGGCAAGCGAAACACGCCCTGCGGCAGCGTGACGGCGGCGTACGAGTCGGCAAACCCGGGCTCGACCGGCCTCGCCGGCATGGGGCGGACATCGGGCGGTGGCGGGCCTGGGGCCTCCGCGGAGTCCACTTGTGCGACGGCGGTCGATGGCTGTAGTGGCGGCGGCGGCGGCGGCGGCTGCACGGGGGCGAGCCGGCTGGGAACGTACGCGGGAATGGAACGGTGGTCCTGCTCGGGCGTCCAGCACGGCTGCGCCCGGCCGTACCCGGACGAGACAACGGCGGCATCGGCCAGGCGGTAGTACCGTTGGCGGCACGCGGGCCCGCTGCGCCCGCCGACGCGCTTGCCGATGTCGTCCCACTCTAGGTCGCACTGGTCACGGTAGTGGAAGAGCTGGCGGTCTTCCTCGGCCGTCCAGTGCGACGGCGACGGCGTGCCACGGGACGCCGCCGGGGGCTTGCGCCGGGGCGTCTCGGCGGCTGCGTGCGAGGTGGGAGAGGCGCCTGGGCGGGCGGGCGTCCGGTCGGCTGTGTCCTCGTGTGTCCTTGAAGGCGACGAGACCGCCAGGCGCTTCAGTGCTGCGGTGACGGGACGCGGCTCCGACCTGGGCCGCGTGTCCCAGAGACGGCCCGGCCGCCTCCGTGCTTGTTCCGAGGCCAGCCTTTCGGCGTTGCTGGTTCGTGCTCTGCTCCGAGGCCGCCCGCTGGTCATGGAATGGACCTCTCTGATGCCACCGGTAGCAACATGGCGAAGCGCTGTCGGGTCGAGCGGCATGGCTGTGACGGTCCCCGAGCCGGCAGGGAGGCTCGATGGTTGCATGTTGGGAAGAGACACCCTCTACCGCACCAGTGCCTCCAGGCTACCTAAAGTACATAGGCGACCAGACGCACGCAGCCACAACGTGTTGGTACTGTCCGACTGTGCCGCGCCGTCGCATAGTGCCGAGCTGACCGTTGCCCCATGGAATGGGGCGCGCTCATCAGATATAACGCCCCCCCTCAGAGCGCCAATGACGACCCGACCTATCGGTTCTCTTGGCGCCATTCATCCGGATGGTACGCATCGGGTGGCAATGGGCAGCACCCGGTAGGCTGTCATTCTTTGCCCACTGTTGCAGCCGGTTCCTGAGCTCCCATTGCGGTATCGACTACACGAAGGGTGCGCGAAAGATTGCGATTGGCTGCTGCCAGGGTTTGGTATTGCCAAGAAAGTGACAGAATTCAGCTAGATGGACCCAGGCCGTCCTAAAGGGGGGCCCCTGGTACCAGGGCTCGCAGGGATACAGGCCATAGTCGCCTGGGCAGCGGTAGCAGGTCGGACTCGAGTCCGACGCCGCTGGGCGAATGCCATTGGCCTTTCAATCGTGCCAATGGGGGGAGGCAAGCCGCACCCTGCCCCTTTTTGGTCTCTGGCAGTTCCTCGCCCAGCCCCCCCCCCTCCCCAGTGCCAACATCCGTCTACTGTTCTCCGTCTGCCGATGGCAAGATGGCTAGCTCGTATTTGCAATCGAATGCTGGGTGGTATTGGCGGTTAGTTAATCTTCGCAGCAACCACGCCATGCCCTGCCAAGCCCTGCCAAAGTTGGTTCAAAGTCGATAACCGGCCAAACATTATGCGGAAGGTCTGCCGGGCTCCTGTTGCATGTATGGTTCGTTTATCCGGGTATCTTGCGTCTTATGTAGCATCTAACTCTAGTCTAGGCGATATGCTACACCGGTTTCACCATGAAGATCTAGGTGCCTCGCTATTAGCCTGCGTTGCTCAACAGGAGCGATGAGAATATCGTGGGCTCTTACCTGGTTCAATGCCGCCATATCGGCCATAGCCAACTTCTTGGATGCGATGTTGCGAGAGCGAGCGTAGTGCCGGGCCGACATGACCCGGGGAGTTGAAGCGCCTGAATCGGCCGGTGTGGCAGTACTGTCGGCGGGCGTGGCGACGGCCTCAACGTCTGAGGACTCTTGAGTTTTCCGTTTCTTCTTCTTCTTGGTTGCACCTGTGTCTTCAAGTGCGCTGTTCTTTGCGTCATCGGCCTCGGCGAGATCAGCCGCATCTCCTTTCTGTTTCTTGCTCTTCTTGCTCTTAGCCTTGACCTCGCCGTCTGCCTCGGCCAGTTCCTCGGGTTTCGCCTTGGACTTCTTGGACTTCTTGGATTTCTTCTCTTTGCCGTCTTCGTCCGTCCCGACTGGTACCGCAGCGTCCGCAGTCACCCCACCTGCGGGTTCGTCCCGGGACTTCTTCTTCTTTTTATCTCTCTTATCCTGCTTCTCGTCTGTCTCATCCAGACTGTCGGAGTCGTTGGCTTTGCGCTTCTTCGACTTTTTCTCCTTCTTCTCCTTCTTCTCCTTCTTTGGCGCTGGGGCCTCGTCGCTCTCGCTTGCGGTTTCGAGTTTCGGCACGGTCTCGAGTTTCGGTGCGCTCTCGTCGGATTCCTTCTTGACACCGTCCTCCTTCTTGAGCACATCGGTGATCTTGTCACCAACAAGCATTCCACCCTTGACAAAGCGCATCGGGCCGAACTTGCGCTCCACGTACAGGCTCGTCTTGAGCTCGGATCGGACTTGCTGCTCCTGTTTTATGATGTCCTCGGATTTCCCGTTCAAGCGGCCCAGGAGATCCTTGAAGACGTTCAAACCAGTACACTCGTCGCTCTGCTTCTGGCGGACCTTGGCGCCCAGTCCCATGGTATCGTCTTTAAGCACGACCTTGATGGGCGCAGAGCTGGCGGCACTAAGAAGCCCGGCGTGGGAGGCGCCTTGTGCACCCAGAAGCTGGCCCGGCTCCCAGCCTTGCCGCCGAAGCATCTTCTGGCCGAAGGTGGTGGTGTCTCGCGTCCATCGTGTGTTGTTCGGGTCTTCGGCCAGCTTGCGGCGACTGCGACCTCGCGCGTCAGCATTGGTGGGCAGGGCCGGTCAGCGATACCCGGAAATGCAGGCCACTTACTTCTTTGTCCCGGCGAGACCCATGGCGACACTCAAAATGTACTGACCCGCGCGCTGACGATGCTTTGAGAGTCGCTGGAAAACAAAACGGAAGTCGCTGGGTGGGGCTTGGGCCTGGCATCGACATCTGCAAATTTCAGGACTTAATGGATGGCAGGTGCACGATAACGATAACGGCTCGTCCATGCCAGATTTTTTCGGCCTCTGATTCGCTGTACGGCTGCGCTAACGAAACAGCCTGGATCCCTGCCATGGGGAATGTCAGTGGCCGGACGGGTCCTTCCTTCCTATCCGGGGTTGTGCACTTCCAGGCTTCAGGGTCCTCAACGGCGACACCTCCCCATCTCTACTTCTTTCCTCACTGGGCGCCGGCTTTCATACGCTCTCCACAGGAATGGGACTTCTTCTGCTCTCGCCGGACATAAGCAGGCGTTCTTGAACTTGTACCGGGAAAAAGAAAGAAGTACTGGCGCACGCCTGTTCTAGCTTGTTCCCGTGGTCCATTCGGGCACTGATAACCAGCATCACCCATCCACCTAGTCCCTATCCACCCATATCCATATCGATCGGTTTCCATGCCTCCACGCAAGAAAGCAGCAACGGCTCAACCGTCGCCCAAGCGGGCGTCCATCGAGGCCGACCGGTACACCTTGTCAAATGCGTTCGGTGCGGTCCGGAATCTGGTAGTTACATTACTCCCGCCTTCTCTGTCCTTTACACTTACGTGACTGTCTCGGTGTTCAGAAGAGCCTGAAAGCCGAGCGCGAACGGAAGCTGAAACAAAGCAACACTCGTTTCAACAAGAGCTTGAACGAGGCTAGGAAACGTATCGAGAAGCTCCGTAATGAGCACGGCTCCCGGCGGTAAGAACCCATCCCCGCCACGCGGCGCGACTGCCTGACGTGTCAAGTGGTCCCACACTGTTTGGGTAGCAGCCATTTGCCGAGTGCGTCTCACGAGGTTCTGACCTCGGGAATTTTGCAGATCTACGTTCGCCGAACAACAGTCCAAACGCCTGGCGGACGCAGTTGAGAAGAAGGTCGCTTCCGAGGCGAAGCTGTTGGAGTTGATGGAGACCTTGGCCCGTGACAGCGATGGCCTCGGAATCTTGATGACCGCCGTTTTCTCGAACTTGAGAGACAAGGCTCGTGAGTATGCAGAAAATGCAGAGAACAAGAAGTCTCAGGGCATGACGATGCTATAAGGGGGTTTTTGCCACTACATCTCTGCCAGACCGCGCAGGATCCATCTCGAAAGAAGTGGACCGGCTTTGTAGCAATGGATTTCCAACCCGAGACTGATCCCAGCAATTGCTACATGTAAGGCGATACGACAACAAGGTCGCTCAATGCCATTTTTATATGGAGGGAGGGACGGCGAGAAGGGAGAAAGAACAGTACTGTATTCAGAAACCCAGATACAGAAAAAAAAACTCTACAAAATTTGACCAGGGCCCAAAATAACACCACAAGCAGCTGCATATACTTGAATAGGTACATACAAACCTTGCGCAAATTGGTCATCGATTTATCCATGCAAGATTCTCTTGCTAGGCACGTGTATACTTCTTAGCAACCATGAGCTTTCACGTGGCGATTAGTGCAGACAGTAGATAACATTGCATGGGGATGGTGATGCATTCACTTCCCGTTGGTCCAGCTTCTGGCTGGACCGCAATTCCATTCGGCACTTGAAGTATGCCGTGTTTGTGCCTCTAACTACCTGATCTTTATGTACGTGTCGAGCCCGAAAGCCAAACATCCAGTACACAAAGACACAGCAGACAGTCTCAACACACAAAGTGGCCGGTCAATCGGCAGTTCCTTCGCCTCCCCTCGCCCCCACCCACTTGGCTCAACAGAACCCTTTTAAACAGCCTGGCTGTAGCCGCCAACCCGCCTCTTGCCATATCGATACCATTTCCTGGCCTCGTCAGCCCAGAATACTGAGCTGCAGAGCACGAGGAGCCGCATCAAATCCCAAAAGCCCAAGGCCTCCGTTTGGAACACTTCCTGCAGCCAGGGCAAGTATATGACCAGCAACTGGCCTGCCAAACTTAAGGACACAGCCCAGTTGAACAGGGTGTTGGAGAACCAGCCCACCTCGCCCCGGACCAGCGACTTGCTCTCGGAGCGGCAGGTGAGTGCGTTGAACATATCGAAGAGGACGAAGCAAGTAAAGGTCATGGTGGTGTCCCGACGAGTGACCTCGCCGTCGGCCATCATTTCACGCGTGTAGACAATCATGGTACCGATCATGATGATGGCGGCTTGTGTCATAACACGGATAAGCAGATTACGTGTAAGAACCGGTTCGCTGCGACTGCGCGGCGGCCGAGACATGACATCCTTATCAACTTTCTCGACACCAAGCGATTGGGCTGGCGGTCCGTCCATGATGATATCTGGTCACCATTAGTTATGGGCGTACGGGGGTAACACGGAGGAGACCGGCAAGCGACTTACTGATCCAGAGAATCTGCATGGCGTTCAACGGCGTTTTGAAGCCCAGGCATGTGCAGATGAAGACCAGTACGAGACTGGCTACACTGGTGCTAAGCTGGAACGTAATGAAGTTCTGGATGTTGCTGAAGATGCCTTTGCCTTGCTCGATAGCATGCAGGATGGTCGAGAAGTCGTCGTCGGTAAGAATCATGTCCGACGCTTCCTTGGCGACGTCTGTTCCGTGCATGCCCATCGAAATACCAATGTCTGCCTTCTTGAGCGCGGGAGCGTCGTTGACACCGTCGCCTGTCATGGCAACAATGTCGCCACGGGACTGGAGCGCGCGAATAATCTTCAGCTTGTGGTCGGGGTTGGTGCGCGCGAAAATGGTGGTTGTCTGCATGGCAATGGCGAGCTCGTCTTCGGACATGGAATCGACTTCGTCGCCTCGGAGTACGGCTTTCACACCGGGGCGGCCTGGGGCGGAATCCCGGGGCGTTGCGATATGCATTCCAAGCTGTCTGCCGATGGCCACGGCCGTAGTGGGTGAGTCTCCCGTAATCATGACGACCTTGACACCCCCACGCATCAATCTGCGAATGGACCGCGCCACGCCCGGCCGGGGAGGGTCACTCATGCCCACTATGCCAGCAAAAGTCAAGCCTTTGAAGAACTCCTCGTTGCTCGGCAGGCCGGGGCTGTCGCTCTTGTCCCGGCCACTGGGGGTACCGCTTCGGTTGCTCATGCTGGACTTCATTCTGCCGGATCTTGACACGTGCCCCCCGGCAAAAGCCAGGACTCGCAGTCCCTTTTCGGCCATGCGCTCGCTCGCTTCAAGAGCCTCTTTGCGCCGCGCGGAATCCAAGATGACCTCGCGCCCGTCGGCCATCATGTAGGAATCGCAAGCATCGAGCACCTTGTCGATAGAGCCTTTCATGTAGGCATATTCCTTCCCGCTGTTGCCCGAGTCTGCGCCGATCACGATACCCATCCATTTCCGTTCCGAGCTGAAAGGCGTCTCGACAGTGCGGGGACCAATCGAGTCTCTAACGTCGTGCTCCTTGAATCGGTCGAGAAGATCCAGCATGGCAACATCCGTAGGCTGTCCTACCCATCGCGAGTGCGTGGGGTCCTTGTGTTGGCTGTCCGGCAGAGTAGTCGTGGGCCCACCGTGGTGTGACAGGCGTGCATCATTCGCGATATTGCCGATCCGGAGTATTCTCAGCGTTGCTGCATCCGGCGTGTTCTCTACCGCCTCGTTGTCCGACTCGACATCGATCGGGTCTTTGGCACCAAAATACCACATCCTTGCTGTGGTCATGTGGTTCAGGGTCAAAGTTCCTGTCTTGTCCGAGCAGACCACGTTCACGGAGCCCAAGGTCTCGACGCTGGGCATCTTGCGAACAATGGCATGGTATTTCGCCATTCGATGCACGCCGAGGGCCAGAGTCACGGTAACGATGATGGGCAAGCCCTCCGGGATGGCAGCAACAGCCAAGGAAATGGAAATGGTGAAGATCTCAAGAATCCCCTTGCCCTGGAGCCAACCGACCAGGGAGATCAAACCGATGATGACGAAAGAGATCTTGCTGAGCTGAGAGCCTAATTCGTCCATGGACAATTGAAGAGGAGACCGCGGGCTTTCCGTCCCGGAGACACTCGCAGCAATGGTGCCGAAGTGGGTGTCCCCTCCGGTCGCATAGACAATGCCTTGGCCGTGGCCCGATCTGACAAGTGTTCCCATATACGCAATGTTGTGAGTCCCATCCTTGGAGGGATCCTCCTTTGGCGCATCGTGATAGGGGCGCGGGGAGAGTCCACCAGGAGTGGCATGAGAGTCCGAGTCGCCCAGAGGTTGAAACGCTCTGGAGCGCGACTCGGCCGTCACCTTGACAGGCTCATTTTCGCCCGTGAGGTTTGATTCATCAATGGTCAAGTCGGTGGCCCTCGTTACACGAATGTCGGCAGGAATACGGTCGCCGGTAGTGAACAGAACAAGATCTCCAGGGACCAGTTGCGTAGCCGAGACCTTCGCAGCGGTGCCTTCGGTGGCTTCTTCCTCTATGGGTGTCGCAGCGCCGAGACCGGCACCATTCTCATCAAATGTCTCGGAAGGAGGCCAGGTGGGCGTTCTGGCATTGGGCATCGACTTGGAGCTTTGTGCTCGCACAAGATGCGCGTGATTCGGCACCAGGTGATTGAGAGCCTCAATGGACTTCTCGGATCGGTATTCTTGGACGAATCCAACAGTGACAACGATGGTGACGGCCACCGTTATACTCACGGCATCATCTGTGTTGCCCACTACTACAGACGCCAGTGCTGATGACAGGAGGAGAATGATGAGGGGCTCCTGGAACTGTTTAAGAAACCGCAGCCACAGCGGCTCTGGCTCTTCTTGCGGGATCTCGTTGGGGCCGTAGTCTTGGGCCCTCGAGAGCGCCTCGGTAGGCGATAAGCCATGCGTGAGGGAGGTTTGTAGCTGCGACGCCGCTTCGGCCGGTGTCATGAATGAATACTGGTCTGCCACGTTCTACGAGACGAGTATCAGCTCCAAACTAACCGCCACGGGTAGCCATGGCGCATTGCGCATCGTGGGCAAATGCATCCCCAAAGAGCAACGGATAGGTGTCCACTTACCCGCGACTGGGCCGACGTCGTTCTTGCATGCGACGGCCGGGCAGGGCCTCGGCTCGAGCGGTCATCGTCGTGTTCGTATCCTCGGTCGCCGCCGATGATGTTGGGCAGGGGTATCGAGACGGGGAGGAGCGGCGTGTCGCCTTCCTCGCGGCCGCTCCACGGCCAGGGCGGCATGTTGGACGGTGATTCTCGGCAGCGCAATACTACATCAAGAGGGTGCCGCGCGCCGATTGATTCGTTCGACAAGGCTGGTCAGGAGCCAGTCCGAGCAGGAGGGGGAATGCGTAACTCTGCAAGTGCAAATCGACGGCGTCCCGGTTTCTCATCCGTTCATAGTTGCCGTGTAGGAGGCGCCACGATGGTCGTTGGCGAAGTGAAGCCGGAGGCGATGTTGGAAGGGGCCGGATCCGCTTATTGGCGGTGGAACGTGGTAACTTTTGCGTACTGGATGACAGCTAGATCGATCCAAAAATGTCCACATGCGGTTTTGCTTGCCAAGGGAGTGAGGGACGCTAAAGACGGCCCTTATCCTTGCGTGAGGCTGAAATGGACGGCAGGGGAACGGTCCATCAGGGAGCGAGAGCCTGTAGGGTACCGCTGATTAGGCCTGGAAAGCTAACAACCCGGCATGAGAGGCTTGCAGCTGAGCCCGCACTTTGCGCCTAGGGCTGAGGTTGTTAACAAAGTGACAAGTTGCGGTTGTTTGATGACAACGAGCGGGTGTCTGCACGAGGCCTCGGGGAAGCGCGAAAGGCTTTCATTCTTCTTGGGGACTTTTCAGGCATTGGCGCGCGTACGCCGACCTAATAAGTACGGGACGCGTCTAGTATGCGCTGGACGTTTGGGATGCTCAGCGCCTGCAAGCAAGCCTGCTTGAGATGTACACTATGTAAAGAGGCACTCAGGTACCACTCTATATAAGCGCGCGTCCATCAGCCCTTTCCTCTTGCACGCGCGGGGAAAAAGGCGACCACCTGGGCAGACGCGCAGACGAATTCGTCTCGTTGTCGGCGTAATGCGGCCCGGAGCTCATCCCACGCCTTTGGGTGCGAACTTGCCTCCGAGCCTCCAGTACCGGGTACAAACCTCGTAATCTATCCCGGGTCGGGCTACTGGGGTAGCTTTGAGCTAGTGTGGATGTTCTAGTTGTTGACCGAGGAACCGATAGACGCGGTTGGGACATCCCGTCCGACGTGGGCGGGAAGTACCCAGCATGTAAATCACGGCCGTAGCGGTAAACTCTCCAATGCGCCCTGGCTGCCCGATCAGCCACAGGGCGTCCCGTCCGTCGGCTGCCAGGCTGCCAGCCCACGACCCCCGGTGCGGGTGTGTCTTGTAGGAGCTGCCGGGTGCATGCGTGCTGGCGGCGGCCCACGGGCTCCAATGTACCTTGCGCGCCTCAATCGGCCGTGGTCCCTGACGACGGCCTCCCCAACTCTGACAAAACGAGCCACATTTGATCGCTTCGCCAGCGAATCAGCGGTGATCACTGCACTAGTGGGATGAGACACCCCGACGCTGCCCCCCAGCCTCTGAATATTTCGTCAGGCAGTCTGCCCGTTCCCCCCCCGACCCGGTGTACTCTCTGTTCCCTGATTTTCCAGGCAGGCCCCCCCCCCCCCCCCCCCCCCCCCCCCCCCCCCCCCCCCCCCCCCCCCCCCCCCCCCCCCCCCCCCCCCCCCCCCCCCCCCCCCCCCCCCCCCCCCCCCCCCCCCCCCCCCCCCCCCCCCCCCCCCCCGGCAGCAGTAGCAACAAGTAGGTAGCAGCCACACCACCACCCACCACCGCTCCCTACGGCCGCTTTCTCGTCTCCCATCCCAAACTCTTCCCTCCTCCGACCGGGACGTCACAATTGCCGACTCTTGCTGTCGTCGCAACCCGCCTTCTGGAATCGCCTTCCTATCCGTGTCTCGCTCTGCTGCTCAAGTGCGCGTCGCTGCTCTCGTCTGCGTGCACGCGACCGCGACCGCCGCCGCCGCCGCCGCCGCCGAGCCCGAACCGACAGGCCATTGCCCAGAAGCGCTGCTGCGTTGCTGCCACGCCACGCGATTTTTCGACCTACGCGCTTCGTGTTTACGCTCCGCCCGTCCGCCCACCACCACCTCCCCTCCCACCTCACCCCTCCATTGCCCGTCCAGACGCGTCGGCGCACTCTCAGGCATTCCTACTGCCTTTCATGTCATAATACCCTTTTCCCATCTGTCTGGAACACCCCCCCCTTGCCCTGGACCGTGCTCCCATCACCCAAGCTTTAGCTCGCCCGTCTCATCGCTGTCGCAATGTTCTATTCCGAGACGTTGCTGCAGAAGACCGGGCCTCTGGCCCGCGTCTGGATCGCCGCCAACCTCGAGCGCAAACTGACCAAGACCAATGTGCTCCAAACAAACCTCCAGAAGAATGTTGAGGATATCATTGATCCCAACCAGGCTCCCATGGCTCTCCGACTGAGTGGTCATCTGCTGTTGGGTGTCGTCCGCATCTACAGTCGCAAGGCGCGCTACCTTTTGGACGACTGCAATGAGGCCCTGATCAAGATCAAGATGGTGCGTGTCGCCTCTCGCCAAAACACCTCTCGCTAACCCTCTCCCAGGCCTTCCGGTCCACTGGCAATAATGACATGCCCGAGAACCTGCCCATGCCCAACCGTGAGGCTCTGATACTGCCTGACCGTATCACGCCCGCAGACAATCTCGGCATCTTGCCGCCGCCAAACGCCGACTGGCTGCTTGCTCAGATGGACGTTGATGCCACGCAAACTGGCTCCCAAGCACGCGGCCGGGGCCGACCCAGCAATCGCGAAATCAACCTACAGGAAGACTTTGACAACAGTCAATTCTTGGAAGCCGGCAACCTCAACGACGATGAGCTGGCCATTGTTGACAACGACGACCTTGAGCTCGAGCTTGATTTCGGAGACCTTGATGACGAGCAACCCCGCAAGGCCCCGGATATGAGTGTCGAGATGGGCCGTGAAGCCCCCGAGGCGCGTCCCGTCGAGGACGATATTTTCAGTGACCTCGATGTTGCACCCCATAAGAGCGTTGAGCGCGAGCCGTCGTTGGCGATGGACCTTGGCGAGGACAGCGTTCGAATCCATGACGACGATGGGGACATCCGCATGGGAGATGACGATCTCCAGTTCAACATTGGGGACGAATCAGCCATGCCTGAAGTCGGTGGTGCTGGTGTTCCCAGCCGCGCCCGCATCTCCGAGTCTCCGCTCTCAGACATTGATGAAAACACGGCGCGGGACGTCGAGGAATGGACCCGGCTGCACAACACAAGCATCTACGAGCCTGGTCAAGACACGGAGATCCCCGAGCCGCAACCCCAGAGGAAGTCGAACAAGAAGCGCAGGGTCTTTGGTCTCGACCCGGCGACCCAGCTCACCAGTGCCCACATCAAGGAGCAGCAACAAGATCGATCCAACATCCTCCGAGAACCGAGCTTCATCTCAAGAGATCCCTATTTCCTCGCATTGCTCGAGCTCAAGAACAGTGGTGCCTTCGTCTCCAACGTCCTGGGCGACGCGCGCAGCAAGACTTGGGCCCCCGAGCTTCGTGGCCTGCTTTCCATCGAGGCCATCCGGCCAGCAAAGGAGCTGAAGCGGAAGCGCGACAGCGGCATTGCCGATGTCAGCAGTGAAGACGAGCAGGGGACGTCGAAGTCGCCGCGCTTGGAACTTGGAGACGACGACGACGGATTTACCGCACTGGGTGGAGGAGCCGGAGAGCAGAGTGCTGCGCCCGACGGCACCATCCTCGAAATTCCTGCCGGCGATGACATGCATGGCGATGAACAAGCGCGTGAGGGTAGCCCTCTGCCTGCCTTCGATGACACGATGGCGCCGATTGTCCACCCATCCGACAGCGGGCCGGTCTCTGTTGGCACCAAGCATGCCGTCCACATTCTGCGCGATTTGTTCGGGGCGGACGCGGCCACCGACGACGAGAAGCGCAAGAAAACTTCTGTCGTGTTCCAGGACTTGCTGCCCGAGGAGAGGACGACCAAGGCCGACGCGACTAAGATGTTCTTCGAGTGCTTGGTGCTGGCGACTAAGGATGCCATCAAGGTAGAGCAGAAGGAGGGTGCGCTCGGCGGACCCATCCGCGTCCGCGGCAAGCGAGGTCTCTGGGGCGCCTGGGCAGAACGTGAGGCTGGCGGTGAAATCGCTACGCAAGAGGAGGAAGCGGCGGCGGCCACGCAGCCCGAGCCGGCCATCGCCAGCCCGTCTCAGGCGGTGGCAGCAGCGGCGTAGAGGCCGAGTGGTGGCTGATTCGGATGCTGTGGCATGTAGGTCGGCGTCAAGATGGCTTGAGATGGTTCGTGTACAAATCCCCTTTTGCACGCGTTGCAATATTCCCTTGGTTCTGTCATGGTACGGCCGATGGGGGCGTTTATGGAGTTTCGGAAGAGGGCGATACCATTGTTGCGGGTATTCTGGTCATCAAAATTCTATGGCGGGATTCTTGCGGTTTCTGCAGAACGCACAAGGTGCTGCGTTGTTGCTACTCGTAGATAGGTAGTAGTAGTAGTAGTCGTCTAGTTTTATTCGAAATTCTTGTCGTCTTTCGACCTGGGGTACATCGCACGGCAGTAGAGGGAGAAGCGTTCCGTCTCGATCTTTCTGAGTACCCTGCATGGGGTGTAGGTGCTACTGTCCTACCGTACATGGGCTGTGCAAGGTTATCGTGGAATGTTGGGAGTCGTGCACAAACTTAGACGTGTACTAGTAAATCGCATGGAGGCAGGTGGCTGGCTACATATGTGTGTACGTACACATCTAGGTGCAAATGTACCTACACGTGTGTGTAGGTGGCCGTATCTCCGGTTAGCTGGAGCTGAAGCAGGGAGGGCTCGGGTAAATGTGGGCGCCCCAGCAGCGTGCCTAGTCTGGTAGTCAACCTCGCGGTGACGATCAACACATGGAATAAACGGCCCAAGTGTCATTGTTCGTCCCAGCCCGGGCTTATATTTAAACCATCTCCCTCCTCCTGAACTCCTGTGCCCAGCCATATTCGGCCACGCCAGCATTGACTCGCCCCCTCGGCCACTGTTACCCATACCACCCTGTCGCTTGCCAGTCGGCGTATCTATGCTCTGTTGCTCCATTCCTCGCGTCCTCCACGACTAGCTCCCGACCGACCGCTTTCCAGTAGCTGGACCCGCCCGCCCGACATTCGAACAATAGACGAAGGCCCCCCCCCCCCCCCCCCCCCGAAAGCGACGCCGACGCCGATACCGCCCGCCATCGGTCACCATCACGCTGGATCATGGTCAAATCACTGGTTGATCTGTGCACTGCTGTGTGCAGTAAAAATGCCCGAGGTAGGTGGTTGAGCTGCTGACCACATGACGGTTCTCGATGTCCCTGGCTTCCTTCTCTGGCCTCCAATCTGGAGAATGCATGGTTTTGGGGATCGTTCTACACTCCGGCGCGTATGCGTTGCACACCTTATTCCTCGCCGGGCTCCCCTTTCTGTTCTCGAGCGCCCCTCCCAACACAAGCACCGCACGTCGCCGCCACCAAACTGATCGAAGCCATCCTCTCCGGGCGCCATGCATCCCTTGGGCCCTTGATTGCCACTAACGATTCTTCAGACATCAGAGACATCGGCTCGACGCCTTACTCGCTTGTCCGCCCCGTTCTCCTACGCATGGACTCAGCCGTACAGCTGCGCGCCCTGGAGGAGGCGTCACCCCATCTTCAGGCCGAAGATAGCGAATGCTGGATCCGTTTGATCAAGAAACAATTCCCTGCGCTCCACGAGAAACACAACCTCACGCCCACACGGCCAGAGCTTTGGCACAAAGTCTACAGCCGATACGCCAAGATAAATGCGCAGCAAAAGGCCGAGGCGGCAGAGAAGCTGCGGAGCGCATTCGCCGGCATCAACCAGAAGAAGGCAGCCAACACAAGCGAGATCATGGCCTTCGATCGCCGCCGACTTCCCCTTCCCAAGGATTCGCGAGGTCCTGTTGACAAGAAGGGGCCCGTGGGCCGAAGAGGAGGCAGCAATGACACGGGCGAACTACGCTTCACCAGTGGCAGCCGGACCAAGGTGACAACGGCACAGAGCTTGATGCGCAGGGTCAAGCGGGAGGCAAGAGAAATCCACAGCCGAAATAAGATCGGTACCCCGGCCGGCGCCCTACGTGTACGAAGCGGCCAGATCAAAAGTGCGCCCAAAGCCATGGTGAACGAGCAGCGCATCAAAAACCAGCCCGCGGTCAAGAACCAGCCCGTAACCGCGCGATACCACGAAGACGATGAGCGCGACAGAGCCATGGAGGAAAGAGAAGAACGACTCCGGAAAATGAAAGCAGGGGGGAAGCAGCCCCAGCTCGTTTCCGACTCGGACCTCGACGACGATGACGATGATGTCTTCGGGGAACGTAGTGGCGGTGGCGGTGGGTTTCTCGACGAAGACGAGCTGGAAGACCTATTTGATGTAGCCCCCTCAAGGGCTGGGTCAAGCAGATCTGCCTCCACGGCCACGGCATCCAAACCAGCGCCCAAATCAGCTCTGTTGCCCGGAAAGCGTTCCGGCGTTCTTGCCAATGCCCGCCGTGCAGAGCCGAGTCAAGTCTATCGGGTCCCGGTTCAGCCTGCTTCTACCTCTGCGTCACAACCCCATTCCAGTCCCGCGGCAAAACCTACCTCGGCATCGTATGCTGCGCCCAGTGCCAGCACCCCGCTGAAACCAATGCCCCCTCGCAAACGCAAGCCTGTCGACGTCTTCATGAAATCAAAGCCCAAGGCACCGCGAGCCTCATGAGCATCGATGCAGCTCCTTCTGTTTGGGCAAGACGGCCTCCAACCGAATAGACCTTGTTCCGCATCGTCGACCAATGCAGGGGAGCCGCCTTATCCCACAGTACGCAGCCAACATGGGCAACCACAGGTATACTCACTGCCTTTTGTGACTCGAGTGCGTAGGTACCGTGCCCTGCTTAATCGCCTCCTAATCCCGGAGAAATTGAGTTTAATGCGTTTCCTTTTGCATGTATCGGGTGCGGTATACTACTCCAGACAGGAACGGCACTATGAGATGAGATATCGTGGTAGACTGCCATAAGAGGACGTTCGATTTGGTATAGAAAGTAGCATAGTCGGAGGAACTGCCGTAACTCCACCTAGCGTATCTGGACACGGCCGTATTGGGAAAGGAGGAAAGCACAGCACTTAACGGCGTTTGGCACTGCCATAAATTCTATGCCTCTCGATACCCCTTTTACTCCTCCAACTCCCCAGCACATCTTGTGGGAGGTAAATGCGATGCTATAGCTTCAGCCGACGATGCATTGGTTATCCTGCTGTGGAGTCCTCCTGCATGTCTCGATTTCTTCTTCTTTACGCCCAGAGTGGCATGTGGTGTCTTCTCCCCCAGGGGCGGTCAGCATACCACCGACGAGGGACAGTGATGTATATTTGTACTGTGTTGCTATCGCAGAACTTACAGTCTAATGTGCACCTGTCAGGGCTCTAAGTACATGGCACAGCCGGAAGACGTAAGATGGAAAAAGAAAGAAAAACGATAGGCTTGGCCTACAGTCGGCAAACCCACGCCCGATAATGGGAGTTTGTAACGGGTTCTGCCCCTGGGCTAGCCCACATCACAGCAAGTGAGAGGTCCGGGACGTCGTATATGATTTGCCTCCCTTGTGGCCTTCACTTGTCATGCTAGGAGTACAGAGAGAACCTGGCCGGTGAAAATAAAACAAAAAAATAAAAGGGGGGGGGGGGGGGGTGGATGGCCCCTTTCGGGACTTGGTGGTGGCTTCTCCATCCCTGGTCTTACGTGTTCCTGCCCTTTCTCATTGCCAACATAGTACCTTCACCCCCCCCTATTTTCTTGAATCCCCCAAGGGGAGGCGCGCGACACTTTCTCATACCAGCCCGGACCAAAAAGGAAGAGCAAACGAGCGTAGCCCTGCCTGTCCCCGTCGCCGCCTATTCCATCGTCCAACAAGGAAACATTACCATTACCCGACGCGGGAAAGGGGCCTGTAGCCCAGTGGTAGGGTACCTCATTCGCATCATGCCTTCCAAAAACCGGCGAGGAAAAGATGAGGGGGTCCCGGGTTCAAACCCCGGCAGGTCCATTCCATCTCTTTTTTTTATATTTTTTTTTTATTTTTATTTTTTTACTTCCCTGTCGTATTTCATTCGTGGTATTTTTTTCTCTTCCCCCCCCCACCCGGACTTCTCCGGTGCGTCCGTCGTGTCGTCTTCGCGCCCCCCTGTGGAGGTAGGGGTTATGCTGAGGCCTCCTTCCCACGGGTGGTCGGTCTCCTGCTCTGCCCCTTACCGTGTACTGCATTTTGGAGGTTCCCCTTCCTCTGCAATACCCAATGAATCATGAGAGCGATACTGCATTGTCCCTCATCCCCTGCAATATAAAGGGGTTACAAGGCGCAGTTTGGTGCCCTATTCGGTAGTGTCTCGGGGCGGCCGTGGTTAATATACCCACGAAACCTACCGGGTCGAGTGGGTTTAGAAACCAGGCGTGCAAGAATTGTAGTAGGTAATTGATACATTCGGTAGTTACGTAGTTTACCCAAAGCCGGGGGCTACCTGGACATTGTGTGCTCACTTGTTTTGGTGAAGCGGAGGAACACTAGGCAAAGATCGGGGAGGTCGTCCAAAGTCAGTTGTGGCACAAGAAAGAAGCAAATCTAGTTGGCTTGCAGCCAAAGTAACGCATCTAATACATGATGCTCCGCAAGTATGTCTATTACTACCATCATAAGAACACATGGTGGTAATTTCTGGAGTTGTCGGAGTCTTGCTAGTTGTTCTCGTGTGAGACTTGTTATGCTGTACAGCGGGGCGCGTCCCAACTGATTGCTTTGTTGCCGCTGTCTTCTTATCGTCGATTTCTATGGCCCTGTGTGTATATGGACAACACCCCCCCCCCCCCCCCCCCCCGCCTGCGAGAAGAACATGGCCGACGTCGAGACCCCCAGACTTGCTCTCACCGTCCCTCCCTCCCAATATCGATACAGAAAGATTCTTTTCTGGTTGCTTGGGCTCCGTCGGTCGGGCGTCTATACCATACCGCTCCTCCTCGCCACAGCATAGCAGATGAAGCCAAAAATGATGAGGAACGCCGTGATGCACCAAAACCAGTTCAAGTTGTCTTCGTAGTTTTGACCCGGAACCCAAACGTTCATGCCCCAAAGACCGGTAACGACGTTCATGGGCAGCACGATGGTACTCAAAACCGTCAGCTTGTTCAGCATATCCGTAGTCTGCTCGGAGCGCTCGTTCATGCGCAGGTTGATCTGCGCCAGGTAGTTGCCGTGGGCCCTCGAAAGGATGCTGCCGTAGGGTTAGTAACCCTCATATATCGGTGCGGGGGTTTGCAACTTACACTTCGTAGTGTGACAGGTTCGCCGTCATCGTCACGATATGGTCCTGGATATCACCCAAGTAGAGGCCGATCTCGCTGCGAGGCGCCACCTGGTAATGCTCATTGCACCGTTTGGCGAAGCCCTTGATGACGTCGGCCTTGTTACCCAGAAACCGGTAAAGAGTCATGACCTTCTTGCGGCACTCGCCGACCCGTTTCAGCATATCGCCGTCCGAGACATCGGCGTTTGTCGAGCTGCACAGGCTGCTCTTCTCGTTGTCTTCGCCATGCCCGTCCCTGGACCGGCTCGCCTTGCCTTCCGAGTCGTTTGACGTGTGCATTTTGAGGATATCATCGTCGATATCGTCGACCTCGTCCTCGATGTTTTGAATCAGCGGGACGAAGACATCAGTGATGTCATCGACGATGGCGTAGGAGATCCAGTCGGCGCTGAGCACCATGTAATCTTTGAGTTGTCGGATCCGACGGCGCACGTTGGCCGGATGCGGTGTCTGCTGGAAATGGAACGAAATGACGCCCTCGCGGAAGACCACCATATACAAATTGACGGGCTCCATGTGCGTCTCGGACTCCGTGTCCTGATCGAAGGAGCGGTAGTTCACGAAGTAATAGTGGCGGAACAGTTCCACCTTCTCCCGCTGCTCCTGGAGCATGATGTCTTCTGTCGTCAGTGGATGGATGCCGAATGTTCTCTGGATCACTTTCATCTCGGCTTCAGTGGGCGACAAGACATCGAGCCACCAGACGGGCCGGTCCCCATAACGTACTGGCTTCGGCGACATGGGAGGCAAGGGGCTGCTGGGCTTGACGGCGGCGGCAGGGACGACAGGTACGGCGGGCGACTTGGTGCGTACCGGCGTGGCCTCGCCGGACGAGGCCTTAGACGGGGCCTTGTGGGGAGACGGGAGGCCTTCGCCAGCCGGCTCGGAGGCGCTTTGGGTTGACACGGCCACGGACGGCGCCCGGCCTTTCGTGTTGGGCTCGCTGGCCCGAAGCGATGAGGAGAATTGCGCGTTCATAGCCGGCACTCGGTCGTCTTCTTCGTCATCTTCGCTGTCCGAAGTGTCCGACAAGACAGGCCGTTCTGGAATAAAGAGCTCCCGAAAGCTCGAATCGGGCTGTACGAGCTCCGAGATTGTTTGGCTGTGGATGGTGCTCTGGAACTCTTCGTTGAAATACGTGAAGCGGTACGGTGCATCTTCCTCTGTCCTGCACCAGCCTTTGCGTGTCGGGCGAAGCCTCCCATTGACGAGCTGCGGCTCCGTGATCTTTTTGATGCGTTGCTCCTGGCTCCGGTCTTCCCTCTCGAGTCGGCTCCATTCCTCCAAGACAGCCAAGTCGGGCCACTTGCCGCGCCGTCGCCGGGGGCGCCGCTGGCTCCTCTCGTTCTGGGAGTGACGTGCGTCATCGTCGGCGATTTCCGACATTCCCTCCTGCGGAAAGCACACATCTTCCTCGGCCTGCATGGCAATGGTGTGTCGGCGCGGAAAGGTGGGCGAGCCTTGCATGCACTGGGAGCTCGTTTCCGCATCGGGCAGACTGACAGCGTCGTCCTTGGACGACGACTCCAGTTGGTCCCGCATCAGCTCATCCCCAAAGTTCATGTCCAGACGGTCAAGCTCGCCTGTCAGCCTGGGTGACCCGGGCATGGACGGCGGGTAGTTGACATTGTACCGCTCCGTGCCGGGGGTCGTGGGTGCGAACTGCCCAGGCCGCCCCCAGCTCGATCTACTAGATTCCCGGTGGTGGATACTGTCATGGCGTGGCCGCCCCCCCCGGGACCCCATGCCGTCGCTTGATCCATAGGCTCTGTGGTCCATGTCGTGCCGGGCGGCTGAGCTGGAGAGGAGTGGTGTACTCTCGCTGAGCTGACGATCAGCAGCCTCGAACTCATGTCCCTCTTCCTCGTCGCCATCTTCGCGACGGCCATTAGCGCGCGCGGTTCGCAGTCTCGGCTGGGAGTCGCGGGTCTTGTTGTGCTGGGAGGCGATCAGCGTGGAGGGTCGTCTCGGGCGCGAACCCCACGGGTGATCGCGGTGGTCCAAGAGCGCCTCGCTTTCAAGGCTGGTATTGCTCAGGTTGCGGCCGTGCATGTAAAAGTCGGTTGGCCCTCGGGTTTCGGGCGACTGGCTGGTCTTCTTGTCGGACGAGGGCCTAGCTTCGTCGTCGGTAGCATTGGGGACGGCAAAGGATTTGCGTCGCGAGCGGCGTTTCTTGCCGCCGCGATGCTTCTTCTTCTTGGAAGTCTGTTCGCTGGTATTGCTCGAGCCGCCAGCTGCTGCGCCCGAGGTACCCGCCGCGCCAGAACGGTCGCCGCCGCCGCCGAGGAGGGAGAAGGGATTCGCAGACGCCATCGTGTCGTTGCTGAGCTGCTAAGTAAGTGTGTTTGTTGATGCGGCGGGAAACGGCAGGCCCGAAGGAACTTGCCAGCGGGCAGGACGATGGCGAGGGCTGTTCCGGCAGGAAGCGGCCGGCGCAGACGAGCGTCGAGGTTGGTCAGACACTGCACGGCGGATGGTGCGTGGACAGACCCGATGACGGACGGGTGGCGGTGTCCTGCGCTCGTAGGGGCGTGTTGTCACGAGGGGAGAAGGAGGCGCTACGCAGGAGAAGGGAGGACGGCGATGGACCCGGCCGAGGTACAGACACAGACACGGACACAGGCAATTTGAATTTCCATCGAACGCGACTTTGGCTGGCCCGGTCGGTACGTACTCGGGAATGTGTCGTACGGCAACCCGTTCTCGCAATCACGGGCCTGTTTGCCAGGGCTAAGCAGGCTCGTCCGGCCTGGTGGGTTTTGGTTCCTCAATAGTGCTCAGTCGCAGCGACTCGTAAGGTTTCTTGTGGTGGTGGTGATGTCAGGACGGGCGGCTGCCCAGAAAAGCGCACTGGCCCGGGATCCACCCCCCACAGTTACGACGGCTGGGGACCAATCGCTGCGTAGCGTTGCTGCTGCTGATGATCCGGAGAAAGAACGGAAGCTCGACATCACTCCCGGCTGCTTGGGATGTTTGTGCCTGAGACGTGCCGATCAGGAACGGGTGGGAAGGGAAGGTGGTCTCGTGCCTTTGAGAGTGCGGGATCCCGGCGCCTTTTATTTCCTCTCCCGTGCTACTGTGCACTGAAAAAGGGCGAGTGACCCCGGTAAAGAAGGCTCCGTTGTCAGAATGCTCTCGTCCCAACATCGATGCTCGACTTACCCATCACCCTTACGGTCCCCGTACTGGGCCAGACGGCAGCCAACCTCCAGACGACGGGGCATCCTCGGACGCAGCCCCTGGTCCTCCTCCAGCCTCGGGACCCCCCGACCAGAGGCAGCACCCTCGGTACTGACAGAAAATTCTTGACGGTAGTACGTGCAACGCGAGAGCACCACGGAAAACCGCCAATGGACTAGCAGTCGCTCCCACGGTGGCCAAAGAAGCTAACCAATTCGACAGTTGGCCGCGTACTCGGTGGAGCAGGCCCGGAAGCACCCGAGTCAAGAATTCGTTGTCCATGCAGCGCGGGTTCTCTCTGGATGTCAGTAGGGAACTAAAGGTGATGCCCGGAGCTTGTCTCGCTTGTGACGTTCGGGTCATCCAATGTGCCCATGTGCCACATCCACGGGTACATTGACGGGGCGGCTCGTACATCGCCCAGACTTTCTCAGCAGGCACTCACGCGTTCCCAACCGGGAGTTTACAAAAGCATCCGTGATATTCTGTGCCAGGTCCAGCCGCCGTGGACGACTTTACGTGAAAGCAAGGACAAATGGTGGCTGCTTGATAACCGCAGCCGGCACCGCTACCGCGTCTCCACTGGCCCGGGACGGAGGGCTTGAGATACATTCCCGGATAAACGGCTGTCCCTCCGCACCGATACCTGCCGATTACGTATTGTGCAGCAATACCGTGTGCATCTTGTATAGCCAAACGCGAAGCCATTGCTGCAACACCTGCGACGCGCCGAATCTGATACGGCCAAATGGCCTTTTTCCGCCTTGCCCTCGATCACGCCTCAACGCCATGCCCTTTACCAGCCGTGGTGGTTTAATACATGTACAAAATCGACCTTGTCCATTCTTGTCCTTACCGTCGAAACTGCGCCCGCAGCGCCATAATTTGCTGCCTCTCGCTTTCGGGAAGCTGGTCGATTGTGGCTTGGGGGAGCTCCATAACCATCTTCATGAGCTGGTCTGGGTCTTGCGCGGCTGGCGCATAGCCAGCCTGCGGAGCCGCCGCGACCGGGGGAGCAAAGGGGGCCGCAACTGGAGGTGTTCCGGTGGGCATGCCCGGGTAGCCAGGCATAGAGACCGGGGGATACCCAGGAATTGGAGCTTGCACCGGCGGAGGCGCGTTTTGGTCGACGACCGAGTGTATAGTCTCGGGTGATACGAGGCCCATCAACAGTAGGGCTTGGAAAATGGCGTATGACAGCTGGGGTGCTTGAGTCAACAACTCCGTCGCGCGGGCCGGATCTGTCGTCGCCAAAGACTTCATCTGCGTCAAGATGTCGAGCAGTTGCGCGGGGGGCAACGTCTGGAGGGTGCGGGAGATAGCGTCGTGGAAGGTGACGCCCGGAGGAAGCTCTTGTCCAGGCGGCAGAGGCGGCAGCGAGGCGGCGGCGGAAGACTGTGCGGCGTTGTGTGCAATGCCGTTAGAGTGCTGGGCTTGGCCGTAGCTGCCGGCCCCGGCGGCATTGTTGGATCCCGACTTATCATCCTCCTGATCGACGCGTCCCTCGGTACTATAATCGACACGGAGCTTGCGATTCATGACTTCGTAGTCGTTGAGGTTTCTGACAGCTGAGGCAGCCGAGTCTGAACAGGCGTGTGGTCAGCGATACGTCTACAGGAATACTTGAGAAGACGTGACTCACCCGCATCTGGGTATTCTGCAAAACCGAAGCCCTTAGGCCGACCTGTTTCGCGATCGTACACAAGGCGGAAGTTCAGTACCTTGCCAGCACTGTTGAAGATATCGGTGATCTGTTCCTCGGAAAGGCCTGGAAAACAGAACGCGTAAGCATGAGAGTGATACCAAGTCGGAGCTTGTTCGGGCGGGTAGGTCGGCATTACCGTAGGGGATGTTTCCCACGAACACGACTCGAGACGGAGGTTTGGAAGACATGCTGCCGTTATTGCTGGGATGGAGTCGCTACGTTCTGCTTCGCTACTTTGCAGCGGTTAGCACGTTGGTGTTTGATGAATTTGCCAGAGAGAAATAACCAACCCAAGGAGGTAGGATGGAATGGGATGGACTGGCCGTGAAATGCGCCAGCGTCGAAAAGTCCAGCTGCCCTAGGCGCAAATGGTCATGGATGGGCGTGCGAGAACCGAGCCGAGGAGGGTAAGTGTCGTTGGAAACAGTAATGGTGCCTTGGGTGAAGCTTGATAGCGGGAGATTATCGCGTACGGTCGGGGTCGCGAAGATGTGATGCCCTCTCTCTCTCTCTCTCTCTCTCTCTTTCTCTCTCTCTGCTTTGTTGGTCCTCGGTGTAAATGATACTGGCGAATTCAAGGGCCTGGAATTCTTCAAGCAGCAGCTGCGAGAGGGAGCGTCGCACGCCAACTCGGCGTCTATGCGTCCGGGGGGAGTGCCCCACTGTTGTTCATTCTATCGGTACACCCGCCGTAAGGAGACTTTGCTCAGTATCACGGACTATCATTCAGCCGCGCGTGGCTAAGCCAGCCTCAGGTACCTCGTGCTTCCGCTGTGAATGATAGCATCTACTTGTAGCCAGAAGCGACTGGTTGGGCGACCTGCAACCCGACTCTCGTAACTCACACCCCTAGCAAGTACATACCTATGTAAGCAAGCACGGACCATTGCGGCTTGGCATCCGAAAACGACTGGATCATCTCATCACTGCACCTTTGGATCTGGTGGGCGGGCTCGAGAAAAGCAGCACCAGCATCCGACGTACCCATCCGCTGAGACTGGACCCAGCGGCTCGAGGTCGTCTTGTTCACCACCGTCTTCCAAACTTCCCCGACACGCAGTCGCCTCGCCGCCCAACATGTCGCGGAACCCGCTGCAGGATGGCCTCCACCGGCTGAATTCCGTGATGCGCCAGGGACGTCGACCCGGAGGCGGCGGCCCCAACCCTCGCGGCTCCCTCGCCGCCGTGGCTCTGGGTGTCGCCGGTGTTGGAGGTGCCGTTCTCCTGCAGAACTCGCTGTTCAACGTCGATGGTGGTCACCGGGCTATCAAGTACAAGCGGACGTCGGGTGTCGGCAAGGAAATCTACAGTGAAGGTGCGCCGCCCGTCTGCTGACCCCGCCTCTGCACCGTCGGGGGCCTGCTAACATGCGCTCCCCCCCCAGGCACGCACATCCGGATTCCCTGGTTTGAAACGGCCATCGACTACGACGTCCGAGCCAAGCCCAGGAATGTTTCTTCCCTCACCGGCACTAAGGATCTGCAGATGGTCAACATCACCTGCCGTGTGCTCTCCAGACCCGAAGTGGCTGCGTTACCACAGATCTACCGCACCCTGGGGCAGGATTACGACGAGCGCGTGCTGCCTTCCATTGTCAATGAGGTTCTGAAGAGTGTAGTTGCACAGTTCAATGCCAGCCAGCTGATCACCCAGCGTGAGATGGTGGCCCGCCTGGTCCGCGAGAACCTGTCCAAGCGAGCTGCCCGGTTCAACATCCTGTTGGACGATGTTTCCCTGACCGTAAGCCGCCTCCTTCCTGCTATATGCTGGTATGATGGACCGTTACTGACCATGCGTTTCAGCACCTTGCCTTTTCCCCCGAATTCACTGCCGCCGTGGAGGCCAAGCAGGTGGCACAGCAGGACGCGCAGCGCGCGGCCTTCCTCGTGGACAAGGCGCGTCAGGAGAAGCAGGCCATGGTTGTCAAAGCACAGGGTGAGGCTCGCTCGGCCGAGCTCATCGGTGATGCTATCAAGAAGAGCAAGTCGTATGTCGAGTTGAAGAAGATCGAGAACGCCCGCATGATTGCGACTACGCTCCAGGAGGCCGGCGGCCGGAATAGGCTGATGCTGGACTCGGAGGGGCTCGGTCTCAATGTATTTGGCGACGATCCCAACAAGAAATAAGGGCTGGGCGTCCATGATGGGAGCAACCCGACATCTCCACTGTACTCTAAGAACTAATCACTGTAAAATAACGCGACGCCGATGACGTACGTGTAGCCGTATGCCGTCGGTCGTTGAGCATTCGCACTTGTACATGCTGCTCGCCCATTCTCTTCTTCGCAGTATCATGATTCCTAATGGGATTGTTGCCCCGTGCAAGTACATTCCTGTGATGGATGGATGTAGGCAAATAGATAGGCTCTAAGACCGGCGACGGCTCTTAGGCCCAGGAATGACACTATATGCCCCCGAACCTTTAGAGGGCTGCGTACTGTATGGCGCCAATAGTCCCGGGAATGAACCATCACCCCGAAGGATGATTTTTAGTGTAATGAGCCAGTTACCCTCATGGGTGTATCATTTTTTTTGGTGCTGCCCCCTCGCTGCGCAGGGCCTTTGCCGTTGAGAGAAACCATTCGAGGTATTCAGCCTCGCCAGCCTGTTTCCAAGGTATGTAGGTTGTATATGCGCTTTACATAAAGAGGGCAGGGGTACGTACCTGCCGCAAGTGCTCTCTATCAGCACTGGGAACAAGGAGTTCCCGCCCCCACCATCGCATCCCATCCCACCCGCGACCCCCCCATTACAGAGCTGCCTAAGCCCGCCCATCATCACCGCGAACCCATTCCCACCTTGCCAACGCCGGCATCGATCCCCATCCCCGTCCCATTCCTTCCACCCTGCAGGGCCTTTGGGCAACATCGACTCCCGCTTCCAGCTGCCACTCAGAGCCTACTTGCCCTCACAAACCTCCAACCAACCCTCGGCCAAGATGCTCATCAAGTACGTCGCGAAGCCTTGCCCCGCCATCCGCGCGCCCGAGGCCTTGCCCCTCTCCCCCTTGGCCCCATCGTGGTGAGAACGGGACGGTTGACGAGGACGACACAGAGTGCGGACCCTGACGGGCAAGGAGATCGAGCTTGACATCGAGAGCGACTACAAGGTACGGCACACCGCCTACGACGCCGCCCTCCATCCCACCCCCTGTTTGCGCCCTGCGCGTCGCTCTCGCCCCCCCCCCCCCCCTTCGACAGACAACTGATCACCAACTACCCCTGCCTCCAGGTCGCCCAAATCAAGGAGAAGGTTGAGGAGAAGGAGGGTATCCCGCCCGTCCAGCAGCGCCTGATCTACGGCGGCAAGCAGATGTACGTGTAACCGGGGCCACCCCTCTTTCTACCCCCACGTCGGGTCACTCTTTCCCGGGGCCTCCGGCCTCCCACGACGCGGTACCCGAAAACGGCCCCGGCTCCGGGAGACCCCCGTCGTTCTCCGACGCAGGTGGGAACCGAGATGGCCGAGACCCCATCCCACCCTACGCACAAGGTCCAACTGCCCCCCGAGACTAATGCGAGACGAACCACCCCCCGCAGGGCCGACGACCGGACAGCCGCCGAATACCAGTTGGAGGGCGGCGCGACTCTGCACTTGGTTCTGGCGCTTCGAGGCGGCCAGTAGAGCGCCTGCCGGCCCGAGCCCCGCTTCCCAAGGAAACGAGGGCGAGGACGCTCCTTTCCGAAACTATGCCGCGCCATAGGAGTGCCTATACACGTTATCCACGGTGCCGGGATTGCAAGAATGGTCGACGCCCAGGGCTGGCCCCCGCCCGAGAAGCGACTCGCGCACATGCCGCTTTGGCCCCCTTTCCCTCCCCCTGGAACGCCTCGGGCCGGGGCAGAAGCCTGTGCAACAACAACAACAAGAACAACAACAGCCACAACAGCAAGCACCCCGGAGAGGCACAAAAAGCGGTCCGACGGGACGGGTGATGGACGCAGACCGCCATGGTGTCCCGGCGTCGTGGTGTATTCATCCTAGCTTCGGTGCGCAGAGGATATGTGTCTACGGCTCCCTTCTAAGAATACCAAGGCCACTCGTCTCCCCGTGCCTATATTTATACCGCTCTCGTGACGCTTGGTGCTGGCACACTGGATGCTGATGCACGCTGAGCTGCTGCCACTCAGCTTGGACTGTAACTGGATGTGACATGTTGGTATATAGACCACCTGGACTGGACCAGATAAGCGTGACACGCCGCCGCGCTCTGGGCTTCCCTCTCGACCTAGGGCGTTTACAATGGGAGTCCGTTCTCAGGCTCCCCACCCAACAAGAAGCAAGCATGCAATTCAATTCGCCGTGCCGTAAACGGGCTGTGTTTCCCAACCGAGACGCGTTCAAAGTGGGTGTGCACAAACGACGGCTTCTCGGACCATTACAGTGTAGACAGGCACAATCGACACAAGATGGTGGTTATATCGAGGTCCATCTGCTTTATATGCAAGTCCATAATGACCAGACATTACAGGATCCTGGAAGCCTGGAATGCGCAAGACCGCCACGAAACGCCATCCCGCCTTGAACGCAACGCTATTTGAGTATGGGATGTGAGAAAAGGCACCGCTGCTGACTGATATCATGATGGACATCGACCGGTAGGGTGCTGGAGAGCCTGGTAAGATCGATCTCCAGGCTGGTACCATTATCCCCCGCCATATACATGCGCATATGGTGAGCCCAGGGCTATCTTTTCCGCAGCCGACGTCGCCAATGACGAGGACAGAGCCAGATATACAATAATAGATAACAGTTGAGCGTTGGATGGACGCGAAAAAGATGACGGGTTCGGTGTTCCAAGTGGCATGCGACAAGCACCTCAGAACTCCCACTCGCCATCTTCGACCGATTTGATGGCCCAGTTGAACTTCTCCCGAAGCGTCTTGGAGAAGAACTTTTCAATGGGCACCTCGAACTTCTTCGAGAAAACAACCGTCAGGCGGGGGTCAATGTAATTCTGCGTCCCACGTTAGCATCGCCAACACCATCTCCGCCCAAGCGGCACCATTACTCACAATCTTGGAGGTGCCAAGAGCGACCTCCTTGTTGCCTTCGCGGTCGGCAGCTTGCGTCTCCATGGTGTGGATACGCTCATCCATCTTCTGGATGGCTGCCTCATACTTTGCGACTGTTGGACCTTTGCCCTCGGCGTCGACCTTTTTGGTCTTGTACTCCTTCCGAAGTTTCTTCTCAAGCTCCGTGACCTCCTTAAGTCGTGACTTGAGTTCCTTCTCGGGGTGGGGCTTGGACTTCTCGGCGACAAGCTTCTCGTTCTCCTTTTCGAACTTTTTAGTGATTTTGGTGCGCGCCTCCTCGATGAGGAAGTTGATGTGCTCCTGGATCCAGGCGTCGTCAAGGTCCGCTTCGAGCGCAAAGTACTCGGCACCCTTCTTCTTCTTCTGTTTGGGATCAATATCCAAGATCATCTGCTTGGTGCGCCACTTCTGATACTTGATGCCCTTGATGCGATCACTCAGCTTTTCCATCTGCGCCTCGTGGCTGGCGCCGACCGTACGCTTGTGGTTACACAAGATGGCCACCTCCCGGTTGGCCTTGTTGTAGACGGCGACCTTCTCGGCCAATGACATGTTGAGATCGGGCTTGATCTCTTGAAGCAGCTTGCTCATTGTGTAAGAGGCATTGTAGGTACGGAAAACCTTGGCAGTCAGGCCCTTCATGTACGTCTGAAGGTGCTTGTTCAGTGAGGACGTGGTGAGACGATCGAAAACATCATCACCCTCACCCTTGGGGGGCTTCTTGAACATCTTCAGATTCTTGAAGACCTGACGCTCGACCTTGACCTCGTCGTAGTAGCGGATACTGTCCTTGCCCAGGAAGTCGAAGATGACGGTGTCGGGTTCACGCAATGTGATGTGTTCGTACTTGAGAGAACAGCAGCCTACCGTCTCCGCCTCGTTCTCCGTATCTTTCTCGTTGCCGGCTCTGAGAGCCAACTTATCGATTAGGTAGATGGCCGTGGCGCGTTGTCGATCAGCCATAACCTCGGCTCTCAAATCAGCAGTATAGTCCTTGCGGATCTTGTTGATGTACTTTTTGAGCTCGCGGGCTTTTTCGAACTTCTTGTAGTCGGCCTGTCCCTTGACATCACTGTCGGCAGCAAGCATGACATACTTGTACGCGCCATTGATGTTCTCCTGCCACATGGCAAGCCATGTGGCTTTGTTGTCATGCTGCACGGCCTTCCACTTGTGGCCCTCGGGCGGCGGGGGCACCTTGGCCTCTTTGCCGATATTGATTGTGATCTGCTCGGGTGCAACGCGTAGCTTGACCTTGCCAGTCTTGGGGTGCTCACCACGGCCACGAAACAAGCTGGGAGGTTCTACACGGAAGTTGCCAACCCTTTGCGTTCGCCCATCCCATTTGCACGTCATGTACGGAGCCTCGATGCGCTTCTTCTCCTCCGCCTCCGCCTTCTTCTCTTCCTTGGACCGAGCCTTCCGGGCCTCGCTCTGGGCCTGGTAGTACTCGAATATTTGTTTGAAGTCGAGTTTCGAAAAGTCTTTTGCGTAATCTTTCAACTCGACCTTCTTGCCCTGGCGGTCCTTGGCGCCGCCGCTCTGCTTTACGATTTCCTTGAAATCGTTGAAAAAGTTCTTCTGGAAAACTGGGTTTTCGACGTGATGCGGCTGGTGCAACATGGAGCCGAAAAAACCAGCAGCTTCCTCCGCGTCGGGGTGAAGCTCGAGAGGGCTGCCATCGTACAGCAGCTTCACGTTCTTGGGCAAGGGCTCGTACGGAGGCGGGAAGAGGACGCCGTTGTGCTCAAGGGTGTTCCACTTGATGCTGTCATCCTCCTTCTTGGGCGCGTCCCACCATCGGAACTCGGCCTCTTCGTCTTCGTTCTCCCCGGGCCCTTCGCTCTCTTCTTTCTTGACGGCCTTCTTGACCGGCGCCTTTTTGGCCGCGGCCGGCTTTTCCACCTTGGCTTTGCCTTTGGCAGCAGGAGCGGGTTTGGCAGGAGCGGGCTTGGCCTTCTTTCGGATGGGCGCGTCCGAGTCGGATTCTTCCTTCTTGACGCCGTTCGTCTTGGCGGTGCCGTTGGCCTGTCTCTTCTTGGTCTTGGCCAAGGGGGCATCGTCGGAATCCGACTCGTCCTTGGCAGCCTTGGTGGCCACGGGCTTCTTTGGTCTGGCCTCTTGAGAAGCGGCCTTTTCGATGGCTTTCTTCTTCTGGGCCAACTTGACAAGGGGCTTGTCCTCATCGGAGTCATCGATGTCAAGCATATCGGTCTCATTCGCCGGCGGCGGCAGCTTTGGCTTTCTTCTGACGAGAGGAGTATCATCATCAGAATCGTCGGCAGCGGCTGCCTTCCTCTGACGTTTGGCCTACGCTGCTTGTCAGCATGCATGGACTCATCGCTACATTCGGTAAGTGGCGCGAAACTCACGATAGGCTGGTCGTCGCTGTCGGAAGCATCCTTGTAGTTGACATCTTGGTTGAGCGAGGATCGCGACTTCCGTTTGTTACCATTCACCGAGAGGCCGTCTCCATCTCCCTCGGCATTTAAAACGGGCCCATTTCGAATAGAGATGGGCGCGTCCAGAGGCGTGCCGGTGGAGTTGGCTTTGTCCATGGCTCTATCTTCGGATTCGGAAATGACGGCGGCAGAGGCTAGAAGGGTGGCGGTAGGTCAGTCAACAAGGCACCTTCTCAAAGCGAGGCGGCGTAGCAGAGAGGGCGAGTGTTCGCAGGGGTGGAAGAGTGCGTCTCGAGGATCGCGAAGCGTCGAGGGCGCTTGGGGGCGGAGGAGGCGCACGTCGCGAGCTGGATGCACTCAGAGTGGACAGCAGGGGGATTCTCGACTTACTGTGGCCATTGGGACGCGCCAATGGAGTGGCTTCGTCGGAAAAGTCAGACATGTTGATGGGGGAACGTCGGGGTTGTCTCGCAGGTGTGGTGTAAGACGCCGGGAAGGGAAGGCGCAACAGGTCGAGTCGCCTCTCACAGCGGCCTCAAGCCAAACAGCCTAGAAGGGCGACTAATAAAAGTTTTGGTTGGGAAGTTCGCGCTTCTGCCGGGAAAGATTCCGATGGTTGACTACACCGTGGTGAGCCAACCCAGTCTATAGGACATGAAGGAATGGAACGACAGAAACGGGGGGAGAAAGAGCGAGGAGAGGACGGGAAGGAGAAGGGGAAGTGAAGAAGGAATCTGGCAGCTCTGGGCAAGGCAGAAAGAGGGATGGGAGGGCTGCGAGAGAAGAAGTCTTACCCAAAGTCAGTCTGGACTGTCGGGTGCCGTTAGAATTGCCCCGGGAGGTGGAGCCAGCGGCGCTATGCAGCAGGCGACTGACGCTGGCTGGGGCAGTCTAAACGTTGTCGGCTACCGCTGTCCAATTATCAAGGGCAGAGGAAGGGGGGGGGGTGTCTGCCACGCGGGATCGGGCAGGGCGTGTGTGAATATGGAGCTGTCAGACGGCCAGATGGGGCTCGGCCTGTACGGTACCTGTGTGGAAGGGGACCTTAGGTAAGTACATAGCCAGTCAAGATGGGGAGGCTGGCCGACAGCCTTGGTTGCGGAAGGCAGGGGGAAAAACTCGGTAGTGGTGGAGTTCCGGGCTGTAATCTGTCGCGGTCAGCGCTGGCTCAAGGGCTCGAGGCAGTTGGAGTTGTAGGCCCGCAGGCCCGGTACGAGATGTAGCTCGAGGGTGTCCAGGGCTGGAAAGGCGCTGGGCTGGCCAGCCGGTGGTGGGTCTTGGTTCTCGCAGGATCGATCGGCTCGTCCATCCATCAATCCATTCCCTCCTGGGACGGACGGAGGAGAGCAGCAGCAGAACGCAAGTGGGTTCTCAACCGGGGACTGACTGGTTGCCTGCTGCCCCTCGAGGGATAACGACAATCGCCCGTCGCCCAGCCGTCGAGATGGCATCAAGTCTGCCAGTCACTCTGTCCACCCACTTATCGTCACTTATCCGGATAGTTACACTATGTAATAAAATTCTCCCAGGCCATGAAATCTCTGGAGGGGTCAGCATGGGCGCAAGTAACGTACCGATGGGCAGATGCATCCATTCCATTGTACCCAGTATGTGACCAACCGGGATGAAGTGCCAGGCTGGCTGTAGGGACTGTCAGCAGGTGACAGAGCTTGTGCTGTCACCTGGTACGGAAGAGTGGAATCGGGAGGCTTCCATGACGGAAGAATCCAGGATGGGGTGTGGCTAGAACGAGCCCCGAGTTAGGTAGGTGCCTCGGGTGCATGTACCTACATCACATAGATGGACGCACTCCCCGTGCACCGCAGGAGGCGTGCACATCCCGAGTAAGTGAAGGGGTACCGAGGCACAAAGGCAGGTATAGCCTGGAGCAGCCTGCTTGCGATTCTGGGAGTGTAGGAATAGCCTGGCCAGCATTTTCCATCTTGCCAGCCGGCCCGGGTCAGAGGCCGGTACTTCTGTAGGCCCCCAAAGAGTGCTTTTGTTGCTGCTAGCTGTGGCTGAGGAGAAGCAGCCAGTTCCCGAGGTATCCCGTACCTCCGATTCCATGGGGAGGATGAAGGCACTAATTGGATTGGAAGTTAGCGCACTGGAGGGGCGGCGCTGCGAGTGCGTGCGTGCACACCTGAGCAGGCTGGTTGGCTGCAGGCCGACCAGGCTGGGCTGGTTGAGGGGAGGAGCTTGCCGGAAGGTGCAATGGCCCGAAAATTGAGAGGAGGGAAATATTGGGAGCTAGGATCAGACCAGTCAGGTCTTGCTCAACCGCTGCCGCCGCTACGTCGAACCGACTTCAACGATTTCGAGATCCTCACTCACCCCCATCGACCAGACCAATTGATCGCGACCCCATTCGTGGTCAATTCTGTCACCCCCGGAGACAGGCCCCCCTCTCAATACACATCATGTCCACCATGCTTTCCCGGGCGGCCAGACCGGCTCTGCGAGCTGGCGCCGCTGCGGCTATTCCTGCCCGGTACGTCCGAAGTCACTTCTCTCCAGCCCCAGGTCCGCCCGCCCGCCATCCTCCCTCTACCGGTCCGCGGCGATACCGGCGGTGCTGAGCCGGAGGGGGCACGAAGAATCAACGAGGCGGGCGGGGGAGGCAAAGCGGGAGGGAGACCACGATCGCGAAGAACAGAACAAAGGCCCGGCAGGGAAACCGAGGCACCCCGAGGCTAAGCTGACCTGTTCGCGCCATACAGCACCGCCGGCAACGCGGCCACCTACGCCACTCTCCGTGAGATCGAGGGCCGTCTCAAGTCGATTCGCAACATCGAGAAGATCACCAAGACCATGAAGATTGTCGCCTCCACCAAGCTGACCCGCGCCCAGCGCGCCATGGGCGAAGCCGTCAGCTACGGCCAGGCATCCAACGAGGTCTACGACGCCGCCGAGACCAAGCCTCTGGAGGCCGAGGGCAAGAAGACCCTCTACATCGTCTGCAGCTCCGACAAGGGCCTCTGCGGTGGTATTCACTCGGGTCTGTCGCGATGGGTCCGCCGCAACGTCGCTGCTGGTTCCGCCGACCTTGTCGTGCTTGGTGAGAAGGCCAGAGCCCAGCTTGGCCGTTCCAACCCCCAGGATGTCGTCCTCAGCTTTGCTGGTGTCGGCAAGGACGTGCCCACCTTTGCCGATGCTCAGTCGATCGCCGACCAGATCGTGCAGCTGCCTGGCGACTACGCCGACGTCAAGATCCTCTACAACCACTTCGTCAACGCCCAGAGCTACGAGCCTCAGACCATCCCCGCCTACTCGGTCGAGGCCATCGCCGCTTCGCCCAACTTCTCGGCTTTCGAGGTTGACGAGGAGCTGCTCTCCAACATGCGCGAGTACGCGCTTGCCAACTCGCTGTACTGGGCTCTGGCCGAGGGTCACGCTTGCGAGATCTCTGCCCGACGGAACGCGATGGATGTGAGTACAGGCCGCCAGTTCCGTGTGGATCATACTGACTCGGCAATCAGAACGCTTCCAAGAACGCCGGTGACATGATCAGCAAATACCAGATCCTCTACAACCGAACCCGTCAAGCCGTCATTACCGGAGAGCTGGTCGAGATTATCACCGGTGCTACTGCTTCGGCTGATATGTAGAATGCTTTCTTGAGCGATGAGATAGAGAGATGAGAGGGGGCGGTGCACTCGCATAATTCCCTTTGTAACAAATGCCCCACCCGTGTACCAAAGCCTCAATATACTACTTTCGACCTTCACCCTCGACAGCGTGCGGCGTTGGCGGGCATGGAACGGTCTGGTTTTCTCGGGGAGCCCATCGAGGCGCCCGGGGCACACCATGATGTCCCAGATACCGGATGACGCGTTGTTGCTGTGTGTGTGTGTGTGTGTGTGTGTGTGTGTGTGTGTGTATGTGTATGTGTTGCCCACCGTCGTCCTACGCCCTTGGAGCACGGGCAGGTGGGAAGGGGGGGAAGACGGGCGGCCTCGAGCTGTGGACGAGCCGCTATACCTCGAGAGTTGGCCCGAAGTACCGAAACAGGCAACCACTAGGGGCCGGTCCATGGGTTGTAAGCAAGTAGCCCAGCGTGCCGGGATGTAACTGTCGCTGGCGAAGCCTCGGTGCCATGGATGTGAATAAACTCCGACTCGCCACGTCTTCTTGCGCAGGTTTCTCCACGCACTCTTCTTGCCTGTTGCGTTCTAGCTGCGCAAAGGCCGGGCAAGCCCTCTCGGGAAGTAACTGAGAAAATACTGTAATAGTCGGCCTGCACTTCGGGGTCGACTTCCTTCGCGTGCTGCCGACGGTATGTGCCCGTGTACTCTGGGACGTTCTTTCCAGGAGGCGTGGGTGTCTATCGACCGTCACGGATACTTTAGGGAAGTGCCATTGGCTAGCTTGTATGATCTTGCTTGGTTCGGAGTGAATATTATCTTCTACCGCCCTATCTGCTGGTTCCATTTTGGAACCCAGGCGTCCTCGCCTTGCCTGTCATTCCCCCGTTCTGAACTTAATGAGGCAAAACCTCCAACCAACATGAGCCCGTCTTTTTCTCTTTGACCCCCCCCCCCTTCTCTCTATCTCTTGTTCTCACTCTCTCGTATATTCCCTCCCTTCCTCTTTCTCTCTCTCGTCTTCTCGCCCTCGCTCTCTGTTTCCCTCTCTCACTGTCTCCCGTATCTCTTTCTCTCTCTCTTCCGGCGCCTCCCGTTGTTTGCTTAACCCCTGTCCCGTACGCTCCTCCCCGTACAGTATTTCACTCCTCTCCCTGAAACTCAGCACCACATATACACCTGGCTAGACGAACCGAGGGTATTAATCCTCATCTGACCCCCCTCATGGATACAGCACTAAACACAACCGAGCCGCGAAATCCCTCTGCCCTGCCGGTGCAAGCGGCTGAGCCAGGGCCGGCAGCCCAGGAAGCCCTAGCCCTGTCTCTGCTGGCCGAGCTTGCCCTGGAAGGAGCAGGTCTCGAGGTGCAGTCTCCAGCCCAGCGTCCGAAGGTGGGCGTTGTGCCGACAGCAACCCTCGCGGCAAAGGCGGGCCCAGGTGCTGTCAAAATGCACACCCCGGAGTATCCGTTGAGAAGCAGAACGGAGGTGTACAAGTTGCCCGTAATCTGCTTCACGGAGGGTAGGAGGCTCTTTCTCATTCTTAACTTACCCCTTTCGGCACTGGTCCCCTATCATATACCGCCCTACCCGTACCCCCAATTTGCTCTGCCTCCTGGCCCCGGAGAGCCCTGCAACAGACCCTCCGAACAAACCCCCCTTTTGAATCGAGTGCTGACCTCACGTCTTGTAGCTCCGCCTCGGCCGGGCATTGGACCTTTGGCGACGTCATTGCTGGCTGACCGCCCAGCTGGCCTACCCTTGCCCTCCACAGTCCAACCGAGAGGCCTGACTACTTTCGAAGTGCAAGAAGCGCACCAGGGCCGAACACTGTTCCCCGCGACCCTCACCCACCATCGGCAGAGCAGTAACAAGATACTGAAGGGCTTTATTACTCCGTCTGTAGCGGGAAGAAGCTGGGTTTGAGGCGGGGCCGAGGGACGGGCATGGTTTGCATGAGTGTCCTACACTGCTGCTACGGGGAAATGACAACGTGAGCCCATACCCATGCGAGTTTCGCGTATGCCTTGGCTGGGAGACGAGGTGCACGCATGGCAGATGGTGAAAAAGAATGATCTGGTTAATACTGAGACAGGACCAGGGACTGCCACAGTGGGGACCTGAGCTTTTAATTAATGGCGTCCACCATAAATACGTGCCGTAGACCTCCCCATACCTTACACACAAGAATGCAAGACATGCCTTTCCTTCACCTTTCTCACCACTAAGAGTTCAAGATGTAACCCTCAGTTAAGACCCCATTGAGGCCTCGTGGCATGACGCCTGCCTCCTCCTGATCTTGATCAAGGGATTGCACATGCACTATTGCCCCTTTACGGCTCCCCTTTCCCACCTTTCTACGGATTACCTATGGGATCGACCTTACGACCGCGTCTTTCCACCAGACCTCCAGAACTTGGGATCTGCCTGTTCTAATACCCTTCCCGGTCTCCTGACCCTTGCGCCGTCTCGTCTTGAAGAGCACGTCGAAGCCGTTCGCGATGAAGTGCAGGTGGAGTCGACTTGCCAGTTAGGCACTTGGCTGGGATACAACATGCGCAAATATTAAGCTACGAACTGCAACGCTGTCAAGGATGGCGAGAAACGTGGGCAATTCGGGAGTGCGTCGAGCTAACCTTCTTGACACTATCTCGGCAACGCAAAAACAAGAGGGATTTGGACACGAAACCGTGTGCGTCCCCACTCACGATGATATACTGCTCCCGAGCGCCACCCAGCCTCACTCCCGAGTATAACAGGCGGCTCCTGGGCGTTTACTACGCCACTTGCATCTCGGCATCACTCCCGTCGCTTTCCGCATAAGTGCCGGCGCCATGGTCTCGTTTTCCCCTGCTGCTGCTGTCTTCAAGACCGTCATCGTCCAACACCATCTGGTGGCCGTCTTGTTCCCAGGCCTGCCTGACTTCGAGTGCCCGGCGATCCCAATCTTTGACTGCCTCCTCCCACGCCTTCACATTCGCCGCGTACGCCTTCTTTTGCTCAGCAGCTTCTTTCTCAAACGGCTTCTTTTCTTCTGGTGTCGCCTCCTTCCACATTTTACTGGTCATGACGCGGACGTCATTTGGGCCCGGCTTGCCTTTTCCAGGCCGACGGCCCTCCTCACAACGCTTGCGGGCGATTTCAAAATTGGCCTTACTGTACAGCAGGTACGAGTTGCCTGTGACCTTTGGTGGCCGCGGCGGCGGGCTGCCAATACGCGTGTAAATATGCACCCTTGCCTCGTTTTCGTGGGCTTCTATACGAGCTTGTTTGGCATTCGGGGGTGCAGAGAAGAATGCTGGGTCCGGTTCCTTGCGCTTGAAGCCACCCGCTGGAGACGCCAGTGAGGATTCTTTGGGGACAACGAGAGGGGTTGGAACCGCGATCGATCCGAGCATAGCGTCAATGACCTCGGAAGCAGCCCGAAGCCCTGACAGATAGGCCCCGTGGACAGTGGCCGGGTGTGTACCGGTCGTGTGCTCGCCGGCAAAGTGAAGATTACCGATCGGGCGAGCCATTGTGTCGTAGTCATCGGCCTTCATGGACGGCCCGGCAGACGAGTATGAGCCACGAGCAAATTTGTCCGAGCCCCAGCGAGTGACAATGGCATGGACAGGCTGCGGGACCTTGGGTCCATACATACTTTGAAGCACTTCAGTAGCCTCGGCAACTAGCTCGTCGTTTTTGGAATGCTCCGTATCAAAGCCAGCATCGCCTGCCATCAGGGCCAGGAGAACAGGAATCCCACTCGTGTTGGATACATTGAACCACTGAAAGAAGCGACCGCGCTGTGACGTGTATTCGCTTTGCTTCAGACTGTGACGGGATGGGGGGTTGCGCAGAACGCCGAAGATATCGCGATTTGTGTCCCAAAAGGCCTCACGATAGACCAGTATCACTTTGTTCAGGATGCCGTACCCCAACCGCCCGATGACATCGGCTTTCCACGGCGGCAGAGGGGGTCCAAACTCGACATTGCCATGCTTGAGCACGCCCAGGGGAATGGTGGAAACAACATAGTCGGCGTCAATAGCAAAGCCATTGTCACATTCCACCCGGGCCAAGCCCCTGTTCTCTGGGTCATAAGCAATTCTTTTGACAGCAGCCTCTTTGTGGATGTCCAATTTGGAGGGCGCATGAGCGAGGCCCCAGGGTACACTCTGGTATCCGCCGACAACCATGGTGTGTTTGCCTTCCCACTCATTGCCCGCGTCCAGGTCCCATCCTCCGAGACTCAATTGGCTGTAGTTGGTGGCATTACTGTACTCCAGATTGGCAACATGCCAATTCATAAGTCGGTAGTCTTGCGGTGTCAAATCGATGATGTTTCGGTATTGCGAAATGGTTTCGTCCATCAATGACCCGAGTGTTGTGGATGGATTTTTGGCTGCGATGTTCAGATCCAGGTCGTCGTCTTCGCTGACGCCTTGCTTCAGTGTCCAGCCCATGGATTTCGCTTTGTAGGCCGCCTTGTGAGCAGCAGGGGTTCCTGGTTCTACATGTGTTCGCCCAGTCGCCCTGTCGGTCGACACCGGCACCAGGTTAACTTGAGGCCCAAGGCTCTGCTCCGAGACGGGCGGTGCTCGAGGCAAGGCGGCCATGGCTTCCTCGACGTAGGCAATCGTCTTGTGCCCCTCTGATGTGCTGTCCTTGCCCTCGTCTATCAAGTCTCGATTGCCCTCGATGAGCTTGGACGGCTGGGTCTTGAACTTGTAGTGACTCACCCGGTCAAGGCAGTCGTTGTACAGTTTTTCCACCAGCTGATCCCGGTGTGCATCAACAGGTTTGCCATTGGCGTCGTACAGTGTGGCATCAGGCCTGAGGGCATAATACGGCAGGGCCATTTGCCCTCTCACCAGAACGTTCAGCGGGTTGCCGCGCTCAAAACCGGTGATGATCATGCCACCGCACTCGACGCTGTGCCGTTTGCCCTTGAAGCCGAGCAAGCGTTGGCTGTCACTGCCATCCACAAGTCGTGAGTACACACGCCCACCCAGGCGATTCCGCCCTTCGATAACCACAATCCTGGGCCGTTCTTCTCCCAAGTCATGAAACTCCTGGGCGTATTGGCGGGACAGTGCGTCGAGCTGCCGGGCACACCCCAGGCCAGCCATGCCGGCACCGATGATGACTATGGTCTTTCCCTTCTTCTTGGGCGGCGGCCTTTTGGATCGCTTCTTGGGCGGCGGCAATTCGCAGCAGCCATAATTGATATAGCCTCGTCGTAAGAGCCAATCGTAGCAGACATTGGCAACGTTAAACCACTTTGTGTCTTTGGCACAACCAACCGCCTCATCGCGGGCAACTCCAATGCGAGGGTTCTTGAGCCATAAACGCAGTATGCCGTTCCGGATATTCAAATATGTCGTGACTTGGGCGTGGCTGATGTGCCCGCGCAACATACGGTACTCGTCTTGGTGCAAGGCATAGGGGTTCAGTCTCGAGTGCTCGGCTGCTGTGATGCACTCGTGTGCATACTCATACGATGCGAGGTCTGTCGGGATCGATACTCTGGGCCGTACGTCAAAAGCTGGCCTGAATGGGGCACTCTTGGCAATCGTGGCTGCTTTGGCATGGCTGGGGCTCTGTGGGGGCTCATTCCCTCTTGGCTCTTTTGAGGGGTGCTCGCCTGCGGATTCTTTCGAAGGCCCATCTCCTGTGGATTCTTTCGAGGGCTCGCCTCGTAAAGATTGTGTCGGGCATCCGTCTCCTGTTGGCTCCTTTGAGGGGGCGTTTCCCGTCGAGTCTTTCGACTCGGCCACGTGGACAGGCGTCGTCGCTTTACTTGACGGCGTGGAAGGAGGAGGAGACGAGAGTTCCGAATTATCTGACAGGACCGAGGCCGATGATGCGAGTGACTTCCCCAGGCCCTCCTGGAAATCAAGAAGGACCGGGTTGGCAGGGGGATTCTGGCCGGCAGGGGGCCTGTTGAAGGGGTTAAAGACAATTACTTGAACAGAAAAATGGCCAAGGAGAACCGTGAGGCAGTAAGGGGGGTGGTTAGGCAGATGAACAGGGAGGCGGGGATTGGTTTATATGTAGAATTGGTCGGCGAGGCTCATTTATACTGGACGGGACTTACTCATCGTGCTGGCTTGGCTCCTCGGTCGGAACGGACGACAGGCTATCCAAATCGTCGTCCTCTTCATCCACCCCGTCTATGCGTACGACGATTTCAGACTCCGTCCGCGGCGTGCCTTTGGATGTGGGAGGCCCCGTGTGGGCTGGTGGTGAGTAGGTGTCCCGATGAGTTGTATCTGAGAGGGGGTTGGTAATCTGGGGGACGTCGCCGGCCTTTGCGGCCATGACGGAAAGATGCAGATTTAATTCGTCCAGGTCCATCAAGGACGCCGGTCCCCGAGTCCTGTTCTCCTCCTCCTCCTCCTCCTCCTCCACCAACGTCTTCTGAGAGCTAGTCATAGTGCGCAGGCTCATGTGTCGCTGTGGCCAGATGGTGTGGCCGGTATATAAGAGGTACGGAGGCGAGCTGTGTGGGATGTCACAATTTGGCAACTATTGCGGTGGTCGTGGCCATGGAATCGGTATCACCCCGCGGAGCCCCTGGTTCACGAAAAGCTACCGGACGGTCATGTCATGCGGGCTGGGGGCTGGCCTGCTTGGTCTCATCAGCGCGGGCAGAGAATACAGGTCGAGGTCTAACGCATGCTCCATGTCAAGACGAGTCGGGGAGGTGGTCCACCACAGTGGGAAAGCAACGGCATGAGCACTGTACCTCTTGTAAGGAGCAAGTGAGGGTGGGAAGCCCGATGGGCCACGGGTGGAGGCTGCGTCCGGACAGCCAATGGTTGTATCGAAACCACAAGAGTGTATCGGCCTGAGTCTCCCGGAATCATGGCTTTGTAGCCCGATGGCTGGGATATCAACGGATATGGGGTTTGTAGAGAAGCAATAACTCCAGCAAGTAGCTGGAGAGACGGAGGGGCCGCAAATCATCAGTCGGTTGTGGAGCCCAGCCAGAGCCGGCAGGTCTGGCAGGCACGTTACGTCCGTCTGAGAGCCACGTGACTCGCAGCTACACCCCAACCATACGACAAGCCATTGATGCAATACTTCAATTCCCGTCCGAACCCGCCTTCCCACCCACTGGCGGTCTATGGCAGCGATACGGCCACGATATATACTGGCACGTCGATTCTCGGCGCATACCTGCCCCAGTCTCCAGCAGCTGGTGCCGGAGCCCGAAACAAATTTTAGCCCGGCTGTGCTGTGTCAGGAGGGGGTGGGCGCCAGTCATCTCCAGCCACAGGTATGAATTTATCTGTCCGTCTGCCCAGACAGACCTCGCTTCGAATTCGGGTCGACGTATCTAAGATGGGGGCCATCCCAGATCATGTTTGAACATCCAACCCGCCAGAAAGCCAGCTACACACTTGCCGGAGCCACGGGCTTTGGCCGCTCCCTCGCGAACGATTCCCTCTCGACCGCCGCGTCCATCATCTTGTTGCCACTGATGATTGACGTTGTGCAAATAACAATCTTTCTCCGTGCTAAGAGAGTAGGGACATTAGTACCGTGGGATACGGCGTGTGGCAAGAGCAGAGGGAAAGCTCACCTTCTTCCTGTTTGGCAATGAAGCGCAGCGCCGCGATTTCGGTGAAGGTGATGCCACCCACGAACACCACAAACACCGTCTTCTTCTCGCTGCCCCCCGACAGGAGGGCGCGTGCCTTGACCGCTTTGTCTTCCCCCTTTTGAAGCTCGTCGAAGGCCGCACCCCGTGCGTGCTTCACGGCTTCGTCGAACCCTCGCCACCCTTGCGCACCGCTGCCTGTGGGCGGGCCAGCCGGCGCCCCACTGGAACCCCGGGTTATTGACAGCAGGTACTGCTTCTGGAGTATACACTGTACCAGCCGGATCGATAGCGGAGCGTAGCCGCTGTAGACGTAGGCTACATCGTTGGGGTCGTGCTCGTTGACCTCGTCGACGATCAGGCGCAGTTGCTTGCGAAGGTAGGTGTAGTTGGTCTTAGTCCCGGGCGCCGACCCGGTCCCGGGACCAGGCATAGGTATCATGCTGGCCATGGGAGATGAGCGAGACAAAAACAACTGCAACTTTTCGAGGTTGTTCAAAGTCAGGAGGTGCTGGTACCCATAGCCTTCGAGGATCAGTCGCCGGAACTGATCGAACTCCTTGGACTTGATGCCGCCGGAGATGCATGAATAAATACACACAAGACGGAGAATCTCCGGCAGGGGGGTGTCTCTGGCCACAAGCTCCTCGATAGCGTCGAACTGGGACGAAGGGTCAGCGCCAGCGGCGAGGTTTTGTTGAACCTCAAGCAGACGACTGAACTCGTCGGTTCGAGTGTACTTGATGATTTCCTCGGCGAGGCCAGTGTGGATTTTCAGGCTTTGGTGTTCGGCCTGGTATGCTGGCAGTTTCTTGACGAAATCCTTCAGTTCTGATGCTGTCTTGGAGGTATGCCTACTATCGTAATCCGTCTGGAGGCGTCGCGCAACCTTATTGAGCAGGGTACCGACTATGGCGAAGTTGGTGTCACGAATGCCGTCGTAAAGCTGATCGGAGGAGTCCAGCTGGATCTTTCGCTTCCTCGACGCTGTACTCGTGGTCGGCGTCGTGGAGGTGCTTTGTGAAGTCTGCTGGGGCGGGACCCCGACAATGGTGGAATCGACATCGGTCTGGTTGTTCTGGATCTTGAAGACCTCATCAATGAGGCCTTCGTAGGTCAGCTGCGTCAGCAGTGGCGTGACCATATCCACTTCACGGTCAATGATGATAATGCTCTCGGTAGTGTTGCTTGGGGTCAACCCGGCTTTGGCGCCTTCGTCAGCACCCCCGCCGGCCAGAATCTCTTGCCGCATCCGGGAGAGAAGGGTCGACACCCTCTTGGCGTTGTCGCCTTTGCCGATGATGCGGGGGAACAGGCCATGCTTGGACTGTATGTCCATGAGGGCCTTGGCCAGCAGGAAGGCCGGGGTGGTGTCGTTGGACAGGTAGAGGTCCCGGAAGGAGTCGTCGAGCTCAAGGGACAGGACATCTCGTTCTAAGGGGAAGAAGTAGAGCGGCAGCTCGTGGATGTTGACATCGCCCAGCACACCGCTCTCCTCCAACAGCTTGTCGGATACCAGGGTCCGTCGCGGCACCCAGAAGATGTGAAATTCATGGCCCGTTTGGCTCTCTCGTTGCAATCGCTTTATCTGGTCTGGAGATCGGTCAGCGACTCATGGCGCGCGCCTCACGCATCTGGCGGCGAGGTCAACGAGAGCACAGTGGGAGTCTTCCACTGTGGCCTGCCCGGAGTGCACGCAGTCGCGTGCGAGGATTGCACAAGGAGCTACACACCTGCAATGGTCTGGGCATGGCGGGCGCATTCGCCCCGTGCCATGAACACAACGTTGCGCTGGCTGGTATCGGCATTGTTGTTCTCTAGGAAGAAGAACTTGTCTACGCCGTAGTCCTGGAGCGTCGAGACTTTGACGACGGTGCCGATCGGGCCGGCCAGGCTTCGTTCCAGCACGAGGTTCTTCTTGCCGCGGACCTGCGGTGGAGGAGAATGTTACACGTCTGCTGCCGGCCGTGTCCGCGCGAGGAAGCCTTACTTACGCCTTCGAGGAGATAGAGGAGGTCCTTCCGGGCTTTGTCTTTTATCTGTTCGGTATCGAACCCCACATGAGGAGCCATGGCGAGCTCGTCATGGGGGTGGGCTCGTGGGACTGGAAGAACAAGACGGGTGAGGGGATGAGGAGCGTCGGTCGGGCGTTCTTTTCTCTCTCTAGGACTCTCTCTTTCTCTCTCTCCCCCCCTCTCTCTATCTCTCGGTCGGGTCGAATGCGACAGGGCGGGCGGGAAGGAGGTGGTGAAACGAATGGCCGTTGAAGCTCCAGCATAGGCCCCGACTTCCCGCTACCGGCTCCAGCTCCAGGTCCAGCGGGCGCCAGGCAACCAGCCCCCCCAGTCAATCGGAGCTTGGGAGGGTTGGGGCCGACGCGACGTCAGAGCCTCCATCCAAGGCGCTTGCGAAACAACCCCGCCAAATGAATTCCGGGATGGCCCTCCTGGGACCTCATGGCGCGAGCCCGTCAGTTCAAAGCGTCTTGTTCAAAACATTGCAGCATATCCACTGCCACACGTGCTGTCAACTGTTGCTGCTGGTCTCGTGCCCCCCGGTCTTCCAAGTGCCAAGTACCAACCCAAGCACATAATACATCTACTTCCCTCTCGGGATACCAGCACGTACGTACATAGGATGTACCTGTATAGTACGTAGAACCATGAGGATGGCATCGCCTGTGCCGATTCGCTGGCACGGTGGGCGAGATACGTGCCAAACGCTGCCATTCCAAAAATCAACACTGAAGTGTAGAGTGACACTGCTCCAAGTTTACCTGTCACCCATGCCAGGTGCTCCGACATGCCCAACGAGCCTCGAACTTCGGACGCCTTCCGGAGCGTGGCAGCCCTCCCTGCTTGCCTGTGTATTTCGCCAGGCCGGGTCGGCTACACGAGCCACCCATTCAAGCAGGCTCCTTCCGTCCAGGAAAGCAAATATACCCCCGTGGGCCTGCTGGTCGCTGGCCAACTCTCCCAACACTTGGTCCTGCGGGAGCATTGGTACGCCGATGCTCCTTCTCCGATGCAGGATAAACGCCAAACAAAGGGGATGGTGATATTAAAGGTGAGCAGATGATGCTGATGGGCCCAGTTCACGCTGCCGCCTCAGACCGTATTATCGTGGTAGTAGAAGTCGATATCCCTGGGCCGTAGGCGGTTTTGCCGCACGAAGTCCTCGTCGCCCGGGGGCCGTTCATTCTTAGTGTTGCCGGTGAGCATGCTTTGGATGCTCATGCACACGCTCTCCACGTTCTGCACCGGACTCCACCCCTGGCTGCCGAGCAGGTCGAGACAGATGATGCCGTTCGAGTAGATGTGCGGGTGCATTGGTATGGGCCGATCGTCGAGCTTGACGAAGACGACCTCGGGGGGCTCTGTAACGTGTCAGATCATGGGCGGCGCATATGCGTTTTTGCGCTCCGGGGGGCGAGCCACACGTACCAATGGGGTACTGCTTGCTGAACTTGAATTTCAAGCGGTACGTGTCGCCGGCGTAGATGGGATTCTGGTCGAGGACGGCGATATCAAGAAACCATTCCTCTAGGTTGTCGGCCGAGACGAGCGTGATTCCGGGGGGCAGGCTGTTGGAGATCTGGCGCATCGAGGTCAGTACCGGGCCTACTCGCCATGTGCGACGGGCAGCATGCGCAGCGCGAGCATGCGGCGCGCGCCGGGTCCCGTACCTTGGAGAGCTCCTTGCCGAGCCTCTTCGTGCCCAGACCGGCAGCCATCGTCGGTGGTGTTGTTGATGGTGTCGTTGTGGCCGCGGTCGCCGCTGTTTGGTCAGTTACAGGAGAGGGCGTCCGTCTCGAACGGGAAGTGCAGCTAGGTGTGATTGATGAACGGATACCGGTATTGATGGTAGCCCGAGTATGGACGCTAAAGCCCTCTTGGGCACGCAGGGATGGTGGGCCAGCTCGCAGTGGTTTGGCGGGGTGCAGTGGAAGGGGATGGGATGGGATTGCCGGATGGGCGCACCGCCTGTGCAGCCGAAGGTTCAACACACGTGAGAGAACGAAGTCCTTGTTATAAGCCCGGCATTTCTCCAGAGATGTGGACGGGACGCACCCGCTGCAAACTATGGCGAGCAGCACGAGCATGCGGTGCAGAAGCGACCATTGTGTGTTGCAACGGCGCTTTGGTGCTGGGTTGCCGGTTTTGTTCTGACTAGACTTACAGCAGGGATAGAGGGAATTCGCAGGTGCTGGTCATGCGCGTGAAGGCGGGCACATGGCAGCAAATCACAGCACCCGGGCTGTCACGCAGAGCTTGAAGAAGGAGGCATAGATCTACGTGCAGCACACCAGCGACGCAAACTACAGCACACGGGCCAGTCTGCCGCTTGCTGTGAACGATGCGGATTATACCTCGCACACGCCTGCGGCCTAGAGACTTGGAACGAGGTATGTCGGTGGACGGGCTGGCTGGGAGCATGGCATGTGAAGAGAAGAAAGTGGCAAGTGGGAATATGCTGGCGTATGCTTGCTCGGGCGTGCCTGTTTGAGTTGATTGGTCAGACAGGGATAGAGGCCCGTAGCGTCTATCCGTTCCGTCTCTCCGGTTGTGGGAAGACAGCAGGGGAGTTGAGCATAGCTGTAGTGGTCCGCTGGAGGCACGGAATTCCTGCCCGTTACACCCATCCAACTGTAGGCCCGGAGCGATCAAGTTAGTTACCATGAACCGCACATTAGTACTCCAAAAGGAGGGATTGAGTTCGGTGCTGTTCTACCTGCTGCTGCGCAAACCTCGTGGCCTATGTGCCGTTCCACCCAGCGCCTACGTGCTGGATGCTTTCTTGCCGCGAGGCTAAAAGATCGCAGGATGCTGCCAAGAGAACAGGGCGTCACTGGCTCCTCCCACCTGGTTGGTGCTTGGGCAGGTTGGACGAGGTGGCTGTTTGAATGCCGACGGGCCACTAACAAGCAACCGGGCCAAACACTCGACTCGATGGCATGCCGTTCAGGCAGTCAGTCCACTGGGCTGACCCAGGTCTCTGCGGCTGAGCACCGGCTGAGTGGTTGGTGTCAGCATCCCTCGATGGCGAATCCGGAGGCAGTGAACAAGGCTTTCTTGCTTTTGGATGTATTCGTAAACCGGGACACGGTGGGCCCTGCTAGGGAGGCTTGCATCGTGTCGATAGCACAGCCTTCGGCCAGCAACCAACGAGCTCCATCGGCAAGGCCCAATGGACAGTATTAGATGCATGTACACATCTGCCAGCTTGCGTCTGTGTTACGGGAGACCCGACCCGAGGAGAGCGAGACGCCGGGCGCCATCAGACCCAGCCATTAGCAGTAGTACTTAATGGACGTGTCGAGCCCCATCTGCTGGATACCTCATAGTTGCTGGTCCGGAAGTTGGCGGCCCCCATGGTCTGGCAAGCTACACGGCTGTCGGCAGCGAGAAGACAAAACCTGGACCCCAACTCTGACTGCGCCGTATCGAGACCCCCCCCGCGCCATACACCTGCCTACCAGCGCGGCGCTTTGGGGAAACGAACCCCTCCTTCGTCCGATAGCGAGCCTAACAACATTCTAGACAGCCAACACCACCACCACCACCAAATCACCCCTTAGTCAAGTAAATTATCCAGCGACTACCTCCTTACTCACTCTGCATCCGTTTGTCGGCCCCTTTGAGTCCCTGAAACACGGTGGAACATTCAAGAATCCCACTGAAAACCATCGCCGCCGGCCCCTCCACAACCTCCCCTCGGCGCCTTGCGCCGTTTACGAGCGTCGAAATTGCGTACCCCCCCCCGGCATTGGCCTGTGTCGCTGCATCAGCGCCCATTCTCCTGACCTAACCGCTGTCTGTTTACCCCACATAGGGTCCTTCTCCATCCATTGCCTTAGGCCGACTTCTACGCCCTCTTCATCCGCGAGCTGGTCCGGTCACGACTGCCGCCTGCTGTCTTCCCAGAAGACACCCTCCGTCACGATGAGTCGTAAGTCAAATCCTGGCTTGATCCGGCGATCGCATGGCGTTCTGTGCTCACGGTGGCTGCCGCGACCGCGGCACCCGGCCAAGACGCCCACGCCCTCGGCGCGCCCTCGCTTCCCTGGAGAACCATATGTGCTGGGCTAACAGTTTGGCGCCGCCGTGGATGTAGTCTCCGGAATGCTCAACCGCCTCCAGGGGCAGCCCGAGAGTTACGATAAGAAGTCCAAGTACCGATTCGGCAAGACCCTCGGCGCCGGCACCTATGGCATTGTCCGAGAGGGCGACGGCCCGACGGGCAAGGTGGCTATTAAGATCATCCTGAAGAAGAATGTCAAGGGCAACGAGCAGATGGTTTGGGACGAGCTGGACATGCTGCAACGCATCCAGCACCCCAACATCGTCCGCTTTGTGGACTGGTTCGAGTCGCGAGACAAGTACTACATTGTGATGGAACTCGCCACCGGCGGAGAGCTGTTCGACCGTATCTGCGAACAGGGAAAATTCACGGAGAAGGATGCCTCGCAGACCATCAAGCAGGTCTTGGGTGCCGTCGACTACCTTCACAGCAAGAATGTCGTCCACCGAGGTGGGTCCACAGCTGCCACATTCTTCATCCTGGGTCTGGCGTTACTGACTCGCAGACAGATCTTAAGCCGGAGAACCTCTTGTACCTCAACAAAGAACCGGACTCGGGCCTGGTCCTCGCTGACTTTGGCATCGCCAAGATGCTGGACAGCAAGGACGAGGTTCTCACCACCATGGCCGGTTCTTTTGGCTACGCTGCGCCCGAGGTCATGCTGAAGAAGGGCCACGGCAAGCCTGTAGATATGTGGTCCATGGGTGTCATCACATACACGCTCCTTTGTGGTTACTCGCCCTTCCGTTCAGAAAACCTCCAGGACTTGATCGACGAGTGCAGCAATGGCCAGGTCGTCTTCCACGACAGGTACTGGAAGGATGTTAGTGAGGACGCCAAGGACTTCATCTTGGGCCTGCTGCAGCCCAACCCCGAAGACCGATGGACAAGTGAGGTATGTTGCGCCGCCCCTCCCCAGCTGGTCATTCTGGACATGGCTAACCCTAGCCACAGCAAGCACTGAACCACTGCTGGCTCAGCGGCGAGAATGCCACGGACCACAACTTGTTGCCCGAGATCAAGGCCTACATGGCCAAGGCACGCCTCCGGCGAGGCATCGAGATGGTTAAGCTGGCCAACCGTATTGAGGCGCTCAAAATGCAGGAGGACGATCCCGAAAACCCGGATTTCCCCGAGAATAGCGTTGACGGCGCCGAGGCCGGCGGTTCTTCGTCGGCTGCCGAAGCTGCGGCCAGCGGGCGAGGCAAGCTGCAGAACGCCATGAAGGGCGCCATCTTCCGCGAGGTTGTCATGGCCAAGGTGCGCGAGATGAAGGAGCAGGAGGCCACCCTGAAGGTCAAGGAGGAGGTGGAGCAGAAGGAGAAGCGGAAAAGTTTCCAAGGCTGAGCACAGTTCCCATATATCTAGGTCCCTATACAGCTCGGCACAGAGACAATGGAAGTAGGGGCTTGGGTCCGGTTTGGCCGGGCGCGTGTGCGCCTGGTATGAAAGAGATACGAAAGGTGGGCAGCGGGAGGTTCGACGTCACAATGAACGCCCATATACCTAGTCTTGGACATGCAGAGGCGCGCACGCTTGTGAGCACCGCGACGGACGCATGGCTTCTTGCCGCCTTGTTCTCACCTACGTGAACTGGACGACCCGCCCGGCCCCTGGACCGGAACTGAACAAATCAGACACGGCGGTCCAAGCGGGCGCTGGCTTCTTCGGAGATGGTCAAAACCCAACCCACGGGCTCGTGCTACGGAGCAAGGCCTTGCGGCGGCTCGTAACAAAGCGATGAGCGTGTCCACCGCCGAGCGCTGGCAAAAACGTGGGCACGTGGTCCGGGCCGTCGTCCACGTTACATTGGAGCCACCCGTCGACGTGTTAACTGCAACGCATCCGATATTCAATCAAGAGGGAGAGAAATCTTAATTACGTAGGCGCACGGACAAATCACCGGCGAAGAGGAGGCCTCGGTAGGAAAATGAAGTGGTGGTGGTAGTAGTAGTAGTAATAGTAGTAGTAGTAGTAGTAGTAGTAGTAGTAGTAGTAGTAGTAGTAGTAGTAGTAGTAGTAGTAGTAGTAGTAGTAGTAGTAGTAGTAGTAGTAGTAGTAGTAGTAGTAGTAGTAGTAGTAGTAGTAGTAGTAGTAGTAGTAGTAGTAGTAGTAGATTCTATGAGTATGCAATTCTCTTTTCGGGAGCAGGCAGTGCTCCCTCTCTTGCAGGCTACCCTAAAAGCAGCGTAACGTGAACGTAACATCGTTTCGTTTGGGACTTCTCTTGTCATCAGTCTTTTTTCGTGCGGCCGTTGTGGAGGTCATGCCGGATCGTCAACCCAGGTTATTGTTGATAATTTCGGTGGCTGTCATGGCTGCCGCCGCCGCCGCCGCCGCCGCGCTGGTGGTATTGGTGGTATAGAGCAGAAGGAAAAGGAAGGAAACAAACGGGAAGATACAGAGAAAATTAGAACCAGGAGCATCCTTTGAGCTCACATCCAATGCCAATTAATTGCACACCTTGCCCAGCCCTGCTCCGAATGCGCCTCCCTATGGACTCCCAGTAAATGCATGGCAACAGACCAAGGTGAAGTGAACAAGTAGGTACGGGGAGAAGAAACAAAACGCTTTACAACTGGGTATATAGGTAAGAAGATAATATATATATACTGTGCCAAAAAAAAAGCCGGCACTGGGAAGATGTTAAACCCTCCCTGTGGTGTGAAGATTGGGCAAAATATTTGCAGCCGGGCGGAAAGAGCTCACGCGCCGAGCTCGCCGAGGACTTGCTCGCGCAGGGCCTCGTAGCGGCGGGCGTCGAAGCGCTTGCGCTGCCAGCCCCCGGCGCGCAGGCGCTCGATGCGCTTCTGGAGGGCCTCGTCGGGGGTGTGGTGGGGGCGCGTGGTCGAGGCCGACGAGGCGCATCGCTGGATGCTGGCGGGCGCCACGACGACGGAGCTGCGCCGCAGCGTGAGTGCTGCCACGGACGCGCTGTAGCCGTGGCCGCGCGGCGAGGGCGAGGCCGTTGTCGTCGGTGTTGGCGTCGCCAGGGGGGGCAGCGGAAAGGTGACGGCGGCGGCGTCGCGGTCCGATGACGTCGACGAGCGAGGCGAGCGCGTCGGCGCCTCCGGCTTGGGCAGGAAGACCATATGGTGGTCGAAGCCCGTCACTGACGTCGGTGTCACCGGCCCGTCCGAATCGTCCGCAGACGATTCCGAGGCTGAAGAGAAAGACATGGGCGAGATATTGCGCGCCAGCCCCGGGAGGGTTGGTATGGGCGGCACTCTGGGGACCGAGGGCATTTCGTCCGCCTCTTCCGAAGCCGCCAGGAGGCTATCTACCCCGTCGCGATGGAAGGTGACCTGGGATCGCAGCGCCGACAGTTCCCTCACCATGCGGTTCGCCGATTTGGCCTGCAGGAACGACTCGAGGTTGAAGGTCGGGAAGCCCGGCGAGTGGTCGGCGGTTTCTGTTGACGGGCTCGCAGCCGCCGGCGATTCCGGCAGCATGGTTCTCGGCGATACTTGAATTTCTGCCGCTGGCGCTGGAGTGGCATCCGCGGCGGCGCACGGCGGGCTCGTGTCGGAGGGGCCAAAGATGATGTAGTCCTCTTCCCATCCCAGCGTGGGGCTGTCGGGGCGAATATACGGCTCGACGGGTTGCAAGGCGGGCTTTGGGACATCAACATTGTCTGGCAGGCCGGAGAAGGAAACCTTCTTCTTTTTGCGCGGCTTGGCGGAGGCGCTGGACGCACTGTGGAGCGAGGAGATGGAAGGCCGGGGCGAGTGCGACGGCGAGGCCATGGCCGTGGCCGGCGAGGTCAAGGGTGAGTAAGAGCCCGAGACGGAGCCGGACCGGCTCTTCTCCATCGTCTCGCCCTCGGCCTTCTGAATCAGCGAGGCGGCGCGGCCATAGTGCTCGCGGGCATCGTGCAGAAGTTTGGTGCGGTAGGTCGACGAGTGAGAGAGCGGGCGTGCGCACATTTCGAAGGACGATGCAGCGTAGAAGTGCAGGTAAATCAGGTGCATGGGCTCCATCTTGGACTGGTCGTCGAGGGTCTCGAGCAGCTCGCAGCATCGCGCTGAGCATGTGCGGTACTTGCGGCCGAGGTACTTCTGTTTCACCTCGTTGAGGGCCGTTTTCCACTCGGTCGGCGTCGAAGGCAAGACGGCCTGCGGCTGCGGAATGGATATCGATGGCGACCTTGTCCTGCTGGTCGGCAGCGAAAGCTGGCGCCTGTGGCGCCCGACAATTGTTGGCGAGGGGGTGCCCATCGCGGATAACGGCCTCTTGGTTTCGTGGCCGTGGTGAGCGGCGGTCGACCAGGCCCCGGGGCTGCTGCCCGAAGGCAGGAGGAGAGGTATAAGACCACCCATCTGTGCCAACTGGGGACTGGCTAACTGTCGCGGGAGGACGGCGACGTCTTCGTCGAACTCTCCAAACAGGGTTGATCCAACCGGCAGCAAGGAGAGACTCGTCAGGAATCAAGCGCCCGGCGGGGAGGCTCCGCCTCTCGCTCTTCGCTTTCCCAGATAACACCTGACCACTCGTCTCCGGGTTGGCGCGGGACGGCGAGTCGAGCACACACAGAACAAAGTTACGTCGCTCCAAGATGGCGGGATGCTAGCAGCGGCTGGGCTCGTGGAGGTATCCGTAAATCACACATGCGGCAAAAAGGGCAGGGTGACGTCGAGGTTTTGAGGGGCGGGCCACGGCCAGGACTGTCAGGCCTGTGTCAAGCAACGCAAGGCAACCTCTTGAAGCGGGAGGAAGAGACAGGAATGAGGATGATGTCGTCGTCTGGCAGCCGGGGCAACCTAAGTTTCTCGGAAACGGCTTGGTTTCAAACACAGCCCACACGGCCCGGTCGAGACGGCAGCCGAGTGAATGGGGGCAAGGCGTAGATTCGGGGCCAAGGGCCGAGTCCAGACAGCTTCTTCTCCCTGCGGGCTGTTTACCTGTTTGTGTTGTCGTCCGAAGTTTGTGCTTGCGATGTCCGGAGGGGGGGGGAACCGTCGTCCAAGACTAGAGGAGGGCGTGTTGGAGGACGAGACGGACTGATGCTATTCGCCCAGGCGGGGTGCTTGTGCGCGCAGGTGGCGGCTGAATAATATCGACAACCGGGTCCTTGGGGGCTAGGCAAAGATTGGACAGCGACCTGTTGTCCGGGGCGAGGGCGAGCAAAGGCGTGCGAGAGGCGCAGCTCGCAAGGCAACGCGCCAGCCGTTGCTAATGTGGAAGGATGGGGGGTGGGGGTTGATGTCGGGTTGACAGGTGGTGGTCGAAGCCGTGGGTGGACGGACAAGAGCGAAAAGCAAGCAAGCAACCGTGAAAAGCAAAAGACAAGGCAAGGGGTGGATCGTTTGCTCTGAAGGACGAACGCGCACGCTCAAATGCGATACAAATGCAAGTGAGATACGATGCCTGCTCGAGAGGGGGGAGAACAGTTGCTTTTCTCAACTTCGCGCAGTGGCAGATCGAGTCAAGCCCGCCGGGGCGCCAGCTGCTATGTATGCAAACCCACTGGCGGAAGGCAATCTCGGGCCTGCTACGAGTATCCAGCTAGACAGGTACGTAGGAGTAATAGCAGAGGAGGGCCTGGGCATACTGATAGAGCGGAACCCAGGGATCGCCTCCATGGGCTTCGTGAATAATACCCACGTCCTTGGCGGATCTTCGAGGCCCCGTGCGACCCTGTAGCTGTCAGTGTGTGCGGTGTGCAGTGTAGCGCAGGCCTCTCACCACCGGCAGGGAGGCGGCCCAGAAGGGATGGCATAGGGTCCGTCCGTCTCTTGATCGCCCGTCAAGTACCGGCCGCGGACGGGGCCCGCCAAGCGCGACCCGGTCGTATACAGCCTGGAGAGGCGAAGGGGGTGCAGGGCCACTCCCTGGCGGTTGGCCGGTTGCATCTAGTTAGATGAAGTCCCGGGAAGGGAAGGGGAAAAAAAAGGGCGATGCGGTCCTCTTTCCAACCCGCCCCCGTCCGCTACTCGCCAACTCCCCGAGTGCGAGGGCGTCGTAGTGCCGCGTGGATACGGAAGGCAGGCCGTCGACATGAGATGCAGGTGTACGACTCTGGACGGTCGAGTCCCCGTTGCCCGCTGTGACACGGGGCCGTCCATGCCCCCTCCATCGCGGCCCAGCATCCAGATTCCCACCAACCCTCGCCGTTTCCCCTCCCCCGTTCGTCGTCGTCGTGACCAAGCTCCCCCACGCGGCGCCCCCTCCCCAAGCGGCGGCAAACCGGGCAGCCAGCAGTCTGGCAACTGGATTCCGCCTGGTTTTGGGGGGGGGGGGGGGCTTGCCTGTGGCTCCCCCCTTGGCTGTATCCTAACTAATGGGTTAGACATGGGAAACCCCTGCAGATGATCTTGCCAGGCGGGCTTTGCACCCCTGTAGCAAACCCGGTACACAGCGCGTCCTGCTTTCTTTTCTCAGCTCCCCCTGCCCCTTGGCATCCGGCAATCTTTGGGCCCTCGCCTCGATGCCTGGCTTGCTGGGGATGACGAGGGCTGAAACGTGCCAGCCGCTCAACTTTTCCCCTCAAGGGAGGCCGAAACAAGAACTCCCGGACGACGAGTTGTATGTACATACCTCGTCAGCAAATAGGTGCCGCCAAGGCAGCACACACATGTCACGTTCTGGGGGGGGGGGGGGGGGGGGGGGGGTGCTCGATGGTGGACAGCGGCTTTGTCCCTCCCCCTTTGTTAGCAGTACCGACGGCCACTCTGGTTTGTTTCCGCCGTCGGCTGGTGGCTGCGTAGGGGGGCAGGCGAGGAACTTTGCCGGGCACGCATTTCCTCCCATCCCACCGTGCCTGCGACCCGCCTCCCCGAGAGGAAACGACGGGCGATGAGTCGCTGTCCGGGCCGCTTGCTCATTTCCTTCTCAAGCTGCTCTCGTACTGGCCCGGGGAAAGCAATTACACCTATGCCGGAGGGTGTAGCCGGTCCCCGTCGATTCTGAGGAGCCAATCGGGGCTGGAGAGGCGCGCGAGGCCGTCGGAAGGCCCCGTCGCGTATATGTGGTATGCGATGCGTGTACGACGTAGGAAGCTGGGCAATACCACCTCGCGACGTACGCACGCCCGCCGGCTCTTCTCGCTCGGACGTGACGGCTACCGCAGCCGAGACTGTCCTCAGGCTGGCACCTGCTACGCCCCGCCATCCTATCCTGCCTTGGGCCGCCGTCGGCCGCAAATCCCACCCAAGGGCGCCGCAGGGGTCGGGTCAATGGCATATGGGGTCTCTTGGACCGCCCTCGGCCTCTTGCGGGCTACCCTGTCGGATTGTTTTGCTCCCCCCTGCCTGCTTATCTGCCTGCTTGCATGCCTCCCACCACGAGCGGCCGGCCAAGCCCGTCTCCAAAGTTACCGCGAGGTCCGTTCGCAGTGGGGGGTTTAGAAGGCTTCTCGTTCACACAACGGCCTGTCTCTCGTTGGTGTCCGAAGACTTGCCTGTCCAGGCAGGCCGCCAGCAGGATCCTGGGGCTGGTGCGCGGCTGTCCCCTCCCCACCCACGCGAACCTACGGATGCAACTTGGTCTCGGAGTGGCGATGGGTGGACGGCTGCGCAGCGATGATGCCTGCTGCCGTCCAAGGCCAGCCCAGCCGCAACTCGTCCACCGGCCGGGACTTACCACGGGAAATTATCAGTGCGGTGACTGCCGGCGTCTTCAATCACGGGGGAGTCAGCAGTCCCCATTCTTCCCCGCTCATGCCGGGTTCCAGCGCCGTGTCCCTCGGGACGGAGACACCCATGCCAAAGGGTGAAGGACCTCTCTATGGGCAGCCAATATTCCGTCACCTGCATTGTATATTCGAGCAATGGATGTAAACATCCGGGTTTCCGTCTGCATCCCCAATCTTGTTTTCTATGAAAGGCAACGTGTGGCCCTTGTCGACATGTAGCAGTGACCCTTGCTTTCCACCTATATCACGACCAGACACCCGTTCTCACATCCCCATGTGCGCAGCAGCCACGACGCCCTTGGCTGTAACGGAAACCATGCCATCCAGATCATGGGTTATTCTCCGGTACAACCCCTCGATTGGGCAATGGACCCCGTCACCCCGACTCTGGCCGCCGACGTCTTTTGCAAGATATATAGGCACGTATAACCCTTGGTGTCCAACGGTGGGGGATTACTTGCCCGACCGTGGAGGCCGCCCTCTTGGTTCATCACGTCAACCTGCCCGCCGCTGTCAAAGCGTCCTGGCAGGAGACACGCGGCAGGGTTCCGAGAGCAAGGCATGAAGAGCCTCCCCTTCTGCCTGCGCCTAGTGACGTTTTTGTATGGACCGTCGTGATCGCAGGTCCAGGGGGGGTTGTGGTGGGCGGCACTTCTTCGGGAACCTACCTCCTAGCCAGCACTTGCTCTATGCCGGCTCGAGTCATGAACCGCGCAGAAATACCACGGTACTATACAGTTGATCCCCCATCACACCCGCCCGCGAACGTTCGCAGGTGTGACGGGGAGCAAGGCTCCGCAAGGCTGACTGGCTCGCTAGCCCCCCGGGGCAACCCCCCGAATGCATCTGGTGTGGGGTGTACAAAGGCTGACGGCCTGGTCGACCAGGCGAGCAGGTGGCCCTCGTGACCAAGCCGGCCGGAATGCAGAAACTGCCCCTCCCCGGGGACCGAGGACCGGGGAAGGGGGGGGGGGGGGGGGCGTTTGTGTCGCCTGCAGTGCGCAGGAGATTTATCATCCCAAGATGGATGTGTTCTGCACGATATGTTTTAGCTTGCTTGCTCGCTGCTCCTTGGCGCAGGGGTAAAAGACACACGTCACCCAACAGCAGCAGGAACACCGAGGCGCGTACACATGCCGTACCGGGACGACGAGAGCGTAGGAACGAGCCGGAGCGGCTCAGTCGGCGCAGTCCTTGCACTCGGCCGCCATCACCGCCTCATCGTCCGCCTCGTCGACGGCCTCGACCGCCATTCGCCCGTGGGGAGGCTGTGCCGACCTTGGAGGCCACGACGATCCATCGACTGGCCCCTTGGTGGTGCTCGGCGCTTGGCTGAAAAGAGAAGGCACGTCGTAACAGACGGTCGCCGTTGCTCCCGTCCGGCTCCGAGTATAATCACAAACAGGGTGAGCACCCGCAGCCCCCGGGGCGACACGCACAGCAGACAAGTGAACGCTGCTGAATTATTAGTCATCGGTGTTGGGGCCCCTTCGCAACTTGTTACGAACCATGGTTCGGGGGGTCCTGGCTGCGAGGCTAATGCACCTCGAGAGGGTGTGGGTTGTTGATCATATGTGACCTAGTCACATCTGGGCCAAGCCCACGTAGTATGCGTACGCATACGCATGCCCCCCTGCCCATACGGCAGCGTGCGGCTTGCGAAGCCTCGTCTGGAACATGCAATCAACCTCGGACGAAAACCTCGGTCGCAAAGGATCATCGACCCTGGTCCGCCTGCGAGGTCCGGCGTATGTGGGAGTCGTGGCGACACGACCGAACCGTCGCTTGTTGATGCGATGCCTACTGTGTGGCGTGCTTGCCATAATTCTATCATATTTGACTCCGAGCGTCGAGTGAGGGTCAATGCTACCTAGAACCAAAGAAGCTCAAAACCTGGTTGCTCGGCTCTCTCAGTACTAGGACCCATGTGGGGTAGTCGAATGAGGCTTCAAGCACAGCTGCTTCTTCATGTCTTGCTTGACAACCAGCTAACGTTGTACATCCGCTCAAACGGTTGTCGCTCCGAGAGCGGCCGTTGTCCGCAGTTGGTCAAACACATGTGGACCAAAATGCCCCAGAGTACGGAGTGCAGCGCCTGGCATCCACCTTCTCGCGGCAAACGGTTGACCTGGGTAGAGTCGTGCTGACCGCCCAAAGCGGACATGCTCGACTTTCTTGGCCGCCAAGGTGTCCACGGCGGAGAGGCCCTCTCTGATAGTGAAGTTGCGACTTGCCTTGCTCCTTTATTCTTTCGGTCAATCACTATCGCTCTGTCGGTGTACCGGTCGCCTCGGTGCTAATTTCCTCACCGCGAATGCCGTGGACCACCTTTAGGCCTTCGGCCTGTCCCACAAGGCCGTCAAGCTCTTGCTTGCGGGATATCCGCTGCCTGACCTCTTGGGCGATCTCGCTGAGGTTCACGAGCACGCCCTCCTTCTCCGGGTGGCCGTCTCTCAGGCCCATCTCCTTGATCTTCACCTTTCCTTGGGCCATTTCCTCCTCCCCAAGGATAACGGCAAACGGCACACCGTTCGCCTCGGCAGCCTTGAACTGATTCTGCAGCTTGGGCTTCACCTTTTGGAGCATTTCGGCCTTTGTGCGGCGTTAGCATGCTAGACGGGAGGGCGTGAAAGGAATGTCAAAACAGCTCACGTACCTTGATGCCGGCATCCCAAAGTGTCGAGAGGACGGTTATACGCTGGTCCAGCATGCCGTTGAATCCCTTGCCTCCGAAAGCCATGACGTAGACGTCGACGTCGCTCTTCCTAAGCATGGCAGAGTTTTCCATGCGAGCCTTGGTGATGGAAAAGATGCGCTCCACGCCGAAAGAGATACCCACGCAGGGTATTTGGTTTTTGCCGCTGAACATGCCCACGAGGTTGTCGTAACGACCGCCGGCGGCAACACTGCCCACACCAACCGAAGGGTCCGAAGAGCGGTCCTCGTCGGGGTCGGTCGACGTCGTCTTCTTCTCCTTCTTGGGCGCAGCCACAACTTCTTCGGGTGCGGGGGTGGTGGACGGCGCCGAGCCCTCGGTGACGACCTCGTAGATGAGGCCTGTGTAGTAGTCCAGACCGCGTGCCAAGCTCAAGTCAAAGGAGACTGTGTTCGTGACGCCATAGAGCTTGAGGTAACGGAAGAGCAGATCCATATCATCCATGCCCTGCTTCATGGACTCGTTGGCCGACATCTGCTCGTCGGCGCGCAACTCAGCGAGCAAATCTATGCCGCCCTTCTTCACAACCCACTGGCCGATCTTGTCGGCAATCGCCCCATCGAGGCCCTTCTCGTCGACCATCTCTTTGCGCACCTCATCCCAAGGCAGCTTGTCAAGCTTGTCGACGGCTGAAGATATGGTTCGGATCTTGTCCTCGGGCACACCGCAGACTTGGAATATGCCGTCGAGGATCTTGCGGTGGTTGAGCTTGATGGTAAAGTTGCCTTGCCAGCCGAGGCCCTCAAAGACTTCGTTGATGATACGAAGGACCTCAGCATCGGGCAGCATCGGGTCGTACACGCCCGCAACGTCGAAATCGCACTGGTAGAACTCGCGCATGCGGCCCTTGGTCATGGCGGGCTGGTCTCTGCGATAGACCTTGGCGATCTGGTACCTCTTGATACTCTCGATGTTCTTATTCATAGCGAGGTATCTTGCGAAGGGCACCTTGCGAAATCGGAACAGTCAGCGTCTTGCTTCCTTCGGCAGGGCAGCCGACAGGCGCGGGGCCAGGGTGTGCATACTGTCAGATCGTAGCGCAAGGAGCAACTCTCGCCACCCTGCTCGGCCAGGTCGTAGATGAGCTTGCTGTCCTCGCCATATTTGCCGGTCAGGATCTCCTTCAGCTCGAAAACCGGGGTGTCGATGGTGACTCCACCGTGGCGCTTGAAGACGTTGGTGATGGTGGTGAAGATCTGGTCCCGAATGGCCATGTCCTGGGGATCCCCTTACGCGCAGAGTCAGCTCGGTGCCTCTCGTTGTCTCGGTGGAGCTAGACTCACAGTCCTTGGTGCCCTTCGGCGTCTTCAGCGCCAGCTTGGGCGCCTTGCTCGCTTTGGGAGCCATATCGGACACGTCGTCGAGGGGCGTTTGCGCTTGCGTGGTGCAAAAGTGCCGGGACAGAGTCGCGGATGACAGTCGGAGGCAGGCCGTTGACCAGAGCCTTCCAGAGTAAAAAGCTTGCCGTCGAGGCCTGGCAGACCGAAGAAGTCGTCCGAGAATGATGGGCGGCATTCAGCCTTGGAGCGGTTGGGCGGATAGTTGCCCCGCAGCGCTTCCTGGTTATAAAAAAAACATCCCGCCCGACCTTAGGAACGGAATTGAGTCACCTCCAGTTACCGGGCTTTTGTGCCCACTTTTTTTATTTCTACCATTCTGTACCCCGGCGCGGGCAGCTGGGAGTGAAGTCCCCATGTTCTTTGTATGGACCGGCCCGCGGCGTGTCGCACGCCGCCAGTCTTCATCAAGCAGCATTGGGACGAACACCAAGCAGTGCTCCAGTTTGCGAACGGCACGGGCGATACTAGAGCGCTGCCCACATGGACGCCTTCGACTATGGATGCCATCACCACAAGCTTTGGGCTCTTGCTGCTACGGCCGCAGTGCGCACACTTTACTCAAGTCGGTACAATGTCCCATCGCAACCCCGGATCTCCCGTTACGGGCAGGACTGTTACAGGTGTCTCGGCCCAGCGGCATGGGCGTGCGTCCTCTCAGTGAAGCAGCAGCGAGCGGGACGAGTGTTAGCGATTGGTTTGGGCCAAAGCAAAACTGGGACGACGACAACTATGAGGTAGTAGACACGTCTGTTTTGTGTGGCATGCAATTGACTTCTACGGCACCGGGGGAGGGCTCGACAGGTGTATTGGTTGCCCACGATCATTCAGTTGCCTTCATCCCAGTTCGCTTGCTTGGCGGGGGAGGCACGGAGGGGGACGGTGGCAGAGTGACGACACAGGCATATCGGCGTATGGCCACCACGGTTAGGCTTATGGGCATGGTGAGTCTCTTCGATTGCGGCGTTGCGTAGGCTGTCCGTACGTAGTTTGGCCTCGCCGGGAGGCACCCGTATGGCAGACAAAACATGCAATTGGGCACCTTTTGACTTACATCCATCGAATTCGAAGTGGGGCGCGCCGACGAGAGTACCACGAAGCAACTCCCCTGCCATTAAAGAATACAAACAACCCTCCGAGCCTCCCGGGGGCTCGTGGGGTGCGCTTGGGGCCGACCTCTCTTTTCCGCAGCATCTCTACTCGCTGTTTAGGACGTGGAGGTGTATACTCGAAGGGCCCGGGGTTGCGGATAGAGGTAGACCGCAACCCCGTCGCTAGCCCAAAGGACACAATGCGTTCGTGCTAAGGGACGACTGCAAACAACCGGTTAGGACTCGGGCACGCAGATGGCGCTGCCGACGGTGAGGCGGTCGCAGTCCAGGCCTTCGTTCAGTCTCAGCACGTCCTCGACCTTCAGCCCCCTGCCATCGGCAATGGCCCAGCACGTGTCGCCCGGGTTGATGTTGTACGCATAACTGCCCTTGGCGCACTGCGGAACCGGCGTCCCGTTCTCGCCCCCCGCCATCCAATGCAGGTACCAAAACACGCCCATCATGAATAGAGCGATGAGCATGAAGAAGTTGAGCAGCGGCATCATCTCCGTGCGCCACGAGACCCTGGCGGCTTCGCCAGCATGGCGACCGGGGTCTCCGTTGTCGTACGGCGGCGGGGGCAGAGCGTTGTCGTCATCATCTCGGAAGCCGCCCTGCGACGGCTGCGCCGGTCCCGACACCTGCCTCAACTGCCCGTAGCGGTTTCCCGGGGCACTCTCCCATATGCTGCCGTCGGCGGTGTTACGGTACGTGTAGGTCTGGTCGTCGGCGTCGTAGCCGATGCGCACCATGCCCTCGGGCAGGCGCTCCTCGTCCGTATCGTAGTGCGACCAGCGACCCATGATGGGGTAGTTCGGGCGTTGTTGGCGGTGGCTGTATCTATACGTGTGTGTATGTGTGCTTGCGCAGATGGCGGCTTTGCGGAAGACTTCCAAAGGTAGGAGGTAGGAAAGATACAGGACAGGGTTGACGGATGTCGAGGCGGTCGAGGTGGAATATGGGCCGAACGATATGGCCTGTCAGCTGGCGCGTACAAAGATGCTTCGCCACGCTTCCGTGCGTTATGCACCCGGCGTCAAACCAATCGACTGTTTCGGGTGCCCGACCGCAGGTGCCGGTTGAAACGAAGACCATAGTTGGTAACAGATCGGATGGGCTGTAGGAAACCCGCCACGCATTGCACATCAGAAGTTCGACTCGATGTTTTGGCTCTGATGGCTTGGTTTCAAGGCACTGTCTGTGGTCTGCCACCATGGCCTGCATGGCGCAGACCTCTTTGCGCCGGGTGGTGATCGTCCGTGCCCCCAGCATACAGTAGAACTTCGCTGTACCAAGCCACAAGAACCACCACGGGGGCTCTCTGTGCCGCAGCAGATGGGCTTGCAGATTATTGCGATGGCGCTAGGTACACGAGGGTATCAAGCGCATATGCGGGCATGCGTATACCGCTGTAGGTAGATCGCCCCAGCGGTGCGGAACGTCTATTCTAGAGTCCCCATTGGTCCGTTCTGTCTCCTTCCGGTCCTGAGACTGCCGGCCGCCGAAACCCTAAGCGCTCAACGCTGGACTTCATGGGGTGGAATGAGGTGTGGCTGAATGGACTCCTGGGCTTGGGCCACGGCGACCCGTGCTCTGCCTGTGAAGCATGATCTGGCCGGGTATGGGGACGACTTGCTAGCTGGTGGTCCATGGGCGCCGCCCTTGGAGAGTCGGGCGGGGAATGGGACAAGACTTCCATGACACCCGCTAGAATGCGTCGAAGCAAGATGAGGGCGGGGGCACCCGTCAGTTCTCTTCCGTCAGAAGGCTACATGTGGTCCGTCTCTCCTCAGGTGAGAGCAGGCTTTGGCCGGCGCCCCCTACATTTGGGGGGAAGTAGCGACATGTCTGAGAACCCTATTCGCCTGGCAGGCTCGAAAGGGAGGTCGGTGATAAGGAAATATCCGTCGAGTGCCCACGGTAGGGCTCCAGGGTCTCTGGGCCACCCATGTGTTCCCACACAAGATTGCACTCGGACAGCCACGACGAAATGCTCCGTCTTATCGGTTGTGTCAAGGTTGCCTCCTGGTTGTGTATCCGGACAAAGTGTCCGAGCTCGACGGCAATGACACTGAGCAGGGCCAGGAGCAAGGGAATCCTCAGGACAACAAAAGACAGGGAGATCCCTGGGAACGGGTATAACGTGGCGAGTGGCAGGATAACAGCAGCCAGCGACAACATCAGGTTCCTAAAAGATGTCAGTCCTCAGCTTTCGCGACGATGGGTAGGCTCAATGACTGACTGCGCCACATCTCTCCAGTATATGCACTGGAAGACCAGAAATGACAGGCTAAAAGCCCCGAGGGACCTGGGAGCCTCGGTGTCAGTAGGAGTCCCTGCCGGCCTTGCTGTTTCTACCCACAATCTGTATTCGAAGGGGGCCTGGGACACGAAGACCGGGACCAAAGCCGAGGAGATCATGACTCCGCGTGATAACACTTTGCAGGCTACCAAAGGCCGCGGCCCCCGTGATCCCCAAAAGGCAACGGACACGGTCCAGACACGTAATATGTCCAGCATCTTGTGATATCTGACACCTGCCAACAATTTGAGTTGGCAGGAGCCTCGGAGCTGGGGGACAGGACGAGATTCCCTAATGCCGACAATGTATCTAAAGTTTGGGTGGGAGAGTTCTTCAGGATCCTGGGTCTCGGAATCGGTATAACTGGTGCTTTGCTCTTAATAAGGGCTTTTTTGGGCCCCCCTGTTTACCTTCGCATGGCACCTCACCACTTCATGGAGGTAGACGTTGACCGGGGTATGCCCCATAATACATTCGGAGGCTCTGCAGAATATATGCCTAGGGCATCTGCACGAGATTCGATCATAGTGAGATTCCTCTCGACTCAGCCCCTACGGTACTTAGTTTCATGCGCCGGTGCCCAACTTGAGGCCTGCGGCCCATGCTGTGTGCCTCGAATGGACAGGAGCATGCCACGTCGAGGAATAATCGCCTTTCGGATTGCCTAGCCGGCAGATGCCTACATCGAGGCTTTGGCGGACGAGGCGCACCGGCAGTGAAGATACGATGACGGCGTCCTGATTGGGCTGGGGCTCATGCGGGCATGCAGCCTCGTGGTGTGCCTAGCGAGGGGTGTTACGCCCGGGTTGTGTCATGCTGGGGAATAGTCGACATGGCGTCATGTGTCATATCTAGGCTCAGTCAGTCTCGGTATCCGATTAGATGATTCATTTGCAGTTGTCACTATCAGACCGGCCCAATTTCCAAGCCGATGGTCCAGAACCCCTTGTGGGATGTTCATGCACGATCCCGGGCTGAGTTGGCCATCGTGGGCTGAAAATAGGGTATACAGCGTATGGTGTATCATGTGCCCAAAGAGGAGCGAGCCTGATAGCCGGGTAAGTCGCCATTACCTATATATAAGTGTCCTAGGACAAGCCCGTATACACTACATATGGCTGTTCTTCGTGGTATCGAATTGGTTCCCCCAAGACCGATCCGGCAACTCCCACACACCTCCCTGGTGCCAATGACTGCCCTTGCAACTCTTATCCTTTCTCAATGTATGCACAGTCATGCCGCCTCCGAGTGCGCTGCGAAGGGAGGCCCCGAGGCATCGCGGTGCTGGGGGGGCTGTTACAAATGGCGGAGCTGGTACCCACGGCCGTATGTTGCGTCGTGAGCACTTCGTTCATTCAATGTATGGAGGGAGCCAATGAAATGAACGTTCGTGAACCTTCTCATCTATTACCAGATGCCTCAGGCCGCGAATTCGGTATACCGTCGTCGGTGTGACGGGCCGGTCAGCTCACTAACATTGCAGGTACTCCAGGGTTCTATGATCGGCGAGGACAACAATCGAGGACATCGCCTTCTGGTATTAATCACCCGCCCCGCGCCCGGACTTATGTTTGGATCATGTATACTGCTGGGTTGTTGTCTCTCCTCATTTACGCATCGAAGGCAGATTGAGGACCGGTACCAGGCCGCCGTTTTCATTTTGATAGCAATATGGGGAGCCGCTCTTGGTAAAGCGATTGGCGCCAGCACCAATATGATAACTTTGGGTTTTGTCCCTTGGGCACTCTGTGCTGCCATGCCACTGAGTTTCCTCGGACATGCTGTGGCACGGCGAGCGGGAGAAAGGGAGAAAACAGGAGCGCAAAGCGTCGCATATGCTCCTGGTGCCTCGGATGAGAAGTGATTGGATTTCACTTGGATAGACACAGAAGCTGGGCCCCAAACTGAACTTCTAGCACAGTCGAACTAATGGTCAAACCAAACTCCATGAAATCCCCGGGGTAGAACATGAGCTCAAACGACCAGATATACGTTAACTAGCAAAGTGTTGCATGACATCGCACTGCTCTCAATCCTTGGCCACACTTGCACCAGGCGTGTTAAACTGGTGTTATATCGCCCCATCCCGACAACAATCCAATTCACTTTTGGTATGAGCTACCGATTTCCAAGGCCTAAAGTGAGATCGCCCGAAAGATTACAGTCAGAGATTGCCCCAACGACTTGAACACTTAAGTTCCAGATATCTTCTTCGACTTTGTTGTGATGGCGTGTTGCTTGGCAGCGCCATTCATGATAGCGGCATCCGCTCATCCTCACATACCAGCTTTTGCAGACGAGTGCTTAGGGTACGAAACCAATTTCCGCCACATGTTTCGGGCCATATAGGTATATACAAGTCAGTGCATATACCAATGCCAAGGAATATAGTACCCCGGATTGTTGACCAAAGGTGAGGCGCCGAGCTCGTTATCGGGGGATCTCAAGTCGAAACCACTAGACAAACTCGCAAGCGTACGGATATTTTTTTGAAAGCCTGTAGGTTAATGACACGCTTTATAGAGGTACTGGGCTATAACCCCCCCCCCCCCCCCCCCCCCCCCCCCCCCCGTTCCTTCTCCGTCGTCGCTGGTTGTTGATGTGGTGTCAAAAACGCAGACTAACGCATAATCAAGGCCCGTGGTGAGGAGCTTAACGAGACTCCTGCCTCTCTTCTGCGCGCCGCCAAACTTGTGAAAAACAGGTAATATGCTCTCCGACTTATTTTTGGCAACCCTACGCGGAATCTTCGAGCTTGGGTCACTGCTGAAGTTCTCTTTTGAGTTTGTAGGTAATTGTTAAGAGGAAATTGTGGTGTTGACCCATGGCTATCACACGGTCAGTGAGACCCTAGCGCGTTCCTTGTTTTGTGTTGAATATGAACCTCAGAACGGGGCTGGAAATGAAAAAAAAAAAGGAGAAAAGACCCATAGCCAGAGGCTGGCCGCATGGTAAGTCACGAGTATTATGTTGCAAGAACTCGGACATTGGCGACCCATACTAACTGCACATTAACCAAACTCGAGAATACGGCTCCTGATCCGAAACCGCTTGCCAGCTCCTTCGAGGATCCCTTCAGTTTTCCGTCCTTCGGAGTTCGATGATTTCATCCCCCAACCCCAGCACCACATCCTCATTGCTGCTGCATTCAGTTTCGAATTCTTTGCTGAGGTTCTGGGCTTCGTGAATTGATTGTGCAGACTTATGCCTGTCAGCTTCTTCGGCAGACAACCACTTGGCCATGAGAGTGATGCGGCTGTCGTCGAGTCTCTCTTGACCCATGCTCTTCGTTGGCCACTCGATATGTACGTACAGGTGTCGTGTGCGAATTATGAGAGAATATCCTGGATGTAGACTGATACGTCGAACTTTCCCTTGCTGGAGCGTGATTATCGTGTGTTCAGTACCCCCTGGCGCTGTCGGGCTGGTGCCCGGTGACAAGTCTGTCGGCGTGGGCTTCCTTGGTAGCCTTTCCTCGGTATCAGGATGCAAAACGAAGCTATGGTCTTGTTCCATCTGTTCTGCTGGATGGTTTGAAGCGGCTGGTCGAGACTCATGCGAGACATCCAAACAGCCCTGGGAATCAACGGCTGCTGCCTCAATGTTGTCGTTTGTCTGTGCTGGTTGTGGATCTAACGTTTCCAGGACCGGGGTCGGGGCCACCGAAACGGAGGCTGTACTGACGGTTTGTAGCGAGGAACTTGACCTAATGGTCAAAGTGCTTTCGTTCGGGTAGTGGAACTGGAAAGGGCCATGGCTGTTCAGCAGTGATTTGAGACTCTCTCCTATGGCGCGCTCCAGTGCGTTGGCAAACTCCGCCTCCACTCCCTCCATGGTAGCCAAGTGGACTGCAGGCAGCTTCCACCCTCGGTAGAGCCTCCCATGCGTGCGTGGAATGTAGTATGTCCCGTGGGCACGGAAAAGAGCGTTGCAAAGATAACATGCGCTCTTGCTCGAGGCCACTACGCGCGGCGCAGGGTAACGGGGGCATATCTCGTATTCAAACAGGATCTGGACCTCGGCATGGCATTTGGCACCCCGGTGGATACTTTCCACGTCTTTGGTGAACTTTTTGCTCGCCTTTTGTGTGGTCGTACTGAGTTTCCTGCATATATCGTCCAGAGTTGCTGACAGGCCCGTCGATTTCCCCACGGAGCGAGCGAGTGCGGTTGATAGGTCAGGCGTGTAATTTGCTGGTACGGTGATCCTGAACGTTTCTGGAGGTAGCATGACAGGTGTGGCCCGCATGGCAGCCAAGGCAGGTACTTCCAGAGCCAAAGAACAAAGTTGCTTGCTGATACTTGCGTATTGCCCTAACTTGGCTATTCTGCGAGCCATTGATGATCTGGTGGATGGGCCGAGTGATTTGTTTGGGAGCAGATTAAGGAGGTTACTCAGATTAGTGGACTTGACCAGTCTTCTACAAAGATTGAGGATATCTTCGAGAAGGCACCCCTGACGTTGGAAGTCTCTGCAATCTTCATGATATCGAACCAGTGTTCCCAGATTCTCGAGCTGATCAATGGATGTCTGGTGTTGTGTTCGGGCCCCGATGCTTCGTAGTGCTGTTATGGCATCGCAAAGCGTCTTGGAAAGACATACCCTCTTTCTTCGGCCGGCTCGCGAAACCACAGCTGAGGAAGAGCCCAAAAGGTCCAACACGTTCTGGTGACATAGAGTGATGATCTCACGCAGTACCTGGCTCCTCACTGGCTTGATATCTCGGTGATCTTGGTGCAAGGTTAGCGCCATGTCTTCTTCCGTGGTTTAGATCGCCTACCCTTGGACAGCTTGGCCAACAAGATAAATATGCCATCGAAGCCTTCCACAACTCTACCCAGCATCTGTTGGCCATCTTCTGGGCTTGCTTTGTTGATAGCTACTCGTACGATCAACGCTGGGCCTTCCGATTTCTGCTCCACGCAAACAGCAGTTATGTGATCGGGACTCTTCGTGACTCTTGAGAGGCGGGCAAGGGCTGTGGTTAGGGTCAGCTCCTGTTCAAGGGTCAGGAAACCGCCATCTTTTGCGTTCCTGTCACGTTCCAACACATTCCTCACGTCTCCCCCGGGAACCTCGTTTATTGTCGAGAGTAGTGCAGCATTCTCCGTACATGAGAGCCGAGCTGTGTTTTCCGCAATGGTCATTATCGGGTTTTAGACTAGGGGAGTTGCATGTAGTGTCTAGAGTTACCACCGAGACATGGTGTTTGCGTGTACTTTTGTACGTCGTCTTAAAATTGCCATGGCTCTTTTGATACCCCGTGCTGTTGGAGGTAATGGGGTAATGGCGGGCCTCCGACAGGATGTGGCGGAATATCCAAGGCTGTCCAGCCGAACTGGAGGATCCGTTTGTTCTAGGGACTTAAGATCTTCTTACCACAAATGCTTGCCATAGACAACGTCTAGCGCAATTGGACCTTGCGATACACGCAGTGCCCGTGATGTTTGGTGTGCTCGATTTTCTGGCCGGAAAGGATTGACAGAGGCGACCACAATCGTAGTCATGTGCGTGCCTTTTGTCATTGTATCCAATCTACGTCGATAGGGAACCACGTATAGGGCAACTGTATAGCAGTACCGGTAAGGACACTGCGACGGCACTATGGCTTCACCTGAGTTATTGCAGTCCTCCCATGTCCGCGTCCTGTCACGCTCCCGCGTTTCTAATCTTTTCCCTCCGCGAACAGTTGAGTGGGTTCCCAGATCTCTTTTCGCTGTGGTATAACCGAACGTGTTGCCCGCATAGTAGACAGCGCGCGTGTTTAGTCTAAAATCAATTGTGATGGGTTCATTCCTCATGTTCTTGCCGTATCAATGGTATTCGGCACAGTGGCTCTGAAAATATGGGCAGATATGCCATGTGCCAACCCCCGGGGCTTTTTGGCAGGCTGCCAGATAATCAGAACCATGTGACTCGGGCCAATGTGTAGGAGACCCCCCTTGAAGGAATACGACGAGGTAATGCCACGTGCCACGATACGATACACCAAGGAGCATGAATACCACGTCACGGATGCCCTGTGACCAACACAATGTGGGTTTGCAGCTGCTACCAGACTGGGCCGCGCGAGCCATGTACTGGGAGCTGGACACACGAAGCTGGCTGATCTGCATATCTCCTGTGCGCCATGCTCGCTTTGGCGGGAAGAGGCCGAACGGCACCAAGGGCCCCCTCATGGATCCCGTCGGAGTGAAACCGGCGATACTTGGCCCTTGCTTCTCCCAACCACAGCTTAACAGACCCGGTTGACGATCGTGCCGCTCCCCGGATTGGCGTTATTGTCCACACCACCCCCGGCCGCCAGGTCGTCCTGCGAGAGCGTGCGGTCGTAGCATCCGCACGACCACAGAGGGTGCTGACCAGAGCCGCCAGGTGTGTTGATGAACATGCCCTCTGCGTACCTGCCGCTCGGGAGCCATTGGCCGGGCATATTGGTGCTATTCCCGGTCAGGCATATGCTGGTACACTGGTCGAGGACGGCTGTTTGCTTGTTGTCCAGCCAATCGACCTGCCGCACCACGTGAAGCTGCTGCAGTCCGGCCCGGTTGGCTTTGTTGATGTGCCAGATGCCTTCACCGGCCCTATCGATGGTGCTGCTGGTGGCGGCAACCAACGAGGAGCACTGTGTGGGTGTGTCGTCGCGACGGACCTCGGCCGGTGGCTGAAGGGGGCCCGAGGGGGCAGCCACGCACACCGAAGCGGCAAAGACGAGCAGGGTGGCAGCAGCAGGAAGAAAATGCATCGTTCCGGGAGGGGGGTAGGTGTTGGCGAATGGGTTGAGTTGACGGTCAGATGAGGCGTGGAACCAGACAAGAGACGGCACGTGGGGACGTATATATAAAGACGGCGCGTGGGTGTTGCAACTAACTAACAGACCAAGTGGGCGGGTGCGTCGCGTTCTAGTCATACACAGTCCTCTATCTGGAAACAGAGGCAGAGAGGAACCCGGAGCGCCCTCGCTGCAGGGCCTTGTATATCACGAACCGGCCGAGGGGCGCCTGTGGTCCGCAGGAGGCTGGTCGACGTAGATGGGAGAGATTTGCAGGTATGATTACGTACGGCCGTGCCGAAGTTGTGAAAACCATCTCACTTAGGCAAGTCTTTGCGCTGCATTGGCGGCCAATATTAAAATGTTGACGCCGATCTTGGGGGGGGGGGGGGGGGGGGGGGATAAGGGCGGGACCTTTGCCGTCCATGTCTAGGTGTCTCCAGGATAGCGACGGTCCACCTCCTGGGGTGACGACAGACACCGCAGTTGTTTTTGCTAGCCTGGAGCTGGGGCGCTGGCTCTTGGTCCATACATGGATGCTCGAAGAGGCCGTGAAACCACCTGGAAGCGATTAGTAGTGGATGGTAGCCCCGACGGTAGGATGGGCCCTGTCTGGACACCCCGACTTGCGACTTGCTAGCCCTTGCATCAGTAAGGCGCGATGATGAACACATGCGTGCAGCCGGGCGACTCAGCGGCTCCTGTACCGCATACTGAGCAGACTCTACGGGGGCATGCGGCCTACCGGTGCGCCAGCATGGATGGAAAAGGGGTTTGTTTCCTTCCTTGCGCTTTCTCGCGCCCTCCAGCCCCGACGGGGCCTGGCCTGATACCTGTTGCAAGTGCGATGGGAAGGTACGGAGGAGGCGAGGCAAGACGCAGTGGGACCCCTGTCGTATGGAAGTCCGGAGTACGGAGTACAGCGAGCGGGCGGCGGTACGTACTGGCTCGACAGTCCACCACTGAGCAAGCGTGGATCTGCATCCGTCCACCCATCCATTCCATTCACCCCGTCTGGGCAACTGTGCTGGCTTCCATGCTCCGACCCACGCGGAGCCAAGAGCGATGGCCCGTGCGCTCCCATCCCATCCCAGTCTTGCTGTTGTGTTGCAGCTGCTGCTTTCGGGGTCGGCTGGTGGTGTGCGCTTGCGGTTGCGGCTGCCACGGCTGCTGCTGCTGGCGCCGCCCGCCCGCTTTTGCGCCTTTGCCTTGCCTTGCCTTGCCTGCTTCCTCTCTGCCTGCCGGCCTTGCCTCGAATCGCCGTCCATGCTTACTTCCACCCTCTGCCCCGTCCCATCCTCTGACCTCCAGTGGATTTTTCCAGCCCATCGCGTCTCTTCTGCGAGCCCCAGCAGGCCACGTCCGTCTGCCACCCGACTCCTCGAACCATTCAGAGCGGAAGCGCCGTCGTTTCCCTCGATCCCGCCAGCGCGCCTTCCTTGGGCCCTTCCGCGCTGCATCCCTCTGGCTCGCGCAGCATCCGCCGCGACTTTGGCTTCCAGGCCCGAACCGCATACCACCCAGCCCCGTTGAAACCTCGTTCGCCCGACTTCGAGCGTCCCTTTGCGCCCCGCCAGCCACCGTCGCATCCCGCCCGCCTGGTCCGTCCAACCCGCCTGGTAGACGCGGTCGTGCTGCTTCGCATGCCGCACGCCTTCCCTTCTCTCGACTGCCGGTCGCCCGCCGTTCCGCATTGCCTCCCTCGTTGACGCCTTGCCTCTGACCAACGCGCCGCGTGGTGGAAGGGGGACCAGGCCAAACGGCACCCGGTGTCGCCATGATGGAGAACGCCGTTCAGAACGGCATCGCCACCAACCATGACAGAAACGGCAACGGAGTCTTGGCTTCGAAACCGGCCGCTTCGGCCCAGCCCCACGGTGCTGCCATGGCGAATGGTGCCAATACCGGCACGTCGAACCCACGGCGCATGAACGATCTGCCCGACGAGATCCTCCACATATCCGACGGCTTTATCCCCGTTGCCGACATCCTGTCGAAGCTTGCCCAGAAAACACACAACCAGCTCCAGATTAAGCTCTTGGAACTGGCCAAAATGCCTCTTCCTGTGGCCGCGGTGAATGGGAACTCGGGACACTCGGATGGCCAACTCGACGACAGGTCGACCGAGAACCTCGCCAGAAAGTCGACGCTGCTCGAATTTGTCCAGGACACGCATGCCAAGTTTGTCAAGGCTCTGGTCATTGCTGCGTGGAGCCGGAACGCGGCCACAGTCAGCAAGCTGATCGACGTGATGAGCTTCATGACGCTCAAGCTCGGCTTCTACGAGGCTGCCCTGGAGAAATTAATCAACATGAAAAGGGACCTCACGTACGCGCGCATCCCGTGCCCCGATCTTCAGACTGCCCTTCAAGTGCTTTCGGCCGGCGAGGCCTCGTGGATGCCCGACTTCGGTTACGTCGCACCGCCGCCCCTTTCGGCCCGGGAACAGATGAAGTGGGTGAACGAGCTGAACACGCTGCTCTCGATACGCCTCAACGTGGAGGATCACGATAAGATTCCCTATTATTTTCGCGACTACAGCATCGAGTCGGGACGTGTGACGTTTCGCGTTGAAGGAGAATTCGAGGTTGATTTGACAATTGCCGACGACGACTTTGAGAAACAGTATTGGTTCATCGACTTCCGCTTCTTGTTCACGCCTGCGCCCATGGGGCTTACCGATGTCGTGCGCTTCGAGATAGAGGCGCTCGTCAACGAGGCCCTGCAGAATGATGGGCTGCAGGGTTGCTACAACGTTCTACACGAGTTTGTCCTGACCCACAAGATCACGGAATACGTGCGACAGGCCTTCCAGATGGCGAGAGGTCTCTGGTCCGACACACTCAAGGTCGAACGACTTAACCGGGCTATGTCGATCCAATACTGGACCAATCGTCTCTCCTCGGAAGGCCCGAATAGTTGGATCATTCTCGGGGTTCACAGTGGCAAGGTGCCAGGGGTAGCCCCGCACCCGAAACATAAGAGCCATCTCACAGTGCGTTGGTTCCGTGATGGAAAAGAGGCCAAGGATGCGGATATCCCCATTGACGGTGCCGAAATATCCACCGAAGCACTGCTCAGGCGCGTCATCGCCCGGCATACCGAGCACATCCTCTCCGGCCTCCACGGGAAATTGCGCAACAAGACTCGTTACCTGAAGCGAGAATCGTCCTTGGGCTTGACCGTATCTCTGGACGACCCGGCCGAATCGGCGCTGAAGATGCAGCTTACACGCAACGAGCTGCTTACCCTGAGGATTGTCCCGATGACCGGCCTGTGCTCCATGGCCCCGCAAACGGCAATTGTCGGCGAAGCTGAGGCACTGCTGAACAAGACGAAGAATTTGGTTGAAGAGGGAATTAACCCGCTGGAGAAATTGAGATGCCGCTGTATCGTGAACGAGATCATGCGCCGTGGAATCAGCACGGGATGGACGAATGTGAAGGGCCCAGTGCGACCCGACGATGTCAAACCTTTATTGCAGACGAAAGACCCGTTCCAATCCGCCTGGTTCCAAAGGCGCGGATGGCCCTCGCAGTGGTACTTGATGCTGAGCTTGAGCGGTGGCGGAGATCGCTGGTGGCTGGTAGAAGTGTAAGTGCCAACACCAGCCCTGATGTGCGTCTCAAGACTAATGGTAACGCAGCTCGAACAGCACCAGGGTGCCGCGGATATCAACATACACGCAAGTCCTTCTCAGTCCCGGTATCCCTGATTTTACCGACCAGTTCTTTTGGAACCTCACCCACCTCAGTGCCGCCATGATCTCACACGTTGTCGACTTGAAGACATTGCATCTGAAGAAGATCAAGCATGCCGTTGCCAACCCGCGGAATTGCTCCCTTGCGCCACATATGAAGCTCCCCGCCGTGTTCATGCGGCTTTCTGACGTTGCCAAGTTGCGACCATCTGCCCGATCAATGCGCATATCCTGGGCCACCGACTTCGTACAAATTGTCTTCAAGGGTGTTGAGAAGTCGTCACGGACGCGCAAGCCTATGTCGCCTGTAAAGGACAGCCTGGACGCCCAAGACCGAAAGCCTGGCCCCCCAGTGCTGGACATGGAAAAGGAGTCTCTGGTCACCCTCGTCGAGGCGCGTTTCCAAGTGGCCGACCATGCGAGATTTAGCTTGCTCCGGGGTAATGTCGAGCGGGATGTCGCTTTCAACCCGCGGCTGGGTGTCTTTGCGCTGCGTCTCAAAGCACAAGTGGGCACAACCATCATGGAAACGCTCGGCCATCGACTGCAAGCCATCGAACGACTTGTTGACTGCGTGGATGCCATCGCACGAAGCAGATGCGATATCAAATGCGAAACCATCACGCTCGCCCGCGTGGTCTTTAGCTACAGCGATGCCATTGGCCGGACGGCCGCGTCAGGCGCCGAGGCCGAGGCTGAGGCCGACGTGCAGCGTTGGAAAGCAACCTTGGATCTCCGCAACGACCGAATCAACATGACGTTGGACAAAGAAAACCCGCATTTGCGAGTGTTGGATCTGTTCGACAACCTCATTAACTCGGAGCTCGGCTTCAAAAATGTGCCGCAGTATCTCGCATACACGCTTCCCGTGCTGAAGGCACTGGACAACATTGAAGCCAAGTGGCGCGTCGCCGACATGAATCAGCACGGCCGGGTCGAAATGTTCCATGAGCATCTAGATTGGTTTAACGTGCGCTACACGCTCTCAGGGACGGACAAGGGCAGTCCGCGGCAGATGACGCTGCGGATCAAACTTCGTGAACGCAAAGGCCAGCCGTGGTGGATGATAGCACAAATAGAGCCAAAGCCAGAGGCAGGTGCTCCCGGCGAGTTCCAGTCAGCTCTGGCCAAGGTCTGGGGGATGGACCATGGCGGCCGTTGGAAGTCGTTCAAGGAGGGCGCAGCATGTCAAGCCAACGACAACATGGGCGTTCTACTGGGGGCTGTAGATGATGCCGTTCGTGAGGTGGCTAAGAAGACGCCTTCTCCGTTGATGACGAAACAGGCCCCAGCCAAGGCGCAGCCCCCGGCTAAGAGCCGGCCGATGAACCTGAAGCTGCCGGAGACGGCGGCAAATAGGAACCGGGCGCAGCAGCCGCCGCCCCGAGAAAATGTGGTGGTGCTCGACGACTAAAGAAGCGTCGTCCCACTTGCATTCGGATGTACACAGATACTGGCACGCGAAGCCGGGAGGGGCGGCGTATTGAATTTGAGATACCCAGGATCATAGGGCGCATACATGGACGCTAGTGCTATCAGCCGCGCGCGTGTTGATTAACGCCGTAAAGTACGGTTACGAATAGATGCATCTGAATGCCCCTCCCCCTTGGTATCGTTTACTTGATCCGTGACGCAGATGGTGGAAAAGGGGGGATTGGAGGAACGGGATGGAAGGGGAGAGGAATGTAGCAACAAGTGCTCGGCTGCGCTTCCTTTCCCTCCTATGTTCTTGCAACCGGATGCCATAGCAACGTTGGGTTGGTGGGGTGGTGCTGAGGTGCATCCCGCGGAAGCATCCATTACTTGGAGACCGTTGGACTGAGGCCCAATGTTTGGGGAAAGGGCCGTCTGCACACCGCTTCCCGCGAGCACCGTCCTTTGTCCGTACGAAAATACGTGCCAGTGAGGGGGGGGGGGGGGGGGGGGGAGGACCTTCCCAGGGCCACAGAAGGGAATAGTATTGAAGTTATAGGCCGGCTGGGTGCTGCTCCAAACCATCCAAGTATCTGGCCCATACGTGAGCTGTGCTATGTCAACACCCGCGTGGTTCGGGGCAAACAGCAGCAGTGATCCTTCCCCCGACTTTGGATAGTTCCTGGCCAGTTTATGGGGCAGGCCGGGGACTATTACTAGGGAAGTGTGTAAGCATGTACTTTACCAGGTACTCTTGTCGTGCGGAGTGGAAAAGTGAAAGCCCCAGTCCACCCGTGTCTGGTGCATACGACCAAAGTAGTAGGTAAACGGACCCCTCAACGAGGTAGGTCGGTGGAACCGCTTCTAAACAAGCCAACACGACCGTCAACGTTACCTGGCTCTTCTGACGTAGGCCCTGGACAAGGCCTGGGCCTCCTTGGTCGAAGCATGTAGTTAGTACCTTTGGCCTTGGCGATTTCTCTCCCTGCCCAAATACTTACTTACACAGCAGCTAATACATTGTAGCTTGGTCAGCCTACGGTACCCCTGCTGTCTTGTAATCCGGCCACTCACTCACTAGCTGGGTGGGGTGACCGGTTCGAAGTTTTCCTGATGGAAGCCGCGAGGGGAAAATCTCCGACTGGGCGCGGGTAAGTGCGGCACGTCCTTTTACCGACCTGGTCTTTATCGTGACACAGGCTGACCTGGCCTGTACGACGGGAGCTTTCTTCTGTGCTCTGACGACGCCCTAGCTCCTGAGCTGAGCTCGTCCAATGGGGGTGGGAAATTGCGAGCCTGCCCGCTTGCCAACAGGGCTCCGCTATCAGCGAAGTGCGGGATCGAGCGGAATCCGTCCCCGTCTCCGCACGCCGTACACGTAAAAGGGCCCCCCTACGGCTTAGCTACGACTCTACATTCTCCATAAAGCAACCGCAGGACGGCCAGACGACGGCCCTGCTATTGCTTCTACGGTGATTGCACCAACGACCGTTGTCGCCGCCGCCGCCGTCGGCATTCTGCTTAGGCCCAGCGCCAGCGGCCGAAGGGATGGACCCGGGACAGTCGCCGCCGCCGCCGCCGCCGCCGCCGCCGCACGCGCCTCTAGCGCCGCGTTCGCGTGCGAGTCCATGGCATCTGGCCGGCTTTACCTTCATTGCGGCCGACCCAATGTACACAGAGGGCATCCGGGAGACGCTACAGCACACGACGTTCATGCCGCGCCGCAAGTCCCACGGTGAGCGCGATAGCATGTTGCGCTACCGGACAAACTTGCGCTTCATCTTCGAAGCCGTCGAGCACTTTGGTGAATTCTGGGGTCGGAGGGACTTTTGGTCCCGAATTCTGGAATTGCTCAAGTTCCCTCACCCAACCACGCCCGGCATCCTTCAGGACATTGTCAAACGGTATTGTTTGGCCCGGTTGGAATGCTGCGAAAGGATCACGAGACATGCTCCCCATGACTTCAAGCTGCGGGCCCCCAACAGAATTGCCGAGTTGGCTGACCGAATCAACGACCTATACCGACACGATCCCGAGTGTATCCCGTTCGCTGATTGGAAGCGCCGACAGCAGAAATGGGCCGCTAGGATGTACAGAGTCTTGTGCGACCAGGGCGTTCATGCTGCCCAACTGGCCGACAGAACGTGTGCCCCGGAGCTCCTTGACGATCGCCCGACGTCGTGGCCCCGTCCGCCTCCCTTCAGCCCCGCGGCTTCCGATTCCGACCAAACCGCTCCGGTTTCGACATCACCGTCGCTCAACGCGCGCCAATCGTGGGAGATGGCCTCACCAAGAGACGGCTCAGCTCCGGACTCTCTCCTGGGGCCGAGACCGTCTCCGGCCAAGGCCGGCACAAGCAAGGAAGGTCCGAGCAAGACCACAGAGGCGTCAGCTACTAGTGTGGGGGGCGGCGACAAAGCAGGAACAGAGGTCGAATCAAGAGCAGGAGCAGAATTGGAGGCCCCAGTAGAAGCAGGGGCACAAGCAAGAGAAGACCCTGCTGTCCAGTCTCCAGGTGATCTCCTGGCTTCTTATTCAACCCCAGCAGTGCCTGCCGGTACCCCTCCCGATCGGGACGCTGCCTCCAGTCAGAAAAGAGCATTGGAAGACGCTGACGAGGTTGGCCTGTCGAGAAAACGGCTTGCCACGGAGACGAGCATAATCATCAAGGATAAACCCCGGGATGAGCATGATGCGGCTCGCCACCAGCCCGCGCAAGCCCCGCCTCAGCTCGACAGCTCAGATATCACAAATGGGGCCTCTCAACAACAACTGCCGGTTGCTTCGGACGCGGCCACGGGTGGGCAAATCGCCAATGACGCCGGCGTCACCATGGGCCCTGCTAAGAACCAGGGCCCGGGCGATGCTTCCCAGACGGCCGACATGGTCCAAGACCTTCTTATGAGCCTTGAAAAACGTCAGCGAAAGCTTGAAGAGCTTGAGGCTTCCATGGGCGCCATGCAAACCAAACTGGCCCATCGCGCAGCGGAAAGCACGCGAGTGGACAAACTCGAGTCGCAGCTGAAGCAACTGCAACGTGCGTTAGATAACCGTATGGTCGATCCAAAACGGATCGAAGGACTGCATGAAAGCGTGGACGACATCAAACAGCACTTAATTGCCGAGCCTTACGTGAAGATGAGACTGGACGAGGTGGATTCAGCAGTGCACAGAATCCAGCGTCAAGTGGCCGGCCACGCTACAGCGATAGGCCAAGTAGGCAGGATCCAGTCCGACATAGCCATGTTCAGGGCGGAACAAAGCAAGCAACTGGCGGACAAGAACATCTTTAATTATGTGGATGGCCAAGTTCGTACCGCAAAAGACCAGCTGATGGAGCAGACACAAGGAAGTATTCTGAAGTTGGACGAGGCCATGGAGAAGAGAATGCAGGTCTTGCGGCGGCACGTGGATGAACAGATGGTCGCGGCGGCGCCCAAGGACGCCGAGGACCCGAGGGTGACGGAGGTGCAAACCCAGCTGAGCGAGATCCAGGAGCAACTCCGCCGGCAAAAGACGGCGGTCACAACGCCATCGCCACTCGAGAATGCGCTTCTAGAAGGCCTCGACGCGCACAAATTCATCGACAGGACGACGTACGAGCTGGCTAAAACCCGCACGGCGCTTCGAGCCAAAGTACGGGAGATGGATGCAGCCGGTATACCCGACAACGAACCGAAACTCATTCTCTCGGAGATCTCGTGGGAGATCAGCCAAATTCTCGAGGTAATACGCAAACGCACCAAGCGGCTGCACGAGAGCGAAGCCAACGAGGCCACGAAGAAGGACTGAAAGAGCTGGTTATTTCCGAGCACGGCGAGTTGTGCAAGAAATACCCTGCAGAAATGATTTGTGGTAACACATGATACCTTGGCTCGAAATGGGAATATAAACCGGTGGTAATCGCCGCTGGATCTCCCGCAGAGGCTTGGAACCTTGCGTACTTGGGGTGCCTGGATATCATTCGAGATAGTGGCGGCCACTTGCGATGATACACGCGAGAGATGACGCGATGGTATGCGGAGAGCGAAGGAGGGGACGGAGACAGCACGAAACCGCACGCACTTTTGGCTCAGCACAGCCCGGGCTTCAAGTACCGGAGGCTCGGGGGCGGAGCGACGGCAGCAGCCAGGATTGACTTGATTGCGGGGAAACGGAAACGAAACGAGGGTTGGGCCGTAGCCGGTATCCATGCTGGAACCGGGCCCGCGACCCGCGAAGCTCGCGCCAATCGAAGAGGAATCCGACGCCGGCCGTTTCGTTTTCGCTTTTCGAAGCGAGTCCCGCCCCGACCCTGTCAGTATCGAGACGGCGGGCGAATCTTCAGACGGACGGAAGGGGGGGGGGGGTGTAGGCCAAGCATTGTCGATGGCCCGTGAAACCAAAACCCGGCTTGCTTTTGTTATGCAGGCGGACCGACCCCTACAAAGTCTTCTTCGACCCGCCGGCGATGTATTGGTGGATTGAGACTGTTTTCAATATCTCTCCATCTTTCTTCTCCTCGGCCCGCCAATTTACTGTTACCAACACCACGTACCCCTGAGGGCAGATCCAGCATCGCCCCACGTAGTAGCATCCAGACCACCACCACACGCACCATCATCATCATGGCTAGTGCGTAGCAGCCCATGATGGCGGCAAGGTTTTCTTGCCCAGGGGGGGGGGGGGGGGGGTCCTTCGTTTTCGCAGTCTTGGTTTCCGTTTCGCGGGAAGAAGACTGAGAGGGCAGCGGTGAAAAGGGGGGGGGGGGGGGGGGGGGGGGGGGGGGGGGTGGCGGCTGGACCGCCTCCTTGCGCCTTTTCTTACTCGTCCGTGCCTGGCCACGGAAGGCCTCTCCGATGCCCCTTTCCGGGATATATTGTCATGCCAAGCACACAACCGAGCTCACAACCGAGCTCACAACCGAGCTCCGAGCAGCACGGGCGCCGACGAGACACTTTGGACAGGTAAAGTATACACGCGGGGCGGCGAGAACCGCACCGGGCGCATATTATGTGCATACTTGTGTATTTCCCGTGTATCCTCGGCCCGTCGTCTGGATAGTACACCGTGTTCTCTCCAAGTCTGCTGCTCTGTGGCGCAAACCCCAACCACGCTCCCGCAGTTTCCTAAATCCACCCACGACCCAACTCCTCGTCCGTTTCTCCCTCCTGTAACCATAAAAATAGAGCGCCACCGTGGCATCGTGGGGAAGGAAAAGGAAGAGCCGAATGCTTGACTCTTTTCCAGAGTTCAAGTTTTTTTTTTAGGGTTTTTTTTTCAGTTGGTCAGGCCGAAACTGTCGCGCACGGCGGCGCCGAAGCGCTCGATAGCCAGGTCCATCTGCTTGGCCGAGGCGGCGGCGAAGGTGGTGCGGAAGAAGAGCTCGCTTAGGGGCCGGTCCGGCTCGGCGCGGAACCAGGAGCCGCGGCACAACAGCACGCCCTTGTCGATGCTGGCGTCAAAAATGTCCTCCTCGATCTCGAGCAGCGTGCGGGAGCTGGCGTGGGGGTGTTTGGTGTGGTCGACTTGGAGCCAGAGCTGGGGGAGATGAATTAGTTGGCCTACGTCTTCCCCTGGGGGGAAGGGGAGCGGCGAGACTCACAAACATGCCGGCGGCGGGCGGGGTCCAGGTCACAATGTCGTATGGGAGGTGCTTCTCGCAGGCGGCCAGCAGGGCGTCGCGGCGGTGGGCGTACTCGGTGCGCAGGTGCATGAGCCAGCGCAGGTAGCCGTCGTGGCCCCATTCCTCGTCGAGCAGTTTGTAGAGGGCGGCCTGGCTGAAGCCGCTGGGGCCCTGGCTGCAGCACTCGGCGTGGCGGATGTAGCGGTCGACGATCTGCTCGCTCGCCGTGATCCAGCCGACGCGCGAGCCCGGCACCACGACCTTGCTGAACGAGTCGTGCCGCATCACGCGCCCGTCCACGTCCATGCTCAGCAGGCTCGGCACCAGCCCGTCCAGGAAGGCCTGGGGGTCCGCGGGGTCGGCGGCGGCGGGCGTGCCGTACGGCTGCATCTGCAGGAAGTAGTAAGGCTCGTCCTCGAGGATGAAGACGTCGTGGCGGCGGCACACGTCGTAGATGGCGCGGCGGCGGGCCTCGCCCTGGGTGGCGCCCGTCGGGTTCTGGCCCGAGGGCACCGTGTACAGCAGCCGGGGCCGGCGGGCGCCGCGGGCCGTCTCGTCCCAGTTGGTTAGTAGGGCATCCATGCGGTCGGGCCGGAGGCCCTGCTCGTCCATGTCGACGCCGAAGACGCGGATGCCGAGCGGCGCCGCCGTCTCGAGGGCGGTGCTGAAGCTGAAGGCCTCGGTCAGCATGCTGTCGCCGCGGCCGCGGTCGCAGAACATGCGGTAGGCGACCTCGAGGCTGCCGGTGCTGCCGATGGTCAGGGCGCAGCGCCAGTCGGCGTACGGCGGCTGGTGCACGAGCTCGCTGTGCTCCGTCACCCAGCGCACCAGCTGGGCCGAGCCGACTGACTGCGCGTAGTTGAGCGCGATGGCCAGGTCGAAGACGCCGTCCCGGTCCGCCACGTCGTGCTTGCCCATGGTGATGTCCTTGAGCCCGCTGCTATGGCTGAAGTCGGGCGCCGTCGGCACCGTCAGCGTGAGCGCCTCGACCGGGAAGTTGTCGGCATCCGGGAGCCCGCCGCCCAGCGACACGAGGCCGGGCTTCTTGAGGTGTTTGGCCGCCTGCTTGAGCACGCACGGCTTGCGGGCCCTCGATTCGGGGCTGAGAAGATCTAGGCAAGACGGCGGCGTCAGTCCCAGGCCCGGCGGGGAAGGGGGAGAAGACCACCCGACGACTTACGGTCCCACCGCTGGGCTTTCGGCTTGGCGTAGGCTTGCTTCGGTCCTCGTAGAATCAGCACCGGCGCCGGCATGATGGAAACAGGAGGGGCGGGGGCGGGGGCGAGGGGCTGCGCACGGGCGACTTGAACATGTCGCTGTCCGAATACGAGGCCGTGGGGGCGACCAGCTTGCCGGCCTTCGCGCGGCGGGCCCGGATGCCGTCGACGGTCAAGGGCTCGCGGGCCTGCTCGCCCACGGCGGCGTCCTGGGCGGCGAGCTCGACGCCGCCGACGCTGGAGGGCGCGGTGCGGCGGGGGGTCATGGTGAAGGGACGCGTGGGCGTCTTCGGGGCGGCGAGGGTGGTGGTTGCGGTCGAGGTCAGCGAGTGCGTCGCCCAGCAGCCGCCCCCGCGGGAGAGGAGGCGCCGTGCCGGGGCGACGGCGACGGCCGGCCTGATATACATGGCCGATGGCTGTCGACGCACGGGGCGATGAGCAGGCGACAGGCCACGCGACCCCCCGGGTCCTGGTCGCGGTCGGGTCGAGGGAGGATCCCTGCAGCGGCCCTCCCCCGCAACGCCCTGTCGTCGCCCGGGCTGCGCCTGCCCGCCCATGCCACGGCCGTGTGCGGAGGCGCGGCCCGCGGCTAGCCGACCCTAGCCAGCCGGGTCAACGCTGCAGCGGCTGGGTTATGCCGTAACCATGACCCAATGGCCACAGGCCGAGTCATCGTCCAGGGCAAGCGGGCCGCCCAAAGGCCGCGTCGCCGTGGGTGTACGTATCCACAGGCAGCGAGTGTCCCCTATGCATGCCGTTCCCGGCGGTCGGGGCTTCCAGACCCATGGGCAGGGCGTGCGCGACATGCCTTTCTCGGGCCTCGTGGCGGCAAGACCCACGAGAGGGCGCGTGTGACATGCCCCCCCCTCCCCCCTATATCTATATGGATCCTGTCCGTATCTACACATGTACCCCCGCCGACGTGCGGGCCCTCCCGCTCCCCGTGGGCCACAAGCGGCCTTCCCCCTCTCTTCACGGCGTCGCCCCTGGTGCGCAGAAGCCCGTAGGCAAGCAAAAGGATGATTAGGATTAGCCGTGGTGCGAGGGCTTTTTGGGACCCCCGCCCGCCATGCGGCAGCTTCGCTCGAGTGAAATACCCATGCATTCGCTCGCTCCCTCGCTGTTCGGCCCCCTCCCGGCCTGGCCGCCCACTTTCCCACCCCCGCTCGTCGGCATCGTATCCGTGCTCCTCGGTGGTATACAAGTATGTAAGCAAATGCCAAACGCTGTCCGTAGCTCCGTCTATGCATAACGTCATATCCAAGCCTGGATCCCCAAACGCCCTCTAACCAAGTAGTAAGTGACCTTTCGGCTGCTGCCCGCCTTTTTGCCAACATGCCCCCGGGTTCGCTATTTGCCGTCGGCACGCCGCCCTTCCCTCGCGGCCCGGGGCCCCGCCTAGGAGGGGACGGCGAGGGCGACGAGGGCGCTCGCCAGCAGCAGCGCGGGCGACAGGACCAGCGCGCGGGCGCCGCCGTCGGGCACGACCTTGCCCGAGGGCGTCATGCGCCAGCCGTCGGGCAGGTTGGCCGTGCCCTCGTAGTGGTTGGTGCCGGTGCCGCCGCCGATGCCGCCGGCCGGGACGGTGGGCGAGCCGCCGGTGGGGGCGGAGGCGACGGCCGTCGTGGTCAGGGCTCCGGCGCCGCCGGCGTTGCCGTAGACCTTGCCGTCCTCGGCCTGGATCGACTGCCACGTGCCCGAGGTGTCGCCGTACTTGTAGGCCTTGCCCGTGCTGTAGTCGGTGACGGAGAGGCTCCGCACGTGCATGCTGAAGGGCCCCTGCGAGTAGTCGGTCGGCCCGCGCGCCCAGCCGATGGTGCCCTGCGGGTTGCCGGGGTCGCCGCCGGACCAGGCGCCGAACTTGACCTGCATCGGCGTCTGTGGGTACTGGCCCGGCTGGGCGTCGTCGTACTTGAGGGTGCGCACGACGGTGCCGCCCACGGTCCAGACGATGCGGTTGGGGTCCCAATCAATCGTGTACTTGACGAACTGGGCCTGGTTGTGCGGCGCCGGGTTGAACTGGCCGCGGTTGTAGTTCTCCGTGATGCCCTTGCCAAAGTAGTTGGTCTGGATCTCGTAGTCGTCGGCGCCCAGCCATTCGCAGTCGATCTCGTCCAGCGTGTCGGACTGGAGCACCATGGTCGACACAATGCCGTCGCCCGGCGCCGCCTTCAGTTCGAACTCGACCCGGCCAAACATGATGTAGAAGATGGACGTCAGCTGCGGCGCGTCGCCCGACTTGGCCACGGTAAAGGTCACGCCGTCGGAGCCGTAGGTCGGCTCGCCGCCCGACGCCGTGAACGAGTTCACCTCTCCCTGGGTAAAGTCGACGTTGATCTTCATGCCGAGGGCCCTGTTGGGCTCGCAGGCTGCGCAGCCGGTCAGTCGCCAGGATGGAAGGGGGGCAAAACCAGGCCAGCAACATACTTTGGTGCAGCGGGTTGCAGGCCGACCACGTCTGGGCGATGGCCGGGCTTGCGAGCAGAGCGGCGGCCACCGTCGCCGCCGCCGCCGCCTGCCGGGCGAAGACCACGACCATGTTGGGCGGGCAGACAAGCCAAGCCCCAAGCTAGAGGGACAGAGCGAGAGAATGAAGACGACCTCGACGGCCAACAACGACAGCAACGCGCAGGTACGGTTGGGCCGCTACGGAGCAGAGAGGGTCTCGTGGAACAGCGAGGACGAGGACGGACGCATGCACGATGCTATTCTGGGCGACGGAGGGGCGTACGAGAGAAGAAGAAGGGGTGCACAAGCGCCGGGCGAGCGCAGGGAGAAAAGCGTCTTTTGGAGCGGAAGGGGCGGGCGCAAGAGCAGGGAATGCGCGGGATTCGCTGCCGCTTGCCAGCCACCCGCTAGCAACCATCGTCATACGTTCCGCGGCCCGTCTCGAGTCCTCGACTTGCTTCCCGCGCTGGAGGGTCGCGTTGCAGGCATTCGGCCGGGCGGGGCTCTCCCGCCAGGGGGGAGGGGCGAAGAGGGAAACACGAGATGGGCAAAACCGGGCTTGGGGGGGGGGCGCATCGCATACGTCGTTGCTGTGTAGGTATGCGGCGTGATGCGAATTCAACGAGGTTGGGAATCCCCCCCACCGCCGACCCTGGCCCCAAACCCGGCAATGGATCCATCCAATCCATGCGCCAACCGACTTGCCCAGAACCACCCAAGCGACTGGGCCCGGACCCACCGGCTGCCGGCCATGGAAGTAATGGATACCAGCCCGTTTGTACCGGGGGGTAGGTTGGCCAGCGGCACTGCTATCTCTGCATCACGACGACGCTGGTGAGCATACCTATCCATCCATCCATCCATCCGTCTATATGCACAAGTCAGGTCCCGTGCCTGGCCCAGACGCCCTGCGTCTCTGCGCGCTAAGCGCCCGGTGTTCGGCTGCCCCTCCGTACGGCGTACCAAATAGCACCGAGGGGGGCCCACAGCAGCCATCCCCAGACATCTGACCTGGAAAGCCACCGCGCCCTGGCCCATCCCTCGCCAGAAGCCTTCTCTCCGCGGCCCCGGCAAACGCGGCGAGCTCGTCGCTCCTTGGCGGGTCCGTGGCCCAGCCGTGGCCCAGCGGCGGCGCTGGCCACACCGTCGCCGGTCACACCGTCGCCGCCCTCGAAAGCCTTGGCGCGTGAGGCTGTGTGCCCATGGGGTGCGGCCAAGGGTTGGCGGTCTCTGGGCGAAGAACACGGGGAAAGAGGCCGCGTTAGACCAGGACGCAGACCCAACATAGCACCCGTCGAAGTTTTCCATAACCCGGCAAAACGCCCCATATTCTCCATGGTGCCACCACATGTTCCTGGGTTGGGCGGTGTATATTGCGCGAGAACAGAAAGGCGAGGGGAGAGAAGCCATCGTCACAGACACGGTGGCATGAAGGCGGGCCGTGACATTTGCTGTTGTCATTGCTTACTTTTCAGAGCTCTGTACGGTAGGTAAAGCACTTCGAGGGAAGAGGCAAGGCATGGCATGTGCCTACTTCGGGTAGATACAACACAAAGCTTGAATACCGGGGGCAACCAGACTCGCCTCTCGCGTGTTACCAGACACCCGGACCAGTATCCCGACGAAAAGACACCAATCAGTTCTCCACTTGGAAGCAACCAGCCACCACAATAGGTAGGCAGGGATACAGCATCACGCAAGGAACCCGTCGCCCAGACGCAAAGGCTTCGGGGCTTCGTCGTCCACCACGGCGTCCACCTGTTTCGACAACCGGGGGCAGTCAGCTATCATACATCGGAAGACTACATACGGCGGCGAGAGTGTCTGTTACGCCCCCCCCCCCCCTATTCCATTTTCTCGTGCCTTGGTGGTGATACAACTCACCTCGAGCTCGACGAGCGCGTCTTCCTTAGCCAGGGCCGTGACGCCGATACAGGTGCTCACCGGCCACGGCTCGCTCACCCCTACCACCACCCAGAGTCAGTACCTTGCAAGAAGAGATCTTCCTGGGGCATGTTTTGGAAAACCTTCAGGCCGGGACGACGGGAATGTAGGACGACGGGAATGTAGAACGACGGGAGTAATTCGTGTGGCAAGGGCCAATAAAGAACACTGGGTGTCGCTTACACTGGGCCCAGATCTTATCAACGTCCGGGACCTGCTTGATGTCAATCATGTAAATACGCCGGCGGGTAATTTTCTCCATCGACGAGCCGGCCGCGACTAAACAACTGGCGATGTTCTGAATGGCTTGTTCCTTCCCAGCCCCGCTTCTGCGTTAGCCGAGGATTCCTGTTTCTCTCCGTCTTATTTTTGCCGTATTCACGAGCCGCACGCACGTACGCGCCCGCGTCCTGGTTGGACGAGCACAGGGGCTTGGGGCAGTGAGGGGATAGGCAAGTAGCTGTGCGAGCCCTGCGAAGGGGTGGGTAGGCGACGGCAAAGGGAGAAGAGGTGAGGATACCGTTTGAGCCTGGATGCCTCCCGGGACAATCTGGGCCGTCTGGGGGTTGACGCCCATCCAGCCACAAATGTGCACATGATTGCCTTCCCGGATGGCGTGGCTGTAGCAACCACTTGGCTGGGGCGCCATGGAGGACCGCCTCGAGCTGGTTTTGCGGCTGAACATGGGCATCTCGAGACTGGGGGCTTGGGTCTTATCTGGCGGTTCGGTAGGAGGGAGAGGGCTCATGAAGCGAGGCAGCCTGAGGGGGAATGACCATTTATATCGCCGCAACAGAACTGGGCAAAACGACGCGTCTGATATGACGACGGAGGCGAATAAGTACATGCTCTTCTTCCAGTCGGCCGAAGACCCTCTTCCTTAGCTGGGATGGGAGGTCGTCTTGGCCGGTTGACGTAAGGGCAGCCTCACAGTCCTCGATTCGCCTCCCGTCCGGCAGCGACGACGTCAGCTTTGTCGACAAGGTTATCAGCCCAGAGCCTCCGGGACATCGGGCGGCGAGAGCGGAACTGCCCGAAGCTTGGCTGCACACTGCCGCTTGTATCAATGGCACGACGGGCGCCCTGGCCGGACTCGAGAGTATGTATGCGTGGGGGAGGGTAGGCGGCCGTACTTAAGCAGCGAGGGTGCCACCCATACGCCTCCGGCTTCCTTTTCGCCAGCATTATGGTCCCGCAAAGCGAGGCGTGCCGAGCAGCACGCAGTCGCGGCTGCTTACGGCGGAGCGATATAGGATGGCCGAGCTAACCTACCCGAGCATCCAGAGAGAGAAAGAGGGAGAGTGTGTGTGTGTGAGTGTGTGAGAGAGAGAGAGAGTGTGTGTGTGTGTGTGAGAGAGAGAGAGCGAGACGGGACGGAGAGGGCAACAGTAGCTGGTCAGCTCATCAGGGCTTTTGGCGGTTGGCGCGCCACTGCTGTGGAAAGCGTGGCTACAAAACCGCCGGCTGCCAAACTGCCGCCCACCCGAGCCACAGTTTTGCCGCAGTTCAGTTGCCTCTCTCTGCCTCTCTTCCAAGCCGCCTTCCCATCGAGAAGTCGCCCGCGAAGCCCATCCCAGCGCTCAATCTCGACCGCCGGCAAACAGAAGCGCATGCCTCGCCGCCTGTCCGTGTACAAAGGCTGAAGATGGACGACGACGCCAAGACTTTTCACTGCACCGTCGACGGTTGTACAGGGGCCTTTGGCTCCGAGGCTGGCCTGAAGTGAGTAGTTCGCTTGGGCATCTCTGCCTCTCTCTCCCTCTCCTCCCACCCCGCGCCATCCCGGTCACCCTGTGGCGATCCCGTCCCCATCGGCGTCATGTGTGGGACACTCGCGGCCCCCCCCCCCCCCCCCCCTTTGCCGCCCTTCCCCTTCTTGAGAACCGTGGGAAGGCTTCGTTGGGTCTAACCTCGGGCGGGCCTTTCGCCTGCCTCCTCCCTTCAGGGCACACACGCTGCGCCACACGTCGAGCTTCCCCTGTTCGCGCTGCGACAAGAAGTTCAACGCCAAATCGGACCTGGAGCGGCACGTTGCCGCCATCCACGAGCACCTGCACTTCCAGTGCGAGGAGCCGGGCTGCCGCCGCGCCGACAAGCCCTTCAGCCGCCTCGACAGCCTGCAGCGCCACCTGCACAAGGTCCACGGGAAGCGGCCCGGCTTCGACGACGCCTTCTCGCCCGCCCCCGTCGTCCCCCCGCAGCAGCAACAGCAGGGCCTCCGCCGCCTGTCGCCGCCGCCGCTGCCCGCACCGCTGCCGGGCCCCGCCGCCGCCGCCACCGCCGCCAAGCCGCGCCCCGCCAAACGCCGCCTGGTCGACGCCGACCTGTCGGACCCCGGCACCGCCACCCCCCGCACCACCACCACCGCCACGCCGGAGCCCCTCTTCACCGCCGCCACCGCCGCGGACCGGACGACGGCGGCGACGGTGCTAACTCCCAGCTCCCGGTCGGGCGCCCGTGGCGGCAGCCGGGAGCGCCAGCTGGCCCAGCGCGTCAGTCGCCTCGAGGCCGACCTGGCCGAGATGAAGGACCGCCAGCTCGAGATGATGGCGTCCCACGCCGAAGAGCTGCGCGGCGTGATCGCTGCCCATGCCAAGGAGATGAGCGAGCAGCGCGCCATCTCGCGCGACCTGATGGACATCATGAAGACCATGTCCAAGGACAAGGTCTGAGAACCCCCCCCCCAACAGGGGGTGGGAGGGGAGAACCTGTGATGGTTTTGATCAGCCCTTATCGTGACCCCTCCTACGATGAGACCGGCCTTTTTACTTTCTTCTTTCTTTTTCTTTTGCTTTTTCTTTTCCTTTATCAGCATGGACTCGCCATGTATCTTATCAGTCTGTGTGATGCGAGGAGTATTGGCGTTGGCGGTGCGGGGTTTCCCCCTTTCTCTTTTACATACCTACATGTCGGCTTTTATCCGCGCGCTTCCGCACCTCGGGCGCTATATACCGTACACATTGTCCCAAGAGTTGCCGCAAAGACTGCTTTCTTCTTCCCCCGGGCCCGAGAATTCCGAAGCAGCCCCCTCCCCCTCGCGCGAGGGCCGCCCGCAACGTGATCGTGTCGGGGGAGCTGGCTTTCGCTCCCTCCTCTTCTTGTCCTTGATCCACCCCCAGCCCGGGCTGGAACCCCTTGCCTGCCAAACTTCCACGCCGCTCTCCCGTACTCGGCGCGTTCCCACGGCCGCCCTACAGCATCGCCTGTCGGAACGCTGGCCGGCCAAGCCCCAACATGGCGTAGGGGAGCTATGAATGCGCCTGTGGCGCACGCCTTCTCGCCGAAGCGAAATGCCACCATGCGCCGCATCCACGCGCCATCGCGTCGGGTCTGTTCGTGCGCACGGGGCTGAGCGGCCAAAGGGCTCCTGTAGCCCGCGCTTCCCCCCATCTACATGGCGGGGCGACCTGGCCGCTTCTTCTCAGGTTTGCGCTGTAACACCCGCACACCCGCACACCATGCGCCATGAACCAAGTCCGCGCGATAGGGGCGTATAGGAGAGTATACCAATCTATTGGTATCGTCGGGGACGAGCTTCTCGTGTAAAGACATGCCTCCCATAGCTTCCACCGAAACTCGCATGCCATCCCTTTGCCTGCCAGGTTCACCCCGCCCCTAACGCCAGTCGGTGGGAGGGCTCATCGCATCAAATGCTCGTACCCACGTTTCTGTGGTAGCGTAACACGTAACCGGCTCCTCCCAAGTACTCTAAACCATAGCTTCGGGCGACAATCTGTGAGCCGCCACACATCGAAACCACGGCCTCACAGCGCCCGGCGTCATTACAGCCAACAAGACGTCTCCAGGTCCGTCCGCTGGTCCCGATAACTTCCCGACCAAACCCGCTAAGCAGCCCGAAGAAATCTATCCGGGTATCAAAGATTAATCGTAAAGGCAGATGGCTCTAGCCTGCCGTGGGCCCGTCCCAAAAAGCACCAACCAGGTTGGTCACCTCCCACTCCTCAAAATCATATTGCGCGTGGCGTCGCCCCAATGCCGCGTGCTACACTTCGGCCCCTGTTGCAGCTCGTCCGCATCAGCTGAGACGTTGCTCTTACTGGGTGTCGTAGAGCAAATGCTGAATGCCTGGTTTGGGGTGCGCGTCACCCCTGGAAAGGCCTCTTAGCAGTGGCGGGATTGTGGGCGGCGGTTGCTCGTCAGCTTGTCCCGGCCTTCTTGGCACAAGCAAGATGGCTTTGCTCATGGCACGCTCGGATGCCGGCTGGAGATGGCCCTTAAGGGTTGGGCTTAACGACCTCGCGGGCGTAGAATTCGACGAGCATGGTCGCGTACGCTTCCAGATCCTCAACCTGCACGGCTAGGCGGAAGTCGTTGAGCAGTAAGAACTGCAGTTCCAGATGGTTCAGCTCAGCCAGAGGCAGACCACCAACCTGATTGGGACAGTTAGCAGGGCTCGGGAGACTCTGACAACGTGAAGGAAAAACGTACTTTAGCATATCGTGAGTTGGTGTAGAAAACGTCGGAGAAAAACTTGCTTGCGCAGGTAACACCGGCAATGATGAGCCTGTGGATGTTGAAGCTGTCCACCACGAAATACGTGGCTGGCATCACAGCCGAAGTTGGTTCAGAAGAAGGCTTTTCGGCCGCCGTCTTGTTGCCCGCCTCGTCTCCGTCGTCGTCGTCGTCGTCGTCAGCCAGATCCGAGTCGGTCTCATCGCTGTCGTCCACCTCGTCGTCCCCCATGGTGGCATCGGTGCCCTCGGTCGGCCGCGACGGCGTCGAGACCGGAGGTGACGTTGGAGTCGCCCCCTGAGCCACCGACTGCCGCCTGGCCTCTTCGGCCTGGATCACCTTGTTGTTGACGCGTTCCGTCATACGATCGAAATAGACCAGCAGACTCAGGAACACCTCATAGGTCGTAGGGCAGTACTTGTGAATGCGGCTCAGGTAGCTTAGAATGGTAATGGCGGGTACGTTCTTGCCATGGAAGGCCAGTACCGAGCTGCTCAGGGGGCTCATTGAAGCACCGTCGTTGTTATGGCTGGCTGCCGTCTGTTGGTGGGCGGCGTTCCGGTGGAGCGCGTCATGTTGGAGATCGTTTGTTGTCGTGATTTTGGTGAGCAGAGCGGCGACCATCTCGATTATGTCGCCAATGGGCATACCACTGATTTCGTACTTTATAGTCTGGGACGGCGGATCGCGCAGGATGCCCGGGCCATTGCCGCCATTCATGAGGTCTGCGCGAGCTAAGCTCTGGATGTGCGCCAAATCGCGCACCATAATGGTGTGGCCCTGCTGCGAGGGAGCGCTGTACGGCGCGGCTCTGGGGCCCGTGGGTGTAGGGGTCGCATCGTTTGCGGGAGAAGGCTGCTGCTGGAGCGATGGCGGTATCGACGTGACCGTAGAAGATGTCGTGCTCCGCGGTTGGGAGGCCATGGCGGCCGACAGGGCTATGTTTTCGTTCTGCGCCCGCGGGCCGGCCGAGGACGGGTTGGGAGAGGACGAGTCGGGCGGCGACGGGAAGCGGGAGGCACCGCCACTTGACAGGGCCGGTTTCTGGGCCGGTGCGTCTTCAGTATCGGCGTTGGTCGCAGTGGCTTCCCAAGAACGTTTGGTGGGCGTGGCGCTGGGCACGGATGGTTTGTATCTGGGAGGCGAAGTGGGCGACAGTGCCGCCTGCTGGGCAGCGGGTGTTTCCCTCGGGCGACTCCTCGACTCGGAGCGGTATGAGGATTCACGGGAACGGTCGTGCGGTAAGGCAGATGCCATCATGCCGTGGAATCGCGTGTGGTCTGCAGCGAAATCTCCGATGATGGCCGCCATGTCATCGCCTAGCTGCGCCGATGATGATTCTAGGTGCTAGGGGGATTCAGAGAAAACCGCGAGGGGAGGATAATTGGTGTCTGGGAGGATACGGTCAGCAGTCTGGCTGGGCCCCGGGTTTTCGCTTGGTAACGACGGGATGGGATGCAAGCGGGCGGTGGAGGACGGGTCCAGAACGAACGGGAAACTCGCAGGGCTGGGCTGGTGAAGTAATCAAACGAGTGCAGGCCACCCCGGGCCTTCACAGCCCAACGCGGCAACTTTCACCACGGGCCCAACGACTGTCACTTGGCCGCATTACGGCGATACTTGTCGCACGTCGGGCCCGGGGAGGGGGGGGGGAGGGCGCCTGGATGGACAGGCAGACGGACGGGGACGGGTCGGGGCGAGTGGCCGTCGGCGTGGCCGCAGCGCAGTGGTTCTCTGGTTCCCCGTCTGGGTCCTGGGGAGGGGCGTGTGAGGTGTGGAGGACGGCAGAGCATTGATACCAGCCCACCTCTTTCACGCCGCCGCCGTTGCCGCAGGACCACGAGCACGGCCACGGGCTGCTCCTCACACGACGTGCACACGCACAAACACACAGACAGTCCGGCTCGCTCTCACGCACGCACGCACGCACGCACGCACGACTGGCCCCCCTCCCCGCGGCCCGTGGACTCTCCGTCGCATTCTGCTTCACCGTCGCCGGGAACACGCGGGCCATCATCAAGCAACACATGAAACACAACGGGCGGGCGGGAGGATCGCATCATGGCCAGTCCGCGATAAGATACGTGACATTTAACCGAGGGGAGCGATGGGGCGGGTAGCCAGGGAAGAGGTGGCGAGAGGGAGAGAATGAGAGAAAGAAAGAGGGCACGGGGCTTACGGTTTGGGCTCAATAGACTAGGAGGCTGTCGTCATAACCAAGCAGCCGCGAACGCACTGGATCCGGGATCTATTTGCAGACACACAACAAGGCGGCACGGGTTGGCGAGGACGTCGCCAGCTGGGCCGTGGGGTGTCGCACGTAGATATGTCGATGCTTTGCGACGGGCGGATCGTAGATTCGTTCCCGCGTGGCAGAAGGGACGGCGATGACGACGCCGCAACGCAACGAGGAAGGAGCAGTGGCGCGGAGCTGAAGAGGTGGGTGGGTGGGTGGGTGTGGGTGCGGGAGTTACTTGGACGGGCGTTGGGATGGAGGGTGGAAGGAAGGAGGAAATGATGGTGGTGAAATGGATGTTGGTCTCTTGCCAGGGTCGGGGATGGGGACCCCGAATTTTGTCGTAGTGGTGGAGAGGTAAGGAAGTGGTCGGCAAAGTAGCGGCGGCGGCGGTGCTCAGGGTGCTCTGGAGACGGCGCAGGTTCGAATCAGGATACGTCAGGCCAGATCAGAAGCTAGCGGGCAACCCTGGGTATGACATAAACCCACGCGGTCTGTCGGTGCTGGAGGGCGAGCGGACGGCGCTGCTGGGCTGTTGTCGCTTTTATTTGTTTTCCTTCCTTTCGCGTGCCTGGTGCTGGGCCGGACGCGCTGGTTAGGAGCGGCCAACAGGAAGAAAGGGAAGAGGAAAAAAAAAGTAATAGTACACGGGCTTAAGAATAGATAAAACACGTTGAAACCTCTTCCCCCCCTCGGGAGAGGATCGCGGTTCGGGGGACAGAGCGGGCCAGGAGAACCAAGAACCAAGCAGGAGACGGGACTGACAGAAGGAGGGGCGAGCCTGGGCGCTCCGAGTGGCGCCCCAGCCGAGCGAGAGCACTGGCCGGTGAATGGACGAAAGCGAGCGAGGCAACGGGGAGGGGATAGGTTGGGGGTCTGGAGGTCATGTAGGTATGTAGCTAATAGGAGGCCGTCTGTACAGGACGTAGATGGAACGGACGGATGGACGTACGACGACAATAACAGAACAACAACAATAACAACGGCAGCCAAAAACCCACGGGGAGAACCAAACACCGGACGATGCAGGCGATATGCCGGCCGAACCAACCCCAGAAAGACTGTGCGAGCCCGGGAACCTAACGAGCCGCCATCCAGCTCGGGCGTCGATGCTTTTGGGGGCCGAGGCTTAAATGCCAGTTCCAACCCTCAATTCTATGGCCGGCCAATGCAAAAGCAGGTATTTGGCACCTTGTACTTGGGCTCTCGCGCGTGTACCCACGCTTTGGTGAGGGGAGGGGGAAGGACGGCGGGGACGGGCAGAGAGAGAGAGAGAGAGAGAGAAAGAGAGAGAGAGCCCTGCATGGATTTCGAGCTGCAACATGGGATCATGAGAGGGGGGTGGAGAGAGGACCCAGCTTGGAAAGGCCCCCGTTCATCTTCGAGGCCCCGCGGTACCACCCACAGCGAGACTTAACTCGTCGCGTACGGATGTTGCTATAGGCAGGCCGCGCGCATCGCAGGGCAGCTGTAGGTAGGCTTGTGCGTGCGTTGCAAGGCCGCTTGGTGTGGGTAGCGGAGGCGAGCGTGGGCGCGAGCTCCGTCGGGTTCCTCACTTAACTAGCACGAGAAGGGGGGGGGGGAGGAGGGGAGACGGCTGGCACTCGTCCCGCCGTCAGTGCTGGGCCGTATTGGAGGGCCAGCCGGAGGGGCTATGCAATGGGCAAGATGGAGAGTTTCAACCGCTCTGGGAGGCGTCCCACGCAATCGGTTGCTAGCCGGGAATACCAACCAGGGCCGGGGCAACTCGGGCCATGCCAGGGTCGTGGAGGCAAGCAAGGGGAAGCTGGCCACAACAGAGGTCGCCCGGGTACTGTAAGTGAGAACTGCTATGTCACTCACCTGTGACTTTCCGCATGTGCACAAGCAGGACATATAGGGCAGGCCGAGAGGGATCTTCTATGTGTGACCCAGCTCTGGGTTGCAGACACAGCACACGGAACCAAGGTTGTCAAAGGGGGGTCTGGCTTGACGATGCAGGTCTATAGGCCCCCCAAGCTCTCCTATCCTACCGTTGTATTCGTGGTCACCTATATAGATATAGGTATGTGTGTGTGTGTGTGTGTGTGTGTGTGTGTGTGTGTGTGTGTGTGTGTGTGAGTGAGTGAGTGTGAGGGTGTATACACTTATACGTGTAACTACTTATACACGCATGTGTATATACTTATACATTGGTGTGGGTACTTGCTGTATATGTGTACCCGCGCACTTACCTACAGCTTACACATAAGATCTAGAGTAGATGGCCATAGGGTGGGGGTGGCACCTATCTCCGTGCTCCCAGCAGTATTGCCCAGTATCACTTACACAGTAGGTAGAAGTGGCTACTCGCCGTGGGCCCAGTCAGGCCCTGAATGCTTACTTACTATCCTGGCAGCCGGCTTCGATGTTTCTGTCTCCAGCAACAAACAGCGGCTGTCAGCCAGTCTCCCGGAAGGGTACATCTGGAGCCCCTGCGGAACAGGGGGCGGATCGAATTGCCCCCCCCCCCCCCCCCCTAGCTAGCAGCCAGTGTTGCGCGTACGCGTGGCGCATAGCCTCTTTTGGCCTCCCCCTCATTCTCTCTCTGCGTGCGTGTCTCAGTGCGGCGGGCGCGTCTCCTGCATGTGGGCTTGTTGCGTGCGAGCAGCTTCGAAGCCGGCTGGGCCCAAGGTTAAAGCCGTTTGCGGATTTGCTCGCGGGTAATTTTTCGCGCGGGCTGATTTTTAGTTACCGCCAGGCTCGAGCCAGCCGGTGCTACGGGCTCCTGGGCATGGGCTTTGGCTGGGCTGTCCTGGGCAGCCCTGCCCCGGCTGTCCGCCCGCCCGCCCGCCCGCTCGCCCCGTTGGCGGTCGGGTCGGATGGTCTGTCTGTTCCCTCGGGTCTATTGTCTTCGGCCAGTTGGCCCTGCGTTGGGCAGCGAGCGAGCCGTCGCCGCGAACGGTGCGGTCGTTTTTGGTCGTGTCATGTACTCGTTACCGGATGGGACCACAGCCAGTCCATGACTGACGGCCGACGGTCATGCCAAAGAAAAAGTACCTGACTCCGCCCGTCCGGCCTGCCCGCCGCCACCCCCCCAGGCCAGCCCAGGGGTCTGGCCCATACCGGCCGGTCGAAATAGGCATCGCGGCTGATCCACCCTCTTTCCATCCCACGCATATGGGACCGACTGGGCCTCGCTGCCTGGCCCACTCCAGCCAGGCAGGAAGCAATCAGGACGCGCAAGAGGCAGCACAGTCCGTTGCTTGGCTGCTTGGAAATAATATCTCCGCCGCCACCATCGCCAGGGCCTCGGGCGGCGTGCAAGCGCGGGAGAGTGGGCGAGAGTGGGATCCCAGAGGGCCGGCGAGCATCGTGGCAAGCAAGGAACCGTCGCTGCTCTGTCCGCCAGCTGGACCTATTCCCACCGAGCAGCGAGCCCACCCTCCCCGCCCATCCTTGCTTGCCGTGCCAATGCTCTCGCCGTGCTATGCCTGCCAGCGGCCTGGCCTGAATCGCCTGCCGCCAAGTCCAAGCGCCTCTAACCATGCCACGAGCCAGCCAATCTTGACTCGAGAGGCCTACACGAGGGGTCGTCCGCTCGGTAGGGTGACGATTCAATCCATCATGGTTGCGCGCCCGCGCCTGCATCCGTCACATCCCTTGCCAGCCCGCCGCCAAAAGAAAGCGAGGGAATAGGGGGTCAGCACATATCGATCATCAGCCTGAACCCCCATGCCATCATGGAAGACACCACATGCTTTTGGTCCTCACCGCCGCCCCGGCGGCCGGGTTGTTCAGGCCTTGGACGAGCTTTGGAGGGGGGGGGGGGGCATGCCAGGCGATGCGTGTATGTGTGCGCCCGCGCCTGCGTGACGAGTGAGGCGTGAACTGGACGAAGAGGAGTACCCGGCACGTACGTGCGTGGTGCGTTAGCATGTATGTACCAGCCTGCGCACCGGGACCTCACGGCCGAGTGTGGCCTACATGCATCACCATAAACCGCCCGACCAGCCCAATCGGCCGACCCTATCGGCCCATCTAGCCATATCCCCAAACCTTCCCACGCTTCGTCATCGCGAGGCCGCGCAGCGAGCACTGCTATGACGCGCACGGAGGAGATAGAAGGCAGCAGGCTTTATGTTCGTCCGAAGTGATCGGCGCGTCTTTGAACAACATCCGAAGCCCAGGTCCCGACGCCTGAGTTTGCGGCACCTGTGGCATTACGTCGGTGCGCATCGTGCCTGGCGTACGTGCATGGAGCTTGGTTGAGGCTTGTGTTGAAGGATGAGATGCGTATCTCTTCCCGTACTTGCCTCACGCCTCCGGGCATTTGGATACGCAATCGTCGCAAACCCCGCCATCCCCATCTTCCATCCAGGGCTTTCGTTGGCGCGATCTGGCCGCGGAATGGGTTGCTCAGAAAGGCTAACTATCGCGAGCTGGCCTATGGATCGGGTTGGCATATCTCATTCTCGGGCACCATGCCACCTCCTTTTGGGCACTTCCCGAGCATGGTATAATTCGCCGATACGCCATCTTCACCGCTCGTTGCAGGCTCCATGTATGGAAGCCGCCAAGATGACGACCCAATCCTTCAAAGCTGCAATGCGACGGCGTCACGCAGCCCCCATGGCTCCGAACATGTGCTTGGCCGGATAAGATTTGGCGCATTACAGGATATCGCCAATCCCGGGGTTTTGCGGCTTATGGCATTTATTCCGAGTCTATAACTCTCCGCTTTGCTGCAGATGCGCCGGGGCAATGGCCCGGCCGACAGCTGCCCCCGCGCTCTTCACGGATAATGTACATGTTGACTCGGTCGGTCGCCAACCTTGCGCTCTGCACCGCTAGTGTGGACACGGCAGGGCGCTCATTAGTGTCGGACCTCGTACTGCTCGTCGGGGAGGTATAAGTGTCTGTCGGCGCCCTTCTTGGTGAGGACGACCATGCGGATGACACCACCCGAGCTGCCGTCCCACTTGATAGCCTCGGACAGCGCCCCCTTCACGAATTTGACGGCGTCGGCCTCCTCCATGCCCTCTCTCCAGTTTGCGTCACAATATCCATAGATGTACGTCGAACCGGAGCCGCCGATGGCGTAAGATTGCTTGTGTAGTGAGCCACCCAGGGGGATGGAGTAGACCTGGCCGCCGTGCCGCTCGTCCCAGCCGGCGATAATGAGTCCGGCACTGTAACAGCCTCCACGTCAGCCACGGCCCCAGGGCTGGGCAGCAGGATCCAGGGGGTGGCAGGGAGGGATTGGTTACCTCAAACGGTCCTTGTTGGCGTAGCAGATCTCCTGGAAGATGGCGGCGGCCGTCTGTGTGGTCGGGGGCTTGCCGTTGCGCATGGCAAACATGCCAAGCTGGTACTGTACGATATCGGCCACGGCCTGGGTGTCGGCTGCCGAGCCGGAGCGGCAGCACCAAATGGTATCGGCAACTCGGGTCAGCTTGTCCGTCACTCGGTTGGCGATGTAGGCACCGGTCGTTGTTCTCGAGTCGGCACCTATACATATGGCGTCATTGTTAGCGGCAGCTCAGAGAAGGGGAGGGCAGCAACCCCCCCCCGCAGTGATGCGTGGGCGGTCCAGAACAAGGTAGAAGAGCGGGCTACTCGCCTAGGATCACGCCATCCTTGAATGTGACCGCCATGCTGTTGAGCGCCGTCAGTCGTGTGCTTGTGCGGCAGGGTCCGCAGCAGGCGAGGCTCTCTCACATCGAGGTACCGAGGCTGTCCACAAGGGTTAGCATCCATCCTACGCCGGGTGGGCAGCCTCGCGCCGACTCACTTGACCTCGCCCTTCTTCAATCTGTCCATGTCGACGTGGATTCCATCTGCGTGCGTGGACCGTCAGCGCTGCTGTCGGCTCGGCGGGGACATGGGTACGGGCGGCATGTGCGGCCCCGTACCTTCGTTCAGGACGCCTGCGTTGCCGAACTCCATCTTGTCTACTGTTGGGCCGATGGACAGAATGCGCAGTTGGTGGTCGGTCGCGGATGAGATGGGCGGTGTCTCGGTGGTCAAAACGGCGATAATGTGTTCGGCAGTTGGGGGTATGGGGAGAGGGCAGCAGGTGCGGCCGACCGTCTCCAATCCGAGCGAAGCTGGAGTGCTTGAGCTCAGGCAGCTCTAACAACGCGTGGTAGCTGACCAACGCAGCCTCGGGCCCGTGCGTCACTGCCAGCGGCTTATCGATAGTGGGATAGCACTGGAACGCTTCGGGGTGCGTGATGTAGGTGCCGCTTTGCGCCCCTATCCCCGTGGCGATACACGCTTGCCCGGTCGCAGGCGTCGGAAGAGCGAGGCCGGAAGGGCGACTAGAGGACGCCACGGCCGCGGTGGTTCTCATATCCAAGTCAGCTCGGCTGTGCTTCGCAGCTTCCCTCGTCCTAGGAGCAAGGACAAGTGGAGGGCGGCGGGTGGATTCCCATCCGAAGCGACTGCTCCAGCTTCCCGTAGCATGACGAGGTTCCTTTGCCGCTCTATTTTTATACAACTCGGTAGGTACGGGGCTTCTGGTCCCGGATAGCCAGACAGACACTACACAATAGAATAGCCATATCAAGAACTGAGCCTCGTCATCTGCTGTCCCCGCTGAAAGTCCCAATAAACGCCTTGCGCCGCCATGCTTCCCCGTGCAGCCGGGGCCGCAGCTGATTAGCAGGTTCTACTCATGCCTTCTCCCTGTCGCTGCGTCAGTCGTTTGGTGCCATCCAAGGGGCCACTGCCTGCGGTACTCACGCGTCCCTCTCGAGCTTGAGCTCTCCGATAGTCCCCTCTTTCTTCTTCTTGTCCTCGTCGCCGCAGCCGCAGTCGTAGAAGTCGCCGATGTTGTTACAGTCGAAGTTCGGTTTCTTCAGCCGCTCGTTGACCTGGTTGTGCACGAAGCAGGCCCAGCCGGCGGCCGAGTTGCGTGAGCCGACCTGGGGCGGGAATTTCTTCAGCAGCCCCTGGAAATGGTTCGCGCAGTCGCCGCAGGGGTACAGCCGCGCGAACAGCTGGATGTACGTCTTGAGCGCCGTCGAGTCGTCCTCGGTCGGTTTCTCGGGGAAGCGGGCCATCATGGTGTGGAAAAGCTTCCAGGACGCGCGCCCGAGTTCGGCCCTGGACACGGAATCATTAGCGCCTGGCCTCTCGCCTCAGGCTTCGCGCGGCAACTTTCGACGTACTTGGCCGTGGCGTTCTCGAGTTTGGGCGCAATGGCGCTGCCAGTCAGGAAACTGCTTGAGGTGTCGATACCGGCCATCTTGGCTCCGCCGCCGGCCTCGCCTCCGGGTGGCGCCACGACTTGCGCGCCTTCGGCTTTGGGCGCGTTGAAAACCTGAGGGGCAACCCCGGTCCTGTCGCCGAAAGACCTCAGGGAGAAGAAAAGGAGGGCCGTGATGGCCAGTATGGCAACCACAGACACGTGCCGCGCCATTGCTGGTGAGAAAGAAAAAAGCAGGGTGCAGTCGCGCTCGGCTCGTTGCGGGGGGGAGGGTTCGGGTGATGCTGACAGATCTATCTATCGAGGGCACCAAGGGGAAGAGTGTCCGAGTAATCCGTAGGTCGGAATGGTGTGTATTTGCGCGCGGCAAGCCTGCAGAAGACCACGCGGGAAGGATAATTGCGCCGTCAGGCGGGGGATATCATGATGAAACAGACGTGGGGATTTTCTTCGTCTGATGTTACCAATCCGATCCAGGAGTCTCGACGGCCAGCTCGAAGGTCAAAGGGTCGCGGATGGGTCGATGTGTCGATCTCCTGAGGATGGGTCCCCTCGGAGATGGAGCCAGGGGGTCCTGGGGGGGGGGGGGGCGTTAGATGGGCCGTCCGGGCCTAAGTAAAGTGCTCCCGCAAAACCAATGGGCCGGTTCTGCTCCATAGCCCAAAATTGGACGGCCAAGTTCACTAACTCACTACATAGGTACTTCCTACCTACCGAGCCGCCGAGACTCTTGGGTCTGTGGTATGGAACCTCACATTACCGCACTCCTCGCCACCTCTCATCCGAATCACTTTCACTCGGTAGCAGCGCGACGTCTTTGAAACCGATGCGATTCGCTCATCGACCCCACTGCCTTCTCCGGCAAACCCCCGTCTACCTGTACATGATTCCATGCAAGCCACCGAGACATCGGGATATACACACGCCGTGGGACGCTCAGGTGTCACCAACCCAGCCCCCGTCGATAACGTGGCTACCACCCGTTATAGCGCTCGAATCATCGGCCGCCAGAAACAACATCAGTCTCGCCACCTCCTCCGGGAGGATGAGTCTCTTGAGGCTCTGGTTGGCCATGGTAAAGGCCGCGTACTCGGGCGTCAGGACCTCGTCGATCTGCCGCTGCGTGGCGATAGACCCCGGCATGATGCTGTTGACCCGGATGCCCGCGGGGCCAAGCTCTTTGCTGTGCATTCTCGTCATGCCCATCGTGGCGGCCTTGGCCGTGGTATAGACGGGGACATCGGTGGCCGGTATGCGCCAGGTGATGGACCCCATGTTGATGATACTGCCCGCGCCCCGCGCCTTCATGGCGGGCACGACATGCTGCGTCAGGAAGAACTGATGCCGAAGATTGACGCTGATATCGTAGTCGAACTGCTCGGGGGTCACCCGCTCGGTGGGCACGCGGGCGTTGGCCCCTGCGGCGGCCGCATTGTTGATCAGGACATCTACCGTCCCATGGTCGGCCAGAATCTTCTCGGCGCACAGTTTGAGTTGATCCAGGTTGGTAACGTCGCAGGGCAGGAACTGGGGGGGTGTTGCGTCTGGAATCGCCTTGATTTTGTCGATGAGCTTGCCCGCCGAGGTCTCAGACCAGTCCAGGAAGACCACATTCGAACCCTGTCGACAGAAGAGCTCCACGGCCGCAGCCCCAATACCCTCAGCGCCCCCTGTGATGAGGACCGTTTTGGAGCGTAAGCTTGGATAGGTTGCAAACTTCTCCATGCTTGGGCTCGGGTGCAGTGATGACTCGATGGGACGCCGGGGATGTGATAACGCGTTGTTTACTGGAGCTCAACGTAGCCAATCAACCAAAAAAACAAAAACATCCCAGGCGATCAGCGCATGGGTACTCTGTGCGTGTTCGTGGTGAAAGATGGACATGCCAAACCCGGGGCACGGGAGCTCCGTGAAACATTCCGCTATAAATACTGGCACTGGAGAAGCGCCCCGTGGCGATCATCGTCGCCGCCCGGAACGCGGGGTTACGCTAGGTAATGACATAGTGCGACTGCGTGGCCCTGTCTGGAAAGCCAAGGGTCGAGATCACCTGATGCTGCTGACGCGCGGCGGGGGTGGGCAATGATGGCGGAGCTGCCCCGGCTTTTCCCCCGGGGGCCCCCGGGGGGCCCCCAACTGTTCGCATGGCCACGACGACGCGGCCCGCCGGACCAGCAGGAACTCCACGGCCGAGCCCGGGGTTGGCCGAACCGGGGGCGTGTCTTCCTTGCGGCCTGGCCCCAGCAACGTTGGCCCGCCACGTGCCAAGCGCCGCGCGGCCCGGCGGGGGCTTCAAGCCCGCGACGAGCAGCCGATGCTAAGACAACCTTGAGACCAGGTGCTCGTGATGTCAAAGGGCGGCGCCAACACCCGGCTCTGGGACCCCCAGCGTTCCCTCTCGGATGCCGACCCTGCCTGCTTCCAGGGCCGCGGCGTCCAATCCACCCGCACGCGGTGAGGGGGGGAGGTCCCGGGCTGGCGGACGGGCACGGCGAGGTGCAGTCCCAGTGCGATGCTGGGGCCGGTGGGTGGCGGACGGGTAAGGCTGCGGTTGAAACACGCAAACGGCCCTTCCCCTTTGGGTGTCTTCGCGGGGCCTTGTCGCATAGCAACCGGCCGGTGCGTCGGACACGGCCGCGCGGTCCTGTTCGCCCTCGCTCGTCTTCTCCTGGCTTTCCTCGGCCCTCCGCCGGCGGTGGTTCCCCATGGCGATGCCAGACCAAACCACCTGCCGTCGCTATCGGTCCCCATCCCACCATGCCCAACTACGAGATACTGCCGCTCGCTTACCAGAGCTACGGTATGCCTTTTGCCGAATGGGTGTCTCTCTTCACGCTCTGTCTCGCGCCCCTCGTCATCCATGTGGCCTCGGGGGCACCGCATACCTCGTACCTGGATCCGCGACGACGACCCCGGTGGCACGACCGCATCGGCCAGTTCAACCCCACCTCCATCATATGGCGGTATGCTGCCATCACCGACCGACGCCTGCGGGCCCTGGTCTGGCGGCCGGAGGACATGGTGGCGGCCAATGCCATCTTCTGGACCGGCTCTGGCTGGGACGGCGGCGAGTCCGTGGCCATCGCGAGCGCGTCCTACGTCACCCACTTGCCCGACCACCCCCGGGTTGATCTCGCCTCCCGGGCCATGATCAAGACCATCATCATCACTCTCCAGGGCTGCCAGGCCGTCTACCTGGTCGCCGGCGGCGTGAACAAGATGTCGGGCTTCAATCGCTACATGGGCCTCGACGGTCTCTTTACGCCCATCGCCATCCTGGGCCTGCTGCGGCTCTGCGCAGCGCCGTGGCTGACGGACGATTTCGCCTTCACGCCCAAATACCGCATCATATCCAGCGGCGCCCCGGAGATGCAGGAGGGCAGACGGCTCTCGGTCGACAGCCTCCCGGATGCCGATGCCGTGGCCTGCGCGCAGCAGGCGCGATTTCGACCGACGACCTACTGGCCCAGCATCCTGTTCCGTAGCGTCTACATCTCCCCCTTGCTTGGCCTATGGGTTCTGGCTGGGTACTACGTCATCCCTTGGGACCGGTCCGATTCTGTCTTTGTCACCACGACCTTCCTGACCGGCTGGTTCTATGAGCTGTGCCTGACCATCACGATCCCCATCTACGCCTACTACTTCTCCAATGGTGGCATCCGGTCGACCATCATACCCTGCATGTCCTCGCCATGGTACAAGATCTACACTGTAGCGCTTTATGCATGTGTATGTATTATCATCTTGTTCGCTTGCATCGAGACGAGGAGAACGCCTTGTGGTGCGTACACCACCAGGCCAGGCGAGATAGGGAACCAGCTGGCTTGCGGTTTCGTAAGCCCCGGTCAAAACGGCGTGGAGTAGACTGAATTCCTTTGCCATCAACCAGGACATATATATATATCTATATATAATAACAGGGACGGATTGGACCGGGCGTTCACCTGGAACACAAGGTAACTGGGTCGTATCGCGCCAGCAGGTAGATGCGCAGTATAGCGTAGACTCGGAATAATAAGAATCGTTTTCTCGGTCACGTCAGTGCCAAGCTATATCTATACTCCTGTATTTCGAGTATGGCCTGGCATTGCCCTGGGAACAATGTTCATAGCTCGGCAGTCTCCCACTCGGCTCGAATGAATACCGAGTCCAGTAGAAGAAGTCAAGGATGAACGGCCCAGGAACAGGATGCCCAGGCCAACACAAACTCCAGAGCCCGTGATATTGGCGGTTAATCAATTGGATCAGAAGACCAAAAGCTCGCTTCATCAATGGTTTTTTCCACCCGGTCTTTCCGTCGCTCACGGACTTTTCCGGTCGATTCTTCCTCTTTCTCGTCACCACACTGGAGATGGTCTCCTCAGGGTACTCAGCGAGCCATCTCTCCAGCAAGCCCTCCTCCAGCTCCTCGGCCAGCTTGGCCACCAGGGCATTGGTGGTGAGATCACTCAAGTTGCTGGTCGGCTTCTTCACCTCCGCCTTCGTGGGCCCACGCGCTCCGTGGCCGAAGACTTTGCCGAGGATGTCTTGGAGTCCCCTATGGAACGGCGACGCGGCCTTCTCGGCCGAAGTTCCACGGCGTCCCGTGCGGCCTCGGGGCACTTTCGGAAGCCGCGGCGAGGACGGCTGCCGGTCCTTGTGTCTTGAAGCTGGGGCTCCCTGCCTCTTTGTGTGATATCTCTAGAAAAGGGGTGCTTGAACTTGCTGGGGCATTCCTGGCCAAACGACCGGTAGCGCAGATGCGTTAGGGTCCGTCAGTGGTGGTGTGTCTGACTGGGCGGGTTGCAAACGGACGTGGTTAGGCATGACAAACCAGGAGATACGACGGGAAATGCGTTGGACAAAACATCCAAACCGAATTGAAGATATGCAGGCAGAAATGAATATCAGGGAATTTGGTCCTAGGTAAATACCTGAGCGAGTGCCCTATTCCCCTCATCATTGTGACATTCTCAAATGTTCCTACAAGGCACCGTTCCCAGGCAGTGAGTTTTTTTCTTTTCTCTTTCCCGATATCATGCTGGGTATATATAGCCAAGCTTACAGAAACTTTCATAGCTACATGTCCTTCCGCAGTGCGGGTTGGGCCTTCTGGTCCTCGATGTCCCTGTCGCCCGCTTGCAGAGGTAGATAGGGCCTATGCCATGAAGTGAGAGGGTGGCGGTCTCGTTGGCAAAACGCACACGAAGCCTAAGAGTCTCTCATGAAAGCCCGGAGTATAGCTCTGCTGACGATAGGATGTGACATGATGACGTCGTGCACGCCATATTTAGTAATGTGCTTCGCAAGAAAGCCCCTGGGAGTCCTCGACTTGACGGACCATCCTGCTTCCCCCATGGCTGTTTTGCCGATTTCTTCCCTATGCTTGAACTCTTGAAAGGTGATGCCAGAAGCATCGGATGCATTGAGGGCATGCCAGTAGACAAGGTCGCTGTGGCTCCACGGGATGGTGTAATCGTCCTCGGCATGAATGATTGTGACGTGGTACTGCATGTCGTCTCCCGGCATGGACTCGCACCGCTTCACCAGATCCGCAAGCCGGTCTTTGGTGGGCCACTTGCTCGTGATGAAGGTGTTGAGCCAGGCCAGCACCTGGGGGAAGCGGGCCAGGGGATCGAGCAGGGGAAGCGTCCCCGCCACTCGGTACGTGGCCGTGAGCAGCTCGACATCGGCGAACGGGGCCACAAGCACGATGCCGGAGAACAGGACGGGGTCCGGCCTCGTGGCCAGGAACTGGGCTAGAGATGTGCTCACCGCCGTGCCGAGGGATTGGGCAAACACGACGATCCGGGAAGGCGGGATGCCGGCAACCCTCAGGGCCCAGTCGGCCAGCGCCGTCGCATCGATCAACAGGCCATCTTCGGAGGGGGAACCGGTGCTGAGCCCGAACCCCCTGTAGTCGATGGCGACGGTATGGATTTTGTCGGGTGCCGCGGCAGACATGGCCCGATAACTTGGAGGCCGCCACCCCGAGGCCAGCGTGCCGCCCGCGCCGTGGAAATAGAGCACCAGGAGAGCCTCGGGGTCATCTCGCAGCATCTTGAAGCCGAGGCGCTGCGTGATATCCCGGGCCAACCCCGTGGGTTCCTGAACCAGCGCGTCTTCGTGCTTTTGGTACAAGCCAAGCGGTAGTACGTGCCAAGCGTGCAGGGTCTCGCCGTCCGGGGTGGCCAGTTGGAACGGGACAACCTGGTTGCGGAGGAACCCCCACTGCTCGGGGGAGTTCACATCCTGGCCCCCGGTCTGGGTCAAGCTGTTGAGGTAGATGATGTGGTTCTGGAAGTAGGGCACCGTCAGGATGCCGAGGAATGCGCAGTAGAGAAGAAGGGAAGCGGCGAATGCATAGAAGGTGGGCCGAAACACGGCCCAGGGGCGCAAGCTCGAAGACATGACCTAGAGATCGTGCGCGATGGCGCTGGAACGGGCGCCGTTGGTCGTGGATGCGCTGCCGCCGCAGTCTTTCTTGTTTTGGCGATGCGGTAATGGTGGCTGGCGCTTCGTCCTCACGATTCTTCAAACGCTGCAATGGGTATTAGCAGCCGAGTGATGGGGGTCCCGACTCCTCCACACTGAACAGCCCCATTCATCCTCGGCCTTCCGTTCTGACCGTCGCAGCGCGTCGAATTCCCTGATGAATACATGAATATATATATATATATATATATAGATGTCGCGATACGTGCTACTGCTTCCAGGTCACGTCTCCGGTCGGAAAGGTGAGTAACGGGCGCCGATCAGTGATTGTGGCTGCGTAAGTATACGTGCTAATGACGACGACACACACTCTGTGGCGTGGACCAATCGATGGCGAGCAAAAGCTTAGGTTGAAGTGCGAGCTTTAGCACGTCGCAGGTAGAGCATGTACTGTCACAGGTCCCGTTTGCTCCTTGTCCATCATTCGGCTCTCTCTGGCGGTGCCGAGCTTGTTGCTATAAGACGGTTTATCCTGCGGAATACCGTATTGTTCTGCCTCTCGTCTGGTTTCATAGCGCAACCGGCCTCGCGGGCCCAGTTTCGCTGGTTACGTCCTATATCAATGCCAATGTGGCCATGTGGGTGGGAAGGCTGCGAAAACCCGGCCGCGCAAAGAACTGGAGATTGCCTCCTTTGCGACAGACATCTCTGTCAGACACATCGACAAAAGCCATGGCACACTTGCCCCGACCCAGAGGTTCTTATACGTATGCTGAAAACAGTATGGAAATCGCTGATTACCTTAGGACGATTGGGCATCGTACTCAGCTCTCTATGCGGCCGCTGAGGCACGCTTTATAGAGGAGCTACGGTGTCGGGTAGATCCTTCGGTATTATGTTCCCGTGCGTCTACGCTCCGGGGCGGGGTTTCTTGCACGATCGATTTATCTCGCGAGAGCCTATCGGCAATGATGGGGGGGCAGAACTGCCACGCCAACATCAAGTTCCAGGACGACGTTGAGTGGCTGGCCCGGTTTCGCCTAAAGAGGACCTCGTCACCGCCCCTCGCCGTCCGTGATTACGTTCTTCGGAGCGAGGCGGCCACGATGCTCTACCTCCAGCAGCATACCACTATCCCTACGCCTACGGTTTTCGACTGGATGTGCGAATCCGATCCGAAGAACTCCGCACGCGTTGGCTATATCCTGATGGAGAAACTCGATGCGAAACCACTAGACTGGCAAGCAGCGACCAGCACCCAGAGAGAAACGATTATGCAGCAACTGGCGGGCATATTTATCGAAATCAGAAAGCATCCCTTCTCCAAGATGGGATCTCTTATCCCCTACGACGGGCACGAAGCTAGTATCCAAGGTCTCGCACTGCCGTCGGTGTTCCGGCCTAGGGCAGGTCCGCTTGGGCCGTTCGCCTCCTTATCGGAGGGATATAAAGCTATTATCGAATCGTACCTCGCTATGATGGCAAGTGGCGAGATCGATGCTAACGTCCCAATGGATGTCGCTCTCTACCACCATTTCCGCCTAGAAACTCTTGACCGCCTTTGGGGGGACGTCTCCCAGGACCCCCAGTTCTTCCTTAAACACCCGGATGATAAGGGCGATCATATTCTGGTTAATGACCGTTACGAAATTATAGGCATAATCGACTGGGAGTGGACCGCAACAGTCTCCGAGGCCGAAGCGTTCTGCTCCCCGTGCATGATGTGGCCGGTGGCTGATTTCTATGCAGGCTCTAATGAGCTAGCGCCCGAGGAACGGCGACTGGCCGCCATTTTACGGGAGAAGGGCCAAGATGATCTTGCTGATCACGTCACCCACGGCAGGAGGATGCAGAGGTTCGTCTTCGGTCTTGGTCTTGAGAGCTTGTTCTTCACGAAAAAGGAAGTTGCCGATCTCTTTGGGGGCCTCCAGCGGGCTTTTGGCTACGAGGACGAGACTATAGGAGACCCCGTCTGAAGGGTAGATTCATTAGGGCCCTCATCAAATGAAATTGTACCTCGGCTATAGAACCGGGCATCAATTCAATCCACTGGTGTAGGTGCCCCAGGCTCAGAAGTTTCCTAGGTCGACGGCGATGCCGCCCGCGGCCGTGGGGACAGAAAGAAACAAAACCGCACTGGCTAAGAGGACCGAAGCTGACGCAATACATGCTACTGCTTCCAGATTACAGTGTCCCACCAACAGCTCTCCAGTAGCGGAACGGTGTCGGAATCCGGAAACGGTATTCAATAGCTGGGTGGCACCGGTTTACGAGCAGGCGCTTATGTCTAGATAATATAAAGTACCTACCATAGAATAGGGAGCAACGACGTCAAACAGGGTCCGTTCTGTCGCACCTGAACCACACCGTCCTCTGAGCGAGCGAGCTGGCCATGGCACCTCCGGCCCCAACCGCCAGGAGGTCTCAGCCGGTTGCCACTTCGCCCAACTTGCTGACCTCTGTGGCCCCGGCCCCCGCCGGCCTGTCGACGTATAGAGCTGCGGATCCCGTGCGGGTGGAGAGCCTGCAGGCTTGCGTTGAGGCCGCCCGGCGGAGCATGGCCAGCTTGCTTCCGATGGTGCTGTTCACCGAGATGACGCGCGCGGCCGCACCCATGGCCGAGGGTAGCACGTCGCTGGAGGCGGGCGGGGGGGGCCCGAGGAGATGCTGCCAGCCTTGATGGGGGCCGACCCGGGGGGACAGCACGTGGTTCACCGACCTGTTGTCTTTTTGGGATAAGTAACCGGGGGGAAGAAGCCCCTTGACCGAAGAACAACACTTTACACAGCCCACGTGGCGTCACGATGGCTGTCTTTCGGAACCGGACCCGAGCCCTGAATTCTCAGCCCCCCACCAGCCCCCTCGCTGGGGCGATCCCGGCTGATCAAGGTCGAAGAACGGCAATCCGTGTAACATCGCAATGAGCGAAGGGGTGTCGTGGTTCGGCCCCGCTGGCCCGCTGTCTCCGCGGTCCTCGCCCGCCCGCGACCAGCCCATCGGGGCACCGGAGGCTCGCAGGAGGTCGCCCGCGGCACGCGTACGCGCGCGCGAGCGTACGCGGTGGCAGCCGGGCCGCGCGGCTGGCAAGGCGCTGCCCTCTTCCATGTATCCCCCCCCCTAGGTACCCAACGTTGGGAGCGACGGCGACGGACTTTGTGCAAAGAGCGCAGTCCCGGAGTCTGCGGGAACCGGAACCCGGCAAGTGCGAGCGCTAACGAGGCCGCCCCCCCAATCGGTACATGTGTAGGCAGGGGAACTAATCAGGCGGGGACCGGAGAGCTGAAAAAAATGCCGTCCAAGGACGTCTCGTTCCCGACTAGCAGGGCATGTTTCGTATCTGGGGTGGGACAATTAGACGATTCGTTCGATTATTGGCTCCAGGGGCTGGCTGCTGCCTGAGGACCGACTGCTGGGAACTCCGGCCCCGGGCTGACTTCATATACGCAGCACTTGTCCTCCACTCCCCGCGAAAACTGGCTTGTTGCGCGATCTTAGTCCGTCGAGTTTTCTTCACCTCTCTCGCTTCTCGCCCAGTACCGGTGGACGGCGGCGGGAACGGGGCGCTGCCGTCCCGCATCCGCACAAGACATGCCGACGACGGCCTCAAAGCAACGATTCGCAGCTCAAGCACACTTCCAAGGGGTCTTCGATAGGGATTCGGGTTTGTTTCATTTCTGGTACCAATGCTCATGGAGATGAAGCCTGGTGTCCCTTCTCGGGATGTTGCTGTCTTGCTGGCGCAAACAGGGCATTCTGACCCTGGACTCCCTCCTTCTCCCTCGCCCGAACCATCATTATCATATATCCAAGCGGCGCTTCATATGGCGCTTCATGCCAAGCTGCTGGCCTGGCTCTTGCTGTCTATGCTGCTGGAGCGTTCGTGCCCAAACCCGGCGGTATGCACCAATGTTAATCAAAACCCAAACGCCGCGCTGAATGCTGTTGATTCCTCCTCATGCTGATGCATCATTAGATTTATTCCTAGACAACCCGGTCCCAGGGAACTGAGACCATTCAGACGTGGCCAGGCGTCCCCGCGTTGCTCGCCCACGACTGGTTTCGCGGGAGCATGCTGGAGAAGACGGAGTCGCCGCTGCGCCTGTCCTCAGTCGGGGACGTCGGGTCGCTGGCGACGACAGTGGAGCTGTATGCTGAGCCGCTGCTGAGAGACCATTCGTCGCTGTCACCGGTGCCGCGTCGCTCGAGCAAGCCCATGCCGTAGGCCGCCTCCTCATCGGCGGCCTTCTTCAGTTCTCCGACCTCGACAAAATCGTAGTCCCATCGGTGGGCCTTCTCGGGCTGGCGGTGGGGCAGCGAGCGAGCCCGGGCGACGTAGAAGAATATGCAGGCGATCAAGCCACCGCCCACGACGTCGACGGCGTAGTGGTGGCTGAGGTACATGGTGGCCCACCAGAGCCAGCCGACGTAGAAGATGAAGAGGGGTCGGAACTGGGGGAAGCAGTGGCTCATGAAGAGGGCGTGGAGAGTGGCGTCGGCCGAGTGCAGGCTTGGGAAGGCCCCGAAAGGCACAGGCGCCGTCGAGAAGCTGGTCGTATACATGTCGACGCCCAGGAGGGCGTCGATGCGAGCGAGACCGGCCGGCGAGCCAGGCATGCCGTAGTGTGCAGGAGCCAGGCCGTACTTGTTCTCGTACCACGGCGGCGTGCAGGGGAAGACCAAGGCCATGGTCACGCCGAGGATGCTCATCCAGCCGAAGCATTTCGCGTACACGGGGAGGGTGCGCGGGGCCGCGAAGAGGAAAATGATTATGGAGCAGATGGCCGGCAGCCCGAAATGGCCGAGGCCGTAGGGGATCCAAGCCAGCACATCGAGCACCGGGTGGGTGTGCGCCGAGAGGATATTGGAGAGGTTAGCGCCGTAGAGCACGTTCTCCAGGGCCGGCAAAACCTTGACCCAGATGTGCGGCCGCACCTCGGTAGGGATGTATCTGCGATGGAAGCGTACGATGTCAGCCGGCTGCTAATAAAGGCGGTGGCTGGCCATGACGTAGTGGATGAAGTGTCAGGGGGGGGGGGGGGGGCGGCAAGAGAGCCGCCCGAGCGCCGCCGCCGCCGCCCGGGGAGGAGCGCAGCGGGATAGGGAGTCGCAACATACCGACTGGAGAAGAAATACAAGAGGTAGGTCCAGATGGGCCAGGACGGGAGAAAGAACTGGCGCGTCGCGGGCATGAGCAGCAGCAGAAAGTAGCCGGCGGCAGCGGCCGTCTTGATCAGGGGAGCGCGGGTTTCGATGATCCACAGCGAGAAGAGGGTGAAAAAGGCCAGGCCAAAGTACTGCAGATCTGACCAGCGGAAGCGGTGCCTCCTCAGCGCCTGGATGGACTCGCCGACGTCGAAGGACCTCTGCAGAGCGGCCACCCTCTCGGGGCCCGCGTTCTGGGCGTTGCGCTTCGCGCCGCCGCGCTGGCGGCCCATGCTCGACAGATCGAGGGTCGTCGGCCAGCGGAAGTGGAGGCGCGAGGGCGATTGGAGGATGCCGGTGGGATCCCGCATGGCGAGGGCAGTGGTGGTGGCAGCACAGCAAGCAAGGGCTGATCGTGGGGGCCGGACGGGCTGGGGCCGGGGGGCTCTTTTTGTCGGCGACGGGCCGAACAAAGGGCGGCGGAGGCGGAGGAGGAGGAGGAGGGGGAGGAGGAAAGGCGATCAGCAGGGTCGCGTGAGCTGCGCTGTGCTGGTGCTGGACGACGACAACGTTTCCTTGTCCGAGGCGGAGGCTGGAGGATGTACGGGCTGGTAGTCGTCGCGGCGCGCGGAGCCTCTCCTAGAATTAGTCGACAGCAACAGCAACAACCTTGAAGCCGCAGTGGGAAAGCCAAAACTCTAGACGTCGTGGATGCGTGCGGGTGAATTCGAGGAGAGCGGCTGCTTTCATAAGGCGGGCAGGGCAGCAGCAAGCAAGCAACCAAGGCAACCCAGGCGGATCGGACGGGTGCAGGGATGGCAGCGAAAATCCATCATAGACGCCCGATTGCCCATTGGTAATGTCGATATGGCGCCTACTGGGTGGAGCTGCGATGGGTTCGCCTGGGCAGGACCAGTCACCAGCGCTTTTGCCAACCGACAGGGTTGGGGAGCGTCGCTTGCAGGGCCGGGTTGCAGAAAACACCGGAGAGGCTCACGGGCCCATGGATGGCGTGCCGCCGGGCGTGTGCTCGCTGGCCGTCAGGATGTACCGCTACCTCGACATGCTTTCTAAGCGGTCCCACGAGACGGACAGTTAAGATACACCTTTAGCCCGAGAGGCTTGCCCGGGCGGACCCCGAAGTGCGAAGTGCCGACCGAGTCGAACCCGAGCAAAGCGAACCAGCCAGCGCGTGTCATGGTCACCACTTGTGCACCCCAGGGACTTTGCATAACTCACCGGCCCGCCGGAAACAAGGGTGTTTTTAGCTCCTTCATCTCGCTGATCGCCCGCCGTCTTCGGCTACAGACCGATCCATGGATTCCATGCTTTCCATGGATCTATACTGACTAGGTAACCCACTGGACCGCCTTGTACCTTCGCTCCCCAGGTGGTCGGCATTCGGCACGTCAGCGAAGCAACGAACGCCACACTGCCATCCACATGTAGGCTTTGTTTTACTGTGTAATACCTCCCCCCCCCCCACTCCTCCCATTCATCCCTCTCTCTCATCAGCGCCCTTCCAGCCCCCGGTTCTTTCAGGGGACCAGCCCGCCCAGCCTTGCCTACCCACTCAATGGCCCGTTGAATACCACGCTGGGCTCTCTCAACGTGCAATGCAACCCGGCTAGGGAGTCAGAAAGCGAGCGATGAGTGGCTGGCGATTTGACCGACTCCCAGGGGTTATTCTTTCTCTCCCGTATGTGTCCCTGCTTTTTGCCTCTCAGGGGGGCCTCCCGCTCGCAGTTGTGTGTGTGTGTCTCAACATTCGGAAGGGGGGGGAGGCACCAAATTCCAATGACTGCCCGTCTCCCCCTCCCTACCCCCGACCGCCTCTTGTCTTACTCGAAAGCGTCAAGTGGACGTTGGGCCATCGTCATTCCGCCGCTAATCCCGCCAAAGCAGCTGTATGTACTGCCCAGCCAGCCGCTCCCCTGCTCTGTTACAGCTTGGACTCTGTGCGCAGGGCTCCCAGGTCTCTTGGCTCTTTGCTCACTGGAGGGGCACCGTGTCATCCACCAGCCAGCGCTCGGGGTACCGGTACATACTGAGCTCGGCTGGATATAGCTGGCCGCTCTGATACAGCAGTCCGCACCCACCCACACAAGGAACGCCACCGCCCTATCAGAGCTGTTTAGTAGTGCAGGCCTCACCTGCACAAAACCTCAGGGCGGACGTGACATTTATCGCCGAAGGGCATCGCTGAACATCCGAAGCATCTGATACCCACGTCGAGCTTACGGTAGGGAAACCGCCCGGTAGTCCGGAGCTTACTCTGCATATTACACGGAGCTTGCGGCACCTAGACGGGCGGCCCAACCCAACACTGGCTTTTAGGTTTCGAAGGGAACGGGCATCGCACAATTGCCCTGGCGCCCGCCGCCGAACGCTGCCACAAGGACCCCGGGGCGCGTTTGTCGCGTGGGGTCATGTCTCTTCGCAAGTGTTTGTATCCATGGGTGCGTGCGCGTGCGCGTATGTGCGTGCCTGGTACGACAAGTACGAGAATGTCGTACCCGTGGTTGCTGTGTAGTGTGCGAAACACCAGCAGGCGCCGTGTCGCGTGGGGATCGTCTGCTCCCATCCAACCCCCACCTGGCTTTTAATGGAGGCTGCAAGGGTGCCAAGCGCCGCACGCACCGAGCCCAACCCTGGGAGGTTTGCTGGAGCCCGGCTCGGCTGGGCAAAATGGTTGACGGCGTATCCGAACAGGCCACCAGACGAGCAGGCGGCATGGGAACCTGGGGACCAGCCAGGCCAGGCTTCACGCTGGCAGAGCGCGGCAACCCGCTGGATCCGGTTCAGCCTTGGCGGTCCCGTGACGCACGATGATCCTCATAGCTCAGCTCGTGAGACGGCCAGGCCAATGATGCCGACGTACTGAGTATGCAGATGCCAGCAAGCCATCCAAGTCGAATAAGCACGGGCAATCATTCCGGCTGGCGCCGATTCTCCGGTTGCCAAACTGATTGGCGTTAGTGACGTACATAGTGACAGGTGGTCTGCCGCCGCATGGTTATCTGGGGTGGAGGGGGAGGTGAGACGCCTGCCGTCGAGGGCTGAGCATGGGACTTCCGTCCATGCACAACTTCTGCAAACTTGCGAGCGTTGCTGTCGGGAATCCCTGAGGTTCGAGGTTGGAGTGATGGGGGTAATGTTGACCGGCGTGGGGCGGGTGCTTTTCGTCTCCACGCCTTCGGCTGCAATCGCTCTGCACTCTAGTGGGAACGTAGAATCTGATGCCGGCAGCCAGCAATTAAGATGAGGCCTTGGCAGGGCGCGTATCCCCTGGAGGGCTATACTGCATGTCCTCCGGCTGTGTTCCATACTCTACATGTACGTACTACTCGACTAGCTGCTACTACTAACGTAGCACTGCTCCTGCTGGTGTTGCTGCTGGTGTTGCTGCCGCCATGGTTCGTCACTACTCCGTACAACCACCAATTACTTACCTTGACGCTCGCTAGGGACGAGTGCTGGGCGGCGACATACTCAATCACGGCTCTTCTCCGTCGCTTCATATCCTGCCCTCCATGTAGCATTCATTTTCCATTGTAGTGGTACAAGCAGGTATGGTTTCCAGGTCCGATCCCGGGGCTGCCACGAGCCTCGGGATGGGCAATCGGGCCCGCTGGTGCTAAAAGCAATGGGGCCATCGGAGATTGACAGGAAGCCCTCCATAGCCGTAATTCTCGACATCCCGTCTGCCCGGGGGCTTCCCTAGGTTGGGAATAGCACCGTGGTCGGCAAACTTTTTCTCCTCCTCCTACCTTGTATCGGGCCGGGCAGAGCGGGCGCGCGGGATAGTCCCGTAATCTGGATGCTCCTTTTTCCGTGCTGCGCATCCGTGCCTCCCATGTCATCTACGGAATTGCGTCGCGGGACGAGACGGCCTATACCGGGTGCTTTTGGTGTGGGCTCCTTGATGCGGTGCCGACCTGCCGTGGATGGATGCACGGGCAGTGAGATTTACAGCGGAGCTAATTTCAGCTTTGCGGCTCGAGAGCGAGCCTTCTTCGTTAAGACGATGCCCCTGCTCTCGCGCTCTCCTCCACGATGCCGCGGCAAGTGGTGGTGGAACCGTCGGTATGGGATGCTGGCAATCCGCTGTCCATGCGCATTGGTAACCTAGGGCAGAACCACGGCCTTTAAAGGCCAAATGGCGGCGGCGACATGGGCAGGCCCATGCCGGGGAGACCGCCTGCGCTTTCCCTCGCCGTACGGGGTTCTGCATGACGGCGATCGTTTCTCTTGTATGAGGCTCTCTGAATAAGCCCGCCTCCGCGCGACCGTACACCAAAGTATGCACTAGACAGCCCTGTTCCCTACACGGCTACATGGGATCACTTTCCCCCCCATCAGTCGGCCAGCCGGCATGATGTGCCAGCAAGCCAATGCATCCGTAACGCTATTCAGCGCTGCCAACAGACCTTGGTGACGTCAACCCACCGTCGCCAGGGCCTCATTGCGCCTCCGGCGTGCCCTTTTCAGCCCTTTACAACATGGATGGCGGGCATGGCTTGGGCAGCGTCCTCCGTATATTACCGACTCAATGCACGCCGCCGCCCGCTGTGCCGCGCTGTGCCGCGCTGTGCCGGAGGGTTCAGGCGGCACCACATAACCCCGTCCAGTGCCCAACGCATTAGCAGGAGGGAAGGATAGAAGCGCTTAGGGGTTGTCGCAAGTAGAAGCCGAACGCTTATGGGGCTTGCTAAGGTCCATTCGGGACTCAAGGTATCGAATTCACCTGAAGTAGTTGGCATGCCGCTGCTAGACAAGTGGGCTCAATGGTGGATGGCGCACGCATGCTTGCCATTTCGGTCGCCGGCTTTCCTGGTAGTACGGACAAAAATATAGTAGACCGTCGCGAGGTATGGGGTGCCTTTTCCAGTCGACCCATCCGGTACAACATCCCTTTGGCCCGCGGGAGGGAACCTAAATCAGCAGCGAGGGCAACCGGGACCACATAGTCATCGACCATCAACCGGCTTGCCGTCGATAGTTCTGAGCCTCTGATGCCAGCCAGCACTAGCTCGACTAGTAGAAGCCAGCCGGTCAGGCAAACCAGGAAGACAAAGAAAGAATGAGATTGACTCGGCAGGCCGGCCGTCGCGCAGATGACATGCCGTGCCATTCATGCCCATGCATCGCTTCGTCGGCGGCACCTTTCCAACCCAACCCAGCCCCCACTAGGCATCTGACCTGCCGACCTTTGCAGGTACAATGTACGAGTACGCGATCCCACTCGCCAAAAACCTAAGCCGGGATGCCGTCTGATCCTCCAACACCAGGCAACCCGCGACAGCGGGAACGCCTTGGGGAGAGGTGGGCCTGGCGTTCCCGCTGTCTGGCTTTGCGTACATCCTTGGTGGATTTGGTAGATCCATCTGGACGGGCATCGGAGGAGGGGGGTGAGGGGGCCGCTCCAGATGCGATGCCCGCATCACAGCAGCCCCCCTCTCCATCGTCCCGAGGTGCCCTGGCCATCGCGAGTCGTGAAGCTACTAGTTGGTGCGTCGGGACCTGCTCATCGCCATGGCGGGCGATCTTGAACCTACCTCTGCACGTGAGCCGCATGCTACCCGCGCTCGTGTGTACCGCCCGGCCCCGTCGGCATCAGGTGACATCTCCCGGCCCCGACCGGAGGAGGCGAGGGGCCCAGCGGACTGGGACCACCCCGCCATGCTCATGCGTGGGCGGGCGCAGTCCTCACGGGGGAGGAGGGGTGAGCGGATGCCCCGGAAATTGTCGGTACGCTCCGGATCGCCGGGCCCTGGGTTGGATACCTCCCAGCTAGCGATATGGTCGTCAGGCCGTCGGCACATGACCCTATCCCACTTTTCACTCGGCACTTCACACAGCCTTGCCTCGCAACCCGGGGTATGCTCGGGCTGTATACAACCAGGCCCAGGGGGCCAAGGATAGGTTGCTCGCGAGGAGAGGCCCCGTCCGGCCGGCGCCGAGTCTACTCAGGGCATCCTCCACGGCAAAGAACACGGTCCTCGGACAGTTCGGCATCCATTCTCGAGAAAACTCCCGCCTGGTCGGAGGGACTTCTTCGGAGCTTCGTAGTGGCGGGCAGGCGAAGTGGCCTAGCCTGCCCCAAAGGAACGAATTGCATGGCTTGGAAGTAATATCTCACGCTGGGGACCCAATGCATGAGCCGGACAAAACGGAAAGCACGTGGCGTAGGTGCCCTCGATCTAGGACGAAGGTCGAGCCCCGGTTTGACCATGCTTCACGTTCCTCTGGTAGCCTGGATTGTGGCTTCCAATGGCTCGGCGTGTTTGTTGGGGCTTGCTTGTCCCTTGTTGTAGTCATCATTCCTGCCGCTCAAATCCCAGTGTACTAAAGAGTCATCTTGCAGCATGCGCGTCGTACCATGTTCATCCAGTTCTTCCAGCTCCAATGCGACTCGACTACTCCGCCGCCGCGCAGTCATAAAGCATTGATGGACGTCGCGTGCTTCGAGCAGCCATAACCATATCCAATCCATCCCGCCGGGAGCCATGATCCCTTGGCCTCGGCCGATTTCGTCTCACATATATTCCGTTACCACACTGGAACTTGGCAGCAGAGTTGACGCCGCGATATATCAGCCCGTAGACACGATGGGGTGCACCTCCTGATTCGACAGTTTAGTGCAACACCCCCACCCTTTACTGAGAACCACGAAGGAGCAAGCCATCCCCAAGGGAAACACACCGGGCTGACAATTCTATCGCCTGCTGCCAGGCCCACCGCTCCACAGCCCCTTGGAGGTCTCCACGACCTTGTTTGCGACATTGCCGGGCCGAAGACTCGCAGGAATGCCGCTCATCGGGCTGGTGCCAGTCATCTCGGTATCTCCGTCGCCTTTGCTCCCCGAGCCCGACTCGGACCCTGGGCCCAGGCTTACGCCGCTGTCGGTTTTGTCTCGCTGACTGGCCATGGCAGGCGCGCCCCGGTCCGGCTCTTTGCTCTTGGCTCCGTCCATGTTCTGAGCTTGCAACTGACCCTCGCGCAACTTGTTGATAGCCCTCACCGTATCGATGGCTGCATGGAGAGTGCGACGCGCGTTGAAGTTCTTCTTCACTGTGGGCAGCAGGTTCTGGCCCTTCTCGCCGTCCGGGCTCAGGCTGGGGCCGGCCACGAAGGCATGGCTCAGGGCCTCATGAGCCGTCATGCGGCGGTTGGGATCCACCGTCAGGCACCGGCGGATGAAGTCCTTGGCGTGTTCTGACACACCGCGCCAGTATTCAGTGGGTTGGAAGTTGTACTCGGCATTGAGAATGGCCTGCATTTCCTCGAAATCGCTGTCCCGGTCGAAGGGCGTGTACCCACAAAGGAGAAAGTAGGTGATGACGCCCATGGCCCAGATGTCCACAGGCTTGCCATGGCCCGTCTTCTTGAAAATCTCGGGGGCCATGTAGCCTGGCGTTCCGCAGGTCGTGGTCAGCACGTGGAACTGCTCCTCGTCCATGATGCGTGAAAGACCGAAGTCGGCGATCAGCAGGTCTGCGTTGTCCTCGGGGGTGCGGAAGAGAAGATTCTCGGGCTTCAGATCGCGATGTACTATGCCGTGATCGTGGAGGTAGGCGACGGCGGACAGAGTGGCCCGAATCAGTTCGGCCGCATCGGATTCGTAGTACGAGCCCTTACGGCAGATACGGTCGAACAGCTCGCCACCCAGCGCGAGGTCTGTCACGAGGTACAGGTTGTTCATCGTCTCGAAGTAGTCGACAAGGGTCAAGATGTTCTGGTGGCCCATAGACACCTTTTTGAGCACGGCAATCTCATTGCGCACCTAGAGAGACGCAATGTGTGTAAGCCAGACTTCTCGGAGACGCCCGCGAAAGCCCAGGGCCACGGAGACGTACCATGTGTTCCCGGCCGGCCATGAGGCGTTTGTTGATGACTTTGGAGGCATAGTAGCGACCCGTGTCAATGTGCACGCACTCCTTGACGACCGAGTATGAGCCAGCACCCAGAGTCTTGCCCACCTTGTAGCGACAAGGCTGTATCTGAGGGCTCGGGCGCCCTTGCGCGCCGTTCTGCTGCAGCTCTGGCGTGGTGTTCATCTTGAGAACGACAGGGCGAGACAGGTCGCGATGGATTGGGACAAGCTATAGAGTCGGAGTGACACGGACGATCTTTGGCAGGCGCCAGCGCAGGGGAAACGACCGGACGGAAGGTACCTGCACTGCGCCTATCAGATGCTTATGGGGCTAGGCACCAAAAAGTGTCGCGGCTGCACTGGCGACCGCGGGCGTCGGGGATGCGCTTGACGGCAGAGACGCGGGCCAAGTCGACGTTGGGTGGAATCCAGGAAACTGCTCGGGACGGGGTTGCGGCGCCGCGGCTGCTTGATACACGGCCGTGGGCGTCGTATTACTGCAGAATGACCGAATGCAGCTGCGTCTTTGCTGGCGATACGGGCACAGCTGATTTGGGAGGGGAACAGAGGATGAGGGGTGGCGGATCGCCCAGAATCTGACGTAGGGGGGGCAGCTGTCAGCCACGCGGAACGGCGTCTTCTGTTTGGCGAGTGAAGCTGAGGAGACGAGGCGGAAGACAATCGTTCAACAGCGCCGCGGTCTACTCGGCCGCTATCTGCTTACCTAGGTAGGTAGCCACCCAGCGATGCGATACGAGCGTCTACTAACTATGGTAGGGTTGGTAGGGCACGGCAGGAGAGGCCGGCGACGGCTTGTATCCTGGATCTTGGGGCAGGCCGAAACGCTAACCTGCGCCCCAAGTCTCCTATCCGTCGGCCATCACCTCGCCCGCTGAAAATTAAAGGACCCTCTTCTGCAGTCGCCAGTCGTCAGCACGGTTCAGAGCCCCCCCCCCAAAATCCAGACCCTCCAGTTGAGCCAATCACCGCTGGCTCGTCTCAAGTCGACGGGAGAAGCACGGAACGGGCCTCGGGATTGGGACCAACCCACCCCTCCATCCACGCACAACGTCTTCGTCTCCACGACACCGTCATCTTGAGACCTAGAACGTCGAGTTATGTATAGTTGCGCATGGCGGCATGCATATCCCGCCGCTTGTCATTCTTCCCTCGTTGGTATTGCGTCAGTCGTTTGGAGACGGTCGGGCCTCGGCGTGCCTCGTAAGCATCTCCACATATCACCCGCAAGCTCGAGTGAAGTGTTTCCAGTATAGCCGCAACCATCAAAAAACCGTGTCGTCGCCGCTTCTACGGCTCGCAAACAAGCCCGTTGCAAAGCCTGAGGCTGGTATATCTACAACATGTACATACTGTCCATGGCGGAAAATGTCTGGATGCCAGCAACCCGGTCGAAGGAAGGACCCGACCGATCACGTGTCGTGCTGGACCTGTAGGCTGTGCGTGTGCTGGCGCAAAACGAGGGCTTCAAGCGCCGAGATACGCGAGAGCGGGCTTCTTCTTCCTTTCCCAACGCCTTTTTTTTCACCCTCGGCACCATCGCCAGAAAATGGGAACCAAGACCTGAGCCCGGCCCGGCCTCCTCTCTCCCCCCTCTCAACCGCACCATACCTAGGCCACTTCCTACTCCCTGGACGATGCTTTTCGAGATGCCTTTTTGGAGCTGTGCTGCTTCTTGGTGTCTAACCGCTTCGAGTGGAACGCCTTTTCTCTGCCAGACCATCAGTACATCCATGTTACCGTCACAAGCACATGGGCTCTCGGGCCACTCACAATGCTTCGTACTTCTTTGCCGTCCTGGCACTGGTTTGGCCAGGCACCGTATCACGAAAGATGCGTTGCAGTTCATCATACAGCTTGTGGTGGTTCTCTTCGGTATTCGCATTGCGCTTGCGATGTGTCTGGGCGGAAATCGAGATGGAATCGTTCCCTTCCGTGTAGTATCTCGAAGACCGAAGTGCAGAGTGTATCAGCTTGGGCAAGCCCTTCTCCAAATCCTTGACTGGCCACACAGTGGTGGCCTTGCTCTCGGTCCTATCTTAAGGTCAGTCCGAGACCATACAAACAGGGCTAGGAACAGCACCGCACTTGTTAACATGCTGTCCACCTGGCCCGCTTGACCGAGCGTAAGTGGTGTGGCCTTTGGGGATGCTGTCCCTTGCAAAAGATGCATGCCATTTTCTTGCCTCGTCCAAGTCCTCCTGGACCATATGTGCATCGAAAGCCTGATGCCGGGTAAAGCGTCGTGTAACGAAGGGGTGCACAGAAGCCACAACTTGGTGAGTCGCCGTCTGCCGAGTCGCGGCCCCAATGGCCCATGCCGAGGGCACAATGTTGGCCGGAAACTTGATCATGGCCTTTATTTTCAGATCCAGTCTTCAATTACAACAACAGCTCTCCATTGAGCAACAGGGGCGTCGGTGCTAAGCGCAGCTCGCTTGACACGCCCCCGACTTTTTCTTGTTTCAACTCACTGCACTGTTGGTGCCTTTCCAGGACGCTTTCCCTGCGATGCAAGTCAACATTCTCCCGCTCTTTCAAAATCTTGGTGTTTTCCACAGCAGCCCGTGATTTGACAGAATGAGATGGGCACGGGGAAACCAGATGCACGCCGGACATACAGAGGATTTCAGAGCTGGAAACGCAGTGAGTTGTCCAATGGACTTGATGTGTATTCGTAAGGGGCCCAGTAAGATCGCTAGGGAAGCAATCCTCAGACGTGTTAGTAAAGCCCCAGTCAGCACACGGGACTCAAAACGGAGGCGACCGCGGTGAGACGAGTGAAACCCCGAAGAGCCTCGCAGAGAAAGGTGCAGCGACGAAGAAATATGAAAACGAGGGCGGAAGCGTTGAGCGAGTAGTTGAAGAGAAGTTGTAGGTGAGCCGTTACGGCGAAACCGAAGCGCAGAAATGTATTATCCCCAAGCAATGGAGGGCCCGATGCCCGCCGTAAGGGATACAGGTTGAGTGACGAGATTCGAACAGAGAGGGCTACATAAGAAGAGATATGGGAGCAGTATGAATGTCAGCAGCCTCCGAGCAGTTGCACCTAGCACTGGAACGACGTGTTATAAGAACCTTATCCACTTGAGCGATCTGAATGCATCTGTCTCGTCTGTCGTGTGGCGTCCCATATACTGTGAATGATGGCCAGGTACCCCATGTACATGCAAATGGACGTAGGTAGACGCTCTTCCCAATGCTACAGCCAAGGCCACCGAACAACCGAACTTCTGCCGAGGCCTAGTCGATTTCACGGTACTACCCGTAAGTACCGCGGCATCGTAGTTCTCGCAGAATGCGCCAGGGACACTTTCCAAAAAATTCCTTTCGACTCGATACAGCCTTGCGCCTGTCTTACCTCGTACGTCAAATAGTCCTCCGGGCATTCTTCTGCAAGGTTCTCTCAACCAATATCTCGGGGCTTCGTCGCGGCCGAATACTCCATCACAACGGCGTCCGGACATATACGACCAACGCCCTGCGCCTGGCGTGGCTTGACCATCACGTCGCTGGCATCGAGCGCATCTCGTACTCATACACACATCCATTCATTCCTAACCTCCAGATACATCAGGCAACGGCCACTGGTATAGGAAGCAAGACTGACTCGGCTCTAGTCGCACACGCGACTAGGCACGTGTGTACTTCGTGCATCTCGCCCCTACCCAGCCAGAAAGCCAAGCGCAAACGACAGGCTGCCCTCGCTAACAAAGAGCCCTCGCGCATTCACTTTGGCAGCTTCGCGCCTGAGGTCACGTACCTACCTACATCCTAGACTACTTCTACGGCCACGGATACGGATGCCACCTGCAACATATCCTAGTCAGCAATTCTACTGATTGTTCTCTGCCAAACCGTCCGTCGAAGTTCGCAGTGACAACACCATTGTCTGTCTTTGCCTGCCCAGAAGCCCAAAACCCCGCCGCGGGGTCGTTCTGCCACTATCACTGCCTCCCACTCTCCATCCATCACAGTACCAGCTCTGTCCACCCATCACTGGCAGGTGCGCGCGCGCGCTCATCGTGACTCTTGCCCAGCGTGAACAGACGAGCGTGCAGGGACTGGGCAGATCTCCTCGCCATCTTGTCGCCACAAACTCGCGTCGTCGCGTCGACCCGTACGGCCCCAATTCGCCGGATCCAGGTGGGCGTCTCTTGTCGCCAGCCGTGAGCCAAATATCACAGCCCAGTCGTCCAAGCCCTCATCGGCCAGCCTGCTTCCCTATCGGCTTGAAATAAATCCCACACTAGCACACAGCCCCAGCAGCACTCCCAAACAGCGCTCAGTATACCCCCTCATATTTCTGTTCTGCTCATTGATCTAAATGACGGACAATAATCCCCAGCCTGAGCTGATGGCTTCTGCCAACCTGGAGCCCATCTCCCCCAAGCCCATCAACCTATCCTCACCCTCCGCCACTGCCGTTCCTGCTCTCCAGGACCAAGTCGACACGCTCTACACCATGACACTTTCTCCGTCGGCAGACGACCCCGTTTCCAGTACGCCCTTGGCATGCCAGCCCCCCGCGGCCGCCACTGACAACCAAGCGGTTGGCAATGTCGACGCGACCCCGGCCGCTGTGATGGCCCAGAGCTCTAGCTTGCCAGGCATGGTCGACAATGTCGAAACGGAGCAGCTACAGACCCAGCCGAACGTGGCCGCTGCCGAGCTCGATGACTACGCTAAAGACTTCGATTCTCCCGCCGCCGAGGCTGTTGATGAGCCCCAGGAAAACGAACCGCACACTGACAAATATGTTGTTGCTCCCAACGAAGCCTCCTCGTCAGGAGCCGATCCCGCTGCCCAGACTCACACGGATGATACGCCACGCGCAGCTTCCGTCCAGCCGCCGCTTGCAGAGCCCATCGCCTCTTCTGCCAACATGCCCGTTATGCAAGGAGAGGAGGAGGCCCAGGCCGGCCGCTCTACCAATGCCGGACAACCATGCGCCCCAGACACTGAGACGGCTGCCCCTGATACCAGCAAGGCCGGCGATGCTATTGACATACAGGCCATGCTAGATAACATCACTGCCCAAGCTGCTGCCTCTGAGGCTAATGAGACAGCTGAGACAGCTGTCACCCAAGATGCCACCAGTGCCACTCTCCCTGCTCCTTCGCAGTCCTCACTGCCACCTAAGCCCCCTGCATCCCAGCAACCGACAACAGCATCCTTGCGCGCCGAGGAGGCGAGGCGCTTCCAGTCAGGAGGCTCCAATGCCCACGCTCAAGCTGCATACAGCACTCTGCCCTCCGCCGTTGGTGCTTCGTACTCATACGGCGCCCCTGGAGCTATGCCTGATGCTCCTGGCGCTTACCCGTCCTCTTCTGCCATGAGCTCGGCTGCCGCTGCTGCAATGCCTGGTGCTCAATTTCAACCTGCCCACGCATCTGGGATGAACAGCACCGGACAAGGCTTTGGACCGCAAACATACGAAACTTTTCTCCAGGAAGAGCGCAAATACGTGTCTGAGGCAAAATGGGATAGGTTCCCTGACGGCTCAAGACTGTTCATCGGTGAGCACGCCAGGGGGTTTGTCGATTTTGGGTAGTAATATTCTGACACCGCACCAGGTAACCTTTCTAGCGACAGGGTTCCGAAAAAGGAGGTTTTTGACATGTTTTCGAAATACGGTCGGATGGCCCAAATTTCGCTCAAGCAGGCCTACGGGTTTGTTCAGTATCACACCCGCCCAGAAGGTCAAGCTGCTATGGAGAACCTGCAGGGCACCGAAGTCAGCGGCCGTAAAATCCGTAAGTGTACTTTCTTCTGGAGGCAAGAAGTCCTGGCTGACAAAACGCAATAGACCTTGAGTTTTCGCGGGCTCAAAAGAAGGAAGGTGACGGCGAAAAACAGCGCGGCGGAAAGGGTCGAGGACGGGGTAATGCTCACCAGAACGACCGCGAACGCCACGACGGCCGACGAGGAGATGACCGACGATCAAACTCGTCATCGAATGCCCGCGGAGGCCAGCACAGACAAGAGCAGCATGGTCGGGACCATACACCCTGGGAAGGCTCCCAGAGTCGCTCGCGAGGACGCTCGCGATCGCCGTACGCGCGGGGCGGTAACTATCGACAACGAAGTGCTAGTCCTTACCATCGAGGTTTGCCCCGGACGGAAGCAGACCTTGATATTCCCCGCAGGCACGGGAATGTTCCCGATGTTCAGCTGCTGCTGGTAGAGGAGGTGGACAGAGGCTTCGTTGACTGGGTCCAGCGAAGCTTCACGGGTCGTGGCTTCAAGGTCGATGTCATGTTCCTCAGCGCTCGGCTGCCCCGCGAGCTTGTTATTCAGCGCCAGATCGTGGAGGGTGTGCAGGCCATTGTCGAAATCGGCCGCCGCGAGCAGGCCATGGCCAAGATCCAGCTGCAGGTGTTCGACTTGTCAGGAGGACGGCACAACGCCCGCTTTGAACAATATGCGGATCTCGACCCCCATATAGCAACAGAACTCGTTGCACGCGCCAAATCCCAGGCTCAGATGCCACCCGTGCCTAGCTACGCCAATGGCCAATACCCGACAGCCAACTACCCTCCCTCGCACCCCGGCTCATATCCCAGCCATCAGCTGCCCATATACAACGGTCAAACGGCGCCATATCCCACCCAGCCGCCCTCGTATCTCGGCCAGCCGCAACCGTATGGAGGTCAGCCGCAGCCGCAGGCCTATGGAGGCCAGCCGCAACCGCAGCCCTATGGAGGTCAGCCGCAGCCGCAGCCTCAACAGTCGATGAATCTTGCCGCCCTGGGTACCTTGGATAATGCTACACTGCAGAAGGTCTTGACTGCCATGCAAGGCACATCGCAGGGCTCCAATCCTATGGGACCCAATACCGGTGCTGATGTAAACTCGTTGCTTGGCGCGCTGGGAACGAACAGCAACCACTCCGTCGCCCCTTCGATGCCCTCTCACCATGGTGGGTACGGACCTGCGCCAGTGCCCGGATCCCCCTCCAATTCTGGCGAGAATGCCCAACATGTGCAGAACATCATGGCGCAGCTTTCCAGATACAGGCAGTAATGCCGGTGTCTCACGTCCCGTTACTTTGGAACACATGTCTCTTATTGTCTGCTTCCATAGCGCACGCTCTACGCCATAACCCACAGTTGCTTGCCCTAGCTTCTTTCCGCCGTCTCGTGGCTACTTGTGAGAGCTTTCCGACGGAATGGAATGATCCCTAGCTCACCCTCGCCACGACTGGTCCAAGGCAGTGCCCCTGGGACACAGGTTGCCCGGGCGTTTGGTCCGTCGTCATGCCCCAGCTGCCTGTATACCCAGTGCCCGAAGTACTGCTCCCCACGTTCTCCCGCGTCGGATAACTTTGCCACCGAGGATAAATACAGAAGCGGCTGGATCCAGCGAGATACAGACCGCGAGCTGGCCGCTGAAGTGGTGATGTAGACATGGGTACTACTCATGGTCAGCAGCACAGCGCACGGTTTCACTTGGCCTGCCGGTACGCCCTTCCTCGGCCATTATGGATCAGGGTACCTATCGACCTGCGCCACGGCCTTCTTTCGCAAAACACGACGCGCAAGGGAGGAGCTCGAGAGTTTGAGAGCCGGAGACATACGTTCTCAGCGTATCTCCATTTGGCTTGCTTGCTGAACTGAAGAGAGAACTTGTACCTAATAGAATAATGAATGCCACCACAATGAAGTTAGACTCGGCCAGTGATGATGATGAGCGCATAACTGCCGTCATTATAGTCGATTGACCTTCGCTAGGCGCTGCCACTTAGATGACGTGGTGAGATAGATCCAGTTCAGCATGGTACTTTCCACCCTGATGGCTCCCAGCGTCGGGGCCCGACTCTCTGAGCCTTTCGGCGGCTGGCCTCTTCGCATTGGATAGAGGGTGTCAACCGTCAACAAAGTGTAGCCAAAGGTTGAAGTAACACAATTCCCTCGTCTTGGAAGTCCAAGGCACGCTATCCTCTGCCGGCCCGATTTGGACCCCGTCTCTCCGTGGTTCATGGTTACGGGCCCACAAGGCGAGAGGTCCATAACACAGTCGTTTTGGCGTCTGGTCTCGTGTAGTCCCTGAGTAGATAGCCGGTGGTCATCCGGCTTCGGCGCCGCCGCCTAGGGAAAGGGGGAAAATATAAGAAGCGGTCGCATGGTTGCTGTCACCAACAATGTATAGCACGGGAGGCTGGGATTAGCCTCCATCCTCCCCCTAGTTGGCCGCCTACGTTGCTGTCTCTTGGCAGATTGCCCTCCACCGCTTGGCCCCGACCGCTCAAGATTGCAGCGGGACACGTCTCATTGACTTTCTGCCGCCTCGCCATTCCGATCGCCATGTCCAAGTTCTACCTCGTTCGGTACTCCACGGAGATGCCCGGCGTGACGATTCACGTCCACCATTACCTGGGACCTGAGGCTCGGTGCGACTTTCATTTCTGGCTCCTGCCGCCGAGCACTAGCTACGTGCATCCCTTGGGGCACCAAGACATCGCGAGGACGAAGATTCACGGCGCCAGCCGGGGCAACGACATCCAGCAAGTCCACGTGCGCATCGTCGACAACCTGGGCCGGACGGCCTCCGTCTGCATCCGGCACGAGGAGAACTCGCTCATCCTGCGGGGCAACCTGGCCGCGCCCGGGGAACGGGTCGCCAAGTGCAGCCTGACGAACGGCAGCAGGTGGTCTCGGGTCGACCGCTATGTCGGGATCCATCTGCACGCCGACGGCATGCTGGCCCTGCAGGGTTTGCGGCACTGCGACTGGGAAACCGAAAACGGGCCCTGCAAGGAAGTGCTCATCGAGCTCCCGGCCTTCCGGCTGGCGCAGGCACAGCTGCAGGCACAGGCACAGGCACAAGCGCAGGCTCTCGTGCAGGCGCCAGGCCCGGCGGAGGATCCGCATCGAGATCAGATGCCTCCGCCCTACACCGGCGAGTAGACCACACATCTCACTCGGATGCTCCATTTCCTGGGAGGCCACTTACCATATTACAGTTCAGGTTTAAGAGCGTGTCACCCGCTTGGAGGGTATGCGTAGAGGTAGTAAAAATCTATAATATAAATCTGTTTACATACTTGGGATACCCGGCTTCGCTGTACTCGCAAAGCAATTGCTATCTTAGGAAAGTGACAACCTGTATAGGACGGCTTTATCTCAACTAGAGCAGGTGGTTGGGTTACCCCCTCGCTACGTGATAGCTCTGCGGTAAAGCTAAACGCCGCATGGGCGGATTGACGAGCTCTCACCCTGTCATAATGGCCGCTGGTTTGTTCCGACTTCTCTTAGCTGCGGCCTCGGAGTTGAGTGTCTACATGGAGGTCGGATGCTCAGGAGACAGGAGTTCCCCTCGAAGCACCGGGAACGTAAACAGCCCGATGGCTCTGCGAGAGTCCTCGCATTCTTGGCTATAACCATACAGGAGAGGTGCACAGGGAACCGTGAACACGCTTCGGTGTCCGGTTCCTGTCACCCATATTGCAATCCCATGAGACAGGGCATAGCAGCACGACGGTACAGTCGCCCCGTGCATTCTCGGACACGGAAGCGGCGAGCGCCGCCTCGGTCGCAGTGTTTGCCGGTGTCGGTTTGATTTCACCTCAACTTGTATCCCGCAGGGAAGACGACCTGGGGGGGGGAGGGGGGGATTCTAGACCGTCCCGACGACATTCCACGCAACTAATGTGTCGGCTTCACTGGAGACCTGGGGATTGACGCCCGACGATGATGGGAGTGTGGACAACTGCACCGAAACTGTGGGGCCCATGGCAACGCCCCTGGCTGCCGAGGTTTACTACGTACAATGAACTATGCGCCGAGGGTAGGCACACACTGGACAAGGAAACACGGTGAAAGGAAGAGATGGCCCTTGGCGGAAAAGACCTGTTACCGCGTCGCGAGACGAAAGTATTACAGGGGGTGGGGGGCGGTTCTAAACAACACAGGCTGGCACGGGATACGAAAACGGCAATGGGGAACGGACTATACGCGGTCGTCCCCAGCGGTCCAGGGTTGAGTGCCCCCCCATGGCCTTGGCAACCTGGTTGAACCCTTGAATGCCGTAGAGGAAGGGAGGCTCAGAGGTTGCCAAGCTGCCAAGTTGTTTAGCTGTATGTAGTACCGAGCGAGACCCAGGTCCAACATATCAGCGAGTAGACGCACAGGCAGAGTACCTCTAAGTCATGTAAGGTGTGGGTGGGTGGATGGGTGGGGGGTAGGTCTCGTCAGTCTATGACGCACGCGCTAGACGGGTACACGCCCAGAGGACATGCAGGACACGAGGACGGAAGGTGGCAGCGGAGGGTGCATGGCAGCCAAGCGATGGGTGGCGAAACGTAGACGTTGAAGACGAACCGGTCGTGAAGGCTCTGCTGAGTTTGGGATCCCCGGGGGCACGAGAGAGATACGCGCGTCGCAAACGACCCTGCAATAAAGCCAGAGGGTTCGGAAGTACCGGTTGCGGGCTCGGCCACGTGCTGTTCAGTCATGCGCCCGGCTCTGCAGGGAGCTTTTTGGTCTGGCAACTGGGTGCCGTTGGGCAGGCCAAAGTCTAACGGGCCATGGCCGGAAGCACAGGTGATGAAGGCTTAAAACAGCGTAGAAAATTCTCCGACGCGGCGGCCATGCTGTTTTGCGTAAGCCGAATAGCCCGGACGCTTCCCCACCCAGGGCCCTGGAACTTTGGGGCTGGCCGCGTGCGCCGTCGCGAAGAGCGTTCCGTGGAGGACCTAACGTACTTTACGGCCTCGTCCTCGCACCGCCTCGGAAAGACGACGGCGGCGGCGGGGACGGGGCACCTGAGAAACAGGGTTCCGTCGCCGTGGCATGCCGCTCGTTCGACCAGGAGCCCTATCGCGAGCCAGCCACGGGAGCAGGCGTGGCCGTCCAGCGGACCGTCGCGGCTCCATCACAAAAAGCCACCGACAGGGAAGCTTACAAGGCCCAGACCTGGCAATCCTGGCCATGGGACGGAGCTGACCCGAGGCTTTCAGTGGGTACGGGTCGCGACGGCGCGGATCATGGACGACAGCGCCCGCGTTGGTACATGCCCTGTCCTGCTGTCCTCCCTGTCGCCTGCGGAACCCCCCCAGGCAGCTTAGACACACCCACCGGATGGGCAACGTTAAGCCTGCTAGCGACTATTTGTGGTGTCGAGCCTTATTTCTGGGGAAGCAAGGCTCCTACACGAAGCCCACCCCGTCCGTCGCCTGAATCATGGCCGACGGATTGGGATTGCCCAGTCGGAGAAAAAAAAAAAGACCACAAGACGTTCCTCTCCGCCGCGTGGCCACTGAAGACGGTGCGTGGCCTGGAGGTGTCGGCAGCATCGTTGTCACCCCAGCCCCCTGGCACGCTACAGCTCGCGGCCATAGTCGTCGTGCGCATATGGGAAATGCATCCCGGGTCCAGCCCCAACGGCGGGCTGTGGCTGGCCAGCTCCTCGGGTGGATGACGCAAGACTCTCGTTGTCGTGAGCGGGGGTACGCCCAGCGCCGTTTCAACAGGGACCCTTGCCCAGAACTTGGGGGCGCCGATGATGTAACCCAGCTGGCCCGTCGCTCATCTCGATCCCTTGGACGGACACGGGATGGAAACTCAACGGGGTTTGGACGGCATCGTTTTGCCAGGGCCTCTCCGGTTGGGTGTGCAGCGCCTAAGCTGCAGGCATGAAACCAAACACCCAAAAGCAGGATTTCTCCCTGCCGGCATCTGGAGCCTCCTCCCACCATGTCAGGCAATGTGCTGTGACGTCCGTATCGACACGCGTAACTCCGCGCTGGGACGCCGATACCCCCCCAGCCCCATGGCTGACGTGCCTTGTTTTTGGCTGCCCGCCGCCATCGTATAAAGAGCCGTACAGCCCCTCAGCTCGTTGGTAATCAAGACGTCCCCCCCTGCCTCAAGCCACGCCCGCCCTCCTTGTTCGATACCATCTTCCAGCTCGTTGCTCATAGACGAGTCCAGCGCCACCCATCCCGATAGCTTCGCCGTTTCCCACCTCGTATAACACCAATCACCATGTCTGCCTCGGAAGGCGAGAAGAACCCTCCTCAGGAACAGACGGCCACCATGTCGGCCGAGGAGTCGTCGGACGGCGGCATCCAGCCCCAGCAGGAGCAGCAGCTCGAGAGGGCGCCCCAGAAGAAGCGCCGCGGTCGCCGTGCCCCTCGCCGCCGCCAGGCCGAGGTCGAGGACGACTACTCGGATGAGGACGACGGCCAGATGCAGCAGTACCAGCAGCAGCAGCAACAGATGATGATGCAGCAACAGATGCAGCAGCAGCAGATGCAGCAGCAGGGCGGCGGCGGCGGCAAGAGCGACACGCTGAAGCTGCGTCTCGATCTCAACCTCGAGGTGGAGGTCACACTCAAGGCCAGAATCCACGGTGATCTGACGTTGGCACTCTTGTAAGTCGCAAGTCAACTTTCATATGCTGATATAAGATGCTCGCTCATTTACACTTTAAGGCAGTGAGTAAACGGCTGACGTATCGACAAGGGACGGTGCTTAAATGCGTTTCATCTTTTTCACACTTGGTTTCGGGCTTTGTTGCTGTCACCATGCCCTGGCAATTCCCCAGATTTAATATTTCACCATCGAGGCCCGCGGTTTCAATCCAACTGACTGCGGGCTGCTGACATCGCCGCATTCCGGCCGCCTCCCCCTTCCCACCCCCCGCACCAAAAAAAAACCCTCCACGAGTCCATTTGGGAGGCGGTACGTCTGCTGTCACACGGGGTTGGTCTTATAACGATTGACGAGGACATTGTACGATATACATTTGTAATTTTGGCGTTTGGGAATGGAGCTGAACCTTTGAGCTCCATGTCCATAGCAATATTGGCATATATGATACCTATCCCTTGCTACAAATAAGGTTTGTACTGTCTTGACAAGTACCGTGACCGCAGGACCCCCGTGTATGAGCATCGTCACCACCCACTCTACAACTGTACCAATTCCCAGCAGCGTGATTCGATTACGGTGCAAGTCTCCTAAAGATGTCTTTCCCAGCCCTCCCTAGGGACCTTCGTATTGCCGGATCTTGGTAGCTGGTTGATGGCGTTTCCAAGTGGACCGTCCCTTGTCTGGCCCGTTCGTTAGACGTTGGGGCCGGAACCGACTCTTGGCCATCTACGACTTCCCCGGGGCCGGATCGTCTTCCACGAGTATCGATGGCACTGGCTTACCAACGATCCGAACCGATCATCGAAGCGGCGCTCCCCCCCCCCCCCCCCCCCCCCCGACTTTGCCAACGCTTTCGTGGGGGCACGGGGAAACTGGCCAGCAGGGCTCCGGGGGGACACCCAAGGAAGCCTTTCTGTCTCGGACCACCTACGTCTTGCCTGGGGAGCCGCGGGGAGGGTTCGCAACCCGCGCGTCCGGCTGAGTCTAAGACAGCAGAAAGGTTATCGTCGGGCTGCGTCGGGCGAGTGCCGTGGCGGCAAAGTCTCCCCGAGCGTGCGCTGGTCCCTGCCGGCTAAGAACCAGCTGCTCGTATCCACCATGCTGTACGCTGCCATGCCTGCTGCATGTCGTCCGGGAGAAAGCACATATCGGCAGGTGATCGACAGCCATCAGCTGGCAGCCCGTGAAAGAAAGGGCTGGGTGGAGCGAAATCAGCGGGTGGCATGACGTACTCGAGCACTACACAGACCGCTCTGGAGAGGGATGCAAGGCCCTGCTATGCTCAACAGCCCGCCTGTGCCCTATGTGGACATTGGAGCAGGGCGCTGTCAGATTTCTCACCACACCGGGGGTATTTCTTCTCTGTTGCCTTGGATGTGAATTCCGTCGCTCACCCCTCATCTGTCGATGCCGCCTCAGCTGGGCTGAGCCGGCGTCGTCCCGGCCATTGCGCCAGATTTTACCGAATCCCAAAGCGCCCGCGACCTGCCGGTCCCAGGACCAGAAGTACGAGAGATCGTCCCCTCTCCTGCCCTGGTCGCACGATGCCTGGTAAGTCGCAAATGCGCCTTTTTCTCTAGCACCAACACTACCCCCTCTGGATGATGAAGGAACACAACGGCGTACCTGTCTTACAAGTCATTGAATGATGAGCCGAGTTCAGATTCCCCTACTGACCCCAGACTTTCATCGTAAACTCTTTCTCGCGGGGTTTCACGGGCGACATTGGCTAAGCTCGCGAAGTCTTGACGCACAGAAACTATGCCGGCCTCCGGCTGTCGGCGACGCTGCCGGACATGAATTGCCCGGCAAGTTCCACCTCGGAGGGTTGCGCGCGTGCGGTTGTGGTCGCGTCGGCGCCCGCGTCGGCGCCCGCGCCGGCCCCGCTTTCGTATCGCGACGATAGGCATTGCCGCCGGCCTATCGAGCGGCATCGGCATCTCCCGCCTGCGGAGAGGTGGAGGCCAAATCGCCCGTCGTAAATACCTCCCTAGATAGATGTATTGATCCCTCTCAAGTCTCCACGTGGCGCCACTTCTTCAATCAACATACAATCTCTCTGCACCCAATCTCCGAAATGCCCTCAATCGAGAAAGTCTTCACGACCAAGGCGCCCAAGCCGCTGCCTCAGTTCTCGCAGGCCGTCAAGCACAATGGCATGGTCTATTGCTCTGGCAGCATCGGCTTCGACCCCGCCACCTCGGCCCTCGTAGACGGCGGCGTCAAAGAACAAACCGTGAGGCCTCCTCTCCCTCAGCAACCGGATGTGCGTTGCCCGACTTCTTCTAACTACGTCTATTGGCAGCGGAGGGCTCTGCAGAACCTCGCGGCCGTGCTGGCTGAGGCCGGTAGCAGCTTCGACAACGTGGTCAAGGTCAACATCTTCATCACCACCATGGACAACTTCGCCAAGATGAACGAGGCCTGGGACGAGTTCTTCACCGCCGAGGTCAAGCCTGTAAGTCATGTGGTTCTTTGCCGAGCGTTTTCGCGCTTCGGCATGGGCACCGGTCGATGGTGAGCTGACGAGGAACGGATGGCAGTGCCGCACTTGCGTTGCCGTGTACCAGCTGCCCTTCAGTGCGCTGGTCGAGATTGAGTGTACCGCCGTACTGAACCCAGGCTCGAAGCTGTGAGCTGGAGGGCAGGTGACACGCCCGTGAGCCGAGATCCCTTAGTGCCAGTATTAGTACAATACCAGTGACGGGCGTCATGTCCCCGACCCCCTCCCAATGCGTAAAAATGCATGTCGCACATGGCCATTCCATGTGTGGGGGGGGGCCGCATTAAAACCATCCATCATCCATTTCCCCCAGATTTGTTAGGCCGTGTGGACCCTGAAGCGCGCGCGACTCAGGGCTCCAGCTGCCGAACTCGGGCTACCAGCCCGCCTTTACGCATCCTTATCTTTTTTCCCCCCCCAGCTACTGACGTCGATGATATAAACAATTGGGCGGCGTTCACTGCCCGTTTTCAGCCCGCTGTACCGCCATCCGCCGGGGAAATTCCCACCGGCGCCGTTTCACCCTCTTGCCACGTTCCCGCCTAATGTTGGTGCATCCTCCGACGCCATCATGACCTACCGGCCCGGACTGCGCTTGATGCGCATCCAGCCTTCTCTCCTGCCGGCCGGCGGCCCCCTCTCTCTGTCTTCGGTGACATCACGGCGATTCGCAACGTCCCAATGGGCCGTCCGCCGTGCGGCCTCGAGCTCTTCCGCCGCCGCGCGCGAGACCCCGAAGCCTGCGCCCCAGGCCGTCATCACGCCCCTCAGCGCGCGAACGCCGACGCCCGAGCCCATCAACCCCGATGTCCCGCTCTCGGCCACGCTCAACCCGCCCGCGTCGACCCGCCCGCCGCCCCTCCACGTGCCGGAGCGGGATCCCCAGTCCTCGCTCTTTTCCTACCTCTTCTCCCTGGGCAAGGCGTACACCGGCTTTTACAAGAACGGCCTCAAGGCCATCTTGACCAACCGCCGTCTGCTGTCCGAAGTCGACAACACCTCGGCGCCCCCGCCGGCGTTGCGGGGACACGCGACCTCCGTCACCCAACCGACGCGTGCGGCCGCCTTGCTGCGTGAGCGCACGCGCCACGACCTGACCCGCCTGCCCGTCTTCGGCCTCCTCGTCCTCATCTGTGGCGAGTTCACCCCTTTGGTCGTCCTGGCCTTCCCCAAGCTCACCCCGTTGACCTGCCGCATCCCGAAACAAATCGCCAAGCTTCGGGAGACGGCGCGGCGGCGCCGCGAAGCCTCGCTGCGGAAGCTTCAGTACACCGACCCCAAGGCTTGGGACAAGATGGCGCCGGGTCATGTTCTGCGGTCCCTCGGGCTGGGCTTGGGAATCTGGGACCGCGTCGGCGTCGATCCGCCCTTTGCCAAGAGCAGGGCGGAAAGAGCCTTGCGGCGGGTCGTGGAAGATGACTTCCGGATACGCCAGGGGGGCGGGGTGCGGTACTTGGAAGACGAAGAGGTTGTTATTGCCTGCGAAGACCGGGCAATCCACACCAGCATCGCCCCGGTAGCTGACTTGCGGAAACAACTACACCAGTGGGTGTCGGAAACCACGAAAAAGGACCAAAAGGGGGGCGAGGATATTGCCATGAAGCTCCTGCTGAGTCCGCAATCGGAGCAATGAGCTTCGGGTGCCCTTGTACCGCCCCTGTGTGATGGCGAATGTACACTCCGCCACTCTTGTGTAAACTTAGCAGGCCTTAGAAGCATGCCGACGTCTCAATCCAACTGACCAACCGAATGCCTGCGTGTCTCTTATGGCCCACGTGTCTGATTATGAAGCGGTCGGTTCAACGTAGCGGCGGGATGTCCCGTTTGACGCGAGCAATGCGCCGGCGGCGTGGAGCATGCGACGCTTCCTGCGGATCGCAGCGGAAGCCCTCCCTCTGCAGACGCCGACCCCCTTCATGCGCGATCCGTTCCAGATAAGCGAGCTGATGGGTGCCATATGCATCAATACATCCATGATGGATTTCAGCTACGTGATCAAAGTACAGTGCGCGGCTCCAGCGTCGTCTCGGTGTTTCTTGTGCCCCTTCTCGCCGCATATACCCGCCAGTGCGGATACAATATCCAGAAGGCCTGATTGATACTGTCCATGTCGGCGGACCAGTTGCCGTGAAAGTCGAGATCGATGCCGACGAGGGTACTTGAGCACTCGGCCTCGGCACTTACGCGAGGAGAGCATGACCTGCACTGGTTTGGTCAAGTGCCTACACGCCTCGCCGGTTACCCTCGCCCGTATGATGGGATGACCGGCTCCCTCTAGCATGCGCTGTGCGGAAAGCAGGCAAAAGACCCGGCGAGGTTTCATGTGGTGGTTGGTGATGCAGCGACCTGTCAAGCCTCTCATCATCTCCCATCAAGATCCGGATGCTGGACATGGAGGGGTGCGGCAGAAGAGGGCGGGAGGGGAGGGGACACGCAGCATGGGAGCCCAACTCGTTTCTCCATAAGGCATGGCGGAGACTCCGGGGCAAACCAAGGTGACAGATCGACACCAGGGACCGGCCTGCCGGGTCTGCGGGGGAATTGGTCTCCCGCTCACTGCCGGTATTGTGACCACATGGCCCCATCCCCACGGTCCTCGCGGCAGTCGGTGCACATGGCATCATGCTGTTCCCGTCCTGCAGCTGTTACGGCAGCGGATCGCCTTGCCGTCCGGGCCTGGGCAAAGTGAGCCGTGCTCGGCGGAGGAGGGCGGGCGGGAAACGAGGGCAGGAGGGGAAGGAGGAAAGGACGAGAAGATAGAGCGGCATCCTCTGTCTCCCGCTCGGGGGCGATCTGGGCGCGTCGCGTAGCTTACACAGGCCCAGGGGGGTGTCATGCCCTCTGCAGGCCTGCGCAGGCGTGTGAAAATCAGACCATAATGGAGAGGGGTTGAGGCTGAGGGGCCTGGCCCAAAGGGAAGTGAGGGGAGGAATCGAAAAACTGACCCCTTGCGCCCCCGCCTCGCCTCTCTCTCTCTCTCTCTCTCTCTCTCTCTCTCTATCCCTCTCTCCCTCTCTCCCTCCCCCCCCCTTTCCCTTCCCCCTCTCGCTCCGAATTGGGGACAGTGGGGGAATGGGGGAGTGGTGAAGATGGCCCCCTGCCGATTGGCCAGGGCGGCCACGCAACCATGTACGGATAGCCGGAGCCGAGCAGGGACGGCGAAGGCGCGCAATGTCGTGCCATATCGGCCCATACTTGCGTCTGCCCGGGTGAACCTGCATGGCCCAGCTCGGGATCGCCCATTGACAGCTGCGCTCGACCTAATCCGGCCATGGGGGACGTCGTCCTGGCGACCCAACTGACGTCCCATGGTCGTGGCACCCAGGGACGCCGGATGCTCTCGTCAGTTGATCTGCCTATCGGCCAAGTCATCGCCGTCCTTCCGCACTTGCTGGCCGTGCCTCTGCCTTGCCTAGGCCCGCGGCGGCTTGGGATCGTCCACGAAGCGAATGCGGCCGTCGCACGCCCCAGCGAGCCCTCCGCGCCTGCAAGCCCGGTTCCACCGGATGTGGTATGCTTTGGCAGGCTGCGTGACGTGTTGCACGACATGGACCTGGGGCACAATGGCCGGTTATTCGGGACGAGACGAGCGGGATAACCACTCGCAGAGTATAAAGGGCTGGCATGCCAGTACTGGGCTGACGCGATGTCGACCTCCCCGTCGACATGCGCAACCCGGCCACCACCGGGTCTACCCATCTTCCGTATTGCCTCTGCGGCCTCCATTGCGCCCGCTGGTTCCCTACATCGTCTTTCCCGTCCCTGGTCGACCCCCACGGCAATGGAGAGCGACCAGGCCACGATCGACGCCATCCGGCCTTTTGGCCCGGCCCGCTCTACCGTCAAGGGCGAGCCCCTCTCCAAGGAGGACATCGAAAAATACAACGACTTCTTCAAAGCCAGCTTGTATCTGTCACTGGGTATGATCTACCTCATCGATAACCCCCTTCTCCGCGAGCCCTTGAAGCCGGAGCACATCAAGGGCCGCCAGCTCGGCCATTTCGGCTCCGCCCCCGGCCAGATCTTTACCTGGATGCACTTCAACCGCATGATCAAGAAGTATGACCTGGATGCCTTGTTCATATCCGGCCCCGGCCATGGCGCCCCTGCCGTGCTCAGCCAAGCCTACCTGGAGGGTACCTACTCGGAAATCTATCCCGAGAAGTCGGAGGACGCCGAGGGCCTGCAGAAGTTCTTCAAGTCCTTCTCGTTCCCCGGCGGGATCGGGTCCCACGCCACCCCAGAGACTCCGGGGTCCATCCACGAGGGCGGAGAGCTTGGGTACAGTCTCTCGCACGCCTTTGGCACCGTTTTCGATTACCCGGATCTGATCACCCTGACCATGGTCGGAGACGGCGAGGCCGAAACCGGCCCGTTGGCTGCCGCCTGGCACAGTACCAAGTTTCTCAACCCCATTACGGACGGAGCCGTGCTGCCCGTCCTGCACCTGAACGGCTACAAGATCAACAACCCAACATTGCTGGCCCGCATCTCGCACGAGGAGCTTGAAAATCTGTTCATTGGCTATGGCTGGAAGCCATACTTTGTCGAAGGAGACGAGGTGGACTCGATGCACCAGGCCATGGCTGCCACTCTCGAGCGCTGCGTTGAGGAGATCCGGGGCTACCAAAGGCAGGCTCGGGACTCGGGCAAGCCCTTCCGCCCTCGATGGCCCATGATTGTCCTGCGCACCCCCAAGGGCTGGACGGGCCCGCGAAAGCTCGACGACCACTACCTCACTGGTTTCTGGCGGTCTCACCAGGTTCCCATTACCGATGCAAAGAAGAACCCGGCTCACCTCAAGGTACTCGAGGACTGGATGCGTTCATACGAGCCCGAGCGCATCTTCGGCGAGAACGAGAGGATATCGGATGAGCTGAAGTCGCTGTGCCCTGTGGGCCCCCGTCGAATGAGTGCTAACCCGGTGGGCAACGGAGGACAGCTGCGGAAACCCCTGAAAATGCCCGACTTCCGCAAGTACGGGGTTGAAGTCGCGAACCCCGGGGCCACACACGTGGCCACCATGAAGAACTGTGCCCAGTTCCTGCGGGATGTGATCAAGAGCAACCGGAAGAACTTTCGCCTGTGGGGTCCGGACGAGACGGAGTCCAACATGCTCGGAGAGGTCTACAACGCTGGCAAGAAAGTTTGGATGGGGGAGTACTTTCCCGAGGACAGCGACGGCGGAAACCTGTCCCCGGCCGGAAGAGTCATGGAGATCCTCTCGTACGCTCTCCTCGCCGCTGCAATATCACTGCGAATTATGCTGACGACGCCCACAGCGAGCACACCTGTGAGGGCTGGATGGAAGGCTACATTCTCAGCGGTCGCCATGGCTTGCTAAACAGTTACGAGCCATTTATCCACGTGATCGACTCGATGGTGAACCAGGCATGTTCTTCCTCCTACCGCTACGAGCTGAAGGCGTTGATGGCTGACGGGAGCGACAGCACTGCAAATGGATCGAAAAGTGCCTCGAGGTCGAGTGGCGTGTCAGCGTGGCCTCTCTGAACATTCTGTTGACTGCAGTCGTATGGCGTCAAGATAAGTCTTCCCCGGTCTCGTCAACGCGTTCAATGTGTTAACAACCTTGGCAAACCACAATGGTTTCAGTCACCAAGACCCCGGCTTCCTTGACGTGGTCGCCAACAAGAGCCCGGAGGTGGTTCGTATCTACCTGCCCCCCGACGGCAATTGTCTCCTTTCCAGTGAGCCACAGGGCCCAGCCGCTCGCACTTGGCTCCAACCGCTAATCACCTGTCATGCTACGCAGCCATGGACCACTGCCTGCGGTCCCGAAACTACGTCAACGTGATCGTGGCAGACAAGAAGGAGCACCTCCAGTACCTGACGATGGAGGAGGCCATCGCGCACTGCACCAAGGGCATCGGCGTCTGGCCCCAGTTCAGCACCAGTGCTGGCGAGGAGCCCGACGTCGTCATGGCCAGCTGCGGCGATATCGCCACCAATGAGTCCCTGGCCGCCATCGACCTGCTGCTGCAGAACTTCCTCGAGCTCAAGATCCGCTGCGTCAACGTGGTGGATCTGTTCAAGTTGATCGATCACACCGACCACCCCCACGGCCTCACCGAGGTGGAATGGCTCTCCATCTTCACCGGCGATAAGCCCATCATCTTCAACTTTCACAGCTACCCCTGGCTGGTACACCGCCTCACCTACAAGCGACCAGGCAACCAAAACATCCACGTCCGCGGTGAGTTCCCAACTCTAAAAGAGGGGGGTAAAGAAATGAGAATCGACTGACGCGATGGAAAGGATACCGGGAGAAGGGCAACATCGACACGCCACTCGAGCTGGCGATTCGCAACGGCACGGACCGGTTCAGCCTGGCCATGGAAGCCATAGACTACATGCCGCACCTCAAGAACCGCGGCACGACGGCGCGGGAGAAGCTCAAGAACGCCCAGCTGGCCGCCGCCAACGAGGCCTTCGAGACGGGCGTCGATCCCGAGTTCCTGAGCACCTGGACGTGGCCACACTACCTTCTCGAGGCGAGCGTCAAGAAGATGGGACACCTGAATTTGACCAACTGAGCCTCATTACTCCGGCGTTTCGGATCCCGCCCCCGTGTGAAGGAGCGAGGGGGGGGGATGCCATTGGGGAAAGGGCTTCGATGGAAAGTCGCGTGCAAACGATATGAGGCGATGTACCTTTTCCCGCCTTGACTCCCTCTGTGTCTGACTCTATCTCTATTTACTGCCATAGAGCATCAAATTTCAACACGAGCCGAGTTGTTTTGATTGACCGGAATCCCTGCGCAGCACAGGTACCGATGATTCCCAACGTTTGCGATTTCCGTGCTCCCGAGAGCGGAACGAGCCGGGTACGCACAGCCGGATTTCTACATTGCTGACACCCTAACGCCTGATACCGTGCGCCTGTTTCCGTCGGCTCATTGTTGGAACTGGGCATCCCGCGCGTCAGCACGGGTTGCCAGCTCCCGACCGTCCAGCTCGTAGTGATGTTGAGATTGGGGGGAGTGAGTGGTGGTTTAGAAAACACCTTGGGGTCTGGGGAAGGTTGCCGCACTGCTGGATGATGGGGTGGTTGTGGGAGGGGCGGGGGGTGATGGTCAAAGCCGCCCCCATCATCCGCTCCCCCCCCCCCCCTCTCTGCGGCGGCGGGGAACCCGGGACGGGACAGGGCGAGCGACCGGGTGCCCCCGGGCATGGGTGTGCGTTGTGGCGAGCCCGCCCTCCGCTGACCAACCAGCCCGGGGCCATGTTTCCGGGCCGCGGCCCCGCGTTGGGGGCCGATTCTTGACCCGCTGACCGAAGGAGCGGGGAGGGGGCGGGAGGGCCGACGTCGCCGCCCGAAACCACGGAAGACTCCTCCGGGGAAGGGGGGGGTGGGGATCAGCCGCCGCCGCCGCCACTATGCTCGGGGCAGGCGTAGCCGACCAGGATCGTGCGCTGGGTGATTTGGTGACCCGGCCGTGAGGCGTGGCGGCAGCGGTCGATGGCGTGCTGGTAGTACAAACATCGGCAGTTGGAGTACAGCTCCAGGACCTGGAAGCACATGATGGAAGAAACAATGAAAAGAAGAAGATGGCGAGGGCGGTGGGGTGGTTCGAGGAGGGCAGGGCGCGGCTCGCGATGGGGCACGCGGGAGGAGGGAGGGGGGCCTCGAGATGTGCCCGAGGCAAAGCTGGGAGGGCCCGCCCCAGATGCCGGGAGGGGGGAGGCTTTTTCTCTTATTCCGCAGCGCGACGACGACCAATGCTGCTGCCGTTGCAAACAGAAAAGGACGGCCGGAGAACCAAAAAGAAAAGGGGGGGGGGGGGGGGGGGAGGGAGCGCTCTCGGGATGCCGGAAAGGCAGGGTCCCAGGCCTAAGGGACCAAAAGGACTGGCGCCATGACGCTTGTGCGACGTCGTCGCCTCGCGGCTCTTCGCCTTCTCCTCCCTCCTCCTCCGGACCGAGGGGAAAGGAACGCTCTCCCCGCGGGCGGGTCGCTTGGGGAAAGGAGGGGGGGTGATAACGAGAGCCCAGGCGCCCACGGGCCTCTGCACACACGCCGTGTGTGTGTGTGTATGTGTGTTTGTGCCCCAGTGGAACCACCCCAACTGCAGGTTGCGGCCCCTTTCGGCACTGATGATTCGCCCCCGGCTCCCACCCCGGCGGCCGCTACGGGCGAGGTGAGGGGTAGTCGTCACGAGCCAGCTCGCTACCAGCGATGCCCGAGAAACCCGGTTGCCATCCCCCCCCCTGGGCTATCGCCGCGGTATCGGCCTTGCCCCCGCCCCAGGAGGCATGGTGTTCCGGGCGGCGCCACGTGGGTGGCCGGTACCGTGGCCGTCGCGAGATGCCCATCTCGTCTCTGCCTTGCTCCCGCGCTTCTGCCGTGTTCGGGTTGCTCGGGTCACCTCCTGGCCCTCGGCGATGGCTCCAGGGAAACTGGGGTCACAAGTGTGCCGTGGCTGTTCAGGGGCTCCCCGGTTCAGGTCGAACAAGACCGGGATTTCAGCCTCCCTGACATGCCTTCTCATGGCCGAAGCGTGTGCTCCATCAGCAGAACGGCAATTACTTGCTTGACCGCCCCATTTCAGGAATTCTGTTCCCAGTCTTTTCCTCGCCCAACACCACAAGCATCGGCTGCCAGTACCGCGCCCCCGCCGTCGGCGGTGCAAAGCAAGGACCGCCGGGACCCCCCTTCCCGCCGTTTTTATTTCCCGGCCTATGAACATGTCTGGCGACCGAGCTATTCGCGCCATGTGATCCCATCAGGCATAGACGTAGCACAGCGGCGTGTTGCCGAGTGTATCGAGCACGTCTTGGATGGGCCGGTGCCCCTGAAGCACGCCCATGTCCAAGAGGTCGTCCACCGTTCCGTCCCGGCTCGCGTACGGGATGCGGTTCCGGTACGTCAGGGTCCCCTCTACCGTGTCGGCCATCTCGGGATGGAGGGCTTGCTAGATCCAGTAAACCTGCGGTGCGAAAGAGCACCCACCATCAGCCGCAGTCCCCCCCAAGAAGGCCACATGGCCGCTCAGAGCAGAGGGGGGGGGGGGGGGGGGGGGGGGGGGAGGGGGGGGGGGGGGCCTGGGGGGGAGCGGGGGGGGAGGGGGGGGGGGGGGGGGGGCTTACACGGTCCACCATGGCGTGGTGCAGGTAGAAGGCCGGGTCGTTCACTGCGTTCGCCGGGTCAGCATTGCCCCTCTCCCCCGAACAGGCGGCTGGAAAGATGGCCGTGCAAGCCGCGCGGCAGCCAGAAAGACCGAGAGAACCGCGGCACGACCGTCAACCCCAGGCGCGCGGCTGTCGGACAGCCAGCCGGGAAGAGGAAGATCACGGGAAGGGCACACGCACGCGAGGTGGAAACGTCGGCGCCGTCGCCGCCCATGCTGTAGTGCCCGGCGCCGTGCATGCGCAGGCTGCCGTCGCCCCCCTGGAACTCGTACTGCATCGCGCCGATGCTGACCGAGGCGGCGCCCAGGGTGAGGTTGTGGAGGTTCGACAGCGTAAAGACGGCCGCCGCCCCGGGCGATAGGTCGCGGCACAGGCAGCGCGGGTTGTAATCCAGCTGCGTCTTGACGATGCTGGGGTAGTCCTGCATGGCTGGCTGCTGCGGCCTCCCGAGTCAGCAATTCCCTCCACCAGGTGCTCGTAGGGCCGGTTCGGGGCCACTCCCGGGCCAGAACGCTAGAAACAAAGCGCAACCGGAGTGCAGCGGGAGTGATTCGTGCCGAAAGGGGCGACAAAGAAGACCGGGTGTTGCTTACGATGGGCCCCAGGTTGATGGTGCGACTTCAGTGTCCCCCCCCCTCCCTTCGTCAGCGTCGCTTGTCTTCGTGCCCCATGGCAAGGGGGGTCCGAGTAAGGGCGAAGGGCGAGGGAACTCGCTTGGCAAAGGAGCCCCCTTGCATGCAACCCCCTCCCTTGCCCGACGGGATCCAGACGGTGCCCGCTCCGGCAATGCTTCCGTTGTGGGCGAAGAACTCGCCGTCCCCGCCCAAGCTGGTATCGCTACCATCGAAGACGGGGGATTGCGATAGATCCTCCTGGTACTTGAACCAGTCCCAGTACTGTACACCGTCTCGGGGTCCGCGGCTGCGGCTCCCGAGGTGGACGGGCAGAACCCCGGGATGCAAAACACGACTCACAGGCAGGGCCCCCTTGTAGCCACACTCGGTCCGGAGCGTGTCCTCCCAGACCCAGACAAAGTACCGGTGCCAGGTCAGGAAGTTGGCCGTCTGGTGGATGAAGTTGGTCTGGTTCAGGTGCACGGCGACGAAGAAGTTCTGCGCGGCCGAGAACTCGGCGTTCCTGGTGGGCATGTCCCAGAGGCAGCTGACGGCTCCGAGGTAGGGGGGGGGGGGGGGGGGGTACAAACCAGTCCTTCCTTACAGCCGCCGTCTCGAGCGTGCGTTCCGAAGACGGGCGCGCGGCCTCCCTTTTGCGCAGGGCCTCCATGGTCCGAGCCTGGAGTTCTTCCATCGTCACCTCTTCCGAGGCCCCGAGGGCGCGGGCATGGAGGAATACGGCAGCCGCCGGGGCCACCAGGCGAGAGAAGCGCATCGTGGCAGCAGAAAGGCACACGCAGGGGGCGAGGGCAGACGACGGGCACGGAGCCAAGACCAAGGGCGATTGTGTGGTCTGGAACGAATATCGCTCTTATGAGCTTGGTGCCGGAGACGGAGGGCCCCATGCCACGCGAAGCTGCAAGCCAAGCCGTGGCCGGCAAAGGCAAGAGGATCGCCCCCCTTTACTTGTCCTCGTTCGCGTAGCGGCAAGCAACGCGGCGTCGTGTCACGGTCGGCCAAGCCGCCGTACGCTATGCCGGGTCGATGCTTGGGACAGGCGGCGCGCACAAGCGACGTCCTCGATGCCGCAGGCGCAACCCCAACCCTCGCCCCCGTCCCACCCGGCCGAGGCGACAGTTCCCGTTGCGGTGCCGATCGGCGCCGGCCGAGCGAGCCTCTGGCATGTCTGCTGGCTTCTCTCCTGGGCGTCCTCCCGACCGACGAACCCGAGGGAGATGGATCCACACGCCCCATGGCCGTCACCGGGAGGGGCGGCTGTTGGTCCTCGAGGGCGCGCCGGCACGGGCTGCGTATGCAGGGCGTCTCGCCCCCGCACCCTGCTGGTGGGTTTACCCGGGCGTTGGCATGAGAGGGCGGGCCAGCCAGTCGGGGCTATTGCTGTCACTAAAGAACCTCCTCCTCTTGGCGGACGGGGTCCCGGGAAACGCGCCACGGCCGCCGCTTCGAGGCCCGCCATTTTCCTCGCATGGTCTGGTCATCTTCTTCCGCGACCTTCCTCCCCGGTTTGGCTTCGAAGCCGGGCCATTCCCGGGGCCCTGTGGAAGGGCCCGCTATAGGGCTTGGAGAGGTGGACGGCATGGTCGCGGCCCCATCTCGCTAAGCCTCGCGATCCAACGGTGCCAGCCAATCAGACGGCGGGTTGCGAGCGGACGAAGGAGGGTCGACGATCCGGCCAGGCCGGAATGCCTTCCCCGGCCGCGGGACGGACCCTTGCCGGATGCGTCCGTCTCTTCGTGGCTCATCAGGCTGGCAGCCTCTCTGCCGGTCAGTCCCTTTCCCGCGCGGTCTGTCCTCGGGACACGCGGCGACGGGGGGTTGCAAACCCAAGTCGAACGACCCGCGGGGGCTTTGTGATGCGACGTAACGTGCCCCGTAGGGCATGCCCATCCACGTTGGGCTTGCCTCTTGTCCCGGCTCCCGGCTCCACCACCCCTGGCCAACCTATGGGTGACGACCGGGGCAAAAGTGACAGACCGCGCCAAGCTTTGCCGTCCTCGCCGGCGGTCGACCCGGCCTACGCCGCCGAGACCAACTTCCCGATGATGATGGGCGTCGAGGGGACGTTTATGGGCCTCGCCGTTGTGTTGGTGGCCTTGCGTATATACCCTCGTCTCGCGATTGTCAAGTCGTTCGGATGCGACGACGCCATGATGATCCTGACCCTGGTACGTAGGCCGACCGAAGACCTCCCGAGGGCCAACACCCAGGCCTTTCTCCTCCCCTCCCCTCCTCCTCTCCCTTCCTCGCGCCTCGGCAGTGCTGACCGGCAGACAGGTGCTCGTGTTCGGCGGGGGCATGGTCGCCCACATCGTGGCCGGCGCCCACTGCCACCCCCTGAAGGCGGAATGGGACAAGGACGTCAAGGGGGCCTGCTATCCGGCACCGGTTTTCTATGGCTTCGCTGCGGCCAACACCAGTGCGTTCAGCTCTGCCAATCCTCCCGCCTCGCTTTTCCTCACTAAATGTCCCCCCCCCCCAGTATTCATGATGACGGATATCGCCTTGGCCACGCTTCCCGTTCGGCTGATCTGGTCGCTGCAGATGACGCAGCGCCAACGGATATATCTTCTCTTCATCTTCAGCCTGGGCTATAGGTACGCGCCTCCCGATGCACACCCAGCGGCGCTCTCGTCCGCGGCTAACAACCAACGGGGTAGTGCTGTCGCCATAGGTATTGCCAAACTCGTCTTTCAATTGACTACCCGCGGGGTGCGCGACAAGTCTTTGTAAGTCCCGGGTGCCCCCGGAGGAATGCTTCCGGTCCAGGCACGTGTGCTGATACGGCACCCAGTCACAACTCGATACAGCTCTTTGGGTTGTGAGTACCTATCGCCACGGTCCCCCCCCCCCCCCCCCCCCCCCCCCCCTGCCCCTGAAAGCGGACGGCCGGGCAGTTCTGGAGGAGAGTCGATCTCTAACCACACCGCGTGTCCGCAGCATACAGCAGTGTGTCGGTATTGTCGCCGCTTGTTCGCCCATGCGCAAGCCCCTGTTTGGCCACCGCCTCCAGCTCACGGAAGGGGGCTACTCGGGCCAGAGCGACTACCACGTCTCCCAGCGCTACGCCGGCTATGCAAAAAGCCGACAGCCGACCCACGCATACGTGCGATCGCAGCGGGGCGACTTTGAGCTGGAAGGGCTCGCCGGATTCCATTCGCGCGACACCGAGGTCCTCCGTACTATCCAAGCCGGCGGCAGTAGGACCGGAAGCGAGGACGACATCCTCGGGTTGGACAGGCCCGGCCATGCGAGCGGCATCCTGAAGACTACCGAGGTGTACGTCTCTTAGGTCGACGTTGCCCGTAGACGCCCGGGGACTCTGGCCAAGCTGCATACCACGATGACTCGCGCGTCGCAACTCGCGCGTCCGAATCTACCCCTCCATGACGGCTAAGGGATGATGAACGTATCGCAGCTGGGCAACGTAGCTTGGCTCTCCCCCGCATGGCCATGTGAAGCCGGGCACGGAACCTTGACTCGGTTGAGGGTAGTGGACGGAATGCCGACCAAACCAGTGCATCGTCCAAGGAAGATGTCAACCGCTGGGATGAATAGCCAAAGCCGCCACCAGATTGGATACTCAAGTGAGACGACACATTGGAGCAGTGTCCGGATGCATATACAGGCTGACCCGTCGGGGCACACCGAAGGGCCGTCACGGTAGACAGGGAAGTTTCGTGCAGCCTCGTGACCTTTTGAGGCTGGGGCATATGGGGGTTGTGATCAGTAGCCGGGATCACCTGGGAACAAGAGCCTGCGCATCACGTGCGGATGGAACAGCTCACATATGTTTCGTCCTTTGAGCATGACAGGCATTGGGCTTCTTTTTCTTTCTTCTTTATTATAGAATAAAAAATGCGACGGAGCGGCCGTCTCCTGGCCAGGCGTTGGCTTGGCGGTGTCGGGTGACCCCCAAACTCCGACAGTAGAGATCTTGCCGCTCTCGCAATGCAACGATGGCCCAGCCAAAAAAAAGTAAGAAAAAAAAGAAGAAGAAAAAAGAGGAAAGAAAAGGAAAGAGAAGAAAAGAAACCGCGCCGGCACGCAGTTCTAGCGGCAGGGGTGTTTCTCGGCCGCATCGGTATTGGGGCTTTCTCCTGCCACACGCCTTTCCTGGCGGAAAGTTGGGCATTGCCAGAGGGGTGGCCAACGCACGCGGGATGGCAGATTGCCCTCGCCGGCTTGCCCGCGCAAACAAATCGCATCACGACTTCGCTGTTCAATACCCCGCCGCCCGCACATATTTGCATCTCGGCGCGTCGGTGGTACGTGGGGTGGCCGAGCTGATTCGCTGTCGGGCATTGATAGTTGGCGGTCTTGGAGGTCGTGACACAACATGCGCATGGCTGTCGTGGCGCCCCCTGGGATCTGGATCGCCAAAAGAAAAGACAACACGAATACAAGAATGCCCGTACATGGCCTATTGTGGAAACCTGTTTCGTGCAGTCGCATCACCATGGGGCATGAGCTCGAGCAAATCACCCCCGGCTTGCGCCGGCCACGTCGAGCCTGTGGGAATGCAGGACGAGGCGGGCGATGAAAAGCCCCACGGCCTGATAAGCATCGCCCAGGCCCGACGCCCTCCTGACGGGGCTCGGAAGAGGGAAACGGCGGCGGCGAGGCTAATGGCAGTAGGAGCGGTCACACCCTCGCCCCCCCCAGTCAGCACGGCAAGGAAACACCAGGCACTGGCCCCTGCATAGGGCACACGCACCCGGGGCTGTGTGTCTGACGGGTGACTCCGGGGTCAGGCTGGGGGGCGGGAGGGGTCCAGACTGGAACGAAGACGCCGTGTGTCTCTGGCCGCGTGCGAGGCGGGCGAGAGCGAGGAAGAGAGGCAGAGAGGCAGAGAGGCTTGCGCCACGGGATGGGTCCTGCAGCAGGCACCCGTCAGGCCGGCTGAAAGGGAAACGGAACGACTGCGGCCTTGGCCTGCTGATGTGCCGAGGCCTCGGTTCCATAGGCCCGCCGCTGTCCATGGCCCCGGAGAGGCACGCCGGCTAATATACCTTCGGGCGGATCGGGCTGCCGGACTCGAGGCAGATTTGCTGTGCCATAGCGTTCTGGCTTCCTCGGCGCCGGCTCGCGTGCCACGGACGGCAGGTAACGTGTGCGTCGAGGCCCCCATTGGCTCGCATGCCGAGGAAAGACGAGAAGGGCTCGTTCGTGCCGCCCCGATATGGCGACCTGCAGCGACCGATCCAGGGGACAGGGCTCTGCGGAATCGCGGGCCAGCAGGTGGAGTGAACCCTGTGCCACCGGCGCCCGCGGCATGATGCTGCCCGTCTGCCTTGACTAAATCGAGACTTTCGATGTGTCAATGCTGATCCAGTGACGCCCCGTCTGGGGAAGACACGTGCATCAATACGGCCTAGCTTGCTGCCCGACGCTGTCATCTGTCTACCCCACGCCAAGACCGCCCGGGACCCTTTCAAGTTTCTGGAACGGTGAGGGTCCCCGAAGGTACCATGTCATCGTACGTCCTGGTACGCAGCACCGAAGGGGGGGGGGGGGGGGGGGGGGGGGGGGGGGGGCCGTCTAGAACCCCCTTTTGCACGCGCTGGAAGCGTCTATAAAGAGCCCCCTGGCGCCCCAGCCGCCTCCTTCGGACCCCCCCCCGCGGGAGCCCATGGGCGGCAGTGCCGGCGAACACAACAAAGAGAAGCGCCCGAGAACCCGAGGCTTTCTTCCATCTACACGGACACGACGCTGCCATTGTCCTCGTCCCGCACCTCCGCTCGTATAAGAGCATGCCAGCATGTCGACCCTCCTCGAGATCCCGCTTCTGCCCGGCAACGAACCGCTGCCAGTGCTGCTGGACACGGCACCCGCCCAGTTCGACATGCGCAACCTGCGAGCTGGGACAGACAGCTACTACGCTCGCCAGTTTCCCACCCCACCCACCAGCATGGCCTCGCTCACCGGTCCCGTCACGCCCAACGCTCAAGTCCGAGGTGCCCTCCGGAGGGCCCCCGGCTCGCAGGAGACCAAGAGGTGCTCCTTCAGAGAGGACATCGCCCGCGACATCCAGACCGGCGAGGTTTTCACCCCCACCAGCGTGCCCGGGACCAAGTACCGCGCCTGGTTCCAGGAGCGACGGAGACAGGAGCAGCGCCAGCAGGTCCTCGGCGACTTGGCAGACCGCGCTTTTGAGGCGGCGCAGCGGAAACTGGCACACCGACGGCAGTCGGCCTCGCCGAGCTAGGCGAGGCCACACTTTAGGCGAGAGAAGGCCTTGACACCAGTCGGCCCCAGCCCTGTATCAGTACCTATGTAAGCAGTGTATACTTTATAAATAGAGAACCCGGGAGGAGAAGCCTCCCGCCTTTTGCTTTCTTACCCATTGGCCGTCCGCCGCCGTGCTGCTCATGGTGCCTACTCTGACCCTTGCGACCCTAGGCGGCTCCAACGAGTTGTCCCATACCTTGGCGAATGCCCCGGCCCCTTCTCGGGCCTAGGGGCCGGTTTCGGACATGATGTGCTCGAGCTCGCTGATTTGCTGCACCGAGTCCTGGACCAGAAGCGACGTGGCCAGGGTCTGGCCCATGCTGGCGACAAAGGCCAGCACGAGGCTCGACGGGGCCTGAAAGGGATACACAACAAAGCTCAGGACCCCCGTCAGCCCCGAAGAGGCTAGCAGCACCACAAAGACCCGGGGGTAGTTGGAATCGATCCGCCACTCGTACTCTTGCGGTGTGCCCCAGCAGCGCCGCTGGCGCTTCTTCGGCCGCCGGAGGCTGCTGAGGATGGCGGCGAAGCCCGCCAGCCCGGCCGGGGCTTGCGACAAGGCCGACCAGAAACCACCGTCCTGCGCCGCGCTATCTTCGGGCGGTTGCACGACCATGGCGGCCAACACGGTGAAGGGTAGCGCGGCGACTAGGATCCAGACTACGGGATTGAGAACCACCTGGATCATGAGCCCAAGCCAGTGCTCGTCGTAGACCATGATGCTGTACCAGATCCCGAACTCGCGTTTCCGACTTGTCGCCCTGTCGCAGACCCCAGACCAGGACCAGGGACTGGGCTTGGGTTTTCTTTCGGCATCCATTGAGCCCTCGGGCGCCGTCACTTGAGTGGGGTCGGCCTCCATGAGCACGGGCGAATCGTCGTGCGGGTGCTGGGGTCTAGGATAACCAGAAGAAAAGAGCAATATCCCAGGCCGTCACAAAGTCCTGGTCACATGCTGGGTCTGCTCGGTTGTATCTGCGTGATGCGGCACACGTCTCCCGCTCCCGCCCCTCAGAGCCCACGCAGGCCTCTCGGGGCTCCGGACGACAGACCAAAGGAACTGCCGGGTGAATAGGCAGCTTGGAGGATGTGTAGCGACAGCTTGGTTGGTTTCTGGCGGGGCGTCCTTTTGATTATGGCAGGTGCGTCTTACAACACCGGGCCGGTCGTGGAATAGATTGCCATTGGGGAGGAACCCGGGGCGGGTGCCGGCGATGATTCGGCCCACGGCAATGGGTCTTGTACGGGGTACGTGTACTTGGGAATCCTGCCGATGGGGTCGCGGTATTGCTCCTTCTCTACCTGGGCCCGTCCTGTCGGCCGTTCGTGCGTGTTTTATATTAGTAGAAGCCCGGCGAGACTCCAGTCCACTGACAAAACTCGATTCCGGCTTGGTAGCTTCCGCCCTGCGCTCCGATCCGACATCCATGGTAGCTTCGGCCTTGCGTTAGGCTACGACGCGTGCGTCCCGCCTAAAGGGAAGCCACCGCACAATCGAGGATATCTTCGTGACGGCTAGCCGGAAGGCCGGCGGTGGACCACGCGCCGCTAGGGAACTTGGAGAGAGCCTCCATCCATGCCGGCTTGAGGCCCGCCCCATGTTTCCCACTCAGAATCCTGCGGGACATCACGCCCAGGTGGGATACGACCAGCGCATCTAGTGAAGTGGTGGGCGTCCTACGTTGCGAAGATGGTGCCCGCTTTTGCCCCGACCATGAAGCCGAAAATGGAAGTCGGGGTCCTTTCCGGGTCGAGGGGTACGGTGGATCAGTCAGCCGCATGGCAGGCGCATGGCAGGCGCATGGCAGGCACATAGCTTTGAGATAGGGGGTCGATAACTGGGCTGCTGTTGGGATCTCCGTGCTGCCCAGGAAGAACGCCACTCACTCTCAGCGGAGCTCTCTTTGTGCCCTTGGAAGAACGGAGAGCTTCTCGCTGGACACAACCAAGCCGGGGCAGAGGTCGCTTTGGCGGTCTGGTACGTCCAGGTCTTGCTTTCAACTTCCGCTCTGGGAGCATATGCACAGGTGGTTTGCTGCTCCCGACTGATGCAAGAATTGCAACGACGCGTCTACTCACAACCTGAAGTCGACATCGTTACCCTGCCCGACCTGGGACTACTCGGAAACGGACGGGTTTCCGACGCCCTGCCTTTGTGTTGTCCATTGGCTATCTTGCTGGAGGAAGCGTTGGGGTCGGCAGCCGGGGGAGCGAGGGGGGGGGGGGGGGGTGCCGTAGGGCATTACTTTACGATGACATATAGCATGGCAGACGGCGGATCCGCCCAATAAAGATTATGACAGACGCAACTGTATAAAACAGGGCCATCGAGACTGACCAGTCACAGGCTGGTAGCCGTAACCAGCGTCCCATGGCACGTGGAACACCCACCTGGATTGCCTACAGGCGGCCGTGTATACGTAGATCATCGCGTAATCTGCAACACTCACAAATCAGCATCAACACAGAACGAAAGAAAAGGTGGACACAAAATACGCCTGTAGATTAGGGCGTTTTCCTGCAGACCCACCCCAGTCAATATGACACCAATATACGCATCCATACCGCTCTGTCTTACAGACGGCATCCCCAAACCATCTGCCCTCGAATACGCCATCTCTCTCCTCGGGCCTTTGGAATGCGAGGCCGACATAACCTAGGCTACGTGTCGGGCTGGTTCTTCGTATGCTTTGTACGCCCCATCCTTCCACCGGCCCGGTAGTCAGCACGTTACAGGCCTCGAGCCATTGAAGCGACTGGTGCCTCGATGGCTTGTCCTTATTCTGTTTCTCCCCTCGACAGCGAGCGGCACTTCAGCGGACGAAACGAGGGCGTAGGCCAACTAAACACCCCACCCCCCACCTGGGAGGGTTTGGTAGAACCGTGAGCTGAACTGTATACACGGTCGAAACGGCACCAACAAACCAACAGAATTCGGCTCTTGAACTCATGCTTGCGTAATTCTGTACCTACGTTACTTCAGTGCACAGCCTGTATTGGGAAAAGGCATTGACGACCATTCGTAGAGAGGGGCGGATATAGCTTCACCGGTTGCAATGCCCAGCCCCGACCTACGCCCCAAAGGGTTTCGAGCCAATGATTGTGTTCAGGTTCGGACGAGTGGTAGTTCAATACACATATCCATCCCGCTGCAGACAAGAGCAGCAGGACCCGTTGGATCCATCCCAGCGACAGCTGCCAGACTGGCTGTCCATGGGCAACCCATGCCGATAATGCATCAAGGTTGGATGACGGCATCAAGCGGCACATGCCAAGTTCCAATCAGTGATTGCTCTGGCTTTGCGCCGCGAAATAAAGCTGCGGCGCTCGTCACATGCAAGTCGACCTGCAAGCAACTCTGATAAGGGCGATTGCAGGGGTAACCCAATCTCCCCCCAGCCGTGCGTCATTGCCCGTTGTGCACCTACTGTCCGCTGTATACGTATATGAGTACTCCGTAGTAGAGGCCAGTCTTCTTTGTGGGGGCCCTGCTAGCGCGTGGTTCCCCAGCTTTGGAAGCCGAGAGCATGTGGGCACTGTCTGTTGGTTACCGACGATTGCCCCTACCCCTTCCCTGGCAAATCCATGGCAATCGGGGCGGACGAGCCGCGGCCGCGGTAATGGATCCAAGTACATCCTTACCTCGTTACCGTAAGACTACTCGATGGGGTGGGGGGGACGGACCTCGGCGACTAATACACCCACATTGATCACACACCCTATCCCTCATTCCAACCTCCAACACTCACACCCATCCCGTAGCTCTGCCGCGCCGTTCCTCTCCTTATCGTGTTGATCAAATGCAGCGGTAGCTCTCCCTCGCCAACCTCGCCTCCCCACGCCCGGCAGGCTGCTGCAGCGCCTCGCTCGCCCGCCCCCCCAAGCCGTCCACGCTATAGCCGAGGCACCATGTCGGCCGCGCTGGAGAACATGAAGGTGCGTCCCTCTCCCTACGGCCCCAACACCACGCACCACCCACTTTCCACACAAGGTCGCCGACGCCCCCCCTACCCTGTCGCATCTTCGCGAACGCGCCCGCTATGCCGTGGCCCGTCGCCCTCTTCGCTCTGCCTCCTCTCCGGGTCGCCGCCATGTTTCGGCGTGCGAACAAGAGCGTGCATGACTGACATGCGCGCGGAGAAATACAGGCCGCCCTGGAGCCCGTCCGGGCGGCGATCGAGCCCGTCCTCCTCGACCCGGCGAACCGCGACCTGCTGGCCATCGTCAAGGGCGCACGCAACGGCGCCGTCTACGGCGCCAAGGTGCGCTTCCCTCATGCCCTCGTCATGGTCTTCCTGTTCCGCTCCGGCACCGTGCGCCAGAAGGTCGACCTCGTACTGCGCGCCACCCGCACCCACGCCCGCAATCTGGCCAAGTTCGCCACCATTTACAAGACGACGTGCTACCTGCTGAAACGCTTCGGTACCACGCCAGGCAAGGAAGGTGAGTGTCCTCCCCCCCTCTACGTTTCACCCTGGCCCGAGTTCCGCCAGATGGGTGGAGGGGGAAAGCAGCAAGGCAAGAAGAAGCTTCGGCGCTGACACATACGACCAACCCCCCCCTTCTGGCGTTTCCAGGCCCCTATGACCATCTTCTCGCGGGCCTGCTTGGCGGCTACCTCGTCTTCGGCGGGCGGTCGCCCAAGAGCGGCAAGATCTCGTCGGTCAACCAGCAGATCGTCATTTACGTTTTTGCGCGCGTGGCCCTCGCCCTCGCCCACTTGGCCGTCAAGCCCGGCCACGGGCTCCCCGTCGTGTCGCGCGAGGGGCCCTCGGCCAAGATCAGCCACTACGCCTGGCCCGTCTTCGCCGCCACCTCGTGGGCCCTCGTCATGCATCTGTTCCGCCATCACCCCGACGACCTGCAGTCCAGCATGCGCAACAGCATGAACTACATCTACAAGGAGTCCGACCACTGGGACAGTCTGCGGAACTTCATTTGGCACAACAAATAAGCCCGACGCGCACCGGTTGCTACTTGTGTATCGTATGGCGTTCGGGGGAAAGGTCTTTCCGTTGTGACGGCCATGGCTGTGGACGAGCCATGCAGTGACACATCTTCTTGCATAGACGAATGGAGCGAGCTACGTACAGGAAGACGGGAGTTCGCGTGCTGGTAATGCGGGCAACATCTATTCACTATGGTCTACTCTTGGATTTATAGGTGTTTCCAACCATTGGACCACATAATCTGCATCTCGTTGATCAAGCAGGCAGCCCCAGGTTCGTACCGTCGTGACTCGCCGGCCGGTGTTTCGGCCATCCAGGCGTCCAACCTTTTGCGGACCACGCGGGTTTCGAGGCTCGTCTGGATGGCCACGCGCCACGAGCTGGCACGGTTTACCCACGCCCCGACCACGGTCCAGAATGCGGTGGGGAAGTGATCCCTCTTGATCTTGTTGTAGGCGTCGACGCTATAGCCTACCCGCACGTTGGGGTTCAGCCACACACCTTTCTGCGCCGACAGGTAGTTGTCGGCGTGGATGAGACAGCACTCAGATCCCTCGAGGTGGTAATCGGCGAGGCTGTCGTCGATGCCGCGGAACTGCAGAGGCTTGCTCGCGTAAAAGGGAGCGGCGTCGAAGACAACGATGCCGTTCCAACACGAGGCCACCTGAACGGGCTCGTTGCGCAGCGCCGACGCGCGCGACGTCGGCGACTGGAACCAGGGCCAGTATAGTGAGACTGTCTTCAGCCCGTAATCGTCCCGCAAGGCAAACGTGTCGTAGTACGTGGGCGGCGACTTGTAATCCATGGAGCAGGCAGCCGCATATTCGCCGTCGCGCGTCTCGAATAAGGTCACAATGTCCTCGACCTAGGCAGACATCACCGTCAGTCGGCTCCCGTGGCCTCTTCCCCCGCCTGGCGCCGCCGCTACTTACGTCGAAAACCACGTCGTTGATCCACAGGACCTTGTCGAAGTGCTTGCCCTGGCGCTGGAGCTCCTTCAGGGGCGCCATGGCCTGGTTCCGCACCCGCGAGAGGTAGGGAATACGGCGCATCTCGAACTGGTCCTCGGCGGGGTTCCAGATCCACCCGGGCTCCCGGGCCCCCGGCGGCGGCCGGGCGTCGATCTCGTCGAGCTGTTCCCAGACCGTCATGCCCAGGCTGATGTGGTTGGACACGCCCCGGGCGTCGAGGCCGGCTTTCAGCTCCAGCAGCGCATCCTTGGTCCCCTCCTGCGAGCCCGACTCGATGGCGGTGATGTGGACGTTGGGGGCGCCGAGGTAGTTGACCAGGGCGAGGACGGCCTCGTTCCAGGCCTCCTTCTGGATCCGCTCCGTGTTCCGGTGCACCGAGGCGATGTAGACGGTGTCGTGGGCGGCGGCCCGGGGCTTCAGCGTCGACCGGTGGGTTTCGGGTCGGCTGTGGATGAGGCCGACGGCGTCGATCAGGAACAGGAAGAAGCCGAGGTAGAGGAGCGGCCGCAGGTAGGCGCGCCGGAAGCGCCTGTACGTGACGATCATGGGAGCAATAGTGCGCGAGCGAACGGCGAGTATGGATGGGATAGGAATAGGACACAGGGGGGGGGGGCGCACAGAGAGAGCGGCCGGCTATCGCATCGTGCAGCCGACGGCCCTACGTCTCCTCCTTCGGCACGGTGGTGGTAACCGGCCCCAATGCCAAGTGTAGTTGCCGCGTTAACCCGTTCGTGAAGGCTCCATGGACGCGAAGCAACGGAGCGAGAGCGGGTGAGGGAAAGACTTGGGCGCAGGCAGGGTCAGGTTCGGTTCAGGGGAGCGGAGGGCAATCACTATCCAGCTGGCATCTCTAGGCTGGCTTTTCCTGGATCCCCAACCGTAGTAATAAAGTGGTGGTGGGGATCTCATCCCCGACTCATACGAAGGGAGCCGGGGCTCCTCCTGGCCACACTCACACTGGGCTTGGCCGGCGCAACGGCGGCGCAGGCGGCGAAACACAGCATGGAAGTTGCCACAGCTGGAGCCGCCTCGCACTTTATCCCGCCAGCCGCCGGGACAGGAGGTGCCTGACATGGATGGACTGAAGCCATGCGAGCCGTGGATGCATCTGCATCCCTCCATGCCCTTTTGGTGCCTCTCCCAGCTGCTCGCCCTGTTGCTGCAGGCGGCCGTGTGGCTGCTGCCCGCCTGGGGAGCTGGGGGTTGGGCCAAGGTCCACAGGCGACGCTACCTGAGATTGCGGGCGTTAGGGGGCCCGGCCGGGTTGCTAATCCTCCCGAGTCCCCCGCCCGAGGTCCCTACGTGTAGGTACATATGCACCAGGTCGTCCGTGGGCATGCCTGGTATATCTGTCCCGCCGTCGAAACATGCGCGACGGGCGGCGGCTGCTTGCGCCAGGCCCCTGAGGCACCTAGGCAGATCTTAAAGTTCCAACCTCCCCTCGCGCAACATGGGAACCATGTAGGTTGGCAGGCGGGCGGCGGTACGGAAGAACGGGAGAAGCAACAGATGCATCCTCGTGCCAGTCAATCGACTCGGACCGCCCAAAGCCAAAATCGGGCAGATCGGATCTCCATGGGTAGGCAAGTACTGGGGAGAGCCCAGGCCGAGTCGCGCTGGGAGCAGTCGTTACGGCGATGATGTAATCCGCATGGATGCATAACACACGTCTTATGTCCCGCATGCTATGTTGCAAGCAACGCCATACAACCACTTCCCCGCCATCCAGCGCGCGGACTGGTGATACACAGCCGGCTTCCCCAATCGCCCTCCCTAGCGCACCCAAGGACACACACGCCTCATACCACAAGCATGCCGCACCAATTGCCTTCGGCCGCGGACCAGGGCTTTCAAGACGCGTCGGCCTACGATGCTTACCGCCCCTCGTACGCACCCACGGCAGTGGAAAAGTTTCTGGCCAACCTCAAGGTTACGGACCAGCCCGACATGAAAATCGTGGAGCTCGCCGCCGGGACAGGCAAATTTACCGAGCTGCTGGCACAGAGACCGGAACGGTTCCTCGTCAAGGCCGTCGAGCCCCACGCCGGCATGCGTCAGAAACTGGTGGACAAGGACCTGCCGGCAGTAGAGGTCGTAGATGGGACCGCCGAGCACATGCCCGTCGACGCCGAATGGGGGGATGCCTGTATTGTTGCACAGGCCTTCCACTGGTGAGCTGCTTGCGGGACCCGAGGATGCCATGTGCCTGGAGGGGGCTGCGCATGCTTACTGGTTCCGTTCTAGGTTTGCTACGCCCGAGTCCCTGAGAGAAATCCATCGCGTGCTGCGGCAGGGGGCGGTTTTGGGCATGATCTGGAACATCGAAGACTGTAAGTCGACGTCTTATGCTGGGAGACACCTGCGCCTGTGTCTAACCGCTCCCCAAAGACAACAAACCGAGCAGCTGGGAGGCGACAACCAAATGGGAGCAGAAGCTCAGTGATCTCGTGTGGTCCCTGGATGACGGGCTCCCCCGATTCCGACACCAGGTGAGCACCCAACCCGACTCCTGCCTCCGTTTTGTAGCTCCAGAGCCCTATTTTGCCTGACACATAACCACAAGAAATGGAAGGAGGTCTTCGAGAAGCAGCTGCCCGGGTCCCCTTTCCAAGCCATCAAAAACACTCTCTCAGATGACCTGCCCGACTTTTCTCTGCCCATAGGGGAAGAGACGGAGAAATGGACCATCTGGCTCAGCGACGATGCCCTGTGGTCGCGTTTTAATACTTTAAGTCAGGTCGCCGTGCTGCAGGGCGGGCAGAGGGACGCGTTTGTGAAGCGCTTCGAAGAGGTGCTTCGAGGCGACGATGTCGAACGGAACGAAAAGGGCGAGATCGCCGTGCATGGAGTGACTTTTTTCGCATGGACAGACAGGCTGTAGATACAAGGTCAAACGGTGGTCGGCGTCCACCTGAGCATCCAAGACACGGAAAAGAATAAATAAGACGGTCCCAGTACGTTTGGGTGATTGGGGTTGGTATATCAACATAAACAGGGTCGCCAGCACCGGGGGCGTCTTTGCCCCCAACACAAGCGCCTGGCGTTCCCACGAGACCAACAGCATACGCCGGCCTTCAATCCGCGGAAATGTACATGACTGGGACCCAGGTTAGCCGTAGGGTACGTGACGAACATCCCGGGGGCTTCTCACCGTTGTTGCCCCGGATGAAGGCATCCCCGTAGGCCCTCCGCTTGACGCCATTGACAAACTCCTCTGTCTTCTCCAGGGCGATGTTCATGTAGCCGTCGACGTTTTGCAGCTCCCCTGGAAGCCCGCGTCAGTCCATGTGCCATGCCGGAGGCGGTGCCCCCCGAACAGGTGGTCGGTCACGCACCCTTGTACACGACACCGGAGTTGAGCTTCACGGTGACGGGGTTGCCGATAATTTCGGACAAGAAGCCCGAGGGGTCCTTGCCGTCGCCTTGGGTGACCGTGCCGTTCTCCATGGTGTGTATGTGCGGGCGGATGAGGGAATGGATGGTGCTGGGACTGGACGAGAACGGAAGGGGGAGGGGCCGTCGCTGGATCCGGCGGCTGGTGGTTCAGGTCGGGTTGGATGGAAACGGGATTCTTGAGGCTCATGCGCGATCGCGTCCGGCGCCCCACCGACGCAACCACAGACCTAACCTAACGCCACACCCTCTTTGCTGCTGGGTGAAGAAGTCAGTCGGGGTGCCTGGAAGCTAACCCGCGCATGTACCAACAAAGGCAGCGCACTCACTTGCTTGGAGGCGGGGTCGACGATCGCAAGGCCCGCCCGCGTCTGCATCCCCGCCCGCCCATCTATGTATCTCATGTCAAGGGCTTCGCGAACGCGGCAAGAAGACCTACGCTGTGGAATGTTTGTTGACAGCCGCCGCCCGCATTGCGACCTTGAGGCCGGCTCGGCGCCGCCGCTTTCTCCTCAACTGCCCCGAACGCAGCAATTCGGAAGATAATAGCCTGCCTAACTTCCCCATCCCACCTGCGCTGCCTGGACCTACCACCTGCATACCTAGGTACCTGGGTCAGTAGCCCATCTCGCCGGTCCATCCACCCCGCGACAACTTCCCATCTCCGCCATGTCGACCGCAGGCGGCACACCCGCCACCGCACCTAAGGCGGCGCGCAAACTCCCCTTTAAGAGGACCGTCAAGCGCAAATCGGTCGATGTTGCCGACCCCGACGCCGCCCCCAAAAAGGACGACGACGACGTTCTCAGCTTGTTCAAGCGCTCGGGCGACTTTTTCGAAGAACAGCAGCGCCTGTCTGCCGCGAAAAACGACAAGAGGCTCAAGAAGCACAAGACGAGCTCGCCCGACGACGACGACGATGACGACAACGATGACGAAGCGACATACAGCACACAAGCCGAAGCACAGCTCGTTCTGGAGTCCTCCCAGTCGCGGCCCCATTCTTCATCTGAGAAGCACCACAATGAGGCTGAGCACCGTGAATCGAAGCGCACATGTGTTGAGCTATCGGGCGACGACAGCGACGAGGGCAATTGCCCGCAGGGATCGCACAGCGCGCGTCGCGACTCATCGGCGCTGAAATACCCTTCCACGAGCAACCAGAGGTCGCCGGCAAGAGCCCGCGCCTCACCGCGGGCGCGATTGGCAGCTCCGAAAGCCAGTCCTGAAGCCATATCGCTCGACGATAGCGACGACGAGGACGATGCCATGGCTGCCGCCTTCTCTTCGCCCCGTCAGAGCTCTCGAGGCGGCAAGGGTTTGCTGCAGGCAGAAATGGCCGGCGAAGAGGGCTGTGCAAAACGCGACCCCGTGGATTCCGACTCAGAACTAGAGGAGGCGACGCGGCCTTCGTTCAATGACGACGGGCTCGATGACATGACCCGAGGATTCGTACTCGAGGCCCGGGCGCGTATGGAGAAGGAAAGGGCCGCCCGCCTGGCACGGGAGGCCGACCCGGAAGCCCCGGCCGCCGAGACCGACGCCCAAGCAACCATCATAATCGAGTCGCATGTACAAAGCACCCGAGACCTGACGATGAGAGTCAAACTATCCCAGCAAATGAGGCTTGTGAAGTCATCATGGGTCCTATACAACATCCAGAAGAAAGCGCCCTGGAGCCCCGAGGCACTGGAGGCCATCTTCTTCACCTGGAAGGGCCGCAAGATCTACCCCCACACGACGCTGGCAAGCCTGGGCATCAAGCCGGACGACAAGGGCAAATTCTTCTCAAAATGGGAGACGAAAAAAAGCGGGTTCGTCGGCTGGGACAAGGTCCACTTCGAGGCCTGGACGCAGGAACTGTTCGAGGAGGCCGAGCGCGAGAAGGAGCGTGAGCGCATGCGGCAGCTCGGCGAGCTCGACGACGCCTCAGACTCGGAGCCCGCGTCGCCCGGGGCCGAGGCCGAGGCCGACCCGCCTGACACCAATATCCGGCTCATTTGCAAATCCCGGAACCACGGCACCCTGAAAATGACGGTCCCGTCGCGTAAGAACATGTCGTCCGTCGCCGCGGCTTTTCGGGTTATGAAGAAGATACCAGACGACAAGAAAATCGAGATCCGGTTCGACGGCGAGACCCTCGAGCCCTCGTCCACGTTGGCAGAGGCCGAGATCGAGGATGAGGACTGCGTCGAGGTCCATATCGCATAATCTCCCCTTTGGAGGAAAGGTTGGATGAGGGAACCGCTTTCATTTTTATTGCGACGATACGGCGTGCAACTCGCGCCGTGGGGGGGGGGGGGGGGGGGGGGGGAAAACCCCCCGCCTAACTGCGGACGAAACTGCCATGTATGGCCTTGAATGATACCCTTACTTTTTGGTGCGCAAAGAACAAATGTCAATTTTGTCCCCGAGATAGCTTCATCTCGCATCTATGAAAGCTGATCCGCTCAACTCCGTGACCCCTGAACGCCGTCCCATGATCATGCCAACCCTATATGTGAACGACAAAAGATGCATCGTGTCTAGCGGCCCCTCCCCTCTTTGACCTGCCGTAGCAGTCTAAAATCTCTCCTTCATCCGCGACGCAACGGTCCGCAATCCGTTGTACACCTTGCCAGGCTGCTTGCCCAGAATCTAGATGCGGCGTTAGTACCCAGGAAGGGGAGACAATGTGGGGAAATGCATACCAAAGACACGACGGCTTCTTGTGCGATACGAATCTGTCGACATCCCATGTCAGTCAAGCGCCTCCCGCGAGGTCTTCCCGGCTCGGCTACTCACGTTCTTGAAACCGCCCAGGATGTGGATTTTGGAGTCGGCCAGGACGATACGCGTCTTGCTAGCGTTCTCGATGGCAAACTTGGTCTTGCCGTCCTTGCCGGCGATTCGGCCGATGGCGCGGGCCTTGTGGTCGCCCTCCAGCGTCTTGACGTCTTTCACCTCGAAGGTCTGCACGTAGAGGTCGTCCATGCGGAGCAGGGCAATGGCGTCGTCGATATCGAAGCCGAGAGCAAAGGCCCTGGTGGGCGGGGGCAAGTCGTCAGCTGGGGAGGGGTTCTTCCTTTCCTTCTTCCCCCCCTTCCCCGGCCGCCTCGGGGAAAGGGAAAAACGGGCAAAAAAGAGAAAAGAAAAAAGACTCACTTGACGAAATCCTCGCCCTTCTGCAGCGCGCCCGTCTCGGTCGTGTTCTTGCTCGACCGCAGTTCCACCGACTTGGTCTTGACGTTCATGCGCACCGCAATGCGCAGGTGCTCAACCAGCGGCGGGTAGATCTTGGACCACTCCTGCGCGGCGGGGGAGAGGTTGTCAGTTTCCGTTGCTTGCCGGGGAGAGGAGTGCGCGTGTGGGCATGTATGGGCTTGAGAAGGAGGGGCAGGGACGGAAAAGGCGAAGGGGGAGGGGCTACCGACCTGCTTCAGAGGCGACATGCGGTGAGGCGGGATGGGAACTCTGTGCGTGTGGTCGTCGAGTCAGCAAGGCGCGCGACACAGAGGACGACGGGCGGACGGGCAGGAAAGGGTGTGGTTGTCGCGGTGTCGCCTTCTCCCTCCCAGGAGGGGCTCGGGGTGCCGTTCTTACTTCCTCGTCTCGATGCGCACCACCGGGCCGGCGTCTTTGGCGGGCGCAAAGTGCGGCCGCGACTCCTCGTCGATTTCCATGCCGGCGGCGGCGGCGGCGGGAGGGGGCTGCAGCGGCGTGTCCAGGCTGTTCATGGCCGTCAAGTCCAGCAGGACATCGTTCTCGTCCAGGTCGGCTTCGGCGACGGGGACCTCGGCGGCCGGCTCGTCGGCGGGCTTCTTGAGAAGCGCGGTCGGGGCGGGCATCTTGGCGGTCGGAATGTGTGCCCGATCGGCTTGGCTGTGTTCGGGAGAGGGGCGAGGTGGTAGCGGATGGTCGTGGTGGTGCGATTGGAGACCCGTAGCTTTGCCAGTATAAGGGTATGTGAGATATAGTATCTACACTACGACCACCACGACGGGAGATGGATTATTTTTTTTTGGTCGAGAATGCGGCGGGCAGGGTGGGTGGGGTAAGTGGCTCTCGCTGCACGGCACGCCAATGGACATCGCGTATGGACCTTTTGGGATGGGATGGGGCGTTAAGGCTTATCGCCGTCCTATCGATACAAACATGCGGGCCTGGGCCCGTGGGAGCTCGAGCTTTGCGATGGCGTTGAACAGAGGCCCGGAAATGAGAGGCCCTTCTTACAGCCGCTCCGAAGCCCTCGTTGCCCGGTAAGCCACCCGTCCAGTGGTTTAAAGCATCCATCGTAGATTGGGAAAAAGGGCCCTGCCTCGCTGCAGGGATCATGGCGTAGTGCAAAAATCGATTAGCATCGAAAGCGGTGCCATGCATTTTCGCCCCGAAAGCCGGATAGCGTACCACCAAGACCAATGACGAGTTTTTGTTGCCTTCTATCATGCAAATCCATGTCATTACCTCCCCCCCCACCACGTTCAACACGCCGTCCCTTGCGAGAATAGACATCCAGACGCCCGCCGGCCATCTCGACGCCAGGGCCTTCCAGTGACTCTTTGGTCGCGTAAAAGCGCTCGTGCTCGTGCTCTCGGCGACGGCCCTACCTGCCTGCATTTTCCTCAGCGCCTCCGGAACCTCAGCTTTGCTCCTTCAGTCATGACACCATGAATGCCGACAATGGCATCTACAGCTAGGACGACGCTCTTGGGGCGGCATGCATGGCGATCGCTCTTCGAGTCCCTCGACTCCCTCCCGTCGCGAGCCTCTGCCCGACAGCACTCGACATATAGAGCGACGTCTTCACAGCCAAGGCAGTTCGCAGCGCCGGCCCATCCCGCCCGCCCCCGGCAGCAGGGCCTCTGGGCATTCCCGCAACTGTCGCCAACCCGCCGCTACGATGCCCGTCGTACTCTCTCCACGTGTGGTCTGCTGCTTGCCGGCTCGGCTCCGTCTGTCTCGCACGCCGCCGCCGGCACCGCGGTAGCAGCCTGCAGAGCTGCCCAGCGTGCGAGCCTGGCCAGGTTGGCGCAGCAGTCGTGGCAGAGGGCCATGCATACCGGTCGAAGGAGATCTCAGTCGCGCAGGGCTATATCGCGACGGCGCAAGTCCACCAAATCCAGCGTCGAGCCGGGCATCAAGGCGACGGCGCAGCCGAAGAAGACGGAGGCGCACCCCGAGTCGACAACCGGGCCAAAGCCGAATCCAGAGAAGAACCAACCCGACCAGTCGCAACCGGGCTATCTGGTCGGCTATTTCCATCTCCCTCACATGCCGCATCTGCCACACCGGCCGACCAAAGAAGAGCTGTTGGCCGCAGCCAACAGCTTCTGGGAAAGACTGAAGGTCCATTTCAAATGGGCGTCCATCAGGAGCAACAGGCCATGGAACACGGATGAATGGGGGGCCTTCCTGTCATTCTTTCTTTTCGGGCACCTTGTTTGGATCTTGGTGGGAACGACGACCTTTGTTTCACTCGTCATCCTGTCTATCAACACGGTCTTCGCCCAGGGTAAGCCTTGCACACGCGCGCCACCTCGGCCATTTTCACTGACCGGGATCCGCAGAAACACTGGCCAAATGGATCGGAGACTATCTCACCCAATCCGCTGGCGTGTCGGTTGTTTTCGAGTCCGCCATTGTTCCCAAATGGGGCGACGGCGTCATCAGCTTTCGGAACGTGTTTGTGTCCCGACGACCCGGCCAAACCAGATCCTCAGTCAGCAAGGGATCCTCGTCAAGTGCGGCCGCTGTGGCGGCCGCCGAGCGCGGCGTCGACAAGGAGACCGTTCTCGAAGAAGACGACGGCAACTACACCCAGTTCGACATCACCATTAACACGGTCAACGTCACCCTGTCTTTTGTGAAGTGGTGGAGCGGAAAGGGCCTGCTGAAAGACGTGGAGGTCAAAGGCGTTCGCGGCGTGGTCGACCGGACGTCGGTGCACTGGTCTTCGGCCAATATCGATCCGCTCTCGTACCGACATGAGCACCAGCCCGGCGATTTCGAGATAGACTCGTACAAGCTGGAGGACCTCCTGGTCACGGTCCACCAGCCCGGCGGGTTCCGTCCCTTCTCTGTGAGCATCTACTCTTGTGAGTTACCGCAGCTGAGAAAGCGCTACCTCTTTTACGACATGCTCTCGGCCACCCACATGTCGGGCTCTTTTGACGGGTCCCTGTTCACCATACATCCCCGGCAGGTGCACGGCGTGGCCGCTGGCCAAGAAACCATCGCGCTAGATCTGGGCGAACCCGACGCGTGGAAGAAATTCAGCCGTCTGCGGATTGACGGATTGAATATCGACCATTTGAACCGGGGCGACCAAGGCCCCTTTGGCTGGATTTACGAGGGCAATGTGGACATTGTAGCCGATCTCATGCTCCCGGCCGACGACGACGAGAGCATCACCAAGGTCGTATCCGAGTTCTACGACCGCTTGGAAGAAGCCGTGACGTCCAACAGGTACCTGCACCTGCTCGATAGCAACACGCGGCGGAGCCGAGAGGAAGAGACGGCGCATGAGTCCATCGTTTCGGACTCGGCCATCGTCGTGGACGAGACGGATCCGACATCCGTCCCCTCGGAACCGGAACCGGAAAAAACCCGGACGCGGTCTCTGCTAGAGCCCGAGGCCTCGCCGCCTCGGTACATGGTGATGGACCTCCGGATCCATCTCAACGACGTGAAGGCCTCGGTCCCCGTCTTCACCTCGGACCTCTCGTACGTCAACCAGGCACTGGTGCGTCCCATTGTCGCCTACATCAACGCCAAGAAGACCTACATCCCCATTTGCTGCCGCATTGTCAAGCGAGCCTCCGACTTTGACGGCGCGTGGAGCGTTTTCGACTGCGGCCTGATGACAGATGTTTCCGCCGAAGTGTACTCGGCCTTTGCGCAAGACGTGGAGAACCAGCAGAGCCGCGTCCGCCGACTAAAGAAAGTAGGGTTCTGGACTCTTAGCTTGGCTGTACACGCCCTGTTCATGGGCATGGCGGGCAACGTCATCTGATCCGCCGCCCTCGTGGATACGACGCCCTCTCCCCGGGGGCAAGCGCCGCAAGGGTGTGTCGGAGGGCAAATCGGAGGCGCAGGGGAGACTTTGCCCATTTTGTTCATACATTCCCCTCATGACGAGCATGCTTAGACAACGCCCTCGGGTTGATTTCGCGGTACGGTGTTCTTGGCGTTTGGTAGGCAGGGCAGCAAACGATTACAATACCCTATATACGACGGTCATAGGGACGAAGCAATCAAGAGACGACGCAAAATAGATATCATTCCAATCTACCCGGGATCCTGTCCATGTTCATGACGGCCACGGTACCCGAGCGAGGCGCGAGTCTCACCGTCGCGGCCGTCGCCTCTCTCCCGACCACGAACGACGGCGCCTGGCGAAGAAGCACAGCAACGCCCCCAGGCAGCCTCCCCCCCTTTTTTCCGCCAAAAAGGACGGGGAGGGGAGGGAGAAGAAACCAGGCCCGCCATCGTCGTAGCCCCGGCCCAGCAGGGGCTCTTCCTCACGCCGCGACGCGGCCCACGCGCACCGGCGGCAGGGCCGGTCCCCCCGCCGGATGGTCCGGTAGGGGGTGCCGCGGTAGGCGCCGCAGGCGTTGAAACGCCTCTCGGCCCGGAGGACGTCGAAGCACTTGTGGCGGGCCTGGCCGAGGCTGCCGACCTCGGCGTCGCAGGCGCTGCAGAGCAGCACCTGGTGCTCTGCGTAGCACATATGGGAGAGGGCGGGGGTTTGCGGGGCGGTAAAGGTGATGATGCTAGGAGGGGTGTAAAGAGGCAACCTGGGCTATTCCGGCACAGCACGGGAACACTAGGGGTTCGGCCCAGTCGGGACAAAAGGACTGCGCCTCCCTGTTCCGGAGGGATGGGGGCCCTAGTCTTGCTTCTCTCTGGGGGCCTGCGAGAGCCATTGTGGCCATGTGGGATAGGGGACAAAGGGGTCGCGAAAAGACGGGTTTCCATCCCCGTCTACACGCCCTTTGCCGCCATCATGGAAGTTCCTGGAACGGCGGTTTTCAGCTGCTGCTCGGCGGGCGACCCAGGGATGGGAAGGATTGCCGACAGCACACGCAGGACGCCCCAGGCGACGGCTTCCCGTCTGGGCCAGGGGGGTGGCTTCGTACACGTCTGCTTGGAGGGAACGAGTAGCCCCGTAAAGGAGGGGATCTGGTAGAGACGTCCCGCATGCACCAGGCTTGGAGCGTCAGGGCCGGCCATTTACAATCGGGACAGCAAAGAAAAGACCGCCCTGGTCCGATATACCATCATAAATGAAGGCACGTGCTGCACTGCTCATTCACTGGACCACCCCCTCCTTGCTAAGCATCATAGCTTACAGGCCCAAGTACCTGGGCTTAAGGGCCACGACGGCTGGTGGCCTCCCTTGTACCTGTCGTCTACACCACCGCCCGGTGGCAGGTCTAGCAATGCCGTCGGCATTGCAGCAACACTACGAGCCAACCCCAGGGTGAGAATGCCCCTGGTAGTAAACCAGCGCCCCAAGGCGATGAAAGAGGGCCAGGGGAGACGCGAAACAGAATCGAACTGCCGAGGAGAGGCCATGTGTGGGCAGCCAGAAACGCAGAAGCAGGCTCGCGACGCAAAAACCAAGCCAGGTTGCATTCACTCGTACTATCCAACATGGGAGTAAGTGGAGACTTGTGTAGCCGGATCCCTCGCTATCAGGGGTATATAACAAATACTGCCACGACCCGCTTGCTGCCGCGCCGAGGGTCTCGCTCGGCCCATCTCCTGACAGCCGGCCGGCCCGTCATTAACAATTTCATCAAACATGCAACGTAGGAGACATGTGACACCGTAAGCAAAATCAAGTCCCAACGCCGTGCCTGGCTTACCCAAGACTGCGCCCCTGGCCAGCTCGAAGACAACAACACCGCCCGCCCCCCCTCAGCCCGTGAACCGCTTCCACCAGCTGCTTCGAGGCGTCGCCGAATCGTCCATGAAGACCGGCTCCCGATGGGCCTTCTCGGCACTGCCATCCGAGGCGCCACGGTGCTTATCGCGATCTTCGCGCCGCGCGCGACGCCGCTTTGGTTCCTCCTCGGGGTCGGCGCCGCCGTCGTCATACTTGGCGCGCCGGCGGGCCCGACGGGCGGCCCGTCGGGCCTCTTCGTCGTCGTCCGAGGCCGGCCGCGCGGCCGCCGCGGGGGCCCCGTCGGCAGGCGGCGGACCGGCGTCCGAATGCTCCTTGACCCAGGAGCCGGTGCCCGAGTGAGGCCACGTCGGTCGCTTTTTGCGCCGCTCGTCATCTGTGTGCCTGGATTTGCCCTGGTCCTCCGGGGGTGCCTTTCGGTGTCGGCCTGCCTTTTCCTCGAGGGCAGCCGCCTCGGCTCGGGCAGCGCGCCTGGCCTCGCGCCGCAGGCGGCGCTCTTCTTCCTCGTCGACCTCGGCTTCCCGGGGCCGGCGTCGATCGTCGCGTCCGGCGGCCCGGCGATCGAGACCTGCGTCTGCCTTCCCCGGCTTGCGCTGCCGATGGCGTTCGGCTCGGGCTGCCTCACGCTCCTCGGCAGCACGGCGCTCTTCTTCGGCCAGGCGAGCGGCGCGACGCTCGGCCCTCCTGGCCTCGCGCTCCTCCTCATGCCGCCGCGCCTCCATCTCCTCCTCTTGACGTCGGCGCCTCTCCCGCCGAGCGTCATCCTTGGATCGACGTGCATCATCGCCCGCCTTCTCCTCCGCGCGGCGCGCCCGGCGCGCGGCGCGGCGTGCTTCTGCCTCTACATCCGTGACAGGGCCGTCCCCATCGCCTTCTCGGGAGGACCGCTTGGCCTTCCTTTCGTGCCGAACCTCGTCGTCGGTGTAAGCCGTGTGGCGCCGACGCGGTTCGGGCCGGGGCTCGGCCCGGGGCTCGGCCTTTGCGGATGATTTAAGGCTTCCAAACAGACTCGAAAACCCTTTCTTGGCACTTGAGGAGGGGTTTCGTTTGGCCGGCGAGGCGTCTGCGGGCGGGGCATCATCCACAAAGAACTCATCCTCGCCCTCCGGGCGACGCGGCTTGCTCTTGCGTTCAGTACCGAACATTCTAGTGGCCTTGGGCGGCATGTACTGGGCTTCCTCCGGAGGTGGAGAGCCAAGACCACCAGACATCTCTACTGAGTGGCGGCGAGAGCTCAATCGGGGTGTCATGCCAGGGACCTTGTCACGCGTTGACATGGAGCGAGATATGGGTGGGGTGCTCTGGAACAAACTGCCTCGCGGCTTGGTAGTCACCGACACCTTCGGAGGGCGGTCGCGGTCGTGGTCGCGGTCCCGTTCACGATCGCGGTCCCGTTCACGATCGCGGTCCCGTTCACGATCACGGTCCCGTTCACGATCGCGGTCCCGTTCACGATCACGGTCCCGTTCTCGGTCACGATCGCGGTCACGGTCCCGCTCACGGTCGCGATGACGGTCGCGATCACGCTCACGCTCACGCCCATGCTTGTCGGATCCCGAGCCCTTGGAAGAGGGCTCGTCCTCGCGCTCGCGCTCGCGCTCGCGCCTGTCAGGCCGTGATCTTTTTTCCTCGGGCCTGGAGTGAGAAGAGCCCTTCTCGTCCTTCGGGGCGGACGACCACATGTTCCATGATGATGCACCGTCACGGTTGGCTCGCGGCCGGTCTTTCTTCGATGGCGACATGGGCGCGTCAGGCACAGGAGGTGGCGGCGGTGGAGGTGGCGGCGCCATGGGGAGCGGCTCATGCTCAACCTGGACCCTCCTGCTTTTCTTGCTCGACTTCTTCTTGGGCGAGTCGTCTATAATCTCCACGATTTCGTCGTCATCTGCCAGCGGGAACCCCCCGGGCGGCTCAGCTCGTCTACTCTTCTTAGACGACACCGGCTCCTCTGCCGCCGAGTCGATTCTGCCTTTCTTGGAAGACTTGGACTTTTTCCTATCGACCGGCAGTGGCGGCGGCGGCGGCGGCGGAGGTGGTGGGGGGGGTCCATCACCTTCATCGTCGACCATGTCGTCTTCGTCTTCTTCTGCGGGCTGGAACACTTTCAGCCGTTCGGTAATCTTACCCAAGACACCAGGTGCAGGTGGTGGCTCAGGCACTTCGGGTTCTGGTGATTGGTCAGCATTGGTGGTGCGGGGTGATCTGCAGGTTGAGGCCACATACCAGGCATCTTCCGGCCGCCCCCCAGGCCCCAGAAGGAAAACGGATCGGGCTTCTCCTTTATAGGCGCAACCGGGGACATCGGAGACAAGAGTTCGTCGATCTGGTCTGGATCTAGTTCGACCCCATCCAGACTCTCGTCGAAGCTGTCATCCTGATCCTTGTTCTTGGCGTATTTGTCTTTGCTCTTCTTCGACTTCTTGTCGTCCGACTTGGAGCTCTTCTTGGATTTCTTCCTGGCCTTGGATTCTTCCAACTCGAACCGCTCACGTTCGGCTTGCTCCTCGGCCTTGCGCTCTGCCTCCTCGGCGGCGGCTGTTTCTTGGGCTTCCCGGGCCTCCTGCTTGGCGCGTTCCTTCTCGGCTTTCTTCTTCTCCTTCTCCAGCTTCTCCATCTCTTTCTTGCTGAGCTTCGGCTCTTTCTCCTTGGACTTCTTCTCCTCCCTCTCCCTCTCCCTGTCTCGGGGTTTCCTAGAGGGGGTGAGGGTCTCGTCCCACACGTTGATGGCCAGCTCCTGATCGTCCATGTCCATGGAGGGTGGCGTAGGAGCGGGCGGCGGCGGCTCGGCAAGCTCGTCCTTCTTGGATTTCTTCTTTTTCTTGGAAGCGCCCCAGCCCCAGTCGTCGTCGTCGAGTTTGCTGTCCTTGGGGTCCTCCACAGAATCGGGTTGGACCCCATCGTGATGGAACCCGTCGACTTCGATAGGTGCGTTTTTGCTGAGTTTGCCCTTCTTCGTTGTTGTCAAACCCCACTTGTCCACAATTTTGGGCTCCTCGATGGAGTCGGGCTTCAAGCTCCCGTCAGCATTCTTCTTCTTCTTTTTCTTCTCCTCTTTCTTGCTGCCAAACGTGTTCCAAAAGTCGTCGTCGTCGGCAGCGTCGGGGGCTTCCGGGACTGGAGGCGGAGCCTCTGCCTCGGGCTCGACCTCAAACTCCTTCTTCGTTTCGACCAGCGAAGTGCTTGTCGCATCCTGTTTCGGGGGTTCCTCCTTGGCCGGCTTCTTCTTTGAGGTACCCCAGAAACTCCACATCCCGCCTGCTTCTTCAGGCTCAGGCTCGGGCTCAGGTTCGGGCTCGGGCTCGGGCTCGGGCTCCTTAGGCGGCGGAGGCTCCTCTATCACACCTTTCTTTTTCTTCTTCTTGTCCTTCTCCTTCTCCTTCTCTCTCTCCCTCTCTCTCTCCCTCTCCCGCTCCCGCTCCCGCTCCCGCTCCCGCTCCGCTTTCTCCTTCTCCTTCTCCTTGCGTGTTTTCTCCTTCTCCTTGTCTTTCTTTGCGCTGGTACTATACGTGCCCCAGAAGTCATCATCGGATTTCTTCTTCTTCTCATAGTCAGGTGGCGGTGATTCTGGCCTCTTTGAGGGCTCCACGACGATGGCATCCTTCTTCTTCTTGTCCTTTTTGCTCGTGCCGAAGCCCCAGATGTCGTCGAGCAGAGGACTTGGTTCCGGCTCTGGCTCTGGCTCTGGCTCCGGTTCCGGTTCCGGTTCCGGTTCCGGCTCTGCAGCCTTCTTCTTTTTCTTGTCTTTCTTAGCGGCGCTCCAACTCAACCAAGCATCTTCCTCGAATTCGGGGTTTGGCATTTTTTCCGGCGCAGGTTCTGGTTCCCGGGGTGGTTCCTCTGGAGCGATAATCTTGCCTTTCTTCTTCTTGTCCTTCTTGGAAGTCCCAAAGGTGGTCCAAAAGTCATCTTCTGCAGGTTTCTCCTCAGGGGGCTCCGGTTCTGGTTCGGGCTCCGGTTCGGGCTCCGGTTCCGGTTCGGGCTCGGGCTCCTTTGGGGGCTCCTCGGCTATCTTTTTCTTACTCTTCTTGAGACCAAAAGACCAGATGCTGGTTTCCTCCTTCTCCTTCTCTTCAGCCTCTCGAGCGGCCTGCTCTTCGGCCTCCCGGGCGGCCTTCTCCTCGGCTTCGCGGGCGGCCTTCTCCTCGGCTTCGGCGCGGCGTTTGTTGACAACGTTGGTCAGTCGGTTAAACTTGAGTTGGTCAGTTTTGGTGAGCTTCTTCTTAGCCATCTTAGCTGTGAGGGTAGCCAGGTCGGCTTCGTCCTTGGCGGCCTCGGCGGCTTCGGCCTCGGCCTTTTTGGCTTCGGCCTCGGCCTTTTTGGCTGCTCTCTTAGCCGCCTTCTCTTCGGCCTCCCGTGCCGCCTGCTCTTCGGCTTCCCGTGCCGCCTGCTCTTCGGCCTCTCGTGCCGCCAGCTCCTCGGCTTCGCGGGCTGCCTGCTCCTCGGCTTCGCGGGCAGCGAGCTCCTCGGCTTCACGGGCAGCTTGCTCTTCTGCTTCTCGAGCGGCCTTTTCCTCGGCTTCTCGAGCGGCTCTCGCATCGGCTTCCCGTATGGCCTTCTCCTCGGCCTCTCGCGCAGCCTCCTCGGCAGCTGCACGTTTGCTCTTCTTCTTCTTGTCCTTGGTGCTGGTACCATACCCCCAAGGGTCATCCATCTTGACAGGCTCAGGTTCCGGTTCAGGGGCGGGGGGGTCTGGCTCCTTGACTTCCTCGAGGATCTTACCCTTCTTGTTCTATAGTGACCCAGTTAGTGTATCGCGCCCAACAGGCTTCTTGTGCGAAGCGAATGCACGCAACATGGGGCAGCCTATAAAAATAACCCTATGCTCGACAATGCCATGTATAGGGGTTGTAAACCTTGAACTTACCTTCTTCTTGGTCGTAGTTGTACCCCAGATATCGTCCACTATCGGTGCGGGTTCTGGTGCGGGTTCTGGTGCGGGTTCTGGTGCGGGTTCCGGTTCCTTGGGATTCGTAGCTTCGACCTCGTCCCAGATACTTGTCTTTTTCTTCTTCTTGTCCTTCTTGGAAAGTCCGAGGCTGTCATCATCCTTCTTCGGCTCGGGAGGGTCTTCGAGTCCATCGATACCGTCCAGGTCCAGGTTCGCCGTGCCGTTTTTCGACTTGCCCCAGGAATTGGAGCTCATTTCTTCCTTCTTGTCATCTGGTGAGCCAACGACGGGGCTGGCAGACTTGATGGCACCAAATAAGCCCGTGGTCCAGCTGGCGCCCCAACCGCTGAACGGGCTCGCCTTGGCATTGGCTTTGCTTTCGTTCATCCCTACATTGTGATCCAGAGAAGGCCTGGGTTCGTCGAGTTTGATGTTCTGGAAAACGTCGGGTTTCGCGGGCTCCGGGTCCTTCTTTCCCTTCTTCTTAGTCTTATTCCCCGCGGACTCGAAATCGCTCCAAATCTCGTCCGGGTCTTGGACTTCCTCCTCCTCCTCTTTCTTCTCTTTTCCCTTGTCCTTCTTGTCCTTGTCGGACTTCTTGTCCTTGTCGCCGTCGTCGCCACCTCCGGCACCGCCCGCATTATCCCCGCCATTCTGACCGCCGCCGTCCCCCCCATCGCCACCGCCGCCGCTATCGACGGGATCGTCCTTCTTGGCCTCAGCCGCCCAGTCGAAAGTCTGTGCCGGCTTGGCTTTCTTCTTCTTGGCACGTTGGTACATGCCGTCCTGGGACGAGAAGTCGATCGGGGCATCCATAGCGGGATCGTCGAACACAGCGTCGCGTCGGCGCTCTCGCCGTCGTGGAGTGTCTGACGTGGGCGCAGCGACATCCCGGGCTGGCAGTCGTTGACAAGCGACTGCATCGGTCGGGGCGGGGTCGGCCAGAGGGTCTTGTGACGATTCGGGGGTTGCGCATTGCGCTACTGGCCGCGAGCGTTTGGGGGTAGCGTCGGGCAGGATGAGAGGCTTGCACACGGCATCTTGGTGGCGCGGTGAGGAGCGCTTCTGCTGGATCGCCACGCTGTTAGCCTCCGTGGGTGCCGGATGGATTCATAGTGGAAGCGTTCGCTTGTTCTTCTCGCCATGGGAGAGTTCGGCGGACGGTTCCATGGCCTCGGTTCGCGCTTAGGCGGGCGCGAACCGAGGAACAGCAATTTGGCTCCAGCGGCTTTTAAGCTCCCGCCGCCACGTTCCTCCAGACGGCGGGCTGGCAAAGAAAGAGTAACATCGGGGGAAAGCCTACCGAGGATCGCCTCGAGAGCTCCCAGGCTCGCGCAAGGAGTTGCAGGTGGGCATCGGTGGGCAGTTCATCCCAGCGAGTTATTATGGCCGTAGTCGAGGGCCGGGTGGTTGGCGGAACGTGGGTGCTGGCGGTCGAGCTTCCGCTGAAGCTCCAGACCGCGGCCGCAGCCATTCTGAGAATTGACGGTCAACTGATGGCGGGAATATAGAAGACTCATTGGCCGCGACGAGTCTCGGACAAGGGTGAGACGAAGCAAAGCGGAGGGGTGTATCCGGGAGGGTCGAGGTTGGCGACCAGACTCCCTCCTCCACGGACGGGCAGGCCAGAAGCGATCGTTGACGGGGTTCCTCTAATAAGTTATGTAGTTAGGTGGTGGGAGTATGTAGTAGGTGTTGCGCGCGCACGCACGCAGCGAATCTGCGGAGAGCAAGGTCCAAGACGGGGCAACTCAGTTGAGTCAGTAGTCCACTACTATGGGAAGCCCATTAGATGGAATGGACCCGTCCGGGTGGGAGAATACGATGCGAGTCCCGATTCCCTTTACTTTTTCGGGACGGTCGTGGGCGGATCCAACAAGGTGTGGATGGGGACCAAGAACGGAGCAGGAACAGGAACAGAACCCCGCGGGACGGGTGGCGTAGAAGCAAGACAAGACGCGCTGGGCGGGCACTCTGGGGTTCAGGATGTCGACATGTATCTCTCTCTCTCTCTCTCTCTCTCTCTCTCCTTCCCGCGCGTTCACGTCTTGGGGTCACGATGCCTCCTATGGCAACGGGGGGGGGGAGCCTGCGGGCAGGATCTTCTATTGGTCTTAAGTAACTAGCATCTATGTAGGTATGGGACTGGCTGCAGGGTCATGCACGACGGCCGTTGGCGTGGAAATGGTCCGTCAGATGGGTGAGGGTGTGCGTAGATGGCATAGTTGGGCCGGGTGGCGGAGGGCGGCGCCTGGCTCTGATTGGCGCCACCCGTTGTGATACCGCTACCCTTCCCGGCTGCTTCACTCTGCCTCACCCTCCTTCTTGTTTTCCCGTGCTGGGCAAGCGTGTGCAGGTCACGGCTCACTCCTCCTTCCTCTATCCCTCTGGCTTGTATGACCGAGAGTGGTCTCCTGTGTCTTCTTGGCCGAGGCCGAGCGCGTGGGAGAAGGAGAAAAAAAGGGCGAGTGTAGCGCCCCAAGGTCCCCCCCCCCCCCCCCCCCCTGCTGGGCCGCCGACATCATAGGTCGTTCTGGGCAGTCCAGCTGAGCCGGCCCAGCCACCTCGGAAATTCTTACGAGACACGGGCAACGGGGAGCCTCCCGAGCCGGCGACTCACCAACAAACGGATTTCGCATGCCTGTGTCCGTGTCGATGACTGGCCCTTCGAATTCTCCTTGCACCGGGTGTGCCCTGTCGGACGGGCTTCGCTCTCAGCCCCCAATGGATGGGAATGGGAAAAGGGCGCAACAATTCGATCCAGTCAACTGCCGTGGATGGGTGGTGAAGCCAGACACAGCCAGGCAGGTACCTACCAACCACCGGCGGCGCGCTCTCGATAGGCCCGCCGAGTGGCTGGCGCTCCGTCGCGTGTGTATCCAGGGCAAGATCGGGCAGGTTGCTCGACATGGATCCATCCACCCCTCCAAGTTGCACACCACACCACATGTGCATGTCGCGCCCGCGCGGCCTCGTGGTGAGCACCCAATTGCGGGCGCGTCCGGGTTTGCGCGCAGGACGCGGCTCCTGACCATCCATCACGGACGGCATGGCGAGTGGTGAGAATGCGTGATCGCGGCGTGGCAATGACTACCTCCTTGGAAAGTACTGCCTCTTGTAACCTTCCATACAGCTGCATGTGTAGACGGCGGGCGTCGGGCACCCGACGGACCTGCCATTGCCGAGTGGATTGGGGACATGGCCGTCTTCCAGATGCGTGAAGAGGTGCTGCTCATCATCGGGCAGGCCAGGGTGAATGCGCTGCTTGCTCTACCCCCCGTGCGTGCCATCGGCCCTCATACGCACCTAAGCAAGTACATGACTTACATACCCAGTACTCGCCGCGCCTCGTGCCCAAACGTGTGCGAACATCCATAGTCGTCTGCATACCACCCACCTATCCCATACTCTGCAGTAGCTGCTGCCCCCCCTCCCGCTCCATCCAGTCCGTCCTCGCCCAAAGATGCATCGCCATCTTCTCACCGCCTCTCCGCCAGAACCCCAAAGTCGAGGCAACCTGAGTGGACGCCCCGTGAACCGAAGTCTCTATCCACTTCTTTTTCTCCTCGCTCAGCCGGCGGGGCCTGTCCAACCGACGAGCGTCGTGCCCGTTGGCCCGCCTTGCGAAACAATTGGTTTCTTCATGCGCCGACGCAGCGATGGCCGAGCCTTCGCCCGCCCGGCCCTCCCTCTTCCTCACCAGAGACGTCGTGACACGGTCGTGTCCACGCACGCGTACATCCGGACCTTTGTTGTGACTGGTGCACTAAAGGCGGTCAGACACGAGGCCGGAGTTGGGGAGGGAAAAAAACGGTTCCGGCCTGCACGTAGGATACGGCCCAGCAGGTACTACGCGTCCAGTACTCAGGCGTGCACCACCCGGCCCTAGGCGAGCATCCGACTGTAGAACGACATGCATGGCCTTCTGGACGTTGTCGTCTTCCTCGGCGCCAGCGGGGGCAAGACGGGCGCCTGATCGAGCCCAGACGGGTCGGTACCCTCTGGAGCATAGGCACGCACGCATAGGGAGGATCAGCCCTGCTGTAGTTCGATTCAGGATCTCCAGCCGACCCATCCGGAGGGGCCTCTTTGCGTCACTACTGTACACCATCCTCCCTCCCGCATGGGTTGTTGCTTTTTCTGCCCTCCACGACGCATAGACCGCAACTCGAGGCCGGCCTACCTGCGTCCCATCGGGCTCTCTCGCCTCACGGCCTCCGTCGGCTCTACATCAGGCACGAAGCAAGCACCGTACGGGCGCCCAGTCGGGTTCGCGGCCCATGGCCGTGGTCCCTTCGGCGATGCGGCTCTGTTGGCCCAGGGTCGCCTCGTCGTCTACTCTGTTCGGGCTTGCCGCGCCAGACGGCAGGCTAATCCAGCGGGTATAGCTGGTCGCTGCCTGCATGCCATCAAGTCGACAGCCCCCCGAGCCCAGTGGATAGGCTGTCTCTCAGCCGGGCGGTTGGGCCGAGATGTGTTTCCGCAAGGCGAGCGCTGGAGACTTGTCACGGCGTGTGGGCGCCTGGCCATGTATCGAGGACAGCGTCTCTGGAAAAGTCTGCACTAGGTCACGGCGGCAGAGCTCGTACCACCTTTCCTTCACGCTGCCGAAAACTTGTAGATAGTTTCTGTATCGACTTCTGGCCCCCCGTGCAACGCACTTCCAGGTCACCCCCCCGACACCCGGCACGGACACTCAACCATTGCTTAATCAAGCTTTCTGGGGCGGGTGACAAAGGCAGACGCTAACGACAACCACCCCCCCGGCTGCGTCCAACTTGGACAGTCCAGGGCTGGGCCGGGTCCCGTTACCCACCGCCCGTCGGTACACAGGTCCGTCCTGGAGGACTACGCGCGTGTCAGGCGGGCTGGGGGGGATCCGAAAGACGAACAGCCCTGTCGGTCTGCTGTTGCTGCTGGCCCAGCGACGCGCGAGGAGAAAAAGAACCTCGGCGGCGTCTGCAGCTCTACCTATGTCTGGGCCCCCAAGGAAGAGCGCCCCCCCCCCCCCCCCCCTTTTTTTTTTCCCGCCCGGGCCACGCGAGCCTCCAGCTATCACGCAACGACGAACTCCCGGGCCCAGTAGCCCGCCCGGCCGGGGTTCACCCCAGTCAAACAGATCTCCCCCAGGGAGGGCCTGGGCGTCCTGCGGCCCCGAACGCCCCCAAAGCTAGCGAGACGATCCCGTCTCCTACACAAGAAGGTTGCGCGCCCACCACGGCAGCCGCCTTGTCAGGGGTCAGCTGGGGAGTGCACTTGGGTTTGCATACCACGGCAAGTAGGGACCGCCAGTTGCCGTGCGGTGCCCTTAGGGAGGATGAGCCTCGGCCTGTACAATACGGGCAGGCCGTGGGTTTATGTGTCAGACAACGGCTGCCTCTCTCGTCCGTCGGCAGAACCTCCCTTGAATCAAAACTAGGCCCTTCTACCTGCTATTCCGGGTTACACCCCCAGCGGGCTATGGAAATTGCGGAACGAGGCCTCGGGGTGGTCGGGCGGTCCGTACTCGATTGTGCGACGGGATTGACGGCACAATATCACGAGGCTCATCGCTGTGCCCTTGGACCCTGCGCGATTGTCCGCTCCCACGTGCCCGTGACGTCTCCGGCAGGACCAGGATGGCATGAGAAACCCAAACAACCTGCAGATCCTCATCCCCGGCGCAGTCGGTCCGACGTACAAAACCAGACACACAAAGACACGAGACTACCTGCCCGTCCGCGTAGGCCGCCCCTCCCCCTCAAGGTAGACCCGGGGGCTTAGAGTGTGTAGACCAAGGGGGCGCCGCCTTCGTCGCCGCCGTCCGGCCGGGCTCCCCTCCGCGCCTCGAGGGTACGGAGCACGCCGTCCAGCCCGGCGCCGCCGCGGTTCACCTCGAGGGCGCCGGCGCCCGCGGCCGTGAGGTCGCCGCTCTCGAGCAGCGACTGGGCGCACGCCCAGAACCCGCGCGCCAGCTCGTACGCATCCTCGGCGTCGGCGTCGGCATCAGCGTCGCCCGTCCGGCCCGCCGGCGCGGCGTACACGCGCGCGGCGGCGGCGGCGACGGCGGCGGGCATCGCGCGCGGGGTGGCGGCGCGGGGGTTCACGGCGGCCAGCTCGACGCCGGGGCTTCCTGCGCCGTCGCCGCTGCCGCTCGTCGGGGTGGTGTAGTAGACCCCAGGCTCGGTGGCGCTCAGGGCCGCGGCGCAAAGAGCGCCGCCGCCGCCGCCGGTGCAGTCCCAGGCCATGGTCAGCCGGTCGCGCGACTGGGCCCGGATCTCGGCGGCGCACGCGGGCGCGGCGGCGTCAAACACGGCGGCGGCGCCGAGGGCCCGCAGTGCGGCCTCTTCCTCCTCCGCCCCGGTGCTGCGGCCGCCGCCCCGCGTAGCCAAGACGTGCAGACCGGACCGGCGCGCGAACTGGATCCCCAGGCGACCGGCCGACGTGTCGCCGCCGTGGACCAGGATGCTCTGCGGCGCGAACCAGGAGGCAGGCGGCAGCGGCAGCTGCAGGGCGCCGTAGAGCGCTTGGCACTGATGTGGAAGACAGCAGGGTCAGTTCGGGTCGTCGTTTCGGGGATGGAGCGAGGTAGCAGCCCCTGGGCAGGCAGATCGGGGCGCCACGGGGACGAAGAGGGGGAGGGGGGCAGGCGGAATAGAGTCGGCTGGGAAAGGAACGAAGACGCACAACTGCGGACAACGGACGGCCGAGCGCGGCCGCCTCTTCGTCGCCGAGACCGTCGGGGATGGCCATCTGCAGGTCGCCCTTGGCCGCCACGTACTCGGCGAGGACGACACCATCCGCCCTGTAGCCCGCCGTCTCTCATCGTCAGCCACTCGCTAGTCGGGCCCCGGGGAGGGGCGGCCTCGGCCGTTGTCGGGGCCAAACTCACGCGCCACGCGCCACGCCGGCGACGCGGTCGCCCTTCTTGAGCTCCTTGGTCACCCGGCTCCCGACCTCCTCCACGGTGCCCGCATAGCCACCCGCGCCGGCGGCGGCGGCATCGAGCCCCACGGCCCGGACCCGGACCAGGATCTCGTCCTCCTCTGGCCGGGGCATGGGCACGTCCCGGAGTTCGGGCTGGCCCTGGCCTCCAAAGACCACGGCTCTGGTGGTCATGGCGGGCTGCTTGCGCGGGGGTCTGTGACGGCTCGCGGCCGAAGAGTTGGGCGATCTCGGGTGGCCTTGGGCGGGTCGGGCTGGCTCCAGTGGGTGGGTTGGGTGCGTTGCGGGGAGCCCGGACGACCTGGCCTGGGTTTGCCTGTGTATGCGGCGGTAGCTTGTTCGCAGCAGGCACCGTCGGCAAGTACAGATCAAGCACCGAGATGAGAACAATCGCACTCGGGTTGTGCCCGCGAATGGCCCGACGGTCCACGGCAGCGCGTGACACGGGTGGCCTGCCTGCGGGCACAACCAGAGGCCCACTGGAGCTTCCGCGTCCTTCCCGATGGAGAAATGGATAGCCGGAGCTTGGGGACCAGCCGCGCCCAAAGCACGACATGGTATCGGATGCTGCGGTACCTCGTACCGACTGTCCAGGGCCCCAATGCGACGTCTTGAACTATCGATTCGAAAATACGCCGATCCAAGCCGAGCACGTCTCACGGGCCCGCCCAGCTTCGGGTGCGCCTGTCATCATTCGAACCCGACTCGAGGATACACAAGCGACGGCTGGACCAAGACAAGTAACTCCATATTGGTATCTAATAATGCCCGTCTAAGCCACCAAAAGGGACGCAAACCATGAAATAGGGGGGCCGCCACGACACTGCCGTAGCGGCACGTATCCGCCCAAGGTCTCACATGACCATTGATCAGCTCGCTTGTGACGGGAATCCAACCTCGCCAGTGCCTCGTAACCGTGAAGAAGAGAATCAAATAGGACCAACAATCATCATCGGCCGCCAAAGTCGCTGCTGTACCCTCCGACCTCGCCAAAGTTTTGTTGCATCCCGCCTTCCCCGTACCCCGTGCCTGGCCCGCTCACATAGCCAGTATCTTCCCCTTCGTAGTCCGAGGCGTCGAAGCTCGACCGACCACTGATGTCGTCTTCCAGATTGCTGCTCATTTCCGGAGCCTGCCAGTTGAGCTGCGCCAGAGCAGGGTATTGTGCCAGTAGGGACGCCGGCAGCGCGAATCCGGTGGCGTCCATGGGCGGCGGCGGGAAGGCGTTGGGGTCCATGACGGCCGCTTGTTGGTGGACGGCCATGTTCTGCGCCATGTTCTGCATCCGCTGCTGTTGCCATATTCGTTGACGCTCGAGGAACTCTTCATCCAGCAACGGCTTGATACATATCCGGCCAGCCTCGGAGCGGAAATGCCGGCCGAGCGCGTCGGCTCGGGCGAAGCGGCGTCCACAGCCCCACTGCCCGCCGGCCTTGAGATCACCCTTGCAAACAAACTTCTTCTCGCCCGAGTGCAAGCCTTCGTGGCGTTTCCTATCGTGCTGTCTCGCAAACGCCTTGCCGCACACGGTGCACACGAAAGGTCGTTCGTCCGTGTGGGTGCGCAAATGCGATCGCAAGTTGTAGGCACGTGTGAACCGTTTGGGGCAGAGCGTGCACTGGAACGTGGCGGGATGCTTCTGGACACGCTTAGTGTTACCGCTGTCCTGCGCTGCCTGGTATTCGGGATCCGCCAGTCTCAGAGCGATGACGTTGTTGGGAACGGCCGACAGGGATTTGCGTCTCCGGGACGCGGCGCTCGGACTGCCAGACCTGTCGCCAGGAGATGACAGGGCTGGCGAAACGGACCGGGACGATTCCGATCCCGAGCGACTGCGCGTGCCCGAGTCAGTGCCCATATAGGGCGACAGGCTGTTGGGGTTGTTCGGTCGCACAAAGCCGGGCCCGCTGCTGTTGTAGGGGTCCGTGACCGCTCTTGGGCGCCCGGGCGTGCGGCCTGCCACCTTGTCAGTACCCCTGAGGACTCGCCCATCACCATGTTGCCCGTACTTACCTCTAGCAGGTGGGGTCAACGAGGTCTGATCCAGTGGCTGTTTCGACATGTCGCCGTTCAGTCGCGCGTTGGGAGCGAAATCGATGTTAATCGAGGGGGGGGCCATCTGGTTGTTCATGGCATTCTCCGCGGGGAGGGTGGGGAAGGCCTCGGAGTAGCTGATGGACGGTGTGGCGTTGTAGCCCTGCGTCGTTCCGCTCAGGACGAAACCGGGGCTGGGTTGGCCCATGTCGGCCATCGGCGGTTGGGGCATGATGCGCGGCGACATGGCCGGGCTGTGCGACGGGCTGCGACCTGGGTGGTTCATGTGAGAGTCGGATATGCTGAAGCTGCCCAGGCCGGCGCTGACACCGTCGTAGAAGCCGTCCTGGGGGCGCTGCATGGGCGAGTGGCCGTGGTCCGAGTGCGCGCCGTCAAAGCTGTCCTGGGCGATCAGGTTCGGCGAGTGCTGGGCCGAGGATATATCCGAGAACTCGGACGGCGAGCGACGGTGTCCTTGGAACTGGGCCTGGCTCCAGTCCACCTGACCCCCGAGAAGTGCGGCCTCGGGGCCCAGCGAGGCGTTCCTCGAGTGCTGGCCCGGAGGCGGGGTGACGAACTGGTGCTGGTTGAAGGCAGGCGACTGATGAGCCGAGCCGGGATGGTGGGGGTCGGGCTTCAGCATATGGGGCGGCGTGGGCGAGTGATGCGTCTGCGGCGAAGTCATGTTGTTGAGGTCGGGCGTGCCAATGGCCGGGTTGTCGCCAAACAGAGGGCTGTTATTGAATTGGTCTCCTTGGGAAGGAGAGAAGAGGGAGAAGTCGCCGCTGCCGTTGAACTCGGCGGCCAGCAGATTCTGGGAAAAGCCGGGCGGCTGGCTGGTCGAGCCGTAAGAAGGGTCGTAGGTCGAGGTGTCGGGCAGGGCCTGGTTCGGGCTGAGAAACTGGGTAGCCCCGGGGACAGCGTTGGCGAAGTTGGTATAGCCCGCCGGCGCGTTGTACTGCGGCACGTTTACGTTGGCAGGGGAGCTCTCGAGACCAAGACCGAGACCGATGTTGGGCTCGGGGGACGACGGGAAGGGATGGGGCGAAGGCGAGTGGCCGTTTCTTATAAGAGGCTGCTGCTGGTGGCCGGCGGACGGGGAGCGGCCGCGAACCGCATGGGCAGCTTGATGGTCCATGACGGTGCCGTGTTTCTAAAGACAGAACAGAAGCACCGTAGCCGTCGTCGTAGTCCTCGTCGTTGTCGCGAGGCAGAATGCCCCAAGTCAGCCTTTCCGGCAACCAGGCACCGTGGCGATGCAGCAGGCACAGCCCCCAACGGTGAGCAAGACGCCCACGTCAGACTCGAGTCGGGATTGGCCGGTGGGCGGGAGCGTTTGGGAGGGGGGGGGGGGGGGGGGGGGGGGAACGCGGGCTAGCGGCTGCAGACAATGTATACGAGACGTTGCGCGTGTGTCGCTGGGCACTCTACGACCAGCCGGCGTCATGCGCTGAGGGGAAGGAAAGGTGCAATTGGGGACGAAGGCGATTGTCTCGTCGAGGATGCGCGAGGTAGGAGGGAGGGAAAGCGCCTGGATGATGGGGTGGATGGGGTCAGCCCGGCCAACGCGAATCTAACAAGAACCCAGTATGTACCTACTGGGTAGTTCCAGCTGTTCGCCAGGACAGGACGTGGAGGATGGGTTGTACCTTGGACCCAAGTTGGGTCGGTCGACCTGGGGAAGGTTGCAACGCTATTGGCTCTTCACTATCTAAGTCTTGGCTCTTGGCCCTTGGCTTCATCCAATTTCGGCCCCGGTTGGGTACGTACCTATGGGTGTACGATGTATGTATTCAAGGAGGGGGGGGGGGTAAGTTGAGGTGAAGCGAATGGAGGACGTTGGCGGGAGCGAAGGGGGGGTGTTGGAGGAGATGGCGGTGGTGGCACGGGAAGAGAGACTTGGAACAGAAAGCTGGGCAAATCTGATTTCAGTCCATACGGACGGAATGGTATCATAGGTGTATCAAACGCCAGGCATGGATGGCGTCCCACGGAATGGCCATCACGTACATCCATTATCGATTTATCCGTCCCACCGTAAAAGCAAGCCAGCGAGCTCGTCGAGGGCGCCCTCCCGCCTCGTAGTGCAAAACCGGCGGGCGCGCGGGCGCGCGACAGACACGCACTGGGAGACAGACAAACAGACCCAAACGGGGCCACACCGAAGAGCGCTGGATCCCACCCGGGCACAGATAATGGATGGATGGATGCCCAGTGTGCCAGTGCCAGTCTCGGTCCGCTTGTCTTCATCTCCCTCCTCCTCTTTCCCCGTTCCCTGCGGCCTCCAGTGCGACAACAACTCAAGAAGGCTTGCTTCCATGCATCCTACCACCTGGGTCTTGGCACGCGACCTCTGCCAGGCCCTGGACGGGGAACAGGTCACGACAGGCGCAACTGGTCCGCGCCTGGGCTGGGCCGGGTCTCACCTCCAGCGGAAAAATCAATGGATATGGTGATGAATCAATCTCGGGGTCGGTCCACTTGGGCACTTGCGCTCCCAGTCTGATTTGCGAATTGCGAGGACGAGGGGAGCCGAGAACGGCTGGTCGGTGACCATCCATGTCATCCATCTCGCTTCCCTCCCTCTGCAACCTGCCCGGTAATCTGGGCGGGATGGACTCCTCCATGGCTGCTGGTTCGCCGGCGGGGGGGGGGGGGGGGGGGGGGGGGGTGCTTCTTCATCCGCGTCTTCTTCTTTCCGCTTGGAAAGTGTTAGGCTTGATGGTGGTAGTAGTAGGAGTCGCACATGCATGTTGGGTTGCCATGCTATCGTCGTGGACGGGAAGAGGGGGGAGGCTATTTCTGCACAGCCCCCCTGCCAGCGAAGCACGACCTCATCGACAGCTGGTGATCACCAGGATGTCGATTGGCAGCAAAAGGCGGCCAGGCAGCAACATTTCGGCCTCGAGCGTTTCTCCATGCCCACCACATACCAACAACCCTGACTGACCAGGATACCATGATATCCACTATGAGCGACATGGAGACGTCGGTGCAGCTTGAAGCGCCCCTCGTTTCCCCCAGCGGTTGGTCAGATGAGGGTCTCTCGTTGGGCCCTGATATCCATCGCCACGGATTGACGTCGGGACGGGCCTGTCATCCGTATGGGCAGACAAGTACATTACATGGGATACCTACACCATAGTCCATGTCCCTGCGCGCCTGGCATTGTGTTTCAGCGACCCGCAGCCGCTCGAGTTGACCACTTTAAGTTGTTACTAAAATAGAGGTAGTCGTAACCTAAGCACCCGTGATGTAGCTGCTGCACTGATGGATAGCATCGAGGATGGGTCACCGATGTTTAAATTAGAAATTGGGGCCCTGAAAAATCACGAGCCACCTGCAGTCGCAACACATGCAGATTCTCCAATACTTCCGTATGTACCTCTGGAGTGCTCTGAAAACCCAACATTGCATCTTCCACACTGCCAAGTGCACCTGCACACACATACACGCTGTCTCGCCGATTTCCGAGACCCCCCTCTAGATACTTAGGTAAGCAACCGTCGAGATTAAGAACCCGTCAAGTGAGCATGTATCGGTGCAGACCCTGACTTTTGATTGCGACGGCCGCTGTCGCCCTAGACTGCCTGACGAAAGAAAGAAAAAAAAAGCCGTCCTGGGCGCGCGCGCCGGCGCCACCGGGCAGGCCCAGGAAAGCATGACGGTTGCCAGCATTGACTGGCACTATGCCTGTTACATGGGACGGGGCTTTTCCCGCAGATGATGGACGAGCATTTGCCTGCCCTACTCCGTACCGCTGCTTACTAGTAGCATCTCTTGAGCGGCGATGCAACCCCCGACCAGACGGGCCCCTGAACGACTAATGGGGACAACGCAAGCAAGCCTGGGATATGCTGGAGGCGGCCGGACTCGGCACGGGAGCAGCGGGCGCGGACTACAGCCTATCACACCAGCCGTGACCGAGATCATCGTAAGACGAAAATTGGAGACGGCGGAATCTGACTCACTTTGGCACATCTCTGCTGCTTCTCGAATTGAGCATTTCCTTGCGCCTCCAGTCCCCTGGCAACCAGCAAGTCCTTTCCTGTCTGCGGAGATGGGACAGGGACGATGGATGGCCGGACAGCTATGGAGCATAGAAGCTAGCAGCCCCTCCCCCCGCCCCGCCACGAGGGCGCTTGGTGGGATGGATACTTGGCCCTTTCTGTGGTAACTGCGGCTGCTGGCCGAAGGCTGTTGGAGCCGGCCAGGGTCGTACTCCCCAATGGCGCTAAACCCTACGGACGGCATGCTTGTTCATCCAAGCAAGCGACGTTGGGGTGTAACGGCCAGGCAGCGTGGAAAGACAAGACGACGCAGAAGCGCCAGGCGCTTCGTATGATACGATGCCTCTCTCTGTACCTAAGGTTCGCCCTACATACCACCCGCCACCCTGCCCCTTCGGTACCTTCCCCTGCCGGCCACCAGGCGGAGGCAAATCAGGGCACGTAGTCGGGGCTCGGGCGCGTCTTCCCCAGCACCCGCGGGGGGGCGCTCTCACGGGCAAAGCTCGGGGCACCCGCTGACGGGCCTGTTCGGCTGGGAGGACGTCGCCTGGTTTCATGTATACCAGTCCCTTCACCCGCAGTGGGCTGGTTGTGATTACTGCCCGCCACGTACATATGAACGAGAGACTGGCATGGCCTGGTCACTGTGCTCTGGCAAGCAAAGCACGGGCACACGGGGGGCGGCCCGGACGTACGAGTCGATGGGATGACGACGGGACGGCCTGGTGCAGACCGGCCAGCCGACGGGAACGAGACGGCGTGCGCATGCACGCCATCCAAGCTTTCGCTGTCCGCCGAACATTCAGCGACCGGCACCGACGCCTCGAAAGTCTCCTCCTGCATGGCTGGGCGGGACCATAACCGCGTTATGCTATGGCGGGGGGGTGTGTCGACTACGTCCGCCTCGAAGCCCTTCCGAGCCCTGAAACACCAAAACCCAGACGTCATTGGCCATGAAAGCCGATTTGGAAGCATCTTCCCCCTCCCCCCTCTTGCCCTTCTGGACCTTCTCTTCTCGCCCCTGCCCCCCTCCCTGCGGGCTCAGCAGTTTACTTCGAGATCGTATACTACGTAGAGAGAAGCGGTCTTGGCGCGTGTGTCACCATGACCGCCACCCCTCCCAGGCCGCCCGCTGCTTCGACGCGCAACGGCTTTGCGCCATCAGGATCGAGCCCCCGAGTGTGTACGATGCTGTATAGCGGGTATACGTCGTGTAAGCTTGCTCTCGTCGCCTGCCGTCCACCGGGTTGGGTTCATGCGCATCTCGGCGACGTGGGAACTGGGTAACCGCCGTGGAGGCGCGGGCCCCCGGCCCAAGACTACGGCGAAAGAAGAAATGGCTCAGCACCTCTAATTGGCAGTCGTGAGCCGTTTCTTCCCCTCCCCTTGTACGGAAGCCTAATAACCTGCAACACAGCCCCCATGCTGATCGGCAGCGGGCGTGTGTTGTGTGGCTGGGGCGGCAGACGCGAAAGCTTGATCGTGTTTCCAAATTTGGACTCTGCCCCCCCTGCGCTGTGACCACAAGCGCCATGCCATAGATCCGATGCGAGCAATCTGAACCGACCACGTGCAGGCGTCGAATACCGACCATCACGGCCGCACGAATGACACGGCACGGCCATGACTTCGGCGGCTTCATCCCGACTTCCATAGTGGCTCCCGCCCTGCGCCTTGGTTCGTGCGATGTTGGAGGCAGGGACCGGCCTTTCAGCAGTCCGGCTTGCGTCGCTGCCCGTGCCTCCCGTGCCTCAGCACTTGGCTGAGCCGACCTCCCGTCTTCAAGTCGCCATGGCCGCTTCCAGCGCGGCCCCGTCGCTGCCGCAACAAGCCTCGACACGACTCGTACTTGGAGACAGTGGCGAACCATCCTGCCCCCCCCCCCCTAGTTCGCTCCAACGAAGAGGCCCAAGCCATCGTCTCAAGCATATCCCAGCGGGGGGGATAACATGCCGTCTCGGGTTGGGAGACGTCTGAACTCGAGTCAGTCTACATTCACTCATTCCGCTGCCTCCCCGCCGCAAAGGGGGCCCGTAACCACGAGGCGATCGGATGCGCCTCGCCGAGCCTCTGCGAACGTCGTCAGCATCCTCGAGGAACCGAAGCCGCCTGTTGAGGGAAACGGGCTGGCTCCCAACAGGCCCCGGGAGTGTTGCGCCGCAACACACTTATGGCGGCAGCCTCGCCCGGCTAGCCTAACTTGGAGGATCGAACCGTTCAACGCCGCGCCAGATACGTGACTGTTCACTACATAAGAGGTTGAGTGACGTTCTTTTGATTGGTCAGGATGCGCTTGGGATCGGCGTCGGTGAGTATTGAACCCACCATCTTCGACCCAAGGTCAAGGTGAAGCTGTTGCCAATTGCATAAATGGCCAAAAGGGAAAAAAAGCAACGTCGTCAAGCATGGTATGGGAAAGGGCGGTGTCAAGACCGGTTGAACACGACGCAAGGACCACGTCCAACCCTTCCGGTTCTTCTTATTGGCATATGTTACGTGCACGTTCTGTTCAGAACCCGCGTTTGAGTGCAGTATAGTGCCCTCAGCTTCGTGGTCGTGTCTTTCCGCAATGATACTGGGACACGTGGGCGCGCCGGAAGCACTCCCGAGAGCTCAGAATATCACCACCGTCATCACCGCAAACACAGGTTGGGACCCCTGAACTTGGGCGTGCATGCCCCGTGAGCTGTAGAAGAGAGGAGCAGATATGTTCACGCTTGATCCCAGTACATATCCCCGGCGTGTACCTAGCCGCCCATGTCTGTGCGTGCGAAAAACCAGATGGTATATTGAAGGCGTGCGCCCGGTGGACCATCGGAATGGTTGTATATAAAGTGTTTGAAGAAGAGAGTTCTATAGCCGCTCAAGGCGAGGGTATCTGTCTTTATGCTCCCTCCCCGGAATCCGAAATGCCAGCGACCCCATTAACGCCATGCCATTCCCGGAAAGAAAAAAAAACTTTTGTCCAATGTTAAGCCGTTACGGCTGCTCCCCTCTACGACGTCACTCTCCCCTGTGCCGAAACGAACGACATGGCCCGAGATCAAGACAGGCCAGTTACTAGATGACCTCGGCACGCTCGTAGCCCTCAGGACGCAGGGCGGCCCGGGGCGGGGCGCGGCCCGTCTTGTACTCGCTCACAAAGGGGTTCGGGTCCTCGGTCTGGTTGAGGTTGCCGAGGGTGTGGTTGACGCCACGGTGGACGGCCTCGTCGGCGCGGATGTACAGGAGCAGGTCGCGCATGGTGCGCTTGCCTTCGGGGATCTGCCAGTAGCGGACGGCGATGTCGGGGATCACAAAGTCCGGGTCCGACCACTTGGGCAGCTGGCCCTCGTCGATCTGCTTGAGGCACATGGTGTAGGTGTGGACGGCCTCCTCCTCGAGGTAGCCGACGAACCGGTGCGTGATCTTGGGCGAGATCAGGTACGAGAGGAACATGGAGTTGAAGTAGACGCCCTGGGCGCCGAGGATCATCAGTTTCATGAACCATCTAGCGAGGAACTTGTCAGTGCTTTGCCACGCCACGCCCCGGCGCCGGACGGAAGGAGGGATGAGCTCACCCTGGCTCGCACATCTTCATAAAGGTGAGTAGATGCATTCTTTCGTTGTAGCTTTCCTCCAGGAGCGTCTCGATCCAGCCATTGTCGCGCTTGAGCCGGCGGATGCTGTGGAGGTGTCGTAACATGCCGGCCACCATGCCGGGGACGCCAGCGATGGATTCGAGAAAGAGGAAACGAACCATCCACTGGGCCTCGGTCAGGGGTTTGGTGGCCGCCACGGCCGTCGTGGGGTTGGCCTTGTCGACCTTGTGCTCGCCCTTCATCCCGGTGGCGAGGTCCATGCCCCATCGGCAGAAGCGCATGAACTTCCAGGCCGCCCACTCGCCCACGGTTTCGGGCTTCCGATGGGCTGGGACAACCTCGAGCATCTCCTTCTCCGTATAGCCATGGTGAGCCCAGGCCGGCGGGGTGACACGGATGTGTTCCGTCTCCTTGGCAGGGAAGAAGTCCCGGAGCTTTCGTTCCGGGGTAGTCGAGAAGTGTCTCGAGCTGCCATGCTGCTGGATGGCCCCCACGGCGATTCTCACGCCAGCTGGGTGGCCGGAGAGGGGGAAAGGGTGCAGCAGCGGCGCGACCGTCTTGGACAGCTGGCGGGCATGCTTCGGCGAGCAAAGTTGGGGATGGATCCTGGTGGACAGCATGAGGAGTGTGTGCTGTTGGTGGTGTTGGGGAGTGAAGATGGGCCAGTCGTTGGCAGGGGAAGAGGACCGGACGATGTTGGTACTTGATCCAGAGAGAGAGAGAGTGGTCTTTGGCGCGTGTAGGACAAACGGGGGGAGCTCCTGGTATCAACCCCAGGCAGGCGGCCATTTATATTCCATCGCTACGCTTCCATTCACCTGGATACAGAACCCGGAACTCACTAAGCGCACGTGCACTAGGCATTTGCTGTCTTGCACCTAATATCGGAAACACGACGGGGACGAAGACCAACCGGCACAAGAAATTCGCGAAGCCGCCGGCCAAGGCCGATCCGGTGACGCAAAACACATGCTCCGCGAGGCGCGGTTTGCTGACTGCAACCGATCCGCGCTTGGCGCAAGCTGGGAATGCTCGTACGTAGGAGATGCATGCTTTTCTATGCCCGCCCTTCCTCAGCCGTCAGCCCGATTGGGCTCTTTTCTTCCTCTCGCAGACGTCCCCTCTGGCCGTTGCTGATGGGTTTCCCTGCCCCAACGGAGCTGAAAGGCGCGCCAGTGGTGGTGGTGGTGGTGGTGGTGGTGGCGGCGGGATTTGGATATGGAGGCTAAAGGGTAAGCGTCGTGCTCCGCCGTCAGCTGAAGCCTCAAGGCGAGAAAAAACCGGGTACGGACAGCGCTCCCCCGGTTAATCCCGCCAGCGCAGAAGTACGTGCAGATGACGGCCTGGTCCAGCATGAGCGTATTATACATAGTATGTATGTAGGAACAGCCATGTACCTCCAAACACTCCAGACAGCCGGGTTTCGCTTCCACTAGGGTACCCTGCCACTATCCATTTGCCGGCGACTCTGTCCCGCCCGTTCGGCATTTTCTCGCAGAGACGCGCCGGCTGTGGGCTGCGAGGGATAAGGACGTACACACAAGCACCCGGCGCCATGTCCACTGTGAGTTGGAGAGAACGAGATGTCGCACAGCCTGGGCGGACTGGGAGAAAGCGCGGAATGGATTCCAACGGCGGCGACGTCATGGATGTATGCATGCATCCCTCCATCCCTCCCACCTTGGGCCGAAGGGCGGGGGGGAGCGTTATCGTGACCCCTCCATCGTTACCTGTGCTAACCCCGAGGTCGTCGCCGTGGGAAATGAGAACCCCTCAATCGCTGAATGGCACACACATTTTGTTTCCCACACCCCGTACCTCCCAACTACGTGACACGCACGCCTGAGGAGAACCCCATGCCGGTTTCAATGTGGCCGGTGCTGATACGTGCTAGGCCAGCTCAGATCGAGAGGCAGGCTGCATGGGTGGATGCAGAGAGAGAGAGAGAGAGAGAGGGAGAGGGAGAGACAGGAAGAGTCGTCAGCGAATAATATGAGCGAACCGGTCAGCCTAAAAAAATAGAAAATGGAAAGTAAAAACAAAAAACGCCCAACGTGGGCGCACTCGCTCGTCCCCCGACCCTACCAGCCAGCCAAGGTACTTCGCCCAGTACTAACCTGCCCGACTTTTCTTAGGTACCCCCGCGGCCAAAAAACCTCACATCCACCTCCCCGTCGTGGACAGCCTGCTTTGCTTCCTCACCCAACTCTCCCTCCTCACACGCCGCGAACCGCAGACCAGAGCATCAACCAACTTTTCGCCGTCGCCGATAAGCCTTCACCATGCCTCCGAAAAAACAGTGGGGTAAGTCCTGTGCCCATTCCGCCTACCAAGTCATCGTCAGATGGCCCATCATGGGCCATGCCAGCCCAGACGCCACCCCCCTCCCCCCCGCGGGGCAGCCAACCCCCTGCTGACCGAGAGTTTCTCTCTCTGCCCTGTAGACGAGGAAGAGTCCGACTCGAGCGGATCCGGGCCTGCTGCCGCCGCTGCTGCCGCTGCCGCCGCCGGGCGCCGCAAGTTTGAAGACGAGGAGGACAGCGATGTGCGTCCCCCCTCCCCCCCCCCTTCCCTCCGCCCTAGGCATACATCCCGACGATGACGACAACGACGACGTACTGACCCGTCACCGCCCCGCACACAGGTCGTAGACGACTGGGACGCGGCCGAGGACTCTGAGGTCGAGCGCGAAAAGGCCAAGAAGGCGGCCGCGGCCAAGGCGGCGGCCGACGCCGAGGCGGCGGCCAACAAGAAGTCCAAGAAGGAGCGCATCGAGGAGCGCCGGGCCGAGCGCGCCCGCCAGCTGGCCTCGGACGACGAGAGCGACGAGGAGACGGAGGCGGCCCGGCGCGAGCGCCTCAAGCGCACCGAGATCGAGTCGGACCTCAACCACGCCGCCGACCTCTTTGGCGACATCGGCATCAGCAAGAACCGCAAGGGCAACACGGTCGGCTCCGCCATCCCCATCGACCCCAAGGACCCCTCCAAGACGGTGGACCTGGCGTCGCTGCCCCTGCTCAACCCCCAGACCAAGCTGCAGTTCGAGAACATGCGCAACATCCTCGTGCCCATCATCGGCGCCAATGGCAAGAAGGCCCACTACGGCCTCTTCCTCCAGGAGTTCTGCAAGCAGCTGGCCAAGGACCAGCCCAGCGACCAGATCAAGAAGATCGCGAGCACCCTGACGGCCCTGAGCAACGAGCGCCTCAAGGAGGAGAAGGCCCAGGACAAGAGCGGCAAGAAGAGCAAGGCCCAGAAGACCAAGACCAGCCTTGTCGCCAGCCGCCCCAACACCACCGACACGGCCACCTACGAAGACGACTTCGGCGACGACGACTTCATGTGAGCACGGGTTTTTCGCCCGGGAGCTCTTATTTCGGCCGCGGGCCCTTGTGTTGCTGCCGCGCTGCACGCTGCCGTGCATGCGCACACTCGCACAAGGGGCTGCTTTCGGCCTCCGGGGTCCGGCCGCCGCCGCCCCTTTGTTTGGACTCGGATGTGTTGTCCGCCTACGGCTTGCCGTCCTCGGGTCTCCTCCCCCGAGGGGCTGCTGGAAAGAGCACTCTCCCGTCCCCACCCTTTCCAGACGATGGCAGGCCGGGTAAAACAGATGAGGTCCGGACCGGCGGTGGAATCCGGAGAGCGATACGAGTCGGTCGGTTGCGGGAGTGGGGGGACGGGGAAGACGCCGGAAGACGGCTCGGCGTCACGTCATGCATGTCGCGAGTGCGGCAACGACTGAATGATCCAGGGGGCGTTGGTAACAAGCTTCTGCAACGGCGCATCATCACTTGGTCCTTGGTTGGGAGAACCGCACGGAGAATGCGATAGACGAGAATAAACCTCACATGGATTCTGTTCGCCTTGATGCGTATTGTGCTTGCGCCGTCAGCGCTCGCGGCCGGAGGCTGTCGCAGGCTCCCCATAGCGGCGTTGCTTGTGTATTGAGGCAGCACCCACGCCATCCACTCTCCAGGGGCGATTGGATCAGTGACCGGAATAAGATGCCGCTGTATGCATTTACGTAAGTAATACCGGGTAGTATCACCCCTCTAGTGCTCGTCCCCCTTTTGTACTCCGCGCGCCCGCCCACGTCTCTCGTACACACGCTTACACATGCGGTCCAGGCTTGATCCCAGCAGCCCTTAGATCCTCTTCGCCGTTCCATACCAATTGGTTCCTCCTCTGCCTCCCACCCGGGCGCGGAAACGCCTCATGTGTGCAGGTCTTGTCCCCCCCCCCCCCCCTTGTATTAACGGACTACGGAAACGTCGCCCGTTCCGTCGTTTTCCCAAAGAAGAAAAGAAAAACACTGTCCCGTGGGCTGTTTCCACCAACAGCCCAGCCCGCTGTATCCAAAAAAGAGGTATCCTGCTTTGTCGAGGTGTCCCGCCCTGCCAGTGCCACAACCTCCCGTCCCAAGAAACGCAGCCGCCGCGATGCCAGTGATGAAAAGGAGAAAAAACAAACAAAACCCAGAGCGATGCCCATCCCCGTGACCAATGGTATCCGCGCGCGGGAAAACAGGCTGTACCCCGCCACAAACGCAGACTTGCCTCCCAGGAGCAAGGTAAATATTCTTCGTAGCGCATTACAAGGTTGATAGGTATATAGACGCCATTCGCAACTGTGCATTGCGCAGTCGGGGAGCTAACACGATGGACGATGAAAGCCCGTGCCTCGCAGGAATCACCAGGAAAGATATACTGTATATAGTATAGGGGGTTTTGGAAGGAGAGGGGGCAGGGTGGCGGGATGGTGGTAGAACCGGTACGCGTCTTAGGTCGTATCGATGCCTTCATCCTCGTCGTCGCTGAGGGGGCCGTACATGGCCTTGTACCTTTCGAGCTCCTTCAGCTGTTTTTCGAGTGCGGTCAGAATCTCTGGCATCGGTGTGCGGAGATCCTCCAGCGTGCTGATGTGGCCACCACCAGCGGCTATGTGGCGGACCGAGAGGGTGGTAACACATGTCTGATCACGCGCGTTAGTAAGCAACCCCCCCAGGCCACCAACAGGCTCGCCGCGCGAGAAAACTCACCTCGATACGGCTCACTTGGTGTTCCATAAAGTTAAAGAGGAACCGTTCCGTGACCTCACCCCCCCGCTGCTTCATCCGCTCGAGAAGTTCTGTCTCGGGCGGCTGCAGACCCTTGCCCGAGACCTCTTCGAGCGCACTACAGAGCATCTCGAGGCGGAGGCTGACTTTCCACAACGACCAGATCATCTCGGGCTCGAATCCGAGCTCTCCACTGCCGGGCTGCAGTGTGGCCGGTTTCGGCTCCTCCGTAGCACGAGCGTCTTGGTTGTGGAGTTCGATACGACCAGCCAGCGCGTGTGGGTACAGCGAGTAGATATACTCTGGGTTTTCGAGGCCCTTCAGCTTCTTCTCGCCCATCTCCTTGACTTCGAAGCCTTGCGAGCTCAAAGATCTCAGCTCCTTACGGATCTGCGCCGCAATAGCATCATCGTCGAAGGTGTCCTCGGCACTGGCCACGCCAGTGCGCTCGTTCTCCTGGTACGTCTCGAGACACCGCTGGACTTCCGAGATGAAGTCGGCCGAAACAGTAATCTGGCCACCATCGGCGACCGACGAGATGCGCGAAGCCTTGTTGACCATGGGTCCGAAATAGTCCATGCGTCGAGTGACCGGGTCTGGCTCAGCGACGGGCTCTCCATAATGAATTCCCATCCTCACAGACAGACCCTTGAATATCAGGTTGTTTTCGTTGTCGTAGACTTCTTGGCACGAGATGGAGTTCAAGATCTCCGACGGCCAGTTGACCTCGAGCAACTGTGTCTGTATCGAGAAGCACCACAGAAGCGCCGACGTCGCGGTTGGGAATGACACCATAAATGCGTCGCCTTCCGTTTTAACCTCGTAACCACCGATCCGACGCAGCTGTCGACGCATCACTTCGTTGTGCAGCTTGATCGCCGATCTCATGGCCGAAGGATACATTTCCCAGAGGTTAGTCGAGTTCTTAATGTCAGTAAAGACGATCGACGGCTTTCTGGTTGGCGCTGGAACCTCGGCCTCCAACCGATGGAGTGTGGAATCTTGTACCTCCCCCTTGGCTCGCTTGCCTCGCTTGGCTGGATACTGGAAGTCGTCCGGGATACCCGACGGATAGAGTGACATGCTTTGGCCCCTGTGTAGACGTGCAGAACGTTCTTGCCGGCGTTTCAGATCGGTGACGCTGATCATCATGATCATGATTTTATTGGTTGAGCCGTAGGCTATGGCGAGATCGCGGAGCTTTTGCGTGGCGCGCATCAGATCGCCTCGCTCCGATCGGGCGACGTCGACAACAAGCCCAGGGGTGAGGTACTCCCACAGTTCCTTCGTCGCTATGAGAATCGTCTCATCATGAGGCGTGATGTTCATTTTGGTGACGTGCGGGGCAGCTTGTACGGCTGGCATCAGGTCGACGTAGCCGAAAGCACGCGAAACCTCCAGAAGGTCGTTCAGCCGACCCTGTCGAGACACCCAGCCGCCAGCATCGCGGATGCGCTGGCGCTCACCAGGCTCTGCGGGATCGTGCTTGCGCGTCATGATCCTGTGCGAGCCGTCCGACTGAATGACCATGGCTTGCGCGTCGCCAACATTGGCTACGTAGAGCTCTTGGGCCTGCAGGTAAACGACCGTGGCTACACCACCCGAGTTCAGGTCCTCTTTACTCAAGACAAGAGGCGCTGCTGAGCCACGGTGGGTGGTTGCAGACCGCTCCTCGGTGTTTTGGTAGGCGATGGTGACGAGGTCCTTGTTCAAAGCTATGAAGGCTCTGCGGAGCGCGTCGACGGGCGTTTCTTTCTGTCTTGTCTTGAGAGCTTTGAGCTCCGTGGCAAAGATGTGACCGAAGTTCTCATGTAGGTATTTGGCGATCTTAGAGCCCCCACTGCTGAGAGCCTGGCCGTCGAACAAGCCCAGGAGCGTTTCTGAATCGGAGGAGTTGAATCTCGGGACCACGAGATCTATCGTAGACAGGTGCTCGTTCTTGCCCATCGTGTCGGCCATGCCATAAGGTAGGTGACCCGCCAGAGACCCCGAGGTACGAACACGGCGGTCCTCGCTCTGATCCGGGATGCTGGGCTGTGTTAGTGTGACATCCATCAAGCCCAGGACGCGGAGGTTCTGCAAGCGACTGAAATCCGTGTACTGCTCGCGATTCTGCATGGTGCCGGACCCAAATGTGCTTTGCTTGATTTCGAGGCGCTTGTTTCCCGACAAGTTCAAGTACCGCAGGTTGGGGTTCAGGTTCCAATTCCAGTCGTACGGTACGTTGGAAATATTGTACTTGAGAGAGTTGTTTCCGCAGTCCAACACCGCCAGCTTCTTGGCTCTCGAAATATCGGCTGGGAGGTTGGTGAACTTGTTGCCGTTGATGTGCAAAACCTGCAGCAGACAGTACTCCTCCAAGTCGTCGGCTGGTAGACTGGTCAGGTCATTGCCCGAGAGGTAGAGCTCGACGAGCTGCGGCCAGCTCTTAATTGACCGCTGAGGCATATCGCTGATGTCGTTGTAGGACAGGTTGAGAACGCGCAGTTCGGCCAACAGCGTGAGCTGGTCGAAAACCTCGTCATCGAGCTGGTTGTCTGCCAAGTAAAGATTTCGCAACGAGCCCGCAAAAGTGTTGGTCAGCCTCCCCGAAAGACCAGAGTCTTTTCGTGGATTCAAGGTAGGCACCACAGTCGTGTTGCTGGAACCGGCGTTCGTGCTCCTAGATACCACCGACGTCTTGCGGCCTCCCTTCCCGTAGACGGACACCACTGAGCTCTTGCGGTCTGGCCCGCCGGGGACGGGTGAGGGACCGACGCTCAGCAGTGTGCTCGATGCTTGGCTTGGGCGCCGCGAGCCATCGGGCATGAGCTCCTCCGTGCTGGACGTCGCCGAGAGCAGGCCGTTGCTGATCGATTTCCCATTGATGGCAGACGGCGTTTGGGGCTCCCCTGGCGCTTGCGGTGCGCGCGAGGCGGGTTTGGGCAAAATTTCCAGAACGTTGGAGGATGCGTTCAGAGTTTCCAGTTTGTTGGCCCACCACAGTTCGTTCGGGAGTTTCCTGATATTGTTGCCCCGGATATTGAGCACCTTCAATTCGGTCAGGCATCCAATCTCGGACGGGAGTTCGCCCACGGAATTGTTGGCAATGCTGAAGTACTCGAGCTTTCGGAGATTGCCAATTGTGTTGGGCAGGGAGACGAAGTAGTTCCGATCCAACACGAGTCTCTCCAGGTTCGGCATGTTGTTGAAAGAACCATCAATGCTTGCCAGCTGTGCGTTAGACAAGTTGAGCATCTTCAAGGTCAAAGCGGGGCGAAGAATCTCGAACTTCGTAATGGGATTTGAATTGAGCTTCAAGCTTCGGATCCGTTCGAAGCTGCCGATGAACTGGGATATCATGTTGTGGTCGGCCGAGAGAATTTCCAGCTTTGGCAGCTCTGAGATGACATCAATCGAAGAGAGGGTATTGTACTTCAGATCCAGCTCGCGAACGTTTACTAGATTTCTTAGCGTCGAGGGCAGCCCATTCGTCAGTCTGTTGTTCGTCATCACAAACTTCTCCAGGTTTCTCAGTCGACCAATGTCATCCGGGAGGGATGCGATCGAATTGAAGCTGACATCGATATCCACCAGGCTCTCAAGCTCGCAGAGAAACGGCGGGAATTTGTCGAGGAAGTTTGACGACAGGTTGAGCGACCGCAGTGCCCTGAAGCTATCGAAGTACGGGGGGAGGCCGCTGAGTCGGTTGTTCGCCAGGTTCAACTTCAACAGACCGGTGAGGTTGTGGAGCTCAGCATGCTGCAAGTCCTCTAAGCGGTTGTTGGATACATCAAGATAGGTCAGCCGGCTGGCGCGTCCAATGCTGATTGGCAGCTTGCGAGCCTCGTTGTTGGCAAATTTGATGTCTCTCAGTTGAGGACAGGCCTGGATGAAATCCCGGGGCAGGTCAAGAGACAGATTGCGTGACAAGTTCAGGGATATGATGTCGCCGGTTTTTGAATACAGGGTGATGGGGATGGTGATCAGGTTGCGGCCCGACAGGTCCACGTGGTTGAACTTGGTGGTCCGGCCGAGTCCAAAGTCGTGGGGTACGCCGGTGAAGTCGCTGTCTCTCGCGGACAGAAAAAGGAAGCGGCAGAGGTAGCTGTTGTCTTCGCGACCAATATCTTCCAGCCGGTCTCTGTCTTCATAGCCAACTTGCTGGAGAAGCCTCTTCTGGATCAACAAGGGGCGTTCAACCGCGGCGAGGACCCGGACCAGATCGTGCTTTTTCAGGACGATGTGATAGTTCTCGAGACCGTCTTGGACATACGTTTTCTTGACGACGTGCGCCATGACTTCCGACACGGTCGAGTCCAAGGGCAGCTGGACGGTCGCGAAAGTACCATCCGCACGGAAGACGCGGATGCAGTGCGGCGCCTTTTTCTCCTCGGGACGGGGAAGCGAAACGCAGTGCTCGGCCTCGTCGGCATGCGCAGCCTGCTCGTCGGCGTTCTTCCGGACAGCCCAGCTGTCCGGAGCATTCCACGCGCCGCCCCTCGACTGGTCGATTTCGGGTTGTCTTTCGGGCTCGTGCAGGAAGATTCCAGGGTCCATAGGGGTTAGAGGCGGCGGGTGGGCCAGGATGCCCTCCATGTCGCTCAGGTTGGTGTCGAGATGGAAAACCCTGCCGGGATCGTTTCGGTCGGTCGGCCCAATGTATTCATCTTGGTCGTCGTAGGGTCGGTGCGGGCGCGCCTTCTTGGAGAAGGGGAACTTGTTGTTGAACGTGGCCTGGCGATTGGCATGGTAGGCTGGCCGCGTACTCAGCGGCTCGGTTGGGTTGATGGGCGGCAGCGGCTTGTTATTACTGTTGTTATTGTTGTTGTTGTTACTGCTGCTATTGGTATGGCCGCTGCCGCTGTGGGGAGACTGTAAGAGTTGCGAGGTGTCATACTGCGAAGAGCCCCCTGCGGAGACCAGGGAGCGCGTCGATTGAGGCAGCTCCCGGAGGCGCGAAGGAGTCGTGTCCTCCTTGTGCTTGTTCTTATGGCCGCGGAAACGGTCGAAGAGGCCTCGCTTACTCTGGGTGCTGCTCCCCCCAGGGGAAACTTGGCCGTCGTTCGAGGTCATCCGGCTGTTCATGCTAGGGGTCGGGCTTTGGGCGCGCTGACGGGATGACGAGGCTGAGCCGCCACGGTCCTTCATGGCGTAAGCCCCAGTGATAGAGTCTTCGCGGCTAACAACTGGCCTCAGCGAGTTCGAATCTTCATTGCTCTTGTTGTGTCGATGATGGCCGGGAATGATCGAGTGGCCGGAACGAGACGAGGACGAGGTCTTGGGTGGGATCTGGCCTGCAGCACCATCGGCGTAACGCTCTCTGTCGGGTCCTGCGAGCATATCGCGAACGGGGGCTTCTCCGTACTTGGCGATGTCGTGGGCTTCCTGGTACAGGAAGGGAACTACATCACTCGAGGGCACGGGCGTCCGGGGCCGTGAAGAAGACGGCGACGCGTCTCTGGTGTTGTCGGTAGCGTTGGAGTAGTTTCGCTCGCGGTGTGTGCGATTAAATGAGTAGGAGCGCTGGCCGTCCTTGGAAGAGGGGGCATAATTAGCAGGCAGGCTCGTCTCGGAGCCATCGCGACCGGGAAACTCCTCCCCAAAGAATCCCTGTAATTTCTTGAATCCACCTCTGGCGCCGCTAGCCTTGGAGCCCTGGCTACTAGCCGTGGTGGTACTTGCTACCGACGGCCGTCGCTCGTCGTTGTAGAAGGCCGCGTCGGTGGCATCAAAATTGCCAGGCGATTGCTGGCCCGTTCTGCCAGTTGTGGTTGTGTTGAAAGAGCCTGCGGTTCCTGGTGCTCCAGGCGGGCGGAAGGCGGGCGACAGCGGCGATGCTGTGGACAGCGCATCGCTCGAGTCATTATAGAAAGTGGCCCCGAAGAAGCCCGAAGGCGTGTTGGCGGTGGCGGCGCCGTTACCCGTCATGGGCGTCCACGGCGCGATCTTATGGCTGCTATGGTTATTTTGCGACAAGCTGCCGACCGGGGAGGGGTCTTTGTGGCTCTGCGAGATCCGACCGCCCAACGGATCCAGGACAGCGAGGTCGCGCCGGTAGTTGACGAGATCGCTGCGGCGGCGGGTGTCGAAGAAGGAAGGGCTGGAGCTTGAGGAAGAGGACGACAGAGCCCCCCGTGTGCCCGTCGTCGAGGCGGGCGAGATTGGTTGAATCTCTTCTTTGGGCAGCCTAGGCGCCAGTGAAGCCGGCAGCTGTTAGTTCAGTGAAGCGCATGTAATGTATACAGTTGCGCGCGCACACGGACACACAGCACACACGCACACACGCACACATACGTAGCCCGCGCGGCTGCAGCAGCAACCATGGACACTATCCTCGCGCAAGCGTGCAGCCGGGATGGATGCCGTCTGTCTGCCTGCCCTTTCTGCCCTTTCTGCCCAGTCTTGCCTGTACGGCGGTGCCTCTGCACGAAGTATGTATGTCTGGCGTTCCGTTTGGGAACCACCTGGCCGCTGGCGGCTAGGGAACGATAAGAAAGTCAATGGTATAACGTTGTTCCCCCGCTCTCAATAGCCCGAATCACAGGGTTTGCGCTTTGCAATGGGGATAGGAAGCGAGGCTTGGAACGGGCTGAGCTAAGGTAGTCGGCGTAGTGCGCGCGTAAGCCCAACGCCAACGATGGCTCAAGCTTGCATGGGGAAGGGGCAAGTAAGAAAAAAAAAGAGGAGACATGAAGTTGATACAAGTAACACCCCAAAACCAGATGACCGGAAACACACAAGCGCGCGTGTGCGCGCGCGCGCGCGCGCGCATACACACACTCACACACAGCGCCGAGCGTGGAGGCGAGCAACCGAGAGCCACAGGCCCTCGGGTAGGACGACGGGGCCAGGCAGACGGAACGAGCGGCCGACGGGTTTGGCAGGCAAGACAAGACAAGGCGGGCGCGGACGCGGGCGCGGGCGCGGGCGCGGGCACACGCACACGCACCCAGACAAAAAGCAACTGTCGCAGAGGGGACGGGGGAAAGAGACGTAGGAAACACACAGCGACCCACCTCGACTTCCCGTTCTCGTTCATCCGCAACGGTTTCGGAGTGGCCTTTCTGGATGGCGGCGAGGAGAGGGAGGCGGCGCGAGCGGGCGGCGCCTTCTTCTTCGCGTTGCTGGGCGGCTTCACCGTGACGTTCGACTGCCCGCTGCTGGAGCTTGCGAACGAGACGATTCTATCGTGACTGTCATCTCGCGTCATTGTCAAGGGCTCGAGGCGGACGGCCGCCCGTTAATTCTCACGCGGCTCCACTAGCAAGTGGACGCCATCAATCGTAGTCAGCGGAACAAGTCATCTCGCTCGAGCCCAGTGTCAGGACGTAGCTATTTGGGCCGCTTTGCCGGGGCGTGGCCGTGGTATGCTTTCTTTGCTTGCGCGAGGTGCGTTCGATGGTTCGGTCGTCGTGATAAGATTGAGCGGTTTATGGTTTTCTGTAGGCGGCCACGGCAAAGCAGAAAGAAAAAGGACTTCCAATCGCTTGACATGCAGCGCAGAGTGGGTTTAGGTCCAGTCGGCTTTGCTTTGTGCGTGCAAGCTGCTGTTCTTAGCCCGTCGGTACCTCGTTAGCTGCTGTGTAGTAAAACCATCATGGGCTGGATGCTTACCTCTCTAGGTACCTACGATGCATGCACAGCGACGCAGATCTGATATGGATGGGACGGGGCCGCTGAGCCGAGGGGCGGAGGTAGCGGCGGGCGAGCCACCTATTCATGAACGACCTCCCTCTGGGCGAGATGTACTTGTTTGTCTCTCTCTTCCCATGGTCAACAGCCAGCCCGAGGTAGTGGGACGTCCCATGTTACCGGAAGCAGCCCTGTAAGACGGACAAGGGACTGGAGGGTATCTTTCATCCGCCTTGGGTTGGTTCTCCTCCGCGCCTACAGCTTGCACCTGCACCCTGCGATAGACCGATGGGTGCGCGTGTTGGTCGGCGCGCGTGCGGGCGCCGGTATCTGCAGAGGAACGGAAATCCTCTTCGAGCCTCTTGCATGCATGGGATGCCCGCAAGCAGGCACCTGCCTACTTCTTACCACTAGGTTCCATCCCATGCTTACCAGGTGGTTACTAGTTTGCGTACGGGGATCGTCTACTTGCCTCGCCCATGCCATCAAGGGCGGGCAGATGGGAGACCGCCAGGACATGGGATCCATTGTCTCCTCCCTGCCTCCATACTGGAAGCACACTAGCCCGGCTGCAGGGCCACCTCTCGTCTGGAGGGATGCCGTATACATTGTACATAGGAGGTAGTAGTGTGTATTGCGGACCATGCCAGCCAGCCTGGAACGAGTACAGGCTTGCCTCTTTCCCCATCGTCACACCTACACGCGCACACATGTTGCCACGAGCCACCTGCCTACCTCTTACCTACATACTTCTTGCATGCGAGTATGAGATGTGCTTGCACGCACGCACGGCAGGCTTGGCTTACTGGAGCTAACAGCCGGACCTTTCCAGCCATGGATGCGCGAGGAAGCGTAAGGACCCAAAGTGCGGCGTTGCATCGTCCACTCCGGGTTGTGTCTTATTCATAGTCCGATGCGCTTTGCTTTTGCCGCATCGAAAAGGCGCACACCCCGGCGCCGACCTTCTCCCCGGCCCCCTACGGGGCCCCCCGTCGGCGCATCCCCTTCATTGGAGGAGGAGAAGAAACTCCCGCCCGGGCGAGCGCCGCTAATTGGTGCTGTCTCGCGAGGGTGGCACCGAGACCATGGTTGCTTCAAGGGAATGTGGTGCTGGGTCTGGCCCCGAAACTCCTACATGCTTAGGTACATCTTACATACCTCTTGGGGTATCTCTGTCTGACAACCGCGGGGGCCGTATGCGGGATGGGTGACGACTGAACATGGCTTCGCAGGCTGATATTCTCTACCCGCTCCTCCCGTCTCTCCAAGTCATTACGGAATCCTGCAGGGAAGGCCTTGGAAAGTTCGGCTTCTTCCTTGGAAAAGCACACTCCGACCAGCCGCCTGAAAGGGAAACTCACTTGCGAGTTGGAAAGCTTGCGCTGGCCGTCGCCCGTCCCAACGCCGATGTGCGCGGCGCCATGTGTCACTCCGAGCTCCGTGTTTGGCCCAGGGTAGCAACCCAGGCGCTGAATCCAAGTACGGACCTGTAGCGAGAGGGTGAAGGTTCCGCTAACCGATACGAGGGCTGTCGCTTTTCGTCACGGCTACGGAGATACACCATCGGGGCTCGCCAGACCGGAAGGCATCGTTGCTTGGGCGCCTCATGGACCTCCTCGCCCGTTGTGCCGCCCACCCTCTTCTGACAGGCAAGGGGGGGCTTGGGCCCGGCACGCACGTGTGTGATGTGATGGATGGGCGCTTCCATCCAACTCGGCGCCACGAATCTTCTCACGTCCACCCTGGACGCCCCGAGCATGGGCCGACTCGTGTCCTGGCCCTCCTAGTAGGTTCGCTGCCCGTCTGCCCGTCTCACTCCCGCCTCCGCCATGGAAGACCCTGGAGGACCTACAACCCAGTGCCTGTGGTTCGGCTGTTTCTTCGCGGGAGGGGACAGAGCAGAGCGCACCGACGGGCCCGCCGCCATCCTTGCCACCCCACGAAGCCAAACAGGTTCGAGCCGAGGGATGAGGCGTCGCCGTGCCGTTTGGTGTACAGCTCGAGCCCTGCTGCCTCACGGGTGTCGCCGAGTCGCCGAGGCTGCGAGGATGCGCAGACGTGGCTGCCTCTGTCATTGGGCGAGGAGGGGGGCGTCGCCGCTTCGTTCGCCAGCGCCCATCCCGATCGACGACTGGTGGTTATGAGTAGAACAGGGTTACAGGGTCACATGAGACGGTGCCCTCCGGCGACCAACACTGGCGACCTGCGCGACGGCGCCGCAATCCCGCCTCGGGGGGAGACGGGGCCATGACCGCTTGCGCTTGGTGCCATGCGCTTTCGACGCTGGACGCGCGCAGCGTCTTCGGTGTCAAGAGAGAGAGAGAGAGATGAGCTCCCCGTCTCTCACTCGCCATCTTAGCCGTGATCTGCGGCTCTTCCGTGACTCGTAGCCGACTTGCCAGCCCCTGCGACGATTCACCGTTCCGGCCAGCGCTGCTTAGGGAGCCGCCGCCGCGCAAGCAAGGTAAATCAACGGGTAGTGAAGTAGCCAAGCACTGACTTGCCAAGATCACCCGGTTCCACGGTACGCCTACTGGCCACCGCATGCGCCTCCTTTGACTTTTGCTAGGCTTCGCCGTGCGCGCCCCTTTACCCGGGACCAAACCAGGTGAGCCGAAACGGGCGGCAGAGAGACGGTAGCAAGGCTGTCGGGATGGTGTCGTAACTTGAGATTACAGTTAGTTGCTGATCCCTTGAACAAGATCACGGGTGGGCACAGTCTGGCGTCTCGGCCCCCCAAGTGGGAACCCCCCCCCCCCCGATCGTCCCTGGCGGACAGACAGGCTATGTGCCACATTCTCTGACACGTCAGAAAGAGAATACGGGGTATGGATCCATACCAGTTGTATGTATTGTACCTATAACCTTCGCTACCTGTTGGAAGCCATTCATTGTCCATTCCGTGACCAGAGCCCTCAGATAATCTAGTACAGCCGAGTAGGTTCTGACTTGAGCAAGCGCCTATTTAGGTCCCCATGTAAGGCCCTAAGCTGCTAAACAGCAAGTGGATGACTGTCAATGGGAACTCAAATCGATGCATCCCCTCCCTCCCCTTCGTGTGTTGAACCTCGAGACGCGGCCCGGATCCGGTGTTGCATCAATTGGCATGCATACTCACATCTTCTCATCAACGACAGCCTCACTACCCAGACTATTTGCCGCATACGCAGTGCCTCGATAGCTTCTCCCGACCTAGAAATAGTAGCCACTAGCGTAGGCCCGAAATACTTCTCTGTCGCGCAGCCCTGATTGATCGACTATGTCAACTCTCCTTTTTGCTTGGCTGCATGAAAAAGGACTCCGTATTTGCCTCGCAGCTGTGTCACTGCCACATAGGAATGGAGCACGAGCACTTGTGTTCGCCTCCCCATACGTATGACAACAACCCTTGCCCTGGACGTAAGGCAAAAGGGGCCTATAAGTTCACTGTCCCAGGAGGTAACATCAACCGCTGTGTATGGTATATACGACTGATATAGCCCGCGCTAGATCGCCCATGCTCTGTGTTACCCCCTAGCGGGCGACTAGCCTAGGTGGCACGGCGGCACGACCGTCATGACAAGGCGCTGAGGGCCGGTGGGTATGGTAAGATGACCCCAAAGAAATCGAGTTGACCGTTGCTGTGCTGAAACTTGGCTGGTGTTTCGGTGGGGTCCTCATCTGCATTTGCTCCATAGCGCACCCCCTCGTTTTGAGTGCAATGCGTGCCCATCGAAGGGCTTCAGCCAAAGATGGCCCCCCCCTACGCACGTGACATTCAGATGGCAGCAGCTTCGGCAGGCACAGTAGGCTTGCTTACGACGGCGCCTACTGTAGAGTCTCAGTATGCCTTACGCTAGACTGCATGTGCGTGTACAGGGGCTTATTCTTCTATGAAGATAGACTCACCAGGTGCCTATGGAGCTATGTAAGGAGGTAAGCAGGCAGCACATAGCAACCCCTTGGTCTCGCAATACTAGAACGCCGTGGTCCACATGCACATGTGAGGTACGTCGAACATGTCATCAACAGCCACCCCATGAATCTCCTGGGCCCCGGGGCCGGGCCAGCATATGCATGCCGTGCCTGCGCGCCGTGAATCAATCCTTCTCGTCGCTGTCTCGAACCACATCCCTAATTTCTTCAGACAGAAACTCCCCGAGCCCGCAGCTGTCTCGCATGATACGACGCGCAGTCGCTTCATCCGCGCTCATGTCCTCCATGATCAGACGAACAGTGAGCTCCGGCACCAGAACAGCTTGTACATAGCCGGTGTAGCCCCGAGCCGAGACCAAGGGATCTTCCACCGCTCGCTTGCGTACGGTGTCGGAGAAAGTGCCCATGATCAGGTCCGTCATAGTTCGAAGACCCCGCGGCCCGTAGTAGCCCGGCATCAGACTCTCGTCCGTCTTGAGCAATGTTCGGTTTTTCCCACTCTCAACCTTGTCCCCAAGAAGGGAGGCAAAATGTGAAGGTTCCTTGCCCTCCAGGATGTCCTGGATGAAGCACTTATGCCGAGAAAACCGTGCTTCAAGGGCAGCCCACTCGATGTCGGGGTAGCCCCTTTCTTGTCGGACCTCCTGGGCCTCTCTCCTTTTGTGCAGTCGACAAAAAGCCGACTGTTTCTTGATGGGCATTCTGACACCGACGCTGTGTTTTTTCAGCAATTCCGGATCTACCGTACCGTGACACATGGGACATCGTGCATTAGCTGCGGCCTTTTCCCGGAGGGGTCCATCAAGAAAGTCATCGTCAAGACTCGGCTCTGAGCGGACGTCGTTGCTCTTCTGGTCTTCGTCCATAAAACCGAGTTGCTGGGTGCTGAGGATTTCTCGGTGATCACCCACCAGCGACCCCAGGCCGTCCAAATTAGGAACAACAAAGACCGGTTTCCGTGATAAGCTTTCTGGAGACCCAGGCATAGATGTATTGAAAGGCTTGGCAACGTCGTCTCCCATGGTCACTCCACACCCCTTGGCAGCTTCACTTCCCCTGACAGCTCCAATGGTGGTCTGCTTACCCCGGCGGGACAGAGTGATATCTTCGGAGCCGGGTGATATATCATCGTCCGAATCTGCCAAGTTGACTTTGAACTTGGGCCTTTTGGGGGACACGCTGCGGTCCACTTTACGGAAGACCGGCCTCTGAGGGGATTTGGCGGGAGAAGAGCTGCTCAGGTTAGCCCGAAAAGTAGCTCCCGCTGTCGCTGGCTTTTGCGGCGACATGGGAGGGGGTTGGAATTTTTCCTTCGGCGCTTTCACTGTGACGTGTGAGAGGACTGCAAACCTATGTATGTAGCGACGAATGGGAACGAACCAGGGCGGGCAGAGGCCTTAGATGCCGGTACTGGAGGCGGTTTATGTGCGGGTTTTCCATAAGTCGTAGCGGGCTTTTTTCTCTTAGCAGCCCGCAAGGAAGCGTCCAGATGCTCGCCCCCAACGTCTTCATCCGCAGGCCTCTTGGAGCCCGCAGAACTTGGCGGGGATTCAGCCCTAGGTTCGGCGGCCTTCGTCCCATTGGCGTTCGCTGACGGCCTGAAGTCTGGCCTCGGGCCACTTTGCCCACGGCTTGCTGGCGATGAGCCTCGCCTTGACCGGATGGATCTGCCCCTACTCAAATCCCGATGGCGTCGACGCGTTCCAACTGTGCTCGCCCTGTCCAAGCCGAGGCCCCCAGCTGGTGGTTTTTCGAATGTGAAGCTGGTGAGATCTCGGTTGCGCTGAGTGTGTCGAGCGGAATCCGAGTCGTCCGAATCGGTCCCCGGCTCTGGCAGGCGGTTGATATCCTCGGGGTCCTCCATTTCGTCCTTCTCCATGACGTCGGCAGAAGTAGACCCGTCTCTGAATACCGACAAGAGACTCACTCGCGGCCCACGATGTTTGCTTAGCCCAACCGAGCGCTGCTTGTGAGTAGCAGGTGACATGTGTTCATCGTTCCGTGACCATTCAACGCTGGTGATTGGCCCTCATTGGGGCAGACGAGGCACTGTCACAAGCCGACAGTCGTCGAGGGCAGATGGAGCGGGCAGGAGACTGGATATATGGGATGGGTATCCAAATGGAATGGAGACCGGCCAGCGAGGAAAGGCCGTCCAAACCCTCGACGGAAGGCTGGAGTTCTGCGGGATCCCGCCCGCCGAGATTCGACGCGTCTGGAGGCCAGTGCTGAGGCTCCGGCACGTGTCGGCGCCCGAGATTGGTCGAGTGGGAGAGAGCTGGCTAATCAGGTACGCGCTGCCCGCTGTGTATTGGTGCAAGTAACGGTGGGATAACGCCTGGAGCTCCTCGAGCTAGCGCCCTGAGCCCCCCCCCCCCCCCCCCCCCCCCCACCAGACCCCTGGCGCCATTGCCCGCCTGGCGGCTGGAGGCGGGCGCATTTGCTTGGAGCTCCAACCCCAACACTGGACCTCAGGGCGGATCACCACGCATACGCACCTACATCGCCGACGGCACGCCGCGCCAACTCCAGCGCTCTGTCTGCCCACAGTCCGCCCCGGGAGGACTGCCTGCTACAACATGGCCTTGAACCGGAAATACTCGGCCCTGCCTGATTTGGTATGTGTGCCAGGCGCCGCTCCGAAATGGCCCCCCTCTTCCTCCGAGCGCGGTGGACTGACGCCAACTTCCAGGACACCGCTCCAGACATTTACGAGACACCCGAGCTGACGGATGACACCTCCACTGTCCCAGTAAGCGGGCGTCCCGATGTGCTGGCCGCCGTGCCACCAGCTGTGTACTGATAGAGGATGGTCAGACGACCGCCGGCCGCTCTCAGTCCGATAACGAGTTTGATGAGGAAGAGGACGACGACAGCGACGGCATCTCACGCTCGCGCCTGCGGATAGACCAGGCGCGTTCTCGGTTTCTCCCTGTCAGTGTCGATGCTCGAGATGTGGACTTCTCAGACCGTCTCGATGGAAAGCGGAAGTCCTACAAGACGTCGACTCGGCGCCAACGGGTGCTTGAAGATGGCACGGAGCAGATCGGAGACCTGAGCGATGACGAAGGGGAGACCCTGGAAAGAAAGATTGCGCGACTCAAGCGGGAGATCCAAGAGGCCAAAGAGGAGTTTGGCAAGAGGAAAGCAGAGGGAGCAGGGCCAGCAACGGTACAGGATGAGGACTTTCCCTCGCTGAGCCAGGCCCTGGATGAAATGTCCATTGTTCCGGCAACCAAGACGCCGGCGACTGTTAAACCCCCGACGAAGCCCCAGGATGCGCCTGCAGAGGCCCTCGCTGCTGCAGAGGGCGCCACATACACTGTGACATATGCACCCGACTACGAGCAAAGTCATGCTCTGGCCAAAGCCGCTGACTTTGATCGCCGCCTCGTGCTTTTGGAGAAAGCGATCGGTATCACATCTTCCGCTCTTCCTGGCATGGAAGGCAATGGCTCGGCCCGGGCCATCATGCCTGCTTTGGACACGCTGCAGAAGCAGATGCTCGTCTTGAACGAAGCGTCGACGGCATCACTCGACAGCCTGGCCCGGAGAATACGCAATATCGCCTCAGAGGCGGAGCAGCTTGAAACCAAAAGGATCAGGGAAAAGGCCGCCCAGGAGGCACTGGCAGCGGCGGATGAACCTGTCAGCTTCGAGGACACAGAGCAGATGGCCAAGATTAACGCCCTGTACGGGACGCTGCCGACCATCGAGAACCTGGCCCCCCTGCTTCCGCCTCTTTTGGACAGACTGCGGTCGCTCCGGGCCATCCACGCCGACGCAGCTGTGGCTAGTGAAACACTGGAACGCATTGAGAGTGCCCAGGGGGAGATGGCGGCAGATATCAAACAGTGGAGAGACGGGCTGGAGAAGATGGAGACGGCGATGCAGGAGGGAGACCAGGCCATGAATGCCAACATGAAGGTGGTTGAGGGCTGGGTCAAGGATTTGGAGGCGAGGATGGCCATTTTGTCGTGAACTGGTCGAGGTGGACCACGATACATGTTGGTCGAAATTCAAGGCACTGATACCCTCTCTTCCTTTCATAAACCTCGAGAGCCTTGAGCACACCCGCCCACCGGGGGAAACCCTTTTCATCGCGCCGCCTATGGATGCAAGTCGAGTGTCGTGTTTCCACCGGTACTTGTAGACCTATCGCGTTCCGCGTTCTCGGCCTCGATACTTATCCATACCCATCTCCATGTAGCTGTCCAATGAGACTGTGCTGCGCACGAACTACGACGGCAATTGGCTGACGTGTACCCATAATCCCGGCAATCGGTACACGGTAGAGCCTCTATGCCAAAGGTACAGCCGAATTCCAATATTCCAAGCCTCCGCAGACATGAGCGCTACGGTTCGTGTGGGATCTGTCCCGAGGCAAGGGATTGCCTGCCTGGGGGCCTCGGATGGGCAGATTTGCATCGGTTGGGATGCTGAGGCTTGCGGTTGTATGTAAAAGTGCCTGGCTGGATCAACCTTTACGCCCAACTGGCAGCTGGCAGAGGGCAGTCGCCAGACCCACACCCACAGGCTGGGCTGACCGGGTACGTGCCTTGCACGACCAGCAAGTGGGGTGAAAAATATCCCTACTCACTCACGAATCGTCCGGCTGCAGGTATTGACCACTCCCTCTGCTCCACGCGCCTCCCACGAATATTTGACGACGACGACTCTTCCCCGATACACTCTCACAGTTCAACCTCAAGATCAATCCTCTAGATCGCCAAAATGGACGCCAAGAACCCCGTCAAGCTCGTCAAGGTACGTTGCGATGCTCCGCGTGCGCTGCGTGCCGCCGTGGGCGCCGAAAAATTGCCCCGTTTGTGGGATGTCAAAATTCCCGTCGCGGGCAGCTTTTCGGTGCAGCGCCAGCACCACCGGCAACCTCACGCCTCGACGCGAATGCTGACCTTCCGACCCTGCAGGTGACCCGTGTCCTGGGCCGAACCGGTACGAAACGATCCCGCCGACCATGAATCACCACCTCCGGTTTCGCTTGCAGGTTGACTAACAGGGCGCAGGATCTCGTGGTGGTGTCACTCAGGTGCGCGTCGAGTTCATGGACGACCAGACCCGTAGCATCATCCGCAACGTACGTCTCCCTGCTCCTGCTCTGCGGCCGGCCGCATCGCTAACACACCGAATCTAGGTCAAGGGCCCTGGTACGAAGTCCCGCGCAAGCGACCCAAGCTGTCACTGTCATGGCGCGTCCATGTTCATGCTAACAACCAAACCACAGTTCGCGAGAACGACATCCTGTGCCTGCTCGAGTCTGAGCGTGAGGCCAGACGCCTCCGATAATCGTGGAGACCCGGCGCGGGGGAAGGTCATTGGAAAAGAAGACAATGTTCTGTTAGGCTTCGGAAAAGGGTGCTTCATCATGGCAGCAGTACGGCGATGCTGCGTTTGCGCATTCGAGGTTCTATTTGGTTCGGGGCGTCATCCAGCTCGAGGAGCATACTCAATTACACCAGTTCAGAACTACCCGCGCCGCCGCAATCCAACCCTCCCCAAGTGACAGCTACGTCCGTATTGCCATCCGCCTAAGCTTAGGGAAGAGTTGCCCATGTCAGCTGCTAGAATGCACGCTCCGCACACCCTGCGGCTCCGGCGAAGGCGCCGGGCTTATCTCTGCGGTGCCCGGGATTTCCAATATTCTAACAATTTTGTGGTGGACGGGGGCCGTGTCACGTGCTGCTGCCATTGCGGATCCCTGCTCACGTCTTCAAAACCCAGCACTTTTTTTCTTACTTAACCCGGCGCAAGCTTCTCCAATTCTCCAAATCATTCAACCGATCAACCCATTCGCTTGGATTGATCGGCAAGCAGTACATGGATACTCGCATTCCCACTGGTAAGTCAATACTACGTTCCCGTCTTCTTCAACTGTCGTTATGATGCACATTAAAAGCATGTATTACCTGATCATTCATGATGTACCATTTATCACCAAGATCTCTGACACAACGTCGCCACATGTCGCTGCCTATCCGCATGCGTTTTGCGAACCTGAGCTAACATTGTCTCGCTTTGAAGTCTAGTCTATCCTGCCAGTAAGGCACAAACAGCATGGCGCCGAAACCGCCGAAAGGACACTTCCGTGTCCTCTACTTTGCTAGTGCCGCATCGTTCACCAAGAAAGAGTCCGAATCTGTCGCGGCACCAATGACCGTCCGTAATCTCCTGGGGACGCTGGAGGAGAAGTACCCGGGCATCAAGGCTACCGTCCTCGACTCGTCCCTCGTGACTGTAAATCTCAATTATGTGGAAGTGCCTGAGAAGGACGACGATCCCAACCAAGTGACCATTGACGCGGGCGACGAAGTGGCCATCATCCCGCCCGTCAGCTCAGGATAAGCCTGCGCCGGCCCGGCCCCGGTCCAACAGTCTGCGCGTTATTGAATATCTCCAGAGGGCAGCAATGGTTCACGCTCTCCTAGTGGTTCCGTACTGCCGTGTTCCGTTTCGTGTGGTGTTCTTTCCCATACCAACCTGCCGTCCCGCCTGCTGCGCCGAACCCATCGCCAGACCTTCCACCAGCCCGGGTGTGCCATATCGTATGCACGCAGTCGTCGAGCCCCGAACACGGCCAGGAACCCCAGCAAGGCGACCAGGAGCGTGCACGCAATGGTGACCAAGGACGTCAACATGGTGATGGTCGAGACCTGACAACCGAGCGGCCGCGTGCGGATCTCCCATCGCTCCGCCCAATGTGGGCACACGTTTTCGTCGTAAGCTGGTGCCATGGGCGCCAGCCTGTTGGAAATCGGCACACATGTCCACGACTAGATATTCACACGGTGGACTGGTTAGAGACATCACACGCGCCAGAGCAGGACCGAAGGAGAAGGGGGAGGGAGCGCCCCATGACCAAATCCGGCCCCCCCTCAACCACACCATCAAGAACACGTACAAATGGACACCATCCACAATCGTGCTTCATGGCGAGGCAGTCGCCGCAGTTCTGGTGCTTCCAACATCGTTGAAAATGTGTCTCGCCGCCACCGGCCGCCGATTGGGCTGTGTGCATGGCGGGTGGAGATGCGGGCTGTAGCATGCAAACGCCGAGCTAGCAATGCAAACGAACAACCCAGACCTTCCTCGATGTTACGTGCCACGGGCATCTAGTTTGTGTAGATCCGAGAAGGGTGAGGAATTGAACCTTGCCTAGCTTCCCAAGGGAGACCAGGAACTTTTGGGGGGAGGGGGCGAAATGCGGGGTGGGCCTGGTCATAGGCGGCCGGCTTCAATTAAGTAATCCCCATCCCACTGTCCAGCCGCAGGAATCCGCAACCCCTCGCGATGAGCGGGAATCTGGCACAGCCTTACGCCGGGACAACGGGGACAATCCTCCCGGGGGGCATGCCATCTCTCCTCAAGCTGCAGTAGCTTGTTGCCGTGGGCGTGCATCGAGGACATCACGCGAATTCGGCATAGGCAGGGAAGCATCGATGACATCACGCGAATTCAGTATAGACAGGGAAGCATCAATGACGGAGCTACCCGCCTGGGTCCGTGTGTGTATCTGCCTATGACCTCTACGTAAGACTGCGATTTGCTGGCTCTGAGGCACCCGTCTCTGCATACCAGGCCCGGATGTTGTTGACACCAACATCTTCAGGGGATCGTGGCACTCTGTGCAGTCGCAGAGTCTCCATGCTCTGGATGAAGACCACCAGCAACACTCCCAAGGTCTTGCCTCTGAAAGTGGCCAGGTCTCAGGTCGAGCTGTGTCCGAAGAGACCTTGGCCAGGACTGCCGCCACAATTCCAGTGCGCAAGCAAGCCACCCACACCAAGCCGATCCCTGCCTGGCCAATCCTTCGACCTCGGGATTCCGGCTCGTGGGGAGTTTCAAAAGCTAGCTCGACGGCCCATGAAGGTGCTCTTCGCAGCAATTTTGGCAGCCCGACTCAGGCAACAACATTGCCAAGCTGCATCAACCGATCGCCAGCGCGGTGGTTGGCAGCGTCGTATGCCTTGGAGCCAGCGGGAAAAGTGCCGTTGGCGGCCCAAAGGTCAATGAGAGGCTGCATAGGTTCCAGCTCCTGTGGTTTGAGCATGTCGAGCGCGCAGGCAGTCAGGACGAAGTGGGAAAAGCAGCTGTTCAGCTGCTTCTCCAAGTTGAGGTGGTAGAAAGGGTCGAGGTAGTGGGCCCAGTACAGATGGGCATACACGCGGAACATCTGTCTGAAGATGGTCTGGCAGACTTCGACGAAGTTTTCGGGGAAACCGCTCCGCTTGCCAACCCACTCGCGCTCGCCAGGGTTGCTCAGCTGTGAGAGCGGTGTGTTTGTGATGGCAGGGTTGTGAGAAAAGGACACGCCGTTAGCATCCGTGGGGAAGATGTTGGTGTCGTCAATTTTGCCCGAAATCCAGCGCTGCATGAGGGTGATGTACTCAAACGCAGGAAGCTCCACGGGTTCTCGCTCCTTGTTGAGCCAGGTGAAGGAGTGGTTGCTTGAGACACATCAGTTTCCACATCCAGCTCACAGAATCACGCCTACTTACGCGCCGGCAGACATTCGGGGACAGGTCTGGGCGTTGCAAATGGTGTTGCCATCCTCCTCCTTCTCGTGGATGACGCGCACAAAGTTCCACAGGTTGCGGTAGTGCTCGACGACTACGACGCGGTCAGCAGACTGCTCAGCGGCGAAGCACAGGAGACGGGCAGACTGACCTTGGTGGGCGATCCATTCGCCCTGGTCAACGGTCTTGGGTCGTGCGCTGAGCGTCATAAAGTTTCCTTTGACGATATGCTTCGCGTAGTTGGGGTTGAGCCATAACGGCAGAGGTCGGGGCAGGTGGTAGGAGTTGAGGATGTCGTCGCCGCTGGCTCCATTCGGGGGCAAGCTGCTGTCATCCATTCCCATAGCTAAGGACGGTGAGCCTGGAAGCGGAGGTATCTTGGGTACTAGGTTGGAGGATGGTGACTGGCTGCCTTGGGGATGGTTGGTGGGAGAGGCGGGATGATGACCGCTGCTGGTGGAGGGGCTCTTCTGACCTGGAGCCTTGGCCGATGTGCCCCTGAAGCGGGCGTTGCTGTAGGGGCAAAGTCAGTCTATGTCTCTTAGGGTTGACAGCTGCATGGCGTATATGGAATGCAGCCACTGGCAACGCTTAGAAGGCTGCTTGACACCCGGCCTGCAGGATAGCTGGCCACTACCATGGAACGCTAAGGGGATTCCGCTGGATCATCCCCCGTGGCCCCCTTTTTGCCTCATTGTCCGAGTGCCTTAATATCCAGCCCTTGTGGGGTCGTAGGCCCGATGTGCGGCGGCTTCTCCACGGTGAGGACCCGGACCCAAGTTGATGGCCGCAGGCCGGGGATGATGCAGTGGAAGGCAGCCGAGGACGGCTGGTCAGGTACACGATACTCGCTCCCGACACCCGGCCCAGGGCAGCCGGGCACAGTCCGTGGCTAGACTAGTTGGAGGGGCGTTGCGAGGCTGAAGTGTAATCCTAACAATGGGGGGGAAGGGGGGTTGGGAGTTGGGGATTGTACACCAGGGGCTCACGCGACGACGAATATGGCATCGTGTCACCCCGGCCTCCCATGGGATGAACCCAAGCCAATGCCGGCGCGGTCTCGGCCGTCCTGATCCAACTGATATTGCCATTCTCCAGCCGAGTACCAATCGCTGGGCGGAGGGTGCAGGGTTGGCTGGGTGTACGATGCCTCACTTGACACATGTTCGCTGTGAACACCCCACTACTCAACCAAAGCATTGGGGCTGCATGGATGAATGAATGTAAGGAGGGCAGCAGGTGGTCCAGGTGCATGCTTAGATAGGTAGACAGCCAGCCGACACATGGAAACCAAAGGTTTAAAAAAGAAAAAGAACATTCCAATATGCGATGTCGGCATGACAGATGAAACATGCGCTACTTACATCCCAGAGAAAAGATTCGACATGGTGCCTTGAGAAACCAGAACCGGAGCTGGCAAGCGGGCGCGTCACGGGTGGAACGGGACAGCGGGAGCCGCAGGGAGGGGTAGAAGGTCGTGGGAGCGTGGCCCGTATAGTTGGAACCAAACACGCGAGCCGGGTGGGATGGGCCACGAGGAGGGAAATCGGGAGGGCGAGAAAAGAGACGACGACAATGTTTGGGAGTGGAAAGACGAGGTCAGGTGAAGGCCTGATATCCAGTCTGGTCTGATCAAGCCCAAGCAAGGAAGGCCAGCGGGCAAAGAGGGATGGAAGGTATCGAAAGGAGGTGCCAGGGACGCGCTAGGCTAGGCTGAGACAAGCAATGGTGCACGGGCCGCAAATGGCCCCCGGACTTGGTGTCCAGGGCGACATCGATTCAGTAGGTTCCATCCCGTAAGAACAGCGCTGGAGAGTACACACATCAGTACCGTGCATTTGGTGGGCTCGCAACCGGCGGCTGGTGCGTTGGCTGACTGTGGCTGTCGGCGGGATACCTCTATCGTGACCGAGGTGTACATCGAGTACATTGCGCCCAGGGCTCCCACCGAACAGCAACCCATTGCCCGAATTGAGAATCCCCTCTCAAGGTTCCTATCAACCTACATGCCCTTCCGCACATTACATCTCCGACTCGGTCGCTCGCATACATACCTACAGCCGCCACCCCCGGTAGCTGGTGGATGTCCAGGGTGCATGGACCCATCTACCACTCATCCACTCACCAGCAGCCACCAGCAGCCCTGTCGCTAGCCTTGTCCAGCTCAAGCAGGCCATCGGAAACAATCAGGCAAGGCCTACACGCAAAACGCGCCCACGTCGAGAGGTTCAACCACCCGCGTGCGCCCTTCCCACCTCAACCCAGGGAAGCAAAAAAAAAAGATCAGACGTCTCGCTGCCCCCTCGCGCCAGCGAGCTACCTACCACCCGTTCCCCTTCGATCAATCAAGACGGGCAATCAGCTGCATCCACTCACCATGTCCGACTCGGAAGACCCCGTCGATCTCCCCGATGACGCGGGCGACGACCTCTTTGGCGATGGCGACCTTGATGACATTCCGTCGGACAACGAGAACGGCAACGTTGTCAGCGAAAAGGACCTAGCATCCGACCAGGAAGGCGGAGAGCAGCAGGGATACGATGGCGGAGACATGGACATGGACCAGCAGGAGGTGAAGGAGAAGCTCGTTTTGAACACACAGATGTACCGACATCGCACGCCCAAGAGCAAAGATGGAGTGGTGCGCTTCACGGCCCCCTTCCCCCACGTGCTCCGGTTTGCCCTGCTGACTCTTCCGACAGCTCCGCTCCCTCCGAGTGCCCGGCTTTCTCAAGTTTGCCGCCGAGGAATACCACCCCGACACCTTCCAGCCAACCGAGTGGGACATGGAAAACATCAACAGCGATAATCAGAAATCTGTAGTCCGCTACCAGACCGATCCCGCGACGGGCAAGCTGAAGAGCAATGCGGTTGTTTATCGATGGAGCGACGGCTCCGTCACCGTGGCAGTCGGCCCTGACCACTACGAGATCCAGAAAAAGCAGATGATCCCTCCCGCAGACAAACCGTATCAGGAACGGCAGGACTCTCATTATTACGGCGCGTCGGCACTGCTTGCTAGCAACCTGATCATGGTGGTTGGACACGTGGCGGAGCAGTACACTGTTCTTCCTAACAGGAACATGCAGGACGACGCTCTCGCCGTGTTCGCGAGCCGCATGGCGGCGGCCGCCCGCGGGAAGGCCAGAGGGGCCGACAACATATTCACAGCCACCAAGGATCCCGAGCTGCAGCGCAAGGAGGCCGAGTTGGCCGAGAAGGAGCGGATGAAGGCGCAGCGCAGACGAGAAAACGCCGCCGCCCGACTCGACGTGCGCCCTGGCTACCGGAGTGGCGGCCTCTCGATCGGCGACCTCGAAGGCGGACGGCGGGCGGCGGGTGGACGAAAGCGAGGGCAGCCCGGATCATCCCGGAACAAGAGGCGGAAGCCCGAGTACGACTCGGACGACAGTGCTCCCGCAGGACACCGTCGTCACGACGAGTACGAAGAAGATGGCTTCATTGTGGGTAGTGACGAGGAGGGCGAAAGCGAGGTGGCGGATGATGACGAAGAGGATATCCTGGACGATGAGGAGGAGGATGAAAAGCCCCGACGAAAGCGGCAGAGGACCACGGAGGTCGACGAGGATGCAGACGCCGACGCCGATCTGGATGTCGATGCGCCAGCCGAGCCCTCCAGGGCACGCCGGCGCAATATCGTGGATGACGAGGACAGCGAATAGGCCCCGGGATGGCAAAGGAACGGTTTGCTTGTATACCACATTGGCTACTGCCAAAAAAGAAAAAGGAAGGAAGGCGCTTGGGAAGGCATCGTCGGCCGAGTTCGGCCGGCTCGCGACCCGAGCTCATGGCCGGCTCGGATCCGGAATGCGAGGTCACACAGGCACCCATCTACCTCGTCTTAAGCAGCCTACTTGGCTTTCTCAGGATAATATAATGATATCGCGTGCGCATTGCCGCATCATGAACCGTGGCACATGGGACGGGCAACGAAGCGGCAGGGATGCAGCAGGTGATTAGCCGCCCTTGCAGGTATGGGAGATGAACGCTTCGATGGATCCATCCAGGGCCAGCGAATCTACCGAAGGTGGGGAGGGGATGGCTACACATCAATTCTCAGTCCAGCCGGGCGGGCAGTTCCTGGATGAATAGGTACACGGTACCTGCCTTGGTTTCTCCGGCAGGTGCTTCATTGTGGGAGGGACACGCCTCGGTCTTCTACGATGGGCTGCAACCGCCGTATGCACTTGCACGGCTACATAATACGCTGCGCTCGGCCCAGGGCCGCTCACGGGGGTATGAAGGCCCCCGAATCGTGGAACTGCAGGCCGCGGCCGGGGCGCGGGTGGGTTGGGCAGTAGATGCGATATAAGCAAACAGCGTCATCGTGTGCCGTCCCGTTCACATGCAAAACGCATGCCCAACCCAAACCCGCCGCCTCTCTTGGTCGGTCCGGCTCGCACTCACCACCCTCCGTTGCAGAGGCCCGTCCGCGAGGCTCGTATGGAACTCACCGTGATTACTTTAGGTATTACCTACTCCCTGTGCGCGGCGCGGGTGTTATAAAGCTGCCAGGAAGCTCTCGCGCGCGCGCTCCCCCCCCCCCTCTCTCTCTTCCATGCTTTGAGACATTGAGCGGCCCTCCGATATCTCGTGATGGCTGGTGGGACCACGGCGACCCGGTGATCAACCTCTTCAGCTTTCCCCGTCTCCTCATCCCGTCCCTGACCTGCATACATACCACTCGTTCTCTGCCTCCTCGCCCGGCCGTGCTGTCGCTTTCCAAGTTGGTACCAGCAATTCCAAGGCAAGCACATGCCGGTTCTAGGTGTCCGCCTGCATCTTGCCCTCTCTCGCCTGCCACCCCCCTGTCGCTTCCAGCCAGCCAATCTGCTGCCTGGGGTTCCCGTCCAGTGTATCATGGCGCTGGCGGCTGGCTCGCTCTTCTCCTATTGTTAGCCCAGCCCGCCACTGCGTCCCCGGGTATTGCCAGGTCCGGCGCCGCCGCGATGATGGGCACGTCACTTTTCGGGATTGCGTGGGCTGTGTGTGCGCTGCTGCTGGAGGTGGTGCTGTTCTGGTTCAAGGTACGCGCGCGCGCGCGCACGTGTGTGTGTGCGCCCTCCTGTCCGGGACCTGCTTGCTGACGCGAATCGGCCCTGGGCACAGAAACTTGGCGGCTGGTGGCGAGCCAGGAGCCCCGTCGACGAATGGCTGGACGAGCTACGGAACGCCCTGGACTTCGAGCAGTGGGAGCTGGCCGCGCTGCAGCTGGACAATATCAAGGAACTGAACCTCTGGTGACTGGCCTCGTCCTTCTCCCGCCCCCTCCGGGCCTGCCGGCAGTGCGGCTCTATGCTAACGAAGGCCCATGGGCACAGGCGCAATGATCCGTCGTCGCGCTCCTACGACTGGTCGCTCATCAACCAGCGCCTCGACTCCATCATCACGGCCCGCGAGGACAACGATGTCCAGGTGCTTCTCGATCTTGTCCGATCCGGCCTCGTGCGCAACCTGGGCAACATCACCCACCCGCGGCTGTTCAACCACTCCTTCGCCGGCACCAAGTACCTGATCGAGGAGTACATTGCCCAGATGTCGGGGGCCGTCGAGGACATCTACCGTAACCCTGCCTTCGGCCTGTCCAACCAGGACAAGCTGAACTTCCTGCATGACACCCGACAGGCCTTCGGGCGGAGCACGTTGGTTCTCCAGGGCGGCGCCATCTTTGGCCTGTGTCACCTCGGGGTAGTGAAGGCCCTGTTTCTGCGCGGACTGCTGCCGCGCATCATCACCGGCACGGCCACGGGCGCTCTGATTGCGAGCCTGGTGGCCATTCACACCGAAGACGAGCTGCCCGATGTCCTCAAGGGCGAGGGCATCAACCTATCGGCCTTCCGCGTCCACGCCCAGCATGGTCCCCAGGCAAGCAAACAGGCTGAAGGCTACGGGGCGAGTCTGGGCACCCTCGCGCGCCGTGTGCGACGATTCATGACCGAAGGGTACTTCCTCGATGTCAAAGTCCTGGAGGACTGTGTCAAAGACAACGTCGGCGACCTGACCTTCGAAGAAGCCTATAACCGCAGCAAGCGTGTGCTGAACATCACGGTGGCCACCGAGGGGCAGGGCGGGGTGCCGACGGTGCTGAACTACATAACAGCGCCCAACGTGGTCAGTCTCGCCCCCTGCGATTCCCTCCCAGCCCCCAGGAGACTAACATGTTTCCAGCTCATCTGGACCGCCGCTATAGCGTCCAACGCCTCGACCCCCTCGCTATACGGGAGCAGGGTCACCACGGTCCTGGCCAAGGACGTCAACGGCAATATAGTACCATGGGCCCCGGCCGATACCTTCCGCCACTGGACCCATGCATCCCACAAGGATCACAAATCGCCCCTCGCGCGCATCGCCCAGCTTTTCAATGTGAACCACTTCATCGTCTCGCAGGCGCGCCCCTATCTGATCCCGTTTCTCGAATCCGACATGCATGGGCCCTCGCTATTCACGGCCCGCCACAAGAGAGCGCAGATCACGGGCAACATCATCCGCATGGTCGGTCTTGAGATTCGACATCGCCTCCATCAACTCGACACCCTGAGGGTCTTGCCTGCGAGCATACGTCGCTTCTTGGTGGACGAAGAGGTCCCTGGGGCCAGCATGACGCTCGTGCCCAAGGTGACATTTAGTGACTTTTTCCGCCTCCTGGAGACGCCGACACGTGAGACCCTGGATCATTGGATCCTGCGGGGCGAGCGCAGTGTATGGCCGGCTGTGTGTGCCCTCAAAATCCGCTGCACCCTCGAATTTGAGATCGAGAGGGCATATCAAGGCTCGCGAACCACCAAGGCCGGCGGCTTGCGTCGCAAAGCCAGCACCACTGCGGCAAGCGGGCTGTTGAACCCTAGCCCCGGTATCGCATCAGAAACGCCGCAGCTGCAGCAGCCCAAAGAGCGGCGTCGCACTACGCCTGTCGTGAGCAGTGGTGGCTAGAGGCTGGGCTGGACAGTGCGCCAGATAAGCAGACGGGGGTCGGAATCGTGGCGTGTTCACGACATGGGACCGGCCGATGAGACTTGAATCGAAGCCAGTCTTCTGAAACTGCGATAGGTTGGCGATTGGGACTGCGTCATTGCGTCCTCCTTCGCACTACAGGGCAATAGGTTCATCGAGACTCCTCGCTGGCCGGCATACAAGATGCCAAACAAAAGCCCAGAGAGGTCAATGACCGAGAAGTCAGCGACAAGCTAAACAAACCCATAGAGTGTTCAGGAAGCCCACATACACATAGGATATGCCGGGACCTGCCAGACCGTTCATCATTGCATAGGTCACCAGGAGCCTCCAAGGGATTGTGGGACAGAGGAACATGCAAGCAGCCTTTCGAGTAGCAAAACAGCATCATAGAAGGGGCGGTGGACAATTAGAAAATTGGCATTTGGCGCAGCTGAGAAGATTGTCTACACGAATTTCCGATTGGAGCAAAAGACGCGCATGGGAGGGGCTCAAATACTTCAAGCCGCGTTTTGGCCGACTATAAGCTTGCCCCCACTGGCTGACACTTGCAACCTGGCAGTGAGAAACCAGCTTAAAAGCACAGTGGTCGATCAGCTCAATACTAGAGCTACGCACTGGTGCTTCGATGGCATGATATGCAGAGCCAGCAAGACACCCGCGGATGAAAGCAACGAAGGCAGCCCCCCAGGGTCGCCTCCCTGGTAGAGTCACGTTGCGTCCAAATTATACCACCGTCCGCGACAGCGACGGGAGCCTTTACCTATACGTGGCCATGCCCAAAAGGGAGCCTGGGGAGCAAAAGGCTTGTCGGGCCGGGACGGTGGGAGGGGGGGCCGAGGCAGGGAGACGGACAGAGCGTCACGGAGGCGGGGCGACACGGCATGAGCAACACCCTGCGCAGGGTCGCTTTCGTAGGGTTCCCCCGAGGCCCTCTGCACGCAAGACAAACCCGCCTCTCGGTAGACAAGGGAACAGGCACGGCAACCCCGCAATCTGGCTGGGCAGTCGACTCAGGCCTCCCAGCTGGTCTACCCCCGCCGGAAGGGCATGGGAGGCAAATGTTAATGTGCTGTCTCATTCGGTGCGGTTCGTGTACCCGCGCCCTGCGTGCGTGGGAGAGCAATGGGGTTAGTTGACCACGGGCGCCTGCGCGGCGGACACCGCGGTCTCGCTTCTCGCTGCTACGCGCATCGAGGAGTGACGGCGCGCGCCGATGGGTGAGGCGTCAGCTGATTCTTGGTTTTCCCAGCCATGGCTGCCGCTGCCCGGGCAGATAGACGCCTGGACTTGGCTGACCGATGGATGGGGAAACGCGGAATGGGCGAGAAGCATTTGGAGGGGGGGGCATGGCAGCTCCGGCCACTGCTTCGGGGAGCGGCAATCCATCCTATTCGGCCTCCTGGGCAGAGGGGGGTGAGCCAAGCGGCAGGGGAGCGGCGGAAAGAGCTGGTCAGTGGGACGTCTTGCTACGCTCTGTAAAATAGTCTCAGCCCGGGGAAGACTCCCGCGGCCGAGGTGCGAGCCCAGCCAGGGAGGTGTAGAAAATCCCAGGGTCCCCGGCTGCCCACTAGCTCATGTCTTGAAGCCCACGCGCTGACTCGAATGGATTTCGCCCGGGGTGTGACTGAGGCACGGCCATAGGGTCGTCGTTCACCGGCTTCCGCTGTCATGATCTGACCCCCGGTTCGGGCATGTCGTACGAGTGGTGCGCAACACAAGGCCGCCCTGCCTCAGCCATGGCCGTAGGAGTCGTTATCCCGCTCATGGGGCGGCTGACCTGGAGAAGGAGGTACCGGGGCTGAGTAATAAGCGGTATGCCCAGGTGCCATTGGTGCCGCAGGTGTGTTGCTGTTCCATCCCATGTTCGGTTTGCATGCAACTGACGCGCCCTGGTGGTGGAGAGACATAGCGGCCTTCTCGAACCCTTCTAGCCTGGGCTGCCTAGATGTACGATGTAAGCCATCCACAGGGGCGCGGTTCCGGATCGCCAGTCCGGGCGAGGGCCCCTTGTCCAGCCTGTCACTGATTGTTCCATCCAGGGGTCCCTGTGCATCACATTGCATCATACAGGACTCCACTAGTGTTCATCTGATCTAGCTTTGTTACCCGAGAGGCAACGACCGGCGGTTCTCTACCACACATGGAGCCTAACGTGCATATCGGCCTGTTAAATCAACGCAGCAGAGCCTCAAGGTGATGGATCAGGCGCCCTCGTAACGGTCTGGCGGTCTACCGTCAGTCATCTGGACAAGAATTGCCCAATGAAATGCGCACATGGCGTGACATCGCCATGTCAACCATTTGCTTCGACACCTTTCGGCCCAAAAACGCGGCGTGCCTGACCACTGTCCCGCAGGCTAGCTCGCAAAATACGAAGCGGACGCTGTCTAAGGGTTGCGCCAAGGGCTCCAAATCGTGGGCCCCGGACTGCTGCCGCGCAGCCGAGCCAGGGACGAGGCTGAGGTGAGTCGCTTGCAACCTTCAGGAGTCATTGAACGGAAATTGGTGTGTGGTTGTAAGTCGGTCACCGCTTTGGGACCGGTCAAACCGTTGTCCAACGCTGGTTTCCAGTCGGAATGGAAACAGCCCAGGCCGCGACGCCCGGTCGATAGGTCCATGACGTGATGAGGATCACGACGCGCCCCTGACCGCTGAATATCCCAACTTGACAGTCGAGCATGCCGAAGTATCTGATCCACCAAGCGCAGTTCATCATGAAAAATTTCAGAGCTGGTCATGAGTGCCGGTGACCCGCCTTCGGATAGTGCCGCGGCACAACTGTGTGGTAAGACACATGAAGTAAGGGTCAGGAGATAGCGCAGAGCAAAAGTCGCAAAAGCATCAAAACCACCAAGGCCGGGCGGAATTGTACTTGAACACGTCGAAATCGGCAGAGTCAGACCCAGCTGGACCTGGTTGGTGTCTCACCTCTGGCTGCGCATCGCTCATTACTCTCGATGAGCCCAGCCAATGGCACCCCGATAGGCGATTTTCACTTTGTGAACGAAAACGATCCCACATTCGTCACGGGCCCCCACGCAGCCTTCCCTTCTAACCTGGTTTTTGCTGCCGTTTTTGATAGTGCCACGATCGACCTCGAATGTAAAGGCGTATGTAGATGCAAGCCTGGCGTGGCCGTTGGAACGGTTCCTGGGCGCCAAGCGAGCTTGCCTACCGACGAGCTGCCACTTGACCCGGGCTGGTGAACAAGTTGCTGACGACTACCGGATACGCGGCAAGGGGGGGATCACGCAGCGCCATATCCAAGAATGAGCGCAGGGCGAACATGGCGAGCGACGCCGGAATACTGATGGGTTTCTCCCGCCCATTCCCTGATAGATTGACGTCTGACAGGGGCCGTAGCTGACTGCATAACGACACGCCGGCCTCACCCTCTCAAGCTCTAGAAGCCAAGGCCTGTGGGTGGCGCGTAGGTAGTCGGGCTCTGGGGGCAATGCACGTGTACCAGGTGATGTTTGGGACTGCCACCACCAGAACCCAGCCCCGCCAGGAAGGGCAACATGTGCTGGTCCTGCGAATGAGTGACGGTTGGGGTTTTTTTTCCCCCTCCCAACGCTTGCCCAAAATCGACCGACACAAATAGTCCATTGTCTCACTTCTTTCTCCTTTTTTCTTTCTCGTGCTCGTCGACACAGTCGTCTAGTCTGTGGCCGTCTCGGTTTCTCGGCTTTCACTAGCACCTTGAATCCACAAGCAAGAAGTGGGAGAAGGAGGGCGAGAACAGCGAACCTGCAGCCAAACCCCAGCGCCTGTGTCACAGCCTCCCCCGCCCAATATTGCCGATAGAAGCTCGCTGCAGACTCTTCCCATCCCTTGCATCTTTGCCGCGACTCTGATATTGTGGGCAACTCCAATTCGCACTTGGTGGTCTGAGCCGGCGCCTTACCCTTTTGTGTCACTGTTGTGCGTCTCGCGGCAGTCATGATGCCCCGCCACCCGACCTCACCGTACTCCCGGGAGCGGCCGCCCAATCTGAACGACGCCAATTTCCCATCGTCTCAAGCCGGAGGCTCCGCCGTTGGGCCCGAGGGTACACTGGGCAACCCCAGTGAAGACTCTGAATCTGCGTCCACGGGGGAGGGCAGCAACACGGCGGGCAGCCATGCCTCTTCGGGGACCGGAAACCTCCGTCCGTACATAAGGGCCATCGCCGAGTTGGGAGTCGATAGTTTTGCCGCGCCGCGTTTGACCACTGAGTCTTTGTTGGCACACAACCACCGAAGCGCCTGCCCAAGCTACCCCGAGGGTGTCGACTCCTGGCGCCGGGATGGCCACCCCTTTCCCGTCGCCCACGTCGAAGGCGCGATTCCTGCTGCCAGCGACAGCATGAGAGCCGCCCGACACCCCCAAAGCCACGCAACGGACCTGACAGTGCAAAACTCCATGCCCTCCACGGTAATACGTGACATGGAACATGATATCAATGGAGCCGGCACTCGGTTCGACGACGAGGTGGCTGCACCGTCGTGCTACGATGACATTGGAGACTTTGCCGTCACCTCGTAGCCCGCACAGGCGCAAAGGTAGACGCCCGAATGAAGGACCAGAATACACGACGAAAGAAAAGGTTAAACAAAAGGGTAAGGATGGAACAGCCCGGGGTCGGGCAGCCCCAGGCTTCTTTTCTTGTACGGTTGCCAGTTTGGGCCAGTTTGTCTTGGTCTTTCCCGTTCTAGGGAAGCATGCGGGAGCGAGGGAAGGCACAACTGATTTTCCCCGACTGTAGCCAGTAAATTAAGGAAGGCGACACTTTGCTTCATTGCCGGCTTCCCTGTTTGCCCGGTCATGGCATGGCTCAATTGAAAGCACGCCGTATTGGGGGGCAACTTCGCCTGGCACCCATGTCTAATGCAAGGCTGTGAGATGTTCAGGGCCCCGTGCAGATATTGTCCAGCGCCCGTTGTGGTGTCTCACTTCTTGCCCGTCTGCAGGGTTGTCCCGACTCCCTCCAGCCGGCCGGCCGCTGCCCGTGCCGCGGTTGCATGATCAAAAACAGCGGCCCGGTTAGTTTCGAATCCACGGTTGTCAAAGAAACCGCCGGTGGCCCGGCGGGTGTACCGGCCATCGTTGCGCGCAAAGATGGAGCCGACCACCCAGTTTCTCTCCTCCCCACCGCCCTACTTTTCCCCGTACCCGCCCCAGGATACAGGACAGGGGGGTCCGGAGCTGGGGAAGAAGCAAAGATGGGGATCCCTTGGAAGAAGACCAGCATGGAGTCCAACATCCACCATAGCCACCTCGACTCGGCCATCCATGCGGGGTTGTACGGGGACTGCACCGCTGCTGCAGCCACTCGCTAGAGGGACTGGGTGGATTTCCCCCTCCAGCCATTGCAGTTTTTCCGTCCACGCGGCGCTGGGATCGGGGTATCGAGCGTGCGGGCCAGCCGCGAGATGCCCTCTTGGCCATTTAGCCTAAGTTCCTGGGCGACTGGTAACCGGGGTACTTTCTGGCAGTCATGGCCCGAGTCATCCATGAGAAGCTCCATGACGGCATCCACAACTCGACCCGGCCTCCACCGACCAGCCACTGCGCTCTCGTCTCGTTACCCCGGCCGGTAGCCATTGGCGGCGATACTGGAGACTGGCTCCCGGGCCAAGGTGTTCCTGCAGCTGGTACGATAGTGACAACGGTGGGGAGGCGACAGGAATGGGGTTGTCGGATGAAGGAGGGCTTTGTTCTGCCTTTAAAAGCCTGGCACGTACACGATGTCCTCCAGCATCGCGTCCTACCTGGCTGTACGACAACACTTGTTGAAATAGCGCTGCTGTCGGTAGCCGGCCACCATGTATATCCCTAAGCCCTGCTCGGCGCTCCTGGGGCTCCTGGGCAGTAGCACTCTGGCACTGGCTCAGGTCCTTGCTGTGCCTAACCCGCCTGTCCCCCCTGGCCCCCCTGGTCCGCCCGGCCCCAAGAACCACTGGACGGGCATCTGGGCGTCGATGCCACAGCTCACAGAGCCGGCTAACTTGCCACCCGCTCCCTATGTAAGCAACAAGCGAAACAGTGCCGTTCGCCATCGAAGGGGGTGAACGCAGACACGCAAACGTGCGGGGCTGACGGGAACCGTGATACAGAACGAAACGGGCGTGGTATTCCGCAACGCAACGATCCGGCAAACCGTCAAGGTCACACTGGCGGCCTCGACGGTCCGCTTGCAGATTTCCAATGCTTTTGGGGGATCTGACCTGCCCATCACGGCGGCAACCATTGCACTGCCCGCCAACGGGTCGGCGGGAACGTCAGCCATCGACAGCACGACGCTGCGGCCCCTGACCTTCTCTGGCGGCAGTCCCAGCTTTACTATTCCCAACGGTGCCCTGGCCCTCACCGACCCGCTCACCGACTTCCCCGTCAAGGCCGGCACCATTGTGACTGTCTCGCTGTACCTCCAGGAGGGTCAGACGACCAACGCCATCACGTCGCACCCGGGAAGCCGGACGACGTCGTACTTTGCGCCGGGAAACGCCGTCGTGGCCGCCGACGTGGCCGCCGATCCCGCTACCCTGAAGGCCGACCATTGGTACTTCCTCTCGGCCATTGAGGCATACTTGCCGGCTCGGACCTCGGCCCTGGCCATCGTGGGGGACAGCATCACCGACGGCCGCGGCAGCACAACCAACAACAACGACCGCTGGCCTGATGTGCTGGCGGCGCAGATGCAGCGCGACCCGGCCACGCGTGACATCGCCGTGCTGAACCAGGCGGCCGGCGGCAATCGTGTGCTGCAAGACGGCCTGGGGCCCAACGCGCTGGGTCGCGTTGGGCGCGACGTGCTCGCCCAGGCGGGCGTGCGGTACGTGATGGTTTTCGAGGGCGTCAACGACATCGGCACGGCGGCGACGGACACAGCGACGCAGAAGGCTCTTGGCGACCGACTTCTGGCCGCTTACGACCAGATGATCACGCGGCTGCACGGCTTCGGCCTGCCCGTCTTCGGCGCCACCATCACCCCTTTCTCCGGCCCGGGCCAGGTGTACGGGGATCCGGAGCGCGAGCGCACCCGCCAGCGCGTCAACGCCTGGATCCGCGGCAGCGGACGCTTCGACGCCGTTGTCGATTTCGACGCCCTGGTCCGCAACGAAACCCAGCCCGACCGCCTGCGCTCAGACTACGACGTTGGCGACTACTTGCACCTCAACCCCGCCGGGTACCGCGCCATGGGCAAAGCGATCGACCTGGCCTTGTTCTCCAAGTTCGCCAACGGCGTGGATCGCATCGTCTAAGGAGATTCGGGAAAGTCGCAGTGCGGTGGCCAAGAAGTACTTGTGCGTTTTTGCAGACGGGTCGTCGTTGCCGCTGTTGCTGCTGGCATTTTTCGATTGCGCTGAGGGAAAGGGCCGCAACGGCCCTACGCCAGGGGGCTACAGACAGAAAAAAAGAGGGTTAGGCTCCTTTATATGATGCCAGCAAAGTTTGTGGGGCGCCTCCGAATGCCGTGACGTTAATTTGTGATATTGGGAGCGTTGTCCTGACGCATCAGGTGCGTTATTACACCGCACGCCCCGCCAAGTACTAGGACGACGGCGTCGTGTTTGGGGATGTCAAAAGGAATCAAGCTCAAGATGGAAGAAGCAAGGGCTAGGGCGTCACACATGCTCCAGACAACCGCGTCCATCGGGCACCAATGCGCAGCCGCAAAACGCGCGGCGAGGCTGAAGGGCGAATCATGAGAACGAGCGGGACGTGATACTGCGTCCGCTGCTGGGATGAACCCACGGTGGACCGGCATTTGAATATTCAAGCAACAGGACAACCTGGCCCGGCACGACATGACGGTTGCCGGACCAAAGGAGCCGCCGGAAGAGAGGGTACAGTAAGCCGTCGAGATATTAACAAATCAAAAACGTCATGTGAATTCTTGGCCGTGAGCTGCGAAGCACGAAGGCTTCATTCTCCTACACGGTAAAACGCCAATCGCTATGACTCCGTCCTCGTTACGCCCACGTCTTTTCTATTGGCCGCTACGATGACACGCACTAGGGGTGGGGGGGGCGCGCCGCAAGGAGAAGGGGTTGAAAGAAAATGCAGCGTGTCGAGAGGTTACGTCCACAGACGGCACGTGCCGTCGGCGCCCGACGAGATGCACCAGGGGTTCGTAGGGTGCCAGTCGATGTCCATGACGCCGAGCTTGTTGACCACCTTGTGGCCGCGGCACGTCTTGACGGGCACGATCATCGGGTTCTCCATCAGGTCGTTGAAGACCTTGCCGTGGAAGATCTGGACGGTACCATCGTCACTGGCGTCTGCGAAGAGCGGGAAGCTCCGGTGGAATTTCGCCGCTGTTGCACCGGGTCAGCCGACGCTCATGCCGCGAGACAACTTATGAGGAGCAGCCTTGCCGCAAGCCCGAGGACCGAAGTTGAGGGGAGTAGCGGCAGAGAAGGGATTCTTACCTCGAATAGCTTGCGAGTGGAAGCGCATCGTCTTGAACGGACGCGCCGAGAGCTCCATATCGTGCCACTAGAGAAGAAAAAGATTAGCCATCGGGTTGTGCATGCGATCGGAATCGCAATTCGCCAGCTGACTTGGCGGGTCTGAGTTCCAGACTGGGTCCTATCCGCACAGCCAAAGGTTCGCAACAGCTAAGGGGCTCTTACCAGAAGGCGGCGGTCGTACGAGGATACGATCAAGTTATCACCACCAGGATGTATATCCATGGAGGAAATCCATCGGGCACCCGGCTGAATGGCCTTGACCAGCTCTTGCTTGACAAGATCGTAGACACGGACTGTCCTTTGCAACGCCACGAACAAAAGAGGCCTCGTCGGGTGGAACTGGGCAGTCTGCGCCAGTCCGGGAATCTTGTGGAAAGGGTGCTGGGTGAGGTGCTTGCTCAAAGTGGACACAGCCACAGAACTTCGCTGACCACTGTAAACGACGCGTTAGCACACAGCACGGCACGACGGCCACGGGTAGAGGACTTACGTCGGAGACACGGTGACGAAGTAGTCGCCACGCTTGTGCCACGAGAGGACCTTGACGTCGGCGCGTACCGTTACCTTCAGGAGCACGCCCTGGTCTTCCAAGCGCGCTCCGGGACGAGACCAGGTTCCCGGGGACTCCTTGCGGGCTCCGTCGCTGGTCTTCTCCGCCTGTTTGCCCTTGGCCGCATAGCCGAAACCAGCATCCAGCACATCCCGACTGGCCTGATACAGCTGTTGGTGGATCATGGAGGGAACAATGAAGAATATATCGGACCCGGCCGTCGCTGAGAGAATCATGGTCTCCTTTCCAGGGCGCCAGCGAACAACGCTGATGGGCTCTTCGCTGCTGAGCTTGATGCTGTCCATCAATTTGCCTGTCTCCAACTCCCAGAATTTGACAAAGCCGTCATCACCACCGCTGGCGACCCATTTGCCACTCGGGTCAATGGCCACGGAGCGTACTCGACTGCCGTGGTCATACAGAACACTGGTGACGGTGGGAAACGGCTTCAGCTCCTCGGCGCGAGGCAGCTTGGGCAGCAGTGATGACGGGTCGATGTTCAATCGGTTCTTGCGCACACGCGGCGCCAGGTACAAATCGAGGCAGCGCTCGAAACGCTCCTTAACCAGACCGTCGTAAGCGGGAACCTTCCGAAGCGCGTCAAAGCTTTGTGGCAGATACTCCTTCTCGCGCTCCTCGGGGTCCGTCTCCTCCCATTGTTTCCTCTCGTCCTTGGTAGGCAAATACTCGGGCGGGGGGTTGTACGAGAGGTCGTATCCAGGAGGCGGCAGTTTCGGCGCGGGAATGTGCATAACGTTGGGCTCTTGGGGCTGCTCGTCGGCCCACAGGTCGTACTGTGGCTCCTCCTCTTCCTCCTCCTCCCGCTCCTGAGGCGGCTTGTACGGCAATATCCGGCCTTCGCGGATGGCCCGGACGAGTTTCATCACCCTCTTCTGCTCGTGTTTCGAGGGCAAGAAGCGTCGCTTGGGTTCCGGCGCCGCAGACAGGGGCATGATCTCCTTCTGGTAGGTAGCCCAGTCCACATATTCCGGGTACGGGTCGTAGCCCTCTTCGGGCAGTTCGTTCATCTGGACGCGGCGCAAAAGCTCCAGTTCGTCCTGGCTAAGGTTGAGAGGCTTTCCGGTAGCCGGGTCGGTCAGGCCAGTCCAGCCCTTAGGTACCTCGATGGTATCCAGGAGCGCGTCGAGGGCATCGCCGGTGGCAGGTCGCATGCTGCACAAGAGCCCGGTTAGCTCTCACGGCGACCCATTGCTCGTCGTCACTGGGGTGTACTTACATCTTCTTGCCATCAATAGAGTAGCCAATATGAGGGTAAGAGTCGTAGAAAGACAAGGGGATGTTTCCGATCGTGTTCGCGGGCTCTTTCGCATCGGAATCATCAGAATCGTAGTCGGGCTCGATTTCCTCGTAGACGTAACGCTCTCCTCCGTTGGCGTCTTTCTCAATGCGATAGTTGGGCTTCTGTCCCTCCTCGTCCTCGTCGGAGGGGATCTCGTCGCTGTCCAGATCGGCTTCGCCGCCCTCGGCCCCGGCGTCGTTCTCATCCTCGCTGTTGTCCTCGTCGTCCTCCGAGTCGGACAGGACGCCTTCCAGAACACCGTCGCCAAACTCGTCGTCGGAGAAAGCGGCCTTGTCAGCCTCTGCCTCGGCAACGGAGGCCTTGCGCTTGAGCTGTGACCGTGGCGCCATGTTGCATGCGATAAATGCCGAGAAAGTGTCGTTTCGCGAACCGGGGAAGCTTCAGATCAATTCCAGCGCGAGCAGGACTTTTCGCGACCCGGTGGGGCCTGGACTTTTCTATGGGGCCCTGGCCGAACTTTTCTACCGGGGGGCAGCCTATCGATAGTGTCCAGGCGGGCGATCAACTCACTACGACATGCATGTACATACCAACCGACCCAGTGCTGAACACACTGCATCGGTCAAGTTCATTCCGATCCAACTTGTCTCTTCTGGCCTACATGCTATGCATCCCTGGGCGTGGTGTCTTGAGTACCTCCTATGTACTTATGCAGGATGCCTGGACCTTCCTGCATATCCTCAGGCAGACCTTTGAATTGCAAGGCGGACGTGCAGGGCATTCATTACCGGTTCCGCCATACGGCAGAGCCGTGTAAAACAGAACGCCGTATCTTGGCTGTGCAATGGCATAGCGCTTCTCCCAGATTGCCAGACTTGCCCGACTTGCCCGGGCTTCGCCGTTAGGACTTGGACTTCAACTTGAAATACCCCGGCAGCAGTTTCTGGAAAACACCGGCCGGATCATACTTCTTCGAGATGGCCTGGAGTTTGTCCTTGGTCCCATCGCTAAACCCAGTGAACGGGTTTTGCTCCCGGTCCACGTAATTGGAGTACTGTGGCACTAGGGTTCAGCAGGTGTATTCCGTACCTGAAAGTGGGAGTTCCTGCTGCCTGGAAGAGGACTCGGAGTGCTTACCAGGAAACCGTGGTTCAGGCCCAGTGCCTCCCCAGCCGCCTTTGCTTTGGTGAGAATACGCGCATTGGCTGCCTGCAACTGGCCGTCGTGCTCTTCGTTGTCCCACGATAACGACCAGAGCGCTAGCAACAATGGCTTCGCTTCGTCGGCCAAACCGAAGATGTTCCCGCCGGCGCGGGACATCTGCTTCATCTGGGCCGCGGAAATGACCTGGAGTGTGAGGGCAGGTATGAAAGCCTGGAAGCCCAGTTGCGTCAGCGGTTCTGTCTCCTCGCGCCAGATTTGGAGCAAGGCGGCGACGATCCGTTCGTCGAGAACGAACGAGACGCTCCAGTAGGACTGTCGCAACCCGTTTGGCGCCTGAGCTGCCAGCTCTTGCGCGAGGGTCGCATGCGACTTGGTGCCGGTGTCGCCATGCATCAGCTCCGGGATCTCGAAGAAGACATCGTACACAGCTGCGTGTTTCCCCGGCTCTTGGGCGAGAGTATGGACCAGCGAGTTGGCGGCAAGCCAAGTTTTGCTCCCTGCATCGTACGCGTAGGATACGTAAACGGCAGCATTCCTGTCGTTTTCCACGCCCACCGTACCAAAATCTACCAGAGCTTTGTTGATGCTCGCGTTGACTTGGATAGGGAAGTAGTTCGAGCCACCCCACATCGGGCCTTGAGAGTATGTATACGCATCAAAGCGCGTCACGACGCCAAAGTTGTTGCCGCCGCCACGTAACGCCCAATAAAGGTCGGCGTTTGCGCTCTCGTTCGCGTTGATGATACGGCCAGCAGCGGTGACTACCTCGTAGTTGGCAATATTGTCGCATGCCCAGCCGTGCAGGTTGCTCAGGTACGAGATGCCCCCTGTTGTGCTGTCAACCAGAGTCCATATCAAAGATGCCGGTGAAGCCTTACCACCCAAGACCAGTCCGCCAACACCGACCGTTGCCAACCTGCCACCTACCACGGTCAGATTTCTCGGTTGCAGTGCCTCGTAAACGTCTACCCAGCGGTTGCCCGGCCCTAGAGATGCGATTTTCCCGTCCTCACTCAGGGTGATCTGGTTCAAAGAAGCGAGGTCGATGGTCAGGCCGTCCTGGTGGTTTGAGGCCCCTGCCGAAGGGGCATGTCCACCGCTTTTGACAGCAAATTCACATTGCGTGGCCCGAGCAAGAAGGATTGCGATCGAGACTTCTTTGGGTTCGGAGGGACGGAAAAGACAGGAGGGTAAAGTCTGGGACTGTTGCAAGGACCAGTACTGGGAGAGCCACGATTCGTACGAGGTCTGGTTCCGAAAAAGCCATGGCTGGTAGAACCAAGAGCTGTAAGAGGGCGTTTCGGGACGGGCTACCTGTCCTGGGCCGAATGTTTTGGAGAGGATCTCGCACTATCAAGTCCGTTGCTCAGCTTCCCTCGACATTCCATAGGCCAAAGTTCGATTCTATCTTACTGCAGAAGAGCAAGGAGATGTCTCCGTAACGTGGCCAAATTGGACGCCGAGACTTTCGAGCTCCGTACGCGGGTCGAAGTCCGGTGTCTCCGGGTCGAATCCCTGGGCCTGAACTGCACCCACAGGGACAAGCCAAAATAGTAGACCTCTCATCCTCGGGAACCGGGGCTTTAGTTTTCAGTCATAAACCAGCTCAGAAGAAGGAGGGATACTAGGCGCAATAGTAGAACAAAATATGGGTTTGCAAATCATCTTCGTTCTCTTGTCCCGCGGGGGCCTGGATTCCAAACATTTCCACCGGAGTGCTCGGCAGGACTTCCACGCCGAAAGGGGGGTCTGCATAATCCGGGAAAAAAAGCAACCATACTGTGATCCCCACGGTAAGTGAGGGGCTCCATGGGTTTGTACAGAGGGAGGATTATACAGAATAAAGTTCAGGCGCCAACTCAAGGCAGGATAGCGCAAGAAGAGGATGGCTGCCTTATGAATAAATTATGAAAGACGAAATAGGGCATTTACGGCCAGCAAGACTGGGGGATCAGTCCTCCGTTTGGGGGCCCTCACTTTTCGATCCCTGTCAACCATGGATAGTAAACCGGCTCTCTGCTTTTCCCCGCCGGTTGTGGCCGGGTTGCATTACCTCCCATGTAAGCAAGTCACTGACCTTCAGAAGCCGGCGTCCACACTTGTAAACACTTGCACCCCAGTGCCCAAGGTCGAGGAACCGCGATATCTCTTGGAGCAAAACTGCCAAGGGAATGCTCCCCTGACAGCTTGGGAATAATTGCGTACCGCTCACTCGCCCTCTCTGCCAGTCCTATCGCACCCCAGTCGGTTGCTTTCAAGTTTGTGTTTCCAACTTGAATAAGAGCCAGGGTTGTGCAAGCCAGGTTGTCGGGGGGGGGGGGGATACTCGACTGCCATGGCTCCACTCCCTGGCTCACCAGGTCAACGGCCCTGACGTCGGAAAGCGAGGGACGAAGTGGCCCGGTGCGCATAATGCCGGGCGCCGGGTAATACCTGTGTATGGGCGGCGTGCTTTTACGCTTGGTGGCGCATATTGCGAGGCATTGTGAACGAGGGTTTTCGGCCTAGGAGCCTCCGCAAGGAAGGAATGCCCCGGCGCCAACGAATAGGTGAGAACAGAACAGAACCATGGCGGAGATGGATACTCGGCAACAAGCCCACACACACACACACGCTCGGCAAAGGTCACTTAGAGGACGCAGCATGAAAAGGAGGAGAAGCGAATGAAAACACGATAAATAGACGGCCTCGATTCCATCACACAAGGAGTACTTCTGCAGGAGTGGGATGTGAACCAAGATAGTACAATGCATCAGATGCCCCCGCCCTCCCAAGCACCGTCGGGGTACAATTCGAAACAATATGGGATACGAATCTTGGGAGAACAGTTCCTTGGCAGCTAGAAGACAGCCTAAGAGCTGCCCCAAATACGCAACAGACAACACTGTGACCCGAAGAGTACCCCCAAGAGCTCGATGCAGTCCGAGAAACGGCAAGCGGCTTGCAACAACGCTCAACGTACGTCGGCCAATGGAGAACCACAGGTTGGAAAAAACGACCCAACCACGGAGCATACTTTGACGACGGTATCGAGAAGTGTGTACGCATCGCCCGTTGGAGGCCCCATCAGTTACGAAAAGTCAATTACGACTCCGATGGAAGGTAAGGTCGGGCAGAGGGTCGAGAATGGTGCTGACGCCTCGGCTCAGACCTGTGACTTCCAAAGCGCTGCCACTACACAGGCAGGAAGCTTTCAAGGGACCCCCCCCTGGGTTTTTAGAGCAGATAGGGCATGATGACTCGGAGCTTTGCATTGATATTGACCTAACCCAGCCTATCTGCCCTTCGTAAGTGGCGCGGGCATGAAACAGCCCGAACACTGTGCGCACCCGTCCAGTAGTTTTCTGCGTGCGTTTCCCAATTCCGTTCATGGTAAATTTACCCCGTGCTGGAACTATGCATAAGAAGTACATATCTGGTCAGGGCTTGGCTTCACTAATAGGTAACATGTAGGTAGGTAGGTACATGGTTACATACCCACGTAGCGTTGCTTATCCACGTGTCTACGGATTCGGGGTCCAACAGTCGTCGGGGTGACTATCGAGGGAATTGCTGACGTGCGAGCCAACGTGGAGATGCATCTACAACCACCTGAGAAGTGCCTGCTCACCTGCTGCTTTTTTCCGTACCTCGTCCTAATCTGCTCCGATTGGAGCCAGCCGTGCTGCGAATTCGGGTGCGCGCCCAAAGCCACATATCCGGCACCGATTACCAAACTTGGGTCTAAGACTCGGCTCGGGTTGTGTTGGGAGCCTTCCCATTGTCCTTCCACTGCCGGGATCCGGGTGGGGTATCCGATAGGAGGGGCCCGCCAGCCCGCCGGTGGGGTAATATTGAGGATGGTGAGAGGGATGGCGAGATCAACCGATGCTCTTTCGACATCGTCCTTTCGAGAGCCTCGCCTCTTTCCAGCAGTCGTGGTTTGCGGCATCTCTTTCTGTTCCGGCGGCGACCCTGCATACCCAATCCCCCCTAGAAGCCATGCCTGCGTTCTCGGTAGGTAATTAGGTGCCGCCTCCGGGGTTTACCTTGAGCTCGCTCCGCGACCCCCACTTTGCTGATCCCCTCGGCAGCGTCTCGTTCGGTTCCTGGCCCGCGATGGGCGTGTCTATTACGGCGACGCCCTGCTGCCCGAGGGGTGTGCGGATGTTGGCAAGGCGCGGCAAGCCCGCATCATCTCGGGCGACATCTTCGGCAAGCACGAGGTGACGGACCAGGTCGCCGATGTCCGTCTTCTTCTTGCGCCGCTGGCTATGGAGGATGTGAGGACAGTCCGGTGTCTGGGCCTAAACTACGAGAAACACGCCGTCGAGGTAAAGGCGCCGGCACCGGGAAACCCTCGTGGCAATCTTGCTGACACCCTCCCAGTCCAAGCTGCCGGTTCCCAGGTACCCAGTGTTGTTTGTAAGCCATCCCACCCGGCGGCACCTTGTACTCCACCGAAACTAAAGACCAGTAAAGTATAAGCCCGTTACTTCGTTGGCAGGCCCAACGGACCCTATCCCGGTGCACCAAATGGCCCAGGAGCAGCCTGGTCTCGACTACGAGTGCGAGCTGGTCGTTGTCATCGGCAAGCGTTGCGCCGACGTGCCCGAGTCCGAGGCTTTGGACTGCGTCCTGGGATACGCCGTCGGAAACGATGTATCCCACCGGGACTGGCAGATCCAGCGAGGTGGTGGCCAGTGGTCTCTCGGCAAAGGCTTCGACGGGTGGGCGCCGTACGGACCCGGCATCGTCTCGAGTGAAGTGATCAAGGATCCACAGACTCTGAACATCGCCACGAGGTTGAACGGGCGAACAGTCCAGGTGAGTTGGCCACTCCGCGGAGTGCTTTGGTGGAGAAAGTGCCAACCGCGGCTTACAGGAAAGCAACACTGCCGACATGATCTTCAACGTGAAGCAGACCATCGCTTTCCTCAGCCGAGGCACTACTCTTCTGCCCGGCGACGTGATCTTCACGGGCACGCCCTCGGGGGTCGGCATGGGCCGCGAGCCCAAGTTGTGGCTCCAGGATGGCGACGTCGTCGAGGTCGAATTGGAGGGGGTTGGGATCTGCTCCAACAAGATTGAATTCGCCAAAGAGAACCCCAAGCTGTAGAGACGGGAGTTTCAATAGCTCACCGCGCCCATTTGGGCGCGCGGTATTCTTCGGCTTGGCGGCCCGGAATTCGGCGGAAAGCTCACGAACGGCATGCCGCGGCTGTGCGTTGCTATGCGGCTGAGAGCCCCTCGGTCTGCAGTCGCGGTTGAACACCACATCCGTACGCCCCGGAGCCGGGCCGAGTACGTAACCCCAACCACATCTATATAGGGCAACGACTTTAGTCAGCCAGAGCCTCGCAGTTTGAACACGTTTGGAGGGGGCTATACCTGCCTAATTAGGCTGCCTGCCTCCGGGGGGGGGGGACGTAACGTGATCATGGATTGGGGGCCAGGCCCTACGCCATAGGGAGAGCTGTATCGCAGTGAAGCGTCTCGAGAGCCAGGTCGAAATGGGCCAAGCTCTAAAGCACGAGAATATGCCTCGCAGAGACCGAGCGCTTGTGCCGAGGTCGTTGCCAAGTCATCACCGTCAGCCCTCGACCCCCAGAGACGGCCTGATTCCGTGGCACTGCCATTGCGGCTGACGCTCTCGTGTGACCACCAGTACCCCAACCAATCAGGCCGACTCCCGCCACTCCATATCGCGGGATGCCGTGGTTTTCCCCGTAGGCCATCACAGCCACCCCGGCGCCGCGTTGGTGCCGGCGGGAGTCGTCAACGGCCTAAAGCAGTGTTGGAAACCATGTAGAACCGGCGATATACGTTGGACTGCGCCTGTTGGTTGTTACGTCGCCACTCCCGAGCCAGCTTCGCCGAGACGATTACTTTTGCACGCGCCGTCTTCAGCCGCACTGGCGCCCCTGCCGCCCCCCCCCTCGGTGACCATTCCGGAAAGGCTGCATGTCGAGGAGGGGGGGCGACGTGGGCAGACGTCCAGAATGCTTGGCCAACCGCTCGGCACCCAATGCAACGTCGCCGCCGCCTGCCACTTACAAGGCTCGGCCTATACCGTGCCGTATCTAGGAGGCACACTCGGCGGGATGCGGACACAAGAACGCGGTGTCTTGGGGGCCAGCCTGTGGGCATGCGATATCTTGGTACCGACGCCAAGTGGGCGACAAGACACGGTCCTCAGCCCGGCGCTGGTGATAGCAGCCAACCAGCCCTTGCCCCGCCAGTTGCACCCTGATAACGGGCTTCCATGGAAGCCTTGCTGGCCTGTCGTGCCATAACATCCCACTGATTCGCGCAGGTAGCTACTTATTCCCCGGCACGAATGCGCCGACGCAAGAATGCCTTCGGTCAAGTGGACCCCCGCCCCTTCGCCCACGGGTTGCCATGATCCTATCGCCCCAAGTCTCCCCTGGATATATCTCCGCCTGACCGCCGGTGTCGAGGCATTCGGTCATCGGACCCTGGTGGTCGGAGAGACCAACCCCCCAGCCCCATGAGCTCCAGTCATCCCTACATCGTCCAGGACCCTGCTTGGGCCCTCCTCACCTTGGCCATCGCTCTTTTACTCACCCGGCGCCCACTCCTCACCATGTTGCTGGGCGAGCCAGTTGAAGTTGAGATGGACGAGTCGGCGAGTTTGAACGGGCCTGCCGCCATGGAGAAAGATGGCGACACGGAGGATCCAAAGGGCAAAGGCAAGGCTGTTATGGCCCCGATAGAATATGCCACGGCCCATTCCTTTGAAACCAGGCTTGCCGAGCTGGAGGCGGAGATTGGAGACACGGCCCGGTTCTGGCAGGAATACGAACCGCCCCACGCTCTGCGGAGTGCCGACGGTGTCGAGTCCGACATCCTCCTGCGGATTATTCCGGAATCCATCGACCGGGTCTTGGCTCGTGTTCTGGAAGACAAGGCGAGACAGGAGGAGCCCGCGGTTTCAGCGGCCGAGAAGGGGGCCCAAGAACCCTCGCCAACAGAAGAAGAGGAGGTATCCGAGACCAAGAGCAGCCAGGACCAGGACGGCGAAAACACGCAGATTGCCCAGCATCATGACAGCTCTGGCCCCGTGGTCGAACTCGCTCGGCCGAAAGCCTCCAGGCCACGGTACTCGAGCGCCTCCACGATCGAATTTGCCGGCACGACATTTGCGATCGACCGGAACGGATTCCTGCAGTTGACGCCGTCGGCGAGCAGGAAGAAACAGTCCATACGGGAGCGCATCTTTCGCCGATCAAATACCCATAGTAAATCCCAAATGAGAGTCGAATCAAGTGCCGCTGCCGCTGCCCGAAACGAGGTGCCCAATCTCCCCTGGGGCAAGCTCAAGAAGGTTGCTAGCAATGGTAGCAACTCCCGTTCAACCAACGTCCCCGAGATGCAAATGTGAGTCTTGGAAGAGCCCCTTCCCCCCTCGCTCTTCTGACACGAACACAGCGAATGTATATCCTGTTTTGATGAATTCACGGCCAAGGAGATAGTCAAGGGGCCGTGCCACAGCTATTGCCGCGACTGCTTCAGTCGCCTGATCACGACAGCCTGCCAAAATGAAGCGCAGTGGCCCCCCAAGTGCTGCCTCAATACCATCCCCAAGAAAACCATTCTCAAGAACATCGATTTGGCACTGGGAAGGACGTACCGCGAACGGGCGGAGGAATGGAGTATCCCGGTCATCGATCGAATCTACTGCAGCCATACGGCATGCAGCCTGTGGCTTCGTCCCCGCCAGATAGATAGATCCGCTGGTGTGGCCAAATGCGCGCTGGGGCACAAGACCTGCACCGTTTGCCGCGGGCCCGACCATCAGGGCAGGACCTGCCCCCAGGACTTTGACACGCTGCGGACCGAAGAGCTGGCCGAGGAGGAGGGCTGGCGGCGCTGCCACGGCTGCCGCGCCTACGTCGAGCACCGCGACGCCTGCCAGCACATGACGTGCCGCTGCGGCGCCGAGTTCTGCTACGTCTGCGGCGCGCGCTGGCCCACGTGTGCCTGCACCATGGCGCAGCTCGCGGCCGTCAAGCGGGGCGCCGAGGCCCGGCGCCGGACCCGGCGGGCGCGGCAGGAGGCCGCCGAAGCCGAGGCCGCCGAGGCCGTCCGCCTCGTGGCCGAGTTCGAGCGCGAGGAGGCCCGCAAGGCCGAGCTCCTGCGCCAGGAACAGGAAGCGCGCGAACAGCGCGCGCTGGAGCAGCGCATCGAAAAGGAGCTGGCGCGCCGGCTCGGCATCGAGCTCGCCTTCCAGGGACTGCGCGACACCCTCGCGGCGGTCCACCAGCGCCAGCTGGACGCCGTCGCCGCGGCACTGGACGAAGAACGGCAGGCCCTGGAGACGGGCATCTCGGCCGCCCTAAGCGCCATGGGAGAGCGCCACAGGGCCTGGCGAGAATCTATCGCGGCGAACACGGAGGCCATGATCCAGGATCACCGGGCTTCGCTCGACCTGGAGTACGCCGCACGCGCGCGCGCGGAGCTCCACCTGCAAAGCGAGTACTTCCGCAAGCTCGTGGACTACTACCGGGGCAAAGCTGAGGGCGACCGAGAAATCTCGGCAGCCATGGGCGACTTGGGGCGCAAGATGGACTCGCGATTCCGGACGTGGCAAAAGTGGATGCACAACGAGGTCGACACCTTTGTGTTCCGGGCCCAGGAGGAGCAGACGGTCCAACTGGAACTGTTGGAGCACACGGAGCGACAGCTAGCCGAGAAGGCGGCCGGCGACCGGGCCGCGCTTGAGAGAAAAGGCCTGGCGCAGCTCAAGTGGCTCACCGTCGTGGTTTCGGAGCGGAACGGTATGTTGGCGGATGCGGAAGCCGATGAGCTGCTCGACGGCCACGAATTCGGGGCTCTGTTCCCTGAAAACGATCTGGATCTCGAGCTGGGTGTTCCCGAGGCTTAGGGAATGGCCTGACGGGGGGCCGATGGTAGTATAGGCTAGATGGCGCCTGGCATAGGGTTGGCCTTCCAGGTAGCTGTTACGGACTAGAACAGGATACCGAGACCGGCATCTCCGTCCATGAGTTTCGTCGACGAAAGTGGGACACCCCTCAGCCGCGTGGGATACCGGCTGTGGGCACACCCCCCCCCCCCCCCCCCCCCCCCTCCCTCACCCCTCCATGTGACCTATGTGGGCGCGAGGGGCATGAAAACGACGCGGTACGGCTACATCTAATAATAAGATCGAGCGCTGTCACTACGGTAGTGCTCTTGCGTCCCTGGAAACGCGCCGACTGGACCGGGCCTGGTGGCCTCCTCGTCGTCGTCAGAGCTTAACCCGCCACGGCCGTAATCATCATCTCGGTCAGGCGGGGCGCGCATGGCCTCCAAAGATGCTTTGCTGAGCTCCGGGGCCTCGTACGGCTTGATGCTATGTATCTCCCGGCCGGACGGGAGACCGGCGAGCAAAGAGGCAGACGGGGGGACAATCTGCGTCATCATCTGGAGTCGCAAATCAGCATTATTACATTGGTCCAACATGGACGCGGGGGTCAAGCGCACAGTATCGTTCATCTTGGCCCATTTCTCCGTCAGCATCTCGATGACACGGGTTTCTTCCAGTTTGCCGCCGTCGGCTCCCCAGCCGGCACCCCTCTCGACCTTCCTGTCCTCTCTCTTGTCCGACCACCCCTTCTTCATGCGGCTCAGGCTGAGGCCCTTCTTGGCCTCTTTCTGTTCGACACCCAGCTCCTGGAGGCCGCACTGCAGCCAGCCCAGCGCGGTCCCTGTCTGCCCTGAGAGCTCGGCATCGATACCAAAGAAGCGGCAGGCTTTGGCCCGGCTGGTGCTGCGCAGGTCCTCGACATAGCGAACGAGGCCGTCGTTGATCTTCGGAACCCCCTTCGTGGTGGCCTTGGTCAAGGCTGATGCCTGGGCAGCATGATCGGCGGCGGCCAGGCACAGGCGGGCAAACAGGTGGGCTCGGACTTTGGGGATGTCCTGTCCTTTGTACATCCACTCCGTGTCGTTTTTGTGGCGGTCTTGTGCCACAAGTGCCGGGTACGGATCATCTTTGAGCACTGCCAAGAGAGTGGCTTCGGCCAGGGCCAAGGAGGCCAGCGCGCGCGCCGTTGCTGCTGAGATGTCGGCACATGGGGGGTTGGTGAGGAGGCCCTCAGCGCGACGTGCCACCAAGTCGTGAATGGAAGCCGCGTCCAGCAAATGCTTGGTAGCAGTCTGGATGGCCGTGGTGCGCTCCTGAGAACCCACCAGGGCACCGGATGTGACGTACAGAGGATGCAGGGCGGCACGGGCAAGGGCTGTGTGCGTAAGGCCCAGGGCCGTCAGGGCAAAGAAAGACTCGTATTGCAAAGACTGGATCTTGACCCGGGCGGTCTCCTTGCCCGGCATGGCGTTATCGGACACGGTGGGCCTCCATTCGATGGCCGGGGTGGACAGAAGGGACACGGCAATTTGCTCGTTGTGAAGCAGGCCATGATCAAGCCCGGCCTCGACCGCAAACAGATACGGCAGGTAGCTGTTAAGGCTGCTGACGATGGAGGGGAGATTGGGCGGCTGCGAAGCCGGGGGAAGCCGCTTGTGCTTCTTCAGGGCGTCCCGGACAACCCCGCGATGAGTACTGGCATTGAGGGGCAGGGAGGGGTGAGTGTCACAGCGGAAACTGCCGGAATATGAAAAGGATGACGTGGTGGGGAGCACGAAGGGGAACGGCATGGTGTTGGTGTCAGCGATGCCTCGCGGGCATCCCAGGCGGGTTCGGGACGCTGACAAGAGAGCGGGAGGGGAGGAGGAAGGGAGAGAAAGAGTGAGAGAAATAGTGAGAGAAATAGTGAGAGAGAGAGGGAGAGAGGGAGAGAGAGAGAGAGAGAGAGAGAGACAGCCACTGCAGTGGTAAAAGGAAGAATGGTCAATGAAGACTAATGAACCATCCGATGGTAGACTGGGCGATGCGCTGAGGTGGGAGGATGACTTGTAACGGCTGCCATAGAAGGTTTGCGCCTCGCTCTCCTGCACTTGCTGGCTTGGCATGGTCTCGTGTCATCCACGCTCTTTGGACGGCAGCAGGCAGATCGACCGAGTGCGTGCCTGAGCAAGGCGGGGGCTCGCAATCGCAATCAGGAACGAGCATCATGTACTTTAATAGGAGCGAGACGAATGCCCGGGTTCTCTGTTTGCAGAGAGAGGCATGTGGTTTGCCAACACCTACCTAGCTACCATCCAGCACGTGGTGGTGCATGTAGGTACCAACCATAGGGGACATGAGGCCGCTTCTAGAGCATCGACACCTGGAACAGGGGCGTCGATGCTGGCGGCCTGCCCACTGAAGCGTCCGTTCGGTCCGATCTGCCCCCAGGTACCCGGCACTAACCTACTAACCTACATACCTCTGTACGTGCTGGAGACCCCGGATCGTCCACGTTGCATTAGCATGTCCCTGCCATTGGTGAACTGAAGTCAATTGCGACGCGTTTTCAACCTGCCCAAACTATCCTTGCGAGGGGGGGGGAAAAAGTCGACTGACAGCACATCCTCCTCGCCCGCAGCCGGACCAGCCACGATCCGGACCAATCTTCCCTGCATTGCGCCCAATTCGACCGACCGACCGTCGCCGTCCACCCGCCCCCACGCTGCTCTCTGGGCCAAGATCGAACGAGCCGCCCCCCCTTCTTCGGTGATCCCATCATGGCCACGCCCACCGCCCACAAGCCCAGGCGCAAGGCGGCCAAGAAGCCCGGCGCATCCGATGCTGTCGTCGCAAAAGCCGAGGCTCTCATCCGCACGCCCTCGTTTCCTCTCGCCGCTTTCCTCTGGCCCGCCCGGGGCTCCGTCTCGCAATGGGAGGTTCTGCCGCTGGTCCTCATGGCTGTCGGCCTGTTCAGATGGGCGGCCGGTCTCTGGGGCTACTCTGGTACGGACGAGCTCGATCTCGCCCTGGGCGCCAACTCGGCACTGCTCGGAACGCTAACTCGGCCCGTGTAGGCTTCCAAAAACCGCCCATGTACGGTGACTACGAGGCGCAGAGACACTGGATGGAGATCACCACACACCTGCCCATCTCCCAGTGGTACTTCCACGACCTCGAGTGGTGGGGCCTCGACTACCCGCCCCTGACGGCCTACCACAGCTGGTTGTTGGGCAAGGCCGGCGCCTACATCGATCCGGCCTGGTTCGCTCTACCCACCTCCCGCGGCCTCGAGGACCCCAGCTTGAAGATCTTCATGAGGGCGACTGTCATGGTGTCCGAGTACCTGATCTACATCCCCGCCGCGGTCGTCTTCGTCAGGCGGTTCAGCCGGCTCTTTGGGGTTGCCCAGTGGTCGGCCTGGGTGGCCCTGGTGGCCATTCTCATGCAACCCTCCACCATACTGATCGACCATGTCCACTTCCAGTATAACACGGTGATGCTGGGCTTTGTTCTCGCCAGCATGTCGAGCATGGTCGCTGGGCGCTACATGTGGGCCTCCGTCTTCTTCGTAGCGGCGCTGGGCTTCAAGCAGATGGCCCTCTACTATGCGCCAGCTGTTTTCTCCTTCCTCCTGGGCAGTTGCGTATTCCCCCGTATCAACGTCGGGCGCTTCCTTGGCATCGCCGGTGTTACCGTAGCCTCGTTTGCTGTCCTGGTGCTCCCCATGGTCGTGGGCACCCTGCACGATGCGAGCCGCGGCATCCGCTCGCGACCGGATCTCGATGGCCCGCCGCCCCCTTTGCCCATCTTTCCTCAAGCCGGCGACTTCCTCGACACGGATTCCGCCTACTACCCAGTCGTTGAGCAGGCAGCCCAGATGGTCCATCGGATTTTCCCCTTTGCGCGCGGACTCTTCGAGGACAAGGTTGCAAACTTCTGGTGTGCCGCCAACGTGGTCATCAAGCTCCGGCACTACCCCACCGAGTTGCTCCAGCGCGCATCGTTGGTGGCCACTCTTGCTGCGATTGCCCCGGCTAATCTTGTCTTATTCTTGCGACCCCGGAAAGAGGTCCTGCCGTACGCCTTTGCTGCGACGGCCTGGGGCTTCTTCATGTTCAGCTATCAGGTCCACGAGAAGAGCGTGCTGCTTCCTTTGTTGCCCATGACGGTCCTCCTTGCCGGGAAGCAAGGGCTGGGAAAGGACATCCGAGCTTGGGTGGGCTTCGCCAATCTTTTGGGCGCCTGGACCATGTTTCCTTTGCTGGAGCGTGTCAATTTGATGGTGCCGTACACCGTCTTGACGCTCCTCTGGGCCTACCTATTGGGACTGCCGCCGACGTCGACCAGTGCCTACTTCCAGGAGGGACAGAATGCTTTTGTTCAGTGGAGTACGGCTATCATCCACGGTGCTTTCTATATGGCCATGTTGGTTTGGCATGTTGCGGAGCGCTTTGTCATGCCTCCGCCCGAGAAGCCCGATTTGTGGGTTGTCGCCAACGTGGGTGTGGGCGCCGCTGGATTTGCCTTGTGCTACATTTGGTGTGTGTGGAAAGCCATCGTGGAGGGCGGGTTCCTCACGAGCCAGCAAAAGACGTCGAAAAGCAAGCCCAAGAACCAGTGAGGGAGGAAGCCGAGGATGGAGGCAGAAGAACGAAATACTTGACAGGAGTGCGGGTCAAGGCATGATCCGTGCCGAGGGTCAATGAGATAGATGGCCCTCTCCGGTGTTGCTTGACTGGGCAGCTGGTAACGACGGCGCTCGAGGAGGTCGAGCGATAGAGTCTCCTTGACGATAGCACCGTTGCCGACCCTGGAGTCAATGGTGGCTGGAAACGGGCTGCGTATTGCTTACAGCCGCCCGCCCGCAATGCAGCAACATAGGGAGTAGTCACACAGATGGGCCCGGCGACACTGATGTAGGGCGCGCTGTCTGGCGCTCGTCGTTGACTACGCCGCTTCGAGGACCAAGTCGAACGGTTGCATTGAATGGATGGGCTGTCTCCCATAGTCTCCCCAGTGAGAAGCTGAGAATTGCGGGCTTCACTGATACAATGTGACCTGAAGACGCTTCTGCAATTCCTCCCTTCAGTGAGTGCAGGCCTGGATGTCAGGAGAGAGGTAGTTGCATACTCCCACAAAGAGACAGCTGGCAGTATTTGCAAATCGATACCCCGCCCGCTCCTTATGCAACCAGGGGCGGGGGAGGCGGGAGGTAAATGTGACCTCTCGGAAAACCCGAGGCTGGAGAGACCAATCGAGTGTCAACTTGCTGTCACGGCGGTTGTAGAGCCAAACTGCCCAATACCGCCATGTTGTGCGCGGGCCCCAGTGAGATCAAGACGGAACTTGGCTATACATGGTGACGGCAGCGCTCCCCCCGAAAAAGACCCACACGTGGTTTTAGCCCGAGTCGTAGAGTGTTTGCTGAAGTCCCATGGTGGTACCGGCCTAGGACAGGGGCGATCCGTACGGGGCGGCAGCGGCAGCGGCAGCAGCAGCAGCAGCAGCAGCAGCAGCAGCAGCAGCAGCAGCAGCAGCAGCAGCAGCAGCAGCAGCAACCGCAGCACGCGTCAGGATGTATGGGAGAGGCCTGGCCAGAGGTGGCTGACAGCGCGCGCCGCAAACGGTATGGGCGGTATCCTATGCTGATGCCTCTCTATCCACGCCGCCAAGGAACGGACGGATTACTCAGGTTTTGATGTTTCTATTTCGGGGCGTGTGGGTTCTAGCAGTGCCCCAGCTTTTCCCGAGCTGGTTTAACTCGGGGAGGCGGCTCTCGAAATGCCGTGACAACACGCGCCGGCTGGCTGTGGCATGCACAGCAATTCGCCGGCTGCTGTGATGTTGGCATGTAGGCGAAGGGCCTTTTTTTCCCATTGTCGACTTTACCCAGGTGGTCGAGGCACCGAGGCCAGGTTGGCACCCATTGCCCGGTGGGAAGCGAAGGTGGTGCATGGCGTAGAAAGAGTGCTCGGTACTCGTGGTGTGAGGAACTGGAGGGAGGAGGGTGGAGGGTGGAGAGCGGGTGACAGAAAGTGCCGTTGTGTTGAACAGCCCTGCCCGCTTCTTTACGAGGAATTACCTGCCAGGTAAGCATTGGAAGCTGGCAAAAGTCCGCTTGTAATGCAGCTTAGGTACCTAGGTACCTGAGCTACATAGCTTAGACGGAACCATCACGTTGCCAGACAGATATGCCCTTCAAGGACAATGGGAGCAGCTTACAGGGCTCTCAAGCGTATGCTGACTTCTTACCTAAGATGTACCTAGAATTACGGGACGTCCTGGAGTTTGGGCGGCGGGCTACCTGGGCCTACCAACGAGGGAAGATGCGTACCTATGGAGGTATGCAAGCCTGCTTGGCCACGGCGGTTGTCGGGGTGTATGGATTGCAGGGACGAGGCGTCCACATAGAGCGCGCGCTGGTGCGTTCTAGCCATGCGCGATGATACTACTAACCTTTGGCTGGCGAAACCGAGGCTCGGGTTTGACTTTGGGTATCCTGGGCTTTGGCCCAGTCGCGGGTCCCAGTTCCAGGTAGGGATCCAGGCACCGGGGCTATCATGGGGTGTGTGAGCCCCGTGTATACTATTCCATACGAAGAGGGGGCGCGGCTAGCAGCTCTGTTAAGTGGGATGGGAGGTACCTGACCTGCCTGCAATGTACTCGGCAGGCCGAGCAGCAGCTTCCCGCTAGCGATCGACCTGCCGCGCTTTCGCCCTTGAGGACACGGTTGTGCCCAGCCCAGCCCGTGGTGGAGGTCGAGCCGTATGGGATTCCGCCCATCCCGCATCCACCACTTGTACATGCGCAGCCTTCACCTGTTGCCCGAAGTGAGAGGTCGTTGACTGGTTGCCCATTGACCTCGACAGCGCGAAGATTTCCCCCAGTGAGTACGAGACAGTTTTTGCCTCCTCCGAGCATCCATTGGTTGGTGGCCCAGGTCCCGCTACCACCCTTGGCTGCCCGTGTACCTCCTCGAGGTACTTGTTACCTCCCATACCTACCTACTAGACTTACTCTGCCTCCCACCTCCATGCGTCCGTTTCGGAGATAGCTGCGTGTGCACCTCCCATCCCATAAAACCACCTGGCCACGCCGTCGCTCCGCCCATCCCCATCTTGCCAGCTTCACCTCGCCTTCCCGCTCCTTGCCCGGTTCCAGCAACAGCCCGACCTGCCTTGCTCTGACTGACCTGCCCTGGCCCCCCCTCCGACCAGACCAGAACAGCCAGACCCGCTCTCCCTGTGTGTCGGTGTTCTTTTTTCCTTGACCGGCGCTGCCACCAAACCCCTCTCCCGCCTTTGGCTCTCCCTTTCACCAACACACCCGCCCGCCACACCCGCCCCCGAGACCGAGTCACGAAACCCTTGCTACGACACACCAGCAAGATGACGACGATCCGTGGCACCGCCAACTACAACTTTGGCGGCCAAAATGCCTTTGGTGGCGCGCAGAAGGAGGCTGCCGATCCGAGCCCGCTCGATGCCATCCGGGAGCAGACGTCCAAGATCGAGGACCTGCTGGACACGTTGAGCGAGCCCATCAAGCCGTAAGTTGGCCCTCGCCTTGTGCGGCCAGCCCGTCGCTGTCGCGGCCACTGCCTCGCCCCCTCCCCCCTCCCCCCTCGCGCAGCCCGCTGACCACCAGGCCAACAGCTATCTACCTGCCATTGGGCGCTTCCTGATTGTGGTGACCTTCCTCGAGGATGCTCTCCGGATCATTACACAGTGGAACGACCAGTTGCTGTACCTGCACGACTACCGAAAATGTAACTACCCCCCAACCCGCCCTTGCCTCGCACCGCCTGGCGCAAGCCGCTAACAAGCTGCGGCAGTCCCCTCGGGCCTCAACCACATGTTCCTGCTGGTCAACGTCGTGACCATGGCCGCCTGTGCTACCCTCGTCATCATTCGCAAATACTCGGACTACGCCGTCGCCGGCCTGATGGGTGTCGTGGTGGTCCAAGCTTTCGGATACGGTCTGATCTTCGACCTCAACTTCTTCCTGCGCAACCTGTCTGTTATTGGTGGACTGTTGATGGTGCTGTCAGACTCGTGGGTCCGGAAGACCAAGGCTTTCGCCGGCCTGCCCACTCTGGATGAGAAGGACCGCAAGATGTACTTCCAGCTGGCCGGTCGCGTTCTCCTGATCTTCCTCTTCATCGGCTTCGTCTTCGCCGGCGAGTGGTCCGTCTGGAGAGTCGCCGTCTGCCTGCTTGGCCTCGTCGCCTGTGTCATGGTCGTCGTTGGCTTCAAGGCCAAGTTCAGCGCCACCCTGCTGGTCGTGATCCTCAGCGTTTTCAACCTGCTGGTGAACAACTTCTGGACGGTAAGCCCCATTGCTCCACCGCCGAATACGCCTTTTTCTTGAAGGATGCTTGCTAACGATTGCCATAGCTCCACGAGCACCACCCCCACAAGGACTTCGCCAAGTACGACTTCTTCCAGATTCTCTCCATTGTCGGCGGCCTTCTCCTGCTCGTTAACAGCGGCCCGGGACAGTTCAGTATCGACGAGAAGAAGAAGGTCTACTAGGCGCAGACCAAATAGTAGAGTATCCATAGGCTCAAGGCCCACGGGCCTTCTCACGACAGTCGCAACATGTGCTCGGTTATCGACCAGCGCGCATCGTCTGGCGTCAAGGGATCTGAATTGGAGTCGATCTACGTTTGCCACTTGGTCGGACGGGTCGAAACTGCGCTTTACATGTTATGATTGGGGACCTGGCAAAGAGGCGGCCACGCTGCCAGGGTCGGCGAAACAGACCCTGCTCTCGCTCCCGTAGTCGGGGTGTCAACATAAAGTAAAATGCTGCAAGGGTTGAAAATGATGCACGAACTTATCCCGCGAATCTCGCCATGCTGCTACTCTACTGTGTCGGCTGATCCAATCAACCCTTGTTTTGCGGCGTGGCCACTCGTCTCGTTTGAGTTACGTCAGTGTCTTGTGTCAATATAAAGGGGCAGAAGGATGGGACGGGTTGACAGCCAAGGTTATTTTTGCCCCAGAACGCTCGAAAGGGGCGAAGTAGAGTTCGGCCGAAGCCAGCAAGGCGTGCCTTGCACAAATCCGGCTGTCTTGAGCATGGACGGGCAACTTGGCAAACGACGGTCCCCGATTCATAAACACCAACGGGGAGAAGCAGGACGGGACCGAGTAGCAACGCTCCACTGGGTCTATTGAAAACCGGCCATGGGCCTGCGGCCGTGCTCTCTCTTTCTCTCTGCACCGACCAGCGTCTGCCTTGCCCATCAACGGGCCTGTTCTGGCACGTCCCTCTGCCGTCCACCGTGACCGGATAGCCGAACGCGGTCGACAACCCCGGCCTTGTCGGTAGGCCAGGCAGTTTGGGGGAAATGGAGAGGCGTTAGGGGGGGGGGGGGGGGGGGAGGGCGGCGCCTGTCGTGCTCGAGGGGATCGGATTCACGTGTCGCATCGCTCACGCGGCCGGCGGGGGGGGGAGACGCCGGGGCCGCCCGCCCAGTCGGCGCCGGGCGGGAACGGGGGCGGCGAGGGTCGAAGAAGCACACGGCAATACGGTCGCCCGTCAGCACCCACGCCACGCACGGTGATCTGCGCATGCGCCTCGCCGGCCTCGGTGGATTGGGCACGGGCACAGGCACGAGCGCGGCGCCGTCGTGGTGGACCGTCCGTCCTCGGCTTGCTCTCGTTGATGATAGCCGGCTACGGGAAACACAGACAGCCCGCCTCCCGCGTCAGTAGGGGCGGAACACGGGCGAGGAGGTTGATGCGCGAAGACAAAGAGGAAAAAAAAAAAAAAGGGGGGGGGGGGGGGGGGGGGGGGGTTATTAGGCTGAAAGTGGCTCGTCCGGAGACAAATGACCCCCCTCCACCAGACGACGTCGGCGCCGACACCCTCCCTTCGGTGCGTGTCGTGGGTAGAATTGGTTGCTGTTTTTGTGTCTATGCACAGCAAACTTCACCTGTTTGCTGGCTGAAGGGGCTGCCATCAACTTTGCATCACAGGCTATGGGCGGCGGGCGTCTGGACCATCGGGAGACGCCTGGCCGTCTCTGCGTTTCCCATCCGCAGCTGAACAGCCGCGTCGCCCTTGGGTTCGGAGGGAAAGGCATGGGGGGGCCGTCGTGTAAGTTGTTATCCATCCATATACCCAGGTACTTGCTGGGCGGCCGACCTGGGCCGGCAGCTGGCAATCGGCCCGTCGTATTTATAGCATACTTCCTCCCTCCGCAGTCCAGGTTTATTGGAGGGGCACTTTTCCGCCGCCTCCGCCGGGAGATCGTCCGTATAGAGCCGCATGTGTCTATTTGCTTATTCTCAGCGCCCCCCTTCCCCCCTGTGTCTGCGCGCGAGGGGCGGGGCGCCTGAAAATGCAAACGGTTCATTCGTTTGAGCAAAAGATAAAAAAAAGAAAAAAAGGAATCCCATCGAGGGAGAGAGGCTGATCGTGAGCAAGCCATCGTAGGAGACATTGCCGTGCTCAGGCGTGCCTTGGTGGCCTTTCGCAATCCTTCCCCCCGCCTCCCTCGTTGGCGCCAATCCCCCCCCCCCCCGTCGTTACGTTTCTTCCTTCCTGCGGTAAAACCGCCCACGTGTGGCTACGTAACCGACCACCATCGCGACTCGGTTTGGGTCTCTTCCCCCCCTTTTTTGCCCCCTCCCCCTTCCCCTTCCGGGCAAGCGAAAGAGCCGGCAAGCCAGAAGGCCTTGCGAATGGCCGAAGCGGTGGGCACGGCGCTGGCGGTGGTGGGGGTGCTGGGGCAGCTGTTTGACGGGTGCGTGCGAGCGTACGGGCACTTTGCGACGGCGGCGCGCTTCGAGGGCGACGCGCGGCGGCTGGGCTGCAAGGTGCGCATCGAGGAGATGCGCCTCCTCGTCTGGGGCCGCCACTGGGGCGTCGCCGAGGGCCGGCTCGAGGCCCGCCTGCTGCGGGAGGCGGGCGACGGCGCGGCCGCGGGCGGCGTCGGCGGGCCCGCCCTGCGCCGCCTCGCCCTCCAGATCCTCACCGAGCTGCACGAAACCATCACCGACGTGCACCGCCTGCGCGACCGCTACGGCCTCGCCCCCGACGCCGCCGATGCGAAAAGGGGCTCCTCCCCCCACCACGCCTTGGCCGTGCGGCCTGCCGCCGCCAACGGGGCCAAGCCGGCCAAGACGGGCGAGCGGAGCTGGAGACAGGAGTTGGCGACGCGGACGAAATGGGTCGTGGCCGGTATGTACCGGCGTGCCCCCCCCCCCTCTTCCTCTCTTCCTGGTCCCCCTTGCCGGGCTGGGCGGTCGGGCACGCAACCCCCCTAACCATGGCGCAGACAAGGACAAGTTCACGTCGCTGCTGGGGGATTTAAAAGGTACGGCGAATCCGGTATCGTATCCATGCGGGGCAAACTACGTCTCCCGGGCGGGGCGGAGAGCGCGATGCTGACGCGGCGGGGCGGCAGACTTCAACGACGGGCTCGAGCAGCTCTTCCCGGCGTCGCGGATCCCGGGGATCCAGCGGGCGTGGGTGGGGGAGTTGCTGCAGGAGGCGCAGCGCGACGTCGAGCAGCTGCGAGAGCTGGAGAGGGCGTCGGACGCCGTGTACCCGCGCTTGCACGCCTCGGCCGGGCTGAAGCGGCTGCGCATCAACCTCGACAGCAAGCCGCAGGCTGCGTTCCAGCCGACCTTTGCTTTTCGCGTGCTGCGCTCGGCGCTGGTCGTCGCCGATGGCGACGCCGCCCGGCGCACCGAGGGCTTCCGCGGCGACGAGGCCGTCGTCATCGAGTGGGTCGACTACGACCCCGAGGACCTCGGCCTCAAGTTCGTCCACCTGCGCCGCCTCGACGACCTCGCCCGCATGATGCACTCGGCCATCGACCGGCACCCGGACCTGCACACCATCGACTGCCTCGGCTACACCGACGACGTCGACCGCAGCCGCTACGGCCTGGTCTACAAGGCACCGCGGCCCACCTTCTCGACCCTGCACGAGCTCATCGCCGGCAACGACCTGAAGACTCCCGACCTCGACGAGCGCATGCAACTGGCCCGCACCCTCGCGGTGGCGCTCTGGTCCCTGCACTCGCTGGACTGGCTGCACAAGTCGCTGTGCTCCAGCAACATCCTGTTCTTCCCCTCGGCCGCCTCGGCCGCCGCCACCAAGCCGACCGCCGGCGCCGCCATGGTGCCCGACATCTCGGCCCCGTGCCTCGTGGGTTTCGACGCCTCCCGGCCCGACCTCGACACCGACATGTCCGTCGCCCCCCGGAACCCGTCCATCCTCGACCTGCACCGCCACCCCACCTCGGTCCGCGGCGGCCTGTCGCGCAAGCCCTACTGCAAGACCTACGACATCTACTCGCTCGGCCTTGTGCTGCTCGAGATCGGCCTCTGGAAGGTGCTGCAGACCTACTACAAACCCCATTACTCGGCCGAGCGCTGGCGCGACAAAACCATCCTGCCCGTGCTGGTCCCGGGCCTCGGCAACAAAACGGGCCGGCTTTACAAGAACGTCGTCGAGCGGTAAGCAACACCTGGTCTTTTTTATTGCCAGTCCCGGCCCGAATCCTTCTCGTTGTTCTCTCTCTCTCTCTCTCTCACCCTCTCTCCGCGTTGTTCGTTGGCTCCTGTCGTGCTAGCCTGAGAGTGCTCCGGAACATGCCCCCGAACCCCTGTTTGGAGGAGACGACTGACTCTGGATGGTGAAGCTGCCTCACCGCCCGAGACGACCTTACCGGCGAGGAGGCCGGCCAGCTGATGGAGGAGGTTGTAGCCACTCTCGAACGCATCACCGTATAGACACAGCCCTAATACTCCATAGCAAAAGCGCGCTTTCGTAGCCTGGTCGTCTACGTCCCCGGTCCGCTGGTGTGTCGAGACGTGAAAGCAGCACGGCTTCAAGCGATGACCAGATTGTCGATAGACTGTCTCGCCAACGCAATGATGCGTAGACAAGTCGGCGTCTCGCCCGGCTTGTGCATTTTCAGGACGCAGTCGGGCTCTTCGAACCCCCCCGCGGTTATCAACCCGTCCATCATGGCGTGTCTCTGCCTGGAGCGGTTTTCCATCTGCAGGACGATGTCCTTAAGCCCGAGTTGGAACGGGCCCTCGGACGCGCCGCCGGGATAGTCCGACGACTCCTGGCATGCCATGCCATACACGTCGATGCGTAGCAGTGCGCGGGTGGTGAGGCGCCACATGACCGGCTCCATCATTTTGTATTCGAGATGGCTCAAGTTGCAGCGGCCCGACGTGCCCAGGGCGCCCCAGGTCCCGCCGTAGCCCAGAAGCTTGAAGGGAATCTGACGGCCTTCGGCCTGCGCGCGGTCCGTCTCGCGGTCCACGGCCTGCAGGATGCGCTCGTACGCCGCCACGCTGCTTGGTATCAGCGTCGCCAGCAGCATCAAGTTCTGGAAACTATGCATGGCCCGTGGTGTCTGCATTATTTGCGCCGGGTTGAGGCTTGGCGGCACGGAGCAAATGGGGCAGTTGACGACCTGGTACGCTGTCTTGGCGGCGAGCCGCGTCTGCCGGATCGCTTCCGTGATGTCTTCGGACAGCCGCTGCAACGAGTCGATCGACATGTAAAGGATGGCTGTGCAAGAGCAATTGGGAATAGCGCTTTCTGTCGATGCCCCTGAGCTTTCGACGCTCCCAGGCGAGCCCGAGGAGCTTTGGGACAAGGGAGGCACAGTCGTCGGTGTCATATCGACATCCGCAGATCCCGTTTCTGTAAACAGGGCAGGGTCCATATCTGCGGGGGAGAACGATGGCACGTGATCGGCGGGTGGGTTGAAGTCGGTCTGATAGATAGTGAGCGGGTCGGCGTGCCAGGACGCCGCCGCCTTGGGTTGCGGCGAGTCGGCGGGAAACAGCACGTCCGTGGGCAGCGAGGCGTCAAAGACGCCGTCCCCGCCGCTCAGGAAATCGAAGAACGCCAGGCCGGGATCGTCAGCATCCAGGGGCCTGCTAATAATGGGTGTCTTAGTTGCCGACTCGGCGCGGGCGGGCAAGGCGTCCGGGTCTTCGCGGCGTCGTTTCCGCGGCCGTCCCATCTGCTTCTGTGGCGAGTAGTAGCAGGGAATGCCCTCGCGCCGGCACCGCGCGCAGCCCTCGGCCTCCTTTGAGCAGGCTAGTTTGCGGGTGCCTGTCTGCTGGTCAGTTCTCGGCATCGGAGCGCCGACCCACTGGGGACGGGGTCGGGTTCGGGGGCGGGGATGGAGGCCGAGGCGGGGATAGGATACGGGGGCCAAAGTCAAATGGGAACCCACGGCATTCGTCGCAAGCACGATGTTTCGGCCCGCCGCTGGGCTGATTTGGCTCCCCGCTAACCACCTCTCCTACTGCTGCTGCTGCTTCTGAAGATCCTGGCGGCATGGCGTGCTGCGTGCTTGTTCGTCGGGTTTTCTGCCTTTTCCTGCAATCGAAGGGCCGAAAGGTCGGATGGTTCGGGCGGTAGGGAGGAAGACAGGCCGCCTCTCCGCGCTGCGTCCTGGCCGACTTCTGCCTAGTGAATCCCACCAGTAAAACAAAGATTACTTTGTAAGCAGCCACCCCCTAGGCAATCTGCCCACCCCGACACACCACATGTGGGGCAATCTGACTTGTCATTCATGGATCCCAGCATTCCAATTCGGGCGATGCATTTTTGGGGGGATGCAGAACGAACCAATGCTCCCGAGTGTGGCCCCTGTACCCAGAAGGGTGTTTCTCCATCTTGGCTACGTCCCGTCTGGACTCTGTGCCCGTGTAATCGGAACAGTGTAGGTGCCTGCCAGAGTCTGGCTGGTCCCGAGGCGACTCTGACGAGCTGAACTGTATCGTCGGCATGGCCAGCTCGATATTAATTGCGACAACAAGGGACGCGCGAGTCGCGAGGCACCGCGAGCAAAGAGCCAGAAAAAGTGTACCAACGCATCAGTGTGCTGAATACACGCCGGTCTCTTGAAAGGCACTATTCACTTCCCACATCTCGGAATGCACACAGTCGAAGCGGCCCTCTTGAGGCAGCTGTATGCCGACCATAGCACCTCGGTTGGGCCCCCCGTCACCTCTTCAAGTCCTCGGTCCAGCTCTCGATTTCCGTTCCCTCCTCCTGGTCACTCTGCTTTCCATTGTGCGCCATGGTCTTGCTCGTTGATCCCCAGTTGCGACATCGAGCGCGCCAACCATTTTGAGATCCGCTAGGAACCGTCTGATGCGTAAACCTGTTTTATCGTGTATAAGTGTATCAAATACCTCGTCGGTAGCTGCCTGAATCACAACCTGAAGCCCTTTGAGCACATCGTGGTCACCGATGTTCTCATCGTCATGGTCGTTGCCCCAAATACCAACGCTACCGGCGCCGAATTCGGCATTTTTGCCGAGTGCATCCTTATCCTCCGGGCCCCTTGGCAACCTGGTCACGGCTTCGGCATGGAGAGACCCTAGGGGAATATGAGCCGTTGTTTGGAGCTCCGGTACTTTCGGTGCTTTCCTTTTCCCCCTTGCCGTTGGAAGGGTCGGTTCCTTCTTGACTGATTTTGCTGGTCGTTTTGCCCTGGGGGGCGTCTCGTGAGGAATAGCTGGGTGCTCCTGCGGATTGTATGTGCACGTGCCCGGACAACCAGTGTTTTCTAATGTTGGCTGTTTATTGATTGTCTCCGCCGTCAGTTTTTCTTGCCCAGTGCTCTCTTGTCGCTGGCCTGTATCCGCCTCTTTCATTCCAACATCTCGAATCGCAGAACAGAAAGCCCGCTCCAGAGAAGAGCCACTTCCAACAACCCAATTCCATGTAATGGGGATCTTGGGGGGAGAGGAAGCATAGCCATCGAATCTCTCGTCAGGTAGTCGACGACTGGGAAGCCGTGGCGACCAACTCCCAGGATCTGTTCTATTGGGCGGCTTGTTAAGAGTGCAAACCATTTCGTTGCGTTGGAGAGATACGTTGGTTCTGCCTGTTGAATCGGGGAGCGGGAGCTGCGGTATCGCCATCTCTCTTTGCAATGGTGTAGACGGCTGGTGGGCTTTCGAAGTCATAGCCGGCGTATCTGGTGTTGTATCCCAATGAGAAATTTCCCGAAGGCGATTCCCATGCTTCTTGGAATGCGGAGAGTGCGACCGAAATTCTACATCCTTTGTGGGTGGGTAATTGGGGGCTTCTTTCCATTGAGACTGAATCTTACCGTCTTTTATGAGCTGAATGTTGGGTTTAGTAACCACATCTGGCTGTCCGAATTCTGGCCCGGCTGTACTTGATTTCAACCATGGAAGCCTCCGCCTTGAACGTTCATGTTTTTGATTAAGAGGAGATGATGGTTTGAGGATTGCAGTTGGGTTTCTATCGAGGGGTGTGAGGTGAACATTGCTCGTCTCCCAAGCACACGGCTTGGGTTCAGGAGACCCGTTGTGGTCGTCTCCCATGTGTTTTGACGGTATCGGTTTACCGGATGGCTGACGAGTATTCGCTACCGGCAAGTGCTTGAACTTCTGCTGTTCTGAAGTGACTGCTAAACCTGCCGACTGAAACTCATTCAGGTACGGCAGAAGGGGTCTGACAGTGTGCAAAGACACAACAGATATCGACTCGGTAGGTGTAATTACGGGAAGTTTCCCGGCTGCTCCGGCGGTCGTTGAGTATTTATCGAGTTCTCGGATGAAATGATTAAGCGCTTTTCGTTGGCTGGATGATCGAGAAGGAATATCTGGCGGTGGAGGTGCCTCATCGACAACCTGATCTCGCGATAACGAGGAGGACAGCTGCCCCTGCTGCATGAGAGAGCGTTGAATAGATACCCACGCAGCGGGGTCTACAAACCCGCTTCGTTTCTTCTGCTGTCTCTTCTTAGGACACGCTGATAGCCCCTTGCTGTCGGCGACCTTCTCACTGTCCCCATTTTCTCGGGATACACCATGGGAGGAACGACCAACTGGCCCATTGCTGGTTCTCATGCAATCTGGTTCTCCACAGTGCCTTTCTTCCCTTGGAGCCTGGCCCTGGCCATATTTGGAGGACGTCACGATGGGGGGCAGCAAGGCCCCCCAGTAGGGGTAGGTCAAGAAACCGGACATCTGCATCAGGGAATCGCGGCCTCGGTATTTCTTCGTCTTCGCCGAAAACTTCGCCCTGGCGACGGGAAAACATCTACTGACACGGAATCCACGCTTTGGCCGGCCAACCCGACGCTGGTTTGGTTGCATGCTGGTGGCAGGTCCTCGCGACGGGTGTGCACCTGCGATAGCAGCTTGACGAGCCTGCTTTGGCTGTGGTTCTGCGGGCCTGGGCAATGGAGCCTCGGGATATCGACGAGGGCTTCCCTTCTAAGGGGGATTTGGCCCGGACATCATCTCTACGCCACTCTACCGTCGAAGAACCAAGAGAACGGAAAAGCGATGTTGGAAGTTGTATTAGCGTGAGTAGCGTTGCTCGAGGTTTGGCCGATGCGGGTGTTAATGCATGTGCAGGTCCTAGACTTCGAAGTCTTCAGAGGCGGGCATTTCGGGTCCTCTACGGCACCAAGGAAATTGCGCCGCTTCCGCGCCACTCATGGCCTGCTCCTTCCTCCTCCATTCCCTCTCGAATATCGCAACTCCCCAGCTTACCACTCATCCCGCATCAGGAGGCACAACCCTTCGCGGGCCGGCCTGGGAACGACTGCAGCCATTGAACGGCGGGAAGTAGCTCGTGTCTTCCTGGGTGCCCGATGGGATGGGATGGGATAGGGCCCACGAGGAGCTCTGCATAAGGACAGCGGCGGAGGCAACAAGCGACCGGCAAAGAGGAAGGCAAGCTGACGGGCGCCGGTCATGTATCCGGATGTTAACTGGCATGGGCCCGGCGCGAGCTCTGTACTGCCACGATGGGCGTTACCGGATGTCCCGGATTCCCGGGTTGGAGTAGACCTCCAACTGGCGGCGACCCTTGCGCAACAAGAACTCGATGGCAGCAAAGTCTCGCTTGTCAATTGGCCGGTTCTTGAGGAATTCCGATCTTCCCACTTGCATCAGCGTACATATCCGGCCGGTCGCGAACCCTCGATGCCTACCTTGCGAAGGACTCAAAGTGCGAACGGGTTGCCTTTATATGCCTTCAGTCGGACGGCTCCCATGATGACGTGTGAATTCTGATATTGGTGCATACCTCGGGTTTGGCGCGGCTTGCACGGAGACATTGTCTGTACAGCGACAGCACGTCCCTCTGTAGGCCTGACATGCGCATCTTGTCTATGGATGTTTGGACCTGCGGGGGAGACGGCACGGAAGGTGATGGGCGCAATGAGTCCAGTCACGCTTCCTCGGGTGGATGTACTGCTGCAGGCGCGTTGTCTATGTCCTCCATGAGAGGGCCCGTCCCAATGACCGCGCGCTTCGGTATCGTAATTGCCGGCTCGTTGCCAGCTGCCATGGGCAGGCAGAGCATCAGATCACCAAAATGCTGCCAGTAGGTACATCCCAAACGATCCATACTTACGTACCTACCTACCTGGTTAGCAGGCATAACACACCATTGGCCAATGTTTCACTTCATATTGCTTTGGGCTAAGAAACAGAGTAAGGGTACGGTAAGCTGACATGGACGGCGGCCTCGGAACAAGCGCGCTGGACCCCAGCTACCTAGACTGTACCAAGGCAAAACTCCCAGCATCGAAGGAGCCCCAGCTTCCGCTATCCATTTTCGTACATCCCTCCTATCGGTCGGGTAGTTCTCGGGCCTGGACATAGCCCGCGAGGGTCACCGGCTGCCCTACGCGGTGCTCCTGGGTATCCGGTTCCGTCCATTCGGCGAACCGCGCGAAGCCCACCTTCTCGAGCACGCGGACGCTGCCGACGTTGTCGACCTCGGCGTTGGCGTAGACACGCTCCCGGACGGCCCCGTTGTCGGTGCCGTCGCCCGCCAGTGTCGAGGCGGCCACGGCCATCTCGACGGCGGTCCGAGGCAGGGCCCACCAGGCGGCAAGGAGGGCAGCCAGGAATTCGGTTGCGTAGCCGCGGCCCCAGACCTCGCGGCGGAACTTGTAGCCGATTTCCGGCCAGCCCGCGTCGGCGGACGCAAGCGTGTGCACGCCACCTTCGCCGATCAGCTCGCCCGTCTCCGCCAGCTTCACCCCTTCGAGTCAGCACCTTCCGAGAGCCGATAGTCGCGGGGCCGGTTCGGGAGCCTCCATAGGCCAAACACGCTGGGAGCGTGACGGGGGGCTTCGTGCCGAATTCGTCACCAAGAAACATGAAAATTGCTTACGAATACACCAAGAAGGAAGGTCATGCCATCGTGCGGCGAAAGGAAGTGGTCTAACGCTTGCTGCGTCTCCTCATCGCTGCGGTCCGGCCGCCCCTGCCGCGTCCCCGCCATGGCCTCGGGTTGGAGCCGCAACTCTTGGAAGGACTTGAAGTCATCTTGCCGGAGCGGGCGCAGGATCAGCCGTTCCGTCGTAATGGGCGCGCGCTCCGAGTTGGCCGGGAGGGGCGTACTGGGGAGCGTCGTCTTCACCATCACCTTCTCGCGGGTCGGTAGAACAGCTGCCATCGTACGAGCTGGGAATTGGTCCATTCTATGAGCACTGAGTGAGGTGGCTCAGCGAAAACCTATGAAGGCAATACTTATACTGGCGCAATGATTGGTCTTTGTGCGCGGCAAGTGACTCATGCCGGCAACCACCAAAAGACGAAAGTAAACAGTCATTGTGGGCTCGAGGTCGTCATTCAGCTGAGCCTGTGGGGTTACTTGGGGGGATTGGTCACCACCTAAGTACCTATGAGACCATGACAAAGTCGAGCCCACGTTTTGACTGATGCCCGTTGGTAGATAATCCACTTCCCTATGTATCACCCCTGGCGCTCAACTTAGAGTATTGAATAGCACATGTCAAGACAAGGAGATGAGAAAAAAGTAGACGGTCCTCCAGGAACTGGCTGGCTCGAGAATTAATTACCTACCAGCTCCGCCTCAACACCCGGGCCACGATAGTACGTCTATCGCTTGAGCGTGCCATACAAATGAACAGGCCAAGTCTGCCTGGCACTTCTCAGGAGTCCCGGCCCCTTTTACTGCCTCAAGTAAGTGCAAACCGACTTCCCCCATCGGACCCCTCCTTTGTAGGTCCACATGCCAGGCGCATTTCCTGTTTTAAGCCCCTCGATCGCGTCTGCGAGTTGAGGCCCGAGCCCTTCCTCTTTGAGCTCAGCCAAAGGATATAGGTATGTTTTAAACGAGAATAAAATGGCCTTCGTCTTAGGCAGACGAGTCAGAGTCTGCAGCTCCATCCTGATACTGGTCTGTTCGCTCTCATTAGACGGCTCATCCGGTGATTTCCCGCGGCGGCTCGGCAAACGTACCTGGGAGATATCCACGTCCATATCTGCCTCAAAGGCGTCGCCTTCCTTGACGTGGTTCGAGCCGAGGTTGAAAAGCTCTTTGGCAGTCGTGACTGACCACTAGAGAACGTAAAAACGGTCAGGGGCTGCAAGATATCTCATACGGAGCGGGCCAGCACTAAAGTACGGAGTGGCTCACATTAACCCGTTTCACCGGTCTTCCCGCCTCCAACCGGCCAAAGAAGCGCTCCATGCTCGCCCCGATCTTCTCGTACGACGGGACCGGGCCGTGAATGTCTCGGAGCACCTTGCCGATCTTCTCGGCCGGGTCAAAGCCGGACGGAAAGCAACAGAGCATCGCTACGCACATGTGCCCCTCGGGCGTATCGTGGAGCAGGAAGAGGTCGTCCTCGATGGTTTCGCCAAGCATCCCCAGAGCGACTTTGGGATCCGGCGGCGGCTCCAGTGGCAGCGATCGATGCGTGACCCTGTTGTGGAAGGCCTTCTCGTCCTTTTCAAAGAGCGACGGGTACCGAGCCGGCAGGTAGTCTCCCAAAAGGAACGAGTACAGTTCTGCGACAGCGTCCCCCCCTGAAGGCAGGCAGCCCAACACATGATGGGCATGGTACTCCATGATTTTCTGTCTCATATGGAGCCTAGATAGATAGTTGCTATCAATTACGACGAGTTCCGAGGGGGCGGCCGATCGAAGAGCTGGACGTTATGTGAGAAAGACGCTTCGCAGATACGGGGTGCAGGATCTGACCCATAGTAATGTAGTAGATCGGCTTAAACGGTCTGATCCCTTGCGGTTTCGCTTTCTTCCAGTCGAATTCGTTCAACGGCTCGATCTTATGAGTAGGCAGCCCATCGAGCCTCCCGACCTCTTCGGTTGATCCATCACAGGCCTGTACGTTACTATCAACCCCGTTGTATCCGGACCACTAGGGACTGGCGCTGATAACCTACCCGTCGGACTGCGAGTCTTCGAATCGACCAGGCTACAAATGCAAGCAACCCTAGAGCGGCAAAGATACGGGTAGCCGGCGAATCCAGCATCTTGATCGTGATGGAAGCCATGCGAGGAATGTTGTTGTGGTCTTGGTGGGTTGACCCTGGGCTACTGAGTAGGTTACCTAAGTACCCAGAAAGATAAGCGTCCATGGCGCCGATCGCGGACGTGTCACGCTACCAGACAGGCAGCCTTGACCCCTCCGGGCAATTGCAGCCGGATGCGATCTGACACGAGTATTTACACAAGGATCTAGTTAAGTATGATGAGCTCGTCACGCGCATACAGTCTGGATGCCAAAGCAAGGTGCTTTCTTGGATCCACCCATATCAAGCCAAGAAACGTTCAGAAGAGGGGAGGGCAGTCAAGGGCAATGTCCGGGCGAGTAAGAGCATTTCCCCCCCTCGCCATAGATGACGTCTCCCAGTTTCTCAAATCACTCGGTCGGTTAGCGAGTAGCCAATGTAGGACGGGCCGACAATGTCACACCGAACAATCCTACACCAGGCGCCTGGTTTGTATTCTATAGTCTCTTTTCTTTCTAGCCTGTCTAGACGTGACGGGGCGGTCAACCAGTGCCGCTTATTGCGGTTATTCAGAACAATCCGGAAAGCAGAGATAGAGGCAACGGCTCGCCGCCATCGACCGTGATGCCCGACCTTTTGCGAATCTCTTCGACGCTCTTCTTGCGGGCCGGGTTGGGCTTAGGATTGTCAATCTTCAGCCACTCGCCGTTGAACGCGTTGATGAGCCATGTAGTCAGTTCTGCAACCTTGTTTAGCATCTATGCCCTCAACACAGCGCCTGGGGCAAATAGGGGCTTACTGTCATAGACAATGCGGTTCGCATTGTGAAAGTAGATGCCGTGGTCGCTGTCGGGGAACATGTGTAGATCGTAGTTTTCAACGCCCGCCAGATCCAGTTTGTCCAGCAGTGTCAAGGTGTTCTGCATGTGCACATTGTCATCCGAAATGCCGTGCATCACGAGGAAACGCACGTTGCTTCCCAAGGCGGTGGCGTTGCTGACGGCCGTGCGCGAGTACCCATCCTGGTTCATCTGCGGCGTCAACATGTAACGTTCCGTGTAAATGCTGTCGTAAAACCGCCAGTCGGTGACGGGGGCAACGGCCATGCCGTATCGGAATGTTTGGCCGGCGTCTTGCTCCAGTGTTTTCAGCGTATTGTAACCACCGAATGACCAGCCCCAGATGGCAATTCGCTTGGCATCGATGTATGCCTTCTTTGCCCAGATTTGAGCGGCAGCAATCTGGTCGTGCGACTCCCAGTGGCCGAGCTCCTTGCGTACACAGACGCGCGCTTTGCGGCCTTTGAAGCCAGTGCCACGGCCATCGACTGTCACGACGATGTAGCCCAGGTTAGCCGCTACAAAAGCCTGAAAGTCGACGGCAAAGGTCTTCTTGACCGACTGCGAGCCGGGTCCCGAGTATTGCTGGAACAAAACAGGGTATTTCTTCTTCTTGTCGAAGTGCGGTGGGCGACGCTCCAGGTAGTTGAGCTGAAAGCCGTCCACCTCGATGGTGCCGTATTTAAGTAGGGGTAGCTCATGCTTCTGGGCCTTCTTGACCAGCTCCTTGTTTTCCTCGATGATGGACTCATACCGATTTGGGTTGCTGGGAGTGCTGACGACCTTTTGCCAGGGAACCCTGGGCCCCTTGTTCGACAAAAGAGCGTAACCCGCGCTGGTCGAGAAGGACGCCTCATACCACCCTTCCACCGTCGTATCTACAATGGGCTTCAGATCCGTGCCATCGAGCTTGACGCTGTAGATATGACGCTGGATCGACGACTCTTTGGCGGCGCTGAAGTACACCAGGTTGTTCTTGAGGTCCACGGCCGAAGGGGCCTCGTCGACCTCCCAGTCCCCAGAGGTGAGCATGATGGGCTCGGGGTTATCCAGAGGGGTGAAGTAGGCAAGGTGATCGCCGTTATCGTAGATGACCTGGTCGATATAGCCGTCTTTGGCTCGTCCGTTGGCTGGGTCGGCCGGAATGTAGCGGGTGTTGTGGCCAATCTCAAACCAGCCACCGTCGATTTTACCGACATCAACTGTGCGGACCGTCTTTCCCGTGCGGTCAACGGCATCGACCAGGACAACACGCATAATGTCGCTGACCCTGTTCGTTTCCTTAATCACTACGTTGGTCCCGGCCCAGATGACTTCGGTAATGAGAAGGTCCTCGGGGGCGAAGCCTCCCGTGATGTTTACCGAGAACATGTCACCCTTTTTGAGGTCGTAGAAGAGAAGGTCGACGAAGGGGTTCGGCGAGCCGGCTTTGGGGTACTTGATCTGGCGCACTTCTGGGTAGTTCTCCTCACCCTCTGGGGGTTTAGTGCCGCTTGGTCGCTCGATGAAATATTGGACGGGGTATTCCGGCACCAACGTCTCATTGGTACGAAGGAAGGCCAGGTACTCTCCATTCTCTGACCACCATGTAGCACTGTTCCCAGTGAAGACCTCTTCCTCGTACACCCAATCGGGAATTCCGTAGAAAAATTCGGGGCCGCCATCCGTGGTTACCTGCGCCACGTCCTCGCTGTCGAGCCGGCGGATGAACAGGTTGTTACCGGCGGTATATGAGACAGCATTGCTCTTGGGACTCCATTGGGCCAGTTGGACGCGGAGGTTGGGGTCCTTTGGATCCAGGGGTGCTGCACTCTGGGTAGCGACATCGAACACCCAGTATATGGCAGTGAAAGAGTGCCTCCAGTTGCTCTTGGTGCTTGTGGCGAGCAGGACCTTCTTCAGGTCAGGACTCGGCCACAGCTTATCAGGGGTCATCGGTTTGCCCTTGTAGGAGAATACGTTGCTGCGCATCAATGAGAGGGTACTTGCAACCTCGGCCCCGGCCTTGGTCTGCTCGGCATTTTGGCTGCGCACGTCTTCGACCACGAGGTAGTCTTTCCCGTGGGCGCCTTGTTCCAGTAACAGACCATCTTCTCCGTTCGCACCGGCAATCCAGCTTATGGCGTGGCTCTGCGCGTACCAGTAGCCCTCTTGTATCTGATCCATGGTGATCTTCTTGCCGGAGCCGCGGGCGCTGGTGGCCTCGGGGTCGTGCTCCTTGGCGGAGGAGTGCTGGTACGACTTGGTCGAGACGTAGGTAAGCAGCCCGATGCCCCAAGCGGCCACGAAAAGGGCAGCCAGCACGATAAGCACCCGCTTCATCTTTCGGTCCATGGCAATTCCCTTTCCGCCGCCCGCGGCGGATGCCAGAAACGCCTCTCGCTCGTCGTCGCCAGCATCTTCGAGAGGGTCTTCGTCGGCGAGGCCGGGGCCGTCGTGGTGTCCGTGGAGCTTTTCACGCTCACTGATACGCTCGAAGACGAGGCTTGTTGTCGATACCGACGACAGCGAGTCGTGCGACGGCCTCGGGGACGTCGAATCGGCTGCCGCTGCTGCTTCATCAGCATCACCGCCCTCTGAAGGAGCGGCCCTACGTCTCTCGGCTCGCTCGGGCCAGGGGCGGTTCCATACCCATTGCTACTTCTTGGATCGCGTCTTAGGTCACTTCTCGTCGCGCGCCAGGCATGATAAGTTGCAGCTGTGCAACGTCCGCCTCTAAAATGGGTAAAAGAAAGCCGATGCCCACCTACGTGACAGCGTGGCCGTCGATCAAAGGGCAGTCCGAGACACGGGGCGGCAGTGCAGTCATCATACGCAATAGCGCTTATCGAGTTATCAGCTTATCGGTTTATCCGATCGTTGCATTGCGCCTTTCCAGGTTCTTGGCGTTGGGGGGAGAGATTCCGGGGCAGGGGCTGAGGGGCAAGAACCACCTTATTAGTGGTGAAGGGGTCGAGGGGTCTGGTGGAATCCATCGATGCCGTCTCGCTACCGCCAAGGGGGCTAGATTGGCGGCGGCGATGGATATAGATCTAGTGCGCAAATGGCTGTACGGCGTATTCATCTGCACCGGATGATCCCAGCGCATGCTTCCTTGCTACGGCGCATCCTTTCTTCTCGAGTGGTGCGCAGAAGGCATCGAGTGGGTATGTTGCCAGCACGATGCGTGGGAAATGCCCACACCAGCATGTTCCGCTGGTTGTGGCAGGCGCTCTGTGAAAGCTGACTGTCCATTGCTTCAAGGGTTTATTCGTAGGTGGCCTAGGTACCTGCTCTCTTGCTTACTCATCTTGTAGTACAGCTACTTGCAGACGCTAGTACATATTTGGTTTTACGAGCAGCCCGTGAATCGAGGTAGGCACTTTGAACGGTGGAAAGCCCCAAGTACCCAAGTCAACGGAAGGCAAAGTTGGAAGCCGTGCTTCTAGACGTGCTGGAGGCAGTGGAGGCTTCAGGTTGGTTGGACCTGCAACGCTCGACCCCGGGCTGCGGATGGGCAGGTTCGTCTGGTGGGCACTCCTGTCTTGGCTGCATTGACCGCGCCGTTCGGCGTGGCTCCCGAATTCCATGGTCGGGAATGCTCGCCGTACACCGTGGGAACAAAGTGGCCCGCCCAGGACCAGCAGCGTAACAACGGCGCCCTCCGATAGGGCCGTGCCATTATAGATGCAGCGTCGTTTGCTTTTCGCATCCTACGCCACGGCGGCATGGCCACGATGCCCCATGACCAGGGCGCGCATGCGGGAGATGAGCCCAGCCAGGTTTACGAGCCCAGCGTTGCACGGCGTTGCTTTGGGCGCTCGCCTGGAATACCACTCTGGGCCGGCAGCATGCCAGCTCAGCCCAGCCTTGACTGCAAGCTTGGGCTGCCCGCCGGAGCTGACGTTGCTCTTGCAGCTCCGAGCGTCGTTTACGAGATGCACAGCAAGCAGCCCTTGGCAACGCGGAAGGCGGCCAGCTGGTTCGGTGCAGGGTGGTGCGCAATCAATAATAAGCCGCAGGAGGCTCACAGGCTCACCGTTCGGGGAAGCACGCCAGCCAACACGCACTCACAAACACCCATCGCCAACTCCACCGTCTCCCGGGTGGATGGGTGGGTGGACTGGGCAACGGATCTCAACATGCCCCTTGCCTGCTGGCGCCTCCCCTTCCCTCCCAAGGCCAAGGCCGCCGGGCGCCTCAAGTGCCGCGCAGCGCCTCCCGCCAGCTTGGCAACGGGAATCGACGCTGGATCCCCTCTAGTCAGGCCCTCGCCCCAGCGTCTCGAGCAGGCCGGCTAGCGCTCGCTACTGTGCGCTTGTGCCGCAGCCATATTACCAGGGGGCGGTCTTGGGGTATGCCATGCGCAAAGACGGCCTGCCCACAGGCCTGCAAGTGGTCGCTGGCCGTCCTAGGTATGCGTTCTTATTCGAAGCTGACGACAGGGTCGCCCTCTTGGCCTCATCTACGTGCACAGCTCTTTTTCTTCCTTCCCAAAACAGCCGTTCTGCATGGCCAAGTCCTCGTGTTGCCCTCGGCTCCGCTTCCCGTCGGCCTCGACCGAATAGTGGGCAGATGGCCTTCCGTGGCCCTGGACCTCCTGGGCATGCATCATCGCCATGTCCAGACCCTATATAACAAGTCGGCATCTCGCCATCCTGGGTCTCTTGTTCCCCAGTGGCAATGCTCTGTGCCTTTTGCTGTCCCCACACTCGCTTGCTGTAGCTCAGGCTGCACACACCACGACCGACACTCCATAAGGCTCACTCGTTCCGCCAGCCATGGTTTCCATCTGGGCCAGGGGCTTCCTGGCCGCTCTCAGCGCCAGTGTAGCCAGTGCCGCTTGCAGTTCGAATCTCGTAATCGATAATTTTGCACGGCAATCCACCAACACCAACAACCTCGGCGGCTGGACAAGTGGTGAGACACGACCGCCCTCCTCCCCCCTCCCCCTATGGCTACTAGGCAGCATGTGCTGACGAGATGCGCCCTCAAAGATGACGGCTCCATGAGATCTCTCACGGCCAGTGGCAACTCCATCACCTTCACTCCCAAAGAAGACCAGAGCTCGTACTTCTACGAGACTTTTGAGTGCCAGCGAGCTTCGAGCGAGGGCTACAATGCCCTTTCCTTCTCCATCCAGGGCCCCAAGGATGCATCAGTCATGGTCGAGATCCAGACAAAGTCATCGTGCTCCGCCACGGGCTACTCGAGCGTATGGCACTTGCTCGAGGGACTCACCGGCTCCAAGCAGACCGTCACAATCCCCTTCACATCCTGGCCGGGGGCCAACAGTGATGCCGTCACTGGATTGGTTTGGTCCACCTACTCCAAGAGGGAGGTCAGCTGGGAGCTTGGTAACATCCAGTTTGTCTGCAGCGCAGCTGGCTCGCCTACCACCGGCCCTACAAGCACCGCCCCAGCCCCTACCGGCACTTGCTCCAAGAATCTGTTGATTGATGATTGGGAGTCGCAGTCTCGTCTGACCTTCCTCTACTACAACGCCATGATCCTGCCTTCCTCGGACGATGGCACCATGCGATCGGTCGTGGTTGGTACAGACAACCGCGTTACTTTGACGCCCACCGGCACCGACTCGTACTTCTACAGCCAGGTGGGCTGTGTCAACGCCCAGAACCTTTACGGCGGCATCTCGCTGGCCATCAAGGCGCCCCGCGGCACGAAGCTCGGGGTCCAGCTCAGCTCGCCGGCCAGGTGTGGTGATACCGAAGACAAGATCAACGCCTACCAGAGCTCGGACGAGCTTGGCTGGACTTTCGATGGAACCGAGAAGCTCTACAGCATCCCGTTTTCCAAGTATCCCACGCTCGATATCACCAAGATTCGGACGGTCTTCTTCGGCAGTCTTAGCAATGCCGTCACGTTCGGTCCCATGTCCTTCTACTGTGGAAGCACGCCGTCGGCCTATGTCGTCCCGCCCCGTACCCCGCCCACCTCGCCTACGTCTACTGTTCCGGCTCCTGCAGGCACCGCCTCCGCCTTGGTCATCGACGAGTTTGCCTCGTCCGGCGCCAATGCACTCGGCTTCTGGCACGGTGGTGACGAGGGCATGTCCCTCACCTGGGGCCGGAAGCAGCTCACTATCAAGTCGTCGGATGCCGATTACGCCTTCTACACCCAGGTCTCGGGCGATTCCTGCCAGGACATGACTAAGTACGATGGATCCTATCTCCACATCTCGTACAGTGGCAGCAACAAGTTCTCCATCTCGATGATCCAGCACAACTCGCAGTGCAACCCGGAGGTTGCTCCTTACCCCGAGACGTGGGACTCCCTCGAGGCCGCACGTTACTCGTCCGGAAGCGATATCTACATCCCCATGTCGCACTTCAACATCAAGCGCTCCCGGTCCGTCGGCTTCGCCCTTCGTGGTTTCTATAGCACCGACTCTGTGGTGCTGAAGAAGATCGAGATCGTCCCCACAATCCCCGGCTCGACTAAGATCCCGGCTAAGCTGCCGAGCGGTAACTTCGTCTTTTCCTGCAAGCGCCCCAACTCTTTCGCCTTTGCCATTGACGACGGCGACCCAAAGTTCTCCCAGGAGGTTCTGCGCGTAATCAAGGAGGAGGACATCAAGGTTACCTTCTTCACCGTCGGCGCCCCGCTCGAGGATGCGAGCACAAACCTAACCAACGTGTATAATGAGATGTTGGCCGACGGCCACCAAATCGCACTGCACTCGTTTACCCACCCCAAGATGGAGGGTCTGCCCAGCATCGAGGCCATCGACTGGGAGTACAAGAGCGACATTGATGCGGTCAAGAAGGCCTTCAACGGGCTTCACACGCCCTACTTCCGGGCGCCCTTTGGTACCGAGGGTGCCCGTATGCGGCAGCGCCTGGCCGTGGCCCTCGACGACCCCTCGCCCTACATCGTTCAGTGGAGCGTCGACGTCGAGGACTGGCTCTGGGCCACGGGGCCTACGCCCGAGAAGCAGCTCGAGGCGTTCCGCCGCGACGTCGAGAAGGGCGGCGACTTGGTCGTTATGCACTACCTCTACGAGTCGACCGTCAGCTACCTGCAGGAGTTCATCAAGATTGCCAAATCCACCGGCAAGCAGCTCATGCGTGTGGACCAGTGTATGGAGGATCCGAACGCCCCTCCCCTGTAGCCGGGGCGATGGAGTGTCTGTCGCAGTAGTCGCACGAGAGCACAATGCTGAGAGGCGAATGCAAAAGTCATGGGTCTATAGTAATAACTTAATGAGAAAATAATTAAGTTAATCTGATTTTCGGCTCAATGTGCTGTCAACCGGCCTAGACAGATGGGATCTTGAGGCCAACATGGGTGGTCGACCCTACTTTGACTGTGTAGAGAGTACGTAACTAACACGCTCCCTGCATAGCCGGTGCCTTCCATGTGCCCCATCGTGCGCGTATCGTACAATCCAGTGTGCAGGAAATAGACTTTGTCAGCAATGCTGTATTTTCTCCCAAGCATTCCTGGCTGCGTTGGCGATAGCAGTCGGGCGAATGGGTAGAGAGGCGCGCCCTTTGGGGGCAAAACAATAGGGGCAGAAACATAGGCAGACTCATCCGCCGCCGCGTGCTCATGTTGGTTCTTGACCTCCGTTTCTTGCAGCCTAAGCTGAGGTATTCAACGCAGGTGCTTTTATTATAGATTTGGGGGTTATGCGTGGGCGTGATCGTTACTGACTACCTTTCCTGCGTCTGACTCCTTTTTGGTAAGTAGGGCACCGACGACCTCCGCTCCTGATATTGATATCTCAACACAAGTAGATACAAGACAGATGCGACCTGGCGATTGTGGCCCGACCAGCAACCGTTCGCCAGTTGCGTGAGGACGGCGGCGCCGGAGGATAGATGGTCTATGAGGTTGTATGCGGTGTAATGTCGCAATCTGTGCAAGATGAAACTGTGACGCGGTAACGGATGAGACCGAGATTCCAATGCCCATAGCAGCGGGCTGGGAGTGAGACAAAATGCAGTAGAAGGCGGGGGGGTTTGGCGAGGAGGGGAGGGCAGTGTCACGATCCCGTCCCTGGTGGGTTTGAGACATGCTATCCAGGCGAAGGCGGCCACGCGTCGGGTACCGGTTGGCGGCGGCTTCCGTCTCTGGTTCTCCGAGCGGCGTCCCGTCGTCTGTGGGCGCTGCCGTCGCCGTCATGGGGCCCAGGAGGCCGGCGCGCGACGGCAGGTCCAAGGCTGGGAGGAGGAGGGGACAGGCGGCGGGTTGCAAGCCTGCGCAGAACGGGGCATTGCGCCGGGCTGGGAGGCGAGCCACCCCGCGCGGCGCACAGCGACGGAAGAATGCTCGGGGAGACGCCGGGCTCTTTGGCTTTGGCCCCTCTCCTGCGCTTCCTCTCCCGACTAGTCCGAGTGCCCTCCCCAGGTTTCGTCCTGGTGCTCTTCTGAAGATGCGTTCGTGTTCTCGGTCGAGCTCTGTTTCGAGTTCCCCTCGTCCTTTCCCCCCCCTTCCGATGACTCTTCGGTCGCCGCGTCCGAGTTTCTCCACGACCCATGGAACATGTGGCGGATGAGAGCGGCTTCGGGGATCGTCCCGTCCGACGTCGAGTTGGAGTGCATTTGCCCCATGCCGAATCCGTCGATGGGGAGTACGAGGATGTCGCCGTAGAGCCTCGGTTCCGTCATGCCGGAGAGGTTGAGCAAATCCGTGACGTTGCCGTCTACCATCTGTATCTGTTCGAACACGGCATCGGTCCACGACGCGGGGCCCGTAGAGTTCATGACCTCAAAACTCGTGGCATGGAGACGGTCCAAAGTGGTGTTGTGGGTGGCTACAATATCCTGCAAAGAGTCGATAGCCCGTTGCACCATGCTGGAGAACAGGCGGTGGCCAGGCACCGCTGCAATAGTCCACTGGCAGAACTGCATCATGCGGAATCAGTGCCAAGTCCCCCGTCTTTGCGCCCGCATCCCGGGGCAAGGTCCTCTTACCTGTACGTCGTGAGGGATGTCGCTCCAGTTAGGCCCATCTAGCTTGTCGAATTCCAGACCGACAACGACCCGCGTGCGATTCCTGTACTGTTTGGGTATCCACTTGTCGATTGGCTTGAGGCACACAGTGTCGGTGTCGGCATACACGCCGCCTTTGATATAGAGAAGAAGATAGCGTAGCATGTCGGACTTGAGACCAGGGTTCTGCAAGGCGTCGTACGTCTCGAGAATGCTTGAGTTCCCAGCGAAATGGGCCTTCACAAAGTCATCGGCTCCTTCGGAACCGACGAGGGTGTAGAGATAGTCTGGGTTCTGGGCGAGCCACGAGGCCGTGTCTCCGAGTGTTCCGGGGTCGATGGTCGCGAATTGCCCCTGGTCGTCTTTCTTTGTGAGGAAAATCTGCCATATATCGGTGGGTATCAGGTGGTCCTTGAGCCGGTGGTCTACCACTGGCGACTTTTCTCGGTGAGAGGAGGTGATTCTGTAGTCGGCGACGCGCGGAAGGCTGGTTCGCTGGTAGAGGAGGACTAGGGCCGTCACGAAGACGGTCGCCCATACCACCATCAGGGCCTCCCTCTTCCCCCTCTTCAGGAAGAATGAAGCAGACATATTGAACCGCACGAGATGCCAGAGGCCGGTGCAGAGATGAGTCGGTGATGTTCCCGGTTGGGGAAATCTTTTCCTCTTTGGCAGAGTTGAGGAACGACTTGGGGCCTACTAGGCTGGGTGTGAAGGTCCCTCAGCCCCTGGAGCTGAGGGACTTGGGACCGTATAAAGTACCAACGCGAAGTTGGGCAGGACGAGCACTTGGTCGTACGTTCTGTGTGTCTGGTGGGACTTTCTCAATACCACAGCGGGCCGCAGCAGCGGAAATATGAATAATTACCAGAGTTACTGATCATCAAAGGTTCTGACTTTGCATATACGAGGGAATAGTATTTATAAGTTATTACATTTATAAGGAATTTACATATTGAAGAGTATCCTCACCTCGATGTCAGAAAGCTACATGAAAATACATAACATAAGGATATTAAGGTTTACTCTTTGAATTTTTTTTTCATCTCCTATAAGAACGTTTTGCTTTATTCGCGTTTACTCTTTCACTCCGGTCAATATTTATTTCTTTATTATTTCTTAAGTGGTTTAAGGACGGCCTCTTTTCGACGTTTTTACCTTTATTCAACATTTACATTTCGTAATTAAGATAAAAGAAGCTATATGAACGTCCGAGGAAATGCGCGTTAGTCATTCAGGAGCCATCTGATGACGAGTGGTGCCCATCAGCGGCTTATATCGAAACCTTGCTCACTCTGTTGTATCTAGTCGGGTCCGGGCCAGCCGTCCAGGGAAGGACCATGGGTCCCGAGATATACAGAGCGGCCCAGCCGAAATGCTTTGCGGGCGCAGTGTCGGCATTTTCATGCTTCCCTCGTCCCTTGTTGTTTAGTATCAGACAGGGTCAGGGCGGACATGGAGATTGACGCTCCGCCGGGGTTAGTGGTGGCTATCGAAACGACATTCCTTCGACTTTCGACTGGGCGCACTGCAAGGGAGTTCTGGCCGCTCTCTGTATTTGTTTTGCCTCGGAGCGGTATACGATTATGGTGGACATTCAAGCCCGTATAGGCGAGTGTAGCTGGGGTCATGGGATGTACTGTGGTGTGGCAGTGAGTTACTAGCGCAGCAACAAGCACAACGCTCGCGTCGGCCGCGCAACTTTCAGCTGCCCCTCTCCCTGGGGTCCCATAAGCGATGCTTTGTTCGGCGGAAAGGCTCGTAGGATGGGGAGAAAGAGAGGTGCGAGTGCGTGTGGCCACGTGGAGGACGAGGCGTCGGAGGCACAGGCATGCGACGCAAAGTTGGCTAGTAGGCACATGGCCCCAAACAAGCTGGCGTCCGACCCATGCTTGAACGAGTCGCGCTTCTCCATGGTTGTAGTTGGGTGATAAGAAATGCCCGGGGCGTAGGGTTGCCGAGCTGAAGCGATGCTACGGCCAAAGAGCGGGAAGCCGGCAGGCATCCTTTCCTTGCTCGCTGGGTCGAGACCGAGTCCAAAATACCATGATGGGGGTGGCGGCTGCTGCGGCGGCTCGTCACGTCTTCACGAACGGACAGATTGGTTCCTTCGCTGTGAGATGCGATGCCTCTCCGGCCCTCGTCCCAACGCGGGGGCCCTTCTCGTTCTCTCGACGTACGCGGCTCGGGTCCCACGGAAGTAGGTAGGCCCATAATGTGCTCCGTACCTACGCCGCACACCCCATGTCTTGTCTCGGGTGGCATGTGTACTTTGGAAGTTTCCGGGGCCTCAACGCATTTGTGCCCTTGCTGGTGTGTCGCTTATTTGCCAGCTGTTTACCGAAAATCCTCAGCTTGCTTTCCCCACCCGCGGGCATGTTGTGAACAACCGGACTGCGCATAGCCCGGCTTCGATCCGTCCCATCTTCTCCTCCGGGTTGTCTCGGCGCTGCCGCACGGAAAGACCCGTCGCAACCCAGCAGGGTTAGAGGCCAGGGAAGCAGGAAACGACGCCGGGTCGGACTCGACACAGGTGCGCGTTTCCAATTTGCTCGTCGCACCAGTACGGAGACACGATCATCATTGGACCCCCCGGGTGTCTTATTCGTGTTTCGCTCTCGACGGTCGCCAGCGCACGAGCGCGGCATCTGCAACCAATGCTCACTCATAGTACAAAAGCTGAAGTGCCTCGTCAGCAGCCAAGCGGTTCTGGCCCTTGCATGGATCTGATCTTGCGTTCTTGGCGCATCCCTGGCAGGTGATTAGGCTTTTAACGATTCCGCAACAATCAAACCTTCATTTCTATTAGTACATATGTGCATAAGTACATCAGCAACCAACCCCGCATTTACACCTCGCCGGCGGCCTTGGGGGGTTTTGGCTAGGTACCCCATGTACGTCTTCTTGCCTTCCAGTCTCCCACGCATTCACCCCCGGTGCTGCGACCCGACCTGGTGGTTTGTGGGGTCAGCCCATCCAAGACGCGGGGGGGCCACAAAGCCTCGTTGCTTCATCGTAGGGCTCGTAACAGCCGTCCGTCATCTGCATCGATAACGAAATGCTTCATTTTGGTCTTGTTTCCGAGGCCCTCGACTCGGCTCTGATACCTTCTCTCGGCCCGTTTCGCTTCGTCCGTCTGCCTTTGCTGCGTGGCGACAACGGCACGCTGCTGGGCCAGCGGAAGCCGCGCGATACTTTGCCGATCACTCTCCTTGAGGTTGGCAAGCCGCATGGTCATCTTATTCTCTCGTTTCTCCCTCCGGGCGACGGCCTGGCTCCGCTCGCCGCTCCCGGCTCCCCAGGAAAGCTCGGCGGCCGGGCTTGCTGTCGGAGGGGAAGCGGTTGGGTTAGAAGCAGCGGCGTCATCGAGCGGTAGGTGTGCAGATGCAGCACGCGGGCCGTCCCTGCTTCTTTTCCGCAGCGCAGAGCGATGCGAAATGATGCGGCCCGATGATAGCCTGAGGGAGCTGTCGTCTGGCTGCACGGGACGCTCCCGGGGGTTGCCCCCGGTCTTGGCACATGTGCCGTCCGCTTCCTCTTCCTCGTCGCCGTCATTCTCCGGTTCGCTAAAGTCGTAAAAGTCGGCAAATTCAGAGTTCCTGCCGTGGGGGTCAAACCGGCAATGGCCTTTGCCAAGCATATCTACCGCGTCCGTCAGCTTGCCGCCCCGTGGTCCCAGTGGCGAGTCTCGACTTACGCTGTTGTGCGGCGTGCGGGGATCGGCGTTGCGTGCCGCAACAGATACACTCGCTGTAACCGAAGATGACAAGATGCAGATAGTCGAAAAGTGGCTCGAGCTGGACTAGAAGTTTCTTCTGGTCTGGTATGAAGAGCCCGTGGGCAGTCTGCATGTGAAGGGTGCTGGCGCCAAAGTCCTGGGACATCTGGTTGCAGAAGAGGCACCGTGATGGCTGAAACTGGGGACGAGTGTACTCGGATCCTGCCGGTGGATTCTTCCCCGGACAAACATCTGTTGCGCTACTGGTGCTGCTTCCTGTAGTAGTCCCGTCCATGCTGTCGGTGTTGATGGCGAAGAAGGGGTGTGGCGGTGCGGACAGCAGAGGCCGTGTCGCTTCGATCGGGTATTGCTTGGGTCTCTGGATCGCTCGATACTCTGGGTTGATCTATATGCTCACGCCGACCAAGACACGCTGCCCCTAGGACTACTTATACACGTTCACATCCTATCGCTGGTGTTCCTGAATATGCACTGGGGGCTGCGATGCACCACGGCCCGGATTGGTTTGCCTATACCGTGGTCCTTGGTAGGGTGGTGCTGATTGGTTCATGGCAATGAATGGCAGGATATGAGTCAAAGGACCTACAGTTGAAGTCGGGCCTGCGGGGCGAAGGCGCGACAAGCGCTGGAAATGATACGCTGGCGACCGATGGCGCCAGATGATTCATTCTGATCCACGGAGCTACCAATCCATCCCTCACCAAGGCCGTGCTCCCCAGTCCGTGGGCTTTCCAGCGACAGGATCATCACCTCCCACTCTCGACCAGTGCGCCCATCGATCAATTCGTTCTTGATCGGCCTCGAGAGGTCCCGCTCGGGCAGTCGCCCGCCTGGGCAGTCGGCAAAAGCGATGCCGCCAACCTGAGGACCGCCCGAATCTGAGCTGTAATACTGGAACAATGAATCTCTTCCTCTTCCGTCGCCCAGGCTCTGGCCCCTGGCGACGGGGAACACCGATGGGGATTCGCGACCTATCGGCTTCTCCTGGATTGCCACCGTATTCTGCCTGTACTGAAAATCGGAATCTTCTGGAGGCCATCGCGTCCTAACCGGGCCCGAGCAGCTTCCCGCATCCAAAGGGCCCGTGGCCAGCATTCATGGCAAGCCTACATCAGCAGCCCCATTTAGCCACAGCCCCATGCGGCGTTGATATATCCGCCCATTGGGTGAGACTCGGGTTCCATCGCAATGCCCTTTTGGTTCACCCACCTAATAAGACGTCTTGGTTCCGGGGCATGGCAGCTGGCCACTATTTCGCTTCTCTGTATGTCCCATGCATGCTTGTGGTCGATCCTGGCGATGGAAACGTACGCGTATAAAACGCGAATCCCAGCAAATGGACCAGACTGCCATGTCTTTCTCACCACAGCGCATCTTCTGATAGCCGCTGTCCGGTGGCCGTACACAGCTTCACATGGCCTGGTTCCGCTGGGCCTTTTGGCTCCTCTGCTTCGGCGTGGCTCGTGTGCTTTCGAATCCGAACTGTCCAATCCAGGATGCTGAGTACCCAAAGCCACGCCAGCTGAGCGAAAGCCCCGTATGGAAAGCGGCGATGCAGAACCTGTCGGCTACCTTTGATGCCGTTGATGCGACTGCCGCCAATTACTCGTGTAGGTGTGCATTCACATCGCATACTCTCGCGGTTTGCTGCTGTGGCCACTCGCGCCAGGCATCCCCAATCATCGCGTTGCCTTTGTTTCTGACTACATGGTGGCCCAGACTCGGTACAGATTTTCTCGGCCAATCCAGGGCCGTCTACCCTCTTTGATAGGCACCACACCGCATGGAATTTGCCCTCAAATACCACCGGGGTTAAGAAAGTGGACGTCAACACTGTCTACCGCATCGGCAGTGTAACCAAGGTCTTTACAACCCTGGCCTTCCTCGCCGAAGCAGGTGACAAGCACTTCAACTGTCCCATTACCGACTTCATCCCGGAACTTGCGGCCATGGGCCAGTCGAAGGACGGATTGCGGTCTGTGGACTGGGAGGATATTAGCATCGAGTCTCTCATGGCGCAGGTAGGCCCTCGCTGTTCCGGCGACGTCCAGGTCTGTTTTGCTGACAGAAAGTGGGTGGTAGATGTCCGGGTTAGGCCGTGACTGTGAGTATACTTCCGACCAATGGTGAACACGGACTTACCATTATGCTAGACCTTCTTCTTGGTGAACTTATTGGGGCTATCGGCACGGAGCGCGCAGTCGAATTGGGATTCCCGCCCCTGGACGCTAGTCAGATACCCGAATGCGGAGCGAGTCGGCTATGTAACCGCAAACGTAAGTACCTGCGCCCACTCGGTTGTATTCCATGCTCGTCAAGACTCACGCAACGGTCCCAGAATTCTTCAAGGGAATGGAGACGATTTACCCATCATTTGCCCCGTGGAAGACGCCGGCGTATTCCAACATCGCATTCCAGCTGCTGGCCTACGCCTTAGAAAATATCACTGGCCGTAATTTCACAGCTTCCCTCAACGATAAGGTGCTTGGCCCCCTGAATTTGAAGAACACGTATTACAACAACCCACCTCAATCCGTCGGTATAATCCCCCGAGATGTTGGCCGAACCAGTTGGCTGGCGTACCTCGGAGACGAAAGCCCGTGGGTAGTTTGCTCTCCGTCATAAACTAAGGAGGCAACTTTGAAGCTCACTTTTTCCCCAGCTCCGGTAACATGTTTGCATCGACAGGAGACCTCTCCACTCTCGGAATGGCCATTCTGAACTCTACGATCCTCAAGCCCGCTCTCACACGCCGCTGGTTGAAACCTGTTTCGTTCTCTTCCGACTTTGCGGCGGCTGTCGGCATGCCATGGGGATTGCGGCGGCTCCGCATAGGAGAAAGTAGCAACCCGCACCGCACTGTGACGGCTTTCACAAAAGCCGGGGGCGTTGGAGACTACTCATCACTCCTGTCCATCCTGCCGGAGTTTAACATCGGTATAACGGTGATGGTTGCGGGTGCAGACACAGCAGGTGTCGCCTGGAGCATAGCTGATTATCTGGGCGCGGTGCTGCTGCCCAGCTTTGACGCGGCCTCGCGCGACGACGCCAACTCTCGATTCAGCGGCACGTACCAGGTGAACCCGGCCAGCAACCTGAACTCGACCCTCGTTCTCGACACGGACCCGGCCCGGCCGGGCCTTGGCGTCGCCACTTGGCTAAGCAACGGAACCAACATGATCCCCACGGCCCTGGCCCTGCAAACGGGGTTGGCGGTAGCCTCGGACCCCGGAGCAGACAACTCGACGGCGATGCCCACGGCGCGGCTCTATTACACGGGCCTGCAATCTTCCACTGCCGACGGAGGGGTTTTGCAGTCGTTCAGGGCTGTCTTCGAGGCCATCGACCCGGCCACGAACCCTGGCACCCCGGGGAACAAATTCTCCACTGACTGCGGAACCTGGGTTGACTATACCAGCGTCACCTATGCCGGCTTGCCACTTGATGCCTTCCTCTTCGAGTCGGACGCGTCCGGCAACGTCCTGAGTGTCAGGAATTTGGCACTGAACGTCACTTTGCAGAAAGTCAAGTAAAGCGGACTCCAAGCTTGGAAAATGAGAAGCAGGCCCGTCGGCTTCTTTCTCGGGTTTCCAATATTGGATATCATGAGTACCAGGCTAGCATGGGTTCTGTGCCGTGTTCACCGCGCTCTAGCTGCTTCTACTCGACCATTCGGGTGTCCCGGACCCGTGACTGCCATGTCCGGTGCGCTTCAGGGTCTTTGATGAGCTCCTGCATGCTGACAATGAAGGGTTTCCCGGGGCCCTTGAAAGTCAGGCCGGACTGCAAACACAGCCGTGCGTACTTGACAGCTTGGACAGCGTTTCCGATGCCGTTCCACTCAATGGCTGCCCGGTAGTACGCTTCCTGCAGCCTTCCTTCCAGGCCCTCCAGCTGGTACAGTTGGACGAGGAGTTCCGCCTTGTCGGGCGTGGCGGTCGAGGCGGCAGAGTAATCATCCAGTTCGGACCATCTTTTGTTCCTCGGGTTAGCTTCTCATTCCTACACACGGAAAATAGGGGTCGTAAAGACCAGAGGAGAAGCTGGCGCAAATTTGGATCGGGGTGGCTTCAAGGGGCAAGGACACGTACAGCTTTTTGACCTGTGCAATCCTGCCATCAGACTCCTCCACTAGATGGCTCTCTGCCGTGCACAGCCGACAAGAGCACTGGAATCCCCAATACTCATGGAGTTGCCTCTGCCGTGCCTTGCTCTCCTGGAAACCACTTTATCACAAGTCAGTTCCAGTAATCCCACAAAGAAAAGGGGGGAACTCCTGGCGCATCTTACTCAATGTACGAAACAGTGAGCTCTTCTCCCGGCATGATGTCTCTCACAGCATGCACCCTCTGTGTGAGAGTCGCAGGGTCAAAATAGTAGGCACAGTTTGGTCGGCACTCGTGGTTGAGCCGCGATACTATTTCCGCGTAGGGTCAGTACAGCGTCGGCGGCCCCGAGGGAAGGGGGGGAGGGGGTCCTGGGCGTCGGTGCACGCACTCTCGGTAAACACGGCATGGAAATCGGGCCCGCTGTCGATGCGGGTGCGGAAGCGGTTGACGCCAAAAATGTTGCGCACCCTCTCGCTGTGGCTGCGGACGCGGGAGTGGGTGGTGAGGTTGAGGTAGCGCGCGCGATGCGGAGGCGGCAGGGCGGCGACGGCGTCGCCGAGCACGTCGCCCATCTCGTCGTCCCCCATGGCCTGCAGGGCCCGGCCGTCGACCATGACGGCCGGCGTGCGCGCCATCACCAGCTGGCCGGCGCGGATCGGCCCCGAGGCGACGAGGCCCACCCCTTTCCCGGGCATCTCGGCCTCGGCGTACGGCTTGGCGCCGGACCGGGCCGGGGCGCGGGTCGGCTCCGCATCGTCCGACAGCTGCCCCGAGGCCAGGCTCGCGATCCGCTCGAGGGTGGTGATGAGCGAGACCCCCTCGCCGCCGCCAAAGGACTGCTTCGTAAAGCCACAGAACTTGTCCTCGCCAGACCCGTGGCAAACGCTCCCGCGCTGCCAGGAAGCGGGCACGCTCGGCCGCACGTCCTGCAGGGGCCGGCTCTGGTTGGCTCCGGACTCGTCCAGCGAGCAAAGCAACCCCAGCTCTCGTTCGTACAGTGGTGCGAGTGACAAGGGGCATTGCTGGGCGGTGCCGAGAGGCGCAATGCCCGCGTTGGCCGGGCTGAGCACCCAAAGGAAGGAGAGAAGGGCTGTTGCTTTTGACGGCATGGTGGGATGGGCAGAATGTTGTGTCCGGTAGCGAGGAGCAGAAGGCTCGACGGCGAGCCGGCAGTTTCGAAATAAAAGCCTCTTTACAGCAGGGGTCAGGGTTTCAGGTGCAACCCCCAGGGGGATCGACAGGAACCGAGATGAGACGACATACGCTTGGCAGCCAAGATGCCGGCCGGGGCTCGCTTACGTCGTGAGTGCCGAGTCGAGCTCTCCAGCCTCCTTTGTATAGTCACGGTAGTCCGCTGATGACTAATAGTATTCCCTGTTGAAGTCTATAGGTATTGGCCTGCCATTTTCCCTCCCGACGTGAGTCGGGCATTTCTGATTCGCCGGCACGTGTCTTGGCAACGCTCGCAACAAGCACGTTCGCTGCAGAGGGTGGGTTGATCCATCCCTGTTTGCCGGTTTGGGCCTGGTATAGCACTATGCCTTTTGCATAGTGTGAGCGAAGGCGAGAACGTTGTATGAAGAATTATGGGTAGTGAAAAAGTAGGGTACGATGGGTGCAAGCGAGTCGTCGGTTGGTACTGTGTGTACACAGTCTCCAGACAGTGAAGTGGCCCCACCTCGTCCTGGTCCACCTTGTACCCCCATGGATTCCAACCTTTCCTCCGCAAGCCCTCGACCTCCGATCCAACCGATGTCTGGGGCGTCGAGCAGTTACGGGCAGAGGGGCTCATGTTGAAATCAACGCCTGGGACCAAAATAGTTGGTCGTTCACGACCAAGAACGGCCGGGTTCTGAGTACGATGAGCTTTGTTGCTTTTTCAGAACACGGGCCGAATTTCAATCATAAGCCGAATGCGACCTAGGCTGCACAGTGCACTTCGGCTGCTTTTTTTTTTCTGTTCTTTTTTCTTTTCTTCTTGCCCCGGCTTTTTTTTTTTCTCTCTTTCTTCTCCCCCCCCCCCCTTTCTTCGCTCTTTCCTCCGCTCCCCCCTCTCTTTGTCCGGCGTTTGCCTCAAAGTCTCGATTCTCCGTCAGCCTGCCTCGGTTGCCCCCCAACCTCGCATGCCACTAAGCTCCTTGATTCTTGGATATTTCCGAAGACGGGCGAGTTGATCCACGACCGCTGCAGCAACCAACCATCCCACAAACACGCGATAAGCTGCACCCAGAACCACGCCTGGAGCCAGACCTGCTTGCCAACATCACCATGTCGGGCCGGCGCAGGTCATCGCAGGCCGTGGGCGCCGACGGAGTTGACCGCACCCTTCCGGAACTCTCCAAACACATTTACGAGGATGTAAGTGGATCCCCATGCGAACTCACGAATGACGTAAGGTATACACTTGCGGAGCCCCTATACTGTAGCGGAATGGGGCGGTGTGGGCAACCCGCCGTCGACTTGTCTGATGCTCCTCCCCGAGACCCCCCTGCAGACCATGGAGGGTGTATCAACCACAACATGTGCTCCAGCCCAGAGACAATTCGACTTGCTTGCCACGGCATCGAGTCCGCGTGGCCCGGGGGGAGCATCCGGGTCGAAATCGACGCGGGTTCCCTGCCGACCCGAGCATCGACTTGGTTTCTTTGTTGTCACCCATTCGTCAGACCGGGGCACGCGTGCGGGCTGTGTCTTCCTTTGGAAACACGCAACTGCACAACCGCATCGTCTGCCCCCCCCCCCCCGCTGTTCCTTTTCGTTCTTGCCCCATTGCTCCGGGGCCCTTTCCCGAACGGAACATCTCCTTTTGTTTTTTTTTCCTCCCACAAAACATTGAGCTTCTCCCCTCTTCCCTCTGCTGACTCCCCAAAACAGCTCCCTTCGCATACAGCATCTACGCCAAATGGTAACGCCATGGGGAACGGAGACCATGGCAGAAACGGGGTCAGCAGTTACGAATCAGCCTTGGACCTTAATAAGATCACGCGCCGGCAGCTGGAAGAAGATATCCAAGCCTACAGGTACGATCTGGACTTTTGCAAGCAGCAAATCTACGCCCCGGATCTCACGTCCCAGGAGGCGCGCGTCATCCAGCTCCGCATTCTGGATATGGGCCACCAGATCCGCCATTGTCAACATCGCATCGAGCTCATCGACGCGCAGAGTCGCGGGAACGCGAGCGTTAAGCGCCCTATGTTCACGTACGACGGGGCCCCCAAGCGCCAATCGACTGACCCCCAAGGGGGCAATGCGCCGAAGCGTCCGCGGCCGGCGAAGGCCGGCGAGAGTGACGGCGACGATGCCACCATCGAGGTCGACGTCACTCTGGGGGAACGCTCTGTGACGCGCCTGGGTTTTTGGAAGTGCCATCTTTGCACATCCCACAAGTTTCTTTCGGCGGGCTCCAACCGAGTGCCTAGTGCGCCTTGCAAGTGGCCACTGAAAGATATTAGCAAAAGTAAGCTTACTGCGGCTCTCGACGCTTTCCTCCCTTGATCCGGAGAAATTCAGGCGCGCCTCTTTTTGCTGACGACGTGCCACCTGCAGTGCTCAACCACTTCCTTGACATGCACACCGAGCACACTGCCGAGGAGCGATGCATGGAGCTCGGCGATGCTCTGGATCAAAACCGTAAGTAACGCCCACAGCCGGCCCGGCGGCACGGTAAATCCAACTAATATCATGGGCAGGCGGTCCTTTTGAGTACTGGCTGAGCAGAACCCGTCACCAAAATCTCGGAGACGGCAGCCTGGTGGACGAATGCATCGACACCTTGAAGGCCGGCGCCATGCCTGATAGCCTGAGAAACCTCAACCGGGCGGCGGCCAATTTCCCCAACGGCGGGCCCAAGCAGGAGAACGAAACCTCGGAATACTAAGAGACAGGCCGAGAGGGTGCGAGCGAGCTTGCGAGGAAAGCTCCTGGGTATGGGCGAGTCGTGGCTGCGGACAAGATGCATGAACCGTAGAGGCAGTGGAGCTTCCAGCGCGGCACTTGGGGGGCAGCGATTCCTCGTTTAGAAATAATGGCGCGTGAGGAAGAAAAGAGAGACGATTTCTCACTCGGTTAGCCACTGCATAGCGATGGCAAGTTGCAAGGGGTGATTGATTAATTATTTTGACCTTGAAAGGGGCCACCAGTGCATTATCAAACACGCCGGCTTTCTCGAGTCGGACCAGCGCGGATTCCCTACAAGTCATGTCTAGCATGCTTGCTCTTGTGCCGCAACCACTTGCCATACTTGAACAGAACAAAGGGGATGGGAATAAAGGCAATGGAGATGAAGGCCAACGTGGAACTGGCCCAGTCGACTCCGAGGGACTCGTACATGGACGAGGCGAACAAGGGCTGGCGAGACGGTCAGCAAAGCAATAGAGGCGAAACGATTTCTTTGGGACGTGGCGCCCGAGACGAGACGGACGGGGAGTCGTGGGTCCACGTACGAAACCGGCACCGAGCGCACTCCGGAGAAGGTCGTTGCCCGCCAGGACGCTGGCGATGTAGTCCGGGTACGCGTCGCTCAGGTAGTTCATGATGCTATTGAACAGCAGGAAGGTGCCGATGCTGAAAAAGGCGGTGCCGATGATGGGGACGATGCAGTGGACGTCGGGGCGGGAGGCCCAGCCGAACCAAAAGAGGCAGACGGGGATGGCGAAGGCGCCGGCGCAGGCGGGCGGCAGGCGCCACTCGGGCGTGAGCTCGCCGTTGGCGTCGAACTTGGGCTCGGTGACGCGGTGGAAGTACCAGGCGAAGGGCGGCAGCACGAGGAAGACGCCGGCGAGGATCCCCAAGAAGGCGAGCCCCTGGAGCCCGAGGCCGAAGCCGTAGATGCCGCCGAAGACGAGGGGGAAGGACTCGAACCAGATGTACAGCAGCCCGTAGACGAGGGCGATGTAGAGGTCGAGCGCGAGCACGACGGGCTCGGTGAAGAGGAGCGTGAAGGGCCGCACCAGCACCATCCGCGCCACGTCGCGGCCCGTCAGGTCCTGGCCCGCCAGCTCCGGCTCGCTGATGAGCCGGTCGTTGCCCGTGAGCCTGCGCAGCCGCCGCGCCCGCCGATACAGGATGTTGGCCGGCGAGGTCTCGGGGAGGAAGAAGAAAAGGACGGCGAGTGTGCCGCCCGAGAGCCACATCAGCTCCCAAATGGGCCAGCGCCAATTTCGGGCCTCGGCCGCGAACCCGCCGACAAGGGGCCCCAGGGTTGGGCCTGCCTTTGGTCGTTAGTGAGAGGACCTTTGGGAGAGAGGGGGGGAGGGAGAGAGAGAGGGAGAGAGAGAAAAGAGAGAGAGGGAGAGAGAGAAAAGAGAGAGAGGGAGAGAGAGAAAAGAGAGAGAGGGAGAGAGAGAAAAGAGAGAGAGGGAGAGAGAGAAAAGAGAGAGAGGGAGAGAGAGAAAAGAGAGAGAGGGAGAGAGAGAAAAGAGAGAGAGTACGCCAAAGGAAGGAGCGGGGGGGAGGGGATTCTGGGCCCACCTACCGCACACGGCACCAATGCCCCAGACGGCCAGGCCATAGGTACGCTTCGCGGGCGTGTACATGTCGCCGATGCTGGCGCCGCCCGTCGCCAGCGAGGGGCTTCCGACGAAGCCGGTGATGAAGCGGAAGGCCAGGAGCATGCCGAAGTTGGTGGCCAGCGCCGTCGGCACCTGCAGCACGACGAAGAGGGCGAGCGTGAGGATGTAGATGGGGTTGCGCCCGATCTGGGGTATCTCGGACAGGGGCGACCAGATCATGGGGCCCAGGCCGTACCCGGCCACGAAGAGCGTCAGGCCCAGCGTGGCAGCGACTTGGGACACGCCGAACTCGTGCATGACGCCCGGGATGCCGGCCGAGTAGATGGCCGAGCCGATGTAGACGCTGAAGGTGAGGAAACAGACCTCGAACGTCACGAAGAGCTTCTTGGGGCGCCGCCAGTTTTGCGGGTTCTGGGCTCGGGTCAGCCGGGCGGTGCTCGGGGAGCAGAGACGAGGGGAATCCCGCTGACCTCGGGGTCGGACGGGCCGTGCCAGTCCACAACATACTGGTCGCTACCCTTCTCGGCGTCGCCGTGGCGGGCTAGGTTGGCCGGCTTCTCGGCGCGGACGTACTTCGTCCATTGGGACGGGTCGACCTCTTCGGGGTATTGAAAGACCTTGCCTCCGGTAACGAGGCGCACGCAGTGGCTGAAGAGGGTATCCCGAAGTAGCTCCTCCATCTTGGCGAAGGAACGAGACAGACAGGACGGGCTGGTTGGGTCCAGGGACGTGCCACGGCGTCTCGGGCTTATGTAGTCGTGCTTTTAGTCCGAGAGGACGCATCATCGACCGAAGTCTCCGTCCATGCCCCCCCTAGGATACCCGAGACAGGGTGACGGCCATGGCGTGGTGCCAGTAACGTCATACATTCCGACCGCCCCGTGCGGCACCACGTCCAGCCGCGATGCTTGTGCCGGGCCATGGCGTATGCCCACTCCACGGCGGCCGGGTGGGCCGTGTCGATCGTCCTCTTCCACCGCCAGCGAGCACGAAGCGCTCCGCCCTGGCCGTCACCGGCAAGGGCTGTGCCAAGGCTCCGCGAGGCAATCGAGGGAGACGGGTTTGGGGGGGGATCGAGGCTGATCTATGACGCGATGCGAGCGGGACGTCGTCCCCCGCGGCGGCGCTAAGACCAGGGGCGTCCGAGCCACCACCAGCCCGGCGGCGATGGATGGCCCTTTGACGCTGGGCCCCTGCCCCCAAGAACGGGCAGGCGCTTCCTCTTGGTGCGCCTTCGGGCCTTTGCCCCCGCGGCCGACGCTTACCCTGGCCACGCCTTCCAAGGCCCGGGGCCGGCTGCCGCGCCAAGAACGGGGCCAAGTGCCGAAGCGCCGGCCCCCGGCGCCGTCGCTCCGGCGGACGAGGCAGCGCCCGCACCCGCACCCGCGCCGGGACCGGCCGCCTCTTCGTTGCCCGTAGGCATTCGGCCTTCCGGGGCCACGGCGCGTCACCCAGTCGCTTGCTTCGCACGTGCGTCTCGTTGTCCAGTTCCCCTCGTTGTGATTCCAAATTCTATCAACAAAGGATTCCTGGCATCCCGGCTACGTACCTATTTACTACCCACCTCGAAAAGGTCCCAAAACATAGGCGGCCATGGAGCCAAGGGACCCCCGCGCCCGAAAAGAGAGCGACAGTGCGCAGAACAACTGCCTCCTGGCCGCGGGTGATGCTTCCGCGTCAAACAAACCTACCCTGAATACTCACATGCTATCCGCAACGCCTCGCCAATGCAGCCCCAATCCAGGTGCCCTCCGAGGGCGGAACCAGTAGGACATTCTATGTTAAAACCAACCGATGCGCCCTGTGCGCCGCTCATGCGCGGGTCGCGACCAGGCCCTCGCATGCTCGCTCAACAGCGCGCCCGCCCATTCCAGGGATGGACCGCAGCTGCTCTATCGTCTCGATTTTGCCGCAGTCCTCTTCCATCAGATCCAAGTACTCGACCACGTCCCGGGCCTTCTTCGGCCCAACGCCCTGGAGGGTCATGATGGTGGTCGCATCCTTCGAGTTGATGATATCGAGCAACTCCTGCATGTGGGGCGTCAAGGGCGTGTCGTCGAGATCCGAAGTGGAAACTGCGCGTCGGGGGGCTTTGGCCTTCTTGGTCGTCTTCTTCTGGCTCGGCAAGTCGTCTTCGTCTTCACCGTCGTTGTCCGTCCCTTCGGCGTCATACGCTGCATCCTCGTCGACTTCGCGCGGCGCCTTCTTCTTGTCCCGCGACCGCGACCGCGAGCTGCCAGCGGACGACTTCCCTTCCGAAGCGCTGCCGCTGGCCTGTTCGCAACCGTCCGACGAGTACTTGGCAGCCATCTTGGCCTGCAGTTTTTCGATCTTGTGCAAAAGCTTGGCCTGGCCGGGGAAGTGGGGCAGCGCCAGTTCGTACATCTTGAGCGCGTTGGCGTTCTCGCCCCTCTCCTTGTGCTGTCTGGCCATCAGGAGAAAGCGCAGCCCTTCCGATTTGGACTCGTCGTGTTCCTCGTTTATCCGCCGCTCGAGAGCGTCCAGGCGTTTCTGCACTGCTTCGGATATCTCGGGCTGCGGGGGCGCCGCCGCGGTCCTCAAGGCAAGGATCTCGGCTACCTTTTTCTCCACCATGGCCTCGATCAGCTCAGCGGAGAAGGAGGGCTGGGATGGCTTGGCCGACGCGGAATGATGGGTGACGGGCATCGGCCGCGTCAGCTTTGACGGCCGCGCTATAGCGCTTTCTGTCTCGGAACGCTTCAGAACCGAAATCGACGAAGGGATCGACGAGCCAATCGACGTGGGGATCGACCGTTTGATGGCCGTGTTGGCGGGCCGCGGCACGGGGGCCGGGGCCGGGGCCGGGGCCGGGACGGCGGTCGGGGCCGGGGGCTTGGTCCGGTCTGGGTAGACATTGAACGCCTTGATCGGTCGGTCGGCCTTCTCCTTCTCCTTCGCAGCCAGCGTGCCGGTGTGGGCATTGTGTGCGCTGGCCGCGTTGGCCAATGGCCGCAAAGGTTGCCTGGCAAGGCCCTGGTTGGTAGACAAGTGGCTCCGGGGAACCTGCTTGTAAACTACCTCATTCTCGATCTCGCGAACCTCGATGCGCTTTGCTCGTGAACTTACGTTCAAACTGCTGAGCGTGTCGAGGTGGTAGCTTCGCAAAGGAGAGAGGTTGAGAATCATGATGGTAATGCCGTTGTTCTGGCCCAAAGACAGAATCCGCGTCATCTTGGACTCGCGGAAGGGAATGCGCCGGTCGCCGCGACCGATGGCATCGACGCACTGGCTCAGCACGAACAAACTCTTGTTGATGGCGGCCGACTCGATCAGCCGCTCCTTCCCGTTCTCCGTCCGCCGGTTGTCTTCGGAGCCCGCCAAGTCGATACAGGAAGCCGTGCTCTCCCGGATCATGTCGCTGCTGGTCTGGGTGACCTTGACCCGCAGAATGGCATGGCTTCTGCTGCTGTGGGCATTGAGCTTGGTGGCGGCCGTGATGCGGTTGTTGTTGGCCTCAATGTAGAGTTTCTCGAATTCCTTGAGATCGTCACAGGGCCATTCCGTCAGACCCGCGACGACGGTCTTGCCGTTGGCCTCGGCGCGCAAGGGGAGGCCAGACGGCGTGCGCTTCTCGGGGGGCTCGAAAAGATCAAAGACCTTGTCGTTGTAGATCTCGTAGTACGAGAGTTTGACGGATACGGTCGTTTCACCGTCCGTATCCTTGGCCATCTTTTTCGCTCGGCGGTAGACGCCGCTCAGCAACCTCGGGATGACACCACGTTCGGCCAGCTTCAACCCGCCACGCATCGTGTGCGTCTTGCCGGTTCCGGTCACGCCATAGGCGAAGATGGTGATGTCAAGGCCCTGGAAAAGGGACTTGAGGTGGGGAGCGACTGTCAAAAGGGGGGCGGCAGTCAGCAACGGGAGAGGCGGCAGCCGGGGAAGGAAGGCGGTCATGGGTTACCCTCAGCGGTGAAGAGCTCCTCCTGCGTCGTCGGCTGGTCGTACACGCTGTTGAAGGCGAAGGTGAAGATCTCGGCCTCGTTTTTCGGGCTCGGGATCCGCACCAGCGTCGTGGGCTTGCCATCCTCGCTGCTGGCGGGACGGACTATGATGTCCTTGTCGAGCTCATTTTCAAGCAGCGGCCGGAGACGGGCCACGACACGGACAGACATTGCGAATCGGCGAGAGAGCGGGAGCGGGAGACCATAGATGGGACCAAGGTCGGTGGTGAAAGCGGTGGCCGCGCGAGGGGGAAAAGGGAGGAAGGGCCCGGGGGGGGGAAGCACAAGCAATAACGCCGGCCGTGCAGTCGAATTGAAGCTACGACCCTGCGGTGCGTGGACCTGGCCGCGGTGTGATTGCGCCAATGTACGTACGGGTTTAGCGGCGCCCTGCGTGCCAGCGTGCTAAGGGGTGGCTGGCATGGAGCTGCTGCACGCTGCTGGAGCTGGTTGGGTGGTTGGGGGGCCAGGGGGAGCGCGTAGAAAAAGCTCGGCTCAGTTCGTGAACGGTTCGGGGCCGCCAAGAAGCGGTGTTGGCGGGGCAACCCCACCTGAGCGGGCGTCGCCGGGGCCGTGAATGGCCAGCCAATTCCAACTCACAGCCTCGTGCGCCTGCCAGCTCCACGCGCCCACGCGTTAATGGGTTTTCGCGATCGCGACGCCGCTCCCTGGCCCGTCGCCGACGCCGACTGGCGCGAGAAAGGGGGGCCGTGAGGCGGGTGTCGTGCGGGCGCGTTAAGAGCTTGCAGATCGCGCGCCCGGGGAGCCGTTGGCAACCGCGTCTTCCGCGCTCGGCGCGCCCGGGGATCTTGGGTCGATGGGGGTTCCCGCTGAGCGTGGCCGCTCCGGCCTGCACGTCTCGTTCGCTCCCGGACGCTTCATGGCACGGGCCTTGTTCGTTGGTTGGGGACGGGGGGGAGGATGGAGTCGCGGGCTGGAGGTCGAGGTCCCATCGTCTCGCCCGTCATTCCACTCCGGGTGCGAGCTCAGAGAAAAACCGCGGCGGGGAACCAACTCGAGGAGCCGCAGCCAAAGGGCGTCCGACGGCGAGGGTCCACAGGGTCAACCAGCTGAGCATGGGAAAAGAAAGACCGGGCAAATGAGCCCGAAGCCACAAGCGCGTCGCTTCTTTTCCCCGAGACCTCCCCGCGTCCGTCTGCCAACCTGTCATCTGGTCTTTCTAGAAGAGGTATGCGCGAAGAAGGAATTACACTCCATGGAAGAGAGGGCCTCGCAGGATGGACCACTTTTACCCCAGTCCGCAACTCACCACACCTGCCGGTTAGGGCGCATCGCATGACGGACCAACAACCGGGAAATTGTTGACCATGCCAGCGCACTGGACATCCCCCCCCCCCTGGTTGCATAGAGTGCCCTCATCGGCTCATCTTCCAGGCCCCGACCCACGGCCGAGTGGAAAATACGAATGCGTACCCACACACTTTCTTCTCTCCGGCCAACAGTACGGCGGCCGCGCTTCCGGTATCTCCAACACGGCGGTGCTGAGCTGAACGGGCCGGTGCATCCGTCCCGTCTGGGTAAAGTAGGTAGGCAGGCACCCATCCCATGTTTGATCTATTAGACAGGCGGGCCCGGGATATGGCCAAGCCAAGTCCTCTCCGCGCAAGGACACTATGCAAACCTTGTCGCCAACGCGCCATGCCAGCCTTGCTATCGGGTGGTACTCGGGGTAGTGGTACGAACATGCATACCACCCAAAGCGCGGCCTTCTCTACGAGCTCCAGAGTCCGTCGTCCCCCGAAGGGCCCCCTTCCCTTACGAGGAGACATTGCCACCGCCCCCTGACTCGGCCCTGGTACACGCCGGTTTCCGTTCCTAGCGAGTTGTAGCCGCCGATACGGCCGGCCGGCCTCCCACCGTAGACGCGCGGACGAGCAGAACTCAAGGCCAAGCAAGGCCAGCCCGGCTTGCATCACCCGGGCGTAAGGACACCACTGCATCGATCCCATATATGTGGACGAGTCTTGGCCTTGCCCTTCTTCGCTAGAGAGAGATCAGCCTCCATCGTCCGGGACATCGGGCCGCCGCACTCTATTCGAGACGTCGAGATGTCGAGCCATGCCCTATTCCCCGCTGACGGGCCTGGCCCACACCGGATCGGCCCGTCTCCGGAGAGGACGGAGACCCGGGTACCGCCCGCGCCATGGTATGCTGGTCACAGAAGTCGCTTGCCTCTATTTCCCCGTACACGTATATGGGTAACGGCTAGAGCTTCGGCATACATGCCGCCCCCGCTACGCACTCTTGGGGAAGGAGGGTTTGCTCGGTACACACACTGCGTCACGAGATAGACTGCCCCTTGTCCAGGGCCCTCGGCCGGCCAACTCGCCAGCGCAGTCAAGTTTAAACGAGGTCCGTCAGCCTGAAGGCCTGGCGCGGCTAGGCACCAGGGGAAGGACATGCCCCACGAGTGCTAGGTGCCCGGATGCTCGTGGCAAGCTGGATCAGCCCTTGGAACTATCGACTTGTAGCATGCACTAGCTGGGATTTCTCCGCCTGCTGCTGCGTGGAGGACGCCATCACCCTGGCCCGGCAGCTGCTCCGGACGGTGAAGATCGAACGAAAACCCAATCGTGAGCTGGGTCATCCGCCGGCAAGTGCCGCGCCAGGCGGAAAACCGTCTTGGCCCCCGCCGAAGCGATATGCATGCGATGGCGAGGAGCGGCCGGCCCCTGTGCTCAACTATAAGGGCCTGCCCGGTTTCGGAAATCGAGTAGCAGTGACTCCCAGGCCCGCGTCCCATCTGCTTCGCTTCGTACTTCTTGTCCATGGTTTCGAGAGGCGCCGGTGCCACCTTGCATTGAATGTCCCCCCCCCCCCCCTCTCTCCTCTCCCCAATGGACTCGACCGGCCCTCTTGATCACTCGTCCAACCAACGATGGATAGCCACATCCACCTGGGTTTTGTGAGGGCTCCCGTTGGTCTTGTCTTCCTCCCGTGAGCCGGGTGCACGATGAAATACCGGAATCCAGGACGGCCAAAGGCTAATGACGGACTCTCTGACTGGCCTTAGGGTCGGCTTATCGTTCCTGTTCCTGGCGGCCCGGCTCTACTGTCGCTTGGCCTATAACAGGTCGTTGTGGTGGGATGACTGGATACTCCTCCTATCATGGGTACGTAGCATCTTGCCTTGGGTCCCATGGCCGCTTGGGCTTGACCTGGTCTCAACGTGGACAACCTGCAGCTCCTCCTCCTTGCGTCGGCCACCACCGAGGCACAGAACATGTCCATGGGGTTCGGGCGCCACCTGTACGACGTCGACCCCCCCAGCAATATCCCGGCAATCGGGCGCCTGGGCCAAGTGCAGCTGACGTTGTCTATACTCTCTGCCGTCTGGTCCAAGACCTCGTTTGCCGTGACGCTGCTTCGGCTAGTCCAAACGCGGCCGGCCTTCAAAGCAGTGGTGTGGTTCGTCATTGTCACTATCAACTTGTTCATGATCCTGGGTATCGTAAGTCGGGCCTCAACCCGCCCCCTGTTTGCCCACATTTGGCCGGTTGACGGGGAGGATTCTTGGAGAAGTCACTAAGCACGTATCACATTCCCTCCTTTAGGTATTCAACTTCGCACAGTGTACACCAGTCCATAAGCTATGGGGGCCTGATGTCCCAGGCTCTTGCTGGCGTAGCCAGACAGCCCCGGTGTACAACACTTTCGCTGCAGGTGAGACCAGCTTCTCTCGTCTTTGTGACGCTGTCTTGTGTTCAGCCCATCTCAGCAAGTACGATAGCCTACTCGGGAGTAGCCGATATTGCGCTGGCGCTACTTCCCTGGTTCCTCCTCGCGAAGCTGCAAATGAGGACGAGCGAGAAGATTGGCACGGCCGTTGCCATGAGCTGCGGTGTTTTGTAAGCCATTCGCCCCTTCCCCCCTCTCGAGTGTCGACACAGCAGGTTCTTTGATGAAGCCCGGCTGACCGCGACATATCGGCAGTGCTGGTGCCACCGCCCTGGTCAAAACCCCCCACGTCTTGACCTTGGGACATAAGGATCCCATCTTCGACTCGGCGCCGCTGGTCGTTTGGGGCCACGCCGAAACCGCCACCACCATCATTGCCGCCTCGATCCCCGTCCTGCGCGTCTTCTTCAAGAACGTGACCCGGCATTTGCCGTCGGAGGTGCACCACAGCCGCCACCCCCGGGGCAGCAGCTCGCACAAGACGGCCGCCAGCGGGGGGGGCCACGGCCGCACCCAGACAGCGAGGCCCAAGAAGCCCACGACCGGCAGCCGCGCGAGCCATTTGCAGCTGGACTCCTCCCACGAGTTGGACCGCTTCCACGGCGACGACAAGAGCGACTGCGGCATCCTGCCCGAGTCCCCGCCCACCCTGCGCACGGAAGAGTTCGTCCTGCAAGTCGACCACGTGGACGCCTCCAACAGAGCCCGTGTGGAACACTCGTACGAGATGGGTCTGTATGGCATCAAGTGACGGCACCCGCTCGTAATTTGACCTTTCGACTTGAAGCGTAGCCCTCCGTACCAACTCTCGACGCTCATGGGGACGCCTTTGCGGCGATGAAAACAGCCACTAACGCGCCCGATACCTGCATGTCTGTACCCAGCTTTTTTTTTTTTTTAAAGAAACAAAAAAGCCTCGAGAGTGCGTAGTGTAGGGCCTCAACCTCGAAGCCCGGGAATCCTGTCTCAGCGTACCATCACCCTCCATAGGAGATTAGCAATTCACGAATCAATTCAGGTGAACCGCTGGATTCCATTCTCCAAACGCCATGCGTCGGATCCAAAGCATATTCGCTGCAGATGGCCGCGCGGCATAGACACGAATGTGGGAGAAATCGCCGCTCATCTCCTTCGCCGCACCCGCATGGTTTCGTGGAGAGGCGGCGCAATGTGACCGAAGAACCAACGGTTCACGGGCCGTTCCCGGATCGGCTCGATTTCGTAGCGCAGCGCGATATGGGCCAATGCAATCTTCAGCTGGTTGGCGGCAAAGAAACGGCCAGGGCTGCCCAGGGCGACTTGTCAGAGACACAATCGGCACGGAGCCCCGAGACGACGTGCCCGGGAGGACGGGTGGTTTGTCGGGGGGGGGGGGGGAGCAAGAGGGGGTGGTCCGACTTACCAGGCGTGCGAGCCGTGGCTGAAGCCCATGAAATGCTCCGACGTGCTGACGAGGGAGCAGGGCTTCCCGTCGCCGCTCGGCCGCGCGAAGCGGAACGTGTCGTACGTTGCCGCGTCCGGGTACCGGTCGTCGTCGTGGTGTGCGCTGTAGCCCGAGACGCCGACCTTGGTGCCGCAGGGGAGATGCGAGCCGTCGGGGAGGGTGACACCAGCAGGCGCCACCACCATCTTCAAAATGCCGCGCTCGATGAAGCCGTTGAGGCGCAGGCTCTCCCGCAGTGCCGAGTCGATGTGCGTCAGGCGCGCCAGCACCGTTTTCGACCACGGCGCCGGGTTCGCCGGGTTCGCCGGGTTCGCCGCCGCCGCCTCTTCGCGCATGCACCCAAGGGAGGCCGCGCAGGCCGGCGACGCAGCTACGTCGAACAGCGTGTTGGTTAGGGTAATCACAGACGACTGGATTGCGGCGAAGCACAGCACCGCGAACCGGCAGGCGATGACGTGGGGGTCCAGCTCCTTGGGGTTTGGCATCGGTTTAGTAATCGCGTGCTTTATAGCCCACTGTACGTAGTCATTCTGCGCAAAATATTAGAGCTGTTGCTTCAAAAGATGGGCGCTTCTGGCTGACGGGGTGCTTCTCGTCGAAAAGGGGCAGTTTGTCCTTCGACTGCAACTGCCCAAGTCGCTCCTCAATCGTCGGCATGATAAACTTGGAGCATTTCTTATACCGGAGGTAGTCGGAAAAGGTAATGAATGGCGCAAAGACCCTACGCAGTTGTCAGTCACATTCCTTCGACCAAAGCCGGGGGCTCCAGGGGCGTACGGCTTGAGAAATCTGGGCAGAATGCTGATGGCGGCAGCTGAGAGCGCAACGTTCCTATTAAAGGCCTGGCAGACCTCCAAGAACTCCGGGTTGCGGCTCAGGGGCTGCCCCATGAAGACCCTAGTGGACAGGCGGGTTATGACGTGCAACATGCTGTCGTAGACCTTGATGTCCGTCCAATCCTCGCTGTTCGTCCCCCAGCTCTCTTCCAGGGCTTTCTCCATCTCCTCGGCGATGTCCCCGGCGAAAGAATTGATATTCCTGGTCAGCTCGTGCTTGATGATTTCTGGGTGAACTGGGTCGTCGACACGGTTGGCGTGCATAAAAGTGTAGTCTGCTTCCAGGAACTGGCGATTGACATGCTCTTGGCTCAAGATGCTATCGGGCTGTTTGAGGAGCCAGTCGACTTGGGTCGGCGGCAACATCACCTGGTGGCCGTTGAGAAAATAGGGTAGCACATATGCCTTATTCTCTTTAGAGTACTGCCAAAACCTGTCAGCGACCTAACCGTCAATCGCCCTTCCTAGGGGCTACCGGGGGGGGGCTTGCTTTGTGGTAGCCCTCATCCAGGAGGCTCTTAAGGCTGAAGAAGCTGGTCAAATTTGCTCGAGCGCGGCCCAGGGGGCCTTTGTCCGCCCCGGTACCGACCCAGGGGAGGCTCGGAGGGAGAGAGGCGGAGGAGAAGAGGCGGAAGACAAGATTGAGGATAATGATAGCGGGTATGGAAACCAGTGTCACGACCAAGACACTGGGTCCTAGCCGGGCCAGCAACCGTTCGATCATGACCATGTCCCCGACGATTGCCAAGTCAAATCCGGGCCCAGCGCGGTATGAGCAATGTATAACGAAGGTATTATCATGCCACGGCCTCGGCCCGGTGGATTGCAACGAAGTGGGGAGCGGCTTGTCTGAAGTGCGTTGGCCCGGTGTCCTTTTGTATCGCTCCGGGGGTTCAGTGCAACTTCGCACGGCAGTAAGAGCAACTGGCCTGTTCGGGTGTGCCCTTGATGTGTAGGAGCGAGGAAGCGGGGTACCGTTGACCCTGCCGGCTGGAATCAGGAGCGTGGAAGAAGCCGGTGGCTTTCGTTCTGGGTAGCCCGCCGGAACCAGGAGGCTTGCCGTCACCACTGCCACGTCTTCGGTCCGCCCAGGGAGCGCAGAATGCGGTGGAGTGCGACCCGGCTGGAGCAATAGGACCGACAGACCGAGGGGGGTGCGGCCGCAAAGGGCCAATGTGGAACGAGGAAGCTGGGCCGGTTCGCCGGCCGTGACAGGCGGCCGGGGGACGACACGACGTAGATAGTCCCGCGAGTGGAGGAACCAAGAGCTGGCTTCTAGTCATGGTGTGCCGGGACTGCTAACTATACTAAGTAGCAAGCAGGCAGGTCCGTGGGGGTATCGGAAGGCGCATTCCGCAGTGGTGGTTGGACAATCTATCGAGGGACGGTGCTTGCAAGGGTTCGGCCCACGGCGGGACTTGCTCGCCAGTGCGCACTGCTACGGTGCCTCATGCCTCTGGACGACATGAACAAGCAAAGCAACGGCCGAGGGAATTCTCTGCAGCACTTGACCCAGGCCGCGATCCGGCCCCCGACTAGCGCAAGACTGGCCCTTTCTAGTCTGGAGAGGGCCGCGTGCCGCGAACCGCCGTTGGCATCGCCTCACGCCAGTTCCGCCAGGTCTCGCGCGGTCCCGCGGCCGTGACGGACTTGTCCTGGGGTTAACAGGCCCCCGCTCTTGCAGCATCGTCGCCCTTTGCACCCATGGACACCGGTTGCCACGGCTGCAGTAGCCTAGACGAGTCCGTGCCAGGACGCCCGACTTCTTTTCTGTTTCTGGACTTGCGACCCTGGCCCGTACCGGTTTCTTGCTTTTGGTCGGGTTGTGGTGGGCTTGGGGGGGGGGGGAGGCCAGGAACGGGCACCCGTCTCTCAGAGCGGGCACTCGATCCCGACCAATCGGCAGCACCCCCGCCACGAGATCTTGCGGCTTGCGGCAGGTCATCATCGGCAGGGAGTCAGGGGGGGGGGGCGCATGGCAAGCGTTTGCATGTTGGACGAGGCTTACATAATACAGCGCGGGATTCCCGCTCAGCTGCAGGAGCTGGCGACGATATAACCCAATTACCGAAGCCACCCTGTGCGACTTTTTCATCAACGGAAGATAGCAGGTGGGTACGGACATGCTTTGCTGAAGTGCGTACCTATAGAATCTCATAATGCATGCGGTATAGTCGCAAGGGGGCCAGATCGGGCAATTCCCCCCGACCCACCAGCGGCGTAACCTGGTCCTGGTTTGGGTCCGCGGGGGGAACGAGAAAAAAAAGTTATCGACCCCGAATGGGCACTCCTTCCATTGAGCTTCTATGCAGCCAGCCTGTCTTGTAAGCAGCTGTCCCTGATGATTGCTGCTGCTCGTATCGCCCAGGACCTGTCAGCCAGCACGACGTGACGCAGAGAGCAGCCAAGAGCGGGCATGGCCCATTCAGCTCTGCACCCCGTCGGGACCAGGGTGTGGCACATCGTAGGCACGATCAAGGGGCTAGTGGTTGGGAGCGTTGGGCCCGTCCTTCCTCCCGTCTGTGCCGTTCACAAAGCACGCAGCCGCTGTGGCGCGATATCGGCCTTCGGTGTTCACGTTTCTCTCGCCGCCGCCGCCGAGGTCTCTCTGCGTTTCTACCACGAGCAAGTACCTGGGTACGTAAGGAGAGGCATGGGACGTAGAAGCATGGGGCGTAAAAGGAAGCAGGCGGGTACGTCAGTCGACAGGACCGCCGGCATCTCCCCCACCATACTGGTAATGATCTACCGGTAGACGGGACGGGTGACAGGTTGACGGAAGACATTACGCTCGCTTGATGCCGCGCCGCTCGCCTATCGCCTCTAAAACGGGATGGCCCCGGGCTTTTGCTATGGCTGGGCACACCCGCGCTTTTCTTTGTCTCCGGGCCCGCAGGGTCCGCTTCGCATATCGAACCCTCGAGCTGTATGGGAAGGCAGACAGTGTCCCCGCCGCACAGGATGAGGGGGGGGGGAGAAAGGAAAACCCAAGTTTGGAGATGCCCGGTACGCGTAACGCGATGCCGACAGCACGCACACCCCATCTGGCTGGCTGGTCTCGGGCGAGAGAAGAAAAGCCAGCCCCCATCACCTCATCCCCGCGCTACCAACCGCGTCCGCTAGTCAACCTTCAGCTTACCCCTAATCAGGTTCCAGGCCGCATGACTCGTCCAACGCTACCCATCCAGTCACTCTATCGCGTGTGGCAAGCGAGCACAGGCGTTTGCGGGCGGATGACTAGCATCCCGCTAGTTGCGCCTTCGCGAGCAGCGACGGTGTGCCATGCGCTCTGTTCGTTGCCTGTGACCCCATGTACGACCTGGCCACGGCCTTCCTGCTTTGGTGGCGGCCGCGGCCCCCCTGGCCTGGACCACCGGGCAGTCGATAGTGCCAAGTATGCTGGCTACATTATGGGCAAACAACTCCAACGGGCTGCAGTTAATACATACTCTGATGTGTTACATGGATAGCGACGAGCCCCCGCAACACACACGACAACCCAGACGGTACCTTTCTACTCGTGTCGCCCCCTGCCCCATACTCCCTGAATCCCCTTGACAACGACGCTGCCTTGAACCCCCCCTTCATGATGCGCCCCCTCGCAACTCTGCGGACCTGGTTCCAGTGCATCGTCCTCCAGCTGTCTCTGGTGATAGCAAGCCCGGCACCAGCCCCGGAACCTCTGTTGTCGGGCCTGACCACCCTGGTCGGTAACATCGGCAATGCCCCCCCGCCCAAGATCCTCTGGACGCCCAAGCCGTCTCCGGAATGCGCTGTCATCAACCAGGGACAGCTTCAATGCTGCCGCGGCGCGTTGGCCGGCGACCAGCCCCTCGTGGTCTTCCTCGCCAAGTTGTATGGGTATAGACTGAACCCGGACAACATCAATGGGCTCGTCTGTAAGCACTCTCGGCCCCTTTGCCCCCATATCTGGGACGTCCGCATCTCGTCCCGCGGCATGTGAGTTCCACGCTGACTGGACTCGGTTCTCAGGCGATGACGAGCTGGACAAATGTCCTGGCGTCAAAATGTGCTGTCAGGTTACTGCATTGGTGAGGCCCTCCCCTGTTGCTCGGCAGAGCCTTGATTCAGCACGTTTCGAATACCTTGGCTGACCGTACCAGAGCCCCTTATTGTCGCTGTATTGCCAGGACTACTGAACAAGCCCCTTTTGTCCAGATGTTGTGGCCGGCGCGCAAAGGAGAGAACGCCGTGGCGATCAAGGTCCCTCGTCTTTTGGTTTCTTGAGCCGGATAAGAACCCAACAGATAGAGAGACGTATTTAGTATATCATAATGCTACCCATCTAACAATTCGGAGTTTGGCGTCTCGCATGCAATGCTCCATATCTTCTGATCCGCTGCGCTTCAACAGATCGATGCAATCACATGTACACAGCACGACAGCTGTGTGCGGGGGCCTCGAGGTCCCCTTTTCATCCATCCAATGTGGGAGCCGTCCAAGCAGAGCCTGCAAAAGTATGCGGTAATTCTCCTGTCGTTGCTCCTTTCAAACATGGTGGTAATACACGGGTATTCATACCCACATCATTTTTGACGCTTGAGCGTCTTCATGGCCATCTCAATGAGGCCGTCCTTGGCATCGCTTTCCGGGAATGTGTCGAGAGCAGCAACAGCTTGGCGGCAATAATCCTCGGCCAACGCGCGGGTCTGTTCAATGCCGTCGCTTTGAAGCACAATATCGCGGGCCTGCGGGTTCATTTGTCAGTCCAGATGCGCCGTGGAAAAAAAAAAACCGAGGGCCAGCTTACTCGTGCTACGTCGCCCTCTTGCTCGAACTTTCGCCCGACCAGTGCGCCCAACTCAGGCATGGTCTTCCAGGCAAAGAGGAGAGGCGCGGTGGCGAGCCCGAGCTCCAGATCAGCCCCGGCCGGCTTCCCCAGGTCCTTCTCGCTTCTAGTATAATCCAGCATGTCATCTACCAGCTGGAAAGCCAGGCCCAGGTTCTTCCCGTAGACATAAGCCGCCTCCACCGTGGTAGCGTCGGCACGGCCAAGCAGGGCGGCTGCCCGGCACGACTTTGATATTAAGCTGGCCGTCTTCAAGTACGTCTTCTCCAGGTAGTACCTAAGGGTGTCCTCGGACCACTTGGGGCTACGCTCGTCCCGCGCTGTGTTTTTGAGCTGCATAAACTCGCCCTCGACCAGGTTGGCAATAACAGTGGCCAGAAGCTCGACGACCTCAGGGTTCCGCAGCCGCGCCAGAGCTACCGATGCCCGGCCGAGGAGGAAATCGCCAGCCAGCACGGCCATTTTGTTACCAAACTCGAGGTTGGCCGAGGGATTCCCACGCCGGGCTACCGAGTGGTCGATGACATCGTCGTGCAAAAGCGATGCCGTATGGATCAGCTCGGTGATCTCGGCGAGCCGCCGTTGTGAGGGAAGGATGTCGCTCTTGGTCGATTCAGGCTCGGATGAAAAGCCCGCCAGCGGCGACGTGGGGTTCACATCGCGGAGGACGTCTATCGGTGATATCGCGGTGTTGATTCTATATTCGGACGGCGGCGCGAGCTCGGGGGTTTTGGGGCACAATGCCGAGGCCCTCGACATGAGAAGCACAATCATGGGCCGCATGTGTTTGCCTTCGGACTGGGTGTAGTATTTGGCGGCCCGGTCCAGGGACGGGTGACCTGACCCCAGTAATTTCCGAATATCGCCGGTCAAGGCCTTCATCTCCTTGGCGACAATACGTAACGGGTCGATGTGCATGTCGCCCCGCGTGGCGCGCGAAACGGCATTGTTCACGATGTTGCCAGCTACCTGCACCGCGGCGCCCCATGCCGAGGCCCGCCGCGGGCTATGGTGGAAGGCCGCCCTCTGCGTGTGTATCGAGCATGACGAAAAGACGGAGGTGCGGCCGGCGGCGCGGCTCCGGAGGAGGATCAAAGCTCCCGGTGGCAGCTGCATGGCAACGGTCTCTCGCTGCGCGGACGATGGCCAATTGGCTCAGGAAAATGGTGTCGGCGGAGTCGGAAGAGGCATCAATTTCGCAAGTCTATGCCGGGTAACAACCTATGCTCCGGTGGTGGGTGCGAGTGCTGGGGCTGCAGGATCGCGTCGCCAAAGAGGCTGGCGCTATGATTGCTCATCCATTTTTGAGCTCAAAAAAATTCAATGGGTCCGTTTGGGCGGCGGCGAGGACGGATGGGCAATCCATCGATCCATGCAAGTGGTGTCAACCTCTCCGCGCCTGCCCTGTGGTGGGGGACCAGGATCTTGGGCTGGAATGGGGCAAGGGCGCATATGCTGGGCATGGAATGGGCCTGGATTGCCGCAGGTGCGGGCCGGGAGCTTGGGCTACGTACTATTACGATGAGATGTACTCTACGTAGGAGCGCTCTCTGCGCCCGCCTTGTCTCCATCCCACCTCCAGATCCAGTCGTCCAAGCATCCATCCCGTCATTTCCAACTCGATCGTGGCCTCGAATCTCTCGCTGCCCCGTTCGGCCATGGTTCTCCTCACGATGACCGCCTCGGTGGTCGAGGCATTGCAGGTGCTGCACCACCACCCGAAAGACAGCGCTGCCGCGGCTGAGAACCAGAGTCCCCATGGCGAGGAAGCACCCAGTACCGACGTCACCAACGAGAACCCGTCCCTCGCCGACCCGACACCTGGTAATCCCATATCCCATGGGCAAATCATTGCCACCTGGCGCCAGCTCAGGGCCCAGGGCCATGAGCGATACACCTTGGAGGGGCTTCTGCGTGGCGCAATCGTTTACGTGCCGCCGCCGCCGCCCAAGCCAGAACCCGTATGTTCTGTTACCCCGGCCCCCGGTGGGTCTCTTTCAAGTCGAAGGACTCAGCTCATTTTGCGTGCCCATATACAGACGGATGAGTACAAGGCCCTGATGGCGCGACTGCGCCGGGAAGAAGAGGAACGATCCTACGAACGTATGCTGAACGCCGCCCCTACGCGCGAGTCCTTTGCCCAACGATTCCCCCATGCCCCTGCAATGGGCCTGGCCGATTCCTTTGCCGAAGCGAACAAGCCGTACCGACAGTCAGACATGGGCGACGACGAGGTTTCCCACGCCGAAATACAGAAGCAGATCACGCTCATCGTCAACTTCCTTGTCAGCATAGCAGGCTGCGCGGCGGCAATTTGGATCGCGGCGCAGTGGTGGCCCACTCCTGCGCGCTTGTTTTTGACACTGGGAGGCTGTCTCGTCGTGGCCGTCGCTGAAGTTGCCGTGTACTATGCATACAACTGGCGCATGGCTGAAGGTGACAAGAAACAGGAAATGAAGCAAGAGGTCAGACAAATCGTCAAGACGTGGGTCGTGGGCGAGGAGCCTAAGGAGGGCTACGAACCGACCCTGATAGAACCTAAAGAGGAAGATGCGACGGAAAAGCAGCTACGGAAACGAACGGTGGCCTCGGCATAGGTCCGCTTGCGACGACTTGCCATGCGCGGGCTATTGAGCGCGGACGGCCTTGACCCGTGTCTTTGGTAATCTCTAGCCCACATGCACAAACGCCAACATTATGGAATCCGATGAGCTCGCAATTCTGCGACGTCGGAGCTGTTGCGGTGCCGCGATGCTGCCGCGTCAATACAACTTAGGTACCTCCTCCATGGTCCCGACTTAGCGACCCACCTGCTTTGATCTCCACTTTATCGCGAATCGCGACGCGTCGCGGCACTCAGGTTTCCCCTCAACGCGTTCAGCCGCCACTCTCCATTTTGGATGTATTTTATGGCCCAGATCTCTTCTTACATGCCCGCCGGTGTCTTCCCAAAGTTGAAACTGTCGAAGCCTTGTCCCATTCCTGCCTCTGTCTTCCCCACTGGTCGTGTGGTACATACAAGTTCAAGTTGGTGGCCTGCACGGCAGCTACTGGGTGACGATGGAAAGATCCGCGTCGGGTGGACGAGCTGCCCCAAGGTATAGTACCAGTACTTTCTCAACAGCTTGAGTGCTGAATAATCGTCGTCTCGAACGGTTTCGCCATGGTAATCATGCATTGGTGCTGACCTTTCTCAAGAGCTCCCCTGCGGACGTATAGCAAGCGCACCACCTCACGAGACGGCGGCGAACCAGTTGCCAAAAAGCAGCGAACCGATGACAGCCCTCCCAAACCGACCAAGCCTGCCGCCGGCGGTCCTGCGGCAGACCAGCAGCCGGGCTCTCTTAAGATGAGCTCGCAACCTGCAGCATCACAGCCACCAAATAAACCGAAAAAGGGCTCTATCCTGAACTACTTCAAGGTCAGGTCGCCCACCTCGGCTACCGGCTCGTCCTGCGAACACTCTTCGGATCCAGTCCTTCCTCCCCCGACCCCGCCGTCTTCACCTCCTCTTCAGAGCAATCGCAAGCGGCGGAGACTGACGACTAAGCCCATTCGTGCATCGTGCGATCCACTGGCCGACGATAGTAGCACAACGGAAATACAACGCTCCCCAGAAAGGATATCGGCACCACGTCGTATAACATCGCCAAGCTCCAGGACGAGCACACCCGGTACTCAAAACCAGAAGCAGGAGACTCCTCTGGGCCCTGGTAAGCGTGACACAGTAAAAAAAACAAAATCAAAGCAGGCTATGATCCAGACCGTCATCAGCCTATCACTCAACGAGAAAGGATTTACCGAGTGCGCTGAATGCAATACACTCTACAATCCACTCCATGAGAAGGATGTAAAGCTGCATGCGAGACAACATGCAACCTTCCTCAGAAACGCCAAGAGGGGAGCGCGCGTTTGTCGCGTGGATGATTGATACTCCGTCTCTCGCAGTCGTGCGAGGGTAGCAACTGTCTGGTTTTCTCTTTTACGCACACACCGGTGTTGGTTGGGAAGGCGTCATGGGAGAACTTTGGGCTGTGTCTGGTTTTTACGATACCCTCAGCAGAAGCGATGGCACGCGGGCTGGGCTGCGTGATGTTATATAGTGGTTGCATTCGGCGGCGGGACCCTTGCTTTCCATGGCCCCTCGGGTTACAAGTATACACCTACACCTCGTAGGGTTAATAGGACTTACGAATGTTAAGAAGAATACTCCCGCTGTATTTAAATAATACGTAAGTACATTTGGCTATACCTGCATCTAGTCTTCGCTCACAGCCTGATGAGAGGGACGCAAATCTCTCCTGGGAGGCATACGAAAGTGACCAACTTCTATATACCTCTATTCCGCTGCGAGCTCAGAAGCGAGAATCGACTGATAGCGAACAAGCGAGCGAGTGGTCTCTATTCGTCTGGCATGCACCAGGCCTAGGAGATCGACAAGCGGATTGGTTGGCTTTGGGGTATCCCCACTAAGATGCCCTGGGGGGGGGGTCCTTGTGCCCTGATAACGAACATCGCCTGCCCGTCTATTCGAAGCAGTACTGAAGAAGGCCCAGATACCTGCGGACGGAAGCCATGGAAGACGCAAGGCCACTTCTTGCCCCCCAAACCGATGGACATCCCGAGCAGGAAGGTAACGGGCCTGTCCGCAGGACTGCGCCAGCAAAAGCAACCATCGGCTCACTCCTCGCCCTGCTTCTCTTGGTCAACCTCGCTACGAGCTTGTACTCTCTCCCTTTGAATCGAGTCATCGAGAGACGTTTGTGTCGCGAACACTACCAAGGAAACGACCCATCAGGCATCGGCCGCGGTGGTTCTGTGCCCGAGGAGCTGTGCAAAATTGATGCTGTTCAACAGGGCCTTGCCTGGATACTGGGGGCGATGGAGACGATCTCCATTGTGGCCGGTGAGTCAAGGCCTGCTCAGCCGGGCCTCACGTCGCGGTTCGCCCCTAGAGATACTTTTCTAACTTCTGTAGACTTCTTGATGACCATCCCGCTGGGCTTTCTTGCTGAAAAATACGGCCATCGAGCGATACTCTGGCTCAATTTGGTTCCCAGGGTCTTCATGCTCGCCTGGGCCATCATCATCGGCTGCTTTGAGCACAGCGTGCCTACCAAGGCCTTTATCGTCGGACCGGCCCTGTCGCTCCTAGGTGGTGACTGCGTTTTCAATGCCATCACGTATTCCTTGGCTGCGGGTATTACGGACGATGCTGTCCTGCGGTGAGCTGGATCGGCTTCATTCATCATGATGGGAGCGCTAATGACCTGAGTAGTGCTACATATCTCGGCTGGATGAGCTCTGTAACATATGTTGTGGCTCTTCTCGGTCCGGCACTGGCAGCGGCATCTATGACTGTCTGGTTGTGGCTCCCATTCTGGCTGGGCGTCGCACTGCTCCTTCTCGCGATTCCCGCCATCTCTCGGCTACCTGACCACACGAGTGCTGGCCGCAGCTCGATAACCAGATTCCAGAGGCGTGATCCGACCGACCCTCTTCCGTCGTCACCCATCCTCAAGGCCCAAGAGTCGGAGGCAACCACGACTCAAGCCGTGATAGATCGGCTGAAGATGCTCAGGGCAATACTGGCCAGTCGCCCCCGAAACTTGACATTACTATTTGTCTGCTTCTTCCTGTCATCCTTGGCTAGTTCGGATACAAAGCTCCTGCCGCAGTACATCTCAAAGCGCTATCGTTGGAGTTTTGCCTCTGCAGGCTACTTGTTATCTGGTAAAGCCGTTGTCAACTTCACGCTACTTACCCTGGTGATCCCCTGGCTGTTACGTTCGCGTCACTCGGGCATAAGAGACTCCAGTGAATATGCGGCCATGTCAGACAGTGTCAACATACGCCATGCCATCATATGCTGGATCGTTTCAGTCCTGGGCGCCTTCTTTATTGCACTCGCGGCGGAAGTATGGGCCCTCATCCCGGCCTTATTTCTGTACGCCCTGGGATCGGCACTTCCTGTATTTACCCTCTCGCTGCTCAAATCCCCTGCCGTGGCGCCGACGCAAGACCGCCGTTTTACCAAGGTAGCCGATCCCGAAACACACATATTCTCCATGGTCATGATGGTCAAGGCTCTGGGCTCGTTGCTGGGAGCACCGCTGATGGCAGCGCTCTGGGTTCACGGTATCAGAGCGGGCGGAGTGGCTCTTGGGTCGCCGTATTTTGTCAGCTCGGCTTGCTATATGTTGGCAATCGTGGTCTTCACCGGGTTTCGGCCTTCACGAGAATAGCGACGCCTACGGCTCACACCTAGTAATCAAAATACATCGTTTCCGTAACTCCAAGGTGACACGTACAAGTACTGATGGCTGCAACTTGGTTTCAACCAAAATCTACATGGAACTAAGCCCCTAGTGCCACACCGTCTACGGCGAAACATATATGTTCTATGTCCTGGCCAGAGAGGTATTCGTCGAAGAAACGAGGAGCGTACTAGTAGTACCTGGGAATTCGAATTCAGCTGTACCCAATCTCAATCCCCCCACCCTGGGCGCTCACTCTGTTACTTCCTAGCTTTGTACCTTCATTGAGTACCTATCTTCCATACTTATGCAAGATGTGCACACATATCGTGACTTTTGGCTCACAGTACATTTTATCCACTACTTAATAGAAGCCCCCCCGCCCTCCCAGCACTGGTGGGTCAGAAGACCCACCTCTTGGTGCACAACGGATTGCTGATAAGACCTCGATAAGAACATTATTGGGAAATTTTTGGGATCCATCATCAGAGAAGAGTAGTGTTAGGTGTAGCGATTGCTTCAGATTCCTGTCAAAGCCGTGCACTGCAACTGCACGGCCCGCCGAGTCGCCGTCAAAATGCCGAAGCCGCGTTCAAAACGTCAAGCAATCCGCGAAGAGCGCAAAGCGAAGCGCCGCGACAACGAAGATGCCGAAGCCAGCCACTCTGCGAAGCGACAGCGACTAGACGCCGACGGCAATGCGAACCACACAAGCAAAGACGCGGCGCCCCAGGACGACCTCATGGCCTTCCAGGAGGCGGCGCGCGCCGCGGCCCCGGAGAAGGAGTTCTACGGTATGCTCTCGGAGCAGGAGCAGGAATACTTTCGCTCTGTGGACGAGCAGCTCGATCTCGACGACTTCCCGTCGCAAGAGGACCGCGACATCTACCTGGCCAACGTGTTCGCCGAGGCCGAGGGCAAGGAACTGAAGCTCGCCTGCAGCCAGTCGTGCTCGAGGCTCATGGAGCGTCTGATCCTCATGTCCAACACCAGGCAAAAGAAGAAGATATTCGCCCAGCTGGCGTCACACTTCCTGAACCTCCTGCAGCACCGTTTTGCCAGCCACTGTTGCGAGACGCTGTTCCTTCAATCGGCCCCAGTGGTAACACGCGAGCTCGGCGGTGAGCGAGACGACTTGCCGACCGAGGACGACCCGGAGGAGCAACTATTGCCCACCATGGAGGAAATATTCCTCGCTACTCTGGACGAGCTCGAAGGCCACCTGGGATACCTCCTGACAGACAAGTTTGCATCGCATAGTTTACGCGTCATCTTGATAATCTTGTCAGGACGGCCCTTGGAGCAGTCCTCGACCAAGTCCCTGGTACACAGCAAGAAGAAGGAGCGTATATCGGTTCCATGGACATCTAACGGCACTGATGACGGCAACCTTAATGTTCAGCTCCGAGCCGTTCCGTCCTCCTTCACCTTGGCCGCCAAGAAGATCATCGACGATTCGACTGCGGGCATGGACTCTACCGCCCTTCGTGTGCTGGCCACTCACCCTACCGGCAATCCCGTGCTCCAGCTTCTGCTTGAGCTCGACATCTCCCTCGATGCCAAGGCGGAGGGCGACTCAAAAGATATGGCCCTGCTGTGGCGCTTGTTGCCTGGGGCTCCTGGGTCCCTCAAGGAGCCCTCTTCCCCAGCACACGAGTTCGTTAACTCAATGCTGTACGATTCCATCGGCTCGCGCCTCCTGGAAACACTTCTCACGCACTGCCCTGGAAAGGTGTTCAAAGCACTGTGGAGATTCAACTTGGGCGACCGCATTCAGAGTCTTGTCCGCAACGACATTGCTTGCTATCCCGCCATCCGCATGCTGAACCGCGTTGGCAAGGAGGAGCTTGTGGCATCCGTACACAAGATCCTGCCCGAGGTCCCCAAGCTCGTGTCGTTGTCAAGATACAACGTTCTCAAGGCGTTGTTTGAGCGGTGTCAAGTTCGAGAGGCCAAAGAGGAGATTAACTCGCTCATGAACGCCCTGGTCAAAGCCATAAACCCGGACAAGAAAAAACTGGTCCCCAAACTGTGCATTCCCCCCGAGGAAGAAAAAGAAGCCAAGAAGGGCCAAGAATCCATGTTGAAGAGTCAATCGGTCATCCTCTCCCACGGCTGCCACCTGACGACGACGCTCCTATCCATTCCCGGCGCCCCGGCCAGCGCAATCCAAACGTCGCTGCAGGCGCTCCCGCCGGACCTCCTCCTGTACTTGGCCACATCGTCTGCGCCCTCGGCTCACGTTTTGATGGGGGCGTTTGCCAGCCCGGCACAGAACAAGGTGTTTCACAAGGCTGTCGTGGCGGCGCTGGTACCTAAAACCATGGAGCTCGCGCTGTCGCCCAGCGGCAGCAAAGTGCTGAACGCCATTGTCACCATCCCCTCGAGGGCGGAAGGCATTTCGTTGCCGTTCCATCTCAAGGAGCAGATTCTGACACGGCTCAGCGAGCACGAGCAAGAGCTACGAGATTCATTTGAGGGCCGGCGGGTCTGGAGGGCGTGGAAGGGCGACCTGTGGAAGACGCGGAGGACGGAGTGGATCGAATGGGCCAAGGAGGTGGACGCGCAGTCGGACGCCGTCCTGCCGCCGTGGAAGAAGAAGGCCATGGCGGCGGCGCAGAGCAACAACCCCAACATGGTCAAGGTGGACGACAAGAAGCGCAAGAGGGCCGTCGAGAGCATGGAAGAATGACGATAGCTCCGCGCCATACGGGCCCGCTTTGTTCGTAGCAGCCGAATTAAAGGACGATGAATATCTACGCGCGACGATTCTGTTGAGCCCCGCTTTGCCGCACGTCCAGATATTACCGGGTGTGTCCTCCGTGCAAGTACCGGTAGTATATTCGCTTCCTGCGTCTCCGGCACGTGCATGACGGGGCGGGAGAGGCGGGCGCCTCCGCGCGTGCCCGTGACGGCGCGGCACGCCCACGATGCCGAGAGAATTACTCTCGGTGGAGAGGCGCACGCGCAAGGAAAGAGCTCCTGGTGCCGCCCACGCCCATGCCACCCCCCCGAATACTCTTACTTGCCGGGGTTCACCGTGCCCGAGTTTCCAGGCGCACCGGAGGGGGGAAGAAACGCGATAGCAACGTACGGGCGACCCCCGGCTGGGTTGTCCCAGCACATGGATGAGCTGGATCCCCAGCGGCGGCACGCGCGCGAGGTCGTTCCCGGAAGGGACCCTTCCTTCCCCGGCCTTGGCCCTCCGATTGACTTTTCGGTAACTGCGGCCCTCCTCCCCGCAGCCGCCGTGGCGAGCGGGCGAATGCCCCAAGAACCTCTGCCTTTTTTTTTGGGGGGGGGGGGGGGGGGGGGGGGGGGGGGGGGGAATGCAAGCGGGCGGCTTAATAACCAGGGCCTGAATGCTCGAATGGACGTGCCAGAGAGGCATACACGTGGGCGGGTACGCGCCCGGCGCGCAACGCCAGCAATCCGCAAATTGGGGGCCCCCAAGCATTAGTACACACGTACTATACCTGCTTCGTGATATGGGGTAAGGGGGGCCGAGGGGCTGGGATGGGGAAGCTCGGCAAATCCAACTAGACAGGGGCCGGGGAGCTGCTCTGCGATGGGACGGACGTCGGGGTCTAAGAATGTCCGAGTTTCCCCAAAATACGGCCTGCATACAGTTTGGGTCCGGCCGCCGTCCGTCCCTTTCCCCACGAGGCTACGGCGCTTTGGAGGAAGCTGGGCTGCCTTGGCTGCTGCTGCCTGCCCTCCCTCCCGCCAACCCGAACTGTATCGCCACTTTGGGAAAAGAGCGAAGCGCCTTTAGGAGGCCATGTTGGGGGGGGGGGGGGGGGGGGGGGAGTAGTGGGAGTGGATAGGCGCTGCGACTTGGGATCCAGGGTGTCGTGGCCTAGCTCGAGTTCAGGGCAGAATCGCTACATAGCTGAGAAACCGGAGACGAAGTGGTGAACAACTTCACATGGTCTTACAAGGATATGGGCATCTCGACAGCGCACGCGCTGAAAATTCACTTCATCACATCCGTTGCCTTCATTATAGTTTGCACTTATTTTACTGGTTTTTTCCCCCCCCTTCTGTCCACTGACGATGGCGGTTTACGAGATGCGAGCGTAAAATCGCCCGAACCCAGCCACCACCGTAGACTCATGTATTTGACAGGATATTTTGTCCGGATTTTCTCTCTCCACTGCTTCGAGGGTACATGGTGCCCCCTAGCCAAACATAATTGCCGTCCGGCCTGACGACCCTTCAAAGAGTGCCTTTGACAGGGTGAATGTGCAACCGTTTCTCAGGTCTGCACTGCTGGCAGCATGTCGGCATCATGGTCGAGCTATGTGTGCTCTGGGAGCTCTGGCGGCTAAAATCGCCCGAGGGTCTCCGAGCTTCATAAAAACATCTCGTGAGTGGCCCCCGTTGTCGTGGCGGTTGCATATCTGATAACATGAACCTTGCCAGGTAATATCCAAATAGCGACGGACGGAGCATGGTGTTGCACAGTCCGCGCTGGTGTTGTGTGCGTTTTTCATCCCAAACAGGCATTAGGGGAAGCGTGTGCAACCTGGCCCAAAGCCACGGCCCAATTGGATGCCATGGGTCAATGGCGGACAATAAGAAAAACGATTCGTGTAGACGCATCCGCAGTGGAGAGGAAGGCCTCCACTGCAAACGTCGATACTCGTGCTGGAGCCCGGATAGTGGCTCCAGTAACGCCCGGCGCTGTCAGACAAGCCCGAGGACTCGGTGGCGCTCGTGCAAGAAATCAAACCGTGATAGGTCGCCTCATGCTGGTATCATAAACAGGAAAGGAAACAAGGCTTTTCGGAACAACCAAGAAAAAAAGCGTGTACGCAGCCTCCCCGGGATGCCGTGTCGTCTCGTAATTTGTGTAACGCCACAAGACACCCAATCACTGCTCCGAGCCAAAGTCGACGAAGCTCTCCCAAGCGCCTTCGTTGCCGCCGGGCCCTGGCGTGCCCATGCGGTTGAACTCGAAGGTGCTGTCGAAATGGGTGTCGAAAGGACTGGCAAAGCCGGAGGGGGAGAACAGGGCGGAGTCGTGACTCGGGTCGGCCGACAGCGGTATGGGCGTCATGTCACTGTACTGGCTGGTAGCCTGGTTGGTGTCGAGCTTAAGCTGGTCGTTCGGGTGCTGGCCAAAAAGCTGGAAGGCGGAGGGGTTGCCACCGAGGAAGTGAGAGGCCATGGGATCCGCCATGTCAATGCTGGCCATCATCTTGACCTCGTTGGGCAGCTCCGAGGTGAAGGCGGAAGTGTGCTGCTGTAATTGAGGGTCGATGTTGGGGAAGGCTTGTGCGGGTGTTTGGTAGGGAGTCTCGGTCAATTCGGGCGAGCTCGCGGTGCCCGACGCCGGTGAGAGGGCCGGGGGTGAAGAGATGCTATTGCCCGGGGGCGGCGAGCGCTTGGCCGTCGACGCGCCATGGTCTACTACACCTTGGTACGACTCGTTGGTCATGGTGGGGGAGACGGCGGGGGGGGGAGATGAGCAGGAGGGGAACTGGCCGTCGCCATTGTTCATGAGCGGGTTCATGTACATGGACCGGTTGAGCTGCTGCTGGTAGGCCGTGGCGCTGGGGAAGGACTCGCTGAACAGCCGGTTCACTTCGTTGTATCGCGCCATGGTGGCCATGGCGGCCTGTGTGGTGATGTAGGCATTGACACGGTTGTTCATGGCGGGCGAGTTGGTTTGGAGGTGGGCTGTCAGGTACTTGTACTGGCGCGGCAGGTCATCTTCCTCCTCCTCGTACATCTCCTCCTTGACGACGATCTCCTCGGTCACTTTGAGACCGCGCCCGGTTCGCCGGCGGTGGATTTCCGACGCCATCCTGGCCGACTGCACTCTCGCCTCAAGACTGCGGTCAGCCCGCCGGGAGGCAGCAATGTAGGCTCTCTCCTGGTTCTCCTCGTGGGAGCGTTCCGTCTGCAAGAGGCCGGTTAGATGCAGCTCAGTGGGGCTGGGGCGGATGGGGCAAGCTGGGACTTGCCTTCAACGCCTTGACCGGCGGGGCCCGGCCGGCGGTGGGCATGACGGCTGCCGAGGAGCTGTCGTAGGATCGCTTAGGCATGGGGACGGTCGTGACGAGGGCCGGCCACGGTTCGGGCAGACGGATTTCAGGAGAGTGATTTGCGACCGGCTCTGGGGTCGACGGGGGGAGGGGCGTGTAAGTCGCCGGGGCGGCGATGCTCGGCGCGATGCTGCGGTGGGCCGTCGACGGTGGAAGCGAGGTTGTGGGAAACCGGCAGACTGGCTGTTGGTGGTTGGGTCGGTGCTGCTGTGTGAACTTCTAGTAAAGTCTGTTTCGAGTTGGTCATCAGAGAAGTATGAGGGAAAAGGAGGGAACAGGTACCGGCCCAGGATGGGACGAGGGCCAGAGATAAAAACAATATATACAGCACAGGGAGGGAAACCCCATGGCCCGGAGCAGAGTGCCATGTTACGTACGCGCTGTGTAACTGGGCCCTGGAGCAAATTGCATGCGTGCCTCGCAACATGGCACGGCGATCCAAGTCCCCAGTACATGCATGGCATCCATGGCATGGCGAGGGCCGACCAGCCGCTGCGATGCGGAAGAATGCCTGTGGAGGTGATCGATCGAGATCGGGCTGAGTAGAGCCAATGGGCAGACCCGTCGACGCTGAGACGCCGCCAGGATTGCGGACGCCGTGGCAGTTGATAGAGGCACAGGTAGAGCCCAGAGCGGTATGGCGGCCCTGCATTTAACTGGAGAGGGCCTGGGCTGCAGCCGGAGCCCGGGCTAACGCCAAACAACAACTCTATCTCTGCTTTCCCGTCTTCTGTCTGTCTCCCCGACCCGACGGGATGTGCTGGCTGCTTGCCAGAGAGATGCCGCGGTTGCGGGCTGGCGAAGTACCTGGAGTCACGCACGTAGTATCCATTTCCCTGCCCGGCAGCTCTTCCGGGTTGTCCCTTGCCAGGCATACCGTCTCATTGGTCCGCCGTCGCCCGTCCCGGCCTCCCCCTCTCGTTCAAACGGCCTAGCGAGCTGGGAAGCTTCCGGTGAAGTAGTTAGGGACCGTCGAAGCAAAAGCCAGGCTATCGTGAGCATCCATCTCTGCCGGCCTGGGCGGATGCCACACAGCCTCGGCGCGTGTGCGAGGGAGCGAGATGGCAGGCGGGGTGGAGGGGCCGCCCATCACGAACCGTCCGCTCACTACCGAGTACGTGTGCCTCTGGTGCCTCGTCCAGCCCCGAGCTCCAGTCAGCCAGCGTGCCGGCCTCCGGTCTGCTTCCAGCCAGTGACTACTGATGAGTGGCACCGCATCATACGCTGGCACATGAGATGGTCCCACGCCCTGGGAACCAACCTGGGCCTGTGTACCCTCCCTCCCTCCCTCCATGGAACCCCCCTCCTCCCCACCGCGAATGCATCGTTAGCACGTCTGTCCATCTATTCAACTGTTCTGACAGCATATTGATGCAAACATAGAGGGCTCATTACTTCTTCACATCACTGCTACACGCACGCACGTATTGGCCCGCAAAACTGATACGAGGCCAAGCAGCCAGAGTCACACCGGAGGGCTCCGGGTTGCCCGGCTACGTCTCAATGCGGCCTCGCCTTCCCTTCCTTTTTTTCTCCTTCCATCCCCTTCCCTGCCCTCTTTTGCCTCTCCCGCTCGAAAAGCTCCGCCTCCCCGTGCCACAGCATTAGGTACCAATGGATTCCCTCTCTGCCTTGGTGGGGGGGGGGGGGGGGGGGCCTTCGTGCATCCACCGCTCCTGGATGGAAGGTTCCCATCGGCGCAAGCAATCCCTCCCGTGCCAAACCGGGTACTATTGGTAGGTAACATGTACCCAATAAGGCAAGTATCCAGGTCGCATCCCGTCTTTTCTCCAGGAGCAGACTGCTCGGACTGGGCCCAGCAGCAGACCATGCAGGGTTAGGTTGCGAGGGGACCGCACGCGCCTGAGACTATCTCGCGACCCCCGTACTTAGAGGGCCGCTCTGTCTGGGCCTTCGATTTCCCGTTGCATTCCCGATGGAGGGCAAGGTACTGGGCCAGACTAGTACCTTCTACCTGCGCCCATCGGCATTACCTGTCCCCCCCAGGTGGCCTATGGGATTCCAAGGCCCCGTCCAAGCCCGGCCGAGGCAAGCGAGGGGTACGCCAGGCTCGGGGAGAACAATGAACCGACTCTGATAAGCGGGCAAAGAGCGCATGTCGGCTTCCGCAGCAGATTCTTCCCAGCGCTGGTTTCGACGGCCCCGGAGAGGCGGGACCTGACCGGTCTCGGATTCCCAGCAGCCCCAGCAGCCGTCTGGTTGCCTGGTTGCCCACCAACATCTGTTGAACCACCACCGCCGCATGTCGCACCAGCTCGAATAGCAGTTTCGTCCCGGTTCAAATGGGCCCATTCATTGAAAACCCCCATGGGCAAGATGCGAAGCCATTGACAGTATTGGGCCAGGGGCCCGTTTACGTACAGTTGACCGAACCCCGTAGGAGCCCTGGCCGGGGAGTGTGCGCGTCCGCTGCAGCGGCCCTGAGGGGAACACCGAATGCCGGCCCCCGAGGCACCGAAGCTGCCAGCTAGCCCACCTGGCCTGGCGTGCCATGCACTTGGATCGCACGCCGCCCCTGTGCTGAGCGACGGGACGATCACGGGTGGTGCCAGACCACTCCATAGTTGTAGGCTTGCTACGGATGCCCTGGTTACTCTGCTGAGTAATAGGAATGGAACACAAGAGTGACGTAAGGGGCCTGTAATTCGAATGGCACGGCAACACAAGAATCCTTTGCACCTGTTACGGTGTATACGAAGGGCGTACCATCCAAACCTGGCAACCGGCTCGCTACTCCAAGGACTGCGGGGTGAATCGGGTTGGGTGTATAGCTGATCCCTCCTCAGAACCTGCGGCCCGCCAGCTCAGCTCTCGACTCCTCGGACACCTTCCTGCCTCGCGAAACATGGAAGAGTACATCCCTAGGGCATCACCGAGACAGACGGATGCCCGGTACCAGCAACAGCTTCCCTTTCGTGATTAATAATGCAGCTCGCTGCCGCCCCAAGGGCAACAGGGTCCTCCGCCCGTGTGAAGAAAAAAGCCAGTCTGGCCCTTGGCCGATCCCCCGCCCTTCGAGGCTTTGTAATGTCGAGACAGGAAAAGACGGCGCGACCTTTCCTCACGATCACCACGCATTATACGATTCTGATGGCCGGTGGTCCCCGATTCCCAGCCACGACGCGGGCTGCGCAAGCAAACAAAGCAGCCACGACCCCTTCCCAAGCACCCCAAGCGGCTTCCCCCCCCTGCGCCCGCCAGCTCTGCCTTAGACGGCCTGTCCCCAGCTTCCCGGCCAATCAGCAGCCGCAGCACCGTAAGCCCTCGGCCGCACCTTGGCACGTTACTCCGCCAGCATGGGCGGGCGGGCCCCACACACGCCTCACGCGCCCCCGCCCTTGTCGCGGGCTAATCCCGATGCGGCCGCTTGGCACCCCGGCCGGAGAGAAACATCCGGCCCAGCTGAGGGCGATACAAGCCGTCTTAACAATTTTTGCAGCGTCCCGCCTCCCGCGCCCATGCGGCGACACGCACTCATGCTCCACGCCGTCCAGCGCACAACGCCTTCCTCGCCCTAGTCCGCTAATAGGCGCCCGGCAACAGTTTTCATGCGCGTCTGCCTTGCTTTCCGTCCTCCGCCACGGCCTTTGCTGTGGCTGGAAGGGCGACACTGCATCGTGTGGGAGTGTAGGGGTGTGGCATCATGTTCTCCCGGCCTGTTTCGCTCGTCTGACTGACTGTGACCGACTGGCGCACCCTCGCCCCCGATCGCCGCCGTCGATCGTTGCCCCAAACCGCCTAGGCACCAGTTCCTTGCCTGTGACGCCAATTCGCAAGAATCCCATGCGCCGCCGTATGCTATTTTCTACCATGGCACCGTGGACAATTGCCGCCTCCTTGCTTGCATGCAGCCAGCGTTTCACCGGCCCATCACCAATCATGGGAGACGGAGCGCCTCCGGTCGCCATTGCGAGAATCGAAATACCATGCCGGTTTGCTGCCGTGAGAAACATGGATTTTCGCCGCACAGATGATGTAAAGGTGACAGGGATTCCTACACAGGATTCGCAAGCCTAGAGCTGAGGCAACCGCCCACGTACACTGACGCCAGAAGCACGCAAGACCCGGTCTGCCGGCACCCAGCCTGATATGTCTCATCACCCACGTCCTTGGGGGTCCCCTCGTTCGCAGCCCAAGGGGCAAAAAGACCATTCATTGCCCCCGCGTTCTTTCTTTGGCTTTCCCATCCCTCGTTCCCTGGCAAGATACATACCTACTGCCTAGTACCTACTTACTCGGCAATCATGTCTCTTAGCCGATGCTAGCTGGCTTGAAAAGATTTCCCGCCACAGTGCCGTGCCATTTCCCGGTAGCGGGCAGCGTTCCAAACCTTGGTGGACGCCGGGTGCGCCAGCCGTACCAGGTCTCGGTATAGCACCATGTCCGAGACTATGTCCGTTACGAAGCTGGCGCCTAGCACGCCGGCCACGTAGCAAAGCCCCCGTCGCCGATTGATCGACATGAAGTGCAATGGGCAACTAGACAGGCTGGCAGACAGGGGCTGATGCTAAGCGTCGCCGTCCTCTTGGGAGAAACTAACAGAATCATCTGCTGTGACTCGGATAGGGCCATATCTGCGAGCCGAGTCAGGACTTAACCATCAGTCCACTTGTGCAACGCAATGCGTACCGAACCAGCCCGCACAACGGCGGGCCAAGTCCACTCCAGGCGGGCGTCCCAACATACCGAATATTGCTGCTCCGCCGGCGCTAGAAACCCGTGGCCCCAGATGGAGCGGCTGCGTGCCTTGTCAAGGCCGATTGTTAACGGCGGGCCAACGTGCCAACCGACGCAAGCGGCCAAGAACTCGCAATGAACAATCCGTACACGCCGGCCAGAGCTGCCCGGCGGGATTTCCAGAGCCGCATGCACTCCACCATGCCGCAATGTGGGCTTGAATCGACGGAAGCGGGTCGTCGGGGAACCACCTCCTGAGGATTAGATACCAGCCCGAGCTGCGCGGTAGTCGGCTCAATAGGGCTATACTCAGTCGAGCCGATGCGCCATCCTGGCCAGCGTACGCGTGCGGACTGATGGACCATGAGTGGAGGGGCGTCCGAGGGTTGGGCAATTGCCGGAGCCAGGCCTGCTTGCCTTTTCGGGGGTATCGACGTGCTATGTACAGACAACGAGCCGAGCCTGCGAGCCTGGTACCTATTTCGGGCAATCGGCATTTCAACCTGCTACTTGCTTGCCTCACTTGCTTCCTTTGCAGCCGAGACGTCGATCGTTTTCCCCACGGCCGGCCGTGGCGAACGCGGATTATCAACCGAGATCGAGACGCGAGCTGTCAGCTACCCAGGTACAAAGAGCATCGGACAGGCCCTATCAGTCAAAAACTGCTATAGCAACGGCCGAGAAGGAAAGTAAGCAACTCCTGGGATTGTGGGAGGATGACGTCTGTCCATGCACGACGATAGACCAAATACCGAAACAGCGGGCTCTCCGCAGCTCCGCACAAGGCACGCGAGATTGGCGGGATGACGACCATTAGCGCTGCCTTCTCATCCCAATCCGGCAAGCCTGACAAAGTACCGGTTTCCTGCCTATCCCAACTCCCTTTTTGGGGCACTTGGTTCCGTGGCCGGAAAGGCTCCAAGGCTCCAAGGCACAAGACAAGACTCCCAGCGCGGACGCTGATGGCGGGCATGCTGGCGCATCTATCCATGTCTGGCCTCCGTTTCTTTGCATTCGGGGAAGAGCGCTGGGCGTCGGGGCGGTCGGGGCGGTCCAGGCCCTCACATGGGGTGTTCGTTGCCTGTCATCGATAAATCTGAAACAGATCCCGATCGCTTGGAGACTTTCGGGTCAGATCTCTGATCTGATCTGATCTGATCTGATGCCCCGCCCGCCCCGGTCCATGCAAGCGTGCCGTCCCAATAGGATCCTACTACATGATGATCTGGGCCCCTAGGCAGCTGAGGGGCGCTTCCGATACGGGGGCCTCTGTGGAGGGGTGGGGGCGGGAAAGCAACCACTGCCTTGGCCGAGCAAGCCCCTTTGCTGATGATTATGCTGACGGCGCGCCAGGATAGCGAGGGCGATACGGCGTGGGCGCACGGATAGATGTAGCAGGCGGAGGAAGCCCTGGGCAGGCGAGAACGACGCGGGGAACGCAGTTCGACACCTCGCAGCCCATCATGGATTGATCCTCCCATATCCTGTCCTCAGCTCTGGTTCCTGGGCCCTCGACGCAATAGAAGGGTTCCGACGGATCGGCAACGAGGCTGCCTGGCTGCAGGGGAGAGGAACCGTCATCGGCGAGCTGGGAACCGCTACTAAGGCGTGTCAGGCGCCCATTTCGACCGAACAAGGGCGCCGGCTCCTCGAACGAACCCCGCCAACCTCGATCCTCATCCAAAAGGCCGGACCGCCATGATCAGTGAAATGCGTGGGCGGAGTCATCTTTCTCGCCGCTCTCGATGTTTCCCCGGCCCCCGGACGGCATCTTGGGTCCACTGCCGCCAGCCCGGCCGTCACGATCCCAGCGTCGCGCTTCGTGCCCTTGGTCCCCCACTAAGCACCGATGCCCGGCCGGCTATCAGGCTGCGATGCCGCCCTGCACATGCGATCTGCCACCTTATCTACGTCCCTAACTCACTGTGTACTTGGTTGGTCCAGAGGCCCTTGTCCGATCCGGCCGTGCCACGCGCGTCGATCAAACGCGCGCTTGCACACCGCAATGCCAGCACGAACAACGCTGCCACCCACCCCCTCGGGCCAGCGGGGGTCTCCCGGTGATTCATAACAGACCTGGCGCGTGCGTCCCACTTCCTCTAGGGCGTAATGTCGGGGCCACCATCTTGTCCACCCCATCCATGGTGCGGTGGGATGCAGGAGCGGGCAGTTGAAGCCGTCGCAATCCCCGGGTAGGGCCGCCGCAAGGTGCTGACGTGGGCGCACGGGGATAGACGAGCATCCGTCCCCAGGTTCCCCTTTGGGGTGTATGTGCGTGGCCTCCTTCTTGTTTCAAAGCTGCCCGTCACCCGACCAGGCCAAGTGACACCTTCGCTTGCCGTTGGCTTGCCTCGCGGCTGCCACAGCGGGTTTCATTCCCACCAAAGGTAAGACAGTAGACGAGTCTGGATGCCGAGCGGCAGGGCTGCATATCCATGAATGGATGCCGGACAGTCACTGAAATCCGCCTCGGTCTCATGCGCAAGATGGTGCTGGGAGGCTATGGAGAGGACGCGCAGTGTCCTACAGGTTCTCGTTCGGGATCCATGCCCCCTTGTTGCCGCCTCCCCCCCCCCCCCCCCCCCCCCCCCCCCCCCCCATGCCCCTTACCTCATTCTATACATTCCACCCTAGATACCTGGATCGCTAGCACACTCGACGCCCCGCAGCGCCGGCTTTAGGGTGGGCGAGGAGTGCGTAGAGATTTGGGGGAGGGGGCTGATGAACAGAATCCCGCGCCTGATGACCTCGGCGGCCCGTCCTCCCTCAACCTGGCGTCATCCATGGCGCACTGAGGGCAGCTACAAGGCGTTCCGTTGACAACTTCCCTTCGTTGCTGGAACGGTTTGAAGTGTAAGGAAGAAGCATGGGCGAACGACTTGGCTGGGGAGACCCGGGGTCCAGTCTCTCGATACCCGCCCTTTTCTTCGATGCGGATGATAGCTGCTGACTTGCCATCAAGTCTCGGTACCTCACATCGTGAACTCTCCCTCCGGTTCAACTCTAGTGCTGCGGTGCTTCGGATGGGGCCCTCAGCCCGCCAGTGCCCGGTCTGCAGTAAACCGTGTCCAGAGGCGTGCCCTCCCCGGAGTCCATGGCCTGTACCGGCACCAGTCGAGCACCATGGCCTCCATATGCCTCGGTGGAACTCGTCCATTGACACGATCAGCAACGGAACAGCGGGCCGTAAGTCGGGCCTGCGCCGAAGCGAGCCAGAGCAACACCGTTGTCAGCGACCGTCATACAAGGCTTCTCCAGCAGGTCCCGAATACGGTGGCAGATATCTGGCCTATCCAAGGTGGACAAGTCCTCGCAGAAAAGCGAAGCGGCCTTACGTGCCTTCGCCCCACGGCAGAAGGGAGGGCTTGGCTGAAGAGCGATCGTATATCCAGGTAGGTAGGCGTATACCGCTCCGGGATGGAAGCCGAACCTTGGGCGGCCACGCCATCATGGCCGGGGTCGAAGATGGCTTGTCGTCGTATCTTGTCCGCCCAAAGCATAGCACGGGGCACAGGGCAGCTCTTCAGATCATGTGCGTATTTCTTAATCAACAGCTATACTTCAGCAAGTCTGAGTTCTAGTTGCCGACTGGGAAGCCAAATACAGTGTGTACACCGAAGTCATACGACACCCCTAAAATGCAAATCTGACCGGGATTCCTTTCCAGACGAGGCCTCCCAAGGAACCGCCTAACGCCGTAAAAATAACTGTTGGTACCGCAGTCAAAGAGCTCTGCAAGTGTAACAAAGGGTTTGTTGCACAAGCCAGGCGGCACGAGGCAATGAGATGCCGTGTCTTCCGCTCCATCCTCTGGTGTATCCCCTCCAACGCCCATCGCATGCAAAAGACTTGGTCGTGATAGTCGTCATCATGATGAAGCAACGTTGCTCGCGCCATACGTGCGCGGTCATTATCAAGTGATCCGAATGAAGAGTCAACGACGAAGTCGAAGAAATCACTTAGCCGCGGCCACGGCGCCATGGCCGGCTGCGTCCTATGCCGCCGAGACCTTGCGCACCGTGGCTGAATTTGGCGTTGCATTCACGCTGCCCACACGACCGCTCGTCTTCCGAACGCCCGAAGCCTGGTTGGAAACCGCCGACCGGCTGGAGTCGGTCGATCGTTTGCTACCCCGCACCTTGGTGAGAACCCCTGAAGCGCTCGCGGATCGTGTTTGAGACTGGGTGCCGTGTTCACGGGTACTCTTAGACCGCTTTCCACTGCCGATATTTTCGGCGTCATTGGAGGCGTCATTGTTGATGATTTCGCAGACAGTGGTAGTCGTGGTGTGATGACTAGCGGACCGCGACTTGTCACTCCGACCCGGGGATTGTGATGCTTTCCGGTGTGAGCGCACCCGAAGGTGTATCTCTTCCTCGGACTCCGCCTCGTTGGACTGCCTGTGAACAGAGATGATTTCGGTCTCTTGGCTTGCTGCCCGCTCCTCTTCGACAGGGTCGATGGCGTTTCGGTTGTATGGATGGTGACGGTCCGCGCGGCCCGTTTTGCGCGGCTGCCCCGGTGTTGGTGCCGGCAGATAGTCGTCTTGGACGCCAATATTATTGCGGTCTTGATCGACCTCGCTCAGGGGGGTACGGCTCGGCGTCTTTTGGGAAGGTGTGGCAGTAGCCCGGCTCGATGACTTGGGCATCCCCCTGACGGGAGTGCTAGGCGCCGCCAGGTTCGCCGCCATCTCCTTGCGCAGCTTGCGCTCAATTCTCTCCTCGATCCACCATTCCCGGAAAATGCCCTGGTTGAGATGCAGCCAGTGCTGCTGGGGCCCGACCACCATACCCGGCCGCATGAAACGCATAAAGGCAATCACCTCATTGGCAGTGAAACCGTGACGGTAGATCAGGTAGGCACCAATGAGACAGCCGGTACGGCCAAGACCGGCCTTGCAGTGAACTGCAATGCCCTGCTTCTTCACGGTGATGGTCTCGTGGGCGAGCCTTATGAACCTGCGGACGGTGCTCAACGGCGGGCATGTGCCGTCCTCGAAGATCATGTCGAGATGCTGGATTCCCAGTGCCTCGAAGTAGGATGGCGAGTACAGAGGCGAGTTGAGCCGAACGACCAAGCCAATGTTCCGCTCGGAAAAGTGCTGCAGGACGTTCTTGAACGGTTGAGGGAGGGTACGGTGCGCCTCAACGGCGGCCAGGGTCTTCGGAAGCGCGGCCCAGGCCTCGGAGCCGGGGGAAACGGCGGCCACGGGAGAGTGTTGAGGCGAGGCGAAGGCCAGGAAGTGAGGGGTGACCCAGTTGAAATCGCCATGCTCGACTCTTTCGTACTTCTCATACTCGTCCAGATCGAAGTTGTCCAGCGCACAGCACGTCTCCTCCTTGGCCTTCCAGACGCCGTACACGACATCCTGAACTGTGATTCCGTAGTCCGCTTGACTGTATCCGGCGTCCCGGAAGGGCATCAGTGGCGGCTCGACCTGGGCAATCGGGGCCAGGGCCAGGTGAGGGGGCCACGACTGGATGAGCACCATGTAGCATGCTAGTAGGCAGGCGGCGTTGGCTCGGCCTTGGGAGGAATTGTTAGCACGAAGAAGCGGGCGGCCGGGGAGAATGCGACATACTTCTCGGGTCTGCCCGGCTCCAGAACACGATGGGTCGGCTTTGGTTTTCCTTGGCTCCAAGCACCTCGTGGAACTGCAGGGCGAAGCGATAAAGATGGCCGATGTGAAAAGGGCCGAAGTCGTGATGGAAGGCATTGTAGAACAGTTGGTCATCGACGGTGAAGTAACACGGGGCCTCGCGGGTGGCCTTGGAAGGGACGGGAGACGGTCCGTCAACGGCTCTTGACGAGCGCTTGCTGGGCGATCCTCGCGTCGGGGCGTCGGGGTAAGGAAACAGGGTCTCGGGTGTCGGCGGGTGAACGTAGGAGGCAAGGTATAGGCGGTCTGTGACGGTTAGCAGTGCAACAGGGAAATCGAGTAGACGTTTGTGGGCGGTCGGGAAGAAGCAAGGGAGCGGGCACGCGCACGCACACGCGTGAAGCGGTGGGTCCCCGGCGATGGCCTCCATGGATGTTGTCGAGCCCCTCGAAAGCGTAGCAATGCAGTGGAAGGGGTAGAAAAGACACTGGGGACGGCGGTCGGCTGCAGGGCGGGCGTAGAAGACGGGCGGGCGGCGTGCCACACGTACCTGGGATATACTCGACGACCTGGCCCATATTGCTGTGTTTGGACGAAGGCGCCATTGCGGTGCGCTCCTTCAATGGCTGCTGCGCTAGGGGTGCAAAGAAGACGGGAGTGTCGACGAGGGGAAGCTTCGACGGCGGCAGGCGTCGGTCGAGGTTGCGCGAGAAGACCCTATGCTGTAGAGACGCGGCGAGTTGTTGGTGTTTCGGGGTAAACAAGGCGACAGCGCAGCGGCATCAAGAGACGGTGAGCAAGCCCTAATCCAAGCGGTCCTAGCTTCTGAGCAGGTGCGGCGAGATGCAATGGCCAGGGGAAGGGGCCGTAGGGGGGGCGGCGAGATGCACCAAGGCTGTGATGACGAGAGAACGGGAGAGGGGATGAATGCAAGTGCGGTGCGAAGGAGAGCTGCGACGATGTTTTTATTATGAGAGCGCTACTATCCGCTGGCCGCCGCCGGCCTTGGGCTGTTGCATTATCGGCGTGAGTGGGTCTGCCCGTTGGCTTTTGTTGTTCCCAACTCTCGCAGTTGCTACGACAACACGGCCGAAAGGGCTTAGCGGCCCCTCTCCCCTGAAGGGCCTCCCTCCATCTCACTGAGCCAGTGTCAGCCACAACCTTCAATCTTCGTCTGGAAAGCACACCAGGGCGCCGCCGGTGGGAGAATTCCCGGGCGACGTGCTCGCGGTGGCATGGACGACGAGCATCCGGCGGGATCAGCAGGCACGCAAGTGAAAGGCGGGCACGGGGCGAGGGGAGGTGGCCGGCAGCCAGCCAGCCCTGCCCTTTTCTGCCCTCCTGGATAGGAAACCGAACACAGCGGCTGTTTCCCAGCCACCTCGATGGCCGCATCGAGCAAAGTGCGCACCCACCCTTCTTCACCATCTGCCTGTCCTCCATCCCTGACTCGAGAAGGTCGACCCCGCATGGGATCCATAGGGAGAAGCCCAGGCAGCTGGTCAATTTGTACCAGGGCAGCAGGGCGGGCCAGGGCGGGCGACACTGCAGGTTGCGTAGCCCGGGACAGGAGCCAGCGCAGCGAGGCGACTGGCTTTTCCCCTCCCAGCCGGTCAGACCAGATTTGCTCCTCCAAGCATCCGGTGTGGGGGGGGGGGGGGCTGGTGCTGGCGCTGTGCAAAGAGCACAAGGAAGAGGGGATGAGATCTGCTGCCGGTTTGTACGACTACACACGTACCTATGTACTACTACTGCTATGGCTGCTGCTGGGCTGGTTAAATCCATTGACGTGCCATCCCATCCATGCCTCCATACCGTTAGCCATTGATCCAGCCGAGGAGGGCTCCCAGAGACAGTCGAGTTCCCCACCACGAAAAAAAAAAAGGGCCACTGCCACCACCCATACGCGGACCTAGAGGTTCCATGCCGGCCCATACCGTCTCGTCCACGTCGTTGCCCATCAACCAGACAGCCCCTCCTCATCTCCCACGACAACAGGCCGCATGCAAGGCCTGATGACGAACATGGCTGCGACGACGGATGCCGAACAGTTCCCCTGTGTTTTGTAAATATCCCCCAGTTTGTCCCGTGTCCCGCACCCCGTCCCCCCTCCCTGCTCCCGACCCCCCGGTCCGTATGTGTGCGACATGCTTATAGGAGGGGGCTGGTGGTGTGTGAGTGTCCGTGATTGTTAACCGCCTAGTCAGGACACTAGAGGTCCCCTTTCCCACGGAACGCCTCGCTTCTGTAGCCCTGCGCTCCCTCCAGGTGGACAAGGAGCTGTCGCCGTTGGTGCGCAGAACTTTCGCCCTGGGCGGTGCCAGCAATAATGAAGGCGTCGACGACAGGGTGCTGCTTGTAGAGTACCGGGCCACCACCAATCGCATGCTCCGCGTCGCCGTCAACTCCTTCATGGAAAGCCTGTACCTGGTCATCGAGGTCATGGAGAACTTGGACACGGATGTCCTCGCGGCCAATGCTTCCGAAAAGGAAGCCGTGCTTCATGCCTAACAACTGGATGACGTCGGGGGCTCGGATTAGGGCTAGGCGCTGGGGGGTTTTTCACTGGAATGTAACTGGGGGCGGTTTGGTGAGCATCACTTTTCGAGCTGTCCGCCCACGCGTGTATCTGACCCGGCGCAGGACCGCGCGGCCAAAGTGTCTTCACGGCGTAAGGCGCGCACTGGACCAAATCTAGACTGTGCCAAGGAAATTCGAGACTTTATTGTTTTGGGGGGAGGGGTTGGTCAGGCTACGGTAATACGAAGAAACGTCGACCTCCACCAATTGCCATTAAAACGCCGCACTGTTCAGCCGCAATAGGAAAGCCTTTACTCCACATCGATCTTGTGGATCTCTGTCCACTCCTTCTCTGCCTTGGGGACGGTGACGATCAAGATGCCGTTCTCCATCTTGGCCGTGATATTGTATGCATCAACCTCGTCCTTGTCGTCGGCCCCGGCGGGCGGCAACTTAATACTCCGCTCAAACATGCCCACGCGCCTCTCGCAGGTCGAGGTCAAAGACCGAAGGAACTCCTCGCCGCCTGGGCGGTAAACAACACCGGCGACATTCAGGAGGCCCTTGTCTGCATCCCAGTGGACGCCGACGTCCTCCTTCATTGCTCCCGGCAGGGCGAGGTGGAGGACGTATTCTTTCTCCGTGTTGAATATGTCCAGGGGTGGGACGAGGTTGTCGTCCTGCTTGCCGTGCTGCTCGTTCGTGTCCCCTCCCTGGGCAGCGGATCGGGCTTGCTCGACATAATCACGCAAGCTCTGGGCCAGAGGATGCGTTGAAACCGTGTTCAGCAAAGACTGGAAATCAAAGGGCCCGCCTAACGGGGAAGGCGGTACCGCACCGTGGCGCTCACGAGGCCCACCGCGACCACAATGGCCGCCATTGCCCCGGCCCCGGCCGCGGCGGTGTGCGCCGGGCCCGCCGAATGGGGGGTGAGGAAAGGGAGGGGGCCCGTGAGGACGATGAGGTGGGTGCGGCATGTCGGGGGTGGGGTGGGAAGCCGGGGGGTTGTCAGGCGATTCCCTCAGTGTTGTTGGGGACCCTTCCTCCTCCGCACCCCCATGCCTCTCGGTGTTCTCCCCTCGGTCCGAGTCGTGGTCATGCCGGCCACGGCGCGGTTGTCCCCACGGACTGCCGGTCCTGGCCCAGGGGGCGCCGGTCCACGGTCCTCCCCAGCCGCCCCAGGGGCCGAAGGCCTCGCCGTTGAGCGGGAACCCGGTCCCGGGGCCGAAGCTGGGGTTATCGTCTCCGCGGCGGGGTCCGTGGCCGGGATCCAGAGTTTGGAGGAAGTCCAAGAAGGGGTTCTGCCCCCCCTCGTTGTGGGGGTTGTTGGTGTTGGAATGTGTGTTGGTCATGGTGAGTCTGGTGAACCGATTGGGGTTGGGTGCTTGTTACCGACATCTGGACACAGAAGAGGATGCACGACGTTTAATATACAATCGATTTCTTGCCCGGGTGCGCCAGGCGCTCTGGTGTGCGCAATGGCTACCTTCTAGGCGATGGCGAATGACGAGGCCCTAGTCAACAGCGATTACGAATGGTCATAGAGTCGTCCCATATGCGCCTGCGTCGCCCTGGTCTGATATGCGTATGCCATAGTCTCGAACCTATGGGAAGGCAATGGAATGATTCAGCTAGCCCGGGCGTTGCTATGATTCACTCCAGGCCTACCTCGCCACGCGTCCCTCAAGGCACCCGTGATACCGAATCTGATCAGATGGTGCCTCGCCATTGGCGCATTCAGCGACATGCTATCGACAAGATAGCAGCTCGGCAGCTCGGTGTGTAGCTTCAATGCGGGGTGGGATAGCAACGGGAACCACAAAGCTCCGACGGATGACTCGCCATCTCGAACTTGCACGTCACTCGGACCCGAAATGAATTCTTGCCCCTCGGCCCGCCGAGCTTGTTGCCTGCCAGCCTGCCTAGGCTGTTCTCAAGCCGATTTGCTAGATTGGCATGTGGTTGCGGCGTATAGGGCCAGCCGACCGGTTAGTTAGGGCGAAGGTGGCGAGTTCGCCTGGTGCCACTTCAAAAAGAGAGAGAGAGAGAGGGGTGGTAAAAACGTCAGGTTGTGTTGCCTTCAACCTTCAAACAACCCGCCCTAATTGACTTTGGATCGGTAGTTGCTGCGTGGACGATGTTTATCTGCGAGCACTGGGCAGAGATGTTCTGATTCTCCTTATATCGCTTCCGTCCATTTTTGGGTCATGTACTTCCCGAGTCAGTAGGCCTATGTTTATTAGGGATCACGGACAACGCGAATCACAGTGGGAAGGGCATGGAGAGAAGGTACCTATCTCCCCAAATAGGTTGAAAAAGGTCTACTGCTGGTAAGTAGGGGCATGTGTGGAATGCGAAAGCCTGTGGGATACCGTTGGTAGTTGGAGACTGGATCTCGCGGGAAACCCTCACGAACGGTGATGCTGCTTGGATCAAACTCCCTCCCCACGTGGCTGTCGTCGCTAGCAGGGGCGCCCGTGAAGGAGCACACGGGGCTCTCCATGATCCATGGATCGCGGGAGGGTGGGGTGGCGCCATCACACCCGTACCGCCGCTATGCGCACAACCAACATGAACGGGTTGTATCAATACTTTGAATCGTGGACGGATACAACAGTTCGCTACTGACTTAAACACCTTCGACTCCATGCAAAGGCGACGAGGGTACGTCCTCCGTTCGTTAGATGGACCCATGGGTGCAGAGGAGGTGCCGATGTATGGATGGATGTACGTACGTACTAACATAACAGGTGGCATCCCAGCGAGCGCCGGAAGCTCGTGTGGGCTGCTCGGCTGCTCGGGCCCCTCGGTGACCACCAACAAGAAAGACGGGTGACCTCAGAGACTCGGCTCGCGTTGGCTTGGCGTCGTGGTAGCCTCCCGCTCTGTTCTCTCCCCGTCAAGTGTTTGTTAAGGGCTCCCAGTGGTGTATAAGCCATGAAGGGTTGGGCACCATCACCCCCAACAGCCGTCGGGCGCTTGCAGCGTTCTTGATCACACCGGCGCACCGATTCTGCCGATGGTGCCGTCCCTCGCCATGCATTGGCGCTCGCAATGCGATATGACCTTTGCCATGCGCTCCATCCTGCTAAGCGCCCGCCGACGGGCAGCCAATCACACAACATCGAGACCTTCTTGCCAAGCGGCGTGGGACCCAGCAACAGCTCGACCCTCCATCATGCCAGGCCAGGCCCGTCGCCGTCAGGCTGGAGAGCCCTAGGGAGATCCATGGATGGATGGGAGCGGGCGATGATCCCGCGCCTGAGTGGGCTCGTCGTTACCCAGCCGTCCACATGCGAAACGGGCCTACCAGGTACATACCTACAGCCAGGCCAGGCCGAGAGCGAGGGACAGAGAGCGAGAGGCGCGTCTTTTCCACCTCCTTTTGCGTCTCGTCTGCAACCGCCGCCACTGCTGCTTTGCATCACCTCACCTCGTTGCCAGTCACTCAAGCCTGCCTCTCGCTTCCCGTCTCGTGTCGAGTCGGGTCCAGGTTCGGTCGACAGCTGCCCGCGCACCTTCAACCCGCGGCAGTCATCCATCTTACCCCACCATCGAGAGGCAACCAGGTCTCGGGAAACGGCCGGCCACCCAACTCGACGCCTCCGATTGCGCCTGTCGTAGGTTGCGTCCTATAAATAACTCCTCGTGCGTCATTTGCGCATATCGTTTTGCTACCTACAGCTGCCCCTGGCTGTACTTGTAAGCTGCTGCCTGGATCTGTCTCGCGCGTACCTGCGCCGCCTGCGAAGCCCGCAAGATGGCCCGCCCCCGTGGCATCTCGGACGATGAGATGTTCCTCAGCAAGCCCGCCGACGACTGCGACAGCCCGACCATCGAACCCCTGAGGATATTCAAGCCCCAGAGCCCTGGGCCTGCCTCCTCCGAAAGGCCTCAAGGCCGCTTCCAATACCCTGCCCCAGGCCAGCCCAAGCCGAGCTTTCCCCTGCCGCCAGGCGCTTCGAGTTCCGCGGAGCCGTTGCCATACCCAGATGAGGACCATGATTTCCGCCCAAGCCAGCCGCCCGCCTCGAACCGCCTGCCCTACCCGGACGACGGTGCGCCCCGGTCATCGGGCGGGAGAACCTTCTCGGCTTCTGCAAGCTCCCCGCGCCCGGACTGGATGAATGACACCTCGCCTCGCCTGGAGACGAGTCCTGTCGACAAGAGGGCCCCTGGCTTGGCGGAACGACGGGGTACCGCACCCAAACCTCTGCCGGGAGCGCTTAGTCCTACAAGCCCAGTCGACCAGGACGGAGGTCTCTTTGCGAAACCTATCGCTCCCCCCCCCCAACCTGCTGCGGCCTCTGCTTCTTCTCGCACGGCTACCCCTGACAACTTCCCCGACTACCACAAGAAGCCGTACATGTACCCCCCGCCGAGAGGGAGCTCGACAAGCCCGAGCACCAGTTCCAACCATAGCTCCAATAATAATGCGCGCCCACCGCAACCGGAGGACGGCTTGTTGAAGATGCCTGCCGCCAGCAATGTCAACCGGTTTGCCTCGACGGCCTCGACCTCGACTACGCGCGCCAGCCGAGGGTCCCCTCCGCCGCCTGAAACCCCCATCGTTGAGCCTGGACAGATCCCCGGCGGCGGTATCGAGGCCAGGTACGCGGCCTCGGGCATCTCGGGAACCGCTACGTTGAACAGTCTCCAGAGCGCGGCTGCTACACAGCGGCTGGCGCAATACGGACAGCACCCGGCTACACAACCTGGCCCGGCTCCACAACCTGGCCCGGCTCGTCCTTGGACGCCGACCGAAAGTCCCGACCAACAGCCTCATGGGCCACCTACCGTCTACCAGGGCGCGAACCCTGTCTCGAGCCCTACGCAGTCTACCGCCAACGCCCAGCCGCGGCCTTCAACGTCGTCCTCGAACGGCCCGGCGTTGCAGGAGAGTGTTCTCGAGCAGGACTTCCGGCGCATGCAGATGTCGGATCCACCCCCCGCATACACGAGTATAAGCGCGGGAGGCAGCTCACAGTACCCGGCCGAGAAGCAGCGCCCCGCCGTTCAGTCGGCATCGTCTTCGAGCTCGGCCCCAGCACAGACTGCGCAGACGGTGACGGTGCCTGCGAAGAAGCAGCAAGATCCTGCGGCTGCTGGCCTGGCTTCGCCGGCCCTGCAGCATCCCGGCCACCCGGCCTTTGCAAATGACCCTCGGCCCGAGAGCGCGTCGACAGGCAGCACCACCCCAGCGGTGCAAGTTGTCACCAGCCCTTCGCCCCTCCAAGGACAAGGCCCCAGCTCGCCTCCCCCCCTTCCCGAGGGATGGATTGCCCACCTCGACCCGAACTCGGGCCAGTACTACTACATCCACCTTGCGTCTCAGGCGACCCAGTGGGAGTTTCCCAAGGGACCCAACCCGATCAACCACGAGCCGGCTCCCCTGTCCCCCACTGCTTCTACGTATGGAAACCCCCTGGCATCGCCCATGTTTGGCAAGCAACCTGCCATGGCCTCGCCCATGTTTCCCCCTCACACTCCCGGCTACGCTGAGAGTATAATGAGTGTAGCGCAGTCGCAGACTCCCAGCGCGGCCGGCTTTTCTGGCCCGCCGCCGAGTGCGGGCGTGGACATGTACAAGGTGCAGCCGACGAACGGCGTCTATTTCGGGCCCTATCTGCGGTATGTCAACATGGATGTGGAAAAGGGGACTTGGCTGGGGAGCATCCTCATCGTCACGGACGCACCTCAACCCCCCACCATTCACATACACCCGAGTGTCGACTTGTCGCCGAACCCACGGCAGCTTGTTCCCCGCTGCATCTATACGCATCAAAGATGGCAATTCCACAAGTACGATATGGACTTGTCGATGAGTGAGACGGGCACAGAGAGGTGGACGTACGCTGTGACGTCACATCTGGGCTGCACTCGGTACGAATTCGTGGTTGCTGGCAAGCACGAAACCAACTGGCGGTTCATAGCACACTCGGGTAACGACTTTGCGGCGAGTACATCTCAGAACGAGCGCAGCAAACTGGGAGGCGTTGGCTTCATGTGGAAGGACGTCCTGCAGAAGAACGTGGATTGCGGTGGCTTCCACGTCCAGCTTGGGCTCGGTGACCAGGTCTACGGAGACCGGTTATGGAAGGAAGTGCCACTGCTCAGGCAGTGGCTGGCAATGCAGGGCAAGGAGAACCGGAAAACCGCTGCGTGGACGGCCCGGCACGAGGAAGACGTCACACATGCCTACTTCCACTTCTATACCAGCCATTTCGACCAGCCGTTCCTGCGCGAGGCGTGGGCACAGATTCCCCACGTCTGCCAGATAGATGATCATGACATGTAAGTCTTAGCTTGGGTCATGGGCGGTGGGCAGAGAAGGGAGCTGACAATAGGGCAGCTTTGACGGCTACGGATCGTATCCGGACTACATGCAAACGTCGCAAATGTTCAAGAACATTGGGCGGATCGCCGTCGACATGTACTTGTTGTTCCAGCACCACACGACACTCGAGGTGCTGCGCAATGTCAGCCACGACTTGGATCTGTTCACGGTCACGGGCCAGGGCTGGCACTTTGTCAAGTATCTCGGTCCCGCCGTGGTGGTGGTCGGCGCCGACCTACGGTCCGAACGGTCGCAGAACCGGGTGATGGCTGGCCCTACGTACCAAGGCCTCTTCCCCAAGGTGGCGATGCTGCCTCCCAGTGTGCAGCACTGTCTATGGATGCTTTCGGTGCCCGTTGTCTACCCGCGCCTGGATACGGTCGAAAGCCTGGCGAATACCTTTGCTACGGGCAAGAAGGCCGTCAACACGACGTACAACGTGCTCGGTAAAGTCACAAGCTCCGTGGCGGGCATTGTAGGCGGAAAGGATGTGGTAGCGTCGGGCTTCAGTTCGGTGAAGAAGGCAGTCGGCAAATCGGGCCTTATGGGCAACGTTGTCAACCAATTCGGCGACCTGGACATCAGCGAGATTCTCAAGGACATGTGGACACACGAGACCAAGGATCTCGAGCGGACGTACCTTATCCGTACGCTTCAAGGCATTGCACACCAGAAGGGCATTCGTATGACGTTCCTGTCGGGCGGTAAGTCCCCCCCCCCCCCCCCCCCCCCCCCCCCCCCCCCAATGCAGTGCTGGACATGCAGGGCTGACTGGCATGGGCCTACAGACGTCAACGCGGGCGGTGCTGGCCTGTTTCACGACCCGGCTCACCCCAGCGACCACAAGACCATGTACCAAGTCATCACGTCGCCCATCGTGGCGGCACCCGCATCGGCGTACATCCTGAAGATGCTGCACAGCAACAAGACGCACTATGTCCCGGCCAACGGGACCAAGTCCAGCCCGAACGAGGTGAGCGACACCAAGGAGGACATGATGGAGATCTTCCACACGGACGCGTCAGGCACGCAGCGAGAGCTCAAGAAGCTCATGGGACGACGCAACTACATCGCGGTGGTGGCGTACGACCCCGAGGCGATTGCAGGCACGCAGTACGCCGCCAGCGTGTCGAGCGGGCATGCGGCGCAGCAGGGACTGAGCAAGTTGAGCCTCGCGATTGATTTCGTGGTGCAGGGGGACGGAGCGTTCGCGACACCTACAAAGTACGGCCCTGTGATTGTGCCACACCTGGAGTTTGGGCGGTAGGCTGTCGCGGGTGGGCAAGGCCGCATGGCAGACGAGGGCGAGGGAATGCGAGGCGAGTGTGCGAGAAGACGTCGTACTATATATCCCATGGATCTAGCATCTACTTCGTACATCACCTGTACCGAGCCCCTATGCTGTCTGTCGCCCGGCGACGCAGACTGGCTGGCATTGTGTGGCCGGGTAGGACCATCTCTCATGTATAGTGCCGTACTTGAATTCAGTATGCGTACTTGGCCGACCAAGTATGCGGATGCCGAAGGTTCAACGGCCCCCGGAGGAAGGCTGGCAGAGATATAGTGCACATACGGTGTGTTGGGTACATAGGTCCTAACACGACACGAGATAGGAGATTGGGACGCCAGGCGGCTGCCCCTCCCGGGCCCCCGTAAGCCCCTCCCACTAGGGATCCTAGTGCTCGCTTTGGGGGCCTTACACCCAGGCAATCCTAGTCGTCCAGACAGCGTGGAAAGGCTCCTCTCTCTCTCTCTCTCTCTCTCTCTCTCTGGCCACATCGTGCGTGCCGGCTCCTGTACGCAAGTACACCGTGTGTGTGCATACGAGCTGGCCGGCAGGGTCGGATTAGGGGTCCAATTGCAGCCCATCCCACTGTCTGGCCAACCGAATGAAAGGCACGCCAGAGGGAGGAGAGAAGGCGAGAAGGAGCTAGCGAGGGCGGGATGGAGGGGCAGCAGCGAATCCCCGCGTGGCCTCCCGACACGATTGGCCCGGCCCGGCCCTGAAAGATGTATGTATACATCCATTTGTTCCATAGGGACCAAGGGGATTTCGACAAGTGCGCCTCCCGCTCTGTCCCGGGTAGCCACCACCGCCTTTTGCCCTTTCCCCCTTCTTCACCTTTCGACTCCTCCTCCCCCGCCTCGACCATCCCTACAAACCACCTCCGCCCCGACTCCCACTCACGCCGTCCTCCATCCACCAGCATGTCGGGTCAAGATGCCGCGTCCCTGGGGGCCCAGACCGCCCCGGCCTTCCCTCCCCTGGAGGACCGGCCCATCAAGAACACCATCTGCCTCTTCGATGTCGACGGCACGCTGACGCCCGCCCGCCTGGTACGTGTGGTCTCTTCTGCGCCGGCCCGGGGCGCTTCCTAGCGACCGGCCGGCGGCTGGCTCTGCATTGGCTAACCCCCTCCCCCCTTTCCAGGCCGCCTCGCCCGAGATACTCGACATGCTCGCGCGCCTCCGCCAGAAGGTCGCCATCGGCTTCGTCGGCGGCTCTGACTTGGTCAAGCAGCAGGAGCAGCTGGGCGCCCCCGGCCGGCCCGTGACGACCATGTTTGACTTCTGCTTCTCCGAGAACGGCCTGACGGCCTTCAAGCTGGGCGCCGAGCTGCCCTCCAACAGCTTCATCAAGTACGTCGGCGAGGACCAGTACAAGGAGCTGGTGCGCTTCGTCCTGCACTACATTGCCGACCTCGACCTCCCCGTGAAGCGCGGCACCTTCATCGAGTTCCGCAACGGCATGGTCAACATCAGCCCCGTCGGCCGTAACGCGAGCAACCAGGAGCGCCAGGACTTCGAACAGTTTGACAAGACGGCCAAGATCCGCGAGACCATGGTCGAGAAGTGCAAGGAGCGGTTTGGCCACTTGGGCCTGACGTGAGTGCCGCACCTGTTCCCCCCCGCCGCGCACGCCGCAAAAGACGCATGCTAACGACGGGCCCGCGCGCTCGTCCTACAGCTTCGCCATTGGTGGCCAGATCTCCTTTGACGTCTTCCCCAACGGCTGGGACAAGACGTACTGCCTGCGCCACCTCGAGAGTGAGGCCAAGAAGGGCGGCATCAACTACACCACCGTCCACTTCTTCGGCGACAAGACGAACGAGGGCGGCAACGACTATGAGATCTACAGCGACCCGCGCACTGAGGGCCACTCGGTCAAAAACCCCGAGGACACCATGAGGCTCCTGCGCGAAATATTCGACGTCTGAGCCGCCCCGGGAGACGCGCCGTGTCGGAAGGTTTCGGCCGACATTGGATCCTGCATCTTGGACCACAATCTTCCGAAGCCGCAACTCGAATAAATAATAAAGCGAAAAAGCAAGAAGAAAAGGAAATAAAAGGCGTTATAGTCGAGACCCTAGGCAGCCCTAATTGATTCCAGCGCCAATTTGGCCGGACAGCACTGTTTACCCACAGTCAAATAAGGTGAAGCGCATACGGTCCAATCATTGACTTGAATGAATGTATTGGGTGAGGAGCTACGTAACAACCCATGTAAGACCCCTTACGTTAAACTGCGTGAGAAAATGAGCGAGAGGAGAACACGGCATTGAAGTTGGGGCGTCTTCCAACCGGCCGAGGAAGAATGAGAGCACCGTCTGGAAAGAAAGAATAGTGGCCGTCGACTGCTCACTTCTGCTGACCCAGGTCAGCACGGATCAAAAGGACGGGAAGACAGGGGCAGGGAGACGCGTCCGCAACGCACTCTGGAACCGCCACCGGCCAGGCGACGCCCGGCAGCAGCAGCAGCATCGTCGACGCTGCCGCCGTTGTCGTCGTCGCTGCTCCCGAGGCCGGCCGCGCTGCTCCGTGTGACGGGCTTGTGGGCGGCACTGCCCGCCTTGTTGTCCTTGGGCTGCTGCGGCTGGGAGTCGTCGCCGTCGTCTCGGAGGGCTTCTCCGGCTTTCGTCGTCTTGGCCGCCGCCATCCCGAGCTCCTGTCCGTACGCCGCCAGCTGCGCCTGGTTCAGGGCGGCCATGCCGCCGCCCTGCTGCACCGCCTTCAGTGTCTTTCCCAGCGCGTGGCCGAGCGTCGTCGGGGTCTCGTTACCGTCACCCGTGTCCTTGGCGTTGCCGCCGCCGCTGCTGACGGCCGGGGCCGGGGCCGGGGCCGGGGCCGAGGTCGAGGCCGCCGCCGCCGCCGTCGTCGTCGTCTTCGCGCCAGTAGGCATATTGGCCGAGGGGGTGGCTCCACCCTCGCCCGTCGTGGCGGCCTTGGCGGGGGAGGCTTTGTCGCCGGGCGAGGTGAACTGCTTGACAAAGTCCATGATTCCGGTAGCGAACAAGGGCAGGCAGTCAGGTAGGACAGGCAGGACAGTCCAGAACTAAGTAAATAGGTGGGTAAATGCTGGCTTCGGGGGCTCTCTTGGAAAACGGGGCGGAAGACGCTGCCCTCGTCAAGCTCAACTCCCAGAAAAGGGCGCCGTCAGGGGCATTTTATACAAGAGGCCCTGGCCCCGGCAAGGACGTAAATTTGTATGTACGTAGTCGTGCCCGCTCCAGCCCCGATGTCGTTCGCTGTGTTACCTTCTCGCGCCCTGCCGAAGGGCTGTTTCGGTTGCGGCTGGGCGGCGCGGCCCCGAGCAAGCTGAAGATACCATGTCTTTGTCCGGGCCCAGGGGCGTGGTACTCGGGACTTCAGCGAGGTTACCCGACGAGATTCCAGGGCGACGGGTGCTACGTCGAGGAACAGAGCGGTGTGAAATGCCACGTAATGATGCTGCTCGTGTATTGGGTATCGGCTGGGTCTTGTACAATGCCAAACGGGGGTTACATATCAGCCCGTGGGAAAAATAAAATGCGCCGCATGTCCGCGAGGGCGCCCCATCGGATCAAGGGTGCGGCCGCCGAGACGAAACGGGGACACCGCATAGGGGGGGGCGGCGGCAATGCCATGTGGGAAACAACAGCACCGTCATGTGCGAGCAGTAGAACATCGGTCGCGCGAGTCCTTCGCCTCCAGCCTCCATTGCCGATCCGTCTTCTTCCTCAACACTCCCACCGCACGCTGACATTCTAAGCAATGTCTCGCCAGACTCCGGTAATCTCGATTACCAGGTTGAGGATAGTGCCAACCGCCCACAGGCCGATGAGGCCGTAGCCGATCCGCCTGCTCATTACCCACTTGTTCAGGGGGACGGCAAAGAGGAGTACCAGGAGGGTGATGAGTAGCACCACAGCCGAGACCATGAGAGTCCCAGTAACCTGGATCGTGTACGACTTGTACTCAATGGGCCGGCTGGGGTGCTTCCGGTGCTTCTTGTTAGCCGCGTGCATTGTCTGGTAGGCGCCTCCAAGGCCGATGCCCAGGAGGATATTGAGCATCGGGCCGCCGAAGCAAGCAGATCTGCAAAGTCAGCCGATATGCCTCGCCACAAATCTTGCGAGGACAAGCACTTACAATGCCATGACGGGATACCCCAGGCGGGCCACCGTCACGTCAGCAACCAGATCCCCGACTGAGTTGCCCACGGCAAACACGGTTAGGCCCAGGATGGCTTCAGATATGTCCAGGATCACGCCAAGGGCCTTGAGAACACCTACGACCTCGCCTGCGATGGTCGAGATCCATGCCACGGCGATGACGAAGCCGAGAAAACAGAACATGAAATGGTACTTGGGGCGCCGGTCCACGCTGGTGCTTGCTAGCAGGATTGCCAGCAGCACAAGAGAGCACAACAGTGAGGCCAATACGCCTTCCAGCAGGGCTTTGCCTGGATCCGACAGCTCTTCGGCCATATTTGCCCACACGATGAAAACGCTAAACAGGGGTCCAGTAAAGATCTGTACAATGAACAACCAGCGGTTCCATGACATGTCGCCATCGTCGTCGTCCATAGCTGACCTGTCTTGACCCGGGTCCGGAACCGGCTTGGAATGTCGCACGTCCAGCGCCTCGAGGCGAGGTCGTACAGTCTCGACAGACACGGACCTGTGGTCCTCTGCCGGGGCGTCCAATGACACGATTGCCGGGGTTGTATGGCCTGATGACCGCCGTGATATTGTGTGGCGTCTGTATCGCTGCCACTCGGTTTCAGGCTCAATAGAGCCATGCGGCTCGTAGGACACTGCAGCTGCAGTGTTGCCGAGCTGGACAGACGACGGTTGCTCCACCCGGGTATCTGCGAAATCTCCATCGGTCGTCTCACTCTCCACGACGGGCAGTGTAATGACCAGGAGAAAGATGCTGGGTACTGATATGAGGCTGACTAGCTTGTCCCAGAAGGATTTGCTTCGCCAATCTTGTAACGTTGGGAATAGCGTGTTCGCCAGGGCGTGCGGCGCCGGCAGGATCCCATAAGGCCACCAACGTATAGGTTTAGTAGGTGGAGGGTGTAGCATATCGGTAAATTCGGAACCATTGTCAGCGGCTGCGGACGGGAGTGCCAGGAAGGGCGCGTGGCTGGGTTCCGCCGACAGGATCATGGGCGATTCGGTATACCGGGGGAAAGGGGTAGCAGGCGAGGACTGCTCACTCAGCGACGGGCTTATCATTGACCCCGGCACTGGGATCTGAAGGTGCAGCGATTTGGGCGAAGTGGGAGGCACATCGGGCTCCTCGTTCGCAAAATGATCGCTGCCGTTGGTTGGAGGGGGCGCCAGCTTGCCGCCGACGGTCGTCACGGCAGTACTGCGAGCTCGATTCCGGCCCTCGGTGACACTGCCTGCCGGCGGGACCAGGTCTTGGTCGAGAGACGCGGGAACGGCTCCTGATGAATGTGAGCGAGAACGGTGAGTGCCCGTAGAGGACTGCGGAGATTGGACGTCCTGCGCACTGTGGCGAGTACGGAGCATTGCGCCTTCGCCCAGCCGGTCGTATGAATGGCTCCGGCTGTGGATGGGTGCCATTTTCATCTTGTCCTCGTTTGCGAGGACGGAGAGAACGGAACGGAACTCCAGGGCGCCGACAAGACTGGGCCGGATGGGCGTGATGGTGCTGGCGCTCCGTCGACCCCGAGGGCGCATGACGCGCATACTGCTGGTCATTTCGGCGGCGACGTGCTGGCTACGGTTGTCGTCATCTTCGTCATCGTCGCCGTCGCCCTCGTGGCCGCGGTCGGGCGCGTTGACGTCGATCCTCGGGCCTCGCTCCAGGGCGCTGATATCAATGGTTGGAGGCGCCGGGCCACATCCCACGGGAACGGCATCCTGGTCGTCCGGGTCGTCCCTGTACGGCTCCAGCTCGTCGTTGCCCCGAGGCGCGGCCGGGGCATAAAAATGGCTCCGGGACGCCGCCTCACGCGCTCTCCGGGCCGTCTTCCTCTTTGAGTAGGCGTGCCAGCCCACCACGACCAGCACATAAAAGGCGTAGAAGCCGATCATGACAAAGCATTCCCACAGGTGGATGTGGCCGTCGGAGAGGAAGCCGACGGCAAAGGCGACGGCAACGATGAAGAAGCCGATGTCGCGGACAAACGTCTTCTTGTTTACCTTGAACTCGCGCACCAGGGCCATGGAGCCGGCCACGACGGCGGTAATGAAGCCGGCGGCGCCGATCAGCTCGCCCACGGCCATGCTGCCGCTGTTGGAGCCCATGGCGGCAAACGTACTGAAAACGTCGGGCGAGCCATTGCCCAAGGCCAGAAAGGTCACGCCCGCGAGACTTTCGCTAAGACCGAGGACAGTCGCTATGGTGCTAAGGTTGACGCTGAAAAAGTCGCTCGCCGCAATGCCGATGGTGGTGAAAAGTAGGCCCAGCCACGCTAGGATGACGACAAAGGCAATAGGTTTAACGGTGTCAACGGCGCAGTAGTAGAACGAGAGGTACTGAATCAGGCCGGCCTCGTCCTCGCGGCAGTTGCGCTTGACAAACTCGCACTTGTCCAGCGCATGGTGGACCAGCCCGCAGTCCTGGACAGATCGTAGGTGCAGCAGCAGCGGCGAGGCGTGGGCGGCCGCCGGGCGGGCGGAGGGCGTGGAGCGGAAAAGGCTGCAGACGGCCAGCGCGCTGACGAAGAGGACGGCCGTGTAGAAGGGCCGGGAACTGAGTCTCGACGCCCGAGACGCGAGCGTCGGCCTCTTCGGGCGAGGGGGAGAGACGGGCATGGCGGCTAGGAATCCTCGCAACGGGCTGGCGCCATCTGGAGGGGGAGGCGATAGGGAGGTGGCGAGCGGGCAGCAAGCCGGCCAGGACGTGGCGCGCAGCAAGAGAGGCTCAGAGGGCGCGGACGTCGGTAGCGGAGCGTGCCTGCACGCCAAGGGCAATCATGGGGGGTCGGCACGGGAGGCAGAGCTGGGCAAGAGGATGGATGCATGCACGGGAGAACGAACATGAGCCATGACGAGCGAGGGCGATGTGTGTGTGATAAGAGTCGCGAAGCATATGCGCCTGCCGCTTGCGCTCCACCGCGCCCAAGGAACATTCGGCTGGGCTTGGCATTGGCGACCTCCCTCCCCCAGACGGCACCGGCTCTCCACTGGCCCCGGCCAGGTTGGCGCGTCAAAGTACATCATGTACCGACCAAGCTGCCAAGTCCGGCATGCGTTTCTGACGTCGAGTCGTTTCGTCCTGCGTCCTCGGACGGCTATTGGTCTCAGCAGGGAACCCCAACCGAGCAGCCCTGGGCCCGAAGACCAAGGCCCCGGCACCTCCGGATGCCCCTCCCGGCCGCTGCCACAGAGGGGACGCCCAATTGCCCACGCGGCGCTCCTCGTTTCCACCTGCCCGCGCCGGCGCCAGTCAGCGTCTGCCAGCAAGCCTGATGATGCGTCCGCGCGCAAGGGATCGTCGGCCTCTCGGCCCCGTCCAGGCCATGGCCATCCCCGCAACCGGGCGCGTTGCGTCTCGTCCACAGGCTCTGGGGCTGCCTGCCCGTGGCCCCGTCGGTCAGAGCTGTGGCGTGGCCGCCGGATGAGCCCGAGCTTCTTCCCCGAGGGGCTGCGGGGTTGGTCGCCCAGACGACCAGCTGGCCAGAAAGCCGCTGCCGGCTGGCCCTGGCCGTCGCGTCGCCACCAGGAAATCCACGCGCGCGTGCCGTCCCTGGTTGCCTACCCGGGACTAGCGCCCCCATCCCCAGCTGCCACGCCCCGATGCTGTTGTTTACCTACTTGCCGGATTTCAGGAACTTGGTCTTGGAGGGGCTGCGCCTGCGACGACGGCTTCATCGCTTTTGCAAACGCCCACTCCCGCGCCCCCCATCGATAAGAGATACCCGCCGGCCAGTATGCCTCGTGTCGCCCGAACCAGTGTCGGCCCCGGGAACCGGACCGCCCAGACCTCGCCTTTCAAGCCGCCCGCCGGCATCAAGTAAGTTGTCTGTTGTGAGACAGTGCCCGGCGGACGCGGCACGGGGGAAAAAAAAACTGACCACGGCCTGCGCCCTCCCTCCTAGGATCCCCCTGAACGACGACAAGCAGGAGAAGAAGGGACGCCTGTACTCGCGACAGGCCCGCCACGAACGAGAGAGGAGCGAAATCAGAGCCGCCGCGTCTACGCCGGCGCGGAATCGCAGACAGGACGACGAGGATGCTGGCGACGCCTCCGACCCGCGGACGCCCCGCCATGGCGCCGGAGGCGACGATGATGTTCTCTACGTGGGAGGCACTGGCGTCACGCCCATGAAGCGGGTTCCGCTCCTGGCCAACTTCGAGGAGTGGATGAAGATGGCGACCGACAACAAGATTAATGCTGCCAATTCGTGGAACTTCGCCCTCATCGACTACTTCCACGACATGTCGCTGCTGAAGGAGGGCGACGGCGTCAACTTCCAGAGGGCCAGCTGCACACTAGACGGCTGCGTCAAGATTTACACGAGCCGGATCGACAGTGTCGCGACCGAGACAGGCAAGCTGCTGAGCGGCCTCGCCGACAGCAACAGTAAGAGGAAGGAGCGGGAGGACGCCGAGGGCGAAGACAGCGAGGAGGAGGTCGACGAGGACGGAAACGTCATCCAGAAGAAGAAGCAGAAAAGGGTATGTTGTGCATCCCCGGGGAGGCTCGCGCAAGCCGCGTACTGACCTCCGCATAGCAACGGTCTTCGGAAGCGACACTGGTGCCCTCGTTCGCTTCCCTCCAGCTGAAGAAGTTTGAGCTGGAATTCTCTGTCGACCCCTTGTTCAAGAAGGCCTCGGCTGATTTCGACGAAGGCGGAGCCAAAGGTCTCCTCCTCAACCACCTGATGATCGATGGCCAAGGACGTATTGTTTTCGACAGCAGCGACGATGCTAACGATGCCTCGGCCGACGGGATCAAGCCGCGGCGACGCGAGGACGTCGTGGCTGAGGACGACATGGACGCCGAGGAAGAGCACGAGGCGACGGCCGAGGAGGTGGTGGCGCCGGCGGACGACGAGGAAGATGTCGAGATCGACATTGGAGCACTTGGCGCGAAATTTTTCTCGGACCTCAGCATCCTCGATAACCAGGATGTATGTCCGTCATTGAAGAACTTCGACCTCGGCAACCCTTCCGGGTCTCTGGATCTCCCCTTTCTTCAGGCCCCCGATGATTGGCGGGATCGCGACACCGATGGCGACGACCTGGGCGGTGCTGGCAACAAATCCGGCATGTTCATCGACGACGATAACCCGGCAGGATTTGACGACATGACGGCCATGGGTGGTTTCGATGTCGCCTTTGGCGAAGGCGGAGAGGCGTGGGCTCGCGAGGCTGCGCTAGAGCCTCAAATGCGGCCCTTTAGCGTCTCGATTGAAAACGACAACGATATGGAAGGCGGTGATGGTGTGGACGGAATCGAGGACGAGAATGGCGACTACGTCATCTCCATGAAGCACGGCAAGACGGGCGACAAGATGCACGAGGACATTCTCAGCTACTTCGACCAGGCCCTGCAGAAGAATTGGGCCGGCCCGGAACACTGGAGGATCCGGAAGATCAAGGATGCCAACAAGCCGGAAGCGGCCGCGCGACCGCGCAAGGAGAAGGAGCCGTTTGAGATAGACTTTGCTTTGCCCCTGGACGCCAAGCTTGGTGAGCAGATCTACACGATGGCCTCGAGCAACGCGACCATCTCGTTGGCCAAGAAGGATTGGAAGTCCAAGACGCGGAATCTGCTCCCGGACGACAAGCACTTTAACTCCAAGCAGCTCCTCAACCTCTTCCTGAAACCCAAGGCGCGCCTGAGCAACCGCCGCCGATTCGGCAAGACGGGCGCTTTCGGCCACGGAGGCCAGCAAGACCATGCGCCCGAGGGCGAGATGGACGAGGCTTTCTGGGCCAACAAGGAGCCTATGAAGGCGACGGGCGACGACACGGCGCTGCCCAAGGGAGATTATGACGCCAACTTCTTCGACGACGAGATGCCGCTACCTGGTGGCGGTCTCTTGGATGACGACGACGACCTGGAGTTTGCCGACGCGCGGGACCATTTCTCGCCCGGCGCCGAGGCGCCCATGACGGAGAACGCGGGGCTCATGGGCATGATGGGAGCCGATGGAGTCACCATGGGCGGCTTTGGCACGCAGCTGGTGACGCAGACGCGCAGACTGCGGCCCGAATACGTGCAGTATGCCCGTGTCGCCAAGAAGGTCGACGTGCGGCGGCTCAAGGAAGAGCTGTGGAAGGGCATTGGCTTTGACAAGCTCGAGGTAAGTCGTCCGGGCTCGTCGCGTTCCTGCCGGCAGGCGCTAACTCGCAGAAAGGCCCCGGAGCCAAGCCCGTCGGTCGACGCCGCGGCCGAAGCGACTCAGCCTCCGGAGCCCACGCTCCGCTTCACGGAGGTCATGAACGACCTGCAGACCGTCTACCCCAAGACGACCATGGACGACATTTCGACGAGTTTCTGCTTCATTTGCCTCCTGCATTTGGCCAACGAGAAGGGTCTCACGATCGAGAAGACACCGGAGCTCTTGGAGTTGGAAATCCGGAAGGATCCCACGGCCGAGATCACCGAGGAGGGCTGACGGCCAGGTGGCGCCGGCGACGGATGAATACATGCACATATGGATACCGGGTACGACTGGATGGCACGGGGTCGCTTCGGGATGGATTTGCCTGTGCCTGCCCGGCTTGGAGGGGGCTGTCTTGGCGTTGAGGGAGGCTGGCGGCGTGTGCTTTCGAGTCATTACATGGGCAACGGGGGACGATGGGGAGCCACCCTTCACCGTGTTGGAAACATGTCGTTCTTTGCTTGTTGCGTCCCGTCCTGCGCGCTACGCCGAGGGCGACGCTGGCCCTGGCAGCTTGATACAACGACGTACGTACTGGGCTGAGCGCCGGCGCCGGCGTCGGCGTCGGCATTCTCGTTCAGTCCTATCAACAGGAAACAGCCCGACGTGTCCCTGGATACCAGCCCGCCTCTTCTGCACCGTGCGGTATGCGGAGCAGCCTGTTGGGGCTGGCCCGCCGGCCCCGTGCCAAATCAAGGCCTCGCCCGAAGACGCCGGCCTCGCCATGATGCCCACGGCGCTGGGCTCCATGTCTCCGTCCCATCGCGTGAGGAGGAGAAGCGAGCACGGGCGTGCCTGTAGCGGGGAAGGGGGGCCTCGGGGGATTCGGCGTCGTTGGTCCCAGCCACCCGCAAACCCTGCCAACCTCGGCTGCCATCGTATCATGCCATCCTATGGGGAGGAGGCGCGGAGGAGGGGGAAAGCGCGAAGGCGCCGTCATCGTGAAGAGTTTGGCGTTCCGTCGTCTTGTCCCCGCCCGTCCATTTTGGGGCTTGCCCTCTCGCGGGGGGGGGGGGGGGGGGGAGCAGTGCTTTCTGGCGGGCGGGCTAGCAGGGCGAGGGTACACGAACTCTAAAAGTGCTTGTGTATGCCCACCGGTACTTTACCGCGGCACTGTATGGGAACTAGGGCGGCATCCAGACGGCAGGCGGATGGACCGACCGACACATGCGTAAGCACGCTCGTAAGGCAGCGGAACCGACGTTGCTGTCATGGGTCTGGACCCGACTGGCAAGCATATCCATAGCGACGTCGTCGCATGTCCGTCTTACATCATGCGGGGATATGGGCGTCAACAAGGTATTTTTTGCCCTCTTCTTTTCGTTGCCTATTTATTTCAGGAACCCTGCCTGCGAAGCCACCGGACCCCAGCGAGTTGGTTTCCCTGCCGCCGCCCAAGGCCGACGTACTTGGGAAAACCATGTGGCCGCATGGCGATCCGGCTTTCCAAGGCTCCCCCATGCCCTTGTTCAAATTCCGACCCTGCCCCCCTCTTGTCGTCTTGTTCGCCTTCCCAGCAACCAAAAACCAGCGAGTCGCCGCGTTCGTTATGTACCCTGGATGCCGAGCGATCCATCGAATACAAAACCACATGTGTAGCCCCCGTGGCCGACGACGCCAGTGTAGTAAAAAAAAGCGCCTCGCCATGCGTCATCTCGTGGGAGTGATCATAACGCCCTGGAACTCCCCAACCTTGCCGTGCGAACTGAAATGACCGTTGCGCAACCCGGACGTAAAAAGCTGAACACCAGAAAACGCCTATACCCGCAGATAGCGATGTAAATCTGAATCTGTCATCCTCCAAGGGGTATAAAAACAATATAGATGAAGTTGGGAGGCAGATGTGGCATCCCGGAACGTACACGGACGTCCTGGCAAGACAATTAGAGGGAAACAAACGGGCCGCCCAGCAACTCCGCCGGGACGTCCGAAGCCCAGGCCAGGCCTTCCCCTCTCCCCCCCCCTCCCCCCCTCCCCCCCCTTGTACCGTTAAGAGGGCGGAACCGGATAAGAAAAAAAAGCAAGGAAAAAAGCAATTCCAAACAGACAATGTTCGCTGTGATGCTCACGCGTCTCGCTGTATAGCTGTCGTAACGTAACCAAGGCTCGGCAATTCGTAGAGCGTGTATGCAGATTACGGACCGCTGCCGACAATCATCTCCTATACATTGCCGCGGCCGACGATGTCGCTGGCGCGTAAAAGCGCGCTCATGCCATCGAGCCCTACGTCGGGTGATGTGCCCGCGGGCCTGGACACCACCGAAGGTCTAGCCTTGTCCTTCAGAGGGTTAGGGAGGGTCTGCACCGACGGCATGGGCGGCGGAAGATGGGCTACAGAGCCCGCAGCGTAGATTGACGCACGTCGCTCCTGGCCAGCCGCCGCAGACGTTTGGGTGGGCGACATACTGTTATTCATATACGGCCGGGTATCACCGCCATGGTGCCCAGGGTGCTGGTGCATGGGATAGCTTGGCCGCAGGGGGCCCGGCATGTCATGCGCGGCCGGCAAGGGCACATGTTGTGGTTGCATGGCAGGGAACGGGTCTGGCTTGGACGACAACAAGGCGTGGATCGGCAACGACGCCTCGCTCGGCGTCCGAGGGGCCGAGTGAGAGGCGAGCGACGATATGCTGCCCGACGACGACTGTTCGGTCCGCAAGGAAGGAGGGCGCGACCAAAAGTTGGAGGCGCCCGAGGCGTGCCCGGAGCTGTTGGCCATCGGCAGGCTGGGTACCGAGCTGGGCAGGCTTTCGGGAGAGTGGGAGGGAGGCGGCGGCGGCGGCGGCGGCGGCTGCTGCTGCTGCACGGCGGCCGAGAGGGAAGGGAAAAAGCACGACGATGCCCCTTCGGACGAGAGCCGAGTGTCATACATGGTGGATGGGCGACGGTGCGGTTGGACCGCCGGGCCGTCTTGGGTGCTAGGACTAGACAGGCCACGAGGCCTGGTGCTCGGCGCGTCTTCCCCAGTCGCCCTGCGCGGCGATTGCGTCGGTTGGTCGGGCGGCGTGTGGTGAGCACGCATGTTCGTACCGGGCGAGTCGCGAGCCTCTGACCCCGAAGCACCCGAGTCCATCCGCTGGCGCCGCGACGGCGGGGGTTCGCTTCCATGCTGGCTGTCCGAGGTGCTGCCTCCACTAGCCACGCCGCTCGAGGCCATCGAGGTGCTGGCACTGCTGCCGCGGTAGTTGTTCTCGGCGTCCGTCTTGATTCTCTTGGTCGCGTCCTTGTCTACATGCAGGGTGAGTAAGGGGCCGGCCGCACAACGCATGCCCCGTGGGGGTGGTGGGACGAACCTTGGGTAGCCTGCCGCTTCCGGAAGTCTTGGAGGTAGTCGCAGTACTTCTGGTACTCGGGCGTTTTCTTGTACTCGTTCATCTCCCGGCTGTACCGCTCCTTGGCCTCCTGCGCCTGTGTCTCGTAGGGCTCCTTCTCATGCCGGTCGAGGTTTTGCCAGTTTTCGCCGACAAGCTTGGCAATCTCAGTGAAGGTTAGATTCTGGCCCTTGAGATCTTCGCGCATCTCTGCAACCGAGTTAGCAAGGAATGCGGCGGCCCAAGGCGGGTTGTAGACAGCGCGCCCAAGGCTTGGGGGTAAGCAACCCGAAGACGTACTGTTGGAGAACAAGACATAGGCCGAGGGCGGCCGCTCGGGGGCGTTCTCATCGGCCTGGCAATTGCGTGTTAGCGTCAAGCGCAGCGCTCGGAATCACGGTGCTGGTCGTGGGTGGGCAGCAGGGTCCGCGAAGGGTGGCGTCGGATGGATTAAGACGAACCTTGGGGTGCCGCCGGTACTTGCGCTTCGTCGAACTCGTCCCATCTTTGGGCTCCGGTTGGGGGGCCTTGTTTCCGTTCACCGGGGCGTCTTCGATGCTCGTGCGGGTTGGCGACACCAATGTGGCAATGGGCACCTGCAGGCCCCGGTAGTTGGCAATGCGGCGTTGGAGTTTCTGGCAGCGTATCAGCACAAGGCGAGCGGCCCGGGGTGGCAAGGGGGAGACGGCATACCCTACGGTGGCCGAGCTTGACGCCAAGCGCATCCCTACTACAAGTCAGCTCGGCTTCTTTTCTCAACGCCACAGGGCGAGCTTGGGGCGCTACCCACAGGTCGGACTCGGTAATGTCCAGGATGGTCTCCCAAGAGTCAAAGCCCTGGTCCACAAACGCGCCAAGGTAGTGAGAGATACCCAGCTCGCTGAAGATGGCCTCCAGTTGATTCATATAGTCGGTTTGGCACCGTTGGCAGCGAATGTTTAGATTTGCCGAGGGTCCATGAAAGGATGGCCGAGGCGCCGTTGCTGCGATGCGCCGGCGACCGTGGGACGGCGGCGGCAGAAAGGCGTGGCGTGGCGTGTCCGGGTTTTGCACTTCGGCGCCGGCTTGCGAAGCTGGGCGTGGCACGCGGTTGTGGCAAGCCTTGGCTTGACACGTCGTGCTTGTCTTCCCCGGCGAGTTCTTCGAGGTCTAATAACCAGTCCGCAGGTGGTGTGGTCGCGAAGGGGAGCTGTCTCAAGAGAGGGAGAGGGAGAGGGAGAGGGAGAAGGCGATGGCAGTTGATCGGCGGCCGCGTGATGCTCTCCAAGGGGTCGTAAGACGTGCTGCTTCTCACTCGGTTGGCTCGTGGCCTCGCTCTTTTCCCCTTTCCCGCTGTCTCTTTCCTTCTTTCTTTCTTTCTCGTCTCTTTGCCTCGCTCGAAGCTACGGACGAAGGCTGTCGGGCGGGCAGGGCGCACGGGCGAGGTGAAGCGGCGTAGGGTCGTGCCGGGTCGTAACAGGGCCGGGGGGGCAGGGATGGCGTGGTGCAGCGGCAGCGGTGGTTCGGGAAGGCGGCGGCGGCGGCGGGCGTGCGTGTCGTCTTGGGTCTGGTGTTGAGGTTTGTGGAAGAGTGTGTGTGTCCCGGGGGGTGTGGGTGAAAGCATTCCAAATCGGAAAGCTGGGTGCCCGAAAAAGATCAATGGTAAAGTGTAAGGGGAATTCGGACAATTAGCATCATGGATCCCCAAGCGCGAGGACGTAGAACATTAGGTCATATGTGATGCTTGCAGTGTTTCTAGATCTCGATGGAGGGAGCACCACGTCGGGATCGAGGCTTGCTGCGGCCCCGATCAGAGAAAGTAGGTCCAGGCCGGGCTGGGTACGGTATACAAATATACATGAACATACATGGCAAATACGATGGATGGATTACCCGTACGCTACGCCGGCTTGAAACGGACGACTATTACGGCTGGCTAGCGAGCGCGCCAACGCGCCAACCCGGGGCCCTGCACAGGCCAGGGCCGTCGACGACCTGACCAGCGCTTGGGGGGGTCCACAAGCCAGCAAGCATTGAGAGCCCGAGCCGGCTGGAGCCCTGGCTTTCAAGCTTGGAAAAGAGAGAGGGGGGGGGGGGATGGGATGGATGGATGGATGGATGGATGGAGACCCGACGGCCGGGCGTTGCCAGGCTGGAGGGCCCGCCCTAGGCGGCCAGTCATCCATGCGCTGCCCGTCCCATAAATACAGTACGAGTCCCCCGAGTGGGCTTTTGCCAGGGCTTGCCATACCAGTGAGCCCAAGAGCCAGAGCCAGAACCAGAGCCAGCTGGCCATCCGGGATGGATGGGATGTCAGGGCAAGGCAGGGCAACGGTACCTCGGCAAAACGGAGATGGGATGTAGGTACCAAGGGTACCTAATGGCAGGCAGGTACTTTCTGAAGATGTAGGTTTGGCAGGGCTAGTTGAGCGACAAGGCAGCCGAACGTCGGCTCAGTACTGGATGGAACATTAGATACGTCTACTAGCCGTCGTAGTGGTGGGTTACTGGGCGGGCAGCGGCCCATAGCGAGTCCACCCGTGCAAGCAGCAAATACTCGCTTAGTCCCGAAACTGCCTAGCCGGAACGTCGACGAACGAGTAATGGCACCGCGCGCGCAGCTCCGTTTATGCCTCTACACGGTACGGCGGGGGGAGGGGGCTCGAGGGGCACCGCATGGGATGCATGGAGAATGGAGGAATGGACGACGGACGGGTGTGATGAAAGCCGACGGCCCATGGTGCCATGGCCCCGGGGACGTGGACGAATGCACCGAACAAGCCTCCGTGCCGATCACTTGCATCTAAGCCGTGCAAGCAGGGGGTGCTGGCTGGAAGGCTGGCATTCTTGTTTGGCAGTGGGAGACGCCCTGGGCCGCATATGCGCAATGGACAGCCCCATTCAAAATGGAATTCCCATCTGCGCGGTCCGTCTCCATCCACTGGGTCGAGGGGACGTATGAGGTCACAGCCGACGTGCTCGCCCGCTGGTGACCCAAGTAGGCAATCATCCATGTCCTAATATTCGTCTGTAGCGTATGCCGCCTACCGACGACTTGCGACTACGTACGCCATCCATCCACGGGACGGCGACCGGCTCCGCCCAGGCCGTTGGACGACGCGCCCATATGGAGGATTCCATTTCCGGATCGCCGCCATCGTCACTGCAATACCTACGCCGGAGCCTAAACCCGTCGCCGCCTGCCATGTGTGTATGCTGACCTGTGCATGTAGCAGCTCGTAGTCGCCCTGTACGACGGCGGCGATTTACCTGCCTGTCCCGCCATCGCATCGGATCGGCCCATATTCTGGGGAGACGTATGATGATGCAAGAGCTTGTTTGTAAAGTGGGAGCTCTGCTTGCATGCCGGACAAGGCCTTGGAAGGAAGCATTAGAAGGGCACCCGCCTTCGCGACGCTCGCGTCGTGGTGGTGGTGGTGGTGGGATCGAGATCGCAAGGTGAACCTTGTGCCGCCACACCACTTGGTATCATATCAAGCCTGTCTCTGTTCTGGCCGTATCCCGTTATCGACCTTGCTTGCTTGCCCACCTCCGGGCCACCGCACCACCGTAGGGGGTGCGGATCCAGCTGGATAGCCGACCCGGATGGATACGAAAGGATGGATGGGATGGCTGGGAATCCTCTCCCGGTCCTGTCGCGCCAGTCAGTCGGTTACGACCGACATCATGCAGCCCCTCCAAAATTGTTCGCCGTCTGCTACGCGCAATCACCCGCTTCTGGAAAGCCGCCGCCGCCGCCCCTTGTTTTGTTTTCTCGAGGGTAAGGTCCTGTCGTGACCGAGGCTGATGAATCACGATGCTAGACATATAGCTGGTAGATGGGCTGGCTACTGGTTGCTACCCCGGTATTAGACAATATGGCAAGCGGCCCCATGCCCGAGACTCCAGCTCCCGGTGCTGTGACTGCGATCCTGCTTGAAAGTGGAAAACAGTCTGGCAAGCGGACCAGCGGGCAGTCGGTCATCAGGCTGAGAGGCGGGCATCGAAGTGGGCAGACGGGATTGATGTGGACTGCCTCCCTGCTGGCGCTCGAGACGGCCGCGGGAGGTGAGGAGGTAGCGGCGCCGGAGGCGGAGGGGGGAGAGGAGCCAAGGGGAGAGTGGCATGGAAGAGGAAGATGCCGGTCTGGCTTGCATCGCGATCCTCGACGGCAGGTTGTTGGGCGAGCGGGCAGTGCTAATTGGACCGAATGTCCCAAGGAGGTGTGCCATTGGTTCGCACACTCGGACAGGCGGAGGCGCAAGCAAGGTAGACGCGATCGGCCTTGTCTATGTACGATCGACCGTGTGAATCCCCGTCAATATGTAGCTCTCGAAGCCCATGCCCACTGGCCGGCGAGCGAGGTAGTGGACACTTGCCTCGCACCTCCCAGCAAATCGATGGCGTGGGGAGCAGATAGAAAGGTCCTTGGCCGAGCGGAAACGACACACGCCCGCTTAGCAGACACGCCAATGCCCATGCCGTGGACGGCGCGAGCTCCGTCCATCAGATCCCATCGGGAACGTTGACGAGCTTGGACTGTCTGACGGCTAGGGCTTGTTTGCCTGGCCTGCTTGCTCGCCAGGCCAGACCCGGCCGGGCCAGACGTCTGTTGTCGCGAAAACAGCCGATGACGACGTTGGAGCGCGCATCGAGATGAGGGCCATGCCGCCTCGGTAACTGCATATGGTGTGGGTGTCCAGACGGTACTTGGTGAGTCTTGCCGCAGGGGACGGTTGACGGCGGGATCGATCAAGTTTATCGGGAACGGGAGCGAAAACGGACCACCAGGGTTGGGTTTCTCATTCCTGCCTTTGGGGCCATCGCCGCCGCCCAATCGTCAAATTTCCATTCTCGTCTCCTCTCCCTCCTGTCGCTCATGACACACGCCGTGTCATGCGCACAGTATCGCTGTCTAGCTAGGTAGGCGCGCCTTCCTCTACACCGGCAGGCAAGTTGGCCAACAACCAGTCCACCTACCCCATCAGCCAGATCGTGAGTCCAGTCGGGCAGTTTGTTGTGTCACGTACCTCTTCGCGTTCTCTTCACAATATGCCGCTCTCTCGCTCGCGCTCTCCAGCCCCCCCCTCTCGTGCTGGTTATATACGTGGTGGTAGACTTGTGAATGTGGTCAAAAGGCCGTCAACCGGACCGTCAACAAGGCTTAGACCGAGTCAGACGCGGGCCCCAATCAGGCGGTCTTGTCCAAAAATGGATGAGCCCTTCGACCGCATATGTGGAGGTGGTACCCAGGAGCCCAAGACCACCTGATGCTCTTTAACGTTCCAAAATTACATCTATCTCTCCCCTGCGGCTTTGGTGGAGAGGATGAGGGTCAGGGCAAGCGTGGCCCATCCCATCCCATGACACCAATTGCCCAGGCAGGCACCCAGGCGAGCCAGATCGGTAGGCAGGCAAGCAGGTAGTGAGACTGCTTGTCAGGCAACTCCCCAGTCACAGACGGCACACGCGCGCACACGGAAAGAGAAAAAAAAAAGGAGTGGGGGAGGTGGGCATGGAGAACCGAGAGCGAGAAAGGATGAGGTAGGGAGGTCCATTTCCCATCTGCTCGCTGCGTTTTTTGCATGCGGAGAGGTAGAGGTACTCGAACGTACCTCTCGGGTATGTGCCAACCTGGCCCTTCATTTCGAGCGGCTTTGGCCTTTCCAAACTCTCGCTGCCATCAGCATCGGCATGCGATCGCGTTCGGTTTGGCCTTGGCTCATCGACGATTTGGCAACCTCAGTCAGCGGGTAACGTCCATAACATATGCTTCACGGCTTCTCCTGACCTGGCGCCAGCTTGGATGTTGGCTGGTTCTGGCCGTGCCTTATCGCCTTATCTCACGTGCTCGACTCTCTTCGCATGGGCGAGGCACAGCCGGTTCGTGCAAATTGCACCTCCTCCGGGGCGGAGGGGGGCGGCTCTACCATTGGATTCCCGTTTCGCTCGCTCTCTCGTGAACCGACCAAGCGACCAGGTGTTCCCTAGGTGAAGATGGATGATGGGTGAAAGGGATATATCCGTTGCTGGTCAGCAGGCGCCGCGCAAGCTGGTCGCGCGATGGTTTCGTCTGCCTCCCCTTGGACAAACCTACCTGGACTCGTGCTCTGTTGCCGGTATCGACAATCCCGTGCCCATCGTGTGGGTGCCCGTAGGCAATGCTTCCGTCCTAGCACATTCACTAGTTAGGGAGTTTTACCGTTGCTGCCGCCCCTCTCTGGCTGCTGATCTGGGTACCTACTCAAGTATGTAGCGAAGTACACTACACAGTACATACGTGGCCGAGCGCCTGCAGTTTGATTCAGTGCTACCGCAGGCGCGCCAAAGAGGTAAGGTAGGTAGGTAGGTCGGTACCAATCCAAGTACCGGAGATGTACGCCAATGGGCAACCTCCTAAGCCATTCCTGGGCTCTTCGGCTGCCCAGCAACCGGGGGCCACAGGCCACCCTACGGACACACGGAGGGGAACTGTCAGACGATCAAATCTGCTCTCCAATTCCAACCCCTCCGCCCCTAATCAGCACCCGACGCACGGTACCTACCGACCGACCTCCCTAACTTACCCGCTGAATCGGCATTCGTACGGAACCTGACATCGATCGATACCGAATCGCCATGTCGCAGTCAGAGCCGCAAAACCCCCGGTCGCCCGCCGCCTCGTCGGCTCAGGACGAGACGCCTGCCACTGCCGCTGCCGCTGCGCAAGCCGAGATGGCTCAGGTGAGTCGGAATCTATTGCTTCTGGGCCTCCAGGCCTCCAGCGCACACCGTCCACTTCGTGTCGTCCCCGCATCGACGTTGCTGACGTGCCCCCCGGCGCTGCTGTTCTAGGCCTTCCAGGACCTCGCCAAGTACGTTTTACTCCTTGTGCCTGCCGCCCCCTTTCTTCGGAGCTCTCTGCCTGTTGTCTCGCATATCAACTCTCCCATGAAAGACGCATTGCCGTGCCATTTTGTTGCTTTTTGTCGCCCTCGTCGTCGCCCTCTTCGCTCTCTTTTCCCGACGCATTGCTTTGCTCCTCCTCGCCCTCGCCCCCCTCGCTTTCATCCCCGTCCTACCTCCCCTGCCCTCGCCTCCCGCCCTAGTCACTTTGCCACATTCCGGGCCCAACAGAGGAAAAGGAGGGTGGCCCAGCGGCCCCTCCTCACGAGTCTAGACCATGCCGCCTGAGCGCCACACAAACAGACCGGTCGCCCGACGAACGCATCGCGCCGCACTCATCCGTTGGCAGGTGCATAAGCCCCCATGCTATAGTCGCGTACTATACCCCTTGCGCTGAGCATCGGCCGGTTCGGTACGGGGCGATCAAGGGTCTCGACCGTTGCCAGCCCTGCAATACAGGCCTGGCCCGTGTCCAGATCCGGGCCGCCTCCTCCCTTCGCCCCAGCTGCTGAGCATCTGCCCATCATGGAACAAGATGGCAATCAAGAAAAGGGCAATCTGCGAGCGCGCGCCCGGGTGCACGGCTTGGCTAGGGGGTCCCACTGGGTGGTGCCTGCGTGAGGGCGGCCCCCCGAGTGGGAACAGGGGAGTGCGTGACTGGCTCAAGCGAGCATCGGCTTCTCAGGAATACCGTCCTCGCTCATCGGATTGTGCACATTCCCTTTCTTATTGGCCATGTTGCTTTGGGCAGCGCTTACCAGGCCGGACAGGGGTGAACAACAAGCCGCCGCCATGGAGGCCAGCCTTACGAAGCTCGAGGATAAACTCGACGCCCTACTGGCCCAGTTCGAGGCAACCGAAGATGCCGCTGGCATCGAGCCTCACCATGGCGGGCATCCGGTAACGAAGCCAAAAGAAGCCAAGGGCGACCGATAGACATTCATGCTTGCTTTTCCCCATACGCGCCGGGCTCTGGTAGAGACATCGAGACTCGAGGCCCTGGTTCATCGCTTGGGTTAGGCTTCCAACCGACGGCGGCAGGAACATTGACCACCGTCTCGTGAGTTTGTGCTTGCCCGCGCCTCGCTTGGGAACGCCCCCGGCTTTGTCTTTCGGAATTGTTTTCTCTGGCTTTGCAGCCGTCCCCACATTAGGAGTCATGGACGATGCCCGTTTGGTGGTCACGTGGGGGGCCAATACCTACCAATACCTTCTAGACAGCCGGCGCAGTGGTTCCGCAGGGGGCTCGTAATGGCAAACTGTTGAGTGTGAATTGGCCGCCTGAACGGATCCGACTTCGACACATGAGCGATCCGCTGCGGGAGTGGCCCACCTCGCCTCCCCTACCATTGGAAGAAGTGCGGGCGTGATGGTCCTCAGAGGGCCAGGGGCTGTGGCCACTCCGGGTCCATGCTTCCGGAATATCATGCCTGTCGGCCAACCGGAGCTGCGGAATCTACTGTGTACACGTCGAAGCCTAGGATCGGACCCTTCGCCCATGTGGCAAGGGTCCACAGGCAGTCGTTCGCTCTGTGAGACCCTTCGCATCGCGCACCACGGTTGGGTGGGCCGACGGTGGTGCCGGGACTGCATGCTAGAGCAATTAAGCAAAACACCAACCAGCAGCTGATATATATTCCAGGATGTGTGGGGACATGGCTGAGCTCTACGATCAGAGCCCGCAAGGCTTGAGATTGACTATCGTAAACCCCGCCAGAGCCACCGACTCCCACGCCGTCTCGCTGCCGTTGACCCCCTCCGCCTCCGGGGGTGCGGCGTCGAGACGTATCACACCCCATGGTGCCAGTGTGCCGTGTGTGTGCTCCGAGCCGCCCGTCTCCCCATCCCTCCGCCCCGGCGGTCCACGTGTCTTCCACCCAGAAGATGACGCCAAACCCATCCAACAGCTGGAACTGCAGTATAATGTCGTGGTCCTTCATAGCCGTGTCGAGTCCCGGAAATGCAGAAAACGCACCCAAGTGGTTCAGCCAGCCAACCAATCCGGTTCGGCAGAGCCAGAAACCTCGTATAAAAGGAGAGAGTAAAGCATGCAGCGCCAAGTGTAACGAACGCCAAAAGAGAGTTCAATCAGACAGAACTTCCTTCCTCCCGCCTCCGACCCCCGTTCACACGGCTTCCCTTCCGCGCCTTTTGACGGCGTCCAGGCTTGCTTCCTTGTACTAATGCATGGCTCCCCAGAAGGGGCAAGTGCTGCTATGTGAGACCCTTCCATGGGTCTGACAATTTCCAGCGGAGAGGGTAGTCGAAGGAAACTCGTAAGGCAGCCGTGGTTCAAAAGAAAATGCCGCAATGCGCGAAGCAGAGGGTATCGTACTGGTTTTTGATACTGAATACACGCGGAAACAATGAGGGGCCGGGGGCCCCGGCTGGTTGTGTTGGGGGGCCCCGGTCCCAGCTTGTGTGCTCTTGTCGGGGCACCCGGGGCTATCGCCAAGCGCAGTGACATTTGTCATGATCAGCTGCTATGCGCCCTTAGGAGGTGCTATAGCCGCCAAGCGACGTTAGTTTAAGCATTCTCTGCAGAATCGGAGAGGCTTGAACGTGCCCTTGCAATCGGATCCTCTCCGTCTGCTGTGACGAGAGCTGGGCTCGCAATGTTGCCTCCTAGAGGCTCCGCCGACGTCGCCGCGCGGGGTTCTAGACTGGGTCGCAACGTACTGTTTTGGTGCTGTTGGGCGTTGTGGTCGCCGTGCTGCGATGTACGAGCCAGTTCACGCTCCCTGTTCTTTTCCAACAAGGCGCCGCCGAGTGTTGCACACTTGAGGATTGTCTGGATCAGGTGGTTTTGCTGCAGTGGCTTCGACAGATATTCGTCCATCTGTGCTTGGATGCACTTTTCACGGTCACCCATCATCGCGTGCGCCGTGAGGGCGATAATGGGCGTCCGCTGCGCGCCCAGGCTGCGCTCATACTCGCGGATCTTGCCCGTGGCTTCGAAACCACCCTAGACGAGAGCACGTTAATTCTGTGTCTGACTGTACTGGGAGAAGGCAAGGGGTCAAACCATTATGGGCATCTGGACGTCCATGAGAATGACATCAAACTTCTTCTCCTGGATCTTTTCCACGGCCTCAAGACCGTTGCCGACAACGGTCACCACGTGGTGGTACTTTTCGAGGATCTTGACGGCGAGCCGTTGGTTGACACGGTTGTCTTCGGCTAGAAGAATCTCAAACGACTTCGTGTTGTCGGCAAGCGATGGCGTTGCCCTGTTTTCGAGCGCCGGCACCATACCGTTCCCGAGGTCGATGGGCTTGCAGGGCGTTGTCATGTACGAAGTAATGCCCAGGTCCAGGCACGACTTGAGGCTGACGTGCACAATCGGTGCCAGAAGAACAATAGGGAGGTACTTGAAGTCGTCGATAGCCCGCAGGCGCCGAGCCGTCTCGATGGAATCCACGATGATGACATCGTACGGCACCTCGTCGGCGCCGTCCCCGCTGGGGCCCTCCTGGGTAGCAACAACGGGAACCAAGCCAAGACTCTGCAGTATGGACACAATTTCCCGGCCAAACCGGGTTCGCCCTCTGTCCACAAAGAGAACCTGGTGGCCCTTGTATGGCTTGAGCTGCTTCTCGATCAGGGCCAAGTTTCCGTCCGCTATTTTCACCACGCAGGTGAAGAAGAAGGAGCTGCCCTTTCCGACGCTGCTCGTCACCCAGACGTCACCGCCCATGAGGCTTACGAGCCTCTTGGAGATGGACAAACCCAGACCAGTACCGCCGAACTTGCGCGTCATGGAGCCATCTGCCTGCTGGAAGGTATCGAAGATGAGGTCCAGCTTGTCCTGGGGGATACCTATTCCCGTATCCGAAACGACGAACTCGAGGGCGTACTCGTTGGGGTGCTTCACGACGGCATTCTCCGCCTTGCTGATTGTCAGGCTCACCTCGCCGTGCTCAGTGAACTTGATGGCATTGCCGACCAGGTTGAGGATAATCTGGCGTAGGCGGAACGAGTCTCCCACCACATAGTCGGGGACCGAGTGGTCCACGCGGTACGTGAGGTCCAGGAACTTCTCATTGGCCTTGACCGCCAACGTCTTGAGCGCGTTGAACACGGTTCCCCGCAGCGTGTAGGGTATCTCCTCTATCACCATACGCCGGGCCTCGATCTTTGATAAGTCCAAAATGTCGTCGATAATAGTCAACAGACTGTTGGCCAAGTTGTTCACGATGTTCAGCATTTCGCGTTGGTACTGGGTGAGGTCCGTGTCGAGGGTGAGCTGCGTCATGCCAATGATACCGTTCATGGGCGTGCGGATCTCGTGCGACATGTTGGCCAAAAATTCCGACTTGGTCTTGTTGGCCTGCTCGGCAGCTTCTCTTGCCTGGGTGTTCCTTTGGATACTGTCCCGCAAGTTGTACACCATTTGGTTGATCTTGCGTTTCAGTTCGTCCATTTCGCCCGAGGCTTCCACGTCGACCAGTTTTGTGAAGTTCCCGTCGGTTGCAGCGTTGGTGATGTCGCCGAAAGCCCGCACCTGGGTGGTCAGGTTGGTGGCCATGGTGTTGACGTCGGTCGTAATTTCTTTCCACCGACCCTTGAGACCTCCGACGTCGGCCTGACCGCCCATCTTGCCGTCGACCCCCACGTCCTTGGCCACTCGCTGCACTTCGTTGCAGAAGATGGAGAGCCTGTCCACCATGTTGTTGATTGTTTCTTTCAGCACGGCCACCTCGCCTTTGGCGGGAACGCGGATCTTCTGGCTCATGTCGCCGTCCGCAATGGCCTGCGTGACCATGGATATACCGCGTACTTGGGTCGTCAAATTCGAAGCCATGGTGTTCACATTCTCGGTGAGATCTTTCCACTTTCCTTCCACGTCGTCGACCCGGGCCTGCCCGCCCAGGGTGCCGTCTGTGCCGACCTCACGGGCCACCTTGCTGACTTCGAATGCGAAGGTACTCAGCCGGTCCACCATGGAATTGATGGTGTTTTTCAGATCCAGAATTTCACCCCGGACTTCAACTCCAATCTTCTTTGTGAGATCACCCTTGGCCACGGCTGTCGTCACTTTGGAAATCTCTCGCACTTGTGTGGTCAAATTCATGGCCATGCCGTTGACATTGTCGGTCAGGTCGCGCCAGGTGCCTTGCACGTCATTAACGATTGCTTGGCCGCCCAGCCGTCCTTCTGTGCCGACCTCTCGGGCAATCTTGGTGACTTCGGACGCGAATTGTTGAAGTTGGCCCACCATAGAGTTGATGGTAGACTTGAGTTCGAAGATTTCGCCACGACATTCAGCCTGGACCTGTTGCGTGAGGTCACCCCGAGCGACAGCGGTTGTAACCTTGGCAATGTCCCGGACCTGGGTTGTGAGGTTGTCGGCCATGGCATTGACGTTGACGGTAAGCTCGTTCCACATGCCCTGAACCCCCATCACGTCGGCCTGGCCGCCTAACATGCCCTCGGTTCCTACGTCGCGCGCGACTCGACTGACTTCAGAGGCGAAAGTGCGGAGTTGGTCGACCATGGTGTTTATCGTTTGCTGGAGTTGTAGAATTTCGCCTTTAGCGGGTCGCTCGATCTTCTTTGTGAGGTCACCGTGGGCGACGGCTGTCGTAACGGATGCGATTTCGCGTACTAAAAGAGACCTCTGTGAGCGGAGAAGATTCGGGTGTCATTGAGAGATATTGCTTACCTTGGTCGGTGAGGTTCTGGGCCATTACGTTTACTAAGAGAGTTTGTCAGTCTGCTATTGTCTTTGCGCTTCGCTCGGGGCAAGGGAGGGTGGTTACCGTTGTCAGTCAATTCTTTCCAGGTGCCGTCGACGCCTTCGATCATGGCTTGGCCACCAAGCATGCCGTCCGTGCCGACTTCACGAGCGACGCGTGAGACCTCGCTCGAGAAGACTTGAAGTTGATCCATCATAGTGTTTATCGTCCGTTTGAAGGTGGTGATTTCCGGGTCCATTTCAACCGAGTTCATCCGCACCCGTTTGCTCAGGTCACCGTGGGCCACGGCCGTGACAATTTCGCCGATCTCTCGCAAAGCCTTCTGGAAGGCTTCATTGGCCTTTTGATGTTTCCAAAGTTCCCGTTCCAATGCAGCAACGCGCTCTTCTTCCAGGAGTCGGAGGGCCTTCTCTTGGAGGGCCTTTTGCTCGATCAGCTGGGCATTGACGTTGGTCAACTCTTGACGCTGATTGTCGAGTAATTTGGACTGGTCGTCGATGTGTTCGCGTAATCCCTCCAAAGCTTCTTCAGTCAGCGGGGAATAGGCCTTGAGGGGCCGCCTTCCAGCGCCGCCATGATGGGCAGCACTGGGTGACAGCTTGAGGCGCTTGGAAGACTTGCCGGAGATGGAATCCGGCGATGCGGACTCTTCAGCAAAGAGCGGCTCGACGGCGGTCTCGTTGGGCGTGTCGGGGAAGGCCGGTGTGCTCGTCATCCGGGCCTTGGCCTCGAGCTGGTGCACCCGGGATGCAAGCGCGGCCAGCTCCCGCTCGAGCGCATCTTTAGCCGGGCTGCTCGGCCCTGGAAGATGGCCCGAGGTAGAAGGGGCCGAGGTGCCGTTGCCGATGGCGATGGGAACAGGCTCCTTGGGGTCGTCTGTGGCCAGGGATTTGACAATGGCGGCCGCCGCCGCCAAAGCCGATTCGTCGGCCATGATTCTCATGACACTGAATGTATCGTTGGCAGGGTCGGTTGCTTGGTTGCGTGGTCGGTCGGGGATGGTGGTAAAGGAACGTAGATGGCCCGGTCAAGGCGCAAGGAAGTAATTACAAATTCACGAATTCATTGGGCCCAAGACTGCATGCGTAGGAGGTTCCTTCCAAGAAATAAAGACGAGAAGCCGGAAGCGAGGGCGAAGGTGGCGATGTAAAAAGAGAAGCGAGCCTTATAGCGCAAAAGGCTGTGGCATGCCGTTGTTCCCAACGAGGCGGTCGGGACGGGCTGGCAAAGCTGGACGGAGGGGACCAGCGGGCAACCAAGGCTGGCAGACAAGCAGCGGTAGCGGCAGTAGCAACAGGGCCGAACGGGGGCGTGTGGCCTGGGCCGGGGCTGCGCCTGGATCTGGGTCTGGGCTGGCTGGCTGGTAGGAGTGACGTCCGGTCGCAGGGCCGTGGCAGGTTTGACGTGGAAGAAGAGGTAGTGGTGGTTGCGGTGGTGGAGGGTGTGGTGGTCGGTGGGTGGCAGAGGTAGGACAGGATGTTGCTGCTGCTATTGCTGGGCAAGGCAGGGCGGCGGTCACTATCAGGGCTCGACCACTCCGATCATGCAGACAGAGGGGAAAGGGGGACCACAACGGATCAGACACGCGATGGATAAGGAAGATGAAAGTTTTGACAAGTGCCGCTCCTAGGGAGTGATATTCTTGGGGTGGTAAGAGGAGATGGAAAGTGGAGGTCTCGGAGCGGGTGAAGGAGACAGGTACTGGCTGGCGCTGGCGTTAGCTGTGCAGGCCTCTCTCTCTCTCTCTCTCTCTCTCTCTCTCTCTCTCTCTCTCTCTCTCTCTCTCTCCTTCTCCTCTCTCGCTTTCTCTCTTTCTGCGAGGGGAGGCAGGTATGGATGCGTGCCACTCGGCTACCAACGCTAGCCGTTCGTGTGATAAGGCGAGGACAGGGGTGGAGAAGAGGGCGAGGGAGCAGCCGGAGACGGGAGACGGATGACGGGTCAACGAGAGCAGCGGTAGGTTTGGCGGTACGTACAGGCGGCGAGAAGGGACGAGGAGACGTGCTTCTTCTGTCCCCTCTAGAAGCTTGATCGAGAGACAGGGCTCGCGAAGCTGGAAGGGCCGGTAGAGTTACCTTACTAGTTACGTTGCTACGGACGGGACTCGGGTAGACTGGAAGAGGAGAGAAGAGATCGTGTAGCTGGAAATGGCCACCAGCAGGCACACATACACGCAGCGCGCACACGCACACATGCGCACGCAACGCACGCACGCAACGCCCACATTCACACGCGCACGCGCACACACACACACACACACACACACACACACACACACACACACACACACACACACACACGCACACGCACACACATCTCTATGGATTGATTGAATGGGCAATTCTCGCGGTACCGCAATCAGGGGGGGGGGGGGGGGGGGGGAGGAGGAGGGGGTGGACAACCTATCGAAATATGGATCTCCCAACCGACCGCTAATGAGAATCTGGGACGACCCTCTGCATTCGTGCTCGGCTACCAATGACAAGCCGGTTAGTCTTGGGATCCTCGTCTTCCTGGCACCCCCTCCACCCCCTTGTCCGCCTGTGTCGCCCCAAAGCGAGGGAACCAGCAGCAGTGCGCGCGCGGGAAGTTAATTGACTTGACTCGTCGGGCACCACCCAGGGTCCTACCACTGGCTCTGGATAGTATCGAACAATAGCTGACTACCTATGCAAGTCAAGTATGTACCAAGAGATCCTCCGCAAAAGCATCCGATGACCAGACCGGCCAGGCGCGTCGACGCAACTCTACGCCGCATCCCCACGCCTTGATTCGTGTCGGTGAGTGTGTCAAGGTTGCTTCCCGGCAGTGTGTTGGACGCCAGGTGATATAAATTGTTTGCGACGAGCGGACATCGGTCCGCGGCACCTGCCGGGTTTCGAGACAGCCTCGAGGGCCTCATTCTGTGCTGCGCAGGATATACCTGTCTCTCTACCGTCTCTCCTGCTCCTGGCGGTTTCCCTTCCCGCATTTTCCGTTTGCGTAGGTGCCCGGGGGTGTGTACATACGGAGGTGTCGTGCCTCTACGGCAGCCAAGTACCTACCGACTTACATCCTACTACTCGTAGACTCGAGGCTGTTACTGAGCCGGTTGCTGGGAGATGGGATCTAGATGACCGCCATTGATACCCAGCTGGCCTAGGTCATGCGCATTGCCTCGCGGACGCTCTCATGGATGCAGCTCAGCCCACGACTCTGCTGTCTCTCAGCTGCCTACCCAAACCATCCATTATGCAGCGAACTACCTGCACCAAGTACATTCACCTTGCATCCGGGTTGTTGGAGTCGCCGAAGCGGATGAGCGACGGCTACCTACATGTACCTACCTAAAGCGGTACACCAGTAGGCAGTGGAGGTAGTGGTAGCACTCAACCGCCCGACTCTGCCTAATCTCCAGGGGGCACATGCTTAGGTAGATGTTGTCATGGACGCCGAACCGATGGGTACATGTGCCAAACGATCTCAATTGACTTCCAGGCACTCAACCCCCACTCCGGAGACTGGGACTTGACTCCCATCTTACCTACCTTATATAGGTAGGTACCTAGCTACGGTAATCATTCGAGAGGAGGGTCGTTAGGGTGTCTCGACCGCCGTCCGCTAGGGGCATCTCTCCAGCAAATGCACGATGCAGGTGGTGTGCACTGCACTACGGGGCCTGTTTCTGGCCCTGGGAGCATGGAGCGTCGCCTCGGGATTCCAGTCCGACTGTGGACCCCCCGTCCAGAGACTGCAATGCGAGATGGTGTTGCCCGCCGCTAGGAACGGGCTTGGCGACATCGCCTCTTCAGCCCCATCGTGCTACATGCCCTTTCAACCACCTGCCCCTTGTTTCGGGGCCCCCCTGGCGAAGGCTCGGAGTATACGCAGTGCCTACCTACCCACCAAGTATGCTCTGGACGTGTCCAGAATCTGTAGATGCCGCACCAAGCCAACGGACCGGGTACATTGATGGTCTGTATGGTCATCTTGTGGACAGAGGAGGTACCTAACTCTTGCCTACGAGCATATGGAGGTTTTAGCACAGGCTACTACGTGGGAGCCTACCTGGGGTACTTACTTTCATAGGTTGCTCCCACTCGCGAAGGGCCTCTAACCCCCCCCCCCCCCCCCCCCTCTTCCATCGCCCCCGAAGCCGTCGGGGGGCGGTGCTCAAGGTCGACTACTATCCTGTAGGCACTGCGCAGAGTGAACCCTAGGCAGACCTCCCGAGGTCTTCCCGGGCACCCTTCCTTAGCCCACGGAGTCACGCACAGTAGAACCGGCCGGGCAAACTATCAAGCAACGCAGCCCTGTCGTACGGGCTGATTCCGGACGGGACGAACGGACGAAACGGGCTGGCTCGGGCAGTACGGACCGGTCAATAGCCCAATTCCTCTGGTGACGAGGTTGCTTGAGTTTCAATCCATCGTCCGTATCGTATCCCTCGCCCCATCTGCCCCCGGCCATCCATTCATTCGCACGCCACCTCCACGCTGGCGAAGCCCCGTTTCTTTTCCAGTAAGCCACGCTCCACTAGCTAGCTCACTACCATTTCTCCGAATTTCTGATTTTTCTCTCGCCTTTCCCACGCACGCGCACGCACAAGGGTCTCGCTGATGCCGACACGGCCCACACCTGTCCGAGCTAGTTGCTGGGCTTTCAGGTAGCGTACCGTTGGCAGCGATTGTCAGCCCAAAGCCGCCGTGCAGCATATACCTCAGCACGTATTTAGCACCCTTCCGAGTCGCGGCAGGCTAGAAAGTACTCCGTATGCTCACGGCGTCCCTCCACCTTTGCTACCGCGGCCTGTCTGTACTTGAACTGCCTCCTGGGACGAACCGGCATGATCCATTCAGGCAAGCGCCCGCTGGGCCTCCCCTCCGTTTCACAGTCACACAGTACGATTTGCTTTTCCCCCCTCGAGTGAAGGCCCTTCCTTGGCGGCTGACCCATGCTTTTCTCCCGGTCACGGTACCCAAGCTGCTTGCGCGCGTTTCGTACCTAGCCAGATAACCGGGCCTTGGGCGGAAGCATGGACCCTGGAGAAACAAAGTGTGATAGTCAGCATTCTGCGGACACTCTGCAAGTCGGTCTCTCTGCCTCTTTCCTGTCCAGGCCCAGCGGACGTCCCGTGACGAGCACTGGTATGAGGACGGGGCGGCAAACCTTGCCGCTTAAGCGGCGCTACAGAGATGGCGGGATGGGGGGGGGGCTTGAGTGCCCACTGGCCTAGGCAGATGGGCGCTGCATGGCTGTCTGGGTGAGAGTTGCATGCTGTACGTAGGTCTACAGGCGGATGTAGGGGTCAGGGTAGGTGGTTCGCCTGGTCGCGCCGGCCGGACACGCGCTTCTGCCTAGCCCCGGCCCATGTCTTCTCGTCGCTCTATTGCACGCGGCACAACGCGAGCGAGCCAGGCCACGCACCCGCACGCCGTGACACAGCGGCTACCAGAGACATGGACCTCTGTGCTTCATTAGAGTATTGAGACACGCGACGGCCAGCGCTCACTGGCCTCGTCTCTCGCGCGGGGATCAAACCGCATGTCCAGGGTGACGGGTACGGATCCGCAGGCCAGCCTGCCATGGGTTCCCCGTGTTTTGTTCGACTTGTTCTAGTCGTAGCTGGAGCCTGTTTCATTTCACTACAGATCTCGCTCCCTCAATCTTGTTCTCGCGCCGCTCCCAATTCAGAGGACCCTTGGATTCTTCTGCCCCCCTCAGATGACGTCATTTTGCATGCTTGGCTTGAGGGGGGGGGGGGGACGCCGGACATCCATTGCCATCCTTCTCATGGATAGGTCGTATCGGCGTTGGTTGGAGGGCCGGGGGGTAGAAAGGTACTCGGTACCCCGCCGTACTGTAGACGGAGGTTCTCTCACGCGCTGGCGCGACCTCATCCCCGGCGAAGCAGGTGGGAATACGCCCCCAAGGTGCCAATAAGCTTGGAAGCTGTAGACTGCCCGCCCCAACGGTGAAACCCCGTCTCATGTGACTGACGGATAGGCATGGCAGACGACTGAAGATGCCGGCTTGAGCCTCTTCTGCCTTGGGAAAACTTGTGTACCTACCTCCTTACCTACAACGTCCCGCGATCTGTACGAGGCACGCGGGCCGTTTGCGACCAAAACCACCCCGGAAATCCGCCCGAGCTTTCGCAGGAAACAACCTGTGTGAGCGACCTAGGCCAGGACCTATGGAATTAATGGAGCAAGGCAACGGCTATCACCACCATTCCCATCACCCGCGCCCCCATCACCGCCTTGGGATCGCAATCATGAAAAAGCCTCGAGTCATCCGCTATTGGCTGCATCGAGATCCTTGCAGAGCTAGGCGTGCCAGGGCTGTTCGGATCACTCTTGGGCTCGCTTACTAGCTGGGCTTCAACGAGCCGGCTACAGCGCCTCTTTCGTATGTCCCTCGTAGTCGGGACGTGGAAGGCCCATTTGGGAAGGACCCCTATCGAGCGCCCGTACCAGTCAGGCCAAGTTGTTGCGGGGCCTTGCAGCATGCCAGCATTGCACCGGCCTCTACTCGGCCAGGCCGCCAGCAGAGCCGACCGATCAGATCAACAGGGCCGGTCACTTTTTCTGGAATTTTCCTCATTTCGATTCCTGGCGGTCGCCTATTCCTCGGGCTCCTCGGCGCGCATTCGGGCGGGCTTTCCGCTAGAAAAGGGATGGGGAGCCAGTCGATGCACTGCCAATTTGTGGGGGGGGCCAAGGGAGGAGATGGGACCTTGGAGGCGCTAGACACGGATGACCTCCCGCAGAGAGGCAAGCTCACTGTGTGTGAGAGATAGAGAGAGTGTGTGTGTGTGTGTATGGATGTGTTTAAGACAGACACGTGAGAGAGAGACAGAAGGTAAGGGTATTTGTGTGTATGTGTGTGTGTGTGTGTGCGCGCGCGCGCGTTCGCCTTCCCGTCAGTCCCGTCGTCTCGGGCCTTTGGTTACTCAACGACCGGCGGCAGTTGTCGACTGACACCATACCGGATGCTTTACCTATCTACCGTACAGTGCGAGTAGTACCGGAGCAAGTCGTGCCTCTGCGTGCTCTTTGCTTCCGGGCAAGCCTCCTAGTCGTCGGAAGACCCTGTGGATCTGGCAATGCCATGGGATACCTTCACCCAAGTCCCCTCCCACATGGCCTGACGATGGCCAGAAAACCGTTAGCGAGTAGCGCTACAGACCGCCAGAATACGGCCAAGGCACCGCTACTCGGCTCCGCTATGTTGCAGGGAAACCCGCAACCGTTCGGGGCGGACTCGGAACACACCATGAGCACTGCGGCGACAAGGGAAAACGGACGGCCAGTGGCATCCTATTCCCCCGTCTCCTCCCCATCCCATCTCATCCCTATCTCATGTGCTCAGGCCCGAGAGACGAGCGGGCACAGGGAACATGTGCTCCTGCGCCCGGCTCGGCGCCGCTCACCACAGATCGTATATCCACGCCCGATCGCAGTTGGCAATCCTGTCTCGCCGCCGTGGGGGGTGCCTGGCAAGCCTGAGCGCCTGGCTCACCTGGCCAGCCCGCCAGCGGGGGTGTCCGGCGGAACCTTGCAGCCCTTGCCCGGACCCTGACCCTCCCGTAGTCTCCTCGTGTGGTGTGTGGTGTTTCAGGCCAGTATGCTGAACAGGTACATAGACAGCAAGAGAGCCAGAAGACCATTTTCGGTGAAGAATGGGCACCCTGCTCAGCCGGGCAGCATGGCCGGCCGGCCTGGACATGGGAAGTCGGTACAATCCATTCCCACCACCCGCCTCGGCCCATCAATCGCTCGCAGCATGCTATGGCTTGCCATGGCTTGCCATGGCTTGCCATGGCTTGCCATGAAGGCGTGCCAGCGTGTCCGTCGGTGCCGTACGATACAGTGGAGGTTTGGTTGCGAGCCCGCGTACAGCCAGCCCACCGTACACGGATCACAGTCCACTGTCCGCCTGTCCAATTCTGTGGGCAGTCCACAGGCCAGAGCCTAGAGCCCAGTCCATCCATGGCTCAATGGATGCTTGGATGCGAACGCATGGTGCGCCCCCGCTTCCCGCCGAAGCGCCTCGCAAGATCGCCACCCATGTTACAGCGAGGAATTGCAAGCAGGCGCCTCCTTTGCTGCCACGCCTTGCTCTCCGCATCGTCCGCGGCGCAGGCGTCGCCAAGGAGCCTCCAGTTGCTGCAACGTGGCCGTGCGGATGCCGATTGCGCGCAACATTGCCGTCTCCTCCATGATTGACCCGACCTACTTGTGCGCGGTCGAGGCATACGGTATGACTCGTATGAAACAAGGCGGCCTTGGAGCTCAAGGAGGATCTACCGTTTTCCTCGTCTCCCTGCTGGTCCTGGGTCCATCCTCACGGTCAAGATAACCACCGCAAAGTTGCGACGGCATGTCACTAAAGAACAGGACAACGCCGCCGGGGCAGTCAGTTTCTTGTCGATGGTATGTACTGGGCGCTTTGGGCGGCCTTGCCCGACATGGCCAGCGCTCTCACCCGTGGGAGAGGACCAATGCTCTGGTGAAGAAGCGCGAAAACATACGCAAGGAGGGCCCGTTCAGCTTCAGGCACGTATGGCTAGGAACCCCCGCATGGCCGGATGCCCAACCGATCGTATAGAGTATGCTACTGGCCCTTAGAACCGCAAAACGGGTCCGAATAACATAGGCTCTTCCCACCGGGCGCTCGGAGCAGAGTTTCAAGGTAACGCAGGGAGGCATCTGGCCGGATAGTCATGCACGTATGTGAACTGAAGGACACACTGAGGGCTCCAAACTCACTCATTCCAGAACAGAGGCCACCAGATCTGTCAACCGCTGGGCCAGAGCTGGCGTGCTGATCTCTCGCCCGCGGATGCCGCTCGTCTCGCCGCCGCATGCAGACCCTGCCGACCCCGCCGCCTTCGTGGTCAGCGAACAGCCCCCGTGACTTGAGGGCTGCTCGCCATCTTGGCGGGATGCCTGTCCAGCAGGATTGAACCCTTGGCGGACGTATCACCGGGCCGTTCTGGTCTTACTGCTGCATCGGCAGTGGCAGGGGCCGCAGAAATCACACACCAAAAAGTCGGCCCCATGCCATGGCCCCTTGGTTATGAGGTCTCTGTTGGCCACCGAGAAGCAGATATGGCGACAGTCCGCTGGGTAACCAATGGGGGCATCTGGGAAGCTACATAGTCGACGTCGACGGCGGGACGATTACGTAGGCCGCGGTGCTGTTCGTGTATCGGCTACCGCGTCAAATTCATCGGCTCGTCCAACCGCCAAGTGAGGCATCTTCTGCAAGGCTCTGCGTCCGTGGCCGTGGGGCTTTCCGATGGCCGAGCGCCTGCTCGCAGGCATTGCCAAACTCTTCGCTTTAAACCTAGGGAGCAGAGCACGAAACCCAAAGGCCTCACAGCAGCCCATCCGGGCGAAGAGACGGCGCAAGTCGACGTGAGGTAATCTAGATGTCTTGGGCTGAGAAAAGCGGGCGTGTGTGCCTTGTAAATAGAACCTTCCGTTTGGGGTCTTTGGTGGGGCGCCAGGAAACATATCAGTACACAAGGTACGAGGAGACGTGACGTGCCTGCTTCCATTGGAAACCCCCCATATATTCCCCAGCTTTGGGTGTTCCGCGGCTCATTCTTAGCTGCTCGCCAGCCATAACGGGCAACTATGCTCAGCTACCCACTTGACCCTGGGGCCGCAACGAGCCACAGCTGCCTACGGCGAGGATCGTTTACGTACATTCGTTGATCGGGCAAGCGAAAGAAAGCAAGCCATGGCGGGCGACCTGCGCAGCGGAGGTTGACGTATAGGATCATAGGTCACGAAGCCGTCGAAAGGCAACCGCCACCTCCCGTCCGGGTCTCGCGAGGGATTGGACCGGCGGTGCTTGACAGCCTGCCCCTGACTCGCGTGGGGAGGCCTTACACCAAAGAGGAGCACAGTGTTCTGGGGTGAAAAGGGAGAGGGGGGCCGTTGTTGGGCTGAAGGGCTGCATTTTACGTTTGGCCGTCACCCTACGCCAAGCGAGTTGTCTAGGGAGGGGAGACAAGGGCAGGCTCGGTTCGTACGGCGTCTACAGACGCCCCCCGAGGGCACAAAGGCGTGCCGGAACAGGTCAGGCCTTCAGGGCTGTAAGGGGGCCCCCACGGGGCAGGAGTCTTGGCACGGGCTGGATGGGCGGTTGAAACCCCCGTTGTAGATACGGAGAAGCTGGGTGTCTGCCACGCAAGACCGGAACTCGAGCAAGGCGGACCATCGTCGTACAGGAAGGGGAGACGGTGCTTCATGAGCCTGGTCGACCACCCACGCGGGGGGGCTTCCCATGTCGCTGAGTCGTTTTGCTTCCCCCCCAAGCCATGGCCCCAGCGGGGATTGGGACCGAAGATATGGGATGGGATCCCATTCCCTGGGATGGATATGGATGCTTGATACCAGCGCTACTTATCTTCTCGCCTTACATAATGAACTTAGCTTCCCAGCGCCCCACCCGGGCCTGTCATGCTGCCCTAGAACAGACAACCGCCCGATCGGGCAGGCGCACGCAGACGGCGCGATGTCCCCTTGCAGGCGTAGGGGTGAATTGAGCTCTGGGGGGCGAGGCGAAGGAAGCCGATGCCGAGATTGCCTGCCCATGTCCGGCCTTGCGCTGATTTGGCCCTTGGCGTGTCGTCCATCTGGGCAGTGAGCAGCACTGGAAAACAACCACCACCACAACAACAACAACAACGCCACCTGCCCTCGCTCGCCCGCCGAAACGAACCCGAACCCGATAGGGAGCCCTGCCTCCTAGCGCGTGCCCGAGTAAGTCAGCGCGTCTGATCTGTTCAGCGGAGGAGGCGCGACCTTGTATCCGCAGGACTGTCTGTGGTGGGGGAGACATATGGCCCGTTTCATGCCTGCATGCTCGCGCGAGGCTCCGAGAAAACCCTAAGGCTCCGTTCCGGCTGACAGCGGGCAAAGCGTACAGGGTCGAAAGCCAAAGCGAAAGCCAAAAGAAAGGGCGGGAGACAGGAGGGAGAGAAAGGAAGGGGGAGAAAAAGAGCCGACCACGACCCCGCGAAACCTTCCCCCCACTCCCCTCATCTGCGACCACCGCGCATCGTCACGCCGTCACGCCGTCACGCCGTCACGCCATCATGCCCGACAGATCGGTTGACCACTCCCAGGCCGCCGGGCCCCCCAGCTACCGCGGCTCGAGCTCCTTTGCGACTTTTCTCATCATCGGCCGTAAGTTTGCGTCCCGGCTGCCCGGGCTCGCGCCCGTCGCGGCCTCGACTGCGCGCCCCGCGCCCACGCCCCGCCCCGTACCATGATGGCCCTCCTACTGACGAGACCCGTGGCCGCGCAGCAACATGCTTCTTCCTCGGCATCCTCTTCGCGCAGTTTCCGTACGATTTCCCGCTGCTGTGGACGTCGGAGCCCGTCGAGCCGCTGTTCCTGGACCAGCTCGAGACGCACCTCAAGTTCCTGCACCAGTCGCCGCCGCTGATCGCGCGCCTGCTGCACATCACGGTGGGCACCGGCTTCCTGGGCTTCTTCGTCAAGCTGTTCAAGCCGTCCGAGTCCAACATGCTGTTCGACGGCGCCTCGCTGGTCCTCTACCTTATCGGCGTCGGCATCTATGTGGCCAACATCGTCAAGGGCCTGCGTACCGTCAGCGCCGGCATCTGGTATGCTGACGACTTTGCCGGCCGTACCGTTGACGGGCCCCTCACCGGCGAGATCATCCTCGGCCGCGAGGACAGCCTCAAGGTCATGGCCGCCTCCAACACCATCCTGGCCCTCGTCCTCGTCGGCGTGCTCGTTCTCCAGGCCGGCCAGTGGTACGCCGAGCGCAAGGACCGCGAGGAGCGCGAGAAGTTCGCGCGTCTTGAGGCGGCGGCGGCTGCGGCCGCCGCCCCCGCCAGCGCCGGCTCGGGCGCCCACTCCAAGAAGAAGCAGTAGACCATCCCCTCCCTCCCCCCCCCCCCCCCCAAATGCCGGCGGACGGGCCAAACTTGAACAAATTACGACGGCAGGGGGGACGGCGGCTAGAGGCGGGGCTTGCGCCTCGCCTGCTGCACTATGGTGCCGCATGGAACGGGTTGCGACGTGATTAGACTGCGGTTGTTCCGGGACTGGAGACACGCCCTGTTTGCGATGCCGTGTTTTCACGCTGTTTTGGTCAATACGGCGATCGAGCTCAGGAAGTAGATAGGCGGTGTACGGTACGGACATGAAGTTATACTCTGGACATAAGGATCCGTGTCACCCAGATGCGTAAACGTAGACTTCACGACTGTGGAACGAGGGGATTGCTGCCGGCATACGACGCCGTAGTAAGTGCTATCTGACGGAGCCTGGTGCGATGGCTACTACGTATAGAGAAGGTAGGCAGGCGTGCTGTGCTACAAAGTTTGCCATGTGAATGGCCTCTTCATGCCGAATGCGACATAGTGCCATTCCGATGCTAGTGGATGTGATAGAGAAGACGGCCGCGCCCGGGCGAGCCCTTGCTCAACAATCCACATTAACCACGACGCGCTGTACATAATCCCCAGCCATATGCTAAACCGAAAGAACGCCCGATGCTCCCGTGGTATCATTGGTGTCCGCCCGTGCGGAGTCGCGTCTACTGTAACTTCTTTGGACCCCGGTATAAAGTAAAAGAAACGCCTGTAAATGTCGCTGGAATGGTGGATGGGTTGGGGGGGGAAAAAAGAAAAGGGGGGGGGGGGGGGGGGGGGGGGGGGGGGCGAATGCCGGCCTTAGTCCCGCGGTCCCGAGGCATAGTCCCGGATGTCGGTCCACGTGGTGTCGCGGCGGTCGTCGTAGGCCGAGGGCGGCGCGAGATGCGATGAGGGCGGCGGGGGCGCCAGCCGGTGCCGCCCCGCGCCACCGTCGTCGCGGCCGTAGGCCGGGTGGGAGCCATAGGTGGCCGCGGCGTATTGCTGAGCATCTAGGCGCACCTGGATGCTCTCGGGGCGTGGCTGCGGCCGCGGCGGGTGCTGGGCGCTCGCGCTGACGTGCCCGACGCTGCCGACGCTGCTCCGGGCGCTGCTGCGCCCGCTGTGGTTCATGCCCCGGATGGGCCGGATCGGGGCCGGCACCGCCGAGGCGTGGCGGGCCCAGTGGTGGGACTGCCCGTCGGCCGGCACACCGAGGCCGTCCGAGTTCCAGTAGTCGTGCCGCGCGGCGGCCTCTTGGGACGGCCGGTAGAACGAAGCCTGGGACACGGACGCAGTCGAGCCGATGCTCGGGGTGCCCTTGCCGTTGAAATCGCTGCGCTGGACGTTGCCGATGGGTGCGCTGATGTGGAACGGTGGCCCCGTGCTCGGCTTGCCGATGCATCCAAAAAAGGACTTTGTGTCTCGGTTGCGCGCCGATCGCATCGACAGGGCCGACGGCGCCCGTTCGTTCGACTGCTGCTCCTGGCGCTTGGAGCGGCGGCGGCAGACGATGACGGCAGCCACGGCCATGAGGAGGACCATGAGGCCGCCCGCCACAGCGCCGCCGATGATGGCGGCCGAGGCTCCGTTTCCCGGGGCCGGGTCCTCGGGCTGGCTCGAGGACGGGGCGGCCGAGGCGGTGGCCCCGGAGCTTACCGGGGCCGTCGACGACGCGGCCGGCTCGGAGGTCGGCGAGGAAATGGACGAGGAGACGGGCGTTTCGGCCGGACTGGCCCCCTCGGGCCTCTTGCTTTGGTCCTCGTTCATTACGCAGTTGCCGTCAACTTCACAACGGTAGCCATAGGGGCAGCAGTTGTTGCCACATTGGGGGAGGGCGCCATTCAATACCGTGGTTTTGACCTGAGCGCCCGGGTGCGCCGCGGCATCCTGCAGCCTAAGATCGCAGACAATGGGGGCGATGACAGCGCAATTGGCCCTACCCCCGGGGCAGCAGATGACTGTGGTTTGCCCCGCCAGCACGACGCATTCGGACCCCTTGGCATCGCAGCAGAAGTTGCCAGGCAGGCCGGACTGCGTGCATTTCGCGAGGGACGCATCGCCTCCGCAAGTGTCATCCCTCCTAAATATCTGCTCGGGTCGAATGGACAGGGCGTGGGTGGTGAGAGGCAGCGCGGCCAGCGCGGCTGCGAGCAACCAGGCCCGCATCCCGCCCCGGGTTCGTTTCATGCTTTGCATGTAGTTGTCCGGATGGACAATGAGGTCTCGCGTGTCGAGCGGTGCAGGGCGAGTGGTTTGGGGTAAGCGCGGCAGCGAAAACGAAAGATTGCCGTGCGCGGGTCTGGGCAGCCAGAGAGCGTAATGTTTTTATATCGACAAGGAGAGAGGGTTTCACGAGCGGGCTCGTCCAACAGCGTGTCAAAGAGCGAGGGGGGAGGGGATGAGGGGGGTTTGGGTAAAGAGGAGTCACGGGCAAGAAAACAAGAATAAAGGCGACTGTAAGTGAGTCCTGCTGTGCAAGGAGAATAGATGGAAGCGGGATGAATGGCCGCACGCGAGTTGAACCAGCAGAAAAAGAGGCACGAGGACTGGATCGAGGTCGCGGGCGTGACCTTTGTTGTCTTTGTTCCCTCGGACTGGTCCTCGTCAGAGCCAGTGGCCGTGGCTCGATGATGGCACGTCGGGCAACTGGGCAAGCAGGAGTCTAGTGACTGGCTGGCAGCGATTCCAACACAAGGTCTGAGATCCAACGAAAAGTCGGCCAGCGGGCCCGGCAAAACGAGAGCGGGAGCGACAGGGCCGTCGGGCGGCGATTGACTGGACGAGTGCCAGGGAGAACATCGGGGGGGGGGGCATGGCTATAGCCCGAGCGTAGCCGGTGCCCAGTCGAGGCAGTGCAGGTCGGAGAGGCGCTCGCGACGGCCAGAACGAGAGGCCATCGTGAAGCGCCGACTGAGCGGCTACCACGGTCCTTGTCGGGGCCAGGCAGTGGTGGATGGCCGTCGCATCGGGGCCCACGTCTGGGGATGGGCGCGAGTGGTCGTGGGCGATTGGCTCTCAGCCCTCGATTGGGCTGGCGACTTTGTTTCGAAACCTGCCTGTTCGGGAGGTCGCCTCCACAGACTCGAGCGCCCCGGCGCCCGCGAGCGTGCGGGCGCTGCGGGCGCTGCGGGCTCTGTACACAGGTACCTGTCAGGGCTGTGGAGCACCAGCACCCGACGTCCATCTGGACGCCATGGTCCCCTGCAGGCGATGGGCTGGATGGGATACCGAAATGGGATCTCCCGAAGGCGGCCAGAGGAGCTGGGGGGACAGGGCGTGGGCTGATCCCGGGAGTGCGGCTGGCGCGCGCGTCTCCCGAGGCGGTCTTTTCCGGCCATCTCCCAGGTATGCCGGGATGGAGGCGTGGGACGGCGCTGCGTACCTGCTTGCCTCTTGCTCCTGCGTTACCGGGCTGTACCGAGCTCGCGGGTGTCGCCACCGGTGGTGGTGCCCTTGTCGGGCTTGCAGCAGACCTAGGGCGCCAGGTTCAGTGCGTTCGCTCTGCCCTCAGCCGCCGGCCGATGTCGCATGCAGGTAGCTTGTAGCCAAGCTGGCCGGCATGCCCGCAACCTCCAGCGATACCAAGCGTATACTTGCGACGAACCGGTGACCGACATCGCCGCCGCCGTCCCCTTGGCGCCAGGCGGGAGCCGATGGACTGGACGCGCATGGAAGCGGCCGCCGACCGGCCGACGGTCATGCGCGCATCTCCTTTGCTACCGGTGAATGCGGGGGCCTTCCGGGGTAACGGCACGCCTCGCCATCGCCGGCCAGCGTATCGTCATCCGATGGCGGTCCTCGGCCCTACTGGACCCAGACCGCTCGCTCTTGGTTCGCCGGCTTTCCAGCCACGCTCCGTTGTCTTCCGCTCTTCAGCTGGACAAGGGTCAGGAACCGGGTCACGGGGGAGCTCCTGGGACGTCATGGCTGAGGCCGCCGCCCTGTCCGCCACGACCCAGCCACACTCGCCCGTCGCCCCTCCATGGGTACGCAGCCGTGGCCGCGGCATCAAGACCGACTGGCATGGCAGAACCGACATGGCAAACCTGTGCCCCCCCTCTTTGCCTCCCGCTCCAGTCGCCAGGTGGCCCTGCCGCCGCCCTGCCAGCCCGCCAACTTGCTGTTCACCCCGTGAGCATGGACATGTTCTCGTGGCGCTACAGGGTAGGATGCAAGGCGGCCCGCAATCCCTCCTCGCCCAGGCCGAGGTGGGGGCGCACAGCAGCCGGGGAAAAGATACCAAGGGACAGAGAAGAAGAAGAAGAAGAAGAAGAAAAAAGGCAGGGTCCAGGGTGGGACGGATCGCCACGATGCTGGGAGGCCTGCCGAAAAGTTGGACCTCACCGACTTGGGCTGAGACATGCCATGTCCCCCCCCCCCCCCCCCCCCCCCCGGGCAAACCGGTCAAGCGGTCAACCGGCGACGTGCCATGCCATCGTCGCGCTCGGCCGAATTTCGCCATGGCTCGTCATGGAGTGACCGGTGATGCCTCTTTCATACAGGAAGACATGGGCATCCTGCATGGGCATCCTGCATGGGCATTGGGCAATGCGGCTTTCCGGAGCAAACCCATTTTGTCACATGACCCCCCTCTCGCCGGCGATCCTCGTTCGCGCTCCACCTCTTGCAGAATGCGCGCGCCATGCACGTCGTCGTGCCGTGGTTGCCATTAGTTGGGCGCCTAACTGTGGTGCCGACTGCGGAATCCGAGATGCCAGATGGGTCCTACCTCACCTTTGCTGCGCTGTACGTTATGTGGGCTGTTACGAGACACGAGAAGAGCACCTCCCCCCCCCCCCACTTGCTTTGAGCGTACCCTCGTGCCCACTCTACCGATGTACCTACCCTGGATACATACACTGGCATGCGAGTGAGTCACGATGTGTGGACAGATGGACGCGCGCTTAGGGCGGCCGCCTCGGTGCGTGCAAGTCACCACCACCCGGGTAGTCTGTGGAACAGTCGTGCGTCTGCAGTACACCGTGAGAGCATGGGTGCAAGTGGGTATATTCTTGTTTCATTACACAAGTGGTTTTCTCTCGGAGTATGGATCTCAACGAGAGAAAAAAGAGTATCGTTTCTTGCCCGGAGCTGTCAGAGCGGAGCTCCCCAACATCCCAATGTCCATCCAGTCCAGGGCCAGCTGTCCCGAGGCCCATCCAACCCGATAATGCTCCTGACCTTGTACCCAAATTGGCCTCGGCCGTCCAAACTCCAGCCTTCCCAATCCATGCAGTGGTATAGAGAGTAGAAAACGCACGATCCTGTTGTTGCCGTGTTCAAGATAGAGGGGGAAAAGGCGGGAAGGCCGGTGTGGTAGAAAATTCGTCGTCTCCTCATAAAACCGTCGCAATGAATCGTTTCTTCCGCCCAGCGTGACGGCCTCCCAGTTGGCCGTTGCACGCATAAAAGACACAGCATTCAAAATGTCGCTCACCCAAAAAAAAATCCCTGAAATGTGCCTCGCGGCGTCTTTTCTGTTGTGCCGAAAAGGGGGTATAATGTAACCGGGAGAAGAGGGAATAGAAAACGGGGCGGAACCACGACGCAGCTGCGTCCGAGTGAAGAGAGGGGATGGCGAAGGCCGGCATCGCCCCACGGAAGGGCACATGCGACGAGGAGGCCGGGGCAGTCCCGGCACCATCTACCCGCCGTCCGCCCCTGTGACAGTCCAGCTGCGAAGGGGGACGGGTTGTGGCTAGATGAGCAGGAAGTCCCAGCCCTTCATCTGCATGGTATCTCTCCAGGAGATGTACGGAGCCTCCATGGATCCCGTGGCACTCGGGCTGGCCGCGTAGCTGTCGGCCTGCTGCCAGACCTCGCGCAGCACGGCGACGACGCCGCCGAAGCTGCCGTAGTTGGAGGCCTCGCCAAGCTGGGCCAGGCGGTTCGCAAAAAACTGGCGGAAAGGCGAGGACGACAGGCTCACGGACCCGCCCATCAGGTAGACCCAGGCAAGGCTGCGGTCGAAGCCAGCAACCCCCGAGGGGATGAAGTTGAGCACCTGCGTCAGCTTTTCCACCAGCCCGACGCAGCTGCTCTGACTCGGCGAGAAGCCGGGCACAAGGCTGCAGAGGTAGATGCGCGCCGCGAGACGAAAGGCGCTAGTGATGTTGCGGCTCAGCTGCTTCGGGCTCAGGGAGCCGTTGGCGTTGAAGGGCGCCTTGGGTCCCGTCTCGCCCATCTCGGTCAGGCCAATCTGGTCTCCCAGGGCGTGGACGTGCTGGCAGAGGCTGATGTCGTCCATGCCGTCGTGCTTGAGGGCCTCGAGGCAGGCAATCTCGGAGATCAGGTACATGACCCGGTCCTCGCACCCCATGAGCTCGCGGAGCCCCAGAGACGAGTTGGTGGTGGAGAGGTGCTTCTCGCGGTAGGTGTGGGCGAAGCTGGGCGCGCGGCCATGCATGGTGGCGCCAATGATGTCGATCCAAGATGACAGGGTCATGTTGAACGGCGTCTGCGCCAGGTGCTCTACGGGGTCCGAGACCAGGCGAGGCAGGTCCAGCTTGGCCACCAGGGACTTGACGGCTTCGAAGTGCTGGTGCCAGGGGATATCCGGCAGGCCATCGTCGTAGCGGCCGACGCTGCATTGGAAGAAAATGAGGCCCAAGGTGGCCTCGAGGATCTGCTGGTGGTTCTCGTCCTCGTTCAACGCCTCGCAGAGAGCCATGATGGTGGCCTGGCGGTGGCGCATGATGTCGTGGTCCAGCTCCCCGCACGGCACATTCATGGTGGCTTTGTAGTGCTGCGCAGCCACCATGAGGCAGCAGTGGAGGTACGCCTTGTTGTTCTGCAGGGCGGGGAGCACGAGCCCGGAGCCGACCGAGCCGTGCTGGTTGGTCTCGATGATGGGAAAGACGGTCGGCAGCACGAATTGGATGAAGTGGTCCAAAAGGCGCTGGTCGCCCTCGTCCAACTCAATGTCAATCTGCTGGTTCTGCAGGACCGGGCCGTGGGCAAAGTCGAAGAAGTTGACGTCGAAGCTCTCTTCCGCGAGGGACTCCCTTCTCTCCTCGAAGTTCTGCTCGGTCCATTGGCCCCCGTAGGGATAGGAGGGCAGGATGGTGCCGGGCGGCGGGGGGGTCTGGAAGGTGCTGCTGAAGGTCGACACGGTGGATTCGCGCATGGTGGGGATGTCGTCCACATACATCTGGCGCTCCGTCTTGACGTCGATCTCATAGGGGGCCATGCCGGGCATGCCCAACATGTAGTCCTGGTGCTGGGAGTGGATTTGCGGCGTGTACGAGCCATAGTCCTGGACGGTTGGCGGGCTGTTGAAGTGGAAGGCAAACTGCGAGTCTATCGAGTCGGACCTCGCGCGATCCAGCGGATCGGAGAAGGTGGCCGAGGTGGGAAGCGAGTGGGAAAGGCCCGGCGGCGAGCTGACTACGGTGGTCTGGATGGTGTTGGAGTGGGCGGCCTTCTCCGAGAGCTTCTTGCGCTTGATGATCATCTTGATGTCGTCCTTGTGCTGGCGGCGCGCCTCGTTGTTGCTCCACCAGATGGGTCGCTTGTACTCGCAGCAGAGACCGAGATGCTTGCATGCCGAACACATGGGCGTACCCTCGTCGCACTTCTTGCGCCGCAACCTGCAAGTATAGCAGCCTATGGGTGGGCAATGGCATTAGCTCAGCGCCCATGGCGACACCCACTTGCACCGACTAAGACCCCGCGTGCTTGGGTGTGCGTAGCCGTGTCCAAACGGGGAGGGGGGGGGAAAAAGGAAAAGAGGCCGTGTAAGTCACACATACCTGTTCTTGAGCGACGGTGCATCTGTGACTTTGCCTTGGAGCTGGCATTGTTGGTGGTGGTGGTGGTGGCAGTAGTGGTGTTGTTGCTGTTGGCCCTCGAAGCCGCCTTCGACTTAGTTGGTTGTGCGATAGCCATGTTGATGCCGCCTGCTGCTGCTCGCATGAGGCTGTTTCGCGAGTTGGGGGGTATGGTTGACATTTGTATCGCGGGCGACAATAGTCGGGTCCGATTACTACCTGGTCCTGGCAGAGGTACCTGCGTGTGGAGACGGGCCCAGTGTAGTGCTGGGGGGGGGGGGGGGGGGGGGGGCAGGGGGGGGCGGAGGGGAGGGGGGCAGGATCTTCGCACAAGCCGAGCGAAAGCGGGAGGAGAAGCAGCTGACCAGGGGTCCAGGTCGGGCAGTGAGCGAGGCAAAGAGAGACAGGGTCTGTCAGGCCAGTCCGGTCCAGGGACTCTCTCTTCCTCTCTCTGGAGCGGTCTAGGGTCTAGTATTGGTGAATTGCCTTCCTCGCAGTCCCAGAGGACGATCTTGCGTGGAAATGACGGCGGGCAGGCCCAGCCCGTGTGATGCGTGTGTGAGTGGTTGATTAGGTAGATTATGCCTCGTCAAATGAGTGACAGGATCCAAGCAAGTCCGGCTTGCCTTTCACGTTGGAATGTGATTAGGACGGGGGGAAGGGGAGGGGGAGGAGAGAGAGGGGGGAGGAGAGGGAGAGGCTCGGTGGAGGAGAGAGCACAGCACTTGATTCTCTTGCTCTTCTTCACCTTCTCTTCTCATGTCCCTGACTTGGAGGTGCTAGACTTATATCGTGGCCGCCTCTCGATCGGCCGCCTGTGCTGCCATCTCATGGCCCGCGGGCGTTTCTATTTTTGACACATCAAGCGAATTGGGGTAAATCCCAAATTAGCCCGCCTTCTGCGGGCCTAATTAGCACCACCTCAACTGCATCACGCACCACGATGGATGGGTACGCACATCCATCGCCGGTGGTGGTCCAAAGCGCCCTGACGGCCCAGAGTGACATGATCCGTATATGCGCCCACGACGCGCCAATGAGGTGGCCGCCCCCGAGGCCCTCGCAGCTGCGAGTGGGCACCCCGACCAGCCCGCCCAGCCACCCCCGCCCGTCGACAGCAGTACAAAGGCGTTGTATAGGCCTGGTGAACGCATTCGCGGAAGCAGGTGGATGCAGGCGTCGACAGGGGGGACGCAAGCCTGAGAAACGTCGGGCGACTAATCAGCGTCCAGCTCGCAGAATGTGGCTGCCCGTTCATTGGGGACGACGGCCTGCTTGACCGTGGGTGCCATGATGCATCATGCAGAGACCAGGGCGCCCCGGGAAAGGGGGGGGGGGCCAAGTGGAAGCGAAGAGAAGGGCACTTCCCGCTAGTACTAGTTTTTTCTTCCTTCCCTTCCCCCATGAGAGGGCGGGAGCGATGATGAGCTGGTGTGAGCCAGTGAGTGAGTGAGTGAGTGAGTGAGTGAGTGAGTGAGAGGACGAAGTGAGTGAGGTGAGAGAGCGTGCGCGTGCCGGATCCTTGTCCGTCTCTGCATAGCGGGTTGTCGGTTTACCTCTAGCCGCAAACTCGATGCTGATCGCAAAGACTGGCCCGGTGCGGCCCCTGCTGGCTACCTAGGTATCTGGGAGCCCGTATTGCCCGGGGGTTTGCGGAATCAACTCGCCGGAGTCTTTCAAGTCCTTCCCGTCGTCTTGCTCATGCCTTTCTGGAGTTGGGGTAGCATCGCCCTGGCGAAGAGTCTTCATTTCCGCTGTCGAGGTGCTTGTACGCGTGTCTGCGGGTGCATGCCCGCTGCAGGTAGGTAAGAAGTACATACATAGGTAGGTAGCAGCACGAACCGGCCCACACCTCCTCGCTGCTGATGGTGTGTACACCCTCATGTAGGTACAGGCATTTGCACCACCCCATATCAGATGTGATAACGGCGCCAAGGGACTGAGAGGAGGAGGCGAGCGGGGGCACGGCCGCAATACCCTTGCATCGATCACAATGGTATATGCGGCACCGGCTGGGACAATGCTCTGTAATCTGCATGTCAGACTCTGCCGGTCCACTCGCTAACGTACGTCCTCCCCTCTTCCGGAATCGGATAACAGGTCGTCGCTTGGCCGCCTGGCCAGAGAAGCCAGTGGCCGGCGATGGGCTGGGCGCACTGGTGATTGTGTGGTGGTAAGACCGAGGGCACGCACTTGGTGGGTGAGGTGCGCGCATTCACGGCACCATTTTGGCCCATGTGGGAACAATATGCGAACGAACGGTTCCATAGCATCCACTCCACCCCCCTTCCCTTCACGGCGGGGGCACGGCAAAAGGGAAAGAGGGCGCACTTCCCTGGACCCCCGGCTGCGGACGCGAGCACACAGACACTGGGCGGGCAGGACCGGGACATTGCGCAATATGGGGGCTTCCACCAATTACCAACTGGGCAAGGACATCAGTGATGACATTGGTCGCCAGACCAGGCCAGTCGTTGGGACGGACAGAGTCATTTCGCGCGGGCGAGCCCCGGCAGGTGTAGGGGTTGTGCCGGGCCCGGGTGGGTTTGTCAACGGGACACGACAGGCCGCACGACCGGGGCATTGCATGGCCAGGTCGCAGCCATCGTCGACAGGCGGACCCGAGGCAGAGGCTGGCAATGGCATGGCGCGGGAAGCAGGGAGAGAGCTTCTTTTTGCCGGGCCAGCGCGTCACACGGTCACGTTCCATGCGGCTGGGAGGGGCGGTAACGACGAGAAACCCGGGCTCTCCCAGCCCAACCCAGGCGGGCGGCCCGCGGGGCCTCTGACGACGCCGAGGACCGACGGCACTGCTGAACTGGATCGGCCCAAACAGGACAGGACATCGCAGCGCACAGCAGGCCGACAGGCTCCCAGGACCGCAAAAGTGACGAGCATCGGCTGGCAGCGCCAGACCGCCAATGAGCGTGGCCTCACGAGAGCAAGCCGTCCCGGGGAGCTGATTCGACGTGTGTGATATTGAAAAGTGCGTTAGCGCCCTGGGCGGGACCAACCGAACTGTTAGCCTCTGTGATGAAGAAGCGACTTGGGACGAGGATTGGCTCGCGGGCGGGAGCTAGTCGACAGGGGCAGGGGCCCCGGGGCCAGGCTGGCGACGAATCTGAATGCAAGACGGGAACTTGTGTGCTAGCGCCGGCCACCTAGACCGGTGGGGCCGCGGAGCCGAGCATGGATGGAATGGACGGATCCCGCAACTGCCACTACGAGTAGGAGGTAGGTACGTACATCGTCCACCCAGGACTCGTGGCTTACGCCTGCATCTCTGGACACTGGAGGAGAAGGAGGCTGCGAAGCCCCAGCTGCCGCCGCCAGGCAACAGGTAACGGTCTCGCGGCCGCGCGACCGATGAACAAGAGGCACCCTCGGTCAGTACCCGAGTACTTACTCGCATTCCATGCTGGACGGCAAGCCCAGAAGCGCCACCACGCCTCCGTCCGTCACGTGTGGTGCGTGTGAGTGAGAGGTTGAGTGCGTGAGTGCATGCGTATCGATTCCGCATCGCCTCTGTCTGCCCCGGTAGCCCGCATGGTTGGTCCTTCCCAGAGCACTTGCTGTATCCAGCCCACGCCCTGGCTCGCAAGTCCTTGCGCGTTCAACCAGCTGCCGGGTGTTCGTGCATGTGTGTGCGTGTGCGGGCGGATGAGCGCACGTCCTCTCCCCATTGGGCGACGAAAGCTAATTTGCATCTTTTGGTTTTTCTATAATTAACCCTCTTCGGCTTCCCATGCCTGGCCGGCCGGCCTGCCTGCTCCGACCCCACGTGGGTTAATTCGTGCGTCGTACCACTATACGATGCAGGTGCGGTAGCAAAGCCGTGAGCATCCTTCCCTCCTCCGGGCCCTCCATATGCACGCGTCTGCCGCATTCGTGCATGCCCAGGGAGCACACGCTGCTGCTGGGGCCCATGCCGGCTCGCCTGGCCCCGGGCGTGTGGCCTCGGTAACAATTAGCCCCCATTGTCGTGAGCCGCGAACCAACGGGGGGAACAAGAAGGGCTAATTACGGCTCGTGGCTTCCCGTCGCAGCCACGAGATCTATCCACCTGACAGGCTGGTAACGAACGCGCCGCCCCCCGCCCAGCTGGCAGGTTTTGGCAAGGGAGCTTGGAGGTCATGGCCAAGTCTCCTACGCCCCACCGCGGAAGGCCCTGATAAACCCGCTTATAGTAGGTCTATGGGTGGGCATGTGGTAACCAACCCACTTGGTCTCCGCTGGCAGATCTTCAATGTTGGGCATCTACCCGTTATGTTACCTCACCGCACCGCACGACATGGCCCTTGGCCCCTGTCCCACTCAGCGATGACTCAAAAAAAAAAAAGCCAGACACTCCATCCATCAGGGCTAATGTTCTCCGTGAAGCTTGGAAACCCCCTTGCTACCTTGACCTGCTTGCCTGCGTGTTCATACGGGGAACGGCACGTCGTGCTTCGAGGCGTACCCGAGCGTGTTCCCTTTCACAATATCTTCACCGCCCAAGTGGCTGAATATGGCGGCCCAGTTCAGAAAAAAGGCGAAGCAGGTTTTCGCCGGCGCCACGGGAACCCCATGACCCGAGTGTCATTGCACAGGACCGGCCCCGAGGTATGTCGCCTTCTGTTGCCCATCGCTTTCTTCGAATTGCTCGGCAACCCTGTCCGTTGTCAGCAAAAGACCGAGAGGGTGCGAAGCAGGGAAGCAAAGGACCAAGGAACCCCCCCCCCCCCCCTCTCCCCCCTCCTTCTAACCCCAAATGCAGCACGGGGGTGGCACGCGCCCGACAACGAAAATGTCGATTGAGTACTATTGGTCCCGTATCGCACTAACAGCGGACCTCTTAATTTCACACGATTAAATCAGCTGTTGTGGCCCTTCTGCTGTTATGCAGGTACCTTGTACATAGATTTCGATTGGCGTTTTGGCTGTGGCTCTAGCCCCCCTTCTTCCCGAGATAGGCACAGGCGGGCTGCCGGCCTGGGCGGGCTGGGCAGGTCGGGGCTGCATCCGAACACTATTGCGAGTCGATGCAAATCATCATCAATGACTATATTCGCCCGTCCCTGGCTCGGGTCTGCTTAGTAGGCAGTTAGTCGCAGATTCCGGTGGCTCCGTCACCACAGAGTGATGGGTGGAGATGGACGATGTGACAACCAGCTGCACAGTCTAATCCGCACAGCATTCCGGGATCCCTGATGAGCACCAATTGGCTGCATAACCATCGACTCTTTAGATTACGGGCATCGCTCACCCCCCCCCGGTAGCTCCCTGGTCAGTGGTCGACGGCAAATAGGGCCGAGGTGGATGGTTGGTCGAGTCTAGACGAGAACCACCGCACTCGGGTGGTTGCTTGCAGGGCGAACAATGCAACGATACCCGCACACCATTTCCCACACGCAGGTGCCTCTGGCCCTATCGAGGAGATAATATGATGTATGATTGAGCCGCCGCGGGCCCTGCCTCGTTGATTGGCCAATGGCTGGAAATATGGCCGAATAGGGGATTCCGGGGAAAGGGCGTCGTGCCGTCTGTAAGCCCGTCTTCCCGAGACACCTCGGCCTCGTGGGAGCAAAGCCCCGCGCCGAGGGCGTGACTCGGCTGAGATGAACGGTGGAGAGCTGGTGCTCGATTGGGGCTGACCCGGTACTAGTTGTAAGCGCGCAAGGGTGAGCGAACGCCCGTTTGGATTTCCCGTCTCCTGCCGGTTTCGGTCGGCTCCCCCCCTACACCGGATCAGGTCGCAGTCGTCATGTCTCGCGGCCGCGCCGACGGGGCCGCCCAGAAGCGCCTGGAGAAGGAAGCAAAGGTCTGGCTGCGCCATGAGGGACATCACCTGATGGTGATGGAGAGCCCGCCTGCCCCAATTGCGGCCCGGCCTGCTGACATATATGCGAATCCGTGGCTTCCACAACGGATGGTATCCCTTACTTCGAGCTTTACCGCGGGAGGCTCGACGGAGGGAGGGAGGTCCCTTGCGTCTGCAAAGACGGGCAGAGCGGGCAGATCACAGTGCCCTTCTTCGCAGGCGGAAGCAAACTTCAGTTTTGCCCTTCCCCCCCCCTGAGCCCGGGAAGACGGAGACTATCGAGCTAGATACTTATCCGAGTACCTGCATAGATAAGTACCAGCAAGTGTAGGACGGATGGAGTTGGACGATGCCGAGGACAGACGACATGCATGCATGCGACATGCGTCCAGAAAGAGGAATGCTTGGGGAAGATCCCCGGTAGGAAACATGCACAACATGAGGGATTTCCATGTATGTCGATTCCGCATGAAGGCGCGGCCAGCTAGGCCGGATGGTGGTGTTCGAATCGTACAACCGGAGGGGGAGGACAGGCATGGGATCCAGGGATCTATCTACCCACCAGGACCCCTCCCTCAAACCCTGGCCACACCAATGCCACACCACACATATGGACATCACACAGGTAGCACCGAACAAGAGACGATTGGCCACGCTCTCCGAAGGGCCAATCTCGCCGGCGTGGCGGGCCCGCGGCCGCAAATCTGGCTACTATCCGATCCACTCCAACGGGCCGCTCCCAACCGTCTGCGCCAGAATGAGGCTGGCTGTTGGTTCCGTTAACCAGCGTCTGCTTGCCGCATCTGGTTCCATGCTTTTCGCCACTCGGTGCCGAGGCCGAGATGGGCGCGGGCTTGTGTGACCACATCCCACTTACACCCAAGCTTACGGAGGCGCATGCCCGACCCATGCGAGCGGGTTGCGACACTCCAGGTACAACGGCCTTTGTGCTGCCATTCCCATCCGCCTACCTGCCTATCTGCTCCCCGCTTAGGCATGGAGCCTAGACGGGTGTGCTATCTGGCATTGGCCTCGTGCTGTACGCCACGAGGCGAGCCAATGGTGTGGACGCCACACTGGTCACCATTATGGCATTGCACCACAGAGAGGGGTAAAAGTCCATGGCTTGCATCATGCATGAGCTGCGAATGCGGTCAGCACTCAAGGACGACAAGTGGGGTCGACCCCAGGTCTCCCAATTGCCTGACTCTCTGCTCGGCCGTCCGTCCCTTGTCCCGAGGTGCTCGGGGAGGGGGGAGGCAGGCCTAAAGACCGTACACGGGTGTGCCGTTCCCGGCTCGCCACCACCCGCGAGATGGTCCGAGTCGTGGAAAGTATCGTACAATGTACGTACACACATTTGGGTACTATAGCTGCCGCCATGGATCGTGGACCCTCCCGCAGCCCTAGCCACCGAGGAGACCAATGCCTACTGTACGTACGTAAGTACCTTGCCTGTGGAGGTCAGGCCCAGGCCACACGAGCACACCGGAGATACACCGCCTAGCGAGCCTGAGTCACATGTACGGAAACGCTTGGTACTCGTTCGCGTCTTCACGACTATGGAGTCCACCATTCCTTCCAACCCTGTGGAGCGAGCGACTTTTGCGTTTTTTCTTCAGCCATGCCTTAGCTACGGGGCTGCTAGAAAGGGAGAAAGAACCCTCCCGAGTCCCCTGCCACCCGGGTCCTACTTATTATACCATGCCGCTGCTAGTCTCCAGTCTGTCAGGGCCACCGGCCCCGTAGCGACGACTGCTCGGTGCGGATACAACTCGATAGCGCAGTCTCGCCCACGCGGCACTTGGCCAGACTCGCCTTTGTTAGTCGTCCAGAGGCCGAGGGGGGAAATTGGCGTAGGCTCGGTTGGTTCGCATCAGTCCTGCTCTTGCTCTCTGGCGGACAAGTTCTACCCCTGCTCGTCTATGCATTAGCGCCGACAGGGGCAGTGTCACCAGCCAAGCGCTTAAACGGCTATTTCTGGGGTGATTCGCAGAGCAGCGGCCAATCAGCGACCCGAAAAGCTTCTTCAACAGCTGACCCTTGAACTTCTGGACCAACTAGGCCCTTAGTACAAAGTAGTTGCCGCTGGTGGGGGGGGGGGGGGGGGGTCTCTCCATTTTCGGAGAGCTGCTGAGAACAGAGGTCAGTCAGCCAGTCCGGTCATGCTACTCCAGGACGAACAGCTCGCGCGGCCTCGCACAACCAGCCAAGCGAGGTGAGGCTGGTGGCCCCCCCCCCCCCCAAGGTGATGATGGATGGATGCTATTCTTGTGCGAGTCCAGCCCAGCCCCCCCTGTCTGGTCCCGTCCCGCTGAAGCCCGAGTGGATGTGGCCAGGAGTGCCGGGCTGCAAGACGCCGTGACCGACTGCCCTCTCCCTGCTGCAAGTAGAGATGGGGATGGGCAGCCAGACGACTCGAGAAACAAATCACATTGTGCCATTATCCGACCTGCCTCCTCGACCGCACCCATCCCACGTTGTCACAACGTGTTCCTGTGCATGAGCAACGCGCGAGAGAAAAAAGAGCCAACGCTGCTGCTCCGGCCCGCCGAACACCGCTAACCACCCCCCCTCTCCCTATCGGGTACACACACACCCCCATACCCGACACACTCACAAGCGCGCGCCCACTCTTGCATGGATGCTTGGTACATATATACACGCGGTCGGTTTTCGTCGAGGTTACTCCAACCCCTCTTTCCTCTTTTGCGACGCCAACTCTGTCTATCGACCGTATCGAGGTTTTTCCTTTTTCTCGTCTCTCTATACCCCTCACTATACCATCGGTTCTAGAACGTAGCAAAAGCCGGCAACGGCGAAACACCACAGACGCGCCCAGCGGCGTCATTATACGCAACCATGGTACGCATCGCGAAGCTCTCGTCTCACGCGGCTTGGCCGTCGCTAACCCGCCGTACACAGTATACCCCCAGGATCAGGTATTGCGAGCAATCGCAACAAGAAATGCTGCAGAAAACCCGCCACCAGGATTCCTTCTTTGGGATGAAGGGCCCGGAACCGCGGCCAATCTCGGTCGCCACCGAGTTCGTAGATACGGACTGGGATGAGGATGAAATCATCAGCGATATGGAGGATGAGGATGCGAACTCGCCGCGGGTGAGCATGAACTCGGTAAGCTCCCCCCGGGGTCTCCCTCCCTCTGGGCCGGGCATCTCTCGCTAAACTCAGCACTGTTGAAGTCGTCGGGTCAACAAAGCATGACCACCCTCTCGTCATACGAAGAGGCACTCACGCCCAGATCGAGCCGGACTCGGGCGGCGTATCCCTATGACTTCGAACCATCCAAGCCCGTCGAGGGACCGAGGGGACCCCATCTGTTTCGGGCGTCGTCCATGGCCGAGTACGAGGAGGCGCTGTCCCTTTCGCCCATCACGCCCAGGGCACCCAAGAACCTGAACGAGGAGGTTCCCCTTCACTTTGTATACTCGACGTTGCCGTCTCGGACACGGAGCAGCCCGTTCCAGTTCACCCACGAGGCCCTAGACGCGAAGAACCTGGCCTCCTGGTCGCCGGAGAAGGTGGCGCAATGGATGCTCAACGCAGGCGTTGAGCTACAAATTGCCGAGAAGTTTGTGGAGAATGACATCACGGGGGCTATCTTAATGACGTTGAAGTGCGAGGACCTCAAGGAGCTGAGCATCCCGTCGCTTGGCATTAGAATGAAGCTGTGGGAGTATGTTTCGAGGCTGCGAGACATCAAGGAGCAGGCCTCCCGGCCGGCGACTCCCATTGAGGACGAGGAGAGCAGGGAGGTCCGAAAGGAGCGCAGGCGCAATGGGAGGGGCGAGGATGACGCGAGACCCCAGCGAGGGCAGAGCAAGCGCCGCGCGCACAAGCCGTCGGCCGAGGACATCATCTCGCCCCTCGAGTCTGTGTCCATCGTGGGCATCGAGCAGGTGATTCCCAAGCCGCACAAGTGCTCCAAGGGGGAGAACTGTTCCAAGTGGAGGAAGCAGCAGCGCATGATCGAGGAGTTCAAGAAGGAGCACCCCTTCGCGGACAATGTGGGCGGTGTCATCCTCGTCGCCGGCGACCCCGGCAACGCGGCCACGGCCCGGGCGCTCAACCGCCCCTCGTCCACCGAGGCTCTGCGGCCCGTGTCGGATGCCGTGCCCTCGGTCGTCGCCTCGTCCGATGTTCTCGGCCCCGGCGCCGGCATGACGCCCTTCCAGTATCTGCAGGAGGCCACTCTCCGCAACGTCCAGGCCCGGGACCCCCAAGACAATGTCCGGCAATTCCTGGACTTCCAGCACCAGCACGGCAACGAGCCGCAGAGCGAGGTGCCCCCCACGCCTCCCTTCGAGATGGCCCCGGTGGCACAAGCGCCGCACGAGGGTCTCCGGGCCCTGCCCAAGCTCTCCATCCCCGGGCGACAGGCACCCTCGAGGGGGGCCCCCCACCGCCCGTCGGGCCTGCAGCAGCCCTTTACGCCCTATCGGATGGACAGGGCCGAAGCCCTCTCGCCGGACCTGCAGCACGCCCCGGCCGCTCCCTACCGGTTCGGTACGCCCTTCTCCGAGATGGACATCCCCGTCACTGCCGTGCCCCTGGGCCCCGTGGCTCGTGATGCCTCACAGTCGGTCCCCCCGGACATGTCCTACCGGGCCTCCCCCTCCGTCCCCGTCAGAACGTTGTCCCGCGCCTCGACCCGCAGGCCCTCCTTCCAGGTCATGGCCCCCTTGGACGAGCACAGTGCGGCCCCGACCCCCCGCCACCCCATGCACCAAAGAACCCACAGCTCCCCCCATTCGCCACAGCGGACTTCGCCGCGGGTCCCGACCCGGCCGCAGCAGCCGCTCCACGCCCCCCCTCGCTCCCAGTACCCCTGGTCGCCGCAGCAGCACTCGCCGAGCGACGCCAGCGACACCATCAAGGACGCCGAGGGCGTCACGTACCAGGGCCCCGTCAAGAAGCGGCGGACGCGGATGCTGCGGCACGAGTGGCACGACCACTACGCGACGCTCAAGGGCACGCGGCTGGCCATCCACAAGGACGCCGAGACGCGCAACGACCGCACGCTCGAGTACGTCGACATCGACGATTACGCCATCGCCTGCTCGTCGCTGGCCTCGACGTCGAAGCTCAACGCCGCCTTCAAGGCCATGAGCATCTCGCGCTCCCACAAGGACAAGGACCAGGACAAGGTCGCCGCCTTCAGCTTCCAGCTGATCCCCCAGGGCAAGGACAGCCTCGCGGGCGCGCGCCTGCGCAAGCGCGAGAGCAGCCTCAGCGGCGGCCAGAACCCCGCCGCCCTGGCCTCGCCGCCGCCCCCCGAGGGCGCCGCCAACGGCACTGGCAAGACACACTACTTTGCCGTCAAGAGCCGCGACGAGCGCATCGACTGGATGCGCGAGCTCATGCTGGCCAAGGCCCTGCGCCAGAAGGGCGAGGGCGTTGAGATCAGCGTCAACGGAAAAATGTTTTAACAAAGAGAATGACCCAACACAATGGCGCGGTTTTTTGGTTTTTTTTTTTTTAAATCTTCATTGCCTACCATCCTACCCGACTTTGGTTCCATCTCTACGATTCCTCGGGCGCGCAAATCCTCACCTCTCGCAAGACCGAGAGAAGAAAAAGAAACTAAAAAAAAAAAAACCTACCGGAGGTTCGCTCCGCGACGCTCCTAGAGAGCGTTTACCCCTTCGCTTCCTCCCCCTTTTTCTTTTTTTTTTCTTCATCAGCACCATCACTTTGAGGTTTCCTAACAATCTCCACCGGAATACGGACGAGAAGGGGGGAGAGAGGGCGAAACGACTTAAGAAGAGAAGGCACCCAACGTGAATGATACCATTGACTTCAACAGCAAAGAGGCGGCATTGCCATGGCTCGTTTTAGGCGCAATCGCTTTTTTTATACCTTGATACCGTTTGCACTTTTTTGTCACGGGCATGGCGGTACGGGATGGGATTGTATACGAGGTAGTTTACACGTTAACGACTTTACGACAGAATGACCGCATGACGCCGCCGCGGCCCCCCTCAATTTATCACACACTCTCCTTAAACCATGCGACTTCTGAGCGGCTGCGCCGTTTTCCCCGATGTGTATTTCATGAGTGACCTGGGTAGTGTAACAAGGAGCAATCCCTGTCCGTGTTTTCCGTACCTTTGCTGTCCGCGTGCGGAGAACATGCCCGCCCGCGGCTCGACTCGGTCCGTCGTGGGGGTTGAGATGATCCCGTGTCTAGCAGTGCCTCCTCTGGCTTCCGTCGGGTCGCCTCCGCCCAAGCCACATGTTTTGGGCGTCTCGTCAAGCGACGCCGACTTGGGGACAATAGTTTCTTCCCGCCCGCGCGGGGCACCGAGTTTCACATCCCCAGTATCCAACCCCCAGTGGGAGGGGAAGAGTTCCCCGCGTGGTGGTTTTGGGAAGCGTGGAGCCGAGCCTCTGAAGAACTGTGTGATTCTGGTGATGCTGCTTTCTACTCGAGCCACTCTAGCATAGCCGCTTTTTCCTGCCGCAACAGGATCTTTACGGCTCTGCATCGAATCGTAAGCTCGAAAAAATCGTGTAGGTGCATTTTACCTACCCACCACCCATAATTCACAAGTCAGGAGCCTGGCGATGTGAAAGCGAGAGCGCAGGGTCGTGGTTGTAAGTGATAGTGATTCGTATTTCTCATGTTGTACAGCCACTGGTATTGCTGTGGTCTCCTTCTACCGTGGGTATATCCTGCCAAATAGTCTAAGCACCTGCCCAATGCCGTTCTTTTTTTTTTTTTTTTTTTTTTTTTGCGTCCAAGCCGTCTTCTGCTCTCCGGGCCCTAATCGATGCACTGGTCGGCTGCTTGGTAGCCCGCGAGCATATTCAGGATTCTCTCGTAAGTCCACATAGTCACGGCACTTGCGGGCGCCGCCTTAAGCAGACTAACCATCAGCCCCCGGTACAGCCCCCGGACGCCTTCGGTGGCGACGATGGCCCGGAGGGCGGTGACGGCGCCCGTCTCGTACGAGGGGATGTTCTTGTGGACGTAGCGGCTCCGCGTTGGCCCCTGGACCTGGATACGCTTGCGCACGAGGTCGAGCGGGAAGACGCCCGTCTTGGCCAGGACACTGGCGACGACACCAGCGGCGGCGTCGCCGCTCGCGAACGGCAGGTCCAGCCCCCCCAGCGGCCGGCGGAAGGCCTCGTACATGGCGAAGAACATGCCCATGTAGGGGACGATCTGGGCGATGCCAGGGCCGAGGCCGCGGAAGAAGCCGCGGTAGCCCTCGTCGCGGCGGATCTCCCAGATGGCCCGGCCGAGGCCCGTGTAGACGCGGTCGGTGCCCTGGGCGGCAAAGCGCGTGCGCAGCAGGTCCAAGGGGTAGGTAACCGCCGTGGCCGTGGCGCCGGCGCCAGCGCCAGCGACGAAGCTCTCGACGCCCCTGGGCAGGGTGTTGTCGCCGAGCAGGCGGTGCAGCACCAGGGTGATGGAGCGGTAGGTGGTGAACTGCAGCGCGGCGTAGCTCACGTACATGAGCTCGGCGGGGACGTTGCCCTTCCAGAGCCCGGTGATGCCCTCATGGCGGACGATGTGGCGGAGCGTCGAGACGGTGCCCTTGTAGACGGGAGAGCCGCCGGGGAGGCGGGCGTGCGAGAGAGGGTCCGAAAGCGAGTGCGACTGCAGCTGCAGGCGGATCTTGACGACGTCGAGGGGCGCAATGACAAAGCGCGAGATGAGGCCGGCCGTGGCGCCGGCGGTCACGACCTGGACCCGCGTGCCCTGTTGGACGGGGGAGCCGTGTCAGCAGCGGAATGGTCGGGGGGTGTCACGGGGGGGTGGGGGAGGGCATGCACCTCATCTTGAAGGCGTTGCTGGTGGCTGCTCGACATGCATCCGGGGGATGCCCTGGCCCGGACCGGGGGGGGGGCGTCCTGTTCGTCGGAGAACACTCCGTACGGAGGAGGTATGGGCGTAGCGAAAAGCCCGGCGGCGGCGGCGATGTGGCGTGTTCTTGGGTCGGGAGGCCAGAGGTTGTTCGGTGAGCTGCTCAGGTCGCCTGACGGTCATTGGACGGGAAATGGCGTTCTGGAGGTCTGCCGTTGGGACAGGCGCAACGGGCGGGAGTTCCTAGAACAGATGGCAGAAAGCCGGCGCGTCGCCTTCCCACCTGCAATCTTGGTGCAAACCTTATGCAAAGCGCCGAGGCGCTGGAGCGACCGCCTGACAGCTTGACTTGCAGGCAGCGCCAGGGGGAGCGGCCAGCCTAGATTGGAACGCGATGCTGCACTGCAACTCTCTTTGCGCAGTCTCGCTTCCTCCGAGGTCCTCTCGACTCCGTCCGGGCCACCCACCACCCACATCCACACGCATGCACGAAGACACAAGCACCCGCCGGGCCTCCACCCATCCACACGCTTGCCCTCTCTTTGCCTCCCTCTCTCGGGGGGCACGTGGCCAAGCCGTGCTTCCTTTCGTGTCGGGCCCAACGCGATCGAGGGGCGGCGGAGGACGAGCCGACGGAGATGGGGCCGACGGAGATGGGGAGCCGCGTGCTAATCCAGGGCGGCGGCCTACGATGCGACAGCCCTGGACCGCCCGGGCAACGGGGGGCCGGCACTGGAGCTGGAATGGGCATAGGCTGGAGCCGCAAGGGGGAGGGATGGATGGCTGGAGATTGGGTTTGCCCTTGGGTGGTGTGGCATCGCAGGCCCTGGGACTCTCTGGTGGTAGCCCGTCAAGTACCTACCTACCTATTGAGCCCGGGGCCATGCAATCCCCCATTGCACCACCGCCCCCACCATGATCGGCCGGACGGACGGCACGATACGCAACGGCCAGGGCGCCGTTGCCAGGCGAGGACTTCCTTCCGCCCGAGACCGTGTTTCGCAATTGGCTCGAGCTGCAGGCCCCGCGCCCCGTTAGCCTGGCATCAATTACTTTCCCCCGTATTGAGGCATGCACGTCGGCCCCGGGCGGCGTCCCCCAGGCCCGGCCAGGCCAGGCCTGCAGGGAGAGGGGCCCCCTTGGGCGTGGGGTCTGGCCTGTCTTGTCACGCCCCGGCCCCCGTCGTGTCTCAGCCGGTGACGATGGCTGGGCAGTAAAATGACGGCGGGCGCCTCTGTGTGCAGAGGCGAGGGTAGGCCCGTCAGCCGTGTGGCCATGACCTCGCGCCAGCGTCCACCAGGCCCTCGTGCTTTTATTAGCGGTGCCCGGTTTGGCTGGACCGTGGAACTTTATTCATAACAGCAGACCCTTGATAGTACAGACTTACTCATAGGCCGCCTCCTGCCTCCCGCTCTCCTCGTCGTTGTTATTGTTGTTGAGTCTGGCCCCAGGGCTGCTTTGTTGCTAGCCCCCCCCCCCCCCCCCCCCCCCCCCCCCCTTCCAGACCCCTCACACGCAAGGCCGGCCACGCTGCGCTGCCGCTGCGCTTGCTAGCCGTCACGAGTCGCCGCCCAGCTGTATGTGTACCACCGCCGGAGCCAGATTGCAGCGGGAGAGGAACAGGGCTGTTTGTTGCATGTGATGCGGGTCCCGCCTCGACGTGGGGACCTATAGACGGGAGGGCACATAACCGACTTCTACCTGGTACCTCGTACCTAGTCACCTGCTATATCCAGTGCACCCCATATCTTGCAACACCGCTCCCTCCAGAGGCTCACTTCTCTATTTTCCTACTTGGGCCACCTACTCGTTACCCGCCAGGACCCAATCGTACCGAGCTGCGCCGTCTTCGCCCGCTATTTCGCACACTATGGCGGCTTCGCAACTCCCAAACCCAGACCTGCCCGAGGTCTTGGGCGGCGTTGTTCACTGTCTCCCGCCCGCTGCTATTGCCACCCAGCTCTCCGAGGCCATTCTGCCTTACTTGACCCCGATACTCAGGCAGCGGTTACAGGTTCTGGGCTCGTCGAGCACGGAGCCATGGATCCGCCTGTTGTGCTACGACGCCGCAAAGGCGCCCAAGCTCAACGAGATCGCCCAGAGCGACCGCTTGGAGCCTCACCCCGTGAGCGGCGAGGTCGAGATTGACTGGGACTACGATTCCGAGATTCGATACCGCCGCCTCGACGACGAGACGTTCCAGGCCTTTGTTGCCCTCAAGGACATGGACCTGGCCTTTCGCCTCGTCTATTGCTCGGGTGAGGCCGACGGCTGGAAGGTGGGCGAAGTGACCGTCACCGACACGCCGCTCTTCTCGGCCTTTGGCGGCTTTCCCACCATCCAAGAGGCTGAGCGCCACTTCCGCGAGTCGCAGGCCAAGGCCAGTTCGACCGCAACATCCCCTGCGGGCGTCCCGAGTGCGACGGTACCTAAGGAAGGAGACGAGGAGGAAGACGACGACGACGACTACTGGGCAAGATACGATGCGACGCCGGCTCGGACCCCGGCGCCTGAAAGATCGCCGGGCCCTGTATCCAGACAGTCCGATCACCCGGCCAGGACAGAAGAGGAGGATTACTACGCGCAGTACGACTCGGTCCAGCCGGCCATGGACAATCACGACCCTGACGAAGAAGCCAATCTCGAAGCCATCGCACCACCGCTCGGCATGGCGTCGTCGTCGTCCAAACCGAGCCGCTCTGGCCGGCACGGCTACAGCGAGGAGGAAGCCGAGCTCAACGAGACCAACGGGGCCTGGACGCTGGCCGACCCACCGCCACGGTCGCCCTCGGTCAGCTCGAGGAGCGGCGACGACCCCAATCTAGTGCACCCGCGACCCGAATCCAGCACCGGCTCCCACGCGTCGGTCGAGAAGCTCGAGGCGGCGGCCGAGAATTTCGGGGTCCAGCAGCACATCTCTCGTAGCATTAAGAGCCTGTACACACTGGGCCGCTCAACGGGAATGGAACGCAGCGAGTTTGAGCGCATCGTCAAGAGGGAGCTTGAGTTGCTCAGCCTGATGGAGGAGTAGAAAAAACGGGGCCAAGGCCCAAAGATGTTGCGTATGCGCGTCCCGTGTACTTGTACAGGTGCGCGCCATGGCTGTCGCGCCCCCTAGTTGGTTTTCCAGCGAGGAGCGAGGGTAACGGCGCGTTTGGTCGGACGGTCCATGGGGCGGTTGGTCGGATTGCATATTTGCATGGCGCATGGATTTCAGGATCGGAGTTGGGCGGCAGCGTGGCCGAGTGTATGCATGTTATATTCCCGATATATATCCTGGGTGTGGTGTTGCAGGCCGAGTGCCGGGGCCCGTACATAAGCTCAATTCAGATATGGAAATCCAAACATGCCGACAACGAGAGATGGACGCTTTCGCTCGGGCTGGCGACTGTCCGCTGGCCCACGGGGAATCCGAAGCGCACGCAGGCGCTGGCTTCGATACAGGCACCGGGAGGTGTGTATGCTCCATGTGGAACGCAAGAAAAACACCGCCATTTTGGTATTCGTGGGACTTGGACGCTTTGCAGCGCTGGCTGTGCCCATGAGCCACATAAGGCTCTGCCCCTCCCTCACACGACAGGTAGGGCAGCCCTACATTTCGAGATGCTGCCCTCACCGCGTCCCCAAGTCCCGCGCCGGGACATGGAAGTGCTCCCGGGCGCAAATGATGACCCCTCAGTAAAACCGGCAACTACCTGCCTAGCTCTGCATGTACATGCTCAGATGCCTACGCAAAACCTATCGAACGTGGTAGCATCGTCGAGTAGGCGAGTGCGCAGGGATTCCCGTGACGTTAGTGCTGTTGCTGTTGACCAATAAAAGCCCAGCGAGGTAGGTACCCAGGTAGCCTCGCCCGCCCACGCAACAGCTGCAGGGTCCCGAAAAAAAGTGACCTCGCGACCTCACCTCCCATTGAAGCTCCGGTTCGCTCGCGGAGGACGACATTCAGATCGCCGCCTCGCCGCTCCATCGTCCTTCCCACCCCGCCACCATGTTCAGGCCGAGACTGCGGATACCTCGCGTGCGCCTGCCGCAGGCCTCGCCGGCGCTGCTTCGGCGGTCCTTGCACGGCGTGCCTACCACCGTCCACAAGCCCGAGGTGGGCATCCCCGGCCTGCTCACCAGCGACAGCTTCCACCTGGCCTACACCGAGTACATGCAGTTCGTCGTGGAGAAGCTCAACAGGCTCGTCGTCGGTAAGTCTTGAAATCGCCAGCCGGCGCGCCCCGGGCCCCCGGCTGACCGACGTGCGCCCGTCCGCTCCCCGCAGAAACCGATCTCGCCGACAAGGACCCCCTCCAGATCGCCAAGATGACGGCGCGCGAGCCCTCGCAGGCCGCCATCTTCAACTACGCCTCCATGGCGCACAACACCCACTTCTTCTTCACCGGCCTGAAGAGCACCAATGAGGACGTCCCCATTCCCACCGAGCTGCGGCACCAGCTGGTCAACTCCTTCGGCAGCATCGAGACACTGCAGCGCGAGATGATCCTGACGGCCGCCGCCATGTTCGGCCCGGGCTTCGTGTGGCTGGTCAAGAACCACACGAGCCAGAGCTACCGCGTGCTGTCGACCTACCTGGCCGGCTCGCCCTACCGCGAGGCCCACTGGCGCCGCCAGGGCACCGACATGAACACCAACGAGGGCCCCTCGTCCCTGGAGCGCACGGGCGTCAGCTCCGAGTTCCTGGCGCGCACCAACCTGGGCGCCGGCGCCAGCAACGGCACCCGGTGGTCCAAGGCGACGGCCCCCGGCGGTATCGAGGTCATGCCCGTGCTGTGCGTCAGCACCTGGGAGCACGTCTGGCTGCGCGACTACGGCGTCGGCGCCGGCGGTGTGGGCGGCAAGCGCATGTTCCTCGAGAACTGGTGGAAAGCCATCGACTGGAACAAGGCCGACGAGAGGGCATTGGCGAGCGGCAAAAACATCATCATCTAAAAGAGGCCGCCACGAATGGGCGCAGACTTGGGTGCAGGCCGCTTCCGAATGCCCCAAGTGGAGGCAACCTCGTCGGGGATGTAGCATCTCGCACCCGGGAGGGGTCTTGTGCCATAGCCTGTAACCCCCCCCCCCAAAAAAAAAATGTAACATGTGTATAGTAGTACGTAACCGAGGCCCCGACTTCCTGAAGACTGCCAACAATCCGGGTGGGGAAAGGCGCACCGCCGTCGGTCTACCAGACATGGAATTGGCAAATGATGAGATCGCTTCCAGCCTGTCAGGGGGTGCCCGTGATGTAAAGACGCTGGAAAGCGAAAGGGGGCACGAAGTGCTCCGGTCCAGGAGGGGGGCCGATGGCAGCACGGGCGAAGGGAGCGGGTCAATGTACGTATACGTATGGAAGTTCGAATAGATGGTACGCGCGGCGCGGGTCTTGATGCCCCCCCCCCCCCCCCAACGTAGTACCCTCGCACTGTCAACACAGGAATCTGCCGTTCTATTCGTTATAATACAGGCTTGCGGGCTATCTTGGCACGCAGTCTAGCGCCCCGCCCCGGCGTGTCTGCCACTCGCATTGCAGACGGCATCTATTTTCCCTTCTTGATCCAGTCCTCGACGGTGCCCCGGGCACTCACGGTCTGGCTGTCGACGTACTTGCGGGCCTGGTCGCCCTGCTCGCGGGCGGCCTGCCAGCTCTGGCGGATCTTCTCGCGGGCCTGGAGGTGGGCCTGGGCGACGACGGGGAAGCGCTGCTCGTACTTCCAGGCGAGGGCACTGACGTTGGTCATGGTGACGGGGATGGCGGCCCAGCCGGCGCCGACGCCGAAGGCGAGGGGCAGGGTGGCGCGCAGCAGGACGTTGCGGCTGCGCGTCACGATGCTGCCGGCCATGCCGGCGACCAGCACGTAGACGAGCCCCGGCATCAGCTGCTCGCCGCTCTCACGCGGGGGCGCCAGCGAGGCCACCGTCTCGGTGAAGGACTTCTCCAGGTGGAAGGCCCGGTCCATGGCCGCGTTGACGGCGTCCTCGGCCGACGTCGCCTGGCGGTACAGGAAAAGCCGCGCGCGGCCGATCTGCTCGGCCAGCCGGTCCGTGGGCGTGGGGCCGTACGGCGAGGAGACGACCTCGGGTTCGGGCGCGGCGGCGGCGGCGGCGGGCGGCTGGGCCTGCGGCGGCATGGTGTCCGAGAAGGGCGACGGGTTCGGGCCGGCGGCCTTGGGGAGCGGCGCCATGGCCTCGAGATCATCGTAGATGGGCTTCCTTGACCGCATCGAGGACTGCCGGACGGTCAGCAGCTGCCCGCCCACAAGGGGAGGGCGGTCGCGGCAGGCACACGAACCTGGTCGGTGGGCGCCTCGGCCAAGGCCACGGCGGGCACGAGGGAGCCGCCGACAATGGTGGCGGCCATTAAGGGCGCAACGGCGGGCTGGAGCGGCCGTGTGAGCATCGTGCCAGGTCAATGGCGAGCATGCGGGCTAGACTCACCCGTCGCAGCAGCACTCTTGCAGCCATGGTGCCCTCAATCGCGGGTGGAGGAGCGTGGGCGGGTTGAGTTTTGGTCGTGCTTCGGCTTCAGCAGAGGAGAGAGACGTCAGCACGACAACCGGCAAGCTTGGGAAATCTGCTATGGCTTGGCGGGTACGGTTTTGCGGCGAGTCCCGGGGGAGGGTTTTTCTGGAGCTCCAGCGAGCGAACGGCCGGGCGGGTTTCAATTGGAAACTTTGCGTCACATCCTTTTCCGCGCCACTTTAGCCAGCCAGCCCACGCAGCCCCGAGGCTTGGCTGGCAACCTCTCGAGCGGAAATCCTCGGCGCCGTCGCTTCTCTCCGTCCCCCTTGTCCTCCGTGCCTCTGGCCGCCCCGTGTACGCCCTATCCGACGCCGTCCCTTCGAGGCGCCCCTTTCCCTACCCGCATGCCACGCTGAGGGCTGCAGCATGATCCGAGCTGTGCGTCCGGGCCTTGGGACCTGCTCGAGATGCACCCGGCCGGCCTCGCGGGCCGCGGCATATCGCCAGCCATGGCACCTGCAACTGCGGCACCGCACTGATGCTGCTGCTGCCGCCGAGCTTCTGCGTGATCCCGCCAGCACGCCCGCCTCCCATGCCCCGCCGGGCGCCAAGCACGACGACTCGCTGTTGCGCCAGCTCTTCGACTCGCCCGAGACCTTCAAGGACTTCGAGCCGCCGTCCGGCCGGGCCGCCAGCGGCCATAATGTCGGGCTCTTCCGCAACAAGTACCTGACCTCGCCCCAGGGCTTCATCCTCTTCGCCAACACCACCCTGGAAAGGGCCCGGCGGTTGGTGGACAGGGTGCTGAACGCTGCGACGCTGGACGAGTACAAGGCCGTGGTCCGCGACATGGACCGCCTGAGCGACCTGCTCTGCCGCGTGCTCGACGTCTGCGACTTTGTGCGCGTCACCCACCCGGACCCCAAGATACAGGCCGCCTCCTCGCAGGCCTGGGCCCTCGTCTACCAGTACATGAACCAGCTGAACACCACGACGGGCTTGAGCGACCAGCTGGGGAAAGCCCTCGACACCCCCGAGGTCCTGGCCAGCTGGAACGAGGAGGAGGAGACGGTGGCGAGGCTCCTTAGGCAGGATTTCATGAAGTCGGCTATCCACCTGCCCAAAGAGTCGCGCGATGAATTCGTAGACCTGTCCCAGAGGATCAGCGAGCTTGGCTCGTCCTTTGTCGAGGACATGGAGCCCGAACAGCCGCACCTGGCCTTGCCGAGTAGCAAGTTTCAGGGTATGGACCCCCGCCTGGCCCAGCCCTACGTCCGCCGGGGCACTCTCTATCTGCCCTCGTTGTCGCCCGAGGCATCGGTGGCACTGCGCAGTGTACACGACGAGGACACTAGAAAACACATTTTCTACGCCACGCGCACCGCCTCGGGCCGCTCCGTCAAGGTGTTGGAGGCCATGCTGAGATTACGCGCCAAGCTCGCCAACCTCTCGGGGTTTGAGAGTTACGGAGAGCTGGCCCTCCGGGACAGGATGATGGCCAAGTCTCCCGACTCCGTCCACCAGTTTCTCCTCTCCCTGTCCAAGCGCAACGCGCCTCTCGTCGAGGCCGAAGTGGCCGACATGCTTCGTGCCAAGGGACAGAGCATGTGCAGTTCCGATGCCGGCAGCCTGCAGCCGTGGGATAAGGAGTATTACATGGAGACCATACGCAGGAGCATGCGGTCGCGAAGACGGGAGAGCGACACATTGTCCTCCTTCTTCTCCCTGGGCACCGTCATGCAGGGCCTGTCAAGGCTATTTACCCGCCTCTACGGCATCCGGCTCGTGCCTCGGGATACCATGCCTGGCGAAACCTGGCACCCCGACGTGCGCAGGCTTGACGTGGTCTCGGATACCGAGGGCCATGTGGCCGTGCTGTACTGCGATCTGTTCTACCGAGACGACAAGTCGCCCAACCCCGCCCACTTCACAGTGCGCTGCTCTCGCGAGATCTCGGAAGAGGAGATCCACGAGGCAGCGCAGGTCGTCAGTAGCCGGAGCGAGGAGGTTTCCACCGAGGCAGCCATCGATGAAGCCAACGATGGCATGCATGTCTCGAAACAGTCGGGCGCCGTGAAGCAGCTGCCCACCATAGCGTTGGTGTGTGACTTCCATCACACAAGGTCGGCCCGCAACCAGCCCGCCCTGCTCGACTATTACCAGATGGAGACGCTGTTCCATGAGATGGGCCATGCGATCCATTCGGTGCTGGCGCGGACATCGCTCCAGAACGTGGCCGGAACGCGTTGCGCCACCGACTTTGCCGAGCTGCCATCGACGCTGATGGAGCACTTTTGCGCCGACCCGTCGGTCCTGGCCCTGTTCGCCCGGCACTACGCCACCGACGAGCCGCTGCCCTACGAGCTGGTGGCGGAGCGCCTGCGCGTCTCGAAGCGCTTCGAGGCCTCGGATCGCGAGACTCAGATCGTCATGGCCATGCTCGACCAGGCGTACCACTCGACCCGGCCCGCCGGGCCCGACTTCGACTCGACCGCCGTCTTCCACAGCCTGCAGCGCACGCACGGCAAGCTGCCGGCGGACCCGCCCGGCACCCGCTGGCAGGGTTTCTTCGGCCACCTCTTCGGCTACGGCAGCACCTACTACAGCTACCTGTTCGACCAGGTGCTCTCGGAGCGCATCTGGCGCGTCGTCTTCGCCGCCGGCCAGCACGGCGCCGCCCTCGACCGCGCCAACGGCGAGCGCCTCAAGGAGAACCTCCTCAGGTGGGGCGGCAGCCGGGACCCCTGGCGCTGCCTCTCCGACACGCTGCGCGACGAGCGGCTGCTCGACGGCGACGACGAGGCTATGCGCCTGGTGGGCAGCTGGGGCGTCCTGGCCGACCGGCACGGGACGTAGGGAGCGGGGGACAGCCTCCCGCCCGCAACCCTTGGCCCTCCTCCGCTTCCGCTCTGTATACCATGTAGCCAATAGACACGGCGGCGCCGATATGCCCTTTGTGATACCCGGTCGGTGGACGTTGGGACGCGAGGTAGTGTTTAGCAAACTCGACCAAGAGAATCTCCTGGCCAGAGGACTTGGCTTAAGCAACCTCCCCGGGTTCCCCCCATACCTCGACTCTCCGTCAAGCTGCGTGACGCAATGGCCGGCTCTTGTGCTCGAATGCAACCGAAAACAGCCCAACGGTCCACTAGAGCCTTTCTGGTTAGGCACCTCTTCTTGAAGCTAGGAAAATCTCCGTACGGGTAGTAGACTGTGGCAGCAAAACGGCGCAGCTAGCGTCTGTATTGAGTGTTACCTGGGCCCTTGGCGTGCCTTTCGTATTGTTCGAAAAGAACCCGACTTGTCTTTTGCTTATAACCTTACACGACTGGGTACTTTGGTATTCCCTAATAGGAGTTTTTCAACAAAAGTAGCAAGACAAGGTTTCGCTGGCCACGCTCCTCTTTCCCCCTGTGTGAACTCCAAGATCTTCTTGGTAAGGCTAAGCGCCCGAGCGGGACAGGGAGCCAGCGAGTCCGGTTTCCTGGGACGTACCTGGGTGGTTAAGATGACGGCGCCGTCGCTTGTTTCGCGTGCCATGGCAGCCATCTTGCTGGTGTCCCAGCCGCTGTTTCCCCCCTGCCCTGCCCTTTTCGCACCACCGCTAGCTATGAACGAGACCCGAGGCAGGGCAATGCGCAACCAGGGCCTTGGTCAGTACTCCTCTTCGTCGTCGGAGCCAACACGTCGCTTGCCCTTGCCCTCGCCCTCCTTTCTGATGGGAATCTTAATGCCCTGGTTTGCGAAACATTTACTCAGCGAAGTACTCTCGCATACTCCAGGAAACTTTTTAGCACTGTAGACTTGAAAGGGTTCGCTGAAACACATGGCTAGGACCGGGGCTTTGCCCTTGTTAACGCGCTGGGGGTCGCTCGTAGTCGAGTCTCCAGACGTATTGGGAATGCCGACGCTAGTAAAGGAGAAGCGTAGTCTGCAAGGCCTCGGTCAGTTGGGTACAAGCGGTTTAGGGACCCTGGAGGCTTGGCTCACCGGAAGAATCCCTCGGTTCTGACGCTCAAATCTTGCAAGACGAACCAGATGCCGTCCTTCTCGTTGTCGTCAATCAGACGGGCGGCGCTGGTGACGAGGCTTCCGATGAGATTCCGTGTGTACATGCCCGTGTTCTGCTGAGTGGACAGATGGGCAGTACGCTGGGGACCCAGATCCTGGGCGTAGCGGCTGGCGTATCCGTTGTGTTGCTGCGTAGGCAGATGGCCGGGGCGGCCCAGATCCGGACCGGGGCGGCCGGGGAAGCCGTTGGCTGCCGAGGGGGAGGGCAGAGGTGGGAGAGCGTGGCCGCCCATCTGGGAATGCGGTATATGGTACTGCCCGACGTGGCCGGCGTACGAATATGACTCGGCTGCAGCAGGGACTTAGCATGCGCCAGCAGTGACACAAATGGGTGGTGGTGTCCTACCTGGGGGGCCCTGGCCGTAAGAGGGAGCCCCATAGACGGCAGATTGGCCATAGTGAGGGGCAGGGGGCGCATAACCTTGGCCTCGGCCGCCCATGGGCGTCACGCCTGCGTGCGTCTCGTACTGGGCGGGGCCTCCGGCTTCCTGCAGCTCCCTGAAGGAGGTTTGCGTGGTGGAAGAAATGGAGGGCGAGTTCTGCGAATGCCTGACGAGGTTGACCTCCCTCCGGCCATCAAAGGTCCACAGATCCACCGAGAGAACAAACATCTGGTGCTCGATGTCGCTGTCGGGGCGTCAGCGGTCTGGCGTCAGGCTGTGCGAACAGAGAGTGGGAACTTACTTGCAGCCGACCTCCTGGCCGGTGGCCTTTTCGATAACGGTCAGGCGGATACAAGGTGGCGGCGTGATGGGCCTACGATCTTTGTCGCCGAAGCCGCACATGCGCGCACGCCTGGGTTGCTGGACACAAACCAGCCGGTACAGTCTGGTATCGTCGGTGGTCTCAAGCGATTTGGGGGGCGTGTGAGCCGGCAGGCTCGAGATGCCATCATCGTCGGCGGCCTTAGGGGCGTTCGCCGACGAGCCCGGGACGGGAGCGGACATGGGGCCGGGCCCCGGAGCGTGGTGGTTCTCCATGAGGGAAACCGGGATGAACACGTACGGGGTGAGACAGCTGGCAGGCTGAGATCTGTCAGGGCGAGAGGACGGAGGGCTTGTGTTTCGCGAAGGAACGGGGTATGATAGCGAAACTGCTCGTTAGCGGATGGCGTCGGAGTTCCAGCCTGTGCAGGTTGCAGGGGGGATCCAAGCGTTAAATAATAATAGGCGCCGCGGCGACGCAGGTGCTCAGCCAGGCACGGGAGCGTAGCAGCGCGTGGGTAAGACAAGCTGTCAATGATGGATATCTCCGACGGAGGACGTAAAGACGGGGTGCCAAGGATGGAATGCGTTCACGGACCAGCCATCCACAGTAAAATGGGGGAGGACAGGGCCCCAGCAGGCCGTCAGTTCTTGCAGTCCAGTGCAGCGAGGGTGCAGTTCTCAGGGGCTGGGGGGGGGGGGGGGGGGGTTGCCGTAGATCGTGCAAGAGTGTAGTACAGTTTTGGCGACGTCCCTTCCGATGAGATGGATCGATGTTTATTTACCTCCTAACCTCACGCTGGGGGTCCGTTGCAGCAGTCACGTGCTATTGACCACGGCTTTGGGAAGGACGTACATAGGCAGGCAGGCATAGATGCATCCGTGTACCTACCACCTGCCTTGCTTGGATATGGATGGCTACCAAATCCAGCCCGAGTGAGTGGGAAGAAGCCGGAGGGCGGGAGGGCGCGCGACTGCGTTCCTGTGCGCCGGTGCGCGGGTTGGTGGACGGACTTTTTGGCCTGACCCAAGCAAAGGGCCATGTCGGTAGCGACTATTTCCCAGTGCGGGCTGGTCGGAACCGTGGTACAAACCCTTTCGGATGGCAATCCCAACACCATGGAGGGCGCGCGTTCGCGGCCTTGCAATTTGCGGGTGCCCAGCTATTCTTGCACATCGATGTCACCATCCGCCACTTCCTTTTCCCCCGATGGGTGGAGCCTGCGAACAAACCGCCTCGATGCCCGGCCTGGGTGGGCGTAGAGCCGGATGGAGCCATTACCACATTTGGGCCGAAGTATCTGGAGGCGTGAGGCCCTGCTGCTGGCAACAGGGTCCCCTGGTAATGGGACCCCGGACTGCTTAGCGGGTTCCCAGGTGCTCACACTGCCCGATGCTCTTACGAAATGCTACATACCTAGGCACAGCCGACTTGCCGTGCAGGTTCCGTCTTCAGCAGCCGGTTTGCATCTCTACTCGAGCTACCTACGGCCCGATGGCAAAGAATGCTGCAGGTACACCTCCCCCATAGGGCCAGGTACGTAGAGGAAAGCAACTAAGAGAGGTTCCCATGCCAGGGATATGGAGTTCCGCCCACACGGGTCTAACTGGCCTAGTGAACTAAGTACGTCTTTGGCTACCCTAGTTCGGAACTTGGCAAAAGAGCCCTGTGTTTGTATGGAGTCGGGTATAAGGTGACTGACCAACTGCCCCCCCCCAAAGTAGGTGGGTGGCGCTTTCAGATTCCGGACCACAGCAGTTGGGGTGTGTAATGAATCCCAGAAGGGTGCCCCCGGGCGCCCGGCCTCCCTACGAACTCAAAGCATCCCATCCATCCTTACTCATGGGACGCCGTGGCATGCAGGGTGGGCTTCCAAGCCCGGGGGGGTCCTCCAAGGCATTGAGCCTCTATCGGCGTACCTGCTCCTTCCAGTATACCTCATGACTATCCATCGCCTCCGGCTCCTCGGCCTTTTCACGCGGCTACTGGGCCGATCGTGCGTGGCCACTTACAGTGGAGTTGCCCGCCGCCAGCACGGGCGGCGTCTACTATTCATGCATGTTGATTCACCTTAAGAGGGCAACGAGAGGTCGCGCGGATGGAGCAAGTCGGTCCGTGAAGCGGAAGACCTTGGAAATGTCCCGGCACTGACGAGCGGCTGGGTATTTGGGTACCAGATCACCGGGCCAATATCCTTCGCACGGTCGTGCCCCCCGTCGCTGCAACGGTACACGTGCCTCGGCCGGAAATCACCACATGCGATCTGGCTGGGATGGCGAGATGGACCCGCGCGACATGTCGACTTTCCGCGCGCACGCGCACTGCGCTTGACGTCGGCCCTCTAGTCGCCGACACCCGAGGCTCCGGTGTACGTACGTACCCTCGGAGGATCTGCGTGGCCCCCGTCGTCGGTATAGAGTTGGCCTCTTTTGTCACCTGTCGGCTCCCTAGAGTCTGTCTCGTCTTTGCTTTTTCGGGTGTGAAGTGGCTTGCGTCGCGCGGGCTCCCCAATGCAACCTTGGGCCCCCCCCGGGTGCTTTAAGTGCCCGACTTCCAAGTCTGTTGGTACTCGCGCACTTCCCTCCCTGCATATCCCGGGTGCCTCTCGACACTAAGGGCCTTAGCCAGGCCACCCGTCGAGCCAAGCTCCATGCCGGGATCGATCCGGGTTGACGCCCCGAGCCGCCCACGTTGCTGCCTGTCGACTCCTGGGGAGGGGCGGGCGAGACTCTGGTGGCGTGGACAGCCCTGAACAACCTACTGTACATCAGGGAGTGGGTCGCCTATAATAAGACTGGATCGTACCGGGCTCAACCATGAAAGTTGGAGGTGGTGGATAGTAGGTGCTTACCCGGCCCATTGATACCTGCCCCAGCCAGCCAGTCCGTCCCAATACCCGACGCACCCCCGGCCAGCTCATGCGCAGGGAGTCCGAGCGTTTTGAGGCTACGAGACGAGACGTTGCCAATACGCCCCTCCTCAAGGGCGACCCGATATCGCGGAATCCCGCGGCAGGAAAGACCTACCTACCTCTCGAGGAACCGAAGTACCAGGTACGCACTTGGGCAAGCATCCAAGCCGGGCGTACTGGAAGGCTCAATGCCTCGACCCGCGGCAATCTCGGCCACATCTTTACATAATACGTCGCGCCTTGTTCCTTGAGTCCCCCTCGTCCCTCCACTTGTAGAACCTACCTGCGTAACCTCGGACCGCCGTGATCGTCGAGCCCGTACTAAATATTGTGTAGAAGAAGGAGCCTATGGCAAGATTCGACCGGAGAGGACCGGGGTGGGTGGTTATTTTTACTGCTTTTTCTAATCTGCGCCGCCTAATGCGGGTTTTTAACCGACCAATGCGCGCGCCCCCCCCCCCCGCCCCCCACCCCCCCCCCCCCCGCGCGCCCCCCCCCCCCCCCCCCCCCCCCCCCCCCCCCCCCCCCCCCGGCCCCCCCCCCCCCCCCCCCCCCCCCCCCCCCCCCCCCCCCCCCCCCCCCCCCCCCCCCCCCCCCCCCCCCCCCCCCCCCCCCCCCCCCCCCCCCCCCCCCCCCCCCCCCCAAACCCCCAAGGCCCCCCCCACCAATCCCCCCCCCCCCCCCCCCCCCCCCCCCCCCCCCCCCCCCCCCCCCCTCCCCGGTGTGAAGCATACCCGTCAACTACATCACGACCATAGCAAGGACAAAACCGCCAGCCAGGATTCCGGCGCCGTATGTGTACACATGTCTGGCAGCGTCTGACTTGGCTTTGTAGACGGTCAATTTCAAGTTTCCACCGCAAGCAAACTCCTGGGCCCCGTCACATGTCTGGTTGCAATAGCTGTCGGGCAGGCGTTCGCTCAGGGCGCTGAGCTCGTTGGCACACCAGCACTCGCGCGAGTACTCGAGGCCGGCGTATGCGTACGCATTGCCGCTAGTGGAGCAGAAGTCGAGACACAGGGGCGCCGTCATGTGTCCCTCGCGGACCTCCTGCGCGCCGCCGTCGAGGGCGCGTCGCCGCGTCGTATCCGGGAGCTCCGTCGTCTCGTTCCAGCAGCCCGCGTACTCGTACTTGTCCGACGCGTTGTAGATCTGAAGGCCGGCAGCCTCGATGGCGTGCACAGGGGTGGTGAGGGCCAGGAGCAGCAGCAGCAGCAGGGCCGACAGGATCCCGCCGCGAGCGAGGGAGGGGCCCAGGAAACCCATGGCGCTGATCAGGTCGTGTGGGTGCGTGGTATGTAGGCAGTAATTGCGACTGGGGCCTGGAGTGGTAACGCGAGTGGAACTGTACCGACGACGAGGAGGAGCGAGGAAATTGGAGACCGGACGGCGCGTGAGGCGCGCGAGAGTGAGGGAAGCCGATCCAGATATGTAGGGAGCTGGCAGCTGAAGAAAGAGGGAAGGAGGAGCGAACGGAATTGAGGCACTACATGCACCCAGCCCTTCTCGGCAGGACCGTCATCAACTGGATAGCGCTTGCGGATCGATACACTAGCGACCGGGCCCGGCTGAAAACCCGCGATAGCCAACGACTCGGGGCTCTCTCAGCTCAGCTGCGACCCATCGTAGCGTTTTCACGCCAGCCACAAACGGTGCGGACGGTGTGGACGACGCGAGCTGACGGGTGGGCTAAACTACATCGGTAGTAACCTAGGCCAGGGGGGTTCCCACGGGGCCTAGACTGACCGATCTTGACAGGGACCACCGAGGGTACCTAAGATGCACCCGCCGCCATAGTCGAGGCTCTAGTAGTAGGTAGCCGCGGATTGTAGAAGGTGGGGAGGCTGTGTAAAGCAGTATGCAGATGACCGGGACAGAAAGAACAACCCTGGTTGAGGGACGCAGTATCTGGGAAAAGCCCCAGTGGGGTTGGATAGTAGGAAACAAACCAGCACCTGCCAACAGTCTCAGCGCAACCTTGGGCAGTCAACAGGATAACGTCTCGAATAGCCATTGTATTCACACTCGAAGCAAGCCCTAACTTGGTCTCGGAGGGGGGGTTGAAAGAACTGCCTGCTTACACACTCATGTAGGTAGGTCAAGGAAATCCGGGCCAAGCGATTACCGCCTTATGAGGACGTTTGTGTACCTTATACTGGTCTCACGAAGCCCCTCCCGCACGCCCCAAGAAGAGCGAAACCAGTCCTGCTTTGGGTCGCTTCCCACAGTGCACACCCACACGGCAAACACTACAAACTCCTCCACCATTCCTGGGAGCGATGCCTCCGAAGGAAGTTTCGGGGTGACGGTCGCATCGAGGGTGTCAAGAGGAACGGACCAGGTTGTTGTACCTACAACAGAAGAACTCGACTCACGTGCCAAGTTCCATGGTCGTATCCGTACACGAAGCAGCAGCTACACGAACGGCGGCGAGCCCCCAGTACCGTGGCTCGCCCCATGCTTATCTCACAGTGTCATCAACCGGCGTCGTCGTAATTATGATGCGTCACATATCCTGAATCATATGTCCAGGGGCCCCAGCCCCCGGCGTTGCACGGCCTTTTGGACCTCGTCCTTGACTCCTTGCGCCACGGTGCGCCACTTGACCTTCCCGCCACTACACGTCTCGTCTTGTTCGATGAGGTACTCGAGCCAGCGCATCAGTTTCGCCGCTTTGTTCATGTCCTGCTCCTCCAAGACGACCCTGGCTAGATATTCTTCTAGCATCTGCGCGTCGCGCCGGTGCGGGCCGTCGTCTCGTGTCTGTTCGTGCCACACAGTAAGCATGTCCATGATTTCCAAGGGGCTTGTTAGGCCTGCGTTAGAGAAGCCGACTTTGGCTGGCTGCGGCGCAAATTGCAGGCGGGGTTGGTTTGGAGGCAGTGTCTCGTCGTTGCCTTGGGCCTCCTGTCGAGGCCTGTCGTGGTTGATCCGGAGGTCCAAGCCCAAACGCTTGGCCTTCCGTTGCCTGTGGTCGGCAATGATTTCTCTCCGCACTTCCTCCGGCAACTCGGAGAGGAATTCTGGGTCCAGTTCTTCCATGTCACCGCCCGTGGCTGTGGCGCCACCATCTTCGTCCCGCTTCTTCGTGGATAGGAAACTTGTCTGCTTGATTTTGGCGTTGGCGTCTGACAGCCGCTCTCGCGCTCCAGGGGGCCGTCCAGGACCCCTTCTCTTGGTTGGTGTTGTCTTTTTAGTGATCTGGATCAGTCGATCCTTTCTCGGCGACTGTGGTAGACGACTCTGGGCCAGGGCCGACGGCCGATGGGATGCCAGAATCTCGGCCTTCATGTCATCTGGGAGTGCTTGAAAGACCTCGAGATCGACGCCTGGCGGGATGTCGTCGCCTACTGCAGGGCTATGTGTCCTGGATCGTGCGGCCGTTATTGGTTCTCGGGGCGCCGAAGCCCGTCGGCCCTGAGCAAGCAACCGACTCCGGATATCCGGCGGCAGTTCCGCAACCACAGACAGATCGGGGTTAGACGGCATCACGAACTGGGTGCCAGTGATGTTGAGCGGCGTCCTTGCCTTCGCATCACCTTCATTTGCTTTTGCGATCGTGAATGCTGGATGCGTATTGTTAGGCTTTGGCTTCCGCGGAGTCATAGGCCCATCGACTATCGGGTCTTTGGGATCGTTGCGGCTTGGGCTCGGGCATTCGGGGCTACCCCGATCCAGTATGGGGTCGTGAAGAGTCTTGGTGGTAGAAGTTGACCCCTTGAAGGGGCCAAAACTGAGTCTCTTTTGGCTACCATCAGGACCCGTTGTCGACTTGATGGGTTCAAGTTTGGTCATTTGAACGCCAAGGCCGCGAAGGTCACCCGCACCAAAATTGTATGACCGCAAGATCGATACGGCTTCCCTGCTTAGGACCTGCGCATTGTGCGTGGCAACACCAAAGAGCGCGCTCTTGCTGAACGTATCGCACTTGCCGTGGCCGAGATGCTTCGGAGGGTCCAAGGGTGCATCTGCCGCCCGTTTCATGATCTTCATTGTCAGTTGTGTGCCCTTGACCCGTTCGTTCAGGAGGCGACGCTCCAGTTCTTCGCAGAGGTTGCAAACAAATTCTTCGGCCTCCAACTGGCTGATGAACCGAACACCCCAGTTGATCTCCGTTGAGACAGACTTGCGGATGGGTTGATCACCGACCTCGGTGCGATCGATTCCCCGCGCATATTCCCAAAGCCTTTCCCCAACCTTGGGCCCAAGAGCGCCTGCCAAGCGTTCCTTGGAAACCTGGCGGATGTCTTTCACATATTTGACTCCTATCTCCTCCAGCTTTCCCGCGGTGCTGTACGCCACACCCGGTAGGCCGTCGACTTTCAGCTCTCCCAATGTGTCTTGGATGTCGTCTGGTTTGATCTGGAATTGCCCAGCGGGTTTGGCCTTCCGCAAGGCAACCTTGGCCAACAATATGTTGCCCCCAATGCCGACAGACACAGCACAGCCGGTCATAGCCTTAACTCTGTTGCGCAACTCCAGTGCGATATAATCCGCTTTCTCCTGCTCTTTCCATATACTTCCTTCGTCCAACCCTCCGCCATTGGAGCCGACGGCTTTCAGGACGATAGAGGAAACATCCACAAAAGCCTCATCGATGCTGACACTCTGGACTTTGCCCCCAACCTCCAAGATCGATTCGTAGAACAAGCGGCTCGCTTCCTCATACGCAGCAAAGTCATAGGGTAAAACGTTGAGGTCCGGGCATAGATCCTTTGCCTGCTTCATCCACATACCGTTTTTTACGCCGTGCTTCCTCGCCGGGTAATTGCAGCTTGCAATTTCCGACCCGTTGCCGGCACTATGTGCAACCACTGTGGGCCTGTCGATGAATTGCGGCGCATTCTTGAGAGATACGGCACAGAAGAAGCTGTCGAAATCGACATGCATGATGTATCGCCGGGTGCCAGGATTCCGCTTGGGGGTTTTTGTTTGCGGCCCCTTTTCGGTCGCCAGCTTTTGCATGCGCGATTTGAGATCGGCTTTCCAGGTAGATAGATGATGTAGGCGGCTCTCGGCGTAGTACTGCTGGATAAAGTCTGGGTTGGCCGTCGAAGATTTACGCATCTTTGGGTCCTGTAGTAGAACAGCATTGTGCTCCTCAGAAGTCATAGGCTTGGATTTTTCCGCAAGTCTGGCAGCTGGCTCTTGTACTCCATGACCACCCTGCCGTGCAGCTGGGCTCTGTGCAGCACCTGGATGCTGTACCAGACTCACATCTTCGTGGTCCAGAGATCCTTGGGTATCCGGCGGACTGATCTCCCTCACGCTCCTACGAGGATTGAGAACAGAGGCATTGTTGGCTGGCCGGCTGGGCGTTTTCCAAACCTTGGCGAGTGATGAAGCATCATTTTCCCGCTTCCCATCAACAGCGTCTGCAAAGCCCTGCACCTGGCTTGTGTAGAAACTTTTCTTGCTTTGCTGGCGATAAGTTGCCAGTGGCGAGCTTTGTGGACCGGACTGGGTAGTCAGACTCCCACCATTGGCCTTGAAAGTCTTCTGCCGTGGTGTTTCTTCAATGACACGGTAATCTGACCAGGGAAGGAGCTTGCCCGCTTGGATAGACTCCGTCACCCATGCCGGTTTGACGATGCGATACTTGTTGAATTCGACCATTTTCTTCGGCGGAAGACTGGACGCAATGATGTGTGTCGCCATGGTCTTGGAGTCGAGGTACTGCAGGAACCCCGCGCCATGTTGAACCAACTCACGGTGCAGGCTAGGCGAGGCTGGTCAGCGCAGGCTCTGGATGTGCGAGGTTGGAGTTGTAGACTCACATGTGAAGGGGTGGTTGGGTGTAGCCCGTTACATGAGCCACAACACCCTTGAATATCTGCGGCTTGTCGGGTGCAGCCGCTCTCAATTCCGAGTCCAAATTCTGGAGCTTGATCTTTTTCCGGCGGAAGTAATCGTTGAACCCACCAAAGGCGCTCCCTTCATATTCTTCGCCTGTTTCGTCCGTGAAGGTATGCTGCTCTATTCGCTTCCTCGTAGCGCCCGAGTTCTTATCCAGCAGATCCCCCATCTTATCTGGACAACTATGCGTGGCGCATCAGCGCTGTGGTGGTTCCTCCCCCTCCCCCCGGTCTTGCACAGCGCAGTGAGGGTGACGACGGCACGGATCGAAACGCCCGCTGCCGTAAAATCCCGCCGAACCAAAGAGTAGATGTACGATGCGGGAATATTTCGCTTTTTGGATGGGCTCGGCGGGTAAAGACGTGTTTGTGTTAGTGGACTTTGTTCGCTACATGGGTTCTAGGTTGCCTGGGTGGCGCGCGATACATAGGTAAATCACCTCTTACTTAGCAAGCCGGACGCGTTGACCTCAGCGCGTCATCTCGTGACTGAGCTCCAACTTCCATGGATTCCAATTAAGGACCCGCCCCACTTTGGCTCCGGGACCCGCTTAAAGTCAACAGCCTCAAGCACAAGGCTGTTTATCACCCCCCAGCCCGCGGTCCTTCCGCGATACTTCGTCATTCCTCTCCAACTATACCCAGGGGATCAAACCGGCAGCAAGATGAACAACGAACAATTCCGGAGGCTTGTTGGGTCGAGTACCCCCAAGCCAACGCCCGAAAGTGAGGGCTCGACTCCGGCCCCTCGTGCGCTCGCGCTGGGTTCGCGACAGAAATCCAGCATCCCCATGACGCCGTATGTGCCGCCCCGGTCGCATCTGTGGGACACGAGGCTGAAAAGACATGTAGGAGGTCTGTAGGATTCGGTAAATCCGATTTTCAACGACAACTAGCCGAACGAAACCAAACCGACAAACAGCAGAAAAAGTTCAAGTCCTCCGTGCCCAAAGGAAGCAAGCTCGCTGCAGGCTACACCGACCGTGCAAAGGCACGCGAGGCCGAGGCCGAGGACGAGCGTGCCGTGCGGCTTCAGGCTCTGGAGGAATCGCTCAAGAAAGAGGAGATCGACCAGGCCACATTTGATAAGCTGAGAGCGGAGATCGCGGGCGGTGATCTCTCCAGCACGCATTTGGTGAAAGGATTGGACTTCAAGCTACTGGAGCGCGTGCGGAGGGGAGAGGATGTCTTCGAGGAGAACAAAGCAAAACAGGAAGACGACGAGCCCGAGGATGTCGACAACGCCTTCGATGAACTCGAAAATGCCAAAATTGAGGCCATCGAGCGAGACAAGACGGCCAAAAAGGGCCAATTAGCCACGGGGGGTCTGAAGACGGGACAGAAAAGAACACGCGACATGATCCTAGCCGAGATGAAGGCGGCCAGAGAAGCCGCCAAAGCAAAGCAGGCCGAGTCCGCACTGGGAACCAAGTTCAAGAAGATCGGCGACAGGCCCATCCCCGGTTCCTCGAGAATCGAAATCGATGGACAGGGAAGGGAAGTTCTGATCGTGGTGGACGAGGACGGTCACGAGAAGCGCAAAGTACGCAAAGTTCAGACGCAGGCGCAAGCCGAGGCCGAGCCGAGCAGCGACGCGAAAGCACGAGAGATGATGATGCCAGACAAGGATGCGAAACCTCTGGGCATGGAGGTCCCAGACGTGTACAAGGCGAGGCTACAAAAGCCTGAAGAAGACGACGACGACGACATATTCGATGATGTGGGAGATGACTACGACCCGTTGGCGGGACTTGATGGTTCCGACGAGGATGAGGACGAGGTCAAGAAGCCTACAAGGGCCGTGGAAGAGGCCGCACAGGCGACAGACGGGGCTGCCATGCCGCCACCGCCTCGTCCCGTCGCTGCACCAGCGCCGAGAAATTACTTCAAAGACGCGAAGACGGGCCTGGTTTCTGCTGAGACTCTCAAGGCCCCGTCCATGTCCGACCCCATGATCGCCGCTGCGCTGAAGAAGGCAGCGATGCTCAAGACGATTGCCGCGGAGGCCGAGGAGGATGATGAAGAGGCCAAGGCCAAAGCAGAGCGCCACCGTAAAATGCTGCAAAACGTCGATCGCGACGCCGAAGACATGGATATGGGTTTCGGCACCAGCAGATTTGAGGACGAGGCCGATCTGGACGACTCCAAGGTCAAACTATCGGAATGGGGAGCGGAGGGCGACGACGACCAAGGTCACCAGGGTGGTGGCAAAGCCAGGCGCAAAAGGGGCGGGAAGAAGCGAAAAGGAGATGCCAATAGTGTGGCAGATGTCATGCGTGTGATGGAGCAACGGAAAGCGGCTGGGTAAGAGGTACCAAGGTAATTGATAAGACTGCTTGGTTCTGCTGTGGAGGCCGGTGACTTCCGCCGTCGCAGATTGACGATATGCCTCCCTCCGGTATGCGTGTATGCCTATGAGTATGTTTCCGACCGTGTAAACGGCACTATACAAGTCTGGCCACCGGGACTATCTATCCGGCCCCCCCCCCTTCCCCGTTATCCAACGTCGGGGTTCCGAGTTCCCATGGGGGCCCCCGCCTCTTTCGAAGGTCACACAATCGGCTGGTCCACTTAACCAGCACCTAACTAGCCCACCGACGGTCCCCGGCCAGTTGATTCACGTGAACCGCCGCATCTACCCGGGTATAATTGCTGCAGTGGTTGGTCCGTCGATTCGCAGCCCTCTTCACGTATCACAGGGCCCAGCTCTTCCGCGTGTTTGCCTTACAGCCGTACGATTCACGTGTCCACGGTTCCCCCAGAATGTCGGCTCCCGTTCCCGTCTGGTTGGATTGCGATCCTGGCCATGATGTGAGTGATATCCTCAGACTACCCCAGCGATTGGATTCGTCGAAACCCGGGCGAGGCCCAAACGAGGCACCGCAACAGGGTTCCCACCAGGGCAGCCGGCGGTTTACCCAAGCCGGCCCGGCCGCCCGATGGCAGGCCGAGTGGCCCGTCTGGGAAGACCCTGGGGCCGCCCGGTCGCACTACCGGCCCGTGGATAGTGAAGCCGGTATAGGAGGGTCGGGACAGGTCGGGTCGCAACCACAGGGCTGACCAATGCGCAGGACACTTTCGCTATCCTACTCGCGGCGTACCACCCAGGATTCAAGCTGCTGAACATCAGCACAGTCCATGGCAATGCGTCCCTGGTCAAGACCACCAACAACGCCCTTTCGATCCTCGCCGCCATTGGCAAGCATGACGAAATTACGGTCTACCCGGGCTACGCGCACGCCTTGCACCGGAAGCCCATTCATGCACCAACGGAGATCCATGGCGAGTCCGGGCTGGACGGCACGGACCTGCTGCCCAAGCCACTGACCGAGGCCAACACGTCGGTGCGCGCCATTGACGCCATGGCCGCGGCTCTGAAGGCGACGGAGCCCGGTACCGCGTGGGTGGTAGCCACCGGCGGCCTGACGAACATCGGGGCTCTGTTCGACGAACATCCCGAGCTGGCCGCGCACATCAAGGGGCTCAGCATTATGGGCGGAGCCATTGGCGGAGGCTTCACCCCCGCGACGCTGGGCAAGGTGGACGGCAAGGAGAGGGTCGGCAACTTCACTCCATACGCCGAGTTTAACGTCCTCATCGATCCCGAGGCCGCGGCGTCGTTGTTCGAGAACCCGGTGCTGGCGCCCAAGATCACCCTGATCCCGCTGGACCTCACCCACCTGGTGCTGGCGACCAAGGACGTCAACGACCTGATCCTGTACGGCCCCGGCGGCACCAAGGGGGGGCGCGGCAAAACGGACCTGCGCGTCATGCTCGTCGAGCTGCTGAACTTCTTTGCCGGCACCTACAGGGACGTGTTTGGCATCGTCGAGGGCGCCCCGCTGCACGATCCCCTGGCTGTGGCCGCCGCCCTGACCGGCACCTTGCACGAAATTCTCTTCTACGACTTCGACCCCAAAAGCCCCGAGGGCGAGAGGTGCCCGGAGCGCTTCGCCGTCAAGGTGGAGACCGAGGGGACTCTGGAGGACGCCATGAAGGCCGACGCCAAGACCGGCCAGACCGTCGCCACGTTGCTCAAGCCCGGCTCGGAAGGCGTGCGGATACCGAGAGGGTTGGATATTCCCCATTTTTGGAAAGTAATCGAGGAGTGCTGTCAGAGGGCCGACGAGGCCAACTTCCAGATTCTGGCGGGCAAGTCGAGCTAGATAGACTAGTTGGGTACCTGCAATAGAAGAAGACAAGACCCCTGATAGACAAATAAGTCTCTATGGTGCCGGGCAGGTTGGGCTTACCACCAGGGCTCCGGCCAGAGGGCACTGTGGCAGGCATGGGGAAGTTGGGGGTATGGCTTGATGGGTATTCTGTATGGCAATTCACCAGATACAGTTTGATCGTTGGCGGCTACTCTGGGCCACCTGCTTTGGGGACAAGAGTACTGAGTTGTGCAGAGGCTTGTATCGCCCCCCCCCCCCCCCCCCCCAGAGCTGGACTGGCCAGCGGCCGCCTAAACATTTACACCGGAAAACAAGTCGTTCTCGCCGAAAGACTTCACCAACTTGCATACTGCAATTTTGCTCCTGGTACCCTCGTTGATGATCTTTTTCGTCCACTCGGTCGTCGTCAACTCAGCCAACTTTCCGAGATCTATGTTGTCAACTTCATACTCATGCAGAGCCAGCCACGTCCTGGGCTCGGGCACAACTGTTGCGGCCGTGGAAGTATCTGCCTTGATGGGTGGCGGGGACCCCGCAAACTCGTAACGAGTTGTGCGTAGGTAGCCTTCCGTCTGGGCAAGGCTGGCCAGGTGCTGTGGTGTTTCGATTAGCCCCCAAGTTAAGTTCAGGCACAAGGCTTACGAACCTCGTCCCGATACCAACGGTCGAGGTCTTCGGCGGTTTGATTACCGACCAGGTCGAAAGCTGCGACAAGGATAGTCTTGGTGTGTCCTGCTGCGATGTCAGCTCTCCTCTCCCCTGCACTCACTACGGGCGGCATGTGCAAAGGATGTGCTCTGTACCGGGTCCTTTTCCCGTTGGGTCGTACACCTGAGTCAGACTATAGAAGCGAGAGTCGAAGTCGGCGAGATCGATTACGGAGCCTGATCCCGGCAGCTGGTCGCTTGTGAGCTTGGTGCTGAAGAACTCGTCGCTTTGCAAGAAGGCGAGGTCGTGGAGCGAGTAGAAGATCCAGTATCTGTCCGAATCCGGGTCCGTATCTTGGCAGCGCCACCCCGACTGAATGCCGCTTTTTTGGACAATATCTGGGGCGTGCTCGTCATCATACCAACGGAGGTACGTGTCTTCGTCTAGGATGTCCGGCCTGGTTATCTTGGATTGCACGCTGAGGATACCCGGACCCCTCAGATGCCCCGACATTGTGATTGCTAAATCTCGTCCGAGTGGGTTGTGATTCGCCGTCCTGCTGAAAATCGTGACTTGACTATGCGTTGTATAATGGAGTTGTGAGGCAGGTATCCCCTAGCTCTTGGAGAGCAGTACTTGGACAGAGGTGCGGGGCTTGCAGGAGCCCGGCGCGCTTTTTTCTTTTCATCCGTGTAGATGCCTTCTTAGTGCGGGTGAGCCCGTCAAGTCAGACCTGTTGGCTGCCATGACGAGATATCCGCCGCAACTCCTTGGGAGAAAGCGTGGGTTATTTTAATTTGCCATAATGCTATGCCATGCCCATGGCGATAGCTTATGAGGAGTCCTTCGTGCAAATATGATTTCCATTTACCGAAGTCGAGAATGCTTAGGGAAGCCATGGTTATAATGCACCAGTGTAGTTATATACACAATCATCCCAGCGCGCCAGCTCGTACCCCACAGTATATACAGCGAGCACATCGCCAATTTGCATGCTTTTACCATTGCATGACCGCCATACGAGCCGCTGTGCGTAAGTCGGAATGGTCATCGCAGGTCTCGCAGTCCAAAAGGTGTAGGGGGGGACGGGGGCAGTTTCCCCCGCCCTAGTCGTCCCAAGCCGGCCGCCGTGTTGCATTCTCAGGCCAATAGGGCCTGATGCCGATTCAGGATGGCCAGGCAGTTTCTGGCGGCAGAGTTCCGCAGGTGTCGGAGCTAGGTAGCTTGAAGGGCTAACGAGACGAAGTGTCGCTACTGAGAGCAATGTCATGGCGTATTGTGCTGTTTGCAAGCATAGGTCCGAGTGTTTACGGGGTATCAAAAGGCTTTTGTCAAGCCTCACTCATCCCTGCTGTTCTTCTTGGGACTTTGCGACCTCGTTTGCCGCATCGGCTTTTGGTTCGCCCTCGGCATCGAATCCCAGGGCCTCCAGCTCCCTAATGAGTTCGTTGATCTTGATGACCTTGGCGATCTGTTCCGGAAGCAGCGATTCGCCTCCTTCCTTCTTGTTCTTGAGGTCCTTGGCCTGCTTCAGCTTCTTTTTCAAGTTGCGGGCCTTTTTCTCCTTTTCGGCTTCTGGGTCAACCTCTTCGGCCTTGGCCAGCGTCGTGCCCGTCTTTGCCGAACCATCGGCGCCATCTCCCTGGGATTCGGAGGCCTTGGCCTTCTTTCGTGCCTCCCGGCGCTTTGCGTTCTTGTTGGCGGCAGCCGACGACGAAGGAATTTCGACCTTTTCTTCCTTCAGGCCGTCAGCACCGGGAATGCCACCCTTGCCGCGGTTGCGAAAAGACTCGGCGGTGCGGTTTTTGTAGAGCTCGACATCCTCCGGGGGCCGGTAGCCGGGTCGGATTTTGATTGCTTTCCGGGTGCTCCCATCCGCGCGGACCGACTGCGGGATCTGTCGCTCGCCCGTCTCGTCGGTGACGATACCCGAGGTTGAAGGCTTGGCGGGCTCGGAAGGCATTTCGGCAGGGGGCCACGGACGGCAGCCTGGTGATTTGGAGGGCAGTAGGGCAGAATCCGAGCAGTTGGTGGCTGCGAGGCCCTGATTACGAGGACACGGGAATAGCCAGGCACCTGCAACCACGGAGGGGCTGCAGTGTTGGACTTCAATTGCGAATGGGAGGGGGGCCTGTGATGGAGGTACATCGCATAAGTACCCGATTCCGTAGAGGTGGGAGGCCGGCGGGAAACAAGCTGGCGGGTCCATGGCAAGCTTGGCCCAATCGGAGGGCAGTCTTACCAAAACCTTGTGGAATTGTCACGACCACCATTGAGCGAGAGTGGTCATCCATTGCTTCAGTCCCCAATCTCGACCTTGACTTTTCCGCACGTCAATTGAGCCATCAACTGCCCGCCCACCCGCCGACAGAAGCCCCCCGACCGTCCACATAGAGCGAAACCAAGCTCCCCTCCACCAAAATGGTATGACCTGCGCGCCCACTGCCGGGGCAGCCTCTCTGCGACGGACAGAATGCTAATCGCGCATCCAGGCCCGCCCTCTGTACAAGTCAGTCGACCCCTACCGAGCAAGCGACACCTGACGATGGCGCCGACGATACCGAGAACCGTGCAGTGTGTTAACAATGCGCCGACAGTGCTCTCTTCTTCCGTAACTGGCAAATGCTGGGTGCCGTCTTCGGAGCCGGCTTCGCCTTCGAGCTGTGAGTGCCGCCCTTGCTGAGAGGGATGGTTGCGGGCGGAACTGACAGTCAGGTAGGGGTTTCAACCAAGGCATGAACAAGTTCTGGGACAACATGAACCGCGGCGTGAGTGCAAACCCCTTGCCAGGACCTGGACGGTGGTGGCTAACCAGCACGCAGCGCCAATGGAAGGACATCCGACACAAGTACGTTGCTCAGGAGGAGGACGACGAATAGATGGTTTATGACAGTCACGGCGGGAGCGGAGAGGGGCGTGGGAGATACCCCGCCGGAAACTACACACCTGTACCTTATAGACCGACAAACCAAGCCTCTGCGCTGACCAACTTCGTACATGGACGTCTCCCTGGATCTTGGATGTGTGAACGGCCACCTTCCAACGCAGGACTTACCCGGGGCGTCGAACAACAACAGCCTATCGGTCCACACTGAAGGGGTGCCGTATATGCGTGAGTGTGGCGTCGGGGAGACTGACCAGGCTGAGAAAGCCCGGATGTTGGCCCAGAAACAGGGCAGCATGCTGACGTGCTGTGGACCGGCCGTGAGCCCATCTGCTGCATGGCTCAACAACAAGGTGTCTTTGGTGATACATTTACTCGAGGGGGTTGGCGCACCGGACAGCCACATCAAGCTGTCGCTGATGGCCCGTTGCATGCCCCTAGTTGGATACATTACGTGACCAAGACAAGCAACCCTCTAAGGGCACCAAAAGAGCCCAGCATGTACCCCGAGAGGTTAGCGACCTACACGAGTTAAACAAGCACTCGTACTTCCTTCTCACTTCCCCAAGCTGTTAAAGGCCCCTGACAACTCGATAAGAAGCATTGCCAGCCCACGGGATGTCCGTATCGATAAGAGGTAATTGTTAAGGACCTATCAAACAATCTGCTGGCGGTGCAGCCTCATGGTTGGTGGCCTCCGGAGAATGCCACAGTTGATCCCTGGCGAGAAGCAATACACGAATAGGTTACCTGCATACCTAGAAGTACCCGACGTGGCGTAAATCGTGGTTAGCCGGTGCAGGTCCAGGCGTGGCAGTGCGGATTTGCAGTGACGGGTGGAATCAGCGGGTTGGAGCCTACCTGTCTGGGTATCGTCCACCCACGTCACGCTGCTACTTCGGGTCGCCCTCCATTCCTGCACCCCCACCATCGATTCCGTAGCACTTCCAACGCTCGATCGCATCCGCCCCTCCTCAAGAACCGTCCCTGCTGCATTTCGCAGGAGCGCCGTCCCACCCCATCAGCACCGTTCTGTACTGAAAACACAGGCGACGCGCACGCGACGCGCCGACACAAGCTGTATTTATTTGTCGAGTCGGCAACGCTGCCTGGAGTATCCGCCACCAAAGACGTCGAGACGCAGGCCTAGCATTGGTCCAGGCGTGGATTGCGCTTCTCACATGAGCTCCATCGAGCATCACCCCTAGCCATGGACACGGCCAACATGTCTACCCAAGAGCTGCAACTCTGTCAGCACCTGATAGAGCTCCCGAGGCAGTTTGGCTACCGATACACCGATGCCGCGTCTCGCGACCTGGTCTACAATCTCTTCTGGTCCATGGCCGGTGGCAAGCCCGAGTACATGCGCCTGTTTTTCCCCGATGGCAAGCTGTCGCCGAATGGTACCCTGAAGCTAAGGGAGGCCCAAGGCGCCGAGGAGGGTGCCGAATACACCGAAGCCGCACGAGGCAAGGCCTGCGGTCACATATTCCGTGCTGGCGAAGCCACGTACTCTTGCAAGACGTGCGGTGCCGACGATACCTGCTGCCTCTGCAGCAAATGCTTCGACTCGACCGACCATGCCGGCCATATGGTCCGCATCAGCATCTCGCCGGGGAACAGCGGCTGCTGTGACTGTGGCGACCCGGAGGCCTGGAAACGACCAATGCATTGCACCATCCACACGGAACGCGAGCCCGAAGCCAAAGGCAAGGGCAAGGAGGCAGCTGGGCTGCCCGAGCCTCTGGTCAACAACATACGCATGACGATTGCCCGGGCAATCGATTTCATCTGCGACGTCATCTCGTGTGCCCCGGAGCAGCTCCGCCAGCCCAAAACCAGGGCCTCCATACAGGAGGATGAGAAGATGTCCCGGCTCAACTCGACCTACTGTGGCGGGGACATCGACTCCCCCGGCGAATGGGCCGTGCTTCTCTGGAACGACGAGAAGCACACGGTCGTCGAAGTGCAAGAACAAGTAGCCCGTGCCTGCAGGGTGACGATGAACGAAGGCTACCAGCGAGCTCTAGAAACCGACAGCATAGGGCGGAGCCTCCTGACATACGGCAAGGATCTAGACCAGCTATTGCATGTGGCCCGGGTCCTGGAACAAATCAAGGTCACTGTTACGATTCGGTCATCACGCGACACTTTTCGGGAACAGATGTGCGGGTCTATTGTCGGCTGGCTGAACGATATATCTGGTTGCTACGTCGGGAATGACGGGAACATCCTAAGGCAGATCGTCTGCGAGGAGCTGCTGATGCCGTGGCGCAAGGGCAGCCCTGCGGTCCACGCCAGTCTGAACGAGATGGGCATCGAAGACGAAGATAAGATCGACCAACGACATGCCCAGCTCCAAACACAACGCCTGTTCATGACTAGAGCGCGGATGATGGCTTTTGTCGATGCCGCGGGCGGCCTGCCCGCTGGTGCTACTGCGATCCCTGCAAACCTGGCAGAACTCCTTGATGATGATTCCGACGAAGACAGCAATGGCGATAGAACCCCCCTCAGTGGCGAGGAAGACTTTGATGATGACGATGAAGAAGATGGCGACGTCATGATGCTAGACGCTGGTGCTGGTGCTGTAGATCCCGCCTTTCCACTTGGCGACGCTCTGGAAGAAGAAGAGGCAACCTTTGCGGGCTATCCACCGCCTCCACCACCTCCAGCTCCGGTGCTGAGGCGGAACCCCCGAGACCGTGACCTGACACCGTCCGATTCGGATACGGCCGAGCCATTGATAGCGCCTAGTGTCTACGCGAAAGCAAATATCGAAGTACCTAAAACACCGGGCACGGCAAAACCCGATGACATGGACCCCCCCAAACCCGGTCGATACTGGGTGGAAACGCCGCCGGCCTACCTTGAACGCTCAAACACGCAGTCATACGAGGATGTCTTCGAGCGTGTCCGCCTGGACTGGTTGATTTTGTTCGACCTTCGGATGTGGAAGAAGGTACGCAATGATTTGCGGGCCCTCTACATTTCCACGGTTGTCACGATTCCCGAGTTCAAGAGGATCCTCGGTCTTCGTTTCGCTGCTCTGTACACCACTTTGGCACAACTATACCTCATCGGAGATCGCGAACCCGATCATTCCATCATCAACATCTCCTTGCAGATGCTTACCGCACCGTCTATTACGGCCGAAGTAGTGGAGAGAGGCAACTTCTTAACGACACTACTAGCCATCCTCTACACGTTCCTGACGACGCGGCAAGTCGGTTACCCCTGGGACGTCTCCTCGAGCGCTGTTTTGGGCTTCGATACCGGGTCAGTCACCAACCGGCGAATGTACCACTTTTACCTCGATATGAGATATCTTTTCGGCTCGCCCCACGTTCAAGAACGCATGAGAACAGAGGAAAGATACCTGCTACAATTCCTCGACCTTGTCAAGCTTCACCAAGGCATCTGCCCCAACACCAGAGCCATTGGGGAGCACGTTGAGTATGAGACCGACAGCTGGATCGGTGCCTCGCTGATGACGCGGGAGATGAACCAATTGTGCAGGCTGTTGGCAGACTCGTTCCGCAACCTGCCAGAACACGAGTTGCACCACATCTCCAGAGCCATCAAATTGACGGCTAAGAGCGTCATCATAAATTCCATCGGAGCGGAGCGTGCCCGTTTCTTGCAAGCCGAGGTCAAGGACGAGGTGCGCTTCAAGACACTCACCGACTTCGAATTTGCCGGCGAGTCAGCCAAGTTTGACGTGGTCAAATTTGTTGTCGAAGAACAGCCCATCAGCTTTCACCACGCTCTCCACTACACCCTTTCGTGGCTTATCGAGTGTGGCAAGCATATGTCTGCCCAGCAGCTGGCATCCATTCTGAGCTTCACTTCCCAGGATCTGAAGGCGAGGCCACGATCGATGGGCCGGAAAGCCATGCCCAAGCGCGACTACGCGCCCGAAGATTACCTGATGGCCGCCTTTGATTATCCGCTACGGGTATGCACTTGGCTTGCACAGATCAAGGCCGGAATGTGGGTTCGGAACGGTATCAGTCTTAGGCACCAGGCTGTAACATATCGAAATGTTCTTAACCGGAACGTCACGCATCATCGCGACCTTTTCCTCCTCCAGACAGCGCTAGTTGTCTGTGACCCGAGCAGAGTTCTCGCCTCGATCCTCAACCGTTTCGGCATGGACAACTGGGTCAAAGGCTTTTTCGAAGCACGGTCGGCGGCACAAGATGAAACCCAACATCTCGATGTCATCGAGGACATGATCCACTTGCTCATCGTCTTGCTGAGCGAAAGGATCTCCCTGCTCCCCCAGGGCGAGAAAGAGACTCACCTGATGGCCATGCGCCGCGACATTGCCCATGTACTCTGCTTCCGCCCCCTGACGTTCAACGAGGTGTGCAACAAGCTTCCGGACAAGTTCCATGAGCAGGAAGACTTCCACACGGTCCTCGAAGACGTGGCAACCTTCAAACCCCCCGAGGGTGTCACTGACAACGGTACATTCGAGCTGAAGGCCCAGTATATCGAGACAATCGATCCCTACATTGCTCACTACAACAAGAACCAGAGAGAAGAGTCAGAGGCTGCATACCGCAACTACATGGCCAAGAAGACCGGGAAGCCTGTTGAGGAGATAGTCTACGAGCCCAAGTTGCAACCCATACCGTCAGGCGTCTTCACCAACCTAGCGGCATTTACGGGCTCAGGCATGTTTGCGCAAATCATCTACTACTCGCTTCTCTATCCACTCGTTGCAGCCAGGCTTACCCCCAAAGTGCCCTTCACCCGGGTAGAGACCTTCTTGCAGGTTGTGCTGCATCTGGTTCTCATGGCCATCGCCGAGGACAAGGCGGACGAGCGTGTTACAACGCCCGAGAACTCGTTTATCCAGAGAGCTTTGACAAGTCAGGCCCGGGGCAATTTCATGACCGATGCGCCCACGGCTAAGACGATCGTTTCCTTGCTGGAGATGATATCCACCAAGGAAGAATTGAAGGCGTGCCATCCCAAAGTGGGGCTTATCCTGAAGCGGATGAGGCAGAAGATGCCTACGCACTTTGACTCGGCCTATACCAGGCTCGGCATACCCATCGACAGAATTGACACGGCTTCTCCGGCTAGCGCAATCAACGCAGAAGAGGAACGCGAGAAGAAAAAGAAAGCAGCTCGCGATCGCCAGGCCAAGGTCATGGCGCAGTTCCAGCAACAACAAAAGAGTTTCCTGGAGATGCAAGGAGACATGGACTGGGGGGACGAGGAGCTGGAGGACATGACGGACGAACAGCCAATAGAAGAGCGTAAGAATTTCTGGAAGTATCCGCGCGGTACCTGTATCCTCTGCCAGGAAGATACCGATGACGGCCGGCTCTATGGCACGTTTGGGCTATTCATGGAGAGCCACGTCTTGCGTCAGACCGATTTTCAAGACGCCGACTTTGTCAGGGAAGCTGCAAACACCCCCGAGAACTTGGATCGCTCAGCCGAGGACATCCGACCATTTGGTCTCGCCCATGAAAACCGCAAACTGGTTGAAAAGGTGAATATGAACGGAGAGACCTTTACTACTGAGAGGCAAGGGCTGGGCAAGGGGTTCCCCGCCAAACTGTCGCGGCCCGGCCCAGTGGCTGTCTCATGCGGCCACACGATGCACTTCAGCTGTTTCGAGATGTACATTGAAGCGACGTCGCGACGCCAGGTTCACCAAATCGCCCGCCACCACCCAGAAGACCTCGAGCGGCGTGAGTTCGTGTGCCCTCTTTGCAAAGCTCTGGGAAATGCGTTCCTACCGGTGAGCTGGGATGGCAAGGAGGAGTCTTACCCCGGAGTTCTGCAAGCTCCTGTTGATTTTGGCTCGTTTCTTGAATCTGAGATGGGCATACCTCAGTACATGAGCCCGCTAACACGCGGCTCGGCCCAGCAAACCTTTGCCGAGTACATCCGGTCCAGGATGCCCAACAGTCTCGTGGAGGGCTCGTCGCAATTGGTGTTAGACGCATGGAATGTCAGCCAGCCGCCTTCGGTGTCCATCAGCACGCCATTCAGCGACAGCTTCTCTTCGGTGGCGACGCCCGATTCCAGTGTGCGGTCGCGAAGCCCGTCAGAAGCCCAAAGCAGCGATAAAGAGCTCATGTCGGCGTACCGACGCCTGCGAGATACTCTTCGGACTAACAAGCTGTGCGCCAGCACGAATGGCGAGGACAAAGACGGTGAGTTGTACGGAGGCGGTGTATTGGCCCGTACCGTCGGCTACTCGATATCCTCCACGGAAATTCAGCAGCGAGGCGTCGAGGCCCAGTATGGTATGACGTTGGTCGAGAAGATCCCCGAGCAGGCTTTGATCCAGCTGCGTATCCTTTGCGAAACCACGTCGTCCTATATCGCATTCGGCGGGCTGCGTCATGGTGGCAGCAACCGAATGGAGGACGAGTTCCGGCGAGACTGCGAACGCCAGCACTGCCAGCTCTTCATGTCCGAGTATTTCAACAAGGACACGCCCAACAGCCGTCAACCTCCGGTTGACTACATGCCTCTTCTGAGCCAAGACATATTCATTTTCATGTGCGAGTGTGTCTTCGGTATTGCCGCCGCGCATAAAATCGACGTCAACAACCTCGTACGAATCTGTTACTTTGCCGAGATTATCAAGACAGTCTTCCACATCTCCCGGAACGTACCCACTCGGAAATGGCTTGAACTCATGGGCAGCGATGGCATCGAAGACCCCGCGCTCCGGAACTTTACCAATTTCTGTCAGGCCATCACGCTCGTCACTATGAACTACACCAACGTTGCCCAGGAGCTAGCGGATGATCTCCCCAACGCTGCCTTTGACCAGCCGTGTTTTGACAGCCCAGCCAAGTTCCACGATTTCGTGAAGCGTTACGCTCTGGTGTTCCTGCGCAAGACTGTCGTCCTTTTGCATGTTCACCATGGCATCAACTTTAACAACTTCGTCCCGACAGCCCCCGAGCTGGATGAGCTTTCCCGGCTGACGGCCGCCCTCCGGCTGCCTTCTTTCGACGAGATGTGCACTGCGCTGACACCCTTGGCTGCCGATTACGGCTGGAAATCGGCAGATATGATGAGGCTTACTCGGGGCTGGATCAAGCACCAAATCGCGTTCCCCCCCCCTGTTCCCACGGATACCAGCCTAGAGGCCCCCCATGTCTTGCCTCGATCGGCCCAGCTTAGCCACCCGGCCATCTTCGAGCTGGTCGGCCTGCCCAAGAACTTCGATACATTGATAGAGGAATGCTCCCGCCGGCGCTGCCCCAAGACAGGCAAGGACCTTGCGGACCCGGTTGTTTGTCTCATGTGCGGAGAGATCTTCTGTGCGCAGACCATGTGCTGCCTGATGGACTACCAGGAGCCTGGCCGCCCCGAGTCGTCGACGAAGCAGTTGGGAGGCGCCACTCAGCATATGCTATTCAAGTAAGCACCTCTCCCTTGATCGGTGGACATTCGAACGTGGGTATTAACCAGATTGACGCAGGTGCAACCGCAACATGGGCATCTTCATCAACATCCGAAAGTGCGCTGTTTTCTACCTGCATCGGCACAGCGGCAGTTTCAGCAATGCGCCTTACATCGACAAGTACGGCGAAGTGGACATAGGGCTGCGCCACGGACGACAGCTGTTCTTGAACCAGCGACGGTACGACTCCATGATGCGTACCACATGGCTCAGTCACGGCGTGCCCAGCTACATCAGCCGAAAATTAGAGGCGGACATCAACAACGGCGGTTGGGAGACGATTTGATTGAAGGCACGTCATGCACGACTAGAGCACTGCCTAGCTTACTTGAATGTATTTTTCAAGTGAGTCGATGTCTATGTATCGTGAAAGCCCTTGGGCGTAAGGGTGGATGGTCTTTTCAGTCTACGGCCGACGTTTGCACGGGGGGTTGACTTGTGCCCGAACATGCGGACCTGTACTCATTATTTTGGCGTGATCGCATGCATTCGTGTCCATGTATTTTCCTCGTCCTTGCATTTGCGTCTCGTGCCCCTCGGGCCCATACTTGGCCGGGCTGGGGATAAGGAATCATCATGTTTAGAGCCGTGTCGAGGGGGCTCACAGGACCTTGGTATATATACTTGTTTAGCGACGCACAAATCACCTTCACTCATGCATCCGCGCCTCCCATGTCCAAGGATGCATGCACGGTGCGATTCCACGTAGAGCGTCGGACGTTGTCGGGGCTGTCCGGCAGTTTCGGCTTCGGGGCACGTGTTCACGAAACCGACGTGGGTACATTTGTAAAGCGGGATGCCGGTTCGCTCTACGGCGACTCGAGGGGCGGGACGACGGCGCACGAGGAACCCCGGGCAATTTTACACTGGGGCGGTCTCCGGCCCCAAGATTCATTCTTCGCTCTTGATCACCACAGGCACGGGCGTCTCGCCCTGGCTCATGGCCTCGTTGCCGTTCGGAAGCGTCCCGTCGGTCGCGTCCACGTCAGCCATGGTCACGTCCCCGGGCCCGTCGGCCGTGGCCTCTTCGATCTTCTCATTGCCGTCGTCGGGGTCCTGGTGCTTGAATATGCGGATCTTGCCGTCCTGCCCGCAGCTGACGAGGGTGTCGCCGTGGACGTCGACCCAGAAGACGACGCTCTCGTGGGCCTTCTCGATGCGCTGGACAATTTCCTTGGTCCGGACGTCCCAGAGGACGATGTCGCCATCCTCGGACGCGGCCGTCACGAAGGCGCGGCCGCCGACGACGCTGAAGCAGCCGCCGATGCTATAGCCGCCGTTCTTGTGGCCCTGGTACGTCTTCTTCACGGAGCCGCTCACGTAGTCCCACAGCCGTATGCACGAGTCCATGCTGAAGGCCAGGACGTAGCGGCCGTTAGGGGCGAAGCAAACCGAGGTCACGGGCGGGTTGTCTTCGTGGACCATGGTCTTGAGGCACTGGCCCGTCGAGGTGTCCCATATCCGGCTGTTGGAGAAGCATGGTCAGACAGGACAGTTCGCGCAATGCACCACGGGCGAGCAAAAGCCCGAGGGAAGAGAGAAAGAGGGGGAGGGGGCTGGACTCACGTTAAGCCGTCAGTGCTACAACTAACAACCAGGGTCCCGTCGCGACAAAAGTCGATCCCACTGACGGGATCACTGTGAGCTGGCAAACTCCTCATCAGCCGCCCTGCCCTCACATCCCAGAGGAACACTGCCTCGTCGTAGCTCCCGCTCGCCAGAATATTGCCCTTGGGTGAAAAGGCCAGGCAGTAGACGTAGTTGTGATGGCCCAGCAAGGGCCGCACCCTTGTAGGCCGTCCCGTCACCCTGTCCCATAGGCGGATGGCCTTGTCATCCGAGCCCGTGGCCAGTGTTTTGGAGTCGGGTGACCAGGCCACCGTGGACACGCCGGCCATGTGCCCTATCAGGGTGTCGACATGCTTTCCTGTGGTCACTTCCCAGATCTTGATGGAGCCGTCGGCCGAGGCGGAAGCGATCCACATGCCATCCGGGGATATGCGCGCCTGGGAAATGGGCTGCTTGTGGCCGCCGAGAATGAGCTTGGGCCGGAAGTTGGGCCGTAGGGGCTGGCGCTGGCGCGGGGGCGAGGCGACGGCGACGGCGGCGTCTTCGCGGGGTGTGCGCAACGGGGTCGGGTCGACGGACGGCGGAGACCGCGAGCGGGAGATGGAGGGCGAGGGCGAGGAGCGCGCGGGCGAGGGCGAGCGGGACCGCGTCCGCGAGCGGGAGCGGGAGCGGGAGCGGGAGCTGGAACGCGAACGGGACCGCGAACGGGACCGCGAAGGACTCGGGGTGTTGCGATCGCTCGAGGAGTAGGCGCGACGGCGGCCGGGGCTCCGACTCGCGCTCGCGGCGGGCGAGAGGCTCCGGTCCGGGCGCTCTCGGATGGAAACGCGCAGGGCGCGTTTCTCGCCCGCGTCCTCGTCGTGGTCGGGCGTGCCGTACGGCGGGGTCGAGTCGACGCTGTCGTCGTGAACCTTCCGGCGCTTGGAGGGCGGCTCGCCGGCGGGGAGCCCGGCCGGCGGGGAGCCCGGCGGCGCGACGGCGGCGGACATGGCAGCCGTACGTTGCGGGAAACGGGGTATGAGCAGCCGGGGAGGTGCTCCCGCCGGGGTATGGGCGGCAGAGCTGTGTTCGGCTTCAGTCGTGGGCGGGAGATGGGCCCGGGGAGCAATGCGCAAGCAACCTCGCTGGGGTGGAGTGGGGCCGAACAGGCCGGTCGAGGGGCCCTGCTCGTGGAGTTCGCAGTCGTTTGCTGGCGCGGGAACCGCAATGCTCGCACGTGCTTGGGTAGCCACGATCTACGGGCGAAAGACACGCGTGCTGGGGTACGGGGGTATGTATGTGGTGTTCCCGGACGACGGTTGCCGGTGGTGCGAATTCATGAATGAGGGAGCGGGAGACGACGGTACAACCAAAAATGGACGTCCAAGATGGGCCATCAGCCTTGTCGATTTAAATATGGGGTACCCGCAGGGGCACTACCGCGTTGCGTAACACCGAGTACATGGAACTACAACCCCAGCTACGGACTGCCTACGCCTCTACGTACCTATGCACGAGGCTGTATGCGGCGGAAGCAATGATTGGGAACCCAATCACACGCCGATTGCCACGGCGTATGCAAGTATCTGTGGGTTCTCGGTCGTTGGACAACATGCATGCCAACCGTAGCGATAACCCCGTGCTCAGCATGGCCGGCGTAGCGGCTTATTCGAGTTGGCGAACGAGCCTTCCCACCGAAAGGGATAGGTTGAATCCCCATGATAGCTACTTAGCTCGCCGCCTATGCATCGCTTGGTGGCCACATCGCCCAGGAGAAACGCTCACCCTGCCGTGTGCTCGTGTGGAAGCTGCCCACCAATGGAGGCAGCATGCTTGACCCAGGCAAACCCATGAATGCCGCCGTAGCCAGGGAACCGGGGACATATGCTTGTAACCGCCACCAAGCCCACTTCTCCTGGTCTTGATTTTACGAGGGTAGCAGTGTCTTGCGGCCTGCTACGGCGACAACAATGATATCTTACCGGGGAGCGATTCCACGAGGGCACGCGGTAGTCTTGAGGGATTGTAGAATAGGTTGCAGAGGGTACAGGAATGAGGCAAGGCGGCTGGTGATGCTGTACGGTACGGAGGGAAGGCCCCTCGTCCCACTCTCCCCCTCGCCACTTCCCCCCTCCTCGAGCTGACCGGAGCTCATAGCTGCTGCCTGGGCAAGGCGAGCAAGGCAGAAGGGCAACCAGGCAAACGAAACGCAGGAAGCCTCTAGGCAGCTATTTGCATCCCAAAAGGCTCCCTTCTGTCACCCAGCTCCCCCTGGGCCGTGGGACACCACGGTCCTCTGGCTAAATGGTTGAGATTGTCCGGTCTATCCCCCCTTCGGGGGTTGATCGGCCGCGATGACATGATGACCTAGGTTCGGGTGGTGAACCCTCTTTGGGGGGGGGGGGGGTTCCCCCCCGGGAGTTGGGGGATTCTGGTCCTAGCATTTTGCCATTTCCCACCCCCCTTTCTGCTTCTTGTGGTGGTGTCACGAACTTACTTCCTCGCCCGCCTCGTGTCTCGGGCCAGGAGAAATGCGCCTTCTTATAGATTTCCTTGTAATATGTAGACAGAAAGCAAGATTGTGAGTTCCTCCGGATAGCATAGTGCACACTCGGTCCATGGTGTAATCCAGTGCCCTTGGTGTTTCCTGTTCGGCGCCCTACGCGGGAGGTAATGTGCGATGCCTGCTCGGGGTGTATTTGGAGTGATATCTCGTGAGGAAAACAATTGCTCGTTTTGCTCTCTGGTGGTTTCTTTGCGGGGATAACCGCCCCCTCTCATGCCATGAGGAATGGTGAGAACGTGTCCAGGCACTTTGTTTTCTCCCCGGTGAAAGCGATGGCGGAGTGGCGTATCTCTACCGATCAAGCACCTTTTTGTCCATTCCCTTCCCGGTTCCGTCCAAACGATGACCTGGGATAGAATCACGCACGATCCTCACCGCTTGTTATCCACGCGGGAGTGGTAATCCTATTTCCAGTCGGCTGATAGTTTCGGGAGAGGACGGCAGCCATACGCATGGATCTACGGCATCGGCATTAGCAATAGCGCAGCTATGGCGTGCCTTTTAGCCCACAGGAACCCGCGTCGTACAATTCGAAGTCATGTCCGGGCGCTGGACGGCCTTGATGCCAACTTCAGGCCGGTGGACGCTTGTTCGCTCGTCTCGAGCCCAGCTCGTACTAGGGGCAATACTGAACCGTCAGATGGCAGGCGGGCAGGCGGGCAGGCGGGCAGGCGGGAAGGTCAAGATAGATCAGCGAGCTAGCTAAATAGGCATGTAAGTGCCCATTGTATTCCGACGCTTGCTTCGAGACTGGTGCAGGTGATGGTTCTTCAGCCCATCTCAGCAGATGAACCCCGTGCGTGCTGCGTGCATAGGTACCGGGGCAGTTGCATCGTAGCCACCAGCAATACCGCCCTGGTGACATGGTCAGCATCATGGCCTTGCCTAATACCACTTTGCCCGCCACGACTTGTTCAGCGGTGGAGCTGACCGAATCTCCCCGGCAAGGGCCGCGAGCCAGTATTCAGCCATCCTTTCCCCTTCCTTGCGGATGCGGCTCGGGATTGCAGGCTATGGAGCCAGACCATGACTTCACGGTGGACGTTACCTGGGTGGACGTGGCCTCCTGTATGTGGCAACATCGGCCCATGTGGCTGGCTCGCTGGCTAAGGGGGGGGAGTCCCATACCGTTTCCAAACTCGGGGAAACCTCCTTTGTGCCAGATTTTGGCTCTAGACCAGTGCTAAAAAGGTGGAAGCTAAGAGGAGCCGGACAAGGTTCTTCTCCAGAGGTCTAGGCTGACTGATACCGAAGACCGCCACGACCCAAGTACGCCGTTGTGAAAGAACCACATGTACACATGTAGCGATGGGCCGGGATTCCGACCCTCTTGGGCTGTTCTGCTTGGCAGCGCCGTGCTTCCGGGTGCGTGGGAGCGTACGTACTTGGTGTACGCGCGTGTGGGATCCCATCGCGACGTTGGTGGTGTTTTCCCCCGCCTGGCCCCGGCCACATTGAAGCAACTGGCGCAACGCTCCACGGAAGAGAGGCAGGCAGACAGACAGATAGACGTTGTCAAGATTCTTTCCGGCCGCGCCGTCGTGAACCAACGGATGGGCACGATGGGTTACACCCGTGGGATCCGGGAGACGGCGGATGGCACGGCACAAGCATGGGCCACGGAGCCAAAGCCACGCTCTTGCTCCCGAAAGCGATAATCTACGGAGTGCGTCTAGATGCCAACCTACTTGCCCCCGTACGGTCGTGGCTAATCCCTCCCTTTCCTCTGGCACTGCTCGGAACCTTCAGCTGAGGACTGAGGCACCGACCGGGGGTTTTAGGTTATGCGCGGGCTGGGCGGGTTCCTGCGCTAACAAGGCGGGCAGGCGGGGGGCAACCCTGCAACTGAGCAGCGACGACGACGACGAGACCTGTCGACGGATGGGCTCTCGTGCTGCTACCGCCCGATCGAGGTCGAGCCCAGGCTAGCAATGCGACAGAGCATAGGCACAGGCATGATGCGTCGGCGTGGCGGTGCATGTGTTGTATGCACGCATTGCCATGTTCGGTGTCTTCCGGCATGCCGATCTGTCACGGCCCCACGGAGGCCAGAACCTGCAAGGTGCCCGTCCCCAACTCATACCACGCCCTCCTCCGCAAGGGATGTTACAAAAGTACTGGCCGACGGGGGGTGTGCCTTGGGACGATGCCGGGCCGAAAGCGGTGGTGATGCTGGGTCGCATCGCTATCCTCGTTCTGGTGCTAGCCCTGCCGCCCTATCCCCCCCAAGTCCAGATGAAAAAGTCCACCCAAGCCCCTCCACTACGACGATCCTGGCGCGCTGCCCAGGACGCTTTGGGGAGGGGGAAATCAAACATGCGAACACAGACCGCGAGTGCCGTCAGTGCGAACTCTCTGCTTTTAGCCACGGCGGTTCCTCGACATCGGTGCGCTTCCTGTCCGGACCCCCGACCCGATATCCCGTTGCTTTGCTTTGCTTTGCTTTCCAGCCTCGGATGCCTGGGTTGCCTTCCGAATCCGCGTGCTATTAGTGCCCCTTCCCCCCCCTTAACGCTGACAGCTCTCGCTTTTTGGCCGCGTATCCAACTGACGAGGTACATATAATATTGGAGCGCAACGGCAGCAGCAGCAGCAGCAGCGGCAGTGGCGGCAGGAACAGCAGCAACCGTGGCAACAGCAGGACCAGCGGCAGTAGCAATAGCCATCGCCGCAGCGGCAGCGGCAACACGCCCTCCCCCGGGCTCAGCATTGGAGCACCGATCGGCAACCCGAGCGGCCGCTGGCTCTTCCCTCTTTGCTGCCGGACGCCGTGCATGGTCGGATACGGTCTACCTGAGGAGGGATTCGGCCCGCTGACGGGGAGATTGGCTCTGCTCTCATGGGCCCCGATGCCGATGACGAGCGACTCCAGGCGGCGCGGGCCCCCGAGACGGCGTCCGCGAGGCCGAAAAGGCTGCGGCGCCTAAAGCCCTGGCAGATCTACGCCATCGCCGTCGCTGTCCTCCTCGTCGTCCTCGTTGTCGTTCTCGCGCCTGTCCTGCTACACATTGAGGACAAGCGGACACGCGAGCACCAGGCCCAGGTGAGTAGAAAGGCACGCATCCCGCCCCCCCCCCCCCCTTCCCTCCGCCTTGCCCGCCTCGGCTCTCCCGATCCCCGGCCGCCGCCGTGTCTTCTCGGCCTTTGGTTCGCGCCCGGGCCCGTACTAATCGGCCGTCTCCATAGACCCCTTCCCAGCCCGCCATTGCGCGTGTCAATCTGGGCTATGCGCAATACCAAGGCACCGCCCTTCTGAACGGGGTTGGCCAGTACCTGGGCATGCGCTTTGCCGCGCCACCGCTGGGCGACCTGCGCTGGCGAGCACCCGTGAAGCCCGAGAAGACGCAGGGCGATCAGGCCGCAGACCAGGTGAGCCAAAGGGACGCATGACAGGCGTTGGTGCCTCCCCCGTTCTGACCCATCCGTACACAGTTCGGCAAGATCTGTCTTGGCATCCGACAACCGCTCCCCAACGACTACCAGAGTGAGGACTGTCTGTTTGCCAACGTGTGGGCGCCGACCAATGTGACGGCCAGCTCCAAGCTGCCCGTCTGGCTGTTCATTCAGGGGGGCGGCTACACGCAGAACACCAACGCCAACTGGAACGGGTCCGAGGTGGTCGAGCGCTCCGGCCACAGCATCGTCCTCGTCAACTTCAACTACCGCGTGGGCCTCTACGGCTTCCTGGCTGGCGAGCAGGTGCGGGCCGATGGCGATCTCAACGTCGGGCTCATGGACCAGCGCATGATGATGCAATGGGTCCAGGCCCATATCAGCGAGTTCGGCGGGGACCCAAAGCAAGTCATCATCCACGGCGCATCCGCCGGCGCCGGCTCCGTGGCCCTCCACCTGGTCGCCAACGGCGGCGTGGACGAGGGCCTGTTCCACGGCGGCATCGGGGAGTCTATCTTCTTCCCCTCGCAGCCCTTCGTCGCCGAGCTCGAGTGGCAGTTCACTCGGCTGCTGAACCAGACGTCCTGCCTCGATGCCAAGCAGCCCATGAAATGCCTGCGCAACAAAGACGGGCGCACGCTCCAGGATGCCAACATCCCCACGCCGTTTCCGGGTCGGACCGACGCTCCGCTCCCGCTCTTCTACTGGACCCCGTGCATCGACGGCAAGCTGCTCGAGGACCTACCGTACCGCATGTTCGAGCAGGGCCGGTTCATTGACGTGCCCATTCTGCTGGGGAACGATAACGACGGTAAGCCATGCCCACTCCGTTTTGACCCCCGACGCAGCCCAACGGCGCCCTGGGGACGGACCCCTGACTGACCCGGCCGCTAGAGGGCACTGTATTCGCCCCGAACACGACCACGTCGGACCAGATGGAGGCCTTCATGCGGAACAACTATCAGTTTCTGACGGACGAAGAGACTCGCAACATCACGGCGCAGTACCCGCAAAACATCACGGCCCAGGTCCCGCGGCACGACGTCTGGTTCCCGGCCGCGCAGATGGCCTACGGCGAGGCGACCTTTATCTGCCCGGCCATCCACATGCTCACAAAGTACGTGGCGCACCTCGAGAGCCCGCGCGCCTGGGGCTACCGCTACAACGTGGCCGACACGCTCAACCTAGCGGCCGGCATCGGCGTCCCGCACCTGTTCGAGTCCTTTGCCATCTTCGGCCCCGACAACGTGCCCGGCGCGCCCCAGAGCTACTACACGTACAACGCGCCCATTGTGCCCGTCGTCATGGACTACTGGATCTCCTTCGTGCGCGCCCTCGACCCCAACCCCTTCCGCAACCCCGCCGCTCCCGCCTGGCAGCCCTGGGGCGCCGGCAAGCGCCGCCTCCGCTTCGAGACCAACAACAACACCATGGAGACGACCCCCGGCGACCAGCAGGACCGCTGTGCCATGTGGGGCTCCCTCGCCCCCTCCATGCGCCAGAAGCGGTGAGGAGGAGGCCCGTTGCCCCCGGCAGGGGCCGGATGTCTGTAGGAACAGCCCGCGACGGGCTCCGTCGTGACATGGTACCGTGCCGCGTGCATCCTTCTTCACGGTCGGATACATGATACGCCCGACGCATGTTATCAAGGAGTCCGGTCGAACAGCGGCGTCATCATGCGATTGACTGTATATTTTTAAAGCAACTCTAAATACCCGGGGCCGCATAGGCCCCCTTCTGCTGCCCACTGTGTACTCCGCGAGCTCTATTTTGTGACGCTGTAGTGGTTCTGGAACAACAGCACGGCCGAGAGGCTGCTCCCCCTGCTATCCCACAGCGTGTGGCACGGGATCGTGGGCCCGTCCGCCGGCGCCGACGACGAAACGTGGGCAGTGGCGGCATAGGAAAGATAGGGCTGAGCGGCCGCAACCGGCGGTCCGCCCTTCCCAGCCGGCTTCTGCAGCAGGTCCCAAAGGCACTCGCCCACGCGCGTCGCGACGGCGTCGGTGACGCTCCTCAGGTCGACCGCCGGCGCCGGCGCCGCGTCGGCGTCCGTGGCCGCGAGCGCCGCCGTGGTATGCACGAAAACGCTGCCGCCCGTGGGCGAGGACCGAGCCACGACGTGATGCAACTCGAGGAGGCGTTCCCGGGCGTCGGGGCACCGGACGCGAGTCCTCGTCCGCGCGACGCGGACGGACCCGACGTCGGCCTTGGCCAGGCCCAGGTGCGCGTGCCACTCGATGCCGGCGGCCCGCGGCAGCTCCTCGACCTCGGCCGCGAAGGCGAAGGGGACGTAGCGCCGCCGGGACGTGGCGTCCTCTTCCTCGGCGTCGAAGCCGTGGACGACCTCCCAGTCGGGCACGGCGGCTGCGCCGTCGGCGTCCTCGCCGAAGCCGCCGCCGGCGAGCGACATGTATTGCGGGTTGAACTTACGGTCCCAGAGGTCGGGGCCGTTCTCGTCGTCCTCCTCGGGCTCGGGGGACCAGACGTGCGCCGCCTCCCAGGCGCGGCCGGCGAGCAAGGCCTGGTGCTTCATCTTGATTGGCGACGCCGTCCTCGGGAAATAGGCAGTGGCGCTCGTCCACCATTGCACGCGCATCTCGGCGCCGACGCGCCACAGATGTTGGAGTGCCAGGGTGATCTGGAAGACGGTCGCCGAGTCGCCGGCGCCCTGGGGCAGGACCATCGAGGCCGGTACCAAGGGTATCTGGCCCGCTATGCTGACAGCCTGGAGCGGGCCTGATTCCGCGCTCTGGAATGGGGGCGCATCGTCCTCTCCTTCCGACGTGTGGGTGCCAGACGGCGCTGGGACTGTACCGATCGGGAACCCCACGGCCTGACTGTACGGGCCAATGTTGGCCGGGGCCCAGTATGACCGGGACTGCACGTGAAGTCCCTGCCGCTCGCCAGCGAGCAAAGCCGGCTGTACGGTCAGGTATATGGCTATGCCACATCCCGCAGGCAAGCAGGTCCCGCAGGCGACGGTGACGCGGGCAGGTGGACTCGGCTGAGGGAACAAAGCGCCATAAAGTTTGTTGATAGCCGGGAAGTCGGACATGTGCCTTAGGAGGATGACACTATTGGTAATAGCCGTGGCCGGCAATGCTTGGGACTCTAGCCTCTGCCGAATATCGGCCACGAGATGGGCCGTTTGCTCCGCAATCCCCACGTGTTCGCTCCCGCCTACGAAGCACCATGGCCGATGGGGGTTTAGGGGGGTGGCCTGTTGGAGGAGCGGAAGGCGTGTCAGACCGGAGTCCTCAACTTCACCTTCGGACCGGTGGTCTGCCCCCAGGGCCGTCACGACAGCCTCAAAGCGGGAGTCGAGGACCCCCGGGATCCGAACCCCTGGTTCCTCCTGCCCCTGAGCGGGAAGTGGTTTTGGCTCGACCCGCGCCTGGCGGAGGCCGAGCCACAGGCTCCCGCCACCTTCGCGCACGATTCTTTGGCCGTCCTCGGGTACCACGATCCGCGTCTTGAACAGAGCACGCGGGCCGTCGACAACCAAAGTCTCGAACTCGCCACCCTCACCCAGCACCGATCCGCGGCCCCCGCCGCCGAAGCGCCTGAGAGCCCGCTGGATGCGCTGGATACTAGCTTCGTTAGCCACGTTCTGCCACAGAATCCCCTCGTCCAAGCCCGCGCTGGCGACTTTGATGATACGCGCGTCGAGCCCCACCGTCGCCATATCACGTAGCAACTGCGCATCGTCATGGCTCCCGTGACCATGGGGGCGAGGTGGCAGGGCGCCGTCGGGGCCGACCGGAAGCGGCAGCGTGGGATACTGCCACAGGTAGGCCAGCGGAACCAGGCCGAGGCGAAGGGCAACCGATTCGACCCGGGTGCGTTGGTAGGTGGACAGGATGGCGCCGGTACACAGGGCATTGGCTTCCGGGTGGGCCGCCATGACGATGCGCAGCAGGGGCACCAGAGACTCGGTCTCGTCCTCGTGCTTGTCCGCGTGCCCGGCAGGGCCAGCGCCACAGCCTGGCGCTGTGCTTTGGGAGCCAAGCAGGCCCGGCTCGTCGGGACCACGGCGCACATCCTCATTACCCCCAGGAGCGATACCAGAGGGGAGCGCGGCGCCAGAAATGCGGGGAGAGGATGACTGCGTCAACGGGGGATCCTGATAGCTGGCCCCATGGTCGACAGCGGTGCCACAAATGGGGCGGCGGTACAGCGGCAGGCCAGTAGCGGCAGCGTACAGGGGCACGACCTGGTGACCGACGGTCTGGTACATGAAACTATTCAGGTCCGGCTCATCGAGGCCCTCAGGGTCGGCCAACGGGCCAGGGTCGGTCGATTCCGCGCCTGAGCCGTGCCCTGGAGCCGGCGCCACGGCTCGAGCCCGCCGGGGCGAGCTGTCGTCGTAGCTAGGGGGGCTGCCCTGGCAGCCACTGGCGGCACGCTCGCCGAGTCGATCGGGGCCTGTGCTCGGTGGTGTTGGTGGTGTTGGGGACGGTGGATGCAGGTTGGCCAGTGCCACGACGCGGTGGCCATTCGCCAAACAGTGCAGGGCGGAAAAGAAGCTGTCCTTGCCGCCCGAGACGAGCGCAATGACGTTCAGTGGGCCGTCGGCGGCCATAGCTCGCCGCGTTTCGTCTTGTCCCGTCGCGTCGCTGGGAGCTGCCAGCCCGCCAGCGGATCGACGTCGGGCTTGCGAGGGCAGGCGGTGGCGAGGCGGCGAAGGGGCTCCGGGCGCCTGGGGAAAAACCGGCACCGGCCTGGGGAGGGGAGGGGGATCTGGGCTCGGGGTGCAGGGCTTGACGGCGCGGGCCTCGGAAGGGCAGACGGGAGAGATGGGAGAGCACGCGCTGGGAGGCGGCCGAGGTGCAGAGCCCTGGGAAGATCAGCAGCCGCGAGCGAGTCAGGCGGCCACCCGGGGCGTGAGGCGGGAGGGGACGGGCCAGTCATGCAGATGGCCGAGCGTCGGACGGGCTCCCGAAGCGCCCCGGAGCGACGCGGTGAGGGACAGAGGGCGGCGAGAGGCGCGTCGGCAGCAGGAGCTGCCTGCAGGAGCTGCCTGCAGGAGCTTCTTGCCCCCCAATGGCTTCTGGGCGGGCTAGTCGGCGGTTCGTCCCAAGCTGGGGCGGCGGCGTCAGCAGCCGGTCGCGCTGCTACGGCTAGCTGCAGCTGCGCGTGGAGGCCACTACCGCTGGCCTGGCCATGGTCGGCAATCTAGGGAGCAAGCGCGCATCGCCCATCGGGCTCTTGATTTTCGCATGCCCGCTACTCGTCGCCATTGCAATGTCGGTTGCGCGTTGGCCCCGGCGCCGGCGCCTTGGCGCCTCCGCCGCGCCCAAGAACCCGCATGCCATTCTGCGCTCCGGGGCAGTGCTGCAAATCCCATCTCGCCGCCCCTCGTGCCCTCCCGCGGGAGCGAAGCCCATCCTCTCGGCCTCCGCCCCCGTCCGTCCTCCCAGGGTCCCGCCGTCGGCTGGGCGCTCCAGCTCGTCCCTGCATTGGCCGCTTCGGTGCGGGTGATTCAGGTACCCGGGGTCTGGTCGCGTCTGGTCGGTCCCGCGATCCCCAGTTCGCCTGCAGGCTAAGCGACAGCCCGGCCGCCCTGCTCGCTACCGGTGCCAGGTACAGGTACAGCCGCCGGTACAGGTACAGCCGCCGGTACAGCAACTCGCCCACCCGCTTCCCCGTCCACCCGTGCAGCCGCTCCTCTGCCCGTCCGATCTGACTCTCTCGGCGCGCATGGATGGCCATGCCATGCTAGTGAACCGGTCGACGCAGCTGCCGTCCACGACCAACTAGTCAGCCCAGGGCCTGGGGACACGCACCGCCCGCCCTTCCCACGCCCAAACGGTACCCAGGGGGGGGGGGGGGGGGGGGAATGCGCCGCAGACAACCCATAGATCTATAGGATCGACCATGTTCGTGCTGGTCCTGAGCTAGTTAGTCGCATCTGTCCACACGACTCGAAGGGAGGGGGGCGGGGGCACATCTGTGTTCGTGCGCTTCGGCACTGCTCGGGTACCAGCACATCCTCATCTCGCCGAGTGTCAATGGTGGCTGTATGGCATTCGGTTGCGTAGGGCGGGTCGTCAGTCGGCGTCGGTAGCTCATCATCCCAAGTTTCCTCATGGCTGTCGGCGGCCCGGGAGGAACCGTGGGAGGCCCAGGAGGTGCGCGCGAGTAGAAGACGGTGACCGGGTGGAAGCAGGGAAGCCGCAACTGGGCATTCATTGATGGTGCGGCGGACGGGCACGGGTCGGCGACATGTCACGGGGATGGCAAGAAATGGACAGCGGCTCGGCGTGGGTTTGACAGCGGCAGATGTGATTCCTATGTAACTATCTGCGAATACTTGCCGGTGAGAGCTAGCTGTGACTGGTGACCGGCACACCTGTAGCAATCGCGGAAAATCCAAGTCGAGAATGGGAAAATGAAACACTTGAACTGCGGGAGCGGTTCTTCCTCCTCCACGCCCCCCAGCGTCCCTGTAGTAGCGAGAGCGGCTGTCCAGCTCGCCTGCTGTAGGAATTACAACGAGCGTAAAAGCTGAATGCTGCCAAAACAAATAACCCCAAATGCCGTCAAAGCAGTGCCCAACCGAGCACGCAGAATATCGCTGGTTGTGTATCATGTGATGTGTGCCTCCCAATGTACGCCGCATTCCCCGTCCGTAGGCAAAGCCGCCCCTGACCAGCACCACGTGGGCGCCGGCGGCAATGATGATGATGATGATGATGCGGTCGTGACCAAGTCCTCGGTGTCGAAGCCGGTACAAAAAGGCAAGCGCCGAGGTGGCGTGCTCTGAAATCAGATGTAAACTTTTCAATCCTCTAGATGGTGGAATCCTTGGTTTCCTGCGAAGGAACCGTCGTGTGACCCTAAGACCGCTCCGCGCATCTAGGCTGGCGGGGGTAGGTCGAAAGAGGAAGTCATAAAGTGTCGTGTCGGGCATATGTAAGAAGTGGTGGCTTCTTAGCACGTGAGAGTGTGTCGTGATGGGCTTAGGCAGGAAGCCAGTTCTTAGTCCGAGCGCTTGCGCTTCTTCTTGCCCAGTTCGTCACTGCCCGACTCCTCTGAGGAAAGCTCGCTGGCGCTGCCGGGAACGTCGGCCGCGACCTGGAACAGAACACGCCCGAAGTTGTGGCCGTAGTCGGGGTCGCCAGCATGCATCATGTCGAGGCCGCCGTTTTCGCCGTCCTCCAGCAGGTTCATGACAATGGCACCGCTGCCGTGGGTGCGGGCGTGCTGGGCCAGGTTGTCGCTGCGCGAGAACTTCTTGCCGCACTCGGTGCACTCGAAGGGCTTCTCCTGGGTGTGGAGGGAGCGGTAGTGGCGCTTAAGGTGCTCCTGGCGGCGGAAGCGACGCTTGCACAGCTCGCAGACAAACTGCTTGGAGGGGTCCTCGGTCAGGGACTGCTTGCGGCCGCGGCGGTTGGCGGGGGCCGGCAGGGGAGCGGCGGCGGCGTCAGGGCTCGAGGCGGCCGAGCCGCTGTTGCTGTCGTCATGCTTGGTCGCATCGTCGTTGGTGGCCGACGACTGCTGGCCAGACTGGCCGGCCTCGGGCGATCCGGCCGAGGCGTTCATGACAGGCGAGGCCCGGTGGGAGTCGCTGCTGGTCTTCTGGCGCTTTCCGGCGTGGACCTCGTCGCAGCAGCTCGAGGGCGAGGTGCCGGCGTCGCTGCTGAGGAAGGGATCCTCACCCAGGGACAGGGTGGTGGAGCAGGTGGCGGAGCGCGACCGCTTGATTTCACCGGTGGGCTCGCCGAGGTTGACCAGGCCGTTGACAAAGTCCTCCTCGGACTCCAGATCCGACAGGTCGTCGAAGAGGGGCAGACCCTGGTGGATCTCGGGGTCAAACTCGAAAGTGTTCGAGTCGCACTTGACGAAGCTGTCGCTGTCGCCCCTGAGCTCGTCGAGGGCGGCAGGAGCGGAGAACTCGGGTGCCAGGGTTGCACCGCCGACGGTCAGATTCCGGGGGTCAATGCTGAAGTCGATGTCGTGCTGCTGCTGCGACTGCTGGTCGGGGGTGTCGGGGCGGGTGTAGGGGGAGGGAGACGGGGACAGGGAAGGGCACGAAGTGGTGGAATTGACGTCGCTGACGAAGTTGCTGCTAAGCGAGACGTGCCGGCCCAGAGGTTGGGATTGCAGGTAGACTTGAGAAAAAAGGGCAAGTTAGCTTAAAACTCCAATTTCCACGATGCCCCGCCCGGTGCAGGGGCGCCAAAACCCGCGCAAGCAAACGACCGCGCCAAAAAAAACCACCGCCCGCCCGCCCCCGCCAATTTCCCTGCCCGGCGAGCACGACGGGATGAAATGGCACAGGACGGGGTTGCAGGCTAGTCGTGGATGGGACGAAACCAAACCCCCGTAGGGCTGTAGAGAAGAATCTTGGTGCTTACCGGGAGTCAGAGGCGGGGATGCACAGCTGGCGGTCCAGTCAAAGCCGTCGATGGGCTCGGGCAGCGCCTCGATTTCGGGCTTGGCCGTCTCGCAGCCATCCAGGCCCGAGAACATGGGGTTCAGCGGCGTCGACAGCATCAGGTCGCAGTCGCCGGGGCTGCCCATGTTGCTGCCCGCCGACGACAGCGGCGGCGTGGATGGGTAGTAGAAGCTGTCAGTCTCGCACTGCAGGTCCGTCTCCAGCATCAGCTTGCGGCCCGGCAGGAACATGGACGGCTTCTGCGGTGCCGCCTGCGGCGAGGCCATCGGGGTCAAGTTGGAGGGAACCGAGCGCAAGATGGGCGTCGGTGCCGGCGGCTGTGAGCATGAGGAGTTGGGGCGCGAGTAGATGGGCGTGGAGGGCAGGGTCGGCACCACGGGGTACATGGGCATCTGCTGCTGGAACTGCTGGTTGAAATGGCTGTGTTGCCGCGACTCGTTGTGAGGGTCCGGGTTGAAGTAGAAGTAGGACGTAGGTCCCATGGCCATCATGTTGGGATCCATTGCTGCTGCTGCTGCTGCTGCTGCTGCTCGACTTCGTGTCAGTCCCGGTCCTCTTCCTCCGTGTGCATCCCGCCTCGCCGGGCTTCCTTACCTGGGATCTGCGCGTCTCTCCTTTAGGTATTAAGTATAATCGCTGCAATATACACTTGTTGGTAGGCAGTAGGCCGAGAGACGGTGGTTGGTTCCTGTTGGAAGGAATGGACGGCAGACTCGATGGCAGTCTATCAAGGCTGTCTATACTCGGGTGACTCGAGTTGATGTTGGGTGGTGCTGTAGTTGGCGGTGGTTGCTGGTATTGCTGTTGTACGCAGGTCCTCTTCCAGGGAACCTTGGCGTCTTAAGGATTTTGAGTTGTCTTCTCGTCTCGCGAGAGGGAAGACGGCCGTGGTAGAGCGAGGAGGGGCAGAGGCAACTATGTATATCAAATGAAGGGCAGGATATCCGAACTGGTCGAACGGTTCCAGAAGGTTGAATCACCAAAAGAAACAGGAACCGGGAGGTTATCAAGGGAAAAGAGAAACCACAATCCTGTCGATCATGGGGTACAAACGAGAACGAACGTGGTGAAGGGATTGGGAGGATAATGTATCCGTCGTCGAGAGGGAGAGCAAAGACAGCAAAACCGTTGATAGGCATGGACTGGATGGCATGACCCAGCCAGCACCCACACGACCTGTGTCTCACTTACAACTCGGGAACCACTGACAGGCTACCCTGACCAGGGCCCTCTTGGGACCCCCCCCAAGGAACCTGGCTCCGACTATCGTAGTCCACTTGCACCCAAGCTGGGTCTAGTCGGCGTAGTGGGACCCAGAGGATGAGCGGGTGGGAGAGAAGCACGCTAAGCCACCCACACCACCCAGGGCAGGCAATGCTATTCCTGGCTACCGGAGAGAGTGCGGTCTGCACGTACCCAAGTACCGGTACGTACAGCACATGGATCTCCGTATAGTCGCAGTACCTAGCGACTAGTCGGTCGGACGGTGGTCATCGCGCTCCTGGCCGGGGCGTGGTCGTCACCGTGGTCGTCCATGGTCCGTCCTCCTCGTCTCCTCCCTCGCCGGTGGGTCCTCCATCACGACGACGACGCGGCACCCAAGGGCTGGGTCCCCATGGATGGGCGCGAGTACGTAGAGGATGCGGCAGCAGGTATCCAGCATGTACGGGTGTACTTGGCCTTCATGCCCTTGAGCTCGGGTAGTGTACACAAGCCCGCCGGCTACACGACTCTTTGTGCAGGACGGCCGCGCTGGTGTGGTGTGGCCTGGCGGCAGTCAGGTCTAACAAAAGTTATCCCATTCCACCTCGGGTAGGTCGACCGCGCATCGCAATGCCCACGTTGTGTCTGCTGGTGTCGGTTACGTCGCAATGGGAGGGAGGTGGTGGCCTCCCCCCTTCCCCCCCTCCCCTCCCTCTCTGTCTCTCTTCCCCCCCCCCCCCCCCCATCTCTCCTCCGCCCCTGTCAGCATCGGCCAGTGTGTGTGACGGCATAAAGATATGATAGGCCAGGGAATTTGTGCTGACCATGGCTGCTGCATCTCTGGCCTGGCCCAGGAGTGGAGGGATGCAGGTACGGGAGGCAAATGTGCGCATGGCAGATGATGGGTGAAAGGCCGTATGCCGTGCTGTATGGCTGTCGGCGGCGGCTTGTGCGCACGCAGACCCGTACGGAGCGCACCTGTCATCCGCCTATCATCCCATCCGGACGGCGGCGTCTTGTTTCTAGTCAAGGCAAAAAGTCTGTCTCTGGTCGCGTGATGGCTGCTGCCATTGGACGACCCGCCTCTTCCCTGACTGCCCGAGCGGGAGCCGTGTCTGCTCATTGGAGGGCGATTGGGAGACCCCAAGAGACCCCTCCCGTGTGGCATCCAAAGACTCGCGGGCGCGCGAAACAGTGGTGATCTGTAGCGCCGGCGTCGCAAAAGAAGCTCTGCCTTTGGGGGAGGGCGCCCTCGACTTTGTCCTGGAGGCCAGGGCGGAGCTGGTGAGGCGACCTTGGCCAAGCCCATGATCCAAAGTCCCCTCCGGCAATGTGCACACCTTGCGAGACATTGGAACGCTGTAGAGAGACGAGGGCAAGCAACCCAAAAAAAAAAATTCGTGCATGGGTGGACTATCAGAGGCGGATGCTGACCGAATCACGAAGCCTAACTGCACGCCTCATAGGTTTCTACTTAGGTACAGATTCCGGAGCATATGCCCAGCGAAACATGAATAAGAACTACACGCGACGGGAGGAACGGGAGACGTAGCAGTGCATCATGCACCGAGTTGCCGGTTCTGGAAACAATAAACATCGGCGCCGATAGGCTAATTGGATTGGCCCCAGGGTGCCTGCTGTCTGACGGCTGCATAATTTGGATGAATCTTGACACGATGGGACGGATTGCTATTGTTGGCCCGCTTTGGTTGCACTCGGGTTGCCGAGCGTGAGCACCACATCACGTCTAAGAGCGAACCATGTAAGGAGGAGCGCGCGTGGGTGCAATGCAGGGCGTCAGCATCATCCCAATCCATCGTCACCATCAGCAGCAGCAGCGTCAGCCGGCCGGCCACCCAGCTGGCCCACCACCTTGGGGGGGCTGAAGGGTGTGAGCGTTGCACCTCGTCTTGGCTCGAGGTCGGTGACATTGCGTGGGCTGGATCCCATAGGCAAATCGGGCAGCGTACTGTGCTCGCCGCCATCTCTCGTGAGGCAATAGAAGTGGCCTATCGGCGGTCCAGATAGCCCTGGCGAACGACTGATTGATCCATCGTAGGTGACCTCAGGGCGCCGGGCGGCAACCAACGAGCTGCCTATAAGGGTTGTTCGGAGGCCTACGATCAAGGAGCCAGCTCGGCCTGGTATGTGATATGTGATGTGTGTGCACCTTCAGGGCCGGTGGGGAGCCAGCTGATTGGGAGATGACGGGGTGCACGTCGCATCCCAAGATGCCGTCGTCCGCCACTGACGACAAACTCGGAGGGCCACTTGGCATATCCCATCCCATGCCATGCATGTAGCCGTCTGCTTTCGATCGCCTGGAGTTGCGATGAGCGTGCCGACGACGACGACATGGGTGCTATAGTAGGCGCGCCGTCGTGAGCAGTAGGTCGGCCTGGTTCGTAGGAGCTTTTCAGGCAGACTGCCGTGCCACGCTCTTGCCCATGCCCACGCCCTTGCTCATGCGGTCGGGATGGTCTGCATGGGGTCGGCGTGGTTTCTGCGTAGCAGCGAGCGTGGCGGATGGCCCCAGTCGTCCGGGCGGAATGCCGAGGAAAAGCAACTGGATGTTTTGCTGTCTCGCCCTCCCGTCCCGGATCTCGTTCTCACCCAACGGCCACTGCGCCCAAACCTTAACCATAATGCCGGTGTTGTCGTGTGGCAGTCGGGCAGTTTGACAGCCCGAACCATCCGGAGATCGCTTGCTCGTCCGGGTCAAGGGTGCCATCTAGCAGTGTTTCAAGTCTGGAACTTGCCTTGCCTTATAAACTTCTATAATGACCACCACGGCTTGACAAGCAACTCTGCCGCCTGAATCAGGCAAGCCCTGCGCCCACGGCTGTTCGAGTGCGCGTCTCCTGCGCCGGCACTGGCTGCCGTGTGGGTTGGACCGGCCAAAGAGACAGAGACGTCGTACGCGTGCGCGCGCTGCGAGCGATTCCGCACCTGCGTGGCCGACGTGCTACAGCCTGCTGGCAATACGAAGTCTTGACCCCCGAACAGCTACCTGACCTCGGCCCGCCGGGCTAGCTGGCGACAAAGATAAGCGAGAAACGCCCCCTCGAGCTGAGCCGCCAACGTAGGACACCCAATTTCGGAGCTTCGCCCGCGTGCGACTGACCTTGGGTGCGCCCGAGTCTGCCCGTCTCCATTCAGCCTGCGGCCGCGTGGCCCGCTCGACTCGCAGTGATGCACACACACACACACACGAGACAGCCTCTCGGCGACGACGGCGTCACGAAAGACCCAATCGCCCTCACCCAGGCTTCTCGACCCGCCGCCGATGACATCGCCGTGGGCCAGTCAAAGCGTACAGACGTTGGGGGGGGCTGTTGACATCAACGTCAAACCTCTGAGAGCGCCCTCCCCGCAGTGTGTGCCGTCAGTGCTATTAGATGAAACCCACGCATCAGCGTATTCCAGCAGTACAGATTCATCCACTCAGTGGGCGGCCTGCCGTCATGATCCCGCCTTGCAAGCAACACCGTCGGCCGCCATTCATAATTGCATCGCCAAGCTAGTCCACATGTTTCGTATGGATATGCTACCACGGCGCATTACGTACTAGCAACGCATGTACCTTATGCAGCGTTATCCAACCCGGCGCGGTCGCATCGTCGTCCTACTCTATGCCTGGTGCCCTGATCCCAGGCCTGGAGGATCCGTGGGTGGTCTAGGTACCAGTACCGGCCGCGGTACTTCTGCCTCTCCTCCACCTAAGCCCAAGCTTAGGATGAGCCAGGTACGGTACTCACTCGCGCTGACGTCCCGGGCCCCCGCCCAGAACCGACTGACTCTCTTGACACATTTGGCGAATGATCGGCCGGGTTTCCTTCCATGCAAGCTCTTCGTCGGATTCCACGCCTCTGGCTCTTGTCCCTCTGCGTCCCTTGCAGAGGGCCCTGCAAGGTACTTGCAGTAGCGACCACGGTCTGGGTGGCCTGGCCAACGAAATTTCTGCCGTCGGGACGCGGACTGGGTACGATACGTACGACTGTGTACATACAATACCCAGGGCGCAATTCAATTTCTCGTCCGCCGGGTGCACTGCCCGGCCTGCTAGTAGTTACCGATAGCAAGCTCTGCAGATCCATCGCATCCGGTCGACAGGCAGACGGGTTCTCCAGATCCATCGACTGCGCTCGCGGCCATTGTGGGGAGTCCCTAGGATGCTCCCTTCTCGTTCACGCGGCGGCGGCAGCAACAGTAAGGCAACAGTAGCAGCAGCAGGAAACATGTGAATCAGGCAACGGACGTGCTGGCGGCCGGGTGGCCGACGCTTTGGTAGCGCAGGATCGTCACATCGCTTCCGCTTCCGCTCCAGCGTCAGCACCCAGACAGGCCTGGCCGGAACAGCCATGATCCCAGCAGTCCCCGTCTGGAGCTGTTCGTTGCCGGTTCGCTCCCCGTCCGCCGACGGTGTGTGTACCTGTCTGTCTGCTACACAGTAAAACACTTGGATGCCAGGTACAGCTTATCCACGCTCCACCCGTCCTGGCATACCCACTGTGGCCCGAATCACGGGGAGGCCCGGTTGAGATTCCGCCGTCCGCGGTACGTACCTTGCACGCTCTGCATCATTCGTCCCACGCACCAAGGGAGCCGGGCAGATGGTCTGCAGCACTGCCAGCCTGGGGCGTTGGAGTCATGTTGTTGGGCGGCCAAGGGACCATTGGCCCTGGTTGCGTGGGTGGTGATCTTTGGTTTAGTCGCAAATAGCGTCGACTGGGTGATGGGTCGAAGGACAGTCGACAATCGTTCGAGCCCTTCCGGCATATGGAACTGCCGTTCACCTGGTCCGAGGAAAGGTACACCCCCACCGGGGTTCACGCTCGACATCTCGAGTACGGCGCACCCCAAATTGCCAACCAAACTATTCATACCTTCATCGAAGGCGAGGTCCGCCTGTACGGCCTGGCTTGAGCCAACCCCAGGCACGACCACGACCACGGCCACGGCAGCACGAACCCTCCTGCTCGAGGCAGCACAGACGGGCAGGTCGGTGCGCACCGGAAGCCGAGCGCCTGTCATCTACTCTACCGCCCTTCCATGGCGGTGGGATGCGTCTCCGCTGCCAGGGAGGAACAGAGGGTAGCCCGTGCCGTGGAGTTCCATTCGAGATCGGATCCGCGACGACAGCTCATTACTATCGTTACGGCCCGCCCGAGGTTGGAAAGCGAGGGGGGGGGGGGGGGGGGGGGGGGGGGGGGGGGGAAGCAAAGAGACCCGTCGGCGACCCGTCCACCAGCGGCAACCTGCACAGTAGGCGATGACGAGCCTCAGGCACACCCCAGATTCACGAACGGTGAAGGGGTTATCCATGTCTTTACCAGAACCTGGCATCGAAACGAGGCCTTGGCGGATGGATCCAACCTCCCGGGGAGATATCCAGGACGGGGCCAGCGTCGTGAGTCTTTTAATGAGCCCGCCTGCCATTGGCAGCAGCCACCCTTGGGCCTTGGGTCTTGACAGCTGTTGCAGGGCCTCCACCGGCGGGATTCGATAGTGTTACACGCATACAACCAACGACACAGCTTCTGGAAGATCTCTGCGGCAGATGCTGGGCCAATCACGGACAACACCGGCGTATGGGCATCTGGAGCCAGCCAGGCCCCCCGGAAGGGCCCCAAGGCCCCAGGGACCCCGGAGGGTGGTGGTGTGGTGGGCTTGTTGGCACCTGCTGTTACAGTCGCGACCGGGGGTGTGCCGCGGGCCTAGTCGGGCCCATACCTGCTGCGTAAATCCAATATGGAAGCTATATCTCGGTTATACTATTAGCTACGAGTGTGGCGAGCAGACCCGCGCGCGGGTAGCTGCAACGAGTTACATGGCTACGAAGCCGCGAAGTACAGCTACCGAGTGTGCGAGTACGGGGGCCGTGGGCATGAGCCAGCCATGTCATGGTGCATACTGCATAGACGTGGGCGGCCTGGGGAAACAAGACAACGTGGTCGGCCTGGCGACTATACCGCTAAGTCCAGTAGCTGCGGCTGCTCACCAATCCATCCCCAGGCTCCGCGGGCCTACGGGCACCCGGCCCCATCGGAACGTCGAGCGCGTCGCGCCGTCGCACGGCGGCAGGGCGGGAAGACACCCAAACAGCATGACACGGCGGCGCCTTGCTGCCCGTGATACGCAGTGTGCACCACCGCCCGCTCGCGAGGTCGTATTCCGCCAAGAGATGGGCCGTGGTCGGAACGCACACACACACACCACGGACCCTCGAGCGTTGGATGGCCAGTACGGCCGGCCGGGGGGTGGGGGGGGGGTTGTCCAGGGTGCCAGGCTTGCGAGGTGGACAAGTCCGAACCGATGGGGCCATTGGGGGCTGGACGGAGTCGGCCTCGTGGTTGACCAACCGCGGAACATCCAAGAAGCCGGCCGGGGGAAGGGCCTCTGAAACCTTCTAGAAGCCCGTTTTCAATCTCCCGGGCCTCCACCGAACGAAGGGCCATCGGACGAGACTGCCGCTTTGGCTCCTAGGCTGACGGCCCCTCTGGAGTCGGATCCCTGCGCTGCCAATGTGTGGTAATGCCTCTTGCGGTCAAGATGCCGGGTCGATCGACGGCATTGGACCCCCAAAGCTCGCAAGCGCGCGGCCCTGCGGATGGGCCCCTTCTAGCGAGCTTCTTTTCGATCTCCCTGGGCGGCCCTCTACTGTGGTCCTCGGTCGCTCGCAGGGCCCTGGCGGCCGCGGAAGGGAACCACCCTGTAGATTCGTTCGAGAAGCGCAACCTTCCTGTTCGAGGGGTCCAGGAACACGTGGGCGCCTGAGCGGATGGGGGGCCTGTCAAACCTGCGTCTGCACCGTTGGCGTATGGCGAGCCACGATGCTCTCCGACCTCCGCCCGTCCCTCTCTGGCGCATGGAGCGTCGCGGGCTTGGATGCGGTCAGGGCTCACCGTAAACAATTACCGCTGGCGGTCGGCATACCGCTCCAGCCGTTGCTGCTGTCGCCCCCGCATCCGTACAGCGCTGGCGCTGGTCAGCCACCGCGGAGCGCGGAGCGGAATCCTGAACCACAGGATGCACCCCAGCCGCTCAGCAACCACGTCCGGCGGTGCCTTGCGCATCTGGCTGCTCACGGCTCCGCTGACGGTCTGCCCGGCGCGCCGTGCCCGCGTGGCAACTGGCTACCGACAATACTTCTGCGGTGGCTATGTATTCCTACCTGCCGTACCTGACCTGCGCGTCCCCGGCGGCCGACGGGACGCACTGGGTGACGGACCGCTATAGCCGATCGTCATAATACGTCAGGATGGCCATCTGTCCTGCCTCTGCTCGGGCCTGCCGTGATCTCATTAACCCACGTTAACCTCGCCCTACGGCGCTGGGCCATCGTAATGGGCTCGATCGGTGCCCGCTTCGGTGCCGTCATCTCGCGCCCCCGGGCTCGGTTCGTTTGGCATCGACTATAGAATCAGGGTCTATCGACGTAGGGACCCTCGACGTAGGGGATCCTCGACCGCCACCGCACCCAGACAGCTCAGGCCCAGGCCCGGACACAACAGACCCGACCCGGGTCCAGAGGCCGCCCCCCCCCCCACCGCAGGCAGGAACAGCGGTCACAACAGTGTCCGCCAATGTCATCAGGGCCATTCGCATCTCTTGCATTGGGAATCCCCCAAGGCTCCCCTCCCCAATCCATCGTGATGCATGCATACGTGACGTAACTGGGAAGGCCACAAGAGGCCTGCGTGCCTCGGCATCCAACACCGACTGCAACTACGTAAGCGTTGAGCATTGCACACACGGGGGCATCCTGGCCAAAAGGTGCCAGATCCAGCTAACAGCTGTCTGAACGACCTGCGTTGGCCCCAAGGTTGTTCCTTGCTGGCTACTGCCAATGGGGACAAATGATTGGTCGGTGCCTGGCCGCTCGGAACTTCCCACCAACCACTACGACACCACAACACAGCTGTGTGAACGAGCGAGCGCTCCCCCCCTCGAAACCGAGCCCGCGGCCCACCATCGCATGAACGTGTTTCCTTGTCTGGGCGGGCGGCCCGCCGCCGCGCGCGCGCAAGACATGGAATCCCCCGGCGCGCCTACTTTGCCTGCTCACAATGCATCGTGCTGGGTGGCGTCAGCGCGGTTCCTTCGCACGGCACTCCAGCGCCTTGAATCGCCGGGTTGGTATCCGCTCATGTCCCTCATATCTGCTTATTCGAACAATAGCCGATTTCAGCAGGTGCTCGAGTAATGGTCGGCCGATCTATAGGCTCCGGTACTACGACTATAGACTGAAGTAGCCCACCTAGCTTTTCCCACCCAAGGTACGCTTGCTTACCTCTTCTCAAGAGCTATGTGCCCCAGTTGCTTACCTAGCATGTTGATAGATGGAGGGACGTAAATACAGCGGGCGGCCCTACATCCTATTCAAGTACCTAATCGCTAGCAAATGACGCCGTCGCCATGGGTAGGCCTGGTTGGAGCAGTTGGGCTTACTACCTAGATAGGTAGCCCGGTCCAAGGCGGCGTGCTCTTGTGTTTCAGCATGGCCCTCTCGTGGTCGATCCCGGGGGGGGGGGGGGGGGGGAGGTTCATCGGGTCGCCGTCGCGATCGCGTCTCGTTCTACCTGGGGTTCTGGATGCGCAGGCGCTGCAGTAGTAGCCCACGCCTGCGCTGTCATGCGACCCTGTCTAATCCATACCGCCCCAGGTCCAATGCTTCCGCTGCATCTTGTGCATCTATACCGCCTCGCTGGTGCAGCATCGCGTGGGGTCGTCGTTCGTCGCCAAGGACGAACCTCGTACGTGCCGTTGCAGCCAATAGGTTGCATGGTAGGCCAGCGCCGTGTTTCAGTCACTTCACCGTTTCCAACGCGACCGCTTCCGCATGAACCACGAGTGCAGCCTCGCTCCAGTCTTCACATAGATACATATGCACCCTACGCATTACGGGGCACCACGACAGCCTTCCCTCCAGTTGGAGGCCGAAACGTTGAGTGGGCTCAGCCCCTCTCCCGGCCTCCCAACTGTCTCCGGGTGGATGATCCGGGACCAGCTCGACTCCGCAATGCACGCGAGCCCAGTGTGACGATGGATAGCTGGGAACTCACCGACCAGAGTGCATGCATAATACCAGCCATAGCATTTCTGCCGCCTTTTCCTCTCCGTCAACGGCCACGAAACATGCCCCCGTCGCGCGACCTTGACGGCCAACGCGCGCTGTTAGGTCAGGCCGCACCGCCGCTGTCGGACCGTGGGTCGCACGCACGCACACCCACACACCCAAACCCAAACCCACACACACACACACACACATACCAATACGGAGGAGCCCTTTTAGTACCCGTTCTAACGCAACGCTGGGGGCCTGGCCGCGAGGGCTTTGGTTCCGGCCCGGTACGCAAGCAATATGGCACGCAGAAAAGCCGCCGGACGGAGCAGGTAGCGAATACGAACTGTTGCCACCGTCGAGTCGGGGTGTTGGACAGTAATTCCGCCAGTTGTGTGTGTTTGTGTCGCCGTTGTTTGCCTGATCCAAACCCTCGGGCCCCCCTCTAGCCGTCTGGTCCGCGCCAGTGGGAAAATTTCGGCTAGCATGCAGCCAACGACTGGAAGCCCATGCCGCCTCGTTTCGCCCGTCACCAAGTTGGACCTGCTGTCGCCTACGAAGAACCGACCGGCTGCGGGGTGCAGATGCCCAAGTGCAGACCTATACCCATACGTGCCCAAGTGCTCAAGTAAATGGGTACATAAGTGCCTACCAATTTTGTATGCGCTAGGTTGGTGTGTAGGTAGTACGTACTATCCATATGCGCTCCTCGTCGCTTCGTCACTTCGTCGCCCAGCGCCTCGCCCGGGACCCGGCTCGACGCTCGGTGCACGGCGCATCGGGCAGCGGGAAAGATGGACATCTGTGTCAGAACTTACTCAGGCTGTCGTCGTCGTCGTCGTCCTAAGCGATATGGTACCTGCGTATCACGCCTCGCGGGCTAGAGGCAAGCCGGCAGTGGCGAGCCGGCAGCCAGACAGAGTGTTGGCACTAAACAGGGCCTACTAATAAGGGCCTACTGTACACCGTCGACCATCGTTCCGCCGGGCGGCGAGGACGGACGAACAGCCGGGCGGCGCTGTATGGCTGGCCGGCTGGCTGGCTGGCTGGCGACTGGACACAGCATGTGTGGAGTGCAGGGCCGGCCCAATGCAGGGCGGTGGTGCCTGGGCTTCTCCTACTTGTGCTGCTGGCCGGGCGACCACGGGCGACAGGCGGTATGCCCTCTCTATCGACTTATCAGACGACACAAGCCGCGATGGGCCCCCCTCGCTACTAACGACCCTCGGTCGCCCCTCCGGCGCTTCCAGGACCTGCGACGCGAGGCCGCCGTCGCAGATGCCACCGACGTGTCCGTGCGGGCAGCCAGGGCCGAAGAGTGCGCCGGGCGCCAACATGGCAGCATGGGCGTTGACGCGCGCACTGCCACACCGCCGCGATGGCTTCCGCTTTTTGGGCGGGGGGCGTGGTTGGGTGCTATGCGACCGCCGCCCGGGCCACCGCGTATGTTGCTTGCATTGGCCGTAGTTATGCACGAGGAGGCCATGGGGCTCGGTGCTATTGACAGCCCCCGCTCCCGCTACAGTCCTTCGCGACGAGTCGGGACACGCGACCGCCCGGCGATGGAGTCGCGAGGCCCACTCGGACGTCCGGCTGCCCCTGCCGGATGGCCCCAGCACCACGCCAGGACGGCAGTACAGACGCAGGACGAAGGCGCCCTCGTCGACCGCTACTTAGTTGGGCGCGTGCCGGGGGGCGTGGGATGCAGTACCGAGAGCCCACGCGTGCGCACGCAGGTGCTACCGCTGCCGATCGCGAGGTCCATCGTGCCCGACGACGGCTATACCCAGTCAATAGCGTCGGCGGGAGCACGATGATCGATAGTGGGAGGGAGCACGGTGAGCCCGTCGCTCGCGACGTCGTGTCTTCGTGCCTCGGCCACCTCGCCGTCGCCACCCAAGGGTCCCCTATCGGTTGGCCAGCCTGCCATCCGCGTAGGGTACAGCGGGACCGTGGGCGTGGACGTCTGCCGAGGCCCGTTCTTCTGATGCAGCGCCAACAAGCTGGTAGCCCACCACCACCACCACCTGCCGCTCGCTGGCCGGCAGCTCGTGGTTCCGTCCCTATGGGCACCCCAGCACTGCCCGCTGACGGCCTGGGGTGCGGCTCGGCCTCGAGACATCGCCAGGGAAGAAGGCCTGGTCGCGGACCTGCCAAAGACAGGCTGGAGCAACCTTGACCTAGAGTAATCAGCCCCCGAGCAGAAGGGACGCCCGCAGCCCGTACGGCGTGCGGCGCCTTGGCCAGCCTGTCAGCGCCTTTGATCCGGACGCGCTGCGCCGTGGAGGCCTGGATGGGCGTCGAGCCGGCGAATGAGACCTGACCGTGTCTCTCCATCCCCCTCCGTGGCGAGTGGCGTCACCTACGAGTGCGTGGCCGCTGATCTATCGCCTCGCGTGTAACGCCATGGGAGAAGACGGACCGTCGCGCGGTCGTTTCAGCAGACAGATCACATTTCAGACGAGTCGGCGCTATTGCTGTTATACAGACCTCCTCATAGCCCGCCACTACAGGGCAAGACTCCGGGCAGGCCGAGCCCCCGGGGCACTCGCTGTGCGGCCACGGCACGAGGCAGCGTAGCAGTATGGAACGTTAGCCGCACCTGGGCTGCGGCAAAAGAAAAGAAGACCGGATACCATTCCGGCGGGGGATTCGCTGTCGACCTGCAGGCGCGAATCTGACATGTCGTGGCGTGTGGAAGAGTAATGCGCATTTGGTCGTTTCAAACCAGCAGGCGAACTGCGGCCAGGAGCCCTCTGCAGCAGTCATCACATACGACGGGACGCAGGTTATAACGCCAGATGATGCATCTCATCCGACGTGCCCCCATTTGTCTCAATGTCGGTCTTTGCTTCTTCGGCAGCTGCATCGCGGTGTCGCCCAGTTCTTTTACCCACATACGAACGCGCTGGTCACCGAAAGCGTAAGATCCATTCAAGTCAAGCGACCAGGCATGTCTGGGTTATCACATTGGACTTCGGCGTGCCAACGCCGGCAGTCCCGGAATTCATGTGGCCGGCGGCCGGTCTGGTTTCCATGTGCTGACCGCCGGCGCGCGAACCGCTAGGCTTCGCCGTCGTCAATACGGTCTGGGTCTGGGTCGTTATGGCGCAAGATAGAGGAGCAAAGGACGTGCCAGCCCGATCGGCCGTCGCAAAAGACATATGCCTCAGTTGTTGTAGTGATGTGTTTTCCGGCAGCGACGAACCTGGGTCCCCCGCCATCGAGACCAGTTCAGTCGTTTGAAAGGAGCATAGGGCGCAGACAGTGACCGTGAACACGTTAAGCCACGCCCGATATGGTGGCAAGGCAGCCATGCACGATAAGGCCTACCCTGCCCCTGCGCGGACAAATTCACGAGGTGGACGGCATTTGCTGATTCAGGGGCTCATGGGGGAGCAAGGAGGCCCGGCCAGAAGAAAACGTATAACACTCAGACACGAATATAGACGAAATCGAGTTAGGGTGGTATCGACAAATCATGTTATTCTATTGGGGCAGTATATTCCCGTTAAACGGGTCTTATAAACAAGAGACGTTTCGCCTCCTTAACCAGCTTGAAACCGGCGTAAATAATGAGTGTAGAATGCCACTCATCCACTTGTCAAGTCAAAGAGACAGCCAGTTGACCCCGACATTCTTAATCACGAGAAGCCAAACCAAAGAGCTCTCAGGCAGTTTCAACCACGATTCGACGCGGTCACTCCTCAGGGCTAATGCGGCCAACAATCCATCTACATACTCGATCGGAGCTTTTACGAAAGGAGGGGGGGGGGGAGCCTTCAGCCTCGTTGGAAGTTCTAAAAGGCCCGAATAGACATATATACTCGCAACTCGAAACATCGGATACCATGGACACTGACAGGCCACACACGCAGCTTTGACACGCAGCCAGACCGTCGAAGATGAACATATCTACTCTTAGGATTTAGGAAGGACAAGGTTTGAAGACCCCCCTCACAGCGGTGCCTGTAGATCCTTGAGTCTAGTGTGGACATCGTTCGCCACATGACCCCTAATGCCTTCAATATCTTACGACCTGAGGTTGAGTGACCACTCCCTCTATCTCCGAGAGTACATGTGCGTGCCAATCAAAGACTCTGTGTCACTGTTGGCTGCGTTCATAGATCTGGGGTTTACCGGTACCAGTTGATCATTCTTGAGACCAAGTACATTACCAGCAGCCATGGACATGTCCAAATAAGTGAACCGATCCCACCCGCGGCTCTCGTATGTCTAGCACCCATAATAGGTTCTGGAACTCCCAAGGCTGCAGTGTATAGCAATTGAATGTTGAAGGATCTGCTGGGATCCTATGGATACCAACTACTTTCATGTAGATACACGGCCATCTCCCGCCGCAAAGCCAATGGCAGGCCACCCTGCCTGGCTTCATACCAGGGTGAACAAAAGCGAACCGGTTAGTAATCCTACGGTTGCCACTTGAGCTACCGTCCTGAAACCTGACGCAAATGCAGCCATTCACCCGAGTGAAGCCTTATACACCTTAAGTTACCAGCCCGCAACGGACCGAGGGCTGCCAGTATAGGATAAACGAATGCCAAACTCGCATCCCTCTGAAGAGCGTTATTCTTTCTTCGCGTTTTATCCACCGAGAACGCACGAGATTGCCAGACGTGTGTCAACTGTCGGGGCTGCCCACACAGTCGTCCTCACCTGATCTTATATCGCTGGTGGTATCACTTAAGACCTGGTAAGCCGGTACTTATCAACAGAAGAATATTTCCAAGACTGGACCAGAAATATCTGAGAACGGCACATGCCTTCTACTCCACAAGATACAAGGAACCCAGAAATGATGAAGGGGGGGGGGAACATTGTGTGCGGTGGGATGCAGCCCATTCTCCCGTTTTTGCAAGACATTCATATACTTTCTCGCTTTTCCGAGTAGGCAGGAACCAATTGCCAGGGGTCGATTGCCTTCCCCACGGCAACAACTCTGTAAAGAGGCATGGGTAGGGAGTGGTGTCCGTAGAGTCTGACCCTAGAAGTGTCCTATTCCCCACGGCATCCCGAGACCTCACTGCGCCTATAGAAGTAAAACGGTACTAATGTTTCTGTTCGGTGCTGCCATGAACTGCTGAGTATACCCGTATCGTCCTGGCCCATACAAACAGTGTATGAAGGATGAAGATTATGGAGGCCGCACGGCCGTTCGCAAGATTGGTGGCCGGTTTCCAGACAAAACAGGCGATCTTCGCCGACCTGAAGTGGCGACAGAGGTTGTCCACACAGGCAAGCGAAACATCCGTTCGCACTTTATCTGAATGATTTCTCATCCTCGAGGAGGAGTCGATGCTGGTTTCTGGTGCGAATGATTAACGATACATGTTGCATGGTTGGCAGGCAAGCCTGGTGTATGCAGGTGCTCTCCCCTCACGCATCGCGCGGCACGGAATGAAGTCGACTACAGGCAGTGACCATACCACGTCGGCTTGTTATCACTTCAATCGTGTGACGGCATAATGTGTACGAAAGAACTGATGGGATAGATGGTGTTTCGGCGCATCCTCTCAGGCGAGTTATTGAAGGTCCCCGCACGTGGACGCGTGCGCGTGCGTTCTATGGTCCTACCTCACCTCTTAGCGACTCGGGAGTTTATTGGAGCTGCCGATGGCATCCTCGGCGAAACCCAAACATTACGAATAGGGCCACCTCCCCCAGTCGGTAATACATCGAGGCCAAGGGCCGTGTGCATTTCTCGGCCATATAGGTAAGTATGGCGTGATCTGGCTCCCGCCCCCCGGCGCGTGCTAAGCCCGATGCGCGCCGCCCAGATATATTCAAGGGCGCCCCCCCCTCGAGACCGCAGCCATGGCCGACGACGCCTCCACCCAGGCGGCGCCGACATCGATCCTGCGCAAGACGTCGTCGTCGTCACGCCCGCGAGAGCCCGGCGGGTCAGCAAGCTCTGCCTCGCTCCCGCGGCGGCAGTCGACACAGGAACGGCTGAACGAGATCATCGAGGTTCGTCCCACCAACCAAGGCCCCATCTTCACCTGCAAACCTTGTGTCTTCGTGGCGCGCACCGCGGCGAGGAAGCAGAAAGGGCGGGGGCGCGTTCGCCGCCGAACCCAACGCCCGCGTCTTCCTCCCTCGCCCAAGGTGCCGTTCGCTCCGGTCCCGGCTGACCGATGCATTTTGCCCTGACCGTGGCTCAGACTGGCCAGGAGCGCGCAGACGGCATGTCGCGGGCTCGCTCTGCACAGCCGGCTACGGCTACGAGTGAAGACAGTGCCGACGAAACAACGCGCATCTTTGGCAAGCGACGGAACCGCGGCCCAAACTACCAGGCCACCCAGGCGAGCGCCAGCCTGACGGCACCGCCTCCGGACGGGCAGGCCGAAGAGGAGAGATCGTCATGGTGGAAAGAGAACTGGAGCAGCTTATGGTCTATCGAGCTTGAGAACAAAGGCAGTGTTGCTCGCGACCACCTCGCCATCGGTCTGTGCCCCCGCCCGCGCGCTGTCTGTTCCCGCGAACTTGGCCTATTGACGATATCCGCAGAGCGGACCTTTCTGGCGTGGCTGCGGACGTCACTCGCCTTTGCCTCCATCGGAATCGCCGTCACGCAGCTCTTTCGGCTGAACACGTCGTTGACCGATGGCGCCGATGACCCAGCGCTGCAGACGATTCGGAACCTAGGGCAGCCCCTCGGCTCGACGTTTCTTGGCATTTCCATTCTAGTGCTGCTACTTGGATACCTGCGCTTTTTCCAGAGCCAGAAGTACGTCATCTCGGGCAAATTCCCAGCAGCGCGGCTCACCATCGTGCTTGTGAGCTTGATCGCGTGCGCCCTGATGGTGATCTGTTTGGTGGTCGTGGTCGTGGTCCACCCCCAGAAGCCGGCCTCGCGGGCGGAATTGTAGGCTGGGTGCGTGCCCGCCGAGGGTGCTGCGGCTTCAAAAGCAGGTGACATTACAATGTATGCACTGCGAACCGAAAACAAAATGGCGTGCCACGTTGAGCACCAGGGGATTCTCAGGTGCATCTGGCCGAGTGCAGGCTGGGCGCATCCGAACGGTGATCTCATCGCTCCATTCGGGGCCGCGCATCAGCCTCGGGGCTGCAGCGCCAGAAGCCTCGAGGAATTGGAGCGGGTGGTCGCCTCTTTTTCCAATCCACCAATCAACAACCTCTTTGCATAGGTACATAGAAGGAACAAACGCGTCGCCGATAGCTCGCATGCCTGCCCTGGGACCCTGAACAAACACCAATATCTGACCTCTACCTCGTGTGCAGAAACGCACTGCGACGGCCCTGACTGCTTAACAGCCAAGGAAGTACACCACCAGTAGGTACGTTCCATAGGTATGGACGCCAGGGTCTGCCGCCCAAGTACCTACTAACCTAGGCTGGAGGTAGTGGACATCCACTTCCTCACCTGGACAGTCGTTGCTTGTCAGCATCACTCCTGGCAAGGTCCAGCCAGTGGCTTTGCATAGCCGGCCCAGTATGGCGGCCAAGCAGCCCGTTGATGTCCCGGCCTTTGCTGGCACCCAGCTGGCACTCCTCGACGCCGAACTGCAGGCCGAGCTGCAGGAGAACGGCAGCCTCGTCTCAAGCACGAGCCCGACGGCCTTGCAGCGTGCCGGCCTCGCCATCACCAACCTCGTCGTCTCGGCCCAGCGTACGGGCCTCGGCGGCAAGACCGTGCTCGAGCTGAGCCCGGACAGTGCCACGGCAAACAGCAGCGGGGAACTGCCGGAGCACGGCATCAGAACTGGCGACATTGTCTTGGTGTCAGAGCAGCCCGCAGGGAGTGCCAAGAAGCGTGAGATCAAAGACCTCGAGAAGAAAGGCGCGCGGGGGGTCGTCATCAAAACCAAGCGAGACACCGTCGCTATGGCCATCGACGAGGACAAGGAGGAGGTGTCCTTCCCAGGCCGCGTCTGGCTCGTCAAGCTGGCCGATGACGTGACCTACCGACGGATGAACCAGACCATGGCGCGGCTGCACAAGATGAGCGAAGCCGAGTATTCTGGCTTTACACGCGTGCTCTTCGGCCTGACCTCGCCTTCGCTGGTGCCGGCGGATCTGAGCGCCGACCCCGAATACGGAAAGATCAAATGGATCGACCCCTCGCTCAATGAATCACGTAAGCGAAGGCAAGCTCTCGTCTTGTTGATTGATCGTGATGGCTGATGGTAACCGGGTGTGCTTGCAGAGAAGGATGCTATCCGGTTTGCGCTGGCTTCCAAGGAGATCGCCTTGATACATGGGCCGCCCGGTGTGAGTGCATGGTCATCCGGGCGCCGTGCCTATAGTGCCGCTGACCGTGCCTGCTAAACCTACGTACAGACTGGCAAGACACATACCCTGATAGAGCTGATCCTCCAACTGGTCCAGCAGAACCAACGCATCTTGGTCTGCGGACCGTCGAACATATCGGTGGATAATATTGTCGAACGCCTCTCGCCTCACAAGATTCCCATCCTCCGTCTCGGGCATCCCGCCCGGCTGCTTCCGTCGGTGCTGAACCATTCGTTAGATGTGCTGACCAGCACCTCGGAAGCCGGTCTCATTGTCAAAGACGTCCGGGCAGAGATGGATGCTAAGCAGGCTTCTATCAAGAAGACGAGGAACGGGAGAGAGCGGAGGGCCATCTACGCCGATCTCAAGGAGCTTCGGAAGGAGTACCGGGTGAGAGAAAGACAGTGCGTCGACAACCTGGTTGCCGGCAGCAAAGTCGTCCTGGCTACGCTTCACGGAGCAGGTGGCTACCAGTTGAAGAACGAGACATTTGATGTGGTCATCATCGACGAGGCCAGCCAGGCCCTCGAGGCGCAGTGTTGGGTGCCGCTGCTCGCGGCGAAAAAAGCCGTGTGTGCTGGAGATCACCTCCAACTGCCCCCTACCATCAAGTCTTCCAACTCCAAGGTCAAGCCCAAGGCCAAAGAGGGCGAGAACATAATCAAGGGGATGAGCCTTGAAACGACCCTCTTTGATAGGCTTCTCGCGCTCCATGGTCAATCCCTCAAGCGGATGCTAACGACACAGTATCGCATGCACGAGAACATCATGAGGTTCCCCTCGGACGAGCTATACGACGGAGAACTGATAGCTGCCGAGGGGGTGAAAACACGCTTGCTCAAGGAACTGCCCGGAGTGGAAGACACAGAAGATACGAGCGAGCCTGTCATCTTCATTGACACCCAAGGCGGCGACTACCCGGAAAAGAGCGAGGATGACGACACGGGCAAGAAATCGAGCGTGAGGTCGCTGCTTGGCGACAGCAGAAGCAACGAGATGGAGGCTCTGCTCGTGAAACAACACGTGGACAAACTTGTGGCAGCCGGTGTCAAGTCCGAGGATATCGCTGTTGTCACCCCCTACAATGCGCAGGTGAGCGTCATCCCCGGACGCCGCTGACGGAACGGACGTCGTCGGATGCTAATGCCAGCCGCAAGCTCGCCCTCCTCGCACCCCTGAAGGAGGCCTTCCCCGGCATCGAGCTCGGCAGTGTTGATGGGTTCCAGGGGCGCGAGAAAGAGGCTGTGATCGTCTCGCTGGTGCGCAGTAACGACGACGGCGAGGTCGGGTTCCTAGGCGAGAAACGCCGGCTGAACGGTACGTTGACTGGGGCTTGGGGTGCCGGACGAAACCCCTTTCTGCGTGGGATGCATCAGGTTGACACGAACCGACAGTTGCCATGACACGGCCCAAGCGCGCTCTAACGGTGATAGGTGACTCGGAAACGGTGAAAAAGTGAGTTGTCATTCCCCGCCCGCCCATCTCTCGGCGCTGCTATTCCCAGCGGCCGCTCTCGGATGCCCATCATGATCCTCCAGACACCATATGACCTGTTGGTAGCGTGCTTCTAACCATGGCGGTCGGGAAATGGCAGGGGCAGCACATTCCTCAAGAACTGGGTAGAGTGGCTGGAGGAGAATGCGGACTTGCGCTACCCGGACCCGGCCTCGCTGGGTGCGTGAAGCTGCGCCGGGGCCCGGCGGTGATGCGCCCCAAGGCCAGCAGCCTACGGACCACCATCCGACCGTAGGTGCATGCATGGCATTGCTTGGGGCCTGCGCTGGCTGGGCACGCAGGTAGGCACATAAGCAGCACCTTAGCTAGTGCGAAGGCTGGGGCGGCCTGTTCGACGGACGAAGATGGTGGTGGGAAATGGTTCATCCCAACTTCAATGGCTGCTGCGCCTGGCCCCCGCCAGCCAGCCAGCCAATGGGCCTGCAGCAAGGGCTGCATCGTTGAGCAATAAACCGGAGGCACGCTTGCCCATGCCTCGCCGCCTCTCCCAACCCATCACGTCCTCGCTCTGAATGGACCAGCACAACCGCGTTAGCTATGCGGGCTTTGTCTAGAGTCGCAGCCACGCAGCCTATGGCTCGCGGTCACGATGCCAAGACGGTGAGCAGCATCCCCCCGGGGGGCCCAAGGCGCAGTCGGTTTGCCGGTGAAATATCCCGATTCGACACGGATGCCAGGACCCCGCAGGCGGACACGGCATTACCAGACGAATGACGATGTTGAGGGACCCTTGTTGTTTCAGGTTGTTCGCTGGCGGGGGCGCGGCTGCAGACCTTGGCCAGCTAGTGGCCGTTTGGACCTCCCATCGCAATAACCTCGCTTCAGCACCTCGCCCCTGGCCCCCTGCCCCCTGCCAGCCCCCCCTCCAAGGCGGGGCAACCCTTCGCACCCACTGAGCTGGGACGACAATCTTGCCCGCAACGACCTGGCCGCAAGCAGGCTCTCTGGCAGCTCTGGCACCGTTCCGGGGCCGAGCTGGAGGCCGGGCAGAGGGACTGGCCCTGTCCTTTTCCTGGTCTCTCTTGCGAGAGGGGCAGACGGACGAGCGACCGCTCTTTTAGTTGGCTCAACCTGGCCAGGGGAGCACACCAATACCAGGGAGCTTGGAAGGCAGACGGGGTTGACTGGCTGACTGGCCGCCCCTTGCCGCGCTTGGTTATGAATCTGCGCAGTAGGAGATGCAGGTGCAGGTGTCCATCTCATGCATGCGTCGCCTCGGCCCCTATCAAGAACAAGACGCCGAGAGCAGGACAAGCACCGGATGGCCAGCCGGCCGCACAGGTAGAAGCGCGCATGCGCGCACACAGACGCCCACACGCTCTCTCAGGTTAGACGCACCACTCGGTAGCCACGCAGGAATGGGGCACATAGCCGGCGGCTGCTCACCTATCATGAAAGACACCGGCCTGGTCTGCTCTCCTCATCGTCCAGTCGGAAGTGGGAGCCAAACAAAGCCCATGGGCTCACTGCAACGTAAAACAAACCCCAATCCGGGCTGACACCACCGGTGGCGGGAGATCTTAACGAAAGCCCTGGGCCTTATTGGAGGCAGGTCAAACTCGTCCTGCCACCCGGGCGCTCTAGCAGTGCCTGGCTAGCCGGGCAGTTCCAGAGCGGAGAAGCCACGCAAGGGTCAATGGCTGGCACCGGACATTTGCTACCTTGGCTACCTAGTCAGTCAGTGCGCCGCCACCGCCTCATGCGAAACCAGATGAGATGTCTTTCAAGGCGAGGGCAACGTTATTTACCGTACGTGTGTTACGTCTTCGTGCTCTGCTACGCCGTGCGGGTAACCACCGGTCGTTGCTTGTCGGAGCCGCATGGCAGGAGGTAGGTTTCTTTTGGGGGGGGGTCTTTGTTTTGCCCCCCTCCCCCCCGGGCCGCGGGGGCTGACAAAAACCGGATGCGTTGGTGCCGGAGCCGGGCCTGCTGCAGCGCGTGCCGTTTGAAGTGCAGATGGAGAAAGAATGGAGATCAGCGGCTTTGCACCAAAAGCAGGCCTGCTTTTGTTTGAGAGCCACCGCATTCCTACGACTATTTCCATGGACCGATGATGGTGTACATATACCGGCACCGATAGAACGGTGCCGACATGAAAGCTCCCGGTAAAGTACAAACCAGGGCGCACGGAGTTTGGGAATCTCGCAACCGCTAACGTTGGTTAGTTCGTGGTGCAGAGGCTGGCAGGGGTATCCCATTCGTGTTACCGCTCTCCGGCCTCAGCTTCGAAGCGGGCAAAGCCGAGGCTTTCTACGGAAACCGCACTTTCGGTAGCACTGCCGTCGCGGGGGCGTTTTGCGCAGGCACGGGGCGAGCATTTGTGTGCAATCGACGATGGCCCGAGAGGCCCGAAAGGCCGCGACGACAACCCATAAGCGCACACACACCTACACACACACACACACACACACCCGTGCAATGGCAAATGCCGAGGGAGGGCCGGAATTGCAGACGGAGTCTGCCATGGGCAGGCTGGGCCAGTTCCTGCTGCTGGGCTGGTCTCTGCTAGCCGACCATGTAACATCCGTAATTTGCACGACATGGAGTCCCTGGCCTTTCTGTTACACGTTTGCCTCTGTACGGCCGTCAGCAAGCCTTTCCTTGCCGACTTGGCGACCGCACCGTCCACGGGCACCTACGGGTAATCTAGGCAGGAGAAAGACGGGCGTGTGACCCCAGAGGATGGGCTGGCGGGCTGGCGCTGCCCGCCAGCGTCGACACACAGACGCATCGCTTGACGACCTGCAGCATACTACTGCTAGATAGTTGCCGTCGGGTTCGCTAGTCAAACAGGTATGGATAGTAGGTGCGGGCATACCTACGCGGCGGGTCGTGGTCTTGGTATGGGGCGGGAAATCTACGAATAGGTGGGGAGGGCTTGGCCTGCATGCAACGTGTCGGCTAGGTAGCGAGCTGGAATGGGAAGGCAGGGAAGGAGCTGGCTACCTACCGTCGGAGCTTTGTTCTCCTCCATCCTTCCCACCCGGCCCAGGCCGGCCGGCAGGGAGCCAGCCCGCCAGAGCAAAGGGTAGGTACACGCCGTGCCGCCCGCCCGCCCATTGCATCAGGAAGAGGGGGGAAGAGGAACGAGGACGAGCAAGTCGGCGCACGTAAGTGCGTGCTCTCCGGGCGAGTCCAAATCAATGGGCGGGCCATCCATCCCAGCCAGCCAGTCAGCCGAGCCAGCCATGCCTGGCCCCGCCACCGGCAGCACCCTGGCAGGCCGGCCCTCGCAACCCGATGTGGATGAATGGACGGGTGGAGGGGAGGGATGGACGATGATGGGGACGCGGTATCGCCTGCCCTCGTCCTCCCTGGCCAGTCGTCATCCGACCGGGCCCTTTCGTCTCCGTGGGGCGCGACCTCGCTGGCGTCCATGGGCTGGCTCCATACGTCCCGTCCCAGGATTTGCTTCCGCCATCAGCCAGCCAGCCAGCCAGCCAGCCAGCCAGCCAGCCATCCACCCACTCTCGTTGCCCAGCTCCCGGGGGGGGGGGGGGGGGGGGGGGGGGGGGCATGATGGGCGGAGAGGCAGGAGGAGAGACAGAGGGTCCAGCCAGAACGTGTCGGTCGCATGCCATGTTTCATGAGGCCGTCGGTATCCATGTGTATTGCGCGGGACCCCAGGCCTGCGAGGCCGCCTTTCGAGCCGCTCCCGTGTTGTGTATCAAATCCATTCGAGGGCTGTCGCAGAAGCGCGTGTATGGGGCTATGCGTGATGCCGTGGCCAGGCAGGGTCTTTCCCTCCCTCTCCTCCGCTCCTGCTGCCAGCGCAAAGTACCTAACTGGGTATGTACGCACTAAAATGAGCCGATGGGCCTATGTTTAGTGACCGACGACGACACCTACCGCGGACTAACCACTTAGCACCTAGTTTGCCTACCAGAGAGAGCCATCTACCTATTTCCTCGTGCTCTTACATCCCATTCGACATACATACACCCCCCCCCCCTCGGGTTCCTCCCCAAGGTTCCCTCGTGGAAACTACTTACCTCTTCGTCTGTGTCGCTGGGACCCTACGACGCCCCCCTTCCGGCGTGTTTCACCCGGCTCGCAATTTCCACCCAGGCCCTGCACTGCTGGCCATGCTGCCTGGTTGACTGACGGCCGCTGTTTCTGAGGATGGATGGATCAGCCTGGACGCCATCAGCAGTCATATCTACATGCGCGCGTCTTTCCGTCGCCTCCCCGCGTCTTCTCGCCCGCTGTCTGCCAGCCAGTGCCGGCTCTTGATAGCAAGCGCCCACGCCCGCGCCAGCTCTGTTTTGCAGCTCCAGCCTCGTCCCGATCCCAGCCTCAGCCTGGGACTGTTAGTGCCGGCTTTCGCCATTTTGCCCGGTGCGGACACCCTCTCTTGTGAGGCAGCATGAAGAGCACTCGCTCCAAGGGGAGCTCGAGCGCTGGCCGCCCCAAACAGCGCCAGCCCAGCATCCGTGGCCGCATTTCGGGGCCTATCCCGATACCGGACCCAGCCGACGACGAGTTTCCTATGCGTGGCGAATCCAGCACTCCGGCGCTTGCCACGCCTTTGGCTAGCGAGCTGCCGCTGCCGCCGCCGTTACCTCAAAGCCAGCTGCAGTTCCCTCAGGAACCCAACCCGACCACCGTGGACGCCGAGGGCACCAACGGCCATGTCCACGGCGCCACGCCTGTAGAACGGGCCGAAACAAGGTCCCAGGCCGGCACTGCCCATACCTCGGACAATTCGATAGGCAAACGGCGCACTGTCCGGTCCAGCAAGGTGCGCTATTCTACCGGCACCAATGCCGACGAGGGGGACCTCGATGCCATTCCCCAGCGCAAGAAATCCACGCTGCGCTCTGCTTTCAGCAAGATTTTTGGCCGCAAGAAGAAGGCTGCGGGTGACGGGCTTATGTTGGAGACGCATTTTGAAGACCCCGCAAGCTCTAAGCAGCATCAAAGCGTAAGTTGAGACCAGATGGGATTTTCTAAATTTTTTTTTTTTGGCACCGTCATCACTAATGCTCTGCGCGTAGGACCCAACAGCCTATGGCCGATCTTTGCCCATGGAAGACAACGGCGACCCGAAGCGGTCTGTCTCGCTACCCGTGACGGATTACGATCGGGCTTTGAGGTCGCACTCGCTCGGGCCAGATGACATGATGGCCATCGAGAGCGCACGCAACTCGATCCAGGTCGACCCCATGAGATTCAGGCGCCGAGCGGCAACGACGTCCAGCCGCATCTACGACACTAGAAGCAGGGACTTTGGGGACCTGCAGGGCCTGACGCCCCGGCCCGCCAGTGCCCACGGACGAAGCAGCCTGGAGGCAGCAGGAGACGATAGCCCCGAGAATATCGGCCGCGCGATCACTAGCGACATTCTGACACTGCATAGGCGCTCGCGGAGCCTGTCGCAGCTCTACGAAGCGGCGGCCACCGGAGGCCAAGTCCAGAGGAAGCGCAGCGACGAGATCCGCTACTGGCGCGAGAGCTACGACCCGGGCTTTCACTCGCCCACGTCGTCCAACATGGACATAGCCGACGAACCGACCGTCCTCCGCCTGGTCGGCGACGCCGTGGATCCCAAGACCCCGGCCGAAATGGTGTCGAAGACGCCCCCTCAGTCTTTTAGCTTTGGACCCGTCGCGGCCATGAGGATTCCACAGGCGGCAAGTCTCGAGGAGCGCATGGCGGCCATGGAAACGCACAACCAGAAGTTGGAGCGACTGGTCACGCAGCTCTTCCAGCTGATCCCCGGCACGAACGACTACCCGGACAGCCCCGTTCCCAGGCACGCCGCGGTACCGACGGCCCCGTCCATCTCGAATACGACCAACCACCGCAATGCGCACACCGACCCGCGCACCTCGTCCCAATACAGCACCTCGCGCCACTCCAACGAGTCCTTTGGCGACGGCGTGACCTTTGTTGGCTCGGTGCCGACGTCCTTCGGGCCGAGCAACCGGCCAACATCCTTGGCCACGGTGCGCGGCGCCACCAGCCTGCCAACTCTGCCCAGGTCACTGGCGGGGCCCTTTACCGCCGATCATTACACGACGCTCCTCGCCCTGATCGAGACGGAACGCTCGGCGCGTCAAGCGCTGGAGGCCCAAGTCAACCGACTTACGACGCAGCTGCACTTGGTAACACGGAGGTCGGAGCATTTCGACGGCACGGGCCCCGTCGCGCTTCAGTCGGCCTTTGAGCTTGATGAAGATGAGATGCAGGGGACCCCCGTCACCGAATCGGACTCGGAGGCCTTCAAGACGCCGCGTGAGGAACAGCCCCAGCATGGCTTCGGCGCCTTTGGCGAAGAGCTCAAAGAAGAGGACAGCGAAGGCAAGAGGGCGGCCAGGACCTTGTCGCTCAGCCAGCTCACCCTGAAGAAGCCGCGCAAGACGCGGCCGCAGCAGGTCGGCGTCAACTTATGACTGCATGGTCTGCGATCCTCGATGCAGGATGAGTGACGCCGCCTTCCTGTCCTCCCTCACCCTACTCGACCTGACTGTCCCTACTTTACGTGTGCTTGACACCTACGTACCTATCCCTCTCCCACTCTCCTTAGATACCAACGCGGCAAACGTCCTCGCCGCCGCCACGAGCTCTTTCCGTTTCCCCTCTCTCACCTTGGCACGCCAGCGTTTTTGGACGAATATATGATCTGCTTCCAACCCGGGCGACAGTCCAACAGCGACGGCGCTCGGGTCTCTTCATGGTATGCTGGCCGCAGCGTGGCAAGAGGTTACGATATACACCCCCCCCCCCCCAGCCCTTGTTTTATTCTGCAGAGAGCTCAGACGGATTGCTGTGCGATTTCATCACCTTCGTTTTCTTCCCGGTCACATTTTCCTTGCTTATTTTCGTGGAGTCACTGCTGTTTTGAATGCCCGTGAGGGCTGATACCCCCCCCCCCCCCGGTGGAGAGCGACGTGGTCTCCTTTGATGACGTGGCGGAGACGAAGTGTTTGTAATGATAGTGATGGCAAAGAGGTTCAGCCTTTGCTGGTGGTTATATAGCATCGATCAAGCGTGTTGTCGTGCCATCAACCTCCCTCGCTCCGACGAACAGTCACGCAGCATAGTTTACATGGGCACATTGGAGATGGAACGAATCGATGAGGGATGCGAGACCCCAACGGCCCTGCCACCGCCAGACTCCAAGCTTGAAAAAAAACCATGTAATGAAAATGCGCGACGTCGTGCTCGGTGCCGCCGTTGTGTATTAGAATTATCGCACTTAGGAAAAGACAAACGTAACAATCATCATAGCTGTACATGCAAGAGGCTGGGAGAGACGGCCAAGGCCCGGCCGGAGCGGCCTGGACGCGCAACTCCCAACCCGGATATCATGAACCTCGTGTAAACAAGGAAACAAGGATAATAAAGAGACAAGAGAGAGATAGGAAATTCGTGAGTGTCATGAGCCCCGCCGCGGGAAACCCCCCTTGCCCCATCCGCTCCGGTCCCTTGCGTCCCTGGTATCTCTTTTGTACCCTGTGCCGCTTTACGGCCCCTTCCGTTTTTTGTAACCCCCTTCTAAATGCAAAACACAAAGTCGTGTCTGGATATGGGCCCTGAGCGCGTCCAGCTTATCGTGTCTTGGGATGCGGCCCCGGCGACTGCGGCGTCATGGGCAAGCTTGTGGCGCTCCGAGAGAGCACCGACGGCGTGGCGCTTTTGGACAGCACCGACGGCGTCGTGCCGCGCGAGCCGGGGGCGGCGCTCATCTCGGACGAAGGCGTTACCATGCGGATGGTCGCCGGCTTGGGTTTGGCGACGAGCACTTGGGCGGGGAAGATGACAATCTCGTCGTCACCGAGCCCGTTGTCATCGCCCTTCTTGACGACCAGTGGAAAGAGCACGGAGCGCACGACGGCGCCCTGGGCCTCGAGCTCCTGGTTGGAGACGGAGCCGCCGGATCTCTCGTTCATGAGAGCAGCGTTAAAGTAGACCGTCTCGGCGATGTCGCCGTTGGCGTCGTACTGAGGTTGCAGCGGCGGCAGCATCATGTACTCGCCGCGCTGAGTGCGCATCTCGATGGACAGGTCGACGGCCTCGCGCATGACGCGGCGGAGCTGGGATTGGATCTGGTCCTCGAGGTTGGACGGGGGCGGCAGGATCATGGAGAGGGTCTGCAGGATGGCCTGGACGACGGCCTCGGTATCCTCATTGCGCTGGTTTCCGAAGGCCGGCCGCTTGGACAGCAGCGTCAGAGTGACGGCGCGCCACTGGCGGACGGCCTGCGGGGGGCCGACCTCGGACAGGAGTTTCTCCAGCGACTTGAGCTTCTGGCGCTGCTCGCGGTCCATGCCGAAGAGGTAGCGCGTGAAGACAAACTCCCAGATCATGTTCATGGTCATGGACATGAAGACATCGCGGCGCCGGACGCGGTCGCCCAGGTACTCGTCGACATCGGTGCCGTCGAGCATCGAGTTGTCGAGGCGGTCGATGATTTTCTCGTCGTTGATCTCGCCCGTCAAGCGGCAGGCGCGCATGTCGGAGAATTTGGAGAAGCGCAGCACCCACTGCTGGACGTGGGCACAGAGTTGCTGGCAGCGGTGGTCAAAGTGGTCCTCGTCGCGCGGGCGGAGGAAGTCGGCGTCGGCGTGCTTGCTGGCCAGGATCTGTTGCTGCAATTGGCGGACCTGGTCTTGCGTGGCGGCCAACTGCTGGCGCAGCTCCTGGATCTCGCCGTCCTTCTCGCGCAGCGAGCGCGTGTACTGGGCGCGGTGCTGCTCCAGCTCTTGGTTGGCCGACTGGTGCTGCGACGCGAGGCGATTGTAGCGGTCGTTGTGCTGGTGGGCGAGCTGCGCATTGGCGCTGTTGAGGCCGTCGTTGACCTCGGCCAGGCGTTGGACCTCGCGGCGCATGCCCTCGAGCAGGCCCTTCAATTGTTCAATCTCGGCGTCGCGTTCCGTGATGGTGACGGCGGCGCGTTGGTGTCCGTGCGTCTCGGCCTGCTGGCGCGCCTCGCTCAGCAGGCGGTTCTCCATCAGCAGCTGCTCGACCTTGGATTCGAGCTCCAGGACCTGCATGCTCTGGCGGCGGCGCATGCTATGGGGCCGCGTCGGCGACCGCGGCGAGCCCATGCGGCCCTCGCCGACGCCGTCGTAGACATCGGCCATGTCCTTGGCACGGACACGGCCTTCGTTGGCCACGGGCGTAGTGTTGCGGGCGGCGGGGCGATCGGCCGTGTCCTTGTCGTGGTCGAGGTCCTGGTCTTGGTCTGGGGTGTCGGTGACGGAGACGGAGCGGAGGCTGGTCTGGCTCTGGGAGCGAAGGTCACCGCCCATTCGCCTGCTGCGCAGAGGCGGGGTGTTGGTGCCTGACGAGCGGAGACTGCGGCTGCCTGGGCTGTCAGGCCGCAATCGGAGCGGCTCGGGCGTCCGGAGCCGCGCCATGCTTGTATTGGATGCAGACCTCCGGGGCTCCTTGCCCTCCTCCTCGTGCCTCATCTCTTCGAACCGGCTGACATTCTCCGACACGCTCCGCTTGGGCCGTGCCTGGGGCGTCCCCGTCGCGAGCTTCTGGGGGTCGGCCTTGGCCGCTCCTTCCGCGTCTGGCGACCTCGATCCGCTGGGCAGCGAATATTGCCGGAGCCGCGGCGCCTCGTCTCCCAGCGGAGACCGTCCGGCCCGCCGCTCCTCTACCGGTGGCGCTGGGCTGCCCCGCGACTCCGTGGAAGCCCACGAGTGCCGTGCACCGGCCTCATTGGGCCGAGGCAGGCCCTCGCCCTTGTTGGACGCGCCTTCGGCCAGGTGCACGCCGCTGTCGCGTTGGCCCACGGCTTCAAAGACACTGCGTCGCAGTGGGTGAGGCGAATCGGCGGTGAAGCCACTGTCGCGGTTGATTCCCGCCGTCCCTGGCATCCTGGAATGCCCATCGGTGCTCTGCATGTCGCGCTCCAGCTCTTCGTGCGTCTCTTCCTCGACGGGCGGCAGGCTGCGGGCTGAGAGTGTCGAGCCTCGAGCCCAGTCCATGGCGTCGTGGCCGCTGATTGCCGTTGATGGTGTAAGCCCATGCGTCGCGTGCCCGTCGGACCCGTCGTCGTCATCCTGATGTGCTTCGGATGTGTCAAGCTCTTCGATGTCTCGGATAAGCTCAGAGCTTGGTGCCGGCTCCTTTCTCGAGGCCTCTTCGCCTGCCGCCTTGTGGCGGGCCAGAGACCCAGCCTGGTCTGTCTTGCTCCCCTCTCCTCGGCCGACGATAGGGCTTTCAGGCAGGTCCGAGCCCATTGCAATAAGCTGCCGTGCGCGAATCGGCGTTTGTTTCCTCGCCGTGTGAACCCCCACGTTCCCTGCCACCTTGTCCGGAATTTCCCTGGGGCTGCTCCATTCTGGTCCTGACCCAGCCTTCTCCACCACGTCGAGAGTCGAATCTTGGTCTAATGGCGGGAAACTGCCATCGTTGCGAGGTGCATTGCGCCCAGCCTGGATCCGGTCCTTCTGGTCTTTGTCATTAGCGAACCCTTTGAACATGGCCGCCATCTTTGCAACCCGCCCCTCCTCAGCGCCGATCGGGGCCAACGGCCCAAGTGTTGAGGTTTTGGTGAATTCCTCCCCAGGCTTCTCCTGTTTTTCCTCTCGACGAATTCTCCGTTCAGCGTTCACGGCGGTATGAGAATGATGTGCAACTGGCGCTCGTTCCAGCGTCATGGGCGGGAGGAGTTTCCCGGCGCTCTTTCCTTGCGATTCGTGGCAAGATATAGCGATATCATGGGTTGAAGGAACTTGCTTCTCTGCGCTGGATTTTCTCGACGCCCTCTTGGATGGGCTCTGCGGGTGGTGCGAGGCTTCACCAGCCGGAGGCTGCGTGAGATAGCTAACCGTAATGTCCCGCCCTGCCGAATCCGTCCTATTGCCACTATTGTCGAGTGCACCACAGGGCACCGGGTAAGTAGGGGTTTCATGGCTGCGGTTTTGAAGATACAATGCCGCGAGTTGTTTCGGGGCAGAAATGGGCGTAGAATCAACCTCTTCGTCCAAAAAGGAACGTGCCGGCGCCTTTTTGTCAGGCTGCGTCTGGGCTAACGGTGCGTCGTGATCGACGCCTTTGCTTAGCTGGACAGGAGACGAGCCAATCTCCACCGGGGCGGACATCATTTGCGGAGGCGGTGGTGTCATTGGGGTTGTTGGACGCAGACTCGTTTCTTTGACGAGTCTGGACGATCCGGCAAAATCGGAATCGGAGAGGAAGGCCTGGTCCGGGAGAGTGTCGGCTGGGCCAACCGATTCGGCGGACGCCTCACCAAGCGTCGAGGCTGTCTCCGAAGGAGCTGGTGACCGTTTCCCAGCGGGACGTTCAGCGGTGGACGGAGATTCCAACTCCTTGACGCCCCACTTGGGCTTTGTTGACGCAACAAACCAGGCGTTGTTGATGAAGTTGCCAACGGCATTCGAGAGATTCGCTTCTTTGGCCTCATTCCCAGGAACAGGAAATGCAGGTTTAGTCGGATCAGGCTGAGTCTGAAGCGAAGCCTCATCGGCATTGGCCTTTTCAGTGATCGAGGAGGCACTTAGTTCGGACTCGGCAAGAATGGTTGACTGCCTGCCTTGGTCGCCGGTGCCTAATCCTTTGGTAGGAAAATCATCGCGCAAAGCCTCTGCAGAAACGGGCTCAGCGCGAGTCGACTCTGGCACAGCCGAACCAACTACAGCCGAGTCCGAAGACGTTGAATTTTCTGCTGAGATATTTTCGGCGCTCGTTTCATGACTTGGACCCGTTGGTCTAGCAGGTTCAGCAGAGGCACTCGGCGAGGCGACTGCTTCAACCGGATCCACCTGTGCTGGCGAGGTCTCCATAGAGCCGGATGGGTTACGCTTTTTCCTGTCTCGTTTGGGCCTCTTTGGTATGACGGGCAAGAGGCTCTTCACGGGATCCTTTGTTGAAGACGTGCGCGGGCTTTCCGTGCCTTCATCAGTAGCAGCTGGGGGCGCCTTGAGCACACCATCCGACAAGACGTCACGGGATGACTCAGGGGCCATTTCAGGCAAGCGCTTATTCAACAGAGATGTGACGTCCGATGATACCAGTGAGTGTGCCTCCACCTTGTCGACGAGGCTTCTCGACCCAGAGTTTTGGGCACTCCGGAGCGCTGCCGCGGCACTGTCTGGCGAAGGAGAGATTGGTATTGGCCTGTCCTTGTATATAGCCACATCGTCTGACGACTGAGGCTCCGTGGATGTTGGGGGCGCGATGTTGCCGCGGGATGACTCCAACTCGCCTGGTGCTGAATCTTGGGCTTTCCTGTGAACAGCGGGTCTGTTCTCGACAACAACATTCCCGGCAGTCCCCCCATCGGAAACATCATCTGGGACGGACTGTGCATGGGCGACTTTTTGGTTCATGGTCGAATCTCTTGGCACTGCCAGAGAGGTAGGCTCAGGCTCTTGGGCTTCGCCAATCGGAGCAGGGCCATTGTTGAGCTCACTCGGCTTTGTGCCCGACTCGGGTTCAGGCGAATCACCATTGGAGCCTGATGGGATACCTTCGGTTTCAATGAACCCACTCATGATTGCCTTGGAGTTCTGTTGTAGGCCGGCGTTTTCGCCTTCTGACAGCTCGGTTGCTGGCATCTTGCCCTGGCGCTGTTGGGTGGGCTGTGCCTCAAGCGTAGGGGCAGGCTGGGATTCGACTTCGTCATCTGGGACGCTCTTCGGGGCTGCGTTCTTATCGGAGGCCAGGGTATTCACGTGAAGCTGAAGATCGCCGGGCGCTTGCTCTGATGTGAGTGGTTTACGCGGCGGTTCTTGGTTGGCGATAAGCTCTACCTCAGCCGGCATGAATGTTGGCTCTGTCACGCCGGGTAGCGGCGTCTCTATTCCCATTTCGGTCTTTTCCACGGCTCGCTCAGGGTGTACGCTTCCGTTGGTGTTGGCAACTGCAGCGGCCACTTCAATCTCAGTGTTCGCAACCGCGTCTCCCGCCTTGACAGGCTCTGGCTGCAGCTCTGCTTGGGCGGAAATCTTTTTCTTTTGCTTGCCCTGCGGCTTTTTGGCGACGGGAGCTTCTAACCCATCCCGCGGGGTGTCATGGCTAACTGTTGGGGTTTGCCCGGCAACGTGCTCCTCTGAAGGTGGAAATAGACGATGGTGCGCTCCCTCACTAGATTTGTTGTTCGGGTCGTTGATGGGCTCAGATGGACCTGTTTGCTCATGGGTCTGAAAAACAGAGGGTCCAGTCGGGAGTTCGTCAACGCCGATAGTGGGCAGTCCGGAAAATCGCGGGGTGGGTTGTGGTTGCGACACAGCTACCTGGTCGTCGCCCGCCGCCATTTCAGGACTTTGAGTCCCAACGTCAAGTGCTGACTGCGCAGCTTGGTAGGCAAAGACCTCGCTTCCGGCTGCTCTCTCTTTCTCCACCGACTGAACAGCGGCAGATTTGGGGACGTCACGATCCGTGGCAACACCCGTAGGAAGCTCGGGGTTGCTGGGTAGCAGCTCGGGCACGAGAGCCACCACTGGGGTCACCTCCGCTTTTCCAGTAAAAAGTGGAATGGGGGTGCCGTCCGACCTCGTACTGTCTTCCGTCCTCGTGCTGTCTTCGGATACCGTTGCAAATGCATGTTCGGGGACCGTCTTGTCAAGGGTAGGTGTTGGGCTTCTTGGAGCCACGGGTTCGGGTGTATACTTGAGCTCATCGACCGGTTCCTCAGCTGGGACGAACTGAGCATCTTGAGTCCCATCGTCCTTCTTGGACACAAGGGTAGTGGTAACATCCTCGTCACCACCTACCGGGACTTTCCATTCAGCCAGCGGGTCGGTGGCAGTACTAACGGCTCGCAACTCGCTTCCCTGCGCTTCATTATTTGCAGCCAACTGTACACCCTGTATCAGTGCTGTCGAGGCAGGAGAGTCTTCCGAGTCCTCGGGCACTGGACTTTCAGGAGCAACCTGATTGCTTTCTAGGCCAGCCTCGAGAGTCGCGTCATTGGCGACAGTGGCTCCATCCTTTGGTAATTTCTCCACCGGTTGCTCATCATTCGGCAGCGCTGATTGCTCAGTGACCGGATGTTCAGTGGCTGATGGTTCCTTCTCCGTAGGCTGGCCGGTTGCTAAAAAAGGCGGCTCCGGCTGCTCGCTAGGCGTCGGCATGAGAGGCGAACCTGGCTGCTGTGTGTGGCTACCCGTTGTCTTCTCGTCCTCCCGTCGCGTTTTGGCGGCGATGTCTACGACTTGTTCTTGGTGCAAAGGCTCGTCTGTGGCCTGATCGACGGGGGCAGCCTCTTTCGGAGGGAGTGACCGTGGTTCTGATGGCGACTGCGACTCTTCTGGGTCAATAGCAGCGGAGGAGAACGGATCCCCGAAGACCGGTCCCCTAGTGGCCAACTGCTCCGAGATTGACGCTTCCATCGCGCTGCCCGCTTGAACCTGGCTAGCTCGCTTTTTCTGTTTCCTCTTGTCCTTTTTGGACTGTTTGGGCGACGAGTTGGCAAGGTCGTTGTCCTGGGGCGCGTCACGATAGTTGCCGACAGGTTCAATCCCACTCGTCGTTGGTGTTTCCCTGACAGGTAGCTCTGCCGTCGTCTCGACCTCTTGGGGAGCAGTAGACGGGCCGGTGTCTCCTCGCATTGTCGCAGGGGTCGATTCGACAAGGCCTGAGTGGTGATCCTTTCCTGCACCCTCCTCATACTCGTCATCCTCATCTTCTATGGCGTTTTCTGTCCCCGGCGGCACGAGGAGGGGATCGTGGGTCGAAGCCCCATCTCGACCGGGGTGCCTGGACGTCGCGTTGGGGAGAGTCGTGCTTCTTTGCCTTTTGTCCATCATGTCCGGATTCGGGCTTTGGGGTCGCGACAATGCCTCCTGTGCTGCCCACGCCGCAGCATCGAAGGAGGCTCGGAACGACGGTCGCCGGGGATAACCGCTTGCACTGGCATGGCGCATGCCTATACCCGTAGAAACAGGAGACTGGAAACGGCTGAAGAGCCCGAATAGACCTTGGCCGACGGGTGGTGAGAGTGTCGCAGGCTCTGGATCCGAGTCTGGATCCGGATCGAAGGTCTGGTCGGTTGACGTGACGATGGCTGGGACTTTGGGAAGCTGAGCGCGGGAGTCCTGCTCCAGCGAGCCAGGTTGTGGCTCCGTTGGCACATGGGCGACCGATGGCGCTTCGCCCGTTACTGATTGAGGCTCCGGGTCAGGTGGGACCAGTGGGGTCTCGCTGGCATCCGGGTCGACATCAGCAGCCCCTCCTCTCTTCTTCTTCTTCTTCTTGTCCTGCTTTGCCGGTTTGGCGATGGACCATTCCTCGTCGGGCTCTGCTTCGTCGGCCCGGCGGGCTGGAGCGGCGGGGTCGGGGCTCCCATCGTGCGCCAGCGCGTGGTCCCGGCTGGCCTTGGACGGGTCTAGCTCCCGGGCGGTGGGCGCCTGGCGGCCCTTTCTACTCTTCTTGGCCATGGCGACGTCGCGGTCGTCGTCGGATGGCCGTTGCTCTACCAAGGCGGGCTCGGAGGGTTCGGCCGGCTCGGCAGCCTGGCCAGGCTCATCGGCCACGGACGGTGCACGGGGCGGCGACGGCGCGGTGGGCCCGTCGAGACTCACTGCTCGGGACGGCAAGGGCTCCTCCGAGATGCTTTGGCGCTGCTCGCTGCTCGTCTTGGCCGCCGTCTTGCAGTCAGCGGTGCCAGCGGTGCCAGCGGTGCCAGCGGTGCCAGTGGGGTCGTGCGGGTGGAAGAGGTCGAGAGGAATTGCGGCGACGGGTCCCTCCGCCCGAGACCCATGGGTGGTGGTGATATCACCGGCCACCACCTCGTGCAGGGCTGGTGGTGGTGGCTGGTCTGCAGTCGCAGCACCAGGTGCAGCAGCAGCTGCCGAGGACGAGGATGGAGGGGCAGCACCGGCGGGTGGGCCCACCAGCGGGGCCATGGCGCCAGGGTCCGGCTGCACCTCGTCTTCACCGCTGGAACGGTTGGGCGGGGATGGCGGCGCATCCTCCACCTTTGCTAGAGGCGTGGTCTCTGGTGATTTGTCGCTGGCCAGATCCAGCCCGTCCTCCGCATGCGGTGGTGTGGAGCGACCACGAGAATGCAACGCCGACCCTCCGCTCCCCCGACGCCGCCGCGGCTCGGCCTCGTCCTTGTCTTCTGCCCGCTTGCCTTCTTCTGCCTCGTCTCCCTGTGCCTGGGCCCGGCGAGTGTCCACCGATGGACCTTCTGGCGCCTCCTCTGCCACTTCCACCCCGTTGCCAAGAAGCCCGCCCCGGCGTCCAGGCATGCCCACTGCAGAGGGGACGTCGTTGTAGCTCCTCTCGTCCTGCACACGTGGGACTGTCGTCGGGATCGGATGCATCCCGGGCGCCGAGGGGAAACACCCTGCGTCGCCCGCCCGCAGCCCAGCGATGAAGCTGGAGCGTCGGGAACCCGAGCCCTCTCCCACACGGGCCTGGGATTGGCTGGGCTTGGCATCTTCAAACACCACATCGGAGAGCTTGGGCCCGGCTTCATGGTCGCCAGTGGAAATGTGAGCCTGCGGATTCACTGCTTGCATACCTTGTTGGCTTTCCTGGGCGTCGTGCCAGACTAAGGGCTCATCCAAAACCCGCGAGTCATCAGCCTTGTCCGCCCGAGGAATCTGCTCTTGACGCCGGTCTAGTTTGTCCTCAGGTATAGGTGCAGTCTCGTGTGTCAACGCCTCCTGCTCTTTCCGGATAGCTGCATTCTCCAAGCTGGGTCCTGCTTCCACGGTCGAGGAGGCAATTACTGGTTCTGCACCCAAAGACTGTGCTTTCTTGCCCCTTCTCTTTCTCCTGCCCTTCTTGCTCGCAGTAGGAGAAAGTGGTGGCTCTGTGGGAACCACATCCTCTTGAACCTCCTGCCGCGCGCTGTCAAGGTCAAGAGGGACATCCAGAATTTGGTCCGAGGACCTGTCCAGGACCCGCTCCTTGGGCTGGTCTTGGGATGTTTCCGGGCCTGCGTCTTCACTGTGTTCTTTCGGGCCTTCGGTCTGAACCAGAGAGTATCGAGGAATCGCATCTCGAGGCATGTCTTCCCGTGGAGGCCTATTGCCCTCAGTCTGTGCCAACGCCTCGGGTTCTTCTGCCAGCTTTTCCTGGTCGTCGGTTTGTGCGTCGAGGATGACTATCGCGGAGCTCTGCTGCTCTGCTGGATGCATATCTGACGTAGCGGCGGGCTGTAGCTTGGAGAAAACAGCGGTGCTTGCCATTTCGTTCATCGGAGCTGGAGACTCCAGTACGGTCGGCTCTCGAGGTTCTTCGGATCCCTGTTTGTCGGATGGGGCCTCCTCATTCGCTACCAGCAATGGAGGGGCGGTCTGGGATGGTAGATTGTCTGAGGATGGTAGTACTTGCCGGTCCAGGATTGAAGGTTGCTCGTCTTCCTCTAACTCGCCCTTCTTCGGACCGCGTTCTGCCTGTTCGAGTATTTGGGGTGGGAGTTCACTTCCGGTGGTTGCGCCGTCTTGTGAAATGTGGCCAGCTGTCCTCGGATCCATAGATGGAGAGTCTGTAGCGTCAGCGCCCTCTTTTTCTTCTTCTTGCAGTGATAAACTTGCTCGAGAATCTGGGCCTCGCATGTGAACTCGAGCTGTAAGATCCTCTGCTTGGGTTTGCTCCATCGCCATGGTATGTGCGATAGCCTGCATGGTGGACGGAGGCGGGCTAGCGGGCCTCTCCGGGAGCTCACCGTCATCTATAGATGCACTAGTATTGGCCTCGGATCCTGTCGCGTTCGAATTCTCCGCGCTGATTTGCTGAGTCGCTGAAATGCCGGGTCCATGGGCTGTATCGGACGTGGGCACGCCCGTAGCAGGTTTTCTGTTCTCCATGATCTCTTCAGAGGACAGGACAGGAGAAGACTTGGACTTGGATTCGGGCTGAACTTCAAGCTGGGGAGTGGAGACGGCGCGCTCTCCTTCCTGGGATTTAGACTCATCGGGGAGAGACTGTACTTCAGCCCAAGCTCCACCTATCTGAGAAATTGTGCTCTCCTGAACTTGCTGGGCATCAGTATTCGTATTCTCGGCTTTTAGCTTTGCGATAGGATCCGTGGCTGCATCCGGCTTTCCAACAGAGGCGGGCATTTCCACGGGAGAAGCAGAACGACCAGCTGGATAGGTCTTGTTTCGGGTGTCTGGCTGCACCACAACTTGGTTGCCAACGCGCGAACGCTCCGAGGCAAAAATATCTTCAGCCTGCAAATTCAACTCTCCAGAACAAGTCGGTGGCAATAATTCCGGGTCTAGAGTTGTAGGCACCACAATTTCCTCGGAAGACGTAGATGGCGCAACAATCTGATCGGGAGCGTGGTTTTCTATGTTGGAAATATCGACAGTTGGCTGGGCCACTTCGCTTTCGCTTCGAGTTTGTTCGATTCGAGGCGCAGAGACGTGCTCATCCGCATATGCTGACATGCCTTCATCGGCGAGAGGCGAGCGTTTCTCAAGCCTATTCGTGGCAGAAGACATCCACTGATCCTTAAGGGGCGCTGTGGACGGAATGAGTACTAACTCGCTTGGGTTCGAACGTGACATATCGTTCGTCATGAAGGACAACACTGATTCTGGCGAAGGTGTCTTGTTTACTCTTGCTCCGGGCGTAATTGGGACGTTTTTATCGAAAGTAGGTGACAGAGCCATGTCCTGGGGTTCGACGTCGAGCTCGCCCTTAAAGACCGGGGGCAGGGCGACGTCGTGAGGCTTGATAGCAAGCTCGCCTTGAAGGGCAGTAGGCAGAGGGACGTCCTGGGGTTCGATGTCGAGCTCACCCTTAAGGGCCGGGGGTAAGGCAACATCGTGAGGCTCGATTTCAAGCTCGCCGTCGAGAGCCAGGGGCAGGGCGAGGTCCGCAGGCTCGATATCGAGCTCGCCCTTAAAGGCCGGGGGCAGGGCCACGTCCACGGGCTCGATATCTAGTTCACCGTCGAGGACCGGGGGCAGGGCGACATCATGAGGCTCGATATCGAGCTCGCCGTCGAGAGCCGGGGGCAGGGCGAGGTCCGTAGGCTCGATATCGAGCTCGCCGTCGAGAACCGGGGGTAGGGCGAGGTCCGCAGGCTCGATATCGAGCTCGCCCTTAAGGGCCGGGGGCAGGGCGACATCCACGGGCTCGATATCCAGCTCACCGTCGAGGACCGGGGGCAGGGCGACATCATGAGGCTCGATATCGAGCTCGCCGTCGAGAGCCGGGGGCAGGGCGAGGTCCGCAGGCTCGATATCGAGCTCGCCCTTAAGGGCCAGGGGCAGGGCCACGTCTACGGGCTCGATATCCAGTTCACCGTCGAGGACCGGGGGCAGGGCGACATCATGAGGCTCGATATCGAGCTCGCCGTCGAGAGCCGGGGGCAGGGCGAGGTCCGCAGGCTCGATATCGAGCTCGCCCTTAAGGGCCAGGGGCAGGGCCACGTCTACGGGCTCGATATCCAGTTCACCGTCGAGGACCGGGGGCAGGGCGACATCATGAGGCTCGATATCAAGCTCGCCGTCGATAGCCGGGGGTAAGGCAAGATGCGCAGGCTCGATATCGAGCTCGCCGTCGAGAGCCGGAGGTAGGGCGAGGTCCGTAGGCTCGATATCGAGCTCGCCGTCGAGAGCCGGGGGCAGGGCGAGGTCCGCAGGCTCGATATCGAGCTCGCCGTCGAGAGCCGGAGGTAGGGCGAGGTCCGTAGGCTCGATATCGAGCACGCCGTCGAGAACCGGGGGTAGGGCGAGGTCCGCAGGCTCGATATCGAGCTCGCCCTTAAGGGCCGAGGGCAAGGCCACGTCTGCGGGCTCGATATCTAGTTCGCCGTCGAGGACCGGGGGCAGGGCCACGTCCACGGGCTCGATATCCAGTTCACCGTCGAGGACCGGGGGTAAGGCAACATCGTGAGGCTCGATTTCAAGCTCGCCGTCGAGAGCCGAGGGCAGGACCACGTCCGCGGGCTCGATATCTAGTTTACCGTCGAGGACCGGGGGCAGGGCCACGTCGCGAGGCTCGATATCTAGCTCGCCCTTAAGGGCCGAGGGCAGGGCGACGTCGTGAGGCTCGATAGTAAGCTCGCCTTGAAGGGCAGTAGGTAGAGAGACATCCTGGGGTTCGATATCGAGCTCGCCGTCGAGAGCCGAGGGCAGGACCACGTCCGCGGGCTCGATATCTAGTTTACCGTCGAGGACCGGGGGCAGGGCCACGTTATGAGGCTTAATATCAAGCTCGCTATCGAGGGCAGAGGGCAGGGCGACGTCGTGAGGCTCGATAGTAAGCTCGCCTTGAAGGGCAGTAGGTAGAGAGACATCCTGGGGTTCGATATCGAGCTCGCCGTCGAGAGCCGAGGGCAGGACCACGTCCGCGGGCTCGATATCCAGTTCGCCGTCGAGGACCGGGGGCAGGGCCACGTCCACGGGCTCGAGGACCGGGGGCAGGGCCACGTCGCGAGGCTCGATATCTAGCTCGCCCTTAAGGGCCGAGGGCAGGGCCACGTCGCGAGGCTCGATATCTAGCTCGCCCTTAAGGGCCGAGGGCAGGGCCACGTCGCGAGGCTCGATATCTAGCTCGCCCTTAAGGGCCGAGGGCAGGGCCACGTCCGCGGGCTCGATATCGAGCTCGCCGTCGAGAGCCGGGGGTAGGGCGAGGTCCGCAGGCTCGATATCCAGTTCGCCCTTAAGGGCTAAGGGCAGAGCCACGTCCGAGGGCTCAAGGTCGAGCTCGCCTGAGGCGACAGATGGAGGAGGGACAAACTGTGGGTCCACCTCGAGCTCCCTTTCAACAAGGGGTGGTAATGGCATATCCTCAGGGTTAATGTCGAGCTCTTTGCCAAGAGCAATTGGCAGTGGAATATTTCGAGGTTCGGCTTCTAACTCCCCTCCGATGAAGGCCGGGAATGGTATGTCTTGCAGTTTAGCCTCAAGCTCTGTGGCGGTTGCAGGTAGCGAAGGGACATAGCAGAGGCCAGCTTCAAGTTCGCCTGGTTTGAAAGGTGGCAATAGGATATCTTGAGAGTCGGCTTCCAGCTCCCCCTCCACGAAGCCTGGCAGCGGGATATCTCGAGGGTCGGCCTCAAGCTCCTTAGCGGTAGTAGGCGGCAATGGGATGTCTCGTGGGTCTGCCTCTAGTTCCCCTTCGCTCAAGGCCGGCAGCGGGATATCTCGAGGGTCAGCCTCAAGCTCTTTAGCGGTGGCAGGTGGCAGAGGAACGTAGCAGGGGTCGGCCTCGAGCTCCCCTTCAATGTAGACAGGCAATGGGATATCTCGGGGATCGGCCTCGAGTTCGGTGTCGGTGGCGAGTGGCAGAGGAACGTCTTGAGGTTTGATCTCCATTTCCTGAGCCTTGGCAACAGGCAGGAAAACATCTCGTGGATCAACCTCAAAGTCGCGATCAGTGGCAACCGGCAAAAGCACGTCCGAGTCGTCCAGACCAAGATTTTCTACGGACAGGTTGGCTTGATCTTGTGTAGAGGGCATAGCATTTGCCTTCTCCGTGTCTTCCTTGGTCAGGGAGTCTGGCTTTGAGCCACCGATAAGTCCAGCCGGGTCATCGGCATTATGTAGGAGGGCGGTTGAGCTGGCTGCAACCATGTCTGACCCGGTGATGCTCTCCAAATGATGCTCGCTGTTTGGCTTAGCATCTGCAACTTGTTCCGGAATGTCGGCAACTTTGGCATCCTCTTCCTTTGCCGAAACCGGGGCTCGAATTACCGGTACACCGAAGGGCGAACTGCGATGGAGTAGGTAAGGACTTCGATCTTTTGACATAGGATCCATGGGGACAGGTGTTAGTGAGTCTAGTTGATCTCGGATCGCTGCCACATCAACACTAGCGGGCGGGTTTTTTTGAAGAAGGCCAGTGCGAGGAGCTTGGGAACGCAGTTGGCGAGTATCGCGAGCTGCTGTTGTTGCAATTTCGGAACTTGATGTACTGCGTAGATTTGAAGCTTGGTGTTTCTTTCGTTGCTCCGAGAATTTGATTCGAGGATTCATCAAATGCCCGAATCTCCTCTTGAGCTCCACCACAGATTCTTCCCAACGGTTTCCCTGGAGTTCCATGTCATCAACATCGGGGAGCGGGACATCGCAAGGGTCAATGTCAAGCTTCGCATCAACCCCAGCACGAAGGGGAATACCCATGGACTTGGTGGTACGTCCCCTATCCAGGTTAGACGGCAAGGGAGAATTCCGGAGCTCGGTATTGAGCTCTCTATCTGAAGGCTTTGTACGGGGTTCTTCTTCGAAAGCAACCTGCAGGGCAACGCCATCTGGTTTGGTGTCGGGCTCAACGCCAAGGCCAGGTGGCAGGGCCATGTCCTGAGATTTGATGGGTAAAACCTGGGCTTCGCCCTCCGACTCTCTGTCACTAGCATCTGGCAGTGGGATATACCGCGGGCAAACATCAAGTTTTTCCCCAGTAACAGGAGGCAGTGGGACCTCCCGAGGATCAGCCTCGAACCCCCCATCCGTGGTGGGTGGTAAGGATATGTCTCGAGGTTCGGGCTGCAGTTCACCAACATGCGTGATCGCTAATGGAATGTCTCGAGAGTCGGGTTCGATCTCCTCATCAGTGGCAGCTGGCAAAGGGACATCCTGTGGTGCGAGGTCAAGCTCCCCATCCTCAGCGGCTGGTAGAGGTATATCAGCAGGCCCAAAAGCCAATGCATCCATGGGCACCGCCATGAAAGACGTGGACGGGAAGCCGGCCGGTGCCCGCTTTAGCTCAGATGCCGGGTCCAACATGCTTATTCCCAGCGGAAATCCTGCTATGTTGGCTTGACGCCTTTGTGATTCGCGTACTGGATTGAACCCTTGGCCTCCGGTATTCGTAGGTTCGTACCAGTCGGTGAGAGCCGGTCCTCCATCAGGCGCAGTAGGTGGTCTCAACGACTCTTTGGAAGTCTTCGCGACGAGAGACAGCGGCTTCAATGACCGGGTGCCGTTGCTCCACGAGGGGGGATAGGAAGTGCGGCCTTTGTGATTGAAGAAACCATCGGTGGTCGGCGGAGAGAAGGCCGCCGAGGAGGTTCTCCGCAAATTAGGGGAAGCCGAGCTCGGGCGCGGCGCAAGGCGGAATTGGATAGGAATGGCACTCTGGCTGTGGGTCTTGAAGTTCACGGGAGTCTCGTTGGCACTTTTCCGCCGAACGTGGGTGGGTTTGTCTCGCAGCTCGCGCAGGAGGTGCCGGTCATACTCAGGGGTCTGGGGCCGACTGTCTGGGAGAGCCGGAAGTTCATCAGTCTCAGGGGTCGGAGAGCCAGGAGCACTGGGTGGTAGGGGTAGGAGATCGCCATATTGTGGGTCTATGGCAGGTCGGATTTCCCGTTGGACAATCTCGGGATCGTTTATGTCGGACTCGTCTGGAGAGGGCGATCGTCGTGGGGGGGTGTGGGGGATACTGTGAGCTTCCTTCCCCGAAGCAATATCGGTGGCATTCTGGCCGATCGTCTGCGATGCAGCAGCAGCAGCAGCAGCAGCAGCAGCGCCTGCCAAGCCGGCACCCGCGCCAAGGGTGCCGGCATTATCTAAAAAAGAATTCTTCTTCCCATCTTCCGATTTTCGCGGCCGCTCTGATTCATCCATGGACCGCTTGCTGTCTTCGGATTTGCGTGGGCGATCTTTTTCGTCTGTCATGCCAATCGATGATTTGAATCGGTTGAAGAGCCGCGGCCCGGCACTGTTCTTCTTGTCCTTGTCCAACTTGTTCTTGTCTTTGCGACTCCCGCTGGAGCCAGATGCGAGGGACCTGATGTCATCGAGATTGTTGAAGGTATTCGCACGTCGGTAGGCCCGAGCACGAGGGTCATCCTTATCAAGCGGCTCCTTTTGGCGGCCCCGATCGGGAGGGTCCCCTTCACCGACATCGTCGTCGCTGGCCCGCTTGTCCTTATCCCCTCCTATTCCGAAACGAGAAAAGGGGTTGGTACGTTCCTTCTTAGTCACGCCATTGTAACTGCCGGAGCGAGCGAGGGCAGCAGCGTGGGATTCTCTATCCGCAGTGCCACTGTAGCTCTCAGCGCGGGGAAGGGAGCTAGCTCGCGATGCTCTCCTAAGTGTTTCCCTAGGGCCTTCGGGCGACCCGCGGGAAGTGGGCTGCGACCCGGATGGGGTCTCGTGTCCTGTGGGGTCTTGCACCGGTTTGATACTCTCGGATGGCTTAGCAAAAGCGTCCCATTCCCGCCTTGACTTCTTGCTCTTTGAAGACCCTTCAGGGGCAGTCGAGGCGTCATGGGGTATGGCGTTTGCGTCCGAGAACGGGTCTGCTCTCGGCGTGGACAGCGGAGGGGAGTAGTACCCGGAGGTATCGTGCTTCAACTTGATCGGAGTCGGCTCCGTGTCCCAGTCAAAAAGGTCCGTCATTGCCTCGAGAGCTGAGAAGTCGTCCCCTGTGCGGCGCCAGTTGGGCGATTCCGGGGTATCGGAAGTCGGCGAGGATATTGAGAGGGTGTTAGTGGCAATGGGCTCCTTAGGTTGTTCCACGGACTCCCTGGGCGTGCTCGATTCTTCGCCGGTCCTGTTAAGGTTCTGGAGATCCGTTGTTCCTCCTGCATTCCCGTTGGAATGTTTTTGAGGCGAAACCGAGCGGGATGGTACAATGGGGGTATCCGAGTACCGATTGGGATTCTTCATGGCTTTCCTGGGATTGCTCCACTCGTCGTCAATGGGTGCGTTCTTGGCTTGTGGGGAGCTCCGGAAGTCGTCAACCGGCGCGGAGGTCCTTGCACCTCGCGGTTCAGCTTCGACTGGTTTCATCTCGTCTTGGAGAACAAGAGCTTTCAACTTTCTTGGCTTTGGTTCCTGAGGAGTATCTTCCCGTTCATCGGCCGTGATTGTGTCGGCACGCTTGCCGTCCTCGGGTGAAGCCGAACCTGCACTGGCGTTGTTTTGTAGCGGACTGGGCTTGGCGGTAGCGTCGTCCTTCTGCTTCTGTTCCCGCTTGCCCAACTCGGTTGCTGGACGGTAGCCTTGGTCGCCAATGGTAGCGGGGGGGAGGTCGTTAGCCTCATCCTCGATGACAATAATCTCCGACCTATCGAAATTCGTGTCGTCGGCCGGCTTCCCCGTCTCTCGCTTCTGCGCATTAGCCTGCGAGGGATGGGCATTGGAATAGCTTGCAGGGGCGGCTTTCTCCTCCGCCGGCGCGGCGGGGAGCTCACCAATCACATAGCCTTGTTCCTGGGCCGTTCCTCTCGCAGCTTCCGGCTGGCCTTCGGTGCCAGGATCGGGTACCGTCTCGACAAAAGGGGCGTGGTAATTACCGGGCTCATTAGAACCGGGAGGCGAATTGCGCTGGTGGTAGCTGGCATCCTGGAAAACGATATTCGGGTCGAATCCACTATCTTCGAGCCCCGCAGCAATCGTCGCGGCGAAGTCGACATCCTCAGTTAGAGAAGCAGGCGCATTCTGGCCTCTGGACAGGGCAGGCTTCGGGCCCACGGCCAGGGGTTCCTCGCCAAGGTCCTCAAAAGAGAATGCGGAGCTCGGCTCGCTTTTCAGAGTGGCTCTTGGCTGGGCACGCTGGGGTTTATCTGGTTCGACAGCGGAGACCGAGGCGCTCGGGGCAGCTCCAGCAGCGCTCGACCCACCACCAATAGCAGACGTGATGAATTCCCACGCATTCGACTTGCTCTTCTTATTCCTTTTCCCAGAACGCGCCTTCGGTGTCTCAGCTGGAATAATGATCGGGGCGCTCGAAGAAGGGTCGGCGTCTCTTGTCCTCACGGGGCTCTCCGCGACGTAGTGCTTCGTTTCGTTCTCGCCCCAACTCACGGCCTTGGAGGACGGTGTGCCAGGAGTTGCGACGACGACGTCGTCTCGAGGTTCAATCACCGTGTCTGGGGCAGGTTGCGCGGCGGCGACGTCGACAGGGGGCAGCTCCTTGGGCTCCCGAGCACTTGGTGCTGTAGGCTCCTGCTTCTCTGGAAGCGGTGAGGGTACAGGGGTCGGCTGCACCAGATTTAACGTGGGACGCGCACGTTCGGCCGACGGGTCTCGCACCAGGAGGGAGCGTTCCCCACGGCGGTCGGAGGCCTGGTACACGACCAACTCGGTCGGACTCAGAATGTTGTCGATGCGGACATCGGCGTTCGGCTTGTCATAGGGGTTTTTCGCTTCGGTTCGTTCTCCTGTATCGGGAGGAGCGACAATTTCAATGACTTGTGGATGCTGGGGCTGCTCCGAGTTGTCCTTCCACTTATCGATCACGGACCGCTCTGGAGTGGAGTCGCGTGAATGCTCCTCGCTAACCCTCTGGGCCATGCGCTGCTCTCGGTAGTGGCGGTCTGCCTCTTCTTGGACAGTGTCGCGTGAATGCTCCTCGCTAACCCTCTGGGCCATGCGCTGCTCTCGGTAGTGGCGGTCTGCCTCTTCTTGGACAGTGTCGCGTGGATGATACGTACGTGGCGAGCGATTCCGTGATGATAAATCCCCCCCTCGACTGCTACTGCGACCACGGCGGTTGTCGGTGACTGCGGCGGCGGCGGCGATGTCGAGCGGAGCACCGGACTGCTTCGGTTTCTCGCGTATGCGCTTCGTGCGGTCGAGGTCGTACTCGTAGGAGTCACGGCGACTCATTCGTGGTGGGGCATTCTCGTCTGCTTCAGTTAGCTCCAAACCCGAAAAGTCCGGCTCCCTATCCACGGTCACCACATTGGGAGTCAATGGGCGTTGCGGCGTGGCGTTTTTCGGTGTCTGAAAGGCATCATCGGCCACCTGGAATTGGAAAGGGTCAATTGGGCCTTGGAAAGAAGGGCGGTTGGGGTCCTCCACCCGTCGGTATTGACTCAGGTCATATCTGAATCCTCGGCCGGCACTCTTTCGCTCGCGTTTCTCTTCCTCAACGGGTTCCTCTACACGGGGCACGTCTTTCCGGTCGTCCTTATGGGCGCTCTCAGGCTCTTGTTGTTGGTCCTCGGGACGCGGGGGCTCATCACGGTCCAGGTGGATAGGCCGGGAAGGATCGTCGTCACGATACTTGTCGCGTCGCCGCTTTTCGCGGTCATCCGGCCGGACCGGTTCAGCCCCCTTTCTGCCACTGTCGGCTGACAGGGAAGATTCGGCAGCCTCTCTTTCGCGGCGTTTACTATGGCGGTCCTCGCGGTAATTGTCACGGTCCCGTCGTTTCTCGTCTCCGTCGTTTTTCTCCTGGCAGTTCAGTGGTCTTGCTCGGTACTTTTCCTCGCGCTCGCTTTCACGACGTTCGTCCCGGGGCATCCCACGACCATCTCTGCTGTCAGAGGGCCGAGCTTTCGCAAGGGCGGCACCGGCAAGACCTGCGGCGGCTACTGCCCCTGCGAACGATCCTCCCATGGAGCTCCGGCCCTCTCCAGCCTCGGATTCAGTCGCATTATAGAGTTTACTGGAGACGGGGACGATGGGCTTCGGCTGTTGGATGGGAATGGGTGATGGGCGGGAGCGCGACGAAGCCTCTTGTGCCGCAGACACTATCGACCCACGGCCAACGTCAAACCGCGCCGGATCGGAAGTGGACACGGGATAAACCTGCTGCAACGGCATATCCTCATAGGAGGCGTTCTCGATGGGAGCGGCGGAATCACCCTGGGGGCCCTCCATGCTTCTCCGGTCCACCGGGTCAAAACCACAAGGGGTGCGAACGAAACCACGCAAGGAGTTGTAAGGCCCAAACAGCCGAGGGTCGACAAGTGAAGGTTTGCGGTTCATTGACCGTTCCCTCGGGGGTGAAAAGTCGGGGCGGTCGGGGCTGCTCGATCGTGCAGATAAGGATGACTCGGAGCGGTGGCTGGAAGAACCGGGCAGGTGCGGGCCAGGACCATAGACAAGACCGTCATCTTCACTGGACGATTCGTCCTCGGAGGCAGACTCCCATTCCGAGTTGTCGTCATCGTCATCCGAAGGCCTTTGGCCAGGCCTGGAACCCGCACCAGATCGTCTCCGGTGAAATTGGCTCGCAGCTGCGGCGGCACCTAGAAGGGCACCAGGTCGGTGTCGGCCGGCCGCTCTGGAATCCTCTTTTTGCTGAAGTCTCGCGAGATCGGCGAATTGCTTCCCAAGCGCTAGGATTTCCTCGTCCGTCTGGTCACGTGGAGAAGGAGGCGGCGCGGCTTCAATGGCACGTCTGGAGTGGTCGTGGCGGCCGGGGGGGGTAAAGTCGCGGCTCCGGCGGTTGATGTAGCCTTTGCCGTAGGCCAGGTCGGAGCCTACCGACGAAGACGACGAGTTGCCAAAGCCGAAGAGGCGGCGAGTCCGCTTCTTGCGCACCTTGTGACGGGGTCGCTCGGAGGTGGAAGAGAAGAAGGAGCGCAGGCCGGCCTTGATGGGGTTTTCGCGAGAGATATTAACCAAGGACGAGGCGGTAGAGGAGCCCTCGGATTCGGAGGTCGAGATGTTGCGCGACAGCACGAGGGCCGCGGGTTCGTCGGGAGTGTCGTAGGGCGCCGGCACGGGCATCTGGTGGTTTTGAAGATGCTCTCTGGAGTCGCGCCGCGACCTGCGCCGCCGCCGCTCGCTCGCGGGGCTGCGCCGGCGATGATGCTCGCGCGTCATCGTCTTGGGAGCTGGGGCGCGCGCGCTTCTAGTTTCCGTCCATCCGCGGCGCTGTCAGGTAGTGCTGGGCCGTCGGCGTCGTTGTCGTAATGGCTGTCGATCGGGTGTCGAGTAAAACCTAATCTAGGTAGTAGGGGTCGTAGGCGGCAGTCGTCGATGTATTAATTGTTTTGTTTGGGTGCCGGGCCTGAGTGCGGATACAGCCGTCAGGTTCGGTGTCAAGGCCAGCTCCACCCCCCGACAACTAAGAGGTACTTACGAGGGTTTTATGGTGGAGGGATGGACTTGAAGGAGTGGCGACGGCGGCTGTGGCATATGCGGATAGATACCGACCAAGTATGGATCGCAGCTGTGTAAGGCAAGCAAGCAGCTAGTCCGCCATGCGAGTATGTGTCCGATGTATGTAAGTAAGAAGTAGGCCGCCGGCCAAGTATTAGTTGTCGTATGCCCGCACATATGCACACCCACCTTGCTCGAGTGCGTGAGGTGGCTGGGGGGCCATGTTAGTCCCGGCGGTTCAGCTCGTTCCCTGCCCCAGGCCGGGCCCTAGAGACGAAGCTCGCATGTGGCATTCAGATAGATTCGCGCACCTGTGCTGGGTTACAGCTCCGTTGCTGACTCCTATGCCCAAGCCCTCCATTTACATTTGTGGCAGGGTCTTTTTTTTTTTTGGGGGGGGGGGGGGGGGCTCTAGTTGCGGAAGTGCTAGGCTCACACACTCGAGGTAATGCTCTCTACCACCCATGTATTCTGGGAGCATATCTGTGATTTCCATCTACTACTTGTTCTATCAGTCCAAAGTTTAAGTGGTATTTGTCGTCTCTTATATCCCACGGTTTGTATGACCCCTGACGCATATCCTTTTCTCCGTGCCCGCCAGTTCTTCAGCGGCGCCAACGACTTCCAACACGGTTGCATCTCCATTTGCGACAGTGCCCGACGCCACTGCCGTCGAATGCAGTGCCCTTTTCGCCGCCGTATACTTGAGCCAGAACCTAGATAGGTCTCAACCCAGGATGACAGCGCCGGGGGGGGGGGGAAGTGCGCGGTTTATTCTGAAACTCACCGACCTCCATGCCAGTTTGCCTCCCATCCATGTCACACTAGCTCTGTCCACCACTACCCGAATCTGACGAGGGCGGGGCCGGGGGACCCTCCTCGCCCTCCTCGCAATGCAGTCGACGGACTGACACGTAGCGACCCTTGTGCTACTCCGGCCTCGCTCAGACGAATCGCGCGACGACTATCCGTGTCCAACCCTTGATCAAGTGGGTTGGCCTGCATGCCTCTGCCGTTCTAATACGATGGACGCCGAATTAGATGATGCTCACTCTCTCCATCACACACTGCCCTGTCTCTTGGGCGCTCGCTCATATCCCGCACGACTCGGCACTCATTGCCTTTCACCCGTTGACTTTTCTTCTTCACAAGGGGTTTTGCTCTAGTTGTCTTCCCCACGGCGCCACTGACCAGCTTACCTTCGGCTACGTCCCGACGTTGTAAGCAAAAGGCGTTTTGCCGCTTCGGATTCCCATCCTAGCCATGCTTTTTCAGCCCACATCGGGGTCCCGATTGGATCGTTGCCACTTTTTCTTGTCTCTGGGCTGCTGTAAGAGGGATATACCTGGCAGCCCACAGGTCGGCTAGACCAGCTTCGACTTGACTAGGACTTACCGCCCCCAACCTCATCAATACACATGCATGGGAGGTAGGGGGGGGGGCCTTAGGTAATTCAAACCCGGAAACATGGAGCGTAACTATTTCCAGATATACTCAGATGCCTCGATATTACTTCTGCTAGTTAGTTAGGGTTTTGTATGCACCATGCACTAACGAGAACGTGCTTGGCAAGTGCATGCAGATAAACCAGCCCATTGCACCTGTCAGAGACGTTGCCGGGCGGATATGTACGTACTTATGTATCTACTCACATATACAGGTACGTTGGAGCAGGCATGCCTTCCGTTTGGCATTTGTCTTAAAAACCGTTACTCACGGTATGCAGAGAGGCTACAGAGTGCGGAAAGGGGGCGGCTACGTGTGCGCGCGCCCAACCAGGATAAGATGCAGCACCCAACGTAGGCCGAACGGGATTGCGAGACCTGGTCTATGGAAACGGGCGTGTACTCATAGCGCTAACAGGCCCGTACAAGGTGTGCTCATTGGCCCAGCGATTTGGTTGCTACTTCGGTATGACCACCTGTTCATCAATGCTGCGGGTGCTAACTCAGAGGCATCAGTTTGCATCATTAATAGGAGGAGCTTCCCGTTCAACCACATAACACCGGCTTGCAAGACGTACATACTGAGGCATGCACGCTGATGAGCTGTGCCGACCATGCTTCGTGAGATGGCGATAACTCCCGCCGGGCTCTCCGTAGCTGCTGGCTTCGGCAAGCCCCAACTCCACGTGGCAGGCGACGATATGTTCCGAGACACGGCGCAAATGTATCCTGTCTGAAGCTGCGAAAGGGGTATAATGTAACGCAACCTAGGCATCACCCATGCTGCATGGAACGAAGAGAGGAGAGGGGACGACGAAGGGGAAACCCAGCCTATGAGTGCGGGCCTCCATAGCATGAAGCAGCAGCCCATCTCCGCCCCCAGTGATTCATCCAATCCAGTTGGGCGCCTGTCTTACAGTTTGACTTTCTGTCCCGTGAGCTTGAACCATATGACGGCAACCAAGTCCTCCTTGAACCGCTCCCACGGGTTCCGGTTCAGGTAGTAGCTGAGCTCGCGGAAGTTGTACATCTCTCCCCAACAATCCCGGCCCCATTCGCAACCGGCCATATTGACAACAAAGTCCCGGTCGTTGGAGTCGTAATGGATGCGTGTATCGTTACCGTTATCGGAGCATGCCCCCGTGGGGAAGCTGTTGATCTTCCTCTGCGGGAGAAAGGCTGTATGCTTGCGAATCCACGGCTGTGTCGTGTACAGCTGCTCCAAGGCATCCTGCTCCTTGTGCTCCCACTCCATGTGCTTCTGTTCGTACGACACAGGGTCCCACCAGATGTCGAGAAGCCGGTCCGTCCATTCGCTGCGGCGGACGAAAAAGGAGCCCAGGTTGAAACCCGAGCAGTCCTGCGGCAGCATGAGGTTGACCGAGGCGGCGCTGCCGTCGCCTTGCACACTCTGCGACTCGGCATCGAGGTAGTTGGCCTTGAGGGGGTGTGATATGTTGAGAGGATTGTACTCGTTGATGTCGCGGTAGACTTCCTGCTCGAGGTGGTTGAAAATGTGATCCTGCAGGGAGTATGACGGTTCCATGACGAAGGTGTTGAGGTCAAGCCACCAGACCCTACGCAAGTTAGCCTGCCGATCCATCCTTCGCGGTGGCGTTGATAGACTCACCACTCGGCATTGGGGTATTTCCTGAAAGTATTGCGAATACTGTCCACCTTCTCCCAACTCTCGCGCCATTCATGGGCATAGCGCTTCTTGGTGCTCATGTCGACAATTTCGAGATCATAGCCCCATCGTGCGGCGTACTTGCGCTTGTTCCTGACACTGTCTCGTTCGATCGCCCATTCCCGCGCGCCTTTCCATTCCATGACGCCGCCCCCGATGTTGGCGGCGAGGATGATGACATATTTTTGGCCACCACCTAGCCAGGTTGTTCGTCTCCAATAGTACCACAGGGCTGCAAGGCCAAGTCAGTCGAGAGGGCCAGCGCGGAGAGCGGGCAAAACCTACGGGTAACCCAGAAAATCGTATAACACAGGAGAACGATAGCGACAAGCAGGATGCGGATCTTCCATTTCCTGCCCATGCGCGCCATGATGCCACGTAGCCTTCCCGGAAGTGGCACGTTCCATCTGGCGCGACCCGGCTTCTCCTTCTCTGCGAACCGGTCCGGGCCGGTCTGGAAGGTCGGCAGGCTTTGTGATATGCGCCGCATGTGGCGGGTGAGGAAGCCCGAGTTCTGTGTCGAGAACGAAGGGTAGCCCGCAACACCCCGGGTCTTAAGTCTTGCAGACTCCCATGTCACTTTGTCGCCGTTGGGGCCGGAGAAGGACGGCTGGGCGGGGCTCGCCCTGCCGCTGCCATTGGTGTTGAGGCCCGGGGACGACCAGCCGCCGCCGGGGGCCGGAGAGGGGCTGCGACTCAGCGACATGGCCGTGTTGGGCGTGCCTGGGTAGTGGGAAAAGCAAGGTGTCAGCAACGGGGTTTGCCGCGCGTGCGCGCGTGCACGCGTGCGCCCTGGTGATGGTGGCGGGCAACATACCGGGGATGGGGCTCAAGGCCGACGGCTGTAGGTGGCCGGAGGAGGACTGAAGGTTCTGCGGCCGGTTGCGATAGCCCAACGACGGAGGCGGTGCGTTGGAGACAGAGGAGCGGCGCCGGTGGTGAGATTGCGCGGGGGTCGAAGTGAAGGCAGTCGAACCCGACGCCTCACCCGGGTTTGGTGAAGCCAGCTTTAAGGTGTTAGAGGGCACAGCTCGGGGAAGGGTCGCGCGTGGCCGGTTCGAGGCTTGCTGATACGAGCAAGGGACGCCAACGAGGCCAATGGCCGCGGAGCTGCAATGCAAGGTGGCTCAGCCGCCCTTGTACGGAAACAGATGCGACGGAGGCCCAACGGATGTCTCACAGGCCGCTGCGCTGTAACGGCCTCGATGGCGGTATCGTGTCAGTTGCTGGAGAGCGGACGCGTGCGATCTGGGTTTCGCAGGACCGGCAAGGGGATGGCAATATTATAAGGCGAGCAGGTGGGAGTGGATGCTGGGCTTGGTTGCACGTCGTGGTACGGACTAGGGACCTAGGCTTTCCAGTGGTGGGTAGACGAGGACAGAGGTCGCGGTCAGAAGAGGCTGTTGGTGTCGGGCGGGCCCAGAACGCTGGTGAACTTCCGTGTCAGGGCAAGACGGGTGGGGGCCGACGGCCGCTCTGGGCAGGGGGTTATTATCAGACGTGATATCCAGCCAACGCGATGGCTAGCCCTGGAGGGGGTGGGGGACCCTTCCAATTGATTGAATGGTGCTCGGGGCTGCCACAGGTGCCGGTGGTTTGCGCCAAGACACAAGACATCGAGAAGGGTGCAGGAATCCATGGATGGCATGCGATGGGACGCATGCGGGCATGGGAAGCTCCATCTTCTCTTTCTCTAGAGATGGCAGGGTGGTGCGTTGTTCTCTGCGCAAGGTTCAGTCTGCCCGTCGCCATGCGGGTGCCGGGATACACGGATATACAGCAAGGAAACATGTACATTTCCCGCGCGAGAGGTTGTCCCTACGAGCGCTACGGCATACTTACGTCCACCCATTCATCCATAGGTACATACATACCTAAAGTATGTATGTGCGATTGGCAGTTCGGACATGGGGTTTAGAGCAAAGTAGGCAGCTCGGCAGGCACCATACACCTCTCTGCAGGTAGTAGCCCGGCAATGCGATGTTCCCGTTGTTCGCCCCCCCCCCCCCCCCCCAGCACCTATGCAGGCGGACATGGGAGAGACCACGAGAGCCCTGTAATTTGAACATGGGCTTGCCAAGCCATCGGCCTGCCGTGGCGGTCTGTCCACTATTGCATTTTCTCCAGTCTCGTCAGCAAATCGACCAGCGCTCTCGGCTGCCGCTTGACATTCGACCTCGATATAGAATTCCCTGCCAGCTTCCGCAATTTCATTGCGTTCATCTCATGTATCCAGCGCACCTTTGCCAAGACTGGCCGGCGACACCTTATTGCCAGTACCCCGCTCGCTGTTGACGGACCGCCGGAGGGGTTTGGGGGGGGGGGGAGGACGAGAGCAGAAAATAAAATAAAGGACCCTTATCTCCCTCTCGAAACTTGGTGGTATTTCAGGGATCTCGTCGATATGCTATTCCTCCTCCACCTCAAAAGGGATCTCATTACTGATTGGGTGTGGGGGTTCTGCTTTGCATGGGTGGTCTATCCTGTCGAGTACGTACCCCGTCCGGTGGCCCACCCCGGAGGGGTAGTACATATGCCCTCCAGCTCCAAATATCAATGTGTTCAGAGCGCCAATGTCATAGCGATCCCTCTTGCGCCAGCCATCCATCTCCAGCCCGCCAGCCACCGCCCGGGGATGGAAGGAAAAGTGTCTTCTTCCAAAGATGGGTCACGTTCTGTCCCTATGCTACGTATATCAATGTATCTGGGCCGCATCCGAGTGCCGATTGCTGCGCTGGCCAGTGTGCTGTACATAACAGTTTCGGTCTCAGCTCCACCGACAAGTCGATGGGCTGTTGATAGTCTCCTTCGTTCTCACCTTGCCAAGCTCGCGCCCCGGGTGCTATTCATCTGTATACCTGATGGGTCTGGAACTATCATGTACACGGTGTTCGGCCTCGTTGGAAGGTAGAAAGGGTGACTTAGGGGACGGAGTTCTTTTTTTAACCGGGCAGCGCTGGTTTTGAAACAGCATGGCTACCGAATCCGACGTGTTCGTATCGAGTCCTGGATCTAGCCGATCCCATATTACCGCATGGCCAATTCCCGAGCACTCCGACACCTTCCTTGGAGCCGATAGCAGCTATGAAAATATGCGTTCCCCCCTGGTATCATGGTATGTTTGGCAAAATGGCCCAGCAGACAGTTTGCCAGATGATCGCAGCCGTGATCTGGTCGCTAAAACTGGCCGCGTTGTCAGGCAAGCATTGGCGGTTCCTTGCCTGCATATAGATTAATGTCATGAGAAAACGCTTTATTAGGCCCTTGCCTGGCGTGTGCCACCGTCGCCCGCCTGGATTACGCACCCAGATAGCTGCCTCTTCGTCGGAGATGAATAATACAGCGGGCGCCTCTAGCTATTTGAGATCGAGCACATGGCTGTCCCACTCCAACACCAAGATCGTAAGGGCCTTCCAGGTCTGGATCTGTCCATCTACGTCGACAGTTTATGATCCGCAGCAGAAAACCAAATCGGACTTGCTCCGTTCCCCCTAAGCCCCCACCAAACGCATCTGTACGTGAAGAGCCGCCATCATGGACGGTTGGATCAGAGGGTTCCTGCAGCCTGAGAACGACTATGAAACCACCGAGTTAGATAACATGCTCATAATTCTCGGGGTTTTTGCCAGGAAGCTGTGTACCAAAACTAGCGACGAGCACATGGGAATGATGTGAGTTCTTCAATCTCGACTGCGCAATATTTTGACGAACGGCTTCGGATTGTGACCGCACTCAACGAGTATAAGAACGACGGCACACGATGAGTGCTGGGCAACAAGGGTCTCGATGACACCATAGGGTTAAGAGCGATGGGCAAGACGGAGTACGACGACGGTGGCGAGTTCTGGTTTAGTGGTCTTGGGTAAGTGCAAAGGCGAGGCACGTACCGGTGTCTTACAAGCAATGGCAGGACGCTGATCATTGAGCAATGCTGGCAGTCACTCGGCCGATGCCCCCTCCCATTCCCTCACACATACCCCCTGCCCAGCATCTAATGAGATGACTAATAGCACATCCGTTTAAGGTACTGCAACAAGGCTTGCCAAGTAAGCGATCGGCAGCGCCACCGTCACGTCTGCAAACCTTTGGGGCTACGCTCGGTTGTAAGACAAAGTACCCAGCCAAATCATCGGAGATCTGCATACTGACAGGGCCAGCCTGTTCCAGAAGTTCCTGGAGGTGAGCACCCAGGTGGAGACCAGGGTTGCTCCGCAGCATCTGCAAAGATGGAGGAGACTGTTTCCTCGGATGTTCGACTGCCAAGCCTCTGGCCAACTCACTTCCGGAAGACAAACTTGATGGCAATATCATGCCACGGCAAGCACGCACGACCTTGTGCCCAAACACCTGGCCGGGCGGTCTATGGCAGGAGGGAAACAAACGGGAAATATGAAAGACAGCCTCTGCGGGTTATTCTGTCACACACTTCTTTGCGTTTGTCTTCGTCCCGGGGGCAGGCATGCTGCATACGGATGGAAAGAGACTACGGGCCTACGAGGGGCTCAATCGCAGCCCTCACTTAGGAATGAAGATCATCCCCGAAGCAAAGCAGCGTAAGGCTGGGCCATGCACGACTTCCAGGCCAAGGCCAATTGCTTGCGGTGCAGCACAGGCCATGCTGGATTTCCATTTCCTCTGTGAGCCTGGTCGGACAGTGTGCCTCTAAACTCTCGGGCCTATCGTCATGCACGCGTTGCCTCTCTTGCCATGGCGCTTCGGGCAACTCGGGGAAGCTCTGCTTGGTACTGAACACAACGCCGGGGGGCAGGGACGTTGCGCGAAGGGTGAAAGTATGGACGTGTCAAGTAAGTACTGGCTAACGTGCCGAGACGGGGGAACTGAGTAACCTGGGTATAAGTACCCAAGTAAGCAACCTTGCTCGAGCTAGCTAATCTCTGCTGGTGAGAGAGTCGGTTTCATCGGTTGAAGGCGTCAGTAGCGGCATCGTCCTTCCACGCCCCTCCCACGCCTCTGCACACCATGCATGTGCGGCTGCATGTGGGAGTCAGTCGTGACACAGTGGAAGAGGGGCCAGTGCTGCACGCTGCCAATACCCCGTAGTGGCTGCCAAGTGCCGACATGCCGCCTTCGGCCCGGTGTGACTGTCGCGGGAATGGCTGACTTGACTCGAATTGAGCCCGACAGGCATGCGAGGGGACACCGACGTGGTGTTAATCAGCATACGCACTCATCGTTACATGGCCCGGTGCGTGTGTTTTCGCGACCAGGGGCGGGCTGGATGTTCTCTCTTGCCCCAGTGGCTCCGAGATGGACCATGGATGGCGGGCGGTTACGGTAGTCATGGATCTCATCTCATCCCCTCGCTTCCCCCAATCCAACTCAATCCATTCCGTCTTGGTGCTTCTGCGCGCCAAGGCGCGGTAATAATTGCCCATGTCATGCGTGCACTACGATCGAACCGCCATTCGTTTCTCGCGTGCCATGCCCGCAGCCAGCAGGTCCCGCTCCGACATGGAGTGGTGGCGGCTCTTGTGCTAATGTTTCGGTCGCTTAATGTTTCGCAAGGGAACGCTCGCCGACCACCAATCATATTTCCAGATCTGGTAGCGCGCAGACCTCCCGCCCCCAAACCGTGGTATGTAGCCAGCCAAGCGCCAATGGCCGGTCTCGTGTCCAAGTCACCACAAGCCCATGATTGGCTGGCAGCATGCTCAGAGATCGATTTCGATTGTTTCGAGGGGATAGATCCATGGTCAGAAAAGCTTGGCTGGCGCCGCGGCGGGTGGCCATGGCCCCTGGGCAACAGCTCGGCGAGGACCTGATCGCCAACCGAATTCCGGTCTGAAGGAAACTGCCGTCTCATCTCGAGCCCTATGGACCCTGGCCGTCCGCCCGGCCCTGGCGTGGTTCAAGCTGGCCGCCCAAGCCCAGTGCCGCTCTCCAACCTCGTCCACCGGGCGCGGCAAGGCTGCTTTTCTGCTTAGTGCGGCTCGGGCCTGCCCCTGGATGGCTGTTGTCCAGCATCCCGGTGGTGGATCTTTACCCACAACGGCGGGTATATTCTGTGGTAGCCGCAATGCGACTCTCTTCCCAAGGAACCTCGTATGTGCGCGCCGGGGACACCAGCCGTTATTCGCCATGGCCCGGGCCCTGCGCCTGCTCCTTTCACCATGGCTCCGCGTGGCAGGCGCGGGCTCCTCAACTTGGCGGTAGCATCAGCCGCCCTGCTACCTACAACTCGTCCGAACCTGGATGTGTGCCCAACGCTGCCACCCTCTGGCAGTGGATCGAAGTCGAGGGCAAGTTGGCTGACTCCTGCCCTCCCCCCCCCTTCCCGGTCTCGATGGAAAACCCGGGGGCTTAGAAACGGTGCTTCTTATTGAGGGCCAGCCGTCGTCCAACTTTTTACTTCCTCCCCCTGATCTCTACCCAGACCTCGGGAAGTGCTCTCACGCGGTTGCCTGGCAGGCTTTCATTCTCTTCATTCTTCGGTCCCATTCATTGTCTGGCAAAACCAGACTGCCACGTCCACACTGGCTTGTCTGCGGTCCTCCTCTATTTTGCCATTCATTTTGTAGTCTCGCAGGCCCCGGGAAAGACACCATCGCCATCTTGGTACCTGATCAAATTCCACCGAGTTGCCTGGCGCACCTTCATTTAACACTTATCTTTGCTCAAGACGAACGAAGCAACCAAATCCGCTGCCGGCAATTCTCACCGTACGCACCGACGTCAACGCTTCTGCCTACTCCAGGCTCGGAGCAGATCATTGCATAAGTAGCTAAGATGGCCGTCTCTGCTTCATGGCTCCATCTGGCCGCCGTGCTTTCAACTCTGGGGGCTGTGGTCAGCTGCGCTGAAAGCTACTCCAACTCAGCATCGGGTTCATACTTCCTCCAGGACAACTACAACTCGAGCAACTTCTTCTCCGGGTTCGATTTCTTCTCCGAGGCGGATCCCACTCGCGGATTCGTCAAGTACCGTTCAGCTGTCGAGGCGAACGCCCAGTCCCTTGCCGGATTTGCAAACGGCGCCGTCTATCTCGGCGCGGACCACCTGACGATGAATCCCACAACACCAGGTCGGGGTTCCGTGCGAGTGTCATCGAAGAAAAGCTTCACCAAGGGACTCTTCATCGCCGATATCCTTCATATGCCCGAGAACAAATGCGGGGTCTGGCCTGCGTTCTGGACAGTTGGTCCAAACTGGCCCGCGTCTGGTGAAATTGACATTATCGAGGGAGTCAACACCGCCAAGACAGTCACCAGCACACTGCACACAAGCGAAGGCTGCTCTTTTCGGCAAGGCAACTGTAAGGGAAATCAGGGGTGTGGACAGGAAAGCCAGGACACGAAGACCTATGGGGCTGGCTTCAATGACATGGGAGGGGGCATCTACGCCATGGAGTGGCAAAGCCATTCCATCAAGATCTTCTTCTTCCCCCGGACCGGACCCATCCCCGGGGATATCGACAGCGACAGCCCGGACACCGCGTCCTGGCCGGCGCCCCAGGCAGAATTCTCAGGCCCGGGATGTGACATCGACCAGCATTTCATGAACCATCAGATCATTTTCAACACTGCCTTCTGTGGCGAGTGGGCCGGCAGGGTCTTCAGCAAGGACCCCGTGTGCAGCAAGTTGGCGACGACATGCGACGAATACGTGGCCTCGAATCCGGGCGAGTTCAAGGAGGCCTACTGGAGCATCAACTCAGTCAAGGTCTTCACCAAGCAAAGCAGCCTCAAGCGCGCCACAAGGTCTTTCCAGGCATAACGGAGAGAAGACCGAGCACCAGAAGACCGAGGCAGGCGCAAGGGAGAGCTTTCGGATATTTACGTAGTCCCTGGGATTATATGGTTTGCCTATATTCGCCACAGTGCTCCATCATATCTCTACCAGGGAGTTCAAGGGCATCGGCGGGCCGAAGTCCAGCATACGTAATCTTCTTCTGTACATACCCTATTTTTTGCCCTCTCTCTCTCTCTCTCTCTCTCTCTCTCTCTCTCTCTCTCTCTCTCGCAATGCATATACCCTGGACTAGATATCCACTTCGCGATTGGCATAAATGCTGGTTTCGTGTGCTACAGCCTGTTGTTTACCAGCCGCTAGGTCCCCTCCCCCTCCCGCCATTGTTCCGTTGCCTAAGTGTTAGCGAGCCGCGCGCAGGTGGCGCCAACTGAGAGAGGCTCTCGTTGGGCGCAGGCCAAGCCCAAATCCGCTCTAGCGCCGGTGCTCTCGATTTGAGAACCTTGATGGCGGCTTGGCATGATGAAGAGCCTTGGGAGAAAGAAAGCCGGGCTGATCTGACAGACAGCCTCCCCATGACAGCCCCGAAAACCTAAGCACGCAAGATTGGACTGCCTCCGCAGTCTGCACGAAGGACCCAGCCGGCCAGGCCCAGCCATTCAGGTTCAGCACTATGGAGAGGCCGTCCAGACTGACACGAGCCTGCCCGCTGGGATGAGACGGCTCTCTTTTGCGAGCCTACTCCTGGTGGACTGGCTTTAATTTACGTGCCTATTTCTCCAAGTAGCACGTATACCTTACCTGACATAGTTGGAACCGAAGGGCCCGTTTCGCTGTTTCTGTCTCTGTCTCTCTGCGTGTCGGTCCTGGGGTGGTCGCTGGGGCTGGCGCCGTCCCAATCGACACAACTTCCCTGAGCCACCAACATTCCCTGGATTCGGTGTGATCCCATATCGACTCCGCTGGTAAACTAGAAGGTGGTCCTCAAGGTCCTCAAAACCGGCTCCCTCTCGTCACAGCCGGGCCACATTCTTTGCACCCGAGTTCTTTTGATCACCATCGCGGACCACAGTCCTCCCACAGAACAGAACAGAGCGTCTTTCTTTTTCCGCCCACACCGTCGACGCATAATTCGACTCGGCCCAATATTGACTGCACTGCGCCCACCCTTGCTCGGCCCGTTCCGGAACCCTTCTACGTGGAGAGCTACCCAATTCGCTTACATCCCGTCCTTGCCCCCCCCCCCCCCCGGTTCTGCTCGTCCCGCCTCTTGACATCCGACGGGACATGAAAAGGGAGCCCGGCCCGCCTGACTCGGGACGTATCTCATAAGACCCCGGCCGCCCGCGGCCAGAGCGTCGCCGACGAACCCCACGAAACCACCCATCAGCCTTACGGCACTCTATGGCCATGTATAATAGCCAGTGGGACCGCGTCGACCAAGACGGCACGTACGGAGGCGCCGACGCTTCGGACCTCTCGGCTTTCGAGCTCGACATGTTGACGCGCATTCCGGATGTTGCTGGCCTCGCCTGGAATCCTACTGCTTCCCAGGAGGGCGACTGGCCGCCTGCAACAGAGTATATAACTCACACCCCGCAAGAGTCGCTGCCATGCCAGAATCCTGGCCTTTTCGCCCCGCCGCACGTTCAACCCGGGCAACAGTATCCGAGTACGGTGCCGAGCGCAACGGTCCAGAACCAGAGCGGCCTCTACTATCGAAACCCAGGGGCCTTCTCGCCAGATATTATGCACCCCCAACTGACCACGGATTCCGGGTCGAGCATCTCGCACCCCAAGTTGGACAAGGGGTACCCCGAGCTCGACGAATGCGAGGACTCCTGCTCCGAAGCCGACTGCTGTGGCCCATGCGAGTTGATACCCTGCGATGCCGAGGACTGCGAACAAGAAGACTGCACCCCTTGCGACGACGACAACTGCTTCTGGGGGTCTGTTCATGACTCGCAATATGGTCATGTGCCCCAGACCGAGGGCCATTGGTCACACTTGGATGCTTCGTTCACGCAGTATCATCCATGCGTGGAGGCGCATCCACAAGGAGGAATGCACCACCCGGGCCAGCAACAATCATGCAGTCATTTGCCCGGCGAACACAATGCCATCGCTGTTCTGCACGATATGCAACGCCGGGGGCCTTCTTGCGACCCGTGGGATCCAGTGATGTCTGCGCCCCCGATCGAAACGCCGCCTCTTTGCCCCGACGATGGCGGCTTCGAGATGATCCAGGAGAGCGAACCCCTCAAGCTGGACGCTCGGAACGCCGGGCCTTCTCTGGTCTGTCAGTGGCTCGTCAACCATGGCGATAACAAGCTTGTCCCCTGCCACTGCACCTTCAGCACCCCCAAGGAGCTCCACTCCCATCTTGTGGAGTGGCACACCCCTGAGTTCAACGGCAAGACCGGATTCAACTGTCTCTGGGACGGCTGTTTTAGGCGGAAAGACCAAACATTTGCATCCCGCCATAAGCTCCACCGTCACCTCCCCTCGCACTCTGGGTGTAAGTGCAAAACCCGTCACAGCTAGACACGCTCTTGTTGACACGACTGCCTGCAGACAAGCCACTTGTATGTAAAATATGCTCCCTGGGCTTCTCAGCAAAGCAGGCGCTTGAGCAACATGAACGCATCCACTCGGGAGAGGAGCCCTATGAGTGCCCCTACGAAGGTTGCAATAAGAAGTTCAAGCAGAAGAGTGCACTAAGTAGGAACCCCCTGGAACTGCACTGGCCTTATTCAGCTGACGATTGCATGCAGCCATGCACAAGCGCACCCACACGGGCGAGAAGCCTTTGCAGTGTGCGACTTGTGGTAAACAATTTGCCGAGTCATCCAACTTGTCTAAACACCGCAAGATCCACGAGCCGGTCCACCGATTCAAATGCAGCTTTGAGGGCTGTAAGAAAGAATTCGTCCGTATCGACCAGTTGAAGCGCCATCAAATCACGCACGCGAAACGCCTGGAGCGTAAACAACAGCAAAAGGAAGGCCGGGCCAAGCAGACGTGAGACCCATAACCTCAGTGGGAGCACGTTCGACGAGGGCGCACACGAGACGGAAAATCCCCAGTGACCATCGGCCCGTCCCCAGGCCGAGAATGAAGAAAACAAAACATAAAAGAAGAGAGGGGGGGAGGAAAACAAAGCCGAGGCCGACCAAAAAAAAAAAAAAAGGCCACGCCTCGGGAATCTAGGACCGAGCGAATGTGATGCAACTTTTCCGTTCCTCTGTTTCCTTGTCTTTGAGCCTTGGGCTGAGTGTTGGCAATTGCGATGTGGTTGCGGACAGAATACCCCTCACAGCGTTCCGTACTATGTAACTCGCATTGGCTAGCCAGGACGGTGTATAAAGTATGCATTGTGCAGCGTCCGATGGAGGAAACCGGTATCTCTTCCGGGTGAATCTTACGGCATTCGGTTTTCTTTCCCGCGGTATCCGTTATATACATAGGAATTCAAAGTGGTCTGCCGTCCGGAGTACCAGCGATCACGGCCCTTTCGCGGGTAAAGAAGCAGACAATAGAAAAGAAATGCGCCCTCACGCCTGACCAGGTTGTTCTACTGCGAGTATCAAGCTTGCCTCCTCACTGAGAGGCAGAAGTCCATGTCCGGGAGCACTCGCCCTGACCCCGAAAAGGGGACGTGGGCAGTGTCCAAGTACCGATTGATCGTAAAATCCAGCCAGAGCATATCGAGCGGCCACGCGCCATCAGAGTACACATCCGGCCCTTACGTTCAATGCCACTCCCATGGCTGTGTACCCACCTTGTACAGCACCGGGCATCGGACTCCTTAGGCCCCGTGGGACTTGGCTTTGGGTGGGCAGATGTACTATATTTGTGGCTGGGGTCTTCTTGCTGCTGCGGGATGCCTCGAGCGGCGGAACACTGTCTACCACATACCGCGGGGACCTAACCATTGCGCCGTAGAGCTGTCAAATAGCGTTGAGCAGGACCCGAGAGAGCCCTCACGATGCCGAACGGACGGCTGCCGCAGAGCCGAGCCTCGCGATCCGATCGCATCACAAGTCACACGACAAGTAGGGACAGGACCAGTGTGCTTATTCCTTCGTAACGCAAACGCATGCGCAATTCATTGGCAGCTACACCTGGGCTGCTCAGAAGTGACCTCGTAAACACCATGACCTGTTGTTTTGAACCGAAAAGCCGTGTGATGCCATGCAAAGATCAGAAATGTCCCTTTTTGTTGATGAAGAGTAAGTCTACCCTGACTCGTCCTCATCAATCGTCCACAGCTAGCGAGCCATAGCTTGTGCCGGCATCGCAGGTACGTCTTCCCCACCCCACCAAAGCATTCGCACTTTATGCCGAAGCCTGCCGCCATGTCAGTTCCCAGGTCCCCAGGGGAGACGCGGCGTTCAAGGCCATGGACGTACCTTGACAGCGTACTTGCGCTGGGGGAAGTGCGAGTTGCGCTTCTTGGTCTTCTCAAGAGTGCGCTTGGCGTCCTCGGGAGACAGACGTCTGCGGATGGCGCGAGTGGCCTTGGGCCGCAGGTCGAGAGGCTGGTGGGTCTTGTTCTTGTAGAACAGGCGGAGCTGGTTGCGCTGCTTGATGTTGACGACGGTGAGGACGCGGGCAATGGACTTGCGGAGGTCGTGGCTGTTGGTTCCGCCATATTAGTAACAGGTCTCCCCTCCCGGGCTGTCGCGGCCTTGACAATCTCCTCCCGGCTGCGAATTCGGGGCGAGGCACGTACATGCGGTTGAGCTTGGAGCCCGACGAGGCGATCTTCTGGATGCGCAGCTGGCCCAGCTCAGTCTTGAGCTCGCCGAGCTGCTTCATCAGCTCGTCCTTGTTCTTGCCCCAGAGAGGACCGGCCTTGACCTTGGCGGTGGACTGTGGTGACGACATCGCTGGTTAGCCAGTTTTCCTCTGCAAAGATCGGAGCGCAATGCGTCGTGATGGGGATCGCGGGACCGCTGGTGTTGGCGAGGGATTCGGGGAGCCGGTCGGTCGATTGTGTCGCCGTTGTTCGGGGTCATGACGGTGCGCGTTCGGGACGGCCCAAATCCATGCCGGCGGATGGGAACAGTGATTCGGGATGGGGAGAGCGAGACTCACCATCTTGACAGATCGCTACGTCGGCTTGTTGGGGGTTAGACGTGGGAAGTTGCTGCGATAGGATTTGCCGGTCGCCTCGTCGATGGTTGGATTGCCTACCTTGGATTTGCAAAGAAAATCCAAGTTAGAGGGCTTTTTTTTGCGGCCCTGGTCTTGTGCGAGAAAAGTTGTGGCCCGTGCGCACGCCTGCCCTCGCTTCAAAGGCAGCCCCAGGTTCGTTCTGTTATCCAATAGCTGGTCCCAGTGGGGGCTCCTAGGGGGGACTAGGGATCTATCCAATCTGCCCGTCTGAGCCACTTGGCCTCAGCCACAGGGAGCGGGGCCGGCGTGGCAGAAGAAGTCACAAGGTATGGGACATCCAAACAGGCTTCCACGTCAACAGGGAGGGCCCTTAAGTACTCCCTGGTCGTCTGTCCCTTCTTCCAGTCTCGACTTCGATGTCTAGTGGACGACGTACTCTTGAAATATAACAGCCTCTCTGAAGAGGTAGGTTTGTTTCAAAATTGGCGGCAGAGTCGAACCAAGAGCCAAGATCCCTCTACCGGTACCGTGAGTTTCGCGGGGTGTCACAGCACAACCAAGTCCGAGGGTCCCCTACTCCTGCCCTGCACCCGCGACACACGCAGCCAGGTACGCGAGTGTCAGTACCCACTCTCCAGGCCAGCGCAGCTGGAGGCACTGATTGGCCGCCGCCTGTTGCATGGAACGGGTACTGATCAGATGGATGTACCTACAGCTAATACACAGTGCTCCGTACATGGCACGCCCAGACGTCACGGCATCTCCTGTATTACAAGGGGAACTTGGGGGTGGTTCAGAGTCGCATCGCATATGACAGACACAACAGGCACACTCATCACCGGTTCATCTCCACGGAACCGTGAGCCCGACGCCCATTCGACTGCCGACGCGAACTTGGCTTAGAGTAGCTCGCTTCTGCGCTCACGAGAAACGTCCCTACGTAAGTGCAAGGTTACTTACGAAAACGTATCCGGTCGCCAGGGAGGCTTGTCATCGTTGCTGGACCCTTTCGGCTGCACCTCCGCACAACACCATCACCAGCCAGCCCACTTCTGTACCACGTCGTCAAGGGGCATTCCGACTCGATCTCCAACCCCAACCCCAACCACCACCAGCTGGGCCGGTCCCGAGACGCTTCCTGCCCGCCAGCACCATGGCGGCTACCGGCAACCAGACATGGGCTCAGCTCCGGCAACAAGCCCGAACGTTGGAGTCGCAGGTATGTCACCAACGGCTGGCTTGGACTCCGCAGAGATGAACCGGCGTACTGATGATACGGGGCTTGGATCAGACGGAAACGCTCTTCCACACATATTCGCAGTTCTCCCAGGTCTCAAACATACCGCCCAAGCCGACCGCCGAGGAGCGCGAAACCGAGAGGAAGCTGGAGGACATACTGCAAAAGAGAGACGGCGTCGTCAACCAGCTGGCGAGGCTACTGGATTCGGAAATGGGCGCTTCGGCGCTCAAACAAAACAACCTGTCCCTTCTCCGTGAAAAGTTAGCCGAGCACCGCCGTGACCTATTGCGACTACGCGCCCACCTGTCCGAAGCCCGCGACCGGGCCAACTTGCTTACCAACGTGCGCTCCGATATCGACGCCTACCGGGCTAGCAACCCAGAAACCGCCGAGGCGGACTACATGCTGGACGAGCGGCAACGTGTTGACAACAGCCACAACATGGTGGACAGCGTGCTTAGCCAGGCCTACGCGACCCAGGAGAGCTTCGTGCTGCAACGAGAGACGCTGGCCAACATCAACCGTCGCATCACCCTTGCCGCGAGCCAAGTGCCAGGGCTGAACAGCCTGATTGGTAAGATCTCGGCGAGGAAGCGCAGGGATGGTGTCATCATGGGCAGCTTTATCGCTTTTTGCTTCGTGGTGTTTTGGTTCCTCATGTAAGGCAAGGGGAGAGCAGAAGGCGTAGCGGCCAGAGGGTCGCTGCATTCACACCAGGCTGCGCCTGACCAAGGCACCTGGGACTGACTACGACTACGGATGCTGAGGTGCATTTTGTTCTATGCTCGCAACCTGCAAGGGGGGTCCGTTCTTGGCGAGGCGTTCAGGGGTCAAATTATAGGGCGCGGGAGCTGCTGGGCTCAGCTGGTGGACAGGCTCGGACGGTTCAGTTGCATGAATGACCTCTTGTGTCGTAATCCACGGGCCGGCAGTTCGCGTCGGGTAGAGGTACAAAGAGGGGCGGGTCCATGGCATGAAGAGCAACAGCTGGGTATCATTTCTATCCTTGTCGCGACCGTGAGATATACTCGCTGCTCCGCGTACTTGTACACACTACGTCCTACAACACCGTATTGCCCTTAGGCGGCTGCCTTGGGCTCCGTCTTCTCTAGAATGAGTCTCTGCAGCCCTTTGGCAAGCCCATCCTTCTCGTCGTCCTGGGCCTCGCCGCTGCTCGCCCAGCGAATTCTGCACTGGCTGTCCACGAGGTACACATACCCAACCTTGCTGTTGAGGAGACCGACGTTCTCGCGGATCTCGTCTGACAGCGCGTTTTTGACGATGAAGTACTTGCCCCAGTTGGGCTCGCCGATTTCCCGCCGGATGCCGCCCTTGAACAGTTTGATGAGCATGCGCTTGAGGCCGTCATCTTCGACGTTGATGCGCACGTGCTGGCAGATGTCTTTGTGCTCGTTGAGCAACGAGTCCAGCACCGGCGTGGCCACGAAGGTCTTGGTCTGTTTCTCCGCCCAGGTGCCGCTGAAGATGGAGACGACCGAGATTTTGTTCCGGAGCACCGGCGTGGTGTCACGAACCGTTTCCTTGCCGCCCTTGAGCAGCGTCTGTCCGTACAGGTTCGGGAAGTAGAGCGAGAGGTCGCCCTTGAACGGACGCGGTGGGGGGAAGAAGGTCTTGCCCTTGTGGAAGCGCAGGTTGCCCCAGTCACGGAAGTAGGGCCGGCGGAATTTCTCCTTGCTGTTTACTTCCCATATGAGCATCCCGTCTCCTCCTCAGGCATTGCGCCCAGACACTGCCAATGGCCGCTAGCAAAGACAGGGGAGAGGCTACTTACAGCTCTTCGCGCCGCTCTAGATGTTTGGACCACCGCTCGTCGCTCGAGACCTTGGCAAACTCGTCGCGTTTCTGGAGCAGCGACCGGTTGTCGATGCCCGTGTTCTGGCCCTCCTCGGGCGGGTACGACATCCCGATCGGCCGGCTCAATGGCGTGGGGTTGAATTCCTCGGTACGTCTGCCGTAGCTTCGCGGCGCCCGGGCGAGCTGTTCAGACGGCGGAGGGATGACGCCGCGTCCAGACCGAGCGGCTGTGGGTGGTTTGGAGGCCGGGGGTTCGGCGAACCGTCGGTATGAGGTGCTGAAGGACCGCCATTGGCACAGCATGCATAGCAGCTGTCGTCTCTGGGGCAACGACATGGTCGGCGAGGCGGTCAAGTGTTGCGTGTCCCAGGCGTTGTGAGGCAGTAACAAGCTCGACGGGCGCCTGCAAGCACGGTAATTGAAGCTTGTCGAAGCCCACGCCGTTTTCTTAACGTGAGCGCCGAGATAAGATAAGCTTGGTAGTGGGGCATACACATTGAAGTACTACTGGACTTATAACAATATTAGAAAGCAACAACCTCAACTCCCCGGGCGATCCATGCCATGAACTGACTACCTACGTGCCTTTCGGGTCTTATATTCCGGAGAGTCCTATGGATGATCTCCTTCTATTACATAATAGGGGACTTATGAAGTCTTCCCCGTCAGAGCTGAATGAATGGCCTACGAGCTGCATGCACAAAAAGCCTCTCGCCCTTCCAGGATGAAGGTCGCGGGGGGAAGTCCATGGAATCAGGGGTTACACCCCCAATCTAAGTACTAAAAACCCATAGCTACCGAAGAATTCTGATATTTTCTCGTCTTAATATTCTACTGAGTGGGAGTTTCACATACCTGGCGATACATGGTGAGCATCGCAAAGGAACAACGGCATTCGTTTCTTTCAGATTACCAGGCTTCCCAGCCCTACTGGTGAAAGATTCGTTGCTAACCTTCCCCGAGCCCAATGCGGACTTCCATTGGCTTGCACTGCCATATTACCCCCGGGGGGGGGGGGGGCGATCTGGAGGGTATACCAGCTCGGCGGGCGAGTATACAATTGCACTGTAGTAGTGGGATATTTTCTCTTGCAACCCCTCACATAGGTTTACTCTGAGAAGGAGTCTACCGTGGCTGGAATTCCCACCGTGCACAGCAACACATGGCAACCAAAGTTGGAAACCCAGGCATTCTGTTGCGTGCAGAAAAGAGGGTAGTAGTGATTCAACATGCGCCTGCCTTGTACAGCCCACGCGGCTTCTGTCCATTGGCAAGCGGGCCAACGTCACCAAAGGGTGTGGGTTTCATGTGGTATTCCCAACCGAGTATTGTAATTCGCCGTCTTCCAGGAATTCATCGGACCGGGAGCGTATTGGGCTCTGGAAAGTCAGTGCTTGCGCAGGCCGTACATGCACTAGGGGGGGCAACTTAGGCGTAGCTCTCACAATCGCTTCCTATACACATAAACCGTGAAGAAACGTCGCCTCCCTGTATGCTTCACTCCTCTGTCCCTCTGTTTTTCTGGCGAACGAGGTGGTAAGTGGTGGCCCTGCCAGAATTCCCGCAAGCCGAACGAGGTCACAGGCGTCGCGGGCATTACACAGTGGTGGTGCAACTGACCCATACCTGCCATAGCAACCCGACGTGTATGTGAATTGAGAGGGGTTTTTAAACAAAGAGCGGTTGCACACGTCAAGAGTTCGCGGTGAGAGAACAGCTCCAGGGCATCTTCCGTTCTTGGCACGTGCATACAGGCAACCTGGGGCCAGCCGGACGGTCCGTATGCGTTCTGCTTCTCGTGGACGAAACAGACTCCGTGGCTGCACTGCAACGCGCATTCCCACGTCCTCTTCTTTGCTGCTGACCGTGTCTGCATGGCTCTAGCCATGGGCATGAGACCCCGTGCCAGTAGACGTATTGATGGCCCGGTCTAAGCCTACACGTAGAGATCAGTATGGGCTGCTTATTCACCCGTGTGACCAAACCACCCGCACCCACTGCACGGAATGAATCCATCCCTCTAGCCTGGGCTGTCGGCACCGCCCGCCATTCCAGGACGTGGGGATACGCTAAGGCCGAGGGCTAAGAATCGACGGCCCCAGCGGCGCGGCTCCCAGCGGCGTTACCCCAGATCGGTTACCCACGGCAATCGCGGGGCGAAGTTCACTTTCCCCCCGTCCGGGCAGGCAAGGGCGTCGGTACCCGCGACATTTGACCGCTTCGGCGCAGGGCGGCAATGCTGTGTTCATTATTGAGCCGGCACCCTCTTTCCACCGCGCCTCTTCTTCCTGCCAGTAGACCCAGAGAGGCGACCGCATAGTGTGTGCCATGTTTCTCCAGCGAGGTTCCCGCGCCCTTCGGCACCAATGGCACCTGTACAAAGGCGTGAACCGCTTCGTCGAGGCCGGAGTCTGCGGCGCCTACGCGGCCTCGTGGAGAAGCTTCCATGGGACGAGGAGGGTACAGATCGTGAAGCCCGTACTGCTGGCCGACATTGGCGAAGGTAAGCCGCTCTTTTCTCTGACCTGCCTGTTCCACTACGCCGTTGCTGACGGGCCCGTTAGGCATTGTGGAATGCGAGATCATCCAATGGTTCGTGGAGCCCGAAGCCCGCGTTGAGGAGTTCTCTCCCCTGTGCGAGGTGCAAAGCGATAAAGCCTCGGTCGAGATTACGAGTCGGTTCTCTGGTGTCGTTAAGAAGCTGCACTACGAGGCCGGCGAGATGGCCAAGGTCGGCAAGCCCTTCGTGGATATTGATATCCAAGGCGACATGAAGCAGGAGGACATCGAGGCATTGACGGCGCCGGAGCCGTCGGACGGTGCAAGCGCTTCTGGGTCGCCAACAAGCCAGTCGCACGGTCCGCCGTCGCAGCAAGAGCCGAGTGCGGCGAAGGCGACCGGGCCCGAGAGCGCGGCCGCCCCGTCGAGCCAGCCACCGAAACAGACCGGGAAGTTTGCCTCGTTAGCCACGCCGGCGGTGCGGCATCTCTCCAAAGAGCACAAGGTGGACATTTCGACGATCGAGGGCACTGGCAAAGACGGCCGGGTACTGAAGGAGGATGTCCTTAAGTTCGTCGAGCGTCGCAATTCCCCCACCGCCAGTCTCGCGCCGGCGCCCTCGCCTTCCAGTGCCTCTTCCCACCCCGCGCCCGCCGGCGACACGGCCCAGCAGATCGAGTCGCCTGTCCCACTCACCAACATGCAGATGCAGATGTTCAAGACCATGACGCGATCGTTGAGCATACCGCACTTCTTGTACACCGATGAGGTTGATTTCTCGCGGCTATACTCGCTTCGTTCCCGCCTTAACCAGACGCTTGCCAAGCAGCAGGGCGAAGTGTCCAAAGTGTCCTACCTTCCCTTTATAATAAAGGCCGTCTCCATGATGCTCCACCAGTATCCCATCCTGAATGCGCGCGTCGACGTTGCCGGCGGCAGCACCAAACCCAGTCTGGTGATGCGCAGCCAACATAACATCGGTGTGGCGATGGACACGCCGTCGGGTCTGCTCGTGCCGGTGATCAAAAACGTCGGTTCGCTCAACGTCTACTCCATCGCCGCCGAACTTGCGCGCCTGCAAGCACTTGCCGCAGCTGGCAAACTTTCGATCCAGGACCTGAGCGGCGGTACCATTACTGTGTCGAACATCGGCAACGTCGGCGGGACGTACGTGGCACCGGTCATCGTGGACCGAGAGGTTGCGATCTTGGGTATGGGTCGGATGCGGAGCGTGCCTGCCTTTGACGAGAACGATGCCGTGGTCAAGAAGCAAGTCACCAACCTCAGCTGGAGTGCGGACCACCGAGTCATCGACGGGGCCACCATGGCGCGAGCCGCTGAGGTGGTTCGCCAGCTCGTGGAAGAGCCTGACCGCATGATCTTGCATCTACGCTGAATCTGTGCGGGCGGGCTGCCGCACTGATTGGTTTAATGCGGTTGCTGAGATGAATGCTATGGCCTTGGGTGGTCTCTTGGTACAGATATACTGGGGGATGACCAAGGGGGTGATGCGCTCGTTGCAGCTACAACAGCCTCCTCTGTGAAGGGGGGGGGGACTAACGCATCTCTACACGTATGTGGCACATAGGGAAGGGGAGGAGGCATGTACTCCGTAGCCAGGCCTTGGTTGTCTGGGCACCCAAATGCGGGCGAGCTGGATGCGCTTTGGGTGTGAGGGAGCCAAAGCGGACTGGGGGATTGTCTCGTGGCCGAGTGGGGGACGATGTAAGGCATACGCCCGCTGGGAGACTTTGCTGTGTCGGCCCAAGCGAGGCGGCCGTAGACAATACATGCATGCAGCATATCAGCGGTTCCCATGATCCGAGCGATGGCCCTCGAGGGGATGTCATCCGGTCCCCTTCCCCCCCCGCAAGCCGGCTGACAGGACAACCGGTGTAGGAGAAATCCCGCTCGTGATCGGGGGCCCGTTGTGTCCCTCACCGGTCGCCGTTCTTGCCGGATGGGGGAACCCTGGCCCTGCTGCGTAGTGCTGACGACACCGGCCTGCGCCAGGCCCGTCCACGCTTATAACGACGTCGCGAGGCACGCCGCATGCCGAGCGCGGCTGGCAAGCAAGGACGCGCGCGCACGCCCTGCCTGCGCCGCGGAGAGGCATATAATAGGCGCACAGCACGAACGTACATGGGTGCAGGAGCGTCGACCACTTAGCTTGTAAGTTTGGGGGTCCCCGAGGAAGACTAGCCCTCCAAACGTACCACGACTCCATGCCTTTAAACTCCAGACCTCTACTCAGCACGCCGAGGCGCGCTCTGCCCCTGCCTGCTCGACAGCCCGTCTACACGCCAGTCCGACCCACCCGGGGAGAACCAGGAGAAGCACAAAGGGCAGCAGCCCGTCCGTTCACGAATTGGCTATCGAGTTTGGCAGTGAAGCATTTGTCTGGTATGCCTGTCTATCAACCATCTCCACCGTGTCTACTCGGGGGGGGGGGGGGGGGGGGGGGGGGGGGGGGGGGGGGTCCTCTCGGCGGCTGGTCGAGCCCCGGCGCGTATGACAACCAGTTGGTCGGAGTATCTCCGACGCAGGTACTGCGCCTCGTATTTCTTGGTCCCTGTTCTTGTCTTCCCTCCTCTAGTTGGAAGGCTGGGCCGAAACATAAATAAAAATTCAAGGGGAATAAAACAACCATGATAGCTCGCTTGCTGACTTGCCTTCGATCCATCCCCGGAAACAGACCAGAAAAGGGAAAACCAACCAACCAAACCAAAAAAAAAAAACAAAAGGCAAAAACCGTCTCCAGGCCCGAGTCGGAAACTCATCACGTAATCCCAATGCATCAAGCGAGAGCGGGCTCGCTTAGGGGCGAGGAGGGCAGTCGGTGTGTTTGCCATTGGCGCGCAAAGGACGCATGCGATGTGCTTGGCACCACCGAGGACCAGCGGCGGCAGCAGCAGCACCACCCCGCAGATTGTTGGGAGAAATCCCCCACGGGCCCGTAAGCGCCGGTGGTAAACGCCAGTGTGGGAGGAAAACAGGGCACGAGAGGCGAATCCACTTTGTGCGTGTGTGTATGTGTCTTGGGCTGGCGGCGGTAGGGCTCTTCGTCGTCGTCGTTGTTGCCCCTCCACGCGTGCGCTGACTGATTGGTGCGCGCGTGCCCCCTTCCCTGCCCCCCCCCATCGCTAATTGCTGGCAAATGCGCAGTGAGGATTCTGTCTTGTTCCTCCCCTCCTCTCCCCGCCAAAGAACTCCAGAAAAGCAAAGGAAATTTGTGGGTGCGGACGCGGGCGTCCGGGTGCGAAGCCCCAAGGCCCCAGAGCCCCAGACGCCCCTCTGGGAGCCCGAGGGCCTCCGACCTGGATGCGTAGGGGCTGCTGGGGTGTAAGTGGGCAGCGCTACATGTGTCGCCGTCGGTCAGCGAACGAGTTGTCCGGAGATGCAATCGCCGGTTGCAACCGCTTTCGGCGGCGGAGGCAACACCGGAAGTGGAGTGCGCTTGTTCTCAGCCCAACAGACTAGGTATAGCGCCCGTCGCCTGCTCATGCAGGTGACGCAGGCGTGCCCCATTCCATCCTGCCCTCTCGCCAGCCTGCCATCCATCCTGCGCCATGGATGGTAGCATCTTGCATCGCCGGCTATGCAGCAGCCTCGTCCTCGTGCATCTTCCTGAGCACCTGGTCCAGGGCATCGGCCTGCACCTGGTCCATGGTCCGGCTCACGTCGACGCTGATGACATCGCGCTCCTCGTCCGTCGGCGGCTCAAGAATGCTGAACTGGCTGTGCACCATGCTGGCGGGCATGTAGTGGTCCTTGCGTGCCGCCACCCGCTTCTGCAGGACCTCCTCGGGCGCGTGCAGGTAGATGAAGTGCAGCTGCACGTCGTGCGAATAGTACGGCGCGACCCGGATGACGTCGCGGTACTTGCGCTTCAGCGCCGAGCACGTGAGGACCACGCCCTCGCTGCCGGCCGCCAGCTGTCGAAGCGACTCCTCGCGCAGCAGCGTGAGCCAGTCCCATCGGTCTGCGTCCGTCAGGGGGATGCCGGCCGTCATCTTCTCGACGTTGGTCTTCGGGTGGAACTGCAAGAAACGCCTGCGTTAGTCACACAGCTCGCATAGTCCACCGCCGTGCGAAGAGAACCTACATCGTCACCCTCGATGTACGGAAGCTCCAGCGTCTTTGCCAGGTGCTGCGCGACTGTGCTCTTCCCGCATCCGGCTGGGCCCGTAACGAGCCAGATGTGATGGCGCGCCGGGGCGCCCGGGGTCTTCTTGGCCGCCTTCGACACGTTCGGTGTCATGGTAGTCGGCAACGGTTTCGGGTCTGCGCCGAGCTCCATGCTAGACGCCATGTTGGGGGGGGCCGGCGTCTTTGGCCCGTTCAGCGAGACGGGGCTGTCGTAGGAGAGCATGATGGGCGGGGGCGGGTGTAGACAGCGACGGGGTGAGCGACGTAGGTAATAAGTAAACCGTTTGAAGATACCGATGAGCTTATGCAGTATCCCCCGCGAATGCGTGTTGTTGCCTTGCGGTTCGAGTCACGAGTCACAACGAGCGAAGTGGTGAGAATGCAGACGACGCCAACGTAGAGGGCGGGCTGTCTTAATGGAATGTGGACAAGTGACGTGACTTGACTGGGCCAGCGTGGGTTCGCGTTTGGGAGAGGGGTCGGTGGGTTCAACCACGAGCTTCTCGAGGAAGATGGCGGTCGTCAGAGTCACGGTACTGCGAACGGAGGGATAAATGCCCGAGGAAACCACGGCTGTCCGACAGGAGGAAATCTCGTGGTAATATGAGGCCGGAGCAGGCGGTGGAGCTGGAAACACCACCTTGGAAACCCCGGCTGCCCAGGCGTGCAAGGATGGTGTAAGTGTCGGATGGACGTGTACGGAGTCGGCATGGATAGACATGAATGTATTCGTATACGGAGCACTGGGCCCCGGCGGGTACGTCGAGAATTGATGTCAGATTGGAACCCCCTGCACGCGGTTCCTTTCCCCAGCCAGGCCCAGGCCGGCTGGCTCGCACTAGGCGCGGGCAGAAAATTCTCACGAAATTCGACGGAATGGATCAACGGACCCCCAAACAAGTAGCGCCGGGGGGGTGCAGGTGCTGCTCTGCTGCGATGCGCCCCAGTCCCGTGGTCGGTTGCTTCAGGTACCTGCCCTGTGCTCGCTCCCGACGCAGATGTAGGTATGCAATGGGTGGAAGTAGCCCCGTCAGACACACATGCCCTCTCGCTCGCTACCTCGGTGAGGTACTTCCGGGCAGGCAGGGCTTCGCGGGCGATGCAGGGCCAACACCCCATGTACAACGCTGGCGCTGTCCAAGCATGTAGGTAGCCGTAGTCGTAGAGCCCCTCCCCTCCCACCTCTCCGGGCATCCATGGGAAGGATGGTCTGGTGGAAGTTGTGCTGCCCAACCCAACGTAGCCAGACCCGATGCTGCATACAAAGAGGGCAACTTCCAGGGGGCTCGAGCCAATGACGCGCGAGGGACGTGGAGTGCCTGGCTAGCCGGCATTCCTTCCGGTAGGCAGGCTTTCCCCCCCGGGTGCCGACTAACCTCCCACAGGGATTGATACCTTTTCCGTCAAGGCATTCAGGCCCGGCTTGACCTGTCGGTCGCGGCAGCACCGTTCGCGTCCCGCGGAGTAGAGGAGAGGCATCCGTGGAAGGTGCTGATTTGCAAGCTATGTAGGCAGGCCGGTAGCCCGTGTGTGAGCTGGCTTTTCAATGGAGCACGCCCCAAATGGCAGCCGATTTCTGAAGCCGGAAACGAAGCAATCGTCAAGGCGCATCCCTCCCCCTCTCCACCTGCCGGCCTGCCCGGGTCCTCTCTGTGAACCTTGTATGAAGTGGCCCGAACACAATCGACCGAGCAAAATAGGGGCGGGCATTGCCTCCATGCACACCCACGACGGAACATGTAGGTTTCCAGCCTTTGTCCCGTGACCTGCAACCATGCCCTCCCTGATCGGCACGTTGCGATGCAAGATGATCCAGCCGTTCGGCGTCCGCTACAGACGACCCTGGAGCTTGGGGCGGTGACCGGTCGCGAGGGCAACGTTAGCGGGCTGGCACGCAGCACGCCCGCCGCCGCATGGTCGGGAAAGGGATGATGGATGGGGCAGGGCAGCGCGGCGATCCTGGGGCGAAAAACCCGGATTGTCTGGAGGGGGTCACGCTGGCCAGCCCTTCACCGTGAAACAGACACACGGCCCAAGCCACCGACGGCCGAGATCCATCGTGGTCGGCTGCAGCCCGAGGCTGCATCGCGCCCTTCTCTCCTTCACTTTGCGGCAGCGCTTTCATGACCGGCCTGGGCGGTCCGTCTGAGCCGCGTTGGTGCTGGTTAGCTGGCCAGCCGGCTTTGGGCGCCATCGACTCGCAGCGTCTAGTGGGTGTGCCTGTACCCGTGTTGATTGGGTTCTGGCGCCTTCGATGGATTCCAGCCATGCGATGTTGGGGGGCGTGGGGGATAGTGCCAGCGTGGGATCCATCGGGGCATCGAACGCGAATGGAAGCACTGCCAATCCTTTCGAGAAGCCTAGTGGAGGTCTTGTAAAACGTGGTGGTGGAGACGGGGGCATGGGAAAAGGCAGGCCCTCGATACGCGGGAAATGTGACGTGACTGACATTCCCCCCCCCCCCCCCCCGAAGTACTCAGCTGGGCACACACCGGGGCTGGGAAGGGGGGCTGCCCCGGCGCAAAAAGGGAAGGGAAGGGGGAGGAAAAAAAAGAAAGGGAACCTCCCCAGAGCCCCCCCAAGCCTCCACTCATTTTATTCATCCATCTACTCCGTACTGACCCATGCCACCAGGTTAACAGCCCCCTCAACCCCCTCCATTCCTCCCTCCATCGAGGGGTCAAAGTGGAAGTATGGGCAAAAAGCCCTGCCCCGCAGCCGTGAATTCGGCTGGTTTTCCATCCTGCCTGACTGCGCATGCCTTCATGCAGGCAATTTCTCTGGTGCGTAGAGCAAAACGTACAGAATACACACATGGACGTATAGGAAGTTTGCTTTGGACCATCACGACGCATCCCTACTTTTATCTCGGCACTGGCCCAGATGATGCCTACCAACCTATTGAATGCCGGCCTGACCGAAATCCACCTGTGTTAGCAATGCCTCATTCGCCTGTCGGTCTTCCAGCCCGGCCCTCCGGGTCCCGGATCAAATCAACTGCTCAACAGGGCTTTCCCTTGCATAATGCACGTAGTCAGGCAGTCTAGGTAGGCCCTGGCTCCCCCATGCAAGACACACGAGCGACCTGGGCAGCCGGGGCGTGTGTGCATGTGTGCGCGGACGCTCAGCGCCCCCGTGAGGATACGTAATGTCCATGCTTGCCTCTGTCATTAGGTCGGTACTTAGGTAATTCACCTACAGAGACCCTCGTCGCCTACATCTCCATGTACAGTGTATGCATTTACACGTCTCCCTTGCACAAGGATAAAACCCAAACTATCACGAGCAGACTGCGTACCTCGTATGGGCCAGAATTGTTCATGGCTATCGGTTCCTCGGTACGGCTCGGTTGACTTCGGGGGCCTCTGGGCTGGAATCCGCTGCTAGACCTCCGGCGTCATTATTCCCCGCGGCGTTGCAGCATCTCCACTTAGGCCAAAGTTCTGTCTCTGCCGGTACGTCAAGTACCTGTATACATAGAGTGCCTGGGGCATTGTAGGTTTCCGTGGTTGGGTGGTCAGCGTAAATGATTATCCTCACCGCCTCGGCACGATGGGAGTACAGAGGGTCGCTAGTACCTAGGTAGGCCAACTTCTGCTGTGCTAGACGCCCATCGGGATCGACCTGTTTCCCCCACGCCGGTTACGCAAACCCAGCACTGCCATTTGACATGCATATGTTCCGTGGATCTATCCACCGCTACAAAACGGCCTGGAGAGGCTGAGCACGCCGAGATCAGCACGAAAGGGTCAAGTCCAGCCAGCCGCCCGCGCCGGCTGCTCACAGGCACGCTTCGTCGTCGTGAGAAGTGCCAGGTCACTCGTCTGGTTTCGAACCGAACCTTACCGTTGACTTGACCCGCCGTGACTCCCTGCAGAGGAAATGCCTCAGCTGACATATCCGTGATTTTATTGCTTCTACGGCAGTTCGCAAGGATCCACAGATGCCGTATGGCTCACGGCCATTGCCAGACACGGAGCACTCAAGTAAATAAATTCTGCTTGGGGAGGCAGGTTTGTCCCTTCTTGTTACAAGCTGCTGCTTTCGAGGCGCGCCCCAGAAGAATCATACCATCTGCGCTGGCAAGCAGTGGAGTTGCCCAAGGCGTGTACGTATACGACCGACAAGGAGATCGAGGACTTCTCCGCCTGGCGCCAGCCAGCACAACTATCATACAGTGTGGTGTGTGCCCCCGTCTTCTCGTAACGAGCCTGTCGCTATCCATTCTCGTCAGGAAGGGGAGCCTCACACAGCTGTTTGCTCTGTCTCCCGTCTGTCCAAGCGGTCCCCGGGGAGTCATGTCATTTGACCAGGACGGCGACACATCGGTCGCTGTAACCTGTTCCCCAGGCTTCCCACATCTCTGATGGCCCCCTCCCGAGAGAGTTCGGGCATCGACCAGGCCACTTGGTTCGGGTCGGGCTCATGTCGAGAGGCGAGGTACACGGGGTTTTTGGTACAAGCGTTTTGACTTCTTCGTTCATCTTTAAGGTACCCTGGCCATCCCGGCCGCTCTCAACTCACAAGCGCAATCGGACCCCGGCCTGACCTTGCGCCGGCAGTTTGGTGCCTTGGCCTGCCACTCGAAACGTAAACAGTGTTTTCTGCTTCGAAGGTGAGCTGGTGGCACGGAAAACGACAGTCGTTTTTCAGTCCTCCTCCACCAACAGCCCGCACGACATGGTGGTTATCGTGCCCTCCGCCGGGCATTCGAACATGGGTGGCTTATGGTGACCTTCTCGGTGGCTCGTGCCCTTTTCTGCGGCTCGTCCAGCTGTCGTTCACACGCTTGATCCGTGTGGACGTGTTGCTTGCTTCTCCGCCGTCTTGACAACGTGTCGCCGCCAGCTTAACTCCGAATCTGTTCCTGCCGTCGTCTCCGCTGCTGGCTGCCTCTTGCAATTGGCTCCCGGACGTCCAAGAGGTTGGTGATCGCAGCCTGTTAGTAAACCCAACCTTGCTGTACATTCATCCATACCTGCCTCGGCCTTCAGACGCCCCCTGATTGGCCCCAGTCCACGTTAGGCAGGAGCTTCCTGTGCGGCAAACCACGGCGCCAGCGACAGACCCCTCTTCTCACGCTCGCCCTCACTCTCAATGAGCATTGCAACTTTCTCTCGAAGTATCCTGAGACTTCCAGGCCCAGGAACTACCTCGAGACTCAGATTCACCCATTGCAGCTCGCGATTGGCTCTGCGCCAGCCCGCCGTAACGCCCCCCTCCTTGCACCGCTCCCTTGTAGCCCGATCGTACGCGGCCGCCGCCAAAATGAGCGCCGATGACCTGAAGCACTTCCTCGCCGACGCCCCGCCCAGCGTCGTGCGACTGGAGATTGAGAAGCACTTCGATGCTCTGAGCGACAAGCAGAAGCGATACGCTCACTTCATTTCCCGGTAGGTGCTGTCGTTTTCGGGACCCTGGCGGCTCGCCGTGCGCGGCCGCGGGGGCACCCCTCTACGCATAGAACGCTGGCCACTGATGTGTTGCCCAGAGCTTCCTTCGCCGGCACCCGAGTTGTACTCCGTCAGGTAAGAGGCACTGCTCCAATGAAGACGTTATTAGCTAACCGTCTCGTCACAGGTCTCCCCCGAGTCAGAGCCCATCTATGATCTGATCCTTGCCTTGCACAAGACCAGCCAAGGGGACTGGAAGGCTCTCCAGTCCAAAGCCGGTATCTCGGACGAGGAGCTAGACCACTTCTTGCAGTACGCCGCGCAGTTTCTCGGCAACAATGGCAACTACAAGAGCTTTGGCGACTCCAAGTTCATTCCTAGATGCTCCGAGTCGACCTTCGCCGCTCTTGCGGCCACGTCGACTGAAGCCAACGCCTTCTACCAGAAAACTAATGGTGCCATATTTGCGTCGGACAAGTCTGCTTTGATGCACCTGGGTTACCCGGACGAGGGGCACATGACGACCTACTATCCTGAATCACCCGATATCACCAAAGCTGAAATCGACGCCATTGCTGCTTGGTCCGGGGCCAAGGGGCTGCTCCCGGAGAACACGCGTGTCGCCAAGAAGGATGGCGGCAAAGCGTTCGAGGTTCTGGTTGCCTCGGCAGTCTCCCAGGTCCCGAGCTCAGGCGGAGATATTGGCAAGGAGACCACCTTCCCCATCAGCGAAGGCCCTCTGGCTGGTTCCACCATCAAGCTGGTCTATGGCGACTACGCCAAGGAGATGGCTGCCATTACTTCTTATATCAACAAGGCTGCCGAAAATGCCGACAACCAGACCCAGGTGAAGATGCACACGGCCTACGCCAAGTCCTTCGAGACCGGCTCGCTAGAAGCCTTCAAGGACAGCCAGCGCTTTTGGATCCAAGATAAGGGCCCCATGGTCGAAAGCAACATTGGCTTCATTGAGACTTACAGAGATCCCGCTGGCATCAGGGGCGAGTGGGAGGGCTTTGCCTCTATTGTGAACTTGGAGCGAACCCGGGCCTTTGGCGCTCTTGTTGAGGCCGCGCCCAAGCTCATTCCGCTACTGCCCTGGGACTCGTCGTTTGAGAAGGACAAGTTCTTGTCTCCCGACTTCACCTCTCTCGAGGTATTGAGCTTCGCCGGCTCGGGAATCCCTGCTGGTATCAACATCCCCAACTATGATGACATCCGCCAGACTGAGGGCTTCAAGAACGTGTCTTTGGGCAACGTTCTGTCCGCCAAGGCGCCCAATGAGAAGATTCCCTTCATCGCCGAGAAAGACCAGGAGGTCTACAGGAAGTACAGGGACGCATCCTTCGAGGTTCAGGTGGGCTTGCATGAGCTCACTGGCCACGGCTGTGGCAAGTTGCTCCAAGAGACCTCAAAGGGCGTCTACAACTTCGACGAGAAGAACCCGCCCGTCTCACCCGTGACCGGCAAGCCCGTCACTACATGGTACAAGCCTGGTCAGACTTGGGGATCGGTGTTTGGCAGCATTGCCGGCGCCTACGAGGAATGCCGCGCCGAGCTGGTGGCCATGTACCTGAGCTGTGAGTTCCCCGTGCTGAAGATCTTTGGTTTCGGGGACGGGTCGACCGACATGGACGGCGAGGCCGGAGACGTGCTGTACGCGTCGTACTTGTCCATGGCACGAGCCGGACTTGCCTCTTTGGAGATGTGGAGCCCCAAGAGTGGCAAATGGGGACAGGCGCATTCGCAGGCCAGGTTCAGCATCCTCCAGTGCTTCCTTCAAGCGGGCGAGGATTTCTGCAAGCTGGAATACAATGGCGACGACGTGACGGATCTGAAGATCAATCTGGACCGCTCCAAGATTCTTACGGTTGGACGCAAGGCCGTCGGTGATTACCTCCAGAAGCTGCACATCTACAAGGCCACAGCCGACGTTGAGACGGGTACCAAGTTCTTCAACGACATGACGACTGTCGAGCCGGAATTCTGGGGCCAGAACATCCGTGGCGAGGTTCTGCGGAACAAGCAGCCACGTAAGGTGTTTGTGCAGGCCAACACCTTCATCGATGAGGCGACGGGCAAAGTGACCATCAAGCACTACGACCCCTCGTCGGAGGGTATGATCCAGAGCTGGGCCGACCGAGAGGTCGGGCTTCTCGGCTAAGACACTAGGCAAAGGGCACTTGGTGGGGTTATTGTTCCGAAAAACCGAGGGGCCAGGACATATGCATCAGAGCGGCATTTAAACAAAGCAAAATGGTAAAGAGGTAACACCTCTAGATAGCCAGCCGTGCGCGGGCGAAAGTAGCTAGTTTGGGGCGTCTATCAAGCCCCCCCCCGGATACTTCGCTCTGGAGGGCGGGCCCCGAGTCCCTAATAGATCTTGGCCCAGGTATACAGCCCGCTGTTCATCGGGGAGCACCATTTACCACGTCGTAGGTTGCTAAGGGCATGCACGGGCCGTGTGTGTATAACAGCACTGGCACGGCGGTGCAGAGAAGATGCAGCAGCAGCTCGGGGGTCGACAGACCCCCCCCCCCCTTAGACGGAGACACCAAAGAGGGATCCAGGCTAGTGCCGAGTACGGTGTGCATGGGTGTTGGCTGCCCGACCCTACCCCGGATTGTCCAGAACGCACCAGGCCACAATTATGTAAAGCGGTCGCGTATGGGTTGATGACCGAGACTTGCGGAGGGCACACATTGCCCAGGCGGAAAAGGGATGGGCCGGCCCGTGGCCGGGCCACAACCTAAGCAGAGGGCAAGCCTGTCCCGAGAACACGGGAACGCGGAAACATCTCAAGGCGGCAGTGGGGGACGTGAACGAGATGTTGGTACGCGTTGCCCTGTGCAACACGGATATCACATGTTCCCATTTCTCTTCATAACGCCCTATGCTTAATGTCAACAGCCAGACCGCGTGTCCATGAGTGTTTGTCATGTGCTCTTTTTGTTGACTGTAAAACCTCATTACAGACGCCAGAATCAATGTGACCGATGACCATCAACGTCCAGATGCAAGATTGGCAAGCCAGCCCTGTTCGCAGGTCTGTCCGTCCTTCGCGACGTCTAAGATGCCCGCCCTTTCATTCACCCTTAAATGTAGTAACAAGCCGTTGCCCCCAAAAGCAAATTTTCTCCCGGGTATGATGTGGTCGTGGAGATGGGGATATCTACCACTTCATCTCGTGGGGCTTGTCACCCTTGCGCAAGCTGAAGGAGCTGGCGAGGTAGCTGGCGAGCATGTCGACCTTCTTGATCTCGGCAATCAGAGCCTTGTCGACAGTCTTCTGGTCCGCCGCCCGGCTGCTGCTGATCTCCTTCTTCTGTACACCGGATGCATTAGTGGTCCGTCGCTGCCGCTGGCAGGGTCGGGCGTCTTACCTGGGGCTTCTCTCCCTGCTTGAAGAAGGCCTCCTCGCCGGCCTTCTCCTTCGACTTCTCGCGGGCGAAGTACTTCTCCGAGGCGATCTCGTCGATCTTGGCGGTGTCCAGGCCGCTCAGGTCGATCTTGTAGGAGGTGGCGATCACGTAGCGGGCGTTGACGCGGCGCAGGGGAACGCCGTTGATCTTGAAGGGGCCAGTGACCAGGAGGACACCCTGCTCGAGGTTCTTGAGGAGGACCACGCGCTTGCCACGGAAGCGGCCAGCGAGCAGGATCAGGACGGTACCGGGCTGGAGGGTCTGACGGGGAGTCCAGGCGCGGACGGCCTTGCGGACCTGTAGATGATGCCGGTCAGTGAACGTGTTCGCAGAGGCCGTGCGGCCTGTCCGCTGTGGCTTTTCCCCTCTCGACGTCATGGCTGGCAGGCCCTTCGCGGAGACTCGGCGTTACCAGCGATATGCCAACTGCGTGTGGCGACATCCTACTGGTGCGCTGTGGTCGCATCTACGCGACCCAAGACAAGCGCTCCTTGTGCCTTTCCTCCACCTGTCGTGATCCCAGCCGTTGCCGGTTGCATGATAGTTCCCGTCGCCCCCCATCGAAACCCCGAGCGCGCAGTTGTCGGTCGTAAATGCCGGTTTCGGTGCCAGAGCCATTTGCCAGATCGTCGAGGGGAAAAGCTGGGCTAGACGATTCGGGTTATGTGTTGTCACGCACCTTCTTGGGAGCAGCCTCGTCATCGGCAGGGTACCACTTCTGGGCCTTCTCCGTGGCGTGAGGGACCTCCCGGGTCGACTTGCCAAACTTCTTGCTGGTGGGAGCGGCCGACATTGTTGCGCAGGACCTCGACTGGTCGGTGTCGTTGGGGTAGGTGATAGACGGAAAGGAAGAAAGAAAAGTGTCAAGAGGCCCGGGGTCTCTCTGAATTCCTACCTGTCGTCGTGGTTGAAGCTGCGATTCGCGGACCGTTGTGATGGTTGGATCGGAGTCGCGGCCCTTTACTCGAATAAAAAATTGTGTGTAGTGTAAAGGGCTCATGCCGTGCGCGCACCGCCACACGGTCCGCCCCACCTTTTGGCGTCGTTGCAGTTTTCGGTCTAGGCCGAATGGAGCGCTGCTGTGGCTCAAGCTAGCAGGGGCCCGAGCTCCGGTACGAAGCTCATTGTACCGAAACGTCACAACGTCGGCCCAGAGTCCAAGTCTACGAAGCGGTTGCAGCCTTGTCCCGAAGACCTCCCTCCCTACACCGATATCGCCAAACCGACCGCGGACAGCTTGACACCACCACCTGCACGCGAGCCGCCCTACCCAGCCCATCTCGCCTTGCACGAGTCCATTCCCTTCGTTCGAGACGCTCTGCTCCGCTGCCCGGCAACACTCACCATGTCCATCAACCCGATTATAACCTTCAAGGCGGGCATATGCGACGTCGACGTACGTTTCCCGCCCTCCCCACGAGTGTGCTACTTGCTGGATGATGCTGACCGCCACCCCAGCAATCGCAGACGCCGTACAAAGTCAGCGCCCGCCCCGACCCGGGCTATGTCTACCTCTACTCGGATGATGGTAAGCCCTGATGCCGATTCCCTTAGCTGCCGGCGCTCATGGCCTTGTAGATCTCATTCATTTCTGCTGGCGCAAGCGAGATGCGCCCCTCGACGCGCCCGAGCTCGATCTTGTCATGGTCCCTACCGACGGCCACTTCGTTCCTTACGAGTCCAACAAGCAGTCCCAGTCGTCCGCGAAAACCAACGGCCGGCTCTTTGTCCTGAAGTTCATGTCATCATCACAGCGACACATCTTTTGGCTACAGTCGAAACCGCAGGGACGCAATGGCGACCCCGACTGGTTCAGCCCCCGCGACCGTAAAATCGGCGAGATTGTGGACGAACTCCTCCAGGGCGAGGAGGTCAACGTGGCGGCGGAGCTGGCCTCGACCAACAACAATGACAACGATGACCGGCGCCGCGACGATGACGACGAGGCCATGGAGGATGCCGAGGGCCAAGGGGGCTCCCACGGGCCCCCTGGTGGGGCCGCGGGTGGCGCCGACCCTGGAGCTACGGGTGGTGATGTACGAGAAGAGGGCGAGGGTCCCCGAGAAGGCGGTGCCGACGGCGCAAGAGCGTAGGTACCACCCATTCATAAGTCATGGCATCTCGTCGCGGGCGCCGCAGTTACGCTGTACAACAACAAGAAGTGCAAGGCAAAAAGACCCAAGGGTGGGCTTCGTGTACTTGTAGAGCTTGGTGCTCAATTAAGATCTAAGCATGCTTTTCGCTATACAAATTGACCCAAACCCGGGCTAACCTCTGGTGTCTTAGGGCTGCCGGCAGCGCCCCGGACGCTGCTGCCGCCGTAAGGGATTTCCTCGATTCACTGAAAGGGGGGGTTGGGGCCGCGGGCTCCAACCAAGGCGATGGCAAGCTCTACCCGATGCTGTCTGATCTCCTCATGCCGCCCATCACAGTGCCCGTGGCCCGGGATTCCTCGGCCGAGCAGATCGACGAGCTACTGAGCTTTCTTCCGCCCTCCGTCCTGATCCTGGCCCAGCAGGCCGACGCGGGAGATGCGTCCACAGAGCCCACACCGGCGGCGGTGGAGGCAGCCAAGCAGGCCATGAGCATCGGACAGAAGAAGGCCCTGCTGGAAAAGGTGCTCCGGAGCCCTCAGTTCCATCAGAGCTTGGCCAGTCTGACCATGGCTATCCGGGACGGCGGTCTGCCTAGCATAGCCGAGGCACTGTCCATCAAGGTGAACAATGGCGGTTACATGAGGGGTGGCAGTGTGCCCCTGGGCGGCGGTGATGCCGTGGAGGCCTTTGTGGAGGGTGTGAAGAAGACTGTGGAGGAAAATTAGGCGCGGCGGTACTCTTGTTAGTAGGGGGACTATCAGCCTTGAACGGCAGTAATGAACGTCCTCGACGGGGTGGTACTGCGCCCCTGCCCGGTCGACGTTGACCGTCCAGGCGAGTATAGGGTGCAGGCAATAGCGGTTACCAGACCTGAGTACTTTGCGTACATGCACAGGTATCGACTGGCTGGCTTGCCTTCATGAAGAGTCACTAGACATCACATAAGACTGACTGGTGGGACGGAATAGTGGTCAAGTTTTCCACGTCCCACCGCATCCCAACCACAGGTTACTTGCCCTCCATGACGACTCCAATCTTGCTGTCTGTCGTGGAGGAGCAGTGCGGTTTTTGGGTTCTGACGCTGTTTGCTACTATATCTAGGTCCTCCTGGGGTTATAAACGAAGCCCGCCAATACTTTCTCGGGTATGTGGATATGCACTTGCTTAGGCGCAATGGATCTACAATACGAGGAAGACGACTGGGTGACTGGGTCTCGGAGCCCGCCCACATGGCTGCGTGCCCAACGGGCCCGACCCAAACTGGACTGTTGGCATATAGGGAGTCTCTTTTCGGGATGGAACTCAACATGTCGCCGGATGCTGCTATATGGAAGGGATCCACTTACCGGCAGCCATCCGACTACCTATCCGTAACCGACAAGGTTCCTCTGGAGGTTCTACCTAGGGGTAAGTTAGGTCCGTAGTACACAGTAATCAAGTGCATGTCGCACTAGGGTAGAATGGGAAGGGATGTGACGCCCACTGGCCCTTGAAGCCCACGCCATGGACCGAATGAGCGTGAAATGCCATCACCTGGTTGTCAGACATCCACGAGACGGCTCGGCGGCTCTTCCATGCACCACAACCGCCGCCGGTCAGCGCGCGCAGCTGCTCAGCTGGCTTGGCGGGTTGCGGACGAGGCATTCGCCTGCCGGGAACTGCGCCGACCACGTTGGCAACCCCACGACGATCCGGACCAGGAGGAAGAGCGGGAGAGCGGATGGTGGCGTGGGGGAGTGATTGGCTTGGAAATGGGGGCGAGGTGCCCACATACCTATCGGCCTCGTGCAGTTGCCATGGCAGCCTCCACACGTAATAACGCATCCGAGTACACAAGGCTCCAGTCCAGTCGCGGGGTCGTGGGCCAGCAAGAATGGATGCTCGGGTGCATGATAGGGACGCACGGCAGTCTCGCCTTTTAGCTCCCCCTATCCACGTCAGGCGGTCTCGCAGCTTCGGCAGCCAGCGCATGCTCATGCCCCCGACTCCGGGGACATACAGCCAACCAGTAGGAAGATGACACCGCCAGAAGCCGGAGCTTTTGGCACTGGTAACGCTTCGTTAGTGGCGTCGTCCGTCACTTGACACGGCGACAGACGTCAACCCCTGACGCAGCAGCGGGCGCGATCATAATCCCGCGGGCAATGTCTGCTTAAAGGGCCAGACGGACGCCCCCTCCTCCTTCTGTTGTTGCTTCTCGTGTCTGCGCCTCAGCACTCTCGCTTCGTGCTTCCCACTCGAGGCTTTTAGGCTCAAGGTTTGAAACTGCTCGTCTGTCTCCTCTTCTCGCACCACCCACGCCCGGGGGCTTCCTTTCCCCTGCTTCGTATACCGTCTGCTACCGGGGGCTGCTTTCGTCCGAGCCCCCCTTGACATGCGCTTCCCCTCGCTGCCGTCCTGAGCCCTCCCGTGCGCAGCCAGCCCATGTCCTTCTCCCTCACCCAGGCAGCCCAGCCCGGGTCGCCCCTGGAGTTTGGCACGTCGAAAAGCCACGACGATGGCTTGACCTTGAGCGTGGCCATACGGCAAGACCCCCTCTCCGTCACCTTGGACGGGCCGGCCATCTTCAGCCTCGCTACCTGTCTCATCCTTAGCCTGCACCTCTTCCAGCCCTCGGTCGTGGTCCTGCTGATCGCCCTCGGCCCCGTCCTCCTGTACATTCAGAACGACTACTACAACTACCTGAGGCTGGGCCCGGGTGGCACGCCGGCTACGTTCCAGGGCTACGTCCGCATCAACTGGTTCAAGTTGTGGGCCTTGCGGGATCCCTTCCAGCCTCTGCAGGCAGACCCCACGATACAACCGGCCCGGGGAATCCTGCGGGGGCGGCCGCTGCCTTATCGTTGCGGACCTCGACCTACCGTGGTGGGCATTGCCCCCCAGCGCCAGGTGGACCAGCCCGGCTCGCGAGAATGCTACGCGAAGCTGCGTCGGATCCTCGAGGCCCACGGCAACAAGCATAGGGACAGCATCGGCGTGGGGACCTCGTGCTTCGAGAAGCACGGCATGGGCTTGTTTGCCCGGTTCCCCTTTAACAACACCTGCCAGGGCGAAATCTGCCATGTGCACAACTCGGACTTTGCCATGCACATGAATCTGCACCCGGACGATGTCAAAGAGGTCCTGCAAAAGGGCTGGGGCCAGCGACACCCACTCGCATGCGAGGGGTGGTTGAAGATGCCGGTGCCGCGGCAGTTTGTCATGGTCTACGCCCCCCGGAGCATGGAGGAGGTCGAGGTGGTGTGCCAAATCATCCGGGCCGCCGGCTGGTGGGTGATGGCGAAGGAGCTCGAGATTGATACCTTGGACGGAGCATGAAGGCGGTACCTAAGAACTCTAGTAGCACAAGACTAAAGCGCTTGGCCGATCCTGGTTTGTGATGGTTCAGTCAATATCCCGTCCTGTGATATGGGATGTGTTCCCCGCGCACGCGCATGCGTACCATTTCTGATGTTCAGGGTCGACGGAAAAGAAGGGCGCCTACAATAGGCGTATGGGCTTTCCTATACCGGAGCTGGGTACCCTCCCCTGGATGAGTTGCACTATGGGTTCGTAGGTACATAAGAAGTACGCAACTACTTGCTTTACAAGCGGGCTACTAGTAAACCAGTATATTCGGCTGGCTGCGGGATGCAGTATTGAATCGGGCTACCTACCTGAAGTTTTCTCATTCGCCCGGCTGCTGGCGTATATAAGAGGTCGTGGCCTGCCTCATATTCCGAGCTTCCATGTTTCTTTGGACGAAGTCGGGCCCCCCAATTCTCCTCCTCCTACCCCACTGTAAAGTTGCCCCCCTCCCCCCCCCCCCCCCTCCCTGACTTGTTTACTGAAATGCGCCGAGAAAAGAAACGGGCCCGACTGAGAGCTTAACCAGGACTGCCAACCAGAGCCAAAGTGCACTACAAAGAACCAGGGAGCCTGAATCGACTGCGCTCTGCCCTCAGAACGATCCATCATCATGGCGACCGAAACAGCCCCGGCTCCCGAAGCAGCCCCGGCCCTCTCGTTTCCCACCGACCCGGCCGAGTTCGACAGCGACCACCGGATATCCTTCTCGAGACTCGACAATAAGTTCGTTGCCGTGCAGGACGATGGCAGCGAATTCGAGTTCGACACGCAGCTGAAGCGCTGGATCCCCATCATCGATGAGGAACTCCTGGAACAACAGCGACTGGCCTACGGCGGAGGCGACGACCATTCCGACACCGAGGCGCCGCACCCTAACAAGAAGCGCAAACGCGCGACGGCGAACAGCGAGCGCGCCCCCAAGAAGCCCAAGCAGAACACGGCCGTCTACGTCACCGGTCTACCGCTGGACGCCACCGTCGACGAGGTCCACGATGTCTTTTCGCGCAAATGCGGCGTGATTGCCGAGGAGATTGACAGCGGGCGCCCGCGCATCAAGCTTTACACCGACGCCGAGGGCAACTTCAAGGGCGACGCCCTGGTCGTCTTCTTCAAGCCGCAGAGTGTGGAAATGGCAATTATGTTGCTGGACGACACCGACTTTCGCTACTCGGCGTCCGGTCTCCCGAGCGGCAAGATGAAGGTGCAGGCCGCCGAGTCGAGTTACAAGAAGACACAGCACGAGGAGGGCGCCGGCGAGGGGGACGAGCGCAATGGCACGGCCCCGAAGCCCCGGGATCGAGCGCGCGAGCACGACAAGCAAAAGATTATCAGGCGCACGCAGAAGCTGGACCGCAAGCTGGCCGACTGGGACGACGACGATCCGTACGGAGGGCAGCTCGAGACGGCGGCGAAAAAGGACAGGCTGGTCGTCCTGCGGCACATGTTCACCCTACAGGAGTTGGAGGAGGACCCGGCTGCTCTCCTCGAGATCAAAGAAGACATCCGCGAGGAGTGCGCCAAGCTGGGACCCGTCACAAACGTGGTGCTGTATGACTTGGAGGAGGACGGAGTAGTGAGTGTCAAGTTCAAAACATCCGAAGCGGCCGAGGCCTGCGTAGAGATGATGGACGGGAGGGCCTTCGATGGCAGGACGGTCAGAGCGACCATCGGGACCGGGGGCACGCGATTTCGCAGATCGGGCGCCGGCCAAAATGATGAAGAGGCCGCAGAAGTATAATATGCCCGCGGGAGCCATGATAGACGCCACCTGCCCGGCAAATATCTTAAACAAGCCGGCCACTCTTTTCTTGGTGCCTCGCACTGGTGGTAAGCAGCTAAGCAGCACGACGCTGGAGGCTCGGAAAGCATCGCCGGGCGCCGCTCGGATGAGTGGACGCGGCGTGGCAGGCCGTCAAGTTTGCATGCATGCACGGACTGGCGGGGGTAGCCGGACATGCAGAGCGAGTTGAGACATGGGATCAGTATGATCGAGGAGGTGCATCTGTCGCACCGATAGTGCCGCTATCTACTGGGTAAGAGGCTCCATGGATTACCTGCACGCCTTGCCCACCGACTTCCGGGGGCAGGGCGTCCTTGGGATCGCGACCCCAGTCGAGCGAGCCGGGGCTCCTCCTCATGTTCTGGGTGAGAACCCGGGTTCCTCTCGTGTGAATGGATCTCCCGGTCGGGGGCCAGCCTCGTATGGGATGCCTGGGCCGGGAGTTCGTTCCTCGTTCGTGCTGGGGCGTACGTGGAGCGGATCCCATCGAGCGAGGGCGAGGTTGGGACCAGGCCGCCAAGTCCTATAACGTGGCTACTATTCCAAAGAAGCGCTGGGCGCAACCGTCGTGGGGCGGTGGCCCAGAGCCACGGACTCGAGACACCATGACGCGGCCACGGCAGCTGCACGGGTACCACGTCGGGCTCGTGTTGCCGTGCTCCCGTGCTTCCGCCGTGCGACGGACGGCGGGCGAGGGGCGAGGGGAGCATCGAGGCGCCTCCCCGCGTACCCCGTTGGCCAGACAGGCGCCCGCTTTACGAATCCCTCGCAGGGCGCCTCTGGCGATTTCGGCACGTGCGTGGCCAGTCCGCCGATGGCACAAGGATCTGTCGCTGCGCGCGCGCGCGCGCGCGAGAGGATGGATTGCTGGTGTTGCTCCTGACAACCGTGGCAGGCATGTCCATCGGAGGACGCGTGCCCAATCATACATACGTCTTGCACCGCCCGCGTTGGCCAGGCCCGTCTCTCGCCCCCAGGCCGTCCAAGGGGGGGCAACTGGCAGACGAGAGCATGGCAAGATCCATGCAGTGGCATTAACCTTGAGTAGCACCGTAGCCTCCCTATACCCATATCTGCAATGGGCGCCGTGCAGCCACGCAAGCCCCATCGTCTGTCTACGGATGCCAATGTCTTTGTTCTCTCGAGCTGCTGCCTCTTCCCCTTCCCTCTGCTCCCGTCTTCACCCCTCCGCCCCCCATAGTCCGTGCCACTACTGCCGTTTCAATTTCCTCCAGCAGCCCGTCAAGTCTGCCCACAGCCGCTGTGCTCCATCCGAACGGGGACGGTGACGTTGCGGTTTTGGATCTTGGTGGACCGAGTGGGTCGCCCGGCCTCTCTCCAGCCTCTTCGCAACCTCGCGGGCCCCTCGGAAGCATGAACTACGCACCGTAACCTCCAGACATCCATACTTGCCTCCGGTTCTGGACCGGCGATTGCCTCCCTTGCTTCCTCCCGCAACCCCCCTCCCGTCTCTTGCGTGCTCCCGGGCATGCTGCCGCGCGTGAACGCCCTACTTCACTGACGCGAGCCGTCTCGCCCCTGTTGCTTGGGTACGGTCCCATCCGCCTTATGCTGATCGGCGCGGGGCCGCGACTGACTTCCACCGCGTGCGCCAGAAGGTAGTCTGCGCAAAGGACGGCGGCACCGAGCCTCTGCGACTCCCAAGTCGCCCCTTCACCATGGCCACCTTCTCCCTCAACCCGCTGCGCTCGCGCGAGCCCAGATCCAAACTCCCCGTCTACGAGCGATTCGAGGGCAAAGAGCGCGACTCCAACGACTCGTACGACGACTCGGACTATGATTCCGACGCCACCTCGTCCCCCAGCACCAGCAACTCGAGGCATACCTCGGCATCCGTTTCCGCGACGCCCCTGATGGCTCGGAAGACGCTGTCGTTACCGCGGCGCGCAGGCCGGCCGTTTGGCTACCGCTTGCCCAACAAAGTGATGCGCTACCTGTGCTTCGGACTAGCGTCGACCATTTTCCTTCTCATCTTCAGCCTGGTCCGTGCCAGTCGCAACGAGAACCATCGGCTGGTCAACGGCCTGGTCATGAAGCGCCCGCCGCCGCCGCCGGTGTGGGAGTCGTACCCTTTCCTCACCCGGTACTACGGTGGCATAAGGAACTTGGTGTCTTTCCAAAGAAATGTCCCCGAGTACCCCCGCCCCGAGGACGAACTGCCCATTGACAAGCTGGCTTTCGTCAACTTCACGCACTCCGACGAGCCCGCGAAGCGTGAAATCCCCCCGAGCAAAGTCTTTGTGGATCACCCCAAGAGCGTTTTCCAGATGAACCCGGAGGCCATCAACGAATGCTTCTTGGACCTGGAGAAGAAGCTGCGCGTCCCCCCTGTTCGGTACTACGAGGGACGGCCCAATGGGTTTCCTGAGCCGGCTGTTGGCTCCTATGAACTCCTGAACATCAACGAGGACATCTGCTACGAACGCTACGGCCGATACGGCCCCTACGGGCTCGGCTACTCGCAGCGCAGCGGCGGGCTGGGTATCGGAGAGCATGGCGAGAGGCAGGGCGCGGAATCCACCTGGGAGAAGGTCCCCCAGGTGGACTGGCGGGCCATGGACTGGGCCGATGCCCAGAGACGCTGCTTCCAAGCCAATGCCGATCGCTACAAGCCTCTGCCGAAGCGCATCCCACCGCCCCACGGTTACTTTGTGGATGATGCGACGGTCAGCTCCACCGTTTTGGCCCGCGATGCCCCCAAAGAGCCGGTTGCCGCCGGGGAGAAGCCCGAAGTCGGAGCCCCCAAAGGAGCGGCTGCAGATGAGAAGCTCAAGGCCGACACTTTCAAGGGCACTCTCGTCGAGGAGAAGCCTAAGGCCGAAGCCCCCAAAGGAGTGGCTGCCGAGGAGAAGCTGAAAGCCGATGCCGCCAAGGGCGCCGCCTCGGAGGGACAGCCCAAGGAGGATGCCACCAAAGGCAAAGCTGTTGACAAGCTGCCGCGAACAGCCGTGGTGGTGCGCTGCTGGGACGAGTTCTGGTTTCGGCAGGAAGACATCATGAACGTCCGGTCGCTGATCACCGAGCTCTCGTTGGCCTCTGGTGGTCGCTACGATGTGCACCTGCTTGTCCAGGTCAAGAATGACGCCATGTACCCCATCTGGGCGGACGCCGAAACGTATGAGAGAAGGATCCGGGATCGCATTCCGGCCGAATTCCAGGGCCTCGTGACTCTCTGGACCGAGACGCAGATGCTGTCCTTGTACCAGGGCATTTACGACGTGTATGCGCGCGGCCCCGACCTGCCTGTGCACGGGGTATACCGTGGGCTTTCCATGGCGCTGCAGCACTTTGCCTACCAGCACCCGGAATATGATTACTACTGGCAATGGGAAATGGACATCCGCTACACGGGCCACTATTACGATCTGTTCTCCAAGGTCGAAAACTGGGCCAAGGAGCAGCCCCGCCGGGGGCTGTGGGAGCGTGGCGGAAGATTCTACGTGCCCTCAATCCACGGCACCTGGGACGACTTCAAGCAGATGGCCCGCGTGCAGACCGAAATGGGAACCGCCGGAGCCGACAACATTTGGGCCGGGGTCCCGAAGGGGAAGAAGAACAAACAATCTGCGGCCGCCCGTGGCGGTACCTTTGTTTGGGGGCCGCAGCGGCCCAAGGAGGAGGGCGACTGGTTCGAGCCTGACAACGACCCCGTACCACCGACGGCCATGGACCGGGACAAGTACGTCTGGGGCGTGGGCGAGGACGCCGACTACATCACCTTCAACCCCATGTTTGACCCCGAAGGTACGACGTGGGGGTTGGCCGACGACATCACCGGGTACAACACGACGCGGGAGAAGCCGCCGCGGCGTGCCAACATCATCACAGCCTCGCGTCTCTCACGCCGCCTGTTGATGACGATGCACCGCGAAACGGCCTTCAAGAAGCACTTTGCCTTCCCCGAAATGTGGCCGGCCACGGCCGCTCTGCATCACGGGTACAAGGCCGTCTACGTGCCGCACCCTCTGTATGTCGACCGCGAGTGGCCGACGGCCGTGCTTGCACAGACGCTGAACAACGGCAAGGATGGCGCGACGGGCGGGTCGCGCACTTCGGTGTTTGGCGACCGCGAGCACAACCTCCGGGGCCTCTCGTGGTTCTACGACTCGGGCTTTTCGCCCAACCTGTACCGACGCTGGCTGGGGCTCAAGGTCAACAACGATGGCGGCGAGGAGTTTGAGCTCACGGCAGACCCAAGCAAGGACGGCACCACCGTTGGCAAGATGCGTGGCGGCGAGGGCCGCATGTGCCTGCCCCCGGTCCTGCTTCACCCCGTCAAGGACGTCGACTTGCCCGTGGAGGAGCTGATCAATGACGACGCCGAGGTCCCCGAATCGGACCCGGCAGCCTAAGAGATGTGAATATGACGGCGTGGAATCGTATATAGATACACGCATGATGGGTTAGGGTAGGCGGCTTCTCATGTGGCGTCAGGTGTTCCTCGAGACCTGATGACGGCGTTGCGGGCTCATCTGTGTTTTGTGTTTTCCTTGTTGGGTTTTACAACTAGAAGGGGGGGGGGGGGGGGGGGGTGTTTTGCCGGCTTGGAAACCCTCAAGCAACTATACCCCCGAGCGCGTGTCGTGTGCTCGAGTACGATATCTAGACGATGTACATACTATCGAGTCATCCGTGGCGGGGACACATTGGATAATGTACCGAAGATACGTGCCCATGCCAACCTCGCTTCCCCACTGACCTTTCATAGACCTTTGCTATGATCCTGACTCAATCGGCCACCTCCAAGAAATCAGTACCATATGATGGAACGACCGAGCGGCCTATTAGCGCAGACAGCTTTGAGCAGCTTGCTCGGTTGGTGACGACGAAGACAAGAACAAAAACAAAAAGAAACATTATCTGTCTGACCACACAACTGAGGAACCTCAATTGCTGTGAGGGGGAATCGAACCCCCGTCTCAAGCTTGGAAGGCTAGAATGATAACCACTACACTATCACAGCTGATTATGTAAATCGGCTGTGTATGATAGTATCTATCATGGGAAAACGGGGCCGCACGCATAGCCAACGTGACAGCGTGGCCAACAGGGGTGGTGCTGTGGGCTCGGCCCGATCTAACCTGCCTTGTCACGTGCGGTGGCGGCCCTCCCCCCCCCATCCGGGTATGTCCCCCTGGGCATCCCCCCGGGGGGTGCGGGCGGCGGAGAGGGAGAGAGAGAGGCATAAGCCCGAGAGGGCGAGCTTGGGGGCTGCATGGAGCGGACGGGCACGACGAGCCCACGGATTTCCTGGTATACTTTGGGGCGCCTCCCCGGGAGCCCAACCCAGCCCGTTGTCGGCCGGGGCAGGAAAACGACCCACAGATGTACCGTGCGAAAGGTGGTCTTGGGGTCTGCCTCATCTGGCCAGACGTGGTCGAACCGCGGAGACGGGGGTTCGGACATGTAAGTGAGGGGAAAAAAAGAACCAGAAGGGAAAAGAAAAGAAGAAAAGACACGCATTCCCACACCTACTTGGCTATCTACTAGGTGGGTAGATACGCAAGGAACCGTTGGGGCTTCGCGAGCAGCGTCGTTTCGGAAAGTTGTATGGACCATGATGCAGATGCGCCATCGCCTTCGTCAAGCAAGTAGTGCCTAGCACAGCACAGCCGCTGTACTGGGGGCTGCCGGCTACCCCCCGATGGCTTGTACATGACGACACATAAAAGCCCTCGAGGCAGACGGCTAAGCCGAGTTGTAGGGAGGCTATCGGACAACATGGCGTGGGCTGGCCCGAGGGCAATGGCAGGTGCCAATTGTGTACAAAGCTGTAGGTAGGCCTGGCACAGTCGCCGGCGAGGCGGTAGCATTATCGCCCCCGCGCGGCTCATCATCTCGTGGCACCCCTATAGAGTGGCGGCATACGCCGTGACATGAATGCAAACCCTTGGCCGAGCCCTGCCGATGGCGCCCGAGTTGACCCTTCCTCTTCGAGCCGGCGGACGACGAGGCCGTCGCTTTTACACCACACGCTTGACCTCGAAGAACCTGCGCAGCCACCATACCTGGAAGACGGACTCGCCAATGACCATGCCGATGACAAACAGGTTCCACCACTTGACTCGGCTGTTGGTGCTCTCGGCCGTATTCCGGTGAGTGCGCTCGCGCAGAACAATGTAGGACTGCTCGTCTTTGACCTGGTTAAGCAGGTCGGAGAGCTTGCGGACTGCAAACAAGCGGCACGGGCGACATGTCAGCAAGGAGGGCGACGCGTCGGGGAGGCAATTGGGCTGTGACGTACTCTCGGTCTCCAGAGGGTCCTTTTCGGCCTCGTGCTCCGAGACGTATACTATGCCGTGGACGTTGAACGAGACCTCCTTGGTGTGGGCGCCCCAGTGCTCGTTGCCGAAGCAGTAGAGGTACTTGCCATCGTGCTTGGCGTCGAAGGAGTAGTCGCCGTTGGACACGTCCTTCTGGAAGGTCTCGTACTGGCCCACGGGGTTCGTGATCTGCCGGGGGGAGAAGTCGCCTGTCAGCCCACCAGCGCTCGCGCCAAAGCGTCTCTCCTCGCCATGCGGCAACGTGGCCTCCATACCCAAAAGTCAATGTCCAGGTTGCCGGCGCTGCCAAACTCGCGGTCGCCGACCTGGAAGGTGACAGTCATGCGGTCGTCCCGGTGGAGCTCCTCGTGGAAGCATTCGCGGCCGTGAGCGGGGAGCTGGATGTTGTGGCCCAGCACGGCCGGGAGGAAGCTGGCGGAAAGCAGCAGGGCTGCCGAGGAGAGGAAGTGCATCGTTGCGGCGGCTGCCTGGCGGCGGGCAGGGGAGGAACGGAAAAGGGCGGTGGGATCTTTCGGGGCACGCGCTACGTAGCGGGCAGGGGAACGCGTTGCGGTCGTGGTCGGCGTGGTCGTCAAGATAGGCTCGGCTCGCTCACGAGCTTTCGAAATGCAGGGCAGGGCAGACGGGCCAGGAGTTGACACTTTGGCGATTCCAGCAGGTACAGGTTCGCAGGGCTGCGCCGAGGCTCGTGCCGGGCTAGCTGAATCCGGCTAGGGCGGCGAGACTTTGGGGCGGCCTGCCATATGGACCCTATTATCCATTTGGCATCTCAGGCAACAGGAAGCAAACTGCGACCCCTCCCTGACGAGGTGGAATCGCATGCGCGTACGTGTGGTTTCCCCGATGGGGCGTATGCAGTAGGCCTGTTGCCCGTCCCTGTAACCACCGTATATCCTAAGCCGCCATGGCAACGCCCGAGGCAGGCAGCGCTCTCCTGCCATCCCATCCCGAACCACAGGCCACATCCATACAGGGGACTCGGGGGAGGGGGAGGTGGGGGAGGAGGGCCCACGATGGCGCTATGAGTGCCCCCAGCGCTCCCAGCCGGAAGCCTGGCCGCCGTGGCCGGGTTGTTCGTCTGTATTAGATACGTGCACGCGTGCGTCCGGCGTGAAAGGCAGCGAGAAGGACCCCTGTTGCGCGCAAGCAGGCAGCAGGTTAGGGAAGTGGATGATGGCGCTGGGAAACTTACCTCTCGTTGCAAGTTACCGATTTACGGAGAGTAGCCCAGGGGTGTCTTGGCGGTCTATATGGGCTCTTCCAGGCACCGGTGGGATGCGGGCATGCTGTACGTACGTCGGTATGTACTCAGTACGGATTCGTGCGTACGTACAGCTATGGAGAAATATGCATCTCTCGGGGGGGTGGCCGGTCACCATACTTAGGTAAAGGAATGGGTGGATTGCGGTGTTACATGTCGCGTGAGCGCTCACTCACTCATCCGTCTGCGCAAGCATCCGTCCAATGCGGGTACAGTGCAGGCAGACAGATTGCTTCCATCCAGCTTCCTTGCTGCCGCCGCAGTGCCTACGTATACGCAACCCGGGGCTGGAGGGGCCGCGCTGACATGGAGGAGCACTGAGATTCCATCGGAAAGGACCAGCCAGTCAGCCCGGAGGTATTCAACCTTCTCGGTATATCCGGTCTAGGCAGACGGTCACTGTCGGCCCATGACTCCCTGCCCCCCTCTGCGCCACTTGACGTCCCCCCGGACGGGCCTCAGGGACAATAGAGGGGGGGGGCCGGGACGGGATGATGGGTTTAACGAGTACACTGCCTGTATGCGGCGGGTTGGATACTGGGCTGGGCTGGATTTGATGCTGATTCAATCCGACCAGCCCCGCAGCCAATGACAGGCGGGAGGCGCGTAACGGGGGGAATTGGCCACGGTGCCTTGGAGGTCTTTTCCCACATTATCAGCCTTTAGGTAACTAACCACTTTTTTGTGTGTCTGGCCTGTCTGTCCCTCCCTTCCCGCTGCTCGCCTTTCCCACTCCCAAGCCCGGCACTCTGATCTGTCTTCACCGACAACCCAACTCCCAACCCAAGCCCGCAAACCCCCTTTCGATAGCGACATATCGCATCGCATCCGAGAGCCCTTCGCTTCCGTCAGAGCCGGTCTCCTCGCCCGCCGCCATCGTAAGTATGGCCCTCCCATCCCCCTTTCGGTTTCGTTGCCTCCCACCCTGCCCAAGGCCGCCGTCGCGTCGTCAGATGAGCCGCCTTGAGGTCTTTCCATCCATCCATACCTCGCTGCTGGCCCACTATCCACGCATACGCACGCCATCCCGCTGTCCTGTCCTGTCCTATCCCTCTGCCCTCCACCCGGCCAAGGTGCGCGTGCCTTTCGCGACAGCCTGGAGATAGACTCGGGGCGCCAGAGTCGTCGTGCAGACCAAGCGCCGTCTCGCCAGAACCGGACCATCTGTCCTCGGTCGGTGGTGCCAATCTCACACGGGCCCCCAGCACGTCACTTTATGATCCCCTCCACCTCCCGCTACCATCGCTTTTTCTCTCCCTTCCTTGTCGCGTACCTAGACCTTGCCCTGCCATCGCCGCCCGCCCGCCACCTCGTCGACTTGTGTGTCGTTTTCTCGCGGCCGATAGAGCCCGTTCCCGACAGCCCTCGTCCTAACCGTCGTTGCAGACCACGCTCGCGTCGAGCCCCCTTAATATACCCACTTAGCCAGTCTCACCCGCCCAAGCCGCCAACATGGGTCTCAACATCTCGAAGCTGTTCGACAAGTTGTGGGGGAAGAAGGAGATGAGAATTCTTATGGTCGGTCTCGATGCTGCCGGAAAGACCACGATTCTCTACAAGCTGAAGCTCGGTGAAATCGTCACGACCATCCCCACCATCGGTAGGCCCTCCCCCCCTCACGCGCAGCGCCGTGCGCCCCCCGCGCCCGCTGCGGCCACGCCAACCACGGCTGACACGTGCGCGCCCGCCGCCTAGGCTTCAACGTCGAGACTGTCGAGTACAAGAACATCCAGTTCACCGTGTGGGATGTCGGTGGTCAGGACAAGATCCGTCCTCTGTGGAGACACTACTTCCAGAACACCCAGGGTATCATCTTCGTCGTCGACAGCAATGATCGCGACCGTATCGTCGAGGCCCGCGAGGAACTGCAGCGCATGCTGAACGAGGACGAGCTGCGGGACGCTATTCTGCTGGTCTTTGCCAACAAGCAGGATCTGCCTGTACGTGTTGCCGCCATCCGCATCCTAAGGAGTGTGTTGCTAACCAGAGACGTACTAGAACGCCATGAACGCCGCCGAGATTACGGATAAGCTTGGCCTTCACAGCTTGAGACAGCGCGCCTGGGTACGTCGCCCCCCCCCCCCCCCCCCCTCCTCGCGGCCCGGGCCGGAACCTGCCCCCCGCCCTCCTTGTACCGCTCCTGCTGCTAACAGACATGGCAGTACATCCAATCCACCTGCGCCACGTCGGGTGACGGTCTGTACGAGGGTCTCGAGTGGCTCGCCACGACGCTCCGCAAGGCGGGACACCAGTAAAGGAGTAATAGATGCCGCTCATGATTTCCCGTACCTTCACGTCCCGCTTCCCACGTTCGTCCCACATTGGTTGGTTGTAACTCGTTTGAGTTCTCGATTTCCCCGGGAGCAATCGATATAGTCCATAAACCAGGCATCGTTTTCTCTCTCCTCGGCATCCCTTCCTCTGGGTGGTTGTGCACAGTGAGCCGCTTGTTCTGGCAATGCACTCTTGGTCTATCTCTTGATGAAGCTGCAGAAGTTTGATATCCGGGAGCAAGAGGAAGGAGGGGGCGGGGCGTCCAGCTACAAAAGGGAAAGGGCCCAGCGCGTCGGGAGAAGGAAGGGGCGCCTGGGACTCATTTTGTACGAGTGGATAGTAGGGTGAGCAAAAGGAGAGCAGAGGGGCGGCCTCGATACTGCCCCGTGGCCGATGGCCTGAATTGAGCGATACTTCCCAGGAGGCTCCGGCGGCCGTACCGCCGCTCCCACGTGGCATGGACGGAACGATGGTTTTTCCCACGTGGGATTCACGGCGGTTGGAGACTTGGCTTCCCCGGCAAGTCAATGACGGCCTGCCACGCGTTGCCGCCTTTCCGTCCATCCCATGCGCCTGTCCGCCTCGGTTTCGGAGCAGAGGCAGGCAGGCAGTCGACGCAATGCGTCGATGGCAAAGAACTACCCACCAGGCGGCCTACCTCGATACACGCCCCATGTAGCCGCCGTAGGCCCCGGGGCGTCCCGACCAAGCGCCAGCAGCGGTGCACCCCCGCCGCTTAGAGGGGCTCGGCCAGGGCGTCGCGAGAAAGCGCAGAGAGCATGTGCGCAGGCCGTCGCTATCGACGGGGCCAGCTTACGTACACGGCCGAGTACTCGCTCGAGGCCGCCGGGCGCGAGCCGGATAAGGGAGGCGAAGTGCTTGGTGGGAAATGGGCCCTAGCATGGAACGGACGGGGCATGCAATGGAGTGCTGAGCTTGTCTTATCCGGTCCCGCAACGAACCAGGGCCGGGGAGGAGCCAGCTTATACATACCTCTTACCTAAACCAAGTACTCCAGTACCGACTTCACCGAAAGAACTCAATATCCGGACCAGTAGGATGCCGGAGGCTACGCAAGCCCGGGAAACCCTGCCGGGAAAGCGTGGGAGGGTTGAGTAAGTAAACTCCGAGCGTACTCACATAGCCAGCCACCCGTCGGCTGCACTCGGCCCTGATCCGTTATCGGCCCCGATCGGCTTCTGGCTATCGCCTCCATAGGCGCGAGGCGCGAGGACAAGCTCCCCTCCGCCGGCCAGTCTCTCCCGCTTCCCGCTTCCCTCCCTCTGCCGTCTGTCCTCACGACGCTGTCCTACACCGAACTGTGTTGCCGGGTCCATCTGTTGGATACACTGGCGACCATGCAGCTCTCGCAAGCCCTGCCGCGCGGCAGACAGGCCGTCTCGCGCCTCGCGCTGCCGCCCCCGCCGTCCCGGCGGCTCTCGCGGCCCCTCGGCTCCCTGGCCGCTGCCTCTTGGCCCAGCCCACCGACGACGCCGCGGCGGCTGCCGACGCCACCATCCCCGGCGACGACGACGGTGACGACGGCCGCGGCCCGGGCGGGCGGGCGGCGCTGCGCCTCGTCCCTTACAGCCGAGGAGCCGCTGCGGAAGACGGCGCTCTACGACCTCCACGTCGCCCACGGCGCCAAGATGGTGCCCTTCGGCGGCTTCCACATGCCCGTGCAGTACAAGTCGCTGTCGGTGCTGCAGTCGCACCACTTCACGCGCTCGCACGCCTCGCTGTTCGACGTCGGCCACATGGTCCAGCACACCTTCGCCGGCCCCGGCGCCGCCGCCTTCCTGCAGCGCGTCACGCCGGCCTCGCTGAGCGCGCTGGCCCCCCACCACAGCACTCTAAGCACGCTGCTGTGGCCCGGCACCGGCGGCATTGTCGACGACACCATCGTCACCAAGCTCCGGGACGACCTGTTCTACGTCGTCACCAACGCCGGCTGCCGCGCCAAGGACCTCCAGTACCTGGCCGACCAGCTGCGCGCCTGGCGCGACGGCGGCGGCGCCGACGTTGAGCACGACGTCATGGAAGGCTGGGGCCTGGTGGCCCTCCAGGGCCCGCTGGCCGCCGAGATCCTGCCCCTGGTCCTCGCCGAGCCCTGCGACCTGCGCGATCTGTACTTTGGCCAGTGCCGCTTCCTCCCGTTCCGGGCGGGCCCGGACGCGCCCGTCCAGCCCCTGCTCGTGTCCCGTGCCGGCTACACGGGCGAGGACGGCTTCGAGATCTCGATCCCGCCCGAGCACACCGTGGCCTTCACCGAGGCGCTGCTGGCCGCCGCCGGCCCGGAGCGGCTGCAGCTGGCCGGCCTGGGCGCCCGCGACAGCCTGCGGCTCGAGGCCGGCATGTGCCTCTACGGCCACGACCTGGACGACACGACGACGCCCGTCGAGGCCGGGCTCAGCTGGGTCATCGGCAAGGACCGGCGCGCCGGCGGCGACCCGGCCGCCTTCCACGGCGCCGAGGTCGTCCTGCCGCAGCTGACGCCCAAGAGCAAGGGCGGCCGGGGCGTCGAGCGCCGTCGCGTCGGGCTCGTCGTCGAGGGCGGCATCGCGCGCGAGGGCGCCGAAATCGTCCGCCCTGCCGCCGCCTCGGACGGCCCCGACAAGGTCGGTGTCGTCACGAGCGGCTGCCCCAGCCCGACCCTGGGCCAGAACATTGCCATGGGCTACGTCCGCGACGGCCTGCACAAGGCCGGCACCGAGCTCGAGGTCCTCATCCGCGGCCGCCCGCGCAAGGCAACTGTCGCCAAAATGCCCTTCGTCCCCAGCAAGTACCACAAGGCCCCCGCGTCCGCGTAGTACGGCCCCTTTTTCTCTGCCATCCTCGGGCTGGGTATCCCGGCATAGGCGCGGGGAATGTTGTGCGGCTACCATACAAAAGAAAAGGGGGAGGAGGGGGGAGGAGGTTCTAACTAGGGAGATCACGGCGCGCCGCATCTCTGAGGGGGGGGGGGGACTGGATGGATTTCGACATGATTACGGGACGGTCTGTTTCAACAATAGGGGGGGTTCTGCTGCTGCTTCTTTTGGCGTTCACTCGGCGGTCTACATCGTAGTACCCTGCGCAGGAAAAAAAAGGTCCCTTCAACGGGGGAATAGGACAAGATTCGACACAAACCGTAGGCGCTTCCCGGGAGCGAGGGAAGACATTCTGGTGACATGGCCGCCACAACCACCCGGCCTCATGCCGCTTCTTTTACGACCCTATGACCCTTGATCGCGCGGCGGCCGAAATGCTGGGTATGCCTCTTTGAGTATGCGCACGCCCTATCTGGACAAGTGTTCCCCATGCAGAATCCGGCTCACACCCTGTCGGCCAGCTGGCCCGTCTCAATTGTTCCCGTAAACGGCCGGCCGGCCTAGCGACCTGCTTACCAGCCCTCCACTTCGGTAGCATGGACATACATGCCATTGGCCGGTCGTGCCGTGATGCCGCCCTTGATGAGGACATTCTTCTCGTCCATCTCCTCTTCGTTCTTGAGCCGAAAGTCGAAACGCCCGATCCAGGCAGCCAGGAGGCACGCGAACTCGGCCTTGGCAAAACTCTGGCCTATGCAACTCCTCGGCCCGTGCAGGAAGGTGAGGAAGGCGTAGTTGTGTGCGGCCCCGCCGCCGGCCGCCGTCTTATCGCCCTCATCCTTGGCCATCCAGCGGTCGGGATTGAAGACGTCGGCATCGGGGCCCCAGAGCTCCTTATCTTGGTTGACGGACCAGGGACACAAGATGATGCGGGTGCCCTTGGGCACGTAATGGCCGAGGATGGACGTGTTCCTTGCCGCCTCGCGGATAGTCAAGGGGACCGGCGGGTAGTATCGCAGGACCTCGTTGCAGACCGCGTTCAGGTACGGCAGACGATCGATATCCAAGCTTGACACATGGCTCTCCGAGACCATGGACGGGAGATTCTCCCGGATTTCGGCCCGCAACCGAGCCTGGACGTCGGGGTACCGGGCAAGCATGTACGTGGCCCACGTCATGCTGGCCGCTGTTGTCTCGTGGCCGGCCGCCAAGAAGGTCATCATTTGGTCCACCAGCTCTTCGTCCCCAAAAGCCCCCGATTCGAGGGCCACCGACAGAATATCCAGGTCGGTAAGCTCTTTCCTGGCCAGCTTCTCCTTTTTCTCCTGAACGAGGCCCCGGCATACTGAACGAATAGTCGCGGCGGCCGAGGCGATGTCGTTGTTCCGCTGCATGGGAAGGCGGTGGAGGATCCAAGCCGGCGTGAACAGGCTGAGAATGCCCAGGATGCGGGCACCACTCGACGGTCTGAAGACGATGTTGTAGGTCTCGCTGAGCTTGTTGTTCGGGTCTTGAACGGCACCAAAGTCCCGGCCGAGTCCCGCGATGCCAATAATGTCGAGTGTCGCTCTCGAGGTCCACGCGCCCACCTCTATGACGGCCGAGCCCTTCCGGCCTGTGGCTTCGACTTTTTGGACATCATCCGAAACCCCAGCTTGAATGGCTTTGCTCATGGCTAGAACCGCCTCGCGGCTTTTGCTCCAGAAGACAGGGTACAGGTCCTTGACATGACGAAAGGCAAAGGCAGGCATCAGGTTCCGTCGTTGAATTTTGTGCTGTTCTCCTTCGGCCAGCAGGATGCCGACTCCAAGAATGCGTCCGAGGGCGGTCCTCATCTGGGACGGCTTTTCAAAATCATAGTTTCGGGTGACAAGGACCTCGGAAAGAGCCTTGGGCGAGGTAATGAGCAGGCGCTCATTGTTAAGAAGGCCAAGGTACCTGATCAGGCCGTCGTTTGGCACAGTCTGTACCCTACGAGTACGTCAGCCGCTGTGTTACTGCGGGTCAACGGGGAGTCGGGGGGGGGGGCGGGTTACCATTCGCGGTGGGGAGTGCCCGTGGCATCTTTTGTGATCCTGTGGAAATGGCCGTTGAAAAAAGTGCCGCCCGGCGGCAGAGGCAGATGGCGGAGGGGCGAGAAGAACCTGGGATAGAGGACTACGGCCCAGACGGCCCAGAGGATGGCTTGAAAGAGCCAGGTCTGCAAAAAGGTATGGATGAAGGGCTTTGTCTGCCAACCTGCCTCCCGCGCGACTAATACATACGAAGCCACGAGCGAGGCCGCCGTCATGGCGCGCCAAGGAATCGCCATCGGGACTGCACCGGGGGGGGGGGGGGGGGGGGGGGGGGGATAGAGAATGAAGACTTCCGATGAAAATATGCGATGGGAAGGGGCAGTGAGCAAACTTTGCTCAAAGGCGGTACGCCGTTCACATAGATAGGGGTTAGTATAAGTTGAAAGGAGAATTGGCGCCGCGGATCCGTTCGTCGCCTTCGTCGTTCCGCCGATCTGGTGGGCCAGTCGGTTGGCTCCGAAACGCCCGGGCAAGCACTCGACGTGGCCGGGCACAGTGGAGAAGACAGGGAAGCAGCGGCAGAGGGGGCCCAGAAGGGCAGGCAAATGGGCAGACAAAGAGAAAGGCGGGCTCGCAGGCGGCGGGTTAATGCAAATGGGCACAGTGAGCCTCGAACCGGGTGGCCACTGGGACCCGGAGCCAGAGGTTCCAGGAAGGTGTGTCCAGCCCCCCCGGCTATTATACGCCGCCGGCACGGGCTGCATGGGGGCCTCGCAACTGGCTTATTGCGCCGTGCCGTGACGACGGAGGAACAGCGAAGAAGCCGTCATGCTTGGCGTCCCCGGTGGACTCGATTTGATACGACCCAAGACAGGATGGAGCCGATCCGCGGGTGCAAGCCCATCCGGCTCGGCCTAGAGTGAAGGGTGAGGCGAGGCTCTTGCTGGCGGTAGTCTAGCCAACGGTAAAAGTGAGGGTGCCCTCGATGCCATACTGATGCTGATACTAAGCTCCTGGCAGAGGGGGCTTTCCCAAGTTGGCCCGAGGCCGAGGACTCGGAGATTTGCGCCTGGCCAGGTTGGGTCGTAGCATCTCCATGGTGTCGGCTTGCAAACCTGCTCTAACGACGTCGTTGCCCAATGCGGTATGGCATGGGTGTGTAGTAGTCGCAGCGAGATGAGCCTATTGTGTTCCGTTAGTACAACGCGGGCGTCAAGCGACTGGGGAGAGGAGGGGTCCGCTGTCAATTTACATACCTCAGTACATACTCCGTACTTGCTGAACCAGTGCTCTTAGGGCTCTAGCCGGCTGCTTGACTGGCGAGGCTGGCCGCACCTGTCCCTCCTGCAACTTCTGGCATTCAGCGTGCGTACTTCCAACACGTGATGCAATGGGCAAAGCATGAAAGCAGAGAAGGGCGTCCTCGTCGGGTGCTCGCCTGCGTCGGAATCTATGAGACACCGATCCCGAAGGCGACCAGCCGCAAACGATCGCCAGAGTACCTAGAAGTTGGGGTGCCACCGTGGGGTGGGGGAGGGGGGGTCCATGGATGCTGTGGATGCCATGCGGGCCCGCCAACCGTCTATCAATCAGCCCGGCTCCCAGGAGGCAGGCTGACCTCTGCGGAGAGAGGGACAACCTCGAACCCGCATGGCCGGCCAGACTGTATGGCCCGTCCCCGGCGCCCTCTGGCCGCGTCCTCATGGGGGCTGGGGCTCGATGGTGGTTGGCCGTCGTACCAAAGGCAGCAGCAGCGCGACGCCACCGACCCATGACGATGGCGTATCTTCCCCTTCAAGACAGCCAGTGGACACCAAACCCGATTGCGCGTTGGCCGGGTCTGTGCTAATGGGGGAGGCATCCCCGTCCGTTATAGATCCATGCAGTACGTGCACCCCCGAGGTACTTCGTGTGCCGAATGGAGATTGGCGACCTGTTGGACGTGCGTGCAAGACGGGGCACGACCGGAAGACGTTGGCCAACCATGCGTGCCCAACTTTCCAGATCGCTTCCAGGCCAGAAGAGACGTGATCAGGGCAGCTGCGGCCACTTCATCCCACTTGCACGCCCCTCGGACCACCACCCCTCCTTCCGCGCAACCGTACCCAAGTCGCCATACCAAACTGCCCACCATGGCCGCTTCGCCCGCCAAGGTTGGCATCTTGTCCATTGGGGACATGGGCATGGGCATCGCAAAGCTGCTGCGGGCCAGCGGCTTCGCCGTCGCCACCAATGGCAAGGGCCGAAGGTAAATACGCTGTGTCACCATCCGTCCCCCTCCACCCCCCTTCCCAGTGTCAGACCGCAGGACGCGCCGGCTAAGACGCCAAACCAGCGAGGACACCATCGGGAGAGCCAAGGACGCGGGCGTCGAGCTGCTCGCTTCCGACGTGGAGCTCACGGACAGCTGCGACGTGATACTCTCTGTCGTCCCGCCCCGCGATGCCTTCGCCACTGCCGAGAGGGTGGTCGAGGCCCTCGTCGGTGTCACCCAGAGGAACAACCCCCTGTACTACGTGGATTTGAACGCCGTGGCCCCTTCCACCGTCCGGTCCATCGCCAGCAGGGTCGACAAGGCACGCGCGCCCATTCGCTTTGTGGACGGCTGCATCCTCGGCGGTCCTCCGGCGCCCCAGCCGGCTTCCGACGTCGCTGAGCGCCGCTGGGCCAAACCCAGCCTTCCCACCTCGGGGCCTCATAAGCTGTCCGACGTGCCCGTCTGGGGCGAGTCGCTCTCTTCTACCCTCAATATGAGACACATCTCCCCGGATATCGGCGCCGCCAGCGGTCTCAAAATGTGCTACGCCAGTTTGACCAAGGGCTTCACCGCGCTAGCAATCCAGTCCTTCACCACGGCCCAGCGGCTCGGCGTGCTCGATGACCTGAAGCAGGAAATGCAGCCAGCCAACTGGGAAAGAGCCGAAAAAGGCGTCACCGCCATGCCACCCAAAGCCTACCGCTGGGTGCGGGAGATGGAAGAGATAGCCTTGGCTTTTGAAGAAGACGGTGGCTTTGCCCAGTCCTCGTTCCAAGGGGCGGCCCGCGTCTTCCAGGCCGTCGCCGACTCTGAACTGGGCCAGGAGAAGATTGGCAAGCGAAAGAGAGGTACCACCATCGATGACATGGCGGCCGCTCTGGCCGAAGGCATGGACAAGCGCAAGAAGAAGAACGTCTAGCCTAAGACACTCGACACCATCTTCCATCACGCCAAAAAAAAAAAAAGGCTATGGCATTGCCGTCACTCATGTGTTGCCCGCGAAGGATCCATAAAACAATGCCCTTTTGTTGGGGGTAGCCTAATTACACCTACGCGCCATACAAACGAACCGGACAGCATCTGGCCGTGGAAAATCAAGAACTCCTAATAAATATTGGCCGCAAGGGTAGACTCCACCCTAACGATGTTTTTGAACGCTATAAGCATCTCCTTTTAATCGCAGGGGGCCTCCTACGACTGGTTTTTCGCGGAGCGCTTGCTTGCCTCAGCCTTAACGTTCTCAGCACCCGTCGACACGGCCTCGGCCGTCTTGTCCTTGATCTCCTTCGCCTTGGTCTTGGCATCGGCACCGGCCTTCTTCACGGGCGCGGGGGTGGAGCCACCCATGGTGAAAAGACCGATGAAGGCGATCAAGGTGACGAGAATACCACCAATGGCAGTGGGGACCTCGGGCACGAATTTGACGGCCTGGACGGGGTCATCCCGGGCAATGGTGAGGAAGAGGTCCAGCTTCTCCTTGATGTACAGGACGGGATCCTCCATGAAGTCCAGGTCAGAAGGCGACTTGGGCTTGTCCTCCGTCTTGGGCTTGTCGGCAAGCTCGAGGAGCTGTTCCTGGGGGTGCTTCAGGGCAAAGGTCTCCTGGGCCAGCTTGTCGGCATCCTCGATCGAGTGACCAATGTAAATGTTGTCGAACAGGATGTTGTTCTGCATGGTCCAGATCTCAAAGCCAATCTATACAACAACGTCAGCAATTGTTCCGTGTGCTAGGTGATGGGAGTTAACTTACCGCACCCATGGGCTCGAAGTTGGCGGGCGTCTTGTCCTCAAAGTAGTTGGGGTTCTTGATCTTGCGGGGAGCCCAGACACCCTTGTAGGCGGGGTTGTCGATGTACGGAGCAGTCCACTTGCCCTTGTACTCGGGGTTCTTGATCATGGGCTTGGACCAGGGACCACAGCCAGAGGCATCGGCGCACTTGGGGTTGGGAACAGTAGGGGGAATCCAGTCGCCATCCTCCTCGTCATCCCAGTCCGCAGGCTTCTGGGCCTCGGGGTCGGGAATGGTAAGGGGCTCGTTCTCGAGCCAGTCCTCGGGCATGGTGGCCTCTTCGTCGACAATCTCGAAGGGGGCATCCTCATCCCAGTCCTCGGGCTTCTTGGCCTCGGGGTCGGGAATACGGGCCTCATCAACCCAATCCTCAGGCTTGGTGTCCTTCTCGTCATCGATCTCCTTCTCGGGATTGACGGAGGGAGCGAAGTCCTCCAGGAGGCTGCCCTCCTTGATCTGCTCGTTGTTCTGCTTCATCACATACGTGTTGTTGGGGTGCACAATGAGGGTGTACAGCTCCGTCGTCTTGGCAATGCGAGCCGAGGGAGGGCTCTTGAGGTGCTTCTCCTCATACTCGCCCGTCTTGGGGTTCTTGTGGTTGAAGATGAAGTGGACCTTGTTGGTGTGGCCACACTTGTCGGGACCGAACATGATGACGTAGGGCGTGGCATTGCTGAACTCCTCCTGGTGGAGAGCCTTGTTCTCGCGCAGCAGCTTCATGTAAGCACCACCGCACTCGAGGCCGCCTGTAGGTTGAGGCTGTTAGTCTGGATCTGGCGGGCGGACCGTTGTAGCTGCAGTTGCCGCGACTTACCCTGAAGCTTGACCTCGTACTGGACAACCAGCGTCTTGCCCTTGTTGTCAATCTTCTTAGGGAACTTGGCCGAGATGGCGTGGTGAGCGGCGGGGTTCTTGATCACAAGGCCCTTGTCGCCCTCCATGCCCTTGTAGACAACAGGCTCCTCAACAGCCCATTCGCCAACATACGCCCACTCCTCCTCGGCGTTATCAGAGCCCTTCATATCCTTCTTGGCATGCGAGGGCTTCCATCGCTTCTCCCAGTCTTCGGTGAACTGTTCGAGGAAGGGAGCCTTGAGGGCGGTAGGCTGTTACGGTGGTCAGCGGAAGTCTAGAAACGCCTCGGGCTTCTTCTCGACGGGGGCGAGCCGCGCCAATGCCCGTGTATGCGGGAGGACCGAGAAGGCGAGCGGTCCTTGGAGCTGTCATGGGCTGAACTTACAGTGAAGGTAGGCAGATCGGCGGCGGCGGCCGAGGTCGAGCTGGACTCGGCTACGGTCGAGCTCTCGTCCTTGAGCACCTTCTGGGCGTCGTCGGCAAAGGTGCCGCTCGCAAAGAAGGCAGCAGCCCATGCGACAGTAGCTGCGCTGAACTTCATTGTGAGTGTTGGGTGTCGAACGACGGCGTCGGCGACAGCGGGGTGAGACAATGGAATGCAGGAATGGAGATGCGGAGATGCTCTGGGAGCTCCTGCTGTCCGGCTGCGAGGTTAAGTACACTTAGCCAGGTGGGCCTGGTGAGTAATCTTTGTGGCAACAGGTGGTATGTAAAAGAACGAGGACTCCCAGAACTCGGCGACGACAACAAGAGGGAGAAGATTAGATCTCTTCGAATTTGCGAACCTGAGCGGTGGTTTATTAGTACCTCCGAAATAATTTACCTGCGCCGATTGGGATTCTAACACGTTGCTTCTAAAGCTTTCTTCCAGGTATGGATGGCCCGTGCGTCAGGGACCTAGAGCTTCTGGTGCGGGGAGCGGGCCTAGGCATGTGTATCCGTAGGGGGAGGGGGCAGTATTGAACCTTGGGTATTTCCTAATGAGGCCCCATAGGTGCTTGAATTGAAGATCAATGGGATCGAGCCATGGAGCTTGTCCCGCCCGCCCCTATACTCATTGCAGAGTCGATATGAATAAATAGGTCGTTCTCTGTATGGATTGGCTACCACTTGTGTTGAACTACGGCCGGTGAATGTGTCATTTCGAATGGTATGCAGCTAAGTGAGTAAGCACCTACCTACCTAAGTAGGTGGTAGGCTTGCTCCCATGCCCAACTTCACCCCGACCTCCTCCTCCTCGTCGACCTCCGGGCGTCAACGTCCAACCCAGGTAGGTAGGCCCAAAAAGTTATGGAAAGGGTAGGGACTGCGCAGGATCATCCGTTGACCTGTGACCCCTCCTTGGGACATTAGGCCAGCTATGGATGAACGGGCTTGCATTGACTCTGCGGTTTTGCCACGGCCAGGTACCCCATTGTCTTTATCGGCCGACGTAAGTAGCATATTGAAATTGCCAAGGTCCGGCCTGTCGCTCTGAGAATATTGACTTGACGGCCGAAAGCAATCGATCCCAGAAATGCTTGCTTACGGGCGGCGGGTTTTGCTATCCGGCCGCCCCGGATACAGATTTCGGAGACTTGATACGCATTAAATGGAGGTCGTACCTCGGACCGTCAACGGCCCCTGCATGTGGTGCTAGACACGGCGCCTGTTGGCAGGAGGACCAGGGCAAATGCCGCGGCGGGAGTACTGTCTCATTGACCAACTGCATGGCCAGCATGCCATGTACAGTGAGCATGGCCCTCGGATCGGCTGAAGACATCTGACCTGGTGATTGGGCAATTGGGCGGCGGGTTGATTACTCACAAAGAGCCCATTGCCGACTGCACGAAGTGCCTGCCCAATGAAGAACGCGCCTTTGGGCGGACAGGTGGGGCGGGCTTTGATTTCGAATTTAGCCTCAAGTCCCAATCTCGCGATCCCCCACGGGCAAAGACTTCTTTCCTCCGGATTCCGCGGTGCACAAGTAACGTGTCAAAATGAGCAAGAGACCCGAGAACGCAGTCGAGCCGGCTCCGGAGGTTGCCGATCAGAAAAGGCGCCGCCTGGAAATCTCCGAGGACGGCAATAACGCCCACCTGGTGACGCCCGACAGCCATGACCAGGACCACCCAGCAAACCTGATCCCGTCCCTGTGTGCCAAGTTCTGGACTCTGGGTTGGGTAACGGGCACCGGCGGAGGTTGTTCCATCCGCAACGAGTAGGCCGGCCCTGTCGTCCCATCTTCCACGGGCGTGGCCAGAGCGAGGGTCGCGAGCTAATCTTTCATCTTGCAGTGACTTGGTTTGGGTGGCTCCCTCGGGTGTCCAGAAGGAGCTCATGAAGAGCTCCGACTTGTTTGTGCTCTCCATCTCCCAGCAGACGGATCTGAAGAACCGGGTCTATTTGCACATGCCGCCTGCGGGCAAGCCCTCGCAGTGCACTCCTCTTTTCCTGGCTGCTTTCACCAAGCGCGGTGCTGGCTGTTGTATCCACACGCACTCGCATTGGGCCGTTCTGGTCACCTTGCTTCTTGAGAGCCAAGGCGGCGGCGATGTCTTCGAGATCAACAACATCGAACAGATCAAGGGCTTTGGCAGGGGCTTCCAGAAACAAGGCAACCTGGACTACCATGACACCTTGCGAATCCCGGTCATCGAGAACACCTCCCACGAGGAGGATCTCACTGAGTTCCTCGAGGCTGCCATGGACAAATATCCCGATACATACGCTGTCTTAGTTCGGAGACATGGCGTCTATGTTTGGGGCGACAACGTACACAAGGCGAAGACTATGTGCGAGAGGTAAGTCGTCGACCCGCGCAACGTGACCAGCTAGCCGAGCACACTGACACGCGCCCCCGTTCTCATTAGTCTGGATTACTTGTTCCAACTGGCTGTTGAGATGAAGCAACTAGGTCTGCCCTGGTTGAGCAACATTCCCAAGGTCATCACGTCCTCGGGAAGATAGTTGTAGGAACAGTGCATGTCTTTCTCAGAAGTTCGTATTATTCCTATACAATCCAACATCACATATACCTTCCCTCGCGTCAACCACACATATAGCTTCCCGTGGCCATAGATTTCGTGCCCGCTTCATACATGACTACGTTGCACGTCCCAAGTACGCCACTTAATTAGTATACAGCCCGTCAACTACCACCCTTTACAGAGCCAGGACGGCACCGAAGACAGCCAGCAGACCGACGCCGGAGCCGACCATGGTACCAGCGCTGTCGGGCGGGGCCGAGGTCGACGAAGCCTCGCTGCCGGTAGCTTGGGAGGCAATGGTGGAGGTTTTGGTTGACTCCGTGGTCTTGCCGTCCTTGTCCGTGACGGTTTCAACGACCTGGGTAACCTTGGCCGAAGAGGAGCCGCTGGTGCCGCTGGGGCCCTTCGAGTCGGCCGTGGTGGTAGGGTTGGGGGTACCGCCAGCCGAGACTGCAACACAGACCACATTAGTCTTCGCACCGAAGACGAGGGCCAGCTTGCTAGGAGGGGTACTTACAGTAGTACTTGCTGATGCACTCCTGGGAGCAGCGGGCGAACTCGTTGGTCTCGGCCTCGGAGCCGTCACCCTGGGGGCACTTGGCAACACAGTCGGTAGTCTGGTTGACCTGGGAGTCGTTGGGGTTGGGGACAGCGATGCACTTGGACGTGCAAGCGACGTCACCACCGGGGCCGCCTGTGAGAGCAAGGGTCAGTCGACGTTTGGTCCGGCAGGGCTAAGAGGAGCGTGGCCACTTACAAGCCTCAAGGCAGGCAGCCGAGGACGACTGCTCGGGCGTCAAGCTCACAGTAGCCGAAGGGGTCTCCTTGGCAGTGGTGCTGGGGGCAGACTGGGCAGTGGCAGCAACGGCGAAGATGCCGGCAGTGATGATGGAGGTGAAACGCATCGTGAAGTTTGTTGGGAGCGTAATTAGAAAAGATTAAACAGTTGGTAAATGGTTGGCAGGCGAAGGTATTAGGCAGCCAGTGTATGAAGACTGAATATATAGCGAGGGACAGTCGACAAGAGCGAGGGGTGAGGAGCTAGGAAAAGTCAACCAAGGGATCCCCAGGGCGGCATCTTTTTAATAGGAATCACAAGCGGCTCGTCCGCTGGTCTCAGGCCGGCTCCCCGGGGGAGGCCTGTACCCTTGGGTCATTTCACGGGCCAGGGTGGGAGAGAGCGTGCCAGTACCTTCGGCCCAATGGTGCACTGTATATCCAAGCTGGGGGGACAGCCTCCAGATTTCGATTCGCGCGCCCATGCGGTCCCAACTCATCCCTGCTTCACATCAGATGCCCTGGCAGAGTCCCGGCCGGCGTAGCAGCTAAACCGGGGTGGCACTACGTGGCTTAGCCTCGCCCAGCTTCAGGCGATGAAATTACGAGCCCGGTACATGCATAATGCAGAAGTCCCTTTCCAGGAGGTCGTGCGAGGCGCCGAGGAGGTCGCTCGCAGGTGGGCGCCCTGCCAGGCGGCGCCTGTGGTGGGCGTCAGTGGCCCGTCACGGGCATTGCTGACGCAGGAGCTCATCAAACGTGCTGGTAAAAGCAAGCGCCGCATCTCCATCCCGATAGGCCAGGTATACCTAGCCAGGCGCCCATCCGCCTCCTCCACGACTGGTTCCCAGCGGAAAGGCACGGGTCCGCCCCCGGATTGGCACCCAAGGAGCAGGCCATCGTGGTCAGCTCGACGCAGCGACGGGTGGTGCTCGTACCACATCCAGACACACCCAGTCCACAGAAATCGGAGGCCGTCTGTTTTGGCAGTCATCCATTGGGGAGGTCAGGGTCTCCCCGAGGCCCAATTCAGTGGGGAACCAAGAGTCGCGTTGGGGCCCGCGTGAAAAGCGATCGTTGGTCGGAAGTCCCGCTCTCTTCTTTCCCTCTCCTTAGGCCAGGCGAGATCAGGTCTAGCGCGCTGGGGGGGCTCTTGGCTCACTGTCCTTCTTGTGTGAGAAATATTGATGTATCCTGGCACCGATTATCATCCCCCATTCTGGCACCCGGTGTTTCACCGGGTGATACATCAACACGAGCGACTGCCAGACTCCGTTTTCACTCGTCCATCTGATGGCCGCGTTCCCGGGACCGCGATCCATGGAAGCGGGGCGAGTCTTTCGGAGAGCGAAAGATCGCAGGTGTCGGTTTGTCAGAACCCCATAGAAGCTTCAGGCAGACGGCGCCCTCAGTCTATTCCTTAGCGGAGGACGAGGAGGCTTGGCCCGGTCGTCTCTCCACATCGCAGTCGCACGGGACCGCATGCGTTCTAGGCCGTCTGGGCGAGCTGGGCGACGAACGACATGGGTGTTGCTTCACTTACAGTTGGAGGCACCCATTCCGCCCCGCCCCCCCCCCATCTGCCAATGAATTCCCCTGCTTGCGACAATGGACACCCGCTGGTCGGGGGAAGCGGTCGGTCGAGAGCAGTCTGACTTGGCCGTCTCGGTTCCGATTCGTCGCACTGCCCGGGCCAACTGTTGTTCGCTTCCACATAATACGAGGGCGCCGTCGCGTGTTGCTGATCGACTCTGCTGGCCAAGCACAGTCAGGCTGCTGCCGCTTGCCAGAGTGCGCGTCCGATGCCATCGCCGCATCTCCACCAGCACTTCGTGTTGCCGCGAAGGGGGGCAAAACAAAAAAAGAAGAAAAAGAAGGAAGGAAAAAACCTGCCGAGCCTGTCTACGCGGGTTGTATTCGGACGTCTCATGGCGCCAGGTTTGTCTCGCCCAAACCCAACCCTTCATGCGTCCCTCCCGCCATGCACAGTTGCCGCCCGCCCTGCCAAGGTTCGCGCTGAAGCTTCCCACGCATTCAACCTAACCACTCAGAGGCCAAACTGGTGGTTGGGGGATCCGAGTCGCCATTACCGCCCGTCGAAAGGATCGGCACACTTTGACCGATGTGGTGGGCGACCGGCTGCTTGGTGTTCAGACGGTGTCAGGACCGGGCGACAGCTAGTATCTCGACTACTAGTACGGAGTAGTATGCGTGCGATTGACGGCCATCGGGACAACGGTTTCGGTCCATTTTCGCGTGACACCTGTTAACTGAGGGGCTTGGATGCCGTGTTGCCGAAGGGGGTACTTCGTGTGGGCTGTAGTAGTGCAACTACGTTGGAGCATCACGACACCCTCTTCCCATACACCACCACCAAGTTATGGATGTAGTAAGTGGATTAGTGCGATGCGCTGCGCTGCGCCAAAACTGGCCTCGTGTCCCTCGTTTACTTCGTAGACAGCCTGTAGTGGCTTCAGGCGTGGAGTGCGAAAGGCTTCGTCTTCCCGTATTCGCGCTCCAGTGGCCTGCTAATAATATCTACCCGCTCATAGGTACAGACAAGTATTCCCGGCTTCAAGGTCTGCAGTAGCCGCAAGTCTCCCCTAGCTCCTAGCAACTTAGGTTGCTACCCCAACAAGTCTGCACGTCTCGGCTGAGCTCAGGCGGCTAGTTGCACATCCCTACCTAACCGACTTAGTATCTAGGTCGCGCTGTACATAGCACGCGCCATGATCGAGGGTCGTCACCCTGGAATCCACTGATTCAGGGTTCTTCGGGACTCCTAGTCAAGATCAAATGCCGTTCCGCTGATACTTGGCGCATCATGGTGGGCTGGCCTCACTGGGGTAGGTTGTCATCCGCAGAGCATGTTGTCCAATCCAATATCGACGACAGATACGGAAGAAACCTGCTTGGAGGAGCTGCCTCTGATCGTTGGCAGATAGTGATGCTTACGTCTGGCATCTGCCCCCAGGTAGTGTTTTGCTGATAGCGCGCTTGTCGCTGAAGCAAATAGCTTGGCTTCTCGGTGACCATGCCGTCGAAGAGGTGCATGCTGCAGAAGATAGGAGACACGATGACTGAGTGTGGTATCTATCATATAGGTCCGGTCAACAAAACAACGCAGTGCATCCTAGTCATCCCACTTCCATTGCTTCCCAAGTGGTAGACTTGACTCAAGAGCCTTAGACTGTTGGTTTTTCCTCGGGACGAGTTGGCACGCACAGATCATGAATACTTACGGTTGCACGACGGCTGGTGCCGCGAGAAGGCGTGGCCAAAGCCGCGCATCATGCATTGTTCCAAAGGCACGTCAAAAAAACACGACACCAACGGCATTGCGCTCTTGATGAAAGAGAACAACTGAAACAACCCATGCCCCTGTAGCACTATACTGAGAGAAATAGAGTGAGGATGCCTGGGTTGTGGCCTCGCGGCCATCCGTGATGTCCGTCGTAGGCTGATGTTCTAGCGATGCCAGCTGGTTAAGGTTGAGGGATGGGGAAACCTCGGCTGTTTGTTGTGACAGCTCGACGTGAGCGCAAGCTGGCAGGCTGGTGGGCCAGAGCTTCCAAGCACTCACCTCCACCATTATTCAGCAGCAACTGGACGGTCGTTTGACCAGCCTACAGAGTAATCGCCAGCACCTGCCCAACAGCGTTCACGTCCTCCACACAATGACTTGGGCCTCGAAGACGACGACGGCCTTTGGCTTTGTCCTGCTGGCTCACGCGTAGGTTCAGCCCCCCCCCCCCCCCCCCCAAAAAGGCAGCCCTGCCCCCTCCATACCCATCTCAACAGACTCGTGCGAACCGAGACGCTGATATTGCGCGCCTCTCCAGTTGCTATTCGGCATACGAACACTCGGCGCTGCAGTCGCACCGGGCTGCATCACTCTCGTCGTTGGCAGCCTCCCAAGCCGCTGTCTCGTCGCTGCCCATCGACATCACCATCGAGACCATTGTCGCAACCTTCATCGTCACCTTGGGCCTCGTTTGGGGAACCGCCAGACTGCGGCCCATCCAGTGGCGCGTATGGGCTGGCCAGATCGAACGCGAGGGACAGGAAGCTTTCAGGAACAGCAGTGGCGAGGTAGACCGGGATTATCTGGGCAACCCTTTCAAACTGCTCGAGAGCAGGCCTAGCTTTGTGGACATCCGGAAGCAGAAAAAGGAGTTTATGGAATGGGTGAAGAGCCAATGAGGATATTCGAGCCAATGTCAGGTGTCTTGAGGTGGCGGCCGTGGTAGCATTCCAGGCCTCAATGTGTAAGCACCTACCGGGTAACTCGAATACTTTACGTACTTGTACTTACGTTCGATCAGGAGGTACCTATGAAAGAACCCTGTCCTTGAAAAGAAGCGAACTCTTGAGGTTTTTCTGGCCCATGGTGTCGTTACGGTGTCAACGCCGGCACGGCAACGGCGGTGGATGATGGCCACAGCTTAAAAACGCCATCCCTTCGTTCTTTGCAGTCCCGCTAGTGACTACGCGAATAGATGCCATTTGTGAGGGGTGGGTGTTGTGTGGGATATCCCAGAGCGTGTTGAACTGCCGGTAGACAGAGGTTGGGCAGTTGCCTCTTCCCCAATGCGTTTCGAGGGGGGCACTTGCGGAGCGCAGGCTCAATCACTCGTACCTTCCCCGTCCGAGCGCATCCATTTTCCTGGGGCAATCAATGCCTTCCACCGGCCTCTGATGCTGGTCAACCCTTCATCTTCCGTGTTTTATACCCTGTCCCCGAAGTTGAGGAGGTATACCTGTCTTCTCCTCAGTAATTATATCAAGTTTGTGTACTGGCTGTGTACTGACCCCTTGTCCCTTTCTCTAGAAGGCTTGAACTTGGTTGTCCAGCTAGGTTGGCCGGTCAAGATGTCCCAGCGTCGACCACGGCCAGCAGCACTGGCCTATTCACAATCCCCTCGTAATGATTCTAGCCCTTTATCCAGTCAAGTCCGGAGATCAACGTCTTCAGCGCCGGCGTTTCGAGAACGTCACGACTCCCGGGCCCCAAGAGCACGCCAGCACGCCCACGCGTCCAGTGCTACTCCCCAGGTCGCGTCTTGCTCCTCCATACGCTCACCTCAACTGTTGTCCCACCCGCGCGGATCTCGCCTATCAATACGCCCTTCACTTCTGCACACTCCATCGACCCCTCGTCGAGATCAAGACCTCGAGGGTTCAGATAGCGATGGTTGGGGCGGCAATCAATTAGACGAGGATGCCGACGCTTTCAATGAGGTCATCATGGCTATCGACATGAAGGACAACGGGACCCTGGGATGTGCATATTACGTCGCTGCTGATGAGTCCATGTTCCTCTTGGAAGATGTCGCGATGGCTGGTGTTGAAGTCGCGGAGACACTCCTTCTACACGCAAGGCCAACCACAGTGCTTGCCACAGCACGCATACCTCAACCTCTCTTTGACGTTCTTCACCAGGGGTGCCAGACCCTGGACGCAGGTGACCAAAGTAAGAAAACAATCGCTCAACCTACTAAACTATACTGATATCATGACAAGGTGGCCCAAAAGGTGCTTACATACTGCACAGTCTCAAGTCATCGGATTTTCGATACGAGTTGGGCAGAGAGAAGCTTCTGGGTCTTCACCTACATCCACATGACGACCAAGGGTTCCTCTTCACATCTGTCATTGACGAAAACATTGAAATGGCTGACGGGGAAAATGAACAACACTGTTCTGTTCAGGGCTCTCTCATGAGACTGGGCGCATCGATAAACCTCGAAAGTCGCCTCACGGTATGTAAGAAGGTAGATGGTACAGCATCAACTGACTGGCAACCTACCAGATTGGATGTGCAGGTGCTATATTGAGCGACATACAGCGCAGAAAAACAGCCCAATATTTACCCAACGACCCAGACGCCCTTGTCGCCTTCAGAATTCGGTCTGTCGAGATGTTCACCCTGTTCGACTCGATGTTCATCAACGCGGACACCATGACATCCTTGCAGATCATTCAGTCTGAGTTGCATCCAAACAGTCAGATGCGAGGGCCCGGCAAGTCGGCGTCGGGCGCCAAAGAGAGCCTGTCGGTATATGGGCTGTTCCATTCCCTCGCTTGCACGCCTCAGGGCAGGCAAAAGCTCCGCCGAGTTTTCTTGAGACCCAGCATCAGTATGGATCTGATCATGAGCCGCCAGAAGACTATATCCTTCTTTGCGAGGCCAGAACACTGTGGAACCGTGGCAGAGATCATCAAGAACTTACGGAAAATCAAGGACATGCGATCTGTGACTGCCAACCTGCGAAAGGGCGTGGACAGTCCAGGCCGAAAGGTCTCTGTCCATAATAACGTTTGGGCTTCGTTCCAACGTTTTGCCCTGTACATATTGAAGACCCACGAGGCACTTAGACAGATGCACGGGGTACAGAGGATATCGCCTGTCCAAAAGGTCATCGAAAGTATTGAGCCTCGCCCCTTGATGCAAGTCGGCGAACTCATCAGCCAAACGATCGATTTTGACCAGTCTCGCGAGCGAGAAAGAACGGCAGTCAAGGCTGGTGTTGATGCCGCACTTGATGAAATGAAACGTAAGTACGATGGGATGGAGGATTTGCTCACCGAGGTCAATGCAAAGCTCCGGTGCGATCTACCCGAATGGGCACAGAAATACGTCCGAAACTGCGTCTTCATGCCCCAACTTGGCTTCCTAACTGCTGTTTCGCTGAATTCCAGCAACGGGAAAGCAAGCTACGAAGGAGAAGGCTTGCATGATGTCTGGGAGCCAATGTTTGTCAACGGCGAGAATGTGTATTGCAAGAATCACCGAATGAAGGAGATGGACGACCAATGTGGAGATGCCTACTGCATGATTATTGGTAAGAAGCTGTTGGAAAGGGGGTTGTTATCTGGCCGTCCCGCTAATATATGTTTAAGATCGCGAGTTGGAGATTCTCCACGAGCTGGCAGTTCAAGTTTTGGCGCACGAAGAAGCCATTCGAGCCGCATCAGAGGCGGCGGGAGAGCTTGACAGTCTACTAGCATTGGCCGGCGGCTCGCAGAAGTATGGCTGGGTAGCCCCCGAGATGAGTGACGAGAACATCCTGCACATAGAGGGTGGTCGGCACCCGCTGCAGGAGCTTGTCGTTCCAGCCTTCATTGAGAATGACTGCACGATGTCTGGCGGTTGTGGTGCTCGCATACAAGGTCGAGTGGACGGGGGCTCGGTGTCCAGCGTCGAGCCTGACAACTTTCCCAGCAGCCTCGTCCTCACAGGGCCGAACCACTCTGGCAAGAGCGTCTATCTCAAACAGGTGGCGTTGATCGTCTACCTTGCTCACGTGGGAAGCTATGTTCCCGCCAGCCGCGCCCGCATTGGAATCACGGACCGGATCCTGACCCGGATCGCTACGCGAGAAAGCGTTTCGAAGCGCGAGAGTGCATTCGCCATCGACTTACGCCAGGCGGCGTTTGCCATGAACTTTGTCACCCGCCGCAGTCTCGTCCTGATAGATGAGTTCGGCAAAGGCACAAACAGTCAGGACGGGGCGGGGCTTCTGACAGCCTTGATGACCCATTTCACTCACTTGGGCGCTGAAAGACCCAAGGTTATAGCCGCGACCCATTTCCACGAGATTTTTGAGGGCGGGTTCCTATCGGAGAGTTCCGAGCTGGCATTTGCTCACATGGTCGTCCGCGTAGATTTTGACGCAGCGGCCACGGAAGATCAGGTAACTCACCTTTTCAAACTGGCCCCTGGCCGCAGCACATCCAGCTTTGGCAGCCGGTGTGCAGCCATGAATGGGATTGATGAAACTGTGGTCGAGAGGGCCGAGATGATTATGCTTCTGCTCGCACGCAACGAGGACCTCGAGGCGGCGTGTGCCCAATTGTCGGATAAAGAGGCCGACAGGCTGATTGAGGCGGAAGCAGTCGCTCGTGCATTTCTGGAGCAGGACATTGAGTCCCCAAGGGCAGGACGTGGGAGGAGGAAGGCCGATGGTCGTTATCGGGGCATGCTAGAGATGATCATGTCTGCCAAGTCATCGACCTTGGACAACTTGTAACGCGTTGAGGATGGACCTGTTGATTCTCTCGGCCCAGAAGAGCGTTTCGATATGGTAGTGGATGTGGCTAGTTCTCGCGCCCAGCTCCAAAACATGGCTGTTTGTTTTGGAAGTCATGCATCCAAGTTCACCGACGAAATGGTCATATGGCGACGACAGGCAGGAGCGTGTCACGTAGCAATGTACGAATGGCGATGGCAAAGATAGCTTTTGCAATGTCAACATAAACGTCACGCGGCGTCTCATGGCCGTGCCTCTAATTGTAAGATATGCGTCACCTAATTACGGTGTGTTGCAAATGTGTCTTGACTTTCTCGTTTCGTGCTGAGGCGACTCTCTATCCGGTTTTGACATGACGTACAGCCGGGTTGCCCTGAAAGTCTCGGTTCTTCTTACTCTTCGTTTCTCGTCTGCAATCCGCGGGATGGCTTCTTTGACATCAACAGGCCATGTATACGGACGGATCTGGATCCCATGTTGTCCTGTTTCGAGCTGCCACGTCACATGGGTCCATTAAAGCAAGGCGCGATGAGACGAAACGCCCATGTTCTGAGGCTGCTTCGCAATGCCCCCGCGATGACGAGGCCCCTTTAGCCCCCCCCCCTGTGCCTGCGAGGCGCACTGCCAGTCCAGGGCGCTGTCGAGTCAATGGCCACATTCGTCCCCCGGTCCGATCCATCGGCGAGGCCGCCTCTGGGAACAGATTGCTGCTCACGTGTTGAACCAGGCGCGCCATGCCTTGTGCGAGGGCGAACGTTGCCGAGGCGAAGGCTCGGAGAAAACAAAAGACCGGACTCATACTCATGTGAAGAACGGACGCAGAAAACGCTTACGCGGAGAGTGTCGCGAGACCGTTGAAAGCGATCCCGCCCATTGTCTGACTGTGGCATGGATGAGGTCCCGAGCGGCCCCGGGCCCCCGACCGGCCATGGCGCCCCGACGAGGGTATAATAGGAGATGTAGGACACGGCCAGGAATGGGCAAGCAGTCTCGATTCTCCAAGTGGACCCAGTGGACCGGCGGTTCCTGACTAAGAAGCATATGCGTACATACATTCCCACCGAGGTTTTGGTAGCCAAGAACGGTCCAATAGCGCTGCCGCGGATACGCCGAGACTATTAACGCGAGCCTTTGGCTGCACGGGAATCTCGGCCTGGGCATGGGTGGTTGAGAACAACCGCATCCCCCGTCCGGACGGCGTCGTCAAGATGTAGCTTGTCTCCTTCCTTCCTGCTCATGGCCGTGGCCTATACCCAGGTACGTTTGGCCCCGCCTCGCCTCGTCCCTTCCTTTTCGGTTTCTTCCCCTTCCCCTTCTTCTTCTTCTTCTTCTTCTTCTTCTTCTTCTTCTTCTTCTTCTTCTTCTTCTTCTTCTTCTTCTTCTTCTTCTTCTTCTTCTTCTTCTTCTTCTTCTTCTTCTTCTTCTTCTTTCGGGGTGCTGGTGACACGCCCGCGCCAGATGGACTACTACCCCGGCCCCGGGGTCCGATCCCGCACCGCGGCCCGGAAAGGCAACTCGGCCTCGTCGACCGGCGCAGCCGCCAAGAGCAACTCGACGGCGTCAGGGGGCAGCGGCAATGGGTCCCATAGCAGCGATAGTGGGTCCCCAGGTAGCGGCGGTGGCCACGGCGGCACGGGCGCGGGCGCAAGCGGCGGGCCGGGCTCGGACTAGGGTTCCAATGCCGGAGGCGCGCCAAGCACCCCAGCCAAGCCGACCGGCCAGGGACGGTATGGCTTGGGCGCCGGCAGCTTGGTCACGGCCGCGGGCCTGGGCGTGGCCTTTACCTTGTTCATGTGAGCAGCAGCGGGGGGAGCGTGGAGATGAAAGGGCGCTCGGGGAAGAAGAAGGCCGGCTGGATGCCGGCCAGACTCGGCCGTGCGGGCGCATCCCAAATCTGGCGGCTGAACCCCTGGAGGTGGAACCGACGGACAGGGGGCGGACATTAACGAATTTCACGAAGTCATGCCGCGGCAGTCCGAGGGACTACCGCCACGACGGGATCAAGGCCGGCCTTGGATGCACCGGGGGGCCGCGAAGAACGACCCCCTCGCTGGTAGCTACCGTGCTTAGGACAATCGATGCCGCATACCCGCACGAGAAGAGTTGAGGGAACAAAATAGGCTGTGGAATTGAATGGTCTACACTCCTGAGCGACAACGTCGTGGGCCATGTCTTTTTACCATCGCACTGCCAGCATGAGCAAGAGACCAACGGATGCGCCCAGCAGCGAAGCCCTGTCTACCGGGGCGGCGCTCTCTGGCGGAGCCGACGACGGGCTGGACTCGTCCGGAGACGTGGGGGCCGCCGTGCCGGTGGGGGTAGCCTCGGCTTCGGTGGTGGTTGCTACCGTGGTTCCCGGGGTGGTGGCCGGAGTCGCCGTGCCAGCGTTGGTGGAGGTCGTCATGGTCGTGTCGGTGGTCCGGGGTGGTGGCTTGGGTACGGCCGAGGGCTCGCCCGGGGTCTGCGTGGCGTCGCCGGCACCCGTGGCGGCCTCGTGGGCGCTCGAGACGGCGGCGCTGGGGACCGGGGCGTCCATGGTGCCGCAGGTCTTCACCAGCGGCTCGATCAGGGTGTCGACCGACATGGAGGCGTCGCAGCCGGCGCGTATGCAGGCAGCCGCCTCGGGAAGGAAACCCCCGCTCGACTGATCGCACATGCACTGCAGGTCGAGGACGTTGCACCCTGCCTTCTCGACGCAGTCCGTCACGCACTGGGGGATGCTGGAAAAGGGGAAGGCCGGGAACTCGGCGAGGGCCCCCTGCGCAGCCAGCGACAGCAGGAGGGCGCCGGCGAGCACCATGGGATTCCGAGCGGCGGGAGCCATGAGCGGCGGTGGCTTATACGGCAACCTTGGGGGTCTGACGTATAGGGAGGGAAAAGAGGAGCGGTGGTCAAGTCGGGGGCTAGCCTCGAATAAGGTGTATAAAAGGGCGGAGGGCGGTACTTGAGCAACCCAGGTACCGAACGAAGGGAGGGATGAGTGGCGGAGAAAGTCGCAAGCGGCAGAGATGCTGGTCTGGCAGCGTTACCGTCGTCATAAAGGCGCCCGGCGGTTCGACGCGAGATGCACGTCGCTTTTAATACGGACGGCGGGCAACCCCCCCCCCCCCCTGAGTGGCCCTCCCCCTTACGGCCCTGGCCAGTGGCGGACACACAGCAGCCCCAGCGCGCCTATCAGCAGGGCATCGAGCCTCTGAAAGCTGGAATGGGGGGCCCTATGACGCTAGCCAGCCTGTGAAACTTGACGCTCCCCTCCAAGACGGGGGAGCTCCGCTAAGCCCGACGGGGTGGGTTCAGGGCTGATCTGCGGCTTTGCTGGCCAACCATGGCGAGGTCCTGTTTGACAGCGCTGCGCGTCTTTCGCCATGACTGGGCTGCCGATGAAACCCAGATTCGATGAATACGAGCAGCTGAGGGCCCGCCGGTCGGCCTCTTCTCAGCTTCCTGTTCGCCGTGGACCACCCCTCCGGCGCGTGTTGGGCAGCAGCCCCCGCGGCGGCGGTTAAGATTGGAAAATCCCAATCCAAATGGTCCTGGGCATACTACTGGGAAAGTACATTACATGACATGCACAGTAGGCGAGGTACAGGGCTAATTACATGCGAACCCGTCCGTTCGGGATCCGCATGCCCTTTAGCCCCCACCTAAAACCTCGCCTGCGCTTCCATGCGTAGGGCTGCGCCTGGCGGCCCGATCTGGGACGAGCGAGCCTGCGCGCGCGCAGGGGCCTGAACCGCCGCCCTTCCGAGAAGACGAAGGCCTCGTGGCGGGCTGTGGGGCCTCTGCCGCCGGCGGCTGCTGCCCCGACCGCCAGGCCCTTCCCTTCCCGGCTTCGTGACGCCGCCCGTGTCCAGATGGGCAGCCTTTGCCACCGACAGGCGTGCCGCCACAAAGGCCGGGTTCCGACCCGCGGCTTGTACGGCGCCAGCTGTCTCCTGCCGTGGGCTCCCCCCCCGCATAATCCGATGCAAAGGCTGTTTGTTGGCGGGCCACGTTGCTCCAGGATCCCACGTCTCGCTGCCGGGCTGCGAGTGAGACGAAACGGCCTGTTTCCAGCCCGGCGGGGCGTCGAACCCCCTCGCCTGCCGGCCGGAATGGCCTCGACGGCCCACGCCGGACACACACCGGCACGTTGGTGCGCTGTACTTTCCGCACCCTACATTGGCCCGTCACGAGGGCCCCAGCAGTACGGCCTGGTGGGCCCCGCTGTGCAGAGAGCCGGTGATGGCAAGACATGCCGCTATGGGCGGAAAGCGAGGTAGGCCTCAGCCGCCGCCGAGACTAGGTACACAAGGCAGCATACCTACACGAGGTACGTACCCCTTCTCACACTTGTTAAGCGCTTTGCTATTTGCTATGGGCCGGGGCGAAGAGTCTTCCCGGATGCAGGTAGAAATGCATGCTCAAGCATGTGTTCCCCAGAGCGCTGTAGCGACCCTTTAATCTGGGCAGGGTAAAATATAGTGAGGAGTCGATGATCTGTGCTTGCTTCCATCCGCCCCACCACGCCCACTATGCGGCTGTAGCAGTGGTAGGAATGACCCGGGATCTCTATAGCCATGGCCGCCCGCCAGTTGCAACCCTTCCGATGATGCCGTGCCACGATCTCCACGGCATATAAAGGTGGGCCGGTTGGTCATAGCGCCCATGGAGTGAAATTACTCCCGGGGCCCGTTGAAAAGACGCATTTGCGGGTGGGCGGGCGGAGGAGCTGCGTTGGGAGCTCTGACAAGGATCCAGCGCCGCCCTCGCTGGCTTATAACCGTACGGCGACTGCTTGGCCAACGCCCATTTGTTGGACATGCCCCCCTATTCAATGCCCGAAGCTCTGCTTAGCCCTTTGGAAAACAGCCCTGGGGAATCCAACAAACATACTATTCAAGACCGTGCTCTTCACAACGGGTCGCCCTTGAAATCCCGCTGGTTCTGCTGGCGGCAGGCCATCTGCCCGTTCGGGAGCGACCGGCTACATTGGCTGTGTTGTGCCCAGAACACTCACCCCCTGAACGATGCTGCGTCCCTCATTTTGGAGCCTCGTTACCGACGGGAGCGTGCGTGCAAGTGCAGTGCATACATGAGCAGCAAGCACGGGAACTCAGCCCCGCACTCAGCAGCCTGCATACCTACTGAATGTTAGCGCTCTTCCTCCCCCCCCCCCCCCCCCCTGACCCCTGCACACACACGCACATATACTTGTGTGGATGGCGAGGGTGGCTGTCAGCAGAGCCTGGGGGCCACGGTGCCGTTTGTGCGTCGCGTCTCGTACGACAGCCTTGCTGCTCGTTGTGGCGCCCGGGTCTTTCCTCCCAGCTGAACTCTCTCTCTCTCTCTCTCTCTCTCTCGCTCTCTGCATTGCCATGCTTGACAGAACCCGAGGGAATGACATGGCCTCTCGAAACGAAACGGGACGAGACGAGACTCGGAAGAGTTCCATCGCCGTGGCTTCACAAACCCCCGATATCGAGTTTCGCGACCTGGATGACGAACTTGTTTTCGAGGAGGCTCAGCATCTTGCCACCGCCATGGCATGCAAGAATTTCGTGGTAGAGTTCGGCGCAGACCGCGCGAGAATTGCCTATGACCTGAATCGTGACCAGTTCGAAGCGCTACTGGCTCGTCCGCGCGACGAGCAGTATCCCATCCGCTGGGTGTGAGTATAGCCGGCGCGGGCTGGAACAGGCGACCGAATACTGAAGACGGGCCACAGCAACGTATGGGGCGGGGGCGACACCTACAACGAGAATTCCATCAGACTCATCGGTAATCAGTACAGGTTCTCAAAGCGTCTGACGAGCTTGATGGTCCTGAAGCAGAGGCAAGACCCTTCCCAAAGCAAAGTGAGCGAGGTACGCGTTTCCAGCGGCACGACGCGAGGCGGCGATATCGAGCAAGGGCTGAACAGTGGCATCCCCGAGTTGGATCTGAAGGAGAAGTCCAAACTGCCATTAGCCGGGAGCGACAGCTTGGATATGTACCTGCTAGTCAAGAACACCGTCAACTATTTCGACATAGATGTCACCCCCAGAGGTACGTCGCTGTGAGAATGAACAACACGCCAGATACGGCCGTGCTAAAAGCCGGCAGCGCTGTGTATAGGGGCGCACTGGCTGCATGACCCCCCGGCAATGGCAACGGCGGCGAAGCCCGGGACGCAACTCCAGAGAATCATGCCACCGAGACATTGGCGTTGGCTGGCTTTGTGCAATGACCGTGGGTATTCCCTCCGTGCCGCAGTGAACATCGGATCTGACCACCATCTAGATACCGTCATATCCGTCCATGAAGCACCAAACCATAAGTCCAAGTCGTCAGGACTGGACTCGGAAACGGCCATGGAAGAAGAATTGAAGAGCATGAGACTGAACACCTTCACCGTGCTGGCCCAGTTGTCAAAGTGCGGCTTCGAAATGTTCGACGACCGGCCGCTGTCCCAGGCCGCCATACGCCAGACCCTCCGCAGTGGCGTCGGTTCGGACATGGGAAGCGTGTCCTTCCTGAGCACGGAGACGGATGACGCCCCTCACGCTTTGGCCGCCGAGGGAAGCAGCAATTTATTTTACTACCTCTTCGAAGACTACGTCGCAGCGAGTCCTCTGAAGGCCGCCGTTGACATTCTGGAGAAGATGGTGGGTTGTGGCACCCCAGCTTTGCGGCAACCAGGTGACTTGCTAACGGTGAATTGCGAACAGACGAAACGAGTGCTCGACAGCACTGTAAGTGCTGGGCGGCACGCGGGCGATCGACATGCTGACTAGGGCAGAACCGTAGGGTCAGGAGCAAGGCCTCCGACATAATCCCCGTACTGCACTATCTCAGCAAGGACCTCCGCGAGTTGAAACACCTCTTCCAAGGCTATGGCAACCTCGTCCGGAAGATTATGAGCAGCAGCAAAACCAACGGCATCGGAGGGATGAACCCCCACCGCGTCCCAGCCCCACCGGTTGGAGGTTCTACGTTGACAGAAGGCTCGGCCCTGGGCCATCTGGGCGTCGACCGGAAAGTATTCCTCACCGAGTCGGCTTTGAATCGGTTCGACCGGCTGTCGGACCGTCTCCAATGGCTCATGCTCAACACGATCGAGGGCACTCTGGAAGAGATTAGCGCCCTGTCAGGCACCGTATGTTGCTGCACTCGCCCGCCCGTCCTTGGCCCGCGAGCTCCCGCTGACGCGCCCTGCAGTACTTCAATCTGACGCAGCAGAAAGACTCGTCGGCGACGGCCAGGCTCACGCGCAGCGCGACGCTGCTGGCCAAGCTCACCGTCTTCTTCCTGCCCATCAGCTTCATGACGAGCTACTTCTCGATCCAGATCGAAGACTTGTTCAAGTACTGGGACGGGAGCACGTACTGGAATTCGTTTGCCGTAATCGCGAGCGTGTCGTTTGTGAGCCTGTTCTTTTTCAGCAGGCTGCTCATGTTCTTCAGCGACGTGCTGGACGAGTGGGCCGAGCGCATTGCCGCCGGGATTCGCCAAGTCGCGACGAAGGTGGGCTTCCAAGTGGCAGACGACGACGAAGAGATCTACGACTGAGGCCGGTCAAGAGGGGCGAATCCCGCCTTGGGCCGGCCGGGGCTGGTCGTTTGCACGGCGGCACCATCGCGCTTATCCCTACGGCTAGGTATCGGCCTGTATTGATTTCTTCCGAATACACGGGGCCCAAACGTGTGCGCTTCTGCGCTCCCTCCTGGGTTCCGCCATTCTGCAGGATGCACACACAGGCTCGCCCCTCGCGCACGGTGGTCTCCGTACCAGCCGCCCCTGCTGTACGCGTCGGATACACGCGCATATACACCGGGAACTCGTGAGTTTCGTGGGCCCCATTGGCTGTCTCGGCAAGCCGCGGCAAGCCGGAAAGCGCACGATCGTCCTCCGGGAGTGGACTGCCTCAGTTGTTCCAGCCCATATTTTTCCCCGCATCCTTGGGGGCCGAGAAGGCGGGAGTGGAGTTTTCAGCCAGGGATCGGGCCATGAATGGATGGATAGCCGGGCGTGGGATGGATGACGGAACATTCCATCCCCTCCACATCCACTTCACATGCTTGGACGAACGCCCAGGTTCCATGCTTTGTTCATACGGGCCCATGGTTCGACCTGTTCTCTCACACACACACACACACACACCCTCTCTCTCTCTCTCTCTCTCTCTCGCGCGCGCGCTCGCTCGCTTCCAGCTCCTTGCCTGCCTGCCAATTCGGGGCCGCCAGAGTCGGACGTCGGCGGCAACTGGTCTTTTCGAAACCACGACCAGAACAGACGGACTTTGGAGCCCGGGAGCTATTCCGTGCTGGTATTGGGCGGTCGCGAATAAAAGAGTCATGGTTGCACAAAAGGCGACCTAAGAGGGGCAACTTGTCTCGTGCCCCCCTCCCCCCCTGGACCATTTGGGCGGCAGGTGCAACGTCCACGTCCGGTCATCTCATGTGTTTGTCGGTTTTCGGGCAGACGACGGATGGTAGTAAGACGCATTTTTGTTGCTTGCGTGTTCCCGGAATAGACGTGTATACGTACGTCATACTGGAAACAAAGAGCCCGGTGTACAGTTAGTGTTTGGGGCAGACTCCAGTGTATTGTCATGTAGGGTAGACTGCTGTAGGTGACAATGTCGAGGTAGGCAGGTAAGTAGTTAGTACTTTTAGTACTTTGCAAAGCCGTACGGACATGCATGCCATCGTCGTCCCCTCCACTCCCATTCTATGTATTGATCTCCCGTGGATCCATCCCCTGCAACCCCCCTCCCCCTCCCAACATTCCTGCTTTCCTGTGTATTCCTGTAATGGCGACCGCAACAAAAAAAAAGCCTTCGTCCCTTCCCCACCGCCACGAGTCCGGCGTCCGCGCCGGCGCCAGGGACAGGGGGGAAATCCCCACATGCTCAAGTCACTGATAGGGCTTCCCGCTTGCCTGGTCCCTTAAAGTTGCCCCTGCCACCATTGATGTCCAAATCTCTGCTCAGGGATTGAGAGCTCCTACTACCACCCTACAGACGACGACCTCTTGACCCCCCACCCACACACATACCCCTTGGCTCGCTTGTACATACATACTCCGTGACCTACAGATACACCCGTACCTGGTGATTGACTACTTTACGTGCATGCATGCTGCCTGCACGCACCTGATCGCCTGCGCCCACGACCAGACCCTCCGACGACCCTGAGGCCGATGACGTTGTCCCGTCCTCGTGCCCCCCCAACCGCGTAGAAAGACGTTTGCATCCAACAACAGCCTACCCCTTGGCAACCAGCCACGTTTGGGACGAGAACGACGGCTGACATCGCCCTTCCACTGTCTTGCCCGCATCGAACATACACGGCTGCGCCGCCCACTGCCGCATCGCGAGCAGCGGCACCCGGCCGAACCCCTATTACACCGGCTTCTACTGCCCTCCTACCGACCGCCAGCCCGAGCTCGACATGCCTGCCACTGAATCCAGCGGGACGGCGGCGTGCCTGGCCGGCCGGATCCGCTACATCCCCCACTCGTACGATGGCGCGAGCTCCGAGGCCTCAGCCCTGCAGCTCGTCACGGCGCTGCGCCCCGAGTGGAAAGAGGCCGGGTCCAACGTGCAGTTCGTACGCTTCACCGACGGCATCACCAACACCCTGCTGAAGGCCGTCAACCTGCGGGAGGGCCTGTCGAAAGAACAGGTCGACAACGAGGCCATCCTGCTGCGGGCCTACGGCAACGGCACCGACGTACTCATCGACCGCCAGCGCGAGACGCAGAACCACGAGCTCCTCATGCAGCACGGCCTGGCGCCCGAGCTGCTGGCCCGCTTCGAGAACGGTATGATGTATCGCTACCTGCGCGGCAAGGTCACCAAACCCGAGCAACTCCGCGAGCCCGCCATCTACCGCGCCGTCGCCCGGCGCCTGGCCCAGTGGCACGCCACGGTACCTTGCTTGCACAGCCCGGAGTCGATGACCAACGGCGCCCCCACCGAGGCCGTCAACGGCCGTCGCAAGGCTGGTACTGACACGGTCGCCCCGAACAAGCCGCCGCCCAACGTATGGACCGTCATGCAGAAGTGGCTGCGTGCCCTCCCCCACGGCACAGACGCCGAGCGGACCCGCCAAAGGGATCTACAGAGCGAGTTTACCTGGTTGGTCCAGGAGTTGAGCCAGCGGCCTGGCCTTGGAAAGAACGGTGTAAGTTGACGGAATGACCCGGCCTCCCCCTGCTCCTCCCTGACGCAACCCTGGCTTACCCCCCACGGCAGCTCGTGTTCGCCCATTGCGATCTTCTGAGCGGCAACGTCATCGTCGAGCCCAAGGGCGCGGCCAGCGGACCCGAGAGCGAAGGGACGGTCGCCTTCATTGATTACGAGTACGCCACGCCGTCGCCGGCCGCCTTCGACCTGGCCAACCACTTTGCCGAGTGGGGTGGCTTTGACTGCGACCACGGTGTCTTGCCTACGCGCTCGCAGCGCCGCGAGTTCGTGACGGAATACACCCGGACGTACTTTGCCCTTTTGCCCGAGAAGCCGGCGGACGTCGACGTCGACGCCGAAATCACAAGGCTGTGCGGCGAAGTCGACGCCTTCCGCGGGGTTCCCGGCTTTTATTGGGGCATATGGGCCATGATACAGGCCACCATTTCCCAGATCGAGTTCGACTACGCCTCCTATGCCGAGGTGCGCCTAGGCGAGTACTGGGCGTGGAAAGAGGAGCACCTCGGCCTCCGCCAAGAACAAGGGAAGGAGCTGCCGTTGCGCGAGGCGCGATGGTCGCAGGAGGGATAAAAGGCGGCGGGCCTTGTGGGAAAGGCCACGGAGCGCATGTTATTTTGTCGGGGAGGGGCACGCAAGCAGCAGTTGCCCGGACGTGGCCCGAGATGTGTGAGCATCGTCACACAGTCACTATTTCACCAGCAAGCGGCATGGCATGGGGCCACACATTTCAACAATGGCCCTTGGCGTTAAACTAGACTACTTTACTTAACGTGTAGCTAATACATACACAGGTCGGCTCTTCTAATCCCCCTCGCTGGACACGATCCCAGACCATCCGCCAGGCTTCAGGAAACTGATTTACCCAGCCCCTGCCTCTTCTGTCGAGCGGTGACCGGCCGACGCTGGAGAAGCCAGCCCTGAGTGGCAGCGACCGGTACGCTGGCAGTTGTCGAGCGACCCGTTCCGCTTGGCCTCGCTGGTATGTACTAGAGGGTCACAGGGATGGTACGATGGAGTGTCACGACGTCGCACACGAGTAGGGGAGGGCGAGGGCGACGGCCGTCACTCCCTACGATTTCACGACGGAACTTAGTCACCAATAATGGACCAAAGCGGCCACGGTGCCAGGCCGGCTCGAGATGGCTCGGCGGGTAATTGCATGCGCGCTGCTGCATCCCACGACCATCCGTGCTCCAAGAGATATCGGCAAGGCGAGGCCAGGGCAGGCACTGGCAATCCCCCCCCCCCCCCCCCCTTCAATCTTGTTTTCGAGAGATTGTCGATCGGTAGAAGGGCCGATCCTGGGGGGCGCAGAAGACCAGGCCACAGGGCGGGCCAGGGGCGTAAATCCATGGGCCGAGGGGTCCATAGCTGAACGCAAGGGGATTACTCGTCTCCATGGATAGGGTGAACCGGATGTTTCGAGGAGAAGCAGGATCTGCAGCCTTACAGCTATTTCGACAGCCCTACCGTATGTAACGGGCCTAAAGGAGCCGTAGGGATGAGGCGTGAGGGAGAGCGCCAACGCGGACGGGCCATGCTACCCAGCCTTGGTCGCCGTAGCTTGACTTTGCTTCGGGCGCCGCTCGTGGCATCCTGCATGGACGATATGGCACCACGGCAGAGCCGGAAGGTCTTGCTGATTCGGCGCTGTCTTGCGCATTATAGCCGATATCCATGACCCGACGTCGGACCACGTCCGCCGGTAACGTTTTTTTGGCGCCACGCCCCCCTCACTTTTCGCCGAGGAGCCGGAGGGTTGTAGGGGAAAACGAAAAGAAAACAATGGCGAGGACGAAACAGAACCGAATGCGCAGCGGCCAAAAGCGCCTTATTGCGATTCTCCAACCCTGCCAATTGGCCGTTTCGCTATAGCAGGGGCCGGGTTGGTCTAGCTTCATGTCGGCGGGCTCTCGCCCGGGGAAGAGTCGTGGGTCGATCCATCTGGAAACTGCAGTGGCATGAAGCGAGTACCAATAATGTGTCGCTTTCCTATTGTCCGGAGGATCCCCGCCAACGGACATGGGGTGACACTTAACAGGCTGGGGTTGATCGAGCGCACCAGGCCCGTCAGCACTGAATGAATGGTGAAGCCTTTTGGGTGAAGCTTTGGACGGCGAGAGCATCCGACAGGCGTGGTGAAACGCGGGACGCACCATCGCGCCCCGGTGCAGCAGCAGCAGCAGGCGTGGGCGCGCGGAGCTGACGACACATCGTGGGGCCGGGTTCTTATCAGCCCACGCCTCGCCAATTCCTCGGCTCTTGGGAGGGCGCGGCATGATAAGTGACAGCGGCAGCGCCCCAGCCAGTCAGCAGGAGCCCGAGCCGGAGCAAGCTCGCAACGTGCATACAGCTGCTGCTGCTACGACACATACGGGGGGTGGCAGAGCGCACCTCCACAAGAGCTGCAGATATTGCCGGTAGGGTTCCTGGTTGCAGCAGTGATCGGCGGCCTGGTCAGCTCATGGTTGCCGAGAGGCGTTGGCGACGCTACAACGACTACGACCAGGGAGAAGCAGGCTCGGCGAGCATCGCGCCGCCCGTCCTTCCGCCGGCTCCTAGCAGGGACCTCCCCCCGGAGGACAAAGGGGGGAAGGAGGAGCAGGGGGAGGGTGCCAGTGGGCATGGAATAGTGAAACCTCTGGCCCGGCTGGCTGTGTGTCGTGGCCACCGAGTGATGGGCTGTATACCGCTGTTGGGGGGGGGGGGGTGCGCTTGTTTGCTCGGGTGCAAGGGGCCCGTTGGACGACGGCATGGACGGTTTACAGGTGACAGGGGAAGGGTTTGCGAGGCGATCGAGAGGGCTGCGAGATGCACGCGTGGGGACGGCGCCGGCGCCTGTGGTCGTCGAGGGAGCGGGGCGAGGCGAGAAAGGCAGGTAGGCGACTCAGCATCGCATGGCCGTTAGTCAGCCGACGATCGCGATGCGGGTGGTTGGTACATTGGGCCATGTCGCCGGAGGGTACGTAGGTGTAGCCGGAGGCTGAACCGATCGGCCAAGGTCGAATTGGTTTGTCTGCTGGCCCTCCACGGGTCGGTCGTTGGGCCCCGACATGCCATGCCGGCGCAGAGCGCGCGCTGGCAGGCGGGCAATCAAAACACGACGGGTCGACAGCGGTCTAGATGTCCCGCCGCTGTCGTGGTGTCCACGTTGGAGGGTCAAGGTTGCGGCCGTGGTCTGCAGCGCGTGCGCGCGCGGCGCCATGCCTTGCAGTTGGTTACTTTGGGGAGCTAAGCAGAAAAGAAGAGGTGATTCAATTCGGAGGTCTGTCTGTACTCCCCGGTTTTCCCAGCGCCGACCTCCAGGGCCGGATAGGGAAGGATGGAGCCCAGCGCCGACCGCCGGCTCATTAGCAGCTAACAACAAGCGTGGGTGAGTGAGCGTCGTACCTACCTATCCAGTGCGTTTCCTACCTGTACCCACAAGTCACAGGCGAGATGGCGGCCCGTATCAACGGACATGGCGATAGAGATCACCTGGAGTCGGATGGCACGTACGTACCGAGTACATGTACCCATTCGTCCATACAGACACCCTCCGGACGCCCATCCCCCAGGTCTGGGCCGCTGGGGGGTTGATTGTCCAATCGCTGCTTTGCGTGTGCCGTGTGCTTTTGACGGAGTCTCATGCAAGCCGATCTGTCTAGGCGTTCATGGTCTGGTCCGGCTGGGTCATCCTTCCCCAAATCAACCCCGGCCCCCGGCCGCTTCCTAGCACGGGCGAGCTGGCGGCTGGCAGTCGGAGAGGCGGTGCCGATGAGGTTCCGTCGGTCCTGAGAAGGGAGAGAGAGGCCGCACCGGTAGGGGCTCGATGATGTACAGGGAGCTCCAGGGAGGAGGGGAAATTAAAGCGGCACGAGGCTCTGCTGTCCAGGCTGTGCTGCCCTTCGTTTTCTCCTCGGATGGGATGGCTTCCTCTATGCCCATGCGGATGGGGTAGAGTACGCCATGCAACGCCAATCAGGTGCCGGCTGCCCGTCCGTTCCTACCCGTGCACATTACACCGCAGATCAGCAGCAGTAACAGCAGCGGAGACGGCGGCGGCGGTAGCAGCAGCTCTCAAGCCGCCGTCACGCAGCTGATGCGGGCGGAGAGGCACGGAGCAGCAGCAGCAGCAGCAGCAGGACGGGTGACTAGGTAGGCCATCGCAAAATGCATGCTTAAGTGGTACCTAGGGTGCCCTGCCGCTCATACTATGCCTCGACATTAGCCCCTCCATCAGGGACCTGGTACCCAAGTAGTTTAGTATGCCGCCGGTATATGCACCCCCTTTCTCTCGTCTGAATCATCAAATGGACACACCGAGAATATGGCTGCACCCCGGGCCGGACGTACGGGAGCAATTGAGTATCCATGGATGATGTACGGTCGTTGGCAGTCCCGTATGGTGACAGTGGTGGTAGCCGCAGAGATGGTCATGGATGTCTCCACCGCATTGGCTACCTAGCTGGAGGAGGGCCCGTTTCCATGAAGGCAAGACGACGGTTTTTAGTGGATGGGCCGTTGAGCTGAAGTTCCAGGGCCAGGGCCAGGGCGAGGGCGACGCCTCGGAAGGGTTTAGACTCAGCACGGCGCAACGACGCGACCGTTGCTGATCCCCACTTATTATATCCCCGTCGAGACTGGACGGCCGCCTGGTAGGGCCTTCCTCTCTCTCTCCCTCGCTGCTAGACGGCTTGCTCCAGGGAAGGCCCTGGACCTTCTCCGCGCCCACCGCCGCCAGGAAGCCTGTGCGGGCTGGGAAATTTCTCGATGACAGAACGTGTCTCGTGGACCGGCTCTCCCTCGCGACGGGGCGGCTCGAGGCAGGGCAGCGAGAGGGAGTGAGAAAGAGGAACGAGCGAGGCGAACTAGTCGCTGTCGGCACCCATCCCCCATACTAACCACAAGCTAATGCGACAGCCAGCATCCCCGGGTCCTGGCTAAGGTGGAAGGCAAGTGAAGGACGGCATGTACCTAACTAGGCGATGTCACGGTACCGACGAGACCGCCCGCGCGCCCGCCCGATTCGTCTCCGACACCCCCGAACTCGGGGCAGTAGTGTTGGCGAGGCCCCCCCCCCCCAAGCCATGCCGCCCTCCACTCCCACACCAGTCCTGGTCCGGATTGTGTGGTGTGAGATATGTGTGTGTGTGTACCTTAGGGACGCATAATAGGTAGCAGCAGTTAGTAGGCGGTCCGACACGCCTCTCCATCTCTTTCTCTCACTCACTCACACACCCTGGACCTCCCCGTCTCTAACCTGCCAATTGGATACTAGCAGCCTGACAACATGGCGCAGTCTGGCTAGCTGGGGAACAGTAGGTAAAAAGAAGAGGTCACCACCGTTGCTACTCCGTACATTACTTAGCTACCTACTACCTACCTACTCCATACCTACATCCTCCTACTGCTGCTCCTCGCCTGCCTCCATACTAATAATCTGCCGCCTGCTCGCCCCACCCGCGCTTGCTGCTACTCGATCGTGACAAGTCCCAATTTGCCTCGAATCTCTCGACTTGGACCCGGTGCTGTAGACACGCACACACACGCACACACCCGCACCCACTCTCACAGCCGCCCGCCCACGCCCGCACATACGCGCTGAGGGACATACCGAAGCCGAGGCCGCGCGCGCACCAGCCGGCGACAGATTGCGCGAAGAAGAAAAAAAAAAGCCACCGTCCCTCTTCTGTTCCTTTCCCAATCAATCCCATCGCCCCCCCACAAATGGTCGTACGTTCCTAGCTCTTCCCACTTATTGGTCACTATCGTCGTGGATGGGCTGTGAGGCAGTGCGATTGAGTTTGTTTCACTCATTCGTCGATCCCCTCTTGCTTATTTCGAATATGTCTCCAAGGCAAAGTCCCGAACCCCCATATCGCGGTTGATGCGCTCCGGAAGCAGGTGTCCTCCCCGTCAGGGCGCGTGCGCGAGTTAAGTACCTTGAAAGAGGTGGAGTGTCATAGAGAGCACTCTTTTTTTTTTCTCCCTCGGGAGGGGGAAGGCCTGTCGAGCAAGACAGAAACGAGGATCGAAAGAGCTCAGCTCGGCTCGGCTTGAACAAAGGCATAGGCCCGAAGCCCGGCCGGGGCACGAGAGTCGTGGGACAGGGCGGGCAGGGCAGGGCAGGGCAGGACAGGACTGGATTATTGTCAGTACCACCGCCAGCACCACCACCCACCATCGCCGCCGCGCTGCCGGAAGGATGGCTGCCGACAGCGTACCTGAGCCTCGCCGTGATGGCCGCGGCTCACAAAGCCTTGATACGCCCGTGGCCCCAACCTTTGATCCCACTCTGGACCCCACGATAAGGAATCTCTTCGAACAGCAGGCCGCCATCCAGGCCAAACTGGCTGCACTCCTCCCCAAGCATGACCACAACGGCAAACTTGAGCTGCATATGCTGCGGCATAAGCTGGCAGCTCTTGAGGCCTACGCCCAAGAGCAAAGTAAGTTGTCCGGCCCTTCATACGTCTCGTCCCGCCCTTCTCTTCGTCCCCCAACTGATCACACACCCAAGATATCTCAACTGCGCGAGCAGTCCGGTCAGATGCCGAAGAGGCCCGAGCGCTCCAGTACAAGTGCGAGCGCATTGAGAGCACCTTGATAGACCAAGGTAAGACAACCCAAGCTACACCATGTTGTGCGTGCCTCTTCCTTTTCTGACCCATGTTATTGCAGGCGTGGATTTACATGACGCCCATTTTCTGGAAGCCCTCCGGCTACCTGCGGCTGCCGATGCGCTGCCGGATTACAACGCGTGGTTGGACAAAAATGTCTTCTACTATGACCCCGTCTTCCGCAGCTGGAGAGCGCGAGATTCATCTATGGCGCCCAGGAATCTGGCGGCTTCGCTGAAATGTTGGGATGAACGCTGCTTGCACTACATCTACGGCTTCTCGAACCACGAGGACCGCGAGCATCATTTCCGGGAGCACGGCGTCCACCTGAAGCGTGATTCGGGCCTGTCAATCGGCAGTGCCGCGCCAGTAGTTTTCCCAGAGCAAGCCACGACGCGCATCTTCAACGCCGAACCTGCGAGGCACAGCGCGCCGGTCTCGCTGCCCCGGCTCTCCGTGCCCCCAACCTTGGCACCCCTGGCTCCCGTCGGCCCATTGAGGGAGAGGCGGGATGGCTCTATAGCGTTTCCCTTTCCTTCCGACTATGCGATCCAGCACCGGGGGTCGGTGGATTCGGAACTCGACCCGTTGCTACCGCCGCTGAAACGCAGCCGAGTTGGCCACTCGAGGCTGGAGTCGATAGGGGAATTGCGCTTGCCCCGGGATACAGGGCCATGTCTGCGATGCAAGGTCCAAGCCAAACCGGTAGGGTCCCCCACCAGGCTCGCTGGAGCATGTAGACTGACGGTGCACTAGTGCGACTCCCAGGACGACTGCGCGTTTTGCGCCGAGCCGCCCAGCACGGCCGAGGGGGGGTTCTGGGCCGTTTTGGGATGCCTGCGAGCCCCCCTCGCCGCCTTGGCCGACTACATGCTTCCCGGTGAGTGCTCCTGCCTTCGACTCGAACGCCACATCTTCTCATGCGCTATCAAGAGGTGCTATCGCCCCGCCAAGCATACACGCCTGTTACTTCCCCAATGGCACGCCGCCGTAATATGAACGAATACCTCGAGCGGACGTACATTGTCAGTCCGGCCATGTCCGATCTTGTCCGGGCACACCTCGATTTCGACGATGGGTTCTGGTGGACCGAGGACCTGGCCGCCTTGCCCATCGCAAACCCCACCATGGCGGGCTACTCCAAAGACCCCGTCGACAGGCCGCCGCCTGTGTTGAAAGTACTCGCTGCGAGTTGGAATGCCGAGGGTACCCCGTTTCGACTATGGGAACTGTTCAAACTGAGCGGCTATCTTTCGACCAACCGAGAGATGGAAAAGCAGGCATACCCGGTACTATACCGCGTCAAGTTGCTGCTTCGGGAGATATTGCTCTATGATTTGCAGCAGACCGAGCCGTCGATCCGAACCGACGTCGACATGGCCAACGCCCAGCCGCTTCCCGAAGACATCGACTTTGCCGGGCGCAACCGCCTGATATATAATTGCATGACGCAGTTCCTACAGTCATTTGAAAGCAGTACGACGCGCAGAGTTCTCTCCGAGCCAAAGAGTTGGCTGGCCGTCTTCATTTCTCTGTGTATTTTCAGCATTGTTCGGACGATCCTGGCTGATCTCGTGTCAACGCTGCCGCGCAGCGCCCAGACGCATGCGCAGTCGGCGTTGGCAGGCGCAACCGCCATGCACAGCGTCTACAAGGTTCTGGTCAGCGTATTCACGTGGTCGACGCCCGTGGTTCTGGACGATGCGGCCGTCGAGTTGGACGCCGGCGATAGATTTTTGTTCGCAAACACGGCTAGCGCAATACGCAAGGACGAGTGGCCGGCATGGGGGATACGCTCCTCCAGGGACTTCTTGCTTGGCCTGGGAAGTGATTACCTGGGCGACAACATCGGCTTCAACGGTTTCTTCCGGCAGCGCACGCCCATCTACAGGCCCATCTCGTATCAGCCGCCGAACAATATACCCCCCCTGGACGAGTCACGCAGGGCCGGGCTGGACTGGCGGCCCGTCGAGCCCTTTTGGGGACCACGGAATGAAGTCGACGCATCGGCAGCGCCGACATTTGCTCTGGAACCAGCCCGCAGACACACGGTCGGGGAAAGTCCCGCGTTCCAGCGCGCTCTGGCGCGGGGTCTGGCGTCCCCCAGTAAGCTCCGGACGACATATCAGCGACCGCCGCTGCGCCGGGTCTACTGCACTAAGTGCAACGAGTACCCCGAAGGGTTCCGCGGGGAGCATGAGCTACGGCGGCATACGGATGCGAAACATGCCGCTCTGGTGAAGCGCTGGGTCTGCACGGAGCCGCAGAGCCATAGCCAGGGCTCGCCTCAGCCCGTCATACCCCTTGCCAAATGCAAAGCCTGCGTCACACAGAAGCGCTATGGGGCCTACTACAACGCGGCTGCCCATCTGCGGCGGGCCCATTTCAACCCGCACCGCGGCGGCAAGGCGAGCGGCGACTGGCCGCCTATGACCATCTTGAAAGACTGGATGCGCGAAGTACGACAATCCATCGACGTCAACGAGAACGACAGCGACAGCGGAGAAGAGGAAAACGACATGCGGATGGTCGAGGAGTACGCGCTGCCACGGCAGTCGTCATTCACAGAAGCGCCGCGGCTTGCGCCCGCCCCTCCGCAAGGGCCGCTCCTCGCTCCATCCATAGCGCCGTCTCTCGACAGCACCATCCACAGCAGCAGCCCCGTCACGCCCAAAGTAGAAGACAACCGGAACCGCTGCCCCCATCCCGACTGCGGCCGTGTCTTTAAGGATCTCACAGCCCATATGCTGACGCACCAAGAGGAGCGACCCGAGAAGTGCCCGATCGAATCATGCGAGTATCACATCAAAGGCTTCGCGCGCAAGTACGACAAGAACCGGCACGCCCTCACGCACTACAAGGGCACCATGGTGTGCCCCTTCTGCCCCGGATCCGGGACGGCGTACGAGAAGGCATTCAACCGCGCCGATGTCTTCAAGCGGCACCTGACGGCGGTGCACAATGTCGAGCAGACGCCGCCCAACAGCCGCAAGATGGTTATCACGGGCAACTCGTCGCGCAACGGCGGTGACGCCAAGTGCTCCATCTGCCAGACGCACTTCGCGACGGCGCAGGAGTTCTACGAGCACCTCGACGACTGCGTGCTCAACGTCATCGTGCCCACGACGCCCGGACCGTCGGCGGCGGGCAAGGACCAAGCGATGACGGACGACAAGACCATCTGCGTCATTGTGGACAACCCCGAAGCCGACGACAAGCGGGCCGTCGAGGTCCCGACGCCCGCCGAGACGACAGAGCAGGCACCGCCAACGGGGACCACGGCGGCCGGCGGCGATCGGATGGAACTCGACTCGGACAAGGAGAGAGAATAGGCGCCGGCGGTAGACAAACCAAGAGAATAATGGGGAAAGCGGGACGGGCGAGCAAGAAAAAGGCACCCGGGATGGGATTTCACGAGAAGCCAGTCTCGCGAGGCGGCCGGAACAGCGCCTGGGTTGGAGGTAGGGCAGACGGCGGTGGGTGTTCTTGCCACGGGGCCCCTTTTGCGTCCCGTGCATATTGGCCGTGAACCGACAGATACCATTTTACCACGATAGGCTTTTTATATATACGCACATGACTGACCATGTCGCAGTGGCGACTTGTCTGTGGGCCCGAGTGAATCCCCAGTACGCGCCGGCTCCTTGTCGAGTTTTCCAGCAGGCTGCCCTTTATCCCCCCCATGACGGTACACTCGTCCATCACGCAAGCGGGACAGCGGCGGACACGAGCATAATGCATCGGACTTGTCGTGAGGGGATACCGAGGAAGGAGTGGGAACCGACTCGTATTCTGGTTCCGTCAGTCACGGTGGCGCCGACCCCGTCAATTTTGGCGGACTTGGGCTTGTCTATCTGTACATGCGTGGCCGCCCCGTCTCGTCCGGTGCGAGGTTTATCTCTTTACTCAATCATGTCAATGTCGTCGCCCACATGATTCTCGGTGGCGGGTGCCGCTTCTGCTGGGGCCGAGGCTGTGGCGCCTCCGCCGGGAGCGAAGTAGTCGGCCATCTCGGCATCGAGCTCCTCGGCAGTCTTCCTGGGTCGACCCTCGCGACCCTCGCGACCCCTCCGCTCGCCGCTGCGAGTATTGCTCTCCCTCGCTTCGCGCCGAGCGCCGGGGCGCCGTCCACCAACGCCTCCGGCGCCGCCGCGGCGCCGCGGCAGAGGACTGCGCGAGCGGTTGCCGGGCACATAGCGATCAATGCCGCGGCCGTTGTTGGGCGACAGTGAGCGCGAGCGCCCATCGGGGACCGTGATCCTATCCGCCAGTGACCTGCCGGGCATGTAGGCGGTGTCGAACGGGTTGCGCCGTGGGGCCGAGGGCACGATGTGCAAGCGGATGGGCTGGCCTGCAGGTGTCCTTAGTCAAGATGCACGGCGCGACCCACGCGGGACTGATGCGGCCGATACGTACCCTTTGCGTTGGCACCGTCGAATTCGCGGACAGCCTCCCGAGCGTCGCTACTGCTTTCGTAGATGACAAAAGCGGTGCCTTCGGAGCGACCGGCGCGGTCGTACACCAGCTCGACCTTAAGGACGGGGCCGATCTTGCTGAATAGGCCCTGCGTTATGCCGTCAGCATACAGGGGTGAAATGCAGTGCGTGGGGCAAAGGCCGGCTACCTCGAGATCTTCTTTGCTAAGCTCGTAGTGGAGGTTGTCGACCTTGATCTTCGTTCCACGCAAGTCGCCGCTGGTGCCCTTGTCAGTAAAGACACGAAGCACGGGCACGGGAGTGTGCCAGAGGCGAGAGGGGCACTGTTGGACTCACTATGACGATGGGCCTGGCGAGCGGCGTCGGTTGGGGCGCTTACCTTGGGCTAGAGGCGAAAAGGGTCAGCCAGGGGCAGGGGGCGAGTGAGGGTAACGAGAGGCGCGGGGTGGCCTGTACCGTGGGCGCTGTCGTCGAACCTGTCGTGGACCCATTCCCTACGTGGCATCAGTATTGCGTCGGCGCGTCGCGCCAGGGCGGCAGTCTGCTGGGCTTACGAATCCATGTATCTCGAATCGTCCCTGGTTGACTGCCTCGCAGAAGGAGAGCGCGTGTTAGCCGGGCATTCAATGCGGTACCGACCCTGCCACCGTGGCCGCCAGCGTCCGAGTGTTGCGTATCATCATCATCATCATCATCATCATCATCATCATCGAGGAAAAGAGATGCGTTTCGGCCGAGGCAAGGTTCTCGCTCTCGGGAGGGGGGATATGGTCGGCAGGCTTGCACGGCCGGTGGACACGGTGACGTTCAATGGAATAGGATCATTCAACCTGCTCGCCAGGCCGCGTCAGTTTCCACACGCCGTTGGGGGGCGGGGGACGGGGGAACCGTTGTTCGCTTGCTTGCTTCGCACGCTCGCCCGGCTGGCCGCTGGTGTTGCATGCATGCACGCACCCGAGGACCACGGCCGTTGCGCGCGCGCGCGCGTGCGCGCGTGTCAAAGGCGTCGAGATCACGCACCTTTCTTACGCCGTCGCGAGGGTAGGCATCTCTCTCGCGGGGCCGGCCGCCATCTCTGCCGCCGCCGCCTCCGCCGCCGCGTCGGGGTCTCGAGTCTCGTTTCCGCGACTGTGTCTCGGGTGGTCAGGGGCCAGCTTCCAGCCAAGAGGTTGAAGAGAGAAAGAAAGAGGGGGAGGGGAGGGGGGCGGATGTTGCGAGGAGTGGGTGTCGGTGGGGGAACGAATGCCCCTTGCGGCGCCTCACGATGCCGAAGCGGCTCAGGGAAGGAGGGCGTGCATCATGCAGGAAGGGGGGCGGAACAAAACGACGTACCTGCGAGTCGGCGACAATCTCGTCGAGGCTGCGGTCCATGTTGGGCAGGTGCAAAGCGCGGGTATGTGGGGGAAGCAGGTGTGAAGAGCGACAGAAAGCACAAGTCGGGTCGTGATGAGGGAGGCGAGAAGAGAGGGTGCGACAGTGGACAGCCCGACCGGACTAGTTCGAGGCGCGGGAAGCGGCACTGGAGGCTGAAGCGACGGATGGAACCAACCGGCTGGCGATCTGGAGTCGAGTCGAGGTGGTAGGTAGGCTGGTGCATTTGTACATCCCTACCAGTACCCAGATGGGGTGGGTCAAGCTTGACCCGCCTTGGCGGCGGCCGCGCTAGGTACGGGAGAATGAATGCTCTATCCAGCCCGTTAATGGGGGACTTCCAGAACACACGGGGCTCCTGCATCCCCAGGGAAGTCGCTTCCATGCTGGTTAACGTACCTAGGACCAGGATTCGGCAGACGCTTTCCTTTGGCGGCAGGCGCTCTACACGTGATCGTTTCCCTGACTTATGCAGCGGGTTCTATGTTTGGCCGCAACGAGAACGGCATTCTGCATAGGTAGCCCGGCGCCACGGCGCTCAATCCACCCCCGCCGGGAGGGCATGGCGGTGCCTTTCTCTGAGCATAGTTTAATACGTAGTGGCTATCGTTTTGGCGATTTTCCACCGACGAAAAGGCTCAGTCTGACGCCGGCCGGCTCGCCAGAAACGACGCCCACGGGACATCGATCTTGGTGCTGAAGCCGGACTCCGTCTTGAGGTATAGACCCGTGCTGGACGTGGCGCTGAAACTGCCCGCCAGCGTCTCGCCCGCTTCGCCGTGGCTGTGGCCAAGCTGCCATTGCTCGGATTTCGGGGCTACGCCCAGGGAGAAGGGAGGCGTGACGGGCCCGGCCGCCTCGCCCACTAGCTGCGGCTCCGCGCAGAACAGCAGATAGTGACCCGGCGTCACGATACCCTCGGGCGCCTCGCCCCCGCCACTGCCAAGCTCTTGGAACGCCTTGATGAACATCTCAACGTCCTCCTCCTCGGGCGCCGTGTAGTTCGTCTCGGGATCGAGCGATAGAAGCCCCTTTTTGGCGCCCCAGCCGCCACCGCCGCTGACTGTCCACTGTCAGCGCAAAGTTCACCCGGGGGTACCGGCGGCATACTTACGAATCTTATGAAGCCGACACCGCGATGACAACAGCCCGTCGAAAAGGCCCGCAGCCTCCAACGCCAGGGACAATTCGCCCTCGTCCAAGTGCTGTTGGTATGCCCGCAGGCCCGCCAACTGCCCGCTTTCTACTACACGCGCGGGAATCACCCACGCCCAGACGCCCACAGGGGCGGGAGCCTGCACATCGTCCTTTTGCCATCGCCTGTCGTACATGGCGGGAATAAGCTCCTCAAGTTCTTTCGAGGCCGGCGCTGCGTCGCCGTCGATGTCAATCTGGCGAACGATATTGCCCAAACCCGCCACAATCTTTCTGGGCGGCGTCAAAGGCACCAAGGGGACGTGTGGCCGCAGATGCCTTCCCTGTAGACACGCTATTTCTTGGTGTTGCCGCTCTGCCATCCTGTCCGGTGCCCAGTGGCCCAAGGACGACTGCCACCGGCTGGCCAGCAAGGTTGATCGTCGTCCGTTTTGGAAGATGGTGTTGGCCAGAGGCAATGTGATGCCCAGCGGCGATGCCGGCGACGTAGCTGGTCCACCCGTGAAGGTGACGGTGGCAGCACGATCCGGACTGGTCCGCGGCCCAGCAACCGGCTCCTCCTGCCAGAGGGACGGAAGCAGCGATTCGGAACTACTGTAGAGGATAGATAGTCCCGGGCGAGGATTCCCCAGAAGGTGGCTTGGACTCAGGCCCTGCGTCACACCAAAGAGCACATCCACGGCCGGTCCTCCACCAGAGTGCGCCCCGTCCAGCTGGTCGTGGGAACCAAGCCGGCGCAGCATCTGGGCTATGAATTCATTGTCGTCAGCCCACGTGGCCAGCTCAGGCGACGCCAAGATGACAGCGCTGCGGGCAGCACCAGCCGCCGTGGGCGCCCCTGGGGTCGCGGTCCGCGCACGCTCTATTTCCCGCCCGAGGCTCTCCAAGACGTCTTTCTGCTCCCGTATCAGCCGCTCTGTCCTGTAGGGGCCTGCTTCGTCGCATACGGACCTTGGCGGGCGTTCCTGGGACGGCGATGCTCAAGCTGTGCAGGGAAGAAGACGCCCGGGCAGTCTGTCCCAGGTGCCGAAGACCTTGCCTGAATCTCCCGCCGCCGCCGCCGCCCACGAGGCGTGTGGCTGTGGCGCACCGCGCCAGTTGGCACCTCATTTCGTATGCTGGCCTGTCCGGGCCAGGCTCGACGTGGGTATACGTAATTATGGTAGGTGCTCTACCCGACGACTATGGATGATAGGAAATTAATGGCATAGGCCACACAGGAAATACTTCAGGTTGGTTGCAGCTGGTGGTTAAGCCACATCGCTAGTGTGGCTGGGTCCGAACCGAGGGGGCAGATACAGTTCGGTCCTCCCCAGCTAAGCGTACCTCTCATAGCTTTCTGCTAGCCGCTTCAGGCCTATTCGGTAGGTATCAAGACATGGAAATATGCAGACCAAGAGCAAGAGATAGGAAAAGGTGGGTTTGAACAAGACAGACGCCGGCTGATGCCCGGGGGGCCACCGACAAGTGAGTACTTGTACTGGTGTAAATCGCTCGTCAGACGTCGTCAACATACCATGTGTTGCTATGTAGGTAGCTAGGTTTAATGATAAAAGAACAAAAAAAAATCAATTGGTATATGCGCCGCTGCTTCTATACACGCAAACATATACATCTCCGGAAAGGTTAGATTCCATGCTCCCACATTTTATACAAGTCGTGTCATCTCCTTATATTACAACCAAAGGAAAGAATATGCAAAGTCTTTCTTGGATACGACGTCGCCCTCAGCGGTACTGATAGCCGTGGTTGGGCGGGTAGCCCCCGTAACCCCCATCGTATCCTCCCATGCCGGGGACGGTGGGCTCGCGGCCGCTCATGGGCGCCGCACCGCCGAGCAGGGGCTTCTCGTAGTTCTGGTCGTCCATGCCGTAGCTCGGCGTCATAGGCCGTGCGTACGCGTTGGCGGCGTAAGGGTTGGCCGGCTCGGCGCTCATGTACCGATCGGGCGATGCATTGCGCGCAAGCGGCTGCTTAACATCCTGAACCGTCTCGGAGACGGCAAACGTCGTGCTGCCATCCGACTTTGGCCGCTCCAGGAGCAACGAGTTGCGGGCGTCGAGGGGAGTAAGCACGTCGCGCTGCAGTTTCTCTGCCGAGGAAGTCAGCATGTGTACATATCCAGCCCGCGGGGGGGCGGTTGGGTGGTGGGATCCGACTTACCCATTTCCTTGCGACGCTTGCGGTGGGGGTTCTGCTTGACGCACGCGACAATGGCGTTCCAGGCAATGAGAATGGCGAGGATGCCTGTCAGAGTGGACTGGACGGCGATGAGGGCCACACCCGTGACCGTCTGCGTCGTTTCGGTAATGCCAAATTCCTCGACGAATATCAAGATACAGACGACCGAGAGGACCCGCACCGTCTGGATCGAGATGTTGACCCAGTTGCTGGACCGGCGCTCGAAGGGCCGGCTCCAGATTAGTACGCTGAGCATGAGAGCCTCAATGATAAGCTGGGCGATGGTCTGCGCCATGCCATTACCATCTGCCGCGGCAAGACAACAGCCCTTGGCGAACATGTAGACGATGGCGGGCACAAAAATCCACCAATAGTCTTTCCGGTACGACTCGTAGAACAGGCTGTACTTAACCCAGGTTTCCTTGTCGTTGTACAGGCCCTTTACGTCGCCCTCGGCGTTCTTAAGTTTGTTGGCCGTGCTCCAAATCTTGTAAGAAAAGAAACCGAGGATGCCGGTGAAAAGGGCCAGAGTCACGCCGGCCAGCGTCTTGGCCGCCCACGAGTCGCCGTGCGTGAACTGGTAGACGCAGTACAGGACCCAGATTCCGTAGAGAAGCAGGATAAGGGATGTAACAGCACGCGCAATGGAGCCCCAGTAGTGCTTGCGGAAACCGGTCAGGCCCTTGGGGAAGTTGCCGAAGAGGGCCCAGAACTCGAGGATGACCTTGATCAACAGAATGCCCACCACGATAACACCGATGACAATGGCAACGATCAGCAGGACCGTCAAGAAGGTGTTGGACTTGGGCACGGTGAGCTGCTCGACGTAGCCCTGGATTCCAGACACGGCGGCCCGGATGCTCGATTCGGTGCCGGTGGGGCCCTCGGGCTCGGTTCCGTTGACCGACGTTTCAATCTCGCGGAGGGCGAGATTCGCAAATCCGTCCAGACCGCGCTTGAAGGGCGACTTCTGCGTCGCCTGGGACGACCCGTCGGGGAAAACCAACGTGGCGTTGCGCAAGAACGCAACGCTGTCCTCAGTCAGGTTACCGCCCGTCGAGTTCCGGAAGTTGTCGATGCTGATCTGCATCTGCGTCCAGGGGATGAGGCCGGTGGAGAAGGCGAAGTTTTTGGTGAAGCTGCGGTACACGGGCGGGACGTTGACCGACATCATGCCGTTCATGGCAAATCCCTGGAAGACACCAAAGACTTCGGTGAAACTGGGGCTCGGGGTTCCGACCCCGGCGACACTGCCACCACTGGCGGCCGTGCCCGCGCCGGACATTGCCGCGCCGGCGGCCGAGACACCCGACATGAGGAGAGCGGCACCCGCCACACCGGCGGCCACGTACGAGACAGCCGGGTGGCTGGCCGTCTTGCCGTTGGTAACCTGGGAGTTGATGCAGCCCACGTCCTCGCCGCCGTCGACGGGCATCAGCTTCAGCGTGGCCATGGCGGCGATGTCGGGGACTTTGAAAGCGATGCTGGGAATCAGGCTGGCCACACTGTCGGGGATGTCCTGCGAGCCTTTGGCGCCAAATCGGCCGGCCGGCACGGGGCACAATTGCTCGACGTACGTCTCCTCTTCGCAGGGGTCAAAGCTCTTGGAATAAACATCCTGGCCGTAGGCTTTAACGCTGAGGAAGGCCGTGACGTTCTGGACCTTGTTGCTCGTCCCCAGCACGTCGAAGGTGATCTTTCTGATGTCATTGTTGTACTCGATGTTCGATCTCTCCACGCGGATGTCACTGTTTTTGTTGCAGTTGGCGAAGTCGGTCGTCGTCAAAATCTGGTCGCCTAAGACGCCGGCGGCCAACGTCGACGCCCAGAGCGCCACGCGCGCCACTGTCCACCGCGGTCCGGTCCGGGACATGGTGCCCATGAATCTATCGTCTCCCTCTATCCTTCGGGGGAACAAAACAAGGCAGCTGGATGAGTCGTGGTCTAGCGGGTGTGAGAACCGGGTATGGTGTAAATCAGTCGCTCTCTATGCCGTGATGTTCGTTGCTGGCGGAAAAGGTCTATCGCAAATCAACGGCCCCGGGGCTGCGAGCTTTTGGAAGCTGGAATCAAGGAATGAATGAAAGGGCGGAAAGGCGACTAAAGGGGACTATGCGACAAGTTGTTCGTCTGGTGATGCCGGGTTGTACGGCAATCGTAATTTCAAATCGGTCAATCCGAATGAGGCGGTAGAAGAGAACGGGGGACTCGCGGAGCCCACACACGTGCACACATACACCAACGCTGGCGCAGACGTCGACACGAGAAAGACAAAAGGCCGGAAGAACGGGCGTGTGAGAGAAGCGAACAAGGCCGAGGATCAACCTGGAACGAAGGGTAAAAAGACGACGAAAACGGGGCGAGGCCGGAAAAGAGGGGCGACGCGAAGAGGTGCGTAGCGGCGGCGGCGGTTATGTCGCCTCAAACGAAGGAGGTCGTCGAGGAGGTGGTGGCGGCGAAGGTTCTAGTGGTGAGAGAGCCGGCGGGAGTGTAAGAGAGAAACACGGCGCCGGCGGGGGGCGCATAGGTGAAACGAGAGCTGACGGGGTCGAGAGAGTGTGTGGAGGGTGCGCCGGTGAGACGGGGCGGCACCCAGAAGAAAGACGGGGTGGACTTGGTAAGGAAAAGTCAAAAAGCCAAGCGGAGGGGAGGGTGGTGTCGTGTGTTTCGATGTTATCGCCAGCCAAGCACACCCAAACCGGAGGAGAGAAGGTGAGAGAGAGGTCAAAGCATTTGGTTGGCGAGAGAGAGATGGGCGGGCGCGTCAGATAACTCCTCCATGCGGGCGAGTGGCTCTTTCCAGGCAGGCCCGGCGCTGGGCCACGCCCACCCCGTCGTAGAGGAGTGGGCAATAAGGTGGTGGTACATGCACGCTGTTGGTACATGGGGATGCCGTAGCCAGGGCGCCCGGGGAGACGACGACGGCCCCCTGACTATCCTGCTCGTCTCTGGGCGAGAGGGAGCCCGCCCCGCTCCTCTCTCCCTCTCCCTCTCCCTCTCCCTCGCCCTCTCCCTCGCCCTCTCGCGCGGCTCGGGTGGGTTTGGTGTGGGCATGGGAGGCGGCGCCGGGCCTGGAGATTCGGCAGATTAGCAGTCCATTGGCGACCCACGGCCCCGCCCCTGCCCCGGTGCGAACGGGGCCTGATGTGCCACTGTCGGAAGATGGTTTGGGCCGGGCTGGGACTAGAATCGAAGAGCCAAGGCGCGAAACCGACGGCCAGGGGCCGCCGCCGTCCGCCATTGGGCCAGGCGGCTGCTCAGGGGTCCAGCCGAGCCGGCCCCAGCGCGACCCCAAGCTCTTTTCGAAACACAGCCACCCACGGGTCAGGAACAGGAACAGGAGCGACAGCAACATGACGACCATTCCGGGCCCATGATTCGAACTGGCGTACGCAACACCCGTGGGCTGGCCTAGTGCTTAGCCGGCCACTAAAGGGCGACCGTCAAGTCAGTCGCCGTTGGCGGCGCGCCCCCGTCTGTCTACGGCCATCCGTGGCATAGAGGATGGACAGGCAAATCGGGACAATCATCACCGCAACACGTGAGGGAGCCCGGGAAGCCGTCCGTGTACCCGTTGCTAGCAACTAAAGCCCGTATTCTGGATCCGTCCAGCGGCCTGGCCTCTCCATCCCTCAATCCCATCCCATCTAAACAACCGGGGCCCTCGCACCTAATCTATCCATCTTCGCCCTGCCCTGCCCTGCCCATTTGTTGCCCATGCCGTATGTGCGTCGCTGGTGCCGGTCTGGACTGCCCGCCGTCGCCCGCCGTCATGGCCATCCTCATCACCTGCTCTCCCCGACTGACGACATGGCATCCCCGCCAGGGAGGATGAGGGAACGCGCGCATAGAGGAACCTGTTCAATCCACTCCCCCCCCCCCCCCCCCCATGCCAACGCGACTGCCAATGCCAATGCATACGTGGATGCGCACGGGAGGGGGACGAGGCGTCCAGACCCATTTCCCGACCAGAAGCTCGGAGCCGCTGCCGGCCGGCCCATTGGACTGTTGTTCGTAGTGCACCACCGTGATCACTCGATCCCTAGCGAGCCAAGCCCCCCGTCCGCATCGTTGAGCGGTTCGGCGCTCCCTGCCCTTTTTTTTCCCTCCCCACGTCAGTTGGCAGCCTCAATATTGTTTCCCGCGCCAGCGTGCCAAGTTGCCAAGCAGGCCCTATCGACCGACTGCCGTCGCGGGCTTGTAGTTGAAACATCGTCGACGGCCGATCAGCAAGCTCGGGGTGAGGCAACGGCGGCATCCATTCCAACCCAGCCCTCACCCCGAACCGCTCATCTACCGACGATCAGCCACAAGCGTGCCTGCATCCGGATGGTATCGGTTGCGTGGGCGGCTACCTATGAGCCGCAGGGGGTGGTTATCCCCTATTTCGCCCTGGCTCGCGGCCAGGGGCCGGGGGGGGGGGGGGGGGGGGGGGGGGGACAGCGGCAATCGAGAATGCCGTGGAACGGACCCGACGGCTCGGGGGGCGGACGGGCCAAAGACGGCGGCGATGTGCGCCCGTATGTCTAAATAAGGCCTCATTCCCCATGTTGCCCCGGGCCTTCTAAAGCCTCGGCGTCGCAGGGTTGCAGGAGTCGAGACTCAGCCTCTGCGATCGGCAGTAGAGCTTTCCTCACTGGTCAATGTCTCCGATGCGCTCAGAGGACCACCCTGTGAGGTGTTCATTCCAAGGTATCGAATGCAACCTCTTCCATGGAATCTTCAGACTACCGCCGGTTCATTGACGATCACTTGCGGATTTGTTTGGCGGCGGTGTCCTTCGCGTCCCCTCTCTTGCCTGCCCTTACGGGTTCCCAGCTCACTGCTCCGAGTTTCGCACGGGATCCTGGGTCGGGAAATGCCGTGCTTCGATTCGTACCGAGCTGACTCAGTACGCAAATCATAAAAGCGTACGACGACGGATGGCAGCCGCCCATCGTCCGAACGAAATGAGGAATAAGACGAGATGAGATCCCGAACCTGCTGTTCTCAACGGACCAAAGGACCAATTGGCCGGCTGGTTCTGGCTGTGGCCCTGGCTTTCTGGCAGCTCTGGCCCCCGGGCGACTTTGGCTCGCTGATGGCTGACTGATGGTTCTGGCTCTGCCACGCCCGCCCAACCGCGTCATCAGGACCTTGTCGCAAGACCGCAGCACAAACGAATCATCGGCGCCCAGGCCCGTCGCAGGCTGGTCCATGACCCAGATCCACCTGCTGGAGTCCCGCGGGTACGTTTCTCTTCCACTCATGCGGTCTGTCCCTCATGCCTGGTCTGCCTGTCAGCCTCACGAGCAGCCACGCGAGCCCCGGCGACCACCGACAACGCAACGTCGATGGGGGTGTAGATCTGCGTTTTCTTCGGGGTTCCGGTTACCGTATGGCCGTCACCGAACCGGGACATCAACTCTCAAGGGTAGCAAATGGCCTGCATCTCAAGTCTTCTCAGAAACGGCTTCCAACCAGCCCATCTGGGCCCGTATAATCCGGTCGGTAAGCACTCCAGGCATGCCTCTGCTTGTTCGTTTACTTGTGATAAGCCACACCACGCAGATAAGCAGGTGGCTTGCCTGGGTGTCCCAGTCGTTGTCTTCCTTCGTCAAATCATCCTGTCGCCGAACGAACCATTCGGCAGTGATGTACCCCAGGCACGCATGTTCCTGACGGAGCCCATCTCGGCCAAGGCGGGTCTGCCGTCATGGTCCCGTCCATCCCAGGGGCCCCATGCTCGTGCCGCAGATTGAGGCTGTGGGCGGTCTAGCGTATTTTATGCAATAACGCTGCCACGCGTGCCGCGCTGCCAACCCGACAAACCGGTGGCAGCTTCTCATTCAAGAAGTTGAAAGACGTTGCATCGTTCGGTCCCACGTGGTCTGCGTGGCTGCGTACCTCCGGGCAAGCGAACTGCTCTGGGTGCTGTACATTGTCTATTGGAAGAGAGCCCCAAAGGTCCCACCCCTCGTAGCACCAAACAAGACGCACAACTCCGACCGACTGGAGCGCATCATATCCCCCCGTCTTTTTGGCCCCGTACGTTCTCCCCAACAGTGAGAGCCCAAACGCCGTGCTGGCAAAGCTGCGACGCCGCATCGTATTGGAAATGTACCAACCCTAAATCCCCAGCATAACAAGTGCTTGTCGTGGGCAAACGACCAACCAAGAAACAGAGCAAGAAAAGGTATCATGAGAACATGCCACATACTTCACAGTAATGCCCAACAAAACAGGAAACCCCGCCTTGTGTTTCGGAGTTTCTGAATTCTCCGCGGAGTTCCAGTTGGCAGGCCCCGGCGGAGGATGAAAAAAAAGAGAAGAAAAAAAGAAGAAAGCCCCAGGACAACGGTCTTGGGACATCCTTGACTACCCCATCAATAGAAACCACCAGGAGCATGGTGTGGGGAATTTGAATATGGCGACACTGAACCTCCGCTACTGTACTGTTCGGCATTCTGCATGGTAGGGTCACCTAGGCTATCATAGCCCATCCGGTTGCCGTTGCTGTCTTGAAAACCCAACTGGTTGAAGGAGGGAAACGGCTCCATTTGACCATGGGCTGGCGCCATGTATGCGTCGGCGGCCTGTTCAAATGGCGACCCTCTCGTAAGCGGCAGTGCGTGGTAATGCGGCGGCGCGTTGAAAACACCGGCGCCCGGTTGCGGCACCAGAAACCCAGAGTCCGAAGCATGCTGGTGCTGCAGCAGCTGCTGCTGGTGCTGCTGGTGCTGCTGCTGCATACCAAACCCGACAATGGTCGTTGGGGCCGACACGAGGTGGGATGCGTTCAAAGTCTGCCGAGTCACGGCCGGGCAGGGGAAGACGGTGGAATATCCGATGGGATTCGGGTTGGATGCGGCATGCGGCCGCCGAGGACTCGACACGGTCGGCTCTTGCTTGGGTACAGGAAGGAGTCCGAAACTCCGAGGCGGCGGGTCTAGGACGGGGCTGATGACGGTGTCCTGGTCCAATTTGCTCCCATCTACTAGCCGCAGGACTGGCAGGCTGATGTTTTCCATATGTTTAGCCAGATGCACCGTCAACTTCTTCCATGTCGGAAACCTCTTCCCACAGAAGCGGCAAGGTTCAGCCTGGGGCTGCACTTCCGTCACAACGTGGCAGCCATCAACCTTTTGCCACGTCGGATCAGCGCCACCGGCTTTCTTGATAGCCGCCTTTGTCTTGACTTTGGGCTCGGAGAACTTGTGTTCACGGACGAGATGCTGCAAAAAGTTGTCGCGCCGGTAACAAATGTGTTGACATTCGTCGACGTCGCAGGTCCACCATTCAAGATGACGATGGCCTTCATTCTCATGTCGCACCCAATCAGCCTTCCTCTTGAACATCTTGGGGTCGCGGCAGTGTTCCCAGGTACACGTGAACGGCTGCACATCCTCATGCACATGTTTGGTCCAGTCAGACGGCTTCTGAAATCTCTTCGAGGCGAAGCAGAGCTGACACTCAAGCTCGGCAGGTAGGAATGACGCCGGCGGCATCGGTATGCCTTTGGGGAAGCTGCTGGCGTTTATCTCGCCCTCCAAAGGTATCGAGCCACCTGGGCTCGCGACATCTGGCTGGCCCGACAGCGGGTCAACACACCGAATGTCACCTCTGTTGTCCATGGCCTTGGCAGCTCCTCCCTGCGCCACACAGAGCATCCCGCTTGAGCAACTGCCTTGTGCCATGGACTGCTTGTGCTTGATCTGCATTTGCTGCAGGTTCTTGAAGCGAACATTCATCTGGTGGGCGATTCGTTCGACCAGATATCCGTTTGAATCTTTGAGACCGGGATTGAGACGCAAGATGTGGTCTTGGAAACCTTGGTAGGTCGGCACAATGTCTTCTACTGCACCGAATTCGACCGCCGGTCCCTCATCCTCTTGGCCATCATCATCTTCGTCTTCATCATCGTCCTGGTCGAATCCAAGTGGAGGTCGTGCCACCGGGGGGCCTCCTCCTTTTCTCAGCATGACCACTAGTGTTTCCATCGACTTTTGACTTTTGGGGAGTTCAGTTTTGCTCCTTTGCCTCCGCAGTGGATTCTTGACTTGTGGTAATCCAAAGGAGCTCTTGGGAGAAGTGACTGAAGGCGTGCTGATCGAACCGCTTAGAACTTGAGATGTTCCGATGGACGCAGCACTCTTAGCCATGCTGTAAAGGGCCGTGTTTATGTTGGGTGTTGGCTTTGTCTTCATGCCCCAACTCGATGTCCGTGACGGCGGCACAAGGCTGTCTTTGGATTGCCGCCTATCAGTCTGTGGAGGTTCGTCGGATGAAGACTCGTCTGCATTGCTGGGCCTCCGCTTGGGACGCTGGCCTGTACTAGGCATGCGTACGATACTGGGGATCCTATGGAGGAAGCTGGCTCGACGCGGCGACGATGATGAGTCGCCTCTGCTGATGGACAGTCTCTTGAAAAAGCTGCCACTGGTGACCCCGTCCACATCGGCGACGCTGGGCAGACTCCTACGGCGGGTTCCCCAGGTGGCTGCTCTTGAAACCATGGATTCATTGTCCCGGCACATCCTCTCGAACTTCTCCATCGCGTCCTGGGAGGTTTGCGGTTGATTGGCGTGGCCGTTTTGCGATATCTCGTGAATCCTGGGTGCATTAAACCAAGGGGCCGTTTGATGCATAACATCCAAGTCCTCCTGGGTGATAGGCCTGCTATGCAAGTCTGTACGGTAATACGGCTGCTCGGGAACAAACTTGTTCTCGGTGCTATCATCCCATGCAATGTCATCTGTCTTCGTGTTCACTTCGTCTGCCGGGGCGATACTGGCACTAGAGGATGGCGACAATCCTACCACACCGAAAGGGAGATCGACTGTTTTTCGAGACGCTTCTGAGACCCAAGCAGCAACTTCAGCGTTGCGCTCGACGAGCTGGCGGCCAGCGGCCAGCTGATTGATACTCTCCGTCTCTTGGGAAGAGCGTTCCCCAGGGGCGAGCCCGCGAAGACCTGTTGCCTGGTCGGGCTGCCACGTCCCTTGCGCATCCCGGGATACGCTTGACAGCGAACCATGCATGGTCCGGACGGATCCAGCGTCATCCATGGACGACCCCTGCTGTGCTGCCCAGGGATTCACGTCGTCAGCCCCGAATTCAGCCGCGGGCCCAGGCTTCAAGCCACGCTCGACTGGGCAGGCATGGTGCTCTCCATCCCTCTCCCAGAAGGAGACGGTTACGCGCGGACTCTGGCATGGCATGGGAGCGTGGCTTGGTGCAAGACTGCCGTCACTGTTGGACCAATTTCCTTGGTTGGCATCGATAGCTGGTTGCATCGCGGCAGAGTCGGTGTCACAGGAGAGGGGGCCTGGGTGGGATGTGGTAGTGGGCAGAGCGCGCGGAGACTCGGGATTGGATTGCTCAACCACAGGATAACAGCCGCTGCCAACGCCCCCGGCTGTCACGCTTAGACCGTCGTTAGTTGTACCAAAACCCACATAGCCGAACGGGTCGGCTGTAGTTGGCAGAGTGTCACTCTGTGTGTCCGTCAGTTGCTCGTCCAGGAAAGTAGGCGTGCCACCCTGAGGCTCATCAAAGTTGAGACCGAAGAATGGATCTTCACTGTAGTCGCTTTGATACAGGCTTTGGGTCGATACGGACTCTGCTGGCGTGTTGGAAAAACAAGAAGGGGATGCCGAGTTGCTCTGGATGTAGGAGGAGTGTGGCGACAGAAGAGTAGACTCTATAGGGGCGCCGACGGGGTTGAGGCCGAGGTTGTGGTTCTGATTTGGGACGGGCGTGTTATAATGGGGTGCGTGGTGATCCGTTGAGCGATCACGGTGGCCATGCAACGAGGACGGCGAAACAGGGTATACCGAAGACATGATGGAGAGGGACTGTGAGGGTGGCTTGAGCTTTGTATATATCGGGTCGCGGAGCTGAGCCTTTTAGCTGTTGGAAATGGTAGAGGGCCGCACTATCAGCCGGCTCATGTTTCTCCTGCGCAGACCTCCCACATCAAGAGGTGGAGAATGCGGTAGGTGCTGGATCCGCGGGCAAAGTGCACAAGCGCGAGCGCATGGGGGGTAAACAAGAGATCGCGGGAGCGATTCGTGCTTGTCGCTAGAGGTAGAGGCGGTACCGATAGGGCGACGACAACGTTGCAGAACAGTACAACGCGCAGCAAAATGGCAACGCGGGATGGATTCAGTAGATGATGGTCAACAGAGAGGTTTGGGCGCGTCAGATAGAGAGAGGGTGAGAAAGAGAGAGAGAGAGCGCAAGAGGACGTGGTAGCTCGAGGTTGGGGGGCTGACCGAAGCTGCGTTTCGTTTCCTCTCCCAGCGCGGCGGCGCTTAACGGAAGTGGGGTTGGCAGGGACAGCCGGGATGATGGGAGGTGGAAATACACTGAGCGGCGCAGATCAGCGCTGGCTGTCGGTACCTTGCGACAACGTGCAGATGGATGACGGCGAGGACGCCGGCAGTGTGCACAAGAGCGGCGGCGGCTTGGGGTCGGGAAAACGGGACTGGCACTGAGACTGCGACCTATTGGCGAGCGAACGCGGGACGCGATGACGGCAGGAGGGAGCAGCGAGGTTGACGAGGCGTCTGATTCCACGTCTGGCTGGCAGGCAGAATGATGGGGCAGACTGACTCGGTGCTGCGGCTGAAAGCACAAGGATCAATGGCTGGATGGGCAGAGGGGGAGGGAAAGTAACCCGATCCCACCCACCACCACACCTTCTATATCGCATTTGCGTCCGGCTCACGCCCGCAGTTGTCCGAACCGGCCAGCAGTCCAACGAGGCGTTCCGGACGAGAGGGCGGGGATGCTGGTCAGGCGTTCTACTCAGCCCAGCGCGCGCGGGTACACCAGGGCCGCAGGGGTCCCACACGCGGGTCGCTCGCCCGCGCAAGCCAAGAAGAGCCCTGTGTCCGCAACTGGAAGCACGAGAATACGCTCGAGTGTGGCAGGGCACGCACCGCTCACCGAGGTCTGCGACGGGCTGGCTCGGTGCGTGTCCCGCGGCCACGGACGACGACGGCTTGGGCTGCCTGCAAGCCCTGCTGCTCGCATCTGCGCATCCTGGCGGCAGCATCAGTCGTGGGTGGTCCACTCGCCGTGCCGCCTATGCCGGCCGGGACACCTCTTATCGTCAGGCATCCTCGTCCTGGGCCAAGTCAAGGAATCATGTTTGCACCAAGGCCAGGGGGGCGGGGAAAGGAGGGTAAGACAATCGCTTGCACCGTCACCCAGCGGACCGTTGCTGACCAGGCCTCCCATCTGTAGTCCGGTAGCCTCGGCCTGGTTAGGAAGGTGCATGAGCTTACCCGAGGAGGTACGCCCGTCGCGTGGTAGTGAGATGCCGGCTCGTCGTTTGCCAGAGCCGCGCTGCTCGACAACGTGCGTGCTCCCCCCGGGGGGGGGGGGGGGGGGGGGGGGGGGGGGGGGGGCGGAAAGCCGACATTGGCATCACACACGGATGTCGGATGTTTCTGATAGGAACCATGTGCCTAGGCATAGTAACACTAGTGGCATGTAGACCGATAGATGAGGTATGGGCTGGTAGTTTTGCACAGCCGCAGCCGCAGCCGCGGCCGCAGCACCACATCCACCACCATAACGCTAAATTCCGTCCATTACTTACCTATGGACTCTAGGTACGGCGGTACCTCATTTGGAGGTGGCGCGACATCCATCCCTTCCGCACTAGAGCCATAGGAATGCGCCTTCGACAGAAGCAAATGCCAGCCTGCCGCTTTGTACGTCGTATTTGCTGCCTCTACGTACCAGGCGCGCATGGGTGCCGCTACAGTGGGGGATTCGCGCAATCCGAGCCCTTCAGCCCTTCTCGGGGGGGGGGGGAGGGGGCCAAACCCATCAACGTCAAGCCACCCTTCCCGCTTACCCGTCGACTTTGCACAATGACGGCGAGAACGGTGCTCAGCCGTTGCTGCCTCATGTACCTAACCAGGGCTTCCAAGCGGACAGGCAGCCCGTGGCATGGTGACATCCAGAGCCACAGGTCTCGAGTCGTCGTGGGCACAGGGTTGCATCGAGGCAAATTGCTCGTACGTATGTAGCCCTAGCGGGCTGGCATAGTATTTGTGACGTGGGCTGTTTCTACAACCACGGGCATTGCTACCACAGTAGCCCAGCCTCGGGTTCTTTCGAGCACGCAGTCGGTAGGCCCTGCCTGGCCCGTCTGACGTCCGTCTGTGACCCCAGTCGTGCGTAGCGGATGTGGGATTAGATGAGCCAACATGAATATGAATAGGAGAAGGACGGGATGGGAGAGGAAGAAGATCCATTGAACGCAAAGCGAGGCGCTAGTCAGGGCGCCCAGGTCCAGGTCCAGCCCTTCAGGCCCGTACAGCCATCCATCTTGAGGTTCCCACAGATTGCTTCCCAGAGCACGGATGGACGCTGGCCATCGAGCGATGCTCCAGTCTGATCAAGGTTGGTCCCTCCCGGTAGCTGGCCCCAAGACAGATGGGCAGAAGGCATACAGGATGGAAACACCCGGCCAATAACCCCCCTCAATCCATCCGGGTCGATCCAGCCGCGGATCGACGGACGGCCCAGGACGTTTGTTGGACCTACGAATCGCCCATAGGGCAGCATGGGGAGAAGTGGGAACAGCCCTGCCCGGGCGTTCCGGCAAACGGCTCGCTCCACCAGCCAGAACACTAGGTAAGCGGGCACACCCACGTCGGGGCCATCACTAGGTAGGCGCGGCTGCTGGCTCATCTCCATCCTGCACATGACCCGCACAACCTCACCCCCATTCTCGTGCGGCCATCCGAGGTGAAAGCGCGACTCCGTCGCACCTGTGCCGAGAGCGCAAGCACCAGCCAGCCCTGCGCACATCATGCCAATCGTAGAAATGTTCCAGGTTGGTCGTCCCGCGCATCAGCTGTAGCTTCGGGGCCGAGGAAGACTGAATGCTGACGACGAGTTGCTTGCCTCTTCCACGTCAGCCACACCCAGAAGAGTAAGTGGGCGAGCCCTGGATCCTATACGCCGTGTTCCTCTTCTCGGGGCACCCCCTAGATAACATGCGGCTCTTGTTCCCCAATGTAGCCACCTCCATCTGCGGATGCACCGCGCCCGCTCCGTCATTCTGACCTCGGACGAGTAAGCAGCCCCCATCCCCGTGCCCATCTGGGGGGACCGCACGCCTGAACCAAACTCCCGTGCCAGGCTCGTTGAGATTCGCGCCGCGCAGCGAACCTTTGAGGGTGCATACATGCGGACGGCGCTGTCGCAGTTCAGCTTCGCCCTCGTCATCCTCAAGGTCTTCACGTCCGACTTCTACGCCATCGGCGCCCTCTTCTCGCTGTACGGGGCCTGCGTGCTGCTGGTCGCCATCTACCGCCGCTATCAGGGCAACCAGCAGTTCTTCACCACCAAGGACGACGAGGGCCACGTGCACAAGAAGTTCCGCACCAGCGGCAACAGCGTCGCGCTCCTGACCATCCTCAGTCTCTGCGCCTACATCGTGCTGATGGTGCTCACCTGGCAGCTTGCCACCACGTGAGCCGCCGCGAAGGTCGAGTGTACGAAGCGTGGAAGACACCTCCATCGCCTCCCTCTCGCTAGCCGTGGGTGCAGTCCAACGAGTCCCATACGTCTAGCGGGGAGTCGTGCGTGCAGGTGCAATGCTCCTAGAGTCGGCAGACATTCGGGTCTTTGGCCATGGCTCCTGGAAGGCAGGAATCAGCAGTACCTCGGGAGGCCGACAAGGGTGAGCAGATGAGCACGTTATATAAGCAGTGGCAGTGCTGTCCGTTTCCTGTTTCATGCGCCCTTGCAAAGGACAAACGCGATGGACACGTAGGAAGAGCCCGAATGGCCACCAGGGACGCCCGCTCCTTGTCGCAGGCTCGATGGGTCGGTCGCAACAAGTTTGCTGTGCAGTTTCCAGGACTTGGGCCCATAATGCATTGACAGACGCCTTCGAACACGCCTTATCCGCGAGCTGGCACGACAATTCTTTTGACCCACGACATCTGGCATTTTCGTAGACAGGATAAGCCAACGTGCAATTCTGGGCCATGATTCAACACATTGTTCATCGTAGCCGTACAGCGTACTGTGGGGCGTTTGGGGTATCGATATTAGGGTACATGCTCTCCCATGAACGACAAGCAGGAAATGCAAACACGCGTCGTGGGGGGAAACGCCACAGGATGAGTATAAAAAGCAGATGGGTTTGTCTCCTTTCCTGCCACGGATCTTATCCGCCGACTGCTCGCCAGAATGAAGTACAATGAATCGAAGATGGGCGAAATGAAAGTGTAAATATGCAATGTATCCTCCTCCCACTCCAGTTCCGGTAGGCCCCCCTCCCCTTGAACAAAATGCTTTGGTCCTGTGCTATGTGCTGGCAACCCTGTGTATACTTGGTGGTGATGATGGTGGTGATGTTCCCAGTGGTGGTAGGGGTGGTAGCGAGGGGGATGGGAATGACGACAAAAAAAAAACGAGGGAACATATAGTATGAGACGACGGGTATAGGGGCCCCTTGTCTCCAGCCCCGACCTGCCAGGAACCTGCCAGTTCGCCCGGCCCCATGACAAGCTTGCACATCAACCAGCTCTTTCCCATAACCCTTCATCGAAGGCCCGTGGGCAAGATTCCACGACGAGTGGGTGCGCCATGCCGTCGGTTGTCCACCCCGTGTGGGGAAAACCAGCTCCTCCGGGGAGCGTGTCGAGCGTGTCCCCTTGTACTAACCTGTCATCCGGGGTGACAGCTACCCAAGGCGGCCCAGACCAAATGAGCCACAGCTCTGGTTTGAGTAAGACAAGGGCCTGCTTCTCTGCGGTACCCTGACTGGATTCCGGAGGCTCGCTTTCTTTGGCGACGGCGACGTGGTGCTGTCAGGGGGGCCAAGGCGTTTCGGAAACTCGATGTGCGTTTGCAAATCGCCAAGCGAGGTTGCAGCTTGGTGGGGGGGTTGGGTTGATTCCCCTTGAAGTTCCAGGCGGCACGAGGAAGCGGCACTGACCTCTCCTCCGCAAGCAACATTAAAAAAGGCGGGAATTTCCCTGTAGGTGAAAAAAACGGCGTCGTCGGATTAAAGTTCCTTTGCGCAGCCCGCCAGGCACACGCGGGAATGAACCTGGGGTACGGGTTGCCTGTTCCCTGCACAGATGCTTTGCCTTTACACCGCCCTGGTTTCCCCCTTCGTCCTGTCCTCTTCTTCCGCCGAAGAGGCCAGGGCGAGGGGGAAGCACCTGTCTGTTTATCTGGGGGAGCAGCCTCCACGACGCCGCTCGAATACGTCTTCGCCCGCGCGCTCTATCGCCCGCCGTAGTACAAAGCCTCGGCCTGGTGGTGCATGTGCTCGGGCCCCGGCGCCTCGTGTGGCCCGGAAGCCCCTTCGTGGTACCAGCCGTACCCATCGCTGGGCCGGCCGTACCCGTAGGGCTGCGCCCAGGCCCCGTAGCCCGACGTCGGGCCGGGGGCCGTGGAGATGGCGGTGTGCGTGCCGGTGGCGGTGCCGGGCATCGCCCCCGGCACGCTGGTGGCTATGGAGTGCTGGTATGTATCCGAGGTGGTCGACGGTCGCCTTTCGTATGCCCGGGACAGCGGCGTGCCGGCGACCTGCGATATGGGCGAGTACGGCTCGTGGTGCTCTTCGCCGTAGGAGGCGGACCGCGTCGGGGCCGGGTAGGGCGTCCATCCGATGTCCTCGGGGCGGCTGACGGCGTCGCCCACCACGGCCGGCCCGCCTGGCGCTGACGGCCAAGCGGCCGCGGGAGGAGCCGCGTGCGCGGCGTACGGGGAGAAGGACGGGGTGACGGGCGATGTATGGGGGTACGTCCCCCGCCACGGGCCGCTCCCGTCGTCGGTGGTCTTGGTCGCAGTGGCGGCCGGGTCGGCTGGCATCCATGCGGCCGCGCCCGAGTTGAAATCATAGGCCCGCGAAGTCGCCACGCCGCCTGGAACTGTTTTCCCCGCTTAGTACGCCGTTTCTTCACGCCACCGCACCAACAAGTCCTCGACGCGGGTCCGACCTACTCTCTGGGCTGACGGGATAGTTTTCCGTCGCTTGGTGCTGCATCGACGACGGGGGCCCCATGTTGGGCAGTTGCGGCGCGGTCACGAGCTGGGGATAGGACGGCTGCCGCGGGATTCCGGTTGCGCGTCCCGTCTGCAGTGCTGGCGAAGACGACGCCGACGGGATCTTGGGCATGGGCACCACCGATGGCCGGGCTCCGGGTTTCGGGCCCGGCTGGGTGGGCGGCTGCTGGTCTACGGGGAAGAAGCTGCACTCCTTCTTCAGGCGGATGCAGTTCATGCACCGACCACTCGGGTCCGCCGGCTGGAGGATGCATCTGATCTTTCGCCGCCGGCAATGGCCTGGAAGAAGGTGTCAGCGCGCGCTTGCTGCGGGCTACCGGGGCTTCTGGCCCCGGCGGGCCGGAAGGATACTTACCACAGGCCACAGAAGTGCGGTGGTATCCCAGCTTGTTTCGCCGCTTCTCGTTGGAGAGAGCAAGGTGGCCTTGGTCTTGGTCGTTCGCCCCCTGTGCTCTCACGTTAGGAGTTGAGAGTGTTTTCCTCAATCTGGCAGTGGACAAAGACTCCCGTCGTTGGGCGAGGGACATCATGGCATCCTGGGTTGGAGGAACGGACTGGGCGGAATGGGCTGTCTTGGTTCTTACCTCCATCGAGGAAGTGGATGGCGCCGCATAGCCATTCAAGTAGCTGGAATGCGAGATGCCCAAATCGCTACCATTGGGCGGCGGCGGCGGCGGCGGAGGATACTGGTAGGACATGGTGACGGTCGAGGGGCGGATCCACGGCTGGCGTCTCCGGTTCCGACTTCGACTTATGGGGATACGTCGAGGTGTCCTCAGTCCGGAAGAGGATAGGGCGGATGGGACGATGTTCCTTGGATGGGGCCCCCGGGTCTGATGATCTCGTCTGCCCAACGGGAAGACAATGACGGCGATCGGACCTGGTCGGTCCGCAGGGTCCTAGGAGGAGTGATGTTGCTGTGGTGCTTGGCAACGACAAAGAGGGCAGTCGAATTTCCAGGGGTAAATCTACCGCCCAAGTCTGGACCGGCGGCTCCGATGCCAACTGGCTGACGGGAGGTATCCTTGGAATACACGGGCGGGAGATGACGGAGGGCAAGGGGGGCAAATGCGGCCGATCGAGAGCGGCGAGGCGCCCGAGCAACTGTGAGGTAGGCTTGCTTCCAATGTGACCATAACAGTCATTAGCCCTCCCAAATCAAGCGGACAATGCGGCAAGGTTTCCTTTGGACACGGCACAGCTCGATGCGTAATACGGCAGCGCACGCGAGCGTCCACCCCTCAATGAAACGCTATAACCGCAGCACTGTCGGCGCGGGACAAAAGGAGACGCTGTCTGCGTCTGTGTTGGGGAATCTGTAGAGCTGCGGCCCGGGGAGTGGGTTCAGGACTGGTCGTGTCTGGGGAGCGGCACAGAAGCCGGTATTGTTGATGCAATGGTTGACGGGCTGGGCCGCGTGGTGCTGGCTGGGTGAGCCGCTGGACGGGATGAGGGGGGGGGGGGGGGGGGGGGAGGTCTGGAGGTATAGAGGGGAGAGCCGGCGGCGGGTAGAGGGAGGGAGAGGACTAATAATGCCCACGATGGTCGTCTGGCGTAGCTGGGTATATGAAGTCTAGCGAAGCTGTCTAAAGGCCGATGCTGTGGTTGGAAGGGTTCGAACCGGGGTCTCGACAAGCAACGATGAGTAGACAGCGACAGTGACAAGCAACTACCTATAGCCCGACGCCACGCCTAATGCTGCCGTCGAACCAGGAAGACCCTGCACCTTTGGGCAGATGACATGCGATGGCGGCATGTGGGATCGGGGTCCGGTGAGGAAGTCGACAATTTCCCTCCGTTCCTTTTTGGTCACCGTTTTCGTTTTTGGACTGCTGGCTTCGGGTCCGGCAAGCTTCGAGGGAGGGCGATGGTAATGGAAAAGAACGACGACGACGACGACAACGACGACGACAACGACGACGACAACGACGACGACGACGACAACGACGGGCGGCGGCGTGAATACGCAAAGAAGGCCCCAGAGGGTCGAGCTTGGTGGATAGGCCCGATACGATATACACGCAAGAGAATGACGCCAGAGGCTGGGGTAAGAGAATTCCGAGTCCTTCTTCAAGGACTGGGTTCTGCCTCGATGCTCGAGGCCGGGGAGGGGGGGCTGGCCTAGTATTACTTTTGCTGCTGGCCTTGCTCGAGAGACCCACGTACATGCTTATAACAGCGCGCAGGGCAGGAAAAGTAAGTCTCAATTCTTCCTCTTCCCTGACGACGATCACCGGACGTCAAAGACGCTTTGTCTCGCTGCCCCGAGTTGCGCGGTGTTCAGGCCTCGCATTGAGGTCTCTGCAATATACTTTCTGGCGAGAGGGGAGAGGTGAAACACAGCAAAAGGTTGCCAGCCAATAGCCCGGTTCAGCGGGCCCCCGGAAGGAGGCGATTTTGGATATGCTATGTCATGCTCTCGCGGCCCATCATGGTGGTTGGCAGCCAGCATGTATGGCAGCATGACGCGAAGTGTGTATGTAGCATGCGGTCGATTGCCAGGTGCTGTGTCAAGAGGCAGGGGTATAGAGAATCTACTGGACTACGGGGCCGGCCCCGGGCAACTATGTCCCAGAAGCAGTTCTCTCGCTCCCCTCCTCGTGATGGCCCGCCGGAATTCCGGCCAGGCTGAGAGCGGTGTCGAGGGTGCCGAGGGAAGAGACAGGGTCCCTGGGTGCTTCAGGTACCCGGGCGGCAATCGCATGAATACCGGGGAGGTCGACGAACGTCGAATATAGTGGCAGGCCGGAGCTGCTCGCAGTCCCACACCCACTGGGTCAGCCCATCTGACCTTGGAGATTAAAGCACCGCATGGCCGCCAGGGTTGTGTGTACATTGGCATCCGTCAGCGTAGGATGAGGGGGGGGGGGGGGGGGGGGGGGCCAAGGTGGTAGTACCCTTGGGAGCACTCCTCGATGCGGCTAAGATGGATACCTGCAACACGCCTAGCCGGGCCTTTTTTCAACTGCGAGGGCAAGTTCCTCCAAGGCGACAATGGCAGGCCAGGCCCTGGGTACGCCCCCGAAATACCTTTGCGGGCAGGCGAGAGGGCAGCTGTCTCATAACTCGGGTGCTCTCATCTCGTCCGGAAATAGAATTGAGTTGACCTGAGAATGAAGCGGCGCCGCTCCTTTGCGCCCCCGGCCGACTGACTGCCTGGTGGGTGAGAAGCGAGTGGGAGGCATGCACTGGCTGGCCAGCCCCATCCATCCGGGAGCCCTCGTAGCAGAGATCTCACGCATTCCCGTCCCGGCGTCATGCCGCCGCCACGCTCTCTCCCTCCTTGCATCCCCTTCCCTACCCACATACTAGCCGGAAGACCGCCCAGCAGAACGGCGGAGAGGGCCCGGTGGATCTCTGACCCCTGCCGGGGCCAGCCTGTCAAGCCTGGCGATCCCGGTGGCAGGTTTGTACAGCGTCCAAGCGCATACGCAGGACAAGTTGGGACGATGGGGCAACAGGCACAAGCAAGCAGGCCGGAAAAGAAGCGATGGGATCCATAGAGCCCCGAACGAGATGGATTGGGATGAAGACCCCTGTCACGGGGTCTCTGGGGCTGCCCGGCCCAGCCGGGGTCGGGTACCATGGCTAAGAAGGGTACGTTGCTTCTTCTTCTTCTTTTTTTCTTTCGCCCTGCCGAATTCCTTTTGATGTTGTTTTTCCGCCCTTCACGCTGGCAGCCCGCCGCGTCTCGCCGGGTACGTACTGCATGTCTGAGAACGGCCAGCACAAGAAGCGCAAGGGGACGGTGAGGCCCCATAGTGATTGGGCCAGCCCGAGGATAAGAACGCACCGCCAGGCATACCGCTGCTGGGGCGACGTGCGGCGAGAAGTAACCGACAATTCCGGGCAGCCGGCTATTCTCGTTGTCGCTTACCAGCCCACCGAGATGGATACGCAGGCACACTTCCCGGCTCCGAGCGTATGCGTGCTAGCACTTAAGCATGTAGGGATGGGTGTACTCACATCCAACCTGGCCCCTCCTCCTGCGCCCGCGGGCCAACAGAAGACCCTCTGTGTGAATAGCGGGAACTGCAGCTCCGCACAAACCACGTCTGCACCCTCCCTGCAGCCCACCCTTGTCCCTGGACCACGACACTGATTTCCATGCTGGCCGGTGCATGCGTCTGCTCTCGACGTCGGTGTGAAACGCAGTCGAGGCGGGAGTAATGCGCAACAGAGCGGCTGATGGTAGAGGGCCGGAGCCGTGGAGACTCTCCGACACGAGTACGCGCCCCTACGTACCGGAATAGGTCCTTGGGTGAGACATGCTGGATACCATACGGAAAGGCGACCCGGTCGTCCTAGTAGGGGGACCTCTCGACTGCAGGGTAGGGCAGCAGTGCATGCGTACGTACTTACGTAAGTAGGCACCTACGATGTATGTGGTAGGTAGGCGGTTATAGAACAGGGTCCTCCTCCGCTGTAGTAGCGGTTAGTCAGCAGGGGGCACTGACGCCGCCAGCCGACTCGCAAGACACAAGCGCCGGCCGATCACAGCCCTGGAAGGCGACCGACGTTCAGATGGCAAAGACCGGATGAAAGGTCGATCTCGGTGACGGGCTGCAACGCTGCGATTGGCGGTGCCGCGGGCCTGGCGGGCTCACAGCATCCTAGAGTTCGTCCGGTACGCCGGAGTCGAGATCCAACGTCACACTCGCAGCCGTTGAGCGCGGCTCCTGGCTGGGTAGCCCAAACGAGCAGGTACTGCGCTGGGCGGAGGGTACATCGGCACACACGCACACACGCACAGAAATGTAGGGCAGCATGGCAGGCTGGCACACACGCGCGCGCGCGCGCGCGCATGTACGATGTAGGTATGTAGGTAATGATACATGTCGGTAAGCGGGTGCCCATGCCCACATGAGGGCGGGCTTGCTTGCTTCAGGTGCATAAGGTATCTATCCCGAATACCCCATGGCTGGGACATGGACGGGGGATAAGGGCCCGCGCACGCCCGGTCTTGGTTGCACAAGAGAGAGAGAGAGAGAGAGAGAGAGAGAGAGAGAGAGCACGCAGAACCGAACAGGTTCCTCTTCGGGTCATCAACCACGCGGGGCCGGCTTCAGCCCCGATCTGGCGACTCATCATAATACCCAGGATGGGAGACACATCATGGGAGGAGGCTTTGTGGCGACGCGGACGGGGCGAGGTCTCTTCGCTCATCCCATAATTGTTGCCTCGGTGATCTGGCTGTGCATGTCTACACTTTCGGTGCGTCGTCCGACTTGTCATTCCCCAACATCGAGAGAGAGGGGGGGGGGGGAGGGGCGGGACCCCTTGTACCACGGCTGGATAATACGTGTACCTGGGCGCCGAATCGGTAGCTGGCCAGTGTCCACAGAAGTGCGCCTCGCCTATACCGATCAGGCCAGTCTGGATGTACCTCCATACATAGCTCGTTTCTACTAAGAAGTACCTGCTAGCTGGCCAGGTTGATTTACAGGGCTATAGTCCGCCCAGGGAGAGCAAGTAGGTACTTCCCCCCTCCCCGCCGCGCCCAAGTATCTTTTGCGCCGGGCATGGAGGAGCAGCTAGGAGCCTCAGCACCCCGCCCCCCCCCCTAGAAAATAACATAAGACGGACGAACCGTGGCGACGATGCATTGTGCAGGAGGAGTCGGTGCGCGACTCCTGGCCGTCGATCAGAAAGAGAAAGAAAACAACCGAGGGTGGACAAGGGTGGCATGTAGCACTTCGGGTCGCCATGCGAGCGGGGTGTAGCATTTTCATCCATCCTTGAAGCTCGGGCGGACCGCTATCCAGCACCGAGCCCCACCGCTGCCGCAGCATGTACATCCATACGTCTATGTATCAGAAGTCGCGGGCGCCAGGGGTCTCCAGTCTCTAATCTTGGAGGTCCAGGCGACAGCCGTGCGGCCGAAATGATGCAGGCGAGGCGGGCTTTTCGTGGTCCGTCCAGGGCGACAAGCCGCCAGCGGATGTATGTAGGTACGGGGCGGCGGGGACGGTCGCGATGGCGCGGGTGCCACGCCTTTGCCCCAGGGGCCGGGTTGAGAACATCCATGGGCTGACGGGGGGCGGGCGGGCGCGGCTGGTCGATCGAACCCGAGCGAGCAATCTCCTGGGGAATCCGGCGCGGGAAATGCTGGGCGTGGGCGACATGACGCGATACCAACCGACGTCTGTCATTATTACCCTTGGGCCATGAGATGCCTCTGTCAGGTCCCCCTCCCGGGTCAAACAGGCCGATCCGCCCCCCGCCCCCTGGGCAGGCCGGCTAATGCAAGTGACCTCTTCCCCACCGCGATGGAGGAGATGATGGGCAGGCCGCTGCAACTGCGCGGGGCCGGTTGAGGTACGGAGAATTTGCTGCCCCTTCGCTTATTTGCCCTCGGAACGTCGAGCAAGCGGCCGAGGACGTGTTTGATGTTGGGCTTCAGGCAACACCGCGACGAGTCGGTGTGAAAGACGTGTGGTCTCTCGGGCCTCGCTCTCGCGGCGTCCCCACCGCCCTGCCCTGGGCGTCCCGGGCCAAGGCAGCTGGCGATGGATTCTCGGCTTGCTGGCCCCCGAGCGGGTTGCCTTTGCCTTGGCGGCTGTGGGTAAACCTACTCCTCCCCACGGCGGGAGCCACTAGCGGCCGACTGCTCTGCTGTGTATAGGAGCTCGGTAGGGGGTGCTTTACATGGCGCTTCAGTTGGACTCGCGTACCTGCTCCTCGCGTACTGCCATCCACGATCGGGTTATACTCGACCGGCAGTGGGGGGCGGGAAAGGAAACAAGCAAGCCGGGAACAGGCCTGGAGGCACGTCGACGCCTCCTCCCTAGATCCTTGCCTCGCCCTGCCCGCCGCGGGAGCCCCAGCCGCCGCCAGCATGACTGTTCCTCCTCGCACTCGTCGACTCTGCAACACCAAGTGACTAGTCGTATCCATCGCTGGCCTGTCGACACCACCTTGCCCGCTCCCGCGCTGTCAATCTGTGAAGAAGATGGCAGGGGCCGCAGCTAACCTGTTTTAGCCCGCTCCATGCTCGGCCTAAAGCAGGACAGGCGCCCCCCCCAGTCCGGCCCATCTCGAGCCCGGCGCGGATACTGACGCGAGGGTTGCGAGTACACGCGATATGCATACCCGGCGGCGGCGACGGCACACGGGACAAGGCAAAGTACCGCGGTACCTGGCCCTCCCTCGTCGCCTTTCCAGGTCCCCGCAGACGTCCGTCATCGTGTGTGATCGGTTCGTTGCGAACGATATGTCCTGCTCCCGTGCCGCCGTGCCACCCTCATCGCATGAATGGTTCCTCGTCCAAGGCCCCGCCAGCTTCAGGCGACAAGACGCCTGGGGAGGGGCCACCGGCCGGTGTTCGTCGGAAGTTCCCTCGCCCGGTGGCCCATCCTCGCTTCGGCCAACCATCATGGCGTTGCGTCTGGCCTAAATCCGGCCACGCTATGCGGCTACGTATACACTCTTCGAACGCGTCCCTGACCGCCCTTGCACACCGGCCTCGTCCTCTGGCTCGCCGCGGGTCCCCCGTGGCCAAGAGACCGCTTCTGCCCGGTGCGCTCGAGCCCCGACTGCCCCGGCTGCGACTGGGCACTTGCTGCGCGCTCTCTGTCGCTCGTTCTTCCTCCACTAGAGCTCTGACCGCATACCTCGGCCATTGGTAAACGCAGCGTCTGCGTCCAACGCCGCCCAGGGGGGGCCCCAGTCGGCCGCGGGCGGCCAGGCGCACCGTCTTCGTCTCGTCCGCCCTTAGCGGGCTTCTAGCTGGCTTCTTTGCTGGGTCCATCCTGGAAATGACCTCGAAATCTACCGGCTTCCTGGGATCGGATCCCGACCTAGTGCCGAGGCTCCGCAAGGAAAAGCAACGGCGGATCGCCCTGAAAAAGCAAGCTAGCACGACCAGCCGCCGGATCTCGGGAGGCATCGGTCGTATCGTCAGATCGTTGTGGCTTTGGCCGAGCTGGCAGCGGTGTATTATGGATCCCTGAGCATGTCCATCTGCCTCTGTTGATGCCGACCTAGGGCTCGACAGGCGGATGGGTCCAATGGGGCAGTCGAAAAAGAAAACAGAACAGAGGAGTCAAGTGCTGGCAAGATTAACTTTGTCACAACGCCACCGCTGTCGAAGATGTCGAACCTTGGCTTGATGTGGCTTGGGTGTTGAAGATTACAGGAGAGCGAAGGCGGTCCGTCTCCGCGACGGTGTAGGTCACACAAAGCATGGCTACCGCCCCAGTCGCACGCGCTCTCCCCCCCCCTTCTCTCTCTTCGGCGCCCTCATCCAGTCTGCCCGACCAAAAATGCCTCGCTGCGTATCCAGGAACGAGTGTGGTGGCGTCGCGCAAGCGCCTGTCGATCCATGCCCCTCCAGCCCGGCCCAGCGAGGCACACGGGCAGGCCCTGGACCGTGTAGTTCATTTACTGCCGTCGTGGGGGCTAAAGCCGTATGCCGCTGTCATCGGGCTCCTCGAAGATCGACCGAAAACCTCGGGGCCTCCCGGGCACAGGCCGATGGAGAAAAAAAAAAAAAAGGGAGCAGAGCGCGCGAGATTGAGCCAACGGCAGGACCTGCCTGGCGTCGGAAATTTCCCGTAGGCTGCAGACCGCCTCAATCCAGGTGCAGCCCAGGGCCATGGCGGCAAAAGAAAAACGGCAGCGCTTCTAGAGGCGGTGCCAGCAATGGGTTCGGATGTCCACCTTGGACAGGTGGCGTCGAGTCCGTCCAGCAACAACAATCGTCATTAAGGGTCATCGTTTTTTGGGGGGGGGAGGGGCTGCCCGGCGGCTTCCACACGCCAGCGAATCTAGAGCGCGTGGCGCTGTGGTTTCCTGCCAAGCCAGTCCTACGTGCTCCTAAAGCCACTTATAGGTGCCAGCTCATTTCCAGCGAGCGCGACTTCTCGGATATTCGCGCCGTCCCCAGGAAGAGGAGCGGTGCCTGAGGGTCGAAGCCTTGGGCCTTGCTGTTCCCGAGTCTGGCCGGTGGCCCTTATCTAGTGCCTTTAGTTTATGTGAAACATTCGGAGAGCAGAGCCGGGGCGAGCTATTGCTCGTATGCAGAAATGAACCGGCGCCTTCGTCATTGGCTGAGAGGGGGGGCTCATATGCCAAGGTGGTGTCCTGGGTCGCCTTCACGACCAATTACCGTGGAATACCCTCGTGCTTGAGAATGGCTGCCTACTGCGGCCCTGTTGCCGCCAAGAGAGCAGATGCGCACGATGGCCTGCCCTGGGCGTGGGAACGGGATGACGAGCCGGAGCCTCTCGGGCGTGCATGCGACGACCCCGTCGTCCGGGTCCCAAGTCTTTGGTCTCCGGGCGGCACGCTGCTCGACGGGCCAAACAGGCAACCAGGGGCTCGCCTCCCCCCCGTTAGTCAGGTACCGCGTCGCTGCTGTCTACGTAGAGGGAAAAGGCCGGAGGATGGCAAGGCCGCCAGAGACCGCGCGGCTCGAAACCCTAGGCGATGACGCCTATGAAGCCTCCCGAAACCTGGGGGGGGGGGGGGGGGGGGGGGGGCACTGGAGGAAATCGTGGCTCCCTGGGAACCTCGCGTGCACTTGGATATGGTGCATGCGTGGCCAGCTCAGCTCCAAGTCAGACCGGGACTCGGCCAGCTTGGACACCACAGAGGCCTCTTCCAAGGAACCGCGTCCTCGAACACGGTCTGACCGGGGCGCGCTTCCAGGACAGTTTGCATATAGCACATACACCCAAGCGTTCTCGGCCCGAGAAGCAGCACCGTACCCTCGGACGCCCAAAACCATATAGGCCCAGGCGTGGGAGGGGTCGTGACACGGTTCTTGTCACTACGGGTGCCGGCTTGTCGTATCCGAGATGCATGTGAACAAACGGCTCGTGCTTCGCGCAAATTCGGAAGCGCACTGATCTTTTGCCCTCAACGGGAGAAAAACTACCGTAACAAACACGCCGACCTCCGTTCCGTTTGCTCCTCGAACTCCGAGTACCGGGTACCGCGCGACGCCAAGGCAATGCAGGAAACAGACTTCATCGTACTGATGATAGAGCGACCCTCTCCTGGGCCATGCGGCCCTTCGAGCCGGCCCGCGGGGCCTTTCACCGCACCCTCGTGGGAGCGAAGCGCGACAGGGACGACAGGGGCAGGGGGGACAAGGCGGCCCGCCAGCTCGACTTCCGGGGCCGCGGCAGCTCCCGCACGTCGGGGAAGGGCTTGCGGGGGGGGCGGGCCGTCTTCAAGCCGGGCGAAGCGGCGGCGGTGGTGGCGGCGGCGGCAGCAGTAGCAGCAGCAGAAGCATGCGGATGCGCGTGGGGTGGGCGCGGCTCCGGCTCGTCCTCGGCTGGTGTGCAGAGGGTCGAGCGTGCCGAGTTGCACCACGCGTCCTCGGCCTCCTCGACGACGTAGCCGCGGCGCAGGAACGCCAGAAGCGCGTCGACGTCCTGCCGCGTCGACATGGCGCCGAGGCTTGCGCGGACAATGCTGTGTCACCTCAAGTCAGCGAGAACCGGGTACGACCCCCCCCCCCCCCCCTCTCCCTTACGCTCCGGGTGGCGGAGCCGGGCAGGGCTGGGGGAAAGGGGCATTCGGGGAAGGGGGCTGCAGTGCTAGACAACTTACCCAGTGGGGAGGCCGTGGATGATGGAAATGCCATGCGAGCCACAGTGGTGGCCGGCGGATAACGCACGCTCCATCATCCAGGGTTCGTAGCCCAGCGCGGTGAAGATGCCGCCGGGGTTGCAGACGCCTGTCTTCGTGTCAGCCACTGTGGGATGCGGGATGTTCTCTCCCCCCCTACCCCAGCCACGCGCGCGGGAAGGCGGTCCGCCTTCTCTACGGGTAAGTACGCACCTCCGGACCGGATGAAAATGCCGGCGGCGTTGGCGGCCTGCTCGACCTCAGCGTACGACACGTAGTCGCCGTCCGGCTTGAGGACGTTGAAGGCGACGACGGAGCCCTGGCGGGCCGGGTCGGCAAAGGCGGCGCCGCCGGGGCCCTCGTCATAGATGTGGCAGACGGGGCGGCCGTTGCCGTGGCGCAGGGCGGCGAGGCCCGCGTGCAGGCGGGCCGTCAGGTGGGCGGCGTGGGCGGAGACGGCGTACATGGAGCCGAACAGGCGTGCGTGCACGTCGAGCGCGCCGTCGAGCGCGATGAGGCTGTGGAAGGGCAGCGTGCCGTCCTCGAGGCCTTCGTGGATGTGGTACGTCGGCGCCTGGAGGCCTTTGCTACGGTGCCACGCCGTCGGGCCCAGCGTCCCGACCATGGTCACCGTCCCGCCGCCGAAATACTTGCGCAGCGTCAACTACCGTGCCCCGGGTCAGTAGTTTCCCTAGGAAAGGGGGCCCCGGGACGGCTCTGAGGGCCGTCTTTCACCCGAAAGCCGGAGGCGAAGAAGCAAGGGAAAGCACGATATAAAGGATCTGTGCAACAAGGGACAGTCAACCACGCGGAGAGGAGGTGCTTACGATGTGACCAGACTGTTTCCTCACCACCAGCGCCCCCAGGTCCGGGAAGCCGAAGATTTTGTACAGCGAGAGGCAGGTGAAGTCCGGCGCCCGGTCGGGGTTGCCAAAGACAGAATGCATGGGGCTGGTCATGGCCAGCGCCGCCGCGTCAAAGAGGGTATCTGCGTGTCCACGCCGTGGCGTCAGTTTGTGGTGTCCCCCTACGGTGCCGCGTGGGGGGGGGGGGGGGAGCTTGCTCACAGCAGTTCCGCAGCTCGCTCGACTGCCGGATTCTCTCACACCACGCCAAGGGGAGCCGGCGGCCCGTCATATTAGACTGCTACACCGTACAGAGTCAGTAATTTCCGGGAGCAGGCGTTCGCGGAGCCAGTTTCGGGGGCATCCTCAAGCCAGCGCGCCAGAGACAAAGCATGGCGGGAGTGCAACGGGAAGGAACCGCGCTCAAAGGGGGGAGGGGCAAAGTACAGCGGGTGTGGCTTACTCCTGGATAGGCGAACAACCCGAGTTCGCCCGGCGGATAGGTGCTGGCCAGGCCCGAGGCGGGCGCATCCAGCCAGGTCTCGACCTCGTCGTCGCTCTCGAAGCAGTCGTGGCAGCCGTACGTCAGCTCGCGGACGCCCACGAGCGACGTGTGGGCGTCCTTGTGGAAGCCGTACCAGAAGCGCTGGGCCCGGCTCTTCTCGGCCAGGTCCCGGAAGGCGTCGGCCACGAGCTTGACGCCGGCCGTGGCGTTGGCCACGAAGACCAGGTCGAAATGTTCGGGGTCGGCGCCGAGGAAGCGCAGCGTCCGCGCGCGGACGCGATCCACGGCCTCTCCCGACAGACGAGCCGGGGCATTTTCAGAATGAGGGTTGCCGTACAAGTCCGAGATCATGCGGCGGGAGAAGAGGTCCACGGTAGACTTGGCGTCTGTTCACCTTGGTCAGCCACGGAACAAGAGCTTGCAGGCAGGGTCCAACGGACAAATAGTAGCGCCGCTGTGGTCCAAATAAACTCCTGCATCCCATGTAGTCAGCAACGTTGTTGGAACGTCGTTTCTGAGCCAGACGCCGACTGACCGTTGCTCATGTGGGGGTACTCGGTTAGACGTATCGCCTCGACGTCGGGGTTGTAATGGCCGGGCAAGCAACTGCCCCTCTGACTGTTCGCTTCGCTTTCCATCATGAGACCAATTCGGCACACCGTAGGCGCGAAGTAGGATGATTCTCATACAAGGAGCGCCGTGATGAAGGTTGGGGGGCGGTTGCGGGTGCGCGTATGGGTGTGTGGATGTGGGCGTGGGTGTGAAGATTGCGGAGGAGCTGAGGACGGAGCTGAACAGGACGGCGCGGGGGGGGCGGCCGTATAAGTCATGGACCTCTGGCGTATACGGGATATGTGTTCATCGCCTTCGCGGATAGATGGCTCCGTTCCCCTCCACCCCCCCTTCTTAACGTATGCCGGCGACAAATAGCCCGCGGCTGGCTCGGGAGACAAACATAGCCCAGTGCCCGCGGAGGAGACACACCCCGGTCTGGTGTCTGACTTCAGCCGGCTATCGGGGCTTGCTAGCTGACGGTGACGGGTGGCTTGACGGTGCCTCCGGCGCGTTCCTTTCAGGCGCCGGCTTTGGAGCCCCCTCGCGGTGATCAGGCTTAGACGTGAGCCGCAGCGCTGGGCCGTAAGCCTCTCCCGCGCTTGCCATTGGCAGGCCCCGTCCCCCCTCCCCTCCCCTCCCTCATGCGGACAAGGTGATGAGGGTGTTCGTGTCAGCCGGGGCGCACCCCCATCGTTCTTGCGAAGCGCTATCGACCTCGGATGAGCGCGACCGCGTGGCGCGCGTGACGAGCCCACCACTCAGCTCCCGATGTCGCAGTGGTGTGTGAGATATACCCAATGGCCCCGCCTCACCGGTGCGGAAGCCAGACCGGAAACCCTCCACTGCCCAGCCTCGGGCGGGAGAGGGCGAGAAGGGTCGGCTCGGACGCCGTGCGGGACAGCGTCGTGCTGATCTCGAAACCTCGCCAGCATACTCCGCCAAGAAACCCGCCCGGGGGGGGAATAGCTTATACTACCTACCGTTCTCCTCGTGCCGTTCCTGCAAGCCGCCTCCCTTGCTTGCTCGCCGCGTGTTTGCTAGCCCTACCCCCCGGCTTCCGCACGCCAAGCAAACACCCCATTCGCTGACGCACGCACCCTGGCGTGCCTCGGCTGGCAATGCATACACGTTGGATTATGTACAACTGCCTGTACGGCGATGCTGGGTCGGGATGACGGGCAGCCTTGCTCGACCTTTCGCGAACAAGGCGTCGAACCACATCCCGGGGGGTTCGTTGGGTTCATCTCCCTAGCCGTCGCCAATTGGGGTGCGTGGCAGGCATCCTGCAGGGGGGAAGGGCCAGACAGACTACCTAGGCATGTGTTGATATGTGGCCACGACATCAACCGATTCGCTTGTGGCAAGATGCAGCAAAGTGCGCTCGGAAGAGACACTGAGGGTGACGCCTCTGGCCATCGGCGCGTCTGCGGGCGGTGACTCGGCATCCATTCCGGTTCCCACCACCCAGAGCCCCGTCCCGTTCGTTGTATCGGCTGACTCGTCGACGGTGAGGGCGGACACCCCCACGATGATCAGTAGTCTCCATGTGCGCAATAGGACCGCAGCCGTGGCAAAGAAGGCCCCGGCCTCCCCCCCACGGCTCGCTCAGCTATCGAGGGCCAAGAGGTGTCCGGCTGCACCGCCCGACCCAAGTCCGCTGACACCCCCTCCCGCCGCCGCGCATCTCACCGCCAATCAGGCCCGACGACGAACACCATGGGGGACGTCAGCAACACCATCTTGGGACGCAGCCTATTGATCCCATCACGCACGCTTCGGGAGGGGAGGGGAACCTGCCAGGGCGGCCTAGCTAGCGATTCTAGCCCTTCAATAAATCCGCAAATATACAGGGGTCGAAGGGCTGATGGGCCAAGGCGGCTGGATCACCAAAGCTGTCGGGTGACCAAGCCAGGAGGGGTTTGCTCGTGGTGGTGGATCGCCCGCTCACCACGAGCCAGTCCATTGTGCTATTATCGTCATCGAGACACGGGGTGAGACATGGATGGCAAGGCGTACAGGTCGGAGCCCGGGGAGCCGCGAACCGGGGCAGCGGAGGGCGCCTTGGAGTGGGTTTCTGAGCTATGAGAGGGTCCGACCGACTTTTCTCGGCATGCCGATCCGTACGGCCGAGCCGTCTGCTTGCTAAGACAAGCGTCCGCCCTGGCCCCCGGTGTGTAGGTAGGCCTATTCCCTGGCCCTTCATCCAGGGACGGAGAACGACCTGGTGATGGACGAGTCAGTCCTGGGTTGCGTGTTCAAGCGCGGCTACCCTTTGATTGATGGCAGTGGGGATGGCGGTCACGGCATCTAGAGACTCGCGCGATAAGGTTGCAGTCGCATCGAATCCCACCCATCAACCGACAAGAAGGCAGCCGAAACGGTGTTGAGTCCAGTGCATTAATTATGTCTCTTTTGTCCCTCCCCCGCCCTCTCTCTCTCCTCAATCTACACAGCGACACACAAGTCGTCGATCGTCTCTCCGCCACTCCAAATCTTTTTTGCTCCTCAGTTGCCACGGGTATCATGTGACAGTCAGTACTGCCCAAAGCACTACTTCATCGTACCGCCGCAGTCAAGGCGGCGGCGGCGGCAGCAGCAGCAGCAGCAAGGAAACACCAAAAACGCCAGAACAACCATGACTTGTACCGGAACTATCTCGACCCCGTCCCTTCCTTGGCCAAGCGTACAACCGGCCCTGTGTGCCGGACTCATCATGCAGCCGGGAAGCGGGGAGGTGGCCGTTGTAGGCACCGAGACGGTTAGAGGGCGAAGACAGCCGCCAAAGACGCCATCAACACCGCCTGGATGAACCCGAACGCGTGCTTCATATCGGCACCAGCCGTGACGTAAGGAGGCTGGGTGGCGATAGGCGTCATGTTCATGCCGCCGGTGGGCGTAGCCGCGCCGACCACCTCGAAGTTGGCGCATGTGATGCGCGTCTTGTTGGCGAAGTGGATGACGATGCTACGGTCGGGGATCGAGGCACCGTTCCCAACATTCATGGAGCCGAAATCGTCGTGGTACTTGATTTCAAAGGGGTCCGAGGTGATCTTGCCATATTTGCCGCTCAGGTCGCCGACCTGGCACGTCTGCGGGAGCTTGGGGTCGCAAACAGGGTCCTCGCCTCGCATGAAAGGATCCAGGTGGGCAGCTGTCGCGGTGCAGTTGCCATTCTCCGGGACTCTCTTGTCGTGGATGTGGTAGGCTGTGGTTTCTCAGTCAGCGATTGTACTCCGACACCAACTGAAGCAGGACCAGACGGGGCGCGTGCTTACGGAACGGGCCGCCCTCCTTGGGCAGGTTGGACAACTTGACCGTGTAGACCAGCCCGATGCCATTGTCATTCGAGGCGACGGTGATGGAGCCCTTAACGTTGCCGTTCAGGCTGCCCGTGGCGAAGAAGGGCTGGGCCGGGAGCTTGGCGGTGCAGACCTTGCCGACGGGGTTGTTCTCCACGACGGTGGCATTGGTGTCCTTCTGCAGCGGAGCATTAGCACAAGTTTACTTGGGAAAGACTTGGTCCTTCACTAGAGGTAGCCAGGGACTTACACCTGTGGCGGGCTCGGCGGCCGCGCTGCCGGCGCATGCAACAAGGACTGGGAAAAGGCTGGACAGGCGCATGATGAAAGATGACGGAGCGGTCTAAGCGGTGGACGAGGTCGGGATGCGATGCTGTTCCTTGGTGATATGGGTTCCCAGGAGAAGTGTTGTCGTCGCACGGGCAGGTGAATTCAAGGGCGGGCTGGTGGGTTGGTGTTGTGGCAGGCCAGGTTGGGTATGAGCGAGAGTGGGAGAAGCAGCAGCGGGTAGGCAGGTAGCGAGGACTGACTGACTGTGAGGGAAAGGAATCGCGGAGGGCGGGGAGGCGGCGGGAAGGGACTTATACCTCCCTTCTGGAGACTGGATGGGATGGAGAAAGCAAAGGGCAGCAGGAACCCAGGTAGATGAGCAGGCCCCAAGTGTCTAAGACCGGGTGTGTGCCGAGCATCCATCTGAGCAGGCAAACAGACAGGCATGCACGTTCAAAGACCGGACGACAAGGCGTGGAACCGCACCCCTTGGCTAGGTCCATCTCGCTACCTGCTTGCCGGCCACCCCCTGATGCCCAGGTCGCTGGCCAGACAGGGCGAGATCACCCCCACCATAATCAACCGGTCGCCCCTGGTCCGTTGTTGGTGGTGGTGGTGGTGGTGGTGTTGGCGGCGGCGGCGGCACAGACGCCATCAAAAACACCCACGGGTCCTTGCATGAGTCCTGCCATCTCTCCGGGGGGGGGTACATACAGCACACCATCGCCCGAACCGAGGCCGCTCATCGACGGCACAAAGAACAGATGACGAAGGGCCCGGCTGGTCCCCCAGGCGGGGAGGGGAGGGCAGAGCAGGAAGAGAGGAACGACAGGCGGGGGGGGGCCAATGAGAAGGCGGCAGGTCCTGTCGCGCTGGCTGAATTGGGATGGCGGACGATCGCCAAGAAAAGCTTATTGGCAGTGGTGACCCCTGGTCGCCATCGAGCCGCTCCATCCGGGGCCCCTTTCTCGACCTGACGGTCGGCAAGCCGTGCGCTTCGCGGGTTCAACCTGCATAGGACAGTCTCGATAGCGAAGCCATCGTCGGCGTTTCAAGCCCTCCCGGATCGCGGGCGTTTGACTCGGGCGGAGAGAAAGACAGCGAGACGGCTTCCCTCCCTCTTTCCCGCCGCGGCTGTTTGTTTGGCTCGGTCAGCCCTGCATGTGTCCGCCCCCAAGGCTCGGCGGCCAGAAGTAAAGGGAGCCAAGTCCGCCACGCGGGTCGCCAAGTCGACGCCCGCGGATGCTCAGCACGCGCGAGCCAACCGGCCTGCATACAGTAAGCGAAAGGCACGCTGCGCCGTCCTGCGCCCACGACAAACGGGGGCTGGAGGGCTCCCATGCGGGCGGTAAGCAGCTGAGGGGGCTATGTAAGTATGCACATGGGCATTCATCGTCTGCCTATGCCCCAGTGCGCTCGCACCGCTCGGAGAAGGCGGCAAACCCACCAACCGAAGGCAAGGCTGCTTGCCAGGGCCCGCCTGTCAGCACGCACGCAAGCGCTAGGGCGACTTCTCGCCCTCCTTGCCAGAGACGGCCGCCTGGATGCACAGCGGACGCAGGGAGGGGTGCATGTGTAGCAGCCCCGAGTGCCCGTGGCCGTTCGTTCATCCTCGGTCTATCCCCTCTCTTTCCCTCTCGCTCTTCCCGGCCCAGTTTGGGCCCAACCCATGGGATCCATAGCTGTCCACCGCTGCGATGATGACTGGGGCAGGGACTGTCAATGGGAGCCCGGTGCTTCACTCCAGGGGGGCCTCTGAGGCCCGTCCGCCAGGCCGATCAACCGATGTGCTGTACGGCGGCAGGGAGAGCCCAACGTACCTGGGGCCATTTTAATTTATCGCAATATGTACCTGCAGCACCCGGCTTTATCCAAGGAAATTGCAGGCAAACAAAAGCACCAAGAAGCTCGGTCTGAGCCGCTCGCCATTGGCGCCGAACCTCTGCCCCCCGTATTCTGGCTGCGGTTGGCTTGCGGTCACAGCATCCCCATCTGGGGGATCGCCCTGCGGATCCATATTACACGGTGCCTGGCTCCTGGGAGACGCACGACTGACGGGTGAACCCCGACGCGGCGAGATTGTGCCAAGTTGTTGGAACACGCAAGCCACCGTCACCGCGTCGCACAGCAGTCCTTGTCATCTGCCCTCCATTCCCACGGACTGGCTATCGATCAGCATGCGACGCAAGCGAAGTCGGTCCGTCATGGAGAAACACCCAGCTGCATTCTCGAATGCATCGTCTGGGTCGCGACCTTTCCCTCGTACCGACACTCCTACCCAGCACGCTTGGTTCCACAAGCCTCGGATCGACCATGCGACCATGCGTGTGCTGCCAGCCCGGCCCTGGCGGCACGTCACTGCATGTGTGTAACACAAGAAGCCCAAACACCCGGGTTGGCGGGCAATCGGGGAGATTCAAGACGGAGAGACTCGTGTTCGCATGCTTACACAGCCAGCACCGATATGGTATCCTTCGTTACCGTGTCTTCGTCAAACGAAGCTCGTGCAGATTGCCACTCGCTGCGGCCCAAGCTGCCCGCCCCGCCTGCGCGAGTAACCTGTTTGTCCTCCGGCCATATCTGCATGCACACGGCTTCTAACGGGAGACCGATTCGCGATTTCCCCGTCGGAGCACCAAAGGAAGCCGGTAAGAAAAGGCCGGCAGACGATTCAGCTCGCGGCGCCTCATTCACGTGGACGGTTCGGGCAGCTGGGTCACGCTGGCGCTCTGTCGAGGCCTTAGAGACGGACGACGAGAGCGCAGGTCGGGACGGCCATGTGTGAACTCCCGGGCCGTCGTGCATGGACGCATCGTGGTTGAGCTTGACGAGTCTTTTGAGTTGTGGGATTTGTCTCGACTGCTGCACGCCGCAGCAAAATACCACACGTGCCTTCCCGGCACTCCTACAAGGCCGCGACTGACTCGCCACGGGAGAGATGGTGCGAGATGGGATTAGAGAGACGGTCGTGTCAAGCAGTGTGTAGATACTTCGCGTGGCAAAGGGTCTGAAGGGTCGAGGAGGACCTGAAGTGCATCCGCAGCTCAGCACATGATGCGCACGTCGTGATGGGTTGATAATGCAGGATATAGCCCGCGCGGGCGGGCGTGGTTGGCGGCGTATCATTGGCCCTCCTCCTCCCTCCCCCATGTCTAAAGGACCGACTTGCTGGTAAGCTTGACCGGGCGCGGTTTCGGGCGACCGTTGGGCCGTCGTCTTATCTGGATAGCGGCCCTTTCAGGCCTTCCGCGACGAGACGGAACCACTCCATCGCGACGGGACTTGGATGTCCACGACACGACACGCTCCGGCGGAGGAAGGGAAGGGAAGGGTGAAAGCTCGACCGCCAGCCATGGCTCTCATGCTGCCTATCAGAGGGGAAGAGCCCAGGTCTTGGCAAGACCTACTGTCTCTCCCACCAAAGCCGTGCCTCGTTCGCAGTCGCGCAGGCTCAGCTTAAGCGGAGAGCTTGGACCACCCAACGCCCCAACGCCGGCTGCCACTGGAACCGCCGACTTCCATTTACGCTTGCGCTGGCCGCCGGTTTGGCTGATTGCTCCACGACAGTGCATCGTCATCACCAGAACGACCCGACGCTTCTCCCCTGCCATCCGTCTCGACCATCGCGCCCCGGCCGGCCACCCATCCCCAGACGCTCCCTAACGCCGCAGCCTCCGCCAGCGGTATCAGCAAGCGATAGAGAAGTCGAATAGCCATCTTCCGCAGCCTAGGCCTTCGTCGGTCCCCTCTCCGCCGTCATGAAGCCCGTCGTAGGATCTATGCAAGCTTGGTCTTGGTGAGTCCCGCCCCCGGCTGCCGTTTCCCCGATCCCTCGGAGGAGCCGACCGAGGCTAACCCATGCTCTCTTCGCGACGCGCAGCACCGTCATCTCCGCCTTCGCCATCATCATCCTGTCCGTCCTTGGCGGCCTCTACCGGGGCAACCACCACGAGTTCGTCGGTGGCAAGGACGACCCGACACCGTCCGAAACCCCCGAGGTGGCCGCCACCATCTTCATCGCGGTGCTCGTCTACGCGGTAAGTTGGTCAGCCCCGAGGGTGCCGAACACGAGCTGATTAGCCAACGTAGGGCTTCCTGGTCTTCTGCGGTCTCCAGGGCATGCTGCACGTGCGCGAGAGCAGACGGGGGGCGATTGCATTGTGAAGAGCGATGCTCAGGAAGAGATGTCCATCTGTGTCGGCTGCAGAATGCAGCGTTCTACCTCGTACATTGGGCCGGGCGTTCAGGTTATCGATCTTTTCCCCTCCCAGGGGAGGCAGCTGTTGCCACAGCAGCAGCTGGGTACGCACTTGCGAGGCCAACCGACCCTACAGTGCGCATTGTCGTCGATGTGAAAGCCTACCGGCGGGTGTTTCCCACACGTCGCCGGAAGGCTCCAGGTTTTGGTTGGGGCTAGTAAGAGATGCCGTGTCCCCTGGCTCCGGCTTTCTGTCAAGACCGGGGCCTTGTCTGCCCACCTACGAGGGCGAGCAACGCTCCCGAAAGCTCTTGAGATACGGATTATGTATATTATGCGCAATGGTTGGGTTTTATTGAGAGGATCCCCTCTAACTGTACATTGTTGCGTATGGCCATGTTCCACCTGACCAGCCGCTGGCGACAGGCTTGAATACCCTCACCGAGTCGTGGCTATCAACACCGGGGCACAATGAGTTCACGTACTCGATGGGGCCCAACTCATAGCGTCCTACAAACAACAGAGTTTCGCAAATCTTGAGTCCGGTCAAGGCCCGGGTAGGATCACACGCGGCCCAACGTTGCACACGATTTGCCACCACTTCGAGGGCCGTGACGTGGAGTAGGCTTAGATCATTGAGTACGTAGTTCTATCGAATGCAATACACGAAAAGATTCCCCCCCCCCCCCCCCACCCAAAATCGCTAACACGGACATGGAAGTACGGGCTTCACCCGACCCTGGGCGAGGGAGAGCGGACATGAGCCCCTTGGGGCGCCATCACCGACTGTTGTCCATGCATCGGCAAGTCGTCCCATGAAGACAAATCACTAGGTTCGCGATCGGTCGGCATTGTGCGATGGGAGCTGGTTTCAAAAGTCTTCTGCACATTGATGGCTCTGGAGTCTCGGCTCCAGCGGCTGGTGTGGCCGCCCTCGATATCGGGGCAGTCGTGGTCGAGCTGGTGTTCACTGGGGGGCGGTTGGTTGAGCTCGATCTCGGACCCTTGTGGCTCACGCCTCTGCGAGATGGCCGACTTGCTGTTAAAGGAGGAGTCGAGCGCCTTGTCGCTCAGCTTGTGCATCTTAACCCGCCAGCCGCTGCCGCTGCTCGGCGGCTTCGAACCGTGCTTCTTGGTCGTCTTCTTGATGCTGACGCCGAACTTCACAAAGAGCGGCCGCAGCGTAGCGATACAGCCGGCGATAATACCCAGCGACGGTTCGATGACGGACCAGATGGCCGTGTCGACCGTGTCGAACAGGAAGTCGGCCGTGATGCCGATCCTCTTGACGTAGAAGATGCGTATGATCTGGGCCACGCCGGCGCTGCGGTTTGTTTGTCAGTCAAAGACCCCTCCCTATTTTACCGTGCGAGACTTACAGAACCCCCATGCCGAGCAGGATGGCCACACCAATCTTGGTCTGCAAGTTGATGCGCACATGCCACAGCATAGCAATGGGAAGCAGAGCCAGCATCCAATCCGACACGGCGCTCACCGCACTGTAGACAACGGTCGAGATGGGGACGACGTCCTTGTGCAAGCACGAGCCTTGAGCGGTGGGGTCGACGGGCCCTCTCCAAAAGTACGACGGCGGAGAGCATTGCATCGTCATCACTGTGAACAGAGGAGAGAGTCAGACCAAGTTGTCATTCCAACCCAATGTGCCTCAGGGCCTGCAAGACGCTTGGCGGTGGTGGCCACCGCCGGATCGAAACTCAGGGCCAACTTGAGAACAGGGCGCGGGAGGGGAGACGTACGGAAGAAGTATACAATGGAGAGTGTCCAAATGATGACGACGTTGAAGCGGATAACCCATACATGCCACTTCTCGACGGCGATATGGAGCAGGAATACAGCGATGGACGTCCGAACAAAGGCAGCCAGCGGCGGGTACAGGACTTCGCCGAGGTACCACGCCCTCACTACCATCACGTAGAGTTAGCAACTACCTAAGACGCGTATTCGCGCGAGGTATGGTCCGGAGCATCCTCCGGCTGGAGGGCCAAAAGGAAAGAGTAACGATTATACGACGGCAGGGATTCGGGCTGGAAAGGGTGATTAAAAAAACACCGGATACTACTTACGGGCTATGGCAATACCTTCACGGGTCAGCTCGTTTGTGTGCTTGCCCGTGCCACCAAGTGCGACACTGTGAACGACAATGATGCCCATGGTGGTATATGCGCCCTGGATGGTTTGCCTGGGTCAGTCACGCTTACACTTGTTCTCAGAACCGCCGGGTTTCAGAGGCGGAACCTACGAGCGCAACCAGCATGAGCCAGTCTTCCAGCGTGATCTTGCGGATCAGAAATATTTTCACATAGCCGCGGAGCACGCAGACGATCCACGACATGATGAGGAACGTGGTCTGAACGACGACGAGCTCCGTGCCATGAGGGTTGATGTCGAAACCAAGGTTGTTGCTGGCCATGGTGCCCCGAGATGCCCAAAAGGAGCGGTTAAGCAGGTTGAAGTATTCGGCAGACGACGATGCCCGGTGAAGTTGCGGGACGAGGCTAGTCGGGGGATGGCAGACAGCACTTGCCGAGACTTGGCCAACAACAGACGGGGTGGAAGAGCAGTATTATACATTTGAGGCGACCTCCAGTGACTACCTCGTAACTGCCGACATCGAAACGGTCCGATGTGATAGAGTAGGCCGATGCGACGACCGGGCTTCCTCAATTCAGGCCCGTTTGGGGATGTAACAGAGGAACAGGTCAAAAATGATGGATGAGACAGGTTAAAAGGTGTTGCAATATACTGCGGCTTCCATAAGTGGCGTCGCTCTTGGCTACATCCGGATGCTATCTATCGGTCATGCCTTCTCGCCAGCCGTCCCGGCCTAGTCTCATGCGCAATCTCGATCGTGCAGGCACATATGCGGTGATCGCGGCCGAGCCTGGGGGGGCTTTGAAACCCCGGGAGGGCTGGGAGAGCTGACAGGTCCCTCTCGCGGGGCGGATGGTCGCCCGGCAGTTCCGCGAGCCGGGGGCACCGGAGGTCGAATGAAGCCAAGCATCCCTCCCGTGGCGGGCTGCCACCAGGAGGCAATGGGCGTGGCAAGAGGTGAAAAGCTACGAGCGGCCCCAATGGAAACCGAGGGGCCGAGAAGGCAAAGGGATCAACGAAGGAATCGTTGGCCTGCCGATGAAGCCAGTTGTCCGTCCACGAACGCAACCGACCACCTACCACCCCACCTTGCCTCTTGACGAGGTGACGATTCCTCATCCACGAGCATTGCCTGATGCCGACGCGATTGGCGCTGAGCCGGCCGGCCGGCCGGCAGGGGCATGCATGCGATACACAGATCATTGGGTGCGAAGAAGGCGGCAATCGTGTCGTCAAGAGCTGAGCGGAGAAGAACTAGAAAAAGAAAAGAAACGGAATAGGGGCCCCTTGTCTACAAGACGCCAATGGCTGCAACGGTTATGGCCAGTTCTGGGTAGCAAGAAGTGCTCTTCCGCCATGGGGCCGTTGCCCATTCGATCGGTTCGGGGTCAAGGAGCCCCTCATGCGACTATATACCCACTTACCTATGTTCTTGCAAGCTACCTGCCTAAAGCACTTACGGAAAGGATCACCAAGCCTTTTGCAGTCATTGCAAGGTCGGAATCAGACCGGCCAAAAAAAGGATTCATCCACCGCGAACTTGGCTGAGCGAGTGCCCGGCTTGTTAGCAGGCCCGCGGGGACTTTTCCTGCTGCCTCCATTTCCCCCGCCCTCCCCTCCCCCTCTCATGCTGCACCGTATCTTGCACAGCGGGCTCATGGGATCTAGATCTCCGGGTTTCCTCCCGCCCCGGTCGGCTTGGGATCGATCAGCTTTTCCGTTCCTGGCCCCCGCCCCAGGGCAAACGGGGTGGGCGATCCAAGAATTCCCACATGCAGTAGGAAAGCCGATGGTGCGGGTGAAAACCCTCAAGCAAGAGCCTGCCCGCTTGAGATATGAGTTGTCGTATGCATCGCACCCCCTGGAAAAAGCCGTTGGGCCATGGACAGGCGGGCCACAGCCACGTTTTTTGCCGCAAACCCTTTCACCCGAGACATTTGACAGTTTGACGGGTGTAGCCCCGGGTGTCTGAAAACTCTGGTGGTGTGAGCAACTGTCTGTGTTTGCCTAGCGGCGTATGGCCGCACGGCGTCTGGGGCCAGCCCTCGTTGGCGTAGCGAGCAGCAGCGGTTTCGAGCTGAAGGACTGGGGGCAGCTCCTTGATCTTCCTCGGTGGTTTGCAGGTCACCGGCGAAGGGGTTTCCCAATGAAGAAGGGTCCGTAGACGCGGCCAACGCCGCTCCGGTGGCATCGCAGGATGGGCCCCCCCCCAACCCCCCCCCCGGCTGGCGACTACTAGATCAATGGATCGATCCGTGGCGCGATTGGCGAGCGCAGCCACTTGGCCTTCCTTGCGGACCTACGTGGGATACCGTGCAGCAACCCCCCTACTATCCAAGGCACAGTCGGGTGCCCTACAGATATAGTTAGGGGGTGAAATACAGGTAGGGAGCTCAAAGAACTGGTTTAGCTCGCGCCGACCTGAACAGCCTTCGCTGCGCGATGCCGACTAGTGTCTACTTGCCTCTTAGCTAAGTCATGTACTTAAGTATGTAACCAGCGAGCCAGGGTCCCTTGGCCTGTCACTTGCAACCTGACAGGTCGTCTGGCGCGATATACACAGCAACGGTCCCAGGGTAGGTTTCCGGGGAGCCGGTGGTATGATTCCAAGCAAGATGCCCCAGGTCACCCCGCGGGGGGGGGGGGGGGGGGGGGGGGGGGGGGGGGGGGGGGGGGGGGGGGGGGGGGGGGGGGAGCGCACCCAGGTACCTAAGTACCTCTTATGGGCGTAGCTCAAAATCACGGTTGGTATCGCAAGATGCAGTCCGAACCTCGTTTGTTCTCGGGACAGCTTGCTTCTTGGGAACTGCCGCCTGACAGACGGAGACGTGCAGCCGGCCGACAAGCGAACCTGTCACTCCACCCCCCCTTCCCTCTCTGTTGCGCAGGGCCGTCTGTGCAGCAAAAAGAATGGTGGCTGTCAATCACGTGTGGCCAAGAGTAAAGAATGTTGAAAAGACGTTTCTAGACCCTTGAATATGACAGCTCACCAACTGAGCACGCCCCTCGGTTACCGCACCCCAAGCAGAGACGTAGCCACACCGGATGGTCATTCCGTGCAGCCGCGGGAAAAGATTGTCTGGCTATATCGTCGTGCCCTTCGCGGAATGGCAGCCGGCGCGGGATATCGCAACTGCTGGGCTTCCCACCTCCGTGAACCGTGGCTGCCATCCATGGCCAGCCCCGTGCATTGATGCAGACGACTGGTCGTAACCAGGGCCTGGACGATGGATAACTTGCAAGCGGGGGCGAAGGTAAAAGCCCGCCCCTGCGCATCAGGTCCGGACGGGGGCTTGCCAGCACAAAGATAAGAGTGGAAGGGAAACCGGCAGCGAAGGAGATATTCCGTAGGTACCTGTCTCCTACCCAGATGAGTATGCATGGGAGCGATAAGGGAGGCTCGGTATGTGTTGTGGGCTTGTAGTTGAGCTTCGGCTTTCACAATATCCGTCCGCTGGCCGTACGGACCGGCTGGCTACCCATAAACGAGTGGTTGCTTTTTTGGTGACGCTGCTGCTTGATTACTTTGAAAAAGGGTGCTTGACGGGCTACCATCGATATATATTGGTAGTATGGATGTCCATGGGCCCCAAGCTATCGTCTGTGAAAGGTGGAGATTATCATGATCTGCGTTCCGGGGCCTCCCTTGGGAATGGACCTCTCCGTTGGGTATGTGATAGGAATAACGCGTGGGAGACGGGCTGTCGGCAGTCCCTGAGAACGGGCATGGTCGAGTATTCACACTGTTGCGTACCTTGTATTCGTCACCACGTCGCAATGCAACGGACTCAGCGCCCACCAGACGGGTCACGGGTTGCATAAGGGGTTGTGCAAAAGAGACATCGGAGCATTCTCCGGACGTCGCAGGCGAACAGGCACCGGAATGCACCTCCGCGGCTTCTTCAGACACCAACCGAAATCCCAAGAGCCCAACCAGATCGTGATGGCCTTTGGTTCCTGGATGACGGCTGGATAGGAGCTTTAGGTCCTGGCACGGAGACTTTCAACGCCCTGAAAAGCGGCTCTGCGTGGGCAGGCGCGACGTAGTGATGTCATCGACCCATCACCATGTACGGCATCGAACAGCATCGAGCACCCGTGGCACGCAAACAAGGGGATTGCTGCGCAAACTCCAAAGCGCCCTCTCCCCTTCTGGCCTTTGGTATAAAAGGATGAAACACAATTCATCGCAGATGGCCTCCTGCCGGCCGAATCCATTCCAATCCACGTCGGCACTGCGCGCGACATCCACCCGACATCGTAGACACGCTTGCTAAGCCCTCACAGCATCTCCAGCAAGATCATGGCCGAAGAGAAGTTCCAGTCCGGTACGCACCATCGCCCCCGGGAAGACACTGGCCAGTCACTGACTCGGAATCGCAGGCTTCAAGCCGCCTGTCTCCCACCAGGATTTCCCTGGAAAGGAGCAGAAGCTGCCCACGGAAGCGCACTACGACCTCCTGCCCGACTACAAGGGCGGGTACGAAAAGTACAAGCCGGCCGGCAAGCTCAAGGGCAAGCGGGCTATCATCACGGGCGGTGACTCGGGCATCGGCCGCGCATCCGCCATCCTCTTCGCCCAGGAGGGCGCCGACTCGCTGGTTGCCTATCTGCCCGAGGAGCAGAAGGACGCCGAGGAGGTCAAGCAGATGGTCGAGTCGCACGGCCAGAAGTGCTACCTGTTCCCCACAGACCTCGCAGACCGCACCAACTGCCAGAAGGTCGTTGACGAGGCCTTGAAGACCATGGGCGGCATCGACATCCTCTTCAACAATGCCGCCTTCCAGATGATTAAGCAGGATATCTTCGAGCTCTCAGAGTACGTCGTCGCTTCGTCCCCGCCGGTGGAGTGGTGAGAGACGCTGACCGTAAAACAGGGAGCAGTGGATAAAGACCTTTGACATCAACATCCACCCGTTCTTCTTCCTCGCCAAGTACGCGCTGCCGCACATGAAGGCCGGCGCCACCATCATCAACAACGCCAGTATCAACGCCTACATTGGCCGCCCCGACCTGCTCGACTACACGTCAACCAAGGGCGCCATCGTGTCCTTCACGCGCGGTCTCAGCAACCAGTTTGTCCACAAGGGCATCCGCGTCAACGCCGTCGCTCCTGGCCCTGTGTGGACCCCCCTGGTGCCCTCCACCATGACCGAGGACGCCCAGAAGCAGTTCTCAGCCCCCATGGGACGCCCGTCGCAGCCGAGCGAGATTGCCACCTGCGTCGTCTTCCTGGCCTCGGCGGACAGCGCCTCCATAAGTGGCCAGACAATCCACTGCAACGGTGGTGCTATTGTTAACGGCTAAAAAGGAGCGCTTGAGGGGGGGAGAGAGAGAGACCGAGAGAGGACATACGAAGTTGTCCAGCATACGGCCGCACGCGTGCAACGTGATGATACGAGACAGTCATGAATAATGCCAATCGATTTTACGATGATTTCAACTTTACATGCGAGTGTAGGGTACGGGGACAGATGCGGTCTCATGGTGGCGCTACGGTTGTATAAGACCAGTAAGCCGAACCAATGTTATGCCACGGAGCACATGTCCCCTTGCAGCGATTTGATGCTGTTTCACCGTTACGCAATTAAAAATCCGGGCTAGAACAAGGCGATGTTTTTTTAATGCATATGCCACTACGAAAAGCGTAGAAAATTGATGGCTCAAGCTGGCCGCCGCGTCGCTTTCTGTCTCCCCCAAATCCCCCCCCCCCCCCCCCCCCCCCCCCGTTCATGAACCGCTACCGGTCCCGTTGCCGATCCCGTCGTCCCTCTCTCAGTCCGCAACGGCGTCCGTCTCGCCTCTGTGCGCCCGGAGGTGGGCCTCCCGAACGCCCTGGATGTACGCGTCGACTTTGGGGGGGAAGGCGATGCCCCGGGACAGGCAGCCCAGGGTGGTGGCCGTTTCCAGCATCTGGAGGGCGGGGAGGGGCCCCTCGGCCGCCTTCACCTCGCGGAAGCCAACGGACCGCTCCCACTTGCGCTTGACGCCGAAAAGCACCTGGTTGTCGACCCCGCCGTGGCGGCCCGGCTCACTGGACATCTTGAGCCGAGCGGCACGCGCGTGGTCGCGCCCGAAAACAGCTTTGAGCACCGTGGCGTCCAGGTCCTTGGCGATCCGCGGGGACAGGCCGACACAGGACGCCGCCGACAATCGCGTTTGCGTGCCTGCCGACTTCATGGTGCTGGTGCGGGTGCTGGTGCTGGTGCTGGTTTGGCTTATGGCAGTCGAAGTCGCAACTTTTCTGGCGCCAGCACTGTCCTGGCTTGTGGTCATGGCAGGAGTCTTTTTAGGCGCGATGGCACTGTCCGGCGAGATGGCATTGCTACTGGACGCATCCTTCATGGGTATGTCCTTGTCCTCGATAGAAGGGGCCGCAGCAGCAGGGTTGAGGAAATCGGGGTCGGAGCCTGTGTGCCTCCGCTTTCTACCCTCCGCCTGAAAGGGATTGCGAGGGATCCGTGTGAGGGGAGCGGAGGCCACGCCGTCCTCGAAGGATGATGCCGCATTGAACTGGTTGCGTCGGGCCTCCCTGACGGCGGGCAGATCACCGAAACATATGCTTCCAGCTCCCGCGCTTGCCGAGGACCCAGCAGCGTCGGTCGCAGGAGCGGAAGATGTGACCGATGGTGGCGCAGGTCGGGGATCTTCTGGCCTGGCCGTGCCACTTAGCAAGGCCAAGGCAGTCGTGTCGTGCTTGGGCATGTGCACCTTGAGACCGTCGTATTCCTGGTGAATATCCGACAGCTCACCGACGGTCTTTTTATGTGAAGCAACTGCTCGGTGGTAGGTACCGCGGGCCTCTTCAGCCAGGGAGGCCTGCTGCTTGAGCTGTTCGCGCAAGCGATAGTCCTCGTCCGCATGGCTGCGCTCCTTTTCCCTGAGCCGTCGGACCTCCCCGGCCAAGGCTTTGTTCTCATCTCGGAGGTGCCGTGTTATATTGGCCTCGGCTTTGCGGATAGAGCCAGTCAACTGGCCGAGGGAAGAAGGAGCCGGAATCTCCATCAAATCATCACCGTCGCTGAGGACGATAGGACCTGACTTTGCTTGCTGTAAAATGGTCAGTCGGGCATGGCAATCACACGTGGGGTGGGGTTGCCGATATCAAGGCTTGGACTTTGCAGGGTGTATCTGATGAACGACGCAGGACGCGCCAGGACGCAGGGAGGCATGGATAAAGGCCATTAGAACCTACTGGACGGTTTGCAAAGGAGTGGCCTTGGTTTTGGGACTGGGCAGTGGGATGTGAGCCTGGTGAATCTCCGAGAACAGCTCGGCGCAGATTGCAAGCAGCTGCCATCGTTGCGCGCTCTCGAATGAGGCCTTTTCGACGGGAGGTACCGGGGGCCCGGGGAGCACGAGGTGTCTGATGGACAAACAAGCTGTCATCATCTTCGTCGTCACTGCTAACGACCAAGGGAACGATATGGTCGTCTAGCACCGATGACCTGACCCCCTTTCCGTTGGGGTTCGGCTGGGTCCAGTCGAGGTTGAGGCTGGCAAGGTTGTGCTTGCTATCGTAGCGACCCACGGCTTTGCAGTTTTCGCAAGTGGTCACTCCGCAGGTCACACATTTCTGCATAACCCCCAAGTTGCGGGTGTTGCATATGTCGCACTTTGCGTTCTTGGCCGTGACCTTTTTGTAGGTCAAGTGCATAGGGGCGCCAGAGCCTGTGCTAGACATTTTGCACCTGGTGAGGTCGCCTTGGCTCAAGATGGGTGTAGTGACCAGGGCAGGTGTACTGGCAGGGGAAGGTATTTCGGCAAGGACAGATCGACGGTGAAATCAAATAGACCGCCAAGGGCTGGAGAGGGGTCTGTTGAAACAAAACTGCTATGGTGGAGGGTGGGCGAAGTGCCGAGAAAAGTAGGTATTGCAGTGAGGATGAGTGTTCTCGTAAGGCTGGGGGTGCAGTGAGGATAAGTGTTACCTTTTGGTTCCTTGTCTAGAAAATAGAAAGGTACGCGAGGCAGGTATTTGTAAAGAGGTGCTCTGTCTGGGCCAGGCTGCAGAGTGATGGAATGAGGGAGCAGTGAAGAAGGAGGACAAGGGACCAGAAGGCAGCGGCTATTCTGAAGAAAGAAGTAGCTCTCTGATAACGGGGTATCGTCTGATGTCTCGGACAAGTGAATGTGTATAGGACGAAATCTGATTCATCAACGGCGAATCCAAGCTGGGATGATGGGCGGTGCACTACCAGAGGTGCCGGTGGGTGATGGGGAACAGCGCGGGACAGCAAGGACGGATGGCGACAACGAGCTGCTGTTGCAAGCAGAACAATGGTCTCAGCCCCCCCCCCCTTTTTTCCAATTCAACAGCAGTTTCCAGTCCGTGACGGTCGAGGGTGATATCTCCTCTCGATGCAGGACGCATCAATGCAACACAAGTATGGAGGCGACTGCTGCCGATCCACCCACAGCAGAGCTAGCCCGTGCTGGATCACATTCCCCGAGTATTTCTTTGCTACCTGCCGAGCCCCTCACCCTACCACGGGTACCCAGAATAACAATCGGATAGATGTAAGACTCGGCAGGTGCATTAGAGTGGATTAGAAAAGACCATGCTCGTGTTGCTATGGGAAGGAGCAACACCTTGTCCTTGTGTTTTGATCCTCGTGCTACCCGTCGGCTGGGTGCCAGAGATGAGCAAAACCAAGATAACTATCAGTTGGGTTCTCTATGAGGCTTTAAGAAAGGATGTCAATTCTTTGGAATGGGCGAAGGTTAGGGGCTGGCTGGCATAACGTCATTGAAGGGGGGATAGTGGAATGGGCGACTCCCTGTCCAAGGAATTCTTCACATGGGGACGTTTCCACGGTGATCGCCCGCCTGTTTATATTGAACCCCAGCAGTTCGAGAAGAATGACACTGCCTCTATCCAAGTCAACCTCCAACAACCATGAATGATTCAGGGGTTGAAGAACTGAGTGACAAGAGACGCAAACGCACATCATTCGTCAGCTCAAAACTTGCCCGATTCCAGGGAACTACATACTTCCAAGGCTTCCATTACTTCTTTTCTGTTTCCCCTTATTGTGTCTTCCTTTGTCACCTACCCAGTGAACAGCCTGGTAGTTGCTTGTACTTTTACCGTCACTTATTCGTTGGCGCATGTTTCTTCGTCCTTTTCTTGCCGGCCTTTTTGATCGGTTGAAGGAATGTAGAAGGTATGTGTTGTCCGCCACCCTGTTACCAACCGCCCAGTGGCTTTCCACATTGGACTTCAAGAGTCCGATCTCTCCACCTCTGAGCTCACCTGTACCGATCGACAATTCTCCGTGTACAGCTACCTGGAACTGCCAGCTTTCCGCCGAGCCCCTACAAGCTGGCAACAGCAGGTCCAGCGATCTGGCGCGCCCGCCATGACTACCAGCTGTCAAGAGGCCACCAATAAGGAACCAGGTTGGGCCTGCGTTAGGTCTTGCCCTGCATCCTTTTCAGGAGATCGAACAAGATATTTTCGCCCCGACAAGGCAAGCTAGGGTCAAGCCCACGCACTGTGCTCTCTCCATGGAGTCGAGGGGGTCACCCCCGCAGGGAACATATATCCACCAAAACGGCTGCACGATGGTGAGGTAGTGCACAGGAGGGGAACGACGACTTCAAGGGGAAAAAAGCCTCCGGAGAAGCCCCATGCGGGTTTACTGTACCTCTAGGCTAAGGAGGGCCAACGGTCAAGACGGTCTTGAGAATCTCCTTTGAGCCGTGTCTCTCCACCGAGGTCGAACCGCCACTTACAACCTGGTGCTTTCACGGAGTATTGGCGACGTGGAGAGCGGATCAATAGGTGGTGGCCTTGAAAGGGCGGGAACCCTCAGTAGTACCATGCCGAAGACCGCCTCGCGTGTTAAATTCCAGCTCGAGCATGCGCCCCGTATGCACGGGAGAGAGAGTTCATGCCTTTCGTGGTGCTACGTTGTTGATATAGGTGAAGGTTGTCGGGCTTGTGGTCTCTTGCCTAAACGGTGCAGGGCGAAACGTTCCGATTGGCCTTTGCCTGGCGCCTCAGCCGCAGGGGGGGGGGGGATGGGTTTTACGGCCGTGCCATTTAGTCAGGTACTCCGTAGGCGTGCGGGAAGGCGGGCTGATGGCAGCGGCAGCCCCAACATCAGTCCCAGCGGTCCAGGTCCTGGGGCGGATGATCTGCCCTGCGCCCTGGGGAGCCCTCTGTGACTTATGGATTCCGTAGTAGCTGACTCCAGGCCCGCGATGGGCCTCGCTAACGCAGACGGGACCGGGACTGCCCAGACCCCCGTCCGTCCCCTCTCCCCCGGTCCGACCCGAGCTGGCAAACTGGCGCCTTTGCCAAGCACCATCCGAAAGAGACGGTCTGCGCCCACCCCTTCCTCTCTACATGCTCACCGGCTGTACGCATGGGCCGACCGGCTGCTTCCCGAGCAAGAGCCTATTGACGAGGCGGAAGACGTGGGCGGGAGGCCAGTCAAGTATAGGTTGTATTGTACCGGAGTATGCAGATGTACTGCCAGCCGCGCCCATTGGGGGAGAGGGAGGGGGCCTGGGTAGGAGCGGGTAAGGATCGTCAGCCGGGCGGGTGTTTGGGCTGCTGGGCTGCCGGGGCAACGGCAGGCTGCGGTCGGTACCATGTACAGCATCGCGGCAAACAAGACGGGCAGAGAAGCGCTCGTCAGACCGAATCGCAACCAAGGTCCGGAAGCGAGGGCAGCCAGCCAGACAACTCCAGCTCCACATCGGCTCGGATATAATCAAAGTACGCATGCGTGACGACGCTGGCCAAGGGCGGCAAGTGCTGCGTCCTGCACTGAGGTCAGGGTGTGTTCTATTCTTTGTCGCTTTGAGTGCATAACTGCCTTAATTGCCGAGTGAAGCCAGGTCTCGGCCAGGGCCATATGGACCTCTGCCAACGGCGGGTGGCCCGGACCATGCGGAGCAACCGCGCGCAAACGCTCCGTCGGGGAGGAACGAGGTGGACAGCGGGGGACTCGAACGGGTCTTGTTTCGCGGGGTACAGCCAGTATACGGAGAGCAGGAGCAGATCCGAGACGCATCCATATGGGAGAGGTGAGCGAGCCTCTTTTTCGCGCCGGTGGCAGGGTGGCTGGGCGGGACGCCCCTCGCCGTAGCACGACGGACCACCCGTTGCCATCCCAAACCAAACCAAACCAAACCAAGCTCCCAGGCCATCCTGGCAACAACCTGGTTGGAACACCGCCCCGGAATCCAATGAGGGTTGCTGCGCATTCGGCGAAAACTGAATGCGCCCCGGCATGCCGATGGAAACCCCTGGTCGGCTTTCCTCGACATCGGTCGCGGGCGTAGCCGACGAGGTAGGTTGGACACGGCACTGGCTGGCGAGGGAGACAGCATCGTCCAACCTTAAACATGGAAGGTACATCCTTACCAGCACTCCTCACCCTGCGGCCTCTGCGATGGAGTCAGTCACACTCACTGGTAATAAGCCCGCGTGCCCGCCCACGGGAAATCAGGCTTTGCCCCCTCCCCCTCCCCCTCCCCCGCGCGCGCGCTCCTGTTGGGTTGCCCAGCTGTTCTCCTGCTGCCTTCCCACCTCCCGCTCACCCGCCAACATGCCGTGCTGTCCGATTCCCGCCACTCGAGGCAAACGTACGGGGTGCATCTCCACGGTCCTTTTGCTGTGCGGGGTCGAATCGTGTAGAGGGATGTCCGTCTGATGCACACGACTCCGTGGGGATCCATTTTGCTGGACGGAGAGGATGGATGAATGGATACAAGTCGTTCGGCTGCATCCTTGGACGATGGAGCAACGGTGAATCACAAACCCTGGCTAGCCGATACTCTAGCCACAGCGGTGACGCATCTTACCCCATCTGGTCTCGATGATTGGACAATTCGGCATGCACGCAATTAAACGCGTTTAAAAACTGTACGCGTGCGATCCGCGTCCACGACGCGTCTTCCCGAGCCTCGCTCCGTTACGGGGAGTCCACTGCCTCCCACATTTTGGCCTGGCAACCGGTTCGCGATTGCTGCGTGGGCCCCTCCCCCCCTCCTCCGCTCCCTCTTTTCTCATTTCAAAGATTGTGAGACTTGGGGCATGGTTGAAAAGGTGGCGGGCCTCACCAGGTTCGTGTGAGCCCCGTTCACTACGTTGGCGCTTTGCATCTGGATTCTGCGTTTCGACGACCGACCGTCGCACGCTGCCTCACCTGGCCATTGCCGCCGACTGCATCGTGAAGTATACGTGACTCGGTTGGTTCTTGCACTGGCAAGCCCGGCCCAGCCCAGCCCAGCCAGCGGATCCGCGTTTGATCACCGGAACGCCAGAGCGGCTCCGACTAGTGAACTGGGGCTTACACAACGCGCCGACGTCCAGCTGGGCGGGCCACACTTGTACGTACAACCACATGGATGGTCCCGAGGGAGGCGCGCAAGGGCCTAAAGCGGGAGGGAGCAATAAACAGACGGAAGGGAGAGATTGCGAGTTTCACCGGCTTTCAACAGCGAGAAGAGCATTGAAAATGGGCATCAGCGAAGCCAGGGGGGGGCAACTTCGCAGGACCGAAGGTTATGATGTAGCTGGCCAGGTGGCCAGGCAGCCGAAATCGAGGAAACACGTTGGGATCTTGAATGCATCCTACCTTCCGAGCTTGGCCAGCTCCATGACGAAGCGCATCATCGACGATGGGCGACTGCCGGGGTCGCCGGAGGTATAGGGGAGGGAATTGGTAAATGCGCAACCAAGTCGCGTTACAGACTGCGCACAACGGTCGACAGCCAGGAGGGAGGGAGGGGAGGGGAGGGGAGGGGAGGGGAAAGAGAGGAGGGGAAAGAGAGGAGGGCGTGGAGGGGGTGCGATCCCTGGCTGGCTATCAGTTGGACGGAGAGGTACCCCGTAATTCGCATATGACCATATCCCACCCACACCTACCACACGCCTACGCATACCGGGGCCGCTGGGCGACGATGGGCTGCCAGCACAATAGCACGGGGGTCAGGACGATGCCGAGGGGCCCGGGTAGCTGTCGGGGCGACATGCGGGCGACGCGGTGACGCAGAAGCAACGTGGGACCCGAAAACCGAGAGACAGGACCCCAAGACATGGCATCAGTATCGAGGGAGGAGAGCTGGGCGCGCGCAAAGGATGATTCTGCGCTTGAGGCGGTTGCAGAGTGGAACGATGGGCTTCATCAGGCAGACTGATGGATGAACCATGGATGTAAGTGGTGGGCGAGGGAGGGCGAGCGTGGCAGCGTTGGAGAGGGAGGGAGTGGCAGGAAACAGAAGCTCGAGTTACGGAGCATCATGTCGAGCGAGATGGACTTGTTTAGTCCCCATAGGTGCGATTGCCCGTGCTTTTGCCCACTATGCAACGTGGATGGCCACGAAGGCACGGCGACTGCGCGGCCCGGTTGCCAGCAACGGAGGGCCAACCCCAATAGGTGCTGACAAGACGGCCGGCCGCTCTGCAAGCCTGCCCGCCTGCCCGCCTGCCCAAGCAACAAGCTAGCTCGTTTGGAATATCCCAATGCCTGTTGGCAGCGCCTGGGGCGAGACGGTAGCGAGGGCGACTCAGGCACAGATGTCTGCGACGTCTAGCCAGCGAGACTAGCCCGGAGAGAGAGGGGAGGTGCCGCCCCAGCTGGGCGCAGCGCGGCAAGGTCTCTGATCAATACTGCGCGAGGTGAGCGGACGACGATGACCGCAATAGGGGAGACACTTGGGCAGACAGAACCCTAGCCGGACACTCCTGGCCCTCCCGGCCCTGGAGATGGATGGCGGTACACTAGCCAGAGAGCTACCATGTTCGAGTCAAAAGAGGTCGGAAATCGCTTGCAGGGGCGGGTGGCCGCCGCGTACGGATACCGCGCAGCGCGCAGGCGACGGGCCGTCCGTCGAGTATCGGTACAGTGGCCGACAGGCACCTTCTGCCCCGTCCACCGCCGGGCAGCCTCTTGTGCCCGGGCAGAGGTACATCTCTGCACGTCCCATGGTATACAGACGGGACCTGGGAGGGATGCCCAGTGTGCCCAGTGGCCCCTGCCACAGCCAGGTACCCGACGGGTCCACTCACCCCTACGATAGGTACCTCCTCTTGTACTGCGACCCTGTCCACCGAGCGATCGAGAGCCCCAAGGTGAAGGAAAACGGGGGGGGGGGGGGGGGGGGTCTGGCTGGCACTCTGCTTCCAGTTTGCTTCCCAGCACCCACTGTCCCTTATTTGGCGCACTATTCCCGCCCGCCCCCTTCCCTCCCCATCGACCCTACACCTACTACTTACCCATCTCCTCTCCCATCCCGCCCACACCGTCTGACCGTTGCTGCAACAACTACAAGACAACCACACCCCCAGCACCACATTGACTTTCCACCTGTCGCATCACACCATCCCGCGCCGTCGCACGTCCTGGATCGAAACAGATCCGTCTTTTGACCACTGCCAAACTGTCAGCCTGCGCCTCCGACGCGCCCTCGACCGTGCGCATCGCTGCGCGTCGCCGTCTTTTTCTACCGAGCCGAGCCGCAAACCACCACGGCCTTTGCGACGCCTGCTCGACCATCACCACCTCAACACCATCCGCCCTCTGTTTCTTTGCCGTGCCGCCTCAGACACACCACCCCACCTGACACCCCCATTGCGCGTAGCCACCTCAGTCGCCATGTTGATGCCCTCGGCGCTCTCGTGCGACTCGTCGCGGTCGCCCGCCACCCGCCGCCAGTCCACCCTCTTCGTGTCACCACCCGCCAGCCCGCCCACAACGGCGCAGTCTACCATTGACAACATCTTCACCACTTGCCGCGCTCTCCAGTCGATGCTCACAGCTCCCGCCACCCACAATGCGCCTTCCGCCCAAGACAGCGGAGCCGCTCCCCAGAACCAACTGCCCACCCCGCCGCTGGCCCACGCCACGCTGCCACCCCTGAAGCTTCGCCTGCGCTCGCGCAAGACGGACGCGAAAGGCGACGGTGTTGCGCGCAAAAGGGTCACGAAGCGCCCGCCCGTGCCGCCTCGCGGCGCCAACAAGAGGCGTCGCGACGTCGATGACGACAGGGGCCGCGACGATGCCGACGTTGACAGCGACGTCGACGTCACCGGCGCAGACAGCGAGCCGCGTGCCGCCCCGCGCATCTGCACACCCAAGCGGGCCCGGCTCGCTCCGGAGATCCTGCCGCTGGGGCTTGAGCGCTCCGATTTCTACAATCTACACAACGACCGCCAGGAGTCAGACCCCGAAGCCGAGGCCTCCGAGGTTGACGTTGATGTCGAGGCCGACGGCGAGGAGTGGAGCATAGAAGACGACCGCATCCTCGTCGAGCTCATCCTTGAGAAACTCAAATTGTCCAAGACAGACTGGCAAGACTGTGCGCGCAGCCTGGGCAAAGACCGCAGCAGCGTAGGGCGGAGGTGGAAGAGTCTCATGGTAAACGGTGAGGTTGGGCTCAAGACAGGGAGCAGGAGGGGCAAGCTTCACGGAACTTGGCGGTAGTGGCCGCGGCCACTCCGAGCCACTTGTCAAATCGGTTGACGGCCCTTCTTTGTGGTTTTGCTTTGTTTCTGTGCCAGCCAGTACCGACTCGTCGGCTTTCTTTTCCAGCGTCATGATGGCGAGTCCTGTTCATAGGTCAAGGCGTTACGAGTTGAGGACAACTCCATGATATCCTGGTTGCGTGTATATTGCTTGACAGTTTAGTCACTTGCGCGCTGCTCTGCTCTGCTCTTTGCAGGCGTGCCCGGCGAAATTCAACATGCTATTTTCTATCCCATATGCCCAACCGCTTCCGCCTTCCTGTAGTCGCATGCGATACTGCTGCTTGCCTCCCCACCCCGGCTTCGGACGGAACTTCCGCCGGTCGTCCGTTCCGACGGCCGCCCTCGTGGGTATGAGTGACTCTGCATATGCGTCGTCCTGACTGAACTCTTCATCCTTTGGGGTCATCAGGCGGCGCACCTACCGCTTCCCCCCTCCTCTTCTCCTCTCGCGGCAACGCGCCAACTGCGCAGCCGGGCCGCGTTCGACACCATCCCGATCGGCAGTGGCGCGGAGGCTTGGGTTTTCGAGCAGCCACAGTCATACATGGCCGGCCGCAGGAGGCGGGAGCAACGTGCCGCCGCCGCCGGACGTTTCGAAGGACGCTTTCTCGGCCGAGGTCACGCCCAGGGGCGTCCGTGGTCGTGCGCTGCTCGCAGGACCCCAGGGGTCCTTTTTGTCATGCCTCCCCCGCCTGTTCTCATGCCATGGGGCTTTTTGTCATGCCGATTTTCGGTCGTGCCTTGTTTGTCACTCTTATGCTTTGCACTTGATCCGTGGTCGGGTCATGAGCCCACCGTAGCTCGGAGCTACGCCGAGAGGTATAGCAGCAAGTGGGAGAGAGGTGCCGTACGGCCGCTCTCATACTTTCGCGCATCGCATACTGACCTACCTTCTTACGTAGCCCTGACCTCTTGCCTGCTTCCCTGGCCCGTCGGGTGTGCTGAGGGCCTGGGAAGCCAGGACGCGCAGCCGGGCGCGTGCGCATCGCGAGGCGAGGGCGCCCATGCACTCTGCACCGCTACTACGACCTGGGGACCTCGCACTGCCCATTCGCTCTAAACGAGGCCCCAAGGCGGCGGGCCGACCTGGGAAATGGGAAAAGTGCCGTGTAGACGGGGAGGCCCTGGCCCGCCCGGCGCCCCCCTCTCTCTCTCCATCTTCCTCTCCGCCTTGGAAATTGCTGGCCCTTATCGGAGAAGAGACTGACTATTAGGTCCGGAGTATTGCTGGTCGAGCGGCACAGGCACAGGCCAGACTGGCGGACCCAAGGTCGAGCTCTTCTCGCTTGCGCTGTTCCCGTGTCGCCTGGCGCGCGCTCGCCACGAAGTGCGCACGCAACTCCCCCCCCCCCCCCCCATGGGATCTATCTCATGGGATACGGTTTAAAGAGCTTGCATTAGTCTTGTGGGTATGTTCGGTCGTACTGACAGCCCTGGAGCCCATCTCACCCTCGCTCCCCCTTGGCCCAGTCGCCCTGGGGGGGCCCACAGGAAGAGGGGTTTGTCCAGGGACACAAAATAGATGGGCTGGGCCGGGCTGGATTACGGAGTAGACGGGGGGAACAGACTGCTCAATTGACTGGCCACAACCACCTGTACTGGGACGGATGGATGGCTGAGTGAAGGAATGGTATGGATGATTAGGCCGCCCGTCCCCCCCCCCCCCCCCCCCCCCTCTACCTACTTGAATTACGTTGGGGGTGAAAAAGACCCCTAAAAGGGGTCCATCCCGCCCCCTTGCCCTGTATCCCTCCGCTTGGTCGACAGATGCGGACGTTTACGGACGAGATCGGGACTTGGTGCGGCTCAGAGCAGACGCGACGCGAGAGCATCGTGGGCCGACCGCCTGGGGAACCAGCCGTTATGGATACATACGGGGGCCACCGCCAGTTCGGGCGGGAATGGGGACAAGCCGGGTGCGCGCGCCTAGCCATGCTTGGGCAGTGATACGCGGCGCGCCCAGCGACGAGGACAAAGGCGATGCTGGGCCGGGGCGTATGCGGGCGTTGCATTCTTCGTCATCGCGCATCCGTGGCATCTTTCGCCGTCGCCGACTGGCTGTACCGAGTATGTCCAGGAAGCCCTCTCAGCCGTCCTTTTCCCACGACTCTTTGCTTCTTCGGCCTCCCCACATTGCCACCCCACAGCGGCCACAGCATCCATCTATTGGACGGGGGAAACCCATCCATCACAAACAACATGGATCGTCGGTAGCCGCGCGCCCCATTCTGCATCGTGCATCTCTCCTCTCCGCCGGTTTCCCAGCAACGGTCTCCCCTGACTACAGAGTCGTGCCTGACCACGGCCTGAGACGGCCTGCCCCAGCCATCTCGGACCTCCATGGCACCCGCTGCATGGCACCGTGGGGAAGAGCCCGCGGCCGAGGAAAGTAAACAAAAACGGCACAGCCACCTCCACTGTTACCATGCCCTACAGCCTGTGGGCGCCGAACCCGCCCGTTCCACCATGTTATCCAGACACTCCCGAGGGAACCCGGGAAAGCCGCGGCCACCGTTGCGCTCCCGAGGGCCGCTCAAAGCGCATACCGGAAGCTTTTATTCTCTCGGTCGGTCATATCCTCAAGGCCATGCTGCCACTCCGGCGGGCCGTACTGTTCATCTCGGCGCTGGTTCTCACGCGCCAGCACGAACCGCACCACCTGGCCAAGGACACCGCACACTGCGAAGCAGACGGTGATGCCCGTAAAACTCTGGCTGTAGCGTGGTCCGAACTTTCTGTTGGCCGAAAGGACACCGAGAGTCGTCAGCACAGTCCTCGTATGGCTACGCACTCCGAAGGGGGAGGTGGACGGGACTACGCGCGGAACGGGGCCGCGTGCGGGAGCGAGCGGTGAACGTGAGAGTGAAGCTGAGCCTGGACTTACGCAGCGAAGAGAAGGGAGCCGAGCACATTCCCAAGCGAATAGCCGATAAACGTTCCCGACGCGAACACCGTCCTCTTGGTGTACCCAGCGACATTAGAAGTGCCGAGGCCGATGCATTGTACCCACACCCAGGACTGCAAGAGGGTCAGTGTTTATTCCTTCTCCTTCCCCTGTCCAGGCCTTCGTTGTCTGCTTCTCCCCGCAGCCGGCCGGTGGCTTTGTTGTATATGCTGGGGGACGAGATATCCAAGTATGGCGCACGCAGCGAGAAGTTCTTGACGACCAATGCCCACACTCGTATTTTTTTCTTCTCTTTTAAACAAGGGAGGGGGGATCTTATACTCACGAAAAAGTTGATAAGATAGAAGCCGATGACGCGCCCCACCCTTTGCGAGTTTGTGAGTTGCCAGACCAGGCAGGTCCCCAAGATAACCGGCAGGCACCCGATGCTGATCAGGTGGAATCTAGCATTGGGAAACTTGCGTCCACAGTAGCCCGATCCGAGGACACAGAGGAAAGCCATGGCGCCGGTGGGAAGATTGAGAAGCAGTGATGTGAAAGCGGTGAACCCCATCCCGTTGAAGACGATGGACGCGAACTGAACAACGACGGCCGAACCCGTGCAGGAGAGCAGCGACATGACGAAGATTCCCCCTGTCTTCCTCGTCAGTCAACATTCCCCTTCATGGAAAGCGGCAGGGCTTACAGAAGTGGGAGCTAGTAAAAGCCTCGATGATCTGGTGGGGTTTGACGTGGGTATTCTCCGAACCGGCATTGTTAGCACGCATGCGCTCGAGCAGGAGTTTTTTCTCCTCTTCGTTGAACCCCTTGGCCTGGTGTGGCACTTCAGGGAAGATCCAGATCAACGCCACCCCCCAGAGAAACGTGATGCCGCCCGCAAAAAAGTACATGTACTGCCAAGCGCCCATCGACCCGCCGGTGATATGGGCCAGGCCGTAGTTGACCAGCGGAGAGATGACTAACGATCGGGGTCAGCATGTGCTTGAATAGGCCGTGAGGCCAATGTTCCGCTAGCTGTGCCAACTCCGGGCCGGCTCCCAGAGCAGGCACCGCCATGGCCACGGCTCAAAAAGGGGGGGGGGGGGGGCTGAGAGCGGCTTACTGTTAGAACCGCCACTGAATGAATACCAGATGCTTGACCTGAGAACTTGCTCCGGGTGGGTATACCACAGACCCACGACAAGCATGAACACGGGGCCTAGCCCAGCGGTCAGCCTGTGCCGATCAAGCGACGATGTGGAAGGGGACTTACTGATACCGGCCTCGACAAGGCCTAGGAAGAAGCGGTTGGCGAGGATACCGCCGTAGGTTGTACATGCCGGCGTGGTGAGGACGATGATGGCCCAAAGAATTGTCATGGACGAGCACACCCGCTTGGGGTGGTACCTCTGGGCTAGCCATGACAGCGGGTACATGCCTGCTATGTGCCCGAAGTACAAGATCAGAGACACCCACGAGAAACGGACGCCCGTTGTGAGCTTCAGGTCCTCTCGTAGGCCGAAGACGGCGGCCTGGCCGAGCATGGCTTTATCCCAGAACTGCCGGGCAAGGCCGTCAGCATTTGCGGTCGGCCGGGCGATCGCAGGCGGTGTGCCGAAGCGAATGCTGCGCTGCACACGAAGAGAGGGGAGGGCGGAGGAATACCTGTAGAGCATAGGTAATACACAGCTATGGCAAAGGTTAGTTGATCCTGGTCGGTAAAGAGCGGTCCTATTTGAGGGCCTACCACGGGCATAATACGCCAGTCAATCTTCCTTAGCAGGCGCTTGTTGAGCTCCGGGTCGATGACGGGCGCCCCCCGCAGGGACCTCGCATCGGCCGTGTCCAGGTTTTCGGGATCGACCCCCGTCTTCTTCGGGTCCTGGATGTCAGTCATGCTGGCGGGTGGCGTTTGGCCGGCCGCTCTATTCTTGGGGCGCCAAGATGAACAATGAACAGCGCCGGGGATTTTCGCTAGGAACCCGGCACCCAGGACGCTTAAATGACACCAAGAGCGCGGGACGGCGGGGAGGGAATCAAGCTCTGGAACCGGACCTCTTGGCCACGGCGTCGTTGGATTGTACCGACTGGCTCGGCACACGGAGCAAAGACTTTAGCCTGGGGAAATCTGACGGGCTCCGGTAGCGGGCACCGGGAGGTTATACCCATACAGATTGCCCCCTGAGCGGAAAGACCTCGGTCGGTCTGCTGGCCGCTAGCGGCCTAAGGTAGGAAATACTGCCCTCGGCGATCTTCTCCCTAGATTGGAAGTAGTAGCGGCTTGCAGTTCTTGGCGAGACGCAGCGAGACATCACACTTTGCCTCGTAACGTGCCGGCCCCAGCGACCTCATCCACCACGTCCTCTCGTGTGGGGTAGCCGTGAGTAAGCATCTGCTTACCATACGGGCCATGCAAGGTGATACTACGCCCGGTGGAAGCCCGGACTAGGGCTCGATACAGTATAGCAGCAGGTAGGCTCTCAGTTGCCAGCGACCCGCTACCGCGCCAGTCACGGCTCTGAATCCAAGTGCGGCCTTCGTTCCGGCCGGGCTCAGGCACGAAGTATCCAATAGCTACGATGCCAACAGCGCTCAACAAGTTATTCGGAGGTAGTAACACTCTTCTCGGAAGCATCGTGCTCAGTGGTAGATGCTGGTGGCGTCATTCTCACAAAATCCCTGCCACGGTCGATCAAGCGAGCGGAAGCTGGACGCTGTAATCACAAGGCTAAGGGGTAGGCAGCGGTCAAGTGCATATTACCGAGCAATGCTCGACAGCCACCCTAACCCCCCTCTGGACACCCTATTGCGTGTATTGCATGTTACTGTCGGGGCGGGCAGCCCCGAGAATCCGTACCCCTCTCCTGGACCATCTGTCCTATGACCGAGTCCGGAATATTTGTGCTCACCGGCTCCGTCATCATGATAACTGGGGCCCTTTTGGGAGAACGCGGCCCATGAATAATAGGTGGGCATAGCTTCCGCCGTGGTGCGATATTGCAATTCTAGGTATCCCGTTGCACAGTGGAGAGCTCTGCTGGGCACCATATACCGACACAGGTATAAGACAATCGCGGTGGTCCCGGCATGACCATGTGCGCACCGGGACAGAGTCCATGGGTTCCTCGGGACCATCGTAGTGATTACCAGCCCAGTGTGGTCTCTGGCGATGAAAGGAACTACACCCGTATGGACCAGGAACATCTGCGCCAGGGGGGAGGTTTGCGATGGGCTGGTTCGGAGTGCCCATGCCATCTAATGCAAGAGAGGTGAGCGTCTTGGTCACACAACATGGGGGTTCTAATCGATTCTGTATTAAAGTGGCGGCTAGAGGAGGACCATTAATATCCGGGAGAGCATTTACCGCCCCGAGAACCCCACGGTCAACCAACCACCACGAAAGGGCAGAGACTCTGGTTGTAGAAAAGACGGCGCCGGGCCAATGTATATGCCAATAACGGACATGGTATACTGTTCAGTCTACCACGTGCATTTTGAAAGGAATCCCGAGGCTTTGCCGATTCTCATGGCCCATCGCTAGGGTCGTGATTATCAAGAACAGCCAGGGGAGTTTTCCTGGTTGGGGAGCCGCGGCAGTTGAGAGCCATGGACGGATTTACCCGCTTGGTGCACGGGGGAAACGACCGGTGTCAGCAGGAGGAACCGCGGCAAACGTCTCGGTAGTACGCCAACTGTCCTTGTCCAAGTCGGAAACCCGAAAAAGAGGCAGTCAGAGTGCCCGAGTTCGAGAGAAGCAGAACCTATGCTGTGATATCCCCCGGTGGTATATATGGGCACCTCTCTACCAGCCTGTGATGCTCGGCCGCTTATCCTTACGAGGGAGCGACCGACGTTCCCAAGTCAAGACCGAGGGAACGGATCGCAAGGCGGCGGGACTGGCTCTCCTGAGGGGTGTTCGTCGAGGGAAGGCAACCAGCTCCCATTTCGGAATGGTATACTCGACGCACCTCATACAAGGTAGGCCGGTGGATGTAAGCCACGGTGATGATGGGATCGATCAGCTCGGACCACCTGGACGGGTCAGCGGTACTTATGTACATAGGTACCTACCTAGCTGGAGGCGTCCCAGGAAGTACCCAGGGTAGGTAGCTCGATAAGCTCGATAATGACCCCAATACGCGTGAGCTACGCTGCCTACCAGCTGGAGCCCGCCCGCCTTGGCCGACCCGACCTCCAGAACTGGAGCTGTGCACTCGCTGGCGGCAAGCACCATCCGTGTCAACGTCAGTCCCACCCCAGCTCTTGACGACCCCTTCGCCGCAACGAGACTTCGAGAGCCGACTCGCCGACTCGCCGACACCCCCTCGCCCTCCCACCAGCATCCATCTCCCGCCACCGCCGACCCGGCCGTGCATTCCAGCGCCCTCCCCCGCCGAGAACACCGCAGCGACCGCCGCCCGACGCCGTGATGGACACCCTCGTGGCCCGCTACAGCCGCCCGGCTGCCTTCCAGAGCGAGACTCACATCGCCGACCAGGACGACGACCTGCACAATGACACCACCCCCAGCCTCTCCCTCAAGTTCGCCATGCCGCCGGTAGCCCAGGTACACACCGCCCGCCCTGCTGCTCAACGTGCTGCCGCCGCCGCGGATCCGCTGACACTCCGATGCATCTAGCCCTCGGCCTGGCTCCGGGCAGCGACGGACGACCGCTCGAACCCGCAGTGCCCCATCAAGATTGCCCACGGCACCACCACCCTCGCCTTCCGCTTCCAAGGCGGCATCATCGTCGCCACCGACTCTCGCGCCACCGCCGGCAACTGGATTGCCTCGCAGACCGTCAAGAAGGTCATCGAGATCAACAACTGCCTGCTTGGCACCATGGCCGGCGGTGCTGCCGACTGCCAGTACTGGCTCGCATGGCTGGGAATGCAGTGCCGTCTCCACGAGCTGCGGCACAAGCGCCGCATCTCGGTGGCCGCCGCCTCCAAGATCCTCGCCAACCTGATTTTCCAGTACAAGGGCATGGGCCTGTCCATGGGCACCATGTGCGCCGGCGTGACCCAGGAAGAGGGCCCCGCTCTGTACTACATCGACTCGGACGGCACCAGGCTCGCCGGCAACCTGTTCTGTGTGGGTTCCGGCCAGACGTTTGCCTACGGCGTGCTGGACGCCGAGTACCGCTACGACTTGAGCGAGGAGGACGCGCTGGAGCTGGGACGCCGCAGTATCCTGGCTGCCACGCACAGAGATGCCTACTCTGGTGGTTTCATTAACCTCTACCACGTCAAGGAGGAGGGCTGGGTCAAGCACGGCTTCAACGACACGAACCCCATCTTCTGGAAGACCAAGCTGGAGAAGGGCGAGTTCACCAACGTCACGAGCTCCTTCACCGAGGATAACCACGTGGGCCAGCGCATCTGATTGGGGATTCCGAAGCGAGGTGGCTTCGCGTGGACACGAGGGCGCCATTTGTACGTTCGGTCGAGCCGAATCCGGGCCAAGGTGCCCTATTAGTCTTGACACACTGCCTGCATACCACTAAAACGTCGCAGGGACGTGCAGGGGCGCCACATGTGAATGTACAATACAGACGTTCCGCCGCATGACGCGACTGTGCTAGTTCTCTACCTATCGTCGGTGTTTTTCATCCAACCCGTCGCCCCCATTATGCCACCGCCTTCGGCTCGGGGGTCAACGGGCCACTTCCTAAGGGGAAGTATATCCATGTCGCTGCTGTAACCGGCCTCGTACATCTCCATACCGGCCCAGGCGATCATGGCCGCATTGTCTGTGCAAAGGGCTGGCGGGGGCGAGTTGATGGTGAGGTGTTCGTAGCCCCGGCTGTCCAGCATGGACCGAAGGATGTGCATGAGGTATCGGTTGCTTGCTACACCGCCAGCGACAACTACGGTACAAACGCCCTCCATTGCCCCCGGGCTGTTCTTGAGCGCCAAGAGCAAGCGGCTGGCCAGATGCTCGAAGGCGAGTCTCATGGTGTGCTGGGCCAAGGACCGACGCTCCTCAATACCCATATCTGACCGGGCCTCCACCACCCGCAGCACCTGACTGTGGAAGCCGGCGAAATCGTACGCCATGGCCGTGGTGCTTGCCAGTAGCGGCGTCAGGGTCCAACCGAAGCCCGAGTCAAAGATTTTGATCTCGTCGGCGCGGCGGGCGGGCGGTGTGTAGTCGTAGTCCTCGGGCCTCTCGGCGGACGGGAAGGCGAACTTCTCGAAGAGAGGGCCGTACATGACATTGTCCATGCCGGCCAGCTCCGAGGCCGGGATGATGTTTCGGGCGCACTTGTCGATCATGTCGCCAATGGCAATGTTCATGGCCTGGGCCAGGATCTCATGGTCATACAGCGAGCGCGAAAGAACCAGGAGGGTGTGGCCGCCGGAAACGAGCAGCGAGAGGAAGGGGAAGGCGGGTTCATTGGCGCCGGTGCTCGCCGCTTCGTTCGTCTGGGCCGGCGTCGCCGCGTCCTTGGCAAGCGCAGACACGAGTCGCGGTGTCAGCGCGTGCGCCTGCATGTGGTTCACGCCGACCAGCGGGACGTCCCAAGCAGCCGCCAGTCCCTTGGCCGTGTTGAGCCCCGTGGCCAGGTTCGACGTCATGCCGGGCCCCCGGGTGACGGTCACGAAGTCGGGCTTCCGCCGCTGGGCGCCAGCCGCCCAAAGGCGGCGTCGTGCGTCATCCGGGCCGCGTTCGCCGCGCTCCGACCCGTCGTGCTCCGACGCGCCGGCGGGGACCTCGGGCAGCGACGCCAGGGCCTCCCGGAGCAAAGGGGCGAGAGCGGCCGTGTGCGAGACGACGGCATTGAGCGGGTGGACGCCGCGGAAGTCCCGGTTGTCCGAGGTGATCTTCCGGTTGAACAAAAGCCGCGCGGCGCCGGTGGCCGGGGATTTGTCGAGCACGGCCACGCAGGTGTCGTCGCACGAGCTCTCGATGGCCAGGGTCAGGAGGGCGCGCCGGCTGGCGCCGGGGCGGAAGGCCGGGCGACGAGGAAGAAGACGACGGCCGGCCACGGCGCCACATGGGCTATGCGCGGCAGCGCAGGGCCGCAGGCGTGCCCATGCTACGCTCATCAAGCCGGAACGTTCGTTCGGGTGAGCCGCGCTTGGCCGTGTCGGTCGAGGGTGCAGTCAAGGTCGAGAAGCCCCCCAGCAGAGCCTAGTACCGCACGAGCAGCTCGCCATGCCGGCTTTTCTAGGGCTGTGATCCATCCCAACCCAAACGCAGCGGGAGCGAAGCTCTATCTTATCGGGCTCGGCACGTGTGTCGGCCCCACCTCACGATTGCGCCAGAGGCCTCAATACGCCCTACGAGCCCTGGTTGGAGGTCAGGTAAAGCACCCATGGGGAGGGGAGGAGCTTGCACCAATTCAATGGGGGTGCTTGTTCGCTGAGAGCAGGGGAACGGTCGGAGCCCAGGCGCGATTGTCGCAACACCCGATACGATCGGTAAGAGGGGGGTCAAGTCAGGGGCGCGTATCTGAGATCCATGGATCCAATTTGCTATCCATTGCCCTTGCCTGTAGGTACGATGGATTGCGCCGAGGTGCCTCGCTTCGGTGGTGGTGGTGGTGGTGGTGCTGCTGCTGCTGCTGGTGGTGGTGCTGCTGCTGCTGCCGCTGCCGCTGCCGCTGCCGCTGCCGCTGCCGCCGCCGCCGCTGCAGCCATGCCCCTGTCCATCGTGTGCCGCGGCCCTTCATCTGTTGCTAAGCAATAAGAGCCAATAGAATGGGTTCATGAGTATTGGAACTTGAATCCAGGAGTGGACCTCGGCAGCCCTGCTGTGGACTCACGTCATCCTGAGGCCCTGGCTCGCCGGCCTACCTGCCTGGTGAAACTGGGAACGTCGTGCTCCCACCGTCACCTCATTGCTGCATTGCTGGTGGTGTTTGCCGAGCGTTCCACCGTCCTCGGCCGGCTGTGCTCTGATCTCGCCCTGTCGTCCGTCGCGCGTCAGCCGGCTTTAGTATTTTCTTCACCTGTATTCCTCCTTGCTGCCTGCCGTCTCCCGTGCGCCTCCCCGCCTTGAATCCTGTCGCCCGACGACAACACGGCGATTTTCATCCGACCCCGGCCACGCCGTACAGGGCGACCCGTCCGTACTGCAAAGCCGCCTGCCTTCAGTACCCTGATATACATGGTTCACCGAGTGAGTGCCCCCAGCAACGCTGCTTTGCGCAAAACAGCATCCGGCGTCGAAAGCTACCGGGGCGTGGCAGACTCGAGAACTAACTCTCTAGCCGAACTCAATACCCAGGAACCCCAGGAGAATCAGAAGCCAGCTCGGTGGTTTTATCTGAGTAGGTGCTTACCCCTTCCCCGCCTCCGGTTGTGCGAGCATCGAGCCCGCCACCCATCGCTTTCCCGCCGTACGTCTGGCCGTGGCTGTTCCCTCTGTCCCTGTCGTCCACCGTGTTGAGAACACGACGCGCCTTGGGGCAAGCAGCAGCATGGTCGACAGCGAAGACACCTCGCAGGACGGCTTGCAGAGACACCCGAGCAACACGGGTGTGCCTCGTGGCTCCAGGCTTCCTCGCCGTGGGCTGAAGAACGGCCGTCGTCAGAATGCAGGGCGCCAATCCGCTGACACGGGTTCTGCAGGCAACTCGAGACAGAACAGCGTCAAGTCCCTGGACAGGACCGACCCTCTTCCGCTTGCCAGTCAAGCGGCTTCAGCCCCCGAGCTCGGGAGCGCCTCGGAACGGGACGCCAAGCGGAGAGTTGACAAAGCGTCCAAGATTCCACGCTCTCCCGACTTCTCCAGCCCGGAACCGACCGTGGACACTGGCGCCGACAAGTCCCCAGTGACACCCGACAGGCAGTCTCGAGTTCCCTGGGCGCCTCCAAGCCCGAGCATTTCAGAGGGTGGGAGGACCCAACAGTCGCCGCCTCAGCACACATCTGTTGAAGCTGCCAGCCTGGGGAGCGGCGTAAGTACCGCTCGGCTTGCTTTGTTACCACTGTAATCCTAACTCTCGGGCCCCAGACAAGTGACGGAAGATCAAGCCCAGCCACTGTCGGCGACGCCACACCTCCCTGCAGAGCTGGGACTCTATTCAGGAAAAGCAGCCGCAAGACCTTTCAGAAGTCGACCAAGGCAAATATGACACAGCCAGCCGACCCGAATACCCAGCCTGGCCAAACCCTCCCCAAGGATGAGTCGTTCATCCAGGTCAGCGAAGCCCCGACAATGGAGCTGCATGGCAAGAGTTTTGATGCCGCCGACGAGAAATCCGATGGACGCTCGTCCGCGCAAAAGCAAGCTGCCAGTGATGACTCTAGCCGGCCCATAACCGAGGTCTCTGGTGACGTGAGCTATGCCGGCGCGCTGAAAGACGGGCCCAACCGTTCGAACGGTGACCAGGGGCGAGACGAGTCCCGCAAGACCCACGGGGCTGAGGAGACACAAGATGGCCCCCAGGACCGGGCGAGCCATAGTGATGATTCCTACCCGGATATCGACCCTCTGACCCTGGAAGAGCACACCCACCAACCGCCGCCCCAAATCAGGCCTTATGAGAAGATCCGCTGGGCGCCATTCAACGTTCCCGCCGAGCGCCGTTTGCAAACTCTGGCCGTGGTCTTTCACTCTGTTAGTATCATTGGGACCGTATCCATCTTCTTCGCTCTTTGCGCCAATCCTTTGGCCTGGCCCGTCCTCATCATCTATCTCCTCCATATCCTGACGTCGAAAGCGGCTACGGATGGCTCCCTTCGGTTCCGATCGGAATGGTTTCGCAGCAGCTACCTCTGGGACCTGTTTGCGGGCTACTTCCCAGCCAAGCTCCACAAGACTCACGATCTCCCCCCCACGCGCAAGTATATCTTTGGCTACCACCCGCACGGTATCATATCGCACGGGGCCTGGGCCGCCTTTGTGACGGACGCGTTGGGCTTTTCGCAAAAGTTCCCAGGCATCACGAACAGCCTGCTCACTCTCGACTCCAACTTCCGCATCCCGCTGTATCGCGACTACATTCTTGCCATGGGGGTGCGATCCGTGTCCAAGGATTCCATCGTCAATATTCTCAGCCGAGGCGGCGCCAACAACGAAGGCATGGGCAGAGCCGTGACGATTGTGGTCGGCGGTGCTCGAGAATCCCTCGAGGCGCAGCCTGGTCTGTTTCGTCTGATTCTCAAGCAACGGAAGGGCTTCATCAAGGTAGCCGTTAGAACGGGCGCCGACCTCGTTCCCGTGTTGGCTTTCGGCGAGAACGACTTGTACGAGCAACTCCAGCCCAACAAGCACCCGCTGGTGCACCAAATCCAGATGTTTGTGCTGCGGGTGTGGAAGTTTACATTGCCCTTCCTGCACGGCCGTGGCATTTTCAATTACGATGTGGGCTTGATGCCGTTTCGACACCCGCTTAACATCGTGGTGGGCGCCCCCATCAAAGTCCAGCAGTCCAACAACCCGAGCCAGGAAGAGATTGACAGGCTCCACGGGCTCTACGTGGCCGAGCTCCAGAAGATCTGGGACCGGTACAAGGATGAATTCGCGCCGGATCGTAAAGAGGAGATGCAGATCCTGTGAGCGTGTTCCGGCGGAGGGGGAGGGGGGGGGGCGCACGTTGGCACATAGTACGGTTTCCTTCACGCCGTCGTCATGGATTATTAGACGCTGGTTGGATGGAAGGGGGTTACCCACATAACTTGCTCACCTATACAGGTACCTGTTGCATAATTTTTTTTTTTTTTCAATCTTGGGGGTCGCCTGTATTTTACTACACGTAGTATACGTCCGATATGGACTATCGATTACACACGGGGAGGTCAACATCATCCCGTGCGCAACTTTCGATCAGCCAACAAGGCAAATGTTCATGACTGCTTTCTGCCTGCGACAGGCCCAACTTGCAGTAAGATGGAACAGACTGATCGAGCTCATGTGGAATCCCGTCATACTCGAGGGGGGAGGAGGCCAACGCGATGTATATTCAACGGCATGGATGCACGCAATTGCAGAGAGGGCTGTTTCGACCCCGAACAGGGTATGACTGCGGTTGGTACCAATGAAGTCATCTCGATCAGGACCATTCGAGGCTCTTGGGTCAATTGACGATGAATCATACAGGTCCTTCAGTGATGTAAGAAAGAGCGCGCTGGCGCGAGCTGGCGCCGGACCGGGGCCAAACTAGCCAACGATCCGAAAAGCAAGGTCATGACATCACCAGAGTGCCTTCTCGCTTGGCCCTGACCCAGCAGCTGGCTCTGGGGGCGGGGGGTTTGGAGGGCACCGAAGATGGCCGATTTCAGCTCGGGGCATGGCTCTAGGGCCTATGGGCGAGATGGATCTCACGGGGCGGTGATCAGTTGGTCTGGCAGTCCGGGGAAGAGGCCCAGCCCAGCCCGCCTTACTGTTCGTGGATGTTCTAGAGTGTGGAAGTGATCGACGTCGTCCCGGGCCTCCCATGCGACGACCACCTTTTCAGGGGGGGGGGAGCTAGGCCCGAGCTGCACGGCGGCAGAGGTACAGGAGAGAGGAGGCAGGACGATGGACGGGATGGAACAACCAAGGGGGAGGGGGGGTGGCGCAAGCCGGGCTGGCTTGGCTGGTTGGGTCGCGTCAGGCGAGAGCGTCGGGGTTCGATGGCAGGCAGCCAGCTGGCCCTCCTGCCCCCCCCCCCCCCCCTATCATGGATGCCCGTGGAGGATGAATGGCAACGGAGCCCATCACGGCGGGCGGCTGGGCGGGGTCTGCATCAGTCCCCTGATACGTGCATCTTTCTTTCTCTCTAGGCTCGATCGAGCTGGTGGCCATCGGAAGCTAGAAACCTAAGAGGGGGGTAGCAGTCGACTGTCGTAGCTTGGCGGGTGGGGGATGGACCAACTCGCGGCGGATACACACATGCTTTCACCCAGCGTCAGCAGCACGGCCTGGAGAGAGGCATCGGGCAGACAGACAGGTGGACAGGCGGGCAGGGCGAGACAGACACTCCTGAGGGACGACGAGCGAGAGTCTGTTCCGCGCGGCCAGGGGAGGACGCCAAGCACGGCATTTCCAAGCCAGGGCGCTCGCTGGGCACTGTAGTCTCAACATGTTTAAGGCCGGAGAGAATGGCAGGCAGAGTGTCCACCCGCTGTCAGGGGCGGGGTTCAAACCGATGGGGCCGGCAGGCCCAGACACTGGAGCCCCAGCGCCAGCAGAGGTGGGAGTGGCAGAGCGTGGAAGTTAGGTTGCAAAAGCCGTGCTGGCTCCATTGTTGGAGGAGACCGCCTCCCCGGGTGGGCATCGCCCATGCACCGCGAACGCACCGCCTGCACTGCGAGACTGCACGCCGGCACGCAGTTCATGCCGGGCCAGGCAAACCCCCCCGGCAGGCCGTGGAACCTGCCTGGAGCGGGCACTGCAGGCCAGGGCCGCCTGCCTGGGCGCCGAAGAAGCCGACTCGAACAGGCCGACAGGCGGGCGCGAGGTCAGCAGCTAGCGAAGGCCGCACGATAGTGGCTGCGTGGGAAGATGCTCCGTTGGAACCCGTCGAATAGGGTTGCCCCAGGCTCATGGTAACGGGGAATGGCGCCCGGCCGGCGCTTGTCCCGGGCGCAAACATCACGCGCCCAATGAACTGTATTGGGGATTGAATTTCAGCTGCTGCCGACCACCAAGACCCCTGATGGGGCCTTGAGCCTATCCGTTGCTTTCCCATTTGCCCGGCTTCGCAAATGCTCCGTACGGGAGGGGATTACTGGTGCCCCCCCCCCCCTCTTCGCAGTCCCGTATGGATCCATCCGTATGTGTGAAGGGTCGGGTAGATTGACCCTTCGCTGCCCCCATCTCACCTTCCCCATCTACCCGTTCAGTATACGAAGCGCTACGGACGTCGAGGTGCGAGCATCGCGACCCGTCCCAGATTAGGTACCTCGTTCGCTCCGTTCCGTGTACATCGCCCGTCCCTCTCGTGCCTCCAGCCGGACCATGCCTGGCACGCGCCGTTGCCTGCTCTGATTCGGGCTGGGGGTCCGGTAGTGCCGTCCCGGGGTCGTGATCAAGGCACCAAGCGTGGCTGACTGACTGGGTCGGCCAGATCTGCTCGGGCAGCGAGTGCATGAAGGAAAACCTGCTGTGGGCCGGGCGTCTCCAACTCCTCCCATCTCATCTCTTCTCAGGGCTCTCAAAGTGGTCCCGTCCCGACTGGCTCCTCCTTCCAAGCCATTGCACGCCAAGAAGCCAAGCTGGAGCCCGGCATACCTGGCCAGCAGCCCCCCCGCCAGGCAAAGCAGGCCCGGCACAGCAGCAGGAGCAGAGGAGCAGCAGGAGCAGCAGCAGCAGAAGATCAGCGAAAGAATACCTAGAGCAAAGCAGCACGCAGAGCAAGCACGGCAGCGGGCCCGTCAGTTCACGCACGCCCATCCTCACGCGCCAAAACCGCCACCACCCATCGCATCCCGACCTCCACGTCGACAGCCGCCATCCTCCGCCCGCGTACCCGTGCCGGTCGAGGTACCTCGGGGCACACCACCCACGCGAGCAATTCACACTGCAGGACTGCCCATACACACCCTACTTAAGAAGCAAAGCGCCGCCCGCCTCCGTCACTCTCGGCGCCCGGGCTTCCACCGCTGTCATCATTCACCGCTAAGCTCTGACTTAAGAGTGCACTACGACCTGCTGCTGGTAGCTCGACCTGGACTGGAGACGAGGCTAGACCAGGGTCCTAGTGCCGGGAGACTAGCAGAACAACACATACACACGCACAGGGGGATCATGCGACCTTGATTGATGACCACGGCCTGCCTTCCCTTCCCTTCGATCCATTGGGTATGACTGCTTTCTAAATAAGATTACCTGCATGTACTCGTAGCCATGCCTTCTTCTCCTTTGCCTGGCAAATCCGCCAAACCGCCCAAACCGCCCAAACCTCCGCTCCTTCTAACCACCGCCCCAACCCCGAGGCCGCACAGTCTCGCACCACCGCCGCTCTCTGCCAACACCAAGGGGATAAGCAACACCCTGAACGTCGACTTCTCGACCCCCTCGTCCGCCTCCTCCACCAGCTTCCAGTACGAGTGGCCGCCGCCTGATGCGTCCGCCGCCAACCCCTCCATCTTAGCTGGCGCTGCCCGACGGCCCGAAGACATCGAGATGGACTCCATCGCCCCGGCTGGCCACCGCCGGCGCCGTAGCACCCTCACCGCCGGCAACACCCTGATCCACAGCCCCGTCACCACGCCCACCAATGCCGCCGCCGGCCGGAGCGCGAGGCCACGCGCCCCGAGCGTCCGGCATCCCGCCAACCCGGCCACCGACGGCAACGCCCTGGAGGCCAAAATATCCGAGGAGATCGACGACGGCGACGTCTCGCCGCGGAGGCCGGGCGACGAATATGCCGATGACGACTACTCGGATGAGGACCTCCAGGATGACGAGGAGATGGGCCTTACGCGCCAGGACAAGAAGCGAAAGCAGGCCAAACGGCGGCGCAACACGCGCCTCGACAACCGCATCGCCCGCGAGAAGCTGTCCGACGAAGAACGCAAGGAGGCAGACCGGAACGTCGTCCGGAAGCTTGTCATCAATGGCTGTTTGATCCTGCTGTGGTATCTGTTTTCGCTGTCCATTTCTTTGGTAAGCCCCGGCCAGCGCGCGTACAGCACACGTGCATGATGCAGCCCTGCTGACCACCACTCGCAGTATAACAAGTGGATGTTCGACTCGAGCAAGCTCAACTTTGCATTCCCTCTTTTCACCACGTCCATGCACATGCTCGTGCAATTTTCCCTTGCCAGTTTAGTCTTGTATTTTATACCCTCTCTGCGCCCGGGCAATGCGCCTCATAGCTCGGATCTGGGCCGTTCTCGGCACGAGACGGAACCCGATCGCCCCTATATGAGCAAGCTCTTCTACCTCACGAGGATTGGTCCTTGCGGCGCCGCCACGGGGCTGGATATCGGCCTGGGCAACACCTCATTGAAGTTCATCACCTTGACGTTTTACAGTAGGCAAAACCCGTCTCTCCCCTCCCGAAATTGGTTGCTGACAGCTAGGAAAAGCCATGTGCAAATCTTCTTCATTAGCATTTGTCCTTATCTTCGCTTTCCTCTTCCGACTCGAGAGTCCGACGTGGAAGTTGGTTAGCATCATCGCCACCATGACGCTGGGCGTTGTCATGATGGTGGCTGGCGAGGTCGAGTTCCAACTTGGCGGCTTTGTCCTCGTCATCTCGGCCGCCTTCTTTTCCGGCTTCCGCTGGGGCCTTACCCAGATTCTGCTCCTGCGCAACCCAGCCACCTCGAACCCCTTTTCGAGCATTTTCTTCCTCGCCCCCATTATGTTTTTGACGTTGATCTTGATTGCGGTCCCCGTCGAGGGCTTCTTCGAGCTCATCGAGGGCTTACGCCAGTTGAGCGAGCAATGGGGCGCTGTCCGTGCGCCTCTCATCCTCCTCTTCCCTGGTACTATTGCATTCTTGATGACGGCGTCCGAGTTTGCTCTGCTGCAGCGGAGCAGCGTCGTCACCTTGTCCATTGCCGGTATCTTCAAGGAGGTTGTCACTATTAGTGCGGCCGCCGTAGTATTCGACGACAAGCTGACAGCCATCAACATCGTGGGTCTGGTCATAACGATCGGAGCCATCGGGGCTTACAACTACATCAAATTATCCAAGATGCGCCGCGATGCGCAAGTGGACGCCCAGGCCAGAGACGACGCCTACGCCGCCGCCGGGGCGTCATCATCTAGCGAGGAGGAGAGCGAGGAGGAGGCGGGCTTGCTGAACAGACACAGTGAGGATAGAGAAACCGAGGGAAACTTGTTCACCGCCGACGGCGACATCATCCCGGCCCAAGCTGGGGAAGATGCGAAGCTTCTACGAGCCCAGCACAATGACTGAGGACGTTTCGGGCGTAAATGGCATTTACTTCTTCGAACCGTTGACGGCCCCACGGGGATGTTTCGACAAGTGCAAAATTATGCGGAGGGCAGCGCTGCCAACCTATAGCCGTGGGATTCTAGCAGACGTTTGGGCATCACGGCCTGGGTCCAGCATGCGGTGCTGGCTGATTCGTCCCCCCCCCCCCCCCCCCCCCCCCCCCCCCCCCCCCCCCCCCCCCCCCCCCCCCCCTTTCTCTCTTCAAGTGCGGTGGCCCCAGGTCTGTGATGTGCCGTATCTTGGAATGCAAAATGGGACGGAAAGATACCCGTCTCGCACATAACGGCTAGGATCCATCGTACATGTACCGGCCTCCGGAGGTACATACCGACGGCGTGACGGCGGTTCCGGGGAGGGGTTGGGGGCAGGGAATCCCATGATAGGAATGGAAGACACCGTACAGAACGCGATACCCCAGCGACAGTTGAACCAAGAATGAGAGAAGTGTACGGCGATAAGAGTCCAAGTCACGACAGACGAGCACCGAACCACGAGCACCGGAATATACTGTCTCCAAAAGTGTACCTATGATGCTTTCGTGAAGACGGTGGCTGCAGAAGCCTGGGAACAACGAGATGGACCCCACAGCTTCGCCGCTACGTAGCTTGCGAGCCTGAAGGCGAGTTTCCTGCTGGACCGGTGCTACCGGTTCAGAACACTGCATCACAACAACCAGGATACCATCTCCAAAGGGGGCAGCCGGGCCCATGGAAACCGACGGGGCAAAACAGACGCCACGTAGCTCAACCGAGAAGTTTGAGGCCGTTCTTGGTTTTCTGGCCTGGCTTGGTGACGCCAGCGCCCTGAGGGCCCAAACTGGGCTCGTAGCCGCCCCCTTGTCCACCAGCCCCGCCACCGGCCCCTCCGCCACTTCCACCGCGGTTCTTGTTCTTGTTCTTGTTCTTGTTCCACTTCCCGCCATGATGCTTGTCCTTAACTGCAGTAGGCCTGTGACGATGCAACTGGTTAGTGGCAATACAGCGCAACGCCTGATAAGGGGGCCCGCGACCGTGGTCGCGACGTGGCGCAACGTACTTGATTTCCGTCGTACTCTTCCGTACGACTACGGGGTGGCTTTGAATGTATTTCCCGTTCATTTCCTTCGCAGCGGAGAAGAACTCGTCGGGGTCGCTGAAACTGACAAACCCGAATCCCTTGCTCTTGCTCGTGACCTTGTCGCGGATGACACGAGCCTTCTGCAACGACTTCCAGCGAGAAAAGGCTTTGAACAGCGATTCGTCAGTCGTCTCGCCTGCCAGGTTACCAACGAAAAGCCGAAGGTGAGCAGGGTCCCATTCCACCAGCGTGTCGTCGGTCCACTTCTGGCCTCCACCCGACCGTACTACCGTCTTCTTCTTTTCCGGGTTCTGAGGGTTCGGGTCGGCGGGTTTGCTGCTGCTGGGTTCGGCGGGGTATGCTGTCGTCGTTCCCGGGCGCGCGCCAGCAGCTGGTACGGTGGCGTCCTTGGGATCCTTCACATAGGCGCTTTGCCATTGGGCAATCTGCGCTGCCATGTCGGGGTCATAATCACTATTCTGCTGCGGCTGGCCAGGCGTGGGAAAGGGGTTTCGGATCTGGGGAGCCGCGGCGTAGGAGCTGGCATCCGGCGTAGGACCATAGTAACCCTGTTGTCCATAGGCCGGCTGCGGATAGCTCTGGTATGGCCTCGAGGCCTGGGGCCCGTAGCCGGCACCACTCACGGCGGTGGCGGCAGCAGCGGCGGGCTGGGGATAGGCAGGATAGGAAGCGCCATACTGGGGAGCCGATGCGCCGGGGTAGCTCGGCGCGTTCGGATAGCTGGGCGCGCTCGAATAAGAGGGAGGCGCGTAAGGGCTTGCTGTCGCGCTGGGGCTTGGCGTATGGGCCGGAACAGACGAAAAAGCCGGCTTGAAGCCGGAAGATTTGGCTGGCGGCGGACGCGGAGGGAGCGAGGAGTTCGAGGCACCTGGAGGCGGCGGGTACGACATGATGAATTTGCTGTGCAATCGACGCGATTCAAAACACGTACCTATGAGCCCAGTCCTTAACTGTGAGACTTTGCTCAGAAGACCCGCAGGTGTCGGTGAAGATGGAAGGAGGCCGTCGGAGTGATGCGTGTCCGCGCGCGTGAGATGGGTGGATGGTTTGCAGTTGAGGTTGTCGCCGCCCTGATGGGATATGGCGTTGCGCCCGAGAGGTAGCCCGTCTTCTTTTGATGCTACCTGCAGCGGGTGGGTCGGGTACGTATATTCTGCACTGCTCAGCCACATACCCATCTGGCGCCCCTTGGCTTTTCCTTATCAGAGGGACGATAGGAGAAGTGGTACTATCAGTAATTGAGGCGGTGCAGCCTGTTGCCGCTAACGGCCAAGATCTTGGCATGCATCGCGATCGTCGTCATTGTTGCTCCAGACGTTCTGCCCAGCAACGCGCCTCGCAGCCTCTTTGCTTGGTGTGCAGATGCGTCTCGATAGGCAAATATAGCCAGGGCTGCGACAGTAAGCCCGTGAGGCTGTCTTATATCCCTTTCACTTTCTTTTAGCATAATGACTGGCATGGCAAACCACCTGACTTGCCTGCTTGCCAACAAAACAGCGCAAGCTACATACACTCTACCTTGTTTCGGCCTTGCTGGACCGATCGATGCTTGATCCGGATCACCCGCAGCTTCGGGCAGCGTGGGCAGCCTTTACGCATGCATTCGTTCTCGGCAGGGCAGCCAATCCGGGCCCGGCTCAATGGCGACTTTTTTTTTCCAGCACACGTGGTCTGGCCGTCGCAGGCACGGGCGCCATGTGCTCTGCATATGAGGCATTAGTTGATCAACATCCAATGCGGCCTCCCCTCCAAGGCGGATAGAGCCTGGCAGACTCGACGGACGGGACGGACGGGCTCCTGGGTCGGCCAGAATGCCGGCAAAATAGCCCACTCCTGCGAGCGCCAGGAGCTGAAGCTCGCCCACTACCAAGGCCCAACAACCACGATTCGGACCGCAACTCCGCTTGGGGCTAAACGCCGAACCCGTTCGGGCCAACCATGGGAGGCCAGCGTCTACCGCCGCGCCAGTTTAACAGCCTCGCAGCTGGGGTTGCGTCAATGGGTACCGCGAACGGAGTACTGCCTCCCGCCAGCCAGCACAACAAAGAGGTTCTAGCGGGGCAGCCTTGGCTGGGCCCATGTGCGACATTTCCGTCCCAGTCGGATACTCCGGACGTTCTGCCATACTCGACGCCGTTCTCCTTCCAAGCCTGCGACCATAGTGGAAGACTCGGAGCGCGCTCTGCAAGCCCGTACAGCTGCCCCTGCTGCTCGCAACCCGGCTCGGTGCATGGCCGCATGGGTCCACGGCCAGGGGATGCTTGCGTCAGGCGTGGCTCGCTGCAAACCGTACACACATGGAAATCGGCGTCGGCGAACAGCTCTCGCGCATCCACCCCTCCTCCATGCCCAGCTCCGACGAGAGCGAGAGGCTTTCTTCTACCTCGCCCTTGCAGGCGGAGGCAGGCCATCGTAGAAACACGCTCATGTACAGCACACCAGGCTGCCATGCCCTTTGAAGCTGAACGCATGCATAGGCAGACTCAACGGGATTGGTCACCCAGGCCCGTAGCTATCTGTAAAGCGCATAGGTAGCGACCCCCCATCGGCCCCTGATACGGTAGCAGGGTGAAACACATCCGAGGGGCACGGGTGCCGCGCCGGGTCGCTTGCCCTTCCGATCCGTCCTGCATGTGCCAGCAATGGTCGCTTATTAGCATACCTCATGGCTATGTACCTCCAAGGTCCGTAGCTACGCGCGCACCGTCTGGCTCCGGACGGCGTCTTCCCTTCCGGACGGCCAAGGCTAGGTGACAAGCGGGATTACACGGGCAGATAGGTACGCAAGCAAATCCACGATGGTGGCTGGCTTATGACATAAGGGGCCGAACGGAGCACCCGGTGGAAGAACGGGCCTGCCGCTTTTCCTTTGTAAGCATCCAGGAACTAGACGGTGGATGTGGGAGACGATGGTCTTGCTGCCTACCACCCACGTCCGGGTTCGCTGGAGGTACGAGAGTACGGAGGCGCGATGGGTACCTCAATTGGGCCAGGCACCACCTCCAGTCTTACACCGTACACGCATTATTACTCATGGCCGGCCCCGCTCTGGACCTTAGGTTCAAGCGTCAGGTCGGGTCCTGCGTTGCGGAGCATGACGGTATTTGTTTGAAGAATCCCTCACTCCTCCAGCCGACTTTTATTCCCTCTCCTTTCCCCCCCAAACACCATCCTCACCAGACTTTCCTCCCAGTAGCCCGATCCATTGTATCTTGTTACTTGTCCATCCGCAATCATGTCTGGCGCCGTGTGAGTAGCATCTTCCTCCCCTCCCTCTCGCCTTGCGTCCGCCTTCGCGCCTGCATCGGCCTGCCCCTCACCCCCATTACCCCGCCGTCGTCGATGCTTTTGTTCGTCCGGCCTGCCCAACCGCCGCCGCTCCTCCGCCCCCCTCCCTGCTTCTCTCGCGACCTCTGTATGACTAAAGGGCTGGTCGGGTCCTAGGGCTCGTCTCAGCAACATCAGTGGTCATTATGGGGGAGGCGTGTGAGCTCTAGCACCCCATTCGTTACCCAGCCTGCCATCACCGTCCAAAATGCTAATCAACTCGGAAGCGCTGATATCGGCCTCATTGGCCTGGCCGTCATGTACGTACCGCGTCCCTGCTCCCCGCCGCCGTCGATGGTCATACTCACCCGCCGCACAGGGGCCAGAACCTGATCATGAACATGGCCGACCACGGCTTCACCGTCTGTGCCTACAACCGAACCGTCTCCAAGGTTGACAAGTTCCTCGAGAACGAGGCCAAGGGCAAGTCGATCGTCGGTGCCCACTCGAACGAGGAGTTCATCTCCAAGCTCAAGAAGCCTCGCCGCGTCATGCTCCTCGTCCAGGCCGGCAAGGCCGTCGACGACTGGATCGAGACCCTCCTGCCCCTCCTGGAGAAGGGCGACATCATCATCGACGGTGGTAACTCGCACTTCCCCGACTCCAACCGCCGAACCCAGTACCTCCAGACCAAGGGCCTCCGCTTCGTTGGCTCCGGCGTCTCGGGTGGTGAGGAGGGTGCCCGCTACGGCCCTTCGATGATGCCCGGTGGTGATGAGGAGGCCTGGCCCCACATTAAGGACATCTTCCAGAGCATTGCCGCTAAGAGCGACAACGAGCCCTGCTGCGAGTGGGTTGGCGACGAGGGTGCTGGTCACTACGTCAAGATGGTGCACAACGGTATCGAGTACGGTGACATGCAGCTGATCTGCGAGGTGAGTGGCTCTCGCACACCGTCCCTGCCAGGCGGCACCGAAACTGACCACGCACCCCCTTAGGCCTACGACATCATGAAGCGTGGTCTGGGCATGTCCAACAAGGAGATGGGTGACACCTTCGCCAAGTGGAACAAGGGTGTCCTGGACTCGTTCCTCATCGAGATTACCCGCGACATCATGTACTTCAACGATGATGATGGCACTCCCCTGGTCGAGAAGATCCTCGACCAGGCCGGCCAGAAGGGTACCGGCAAGTGGACCGCCATTAACGCTCTGGACCTCGGCATGCCCGTCACCCTGATCGCTGAGTCTGTGCTGGCCCGCTGCCTGTCCTCGGTCAAGGACGAGCGCGCCAAGGCCTCGACTCTCCTCCAGTACGTTGGCCGTGCCAACAAGTTCGAGGGCGACAAGGAGCAGTTCCTTGAGGACCTCGAGCAGGCTCTGTACGCCTCCAAGATCATCTCGTACGCCCAGGGCTTCATGCTTATGCAAGAGGTAAGTCGCTGTCGACTCGCATATTGTGCCGGCTCTTCGTTGCTGACAACTCGTATAGGCTGCCCGCGAGTACAACTGGAAGCTGAACAAGCCCTCGATCGCCCTGATGTGGCGCGGTGGCTGCATCATCCGATCCGTCTTCCTGAAGGACATCACTGCTGCCTACCGCAGCAACCCCGAGCTCGAGAACCTGCTGTTTGATGACTTCTTCAACAAGGCCATCCACAAGGCCCAGCCCGGCTGGAGAGACGTTGTTGCTAAGGCCTCGATGCTCGGAATCCCAACCCCCTGCTTCTCCACTGCCCTGTCGTGGTTCGACGGCTACCGCACCAAGGATCTCCCCGCCAACCTTCTCCAGGCCCAGCGTGACTACTTCGGTGCCCACACCTTCCAGGTCAAGCCCGAGGCTGCCAACGACAAGTACCCCGCTGGCCAGTACATTCACGTCAACTGGACCGGCCGTGGCGGTAACGTCTCGGCTTCCACCTACCAGGCATAAGCTTTTACCTTTTTAGAAGGTGTTATGACTGCAAGTGGAGGCTGCCGGGGCAGGCAGACAAGTTAAATAATGATGAACACGTTCACGTATAAATATTAATGACGATACGACCTGTGCAAACCACAGCCTCGTCACGAAATAAAAACCAAAGAATGAACGAACTGTCCTCGATCAACGTGCTGCTGCTGTGTCGCCCGGAACTCCCGTGACTTGCTGACATCGCCCAGCGCCCTATTGGCCCGAACCGAGAGGGTGAGACTATCATCTTGCGTCGGCAGGACCGCCTGTCCTGCCCGCAGAAAACTCGTTGGAAGCTGGCATGGAGCAGTGTTCTCTTGACGTTTGATTGCAGGTACTTTGAGGGCGTTCCGCAGAACGCTGGCATCCCCTACGCGGTTACACCCGGTTGAACCTTGACGAGTTAACTCGCGTGCATCGTATATTACAAAGAAAAGAGCCGCGACGCCGTCGTGGTCACTTGGTCTTACACTTGCCACAGGAGCCCCCTCTCCCTCTCTACGGTCCTGCCAAGCCCACCAGCGCTGGGCGCCCGGTTTGCTTAACCCACAATGAATGCATTTCGCTTGGCGCAAGCGCCTGCCCACAAGATCGCGCGGAAAGCGTCCACAAAAGCACAGGGGGGCGATTCAGCCTGTGTGTCCCCAAAAGTTTGTTCTCCATGTCCCTTGACCTACATCGTCCCGTCCGCCGCGGGGGTCCCATTGTCGCCCGCCTCGGCCCCGCCTCCGGCCGACTCAACGCCGTGGAAGGCATCTCCAAAGGCAGAGTCCTCCATGAAATCGCCGCCAAGCTCACCGGGGGTGTCGGTGCCGAAACCAGCCAAGGCGTCGCCAGCCGTGTCCAGGTCTTCCAGGGAGCCGAAATCATTTTCGGTATCGAAGCCCATGTTGCCGGCGGCCGCCGGCGTATCACCAGCTGATTTGTTTCCACTGTCGTTGTCATTGCCAGCACTACCCGCACCGACCGCAACAGGGGTTTGTTGCTGATCTGGCATAGGATGGGCTGCCTCGCTGACTGGGACATCAGCTGGAGGGTTGCTGGCAGGCGCAGCGGCGGCATTGGGATCCGGTGTCTCGCCACCCTTGGGAACTACTACCCATTCACCGCTACCGGTGCCGTGGTCCGGTGCCGTTCCGGCCGGCGGGTGGTCGTCGGTTCCTGACATGGACACGTCACCACCGGTCTGGTTTGGTCCCGGCGCCGGAGGTGCTGCTGCAGCGCCGGGGGAGGGCACGTTGAGATGTACGGGTGTGGCAGCGCTGGATGGCATGCCAGAAACAGGGCCTTGAGGCGTGGCGAAATTGTTCCCACCAGGCGTTGAGGTCGAAGAGAGACCGGTGTGCATCTGATCAAGCAAGGTACTGGCTGTGCCGCCCATGTCCACATCCGATTCGCCGCCCATCATGGCGCTGTGCTGTGAGCCTTGGCGCGACATCTCGTTTTCTCCGGTAGGACCGGGGCCTGCCGTACTTGGCTGGACAAGTGCCGGTTGCTCAGGCTCGGGCACCGGCTCTTGGTACCCGCCATCTTGGATTCTCTTGAGGTCGTGCATGACTTCGGCGCGGCGGCCCAACTGTGCCTCGACCTGTGACACTATGTCGTCAACGCTCTTGCTGTGCTTGCTTGTCCAACGAGTTGATCCATCCTCGGCCTCCTCTGACCGGCGCTCGAGACTCAGAGGACCCGAGCTTGCGTCATCGACCGCTGTGCGCAGATCCTTTTCCGCCGTCGTCAACAGCGAATGCTTCTTGAATCTGGCCATTTTCTTCTCGTGTTCCGCCTTGAGCTTGGCCATCTCGGCATTGGTAGACTCGATGCGCTCATTTACGCGTTTCCGGAACTCGGCTGCCTTCTCGGGCTCCAGATGGCCCGCGGGCTGCGCAGGAGCGCTGTCGAGAGCCTCGATGCCCTGGGCCGGCAATATCCCTTCGGTCAATGCAGATAGTTCCCCCTTCAGGCCGAGACCAAGGCTTGTGAAGCCAATTTGACCCATGCGATACGGCGAAGACAGAATCTCCTCCATCCATTCATGGTTCTGGCGGTACCGGGCTTGGCTGATCTCGCGCGGGGTCATATGATCAAACATATCGCCTCGTGAGGTGTCCTCGTCGTCGTCGTAGACATTGTCGGGGGGTAGTATGGCGCCCATCGGGGGGACGGCTTGGGCGTGGGCCGCTTGGGCCGTCCTGGCTCTCTTAGACGGCGGCGCAGCCGCGACATTGTGAGGCGGGTAAGCTATAGCCTGGGGCACGCCCCGGTTTCCAGCAGCGTACATGGCCTGCCTCGACGGCTCTCTGGGCCAGGCTATCTGAGGCCAGTTGATACGATCGCCGAGGATAAATTCCTTGCGCTGGATCTGTCCACATCGCTGTAGATACGCGCGCGTGTCGAGAATGTTTTGGGTGCGAGGGTCGCGCGGCAGCATCTGCACAGGAATACGTTCGTTGCCATCGACTGGGCCGTAGTGCACGATCCAGAGGCTCGGGTCAACCTGGGGCGCGTTGGGGTTGTGGGCGTTCGGGGGAAGAAGGCGGAAGCGCCTGCGAGAGTGTGTGGCGAAGGGTTCGTTCAAGGCGTAGCCGGCGCCGTGGTAGTACATTTCGAGGACGACACCGTTGCCGACCTCCTGTCGCATATGCTGCTCTTGCGGCGGCCAGATGTAGCCGTCGCTCGCAAAGTTTGTTCCCATCATCTGCAGCGGCTGCCAGGTCATGAAGATGCTCCCGTTGTCGGGTCGGTCCAGATAGGTCCAATAGAAGGGGGCCTTGTCACGGGCAACTTGGGGCGCCTGCATGAGCCAGCTAGTAACCTCGGGAATCTCGACACGCGCCTTCTGGGCATATCGCGAGGTTGATACGAGATGCACGTGGGGAAGCTACGGAAACAAGCGTGGATGAGCATCAGCGCGTCGAGACAGCATCGGGCCCTCTTGAACACGTACCAGGTCGCGATGGACCCCATGGCTGGGGTCACCCATTGCAGACATTGTGCAAGAAGCGGACAGGACTCAGGAACGACTAAGCAGGTAAATTGCGCCGAGGGTGCGCGAGGGGCGGCGCCGGACAAAGGTGCAATGAACGCGGGCGCAAACTGTCTCGACGCGACGGCGAGGCTGATGATGCGGGCTCTCAATTGGTGTTGGTCCCGTCGCGATCGATTTTCGCCTGGCGTTGCGGGTTGTTGGATTGCTTACTACTGACACACAGAGGTGTGCACGGGCCGCTACTCACCAGCCACCTTTCACTCTGTGTACCTTTGTACCTGCAATCCAGCCTTGGGCCAGCACCCAAGCCACGCCTGGAGCCCAGGCGCTCCGTCGGCTACCTATGTACAGTACATTTTCAGCACAATCGATTGCCCGGCCGGCCCCTCCGTTCGCCGCTTCCTCACCACTCACATTGTCGCCCTCGCCTCTGTCCCCGCAACAGAGGGATGGAAACTACGAGTCGAATGCGCGGATCGTGAGGAGCGCCGAGTCAATACTTCTAGAATCCTGCCGCTCAAGGAAGGAATCATTTCGGCCCAGTCCACGCGAGCATCTCGTCTGATCTGGCTCGACTGTTCAGCATAGGACCGTACCGTCTGGCCAGTTCCGACGATGCAGGGGCTGGCGTCTCACCAGTTCTCGGCTGAGATTCCCGATCCGGTCGTGGGTTTACGTCAGCTAACGGTTGCATGGCATTCCCAACGGGCTTGTGTCCTCGTCCACTACAAGTGGTATGCGATGTGCCCAAAGAACAGGCACTACACCACATACATACCAGCCTGGTCAGGGGCCGTTTCAACCCCTGGGATCCGCCCCGTGTCGGAGCCGCAACAGGGATCTTCTCCGCGCCCAGCCCTCCTTCAGCTGTAGTCCTTGCCGTCCAATGCGTGCTGCCGGCTTACACGATTGCTGTCGTGCCGGTTTGCCAATAGCGGACCACTCTATCTGCCCGCCGCGACCCTTGACATTGCAGAGGAGCCACAGTTGCGAGATGAAATGCTCGTGCAAACCCGTATCCGTTGGCTTGGCTCGGGACGCGCACGGCTTGTGTTCTCCGTACGCGCAATCCACGCCGCCTGGCCTCTCGCAATGCTCGGTCTAATATGTGGTTGCGAATGGACAGGATGTCACTTGGCAGCCAGCAGCTCCCCTGCCTGTCACACCCATCAACCAGCAGATCGCGCCTATGTCGTCTCGACTTACCACGCGCAATAACACAGTAGACACGTCCAGCCACTACCCGACCGGCACTGCCTCTCGTTCGTTTTAGCCCTACCGATCCGTTGGCTGGCGGTACAGCCTGCCCCCCCTCCCAAAAGCCCAGACGGTTGTATCGGACCCCACCTGGTCAGTACCACTTCGCGAGCCTTTGCTCGCTTGGTATTGCGGGAGCCCTCGCTGCTCGAGATCCGAGTTTGATCTTCCTTGGCAACCTGCAAGGCACCCTTTTTATTTCGGCAACCTTATCCTTATGTCCACATTTGCTAGTCTGCCGGCTCGAGGTCCTCGCTCTGGCCAGCCTACTGAGACAAGGGCGATGCCCTCCGCTCACTTCATCAGTCCACACAGGTCTAGGCACAGCCGCTCCGGTTTGGAATTGGCCTCTACCCTGTCAGTAAAGGTTTTATGGCCCAGCCAAGAACCGATTCATGGCATGGGATGACGTTCCCCATGTTTGACACCTTGTTGCCGCCTTGCCTATTCCCCGCAAGGCGGCATGGGCCTTTGGTACAAAACATCGGTAAGTTCTCGCAAACCTCGCGGGCGTGAATCTTTGTTTCTCACATCCTGTCGTTCTTGTATCACTGTGTGGTTTCTTATTCTTTTCGTGTGTTCTCGTTGAGGATTTCTCTTCGTTTCGTTTCTTGTCAATCCTTTAGACAACGTCTGCAGGCCAGCTCCAACGCACATCACTTTCACTTTTCGCGCACCTTTTTTTTTCGACACGTCTTATTCCCTGACCTCCAACCCGCGGTGAAGCATATTTCCACTTGTCGTTTTCCGATACAGAGGCACCATGAAACACGCCTTCGTCACCCTCCTCATCCTGAGCTCAGCCTTTGCTGGGGGCCTGGAGGGACAAGCCAACCAAAACTCGACACTGGTAGTTTCCGGAGATATCAGTGCCGATAATATTCAGAATCGCGGTTTGACAGAGTCTGCTCTTCCCCGGGCAGTCAGCAAACGCGAGGGCAACGACGCGCAGCCCGGCAAGACTGAGGACCAGAGCAAAAATGAGGACGATGGGGAATCTGGCCAGGATCAGGGCCAGCAGGATGGAGGCCAGAAGAACGCCGATAAGCAGGATGGAAAGGACCAGCAAGATGGTGCAGGTCAAAATGGTGATGGTCAGAAGGATGCCCAGAAGCCTGGTCAGGACAGCAACAACCAGGACAAAAACCAGGACGGTAACAAGGGAGGCAGCAAGGGCAACGAGGACACCAACCCGGGCAGAAACCAGGAAGGTAACAAGGGAGGCGGCAAGGACAACGAGGACACCAACCCGGGCAGAAACCAGGGCGGCAACAAGGGCAACGACCAGAACGGTGACTTAACTCGGAACCCGCAAAATGGTGCAGACAATCAGGAAGACGACAACCAGAAGAGTGGCGACGCTCAAAAAGGTGACGCTCAGAAAGGTGGCGATTCCCAGAAAGGAGGTGGCAACCAGAAGGGTGGTGATGCGCAGAGAGGTGGTGCTCAGAAGGGGGGTGAAAATGGCGATGCCCAGGTAAGCAACACTCGCGCCTCTTATCCCCGTCGGTTGCGAAATAATCATTAACTTTATGTCAGAACGACGGCCAAGATGGTTCTGGAGAAAGCAAGACAGCGACTGCCACGACCTCCACTGCCGCTGCAAGGGAAACCACATCGGCCAAAGAGAAAACTTCTATAGAGAAGAATACGTCCTCAGCTGCCACGACCGAGAAGAAAACTTCTTCCGCCGCGACAACTACCGCTGCTGTGAAAGAGACTACTTCTGCCAAAGACACCACTTCCGCCAACAAGAAAACGTCAGCTACCTCGACTGCCAAGACAAGCACATTCGCTGTTTCCACGGACAAAGCAACTGGTACAGACAAGGCTAGGGGTCCTGGAAGCACCTCTAAGGTTCTGGAGGCAACGGCTTCGTCGCCCGGCGCGGTGGAATCGGCTTCCACTGCAGTATCCACCTCAGTTGATGCTCCGGCCTCAACATCGGCCTCGGTAGCGACGTCAGCGTCCGTATCCATCCCTGCCTCTCAAAGCACTTCGGTGGCCGCTCCTACGTCCGCTTCAGGTTCCGCTTCACAAAGCGCTTCTAGGGCTGCCCCCGTTTCTGCTTCTGCCTCCGCTTCCGCTTCCGCCTCGCAAAGCGCTCCAGTAGCTTCTTCGGCATCGGCGTCAGGCTCTGTTTCCAAGAGTGCTTCGTTCGCTGCCTCGGTCTCGGCGTCGGCTTCAGTGAGCAACTCGGCTTCGGTTTCTGTTTCCGTATCATCCGCTTCGGTATCCTCTGCTTCAGCTTCGTCGTCAGCTCCTGCCCTCTCGTTACCTACAGATTTGCCGGCTTCTAATGGTACCGGGGTGTTGAACCCTTTCGTCCCACCTTTGAATGGCACAAAGCCTCTGACCCCTGGAGCTGGTTTGAACTCTACGGTTCCTCTGACCCCTGGAGCTGGTTTGAACTCTACGGTTCCCCTGACGCCCGGCGCTGGCTCCAACTCGACGGTTCCCCTGACGCCCGGCGCTGGCTCCAACTCGACGGTCCCTCTCACGCCCGGCGCTGGCTCCAACTCGACGGTCCCTCTCAAGCCCGGCGCTGGCTCCAACTCGACAGTCCCTCTTACGCCCGGTGCTGGCTCCAACTCGACAGCCCCCCTGACGCCCGGCGCTGGTTCCAACTCGACAACTCCCTCCACGCCTATCGTCATCAACCCAGACAACTCCGTCGATGGGCCTTTGGCGCCTCCATCCAGTAGCCCTTCAGGACCCGGTTCACCCAAGCCTGGCGACGGAAACAGCAGAGGTGGTGGTTCAGGCGCTCTTCCTCCGAACGGCGGTTCCACCCCCGCGCCATCCAAGGCCCTGCCAGGCCCCGGGGACTCCAAAGGGCCACAAGCCACTGACTCACCCAACCGGGGAAGACCTTCCCAATCTCCAACTTCGGCTGCTGAACAGCCTGGGGCCACAGATCTCATTAGCTCGACCGCTATCTCGACGGGTACCTCGACTGGCACCTCGACTGGCATCTTAACCGGCATCTCGGCTAGCGTCTCGACTGCCCTCTCAGCTTCCACGAGCGCCTCGTCTGCGTCGACATTTTCGACTAGTTTGCTCGGTGGAACGCCCGTGACGGCGGCCCCTGTTGAGAAGGCGAGCGATACCTTGGGAGACACCAGCAGCAACGAACCGTCTGGCACGACCATCACAACTGGCCCCTCGAACGCCGCGGGCGCGGTGGCCTTGCCCCTCTTCCTGGCGACCTTTGTCGCTGGGTCGGTCGGTGGCCTGCTTACGGTGGTCTGATGTGACCAAGCCGCACCGGGGATAATGTGAGGGCTCTGTCTCTGGACAACCTCAAATAGGCGAGAGCTTGCGAGCGGGCCCATTAATCCTTAGTTGAATGAAGACGATGATAATCCATGCCTGGGGCCCTGTGAAAAACCCATGGCCGTCCGGCGGTGTAGCCATCGCAGCCATGTGCGCACGGCCAGTGTCCCCTGCGTACGGCCTGCCGATTTGCCTACCTCGTTGGCCTTGCCGGCTGGAGCCAGACCGATCATGAAGCCCGGCTCTGCATCCTCGCGCCCCCGGGTCAGCGGGGAGCGCATACGCTGGGCAGGGAGTGATGAGAACGACGTGCATCGCCTGGCGTAGGACGAGCTGCCACGCGTGGCTGGGGGGTTGCCCGCGCAGGATATCGTCGGGGTTGGGAGAGGCCCTTGTACGGCAACAGTGGTGGCTTTTGTGTGACAACAGTGCAGAACAGTCTCGAGGTCAGTCATCCTCCGTCTAGTGCCCGGATGCCCTGTTTCTACTTGGAATTACGATATCTAATAACGCCGCAATGCAATGATACACGAACAATGCTGCTCTAATCGTGAAGCTGAATTCGGCGGCCCTTTCGGCCATTATCGCCACTCTCTCGCCGCCTATGCACCCGGCACACTATTGCTTCAGTTGCAAACGAGCATTCCAGCCCACAATGCACCGTATGAGATCCCAATCGCCATCCTGGCCGACCCAGTCCGTGACCACAATACCCGTGGCGCCGTCGCCTACGCCGGAGCCGGCCGGCCCTTTGCCCGGTTCAGCATGCCGCAGCGAGAGGTATTCGATTATGGCCGGGTTGGCTTTGGCGGCAATCTTCTCTGGCCAGCAGTTAGCGTTGAAGAAGTTGCTTCCACTCAAGAAGTTGACATGGAAAGGCTTATGCTCGGCATCGGGCTTAACGAGAGCCGGGCAGACGATGGCGGCCGCGCGCTCGAGGTGCGCCCGCGACATTTCAATCTTTTTCTGGATGTTGTGACTCTGTGTGACTTCGTAGAAGTCCTGGACGCGGGCAATGCCTGGCGGCCCCGTCAAATTGTTGGCACAGTTATCGGGCCATACCGATGCGTTGAGCCCAAACCCACGTCCGCCATACTCGTCGTCTAAGCTCTTGTCGTTGGTGTAGCGACGGAACAAGACGACCCTACCTCGTGCTTCGCCGAGGGTTGGGACCCGGGGTTGCGTGAACCACCGAGGGTTATCCGGGGCGCAGTAGCGCTCGCGCAGATGGCGTGACAGCTTCTGGTCGGTGCCCCTGCCCGTGCCTTCGCGTTTGATGCTCATAACCAGCGTCTCGGAGGGGTTGGCGTCCAGAAAGGCGTAGACGTCGGCCAGCAGGTCATGGAAGTATTTGGTGCCCGTCAGCGAAATCGGAAACGCGCTGTGGACCAGCGCTAGGTCCGAGTTGCCTTCTTTGCCGTCGACCGACACCCGGATGTCAAAGAAGCGCACGCCGTTATCAAGCTGCTCGCGGATGCTCACAGCCTGACAGCGCACCGACGGCAGCGCCACATGGCATGTTGCGCTGTTGTGCGTTCCGGGGATGGACAGGGCCGAGAGCGGCCACTCGTCGCGCAGGCCGCGCATCCAGCTGGCAAGATGGGCTGAGCTGAAAATGGCCAGGCAGGCGCCCGCGAGAACGTAGATGACGGTGAAGTCGTGGGGGCCGCCATCGAGCTTCTTCATGACATTGCTGTGGCGCGACGAATTGGGGGCGTCGACCTGGTAGCGGTGGCCCTCGCACTCGAACACCAGGCGGATGACCTCACGGCCAGGGTCCGGCGCCCGTATGTCCGTGGTCCGGGCCTCAAAGCGGTCAATTGGGATCGACACCTCCCGAAAGGCCTCGACGTCCCCTTGCGCATCAACTAGGGGGGCGACGCTCCCCGAGGAGGTGAAGAGCCCCGAGAGCTTGCTGGCGATGTTGCCGCAAGTGCGACCCTGCTTCGAGGGCTGGCCCTCGAACCGCTCGACGAGCTTGAGCTCGAGCGCCGTGGCAGTGCAGTTGCGAATGGCGAGATCCGCCATGGTAGGACGGACGAGGTTGCCTGGCGAAGAGGTTGGGCGAGGCTTCTGGGTCCTAACCCATGGTGTCGTAGGTTGAGGGATCGGGTAGTGTCCCGGTTTAGGAAGTACGTAAGATTACTGAGAATAAGTACGCGCCAAGGGGGATCGACCGGCCGAGCTCTGACGGCGGACGGCCAGGGCCCTGCTTGAAATGGGTAGCACGGCCCTGGCTGGGTGTGGCGAACGCGATGGGAATGAAGAGCCAGTGGAGCGGCTCTGCGTCGCACGTCGCGTCCGATGTAATAGAGAGACCTGGAGGAAACGGGAATGGTAGTAGGAGTGAGTGCGCCGAGAAGACTGATAAAAAGTCGAAGCTCGGCGGTTAGGTTGAAGAGGCAAGCACTAGGATATGTAGGCAGGGGGGTACCTCTTACGGCAGGTGGGCAGTTGCAGGTCAAAGGTGGGATCGCACCTGCCGAAACCGACGGCCACCACGTTTTTAGTAACAATAAGATTCCACCCCGTACACGAGGCAGCGGAACGCACTGCGAATGACTTGCACTATCGGGGGCGACTTCGTGGGTACTTTTACCTGTTAACAGGATCCCTACGTCTGTCGGGATTTCTTAGCACGTTCATTACTTTTCTACTTGGTTTTATCACCGGCGCTGGCTGTGTCACTCCTCGGATCTATATGTACACAGTAAGTCCGGCACACGCGCCACCATATGCCATTTGGTGAAAGTGATTCCGATACCACGGCGTGGGTACATTTTGTCAAGTGGCCGTCCATCACCAGGTCACCGTCGAGGACGCTGATTCCAGGACCAATGGGCCATGGGGTTCGCCAGGATTGCCTGCATAGCAGCCGTATCGGCCGCGTCAGGGCCATGCTCCAGCCGGCCTTGCTCGATCGAGAGGTTCGCATATCGCATGGCCTCCTCGGCGTCGCCCCAGGTGTTGTAATTCAGCGCGGCCATGGTGTACACGTCGGCCGTCTTGTGGTCGATGCGCTCCTGTCTGTACAGCGAAACCAGCTGCTCGATCATGGCCGGCGTCGTGGACTTGCTGGTCAGGTCCATGATGCGCTTCTCTATCGTGTCGATGGAAGCGAGCTTCGCGTCGGATTCGGCCACCTCCCCTTCCGGCAGGCTGCACTGCGCGCAGCCACACGAAAACCCCCACGACGCGCGAGCCCGGGTCTGCCGGACTGAGCGTGCGCTGAATGAGTCCAAGTATGAGATGGTGAGCTCTTCGCCCGCCTCGATGTCTCTCACTGCATGGGTGTGGTGTGTGAAGTTCTGGTCAATGTAGAAAGCAGTACTGCCAAACTCCGTGTTAGCCCCGCCCGGCCGGCGCATGAGAAGCGATGGGCACACTCACTTTGGCCTGCAGTCATGATTGAAATAAGAAATGTCGGGGAAACTGCTAAAGTGATGCCCTTCTCCGCCATCGCCCCCGCCGTCGACGTTCATCTGAAAAGAGTTTGTGAACATGATGTCGGCTACCTGGTCGCCGCCCAGCTCGCTCGCTTGGGCCATGAACGCCTTGCGTCTCGGCGCTGGCAACTTCCCGGCCGCGATGTCCAGCAGGCGTGTCAGCTCTGGGATTTCGAGATCGTCAATCAAAAGCCGGTGTACCATGAGGGCCGGCCGGGCCGCCATTATCCGCTGGCCTCGGGGGATTCGCCGGGTGGCTACGAGCCCGGTGCCTTTCCCCGGTACTGGGGCCGCCCGGAAATGCGAGTTGTCAGCCGGAGGAAGGGGCTGGAGCCGAGCACCGATGCGCCGTTTATTGACGTTCGTCGTAACAATGGACATCCCCGGACCGGAGTAGCTCGACCAGACACAATATTTCCCAGAGCACGCATGGGGCCCTACGAACCCGTGCTTCACTGGCATTGTGCCATGGCGGTTGCTTGACGGCTTTGGCGACGATGATGACGAGACCGGGGCCGGTGCGACCAGCTTCAGCCTCTCCAGGTCACCCGGCAAGCAGAACGACATGATGTTAGATTGAAGGGCACTCCAAGGGCACAAGTCATGCTCTTGCAGAGACGACGCCGAGGCGTAGCCCAGCAAACCACCGGCGACGAAGGAGTGGAGCTTCATTTCGAACGGGCAAAAGCGAGTATAGATTCAGTATGCCATCCAGGGACGACCGAGAACCAACCCAGGTATCCCGCCGTTATGTATATCCCCAGGCCAAGGCTTGCCAAGCAGGAGAGGCGCGACAACACAACTTCCGTGCACAGAGGCTTCGCGTTGCGTGTTTCATCTCATCTTTCTTGCGACGCTACTAGGTCCCAGCCACGCCAGAGGAGCGCCGCCCCGACTTGGGAGGCCCGAGCAGCCACATGGTTCTCTCAACCCCGCGATGTCTCCCCGAGGCCGGACCACCCCGGGGCAGGAACTGATCGTCTGGTGATGCAAGGCGCTCCCAACGTCCGCTGCTTTGGGGTTCTGCGAAAGTCGTGCAGAAAGCTGAGATGGCGGGGATGAACGGATGGGTCCATGGCCCGCCCGCTGGGATACTCGTACCAACCTTAGCCAGGGGCATCTAGACTCCCTACCTGCCTCTTGTCCGTCAGTATCGGACCCCTCCTAGTCAGCAATTCAAGCAGGAGGGTATATGTAGAGATGAAAGGGCGACTGCTGTTGTTTTCTCCTGAGGGGGTTCATGCAGAGTAGACACTGACTGACCTATGCGGCTTGGAGCTGATGGATGGGCACCGAACCTTCCAGCGCAAGGATGGTTTTCGACCAGCACAGAAGTACGTACCTGCCTCGTTGTACAGGGCAACCAACATCCGTAGGGTCTCCTGGGCATCCGAGCCTCGAACCATCCATAGATAGAGGGGCACTGGTTGCCAGGGCCACAGGAAGGATCCATTACCTGCTGGGGAACAAAGGGGAGACCCTTGTGGGGGGCCGATCACCGTCCATTCAACGGCTGGAGAGGTACCTACCCAGGTATGTAGGTATCTATCAGCAATGCCCAACATGGAGCAACGGCAATACCCATGCAAACACGGGGCCATGCCCTCTTTGCTGGTCCTCGACTGCTGGTGGAAAGGTCGGGCTACGGTGTAAGAGGAGGCAGGCCGAGGGGGCGGCTATGGGTGTTACACGATATCCTAGATGTTAGGTGAGTCAAGGTACTTCCTTCTACTTCAACGTGTATACACACACACACACACACACACACACACACATACACACATACACACATACACACATACACACATACACACATACACACATACACACATACACACATACACACATACACACATACACACATACACACATACACACATACACACATACACTAACGTAGAGGCGGTCTGGCGGGCGGCCGACCCCCGGGCGGCGCGGGAGAAGAGAGCTCCACAAGGAAGGACAACTCATTTGCATCGCGCGCAAGCAGGTGAAGTGGGAAACGAACCCTGGAAGCAAGGACTGGAGACAGGCGAGTTTGGTCTTTTTTTTTCTGGCATGTGTTTATTGGGTGTACAGTGTTGCCGGCCAGGCTTTTGCATTCCAGTCCCGTCCAAACCCACCGCTTTTCACCCCATGCGCTGCCCCATTACCGACTTGTCGCCAAAAACATCGTGCGCCCGCCCCTCCTCCCAAACTCCTAAACCTTCCCACCTTCACAAGCCATTATCATCTGGTGCCTTCGTCTTGCCTCGGTTTCGGTCTGATCTACTCGTTTGCCCGGCAAGCCTCCATTCGCACCCAATCCTTCTGCGACACGGCCCCTCCCAGGCGCGTCGGTTCTCTTCCTCCCCATACGGAGCACACGACACGCTCGGCCACCCGGCAGAGCCCACCCCTCACCAGGCCGCACCACCACCACACTACTACAGCAATAACAATGGCGCAAGACAACCAGTGGCTCCTGGACGTCTTGGGAGGTACGAGAGCACCGTCCCCCTCACGCGCCTTCATTAGGCCGGCGTGCTAACTCCTCTTCCTCCCCAGGCATGCTTCCCGAGCAGACAGTCCAGGTTCTGCAGGACCATGTGCTCGATCCCGAAACCCCATTTCAGATCCTCCTGCGCCAACTCTCTCTCCGGGTCCAAAAGGCGTTCAACATGCTGATCCCCGTCGTCACGCCGCTGTTCAACCGCGCCCTCGAGGCCCTGAACAATTCCCCCGACGTCGTCGTCGTGGCCGCCATGCTGGGCTTCGTCATCGTGGCCCTGCAGTTTGTCTTCTGGATGCAGCGCATCATGATGTTCTGGACCCGTATGGCCATGCGCATGGTTTTCTACGCCGCGATAGCCGCCGTCGTCGCCGTCGTCTGGCAACGGGGCCCCGAGGCTGCCATGGCCGACGTTGCCCACCTGGCCGCTAAGATTGCCACCTACGCCGCCATCGTCAAGAACTTCTGGTTGAGCGAATACTACAGATACGAGGCCCAGACCAAGAACGGAGGTAGCGCGGGGGCTGCCAAGAGGGGTAGTCGGTAGGGAGGAACCAGAGGATGCCATGGCACCCACGAAGCAATGTTTATGAGATATGTTTGGAATGATGAATGTATCGGCACGCCGCCAAGCCAAATTCTTATGGCCTTGGACCAGTTACAGTCTCCACGTGCCCTCCTGCGCCTGCCGTGTTCCTTGCAGTCTGCCAAATGGTATTGAACCCCTTCTTGTAAACGCCGGCGCTATGCAAACCTCAGCAAGGCTATTCGTCGACCTCGCCTACTACCCGGTTCCCTCTTTTTGACCAGTCTTGGCCTATTCGTCCATGTCATCATATTCCTCGTCCTTCATCTCCTTGGGCTCTTGCGCCTCGTGGTACTGAATACAGTCGTCGATGTAGCTGAGGATGGCCCCCACGCTGTCCTCGTCTTGGGAATCGAGCTTCAGGTAGCTGACCATGGAGAAGTTCTCGATGAGGCCCGCCACGGCGTGGTTCAACCGCCGAAACGAGGCGCCCCGCATCACGGCGTTCTGGTCCTTGGGGTCGGTCAAGGTATCGTCCTCTAGGGTGCTACCCTCGATCTGTCTCCGTGCCTTCTCCGCAGGGTCATCCTCGAGCAGACTTGCGTCGGGCGTGATGAAGCGTTTCAGGTCCTTCTTCCGCACCTGCTCCTTGACCAAGTCCATCTTGGACAGGATGTTGATATGCGGTATCTCGAGCATGATCATGGCCGACATGGCGCTCAGCGTACCGGCGAAGAACTTGGCCCGGTCCACCACAAAAGTCGCCTCCAGCAGGTAGGCGGCACACAGCCGGATGTCCAGGCTGCCGGCTCGCGTGAGGAAGCGGACGAGAGCAGGAAGAATGGGCACATGCGTGTACAGCTCGATTTGGCCGGGCATGTCGATGATGATGAGGTACTCTTCGGTCAGGGAGTCGAGGGCATCGGTCAGAAAGTCGAGGTTCTCCATCAGAAACTCGAAGCAGTAGATGAGGCCGCCGTTCGGGCCCAGGCCCATCTCCTCCATGACATCCTCAAGGGAGATGAGATCCTTGATGTCGAGGTCGGGCGTGTGCTCAAACGACTCGGCGGCGGGGTCGAGGTTGACGTAGAAGCATGATCGGCGGTTCAGCTGCAGGTGGGTGATGAGGGAGGCGCAGAAGGTGGACTGGACGCGGTCGAGTGCTGAAAGTCAGCCAGCGGCCATGGGCCATGGTAGGAAGCACACGGTAGGCCTGTCGGGTGGGATGGGAGACGGGCCGGGATCTATCGTACCTTGCCTGCGCCTGCAGGGCCCATGACCATAACACCGAACTTGCTCATCTTGGCTGACTGACCGGCAGGTCTGTAGCGAAGGCGGCCAGACAGGCAGTTGGCTTTCTCGGGGTAGATTCAGATATGTCGGCTGGACCTGTCCAAAGTCGGGTTCGTACGAATACGAGTCTCGGTGGCCCGGAGTATGCACGCCTCTCTTTTGGCCCATGAACTGGATGGGCAGCATTGTCGGACGATAGCCTGCAAGGGGACTCCGGTTTGAAAATTTTAGCGGGGTGATAGCGGTTGGCCTGATTAGCCCTCCTGGGATGGGGGATAATTGGCTGACCGCTATCATTGGATCATCCACGAGATGCCCGACTACAACCATGCATTTCCGGGCAGCCCTCAAAGCAATCAGGGCGGCTGGCGGGCCCCTACGAACCTCCGAACGACCGTACGTACATCCTACACGCACCCGAAAACCCAGCCAACCTAATCTCGTAAGAGGAGGGGGGTTAGACGCGTGCACATCCCACGGATAGGCTTCGGACCCAACGCAATCACCACCATCTTATACGGCCAAGCAAGAGCATGCATTAGGTACTCTTCGAGTTCGTCCTGAATGGTCGGGCAGTAGCGGTTCCGTCCGGCTCCCATCCACACAATTCCGAGTGGCCTGGCGTTCCTGGGTAGCTTTCCTAGGACCCCATGTGAGTGTAGCGGGAAGTGATGGACGCATGGTCTCCCCCCTCCCCCGACCCCCCCCCCCTCCCTCGCTTCCCTCCCTCCCTCTCGCTCTCCCTCTTATCCCTGAACAGGCACAGCCGTCACGGCTGTGCCTCACTGGAGGGCGAGAATTCAGGGCACGCATTCGGCAACGCGCCATGCGGGGTTTCTGGCGCCTCGACCATCCAGGTCTTGGAGCCAAGACAGACAGGACGTGGGATGGATAACACAAGTCGTCATCCCACGAGGAGATGGATCTATGTTGCGTCGCCAAGCACGAGCACACATCTGCTCTGTACGTACTGACGCATACCCCGGGGGGACCGAAAAATACGTAGTTGCACTATGCCGATCTCCCACTCCGGGTCAACTCGAGTCTACCTCGGGCTAGTTTGCGGTCACAATGCCGACGCCGGGTTCCGTACCGTCGCTCGCTTTCTTTATCGACCGGCTATTGCAGGTCCGTGAACCAATCTTTGAGGCACGTTTGCGGGGATTGTCCCCGGCGACCCAGCAGCGTCCCAGGGGGGAGGGGGGACCGGACCATCCCTGGGCGAACGAGCGAGATAGGACCCGCGAGGGGTTTTACTGGGAAAATCCGCCGCCCTCCGAGCCTCTCTGCAGTCCATCAGTCGCAGCGCGAATCTGAGCGGTTGGCAGTGATATAATCCATTCACATCCCATTACGATTGCGCCCCGTTAAAATGGGAGGTTGACAGGGTACGTATGTACATAATCAAGTAGGCGATGTACTTTACAAATAACCAGTAGTACCTCCTAATCTTTCGTACGTGACTTTGGGCAGCTTACCCATGTAAGCACCTGCCCATTTGTATTATACATGTTGGGCGTAAAGAAAAAGAATAAGCCGGTGACCCCCCCCCCCCCCCCCCGTTATTTTCCAATGCAAAGTAGGTCGCTTGGGCAGAACCGACTACTGGTGCTGCCGTCGGCACCATCGTGGTTGGGTGGTGGTGGTGGTGGTGGTGGCCGACCAATCCAGGTACAAGGGTTTGGGAGGCTTCATGACTCAAAGCAGAGGTACTGCGGAAACGATAAAAATCGCGTGCTTTCGGAGTTTTTCAGTGGCTGCCCCTCATCGGCGCGCTCGCCCAGCATCCCAGTCCCTTCCCATTAGAAAAAAGACAGACCTTCTTTGCCCACCCGGTCCGCCGTCGCAACTTCCCTGTCGGGTAATAAAAAGTCGACCCTTTCCTGGTCGTCGGGCGCTCTCGTCTCTTTCCCTCCTTCTTGTTTATTCCCTATTCCTTTTGCTACCTCGTCTCCTCCCCTCTCTACTTGTGAAGGGCACCTGTTTCCTCCGTGGCATCACGTCAATCGAGTAATTGCTTGCAGTCCTTATACAACACCCGCCCTCTCCCTCCCTTTTTTTCTCCCCTCCCCACCAACCCCGCCACACCGACAGTCGCGATGCCTGCCACCAACGGAACCAGCGGCGATGCCTTCGCCATCCACAACGAGGGTGCTTTCCTGTTCACTGTGAGTTTGTCCCTGCGCCGCCGCATCCCGCTCAAGGGATTGCCTGCTTGAGGCCACGTCGCTGACCACATGGTATCCAGTCCGAGGCCGTAGGCGAGGGTCACCCTGATAAGATCGCCGATCAGGTTTCCGATGCCATCCTCGACGCCTGCTTGGCTGAGGACCGCATGTCCAAGGTTGCTTGCGAGACGGCCACCAAGACTGGTATGGTCATGGTCTTCGGCGAGATCACCACCACGGCCAAGCTCGACTACCAGAAGGTCGTCCGCAACGCCATCCAGGACATCGGCTACGACTCGTCCGAGAAGGGCTTCGACTACAAGACGTGCAACTTGCTCGTCGCCATTGAGCAGCAGTCGCCCGATATCGCCCAGGGTCTCCACTACGAGCAGGCCCTCGAGAAGCTCGGTGCTGGTGACCAGGGTCTCATGTTCGGCTACGCCACCGACGAGACCCCCGAGCTGCACCCTCTGAGCCATCTTCTGGCTCACAAGCTGAACAAGGCCATGTCGGACGCCCGCCGTGACGGCTCTCTGCCCTGGCTCCGCCCCGACACCAAGACCCAGGTCACCATGGAGTACAAGCACGATGGCGGTGCCGTCGTTCCCCTGCGCGTCCACACCATTGTCGTCTCGGCCCAGCACAGCGAGGACATCTCCACCGAGCAGCTGCGCAAGGAGATCACCGAGAAGATCTGCCACAAGGTCATCCCCGCCAAGTACCTCGACGACAAGACCGTCTACCACATCCAGCCCTCGGGCAAGTTCATCATTGGTGGACCCCAGGGTGACGCTGGTCTCACCGGCCGTAAGATCATCGTCGACACGTACGGTGGCTGGGGTGCCCACGGTGGTGGTGCCTTCTCCGGAAAGGACTTCTCCAAGGTCGACCGCTCGGCTGCCTACCTCGGCCGCTGGATCGCCAAGTCTCTGGTCAACGCCAAGCTGGCGCGCCGCTGCCTCGTCCAGCTGTCGTACGCCATTGGTATCGCCGAGCCCTGCTCCGTCTACGTCGACAGCTACGGCACCTCGGACAAGTCGGCCCAGGAGCTGGTTGACATCGTCCGGGCCAACTTCGACCTGCGCCCCGGTGTGATCGTCAAGGAGCTCGACCTGGCGCGCCCCATCTACTACCAGACGGCCAAGTTCGGCCACTTCGGCACCAACCAGGAATTCGCCTGGGAGAAGCCCAAGGAGTTGAAGTTCTAAGTGGTTGGTTGCGTTGCTTCTCACGAGACATGATCTCACGTCTCTATGAGGGGAAAAAGATCCCATATCCTCAGCGGAAGAATCAACTTCTTATCGCATAGAAAGGCGTTTATTTGTGGGTTTAGAATTACTGTTTTCGATGATTCCCTCATAGGACAGGCAGCATGGCGTACGGTTTCAACAGCCGTCTCAGCAAGGCGGACTTTCAAAGGCCTTGGAAGAAGACATGGTGTATTTGCATTTTTATAAAGATACCACATCTGGTGGGTATTACACTGACTGGATATCGAGGGGGGCAAGGACGCGATGAAACGGAATAAACAATCGTGGCAGAGGCATGAACAACGGCACCACGCCCAGACAATCTGGCCTTTTGGGGGGCGGCCCCCTCTTCTCTATCGTGACGTGACGTTCTGCAGTACGATCCTTTCCTGTCACCACCTCCCCCTTCAGTCATTCCCAATTAGTGGGTTTCTTGGCCGGTCGAAGCCAATGGGCTCCCCGCCACCTGCCCCTGGTCCTGACCCCCTCATGTTCGTTTCCTCTGCGGCGTCAGGGCCCCTGTGCACCCGAAGGCCTGACAGCCGGGATAACCGTGGGAGCCCGTTGAACCGCTCGGGGACTTCCAGCGGGCCAGGCATTCATCCATGCATATGGCTGACAGGGAGAGCCCCACGCTGCTTCTCGGTGTGACGGCCTCCGCTCGGGTGCCGGGGTACGCCCAAGATGTTGCCTTGGGGGGCCAAAGTTTCCAGCCAATGGACCCGGCGCTGTGACGGCGTTTGCGTCCCCGACGGGTGCCGGCACCCACGGCGAAAGCCCCTCCCCTCTCGGCCAGCGAGCACGCACCGCCGCCGTCCTGCCTGACGTATTCGTCGTGGTCCGGGGGAGCCACACACACACACACACACACATACAAAACCCCGCAAGCTATGGGGCTTTTCGGTCTCGTTATACGACCATGCCTGTTCCGGGACACCGCCGAGCACGACCGGGGCTCATCAGCAACTGGGGAAGGGACGGGGGAAAGAGGGGGGGAGAGAAAAAGATGCGTGCGTGTGTACGTGTGTCTGTGGGCGCCATCGCCGGGCCGGGGCGGCTTCTCGCGGGTCCTCGCGGGTCCCGCTTTCTCACCCTCGAGAGGGAGAGATGGATACCACCGAAAGAAAAACGCCGCACTTCTTCGCTCCGCTGCTGCTGTTGCTGCTGTTGCTGCTGTTGCTGCTGTTGCTGCTGTTGCTGCTGTTGCTGCTGTTGCTGCTGTTGCTGCTGTTGCTGCTGCTGCTGCCGCCTTTACTGTCGCCTCGCCATTCGGGAAGGGGGGCCATTATCACGGCGGTTCCCGGCGCATGTCCGAAGGCCGGAGCGCCGCCGCTGAGCGTCGCACAAAAGCGTCGCACCCAAGTGGAGCCCTGCTAGGCGATGCGCAACAGAGGAAGCTGTGCTTCGCGGTCTCTTGGTTCGTGGCCGGCTCTAAACGGCCGTTGGCCATGCCTCGCTCTATATCGAAAAGCTCAACTTGATGGGTATTCCTGGCGGCCAAACATCCCAACTCGTACACTAGTTCGCCAGCAAACAGCCCCGAAGCAATTTCGTATCATCAATCATCATCCTCAATATCGTCGTCGCTTAACACAAGCTTTTGTACCGCGAGTGTTGCGACCGAGTTGTCGCCCTTCTCGCGGATCCCAGCTCTCCTTTTGCGCGGAGAGAAGTCCTCCGTGGGCTTATCCGTTGCCCATGTCTCGCTGCTTCCGGCCATGTCATCGTACGTGTCGGCAGCTTCCTCGTCTGTTGTTCCATTCAAGCCGGAAAAGGACACAACCTTTTCAAGATCCTGGAATTGAACTTGGTTGAACAAACCCCTTCGTCCTCGTGCCATGTGCGCCATATATGGCAGTCGCTCAAGAAGCAATTCTCGGCGCGCAGAACTACCAAGAAACAACAATGGCGCTGCCGATTGAACCAGCCCTGCGTTGTCATCTTGCCCACTCCGCCCGGGGCGTGTTGGCCGACCAGCCCGGTCGTTCAAGGTGACGGTCTTGGGTTTCCGGAAGGCAGCCGCGCCGTCGGTAACATTATGCGAAGTCTCTTCCCCTTTAAGTAGCTTGGTTGACCAATAGTCGACCACGCCTTCGAGTTCTTCTTTCTCCCTCCATAGTTTAATACTGGTAGGGTAAAACATTTTGAATGCATCACTTCCCGCGCGCCCGGATGTTGTCCCTATTCGCTTCACTGGATGGGGGAAGGAAAACAGCAGCCCTCGAGTGGCTGCCTGGAAAGCAATCTCCTCCTGCCGTAACACGTGACTGGCGGAGTCTCTTCCCGCAAAACCACCGGTGCCGAAACCCCGTCCTCCGAAGAACACATCCGACGTCGGACACAGAAGGTCACTCTCCGACAGATATTCGATGCTCGCGTTGACATAGTCCATCGCAGAAAAGGGGTCGGCGGGACCGGTAGGTGCACACGACAGCGCGTAGTTTTCGTGCAGAGCCGAAATGAATGTATGCGCATCGGTGCCTGTTTCGTCGATGAGGGTGTCGACAGATACCTCGGATCGTTTGGGTCGCGAGTGCTGGGCCAGAAAGCTCGGCATGACCTCTGCCTGCCCTTCCAACGTTTGGTCCGACATAGGTGCTCCGTCCCTTTTGTTGTGCATGACTTTTCCAACTGCATGGAATATACCGAGGCTGGCCTCTCGTTGCGAAATCAGTTCGAGGCTATCCTGTTCACCTTTGGTGAGGGCAGTGCCGTTCTTAGCTCCTCTCTTCGGCTTAGTGAACGCAACTTTGGAACCCCAGTCGGCATCAGCATCCCCCTTTAGGCACAGGAACTCCAACGAGGATGCAGCACTCCTGATATCGCCAATTTCGCCAAGGCGCTTCAGTACCGCCGGGCTAGGCGTTCGCCGTCTACCAGACTTGCGGGCTTCCTTTTGGACTATAAGCTCCAGCGCCGCTGTAAGAAAAGTGGGCGCTATCGCATTGAACTCGATCACAGCCGTACCGGGGTGCCGCGCGATCTCAGGACCGAGCAAGCGATGTGCAGTAAAGCTGTCAGCTGACGCCGAGGTGGTGGCTAATAGCGTTTCCGATATAACCATGACAACCGGCGTGACCGGATCTTCGGCTACTCGCTGCCCGAACGTCGTCAAGGGATGCGTGCTTGTCGCCAAGTGTCGGAGAAGAGTGTTGCGAAAAGATAGCAGTGCACTGGAGGACTTGGTGAATGTATTGGGGAACTCCTCAATAAGGATAATTTTGCGCCCGGTGTCACCGATTCCCCTGCTTACAGGGCTGCGGCTACCCACCGACACGTCCAAATCCACGTCCAGTTGACCGAATTTGCCGCCACGGCCCAAGAACTCTTCGAATTGTGTCGAAGCCGGTGTGAAACCCAGGCCGGTCGTTGTTGGGTTTTTCCATTCAAGGAGCTCACAACGCATGTCCCGGGCGAGGAGTCGCATGGTTGTGGTCTTGCCTGTTCCCGCGGAGCCTTTCAGAATTAGCAACCGCTGACGCATCTTGCCAGTCATGACATCCTCGAGCCATCTCCTAACGTCGGCCACCTTTTTTTTGTGAACCGCCAGCTCTTCCAGGCTGGCCGGGCCAAATCTTTCGGCCCAGGGCCTTTGTTCGTTATTCGGGATGGCATCTTGGGTAGGGCGCGGCGGCCTAAGGAATCGTTGGCTGGCCGTGGCGGGTAGAGCAACCCTCGGGGTGGTACCTGTGGGCGTCCCGTCTCGACAGCGCTTGCGAGCATTGGTTGCGATGTGACTTGAAGTTGCGGCCTGTTGCTCGCTGAAAATGTCGTCGTCGGAGATTGGATCGCTGATTATATCGTCCACAAGTACTGCTGGCGGCGGATTCGGCGCCCTCTCGGCCTGTCGCGAAAACAATGTCTTGAGGTCGGCCGTCTTTCGCTTCTCCTCCGACTTGGGCCGTGTCGCGGGGCGGCTCCTGGGCTTTGGAGGGCTCCCCGCGGCACTGCTGCGCCCATTATTGACGGCAGCATGACTTCGCGGCTGTAGGCCTTTGGCTGTTGCAGAACGGGTAGTTTTCCTGGTAACCGGGCTGGCTGGGGGCGAACTGGTGGCTACGGCGTCTCCTGTCGAGGCCCCTCCTCGATTTTGTTGCTTGTCGGGTGATGGTACCAAGTAGTTGGCCAGGGTATTTCTGGGAGGTGGTGGATTGTCGTCCTCATCGTCAGAGGGATGCACGACGTTTCGTTTCCTCCGCTTCGCAGCGGGCGGTGCCATGGCGATGAAGCGCGAGCGGCGGTAACGTCATTAGCCGGGGTGCAGGACGGAGACTGGAAGGGACTGGGCTCTCCAACGGGGCGACTGAGTCGTAGAGAAGGGACGAGACCGGCAGGGCGATTAGTTGGCAAGTTGTGTCGGCCGGAGACGACGCGCGGGTGGTGCTGGAGAACCGGGCCAATCCGGAATGGGACTTGCCACAAGAGGTAGGTTGTGTCATGGAGGGTCGCGGCCGCCAAGAGCGACCCGCGTCGCGCCATGGAGGACCTGGGGATCCCTGTCGTGATGCGCTATCATGTGACTGCTGCCTGCCCGACAGAGCCTCTCCCCTGTAAATAAACACAGGTTGCTGAGCAAGGCGCGTCGTCTACCGCAGCCTATCTCGGTTTCCGGGTCGGCAATCGCTACATCTCATGGGATCCCATGATACTTGCACGCTTCACGGGGTTGGCGCGTCACTGTCTGCTCATGGGCTCGGATTCTAGTGCCCAAGCTCATTTACTGGCAAAGGGGGTATATTGTTCAGCAGTTTGTAACGCCCCGGGCCTTAACCGTCCTCGTAAATGTGCGGGTCCCTGAAATACTGGAGGTCAGTCCTTTACATGAAGAGAATTATTAACATGGATTCCATGCCGAAATGGGCAGCGAGAACACCAAGCATGGCTTACACTCGGATGCGGAGGAGCCGATCTCCTGGTCTGCCCTGCAGGGCGAGCCCGAGTAGAGTCGAAGGACGCAAGAACCGAAGACGCCGCGGTCCCCGTAGATCCCAGGTTGCAGCCAGGTCATTTCACACCGCACTCATGCCAAGTAGCAACTTTTCCCGGGTGGTATAACCTCCTGCCCTGCCCCCTGTATTGCAGTTTGAAAGCGGCCTGCCCCTTTGTTCTTTGACCCGGCCTAGTGCTGAGGATGGGCCACCGAGACCGGATATGCTGCATCAAAGATCCGTGAAGCCTATATCTTAGCGACTAGGGTCGTGTAGAGGAACATTTGGGCCTTCATATTCGCTTGGAAGTATACCCACCGCCGAATCCTGAGTTGCCGTGAAGTTTCAGATCTTTCAAAGATACGCAGGAAGCTACGCTCGTCTTACACACTTCACGCAAGAGCCGACCCTGATGCAGGGACGGACGGAACTATTCACATGGGGGCGATACTCCACATCTTGGCAAAGACCAGTATCGTGCACCTGTCCTTTTAGAGACAGGCAGGTCGTACGTTGGCGCTTTGTGACATCCTCAGCTGCACCGGTGCAGTCCCCTGAGGGCTACTATAGGCCCGGTGTATCGGAAGCTGAGTCAACCCTCGCAACTCTAGACGATAGTTTACATTCTCACCATTCTACAGCGCCTTCAAGTGAATTCTAGTGAAGGGGTTCCAGGGTCTGCCTTGTATTATGCTGTCTTTTCCTGTTTCTAGCATGGTCAGGCTGTTCCTCCTCACTTACATGCGTGAACGTGTCACTTGCTAAGCTTTGCTGTGAGCGAGACGAAAAGGAGAGAGACTAAAAACAACGACGTCGAAACAGACACGGGAATACATCCAGTAGGCAGGTAGTTAGTGAAGGACCTAAACACTTCGTAGCGGGTACCCCAGTGTTCGTTTCGATTCGTCTGTCGCATCGGCATGTCCCAAGCGATCCTATAAACGCTCTCCGCCAACAACAGGCCTGAAACATAGTGTGCCGTGCCTCATCCAACTTCTTCCATGGGGTGCGCATGTCTTTCATCACCGGGTTTCTTGCCTTGTCGACATCTTTCGGCTTTTCGCTAACAGACTCCAATGTTTTACCGTACCAGGAAACAATGTATCGCCGGGCGCATTGTTGCACTGGAGTATTGCATAACGCCTTTTGCTTCACATGGTCAGGAAGATTGGATTATAATCCTCTATATAATACTGTTCTTTTGATCATGTGTCTGTCATATGCTGTTGGACACAGCCCCTCTTCTCCATATAATTGCTTTTATCTAAACAACTGAACCGACGAAGTGACTACATGGTCAAATTCCTTGAATGACGCCCGACAGATTAGTACACAGGATTTGGCCATGATGCCGCCATGCCAGAACTGCGGTCTGGAACCTTTAGGCGGTGATATTAGACAACCGAAAAAGACGGCCACGTACGTCAGTGGGAATCCTTCGCGACCTGTATTGTTTTTTAAAGTTTTCGTACTAGCTACTGCCCCCTTCCCCCCCCCCGCGCGGGGTGGGACGTGCCCTGTTGGAATAGGGAAGCCATTTTGCCGCCCTGGCTAAGAATCGTCAAGTATAACGCTGGTTCTGGCAGTATCCATGGTTCAGTGTAGAGGTTGCACCGGAGACCTCCGTGGCTGCTACGGCTGACGCCACCTCCACATGTATACCCCTTGAAACGTATTAGGCCGATGAAATTTCTCTGGATAATTGCTTTCTCAGGCAGCCGCGGCTTAGAAAAGGTAGGTGAGGCTGAGACATTGCTTCTCGGAGGACGACGCCAGTGAGATCAACACCAAAGCCGGCCGTATTACAGCCGGCATACGATGTATTATCACGGATTGAGCCCGATGATCGACATGATATGGACGGCCTAATGGGATTTAAAGCCCTGAAGCGTCCTCGCCGCAGATGGTAGAGAAACTGGCCAGCATCAATACATTATCGGTAACCTTCGAGTCTTCCAAAACCCAGCACACCAGTTCTCCATATTCAATATGCAGGTGAGTGTTTATGTTCTGGTTGGAAGCAGCCCCCCGTTGGCCAGGGACTGATTGGCGTGAGCAGTACCCTGTTGCCCTACTCCCTCTCATGGCTGCTGTCAGCGCAGCCCCGGCCCCGGGCCTTGTCAATACTGGCTCGTACCAAGTTGCTACCGTCCAGCCGTACCTGGGACCCCTGTGCCAGGTGACGAATGTCGCATTGGGCCTGCTGTGCAAATTCGACCGAGTTACGCTCGCGGCGGGTGGCGAATGCACCAATATCGGCAACACTTGCGCCGTCCACTACCCGACCTCCTTCACGGCGCAGCTGAGCGAAGCCCCGGATCTTGGCACGACCTGCCGGGTTTCGGTATGGGCTAAGAGGGATTGTGGCGGCGCCAAGGCACAGACTGGTCCTCTCACGGGGAAACCGAGCATGTGCTCGAACTCACTCTTCCCCCAGAAGCTTGTTGAAGGCGGACAGGTTAGCCACCCGCTGGAGGGCCCGCTGCTGCCATTTGGCTTCGAGAGTCTAAAGCTGGAGTGTGTATGAGTGGTGTTCCCGGGCTGGGCGAATGCGAATAGGGTCACGGATTGGAAGTTTCGGTTGAAGAGCTGCGCACAAAACACAGACGGGAAACCCTTACGTTCTCTTGGAGTAGGCACATAATTACAGGTAGCTAGTTCATCGCCCAGTGCGTATTGTATACACTTTTTGTTTTGTTTTCCATCCCAGGTTGGCGATTGCGAACAGAGCTTGGGCGCGCGGTCAATCTTTCTACATACGGCTTCGCAATTTGATATCGGCTTGGATGGCCGCTGGACGGGGGACCCTTGGGTCGTGGAGCGGCCAGTGTGTTGGTTGCCAGGGATCGGTGCGCATTACCCGCCGTTTCCCAGTCCACCGGCCAATTTCCTCGCGAAGGACCCCGTTGCGTTTATATATTGGCGGTTGTCCGGATGCGCCAAGCGGCCTGAAAGCCATGGAGATTTGGCAATCTCGAGATGAGGGGGGTTGACCAGCCAAGGGGCGCAGGAGATCTTTTTGTCGTGGGTGTGTTGGCAGAAGCAGCAGCAGCTGGAGCCTCCCCCTCCATTGGGCACATGGTTCCTTGCTAAGTAAACACTCGAGCAGGTACCTAGTGAGTAAGTAAGTACCTTAGGAGATAGCTCTGGGATGTACAAGGACGCAAAAGGCGTCTAGCAAAATACCTGGTTCGGAGGTACCTACGTCTTTCCATCGCTATTGGAAGACCCTGGATCGCCCCTCCCCAGTTTCCGCAGCTGGGGAGATCGGGCCAGCCTTAGCGCTGGCGTCAAGGGCCCCTCTCCCACTTACTGTTTCGAGGGTGTAGATACTTAGGTAGGTATGCGGGTCAGTAGGTACAGCCCGATGGCTGCAAGTCCGCCTGGAGGGGCTGGCGCATGGATGCGCTTACCACAATAAGCGCCAGCGCCAGAGTGATGATCTACTCCAGCCAGCTCCAGCTGACATGGGAGCCCTTCCACTGCTACCCGCGTCACTGCCCCTCGTCCTGTCCTGCGCGCTCCGCCGCGGCGCCTCCCTCGTCCAACTCGAGGATGGGATGAGATGGGCGGATGGGCCGCCAGCCAACATGGCATCAGGCTGTACGGGCGTCGACCAACGCGCACATGCAGCCAGGCCAGGGCTCGGTTGTCGGGAACCAGGCCAACGCCTGGGAAGATGAACGATGGAATGGGCTGATGCGCGCTGACTCGACCCGCCCGGGACAGTTTCGGGGCGTGGGTGATGATCGCGGCCTCTTTAGATTGCCATCGCGCTTTATGGCTGGGTAGGCGGTATCTGACAATCAATACTGCCTGCCTGCCTCCCTGCGTCTTACACATCTAGGTTAGTACTTAGTGGCTGGTTGTCTACCTAGGTGTTAAACCGCTCTGTCCTTTTCCAACATCGTCCTCGCTCCCATCTGTCCACTGCCGGCCTCTCCATCTGCGTCTGCCCCCGCCGCCGAGTCTACCACCTGTTGCTCTGCGCGCGATAATTGAAGGGCTCCCCGTGCCCCGGACACCCCCGACAACCCCTACGCATTACCCAAGCCGCGCCGCGCCGAACGCGCCAGAGTCACGCCATGGGCCTCCGAGATATGCTCAAGAAGAAAGACCGGCTCAGCCAGAGCTATTCGCCCGATGCCGCCACCGTGGGCAGGCTAGCGGCGCCTGAGTTTACCTTCATCCGATCTGACACGAACACCGAGGAGGTCATCTACCCGCCCGCCTCGCCCCTCACCCCCAAAAGTGACGATGACGGCTACTTGACGGCCAAGGACTCGTCCGGGTCCAAGCCCCGCCGCAGTCTCGACGTATTCAAGAGCAGCCGGTCGCGGGGCAACAGCCCCAGCTCCGCCCGCAGCGAGGAAAACCAGGACGCCAGCGGCAGGAAGGACGGCCCGGGCCGTCGCAAATCGCACCGGCTGCCGTTCGGGTCGCGCTCGCCCAGCACCTCCGAGTTCGTCCCCGAAAACTTGCCGTCCATCCGCCTGCCCGGCGACGATGGCGCCTTGGATGACAGGGACAACGCCGAGCTCGAGTGGGAGAACCGCGCCACCATCCTTGTCAAGCACAACTCGCAGGCGCTCACTCGCTCCGCGACGCCCAGCCCCGCCCGCGAGAAGGGAAATCCCTGGGACCAGCCACAGGGCCACGGCCACGAGTCGAAGCTGTCGGGCAAGGAGATAGACGACATGCTGCAGGAGGCGATTCGGCTACACGAAGACGGCGAACTGGAGAAGGCCACTGTCTTATTCGGCAAACTTGCCGATCCCAAGGGCGCAAATAACCCCCTGAGCCAAGTTTTGTACGGGCTCGCATTGAGGTCAGTTCCCGGGTCGAGAAGCAAAGCGAGGGCAGGCTTCAGTGACGCAGAAGAACGAAGGCCAACCTCGCAGCCTTGCCCCGCGGCAGAAGCCCGTGCTCGCTATGCATCACTGGCCGTCCTTTTGCGCTGACACGGCATTGATCAGGCACGGTTGGGGCTGCGAGCCATCCCAGGAGCAGGCTATTACCTACCTCTCAGCAGCGGCGTCTAACGCGGCTCTCGTGGAGGATATGGCGCTAAAAGCTGGTATGAAGAAGGGAGGCGCCGCCAAAGGCGAGCTTGTCTTGGCCATTTTCGAGCTGGCCAACTGCTTCCGCCACGGATGGGGCGCCCCCAAAGATGCCGTTGCTGCAAAGCAAGTGAGTCTTGTTCGCCGTCGCCTGGTCGGTGGCAGTGCGATGTAAGGGATAGTCCAACTGCACAGCCGGCTGACTGTCGAACGCGCAGTACTACGAGACTGCCGCCAATCTTGGGGATACGGGTGAGTCACGTCTACGCCCCTGATAATGATGCCTGGTGTGAATCGTTGGCTGATAGTTGGGTCGCTGGCGCCAGATGCCATGAACGAGGTGGCATGGTGCTATCTTGAAGGCTTCGGCTGCAAGAAGGACAAGGTACGTCGGGCTCAAAGCGGCCCGATTCCATCACGACCCCCATCTGCCATCCCGCCCGCGTTCCTAGCCGGGCTTTGACCAAAGGCCCCATCGTGCGGTCCCCTTGCATCGCCGATGAGTCTGGAGATCTCTTGACATGCGGCTGGTCTCCCTCGCATCCCGCCCCTGGCAACGGAGGCTTGGCTCGTGAGAAGGTGGAATGGCCTCGGCAGGAGATCACGATGGCGTTGGGCATCAACACGGCACTGGTTTGATCGCAAATCAGAGGTCGAGAATAGCCTTGCTCCCACGCTCGATCGAGGGCGGAAGCGTCATGTGAGGCTGACACACCTGGAACCCCCAGTTCGCTTCCGCACGTTACTACCGACTAGCCGAGAAAAACGGAAACAAGACGCTAGGGAATACGTGGTGAGTGAACGCGCTTTTCCTACTTTTACGTTTTGCCCTGCGATTGGTGCGGTCCGGGCTGCAGGGCAACCGTGGCGATAGGCTGTCGCTGGCCCGGTCCTGTACCGAACCACTCGCCTTGTTTCGATGGGCCTGTCTTTCTGGCCTCCCCGACCCCAACGGCCCAGACATGACTGGAGGCAGGCACTTCGGCAGGCAGAGTTGCTGCCGCCTAGCGGGAGGGGTTGTGGCTCAAAGGGAACAGGATACCTCAGGCGCAAGTGTGCTCCCTGCTGAAGCATCATGTCCCCTGCCCCGTGGCTCGTTCTGTATGCCATCTGGGCGATCCAGGCCATCTGGCGCCATCATGCGAGACTCCATGCGCGCCCTTCCTTATTTGCCCCCCCCCCCCCCGAGTTCTCCGTTTGCTTGTGCGGCGTTACTCACATGATGGGTATCTGCAGGATTTGGAAAGATAAGTACGATCCCGCCGATGGGGACAAGAAGAAGAAGAAATAGGCAGAGCCGCCCGGCTCTCGCTCGCGGCGGACAGCACTCGCGCCGATGCAGCCCCGAATACCAATGAACGGGCTTGCCCCTAGTCACAAGGTCACGGCACGACGTTGCGAGGGAGGGGAGCGGTGCTGCCGGCCGGGCAGCGCAAGTCAGGCCGAGTGGAGTGTTCCACCCCATAGACGCGGGTCAGGTCTGACCGGCGCGCTTTTCTTTGCTTTTTTGTTTCTGTCTTTGCGGGGTTCTGGGCCTGGGGATGATACCTCGAATGTTGCACGGCGTCGTCTGCATTTTGGGCAACGAAAAGGCAGGTATGGATTGAATTGGAATACCTTGGAAGCGGAGGACACCGTAAGGTGTATACAAGAGGCTGTCAAAACGTCTGGGCGCCACGGTGACACACCACACCATGTATTCACGGTCATGTTGTGGTGACGCGTTGCGTTACGGGAAGCCCGGCACTCTGGGCGAACTTACAACAAGAACCTCTACGCCTTGATGCAGAAGACGGGGCAGTGGTTGGGCCGAGGATCAAGGCATTGCAGATTCCGGCCATGGCATGACGGGCCTGGGCTGGCAGCATCCCAGAAGCTCCAAAGCTTGTCTCCAATCGCTTCATGGCCCATGGAGGGCTGAGCTGTGTGAATGAGGCGGCAACTCCAGCTCTGGGCCGTCTGCCCTCTCGCCCCTACATGACTGACTGCATATGGAGGTATGCAAGGGCGGTAAGTCGGTGGTCGTCTATCGATAGTACCGTGCGGCCTTCTCGTGGCTGGGCAACGGGCACGTTGGGGATGCCATCGGCAGCACCAGAGAGAGAGGGGGGGGGGGGGGGGGGGTCCAGCGCAGGGCCCTAGACAAGAGCAGTACCCCGGCCCGGCAAGGCTTACCATGATCCCACACAGGAGCACAGGCGATCCCCTTTTCATCTATCTGCGGCATAGCTTACGAAAGCCAGTGGGCACAAGTACGCCCGCCCGCCGGTGTACAAGGGAGACTGGCTGCTGTCTCCCGCTATGCGCAGTGCGCCGAAGCGTAAGCTGTGTGACGGAGGACCGCGGTAGTCCGCCGACGGCTCACTACGGGGCAGCGGCAGCGATGGAAGAAACAAATATGTCCCTCTTACCTGCGCCGTCCCGGGCGTCCCGGTGCCGGCGCCGCAGGGGAGGAGGACTCCGGTCTTGTTCGAAGTAGGCTGATGGAGGACCTGTACCCCATGTCCTTGGCTGCGCAGGCAGAGAAGATGCACAGGGTGGTCTTGCGCGTGGGCCGGGAAATTTCCAACACCCAGTGGGAGCGCACGAGTGCGTCGGACGTCGTGCTTCTAGCGCCTCGAGACAGGGCCGAAGTTTGCGAGGCTTGTGTCGGCGCCCCTGACAGAGCCAGTCGGGCCCGAAAGAAGGGGGGCTTATTGGTGTTCACCGCGCCGGGGAACGGAACGGAACCCTGTAGGGGCCACGAGAAGGTGGGCGATGGGGACACCGAGACGGGGGGGAGGGGGCGAATACCATCTGGTGGTACGCGACTGGCCCCTGGAGTGTGCGAGTTGCCCCTCGAGGCAATGCGTCTCACCAGCGGCGCCGGCGCCAGAGGGCGTCATCAGTCGGTCGGGCGAGGTGGATTGCCAGAGGCGGCTCAGCCCCTTCAGGTGGACGACGAATGAATAAGGAAGCAGACAAGACCAGACGAGCCGTTTCTTTGGCTCTGGGCACCAGTGGCCGGCGGGCGGGCTGCTTTTTGGTTGGATCGAGGGCCTGTCAGACGAGCGGTCCCCGAGCTGCCCAGCCGAGGAGCGGCCATACCTCCCCAGCCTGTTCGGGGCGTGCTGATGGGAAAGGATAGCGCAAGAGGAGGAGGGGGGGGGGCCTTCGGGGAGCGGCAATATCGATTGATAAGAAGTCGGCTCGATCTATCCAGTGATTGCTCTCGCGTCCCGCCTTCCCGGCCGGCGGCAGCGGCGATTCGTCGGCCGGTCGGTGGTAAGCCACAGGAATACTGCGTCGCCCGTGCGGGAGGTGTGTGTATGTATTGGTCGGCTGAAAGGGGGCCAGCACGATCACGGCCGTCTGTAAGTCATCTCTCCCCCGACGTACTTGGACGAAGGAAAAGCAGGCATCATACGCAGTGCATGGCATGGTGCATCATGCGTTCCCCCGTAAATTTCCCCACGCCGCCCTGGGCCGGGGACTGGACCGACGACTCCAGGGGCCCCGCGACACAAGGAGGGGGCCGGGCGAACGTCATCCGCCCCATAGGATGTAGGGCGCCTTGGCTTCTGTCTTGGGCTTTCTGTTTCCCACGGGGGGTCCCGAAGAACCGGGAGGGGAGGACAAGCCCCGACGACGAGAGGAGGGTGTGTATGCATGTCTGTGAATGTGTGGGCGTGTGTATACTTGGGGACAGTGGTTGGTGTGGGTGGGTGGTGACGGATGGGCTGCCCGGCTATCGTCGCTCGTCGCTTGGGTGTTGTTCTATTCTGGGAGCTCCTGGCCCTTCCTTCTGCCCTCTTTCCCTCCTGCCTCTCCGCATTGGCGGGATACGAAGGGGCACCCAAGGTTGACGGCCTGCAGGCTGGGGAATACGGCGAAGCCGCGCCCGATCTCCCCGATCCGGGTCACGCTCTGCGCTCTTCTGATACACAACTTGGAGAGAGTCGGGGCGGGCTTGGCACACACGCACGCGCAGTTCCTGTGGTTGAAGTACCGCCTCCCCGAGGACGAGGTAGGTGCTGACCTTGCGCCCCCGTCACAGCCCAAGCAGGTACTTGGTTGACACACCTATACTATGCTCTCACCGGTCCTCGTATCACACACACACACACACACACACACACACACACACACACACACACACACACATACACACACACGCGCGCGTGCGCGTGTGCAACGCCCACCGCCAAGGGCCCAGCCATCTTCTCTGTCTCGCTCCCTTTTACCCCCTCCGACTTGTTTCCCCTTGCCGCAACAGGGCGGACCGGCCAACGCGCCCTCCCCGCCCTATGAAAAACGCCACGGAACGGGGCGGCGAAGAGAGACGCGGCGAGGTCTAGAATCGGATGCCGGGCAGTCAGGGTCAGTTGGAATGCTAGTGTATGCGGCCTGACATTTGCTGCCTCGTCTTCGGCTTGTTTTGGTTCTTCCCCTCGCTCATTCGTCGTAGTTTGTCGCCGTGCCCTGTTGTGGCCATTCCTGGCTGCGCTTCTCTTCTACCCCTCGCGGTCCTTCGGGTCATTCGGGTAACATGCAAGAAGACACACACACACACACACACAGCCCGCCTGGCCCCATCATCATCATCACCAGCCGCCAAACCCCGCAAAGCCGTGCCACACACATACACCCCCAACTTCCAATTACACATTCCAGTTCTTCATCTCACGCCTCCCCCTCCAGGCCTGTTATCGAGGCCGTACTCCAAATCCCTCACGCGATCGCATCACACAGCAGACGAGCCCGTCGTCCTCTCGTCGCAACCCCCCCCCCCCCGAACGTGGGTACCCCATCCGAGAGCCCAGCCGGCATGAGAGACCCCACCCCATCACACAGACCTACGCAGATACATACACATACATATACAAGAGAAGGAGGGGGGGGGGGGGGGGGGGATGATGACCCCATCCGCATGGGTTTACCGGTATATCCACCAAAACCCCAGAGTGCCTGAGCATGTTCCCTGCGCCTCCTGCTCGTCACTGCATGTCTCTGGACCCGCCTGCATGTATGTCTATCGATGGTCCGGACGCATGCTCCTCGGGAAGCTGGCCCGGACTTGTACGTGGGATACGCTCCGGCGCGGTTGCGTGCCCAGATGGTGAGTGAAGTAGTGTGAGCTGTGCACACGCTGTCTCAGACAGACAGCGCCCAGCCCCCCCCCCGGCCGGCTTCTATAGCGCCGGGACCTAGGTCAACCTGGACGTATACCTTTGCCCCACTGAGCCATGGCTCACCTATACTCTCTCGCCTGCCTCTCGTCCCACCCTGGCCGACGCCCAAAGAAGCAACAGGATCCCCCATCATCACCCTTTCCCCTGCCTACCAACCACCCCTTCCTCGGCCAGCTTCATGTCTCAGATGCGTGGGCATGGCCTGCCGAGTCTGTGTGCCCCTCTTTCTCCCCCCCCCCCCCTTGACCGGCCACGGACGAGCGTTCTGCTGGGCCTGTCTGACGTAACACGGTTCGCAGCGGACGAGGGTACACTATTCCGCACAGAATGAGGCACGCCCGCAGTTCGCAGCACTGCTCCCCTGCGGGCGCGCATGCAGATGCCGATGCAGCAGCGGCATTTCTTGCTTGAAGCACCTCACTAGGCGGCAGCAGCATCCCATCGCCCACTAGGCGGCGTTCCGACCCAGGTCGGGCTTTCGCCATGGCTCGCCTCGACGAGGCGCTCCGAAACTTGCTTCGTGTGCCCCGTTGGTGGTATACGGCCCATCACGTCACGTCACTTGTCCACCCCCTCCAAAAAAAAAAAAAAAAAGAGGGCGAGAGCCCAAGGCAGAGACGAAAAGAAGCAGCTCGTGGGCGCGTCAGGTATCCTCCGCGCAGGAAACAGTTTTGTGTGGTCTGCCGGCTATGTAGCTACAGTAAGCAATGAGGACTGATAGTCCGTGACGACGGATCCAAGTCTCCCAGGGCCACAGCCCCCATATAGCCAGCTGAACCGGTGCACGGATTGCTGTTTTCGGTCCTGTCGCGCCTGTTGCTCTCCAGGGCGCTCATCAAGAGCCCACCCGTCGTAAAATCCAAATAGCCTACCAACTGGGCGAAGCTGATTTTCATATCATCTGATTCATGGTCGTAAAACGGTTGCATCGCATCATCTCATCATCCCTTCTCTTCCCTCTCTTCCGATCCAGTCTCCAAAATGACAAAACACCATTCTGCAGATGGTGGTGGTGAAACCACCCCTCTGCCCGTCCCTGTGTCCGGACCCTCAAGATCGTTATACAAGAAGCTGGCGGCCAGACTGCGGCCCGTCGTATGTGTTCCCCAGCCGCCCCCGTTCGCCATGCAGGGCCGATGAGGGGGGGGAGGGGGGGAAAGAGTAGGAGATAAGTACCAATTGTAATTATCGGACAGAACCCAAGGAAACACAAGCCAAAAGGACCAAATCAAAACCAAAATGCTAACTCGCTTGCTAAGTTTCTCGACATGGAGCAAAAAGTGGAAAGGAAACGACAAGGAAACGAAAAGGAAGTCGACAATGGGGGTGGGGGAGGGGGGCGCGGGTGGATTTCGTTATGCGTGAGCAAACATTTGTTCTGGTTGCGCTGCGAGCGTCGTAAACTGTATCGGGAGAAACGACATGGAAAAAAGGACATCAGATAACGCTTCGTAGCTTCGAGAGGATTTGCATTGTAGTCGTCAACTTTTCTTGCTTCGTAATTCGTCATGAAATGCCGCCATTGTTGGTGGCGTGGTGGTCGTTGGTGGAGCTGGCATCGGCCATCATTCTCGCGAAATTCCGCACAACGTCCCGAGGTATCTGGTCCCAGAGGAGAGAGCGAGTGTAGACATCCGAGGCCGAGTGCTTGCCGTTATTGCGCATGGCAGCGAGGGAGTCGGCCAGGTTACGGCGTGCCTGGCTCGTTGAGCGAATGGGGGCGTTCTGCATGAAATCCTGCGACGTGGCGCCGTTGTACTGCGCCGCCGTCATGGAGAAGATCTGCTCGTTGGTCTGGTCGGACGTGGGCTGCGTCAGCGAGTCGCTGAGGTCGCCCAGCATGGACGGCGCGATGCCGTCCATGCCGCTACCCTGCAGGTCCATGGACGCTGCCGTGGACCAGGTGGCGCCCGAGGGTTGGGGGGCGGCAGCGGCCGAGACAACGCCGGCGTCCTTGAAGACGTTCTGCAGCAGCGTGGCCGAAGCCTCGCGCATGTCTTCCGAGACACGCGGGATGCTCGGCGTGGAGCGGTTCGACAGGACAAAGGCGCCCACCAGGAAGAGCATGAAGAGCAGGCCACCCTGCGTAGAAGGCTTTTCGACCTCCTCGGGCAGGCTGACTTCGGTCTTCTTGACAGGAACCATCTGGACCTCCTGGCTGGCGTCCTGCTCCATGGGGTACTCGCCCATGAAGCCCATGTTCTCCCAGGAGCCATCCATGGCCATGCCGTCCATGTCGCCGAACGAGTTGGCGAAGCCGCTGCTGGGAGCCGTGCCGTTGGCGTTGCTCTCCAGTTTCTGCACATGGTCCGTCAGGACGCTGACCTTCTTGCGCAGCTCGCCCGTCTCGATGGTATGCGACTGGATCATCTCCTCCTTCTCCATCTGAAGAGTCTCAATGTGGTTCTGGGTGAATTCCCGTTCGCGCATGAGCTGTTCGAGCCGGATGTTGAGCTGGGCCACCTCGTCCTCCAGGTTGGTGATGACCACCGTGTACTGCTTCTTCTCGTCCTCGAGGCGCTCAGTGTGCATCTTCTTGCGTTGCCGCGAGTCCAGAGCGGCCTGACGGTTCCTCAAGAGACGCTTCTGCTGCTTCAGCTCCTTGATCTCCTGCTCGTCTGTCGACTGGGAGATCAGGTAGTCGATGTTGCTGAGGTTGCGCTCGGCAGGGATGTCGAACCGTGCGTTCTTTTTCCTGATGCCATCACCGCGGCGCAGCTCGTTGTGCGACCGGATGAGGGGGCTCTCAGGATGCATCTTGCGCACCATGGAAGGGTTCTTGAGGTCGTGGTCCATCCAGTCCTTGTGCGGGGACGTGGGTATCGAGTGACCGTTGTTCCCTGCCGTCTGGAACAGCGGTACTTGGCCACTCTGGTTGCCAAAGGGAGTCTGCATGTGCATGGAGCGCTGGAAGACGGTGGCGTTGCCGTCGTAGTCGGCAGGCAACCCGTCAAACTGCGGCAGCGGGGTGCACGTGCCTGAGGCCTGGCCGAGCGACCAGGGACCGTGCGAAGCGTACGTCTGAGAGTGATCCATCCGCATGAAGGGGTTGTTGTTGCTGTTGCTGTTGTCGGGCGGCAAAAACGGGTTGTTTGAGGGCACCGACTGCATGTCGACTGACTGCCAGTCCTCGGTCTTGGGCGAAAACAGAGTGGATGAAACGGCAAACGAGTCCCGACGGCTGTTGGCCATGGGAGGCGACATCTCCAGACCCGAGTCTATGCCGCTGTGATCCAACACCGTCTCGTCGAGGATGGCATTGTCCTCGTCCTCGAAGTACTTTGGGGCATGTGCCGTATCCACTGACAGAGGATTCGGTTTGAAGTAAACCGGCATCTGGTAAGCAGTGGCCATTGCAAGGCCTGTGTGGGGGTTGTTGTCCAAGAAGAAGCTCCCGAACTGTGCGGAATATAGCCCGGATAACGAAGAGTATAAGGGCCTATGTTGTATTAGTGCACTGCGGGCGGACGGGTGTGTGTATGTGTGTATGTGTGTATGTGTGTGTGTGTGTGTGTGTGTGTATGTGTGTAGGTAGATTGTAGGTAGGTGCGCGTGCGTCTATTGCAAAAAAGCAAGAGGAAGCGTGAATGACGTGCTCGTCTGTCTTCAGCAGAACCCCTCGTGGTAGGTTTTGGACCGGGAATGGCGAAAGAAATAGGTGTCTGACTGGGACTATGCAAGACTGTGCTCACAGAGTCTCGGGGGCGGTGGTGATGGAAGGCGGGATAAGGTGTAGTGATAAGAGGTTGGCAGAGAAGTAACTTTTGGTGGGGGGAGGGACGGGCGGGTTGACACGGCGGGAAAACCGGGAAGGGTTTTTATTCTCTACCTCGCATGGGCAGCAGAGATGGGGGGGGGGGGGGGGCGTGGTGGCAGGCTGGAGGGACGGGACGGCGAGACTCACACTCTTCGGACGGGACCTGTGTCCAAGAAAGAAGCGCACCGGCGAACTCTAGGAGGAGGGGATAGTAAAACAAAGAAGGATGAAGGATCTCAGACAGTTCGAGCCGTACTGCAAGAGGGCAAAGGCAGGGCTGGGGAGTAACAGAGAGAGAGAGAGAGGTTATGGGATTGTATGTGAGTAAAGTAAGTAGCAGCAGTAGTCGCTAGCTTTCAAGATGGGGGCGGACTTGCCGGCTGGGGCAGCAGCAGTCTTGTACTTAAGGATGGGTCAAGCTGGGAGCACACTTAGTCGAATCCCGCCAAGCCAGCCCACCAACCGACCAGGGCCAAGAGCAAGTATCCATGGAGACCAGGGACCTTCCGGCCGGCCGTCGGGTCAGGTCAGGTCAGGTCAGGATCTGGTCTTGGTCTCGTCCGGTCTAGTTTTCTCGACTCCCACTCCCAGCTCTCTTGCGCCAGGGCCCCAGGATAGGATAGGATGGGAAGGGTGGGTGGGTGGATAGATGGGATGGGATGGGGATAGCATGGGTTGCCGCTACGGATACGGTTAATGCTCTCTCGAAACGGGGACGGACGGCGCTCTCTTGACGGGCGACGGCGAGGTATTCTCGTACCCCCCTCCCCTCCCCTAGCCGTATGCCCAGAATGCCAATCCTGACCACCTACCTCTTCCTACATACGCTACCAACCATCATGTACATACCGACGTATTTGTGGCCGGAGCCTGAGCCTGAGCCTGAGCCCGAGCCTGTGGTCATCTGGGCCGGGATGGCATGACGGGGATAGGATCAGACGGGTCACAATCTGCTGCTCTTTCTGCCTGTCTGCCATCCCAACCCACGGTCAGGCTAATGCCATCGAGGGTGGCCGTGAGTGATGCATGGCATACACTTGGTAGGTATTCGCAGGTACTACTTCCTTAGGTAAGTAGGGCAGTGGGGCAGCAGAGCCCGCCCGCGAGACCTCCGTGCGACGAACGGGAAACGTTCTGCTAGCACAGCGAGTGGGTATGGATGCTGGGTGCGCGCGCGCGCGCGCGCGTGCGTGTGTGGGAGGGAGGGGCGTGGCTGTTGATTTGACTGACGGTATAGATCTACGTTGCCGTATCTTCACCTCGACGGCCAGCCCATGATGCTACTATGCAGCAACAGGCAGCTCTGGATGGATGTACACCGGATATCCAATCGGCGACTGGGCCCAGAGCACCATGGAGAGAACAAAAGAGACCGGCTTGTAAGTAGCTCCCGGCAGCCGCCGCACCGTCGAGGTACAGCCAGCCATGCCGTCCTATCCCATTCCTGTCCCACGGGATCTCTCACGAAGCCTGAACCCGACGATTGGACCTTCGCTCGCTCCCCGCGCCTCCGTTCTAGCTCGGCGAGTACGTAAGCTCGTTAAGCGCAGCAGCGACGGGTCCTCGCCATAGATGGATCCGATACATGCATGCAGGAGCACGGCGACGGGCCCGCGAGAAACGGATGGATCTGAGACGGGGTGCGGTGGTGAGGCTCAGTCTCCCCCAGCTGACTGCAGGCCGATGAGCAGGATGGGCGCTATAATGCAACGGGCCACATAGTCCAGGTGGCCCTAGCTGAGCGAGGGCGCAGGCGGGCGGGCGGGCGGGCGGGCTGGCGTGAGCTGGAGTGAGCTGGTGGTGGCTGCTGGTGTGCCCCAAGGGAGGGGGACGACGAGACAATCTCTCGTTCACGCCCTTACCGCGGGAGCCGTCGCGACTGGCCGGACCCTACCCAAACGTGCCGAGACGATGCTAGGCCGACGGTCCCGGGCATCCACGCAAAGCCCGCCGGCCAGCACGCAAGGGGATGACAGAACAAACGCCCCAGCTAGCCCAGGGCGTCGTAAAGTGGTAGAGCAGAGCTATTGGGGCGTTCTTTGGCCGCCCACCTGGCACGTAGCTACGCACCTACTTACATACATGGATGCTTGTGGATACATAAGTGCACACTTACGTATAGTATAGGAGGTATGTATCCATGTACAAATAGAAGCGGCACTAGGGCTTGCCCAAAACGGTCGGCAGAGCTGCTAACGGTTTCCGGTTCTAGGTAGGTATGGAAAGGGAAGGATGGGAAGGATTGGATGTTTGTAGCAGACCCAAGACAGGTCCTGCTCTGCCGACCAGACAGACCGGCGTCAGCCCTGCCGAGCAGGTTGGGCATCAAGACCGTTGGCAGGTTGGGTGCGATTGCGACCTAAAAGCCCCGAGCCCATGCAGCAAAGCCACCCATGGACATGGCACTCGCACCTACGGCCAGCCACTGGAAGCCGTCTCGAGCTTCCTATTGCTCCGTCGCCCGTGGGGTCATCATGATCGCTACCAGGTATCGGCGCACCCAGCTGGGCCTGCGCTGCAAATAGAGCTTGCCTGTACGGCGGTCTGCCCGTTTCTCGTGCCTCTGAGTGGTGGCTTTCCAGGCTCCCCCCCCCCTCCCCTCCCCCTCCCAACGTCGTCCCCGAGGGCCCCAAGGGCAACTGCACCCTTGTGCGCGCGCTCGCGGGAGGGAGGGCTTAGGTCGCGATGGGATGTGATGAGATGGAAAGGGCCTGCCTGCCCTCGGGGCTCCCTGGTGACCCGCACCAGGCGGACAACAGGCTGGGTGACGGCTATGCGAAATGGACAAACAGCCTCCCGGAAGACTTTCCGGGCGCAGGTACACGCGCAACTCGGGCAATGACGAAGGCTGATGATGATGAGTGCCGGCTTGCACGTTTCCCAACTACCACCCTCACATTGGACATCCATCAGATGAGAACCCTCGGCCCTCGTCACATGATGACCCCCGGCCTGCCAGATGACTCCCAACTGTGTTTCATACTGGTCGTAGGCGACTCAGACGGCCGTTTGGTGCTGCGTCCTTGCGCGCCCGGTGAGGATGCGCAGTTCTAGGCCCGCCAAGCCCGCGTCACCGTATGGATGGCGCTTTGGGAAAACATTTACCTGTTGTAATCAATTTAGTAGTATGGTCGGGCTGCCAGGCTGGCATCGCCCGGCCTCACTCCACGGCCGCTCTGCTTGCTGCATAGATTAGCCAGGACAATGTACCTCCTTGCGGCGACTTGCTTACCTACCTGGGGGTCTATCCACCCGGTGCCAACGGTACGGTATTGTACCCAAAGAAGCATACAAGAGGTGTATGTGTGTGTGTGTGTGTGTGTAGGGTATGGCATGCTATACAGGTGTCATCGTCGGTAGGTGTGTCAGTATGTACATACGCAGGTACCTGGCCGGGCTATATGCCCCCCCTCCCCTTCAATTGAAGGCTCGTGCAAAGATTGTGACCCTTCCTCCCCCCCCCCCCCCCCCCCCCCCCCCCCCCCCGTGCCACCTGTCGTGGTTATCTCGGGACGGGGCACACCACCTTGTCAACCCGATCAATGATGCGAGACCGGGACTGAAGGCGATCTCTGAACCCTGCTAAATCCCGACACCTCCCTGCCTGCCTGCAACTCTCACCGTCCCCCCATGCCTCCATGGGGGTTCTTCCCGTGGTTCTTCCGTCGATTTGCGCAGTCCAGGGTCAGGTTGGTCATCAGGCAAGCTCGTACGCACACTTTTCCCTGCACCAAACAAAAACAAGTCTCCTCCTCCGGCCCGGGGAAACGGTGGACGGCCAGCCCCGTCTCTCCGTCCAAGACGGTGGAAGCTCATGTGCACTGCGCTGCACAGTACGACAACAGAACAAAGCCCCCATCGACATGGCTCCTGGCCCGCTGGGGCACAGTATGCGCACCTACGGGGAAAACTGAAGATCGACTCCAGTATGAGCATCAGCACGGACGACGGGGTCCATTTCCTCGCTAGGCCCTGTTTGACGACAGAGGACCCGCTTAGCGTTTCGGAGAGCAAGGGTCCTAGTCTGACCGACAATCATGGAACGAGAAAAGAAGCTTGGACAATCAAGGCCATCCCGACCTCAGTGCGACTATTTTCAAGACCGGACCTGACAGGCAGGACAGGAACGCGCAGCTAGCGGGCAGCCGTCGAGGGGACCCCCGGTCACCGCGTAATCACTGTAATGCCCTTTCTAGCCTCCCCCACGGCAGACGGCAAGCGGCCCAGAAGCGCGCGGGCGCGGGCGCGCGGGGCCTTGATGGCCACGGCCTGGGAAGGGCGGAAGCGGAAACGGAGAGTAGGAGAGGGCCATCATGACGCGCATTGACATCCTGCAAGCGGCCAGTTGCTACTGCCGCCGGCCCTGGCTGCTGGTTTGGAGACGGGTGGGGTGTTGTCCCATAGGAGATCGGACCAGAGCACATTAGCCTCGACACTTCTTCTGAGTTCAACGGCGGACAGGCCGAACGTGGTTGACTAGGCTCGACGCCTAAAAGCTTCCAGATGTATGGTTAGGCTTCGCAACTCGGCGTCTGAAGGCCGACAGCCGGGGAGGGGTTGGGGGAGAAGCGTGAGTGTGGCATCTCCCGCGACGCGCGCTGCACCTGTCCTGAGGGAGGCAGAGAGCATCGTTGGGATGGCAGATGCCGGCCGGCAAGAGAGCCCAGGTAAAGGCAGCCAAGTGGCCCCTCGCAGCGGCAGCTGCTTGTCGCGGCCGGAGCATCGCTGCATCGCTCCCTTGCCGTTGGGAGCTGTGGCAAGAGTCATGGTGACGAAACAGCGTTTTGGGCCGAATCGGCCAGGCTCGGGCAGGCCATAGGGACGGACACAGGCCACCGGATGAGCCCTTCAGCAGGTAGATGGGGAAATGGATCCTGGCCTGGGTGCGTAGGGCAACAGAAGCCCAGGGCCTGACCGAAAAAGCAGACGGAACGCGTGTGTGATGAGAAAAACGCGTGCGACAGGACCAAGCCACGGCCGAAAAAGCCCGGGGCGGGTTGGTGATTGGCTGTCGGTTGGCGAGCCCCGGGCCATAGGAGGGGTCCTGGTCCGGCGCGCCGCAGCAGCAGATATGCCGGGACAACGGAGCCTTCTGGCATGGTGCATGAGAGCAGCAGTGGGCGCGCAGAGGCTCCAGGGCGCCGTGGCTCCAGGGGCTTCTCCGGCCGGGCCTGTCGTCGGTTGCAACATGGCTGCCCGTCCTGGGATGGGGGGATTGCGACCCAGACCCCCCAGCTTGGCCACGGGCTCGTGCTCGGGCGCCGTCGATGACGCGCCCGTGGCAGGGCGACGGGGAAGACAGGAAGCGACGCCGTGTGGCCAGGGGCGTGGCCAGTGGGCGCGCGGACTGGCAGGTTGCTCGCGCTGCTCCTCCCTCACCGCCGGGCGAGTCGTTTGCAAGTACCAATCGAGACGAGGGCGCGCGCGCGGCCATTGGACGGCCGAACGGCCATGGCAGCGTCGATGGCGAGCGCGCGCAGCGTTGGGCACGAACCACACCACCGTCCGCCTGGGCTGGTTGGCTGGACGCGAGAGCGGCGGGCCGGCCGTTTCTGCGGCCCGTCACACTTGCGACGAGCGTGATCCGCCGCCACGCCCTCTGAATGGCCGGCCAGAGAGGAGCTGAGGACGGGCGATGGCTCCCCTCTCTGGCATTCCCGGGGGTCTTGGCTGGATTCGTATGTTTGCTGGGCACGCTCTTTGGGGGGGGGGAGGCGCTGACGGCGCCTGCCGACATTCCCAAACGAATGGAGTCGCCCCGAACGGGTTGGGCTGGCAACCGTGCGGGCGCCCACACCGCCGACTGGAGCACGGCGACGAACCCGAGCCCGAAAAAGCAGCGATCTAGTTTGCCTGGCCAGTGCGCGCAACTATAGACGGAGCGAGACGGATGGCTTGCTGACTATCGTGGGACGAGACCGCCCGAGCCTCAGAAGCGGGCTTCGCAGGGCGCGCTCAGCCTTGCCGCTCGCCCGCAAAACGGACCATGATACACCCCAGGAGGTGGCTTCCAAGCTGGCCCTCGAGCGTTTGCTCCTGGTCAGCAATACGTACCGGTGCTCCTTTGATTTCCCACCCCGGTGGCCAGATGCTGAGCGGAAACACCCCGTTGGCCGGGACGGATGCTCGCATAGGCTCATCTTCTTCCTACGCCTCTCCCTGAGCCGAGCCCCCTCCCTCCGGGTGCCGCCCGTCTCTATTCATAGCATGGCTGCAAATGCACTGTTCTGGCCCACGGCACCGGGCGCAACGCCCTACGTTCAGCAAACACGCTAGGCGGTTAGTGAATAGGGCTGATCAAACGACGGTGCCCTCGTCGCTCCAGCCCGGCCGTCCGGTTGCCCGGGGGAGGTGTACTTAGGCGGTCCTGTGGCGGAGAGCGACGCCGGCACGTCGATCCTCAAATGGCACGCAATGCTCAATGCTTTCCTAGGCTGGATGCCCGAGCCCCCAACCCAAGGCTCCGACCGGCTCTCGCTCGCATGGCCGTCGCAGGGCCGGGCCAGCGTTCGTGAGCCACGGCGTCCCACGGGCACGCGCCACGCTATTATGCAGATGGGCCAGGCGTCCGTCTCGTCGCGAATCTCTAACCATATCGGCGTCGGAACCCTTCCGTCCACCACACACACGGGCAGAGCGCATGCGCCGGCGCCCCCTCGCCCCTCTCCTGTGGTGGAGCGGGTGGACATTCCCTATACGACGGCTACATCCATACTATTCTCGGGTTCCCGCGACAAGCCGAAGCACCAGGTGCCGTGGGGGTTGTTGAGCTCCAAGGTCGGCGCATTGCAGCAGCGCAGCGCGACGAAGCCGTCGCCGCCATAACGCCTCGGGCTCCAGAGCAGCGCTGCTGTCTGTAGGTCCCCGGTTGTTGTCCCATTGTCGCGGCATTGACTTTTCCTGAAGCACCTCTAGAGCCGCTTCTGGCCCCGCTGCCATGACCCTTCATGGCCCGCTCCGGCAAGCAATGGTTTGCTCTCGTCGCCGCGGCTCCAGCGCCTCTGCTGCTCATCCGCGCTCGACTCATGCGCCAGCATGGGGGATCCGAACGGGACGCGTGCCTTCGTTTCATTCGAACCAAACACAGGCGGTGACCGTCTCCCCAGATCTCTGCTCTCTATTTTTTTTTTCCCTTTCCTCCATCGTATATGGCTGTCTCCCCTCCAGGGTGGAGCTCCGGAAGCTTCCTAGTTGCATTTCCTCCGTGGGCCCTCGCCCTCACAACAAATTTCACAGCCAGACAGCGTACAACATGACTGGATTCGGCCAGCGCGAAGAGGCCGATCCCGGTCGTCCCAACGGGGAGTGGGACGAGGGAGGTGGGCCGGGAACCAGCGGCAACGCGGTTGGGGATGGATGGCTCGCAGTCGCTCTCACCGGGGGCGGGAGCCTCGAGGTGCAGGTGAACCGACAATCTCTGCGTCAAGCCTCCATAGACGCGGGCAAAGTAGGGACGGATCCGTACGACATGGGAACCTACGTGCTGGAGTTGCCAACCAGCTTGCCGGCTTGTACGGGGGGGGGGGGGGGGGGGGGGGGGGTGGACAGTGGGCGGGTGAGAAATAGAGGGACAGCCAAACACGCACACAACCATACACGCATATCCCAGCCGGGCCCGGCGGGGTCAACTCTCGCTTACTTGCTCTCCGGCGCCCGAGAGGGCAAGAGAGAACAGCACCAGGGTCTACAATGTATGCGTGCGGGTGCGGGTGCGTGTTTCTGTGTGTGTGTGTGCGTGTGCGTGTGTGTGCGCGTGTCAATCTTGCTGCTGCTGCTGCTGCTGCCGCCGCCGTCGCCGCGGCGCATCTTTCTCCCAGCCACAGGGTTTTTGTACCGGTTCTTGTGTTCCCCCACGGCCACCTGCTTGCCTCTGCCTGCAGTAAAGCTACTGCGCCAGCAAGGTACCCGATACCCTCGCTGCTATGGCGTGACATCACGTATGATTCCAGGGCCGACCTCACGGTCTTTTTCTGCGCATCGCCACTACTCGCCATGGCGCCGGTCAGTCTGCCGTGAGCACGACCCAGAGCCGACGTCAAGAGACGTTCCAGAAGCCATCCGAGCCCCATCGACCGCCACTTGGGTCGGCCCAAGGTTTGCTGAGCTAACCACAACCGGCTTTTGCTGTGGTTCAGGACGTCCCAGCCCCAGTATCGTGATATGGCGGTGAAGGATATCCCAAGATCCGGATCGGGAACCCGGGAAATCTAAACAGGGACCACGGCAAGCATCCATGGTACAGGGAGATGCAAGATCGGCAGCTGGATCCTTTGTTTTGAATTATGACCAGTCGATGCTGGGAGGACGAGCTTTTCTGAAACACTTTTCTCTACCAACCACAGCCCACTTGCCGTCTGCGTTACGCTCTCGGACCTGGGGTAAAGTATTTTGGGAATGTCTGACTGTGCTGGACGGTGGCGGAGCAGGGGAACAAACAACTACAGCGCCCGGAATGCATTCCTGATGCCTTCCCTTGGGCACTGTCAACGCCGCGTGGCATGTGGCTGACAACAGCACATCATGAACACGGTTGGTAGCCATTCGAGTATTTGGGAGGACGCCGGTAGTTGATGCCGTACCCATTTGGTGGCACGAGCTCGGCTCACACGGCCTCTGCGGGGGGAGGGGATGCAAGGCCCCTTCGCCTTCGCAACCCCGTTGACGTCGCGGATCCATCGAAGCCGCGAGAATCCAAACACTGTGTGTCGCTCACAATAATAAGCTCGTATCACCGCCCCTCCTCATCTCTGGCACGTGCCGCTCAGCAACGCGGAACGCAAACCATACTTCCTGGATCACCAACGGGAGGTGGCTTGCGTGGCTGGCAGCTGCGTCGGTTGGAGTCCCTGCCCTCTCCAATAAATGACGAGAGATCAATACAATCCTTCGAATGGCATAGCCAGGCCCCGGTGTGGATGGCGTCAGATGATGCTGACAGTCTATTCGAAGCCCCACAATTTCGTAAGAAGACCATCCTGCTCTGCAGATGCCGCCTCGTGCGGCAAGAAGATCTTCTTGGGTATCATGAATTCTACAACGGGCGGCTTCCTGATTTGTTTGGCGAACTCGGCCTCGAGCAACTGGGGGGCAAGTTAGTGGAACGCCAAAAATGCCAGAGAACAGATTTGGGTGGAAATTTTAACTTACACTGCTGTACGAGTGGTCCAGGAAGTCCTCGACATTGTACGACTGCTTAGTGAACTGCTCCGAGATGATCTTCGCGATGGTCGCAATGTTAGGGTGGTAATGGGACTGAAGCTGCACAAGCTCCCACAAGCAGCTGTCGATGGCACGAGTCTCCATCGGGTCTGTCTCGTCGGTGACGAAGGGGTCGTGGAAGCCCTCGCTCTCTACCAGTGCCTTCTCCTCCTCAGTTCTCAGTTCACGGTGCAACATAAAGGTGGTGAGAGGGTGCCGCCTGAACAGGTTGTAGAACCATGGTATGATGGCCACAATGGCGGCCGGGGGTGCGTTCAGAGCCAGCCTAGCAAGTCTCTTGATAAAGCTCGCAACCATGACGGCAGGCAGATGTGTGGAAGCAAGGAACGTGTCGAGGAGTCGTAGAAACCGGGACCTGTGTTTCGAGTGCAAAACCTCGGCGTCCAACAGAGAATATAGCTTCTGATAGAAAGAGGGGTAGTCCAGGTTCCGGTTCTGGATGAGGTAGAACACACCAGACAAGGCAAGCAGGGAGATGCTCCCTCCTGAGTTGTAAGAGTCGGTCAAGAAGTCGGCAAGGAGTTCTGGCCTTGAAAACCACGGAGCGATAGACCTCGTCATGATGTGAAGCACCTGTTTCCTCTGCTCTCTATTGGGGCCGACACCCAGCAGGGCAAGCCACGCTTCTTGGCCCTGTCTTTTCTGTTGTGTGAGAGAGTTGACAGGGTGGTTCTTTTTCTTCGGCTTGTCGAGGTAGAACTCGCCCATATCCTCAGCCGAGTCCGGGACGTCCTCGAAGAAAGACATGATGTCGTAACCGCTCTGGAACACGCTCTCTTCGTCCACGGCGTCGAGCGCCTCGTGGTTGCCCAACACCTCTTTGATGGCCTTGAATGCGTAGAACCGAACGTCGCAGAATTCACCTAGGTAGTTCTCGCAGAACTCTTGCCGTACGTCGGATGACGCTTCGAGCAATAGCGAACGCACTATGTCTTTCAAGAAGTTGCTGGGAAAGCTGTACTCTTCCTTGGTGCTCAAGTATTGACCCTCCGACTTCAAGATGCGCATGGCTAGTGTCAAGGCGGTCGATGCAGACGGGGAGCCGAGTACCAATGTGAGTATTTTCTTATACTCGGCCAGCCTGTCTTTGAGCCACTGTATGACAACAATCTCCTTCTCGGACTGGTCAGGCTTTCGTGACATGGTCCCCTGGGCGAGCAGGCGTAGGAAGACCCTGCAGAGAGCAACTGTGGGAAACAGCGCCTCTTCATCTTGTATGGCTTCGCGGGCGAGGTCTAGCAGTTTGGTGATGTTGTTGTAGTGCTTCTTCGACTCAAGGATCTCAGCCTCCAGCAGCAGGACCTCGGCCTGGGCGCTGTCGTCGGCATCGTCGTCGCTGCTGCCGTTGTCGGAGCGGGCACGCTTCTGCGGTTTCTCATGGACCTTAGAGCGCTTCCTCTTGAGAGGGGCCTCGGACGGTTTGCTCGGCATTGTGCAATCGGGGGCGTCGTGCTCGCAAAAGGTTGGGAGCACGGCCAGAGGAATAAGAATTGGCGAGGCTATCTGGAAATTTTGTTTGGCAAAAGTTACAGTGGGGCCGCGGATTGCAAGGCTGAGCAGGAGCGGGGCTGGCACCAGCTGCCAGTGCCTGTTGGGACTGGCGGGACGGCTGTCGCTCGGCCTCGACCAAGAGCCGGAGCTCTCGCAAGCTGGGGACCAACTCAAGTGGACCAAGATTTGAACTTGGTGAAAATAGCCTCAGCTCAGCATTTTGAGATTCCCTTCCGCCCACCTCACCCCATATCCCCAGCTCACAATGGCCTCCCGCTTGGCTAGAACCGCCTTCGGTAAGTCGATCGCCGGCGCTGCCAGACGGTAGTGGGCCAATTGGGTCGCCGCGAGCTCACATAGCGCTGTAGGGGCTGCCCGCCTCCGACCTGCCGTCTCCTCGCGAACCCTGCCGGCCTTGGCCTCGGTCAGCGCAAACCGCCATGCCTCCAACGTGCCCTCGAACCCGGACCCCAAGACCAAGGCCCAGTCCATCCTCGACTCGCTCCCCGGCAACTCGATGATCTCCAAGACGGCCATCCTGTCGTCGGCCGCCGGTCTGTCCGTCTACGCCATCAGCAGCGAGTACTACATCGTCAACGAGGAGTCGGTGGTCGCCTTCTGCCTGCTCAGCGTCTGGGGCGCCCTCATCAAGTTCGGTGGCCCCATGTACTCGGAGTGGGCCGATGCTCAGAACAACAAGATCAAGGGCATCCTGAACGCCGCCCGTGCGGACCACACCCAGGCCGTCAAGGACCGCATCGACCACGTCCAGCAGATGGGTGGCGTCATCGACACCACCAAGGCCCTGTTCGCCGTCTCCAAGGAGACCGCTGAGCTCGAGGCCAAGGCCTACGAGCTGGAGCAGACCACTGCCCTGGCCGCCGAAGCCAAGTCCGTTCTGGACTCGTGGGTGCGCTACGAGGGCCAGGTCAAGGCGCGTCAGCAGAAGGAGCTGGCCGAGAACGTCATCGCCAAGGTCAAGAAGGAGCTGGAGAACCCCAAGGTCCTGCAGCAGATCCTCCAGCAGAGCGTGGCCGATGTCGAGCGTATGTTGACCCCTCCAGCGCTCCAGTATCTACGTCGCTAATCCCACTTGCAGGTATCGTCTCCGCCAAGAACTAATAGACGGTGGAGCGCATGTCCCGAAGAAGCAAAGAACATGTTCCCTTTGTTCCCCATCCCGTGTTCATATGACACCCTGTGCATTAGTCTAAAGAAGAAACCTTCTTGAAAATAAACCCTGCCGCCCCTGTATCGTGTGATATGATCTGGACGGCTCTGGGGGGAGGGGGCTCGTTGTTTTATCTCGAGATCAATATCACGATACATTGGCAGCTTGCATTTCACGTCGAAGACCCAGCAGAAAATCCACAGGCCGGCAATCTAGATAAACCCCCATCGGCAGCCTGGGGGGGGAGGGGGGAGGTCCCAGCTGTGATGTCATTTTCGCAACGCCCATATGTTGAGCCCTATGTACGAGACCTGAAGTGTCCTCACTGCTGGTGTTATATCGGATCAATCGCCATTCCCGGTCCATTTTTCAAGTAGCCCAACTGTCCACTCCTTGAAACGTCTGTCCGCCTCGGGCAGAAACTTGTTGCTTTTCTCTAGCAGCTCCCGAAGTTGCACTGTCGCCGTATCCGGAAGGGTGATTTCCTGCACATCCGAAGTCATGGACTCGATCATGTTATCCGCCTCGGCCCTGGTTACCGTCCGGTGGAGGACCTTGACGGCGGGTACGGTAGCAGCGGTAGCACCAAAACTCATTGTTGTCTCGGCTGTGGAGAAGATGATGTTGCTGTTGAAGAGCCATATATGCAGCAGCTGTGATGATGCGCATGACGGGAGAACTCCTGCAGGCACGATAACAGACTTGGAGCAGCCCGACCGGGATAGGGTCGCCATGAGCATCGAGCTGACGCAATTAGCAAGGCTGGGCTGGGTTGGTAGCGGTGTTGAGGAGTCTGCAGGACCATCGATGCAAAGTTGCCATTTATACAACGTAGCAGATGACGTTTCATCGTGGGCTACTCCCAGCTCCGTATGGCATTCCCTGCAGTAGACAGGTGCGCCGTGTTTCCGGGGGATGTTCGGCACGACATCACTGTCGCCGTGGCGAAGGACGGCGGCTTTCTCTTCAGCTCTAGAGTCCTGGTCCGCCTCGGGTGAGGATGGTGTTGGTGTTGACTGTTGCAGATCGAGTTAGATATATGTCGTAGGCGTACGTATGTTACAGTAAACTCTCTGTGCGTGCTGTGGGTATGAATTCTATTGAAGGTATGGGTGTGCTACGGCGGTGATGTGTATCCCTTTGGATATTTTGAGAGTCCCACGTCCAAGGGAATCCCGATAAGACACAGGGACAGTTCCAGGCAAGTCGAAGCTGAACCCTTGGCTCCAAGAGCCGGGTTCTGCGACGGCCAGCCGCAAGAATGGAAACATGATAATCATTCTAGGGTGTGAGTATCGGTGACCACGCCATTGAAAAGCGATGACGCTGGTTTGGCCACCTTCTATACACCCATGGCGCGATTTGTGAAGCAGGGCTTCGGGGACGATATCTGTACTTACAACAAGGTGACGGCAATCGGGCCGGGAGAACAAGAAAGAAGTAAGGTCGACGAGGCCAACGCCCGTCTGGCCTGCAAGTCTGGAGTTGGCGCCATAGCCCTTGGAGTCAAGATGGCCGTGGTCGTCTTGGACGTGGTCATGAGGTTTATGGCAGTGCCAGAACTCCATCATCTCAGCCCAGTTCTCACTGGGGAGATCTTTCCATATGGTTATGATGCCTTCCGGCACGATAACGGTCCGACACGCCCGGCAGCGCAGGGCAGAGTTTGGTTTGATGTCCTGGGCCGGCCACGGTGCTGCCTGGCCGTCTATCGCAACAGGGACAGCGGGCCGCCCGGGCGTCGCCAGAGGCAGCCGCCATGCCAGATCCCGAATGCCCCTGTTAAGCATGGGCAGCGTCCGCGGTGCGTTCACTCTACCGGGCAGCCGCACGGAACTTTCAGCACGCTGATGCCGGATGGACATGGTCCAACCATCGTCTGACACAGAGGCTGTGGTCTCTGGCGAGCACGCCGACGGCAGCGAGCATCCCACAGAGATCTGCCGAATGTTGGAGAGCAGCTCCGCATAGACGAGGACGCGATCTGGGGAAGACATGCCGAAGTTGGACGGCGCGTTTGGGGCGGAAGAGGATCGCCCACACTCTAGATGGAATCTAGGAGAGCTCAGCCTTGCGTCAAAATACAGGCGTGTGTGGCCCCATATATATTTTGGCACCGCTAGCCAATTTGGGGTAGCTTTCCCGCCGTGACATCCCAGGCATTTGGGGGTGGGATGACATCGAGTCCCGTCCCAGCATGGAATCAATGAATCCATCCCGTCCCAACAAGAAAGTCTACTAACGTTTTGTATCCGTCCGCCCGGCCGGTCATCGTTCTTCTTGACACGGCTATCGGTTCCGGTCTGGCCATCCATCCGAGCCCCGAAGCAGTTCGGCAAGGAGGATCGCAGCAATGGCATCCTTGCTCTCCTACATCCCCGTCGTCAACCAGCTCGTGGGCGGCGGCGGCCGGCACCGGTCCATCGCCATCCCGCCAGTTCCGGTGTACAATGTGGAGTCCGGCACTCTCGCCGACAAACGGTCACGGACGTTGAAGCACCTGTTGAGGGCCAACCATGTGAACCATTCCGTCGTCTACCACGACCTGCAGTATGACAACCACCTGCCCCATATCCTGAGCTCGGCATATATCCTGGGGGCCAATGAGAACCAGCTGCAGAACATCTACGATGTTGAGGCCCGCGAATTGGAGCCCTGGGAGCCATCGCCCGCCGAGATCACCCGGGATGACTGGCAGGACTTCCTGGGAAACAAGCGATACCAGCGTGCCTACGTCGACTTCTTTGAGGACCGTCTAGCCATGGACCACGGCTACGATTGGGCCAAGGTAGTCCATCATTACATGTTTGAGGGCGAGAAGCCGCTGGTAAACGGGCTCATCGGTGGCCGTACGTCCCCGGCCTTCTCCTCCCGGCCCAGTTCGCTGCCGATTTACTGATGCTTCGTAGTTGGTCATCCCTTGATCCATCTGGGCTACGCCTTCGAGATGGAGAATCAGGTCGTGGCCATGGAGGCCCTGGCCCTGGCGGCCGTGCAGCACAACTTCCTGTACAAATACATGGACGACCCGTCCTACACAAAGCCAGCGCCGTTCACGTCTACCTCCCCCCTTGAGCTGTTTGAGAAGATGAGGAATGACGAGCGCCTCGGCGACATGTTCAAAGAGCCGGGGTTTGCCAACTTCGATACCCTATTTGAGAAGCACGAGGACCTTGTGCTGGAGTATTGGAATGCGTGGACCTTTGACGACCCAGTGAAGCAGTTCCGGGGCTCACAGGAAGCTGCCGTCGCCTTCCTGGTGGCCTCGGTCCCTTCTGGCACGCACTCGTACAATTTTTTCGTCTGCCATGTTCTCACAACAAGCCACGCCGTGCGGATCTTGCTCCCTCGGATTCCCGAGAGGTTTCACATCGGCTTGGTCCGTCAGTGGTGGCTCATGGCCATCGCTGTTTATCTTATCGAGTTGAGACCGAACATCGACTATGACAATATCCGCCCCGGCGACGTGGCAGGGAAGCAATGGGACTATGTCGAACACCAGGCCCTCAGTGGCCCCTATAGCACGGATGCTCATTTTGTCAAAGGTAAGCTATACCTCCTAGCAAATAGAATTGAACCCATGCCTAACCAGTCACCAAGCCGTCCGCGCAATGAGGGAGGCAGCGCGCACCTGGGGCGATGTGCACGAGAGATACCTATCAGCAGCCGTGCGGTTTGTGGACGATTTCCAGGGCTGGAGTCACTGACGCGTCGTGCCTGCGTCCCGGCTCCGTTACCCCCATTCGCTGAACATGCCGTTCCCGTATGTTCTCATATCAACATGTTCGCAGGATTTCGGAGGCAAATTGTCCTTTGCCGTCGTTCCATTGCGCGCCTACCCAGGTGAATTGCCGCCATGTAACGGGGGCCGTCGTGCCGTTGCTGTCGTGCCTTGTATGTAACACTGGAGACTGCTGGTGTAGTGGGGCGACCCAGATTCCGCTGCCCATGGAATGGTTGAATCTAAAGAACAACCGCGGTATGGGATCGGCCACCCAAGGCCTCACCATACACGTAGAGATAATTCATGTGTATGGCCTATATATGCAGGCGGGCAACGCCGCCTCTCGGGCGCGTGAAATCGTAGCCCTATGCTCTTTCTCCCGCTCACCCGGTTTGCTTCCTTCTTTTTCTGCTTGCACCGTCCGCCTCTTGTCTTCATCCTTCGATGGCCTTCCTCACAAGCCAGGGCGTCCCCACCGGGCCAGTGGGCTCCTATTACCTGCTCATATTGGGACTGCTTGCCGTCTTCTACGTAGCATCGGCGGTGCGGAGCTGGTCCCGGCTCCGCTCGGTGCCCGGGCCGTGGATCGCCTCGTTCTCCTATGTGTGGCTGGCGCGTGTGGCCGCCAGCGGACGCCAGGCACTCATCTACCGCGACCTAAACAAGCAGCACGGGTCATCTCTGGTCCGCATCGGCCCCAACGAGATGACAACGGACGACCCGGAGCTCATACGCCGGATGGCCGGCGCCCGTAGTGCGTACGGCCGGGACAGCTGGTACCTCGGTGCCCAGTTCAACCCCTACCATCGCAACATGTTCACCATGCTAGACGTTCGCCAGCACGATCGTACCAAGGCCAAGACGGCCGGCGCCTACAGTGGCCGCGAGACGCCCGCCCTCGAGCCCGGCGTGAACGAGCAGGTCGCCACCTTGATCCGCGTCATCCGGGACAAGTACGTCGTGGCAGCCCCGGCCGACGGCCAGCCGCCGCAAAACCGCCTGCTCGACCTCGCCGTCATGACCAGCTTCTTCACCATGGACGTCATCACCAAGGCGGCCTTTGGTGAGGAGTTTGGCTACATGAAGACGGACGAGGACCTCTACGGTTTCCTCCACAGCATCCGCGAGTTCTGGCCCCGCCTGGCCATGACGGTCGACGTGCCCTGGATCCGGGACATTCTGTTTTCCCAACCCTTTCTGCGCTGGTTCGGCCCTAAGCCAACCGACCCAAATGGCATGGGAAGGCTCATGTGGTGCGGACTGGTGCCCGGCCCCCCTATCTTCACCGTCTGACGTGCAGGCAGGACGCATACTGACAGCTGGTTGGTACAGGGTGGCCAAGAACGTGGTTGATCGCCGTTTCGGGCCCGACGCCGAGGCACAGCAGGACATGCTCGTATGGCGCCCCCCCCTTTCCTTTTTTTATACTCGAGGATAACGACGGGGAGGGTTGGGCTCGCTCTCCATTGGCCATCTTGTGTTGAAATATTAGAGACTAATAGGCCAACCAGGGCGCCTTTATCCGCCAAGGGCTCAGCCAAGACGACTGCGAGTCTGAGGGACTCTTCATGATCATCGCGGGCTCGGAGACGACGGCTAGCGCACTGCGGACCACCATCCTGCACATCATCACATGCCCACGCGTATACAGCCGGCTTAAGCGCGAGATTGCCGACGTGGTGCGAGCCGGCCGTGCCGGCCCGACCATCGCCTTTGACGAGGCCCGCAAGATCTCGTACCTGCGTTAGTACTTGCCATTCGCTGCCCCTCCCTATCCTGGATACTAGATCCAGGACGCTGTGCCCCCTTCTTTCCCATCCCGTGCCATAGGCTCCACATCACCAGCCGAAGGGAGAGAGGGGCACACCATATACTTCCAGCCGATTTCCAATCCATATACTGACCCCTGACCGGCACAGAGGCCATCATCTACGAGGGCCTGCGGATGCGGCCGCCTGCGTCGGGCTTGGTAAGCAGCATCCGGTGTTTTTGCTGCCCCTTTGGGCATGATTCACTCCCATTATCCTCCCGCTGCGCTTGGTTACTGGCGTGCTGGCCTGAAGGGGGCCCCAAAACCTGCTCCACGAAAACCTGTTCCAGGAAGTCACTGACGCTGGATGATATAGCACCCCAAGACGGTGCCGCCGCAAGGCGACACCATCGCGGGGTATTTCATCCCGGGAGGCACAGCCATCGGCATGAACACGGCGTCGCTGACGCGGTCGCGCGTCCACTTTGGCGACGACGCCGACCTGTTCCGGCCGGAGCGCTTCGAAGAGGTAGACGCAGCCGCCCGCGCCGAGAGGGAACGTTTGGTCGAGCTAGTATTTGGCCACGGCCGCTGGATGTGTGCCGGGAAGCCCGTGGCATTCATGGAGCTTAACAAGGCCCTGTTCGAGGTGAGTGCCCGCCCCCCCCCTGGACCCCTTGTATGGCATTGGTGGGGTGTTATAAAAGGGGGCGCCCGGCGCCATTCCGCTGATCCATTGAGTAGCTCTTTCGCGCTTTCGACTTCCAGTTGGCAAACCCAGCCGAGCCGTGGCATTCCCTCAGCTACAGTGTCTTCATAGAAAAAAACATGCTGGTCCAGGTAACAGATGCACAGCCCCTTTAGATGGAGCGTCATGTCGATCCATACGACCAGCATCCCGCAGCACTTAGCAGCAAACAGCACATGGCCTTGTGCACGTCATGGATGCAGAAGAGACATATTTTGACGCACTATTCTTCTACGAGTACCGACTTGCCTAGCTTATAGCGTGCCCACAAGGGCGGGGGTTGCTAAGATACTCGACGTTTCACCAGTTCAGGAATAGGGCGGTTTATTCATCTTCTCATACGAATTGTCTTCGCAACTTCTTTCTTTTGGAATCGCCCGCGAGAGTACTACTCTCCAATATAACAGCCGGCCTAATCGTATCGCCACAGGGGTATCACGCAAGCTGTATGGCAAAGGCAACGCCTCAAACGCCAACGAGATGTCGTATCGCACCGGCGGTGCCCACCGGCAGCATTCTCGCTGCCGGTGATGGCTGAGCAACGTGCGTTAGAGGGGTGGCGGTACGGGCATGTACCAACAAACCGCCTGCAGTCAAAAACCTAGATGATTAGTAGACCAAGTCGGCTAGAAGCCAATGTAGTCGTTCTGAGCAGCGAAATCGAGACCATCGGTCTCGTCCTTGCCGATGAACTCCTCTACTTCGTCGGAATCTAGGTCGTCGCTGGCGTCACCCTCATCGTCGTTGCTCGACACGTCACTAGCCTCCTCGTCCCCGGCGGCGGCATCTCTGTTGCCGGCCTTGCGCATCATGCTGGCTCGCTCTCTGTGGAGGTGCTTGCAACCTCTCGTCTTACATACGCCAGTGTTACTAAAATCAGGGCACTCGAAGACGTGGCGATCTGGGCACTTGGCTCCTCTGCTGCACCAGCCACAGAAGCCAAAAGCACGGCAGACTGGGTCAGCTTGGGAATGCTCAGCATGGGTGTAGGGGCAGTTATCGTTCCTGCAGTTGCCGTTGGCAAAGTGCAGGCAGAGCGGCATGCGCTCCTCGGTTGCCTCGTGCGAAAGATCGCAGGCATCGCCTTTTTGGCAGTTGTCCTTTAAGAGCCAGTCGCGGCAGACGGCCACCTTGGCAGGGTCATGTGTATATCGGCACTGGGGGCCCTTCAGGCAGGAACCTACACGATGGAGTCAGTCTGTGAGCTCGGGATTCTTACCACACCATAGCCTGCAGAAAAGCGCAAGATTGGCGATATCGTATATCGTTTTGGAGAAGAAAATACCAGTCCATGAGAAGGTCTTGCACGGCTCGTCGACCTTCTTGATTCCGCCAGCCATCCTGTATTGCGTTAGCACGTGATGCTGTATAGGCGCGCCGACGTACCTTTGCGCTTTGGCGATGCCGTGCCGGACGAGATTTCCGTTTCTGGTGCGGTAGAACTTGACACCTCCAACGACAGCCACCCTGGGCGTAGTCGAAGCCGAGTTGTTGTCACCTGAAGTGGACATGGTCAGCAGCCGGAGAAGATGCGTCAGCAAACACCCCGAGTACGTACCTGGAACACGGACAAGCTTGCTGCCCTGTCGTATAACATGGAAACGGATGCCATCGACAACCAGCTCGTACTGCGCGGGGTTGTTCGAGGAAGCTGGGCCGACGGTGGTCGAGGCGCGGTTCAAATAGTTGGATACGCGATTTCTTTCTGCCAGGTTCTTCTGCAGATGTTTCTGGCGCAGCGTTTGCTCGATGGCGGCGGCGCGATTTTGGGACTCCTTCTCGTAGACACTGCTGTTGATCAACTGCATGTGGCGATCGGTCCTTGCGACCCAGGAGGGTCCTCCCGGAGTTGCGTTACGGGGGTTGGCCTCGCTACTCGCGCTCATGCTCACGCTCGTGCCCGCGCTTGCGTTCGTAGTGGCCGGTCTGGACTGGCCGTTGAGGACCAGGGTTCGGTTGCGATAGGTTGGGGCACCGCGGCCGCGGCCACCGCGATATCCTCGTGGATGGTACGGAGCGACACGGTAGGAGCCTCGCGAAGAGTAGGTAGTATCTGAGGCGGTGTGAGGGTCAACGGGAATACCGGGCGCGGTCGACAATAGGTGCGGTGGCGACGTACGAGGTTGAGCGGGCGATGGATGACCATTCTGCTCGGCCTTGTGGCGATTGATGCGACCGGCGAGATTACCGATGCGAGCCATGAGCTCTTGTTCCTCGGCAGTCGACATGGTCTCTGAAGTGGATGTTTCAGACTTGAGATGATGCCTAGAAACTGGACGGACGGTCGTGGCGTGGCTGAAAGCGTCTGTGTGCGGTTTTGCGTCGCGTCGAGAAGTGGTAGGAAACAGAATGATTGATTTGGGAGATTCGAAGACTACATAGGTCGCAGTGTTGAAGTGGGGGTGGACGAAGGGCACCTTCTTACCTAAGTATGTACCGATGTACATATGTAGGTATTTTCCATACCAGCCCAGGTAAGCACTCCTTAATATGTACCCAAAGATGCACTTTCCCATGGAGCTCTTTTTGGAGCAGAAAAGTCATCCTTGCTTAATTTGTCGTTCCCAACAATGAGCAATTGCATGATCCCCTCAATAAGTTTGGGTCTTTTGGACTCGCCTGTTTGATCTCGGCTGGATTGAGGAGCGTGCTTTGGGCGGGCCGCAAAGCTGCACTTGAAGCACGTGAGGTACAGATCCTCGGCGGCGATAATCCTCAGGACACAAAGTACCAACAACAAGAGGAATCTTCAGTACACTCCCGGCAAACAGCACCAAGAAGAAAAGAAGGACCTCCCCAAAGGATCGCTTGCACTTCCGCAGGCCTGGGTCCTCCCGCTTGAACAAACATTGCAATAGGATTTGACATGCCGTATCACGTACACGCCACTCCTTTGGCCTGCTCTAATCTCGTTCTGGTTGGTCAGAGCCGCTTGCAGCCACGGTGGGAAGTCCATGTTAGGTAACAGCCTAGGTTCTGGGTCACATACATGCTCCGTACCTCGTACATACATCATTCTTGCATGGGCAGCTCAGCCTTGGACCTCCATTCCTCCATTCCTTAGCTGTTAAGGCAACCAACCAAACACCAACCCTACAACCACGTTCCTCTATCCCACACCACCGAGTCCCAGCTCTGTCAGTAGATCGCCATCCCCACGGCGGTAACGCGTATACCCCAATCCGCCCTCGGCCCATTCCAGCCGGCTGCCACCGATGGCTTCCGTCAAGCCTGAGCCGGCTGTCAAGCCCGACCCTGAAGATGCCGCCGCCGCCTCTCCCGCCGTCATGTCGGACGACGACCTGTACGAGGATGCCGGAGATCTCGAGTTCTATGACCCCAATGTCCCAGGTGACCCCAACGGCAACCTGTTCCTGGCCCACGTGCCGCCGTACCTGTACGAGGCCTGGGCGCAAATGAACGAGGGCGAGGAAGTCGAAGTCGGCAAAATGAGGCGATGGACCGAGACGGACAAGAACGGCCAGACACGGACGCGCATGGCCATGCTCCTCGACGGTCGCAACTCGTCCCACCAATCCATACCGAAGGAGTACAACTTCGATATGCGCGACACCAACCTCCTCAACACCTTTGTCTTTACCGAACAGGACCTGCCCGGCTTCAAGTCCAAGGCGCAAGGCGCAAACAGCAACATCCCCGGTCACTTGCGAAACCGGCTCAACCGAAACCAAAACAACAGTAGCAACGCCAAGCAGGAAGGCGGGCGCAAGCGATACCAGCCCTATTATCGAAAGGCCATTCCCAAGAAAACGGTGCTGGCCGGCAGGTTCAAATACGAAGTGAATTGCCACCCCGCCAACACTGCCGAGTCGAAGCATCTTCTGGCCGTCCGCAACAGCGAGTCGGCGATACCAAAGGCCACTACGAGCATGATGTCGGGCACCAGGGCCATGACCAAAAATATTATCCACGCCGGCACCCTCACTGGCAATGCCAAGATGTCAGGCTTCATCGTAAGTACCATTCCTTGTCCCAAGACCTGTCTCTCTACTAACTCGGGGCCAGCAAACTACGGATGCCAAGGCCAAGGCCAAGAAGCCGCAGGCTGAGCGGGCTGCTCGTCTGGATCGCCACGAGCTGCTCGATAGACTGGCTGCCTGCTTCACTCAGTACAGGTACTGGACCATGAAAGCGTTCAAGCAGCAACTGAATCAACCCGAAGCATGGCTGCGCGAGAACCTCGATAACATTGGCACCTTGCACAAGACGGGTCCGTTTGCGAACCATTGGGAGCTGAATGAGGTCTACAAAAAATCGCTCCAAAGTACAGACAACATGGCCCAGGGCGGCACGGCGCCGGGTGACATGGGTGGTGACGATTCCGAGTTTGACGGTGACGACGATAACATCGAGATGGAGGATGTACCGGCAATTGTATAGTATGTTGGCGCTGCTGCCGTGGCTAGTAAGTGAGAGACGATACCCAGCGCAAATCCTTCGATTGGGGTTTTTGTGAATCAGACTTTGGAAGCACCCAATAGTGGGCTCTACGCCCTGCATGTCGATGAGGAGCCTATACTTGCGTACTTGTAGCGAGAAAAGGTGTCGGTGGACTGATATATATAGTGCATTCTGACGTGTATACCCTGAGAACCATGTCAGTTCGGTTAGCAAGGTGTCGACCGATGTGGAATAATACCAGCCCGTACTATATCAAACACCGGAGTAATAACAGCCCGTCTTATATCAAACCCTGGAATAATAACACAATAGACCGGATACGGTCACTTCAATAGCGTCTATTAACAGACCCCTCTTCCACTTGCTAATCAGTGCTTGCCATCCGGCCTAAGTACTCAGGTAGTTACGTAAACCATGGATGGGCTTACAAAGTCACGTTAGACACACTTGACTCCCAGTCAAGGGGCTATGACTCCCATCGGGACCAAGATGACTCAAAGGGCGATAGAGACAGGGGCAACTCGGTATCGCACGACACCACACTTGGCCAGGACTATATGCTTCTATATCATCCTGTCTGTAAGTGTTACTTTACAATTTTCAGACTCGAAAGTAGCCGTATTAGTACGAGTTGTTCACTCATTATTAAAGTATAACCTTGGTTTACTGTTTATAGTCTGAAAATACTATTAAGTAATTAAGGGTACGCCGTCTTATCACTCGTACTTATATAACAAGCCCTCTGTTTAGAAGGACGACCCATCCCATTTCAGAGGAAGTGTTGGCCCCAACATGAGAAACTGCCTCGTAGGCAACCGCCTTCTTTGGTCAACATGTATTTTTTTTTTTAAAAAAAAAAAGCCGATCTACTTCCTCGGACTTCCCTCCGTCAACCATCCTCATCCTAACCCACCCCATCTGCATCCTATTCACGTTTCCAGCCTCATTATGCCCGAACGCAAAGGCGGATCCCCTACCAAGGGAAAAAAGTAGAGACCTTTCCCCCGAACTGAAGATTGAGCATAACCCCGCATCTCGTACTACAACCACGACTAGTACGTCTGCCTCCACGATGGAATCCAAAAGCCATCACTTGCGAAACACCATCGCAAAAACATGGCCTCCCCATGCGACAAATAAGGAGAAGATGTCCCTAACGATCGCGATGGACGATGTCTACCGGGTCTACTTGTCGATCAGGATCCAAAGAGGCTTTTCAATAAAGCATCACAATGGATTTCGACAATCCAACTGCCCCCCGGCATCCCAAATAACGATCAACGAACGCTGATGATCGAAAAGTCAACAAAAGACTCAATCATCCGGGCGATATTTAGGAGCAACCAGATCGAGAGGGCTGGCCTCGGCCTGGACGATACGCTGAAGATCTGTCAGGAAGTACATGGGCATCAAGCAACGGGCAAGCAAGGACGCCAGTGACCACGGCGAATACGCCCTGTTTGTGCTGAATAAGGGCGAGAGCCGGCTACGGGCCATCAAGAAGAAGTTGGGCGGAAAGAAGTGATGGGCAGACAGGGTCCACGAGCACCACCTTTATTGGCTTCAATGTCCGGACTGGGATTCCATTTTGTAAACCCCATGGCTGCCGCGACCCGATTCGTGGACAAGTGCCCCTCCTTCCTCTTTTTGGCCGCCGTGTCGTCCTCAGCCCCATCCCCTTCATCCCCGCACTTGTTGCATTGCTGCTACTAGTGCGTTGTTGTTTTCCAATCGCAGCTCCAAGTCGGCATGATCCTTATTTTCTTCTGGAAGCCGTAGCGTCTCAGCCAACGGCACGACCCCCGGCGCCTCCTACCATGAGCATCGTCCTCGACTTTGACGGGACCATCACCGTCCACGACACCATTGGCGAGGTAGCCAAATACGCCCTTGGCGTCCGCGCCAACGAGGGCAACGATCTACGGCCGGAATGGGACTCGGTCGTGAAGGCGTACGTGGACGACTACAAGCGCTATGTGGACCAGTACCCCGTCGACGAAAGCATGCGCGAGCGGCCTGAGCAGGAAGTCGAATTCCTCCGCCGGGCGAAGAGCGTGGAGCTGGCATCGCTGGAGCGCATTCATGGCTGTCGCTTGTTCCAAGGCATCGCACCCGAAAGCTTCCGGGAGGCCGGCCGCAAGGCTGTTGAGAGCGGCGCGGTTGTGCTGCGGGAGGGGTTCAGACGATTCGTCGAGGCCCGGCTGCGCGAAGGTTGGCGCGTCTGGGTCGTCTCGGTCAACTGGTCCTCGGCCTTTATCGAGGGCGCCCTCGACTGTCCCGGCGTCACGGTCATCGCCAACTGTATCCGAGCTGATGGCTCCATCGCCGGGCCCAGCCTCGACGGCGTCAACAATGGCGAGGGCCAAACTCTGACCAACTCGGGCGACAAATTGGCCGCGCTGGACGCCATTCTGCACATGGCGCCCCCGCCGTCCGGCGCGTCGTTTTACTTCGGGGACTCCATCACCGACCTTGAGTGTCTATTGCGGGTAGGCCGTGGTGTTGTTGTTGCCGACCAGCCAGACACGACTCTGCTCAGGACGCTGCGGAGAATTGGGAAGGAGGTCCCGCACGTAACGGGCGCCGCGTCACGAGACAATCTTTCTTGGGCGTCAACTTATGACGACGCCGAGCGCTACGTAGCCTTCAAACAGCCAAATGCCTGAGGCACACCCCCTTCGGACGACCGTCACTGCGCAGGAGGAAAGCTAATTTGACGTGCGCACGGGGTTTCGTTGAGAGTTCGACCCCAGGAGTCCCGACCTCCCAGAGGCGCCACCCGCGGGTTTCCCTTTGCGCCTCTCCTGCCGCACCAATCGAGCCATGGCGATGCCTCTCGACGACTCGCGCGGCCCGCGAGCTCGAGGGACACGCAGATTCAAGGGTCGTCCAGAAGGCAACACCTATCCCAGATCAGGAAACACTACACCTCCGAACGGAGCCAGCGACACGGAGCCAGGCCGCCCTTTGTTGACAGAGGGATACGGGCACCACGGATATAGTCAGTACCGCCTGGTACGCCGTCTCCTCGTCCTCCTCCGATGCCCACCTCTCGAACTCGATGGTTCGAGCGACTTGACCCGAGAACCACGCTACGCAAAGCCCACGCGGAATCTGCTTCTCGCCCAGGGAAGCCTTTGACTCGCACGCAACCCCAGCTCCAGCCGGCGAGAGCGGCGGGCCAGCAGCATGTGCTTTTACCGACGTGTTGTCTACTCATGCAACCACTCGGCGTGGTCTCGGGAGCCGGTCTACCAATGTGACGCGCAGAAGCGATACCGGGCCGGGGAGTCGGAAGAGCCGTGCACACTGCGGCGCAGCCACCCGCTCATCACGATGCGCGTCGCCATGGCCTGCCGTTGCCAGGGCAAGGCCGAGAAGCTGGACGAGCGTTTACGGCAGGCTAAGGAGATCATCAAGGAGACCAAGATGGCCCTGGGCATCGACGACAACGACTTGCATACTGATGCCGGCCGAAACTCGCCCTACCGGCCGAGCCTGAGTCCAACTCCGACCCCCACCCCGACCACGTCCAGCCTGACGACCATCACGGAGGAGGGGAGCATGACGCACGGCGAGAGCTCGGAGAATGGCGGCAGCGCGATCAAGGAGAGCTTGGGCGATTCCACCACCGAGTTTTTGCAAAAGAGGCGGGACAAAGACGACAAAGGCATGTTCATGGGCTGATGGGCGGCGTGTAAGGGAGGGCATCGATTACACCTGTGTATTCTCTATTCTATGCTTGTTTCTGGAACATTGTACCGCCCGTTCTTCCGCGACTATACACTCACCCACCACCTGTACCTGCTGTGCGACCGACCAGGGGCATGAACCACCGAAAATGCGAACTCGCGAGAGTCGCGCTGTTGGGAAGGACAGGCCCACTATCGCAGCGTTGCCCTTGGACGCCTGCGAGCTAGGCAAGCTTGTGGTATTGAGTATCTGGCGGCCCCCTCGCCCGCATATTTACGGTCGGAATACAGAGCCCCTATACTTGTTAGGCCCCGGGAGTACACATTCATAGCACCGGGTCATGGAGTTCATAGTGTGGGCCATCTGTGTGGGTGTGAAGGAGTGACTGACGGGCCTTCCCTTGGTACCCCCAGCACGCACCTCGTATTCAACCCTGCACCCGGCAACCGACCCAGTGGCTTTTTACGATACGCGCATGCCGTCCCTGTCTTTGCGCCCGGCTACCATCAAGGGGGGGGGGGGGGGTCGCCCCATGCACCCCGGAGCCTCCGGCGGGGAGGGGAGAGGGTTACAGATTCTAGAAGGGTGTTCGTTACCATGCGGGTGAGCGATATGCGGCCATCACACCATCCAGCCAGTCCATCCATGCTCTCTCTCTCTCTCTCTCACACACACACACACACACACACACACACAGTGCCACTAACACCTGGTCACTGAGAGCCGGGCAGATATACACACGCACACGCACATATGTATATACACCCACCTCGGCATATTCTTCCCGCCACCCAGCAGGCCTTGCTGCGCCGCTTCTGCATTTTGAATGACAGACCCGATGGATGGCTCAGGGGGGGGGGGGGGGGCGAGAGGCAACGGGCGTTCCAGGTGATCGTCTTTTACAAGTACTTTTGGCCCTTTACTTGCCTTCTTACCTACCTACCGACTTCTTTGCCAACGCCGTAACAAGAAAAAGGCGCAGGGAACCGACTATGCGGGATCAGACTAGTACTTTCCCTCGGCGGATATCCCTCTCAACGACCGTCCTGCCCGTCACCAACCCCGGGTCTCACGTCATCAGAGAGGGGCCAAAGAAGCGCCCCCCCCCCCCCCCCCCCCCCCCCCCAGGGCGAGACTGCTGCATTCGACAAGTCTTCCCAGAGCCAGACGTGGGAATAAAAAAAGTGATCGACGGCCTATTATCAGACTAGAAACGCTCGGGGTGGCCTGGCCGGCGTGGTACGCACACAGCGACCGCATTGCCTGATCCCGGCCCTCCCGCACATTCGGGCGGCTCAGAGGATGAGAGCGGCGCCGCGAGCCAACACACAGCCCAGTATCGCCTGTCACGACTACATTCGAAGACCTGCAGCTGACCTCAATGCGAGTGCAACTTGGACGGGGCAATATTGAACATGATCTGATGTGGCAGGCATGTGACCCCGCCCTGACCGATGACAGCCCTTTTTGTACTCTGCCATTTCCGTCACTCGCCAGGCGGCATGGCAGATGCCGGTCTTGCGAGGTTCGGGCAGGGGGCACAACACGGCAGTGGGAGGGAGTAAATGGTATTATTCGCGGCGCGGTCCGTATGCATATCGCGCGAGGTCAGCAAAATGTCCCTTCGGCCAGATTTAATCAACGCAACGAAACAGAGCAACAGTAGTAGCAAAGGTGCCTGGGCAAAACAGTCCAACCCCAGGTAGTCCCGCCCTTGGATATGCAAATCCCAACCCCCCAATCCGTGAGCCCATACCCATCCGTCTGCTTACACAAGAAAAGCAGCAGGGCCCCACGCTAGCTCACTCAATGAGCCAGAGTTGTCCCCTCCTCGGCCGGGGACGCCATCTACAGGGGAATCAGAAAGGAAAAAGGGCCAGAACAGAGCCCGCAACGTCAAGACCAAAAGAAACTCCCCCCCAATGCTACCAGACTGCGCAGGGGTATCCCCTTCCTGAGAATCAGCGGGTAAGAGATAGGGCGGTAAAATCAGAACGGAGCCGATGAAATGCCAAGCAAGTTAAGAGGGCGCAGGATCCAACAAGAAAGGACAAAGAACAAGTACAATTGCCTCCCCGCCTAGCAATGCACCACGAGAGAAACAACAGAAACCGCAAAAGGCCGTATGTACCCTGGTTGTATAAATCCACCGGAGAATCAAGGCAACGTAGCCCTTGACGTCACAGCCGCCACCATCGCCGTACGATTCGGGAAGCCGCCCATCATCGATATTTGCGTGCTGATGATCCTGACGACACACCGCCGCGGGCGGACATGAAACCGGCGGCCGGCAGGACACACAGCTGTTCGGGGCCGAGGAGCTTCTGAGCGCCAAGGATAAGGGGAGAAAGATCGCCAGGCCCTTCAGGAAGGGTCTGGAGTGGTATCAATTTGTATATGCAAATGCTCCGAATCAAAAACGGGGGGGGGGGCTGTGTGCGTATATGGTTAATGAAACGACCGTCGTCCAATGTGGACGCCAGCCCGTCCTGGATTGGGCCCCAGAACCCGTGCAACGACTGCGGCCCGGGGCGCAGCCTGGGCCACTACCTCCCGGTCATCAGACCACAGTAGCGGCCTCATTGAGGCTGGTTGGCCCACCAGGTCCCAGCGGCTGAGGTTTGGGGAGACCAGCTTTGCGTGACGGCGGGCGAGTTGCCCGGGTTCTGAGGCATGAACTGCCTGGGCGTTTGCTCCGGCGGGTACATGCCCTGCGTCGGGTTGCCATAGCCCTGGTTCATGCCCGGCATGCCGGCGTATTGCATGTTGTTAGGTTGCATCTGTGGGGGGTTCGAGGGGTGGCGCAACTGAGGAGCAGGCGATTGCTGCGGGTGCGGCGACTGCTGGGCCTGCGTGGTATAGCCCTGGTAGTGCTGCGGTGTCTGCGGCTGCTGATGGTGACTCCACATGGCCTCCTGGCCCCCGTAGTTGTTGTAGGACGGGGCGGCTCCCGCCTGTGGAATGTTGCCCGGCCCGCCCGAGGGCAAACTGGGAGGCCGAGACTGCTGCTTGGGCGTCGGGGCTTGCGGCATGCCTCGCATGGGCGCCTGGCTCATGGGCTGCTGCTGGGAATGCAGCGTCTGCGAGTAAGGAGCAGCCGTCATCATCATCTGCGGGCTCTGGTTCGGGACCATAGCCGAGGGCTGATGGATGCTGGCCGGAGTCGCATGGGGCGACTGGCCAGGCCGGGTAGTCGGCAGCGCCGCATCACTCTGAGTAACAGGTGCCGGAGCGGGTGCCGGCTGCTCATGAGGCCGACGCCAGATGGTGTTCATGAAGTCGGCGCGCATCTCGCGTCCCTGGTTCACCGACCGGTTGAATTCGGCGGCGTGATGCGCCTGCGCATGGATATCCGTCAACGGACTGGACTGCGTGCGATCCTGGTAAGCAGAGCCGGTTATCTCCTGGCGAGGGCCGCCCTTAATGAAGTTGCTGTAGTCTCTCGTCCGGGTGTCATTCAGATCTGGTCCTACTGTTATCATGGGCATTCTTGGCTGGTTCCCTGGCGGCGCTCCTATCATACCTGGTTGAACGAGCTGGGGCTGGGGCGCTCCAAAGTGTCCAGGGGTGTTGTGGTAGACGATTTCGCCTTGAGGGCCTCCTACCAATGGCGGCGGGTGATTGCTGGCCTCGGCTGCCGCTTCCCTCGCTTTAGCTGCACCGGGTCGTTTTTCCCCGGCCAGGTCGGCCTCGGTGAAGCCTTGCTTGCGGGCCTTGCCCTCCCAGTAGTCGTCCCGGACGCGTCGGCCGCTGGTGATGACTCGGCTGCCAAATTGCCGAAACATGGAACGGGCCGTGACGATAGCAATCTGTCGCGACCTGTACGAGAAGGGCAGAATCTCCTGTTGAACGAGGTCATCCTTTTCCACCTGGTTGGCAATAATCTTGAACAGTGATCTGTTCTTGTTGAACAACAGGTACGAGTCCCGATAGCCCAAGACCCTAGCGCACTCGGTGGCAAGCATGAAGAGCTTGTCGCCCCGGTTGGGCACCAAGAAGGTCCTGCATCGGTACTCGCGGTTGCCCAGCAGCTGGCCGTTGGGCAGAACCTTCTTCTCACCGGCTTCGTCAACCTCGCGCGGGATGTACTCATCGCCGCCTGGCCCCAGCTGGTCCGTGGTGTGGTCGCGCACCGTCGGCAAAGCCTTCAGCGTGCTCTTCGTCGGCGTCGTCTTGGGCGGGGGCGAGGTTTGGGGCGCCGGGGCGGGCGTATACTGGCCGGGCTGGCCGGGCAGAGGCGCGTTTTGCGTCTGCGGCGTCTGCGGCGTCATGGACTGGGGTTGGGCCATGACGGGCGGCATGATATGAGACGACGGGGGTGCTTGGTTGAGATGCGGCTCGGGCAGACCACCAGAGGATCGCGGCTTCATGGGGCGTCCACGCTTGCGTGGGTTGTCGGCACCTGTAACGCGGCAGCAACCGCCGGTTAGCAGCTGTTCCCGCGCGTACGGACGATGTTGGGGGAAATGCAACTAGGTCGGCGCGCGCGCGTGCTCTCGATCTCTCTGACCGCGAGGGGTTGCAGAGAAAAAGGATGCGACAGGCGAGGTGGCTGCTGCGCGACGAGAGCTAGGCATGTGTAGCGGCAGACGGGTGCAGGTAACGCGAATCTTATCTTGGGGATCACAGCGTGCCCAGTGTGTGCCGTGCATGCGTGTGCTGCCCTCGATTTGCCATTGACATCGCAATCGCGTCGCCGCTAAGGTAAGCCGCGGCTCCACAGCCGCTGCACATGAGTTACGAAATCTGAGCGCAACTTACCATCATCCGCGGGCGTTCCAGAAGCCCGTACCGGCTGGTAGGACGACGAAGTTTCCGGCGAGCGACTGCGCTTGAGCCCCCGGGCGTTGGGGTGGCCAGCTAGTTCTGTGCATTCATGAGTCGTACATTAGCACCGCTCTGCGCAACGAGTAGGATGCAACTCCCGCCTGGCTGTGGCTATAGGCCCCGCTGCCTCGAGCCCATGATGACGATGGGGGGTTTATATACGGGCCACCGCCCGCGACCAGACTGGTCAGAATGATGTGACCACTGGCGGGTTGGGTGTTGCTGTGTCGTGGCCGTGCTGCCGGGTTGAGGCGCGACGCGGCGTGATGACGACGGCCGCCATCATCATCAATACGATGTGTGCAGTGGATGCACGCGCGCGAACGCCTCTTGGGCAGCAGAGGTCGAGTGCGGCGCATCGCTGGAGCCCGGGCAGATCCACTTGGATCATTGGAACACGGGCGCGGGGAAGAGCTGGGGGCCAAAGAAGGGCGAGATTACAAGGAAGAAATAGCGACTCGAGGCGTGCAACGTACCAGAGTTGAGGGCGGCAGGGTTGATGGTCGCCGGATTGATGGTCGCACCCTCAGCGCCGTTGGGCTGGGTGGAATACATGAGGGCGGGCAGGCGACGAAGGCCTCGTCCGTTAAGAGGGGGGGGGGGGGCGGCGGGAAGGCGAGTATTGAACGTGGAGAAAGCTTGGTGCCTGCAGCACAACGTGTCTTGATATAGTTGGACTAGACGACAGGCGGATGATGACGCGCGCAGAAACAGGCAAGCGGCGACTGTTGATCTCGCGGCTCCCGGGAAGGGGGGGGGGGGGGGGGGGAGCGGAATGGATGTGCTGTGATGCAGGATTACTCGTGCATATGGTTGGTGGTTTGCTGGTCCAGGCCCCCAAGGCTGAAAGTTGCGCTCTCCTAGGAACAGAGTTGTTGTTGGATAATGTAGTAGTAGTAGTAGTCAGGTCGCAGGAGCAACGGCGGCGGCAGGGTGTCTAGAAAAGTTATGGATTGGTCCGCTGGCCACGGGCCTTGGGTCTTGATGAGGAGAGACTGCGCCGTATGGGAGCGACTTGGCAGCGGCGCCCCTCTCTGCCCTTCGCAGGCTCGCACGTCTCTTTGCGCGCGCACCGCTAGCTGGGTGCAAGGGCAGAAGCGTTTCTTCTGTCTCCTACACAGGCCACTACTACGTCGCAGTGACAGGCGGGGAAAGGGATTGGTGGGAATGACCGGGTTGGCCTAGCAGGAACCGACCTCGAGGCTCAGGAGGATAGTGTAGGGACGACGGGTTATGACTGGCTGAAGACAGTACAAGCGTTGTGTAATAGCTCCGTGCGCGCGCGCGCAGTCCGCAGCAACGAGATTAGCACAACCTGGTGTGCAGTGCAGGGCAGGCAGGTAAGCTGTATACACGTCGACCCTGGGAGAGCAGGCAGTTGCCACGACGAGCCGGCGCGACGGGCAAACAAAACGTCAAGACGGCGATGTGAGGGGGATGGTGATGGGACGAGGAAGGGATTGGATGTGGATGCGCGACGGCAAGTGTGCAATAGAGGGTGTGAGTGGAGGATGGAGGGATTGATGGATGGATGGACGGGTAACCCAAGGTGGTGGAGAGCCTGCCGGGCTATCTTGAGCGATCTGGGTGTTCGGGATAGGATAAACACATATGGAGGGTGGTTGCTTGCGTCTGTCTGGCAGATCTTGCTGGGTTGCCTGCGTCTTGGGATGCGTCCTTTTGGGTATGGCCCGAACGGATACGCCAGTCAGTTAAAGCCACCACTGCTGCCGGGTGCGGTATAATTTGGTATCGGTTCGCCTCCGATCGTCGCATCCGCAGTTGGTGCGCTCGCGCGAAGTTTCGTATGTCATACAAGACAAGACCAATCTGCTGTATTCTCGTGGTTGTGGTGATGGTGGTGGTGGTCGTCGTTATTATGGTCAATGTCGCTGCCGCCGTTATGTATGTCAGCGGGAATGCACTGCGAAGAACGAGGCCACCGGCTCGTTATCTTCTCACACGCGCACACGCACACGCACACACTCTCTCTCCCACTCCAAGTACTGAACAGCCCCGCAACCGAGAAGTGAGCGTCACAGTTCGGTAGGCGCGCAATACGATGAGAGATGGGAAATCAGCGCCGCGAGGCCGGGGAGAAACCTGTCTGAATATGGCCAAGGGGACATGGGCAGGCGTGCCCGGACAAGCAGACCGGGGTGCTCAAGCCAAGATGCAACCAGGACCAGGGTGAGGATGGGCCGAACAGGGATTGTGGGATTTGCAACTCGACCAAGAACAGGAAAATCCCTAGGGCCGCGCTCGAGGCTGCGTCGCGCGTAGACAGCCAGTCTGCCTCACTATGGGCCCGGTCGCGCAGAGGCAAGTGGGCTGCTGGTAAGGAAACCGCGGTTGGCCCGATCCTGTGTTGATAGCTCGATGGCGCCCAACTTTGAGGTCATAAGATTTGCTGAGAATAGGAAGCGCGCTGCTGCTATTTCGGTCTGATGTCGGCCGAGGACTGTAGGTTGCTCGCAGGCGACGACCACGGCAGCGCGACCAGGAACAGGAAGCCGGGGGAGGGACCAGACGGCGATGGGCGAGGACCGACTACGTGCTGACGCCCGGAAAAGCACCCAACTAGGCGGCGGCCGTACGTAGGTATTGTATGTAAGTGGATGGGGGCATGTACTCGGTCGAGGTACCGTGTAGGAGGTGATGCGAAGGAACCCCGCCGGTTTGGTGGGCTTTAATGAATGGGCAAAAGACGTTATAGCAGGGCGGACCAAGGTATTCTTGGCGTGCAGATACTTGTTGAGCTGGGCGACGTGCGGGCGGTTGGGCTCTGAGACAAAGTACTGAGAGCACCGAAATACCCAGAGGCCGAGCTTGCCGAGGACAGGGACGAAAAGCGATGTCTGTCAATCGACGGCGGCGCCAGTCCCAATGAGGCAGAAGCGCTCGACGGCGGCTGGACGGTTCAGTCGATGAGGGCGGAGCTGACGGGGGACCATGGGCGACGATCATTGACTTGTTGGACAGGCCCGCATTCGCACTTAAGCACTCACCCTCCGACGGGGCAAGGACGCCTGGTACGGTACCTGGGGCACAGAGTATCACGTAGCCGTGGAACGGCTGCGTGCAAGGGCGCGTCGAGCGAATCGAGCGACGGCCGGCCGGACGGACGGGTGGAGGGACGTGGGAAGGGCAGGAAGCGGACAAGCTGGAGAGAATAGACGAACGGCGAAGCGGTCCAGCAGGAGTGAGACTGCCGACAGACTTTTCCTCGGGTTGCGCTTGTCATCAGGCTGACGCAGCATGGAAGGGCGATAGAATCAGGCTTTCGGGCGTTCGAGTTGCGTCTTCCTCTTGTTTCCCTCTGTCGTTCCCGGAGATCGAGCCCTTCGCGTCCATGGGGAGACGGCCTGGGAACGGGCAAACGGGGACGGGGTAGGTACAAAGTCACTCGTATAGGTGGATAAAGATGCGAATACACATGGCTACGTCCTGTCCGTGGATGCTTGCGTGCTTCGCGCATCGGCTTGTACCCAGCCGATGGTGGTGGCCCCAGCGGGTAGCTTCCATTCCTGCCAAGTACTTGAGGTGCCGGTGTATTTCTGGTATTTACGGCGGTATGCCATGTGCAGAAACGGCTGTCGATGACAGAGCAGGTACCTACGCTATCCGCTCAACAAGTACCGGCTGGGGCTTGGCGGCTGGCTGGTCTGTAAAAAGGACCAAAAAGATGGAGGAGGTCCCAGTCGGTTGAAAGTGGAGAGAGCGGGAAGGACCAGCGATCATGGCCCGACCGTGGTTGGACTTGGGGCATGGATGTCTCCCTCCAATCAGCAGACGCTGCCCGTGAAACCTGGAGGCCGGGTGAAAGAGGAAAAAAGAAAATGTAGAGGGAGAAAAGGCAAGGAGCAATGCGGGCCTGCCCACGAGCCTCTTGCGCCCCTCGCCCGGCCGACACGACAGGGGGGCCGGAGATCCAAGCTGCTCTCTCTCGCAAACTCTTTGCCGCGCAGAGTTGCAAGACTGTGCTGGGCGCCGGCCACGCCAGATCAGGCAGGCCACAGAGAGCCTACGGGCTAGGGTAGCGTAGGTTGGCCGGGAGTCTGACGCGCTGCGTCGTATCTCCGGCCTGGGATTCCCTCCTGCAAGCCTATCATCGTCCTGCCTTTGTTGGTTGCAGAGGCGAGGGCCTGCTAGCTCTCGTGCGGATGAGACATCAAGAGGCGATGCGGTGGGGCTACGGAGAGCGACTTACGACGGCCGAGGCGTCCAGGTGTCGTATTTGCGGCGCGCGCGCTCGTCACGTCCCTGTGCAGATGCTTGGCCATGGCAATAACGATAGAAAGAACGGGCCGGGAGGAAGGACCGAATATACTTGCCCGCCGCGCTACGAATCCCTTCCCCAGCGTGATATCTGACTTCCAGCTGGGTGCAGGGGAGGGCATCTTCGTACATACTTCTCTGCGGTCGCACGACAGACAGCCAGGCAAGCGGGCAGGCAACTGTGCTCTGTGCAATGCCCGAGGGACACTTGAAGAATCCCATCCCACCCCATACCGCCAACTGCCCGGGGACCTCTCGACTAGAAGGCGGAGGGTGGGGCTTGTTGGTTGGACCGTCGCGTCAGACGTCCGTCGAGCTCGCCGACCCCAAACAGTGAAGCTATTGCCTATCGACTGGCCTCGAGTACATGCCACCTACCTACTTTCCCTTAGTGCCATCCCCTGGTGCTCTGATACGGGACCTCGATTGCGGGATAGTATACGGATGCCGCAGCGGCGGCGTCGCTGTGAGTGTGCCCGTCTCTCCACGGCTGTGCCATTCCTCCCCCCCCCCCTGATATTATTCCGTCCCTCGCAAAACGAAGGTGGTCTAGAGACGCCCCAATCAGTAATGGGATGTCGCCGGCTAACCCTAGCCGAGCCCATCCCATGTATCAGACCTACCGTCCACCAGCCGCGTGCTGAGATGGGCAAGTAGAAAAGACGTTAATGCAAAAGTGGCTTCCATGCACCGAGCCCCCCCTTCCCTCGAGCCCATCCCACCCATCTTTTGTGGCAGAGGGGGACCCTTACTTGTCCCGGGGGTCAGGTAGCTTCGCCTACATACAGACCTGACTTGGGTGGGACTTATGCAATACGCATCTGATGGCTTCTCACAGCATAGTGATTGCATGTATATACTTGGGTATGGGGGGTCCTGGCACTGGGAGCTCACCCGATGCGCACGAGTTGTCTCCAGCCTTCTCGGGCGGATAGGCAGTTGGATGTAAGTAGGAGGCAAGAAAGCACAGCAAGGGGGTTCTATGGCATATCCCATCCGCTTGTAGCGACTCGTCGTCGGATCCCTGCCCTCCCTTCTTTCTTCTTCCGAGTATAATGCTGTCTGCAAGCCCCGGCCGACACCATGCACGCACTAGCAGCCCTGCGTCTAGGCTGTTGACCCATGACGGACAGGCCTGTGACGATCCGCTGAAGGATGATCGTCCATATACTGGATCGATTGGGTCACTTGATACTCTTTCGACGGAGCTCCCAGTGGTCGCGCCCAGCTGACCACCCAGCGATAGACCACCTGCAACCGTGCTATGGTCGCCTCGTTTGTGGGCAGCCGGACATGGATGGGCCAGCTACGCTTCCTTGAACCTCCTCCGCCGGAGCGCATCCAAGTGGACGCTATGTTGCGGGCATCTCGCGGCCCGTCAATCTGACCCTGGTTCCCTGCCGACTCAGAGCGGAGGGCCTCCAAGAAGCTGGTCTTGGCTTGGAGAGCCCTAGGTCAAGCTTGAGGTACATGCACCGTACGAGAGCTGGATACCAGCCAGGTACGTACGAAGTGTTTCCGTCTGGAGCTACTCGCAGGTGGGTTAGTGATGTGCCGTCACCGGCGCCGAGCCAGTACTAATTGGGGAATATCTGGAAAGCAAAGCGATTGCTCGGCGTCGGCTGAGCACCACTGCTGCTTGACCGGTCAGGACAAGGAGACGTCGTAGGTACCGCCCAGGTTCGCCCGCGTGCCGACTCCCCAGTAAGACTGGTCTTCAAATCCCGACTGCCGGGGCCTTGATGACACACAGATGGCCATCGCATACACGACACGATGCGCAATACGGGACAGCGAGGCGCGTGGGTTTGATGTTTGTTCCGTCACATCCCAACGGGGCCACCGCCCATTACACCGGCGCAAGTCATCACGAGCTTAGCTCTCTGACTGTTTGCAAGTATGATACGGCTTGTCCTACGTTACAACGACAACTGCGTATGTGGCAAGTGACGAAAACGATTAAGCCCCACGTATTTTAACTACCTAATGGATTGATTGCCCGCCCGCCACTGTTGGGCGCGGTGCATGATGCTGCAGCCAAGCCGTGGTCTCACCCTTTTGTCAAGCGGCGCGCGTCGTTGCTAGCGTCTCTATCGCAGCTCCCCGACCGACCGTTGCTTTTCTCCGGCCGGAGAGGAGAACTGGTCGGAGCCTCCAACGACACACGTCGGTCCTCCAGCGCACGCCGCGCCCGGAGGTGGCGATTTCACGAATCCGGCTGTTTAAAGGCCTGTGCGTAGGCGATAATCAGCGGGCACCTCACAGAGACGGAATTGACAATAGGCAGAGAGAGGTTGCGGGGCCACACGAGAGAGAGAGACATCGTGGATGAAGCTCTGCTGTGTTTCTCTGAAGCCGCGCCGCTCCTGAAACTAGTCTTTTGCGGGTTTCGAAATCCGGAGCAGGTGCTCGATAGAGAAGGCAGAACTGACGCCTTGAGCGTCATCAAACGTCATGGCCAATCAGCCAGCATTCGGCCGAGGAACGCTGACTGTATTCTACGAGCGGGTATCCAGTAGGAACTGACGTGATTGGTCTTGAGCCTCGACCCCCGGCCTCGAACGAAACGCCACAGCTGAAACCCGGTCTCAATCAGGAAAAACACCAGCGCCCTAAGGTTCGCCGTCCCGAGCTGCTCGCCAGAACTGGACAGCAACGGCACAACTGAGTTCAGGCCCGGCGGGCGACAAGAGCCCACAAACTCCGGAGGCCGTTCAGCAGTTGAATGCGACGTTGCCGCGATAGTCGATCGGCACAGCCCTGGAGTGCGCATGCTGTTTCACCCGGGGGGCACTCCCTGGGCCTTGGCCTGGCCCCGGCGGCATGGAAGGCCCCAGACCAGGTGGCTACGGCGGCACGGCGAGAGATGTTCACGACGGGCAGTGCAGGACAGACGGGGAACCGTGGGACGCCGCCGGCCACCCTGGTTCCGTCTTTTCCCTTACCCCTCTTCCACGGGTACGCATCCAACAAGGTCGCGTGCGTCGGTGATAGGCAGAGTCGGCCGCGAAGGGCGAGAAGCACCCCCTTCCCTACCAAGCGCCAATGTGTCCATGTGACTCAGACAACGACGGCGGCGACAGCGACGGCGACGATGACAAGGGCCGCTGCCACAAGCCCGTCTAGCTATCTATCTGCCTGCCCGTCTCAGAGACGAGGGAGAGCGCTCCAGAACCCGTAGACTGGCCGCGGCCGCTATGAGCAAGTGGTGTGGAGGTCGGGCAGGGGATGGGCTGAGGAGAACATGCCGGGAGCTCTTTGGTGCTGGGGCAGCTCGGCCTTGGCCTGACCCCGATCACTTCAGCCCTGATTGGGCACAAAGGGCATCTCGATGTGGATATGAAGCCTACCCAGCTGACACCTTATTCGAACCCAGGCCACCTACGAATACAAACCATGGAGCGGTTGACTCCACCCTCTTGCGATCCCCCATCCGCCAGGGCCGTCCCTCCAGCCAGGCAGCCACCAAAAGGCGCGATGCGCACCCGCACATGCCGCCCGTCGCTGACGACGGGGTGGTAGTCGTAGTGGAGGGCCCCTTGGAGCGGGGGGTGGGTGGGTGGCAGGGGCCCTGCTTGGCGCCCATGTCGCCCTCGATGGCGACCGCAACTAACGGAGGCGGACCCGCGGTTGGGTTGGATGGGACAGATCGTCACTTGCGATGTACGCACCCAAGGGTGGGTATCCCTGAGCCCATCGTCCAAGGCACCGGCATTTGCCTCGATCATGTGGCTGGCTCGCTTTGTACTGGCATCCAGTCCTTGCCCGCTCGGAAGCTGCCCGGCTTTGTGATAGGCCAGCCGTAAAAACGGCTACCTACAGGGAGGGCGCGCGCCGGGCTGCCGTATTTGTGTAATAAGAGGGTTAGTTGGTGAAAAAGGTTCGGCCACTCGACCACCGGTTTGTTCCGTCGTCCGCGTTTCATCAACCTTTTTCCTTTTTTACCCCGTCCCCCCCCCCCCCCGCCCCCCCCCCCCCCGCCCCCCACCCCCCCCCCCCACCCCCCCCCCCCCCCCCCCCCCCCCCCCCCCCCCCTCCGGGTGCTGGCTTGACTCCTAACAGTTTGGCCTGCCTCCCGAGTTCCCCTGGCTGACTCCCTCACAGTTTTGCCTATGGCCTCCCGATTCCCCTGGCCCACTCCCGCCCCCCCCCCGCGGACTGCACCAAGCACCTCCTCCTTACGATCTCTTTCGTGCGTGCTTGGTTGTTTTTTTCTATTTTGTACTAATAGGTGTTGAGTTCGGTAATTAAAAGGCTTTTCGGCACGTTTCACTTTTCCCCCCCCCACCCCCCCCCGACCCGCCCCGGCTCCCCCCCCCCGACCCCCCCCCCCCCCTCACCCCCCCCCCCCCCCCCCCCCCCCCCCCCCCCCCCCCCCCCCCCCCCCCTCTCCCCCCCCCCCCCCCCCCCCCCCCCCCCCCCCCCCCCCCCCCCTCCCCCCCCCCCCCCCCCCCCCCCCACCCCCCGGTTCCCCCCCCCCCCCCCCCCCCCCCCCCCCCCCCCCCCCCCCCCCCCCCCCCCCCCCCCCCCCCGAGCCACCCCCCCCCCCCCCCCCCCCCCCCCCCCCCCCCCCCCCCCCCCCTCCCCCCCCCCCCCCCCCCCCCCCCCCCCCCCCCTTTTTTCTATTGCCCTAAAACTTGCCCCCCTTGTTACCCGCTCCTGCAGCGTTGCCGCGTCACACTGGGCCAGTGAAGGGGCTTCGGCTTGCTTCTGCGCATACACCCACACGTGATGGGAGGTCTAGCTTTGTCTGCGTGGGTTCGTGGCACAGATACCGATCAGCGGCGGCCCCAGGTGCGGTACATTGCGTGCTTCTGGGGTGCGGCACTCCCTCTCCGTTCCACTCTTATGCAAAGAGGCAGGCCATGTGTATTACCGGGTGCTGGGCCACGAGAGCACCCGTGCCCCTCCCTGTGAGTTTGTCTACCCGCCCCGGGCCTAACAGAAGCAACGGACGGACGCTTCGGTAGCGGTTCCGAACCAGGAGCCGCCCGACTCGGCGCAGGTAGCACCACATTCGGGGACTTCCAGATCTCGGACACAGCATATTCTGGAGAGGGCCGGCCAGCTTTGGGTTTCAGGTTTATACCGAGGGATACACGGGCAGTGTGACCGTCCCGGCTCGTTAGGTAACCGTGCTGAGACATTCGGAAAAGACACGGCTGCGAGGACGCCCCCGACTGCTTAGCGGTGCAGCTAGAGCGCAGCGGCTTCGAGTGGCACGCTGCGCTCAGTCCTACGTTCGCATGACGGTCCGCTGACATATGCGCTGTAATCCATTGCTCTTGAGCTGCTAGTAGCGTATGATGCCCCTGGCGGCGTTGGGCCTATGCACCTAGAAAGAGACGGTTCAACTCACAGGTGAAGCTGCACTTGCCGCGATGAAGTTGGTCGTCTGAGCGCCACAAGGGAGGGGCCAACAGCAGCAGCAGCAGCAATACAGGCGACAGGCTCCCAGGCTACATGGATGCGTGGAAGAGGAGGCTGGTAGGTACTTCTGTTACCCACTCCTCAGTAGGGTACGGTGGCTACGGCTTCCACAATCTCTCAACCGGGTGGGTAGCTGGAGCCTGCTTGAAAATCAGACGATGGGGCCATAATCTGAGTTCGACCCAAGGCTAGCGTACTTTTACAACTCGAGCTCGAGAATTATGTGCCCGGCTGGTTCCCTGCTGATTTACCTGGCAAACATCCATGGGCAAGCAGAGCACGCAAAGTACACCACCAGGTACCTAAGTAAGTCCAGAGCTCCTCATGGCCGGGTGGCTACTGCAATGCTCTATTTTCGGCCCTTGGGTGCATGATCGTGCCAGACTCGCCAGTCTTGTTCGCCACGACTGAAGTGAGACCTGGCGGGCCAGGATAATACGGCTGAAAGGGCCGGGTGAATAGGTGACCGTGATACATCACATGCTCTGGAACTTTGGGTGCGCTTAGAAATATACAACGCTCTGGATGGTTCCTTGTCAGCGCGACTCGAATAGCACACATGCACGGGCTGCTCTGGCCCGTCATCTCATGTACCGTATATACATGTGTATCTATCTGCAATGGACATACATCTAGGTAAAGAGGTAGGTCTATGTAGTGGTAGGCCCAGGGTGGGCAGAGGGCTGTCGGCGATAATAACCAACCCCCCCTCTCTCTTACACGGGATACGGCCCCCTACCTAAGAAAACCAAGAGGGAGTTTTAGCGCTGCCCCACCAGCACATCGGTTTTCTAGACGACCTACCTACCCAGGCATGTTGTTACCTACTGTAGGCGTTCCATATCACCTGGTGCCGTATTTCAGCGTGGCGTATGTACCCTTAAGCCTCCGGGATCCAAATACTATCTGCTAATCAGCTTAGATTCAAGCTCTAGCGAAAACCCCCTCTCTTTGTTCCCATGGGGATCCGGAGCTGCGTGCGTTGCGGGAAGTCCCCGGCGTCGGTCCAGGGCTGTCGAAATCGGCCCCGCCAGCCCGCAAACTGATAGCGGCTGGGCGGCCGATAAGGAATTCTGGAGCTGCCATTCGTCACTCTAGCGCCCATGCTCGCGACAGCTTTCGCCTCAAAATCATTCTCTTCACGTACCTCACACTCACAGCTCGACCGCCCGCCGCGCCGCCCATACAAGACGCGGCTTCTAGAACGCTGGTCCTCTCTTTGCCCCGCCAAGATGACGAGCCTCAAGAGGTCATTGGATGTAGATCCGTTGGCCTCCAACATCTCCAGCAAGGTCTATGTCCGTTCGACCAAGAGCGGCAAAGTCCAGAAGATTGTCCGCGAGGTCTATCTCCGGCAAGACATCCCCTGCTCGTCGAAGCTGTGTTCGAAATGCCGGTCCCCAGCCAATGCGGCCAACGTCGGTAAGTTGTGTATTGATAAGGCGACCCTCAAGATCCAGGAACTAACGCAGCGCCAGCGACCCCCTTTGTGCTCTCGGACAAGCCGGCGGGCACCCAGTCCTTTCCCCAGGGGCACTATCTGGTGCCCGACACCAATGCCCTACTGAACGCCATGGACCTGTTTGAGCAGAGCACTGCCTTCTACGACGTGGTTATTCTGCAGACTGTGCTGGAGGAGCTGCGCAATCGATCCCTGCCGCTCTACAACCGGCTCATTGGCCTGACCAAGAGCGAAGAGAAGCGGTTCTACGTCTTCTTTAACGAGTTCAGGCTCGAGACTTACGTGGCCCGGGAGCCCGAAGAGAGCATCAATGACCGCAATGACCGCGCCGTGCGGAAAGCGGTGCAATGGTACAACGAGCACCTGGCGCAGACCAAGGGCAAACAGCCGCCGACTGTCGTCATGCTTACCGACGACAGAGGCAACATCGAGAAGGCGAAAGCAGCACAGGTCCCCGCCATCACCCTGCGGGATTACGTGGCCGGCCTCAAGGACGCCGACCGCTTGCTCGACATGATCGCCGAGTCGCAGGAGCGAGGGATTTCCCGAGACAAGAAGTCTGCCGATTTCCTCTACCCCGAATACTTCAGTATATCGAAAATGATGACGGGGGTAAAGAGCGGCATGCTGCACCAGGGTGTCTTCAACGTGTCGCCGTACAACTACCTCGAGGGCTCGATCAAGGTCCCTGCCTTCCCCAAAGCGCTGCTTGTCCTCGGGCGTGACAACATCAACAGAGCGGTCGACGGCGACGTGGTCGTCGTTGAGGTCTTGCCCAAGGACCAGTGGAAGGAGCCTTCGAGCAAGATCATTGAGGAGGAGACAATTACGAAGAACGAGAATGCCGATGGCGATGAGGGCGAAGACCTGGTCACGGAGAAGGAGCGGCGCGCGCTCCAGGATGAAGTCAAGAAGACGCACACCACGAGCACCGAGGGCCGGCCACAACCTACAGCGAGGGTTGTCGGCGTCATCAAGCGTAACTGGCGCCAGTATGTAGGACACGTGGACCAGTCCTCCGTCGGCCAGTCGGCGAAGCAGGGCCGCAAACAAGAGTCGGTGTTCCTCATTCCCATGGACAAGAAAATCCCCAAGATTCGCATTCGCACACGGCAGGCTGGCGAGCTGCTAGGAAAGCGGATCCTCGTCACAATAGATTCATGGGATCGGGAGTCGAGGCACCCGGTCGGCCATTTTGTCCGGTCCCTGGGCGAGCTGGAGACCAAGGCAGCCGAGACGGAAGCTTTGTTGCTCGAATACGACGTCCAGTACCGTCCATTCCCCAAAACGGTGCTCGATTGCTTGCCCAAGGAAGGACACGACTGGAAAGTGCCCGCCAGCACAGACGATCCCGGCTGGAAAGGCCGGGAAGATCTCCGGCCTTTGATTATCTGCAGCATCGACCCCGTGGGCTGCCAAGACATCGACGACGCCTTGCACGCCCGCCCGTTGCCCAACGGCAATTTCGAGGTGGGCGTGCACATTGCCGACGTCTCGCACTTTGTCAAGCCCAACAACGCCATGGATCACGAGGCCAGTATCCGTGGCACGACGGTATATCTTGTGGACAAGCGTATTGACATGCTTCCCATGCTCCTGGGCACGGATCTCTGCTCGCTGAAACCTTACGTCGAGCGCTTCGCGTTCTCGGTCCTCTGGGAATTGAGTGCCAACGCCGACATCGTCAATGTGCGCTTCACCAAGTCGGTGATCAAGTCACGCGAGGCATTCAGCTACGAACAAGCGCAGCTGCGCATCGATGACGCCACCCAACAAGATGAGCTGACGCAGGGAATGAGGACGTTACTCATGCTTTCGAAGAAGCTGAAACAGAAACGCATGGATGCCGGTGCTCTCAGTCTTTCGTCACCCGAGGTCAAGGTTCAAATGGAATCCGAAACCTCGGACCCGATCGATGTCAAGACCAAGGAGCTGCTCGACACAAACTCCCTGGTGGAGGAGTTCATGCTGCTCGCCAACATCAGCGTCGCAGGCAAGATCTACGATGCTTTCCCCCAGACGGCCATCCTCCGCCGCCACGCCGCCCCGCCCAAGACCAACTTCGATGAGCTGGCCAACCAGCTCAAGGTCAAGCGTGGCCTCGACCTGCGCGTGGACTCGTCGCGGGCCTTGGCCGAGTCGCTGGATGCCTGTGTGGATCCCAAGGAGCCCTTCTTCAACACCCTGATCCGCATCATGGGCACGCGGTGCATGATGAGCGCCGAGTACTTTTGCGCGGGGACCCAATCCTACCCGGAGTTCCGGCACTACGGCCTGGCGTCGGAGATCTACACGCATTTTACCTCGCCCATCCGACGGTACGCCGACCTGGTGGCCCACCGCCAGCTCGCCGCCGCCATCGACTACGAGCCCATGCACCCGGCCGTCCGGTCGCGCGGCAAGCTCGAGGCCGTCTGCAAGAACATCAACGTGCGCCATCGCAACGCGCAGCTGGCAGGCCGCGCCTCGATTGCCTACTACGTCGGCCAGGCCCTCAAGGGCCGCGTCGCCGAGGAGGAGGGCTTCGTCATGAAGATCTTCAGCAACGGCTTCGTCGTCCTGGTCCCGCGCTTCGGCATCGAGAGCTTGATCCGCCTGCGCGACCTCGCCGAGCCCGAGCCCGAGAGCGTCTACGACGCCGAGAACTACGTGCTCAAGACGAGCGGGTCCCGCGACCTGTCCGTCGAGCTCTTCCAGAAGGTCATTGTGCGCATCAGTGATGCCAGGGACGAGGCGACGGGCAAGCGAGGCGCCAAGATGGAGTTGGTCAAGGTGATTTGAACTTAGCGGAAAGGGAGGGTGTCTAGATATGGAAAAGCATTCGATGCGGTCATGTCCATGACGATTTAAGCACGGGTAGAGCCGACGTGGTATGAATACACAAATCACCCAAGCCGAAAAGGCCAGAAGACTGGCTCGTGATGGGCGTTATTTCATGAGTGCATCGGCACCCCTGCGCCCTTGCACCTAAGGCGGTTCAGGGGTCGGTGTGTTTTGTGAGCGACGGGCTGTTGTGGGCTCGTCGCCAACGAGGTGGATGACATTTCTCGGCCCGCCGAGGCACATCGTCCCGAACGGTGCCAAACTAACCAGCGCCGGGCCTTCCGGCCGACATGTCTGTACGCGCACCACCCGGCTACATGTGCGACAAAGGCCAGCTGGGGGGATAGGGGCTTGGGTGCGTAGGGTTTGGAGCGTATAGGGCTGGTCGGGTGGCCCGTCCTCTTCTTTTCTTCCTCTTTGTCCCAGGCGCTTACCGGCTGCCCGCCTTGTCTTGGTTACGTCCTCCACATGGTATTCCGTGGCTGGGAGAACGCGGCGAATGGTGGTCGGCATGACCGACGATGGTGGTGAGAAGAACAGCGTAGCAAGGAGAAGACCGTACAGCCGGCCGGTGGGCGTGACCCGCAGGCGCCGCGCGCGCATCGTGGGAGGTTACGACCGGTTTAAGAGTCGGAATCGTCGCCGTTGTCGAGCGCCTCGTCGTCCTCTTTGGCGTTGTCGCGCTCCTCGAGCGCGTCGTGCACCTCGTCCTCATTTTCGTCCTCGTCCTCGTCCTCGTCCACCTCGTCCTCCTCGTCCTCGTCCTCGTCCTGGGCGTCGTCCTCGTCCTCGTCATCGTCGTCGTCGTCGTCGTCGGGGTCCGTACCGGCATCTTCCTCGTCCCCGGGGTCCACGTCCATGGCCGAGTCCTCGCCCGGCGCGTTGGGCTTCATCTTCTTGGACCGCGGCTGCTGCGCCCCCGACGCCGAAGCCATGGACGTGTCGGCGTCCGTGGCGCCGTCCGAGGGCGCCGCCGAGGCCGTCGAGGCATTAGGGTCGGTGAAGGGGACGCCTTTCTTGGCAGCAGCCACGCGCCGGCGGTAGGTATTGCGTTTTGTGGTGCGGATCTCGTTAAACTCTGGCACGGCGACGTCAGTGAATACGAGCCCCTCGAGGGCCCCTTGGCGTGGGGGGGGGGGGGGGGGGGGGGGGGGGGGGGGGGGGGGGGGGGTGGGGGGGGGGGGGGGGGGGGGGGGACGCACTTTTGAACTCGGCCTGCAGCGTCTCCTGGAATTCGGGGAACTCGATATCCTCGAGGGCCGCGAAGACGTCGGCGGGCATTATCGTTTTCTTGTTGGCACCCACCGTGCGCTCGTTTGCGCTGCACACGAGTGACCACTCACGTCAGCACTGTCGCGCAGCAGGGCGCTCGGTAAGGGACGTACGCATTCGCCAGGTGGCTGATGAAGACGGTCGCGCCCTTGGTCATGGCTAGTATGGCGTTGGCCTGGATCTGCGTATTGGGCGGCAGCACGCCCTTGGCCAGGCGGGTGATGATGGATTTGGGGAGGTTGAGGTCCTGTACGAGCCCGGCGCCGCAGGGGCGGCGACAGTCAGCCATGCTGCCCGTCTGCTTGGGTGGCGTGCCCACGCGCGAGGCCACGGCCGTCCTCTCTCGGCCGGCGGTGCGCGGGGGGCCGGTGGGGGAGATGGTACCTCGATGGCCACGGTGTCGCGGCCGTCCTTGTCACTCCGCCTGTCCGAGGGGGGTGCCGACTCGCTCGGGCGGTCCGTGTCCATCTCGACGGGGTCGGCGGCGGGCGTGCCGCCCGGGCGCATCGGGGCCGGGGCGGGCGAGGGGGCAAGCGGAGGGGCGGCGGCGGCGGCGGCGGGCACGGGGCCCTCCGGGTCGTTGAGTACGAACTTGGCCATGGTGGCGTCGCTCCGTCTCGACGAGTCGCTCTTGCGCGGCGGCATGGCTGGGAGGGGAGGAAAGAAACCGGGGACCCAGAGGCGATACGTGGATAGGCAGTGCCCCAGGCGTGGGTGGAGCGCGTGCGCGGTGAGAAAGATTCGAAGCGCGTCGGCGATGCGAATAATTGGGGAGGGGGGGGGGGGGGTCGTCGGCCAATCAAGACTCTGGAAGGTGCTCCGCGGTCGACCAAGGCGGCAGGCGAAAAAAGGGCCGAACTAGAGGGTATTGCAGCCACCCAGTCAGCCGGGGCATGCGGCTGCGGACGGACACCCTTGCTATCGATATTCACGGCGTGTGCATCCTTCTTGCGATACTTAGGTTGGTGGCTCGCGGTGCTTGGGCGTCGCGCTGTCGGCAGTGACGTCCAAAGTTCATCTGGGCCAGCCTCGGTCCTCAGCTCGTCTGTCCGTGCTGCGGCAAAGACGCGATGGATGCTGCTATTGGCCCCGATGGCGTGCGCCAGGCACGCGTCGGCCCTCGACGCGGACGCGTAAATGAGGAGCGTCTTGCGGCTGCACGCGCCCATGCACCCATCTCCACGACTTACATAGAGCATGTCCCTGCCTATTCCTGTGGATGCCATCCCGTCCATGCTCTACCTGGATCGCCTGTGGCTACCTCTTCCCCGGGTGTCCTCCTCTCTGTCTGCCGACCCTTCCACTACTCGACACCCCGGCGATCGGTAGACGAGGGAAGCCCCGGCCCAGCCAGCACAGGGGGATCCAAACTGCGACTCCCGGTGCATCCCATCTCGGCAGGGCCCAAGATTGCAGGTTGGCAGCGTCGGACTTGCACCGCTCCATCAACCCCGCCTGTTGAAACCGTCAGCGGCCCCCATGGCACCCCAATCGATCGCCGGGACCGACCGCGTCGGCGGCCCCCTCGACCACGGCTGGCCTGGTGGGTTTTTCTGCTCCGTGTGGTTACACAGCGCGCGATACGAGGTTTCCCTCGCCTCGAGGGGGGCGGGGACCGATACGATCCTTCGGCGGGGGGTTCCTTGTTGACGGCAGTGGGTTTCCTCTGTCTGCCCAGTGACCGGCCAGGAAAGTGCCGACCGCCGCCGCCTTGCCGCGACCCCTATTGCCGCCGCCGACGCTGCATCTCGGGCCCGAGCCTCGCCTGTCCGAAGCGGCAGGCAAGTTCCCTCGACCCAGGCAGGCAAACTCAACCTGGATATGGGGCCGAACGGCGAGCCCGCATCCCCCCCCCCCCCCCCCCCCCCCCCCCCCCCCCCCCGCGCCTCGTCAGCAGGCCGCTGGTATCTGAAACTACCCTACTTCAGCGTCTCCTTTCCCCCCCTCCCCACCATCGAACGGGCCTTTTCCCCGTCACGACCGCAGCGGTAGAGTTCGCCGGCGCTGCGGCGCCGGTTGATTGGCTTCCGAGAAACCCTCCCCCCCATTTTGCCTGTGACCTTTCGCGGCGCACACGCATACGCTTCCTTGGGCTTAAACGACGGCGCCCCGCGGTTCCCGACTCCTGCGGGCCAGTGCGGTTGCGTGCGCTATCTGGCTTCATGTTTCATACCCTCGCTCAATCCTTGGCGGGCCGCCGTCATCCATCTGCAAGACACACGAGGGCTGGGCAAAAGAGAAATACCGTCCCGAGAAGACGGGCGAGGGGGGAGCACAGCCACAACCGTTGCGATCCCGAGGACCATGGCTTCTTGGGGGGGGCGGACCACACGTCATGATCGTCGGGATTTGCCCAGCAGATCTCGGTACACAGGATCGTCGCTCCAGGTAGCCAGCCAAGTCTCACAGCCAAGAAGAGTAATGGAGCCGCGGGCACGTACACACGCGCGGCAACACCATGTGTTGACCTGAGTATGTATTTGTTGTATGTTGGAGGAGCATGAAACTAGCATCGTAGCGGCCCGTTAAATCTGTCTGCCCGCTCTCAAGGAGCTCAGGTCAGGGTAAACTGCTCCATCGACATCCCCAGGCTCTTCTCAGCCGTCCCCAAAGACAACCCCAGAGGGCAGAGAGGAGAGGGGATGCTCCGTAGCCCTCCAGCCAATCTGGTTCCAAAGCAGGACTAAATACACAAAGAAATGGGGTATATCCGCCTATGCTGTTGCTCGCAAGTCCCACGGCTCGCTCCGTTCGAACTCCGTATCCCTATATGCCATAAAAGAAAAAGGTTGCCCGGGAAGGGGGCGGTTGTAGAAACAGGACAGGATGCGGACGCAGCCGCGTCCTGGAAAGAAGGTTAACTAAGTTCGTTTCGAGGTTTCTTGTCGTTCAAGTCATTCTCAGGCGGTCGTGCCGAAATGCCCGGGGTAGTCATATCTGTGCAGAGCCCCGCTGATGGGCTGTTCTGCAACTCGGCCCGTCGTGGAAAATGACTGTTTGATAGACAAGCCAGCCGTCAGGGGTCCTGAGCGCTGGGATGGGAGGGGGGGGGGGGGGGGGGGGGGGGGGGTTATCCACAAGCGGCCCCAAAGCATGGAATCCTGCCCAATCCGCCAGCACTGAAACGTCAACGTCAACGGCCCAGATGGCCCCCGCATTTGTCCGAAATGCGCCGGGGTCATCACGATTTGGTGAAACTCAGCCAAGCGCGCGCCCGATTTCGGTGCGATGCGGCGGAGGTGGGGAGAGACCGCCCATCATGTCGTCCGTTAGGGAAAGGCATGGCGGCGCCGTCGACGTGGAATAGACGCGAGAAAAGCCCCCCCGTGTACTGGCGGGCATGACCTCGCTCGATGCCCGTGGCGAGAGCGACGACATGTTTTCGCCGTACCAAACCTCGGCAAAGCTTCTCATGCTGTTGCTTCGAGAGCCACCGCGCGATCGTTGGGGGGCGGCCGGCGACCCAGGAAGCTTGTGCAGTCGCGAAGGCTGGCGCCTGGGTGCTGGTAGGAACGGGTCGTCACCAGGCACCGCCTGGTCCGTCAGACCAGTGCGTGCGTTGGGCGCTTTGGCCAGCACTGCGCTTTGAGGTGATTGCGGCAGGTCGTTGCTATGCCTGCCGAGGAACGACATGGGCGAGTGCGGCGCATAGTCAAGGGACATTTTCCCGGGGTTGTGATATTGTATGAGGCTAGGGGTCTGGCTGGGTGCTTTTTTGTGGCCGTACGTCCCAGGGTTGCGCGTGGTGTACCGCACCGGGCTTTTCTCGCTGCGTGGCTTCTTGACTTTCCAGCTGGCGATCTCATCATCGGGTATCGGAGTGATACCTCGGTTGAATAAAGGCAGACGGCGACGTGCCTGGCGGTTGCGGAGGCACATGAGATACACCCCAATGGCAATCACAACAAGCCCCACGACCGAGAGGACCGAGCTGAGAGTAATGATCAAAGTTCTGTGGTCGTTTGTTGCACCTTGATCCTGCGGTGCCCTCAAGCCAGACTCCATAGTAATAGATGAGGGCGTAGATCCAACTGTCGTGGTCGAAAGACGGCGCTGGTTCGCCGTGGAGTAAGATACCGTACTGTTGGGAGGTACCGAGGTAGCGGTAGCGGTGTCAGAGACTCGAAAAGTAGGAAAGGGCGCAGAAATGATGGCCGTGAAAGTACCAGCAGCGGGCGAGGTCGGGACCGTGGTCTCTCTCACGAGTGGGGAAAATGGTACCGTCGGCGGTGCTATGGGACCAAGACCACCGGGGGGGCCGACCAGCGCATTCAGTTTTCCTGCGTCTGCGGTCAGTTGATTTTCATGGAGGACCGGGCCCAATATAACGGTCCATGGCACGAAACATCTTCACGCCCAGGTGAAGAATCGGGCTTGACTGAGGACGACCGGGAGGGAACCACCAGGGCGTGCTCCGATGGCGCTACCTCCAGGGTTGGCTTGTCGAAGCCCATGGCGATAGCCACGAAATGAGTAGAGCGGTCGTTCAGCGGCCATCACAAACCGTCGCCGGTTCACGTAGTATACCACTGTGACAGGCGCGGAAGACGGGGCAGGCTAAACGCAAGGGAAACCATGGCCGGGGAGGGTTACTAACCAAAGACACCATGAAGGTTTTGTAAGCGGCAACGACTGCGCCGTTGTCGCCGCGGGCTAGCAAATTCGAGCGGAGCAGAGCGCCTGGAGGTCTCGACGTTGATGTGAAGCCAACTTAGGCGCTCCTCTCACCGACTGCTATACAAAATGCAAGTAAGAGCCGGCCGAGCTATGAACGACAGGTAAAGCAGTCGTGAAGTGACCAGGCGCACTGGTCATTCGACTCGGCGGCGACGACTCGAGGTGGGTAGGCCGAGGAACGGCGAAGGGCAGACCGCAAGTACATATAACTCGGCACGCCCGGGGAGGACAGGCGTCTGGGGATGACGGGCTACGCACAGATGGGTAGTGCGCAGAAACGGGGCGGGTAGGTGGGTTGGACGGTAGCGAAGGTCGACCCAGTCGGCGCTGCATGAAGAGAAAGCGCCCTGGCAAGCCGGGTTGCGGAGATGGCCAGCTCCAGCAGATTGGTTATATGCCAGGACGTGTGGTATGGATGTATCCCCTGGGGTCCGTTGGTCGTACGCCTGGGGGACGTGGCAGCTCGGCTGGCAGACCCTCTCCTGCCGGGCGGTGGTGGTGTAGGAGCTGCAGTAGCCTCAAGACAACGTGGAGGAACCCTCAACAGTGGTGGTGCTGTTTCGAAGCCTCTTTTTGAGACCTGCCCACTCGACGACCCGACTGTGGACTGCAGCCATGACCCCTGTTTGTCCCTCGGGCGATCGCTGTGGTGTGATCCGGCCTTGACAACAGAAGCAACAAACGGATGGCAGGGGTCATCTGGGTGGGCTACACCGCACGCCGACAGGAATGCAGCCGTAGCCATGTGTGTGTAAGTGAGTGTGTGTGTGTGTGTGTGTGTGTGTGTGTGTGTGTACGCATGTACATACGTACATTCACGCCTATCGTCACCGACAGCCCGGAAGCCCAGGGTGCTTGCGAGCCTCGTGGGCTCGATGACCTTTCCTCCCTGCCCCCCTGCCCCCCTCCCCTGCCCTGCTGCATAGTGGTAGCTGCAGTTGCCTGTATAGCATGTGCCTGGGATAAGAACTAGTTGGGGTCTTGGGTATCGTGCCGTGTCCCACTCTGAATCCGGACAAGAGGTACAAAAATGGGGCGTTTGGAACGGGGCCGGGGTGGGGTTTGAGTTGCGAATCCCGCCCGAACCAAACCACTGACCCGCCCAGTCCCTGCAGGTGGGTGCACGCACATGCCATGATGTACTTTGCCCGTGCCTGTGTGGGTGATGTTAAGCCTTCAACCCCCCCCCCCCAACTGTGGCTGGATGGAGTGAGACAAGCAGAAGCAGGGTTGGGCTGGTAATGAGGCCGTTGTCGTCGTCGTCGTCGTCGTCGTCGCCGCGGCTGCCGACGCTAGGCGATTGACAGCCCCTACCTAGGTTCTATCCCATGTGGCTGGGTTATCACGAACACGGGACGAAGCCTGTGCGGTGCCAGGTGTTCAACGGACTCGGCGTTGTCGTCTCTCGCCTCTGGATAAGCCCGGCCGTGTCGTCAGACGATACAGAAGGCGCCGAAACAAGAGACCGGGGCGGACAGTCGGGCGGCAGCGAATGAGAGTGGCATTCGGCTACCTTGCCGTATGGATCGCTTGTGTGCATTTTGGGCTGTTGAGGGGGCGTCGTCTCCAGCGCCTTCAGACTCTTCCGACTAGCAGCTCCGAAGGCCCAGAGCAATAGAGGGGCCTCGGCGAATCACGGCCTGTGGCTGGCATTTGCCTCCCCTTCTTACGAAACACCCAAGACGACCAACCCGGCCCACCCCCGTAGAGCAGGTGGAACATATTGGCCAGCCGGCCAGGCATAGCCAAGAGATACCCAAGGGAGGCAGCTAGTCATCCATAGTACCTACTTGACGCAGGCACTGTCTTTGCAGTGTGGAGAGATGGGCCGTGTGGCGTGCGCGCGGAGACGGGCCGAAAGGCCCTCTCCCAGAGACTGGAGATGGCGTTTCGTTGCGAGGAGGAGGCACCTGAAGCAGACACACACTCCTCATACGAGGCATTCGCTTGTGGCAGGGGGGTAATCAGAATGCCCGTGGAGAGGGGCCAGCTCCAACATCGCTACCGGTCAACATGATGCATTGCTGCTGGGGCCTGGGTCATCAATGGGCCGGATGCGAGTGGGAAGGAGGCTCGTGCGCACGGCTTCGGTTAGCCGCACGTAGAAACGGAGGGCCGCGCCCGACGGACTGTTCTTCTCCAATTGTTTTGACGCTCGTTGCCCGAAGTACCCGGGGGGCAGATGGGCACTGGTACTACAGACCTAGACCAACACGGTCGGACTCGTCCTGGATGGGATATCCAGACACCCGCCAGTCCCCCCGAGGCAGGGTGCTGGGTACCGGATGTGCCGAGAAGGCGGTTCTATTGTTCCCAAGCAGGTCTCGCCACTGTGCGTGCAGGTGTAACCGTCCTTCTCGGAGGATTGATTAGGTAGGGAGCCTGGTCGTGAGACACCCACACGCCTGGCAGAGAGATTGCGGCCGCCGAGCACCACTCGGAACTTCGCCTAAGCCGTGTATCGCGGCTATTGGCTGGCGTTCTTTCACGATTTCCCAAAGGGGTCGGGGTGGAGAGCCCAGCCGAACCCCCAGAGACAGGCACTTTGTCGCTGATTGGCACGGCTGGTCGTCGTCTCGTCAGCTCCGCCACATGGTTCGTCGATGGGGCACCTCGGCGGCGCGTACATTACCGGGACTGCAAGGCACACCACACCAGCCGAACATCAGGAACAGAAACACGCATGGCCGCTACTATAGGTCCATGATGCCGTCGGCCCATACAATACCTGCCGGCTGGCGACGGAGGACGGCTCGTGCCAGTGAAAAAGCAACTGGGTGCGCCAGTCCGTCATTGGCACAGGACGAAACCCCCCCCCCCGGGCGCTCAACTTTTAATCTCCCTCCGACCCTCATCGTCGACGGTCGATGTAACCGCTCCCCCAGGCACGATGTCGCCTACTGGTTCCTGGCCCCCGATAGGATCCCTCTAGACCAATCACCCGACAGAGCTTTTCCCATGGTGACTGACCAAGCCATCTTGGACCGCCGTGACGCAACAAAGCAAGAGTCGCAGGTGCCAGGTAATCCGCTTTCTTCCCATGGCACACACTACATACACGATCACGCAAGCTGGGAATCGTGATCAAGTATATGTACCCCTGCCTTACGGAGGATGTGCAAGGCTGGGCGATGAATCTCAAGCCGTCTCTTCGGCGACCCCGCCCCGAGTTGTGCTCCTGTCCGAAGCGCTCCAGAAGTTGTTGGTTTTCTTTTTCCAAATCATTTGGACGCCAGGCGACTTGCTTGCGCCCAGGCGCGCCCAGGATCATGTTCCTTTTTTTTTGACAACATCCCCACCGAAAAGAAGGGTGGGAGGATTCCCATGCCAAGGATTGCCAAGGATTGCATTCCCTGACCCTCTTCCCATGCGTTTCCACTACATAGTACGAGTACAGACCCGCTGCGTCGAGCGAGGATCCAGTTCCTAGGCTTCAGCTTTTGATTTGGGGCCGGTGCTCAAGGGCCGTCCCGATTCCGACGATAGAGACAGACGGAAGGGGAGCACAGGGCGTCATGGCGCCAGGACGTGCCCCCGCCGAACAGGACGAACCAGCAGCAGGTGAGGTTCTGCCGTTGCTGCCTCCCGTGTGTCCGAGACGAGACCGACTGCCGATTCTGCACAGACAGCCGGCGGTGCGCAAACCGCAATAAGTCCTACTGGGCCGGTCTGCCGACTACCAGAAAGGGCTGGTTGACAAGGAGCGCCCACGGGTGGTGACGAGAGCATCCATGCCCCGACGATGCGCGCGATAGGCGCCTCTTGGCAGTGCGACTCGCAGCCCCATTGCCAACGTCCAGTACGGCGCGGGGAGGGGTCAATGTACGCGCAAGGAGGGGAGTTCATTTACATGGTGCAATCGAAATGGCCGGCTTCCCCAGCCTTGCCGAGGGCCTTCTGGCTGTTTTCCTCGTGGCTTCGGATGCCACTTCGTTCCGAGGGTCCAGAGCCAGGCCCGTGTCCAGGGCCAGGGCGCACCCACGCAAGCATCGGACATTTCCCCAAAGCCGGATGCCACCATGGCCAAGAATAGACGTCGTTCGCCCTTGCGCTGCTGTGTAAGTACGTACGTCCAGGAGGGGGCCGCGAGTGTCGCTTAGGCAGGACATGCACGCGGCGCCAGCCACATGACCTGGAGATGCGTATTCTGTGCTACCGTCGCTGCAAGCACTCGCGCGGCTGCCGACCGTGAGAGTGGATATACAAGTAGACAGAGAGACTCGGCCTGCCTCTCATGGGTTGCGGGACGCGTGCCACGCAGCCACGGCGGGCGGCGGTGGGAGCGTCCGATGGACTTGCCCCGAGCCAAAACATAGTCACGCCGTCTCGCACCAGACAATGGACGGCAATCCACGGTACTTGGGCGGCCCAGCGGCGCAAATTCACCGAGGACCACCACCCATCGACTGCCTGCCTGCCGGGGCGGGTTCTGGACTGGATGCACCTGTAAACTTGTTTTAGCTTGTCCTGGACCCCTCCCAGCCGGTACGATGGCTGCTGTATGGGCACGCGGGCGGCCTGGCTGGCAGGCCAGGCCGGCAGCATCCCTGCTTCGTTGCGAAATCACAGTCCCGGACGTATCCAGCTTTCGGTTCGTGGACGAGAGGGACCGGTGCGCTCGTGGAATTCTCCCATCCCGTAACCTAGATGGGAGCGCATCTGGGCCGTACCAGACCTGCAAGGGTGGGGACACCAGCTTACGATGCCCAGTACGAATGGCAGAGGATACACATCCAGAGCACAACCTCTCCTCCCTCCGACCCTCCAGGCCAGGATCCGGGCTGCCCGCCAGCCATTCAGCCTACGCGTGACCTCACCGCCAGTCCCGAGACACGCTGGAAGCAATTCCAAGCCTCGACGAATCACACACGGCGCGCGCCTCGACCGCGCCGGCTCCTGATCCAGACTCGGGCCCTAGTCCCCACGGTGGCCGCGCCAAGGAAACGGCTGCGCTCAATGAGAGCCCACAGCGCCTCTGTCGCCTCCCTCGGCCGAGTCCGCTATGGGTGGAGGGGGTTGCGAGAGGGAGAGGGGAAGAAATGCCCTCCCCCCCCCTCCCCGGGCCTTCCTCGTCGTGAAGGAGGGGCTGCGGGCGCCTACCCAGCCAGCCGAGCTGCTCTGCTTGCATGGGCAGCACCATACTCGTATATCTCAAACCGCATAAGCGCCATGCCGTCCCTCCGGCTTGCAGACTTCCGTGCCTCTTTGCCGGCCGCATCCCTGGCGGCCGGCCTCGATTGGACACGGCGCACACGAGCGTTGGTCGCAGCTACGACAACGCATTGAGGCTGAAAACCGGCAGCTCTCCCACTGTCCTCTCCCCTCCACGGCTAGGTCAGTAGGCAGGTCAGTAGGTGGCCTGGGAATACGGCGACCCAGTGGCTCTCCCCACTGCGGGCATGTGGTGTCATTGGCCTCACGGCCGGCTGTACTACTACTGGATCTGGTGGCACGCTGCAAGATGAACCTGCGTCCGGGCCTCTTGTGACCGTTCCCGCGTTGCAACCCCCACGGCGGGCAGGACCCAGCTTTTGCGTAGGACGGTGCACAATCTCCGATCGCCTATATGATAAGCCTTAACATCAAGCGGTAGTTCGTCGTGTTTGTCCTGGCCGGCAACGGAGCCAATGGTTGGCATCGGCGAGCCCTGCTATCCGTCGTGGCAATTCCTCGGAAACCGGTTCGGGAGTCATAGTCCGACTGGTAAGGGTCTCCGGGTCAGTGTGAAGCCTCTTTCGGGGCCTTACTCCCGGCTCGCTACCGGACCACGGCAATGTTGGCTACGGCGCCTGCGGGTAGACAAACTATCATGACGCTGGGAATCGCGACGTTGGGGTAGGGCGGAACCAGGCAACGAAATGTTCCGAATCGTTCACACCAGGTACGGGTTTCCATAATCTCCGCACGGCGAGGCTGGCAGTTGACGGGCGGCAAAACTACCGAAACCGTCGCCTTCCCCTGCCACGTCATGTCGGCCTGCCTTCCTGCTTCTATCCAGCCGTGGCATTTGGGGGCCGCTGCCATTAGGCGAATGCTGCCGTGCCCGTCTAGAAAACAACCGAAGGGGGTCGACGGGATCGACGGCTTCCCCTGCCAGGCCCACCCCCGAGGTAGGTCGCCTGCCGTGTAACCCACGATTTCCCACTCGACCTCCGCCTGACTGTTGGCTGATAGTGCCTAGACCAGGTCAGCATGACTGGTGCCTTGGTGAGCGGCATGCCAGGAGACCTAAGGTGGTATGGTTTCCAGCTTGAGTGCATGGCTACTACGTGCTGGACCGTGGGCGACGTTCTTGGCGATGCCACCTTTCAACGCTACATCGCCGTGGACTGAATCGGGGGGAGGGTCAACTCTGGCCAACTCGAGACACTGCAACATGTTGCCCACGAGCACGTATCCCTCGAGCGGTGTCCGTCAGCGGATCGAACTAGTCGGCCCGGATGATGCTGCTCGCTAAGTGCGTCAACTTGACGCAGATTCAAGTGCTGCGCTTCTTGAACTACCTGGCCCGAGGTGCCTTTTGCCCGGGTATACACTGTGCCGTTGGATTGTCGTGGAGCCGAAGAGCACTCGCGCGCCAAGTAGAAGACAACCTTGGCCTCCCAGCACGTCTACATGCTCACGCTCTATGATCGACGCGTCGAGAACGACAGCGGCAGCGACAGCCAGCCAAATTTTCGACTGTGGGCTGAGTCGGAGGCCTGCAGCGCACCCGTCTGTTGCTTGCCCCAGCCGGCACCGACGCTATCTACAACCCCCCGAAGCCTGGTCGTCCAACGGGGCGTTCGGACGGGAGGGGCGTAGACGACTGTCTTCACGAGCCTTAATACCGCGAGAGCTTCCTTTCTATACACATTACAGCCTTCTCTATGACCGTAGAGGCCCTTGGCAAGGGGCGTCTGCACTCCCTGCGCGGGCCGCGACGGCCAAGGGCCAAGTGGTGGAGTGATGGCGAGTGTCAGAGAGCGAGAGGGGTGTTATAGCATCCTCGGCCACGCGTGCGTATTGTCAACGAACAGCCGAAATGCCGCATCCAGCTAATGTGGATGCTAGGGACACTTCGCTTGTACTTGACTTACAACGGCCGGGCCTGCGTCTGTCTAATTTATGCGAGTCTATAAGGGCCAAGTCGGCCTCTTCATACTCGGCCTAATCGGGTACCCGAGGGGGCCGAAACTGGTGCTCGATAGCCGTCACCACTTGTAAGTCGGCAGTAGTACAGTATGCGCCACGCGGACGGGCACCGTCTACGCACCGTACGGCCCACCCACTCACGGTTCGCGCCTCATGGGATCGCAGGCGAGACGTAGCCGACTCACTCACCACGCACGCTCACGTACCGGTCGACAGCACAATAATACTACACGCCCTCCCGGGTTGCATTCAATCCGAGCCCCAGCCGGAACAGACGGACTACCACGCCCGCGGAGAAAGAGGGGTTGGGAAACCCAACGCGAGGGCGACTGTTTTTGTGGTTCCCACGGCCAGAGAAGAAGGCGACGGGAAAGGGAAGCCAGAAAAGCCATGCGGCCCGCGACCCGCCTCCTCGCCTCGGCCTCGACGGCCGTGCCGGCGCCGTCGGCGGCGGCGGCTGGCCTGACCAAACCCATGCTGGCGCTGCTGCCGCCCGTGCCGCTGTACCGGCGGCTGCTGCGCGCGCACCGCCGCCACCTGCCCGCCGAGATGCGCCTGCTGGGCGACGAGTACATCAAGGCCGAGTTCCGCGCGCACCGAAACGTCGAGAACCCCGTGCATTTGGTATGGTTGTCTTTTGCCCCCCTCCCTTTTCCTTTCTCGACCTTGCCGCTCTTTCCCCTGTGCCTTTCCGAGGTATGCAAGCCGGGCGGGGGTGGGGGGGGGGGGGGGGGGGGGAGGCATGGTCATTTCCTCCTCCTCCCCCTTCTCCCTCTTGGGCATGGGCTCCATAGGCTGGGGGTTCGGTTGTAGTAACGCGGTGACGGCAGGTCGGCTTCCTCACCGAGTGGCAGCTCTACGCCCAGAAGATCGAGGGCGACGCCTGGAAGGGCGAGAAACTGGACAAGTCCAAGATCGAGAAAATGAGCGGTCCGTCCTTTCCCCTTTGCAACCCCCCATCTTCACCTTTCCTACTAGTCCCCTTCTCCTTCCCCTCCCCGGTCCCCGGGCGGAAAGGGTCGACGTATCTGTCTGATCCTTGCCCCTCGCTCTCACCCCCCCCCCCCCCGGCGAGCGTGAGGAAGGTCAGGGTCTGGTCGCGAGGACGACGATGGAGATGCTGACGCCCGCCGCCGCAGACCAACAAATGGGCCAGCTGTACGAGCTCATGACGGCCATCCGGAAGCGGAACCTGGAAGGAGACGAGGACGCGTAGGCGGACGACGGAACTGGCCACCTCCGGCCCCCATGTCGTTGCGTATTTTGCACCAACGTCTCTCTTCTTCCTAACACCGCCCCCCCCCCCGGTGCCAAAAGGCCGCTATTACCCAGGCGCGCATGGCGATCGTGTGCTCTACCGGGGATGGACAGAAAGATTCAAGGCCACCCACGCAGTCTTGGGGTGTGGGTTACCTCTGTAAGCTGACGGTGTAGAGGGCAGAGCAGGTCATGGAGACCCATGTGTAATATAACCGCAAGGCGGACCATACTGGGAGACGGGGTTTTCGGTGGAAGGATGGGCTACTATCATCACTTGTAGTTGAGAGGTAGTATTGTGTCTAAACTGAAAGCATCGTAACAAATGGCCTTGACAGACCGATCGCAGGCGCTTCTGGCCACGCATTCGTCATACATTTATGCGATGGTAGGTCCCACGCTGTTCTAGCGATAACGTGGTTCTATTAGGCAGAGTCGTGAAGCACGTCTAACTTTCATATATGCCCTTCTACCTGTCGGCTATCTTCATTCCCTTCGGGATGGAGGGGGGGGTTGGTTCTTCATAAACTACCTCTCAGCCGCCCAGCGCCTTGATGACCCAGTCGGCCTGGATGGCGCTGACCTTCTTGGCGTAGTTCTTCTGGGTGAAGACGTGCTCGAGGAACATGATGGCCTCCTTTTTCTGGCCGTGCAAGACGCTCGAGGGGTGGATGGCGACGACGTGTTTGCCCTGCGTCGTCACATAGCTGCCGTCGGGCGCCAGCAGGGCGCACTTGGTGACGAAGCCCGTCAGGAAGCACCGGAGCAGCGTCTCGGCGCGCTCGGGCGACAGCGGCTCGAAGGGCTGCGGGTCCGGCGGCGGCCGGTCCGTCATCAGTTTCTCGCGGGAGCACAGGCTGCGCAGCTGATTGCGGATGTTGAGCGCCTGGCGCATTGTGCGCACATTGACCTTCCGCTGCTTGCACCACACGACACGGTCCGCGTGCTCGGCTGTGTAGCGTTGCATGGCCGTCAGGTACGTCAGAATGTCGCCCTCGCGCCGGTACAGCTCCTTGCGCAGCTCCTCGACGTCTTCCATCTCCTCCTCCATCTGCAACTGGTGGAAAATGTTCTCGCCCGCCGTGATACAAGCAATGACGTCGATGACCTCGAGGAGACAGTCATACTGCGGCTGCGCGGCTGCTAGGAGCACACGGCCGTAGGGCGCCGATACGGGGAACATGGCAATTTTCCGCCCAATATCCGTGATGCTGCCGTCGTCGGCGATGGCGTCCAGGAAATGCAGATGGACAAGTGCCTTCTCGACCGAGTCCGTATCGGGAAAGTCCATCAAAGGAAACGAGAAGACATCGTTGATGCCGCGGGCCTTCATCGTCAATATGGCGCCGAGAACGTCGTTCCGCAAGATTTCGGGCAGGTCGGCCTCGTCCAGCGACTCGTATGCCTCGGCCGTGAAGAGCCGGAAACACTTACCCGGGCCTTCACGACCAGCACGACCCGTCCGTTGCAGAGCCGAGGACTTGGAGATGGGTTTGGCCAACAGAGACTCCATACCGAGCCTGGACCGGAATTGCTTGACTTTGGCCTTGCCCGAATCGATCACATAGCGAACGCCAGGGACGGTTACGGACGTCTCGGCAATGTTGGTGGACAAAATCACCTTTCGCGTAAATTTAGGCGCCGGCTGGAAGGCGGCTTGTTGAGCCTGGATGGAGAGCTGGCCATAAAGCGGGCAGGGCAGGATCTTGGGGACATCGGAAGCCAGCCCGGCGCTGTACTCTTCGATCTGGCGTTGCGCAGCCTCGATCTCTTCCTGGCCAGTGAAAAACGCCAGGACGTCGCCCGGCAGTGGCTCCTGCTCGTGGATGGCCGTGATCCGCCTGAACATGGCATCTCGGATGTCGGGGACTGCCCTGTCCGTGTGTTTGACTTCCACGGGGTATTGACGGCCCTGGATGCGCATCAGCTGCACATGCTGCTTCGACTTGGACCCTTCGGCGGTCGGCGAAGCAAAGAAGTCCTGGATCCGCTCGACGTCGGCCGTGGCACTCATGATGACAACCTTGAGGGGGGTACCGCCCCGGCCGGCCTTGTCCCCCGTGACAATCTGCTTTAAGAAGCCGGCGATCAGGTCCACATCCACGCTTCGCTCGTGGATCTCGTCCACTACCACGGCGCTGTACTGCCTCAGGTGAGGATCCCGCAGCAGCTCCTGCAGCAGCATACCCTCGGTCAGGAACTTGACCTTGGCGCCCTTGGGCACGTTGTGGTCGAACCGCACCGAGTAACCGACCGAGCCCTCGCGCATGCCGGGCGTGAGCGGCGTGCCCATCTCGCGCGCGACGCGGTTGGCCAGCGTGGTCGCCGCCACTCGCCGCGGCTGGGTGATGGCGATGACGCCTCCGACGTTCACGGGGTCCGTTTGCCCGGGAACCTTGGTCTTGACGCGCCGGCACCAGGGCTCCTCGCAGAGGAATTGCGGCACCTGGGTACTCTTTCCGGAACCCGTCTCGCCGACTATGAGCAAAACATCCTGGTCCTTTCTGATGCTCGAGGTGATCTCTTCCCTATGCGCCCAGATCGGCAGCGCCCGGCGAGCCTTCAGCATGGGGGTTTCAGGCTGTGGCCTGCCATTCTGTCTTCCCGGCCCCGTCCGCGGCTTCTTCTGGGAGTTCGCATGTGTCCGGGCCGGCTGTTCCTGGGGCGCATCGGGCTTTGTCTCCGCTGATGATGGCGGCGGCGGCGCTTGCGGCTGGGCCTCGTCCGGTTTTTGGTTCTTGAACTTGTCCAGTCCCAGGTCAACCAGCTTGTTGCCTATCTTGATGAGGTTGGAGGAACCACCCTGCGCCTGCTTCCGCCGCTTGGACGGTCGCTCATCTGCCATGGCTGCTTCTGTTGAACGGTGGCGGTGTTCTACACAAGCAAGGACCGTCTCAGAGGACCGATATATTTTGTATCGGCGATGGATCCCGCTCGCCCGTTCCAGCAAAAGTTGCCTGCCCCACTTGGCGCCAGCTGCCGCCCCCCTAACGACGGGGGGGGACAGAAAATCGACGCACGGCCGTAGCACCGCCATCCTGCCCACGACCCCCTCTAATGAGCACTGGTCTCCCGGGCGCCGGTCCGACGAACACGACCGCTACGCACTTGCGGTAGCCGTTGGTGGGGCTCACTCTGACTTACATGAGGCAGGACTGCTGCGAAGTTCCATACGCCAGAACCGGGAGCGTGCGTCAGTTCTGTTTCTTCCTTCTCCGACAGGAGACGAACAGGCACTCAACCCCTAACCCACCCGGCCAGGGGCTCAAGAACGGGGAACCGAAATATCCCATGTAGATGCACTACTCCCGACCCCTAGGTGCTCTGCACGGTACTTCGTTTATAGTGTTTCCATACGTCCACGTATCAACCTTCCACTTAACTTGGTGCCGTAGCAGTATAACCAATCCACTTGCCCCTGACTTGCTTTGGCCTGCCCCATCGGACCCTGCCCCGCCCCGTCGGTCGTCCTCTCCAGCGGTTCGGTTGTCCCTTTGCCTAGACGCGGGCTCTTCGTCCTCGTCCAGTGGCCACGCCTTTCGAGCAGAACCCCATAGGCCGACGTTGAAGCAGCCGGCGCAGAATACCAAGTCAATTATATGCTATGCAATCAAGATCGTCGCGAGGGACGTCGCAAAGGCAGGTGTTCATTGGGCTCGGCAGTGCCGAAAAAGAGAATTTAGAGTAGTGCCTCCCGCCTGTCAGGTCAAAATCACGAACCCGCCTGATGAGGGGGCCATGGCCCGAGTCTTGCCAGACTCCCATCGTGCGATTCTAGTCCTTGGCGAAGGGGCAGGGCCGTCTCGCATGCAGATAACTCATGGGCTGAGTAAAATCATCGAGAAAAGAAGGCCCTGTTCATATCCAGAGCCAGCCACCCTAGCCGGAACGCCGTGTCGTGGAAATGCCATCAAACCACCCAACAAGCCCGAAACCCCGAAAGACACATTTGGAAGCCATGGATGATTCTTATCTGATATGCTTCAATCTCTCCGTGTTGAGCCTCGCGGCCATGTCGACGTTGTCGGTCTGTGCACGTGTTAGAATAGGTCACTCGATATGGCCAAGGGCACGAGTTGACGTACCTTTTCGCCCAGTCTGTCTATGAGCTTGTTCTGGTCCTCAATCTCCCGGCCCATCAGCTTGGCCACGCTGTTAAGTGTCGACACATGGCCAGCAGTCCTGGCCATGGACTCATCGATGCGCTTCTCGGCGTCATCGTCCTCGGAATCGTCCTCGAAAGCGTACTTGGACTTCTCCGAAGCGCTGGCCCTCTGCCACTTGTCTGTGCTTCGCTGGGCTTCGATCTCCTTAAAGCCGGCTTCCATTCGCGCGTTGGCTTGGAAGCCAGCTGCACGAGTCGTCTCACGCAAGTTCTTGTCGGCTTGGTGCTGCTCCATGATCATTCTCTCCTGCTCGGCAGTCCTCTTCTTGGCGGTGAAAGGGTTGTTGACATGCACAGCGAACATGCTGCGGTTCATGCTCTTCAGCTTCTTCGTCTTGCCGTCGGCCTCGCGGGTGGAGAGGGTGGCCTTATCCAGGAGGTTCTCTGTGTTGTTCATCCTCTCGTGCTGCGCGCCCAGTCTTGCATAGGTTCCCAGCGCCGTCTCGACGGCCGAAGCAGCAATGCGCTCCGAGTTCTCGGCCGTGTTAGCCGAGGCGAGCTTAGTCTCCTTGATCTGGCGCTTGATGTCGTCGACCTCCTCCTCTTCTTGCTCTTCGGCCGTCAGTTCGCGCTGCGCCCCATACCCGCCGTAGCTCGACGAGCCGCCGTAGGTTCCGCTGGAGGGGTTTGCCGCCGGCTGCTGCTGCTGCTTCTGGTCGTAGCGTTCCCGGGCTCCTCCGAACAAGGCATCGCGGTTGTCGTCTTGGTCGGGTCCCCCAAGTCCGCCGTAGCCGCCCGGGCCCCTGGTGCTTTTCTTCTCGTATCCTGAGTTATCGTAGCGGGAGCTTCCATAGCCACCCGATGCACCGTATTTGTCATTGCCGTAGCCGCCACCGCCGTTGTAGGGGGGCGGGGCCGTCTCGTTCGACGCGTCGCTACCACCGCGGTTCATGGGCGCACCGGCGTGGGGACCGCCGGGGAGGCCGTTTCTAGGGGCGTTCTGGTATTGCTTGTAGCTCGCCTGGGCGGTGGTCATGGGCTTTGCGTAGGGGTCCTCGCCGCCCTGAGCGTAGGGGTTGGAGCCCTTATCATCGCTGCCCTTTTTGAACGAGAACCTGCCCATGGTCTGTGTCGGAGGCTGTGAATGTAGATGCGAGAGAGTGTGAAATGAATGAAAGAGGAAGCGATGTTGTTGCGCGGATAGGTACGGGGAGATTCGTAATTGTAAAGATAGATGCTTTGGGGTCGCGGAGAGCGAGGGGTGGCCTAGTTTTAAGCAATAGTGGATTTATTGGGGGGGGGGGGGGGGTACATGTTGTCGTAGGCCCGTTTCAGAGGCGTGCGTTTGGGGCAGCATGGACGGGCTGGCGATCGACAGGCGAGCTAATGGGCTCAAACGGCCTTCCAGCGCCGGCCCAGGGTCCTCTCCTGCACGTTAGGCATCCCCTTTTTGTCTGCGGCCAGGGCAGATGGGCTGGGGGCCCGGCACGATGAGATGGATCCCTCCCATACGATGGAGCCGGCGCTGAACCGACGGGTGGCGGAGGGATGGACCGGCACTTCCTCTGTAGGTTGCAGGCCGCCGCCCAACAGCTAAGCCATGGGCGGCTTCGCCTGATTCCTTACACGGGGAGCTACAATTGCGTACATAGACCATTTCAGCGCCACGGTGGCCGGGGTGGCAACCCAAGGTCTCCTGTGTGTCTGGTCCCCGTCACTCAAGCCGGGCGCTCAGCCCCTGGCTATGTACCTCTCCACGTCGTAAGAGCAGACGCAGCGACGAGGGAGGTATGAGGTAGGTACCTCGATCCTCGTGACGGGAGATGGTTCTCCACTACAGTGGGCATCGGCGTATTTGGAGCGCATTCCCAGCGCCCTCTAACTTACTGCCTGATGCTAGCGGTCGCCATTGCGGCTATGCACTACGTGGTTGGCGGGTCGGGTGGATGTATCTGTACGTACTTGACATGGAGACATCAGCTGTCCTCAACGGGTACAACCTGGGGGAGCACGAAGTTAATTGGAAGCTGGAGGTGCTTTAGTGCTGCTGAAACCAACCTGTGTTTGCAGGAGACGCCCCCCTATAAAGCAGCCCGTACATGATGCCAGCCTACATCGATCGAAGGCATGGAGGGGCTGCTGATGTACGGAGTACGTAGGATGTATGTACCTATTTGCATACCGCCACACCCGGCTGTGTCTGATAATAGGCATGCATCTACGAGAGCTGGATGGCAATATCCGGGGTGCGAGGATTCCCGAATGCTTCGAGAGTGATGCAGTCGCCCACCGGGAAAGACAGGAGATACGAGCGTGGTAATAATCCCGGGGGAGGGGGGAGGGGCTGACTCTCGGGTTATCACGTTTCTACCTTGCCATCAATTGTCACATGGGGCATTGGCCGCTGCGTGCGCAGCTCCCGTCTCGCCTTGCCTTTGCCTCACAACAGGTACCGTACCATCGGGCCAGTAGAGCCAACAGCCGCATCCACCACGGCTGGCCTCATCAGCACCCGCTCTTCCTCTGCACGCAACCCATGGCGGCCTGGCAACCGACGACAACCTCCTTGCATCGTACGGATAGATACATGGGGAACCCATGGCCAGTCTCGAGGTCCCCCTTTGATTTTCAATGGAGACGTTCATATGTGTCTGGCTCCCTCAGCTACCGCCCCCGCTGACTCCAAGACGACCACGGCCGGCCTCCTTATCATAAGAGTCATACCGAGCATCGGAGCTTTGTACTTCATTCAGCCGGCAGCCACACCTAATATCTATACCGAATCTCTCTTGAGGGGCGACCGCCAGCAAACCACGACCTATAGGTAAAGAGACCCTCTAGAGGCCAGCTATGGCTTCCATCTTCACATTTGATCCCAATCCGCCTCGCGTGTCCTCTCCCTGGCTGAAGCCTGAGAACGGCGAGAGCGACGACGCGAACCATGGCGAAGTCCTGGATGTCGACAGGCTAGAAGCCGAGCCGCAGGACGGGCCGATCGAGTATAAGCTGCACCTGCTATTACGCCCGCGCCGGACCTACGCGGCCATGAGTACGGCCGTGCATACTTCTAGCTCCCAGCATTCGAAAGCCGCGCGCCACGGCCGTTCCGGCAAAACTCCTGGCGCATCGTCGCCGTCATTTACCCAGCAACGACAGGAGAGACTGCAAGGTCTGACCACACAATTATTATGGCGCCTGCAGCAGTCCTCGCCCTACCACGCAAAAGCAAAAGGCGACTTGGTGATACCCAAGCTCCCCGAGAATTACGACAATCTCGAGGACCTGGTAAAGCCCCGACATTTGCTCCCTGGCTTAGAAGAGTCCAATGGCGCGCTCTACGAGATCGGCGTCGCAGATGACGGCACCTTAGTCGGGCTTACCAAGGATGAAATGGACGAGAGTATGTCGACGTTGAAGGTCATAGCTGCCAGTTTGGGCTGCCGAGTTGAGGTGCAGCGCATGAAGGTTGTCGGTAACTGCGAATGGGTTGAGGCGCCGTCTGTGGCCAAGGACGCAGTACGGGTCGAGACACGGCATCTGGCTGATCTCTGGGTGGCCGAAGCCTTGGTCATGCCCATATTGGAACCCCAAAGAAACCCAGCAGACGGAGGAGACGATCAGAACGGCTCAGCCCTCCAACCCACCCAAGTGGTATCGCAGACCGAGCAGCTTCGAGTGTCGCTTATCGGACCGACCAACTCAGGCAAGACTACGTTGCTGGGCACTCTGGCCAACGGGACGCTGGATAACACCCGTGGAAGCAGCAGGATGAATCTCCTCAAACACCGCCACGAGCGCGTCTCGGGACAAACGTCCTCCGTGGCTCAGGAGCTCATCGGCTACAAAGACGACAGTATCTTTAACTACACCAGCACCGACATAGACGCCTGGACCGACATTCACGATCGTTCTGAGAATGGGCGCCTCGTTTTCGTCTCAGACGTTGCTGGCCGCCTGCGTTACCGCAGGACCATTCTGCGGGGTCTTGTTGGCTGGGCACCGCATTGGACATTCCTCTGCATCACGGCCCACGGCGGCGCTGCCACGAATCGAGGCCCTCATTCCTTATCCGGCACGCCTGATGATCTCGGCGATGCGGCAGACAGTCAAGACCTTGCACTAGCTCACCTGGACCTGTGCCTGCGCCTGCAAGTTCCGCTCGTCATTGTGATAACAAAATACGACACGGCAACCAAAGGGGCGCTCAAGAGCAACTTGAGCAACGTCTTGTCGCGCATTAAAAGCTGGGGGCGAACACCAAAGCTCCTCATGCCGGCACAGCCAGATGGGGGAGTCCTTACCGAAGTCCCTGCAGTCACCCAGCAGCAGGTTGCTCGTGACGTGATCGAGCCCCTCTCGCAAGCGGCGAGCCTGCTTTCGATCGTGCCCGTCGTGCTCACGAGCGCAGCCGACGGCCGGGGGACCGGGATAGTTCACGCACTGTTGAAAAGCCTCCCAGTGCCTCCCCCGCCCACGGCGCGGGAGTACGCGCCCTCATCGTTGAACCCCGAGCAACCATCGTCCCTCTTTCATATTGACGACAAATACGAGCTGCAGAATTTTGGCGCCCAAGTTCCGTCCGGGGCTGATGGGAAAGCGATCGTGGTGGCCGGCTATCTGCGTTTCGGGAATTTGTCTGTTGGAGATCATGTGCTCATCGGTCCCTTTCCCGTAGACGACGACGAAGCACGCGGGCAGATGCCGCGAGACCACCCTTCGCCTGGTTATGGACTATCCATCTCGCATCCAGGATCCAGCGAGTTCGCTCGTCTTGCTTCGAGAAATGCGGTCCCGGCGTCTAGTGTCAAGGGAGAGTGGCACAGGGCCATAATCGTGAACATACGAAATCTACGGCTCCCAGTGCGAACCATGGGCGCTGGACAGGCTGGTACACTGCAAGTCGTATTTGATGAGCCGGGCGAGCCCGCCGATGAAGAAATCGGATCCGCAGCCCGGCCCGGGTCGACTAAAAACTTCAGCCCTACGATTCGCAAGGGACAGGTGTTGGCAATCCCCAGTCAGCACATGTTGGATACTGGACTCACACTCCAAGCAGCCTCGGGGTTCACCATGGTCTCTGGGGATCAAAGAGTGACGAATCTCTCGGTTGGCACCCTTGTTAACGTTTACGTGGCCACGGTGCGGGCAGCCGCTCGTATACTCCGGATCTCCCGTAGTTTACCAGAACAGGACCCCCGAAAGCCGGTGGGCGAAGACGACAGCGACGACGATGTGTTTAACATGGCCAGCAGCATCGAGCTGGACAAGACCAGACCCGAAGTCGGCGTCGACGATACTCCAATCGAGTATTCCGTCACACTGGAATTGCTGGCTAATAGGGAGTGGATAGAATTGGGATCGCCAGCGCTATTGATGGAAGGGGGAAAACGGGACAGTTCGGGCCTGGAAGGTTATGTCGGGAAAGTGATGGAGATTGCTGAATGAGGCTTGCCAACAAGCGTGTTCGTAGTGACTGGGGTGTATTGGTATCAAGGAGCCGCGGCGTGGTTGGAGATCACCTCACATACAGCGGACGGTTAGTAGGACGAGCACCCAGAGAGGAAAGCCGGGCGACCTGTTGAGTAGTCAATTGGCTCGAATGGGTCTGAAATTCAGCCGTTCCATGCCCAAACGCCCAAACGCCGAGCGATGCAATTTTCTTTTTCTTTTCTGCAACGAAAAAAAAACACGGTTCGCTCAAGCTCTTACTAGACCGTAGAACAGGGTCCAGGTCAAGATGTAGCCAGCGAGCCCTCCAAACATACCGCCGGCCCAGAATTCATACTGCGTGCGGAAGAAGCGGCTGGTATCGGCCAGGCCCAGGCCGGACTTGAGCGACGCGGGGGCTACGCGGAAGGCGTAGAACAGAACCGTGGTGATGATGGTGAAGACGAAGTAGAAGAGGAAGCCGCTGTAGGACTCGAGCCCCAGGATACCGGCCGCGATGCCGAAAATGGAGGCCGTCAGACTTTGCAGGTTCGACAATGCCTAAGACAGCACGGACGTCAGCACCATGTCTATCGACGTGAAAGGGACGTGTGTGCGCGGGCGCAGGTGCGGGCGCTGGCTTGGGTATGTTTGGTTAGGCGTGGGGGAGATGGCAGTCGGAGACGGAGGGGCAACGCGGAGGCAGCAATGTCTCGTGCCCGCGGGCGCCGGCGTGGCTCGTCGTCGGGGGGACGAGACGACGAGGCAGGGAGGCGTTGGTTACCTTTGTGTTGTGCATAACCGACTCGGGCACAATGGGCGCGATCTGGAACTCGCGCTCGGTGGTCGCCATGGCTGGCAAGCGGCGGCCTCGAAGACGGCGAGGGTGGCTAGATGGCGGTGACGCGGGTTGGTTCGTGGTGCTGGTGCTGGTGGTGTTCCTGCTGCTAGGTACGGAACTGGAGCCGCCCAGCGATCCTGATGAAAGCGGGATCCAGCCAGCCTGGCTTTCTCAGGGCGCCTCGAGTCCGAGCTTCGCCGACGGGCCGAGGGGGCGTGTCGTACGGGAGAGGGGCGGGAGCGGAGGTGCGAGGGGGTCGAGGACGCAATGGGCGATTGACGTGAGTCTGAATCCCAAGGTTCGGGCTGACTGGCGCTTGACGCCTAGCGCTCCCTGGCTGACAGGCCCGGGATCATGGAGCCGAGCGGCTTTGGCTGCATCGGCGGCGATGGCGGCGATGGCGATACCTTTTTCCCCAGGCCAACGGCGGCCACGGCCGTGGCAGCGATCCAATTGGGCCAATTGTTTCAGCTGGGAGGGCGGGCGCTTGGGCTTCTAAGCCTCCCTCCTGGCGTCGCCCGCGGGCCTCCGGCGCCTCCTCGTCCTTCTGGCAAGCGTCTGCATCGGAGCACACCCTGGCTGCTTGGCTGCCTGGCTCGCCTGGCCTCCATGCTTCGGGGTCCAGCCCAGTCCGCCCAGTCGTCGGCGGGTGGGCCGGATCGGGCAAGCGGGAGACACTTGGAAGCCGACAGGGACCATCAGCACCAGGCCAGATGGCGCGATGCCAGAGGCACGTCTGGCACTCCCCGGCGAGGCAGGGCGGACAGGCTGGCGGACAGGGCCAGCTAGCACATGAGGTCTGTACACGGACATGTACCTCTTCTATGGATGGATGCTAGAGAGACCTAGGTACCGACCACTGCGCCCGTCTGGGCGCTGGCGCGTGCCCCAAACTCCAAAGAAGCGCTGCTCCGCAACGCAGGAACCAGCAAATTGCTCGCCCGTCTTTCCCAGTCGCAACGGGGCCGTCCAGCCGTCCGCCCAAACCGCCCGGCCACGTACGGGTGCGCAGCAGCTCGCTGGCTAGCCGGCCGGCCGGAGGAGGGGGGGGGGAGCGCAGGGGAGGGCGAAGAGAGCCCCTGTCGTCGCACGCTGGGCGTCCACTGGATGTGGATGACCCTGCCCATCGCCCATCGCTGATCCGTGAATCATAGCAAACCCCCATGACGAACCCTTGACGCTAAACCCAGCCTGCTCGGGGGCAGATATGGGGTACAGGAGACGAGGAGGCAAGCGGTCCAGTCGGTGTCTGGCGCGTCCGTCCAAGCCCGCGCCTGCTACTTTCCGCCTCCGGTAGGAGAGGCTCATCTCGGACATTAAAATGAAGCTGGAGACGGGGAAATCAACACAACACTGGATGCAATCGATACTGTGTACAGTTCGCCGTGCTGGTTCCGAGCGTGGGCTTCGCATAGCCTAGCCAGACCGAATCTCCAGAGTCCGTCCGTCCCATGCTCTCCCTGCTTTCATCTGTCTTCCAATTCCCATACTACATACACATGCCGTGCTATCCCAGAACCCATACTCCTCCTGCATACATACCTCTACCCCTCGCTACTCCGTACTATCTCATACCCTCTTCTCACCAAGCCGCGGTCCGCTAGAGGCCTGGCCAGCACGCCAGCCAACGACACGCCAGCCTACGCCTAAAACGACACCGATCCGTCCGTTCCGTCAAGGTCGAATCGGCAGAAAGACCCTAGTTGCACGACGTCCTTTGTCCTCGTCGCTCCTTTGTAACACCTACGTAACCGCCCGTCTCGCGCAACTAGTCTCAGCCCAGCAGCCACCACTTCCTTCCTCTTACTTAGCCCGCCCGTTATTCCTGCCTTCCCGTCGCGACGACAACGCTCTCCTCCCACATGGTCCCCTCCCGGTTGAAGCCGTGATCGTGACACCGCCCCGCCCCCCTTCCGCACCGCCCGCGCCCGCGCCCGCGCCCACGCCAGACTCGCTGCCGAGAAGACGTAATATCGCTGCTTGCGCTACACCTCGCATGGACCAGAGCGGTCGTGCGACCTCGCAATTACATGGAGACCTCATACGAACCCGGCGGTCCTCACGACGAGTACCAGGCCACGTTCGAGGGACAAGGTATGATTGGACACCATGGGCTCTGCCCGCCCCGATTCCACCATTGCCACGAGCCTGCGCCGCCGCGCTATCCAGAACCGCATGGCCTGCAGACGGCTGATGCCTTCGCACGCAGGGATCGGAATCGGAGACCACGATGCCGACTCGGAGCGCAGCGATGCGCATGACGTTTCACCGTCGTTGTCGCCGCCCGCGAGCCCGCCGCGCAACTTCGCCCCGAGAGGACCTGCCAAGGTCAGGCAGCGGTTCAGGGACCGGATACCGAGCCCCTTACACCTGCGCGTGGACATCTCCAAGATTGCGAAGAACATGCAGCTGGACGAGATACAGAATGCATATACGGTGAGTAGGGGCACTCATGTCTGTTGGGCGCTCGCGCCGCTAAGATGGTTATGCGCGCAGAAAACAGTCACCAACACCGTCGACGGCAATGGCACCCGCAAGACCCTCGAGCAGCTGCAGTGGATCATCAACTCGTCGCAACTGCTGGATACCCAGCCGACCATAAACTCGTTTGCGCCTGCGCCGCTACCCCTGGAACTACCCAAAGGAGATGCCAGCAAGGACCCGTACGCGAAACCGTGGACGACCGAGGGCGCCGTCGCCGCCGCGACGCTGGGCTTGGGAGTCGCCTCTCTTTCGCGCTGGTTCTTCGTCGAAGGCAGGCTCACTATCACGCCCAAGAGGTTCACGGTTGCCCTCGCCGCCGTGTTGTTGGCCGCCTTCACTTTCCGCGTCTACATGCGCCGCCAGTGGCTGCGGTACATTCACAACCAAACCATCGCGCAGGCGGAGCTTTTCATCAAGAAGTCGAATGAGCTGGATAGCATCGCCGGCTCGGCCGTGAGCTTCATCACCGAGGTTGAACTCATTGCCCGCGGATACCGACTGTAAGTTCCAAACCGCCACTTGAAGCGTATAGTGAGGAATCCGTCTAATTCTATCTGCCCCTAGTTCTCTTCCCCTGCCTCCTGTAAGCCGATTGGAGAACAACGGCCAGAGCCTGAAGAGCATCAAGATCCGGAGAGAGCTCGTGAGCCAGATGGTTCGTGTGATGCAGCAATACCACGCGACAGCCGGCGCCCTGGAGGAGTTCTGTAATGCGGAACTTTTGGGCTTCCACCAGCGAGGAAAACAGTGCAGTCCCGAGACGGTGTCGGCGCAGCTCGAGGCCTTTAAAAACGCCAAGGCCGAGGACGCCCAGAAGACTTTTGAACTCAGAAAATCTTACAACACGCTACAAGACCTCCGCAGGATGTTTCTGCTTAGCTTGTTTTGCCTCGAGCCGACGGGCGCCAAAGACGAGTACATGAAGTTTACCACGGCCCTAGAGGGCCTGCGGATCTGTAACGATCGGACCCAGGTCGCCATCGTCCAGATTCAGAAGGTCCTCCTATCGGAAGAATGTTGGTACCGCCCCATCCCGTCGAGCCCCGTCTTTGCTAATCAAGAGGCAGTGTTCAACGGCGCCAAAAGCCCAAGTACGCCGCTGAGTCCCGACCGGGAGAAGTGGCGGCACCAAGTCAGGAGAATTGGCAATCTGAACAACAACATTCGCGCGCTGCAAGCGAAAATGGTCCTCCTGGCCGAGGAGTCTAATCAAGCCATCAACAACGAGCACGGCGACATTTCACATCTGGGCTCCATGTTCATGACGCAGTACGAGCTTATAGGGCAGGACCTCAAGATGCTGATGGAGGCGTGGGAAGCCGGCAAGTCCTCGGTTGCCTTGGCTATTGATCGCAACGAGCGCAAGCGTGTGTCGTCGGCCAGCATCATGTCCCCTGCGACATCCATGAGCGAGCTTGCCTCGGTCTCGGAAGAGAGCGAGGGTCCCGACGAAGCTCTGCGCCGACTGACAGGCGAAGCCTCGCCGCCTACGGAGCCGAGCAGTCCGACCTTCCCCGATGAGCCCGTGAGTTTTGAGGCTATTGCCGAGCCCAGGCCCAGGAGCATGTTGAGCCGTGAAGAAAGAATCAAGAAGATGCATGAGGACCGTGAGTCCAAAATAGCGGCTCGCGAAAAGGCCATGGAAAGCGGCTGGCTCCTCGGTGAACTCAAGAACGTGCTGCAGAATCGAGAAGACAACGTCAAGGGCAAAAGAAAAAGTCTGGGCGCTGCGGCGACGCCCTCGGGCATGAGGACCCTATCATTGTCCTCGGCACTGCCATGATTCCTCCCGATCCTCCAGTGCTTACCTTTTTTTTTTCTCTTTCTATTTCCTGTTTATACCGTCGTGTTAAACATGGCACACCGGTGGCGTTGGCGTGTTCGGGAACACGTTACGATGGGAGGCGTATCACGGTTGCATAGCGGCGTCCCCCATGGACTGGTTTGGACTGTCCTCTCCTATTTTGTTTTTCGGTGCTGGGGCTATAGATCGGGGACCAACCACACATTAACGACATGAGTTTTGGCGCAGACTCTCTAGAGTCCGGGATTTGGGCCCTTTTGATTTCGGGCTGATTGATTTTTTCTTCATTTTTCTTCATGTCTCCTGCCCCCCGGGAGGCTTCTCATCAGGAAAGGATAAAAGACAGACAGGCTCCTCCTACCCCCCCACGATCGTTTGAACCTATATAATGTCTTTTGCATATGCCCCCTACATCTGCTTTGTACATATATAGAATTCCTTGTATAACATGGCTCTTCAGACTGCGCAATCATCTACGGGCTGGTCTCAGATTACGGCCGAAGTGTCGAAAGAGTTTACGTACGGAGGACGCAGGTTGTAACACATCGGCCAATGAGAGAGTTTGGCCTATCCAAAAATGGGTTGGTTGTGCATGGGTCGTCTCCAGGTCTCAGTGACGAGAAGCACTCGAGGCCATGGGAAGAAAGGTGTTCTTGTGGGCTTGGTCAACGATGATGATTTATACTTAGTGATGGATGTGTATGATCAAAGGCCGTATGGGTGCCTAACGGGTATGTGGTTGTAAGTGGATTCACCCCCCCCCCCCCCCCCCCCCCAACGCGAACCCTACGCGCCAGGGACGCGATCCATTAAACTAGCGCGTGCCTCTCCCACCTCAGCAGCTGCATAATTCTTGCTGAATAGCTCGCACGACTGCCTGCTCCCAACCCACTTCACCTTCCGTTCCTTCGCAAACCAGACAGAATACTTACCTCTTTTCTCGCTTTCGCCTTGTTCTGTCTCGTTTCTCGTCTCAACCCTCGTCTTTTCCAGCACCAGCACTCTTTTCCACCCACCCACTCCACACACAACCGCTACCATGTTGGAAGCAAGACTCGAGCAGGCCCAGGTCCTGAAGCGCGTACGTTACCCTCTACGTACTCGCCCACTCCGACGGCTTGCTCTTGGCCGGTACTAACCCAGCTTCCAGGTGGTCGATGCCATCAAGGATCTCGTGCAGGACTGCAACTTCGACTGCAATGACTCGGGTATCGCGCTGCAGGCCATGGACAACTCGCACGTCGCACTAGTGTCCATGATGTTCAAGGCCGAGGCCTTTACGCCCTTCCGATGCGACCGTAACCTCGCTCTCGGCGTCAACCTGGTCTCGCTGACCAAGGTCCTGCGCGCTGCCCAGAACGAGGACATCCTGACGCTCAAGGCCGAGGACTCGCCCGACGCTCTGAACATCACCTTCGAGAGCTCCAACGAGGACCGCGTCAGCGAGTACGACCTGAAGCTCATGGACATCGACCAGGAGCACCTTGGCATTCCCGACACGGACTACGCAGCGAGCATTACCATGCCCAGCGCCGAGTTCCGCCGCATCTGTACCGATCTGATGGCCATGTCCGAGTCGGGTAGGTTTTGCCCCGGCGCCGTAGAGGCTTTTGGAGGCGACGCAAACCGCTGACAACGCACAGTCACCATCGACACCAGCAAAGACGGTGTCAAATTCTCTTGCACCGGTGACATTGGCAACGGCTCCGTGACGCTGCGCAGCACCTCCAACGTCGACAAGCCCGAGAACAACATCGAGGTTGAGCTGACTGAACCCGTCTCTTTGACCTTCTCCCTCAAGTACCTCGTCAACTTCTGCAAAGCCCAGCCGCTGTCGCCCACTGTCAAGGTCTGCCTCTCGAACGAGGTACCACTACTGGTTGAGTACCCGTTGGGTGGCACCGCCAGCAGCGGCCACCTGCGCTTCTACCTGGCACCCAAGGTACGTCCCTCCACACGGCCCCTTTCGGCAATACACGCGGGATACTAACCAAGTGCTGTAGATTGGTGAGGATGACTAGATGCACGCGGACACTATTTGACGAAGATCACGAGATAATTGCCCCTTTGGTAACGCAGAGGACCGACGCCTTCGCGCCCCGACAAAACGAGGCGGGTAAGGGACGCAGCTCAGGCAGTGCGTGCGGGATGAACACGGATGGGCATGGACGCCAGCAATGGATTGGTCGGTGGTGGTTGGACTTGCACGAAGCAGGAAACTCGGGTGAGTCGTAGGATATCCGAGGCGAATAAGGAGAGGAAAGAATACGTAATGACCGCACATCAAATGCCGTCCCGAATGATAGCTATATCGATTACCCACCTACATAGTAGTCGTCAGTGTACGGACCTGCGCTCGGCATCATTCCGCACCGCGGCCGCACGCGACCTAACGGCGCTGCCAGGACGCGATCGTGTCCTGGTGCGGGGCCTAAAAAGGTGGCGGGGTTCGTCGAGAAAGTGGTTCGCTGATGACCGTCCCAGGGCCGACTTCCGCCGCCGAGTCATTCCTGGTTGCGCTCAGACAGCCGGCAACCGCCCTCGTGATTGCATACGCCCCTACCGCTTCTAAGGGAAGCCAGTGTAACGACTTACTTAAACGAGGCAACCGCCGCGCAAATTGCCCGTTTTCCCATTTTCAACGGGCCGAAGCTGCCGACGAATACATCTGTTCCGTCCCAGTCCGAGGCCGGCGTCTTGCTCCTTGTGCAAAAGGTGCCTTACCTCTCACCCCACGCCCTACAGCCCAGGCCTCCGAGAAGTTGCAAATAGGTGACTGCGCCGAGCCAACCGGTCTCGACGTCACCGCGCCGATATGAGCGCCGAGTCTCCCGTGCCGGAGACCAGTGTTCTGGCCGTCGCCAGCCATGTAGGATCCGACAGAATTCCCTCGCTGTTAACCCAAATCATGACTAATCTTGCGCCGTCCAGGTCGTCTCGGGGTGAGTCTCTCGCATTCGTCCATCCGCTCTCCTGTCGCCTGCACGTGCTCTGGCTGACACGGAACCGGGCAGTCACGTAGGCAACAAGATTGCGGTTTTCGTGTTGCAGGCCATGGGCTGCGATGTTGCGGCTTTGAACACGGTGCAGTTCAGTAGGTGCCGTTCCGCTTATGCAGAGGCTTTCCACGGCCTGCTCGCCAACGCATCCGCTGCGCGACCAAGCCTTGTCCGTGCTGACGCCGCATTCAAGGCAACCACACCGGGTACAAGCAATGGAAAGGCACACGCGTCACGGCGCAGGAGATCACGGACCTGTGGGAGGGTTTGCGGCAGTCGTACCTTGACCGCTTCGACATGATGCTGTCGGGATACGTTCCGGGGGCACTGGCCGTCGAGGCCGTCGGCAGCATCGCCAAGGAGCTCAAGGAGAAGTCCCAGCCGAAACCAGGCAGCTTCTTCTGGGTGCTTGACCCCGTCATGGGCGACAATGGCAAGCTTTATGTGGCCGATGATGTCGTCCCGGCATATAGAGGCCTCATCCAGCACGCCGACTTGATTTTGCCGAACCAGTTTGAGGCCGAGTGAGTTCTACCTCTCCTTTTTTTTCTCTCTCTCATCTGTTTAGACGTGGCTTCTTGGCGCCCAGTTGACGACTAACCCTGATTTCGAGACTACTTTCCGAAGTCAAGATCACAGATCTCGCCTCGCTCCGGAGAGCCATTGAAGTGCTTCACACCAAATACGGCCTTCCGCACGTTGTCATAACCTCGGTCTCGCTGCCGCTGGACGGCATCGGCGCGCCGCCGGGGGGCAGTGGGGCAGCGGCTGCGACGTCGAGGAGCATGTCAGTGGTGGGCTCGACGCGTACGTCGACGGGCCAGGCGCGACTCTTCGGCATCTCGTTCCCTGTCTTCGATTGCTACTTCAGTGGTACGGGTGACATGTTCGCCGCGCTCATGGTAGTACGCATGCGCGAAGCCGTTCACCACGCCGGGGAGGACCTGCAGCGGTCACCTAGTTGGCTCAGCGGCGATAACGTCGACACCCGTGACCTGCCGCTCGCCAAGGCCGCTGAAAAGGTCCTCGCGAGTATGCACGAGGTGCTGAGCCAGACGTGTGCGAGCATGCAGGCCAACATGAAGCGCGACGTCGCCGAGTTGGAGACACAACCCGGCTTGACCGAAGAGGAGATGCAGAAGAAGCTGCATCTCATCAGGAGTCGCAACGCCGAGTTGCGACTGGTGAGGAACTTGGGTTGCTTGAGGAGCCCCGACGTTGAATACCGTGCTTTCAAGCTGGAATAGGCAACGGGGTCGATTGAGGATTAGAACATGCCACGGGGGGCATGGGACACATTAGATAAGCATGTATCGGCGGTGCAGTTTCGGGAACGAGAAGCATAGGCATAAGAACGGCAGTTGGTGGTTAGAGGACGGTGTTCGGCAAGGGTCGCACGCATGCTTATAAGTTTGGAGGCAACCTGTCACCACGCTACATCCAACAATCCCATTTTCTTCTACTTTGACGCAGAGTTCAGGTTCCCTTTCCTTTTATCTACCGTCTTGTCTGGCCTTCCCGCATTGTGGGCCCCCAAGGCCTCGCCAATGATCTGGGTCTCTCTAGCGTTCGTTACACTCTGACGTATAATCATCGCCGCAGCTCAGCGCCGCTGCAGGCCGATGGCTTACAACAGCGGGTCCGGAGTGAGTTGTGCAGTAGGCGATCCAAGCCTCCCCAGAGCTGTGGTTTTTCCATCGTCTGGTTCCACCCTCTTCTTTGCTCATCTGGAGAGCAAGCATGCCTCTGGCCATTCAGCCCTCGCAGCTTTCTTGACCCATACCGTCTAGTTGGTGCCAGTGCTACCAAAACCGCCCGCGCCGCGGACGCTCTCGTCCAGCTCGGTTACTTCCCTCACTTCGGGCGTGTATATGCGCTCGACAATGAGCTGAGCGACGCGGTCACCCGCGGCCACGGCAAAATCAGTGTCGGCGTGGTTAAAGAGCAGCACCTTGACAGGGCCCCGGTAGTCGGCATCAATGACGCCTGCGCCCGTGTCGATGAAGTTCTTGGCCGCCAGGCCGGAGCGGGGGGCAATGCGGCCGTCTGTAGGGAAGGGGAAGGCGTGCGTTAGCTGACCGGCTTTCTCGAACCCACAAGCCCGGTTTCGCAGCGGGCACAAAAGGTAGAGGACGTACAGGTACCAGCGGGCACGGCCATGGACAGGTCGGTGTCGACGAGGGCCTTGCCGCGGGCGGGGATGGTGGTCTCCCGGGCGGCGTACAGGTCGTAGCCGGCGGCGTGGGTGCTGCCGCGCGTCGGGAGCTTCGCCTGGTCCGACAGCTTCTTGATCAGCAGCTCCGGGGCCTGCTCGAGTGTGGACACGGCGGCGCCGGTCGTGCTGGTCTCGGCGGCGGTGGCCATGGCGGCGGAATCGAGCGACGAGGTCTTGACACGCTTGGCGGCGGGGGGCGAGGTGGGCGGCGAGGTGGCGTGGTGCGTCGCGTTGTTGGTGGTGCTGCTGCTCATTGCGTGCGGGCGGCGGATGGGATGCGAGGTTGGGAGGTGGCGGAAGCGAGGGCGGAGGCGCGAGAGGGAAAGAACTACGCCTCTCATCAGCACGTAGGGGGAATGGGTTATCGTAAAGAACCAGGGCTGCCCGAGTTAGGTAGTCCAGGGAGGAATTGGCGAATAGCCATCGTCGCAGAGCGGGAAACGCGTGTCCAACCGCGTTGAGGGGTTCTCCCAATCGGTGCTTGATTTAAGTGCAGTAGCCAGCAATGGGGACCCTGAAACTTGTGGTAGGTACATGTAGTGAGTGGACTTGTACAGCAGGGCGCCGCTACCAGAACTCCTGCACAACACCGTTTGACCTTGGAATGACTACCAACTCAAACGTATGTAGTCTACAGTGCTCTCAGAGTTTAGCCGTATTGCATCAGGCGTTTAAACACATAGTGCCTCCCAAGGTCAAGGGTCGAATTCCATGGGTACATATATACATACTTGCATTGGACTTATCGTACACACTGCCTGGCATCCATCTTCCCATCAAACTGAAGCCTGGCTCAGCTTGCATAAGTTGCACCAAGTGGGTTAGGCTCCCTTATGGTCCCACCCAGCGATTAGATAACGCGGGCAGATCTCCAGCAAAAAAGTGATTTTACTTCTGCACCCATTGCGATTTTCGATCCGGGACCCGATAGACGCCGCTGCAGCCGTCCCACCCACCAGCGACGCAGAAATTTGGCTCTGCTCGCTCTTCCTGGACGATCAAAATGGCTGGGTCTCAGCTCAAGCGACTCAAGGCGAGCTTGCGCTCCGAGGGCGTCCTCGGACCCCAGAAATCGAAAAAGGAAAAGAAAAGAGAGAGCAAGTCCGGCGTCAAGCGCGTCGATCGTCGGACGGCGCTGGAGAGTATCCGCGAGCAATTCAACCCGTTCGACCTCAAGCATAATGTGCGCGGGCCCAAATTTGACATTACCAGCAACCGACCGACCACGAACGCCATCCATGGCCGCCCGCTCGAGGCCAGGTCGGCCAGCGAACAGCACAGACGGGACATCCTGATCGGCCGGGAGGAACGTAAGCACAAAGTCGGCGGCATCATAGATCGCCGGTTCGGTGAAGATGATCCCAACATGACGCCCGAAGAGAGAGCGCGGGAGCGGTTCCGGCTGGGCTACAAGAGCTCTGCGTTCGATCTGGAGGATGAGGGGGAGGAGATGACCCTGACCCACGGTGGCCAGGCTCTGCCGCTGAGTGGACCCCTGGTGGACGACTTCGACGATGACATCGAGCCTGGCTCCGATGATGACGATGAGGGCAACCGGGCGTACCTCAAGCGCAAGGCGCTCACCGAGGGCGACGATGGCGAGGACGGCCCGGAGCAGCCCGAGCGCAAGAAGACGAGACAAGAGATCTACAGCGAAATCATCGCCAAAAGCAAAGCGCACAAACACGCGCGACAGGAGGCAAAGGAGGAAGACGAAGATATCCGAGATGAGCTGAACAAAGAACTCCCCGAGCTCCGCGCCTTGCTCTTCAACCGAAACAGAGACAACAAGGCGGAGACGCTTGACGAAAAAGAAAATGCCGAACTTGACGCGGCGAGGCGCAAGTACGATCTTCTGCGCAACCAACTCACTGCGGACAGGAGAGCGCAGCCGACCGACCGAAGCAAGACCGAAGAGGAGGCGGCCGCAGAGGCCTCGGCCCGGCTGAAGGAGCTCGAGGCCAAGCGGATCCGACGCATGGAAGGCCAGGCCGACAGCGACAGTGAAGACGACAAGAAGAGGAAAAAGAAGGGCCGGGCTGAATCGGAGGATGAAGACGAAGACGAAGACGAAGAAATGGAAGACGAGTTCGGTCTCGGTGAGGGCATTGCCACCAAGGCCAGCAAAACGCGCCCAACCGCCACTGAGCTGGGCTTTGACGACGAAGACGATTTCCTTATCGAGGATGATCTCGTGGCCAGTGGTTCAGAGCTCTCACTCGAAGAGGTGTCAGGCGAGGAAGAGGAAACATCCGACGAAGAAGATGAGGAAGACGACGAGTTCACCAAAGGCTTGCTGAACGAAGGCGAGTCCAAGGACCCTGCCTTCAGTCTCCAACTCGGCAGTGCGGCGAATGCGAGTTCCACCAAGGGCGATGCAGATGGAGTGCCGTACTCGTTCAATTCATGCCCCGAATCGCACCAGCAGCTCCTGGACACGGTCAAGAACATCCCGGTGGAAAAGCTGTCAACTGTCATTGTCCGGTTGCGAACCCAGTATCATGCCAAGCTGGACGCACAAAACAAGACCAAGCTCGCCAACTTGTCGGTAGCCCTCCTCCAGCATTTGCCGTACCTTGCTTCGCAACCCAAGCTTGCACCGTTCAGCGTCTTCGAGCAGATCATCCGACATATACATTCATTAGCCAAAACCTATCCTGTCGAAATTGGCAACGGCTTCCGGTCTCACATCGAAGAGGTTGCAAAGGAGAGGCCACTGGACCCGAACCTGGGCGACCTCATCTTACTAACAGCGGTTGGCACCGTCTTCCCTCCCTCAGATCACTTTCACCAAGTTGTCACACCTGCACAGCTTTTGATGGCCCGTGTCCTGGGACAAAAAGTTCCTCGGGAGCTGTCTGACTTGGTCAAGGGGGTGTACCTCTCGATCCTGGGTCTCCAGTATCAGCAGGTCAGCAAGAGGTTCATGCCAGAGGTAATGAACTTCAACCTGAACACGCTGCTGGCGCTTGCGCCTCAGCCCAAGGGTGGGGTGCCATTCCCTGTTCATGAGCTGCCGGGGCAGCGTGTGCACAACGCGCAGTCGGTGCAAGTGAGGAAGCTCAACTGCTACGATTGCGTCGGAAACGCGCCCTCCTCGGCAGAGCAGGCTGCCCTTCGGGTTGCTCTCCTCGACACCACGATTCGGGTCTTGGAGGCGGCGGCAGATCTGTGGATGTCCAAGCCGGCAGTCCTGGAGACCTTCGAGCCCTTCAAGCTGTTGCTTGATCACCTTGCTACCAAAGCATGCAAGGCACACCTCCCCGACGCGCTGAACGACCACGTCCGAAAAGCCCAGTTGACTATGACGCGAGTGCTCAACTTGGCGCAGCTTGCCCGTCGCCCGGTACAGCTTCACCACCACCGACCGCTCGCTATCAAGAGCAACAGTAAGTTTACCCGAGGCTTGTGGCTTCCTGCGAGACTCCACCGAAGAGCAGTTGCTAACCCCTCTTGCCGCAGTACCCAAGTTCGAGGATGGCTTCGATCCCACGAAACACTACGACCCGGATCGCGAGCGTGCCGAAGCCGCCAAGCTCAAAGCCGAATTCAAGAAGGAACGCAAGGGTGCTATGCGCGAGCTCCGGAAGGATGCCAACTTCATGGCCCGGGAAAAGCTCCGTCTCAAGAAGGCAAAGGACGAAGCCTACGAAAAGAAGTACAACAGACTTGTGGCCGAGATTCAGGGCGAGGAAGGGCGCGAAAAGAACGCCTACGAGCGGGAGAAGCAAGCCCGGCAGAGAGCCAAGAAACAGGGAAGGTAGATGGGCCATTGGATGTGAATTTTGGCGTATTGGACCCATGGGGGCTGGGGTGGCCAGATGTCGGCATGGTGTACTTGCTCCTGCCTCTATGGCTTGGAGCCTTATATACCAACGTATCATTCCATCCCGTGGTTTTCTTATCTCGTTATGGGCCTTGTCCGGGAACAAGAATGATGAAAAGTCAGCAGTAACTGTACTTCAACCTAACAAAATGTGGCAATTGCGACTTGACTGCCAAGTCACGATGTAAAATCCCCATGGGGTGTGTAGGGTCTGCATCACTCCTTGTAAACCATGGTGGAGTGTGTTTGCTCGCAGCGAAGTCTGAATACCAGGCTCACAATGGCTGGCCTCCTGGCCTAGGGGTAACTTAGGTACTTAGATACCTAAAGCCCATGCTCTCATGTCTGGTTGCCAGGCCAGACGGGAACCTGCTTTAGCCTGACCCGTTGGCATGTTTGTCTCGCATACCAAGGCTCACCGCCAGAGAAGAGGCTTTCACCATTACCATATCGGTAGATTGCACTTCCCCATAGCTTGCTTGTTTATTCTAAATTTCATGAGGCTGGAGACATTGGACTTGGATCGCGTTGTTGACCTAGGGGCTGCTTTCGCCTGCAGAAGGTAACTAAGGCATCCCCCCCAAGGCATCCAAATCCATTCTCTCGTACCAGGTAGTATCTCATTAGGTGGGTGTCAGTGGGATGGGATGGCAGGGCTTACGTGTACGGCATCAAGTACCTAACTCTTAGAGGGGGCATTTTTCCAATGTCAAACAGCCTTCTCCGGGTTATGAATACAATGGGACTGTTTCTTTAAGGCTTTCCTCCATCCCGACTCCCACCATATCCCATTCTATCTAATATTTCGCATTTAAAATCCTAATCAGGTACCAGAGTCAGACTCCCAAGGTTAAATTTTGTTTCCTAAACAGCCGGGGTGATTCTTTGCCCCAGAGTACGAAAGCCACTACGCTTACGACCTCCACGAGGTTCTTGGACGTCCACTTGTTTCCCTGCCACCTCGCCGCTCCTTCCATCCTCGTCCAGGCAGCGACTTCTTCCCGTATGTGCGTTTGTATTTGGGTGTGCTTGACCTGCAAAATTTCTTTCCCATCCTCTTCCACCCTCGCACTCCCTCTTCCCTTGCCTCCCCAATATTCGGTGCTGATCTGCCGGTGCCTTTGGTTTTGCAAGACCGCCTATCCAGCTCTGAGACGGCCGCAAGATTTCCAAATTGGAAGGCACGCTATCCTCTACCCTCTCCGCAACACGTACCTAGGTACCTGTCCACCCGGCTGAGTTAACGTTTCCGTCCTTACAGACTCCCAAGGTCTCGGACCTTCTCATTACAGTCTTCTCCGTTGCCCGGAGGATCTCCCTCAGTTTTCGTTTCGATCTTCGACTCTTTTTACTGCCTCATCCATCCAACTGGACGACTGTCCTGAGAAAACCACAGTTGGCCCTTGTTTGGTGGCTCGTACATCATGGCATCCACCCGTAGTCGGCTCGGCCCTGGCCGGTCTACCGCCTCGGCCAGCGCTCAATCCGAGTCTGGCCGACCTGTCATTCGTACCGTTGCGGTCGATTCTATGCGAGCATACTTCCCTCAGTGGACCTCGGCAAATCTTGTATCTCCAGAGGAGCGGGCCCGCCTCAAGGCCCAGGAATTGTCTATGGACCAGGTTGAATCCCCCTTCACAGACTTTTACCTCAGCTGCAACTGGATCTTTCGTCCCGATGCTGTGGCCGAGTTCCTCGAGGAAATGCGCAAACTTCCCACGGTGCGTTATCACTTGCAGCTTTTTCGTGTTTGGTACACCAGTCTTTGTACGACATCGCTTCTTTCGTCTCCCATGGACTGATTAGCTTTTAGAAGGCAGAAATGGTCTACGAAGTAGAACGTGGCTGTTTTAGAGTCCGATGTTTACGTGGCGATGAAGACGAGCTCATGGGGTCCGCCTCGGTCATTTTAGCCCGCATTGTCGACCCAGAGCTTGAGAAGATGACTCAAGATGGGAAGGACGTTAAGTCAGAGGTAAGTCAATCTCTGTTGTACGATTTGGCAATAAAGTTAATAACCTCGGGTTAAGACCAATACCAGGAGATACAGAATCCGCGAGATCGACGAATGGCGCTCGTCTCGTGATCACGAGCGGGCCGATGAAGAATATGAGATATTCGCCTACCCGCCCATCCTCATGACCATGCGGCACAGGACCACCTGGGAGCTTCCAAAAGAGGGCACCCAAGACGCTATGACGATCTCAAGACTGCTCCCGAATGATCAGAATCTACTGGACCTTCAAGAATCGACTGGTTGCATTGCCGTCAGAGGCCTAGATGATGTGAGCCTGCAGCTAGGCAGTAATTCAGAGGAGGCAATCAGCCTTGCTATTGCCAAGGTCAACACTCTTCTGAAGTACTATGTGTGTATTATAAGAAGAGACCAAAAGGAGGTTACTGACATTTCCCAGTATCCTGTAACGGGGTCAATCAAAACTTTTTCTCACATCCTCAACGCAGAGGGTGAACAGCATCTGGCTGAGCTACGTTTCCTGGCGCACGTCAACGAGAATTTCTTGAAAAGCTTCCTCCTTGACCGGACAAAGCATCGATTGAGAAACAACGGCACTCTGGCATACCAAAGTGTATTTTCAAATGGATGCGTTGTTCGGATGATGCCGTTCAATTACCACCAGGGCGTGTACCAACCGGCACTTGACCCCACCATCGTCCCGATGATCTCCAGGAAGGAAGCATTGGAGCCATTTGCACCCTTCAAGCAGTACGATTACGTCCCCAAGATGTCAAACTGGTTGGATGATAACAGCAGCAACTCGACCACATCTGTTGCCCACCTGGATGGTCTTTACTCCGTAAACCCACAGGCTGCGCCCAATGTTGCTGCTTGGGCTAAGAAGCTCCCTGTGTCGGAAGATCGTAGCAATGAAGCGACTCTGGTCCCACGCCAAGAGCTCATTAGCTGGTCACAAGCCCAGCCGAGCGAAGAGGCTACTGGATCGACTGCATACGAGTCTGCTATAAGTCTTCTGGCCGGGCTAGAATTTACTGAAAGAAAGGTAAACATGGGCCTCATCGAGAGAAAAGAGAGCGAGGACCTCAGCGATGGAGAGGAGAGCGAGGACCTCATTGATCTCTCACCTACAGAAGACCCCCTGCCGACGCCACTGATTCACAAATGCGAGAGTGGGGGTCGTGTGTCTTACAGCACCATGCGGCAGAAGGCGCCCTCACGGAAGCAACCCCAAGGGGGACAGGATGAAGAGATGATTGGCAAGATTTCAAACAAGTTGGTTTCTTACGTTGAGCCGCTACGTATCTTTCAAGGAAACGTGACGCTCAAGGCCCAACTGGTTCGCTTCGTATTAGACAACATGCATATCTCGAAGGTCAGCATCTCCGATAACCAAAGCGAGCGGGCAGCAATGGCAAAGACTGCCCACGAACAGGAGAAAACCCTGGATGACCTCCCAGACCAACCAGGTATGATAATCACCAATATTATCAGCTACCTTGGAGGCGACATGAACTACGTTGCCGGAATGTACAAGACCCCGCTCGACCCATCCCCTATGTGGGAGCCCAAGTCCAAGCGGGTTTTCTACGAGTTCAGATGCATGACGACCAACCAAGAAACGAGGAAAAATACTCGGTTCATTATTGAGGTCGATGCCGAAGGCTTCACCTACCATGCATACATGGAAGGCAAAGCAGCCCGTGCTGGCAGCGTTTTCGTTCACTGCATGAAGCGGGACTTTGATGTCCAGTTCGACGTGAACAGTGCTATTGACCTGAGCAGCATCTGTGGAGGATTCGCCAGCGAACTTATTAGCTCCCTCGCTGTCAGGTATGCAGTTTGCAATTGGTTATGAATTCGTACTTTTGCTGACCTGGGGCTGAAGACCACAGAAGGGTGCACCGCACTTGACGTTTATCAAACATGGCGACTGGCACGTTGACATCAAATCGGTATGTGTTCGCCATGCCATGAGCTACTCGAACCGCCATGACACTTGTGAGCTGGAGATTACGCAGGTCCAGGACCTGTTGGTGAGGTGCGACGCGATGAAGAACAAAGCCGCGTATCTCAGTGCTCGCCCTTGGCACGGGGAGCCCAAGAACGGCATCATGCCTAGGTTCTATGAGGTGTGCATCAAGTCTATCTTGGCCAACAATGCCTTCGAGGAGAACAAAGGCCTCAGATTTGCTGAAGAGGCGAATTGGACGGGCGTAGGCTTGAAGCCCGCCTTCCAAGATCTTGCCCGCACGGCGATGGACGTGGTCAAGCGCATGGATGGCGTTGGGGCTCGTTGCGACAACAACCAGAAGACCAGCATCCACGGCACCCCTCCGCGAAGTTGGAGCCAGGCAAAAGCCCATGCTCAGGCTGCTGGTATCATGGAGCCAGTGACCTACTAGTAAAAGGGAGGCCCACGATCACCGCACAGGTCCCGTGCCTGCTCCTGGATGGCTCTTGGTGAAGGGGCCGCGGGAATCAATTGCTTTCTTACCAATCGAGGGAATCGTTGCCCGTGCCCACGGGCTTGCGGGCAAAAGGATGCATTGTACACATTCGTGGTGCCGTTGCGGTAACGGGTCGGGATGGAAAGATGCAGGCCAGAGGTTGTTAGATGGCTTCCACTCGATTTTCCGGCCATCCCCTGTGGGATGCCACAAAAGCCTTCTGGACGGGAAGTCACTTGCGCAGTTCGGGCTGTAAAGCTGCTTCTGCCCGCACTAGCGGGAAGAAGTGACTGCAGCCCCTTAGTGCTGGTCTTTCTGTTCTGCCCGGCCACCATATGTTTTGTATCGTCACCCGCTTCGACCCGTTCACGGGGGGGTTGCCGGACTGGCCCGCGGACCAGTAGGGTTACGGGGCACGCCAGGCCCCCGAAAGTGCGACCCGGCACGTAATCCCACCCCCGGGGAAGGGGACGTAAGCGAGAAAGGCCCACGCTCGCGTCCTTTGACCTACAAATGCCGTGCGTTCTCGGGCCATATCCCTGCACTGCATAGGCGCGGTGTTCACGTCTGACTTGGCCGCACGCTTTGCACAGCGCCGCCTGGATCCTCCACGTCAGCACCGCCAGAGGCGCCAGGCAGGAAGATGCTTCTCTGCTGGCGCGGCCGCGTGCACGTAGTGGCGTCCCGACATGATGTATGCTATGCTTGAATTCACCGATACTGTTTACGCCTAGGCGATAGATCTACCACGGGATGCTCCAAAGGCAGTTTCCGCCCTGGCCCGGGCCGGGGCCGCTGCATCGAGAGCAGCCCGTGAGCTCCGATGCAAGCTTGCGGCATTGTCGGGCTCGCTACTTGTCTACATGTGGAAGGAAACAGACGGTGCAGAGCAAGGCCAGTAGCACCCGAGAGGTCCCGGGGTCTGTCGTGTCCAGTCAGGTATGCCCCTAGAGGCAGCTTTCGGGGCCACGAGTTGCCTGGACCTTGCCAACGTGTCGGTCTCGCAAGGACTGACGGCCTCGTACCACCACACCGGAACCCTCACTTTCCCCGTTTCCACAATTTGGCCAGCGCACTGTCCGTCTGGCCTCTCTTCCGGATACCGCTGGGGCCCTTGCGGCTTATCTAGAGCGCGCCCAGATCCAACGGCACGCTGCTCCCGCGTCCGGCTCGGTACTTCCGCGGCCCGCCCTGGAAAGGCCTCGGTTTGGGCAACATGGACTCGTCTGTAAAGTGCCATCGGCTGTCCTCGATGACGATGCGACCGCCGCCGCCGCCGCCGCTATGGCCCGCGGTGCTGTTGGCCCGCGTTGGAGACGAACTGTTGTTGCCATTGTGGGACAAGGTGTAGGCGCTGGGGTCGAGCATGGCGGAGCGCAAGTTGGAGCCCGCGCGCTGCCGGTTGACTGGCGGTGCCGGGGGCGGGGGCGCTGAAGAGGGAGGAGACGGCGCCGATGCGGGGGGCGGCGGAGGAGGCGCGGGGGGCGCCCCTGACGGCGAGGGGGAACCGGCCGAGGCACGAACGGCAGCTTGGTGGGCCAAGTTGGGAGACGAGCCGTTGGTCGGCGGTGGTGGCGGAGGCGGAGGCGCGGGAGACCGCGACGGGGCTGCTGGTGGTCGGGGACCTACACTCGGCGGCGGCGCCGAAGGTGCCGAGGAAGGGGGGGGTGGCGGAGGCGCCGGTGGGAGCGACGGCGCCGCTGACGAAGGGGGCGGGGGGGCCGGCGCTCCGGGCAAGGGCGGCGCAGTGGACGGTTTGCGAGAGCTGGGAAGCGGCGGCGGCTTCTTCCCGATGGGGGGCGGCGGGCCCTTTGTCGAGGCGGACGACAGCGGGCGTGGCGCGCTGCTGTTGGCCGTCTTTCTCAGGTTCGCAATGGAAGGGACCGACGGGGGCGCTGCTGGCGGGGGTGTGGGTACTGCGCGCCCTGGCACGGCCGGTGCTGCACCTGGCGGTGGTCTTGGTGCGCCCGGGGGCTTTGGAGCGCCGCCCCTGGATGATTCGGGATCCGAGAGGTATGAAGAATCTTGGGTTGCTGGCCGCGTGTTAGCAAAGGCCGTCGACACGAAGCCAGGGGCTCGTGGGCTTACCTCCGGTGTCTATGCCGCCGCGTTTCTTCAGCTTGGGCATGCCGCCTGCAAACAGGCCGGCCAGCTGAGGCGCCGCGGGCTCGGCCGCCGCGGCTCCGGCACCGCCGCCTCCTTGTTCGCTGTTGCTACGGGCTCTATTGGCGCCGGGCACGGGGGGGGCCGAGCCGAGGCCAGGGACCGGAGGGGCGCCTCCGATGGGAGGGCCACCGCCGCCCGACGCTTTTCCTACCACAGGGGCGGATCGATCATTCGTAACGGCCTTTCTCAGGGCTTTTCCTTTCGTGATGTCGGTGAGTAGTGCGCCCTACAAGCAGTTAGCCCAGCCCGATGCCGCTAGCGCCGGGGGTGCACGGGGGGTGTCGCATACGCGGCCAGCGCCGGACGCGGGCGCTTTCGGCAGGCCTCCTGGCGGGGGAGGTGGAGGAGGGGGGCCGCCCATGCCGGGGGGAGGCGGCGGCGGCGGCGGAGGCGGAGGCATGATGGTGATTTAGCCCTGCAGGATCGCGCGAGAATCGAGCCGAGCCGAACGGAGTCGAGGCCGCGAGGGGCTCACGAGCGTTGTGTGCCGCGGGTGTGCCGGACGTGTTGAGGGCCGATTGGGATACGGGGTGTTGTCGCGTGGCAGCAGTCGAGCCGGCTCCCGATCGCTGGAGGGCGGGCGCGAGGGCGCGAGGTCGTCGAGGGGTGATCGGGTAGGGAGCGCTGTCTTGCCCAGTGCACGGAAGGCCGGGCCAATCGAGGAAGCAGCCGTACAGGTGGCGGTGGTAGCGTGGCAGAAGGAAGAAAAGAGACGGAGTTGCGACGGCGGGGGCCTTTGTCGCGTGCGCAGGCTCGGTGCTGCGACCCTGTGGGAAGTGAATTGGGCGTCGATTAGCCTGAAGGCTGAGGCGGGTTTGGCACGAGGTTGAAGATGCTGAAGCCTTGCGTGGTTGGGCGAGGCGACGTCAGCCGCGTTCGTCACTGTCAGGTGATGTGCCTGTCTATCCGAGTACCTGCAGTACGGCCCTGCAAATCGCGAGCCAGCTTGGCAGCCGATTTATCCACACATCGCTTCTGTCGCGGCTGCGACCCGATGTAGGCACTTACATAATGGAGGTCTATGAAAGATGCGGGCATGTCCCGCCGCCTAAAGGCCGGAAAGGCGTATGTGCCTCTTGTGTATGGAGTGGGAACACTCGATCTCTTACACGGGCAGGCGCTCTTGGTGGCCAGCGGCCGTAGCGATAGCCGTAACCGCACACGGGCAGAGCGGCGCTGTAGAGCGGAGGTGCAGAACAAGCCTGGCGTCGCTAACGCGGGTGCACTGATATCCACCTCTCCAGTGCGGATAATTGCAGCGGCAAGGCCGCCTACTTCGTTTGTACCCATGCGTGTCTCTTTCCTTGCCCAGGTGCATGCACGTACGTTCATTACAGGAAGAGGTAATCTACCTACCTCGACCTGGGGTGGGCTGCCTCCCCCCCTACGGCTGCCCAAATCTGGAGCCGGCGAGAGAGTTCTGGTGAGCCCTGCAGGCAACACCGACGCGACGGCGTACGCACCGTTGGGCCGCGGTCGAGTGGGAGCCCAACCCGATGAAAGGGATGGTCAAAAGCCAGTGGCGGCCGGTTGCCCAAGTGAAAGGCTGCAATTGCCAGGCCGTCCGGAACCGTCGAATGGCGGCGTCTTGACGCCCCTCCGGTTTCCTTTTCCCCAATTGACGGCAGCACGACGTGGCGGGCCACGGCGGGATTTGCTTCTTCCAAGCCATGGCACGGATGGCAAAGCCAAGCCCCCGTCCAGTCCGTTCGCGCACGTGGGGGCCGGACACACGAGGATTCCTCGAGCATGTGCTTCCGCCCAAGAAACCCACGGGCCGGGAAGCGAAACCCCCCCAAGCGCCATGTCTCTGGCAGCTGTCGTCAGTGTTATTTGGGCCCCAGCGCGCGTGTTTTGTTTCGTACTGTACGAGGTACCCGACTCCCTACCCTCCATGGCAGCGCGCATCTGTGCCGTGTCAGTTGGCGCAGCTTGGCTGCCACCGTCACACCCGGTCGCTCCGAAGGGCCATCGAATTTGGTGGCGGCCCAGGGGGTTGAGCAGCCCCGTTGCCGTTGCAGTCGAGATCGCCGGCCTCTGCGGCCTCGTCGTTATCTGCCTCCCGGGCCCCTGGGTCGGCGAGGGTTCCAACGCGGCGACTGGCTGACAGTGGGCCGTGCCACCTGCAGGCCCGTCACGCTCTGTCGGGCGAGTCGGTGGCCAAGGGATGCGTAGTGCCCCGGATGTTGGGACTTCCCGTAGAGCTACTGCTGTGTGCTGCGTAATGCCTCCAGATGGAAGGGCCCTGTCCCCACTACCCGGTCCCCCGTCTCGCCGTACACCTGCCGCCTGCCGTCACCGACAGAGCGTATAGCAGCGCAGTGAACCATCCCATGGCCGGACGACAGCCAACGTGACAGCGTCGTCAGCATCACCGAGGCGCAGGGCCTCTTGGTATCGGCTTGGCGGGCAGCGCGGGACCCCGACCAACGATGGATGCCCAATGCCGGCCGACCCAATTTGCCGGCGTGGCCAGGCGGGCTGTGCGACTACTAGCCTCCATTGCGCGCGAACCAAGCATCTGCGATACTAATATGTGGCACCCGCCGGGCCATCACCACCCCCCCCCCCCCCCCCATCGACCTGCGTGCGAGCGGGGCGTCCCCCCGCGGGATGTTCTAGAATCCATAGCGATCGCCCGAGCCAAAGGATTGCTCACTGAAAACCGTTCTGAGACAATGGTGAAGTCATGACGAGATCCGTCATGCTGGGCGTGTGTTGGTTGTATGTCGGGATGGGCGCCGACGCGGGTGCATGTGCCGGCATGACGGTGTGGTTCGCCGCCTGGCCACGTCCCCGTCGCCGCCGGAAGATGGGAGAGATAAGGCAGGGGGAGGAGGAGCCATGACTTTTGTTTTCCGTCGCCAAGGCCCCCGATTGCGTCTGGTGTAGGTATCAGGCCCAACAAGGCCAAAGTCTGAGCTTCCCCCACCAGTCCGCCTGTGCCGGCTGTTTCGTATACACTTATCAGCTGGGGCGTGCGCGGCGGGCTGCCGAGAAAGTCCAAGGGTGATGGTCGTGAAGATCATCTATGTCACCGCCTTGGCGGGTCTTGGCGGAGGTGGCCGTCTGAGGTCGGCTCGATTGCTTATGCACGACTCGGTCACCCGGGGGGGGTGGAGGACGTCAACGAGGGCGCGGTGCCTCGTGTGTGGCCCGCTGGTTTACAATCCACAACCGGTCGATGGGACTGCCCCCCCGCGTCGGGGCGATCGCGACAGGCGAGCGAGCCGGCTAGCACACGGGCACGTCGCGAAGTAGGAGGATTCCAGGTGCGCCTGGCCGACCCCCGAGAGATGGGACGGTGTGCGGGCGCTTTTGTTGCTTCTGCTGTCGCGGGCGGGCTGGGCAGCAACACGTGCAGGGGTCCCGGCAAGATGTGACGGGCCCTGCTGGCTATCTTGGGACGCACCGTGACGGGCCGGCGGCCTCTCGGGCAGGCTTCTCAGCTTCAGCTCGGCCGGGTGAGGCTCTTCTCATCCATGCCCTTAGCCAGGCGTCTTAAGTGCCGGACAGCCAGTGGGAAACCCGACCCCAGCAGATGCCGCCGGGGCCCTGGCGCCCCGGAGCTGGGCTTGCCATTCGCTAGGTCCTCCTCGCCAGGTCGGGGCTCGCGTCCGTCCCCAGCAGCACTAGGCCGCATAAAGCAAAGCAGACGGAAATAGCCCCCGCGGGGGGTGCCCACACGCCCAACGTCGGGCTTCACCTCCAGCTTTGCCTGCCTCCAGGTTGTCGGTTGGAATTTTTGCTCCCCCCACGCCTGCGCCCGCGCCCGCGCCCACGCCCACGCCCACGCCCACGCCCGCAACGCCGACGACCGCCGCCAGCAGCCCGCCCGCTCTCTCCCAGGTTGTGCTCCCTATTCGAACCCCCGGCGGTCCCTGGGCGCTGCACCCGGCGCCATGTCGCGCCCCGCTATTGGCCCGCGGCGCTATCGGCTCTGCCAGATCTGCGACGCCCTCGCGACTCGACCACTACACGCGGCCAGGGCCTCCCTCCTGCCACCTGCCCTCTCGGGGCCCCAGCGCGCCAGCCGCACCGCCGCCCGTCTGCCCCAGGGCCCCGGCGAGCCCGTGCTGGCTCCTCGTCGCACATGGGATGGCGTGCGATGGCTCGGCTCGGCCAGCGACACGCGCCCCGGCGTCGCCCCCGAGGACCCCGCGGCGCCCAGGCCGGGCAAGCCGGAACTCTCGTCCTTGACGGACATGATGGCCTTCCTGACGAACAGCACCTCCAAGGTCACAGCGCGCAACAAAGTGCCGTCCGAGGCCGACGTAAGCGCCGCGCTGCGGGCGTGCAAGGTGGTGGCCGACTACATCACCGATGAATCGGTGCAACCCCAGATCAGTCACATGGCCATCGAGCTCGACTCCACCGCCTCGAACCTGCTGTCACTGGATCAAAACCCCCCCCGGTCCTCGTCGACACCGCCGGCCGCCGGCGCTGCGCCCAGCCTTGCGGTGCCCGCTCCTATCTCGGCGCAGCTCCAGAAGATGATTGACAAGATCTCGACCACGGCCTACGAGACCATTGCCCACCCCGCCGTGTTCGTTACGCCCCAACTCTTGCGGCAGTACGTCGAGGTGCAGGCGACGCTGGGACGGCCGGAAACCCTGCCCCGGGTGTTCCACCTGTACGTCTCGAAACCAGTGGCACGCGAGACGGCGGGTTCCATCGCTTATGCCAAGCCGAACCCTTCGCGTGCGGCCAACGCCATTGACCCCGAAATAGTCGAGACGGCGCTGGATACCGCCATCGAGGCCAAGAACCTCGACGCCGCAGTCGGTATCATCGAGAACAGCTACACAACGCCCGCCTTCGTGCGCGCCAAGGTTACACGTCGGGCCCTGGTGCCCTGCACGGCGTTCGCGGCGACCCCCGTGGCGGCTTACGGGCTGGCCTCGAATTTCTCCCTCCTGCAGAACGCCATGGACCCGGCCGTGGCGACCAACGTAGCGTTTGCGGGGATTGTCGCGTACGTGGCTTTTACCGCCTCGATTGGCGCGGTGGCCATGACGACCTCCAACGACCAGATGAGGCGCGTGACGTGGGCGCCAGGCGTTCCGCTCCGCCAACGCTGGATCCGGGAGGAGGAGAGGGCTGCGCTGGACAAAGTGGCCTGCGCATGGGGCTTCCGGGAGAAGTGGCGGCACGGCGAGGAAGAAGGCCAGGAGTGGGATGCGCTCCGCGAGTACTTGGGCCAGAAAGACATGATGCTGGATCGCACCGAGCTCATGGAGGGCATGCAGTAGATCTCTCGTCGGTACTTGGTAGAGCTTAAAATGCACCCTCGGCCTGGGGCGGGCGGGCAGGGAAGCCCATCCCGGCACCGTGTCCCAGGCGCCACCATGGATCGGCCTCAAGCATGCCTGTTCTCTGATACGATGATGGACCAGCACTCCGGCTTCCCGTCGCGCGGTGCACGGCCAGGCGCCGAGATGGCCGAGGTCCCGCGCGGCCGGCACGCACGCAACCAAGTTGCACTGGCGATGGTGCCCGCCGTCCAGCTCGACGGGCCATCGGCACCCAACGCGGGCCAGGCGAAGGCGATGCGCGCGAGTCATCAGGCCCAAGCCGTCGTCGTCCTTGGTACGGGAGCCAGGCCGCTTCCACCCATGCCCCCTGTCCCCAGGGCTTGTCTCCCTGGCTTCCGCGGCCGCCACAGACGAGCCCTCTCGTCGGCGAGGGTCCGTATTGGAGGTGACGGCAATTCCCCCCATCCCCTGTGCCCACCACGTTCTACTATAGGCGCCGCCGCTTATCTCTTTCAGATTAGAGATCTCTTGGCAGCCTTGGCGCCCTCTGACCCACGGTACTTGCCGCCAAGCCGATCGACAACGTGTTTCAGTCCGCCTCAGTCGCCAAGCGGGCGATGAGCCTAGGCTCTAATGAGATACTGCTCACAATCGCTGGGAAGAAACCTTATCAGCTTACACAGCAAGCACAGTTGCTGCTATGGAGTACGCTTTGGAATACGCTACCCACCGGAAAGGCTCGGCGTTGGCCTCTCTCCCCCCTAACTGGATTCCCGCACCCACCGAGACGGGGGCGCCCCGGGAGGGGGGGGGGGGTCGATACTTGCCCATGGAACCGCACCTACATGACAGAATAGACCTTAGCCTACCTCCAGATCCCAGTGCTCGCCAGGTATACCTATTATCCATTATCCACTGCCCAGCGATCAGGCCCAGCGAAGGTTTCATTTTATGATGGCTGGCGCTGTTTTCCCGGCCCCCGTACCCGCGTACCCACGCAAGTTATCCATCATACAGCACTCTGCCAAGGGTACCTGTGAACAGGCATGAGTTGTCCTATGTCACCCACCCCCCCCCCCCCCCCCCGGGCACGGTGCCGCAGTCACTTACCCCGGAATGTACCCTCGATGCTTAGGTATAATACTAGACGATGCCCGCTCCCACTTTCGGAACGAACGTCACAAGTCACCTTGTACACTGCCCACTCCGTTCCCTCTATACTCGACAAAACGGTGCCCACCTATCCATTGGGCCCTGCTACTGTTCTACATAACTCCCCGAGGAAATACTGTACCGACCCGTTTACACACCTCTGCGAGCCTGCCTGCCATGGGCGGCGAATTCACTCCCTTCGACCCTGTCCGCTGTCAGCATTATGCTCGCTTCACCTCACACCTCGACCGCATCCACTTCGATGCCATCTACTGGTGCCTCTTCCTCTGTGTCATTGCCACTCTTTTCCTAGCGTCATGGATCTACCAATGGTAATCAACAAGCACTCCTCCTCCTCCTCCTCCTCTTCGCCGCGGGCGGGAGTGCACACAGTTGCTGATCGTCTGGCCAGGTGCATGTGGTATCGCGACCGCCCTGAATTCGAGGAGTCCAAGTTTCGGACGCGGCTCAAGCGAAGCCTCGCCGCCTGCTCGGTGCTCTTCTCCGTGTCGGCCGTCATGATCGTCATGGAGACCTTCTGCCTCCTGGCTTTGCAGTTCTGTGATGGAGAGGACCTCATGTCTCTCTACTGGTCGACCTGGACTATGCTGCAGCTCGGGGCTGAGATTGCTATCCTCGGCATCCTCCTGGCTCTTTGGCACCAGCTTTGCAACATCAAAGCCCCGTACGTTCCGGGCCGCCACCCCCCTCTCCTCGTGACTTGAGCGTCTCCTTACTAATGCCGTCGTTCCAGCATGTGGGCACTGGCTCTCGGCACCCCCGTGCTCGTGGTTGCCGGCTTCGGCCATCTCATCTCCCTGTTCCTCAAGTCCATGTACAAGAAGGCCAAGCGCAAGCAGCGGACGTACAGCGAGTCCCAGAGTATCTCGCCCAGCGAGAAAGTCGCCGCTTCGTCACGGTCCGTTCCTCTCCCCTCTTCATCACCACCCACGTCTCTACCCTTCTTCCAAGCTCTCACTTCCTTCCCTTCGATCGTGCCCCCCCCCCCCCCCCCCCCCCCTCCGTTGCCTTCTCCGTGTCAGACACCTCTCTCTCCACTTGGACGAAACTGACGGCAGTGCCCGCAACAGCAGCAGCATAAAGCCCCGAGCGGAGCAGGTCTCGCGGCGGCCCAGCATGACCGAGACGGAGAACGTGGGCGACCGCTTCTACTTCGAGCTCGACGTCGGCGGCAACCCGGGCGCCGTCCAGCACTGGCCCAGCTTCATCCGCATGAACGAGGGCCGCGCGCTGCTCCGGGCCGTGCTGCTCCGGGAGAACGAGCTCGACTCGGACCTGGAGACGGGCGTGACCGGCCCTCACCGGAGATGAAAAGACAGAAATACACAAAAAGACCGGGGGCCTCGTGGAGGCGGTTCCGATTCTTGTTACGATTTTCGCCCGTCTTTGGACTATACCATTTTTATTTGGGGGGGGGGACACGCCCAACTCGGGACAGGTTGTGCGCCCTCTACGACAACGCACGCAACGCGGGCAGGCAGGCCAGGTTACGGCTATGATGCCGCTCAGCACGGCTTTGCGGATTGGGGCATGCTCACGGTTTGCTCCCGGCCACGGCCCTGCGGCGGCGTGAGGGAGTTCTGGGCGTTTTACGGTTTCTTTTTGCTGCCAAGTGGGTTGGGCCACTGGCCGGTGTCGCCTGGTTTCATGGGACGACGCGTGGAAAGGTTCCCACGAGGAAGAGAGCATCCTGCGTCTCGGTGTATTCCTACAGAGCATGGGTGCGCGCGCGGGCATGGATGCCCCCCCCCCCCTCGGGGTAATGCGACTGGTTTTGACACAGGGTACGACGGCTTGATCAGAAGAGCGAGGGCATACAGGGGGGTTGGCAAAACTGGATTTGGGCCCAAAGACAGGCTTCGATCACCTGCCTCGGATGTGGGCTTGGGAAGGCCCAAGAGCAAGGGTCATATACCGCTAGATAAGGGGGGCACACAAGATGTAAGAGAGGAACACTCGACGAAGATAGGCGAGGACACGAATGAACGATTACAATCCTGCATTGCATACCATCTCGCTCCCATGCGGCCATCAGTTTTCATGCCCAGTGATGCCCCCCCCTCAGCTCGCCTCCCACAGCCCAGGGTCCGATGGTGGCCGGCGACGGGGCGGAAACACGACCAGAGCAGGCGGCCCTGCATGCATGGTTTTGGCTGCTGTCCCGTCTGCGTCCGAGGGTCTGCTTGGAACGGGTAGAGAGCATCAAAGTTTTCTGCCCGAGTCTCTCCGGCTTTTTCTTTCCCCCCCTCTAACTCCATCACCACGTGGCCTTACGCCCTCTCCTGCCCCCCCCCCCCCCCCCCCCCCCCCCCCCCCCCCCGGGGCCGACACATCCTTATTCCCCCCCGGGCTTTCTCCCATTGGTCGCCTTGGCTGCGCGCACCCACGATGGACCGAGGTCGAGGGGGCCGCGGTTTGATATACCTTCAGCAAAGCACCTTAGCGAGCCAACCCCTGTGTCCTTGGCGAGACCGCCCGGTCGGAGAGGGGCAACCTGCCCAGGGCTCTCGGGCACAGCCGCCGGAGGGGGCAAGGCGAGCGAGGCGCCCAGGTCGAGAGCCGGAAGGCGTGGGGGGGGGACACGTGCCCCCCCCTTTTTACCGGGACTTGGCTTGGCCTGATCTTCCTCTTCCCTGCGACCTGCCTCTCCCTCTCCCCCAACTACCGGCCTCTCCGTGTCCTGCCTGGGAGCGGTGGCGATCCAGGTACCCGATTTGACCGGAGCAAATCGACTGGAGAGGAGGAGTCGCCGAGAGATGGGATGGAAGCAGCATGACGTCAGTCGAAACCATCGTAGGGGACGGGGCGGGGTAAAAGCGACAAGGAGGAGCCCCAAGGTTACATGCATGCGGGCGGGCTGGTTGCTTACTTGGACCGCGCGATGCGCTTCGACCGTCTTGTTTCCCGGGTACGTTGTCGTGTGTCTGTCGTGCTGCAGCGTCCCTTGTTGTCGTATGCCCAGGACGGCGGACCGGTCGGACCCACGCACCGCCCGGCTTGGCCGTGTCCTGAGCCCCGTCGTCGGGCACTAGGTAAATTAGACGGCGATGGTACCGTACGGAGAGACGTTCCTAATGACACGGGCGCGCGCACACACACACACACACACACACACATACACACACACACACACACATACACACACACACACACACATACACACACACATACACACACACACATACGTACACATCCACACACATACACACACACACACACACACACACACACACACACACACACACACACACACACACACACACATACACACTCTCTCTCTTTCTTTCTCTCTCCCTCCCTCTCGCAGTCACTCACACACAGGAATAGGAGACATGGATCCGACGGGGTGGGAGAGGGTTTCTGCCTCGTAATCACCACCGCCACCCCGCCGCCCTGTGGCTTTCCGCATTTCTGTTCATTTGTTGGCCAGCGGCGCCCGTGTTGTGGCCGGGGGCGTTGCTTGGTGCGAGTCTTGGATTGCGTCTCCAGCCGTCTGCCAAGAGACGAGTGTCGTGCGGCGACGCGGCCGCGCAGAAACCAAAAAAAAAAAAAAACATGAAAGCCTTGCCGTCCTAGGCGTCGTACCTCTTCGGCGGGCACCCGCGTCTCCGAGGCCGAGCAGAGTACACAATGTGCTGCTTGGTGCTTGATGCCGTCGCCGCCCCGCCCCTCCCTGCGCCGCCACCACCACGGGCATGCGTGTCCTGTGCAGTGTGTGTAGATTCACCGTAATATGGTCGAGGCTAACAGCACCTTAACAAGAACTCGCCTTCTCGTGGCCCCTAATGACGGGCGTCATTGTCGCACCAGTAACAGCCCAACATAGCACGGCAGCCCCTCTTCGGCGTCAACCCTTTTGCTCATTTAGCATGTCCCCTTTCTGCTGCCCACGGGAGCGGCCCTTCCCAGGTGCCACGACGTTGCTGCTGCCTTGGCCAAGCCCTGCCGGCCGCGCGACCCCTTCCTCTGCGCCGGATATCTGACGTGGCACGAGTATCCGGAGGAGCTGCGACGGTCCCCGCCCCAAGCTTTGGTCGACTCGTTAGGGGGGTGTGGTGTGCTAGGTTCGCCAAGGGCGCCTCCCAAGCTCCTGTACGCGCCTTCGCCGGGCCAGCCAGTCTTGGGGCTTCTTGGCCGCGCTCCGTCCCAGCCGAGGGCACCGCCTACACCCGGCCGGCGCGTCCGACCTGCAGGATTTCGCCCGTCCGCCGCTCGTCGCTGCGCAGGACGGGCCAGCTGGCCCCGTCGGCCTTGTACAGGCTGACCTCGAGCTTGGTGCCGAGGATCTTGTAGGCGCTCTTGTCCGTGTCGATAGGCCCGTAGAGTGGAACCGTGGTCTTGTACCGCTTGGGTGACGCGTCGCTCGTCGGCAGGTCGAGCACGAGGCCCTGCTCCTCGAAGCGCACCGTCGCCTTCGTGCTGTCGATCTTCTTCAGGAAAAAGGAGGCGATGACGGTGCTGGGCGTCTGGTAAAAGTCGTGCCGCACCGTGTCCAGCAGCTCCTCGCCGCTCGGCTTCTTTTGCTCCTCGCCCGAGCCGACGAAGAGGTGGCGCGGCGATGTCTTGCAGCCCTCGAGCTTCATGAACTGGTCGAACTCGAGCACGCGCCGCTTGCAGCAGCTGTACCCCTTGCTGCCCTCGTGGAAGATGGGGGCACCCGGGTGGTGGACGCACTTCTCGTCGTCGGATCGGCCCTGGCCCTTCTGGTACGCCGCGTTGCAGCCCTTCCTCCGGCAGACCTTGCCGTCGGGGATCTCTAGCGACGGCTCGTCGTCCTCGGACTCGGGCGGGGGCGGGGGCGCGGTCGGTGCGGGCTGGGGGGCGAGCGGCGCACGAGAGGGGGCATCGGCCGACGCCTCGGAGAGCTTCGAGGCCAGGCTCTGGTTGGCAGCCTCGGCGGCGGCGACGTCGCCCGTCTTCTTCTCGATCTCGGGCGGCAGGTCGGTGGTGCTGTGCTTGCCCTGGGTGCAGGGCGGGATGGCCAGGAACTCGTCAAAGGTCAGGACGCGGGGCTTGCAGCACTTCCATCCTGTGTCGCGCGGGACGGCCTTAGTACGAGGACGGATGACAGCGGCAACAGGCACGGCATACCTTTCTGCCCCTCGTGAAAGACGGGCGGGCCGGGATGGTAGGTGCAGACCTCGTCCGGGTCGGTATAGGCCTTACTGCAGCCCTTGTGTACACAGGTCTGGGTCATTTTCGGAGCGTGGGGGTGGGGTGTCTACGGTCGCGGCTGGACCCGAGGGGAGAGCGATCGGATTGGGTTCCGGACGGGTACTCTCGAAAGTGCCTGTAGTTGCTCGGTTGTCACGAAGGGTTGCAGAGGTATGCAGCAGGCAACGGTGCAGGCAGGTAGTATCAATATGCACTATGTTGGTGGTAGAGCTTGTTGGTTGGGAGGGGGGAGCTCTTTGTTGGAGACGCGACCAAGCTAGGAATGGAGGGTATCAATTCATGCTATCCATTGCCTCGCCCAGGACGGGCCGTGGGGGGGGGGGGGCTTCTTCACCGCTTGCCCCAAAAGCGCCCGATATCGAGGGGGCACCGAAGCGACGAGATGACGCGGGCAAACAGGGACCCCTCGCTCGCCCTCGGTAGACCAGTTGCAGTCCTCGGTGGTCGGATAGAGACGCAAGCCGGGAGACGGGACCCGATGATTCGAGAAGGCGTTGGAACCCCTTCACAAGTACCGGCAGCCAATCGTGCGCCGCAAAGCCCCATCGTCGTCGCCCTGCAGGGAACAATTCCCTGCAGTGCCATCGTCCGGGGGTCGAGCCGATCCGGGCCTGCAAAAGAGGCCGGGCCAAGCAGGCGTGTTTTCCTGGTCGGCCCAGACCAGCAACACCTCCGTCTCCAAGTCCCAAGAGCCGAGATCCGACCCGACTTCCAACCCGGCTTCACCTGGCAGGCAGTCAATTTCACCATGCGCGTCACCACCCGCCTGCTCCAGCACGCGAGCCGCATCACGCTGTTTACCCGCGAGAACTGCGGGCTGTGCACCCAGGCCCGCTCGGTGCTCTCCGACGTGTGGGACGCCCGTCCCTTCGAGTACCAGGAGGTCGACATCATCAAGTCGGACTCGGTGCCTCGCTGGCGGGACCTGTACGAGTTTGACGTTCCCGTGGTACGTTTTCGGTGCCCTCTCGGCCCGGCTCAGGCCGCCTTCTACGCCCGGCGCGTGCATGAATGAGGCCGGCGCGCGCGGCCGCAAGAAAGCATTGCCCTCGGGGGGGGGGGGGGGGGGGGGGGGGGGGGAGGCCAGTCCCCTGAAGCCACCGGCACGATATACTAAACCCATATCCAAACCCGCAGATCCATGTTAGCAAGGCCACAGCGCCCGAAGAACACCCCAGATCGGCCTCGCAAGCCGTGAAGCTCATGCACAGGTTCACGGTCGACGACGTGAAGTCCAAAATGGATCATGTCGAGAAGGGCTCGAGTTGAACCTGAGCCGGTTTCCATCTCCGGGCCGGAGGGCTACAGGCACATGGCACGTTGAGGCTGGTCCATGGTTGATGCGTATGTGATGGCGTCTCTTGGGGAGAGGCACTGCAGTATAACAATATCAAAGTGACGATACATAAGGACCAAGCTAGGTCCTTGAAGCATCTTACAGGTCCTGCGTTTGTTCTGTTCTTCCGTGCCTGCGGCGCAGACGAGGTTTGTTTTTCACGACCATCGCCAGTGTCCAGTAAGTGCCAAAGTCGGGCTGTGGTCAGGGGGCGGAGTGAGTATAACCTCGGCACGAGAGACCTGACCCGCGAAGCCGCGGTCACCTTGAGAAAGCATAGAAACATTGGGGTTCGAGCAGCTGCATTCGCATTGTCCAGGAGACAAGCTGTCTTTGACGACACGCGGCGGGTTCTCACACCATCGGAACATATCTACATTCGACTGCAGGCCACGTCTGTCACCTGCGCCCAACCTCTATATCGGTACGGTGATGGCGACGCCCTCAGCAAGTCTAGTATCGCCCGCCGCTGCTGGGCGCACCCACCCCCCTGGCCGTACTGAGGGTCATGGCCATGGAGTACTGCAGTGTCGAGGTGTCGAGAGCGACGCTAATCATGTCGAACCCCTTGTCCGCATACTGCTTCGCCTGGGCGCCGCTGGTGGCGAAGAAGCCAGCCTTCTTGCCCGCCTTGTGCGCGGCCTCGAGGATCCGGCCAATGGCCTGCTCCAGCTCGGGCTGCATCACGCCGTTCAGGATCGGGAGCCCGATGTTGTTGCCCAAATCAAAAGGCCCGACCAGGAGCAGGTCGACACCCGGGACGGCCGCGATCTCGTCGACGGCGTCGAGCGCCTCCCGCGTCTCGATCTGCACCATGGTCAGAAGGCAATCGTTGGCCTGTTGCAGGTACTCGGTCAGGGTCGGCATGGGCTTGAAGCGCTCCATGGCGAAGGGGGACCCGAGACCTCTTTGGCCAACCGGCGGGAACTTGGCAGCGGCCACGATCTTCCGTGCCTCGTCGGCCGACCGGAGGAGCGGGACGAGGATCTGTGAGCCCGGTCAGATGTGAGGGCTGCAGTAGGGAGGGCTCTTGTGCAACCTACCCCGTGCGCCCCAGCGTCGAGGGCGCCTGTTGTTCCACGAGGGGCACCTGCTGTCAGCGAGAAGCACCACGCGGGCTGGGGGCCGGGGCAAGCAATAGTGCTCACGCTTGATCATCCACCCCTGCATGTCGGGCACGCGAACAATCGGACTGGCTCCGCAGCTAGCGATGGCTGGGACTGCCTCGTGCATGGCGGCGTCTGTTGCGAGTTGCCAGGTTTATCAGTCCTTCGTTCTAGGCGCCACGGGGGGGCGCCGTGGAGAGGGATGGGATGCCCGATGTACCGTCGATGTTGCCATGTTCGCAGTCCACCATGACCCAGTCGACCCCAGGGGTCCGGGCCAGGACCCTGGATACGTTGCTCCCCGGCAGCGTCTGCCAGAGGCCAAACGACGTGCCCCCCTCGGCGCGGCCGAGCGCCATCTTCAGCTTGCAGCTCTCCAGCATGGCGGAGAGAGAGGACGAGGGCCGATTAGGCGCGGACGAGGTCGTAGCCACTGCGGGAGCAGGCGCAAGCCCGAGGTTCGGGCGCGTGGCGGGCCACCGGAAAGCTGCGGACGGACGCGCGCTCGAGGACAGCCAGCGGGACTTCCGGCCAAGACGATAGGACCGGGCGCGGGCACGGCAATGCAGCAAAGAGGCGATACTGTCTCGTGGTCTCTGTCTCTGCCACCTGGCTGCGTTGCGCAAAGACTCCCGGGAGTAATAGAGCGGTCCTCGATGGGAGGCCGGCGAGCCTCTCGCACAGAAGTGGCTGCTTACCTGCTCCAACGTACCCCTCCTCTCTGCCCCCCTCCTCTCTGCCCCCCTCCCCTCTTCCAGCCCTCTATCGCCCTGCCTTCTTACCCAGGCACCCTGCCCGCGGCCTGATAACGGCTGACGGCGCGCCTGTAGCTTGCCGTCTGTTCCATGCTCCGCATCCCCAGGCGGGGTACCCGTAGGGTGACCCCCTCCTGATCAGCTCGTCAACTTGGAACTGCGGGGTATTTCTATCGACTATACCGGCCGTTTTCGGCCCCGGCCTGTGTTCCACCCATGCCGCTCACTCCTCACGAATACTGCTTACGTCAGACAGGACGGCTTGCCCAGTCCAACTTGCTACTTGGGCATTTTCCTTATCTGGCTAATGTTGGCATATCTAGCCTTACGCGAGATTTCCCGAAGGATAGGACCGAGGTGCATTGTCGGTCTTCTCTCCCTCACTTACCAGCTCCCGCCCTTGCTCCCTTACGGCGACTTCGCACCCTTCCTGGGCGAGTTTCTACTGACCTCACCACCGCGGGCTGTGCCTTGCCATATCTCACTCACCCCGAAGCCACGGGCCCAGCGCCTGGGAAGCTCTGGCTGTAGATGGAACTACCCCGGCTTCGACCTCTGTCACGCCCATCGTGCATTGACCACAGCGCCTGTCAATGACATGCGCCAGGCAGAGCCAGCCTAGACGCACGCGTGCCCCATCACGACCATTCCAAGTGCTGGGACGTACAAAAATTACATATGTACATTGACAAGGAGCCCCTATGTCTCAATCACCCCTAACGCCGAATCGCACCACGATAACACGGAATGCCGTGGCCGCAAATTATACCCCGAGCAGCTCTGAGACGCTGATCATAACACTTGAACAACCCGTTCCTCAATGAGGCCCAGCATGAAACCCCCTCAAACGCCATTGCTCATCTCGTAGCAATACAGGTCATTCAGCAACGCCCAATCGTACAGCCTTGATCATTCTCATAGGCTCGTTCCTTCACTCATCGATCGGCTTGCACCAGAGATGCAGGTGCCGATTCGGAAAGTGTGGGACAAGGCAGTCGCGCCAGGCCATGTCGGCCTCTGTGGTACCGTCAAGCTGCATATCGAAACATCGAATCATGGAGGAAAGCAGGATATAAAGTTCTGATGTGGCAAGGTTGCTGGCGACGCAGCTGCGAGGGCCACGGCTGAAGGGCGCGAAGTTGTGCTCGAGCACTGCCACGGCCTCCTTGTCGGCCAGCCAGCGCTCAGGCTGGAAAGCGTGAGGGTCGGCGAAAATTTCGGCATTGTGGTGCAGGTGGTAGATGGACATGCCCACGGTGGTGCCGCCGGGCACCGTGTGGCCACCGATACAAACCCCCTGCGGCGGCGTTATGCGGTACAGCGGCGAAGCGATACCCGCGACGCGTAGTGTCTCCTTGACCGTGGCTGCCAGGAGAGGGAGGGCCTCAAGCGCCTCCAGGCCGGGCTCCCATCCGCGCCGCAGGTCCGGCCAGGCCGCCGTGATCTCGGCGCGCAGCCTCTCGTGCAGCGTCGGGTTGCTGACGATGTGGAACATGGCGAGCGTGGCCGGGTCCGCTACGGTGTGTGTCGCCTCGAATATCAGTGTGTTGGCCTCGTCGAAAAGCACTGTCGCGTCGACGGCCCGTTGGCCCTCCTTCTGGTTGGCCGGGTCCAGCAAACGGTGGTACACAGTTGAGTGCGGCTTGGACTGTAGCGTTTCCGGGTGCGCCATGATGGTTCGGACCTGGTGCCGTAGGGTCTCATGCGTCTCGGCAAGACCGGCCGCGTCCCAGTCCAATTTTCGCACGACCCTGAGATGGGGATACGCATCAGCAGCGGTCTCAACAGGATGGTAGGCCGCTCCCAGGCTTGGACAGAGGGGGTGCCGATGGTCCCACACTTGTTTCCAAGGCAAGGCGGGGGAGAGAGACGTACCAGGAAGGCAGCGCCAGTGCAGCCTTTCTAAGTAAAGGCAAGTGCTTCAAGGCGGCAAAGGCGGGAAGAGCTCTGTTCATGGCGACTAGCAAAGGGGGCCGGAAGTCGGGAGTCGACAGAGCATCGAAAGTCGAAGCAAAGCAGAACTCGGTGGCCGTGTCCAGCACCATGCAGCGGAAGGCCATGAGTATATTCGACGATTTACCCTCCGAGTTACGCTGCGCGAGGACATGGGTAAGGTGGTCCATCTATAGTACCCCGAAAGAAGTCAGACCGGGCTCTCTTCCTGGCTGGTCATCCACCGAGATACGGAGAGGGAAAACGCACCTTGCGGCGTATCAGTTCCTGAAACCCCAGGACGGAGCGGCGAGAAAACAGGGGTTTGAGGATGTCCTTTCGGTGCTTTGCGTCGGCATATGTGATCTGGGCGACGGTTGACTGATCCGCGCCAACGGACCGATACTGGACTGGGTCCTTGTCCCATCGCAATTTGGGGTTGTAGATGTCATGGAACGCTTCAGGGGACGAGAAGTGTAACTAGAGCTGCTCGTTAGCCTTGGCCCCTTCCGACACCCGTCTGGCCTTGGCCGAGACGAAGGGGCTTGTACACGTACCTCATTGGGCCTGATGCGCACGACATCGCCTGTGGGATGGCGGCGTCAGCCCGTGTTTCTTGTCCTCGCCCAGAAGGCACTCGGCTTGTAACAGCCATGGCTAACTTACCATACTGTTTGTGCAGCTCCACGAGAAAGTGGGCTGGAGACTCTCGGCGAACCACCTCCATGTACATCTTCCACAGGTTGCTGGCCCCAGCGGCGGCTGGGCCTGGGAAGCGGCGCAAGGGGTGGAAAAAGACATTGTAGACGGCTCTGGAGAGCTCCAAAGCGACCCAGGCGACCAAGCAGGCCTGGACGAGCAGAATAGGATTTGTGGAGAGAAGTGAGATCATGGTGGTCCACGGGAAGTGACTGTGTATGCCTTCGAAGTAGCAACGGAGAAGGGTCCCACGGGAGAACGAGGTGCAGGGCAGCAGACGAGGAGGCGGAGGCGGAGGCGGAGGCGGAGGAGGAGGGAGGACTGGCACGAGACGCCCAAATACTTATATCCATGACATAAGTCACGCGAACCATGGTGAATTAGCTGTACATCAGGGCCCCCGTAGGATACTTGAGTAAAACTCAGGTTCGGTAAGGGCGTTTGACCGGGCGCTTGAGGCAGTGGTGTCTGCCTGGGGGGGGGGGGGGGGGAGTTGCCTCGAGGTTACTCACGAACCCATCTAGGCAATGGGTAACCGGGCCAAGTGCGCCTCCCACAGCCCGGTACCGCGAATAGGCTGGCCGGGCTGCCCCCGAGGTGCTGCGCATCTTGCCCTCTCTGCCCCCGTTCAGATGACGATGAAGGATCCATGTGCCAGCAGGGTTCGTTCTCCGGGTACCTGCCCAAGCATGTACCAAAAGGGCCGTCTTGTACGATGGGAAAGTTTGCGCGGCCCTTATTCCCCGTGGGGGGCATTGAAATCACTGGCCTTGGCCTCCCTCGTGGCCGTCTAGGAGTTGAATAGTCGGCGAGGCGCGCAGGGGCTAGGCGAGACAAGGCACGCCGGATTGTGTACGCCGCCGGTATGGATGTACTGAGATGGTTCGTGGGAAGTACGTCTTTCCCCGGCCGGGCTTGCGCTTTCGGTCTAGAATCTCTCTTTCTTTCACCCTCCGCTCCCAATCCCAATCACACCCTATCTCTCACACCCACTTACCTATTCATTCACTCACGTGTGCCTCGACTCTCAGCTCAGATCCGACCAATGAAACAGCCCCAATTCAATACGGGACGTCACGTCACTTGCGCCCCCCCCTTCCTTCTTGACACCCAGAAAAGCAAGGTACCGAACTGCATGACGGCGTTGCGCGGTTGACGCACCGAAGGGCGTGGGGCCGCACGGGGAGGAAACGGCTCACGCAAGTGAGCCCCGAGTTACGCGAGTAGGAAAACACACAAAAGGGCACCAGAGAGCCATGCCTGCACATTGGGCCGTCGTACGAAGGTACATACGACGGCCGTCGACACGAGCTGCTCTCATTGGCTACCGGCGGTCTGGGTCAGCGTGCAAGCGCGCTGGCCTGACGCCTGATAAGGCATCTCGTCATTCCTTCTTCAGCGCCCGCGCATTGTGATTCGACCCAAGATGCGATGGGGGCGACGGCAGGTACAGCTTCAGGCCAGTCAATCCATCCAGCAGGCAAGGCACACTTGAGTAGAGGCCCGGGGGCGGGGGCGGAGGAGTGATGCAACCCAGCCCTGCCTCAGCCCTGCTGCTCCCAAAATTGGCGGGCAGACAGATAGGGAGTCAGCACTGTGATCTCACGAGGCCACATGACCCCTGCACTATCTTGCTCCGTCCCTCAGCACCGGCGGGCGTTTCCACCAACGACAACGGTGTCCCGGGCACAAGGGTGGCCGGTGGATGTGTTCATGTTGGTGATACGATGGACTGGGCCGTTGCCGAAAGCCCGGAGGAATGTGGAGCTGGGGCTGTGCCTTCCGTTCTTGCAGATAATGGGTCGAGGTAGCAAGTATCTACCCACCCCCACGGACGCGGCATCGCGGATGGCTCGCTTGCTCTTATTAACGAATGGCCCGCCCCTGACCAGCTTGGCCGCGTCCTGGGGGCCGCTCCGAAGGGCAAGCAAACAACTAAGAGCCTGCCGGGCTGGGATGCCCCTCGCAAAGCCGCCGGAATCCTCATGGCTCGGCTGCGTGGGGGCCGGGTGTCGTGAACCCAGCCACCCAGCCTACCATACTGTTTCCCAGAGCATGCACATGACCTCAGCTACACGGCTGCCTGGTAGCCTGATAAACCGGAGTGACTGAGCAAGGGGGGTTCAGCTCGGTGTTGGGGTGGCACGGGCGCGGGCCAGACCGAGGGAGATGCCAAAAACGGGCATAAGAACGGCCTCTCAACCTGTCGGGGCACGAGGCGAATGACGCCTTGTCTGGTAAGCTGAGGGCAAGAGAGCCCTCGTTTTCCTGGCAAAGGTCCTATATTTGGCTTGCGCGATGCAAGTCTAGGGATGATGGGGAGGGGGGCAGACTCACACCCAGCTTACTATTACGAAAACAGTGTCATCGAACACCGTCACGTCAGACAAAGGCATCGGCCCCGCCGGCCGCAACCCGGTCTGCTGCTGACCACGGCCGAGGGGCGCGGGTTGGCATTCTGCAGCGTGTGTGCGTGTCGCTACCGCAAATACCAAGGGGGCGCAAGCAACCGAGCCCCTCCCACCGTGTTAGGGGGACCCGTATGTATGAATGCATCACAGGTCGGTTTTCGATGCGACGGGCGAGATTGTGTGCGGCCCTTGGATCTGCGGCAGAGACGTTGCCAAGGTATGCCGCCGCGTTCACAGGGCAATCGACGAAGCTCATTTCGCCGTAATCCTTCTCCCACCTTCTCCTTGCTACATGCAGCTTCGCACGCCAACGTCGCCGCTTCACTTGCCACCAGGAATGGGGATACATGAGACGCGAGGGGGAAGGGGGGGGTCGATACAACTACCAAGGCCCGCACAGAGTGGGAGACGCTCAGCCAACTACAACAGCAATGCGTATCTTCAATTCGCTATCTTCGCCGGGGGCGTGCTATATTAAATACGTCACCCCACCTGGGCCTCTATCGTATACCAGCAAAACACGTCTCGAAGTCTTTCGTGCCCTCGACCCCCCCACGGCTTAATGGCCCGGTGAGCCGTCCGCTCTCCTCTCGGCTTCGCCCCGGGCCAGTAGCGGCGGTATCCGCATGCTAGTTCGCCAGCTCCCGCCAGGTCGCCCCTCGGGCACTGATTTCCGAGGGGGCCGAAGCCGAGAGGAGAGTGGACAACTGCCCGACCGCATCCCCAATGGAAGCCAGTCTGACGTGGTGGTACATGGGGTGTCGCGAGGCCAGACTCTACTCTGGCTGCGCTGGCGATCAAGGGCGCCCAGTTTTTGGGATGTCCTTGGACCGTCGGTCTTTCTCAGTGTTCGACCTACCCATTCCGGGCAAAAGCGGTGACAGCCAAGCATGACAGCTCCTCAAGAATGCAATCCAATCCACACCCTGCCAACTTGCCTTGTTATCGCGCTGATATCCTGACCTGGAAGGACCAGCTGTCGAGGCGGGTCGAGGCGACACACCTTCGGGCAGAAAACACCAAATCTCGATTTGATATCGGACACGCGCAGAAACAGCACGTCGCCTGGAAACAAGCCCACTGCTGGAGGCGAGATGGCTATTGGTCAAAGAATATTCGGTTCAACAGCCCTTGCCACCCCGGAGCTTGAGGCTGACTGCCAGGGCGGCCTGCGCCCTCTGCATCTCAGCCTCGCGGAGCTTTGCTGTGCCACCATGTCGATGGGCTTCGGTTTTGATAAGCGACGTATTTGGAGCCGCCTAGCGGTGGCACGGTACATTTTTGGGCCCAGCCGTCAGTACCTCGACTGGGGAGCTCATCTCAGCTCTGGGTCCAGCCTTGTTGACATGAAGGCCGGGGTGTTGGGGGGAGTGCTTATTCGTTCTGATCCAACTATGGAAGGTTGAGTTTTTGGCGAGCTTCAATCCACTGGAGGCACATGCAGTCCAATGGTGAGGGGCGAGTTGTGATCGCTGACCATGTCGGGCGGCGTCATTACATGGTCCATTAGATCCGGCAAGATCCCGCACATGCTGGTTGCCGCTGCGGACATAGTTGTGCCCAATGAGTTGGAGGGCGAGGCCATAACCTTAAACATCTCCGTTAGTAGCTCGATGTGGGTTATGAAGCCCTCGCCTGCCGGCTTGTCGGCGCTGTGCAAGACGGGAGACTCGATCACGTCAACGCCCCAGATATGCGGCGGGATCTTGTCGCCCTCGTGCAGGGCAATCCGCATGGCCCACTGCAGCCGGGGCCACCAGAATTCGTCGCTGGGATCGAAGAGAGAGGCGATGCCCATGACTTCACGCCGCGTCACGCCTTTCAGCCACCAAACATGACTCTCCAGGGGCCGCAGGAGCCCAAAGTAGGCGGCTAGAATTGCGAGCGCACGAGGTCGATGCGCCTGCAGGAGCTCCACGTAGCGGCGGGAGACGGTGGCAAGAAAGATCATGGGGGCGCCCGTCTCAGGCACTTTTTGCGTCCAGTTCAAGACGGCCACAGCATGAAGATAAGCCTGGCGCGTTTGCCGCCTCACGTCGACGTTCGGTTCCATGGTTTCGAGTTCGTGGTCCATCCCGTCCAGCAGATAACCGAAGAAGGTCGATTGGTCGGCACGGAAGTCCAGCTTGAGCATGGGCTGTGCCTGGATCATCTTCAATACCATGCTGCTGTTGCGCAGGTACTGCCAACTCGAGGCCACAATCGTCTTGACGCCCTGGAACGAGTGGAACCAGGAAAGGGGTAAGACGTATTCGTCGGAACGATCGCGGACGTCACCGCTGTCGTCTCGTGTGAAGATGCGCGAGGCGGCAGATTGGAAGCCGATCAGGGCAGCCGTCAAAAAGAGAGCCTCGGCGTTGGCTTCATTGATACCCTTGCTGAGGCTCGCTCCGTACTGGGACAGGGTTGAGGCCATGTACAGGTGACTGGCACGTATCAAACTGCGGTCGTCGGGGGCGCTGAGGCGCAAATGAAGAGCCGAGACGGCCAGGAGTCCATCGGCCAGGAAATGGTTGCCGGAGAAGGCGATATTGGGCACCATATCCCGCCATATGTCTTCAGTCTTGTCGCCGAGGACCAGTGATTTGTATGTGATGCTAGTGTAGTGATGCAGCAACCGAAGTTCCATCAGGCGGTCGTTGCGCGAAGTGGCGCTGAGGGGTGCGGGGTCGGGGTTCCGAGGAATCGCCTTGGGCGGCGAATCCGGTGCCGGCGTGGCATGGGCACGGGGCGGGCGGCATTCGGATGCCGACGGCGAGGGCGGAGGCAGGAGGGCGTCGTCGACGGTGACCGAAGAACGGCGGGAGTGCGCATACGTTGCGAGACAGATGCTGGTCCGTCGGACTGGCGGCTCGGCCACGCAAAAATTGGGCGAGGCCAAGTTGAGAGGGGTCTCGGGCACCCACAGTGACTCGGCGAGATCGGGGTTCTCAAAGTCGCACGACACGCCGTGCTTTACGCAGTTGCCGCAGCGAGGGTGGACCTCATCGCACTACAAGACGGCCACGGTTAGCGGCAGACGGCACACGCCCGGGGGCTCGACGTGCCTTGATCTTGCGAAACTTGCAGCGCCGGCAGCCGTTTCTCGACTTCTTGTGGGATCGCCGGGGCGGCATGGTCGGGCAGTGCGCCGCAGGCCTTCTGGCTCCTCCGCTGGCCGTGTGTCCGTCGTGACGGTTCGTCACTCCCGTGGCGCGGGGCGTCGGTTGTTCCCGTCGTGTCGAGAGAAAGCGATGTTAGCCGGCAGCGGGATGCATGTCTTGCAGTGACGAGGTGTGCAGGGGCTGTCGTGCGGATAGGGCGACAGAGTGGCAAGGCATGGGAGGGAGAGGCCGGTCGCCGGGTCTTTATCCGTCTCTGGCAGGCTCGGTGCTGCGTCAGGCGGGCCCGGGTGGGATGAAGCGGGATGGAGGGTCGTGGCAGGACGCACATGCAAACATGGATGGATCGAAAGATGGCAGATCCCCTGTTTGCCCGTCCGCCCGGTTCCGCCGCCCGGGTTGGACTGGGACTCTGGCAGGCATGGGCAGGTATGTGGCGGGTGGACAGCGGTTGTCGCCGCCCCCTCTAGGTCTCTTTCGCCTAGTGGCCTGCGCTGCACCAGGCGGGGGGAGGCGACAGAGAGCTGGAGAGAGGCGGTCTGAGCGTCCCCTGTGTTGTTGCTCGGCTCGGGCGCACCACGGACGGCAGGTGAGGGTGAGAAAGGCACCGCAGCACCTCTCAAACCGGCAGCTTCGGCGTCTTTCCCAGCTCGGCCCAAACAACAACACGTCGTGCTAGTCCGCATCGGACGTCTTGGCCGGCTTGACGGCGGCTGGAGCGCGCGGCAGCGTTGCGTTGCGCTGCAGGGGGGACGCGGCGAGCGGTGCTGTGTTTCCCACGTCCAAGCAACCAACTAGTCAACTGCATGCCGCCTGTGTCTGATGCCCCTCCCGTCGCCCGTCGACCGCTCGGAGTTCAGCCCGTCAGCCCCAGGGCCGCCGTAGGACGCCCACGACCCCTCCCATAGGCTGGCCAGGCCGCCGCCCTTGTGTGTGCCCTGGCGTTCGCTGCCAGGGCCCTCCCCGGATCGCCTACCCATCGCTCCCTCCCACCAGGCGCAGGCGCGGGCCCTCTGCACCCGCCAAGTCGGCCACCCCTGACTCGCGTGCGCCGGGACCCTACAGCGATCGCCAAGAACCCGCTTGCAGATCCGTCTTTTCGTCCCGTCTCCTCACAACATCTCCATCACGGCCGGCCGCACCTGCTTTCCCCCCCTCCCCCCCCGGCGCCATTGACAACATCACAAGGCACGGACAACAAGGCGCGCGCAGGGCAAGCACTTCGTAGTCAACAGCAAGCTCTGCCGTACGCCGGGCCCTTAGGGCTCACAACAGTTTCATGTTTCAGACGTCATCAGTCAGGATACATCCGCCGCCTCGTTTCACGACCGCTGCGCCCCCAACTCTGGAAGCTGCCGAGAGGACATACCCGGTGCTTAGCGATCACCATGGCCCCTGCAGCCGAGAGAGATCTCCCCCTTGTGGCGCCCTGGATGGCGATGCTTCCGCAAGCTGCGCCCCGTCTGATGACGGCCATGTCGACACCATCATGTAACCTCATTGGCCTTCCCCCCTCCCGGTCTGAGACACCACCGAAGCGTGCGGTGCTTCGTCAGTGAGAGCAGCATCGTCAAGCTACTGGCAACATGGGCAGCGACCCCGATCGTACATCAAAACATGAAGAATGGCTTGTGGCTCCGGCAGTTGGGAGTAGGGCTACGCGCGCCCGTCGGCTGTCACCTTATCTCCGACCCGGATCAAGGGAAGTCGGGCATCCCTGGCCCTGTCTCCAGCCCGAGGCTCGTGGCACATGTGCGTGCCGAAGAACACCTTTCCTCCGAACCTCCTCGTTTTGCTCAGAGTTGTAAACGGTTCCTCACTCTTGGCCGCTGTGTTCTGGTCGATGCATACCATATGGCAGCGTCGGCAGGACCCCAGCATTCGGAACTCCTGCTCGCCTATCCTCATGGTTGACCAGTGATCCTCAGCGTAAGCAAGTGGCCCTGTCCTTTCACCCAACGAGCCCACAACCACATTGGCGCGAAATGCCTCGGCTGGCACGGGACTTCCGCCCCTGCTCACTATCTCCCGGTTCAGTGACGCAAGGCTGGCCAAGTTGATGGCGAGAATCGGACTCTCGTTGGAGAGCAATATGGGCCGTTGTTCAGTTTCACCATCGGAGTCGGGTGGGGTACTGAGCCCCGGAAACGCTCCCGGTATGCGAGGCTCTGCCTGGTAGGGTTTCTGGTGAAGTTGAAGGTGGGCTTTCGCGTGGCGTTTGCTTCTGCCATGACCCCCGGACGGGAAGCGGGCCAGCAAACAAGGCACTTCGAGAACCTCGGAGAAGAAATCACTCAAAGCGCTGCTCCGGTAGGTTTGTGCCACGATGTCCTCGCCACAGACCCGCGAGGTAGTTGGGCGCCCTGGTGAAAATAGGGCTGGGTCAGCCGAGAGAGGTACCGAAATCCTCCTGTATGGACGCTCGAGGCCCTCGGCAGCGTACGAGACTTCCAGCACACCACGTGCAAAGTCGAGATTTGGACGCAAGAGCGCCACTGCGGACCCTCCAAGTTAGTACCAACAAGCTCGGCTGAGATTGGCTGAACGCTGTCATGAACCGCGATGTTTGCCCAAGCCAATCACCGGGTGCCGGACGGAACAGGAAGATGGTCAAGGCCAAGGGTTGCTTACTGCGTGGGTAGCGCTTCTGGTTCAGAACTTGACCGGAGGCCCTGTGCACCAGGCACCATTCTCGATCCCATGCCAAGCCCTCGGGCCTGACTTCCCATGCTGTCATATTTGGGACTGAGTAGCCACCGCAGCTTTTGATTGGATATACTGTGATGGCTTGCAGGAAGAGGCACGGGTCTCCGGCCTGGGCCTCGTGACCCGCAAGAGGTGCTGTTTCTGATTCTTCCTCGACCAGATAAAACTCACGGACAAATGTCGCAAACCCGTCCACGTCAGAAACGACGCTCATCGGTCCAAAGCTGACTCGGATGACGCCGGTAGGTTTGCCGGCCACAACATCGTCCTCGCTGCCACACCGGAAACCTGACGAGAAGTTCCTCTTCATCTCCCATGGCTCCAGACCCAGCGCGGATGCGATGCCGCCAGGATTGCACAGCCCGCCCGTCCGAACGTGAAAGCCTTTCAGGGAGGCGAGTTTTTCAAACTCGGCTGGGCTTACCCATGCGCCGTGCTTGTTCATCAGATTGAAGGCAACGATGGGGCCTAAGCCTAACAGACTATCGCGTTCCGAGGAGTATATCTTGCAGACGGGGCTACCATTCCCGTGCTGCAGATGGTTCAGCTTGACTCGCAGTCGTTGCGCAAGGAAAGTTGTGTGTAACGATATGTCTTGCATGCTGCCGAATAGACGGCGGTGCACGGGAATAGCCGACCCCAGTGCCATAATGCTGTGCATAGGAAGTGTGCCGTCTTCTAGAGCGTCATGCAACGTCTGCGTCTTGGGAGCATGCCACTGCTCTTTCATGCAGACCACCATGTCGACAGTGCCGCCGCCGAAAAACTTCCTGTGTTGGAATACGGGAGCCGCTTGTCGGCGGACTATGAGAGCCCCAAGATCCGGAAAGCCGAAGATCTTATAGAGGCTCAGCACAGTGAAGTCCGGCGCCGTCTCCAAGTTGCTGAGATCGAGTGGGGAAGTGGCAACGTAGGACGCAGCATCCAGAAGCGTATAAAAATCAGCGCAGGCTGAGTCTTTGCGCTCCCGTAGCCGCCGAGGCCACTCCAAGGAGAACCGTTGGCCATCCATGTTGGACTGTGCCGGATAGGCGAACAGTTTTGTGGCGGGCGTTGAGAATTGCCCAGGCAAGAAACCACCGTCTATCCAGGCTTCCACCGTATCGCTATCGATACACTGGCTATACGTAGCCTCTTGTCGGACACCGACCAGGCTTGTATGGCAGGCTTGATGGTATGCGTAGACAAAGCCCCGAGGCTGCGAACGAAAGGCCTCGGTCACGAGCTTGACACCAGCCGTGGCATTGGCTACAAATACCAGATCAAAATGTGCAGGGTCCGCGTTGAAGAACTGCAAGAGCCGGACGCGAATGTCATCGATTCGGGCCATGGACAACTGCGAAGAAGAGCTGGCCGAGTGGGGGTTGCCAAAGAGATTCGCAGTCATGTCTGCCGCAAAGGTGTCTACCAAGGACTTTGCATACAGTGTTGTGCCCGCATGATCAAGATATACCTGGCCTGGCGGACATGTTAGCATCTGGCGCGTGCTAACGGCATTCCCTTGCCTGGTAGGGTATTCATGAAATCCAGGGGGTGCACCAGGCATCACGACCTTTCAGCACTGTGGAGCAACGTCAGCGGGCCATGCTCGATGTATGCATGCATCTACGGGTACCAATGCCGATGGATATGACCGAGGACATGGGTGAGAGTTCATGGCGAGGCATCGGGACTCCGTCTTGGGAATCGGGTGTCTACGACGAGGGGGGGGGGTTGCGTACTGGGATATTCGTCTTGTAGGCACGCTTCGACTCGGCCGTTGTAATCCATACGTTCGTCGCTCATTGCGGCGGCTGGTCGGATTGCCGTCGACGGCAAAAAGACGAAACCGGTGGTCAACGAAGTCTGAGAGAGAGGTTGCAAGAAGAGAGAAGTCTCGAGATGGCCGAAATGCCACCGGCAAGCCGATACGTTGGGGGGGGGGGGGGGGGGGGGGGTGGTCATCACGAGATCAACTGGTACCTATCCAAGTCATGCTCGGCGGTGGCGATGGCCGAGCGGGAGAGCGGAGATGGCCGCCATGATAAGGCGCTACGGTAGGATGTAGTTAGGCTTGACCCGGTTGAGCGTGGAGGAACTGGATGGATGCACACGGAACCCCAGCCCGTGTCCCGTCCCGTTCACGGCCATATAAAACGGCGGGAGGATGTGCCGGTAGTCGGGTAAGTGAGGTAGGGAGTCGGGGTGCCCGTTCAGTTGTGGCATGCCGCTCTGCCTCTGTCCTAGGCCTGGAGAATCCATAGAGATGGGATGGCAAGGGGTGGATGGATGGATTTCAGTGCTACAGGTAATGGTGGAACTGTCCGAGCTTGGCAAGACGCCCCAGCCAACGGGGCCCCTTTCTTAGCGGCGGGGTCTCAGAACTTCCCGTCCTCCGGGCGCGTTGAGCCGCCAACGCGAGCGGTAACACGAGACGTGTGCTCGGGTGGGGAACTGGAGCCGAAACCACTTTAAATCGCGTCTCGTTACCGCGACGCGTAACGCGACTCGCCCACTTTATCAGGCAAAACCACCCACTCCCTCACCACTCGGTTTTGTGCGGTACCCGTCCTTCTTCCCACTTCCCGCCACCACACTGCTTGCTTTCGGCTCTATACTGCTTGCTTGGACACACAATGGCGCGTATTGCCGTTGGAAAGAGGTCGAGGGTCCTCAAGGACACTGAGCTGGAGCCTCCCACAAAACGGACGAGACGCCAGACGCGCAGCTTCCAGGAAGGCAATGACGAGAACGCAGACCCCGGAGCTGTCAGCAGCGACGACCGAACCTTAGGATGCGATGACGCCACATCAGAGATCACCGAGGAGTCGCTCCCCAAAGCTCCTCCTGCCGGCGCCGGCGCTGATGCCACCAACCCGAAACCGGCACCCGCACCGGCCAAGCAACCGCTTACTCCGAGCACTCCACGGTTCCGCGATGCTCTTGCCAGAGTTCCTGTCACGCCACGCCACCGTGTCATGGCAGTCGGGAAGGTCTCCAAGCGAAGCACACCGCACACGCCTCTCACGCCGAGCACAGTGCAGACCATTTACCACCACGCGCGCCAGCTCTTCTCGCGGAGTGCGGACCCGGGCCAGTTGATCGGTCGTGATGACGAGCGAGACCAATTGCGGACCTTTCTTCAACGGTGTTCGACCTCCAGCCCCAGCGGCTGCATCTACGTCAGCGGGCCGCCCGGGACTGGCAAGAGTGCTATGGTCCATGAAATGACGCGCGAGGTTGCCAAGGCCTCTGTAGTCAAAAAGGCCTACGTCAACTGCATGAGCATCAAGTCGGCCAAGGACCTGTACGCCACACTACTGGATCTGCTCTGCGACGGAACTGAGGTGCCCGAGGCCGAAGACGCGGCTTCGGTCATCCAGAAGCTTTTTGTGCCCCGCAAGAAGACCTCAGACGTCCACCTGGTTGTCTTGGATGAGATCGACCATCTCCTGACCATTGACCTGGAGAACTTGTATCGGATCTTCGAGTGGTCTATGCAGAAGACGTCGCGACTCGTACTCGTTGGCATCGCCAATGCCTTAGATTTGACGGACAGGTTCCTGCCGCGGCTTAAGTCCCGAAATCTGAAACCGGAATTGTTACCCTTTCTTCCCTACTCAGCCGCCCAAATCAAGACCATCATCACGACTCGACTGCAAAGCGTGGCACCCAAAGCTGCCTCGCTCCCCTTCTTCCACCCAGCCGCCATCGAGCTGTGCTCCCGCAAAGTTTCGAGCCAGACAGGCGATCTACGCAAGGCTTTCGAGATCTGCCGCCGTGCCATCGATCTCGTCGAGATGGAAACGAAACAGAAGCACGAGGCGGAAATCCGCGAGAAGATCCTTCTTGCCAGCCCATCACGAAAGGTACTAGGCGAGACCATCAACCAGGCCTCGCCGCCAAGGGGCACGCCCGGGAAGAATGTGTCTGAGTCCTTGATCTCGTCTCTGAAGAGCCTCACTATGGAAAACGCGCCGCGTGTCACTATTGCGCACCTCAACAAGATCACAGCGGCCGCATTCAGCAATGGCACCAGCCAACGGCTGAGGACGCTCAATTTGCAACAGAAGGCCGCCCTGTGCGCCCTTGTGGCGCTGGAGAAGCGCAGCAGAGCGTCCAAGAGCTCAGTTTTGACAACGCCATCCAAGTCTCACTCAGCAGCACCGAGCATCAAGACGCTATATGAGACTTATTGTCTGCTTTGCAAGCAAGACTCTGTACTCCATCCCCTATCTAGCTCGGAATTTCGCGAGGTGATGGGCAGCCTGGAGACATTATCGCTGATCGGTGCTGTCGATGGGAAGACAGGATCGTTTGTGGTGCAGACCCCAAGCAAGAGGACCAAGAAAACGGCGTTTGGCTCCCAGGCAGGACTCGCGGACGAGAAAAGAGTGGCGAGCAATGTGGGAGAGAAGGAGATGGAGCATGCCATTGAAGGCATGGGTGCGGGTATTTTGCAGAATATTCTGAGCGGAGAGGCATTGGCCTAGGACGGCCGTGTATTGGGAATTACTTGCATGAGCAGGGGCGTTTCGGTGAGATTTTGTGCATCAAGCAAGGGCGTTCCGAAAGATGGTTTACATTAGAGACGCTCTCTGGGAGAGTGTGATGTATGGCGTTGGGCTTGTGTATAGAGCAAGTCCTGATATCGATAGATGGGCACTAAGTGTACGCCGTATTGGCGGGACGATGCTTGAACCTCTCATTGCCCAGATTCGGCACGTGCAATGATGTAATGAGCTTGCATAGCGAGTTGCCTGTGTGAATTGTAAGAGCTATCCAAGCACTTTTTACGTATGCTCGATGTCCCCATTCATTGACTCGTACACTGACCGCGGCAGGGGGTCGGGTCAACCGGGGCATTCCATACCGGTACATGATATTCCGGGTGTCCTGGCAACATGCGGGGGCGAGAGTCCGGAAACCTGCCGTCCCGGCTTGAGATACGTCCGTACGGCCAACAGCGAAGCCTTGGCAAATAGACCAAGCTTTCGAGGTCGATCCCACTCCTGAGTCCCCGGCCGTGGCTTGTCGTACCGAAGTCTGGCTCCGTCAAATCACGCTGACGGGGGCGGGTGCCTTGCATAGAGTACGAGCGCGTGCGATGAGCCGTGGCGAGGCTTTCTACTGCAGATACCGGGCTCCCAAGACTGGGGCCCGCCGAACCAGCCAAGGGCCAGTACAGAGGAATGGGGCCAAATCGGCCGATCGATCTGGTCTGTTGTCCAAAAGAAGAGGGAAGGAACGCGTCTCGTGGGTGGAAGAGGCTTAGTACAAAGCATACGCGTGGGGAGATGGACATTTTCAGCCGCCCATCGCTACCAGACCTTGTTTCTTCTCCATTGCCGGGAGAGGCGGCAGCTTTGCAAACACCCGCGATATGGCCTGTATGGCTGTAGGGCACAGCCGTTATCCTCCAGTACAGGAGTGATTGGCAGATAGGGTGCTACGTCTGACACGTACATGTTACCTGTCACTCGATCCTACACATTACACTGGCTTGTCCAAGGCTGGTGAGGGGCTGTACAACCAATGACGCCCCGGAAGAGCTTCCGGCGCGCAGGCGGGCAGGGGAGACACGGAGTGCTAGATCACCCCGTAGTATGTAGCACGCCGAGAGGGGGTGCATGGACAAGGGTTCTTTGGTTGTGTGCGCGCTTATGTAGGCCACCCCCCCCCCCCCCCCCCCCCCCCATCGCCTAGGGGATGGGAACAGGGCTCTGCTTACTAGAGAGGGCGGGGGCGCCTTTGGCTAAGTGCATAAGGACATGTTGAACTCAGTATTACGCTCGGCGGAAGTGACGAAGGCCTACAACATCCGTGTTAGCACCTTAAAAATAAAAATAAACAAGATTGGGCTCGTTATGTGGCATCCGAGCGAAGAAGGGCGGGCGTGTGTGGATGCGTGCGGCCTGAGACGAGAGCGGGATGGATGCGAGGGGTTTGGGGTAAGAGGTATGTTACCTCTTCCTACGGACTCGGCTACTGACTACGTACCCATGGATCCCTTGGGAAACTGGAGGTACAGTAGTACTGGCTAATGCGAGCTGGGCTTTTCGTACCTGCTATCCGTGTGAGGTCTCATACATACGGGGCCCCGCTCGCTAGCAGCAGCAACGGTCCAGCCCTGATCCATCCATCCATCCATCCAGTTCCGGGAGAAACGGCGAGCCCAGCCTCCAAGGTGGACGCCCGGGCTGACAACCGATTTTATCGGTGGGTACGTAATGAGCGCAAATGAGATGGGTTTCGTCTGCTGGGGATGGGTTATGGGAGAGGGCGCGCGGGGGAGGGAATGGATGCCATTCCATTCCAGCCACCACCCTGTCTGCGGGTGGGAGCGTGGAATGCGCTTGTACTAGGTCCCTTCTCCTCTTTCTTGCCCCCCCTCGCCAGCTCTCTCCATCTCTTAGGTACTTACGCAGGAACAAGACACAGGTGGGTAGGCCAGGCCCCCGGGGTTGGACCGCCGTTGCTGTTCGGCGAAACGTGCGACAGGGAGTGACGGGAGTCGGTCCATGGCCCCATCAGGCTCCTCCTCCTCCTCGCTGGGCTTCCAGCTGGGCCAATCAACGCTGGGCTGCTGCCCTTGCCTCTGCTCTGGGACCTGGCCTCTGCTGTCCCATAGTTACGACGTACCCCGGCTTACTAGTGAATGCCTTGCTGCTTTTTGTACCGCCTACATCCTACCGAATGATTGCCTCGCCCATCCATCCCAACCCAGAGAGTTACCTATTAATAAAGGCAGCCCGGATATCTCTTGGCAACAAACGCCCAGTCCTTCTCTCCCAGCCCAAGAAGACCCTCCACAGCTTGGCACATGCACCACCCTCGGGCCCCAAGCTCTTGTGAACCCAGATTGCAGTACCTGGGCGGTGACGGTTGATTGCCTTGAACAAGCTATTGCATTCTCGGCGTTCTTGTCGTCCGGCGGCCTGCAGTCCGACCACACGCGACTCGCCTCGCCTCCCCTCCGCTGCCCGTGAACCCCAGCCCAGTTCAGCTCAACAAAACCCGCCGTCGCGTCGCTGTGCCGTGAGTGAGCGTGTGTGAGCGTGCGTGTGTGCCGGTCCTGCCTCCCGGCCTCCCTCGACCCCATCGAGCGAGCGAGCGAGCGATACACGCGCCCGGCAGTTACGTTGGCTGGGGGGTCCATCCCATCGTCACCTCCGAACGGGGTCCGACGCGTGGCTCAGGAGCCGTCGCGCGTAGGCGGCCAACGACAACCCCCCTTCCCTTGCTTGAGGACCTCCGACCGACCGGGAGACGACGGACTCGTGTGTCGTGTAGTGTCATGCATGGCACGCGCCTTGCCGTCCAGCATAGCGAGACAGCCTAGATGGGTGCCACCGCCGACCGCGCCGCTGCCGACCTTCCGCTCGACGGCCAAACGACCAAGAGCTCCTCCTCGTCCTTCTTCTCGCGCTGGGCCTTGCCCCTCCGCTCGCGCACGCGCAACCTTGCCGACTTCCACATCCGGCCCGATGAGCCTCATCGCCAGTTCTCCGCCGGCGACCACGTCACCGGTACTATCGTCCTGACCCTCATCAAGCCCGTCCGCATCACCCACCTGACCGTCGCCCTGCATGGCTACGTCCGCGTCTTCAAGAACGCCGGCGCTGCCGCCCAGGGCATGCCCATCAACCCGGCCGTCACCCCTAACGAGGGCTCGAGGAGTTTGAAATACTTTGGCAACGGCCATGCTTCGCTATTCCAGGACGAGCAGGTGCTCTGCGGCGAGGGGCGCTTGGCCGCAAGGAAGTGGGAGTTCAAGTTTGACCTCGTGTTTCCCTCCAAGGGCCTTCCGAGTAGCATAGACGTACGTCTATGCCGCCGCCGCGCCACCGCGCGCGCGCTTCCCTTCCAGGATTCATTGCTGACATCCGTTCCGCCTGCAGTTTGAACGAGGTTCGATATCCTACGTGGTGAGCGCCACCCTCACGCGCCCGACATCCATATCGCCGACGACGTGTGCCGAGAGGAAGGTTACCCTCATGGAGAAGCTCGATATCGGCCTGCTACCTACACCACGCGAAAGAAACGTTACAATGCATGCGATGCCCAAGAAGCCCAGAAGACGCAGGACTACGGCTACGGCAACGACGCCGACTACGATGCACCGGAGTTCTTTCTCCACCGAAACGCCCGAGACTGTGTCGGATTTGGATTCCACGCGAGCTCACGAGAACTCAAACGGCGGTACTGGCAACGGTGGTGATCCCATCGCAACAACACATGAGGGCCTGGTCACACCGCGGAGCCCTATCCCGAGTGACTTGCAAAGTGAGATCAGCGGGGAGAGCGCCGCTAGCACCAGCAGCAACCCCGCTCGTGGCGCGTCTGGCTCTGTCGCCGGGAGTAAGCACTCGGGAATGGGGGCTGAAGATCGCGAAATCACAGCCACTGTGGAATTATTGAAGGGTGGTTGCTTGCCTGGCGACCCTCTGCCAGTCAGGATCAAAATCTCCCATAACCGCCGCATCAAGAGCATGCATGGCATCATTGTCACGTTTTACAGGCAAGGCCGCGTCGACTATGCACCCCCACCATCGCTGTTCAAAGATCTATCACAGGAGGAGATCCGCCGGTTGGAGCGAGAGGAATACTACCCCAAATCGAAGACGGGGCTCGGCGGCCTCTCGTTGTCCTCGGCCGGCTCGTGCAGTGTATTCCGCAAGGACCTGTCTCAGTCGGTGGCACCCTTGATTATCGACCCGCTGACGCTTACGGCCAACATAACGACATCAGTGAGGGTCCCAGAAGATGTCTTTCCCAGCATTCGGGGCGTTCCAGGGGGCTTGGTAAGCTTCAAGTACTATGTCGAGGTTGTCATCGACCTGGGAGGACGGCTCAGCGGCCAGACACAGGGCAGTGTGCCACAGCCTACCCGGATGGGCTCCGTGTCGGGGCCTGCGGGTGCACCAGTTTCGAGCGACCATCTGAGCCGACTTGCGAATTGGAATGGGGCCATTGTGGATACCGATACCATCCGCCGCGAGAAGGGGGTGATATACGTGCCTATAGAGGTCGTTATCGGCACAGTCGACAGCACCCGCTCACGCGGCAAGTCCGCTATACGCCCGGCGCTTACGATACAACCACCTACCGGCCAGGAGTCCCCGTACGGGCCCGACCATGCCAACTATACTTGGCAGGGCGCATCGGATGACGATTACTATAATGAAACAGCAGACTTTTCCACGCCGTTTGAGCACTCTCAGAGCTATTTTCCACCACACAGTACGCCTCAAATACCGTACAACGAGTACCGGAACCAGGACCTCCAGGCGCCGGCCTACATACCTCCCCCCCAGCTTCCCAGGCAGGATACAATGACGGACAAGGAGCGCGCTCGCCAAGCCGAGATGCGTTTGCTGCCCAGCCAACCTCCTGATCTATCTGAAGCCGGGCCCTCTCAAGCAGGGCCGTCGCAACCATCCGCGCCCGGCGAAGACTCACAACAGAACAGCCATGCGCCCTCACAACCAGATGGGACTGTGGTCCCATCGTTGCCTGTTCCGGAAGACGAGCAAGGGCCTTCGGTACCTACTCTGGATGATTTATTGCCGTCCGAAAGCTCCCACCCCAACGAGGACAAACAGGAACTCGAAAGGTGTCGTCTTCTGCTGGAGGCGAGCGCGCCCCCCGAGGTACCAGACGACTTCAACGGCGAGCCGTCGGCGCCGCCCCTGGCGCCGACCGGCCTGTTAAATTCTCATGAACCGTCAGCCCCGGCGCTTGGCGAAGATGACGCATACGGGTCCCACGACACATATGGAAACTTTGGGGGCCCCTCAACGGGCTCCCATTCTACGGGGCACGAGCACGGGGCTGAGCAGCTGCCCAAGTACGAGCGATGATATTCCAAACGGCGTTGGTGGTATGTACTCAAGGTTTAGATTCCGGGGCTCGGAGCATGGCGAATCTTTATAGCGTTTGGAGTAGGTATGACGAGACGGGCCCATACCCACGGCAGGATATAACGGGGATGGGTGTTTTGGTACCATAGCAGCACCATCCATGATTGGTACCACCGATAAGGATGCATTGAATCAATAATTACAAAGCGATTCTGACGTAGAAAACCACCGTGGTCCAAAAGATGGCCAACACATGCATCGCTGGGGGGTGAGAAGCCAGACACCTCCTGACCGGGGCTCCTATAGCATCTCCAGCATGTGATCTTAGCCCAGTATAGACGAGTCTCGACTCCGCGCAGCCACGAAGCCTTGCCTCTACGCTCGACAAGCGAGTTGAGTAATGACGGCCGTGAGCCTACTCTGCTCGCCTACAACGCCCGATGAAGAGAAGAGCCGATACAAGTAGGAATGGCGGCTTGTCTCTCCTTGTCAGGGCGTCCGTGCCAGAAGGTCGATGATGGCGTTCCCGCCGTAAGCCCGCTCATAACTGCCGGAGAAAGGAGCCCCCGCCCCAAAAGAGATATAGCCCGGTTAGGACTGCAATCACATCACGTCACGCCACGTCACGGGACGCGCCGGCTGCGAAATCCCCTTTCGCAAATCCGGGCTCGCCCTTCGTGGGGGTGGTCCGTCCCTTGCCAACCGATGGCGGCGGTGCAACATGATCCAGCTGTCTGGCATAGCCATTTTTTCGCTTCTCGGGGGCCGTTATGGTTGTTTATGAGGAGGGGCTATGGATAGCCGGTCTACCTCCATTCCCACGGATACCGGTGGACGCTATGCCCGTCGCATCTCATAGCTGTGGCCACTACGGCCATACAGTCCAATGCCGTGACCCAAGAAAGGTAGTCGCCAGTCGGCTGCGTCCCCGACGGCCGGGTAAATCGGGTGTCGCTGTGCGCTACCACGCTGCAGAGAAGCAGGCGTTTTACGGACGCCCACAAAAGCCCACGGGCACGGGGTGGCGATTGGCACCCACTGAGTTCGTACTGTCTACAAAGGATATAGTTTTCTGAGCCGGATATTCGAATAGAGGGGCTACCACGTGGCCCCCGGCCGCCCGTGCCGGTTCCCGCCGGACGGACGAGCGGCTTATCTCCTCATGCAGGTGTTGTACCTTGGTCTCCCAACTCGCGGGCGGACAGGGAGGGCGGGACCCTGAGCGTCCATCGGGGAGAGGATAGAACGGCAATGCAGTAGGATGAGTGGTAATGGGTCGAAGGGGCAGTGGCTGCTCTTCGTTTCTCTCGTTATTGTTGCTGCAGTGGCCGCCGGTTGGCGCCTTTGCCGACTTTGGCGACGACATCCCATCGGATTACACGTATAATTGGCAGCACGTCGCTAACCACTATAAAGGGGACCTTTGAATCGGCCGATGGCCTACTGTCGCCGCCCTTGTGGCTTCCAGTCTCTTCTCTTTGTAGGTTGACCCGGCCTCTTGATCTCCAATCTCCGGGGCCAGGTCTCATATTCTTCGGTGCAACGCCAGCTTATAGCCCGTTCGGAACTGCCCTCTACATCACACTGCCTCCTAGTCATAATCAGCGGTGCTATAGCGGGGTGTATGGTGATGGCTTAGTCTATACTGCCGCTCCAAGGGGGTGCAAGCCCATTACCCGTCCGGCGGACCGCGCATTGTGTTGTCTCGGGGGAGAAGAGAGTGCTAGTCGAGGACACCTATTTGTCTCCCATGGCCCGAACAGGCTGGGATAACCTGGCGTTGGAATTCCGCCGCTGCCTATTTTACAATGCCACCTGTTCGTTATTGGAGGTTTGGGAATAGAGGTATACATGTATTTATGGGTCGTCCGAGTGTCCCAGGCGGATGGCTGAGGGTTTTGACGCCGGTTAGAACGGGCGATGGAAAATCTGCCGGTGGCGATTACTCTTTTGCGCCCAACCTGTGGTGAGGGTTGGGAGTCACGATAAGTGTTGTAGCAATGGTGGGATAGCAGAGCACCTGAACTCCGGAATGTATCCCCCCAGATTCTTAATTTGTTTTCTCGATATGAGGCCGGTCCCGAGAGAACGGTAGGGTGGGTTGATGAAGCAAATGGCATCGTTTCAGCCGGTGGCCCTCCGCCCCTGAATACCATCCATCACTGGTGGAGAAACGCATGCTGGTACCAACACGATCACGGCCACACTTTACCTGATTGGTTATGATGACCGGTGGCATTTTATCCCACGGCATAAGTGAAGAATGCATCACTGTCGTGTGGCCGTCGTCGAGTGCCGGCCGGCTGTGTGGTAAGGTACGGAGATTCGCGGAGTGCTGCTCGGCATCTAGGCATCAGCATGAGAAACACGTGGAGCCTATCAAGGCCTTGTAGCTCCTGAATTGAGAGGGGATAGTTGAGTAATCGGGCAAATAAATGCAAGATACGTGCCGTCATGATAACCTGGTTGCATTGCCGATCTCCAGGTGAGCACTCGTAAGGTACATGCGGCCTATATACCAAACAGCACTACAAACTGTGGCAATACGGCATCCCGGGTCTACTCTGGTCGGGCTGCTCCAAACACCGTCCATCGGGGTCTGAACCCCTGAAAACCCTAGTCGCGCCGCGACATGTTAGGTTGGAAGCCGGAGCGGCTTCCAGGGGAGCAAGCCGTGTTCGCCCCCTTTTCTCTGACGGAACAGCACACGGCCCGTACAGAAAGCGATGCTACTGATGTCGTGGAGCAGTTAACGCAGCAGGGCCTAAGTAGGAAAGGGATCGTGGCGATGCCTCATTGTCACCATCGCCGTGATATGGTGCGTCCGCCCCGTTGACGGCACACCGCCGGCGCCATGTACACGAGGAAAGGAACAAGAATCACTGGAATGTTGAGAATCCCGTGCCATAAAAAGCCGGAACTGAGAACCGCATGCCGTAGGGTGCATGGCTCAGCACGTTTGCCGGGCCGCCGGCCCAGATTCTTTTTGCTTTTGACGTGATGACGCCATGTGCTGGGATACAAGAGATCGTTCCCGCGGAAATGGAGAACAGCCCGCTTTGAATCACAGCAAAGCAATGAAATTGCCTGCCGGGTGCTCGGGGGGCGCCGGCACCGCCTCCTTGGGTAGCCGGCCGGCTTGATTAGCAGCTAAGAAACTCCCGAGATCGAGAAACTGCCCTACGAAACAAGCACACGCCTTGTTCGCCCCCTCCCCCTCTTCTTCCAAACCCGCGATCAGCATGCCTAGTCGGGTGGAATATCGATGCTAGTGGACTGATCTCCACGCACCTAAGGCATTGTCAGCTCTTGTGACCGCCCCCCTGCTGTCGCCCAATGGGGCGGGTGCAGAACACGGCAGCTGTCTCTAAACAGCGACGAGGAATATGTGACGCTGGCAGCATTCACGTGAAACTTCGTCATGGGAGTGTTTGCATACGCGTCCGCACGAGGCGAGGGGTCCGTGATCTTGAAACTGCGGCTGCCGCCTGAGGTTATCCTCGGTGAGGTAGGGGTCTTCGATTACGCCCAAGAGGCAAGTATCTGCCCGGCAGGGGGTGCTTAGGCGCTCTACATATCATACATAGCTACGGGATGCTGGGAGCTAAGAGACCATTGTCTTACGACAGGCAGACATAACAGGGTGCCATCGACACGCGAAACGTAGATTTGCTCAACTGCGTCCCTCAAGCGGCGGTGCCCTCCGCTGGATATGAAGCTGGTGTCTGTCCTCACACCCCACCAGCGGCACGTTCCTGGGCCCTGGGTGGCAAGAACATTACGCCCTGCCAGCCCCAATACGTTGCAACCAGCGATAAGACAACGGATAGGGACTCCGGAACGAGGAGAGGGGGAGGGGGACTGGGTCTTGCGCCGATGCCTCGGTAGGTACCACAAGACCAATAGGGCGGAACTAACGTGACCGGTGGCCTCGCCTCCTCCGCCCCGGCTCGTGGCACGAGACGAGAGATGAAGTGGGCTTTGCTCAGCCTCTTCCCAGATTGCTGGGTCGTCTCGGCAAGGCGGACCCCACCATGGGGACGGCTGCCGGCGGCGGCCCTGTACGCCACCAAGATATGCGCCTGTTTCACTGCACTGGCGGTACGTACCATTACTTTATGGGGTGAGCGGTGGGCTGTGGCTCTGTGGAGGACCGGCGACGTATCGCGTCTAACGGGGCAGGCAGCGTGGGACTTGACGCACACGGGCTGAAATGGGCGAGGAAAGGGGGGCCGGTAGAGCGTTCGGCATCTCGTTGAAGGGGCCGGCTCAAGGCAGGGATCGATGCAGTATGGGGGTCAGGCGTCGGCTATCTAGCCTTGCCGCACCTCGATTTGTGCTATATTCTGTAGGAAGGGTCGCAGCTCGGCCTGGAGCTGCCCCCGTGCGGTAAAAGTCGGCTGTAAGGTGCTACCGGGATCCAGGATGGTGAGGCGGCCCCTTGGCGCCATGCAGCTGCCTACACCAGAAGCCTGGATATTGGACTTAAGACAGGGAACACATGAGGGGGGGGGGGGAGGCCATTCTCCAGATAGCCGGATGGCACCGTAGGGAATGCATACAACAACAGCCAATCTATGGGGCTGGCCGGACTGCGATCCGCAGGGTCGAAGCGCCACTCCACGATGCCGCGAGGATCGAAATGCGGCCTGCAAGATCAGGGGTGGCCCTTGATACACAGCCATTCCCCAACCGGCAGTTTACCTCTCAGCCTCCCGTCCGTAACATGGGATGTAAGACTCATCACTTATGTGGGCGGGGGTACGCCACGATCTGACGCGATCTCACATGTCCCACGACGGACGATCGCCCGGGCTTCCTGGTCATCGGGAAGCTCTGGCCGGGCGACGTTGGATTCGATGCGTTGCTGACGGCATTGTGGTCAGTTGATGATCACGAACCCGGCACGGGCATAAAGATCGCAGCGCCGACGGACACAAGGACACGCCGGCACGTCGACATTGTAGCCATGCGACATGACGAGGTTGGATCGACGCTTTGGTGCTTTCCTGGGCGGCCCAGTGGAAGAGCGGAAGGGTTAACAGCACTAGCTGTGACGGCGCCGTGACGCGGGACTTCCATGGGAAAGGGAGGGTTATTATGGATCTTCCCGGGGGGCCGTTGGACCGGCTGACACCTGGGTCAGCAAAGGGCGTCTTTTTACGTATGCAAACATCTGCCGAAAATACTAAGAGTGGATCGTCAACCTCGCTTAGCAATGCGACGCTTGAACCCTGTCTCCCGCCTTCCGTTTCTTCGCGGTCAAGGCCCGCCTGCCTCCATATCCGCGCGGCCAGAGCGGCGCCTACCCGCTCGCGGGGGGGTCTTTCTCCCCCCCCCCCCCCCCCCCCCATGCCATGGCCGTGGCGGTGGTGATGGTGTGATGCAGCATGGGATGCAGCCGGGCCTCTCGTCACGGCGGATTGCGAGAGGAACAAGAAAGAAAAGCAATCGTTTGGGCCACTGGCCACTCTTGCGCACCCGGCAGGCAGGCGCGTAGGGCATCCGGCCGATGTCGCGACGTCGTCTAGAAGCATGGAAGCAGCCACTGCTCCTCGGAGGGAATGCACCCATCCCCGCTAGCTTTGCCGTAGCAGCGCCTCGAGTGCCAGCCCGTCGCTCGGGTACGAACCACCGAGCCGGCAAGCAGGTACGCAGCTACGTGCACTATACTTCGGTACGTCTTGCTTCAGCACGTCCGCACTATACGCATGCGCAGGGCCAGCCATCTCAGAACCAACACGGCCAACGGCCAATTGACGCTCTGCCGTCGCTGCATGGCTGCCTCGCTATTGGCCATCCCGGAAGCCGAGCCTAACAGACCGTACCACGTTTGCAGATCATAATCCACGTCCTATACCCTGCTTTCCCTCTCCATACCTGCCCAAACAACCAAGTCTGCCAGGCATGCTGCCATGCCCATTTGGGCCAGCCACAAAATGAGGCACCGTGCCCGCGCCGCCCGTCCCGGGGACTCCCCAGCGAAACGCCCTGTCCGAGACCCAGTCCATTCCCATCCGTTCGCATAGCCCTGGAAAAGACAGCAGTACGGGGCTGGCGGCTGTCGCCCTTTCCGCCCAAGGGACATAAGCGAGCGACCGAGACAGCCCTGTCAGCAACGCGCACTCGAGGGCTTAGGCGCCCGGGGAACACATGCCGTGGCGGAACGACTTCGGTCCAGCTCCTCGATCAATGTTCAACGTCCCGTCCCTAGGCCGTACACAGTTCCCACCAGGGGTGGGAGACCAGCGGGCCATTCCAAGGGTCCGTGGCCCCCGGCGCCCTCGGCGCTCCCTCCTCGCCCATCAGCAGGGAACAGGCGGTGGCTCTCTCACCTCCATCGGTCGACAGGGAACCGGGGCGATTCCCGGGGAGCCATACGCACGCGTCCGTCGTGGAGGCCCTACCACGCCAAACCATCCTATCTGGGCCTGGTTGGCACCTCGCAACTTGAGCCGCCTGGAAATAAACTCGTGCGGCAAGTTGCCGTTGGCATCTGCCCCGGCCGACTATCGTGTGTGCCCATCCCTACCACCTCCCCTGGTCATGCAGCCACCCATCCGCTCATCCGCCGTCCCCCCCCCCTTTCCCCCCCAACGCCCGCAAACGTCGGTCGCCTCTGCTCTGCTCAGGCCCTCTGCTGCAGCAAGCGACGTGGAATGACGAGGATCTGCAGCTGCAACCGGCTGCTTTGGGCAGACACCCCCTGGGTCACCGTCTATGACTCGTCAAGTCGCCCACCGCGGGATCCAGCCGGGCCATTCTGATTGTGAATCCATTGTTCTTTGGGCCCCCTCCCCCCCCTGCACGCTACCGTACAGGGGAAGAAGTGAAAACGTCAGTTTGTGGCGGCTGGCAGCGCGCCAGGGCTCCAGGGCTCCTCCAGGGCTCCTCCAGGGCTCCTCCGGGGCCCCTCCTCCCGCCTGGCCGCGTCGGTTCCATGCTGCGAACCCGAGCCCGCGGGCTCGCTCGTGCTGCTTGCTTCTCTGGATGCTGCCCACCCCCCAAGCTCAGGTGCGGATGGTTATGGTGACCGCCTGCCTGCCCCCTTAGCCGTTTATGTTACCTTACCCCCCCCCCCCCCCCCCCCCGGCGGGTATATCAACCTGACCTGACCATCAGGAACGAGGCGGCCGAACACTTGGCATACATGGCCGTTCTCAGGTTGCCGGCCCAGTACGTTGTCTTGGGACCGGTACGATGTACAAGACCCAGTATGTACACCCCGTCTGTACACCTCCCATGCCTACCCAACTCGCCTCTGGCGACCTGCCTACCTTACCTACCTGGTCTGCCTGCTTGTCTACCCCTTCCGGCTGCCGTCCGTCATCGTCAATGCCCACACTGCTCTCACCTGGAGTCAATCGTTCCGTCCCGCCCTCCCCTGCCCGTCCAGCTGCGTGTCATCGGCTCATGGTCTCGCTATAAAGTGCCCCTGCAATTCACCGCTGTTTCCAATCCCATACCATTACCAGGCAAAGAAAGCCACTTTGAATTCGGTATCTCTGGGATCGAAGAGGCACTTGGTGAATCAAAAACGACGGGTTCGCTGTGCAGTTACGGGGTATCCATCACGCTATTCTGCTACCGTGGTGTCTTCGACGATTCGCCATAGAGTCCCACCCGGGTCAACCACCCACTATCCATTACGACTACTACCACTACTACCACTACCACTACTGCTGCTGCTGCTGTCACCACCGACACGGTCTAATTCCTATGCGCGTTCTGCAGACAAGAGACCTCGCGAGCCGAGTGAATGTTTAGCCAGAAGAAGCGTTGCCAATCCACGCACTCTGCCCATCGTCATCCTCATCACGTGGCAACATCACCCACCGAGATCGTCAGCAGCACCTGCGCTTGCGCGCAGCAAGGCTTACCCGTACTGCTCGGAAAGGACGAGAAGAGGGAGAAAAAAAAAGAGGCCACACTACATACAATGTCGACCATGACCCACCCAACCATTTCCACTACAGTCCCGGCAAAGCGGAAGCTTGGCGAGGAAAGCTGCGAATGGGAGCCTCTCTCGGTATGGAATCAGCACGCTCCGCGAGTCTATATCTCGGTCGTGCTTTGCTTCTCGCACTCAGATTCGCAAATCGAAAGCACGTCGCGGCATCTCAAGTCGTGTGTAACGCACTTGGCACGCAAGCGGCCGTTGTTCGGCGCTCAGTTGCGCATCCAGGGCGGGCAGACGCAGCTCTGGCAGTCGCCGTCTCACCGCATCCCGTTCGAGACCAAGGTGAACCTCGACGAGAGTTACGCTCAACAGCGGGCCGAATGCTTCCCCCCGCGCCACTTCGTCGGGCCGGTCATCCAGACGCCCGGGCGGCTCGACGCCGGCGCCGAACCCATACCGGCGACGACAGTGCGCGCCTGTTTCGTCAAAGGGGGCTTGTTCCTGACGCTCAACCTGCACCATTCGCTGTGCGATGGCGACGCCTTTCGCATCTTCGTTGAGTGCCTTGCGGCCGAAACACGCGGGGCCGAGCTGGTGCGGCCCTCGACCCAGGGATTCCCTCGTCCGGCGCCGCCCATTAAGCCCCTCGCCGCGAGCACCTTCCGGGGCCTGGTGGCCAAGTGTCCTGAATACATCATGTTGCCCGAGAAAAACGGGCCGACGCAGCCGTGTCATGTCGACCTCGGGCCGTCGGTTGAGAGCGTTCCCAAGACGGGCAAGATATTTCAGTTCCAGACGCGGCGGTTCGAGCAACTGCAGAGTCTCGTGCGGGCACTTCCTGACGCCGCCGAGAGGCCACCGCCGTCCAAGTACGACTGTCTGGCGACGCTGGCCTTTGTGCACATTGTGAAGGCGCGGGTGGAGGCCGAACAGCTGCTGCCGTGCTCCGAGGAAGCGGCTTTGTGGAATTCGGTCAACTTCAAAAAGCGGTTTGACAGCGTGTCGGCCGACTACTTTGGCAATGCTACGCTGCCCGCCGTGACGAGCATAGCGGTGGCAGACCTGCTGGCGGCAGCAACGGATCCGGCACGGTTAGCCGCGCTGGTGCCGCGCGTTCATGACTCCATCGCCGAAGTAAACAGGAACTACATCTACCAGCGGCTGGCTATGCTGCAGGCTTGCCCGGACCCACGCCTCGTTGGTGTGAATTTCGACCCGCGGGAGCCCGGCTATCTGGCCTTCAACACCTGGCGCCACTTCGGCGCCGATGTCGAGTGGAAAATTACGCCTTCTTGCCGTAGCGAGGACGGCGGAGGCGACGCGGTTTCGAAGCCCGACGCCATCCGCCGGGGGCTGGGCGATTGGGGTCTGAGCAACGCGCTGATACTGCCGGCTCGGGCGTCGGCCCCGCACCAGGAACTGTTTGTCAGTCTGTCAGAGGTCGCCATGGCCGCGCTCTGCCGGGATGAGCAGTGGTTGCAGTGGGTGGATCGCATTGTTGATTGAAAGGGGGAAGGGGTGGGAGGCAGCACTTTTTCCAGCGCTGGATACACACACACACACACACACACACACATACCCCATGGGAAAGCGGGAAATCGGGGCGTTTCTTCGAGAGCGGGCTAAGCGTGCGTTGGTTCAGGGTGTAATTTGATACGAGATACATACTTATGTATATATAGAGTGACTGGCCAGGGAGAAGAAGGGGCGGGCATGATGTTCATGGCCCCCCGCAAGGCTCGTCTCATGGCCATGTTTGGAGAAAGCGTGACCGCCCGGGAAGACGAACATTAGGTATTTTCCCGAGTGCATACTTGGCGAGAGGAGCGGGAGACGCACACGATTTACGCGCCGTCTCTGTCTGCCCAGTGCCAGGGCCCAGAGAGGACACGTCGGTGCCGTGGCGACGGGGTTGATCTCAGGGCGCTGCCGGTCCGTCCATCCGCGTGTGCCCCTCTCTTGGTGGCAGCCCAGATGGCCGAACGTCCCGTACGCTCCAGCATTCAAGGTATGCGATCCCAGTCCCCTCTCCTCCCCAGCACGTTTGCTTACGATATGGCGTATAGGAACAAGGACGTAGCAAGCCCGGGACGGAGCCCTCGGTGGCCCTCCTTCCCGCGCGGCCGGGCGCGACAGCCCAATCGGACCCGCTCCCGCCCAGCCCGGCCACGCGCGCGTGGTGTCCAGCCTGGGCAGTCCGCCATAGGACGACGGGCTGTCTGTACCACGCACGGCCCGTTCCCCCAGTGGGCGGCTGGCGGGCGTTGGGCCGACAGGGCCCCGGGTCGCGCGGACCAAGTACAGCGCACCGCCCTCCCCCGGCCGGCGGGAGGGGCTTTGCTTACCAACGTGGCATAGCACGGACGCCGTATCGGTGGGCTGTTCTCCAGGGGCGACTCTACCGACGGCATGCGTCCCTGGTGCCGACTGCACAGCCCGCAGACGGAAAAAGGACGAAAGGGAGGGGGGCGCGGAGAAGACGGACGGCCACGCCTGGCCCGCTCGTTCGCGCCGGCAGTGGTACGATGCAGGCGAAATCACCGAGGACGGAGCAGGTAACCAAGTAGGTACTGAGGTGTAGGAGGCGGGAGGGGGCGGGAGGAGTTGGGGCCCCGCTCACAGGACGCGACGTCGGCATGCATGCGGGCGGCCCGATCGGGGAAGAAGGCGATGATGGGATGAGTCCGGTAGCATAGCATCTATGGCTTCTTTGGCTCCGATTGCCGTGGAGCGAAAGGTGCAAGGAAACAGGGTGAAGAATGACAACTACCTGGTCGGGTACTGCATCGGCACGTTCGGGAACCCCTCGGCCTGCCTCTTTGGGGGGAGCGGGGGTTCTTTTTTTTTTTTTTCTTCCCTCCCCTTTCGCTCGTCCGTGGGGCCCGCCTGGGGGCCGGGCGGTGAGCCCAGCGGGCTCCCGGGATGCGCTGTCCGCGTGGAATGGTTCCAGTCGCGTCCATGAAGCTCCCAGGTGAGTACTACGATGCAATCGTAAGGAGGAAGGGCGGGGGGAAACCGACGGGTGGGCTACTCCTGCTTGTCCCCCCCCCGCTCCTCTCTTCGGGCACTGCCGAGGGAACCACATCTCACCTCTCGCCCTCACCCCCCCTTCCCCGTCCGGTTCCGCGCCCATGCACAAGAAAACCCAATCCGTGTTGCTTGTTCACATGACGAATACGTGGAGAGCTGGGCGAAGCGACCTCGACCGCCAAACGGCCCCCCGATGGCCCGTCACGCGGTATCCGCAAAACGAGTCGCCGAGTCGGGCACATGTTGCGCTGTCACCAGGACACGACTCTCACGCCACGTGAGTGGCTGGGGCAAGGCAAGCTGTGGTTGGGTATGTATTGTGCTGTGCTTTCCCAGCTCGGGACAGTTCTCTTGGTCCCTTGGTATAATACACGTTCATTCGTCGAGAGCGGAAAGGTATAGAAGATTACTCCCATCATCAAAAGCCGACCTGGCTCGTTCATATTCCCCCGTTTTCATCCTTCGCACGTAGGCGTCCTCGTCTTACACACTGTCAACCCGCCCCCGCCCCCCCCCCGGGGGGGGGGCTGTTTGCGTCTGTCCGGTTTAGACGTCAACAAAGGCCTTGACGTTGTTCAGCCACGTCTGGTACTCGCGCTGCTCCTTGATGTCCATGTAGTCGGGCACGAAGAGGGCCAGGGCCTGGGTGACGCCGCGCTCCTCGAGGTAGCGCTCCATCAGGACCTGGAGGTCCTCGTCGAGGCTGGCAAAGGGCGGGCCGGGGTAGACGTCGCGGGCGGCGTGGGTGGCGTCGGCCGTCTCGCTGTGGGCCATCTTGGCGTCCTTGTAGTAGTAGAGGTTCTCCACCATGATCTGGCCCTCCTGGGCGATGGCCTCGATGTTGAGCGCGCCCTGGCCGGGCTTTTCGACCACGACGTTCAGGCGGCACGGCACCGCCTGGTCGTTCTCCTCGCCCTCGATGCCCTCCTCGTCGACCTCGGCCTCGCGCGGGTTCTCGCGCGGGTCGAGCTCCTCGTCCGTCAGCGCGCTGTCCGACTCGTTGAACATGTCGTTCTCCATGTTGGACAGGTCCGAGATGGAGAAAGACACGGTGACGCTAGAGGCGGGTAGGCATGTCAGTTTCGGCGCGGCAGTGCAGTGACAAACATGCCCAAGAGGGTGGCTTACGTCTCGTTGCCGAACTGGCGCTTCAGGAAAACGTCCTCCTTGCCCGGGGTATCGATGAGCTCAAAAGGGCTGTTGTCCAGGAAATCCTTGACGCTGGCGGGCGTCAGCTCCTCGTCCTTCATCTCCTTCTCGAAGGCAATCTCCTGCCCGAGCTTTTCCGATAGCTCCGAGTCCACCTCACCGGCCCCGGCGCTTCGCAGGGCGGTCGTCGAGAAGGCCGACTGTGTTGACCGGAGAGGCGCCCAGGTCGTCTTCAGCAGCGAGGCCGGACGGGCGACGGTGGGCTGGCGGAGGGCGGCCGAGCTGAGGCGGCCGATGGTGCGGGGCGCCCAGCGCGCGAGGCTTCGCATGGGCATCATCTTGACTGTATGTGTTGGGGGAAGGGGAGCGTATCGGGAGACGAAGACGCGGGACAGTGAGGAACGGGGAGAGGGTGTTTGGGTGTTTGTGGATTGGAGATCCTGCGAAGTTGAGGCCTTCAAGAATTGCTCCAATACCCAGCAGCTTCGACTACATGCTCCCCCCCCAAAACAGTACTAAAACTTTTTTCGAGCTGTTGCCTCCAGGCGTCCAACGACCCTGAGGGAGCTCGGGCCATGTGTGGGACACTTCCGCTGGATGTTTCCTCCCTTAAGTCGTCTCTCATTCGTCCAATTCCTCTTTTACCTTTCTTTCCACAGACGATTCGGCAAGAGGGGCCAAAGCTCCCCATCGGCTGGTTGCGTGCAAGTGGGCGGATTTCACATGGGCAATTGGCATGGCAATGGGAAACCAAAGTCGTCACGGTCATTTATTCAGGACTCCCCCGTTCAGCCCCACCGCCTCTTGACTGCGATGTAGGTCGAGACGGTCCATGGCCTGGAAGATACGACCGACGCCCATTCACCAACGCATACTGCCTGGTGGGGACCCACAGGAGGTAGAGAGGGGGGGGGGGGGGGTGTTTGTAATGGATTGATAGCGACAACTGTGCCGTGAAGAGAATGCCGCCGCTTTGGTAGGGAGTATAGCCATGTACCTCTGCCCCCCCCCCCCCCCCCCAGGCCTCAGAACTCGGGCCCACGTTCATGCCGCCGTTGAAATCGTAGCTGGCGTTATGTGCCGTCATGCACTTGCCCGCCAAACCCAAGAACACGCTGCAGAGGCGCCGGTCCTCTGATCCGACCCCAAGGCACACCGCCGTCTATGTGGTACTCAGTGCCTATGTACGAAGGTGGCATCCACTCTTCCTCCTATATGAAGCAGACCGGCTGGACGTATCGTGACTGGGAAACCGTGTGGGACAGGTCCCTGCATTTCCAGCAGTGCTGAGGAGTGCTCTTGGTGGTATTACCGATGCCCCTGCCGCAACTGCCGAACACGCCGCTCTGTCTCGCAAAGGAACAAGGCCTTTCGGATATGAGGACGGTATCCTCGTGTCTGCAGACCAAGCAGACGTGGCGGTGGGTGACGTATTTGCACATCCCTTGTTCCCGTCAGTCAACTAACGGAGCCTCCTCTCACGGGCTGGGCCTGGGGAGGCACGCCAACGTACCGCGTAGATGGGGATCAACGCCTGGTTTGGTTCGGCAGTTGCAGATTCTTCCGTCGCTTGTTCGGTCGCGGGCAGTCAGATCGAGTAGAGATCGCCAGGCTTGATAGGCACAGAGAGTGCAGATCATGGACTTTTTATAGCCCACGCTGAGATCCCCGGCGGGCATCTCGGCTCCCGCAGGAGATTGACATCTCTAGTTCCTGGTGTGACACCTCCAGGAGGCCATCGTAGTGGCCCCCTCCCCCTCCCTCTTTTATGGGCGAGAACCAATCGAAGGGCCCCGTGAGCGAGCCTCGCAACCGTTCGCCGAGCACACGCCGTTGGGCCACGCGCCCCTAGCCCGCGAGCAGCCGCCATGGATTCCTTGTCCAGGACCCCGAAGCTCCGGGGGTACAAGGTTATCAGTCTAGGTAGATTGGGTACCAGAGGCCGCGGGGCCGCGGGGTGGATTGCAGCGCATCTAGCCGTGTCTGACCTTACGATGGCCCATGGGGTGTTTGTGGAATGTCGCACGTCAAACTCAGCGATGGCGGTGCCTTGCCTTTTAAGTAGGCGCGGCGTGGCCGCAGGGTGCAAGGGGCCGGCAACGGGACGATCGCGAGGCCCAGCTGTGGTGGCCCCGGGGATCTGAAGCCATGCGCCGGCCGCCGCGCCTCGCCCGGGCCACAGCCTGCAAGCGGCAGCCTGCCGATCTCATATAGACGATTCTACATGGAAGCCACTTAAACCGATTCAAGGGGTGACTGTAGTCCTGGGGACAGACAGCCGCCACATGGTGTCACGGCAGCAGAGCCACTTGAACGCGAAGGAGATGACGAGCTTGCCGAGTTCATTCATGTTGTAGTTGTGAGAATCTCAGAAGCGCCGCGGTCAAGCTCAGGGTCTCGCCGTCTTCATAGTCGGACAGCCAGAGAGCACGAGCCGGGCGGGAGCATCAGGCCGTTTTCGCCGGCGAGCACCGCCTCGTGACCGTGCTGCCGTGGCCCGGCTATATCGTCGTGGTCCTCGAGATGAACTATAAGATCTACCAACGCTGGAGGACGGCTGACTGACGGGTGGGGGTGAGGAACAACCGATGCGTTTGGTGTGCGCTGTAAAATGCGGGTAACCGCCGTCCACGAATCAGGTGAAAGAATCAACATAAACCACGCCCCTTGTTCTGTCTCAGAAAACGCCTTGCGCCATACACGAGACGCCGATAGCCCACCACCCAGGTTAGAAAGGTGAACCGATGCCTCCGTGTGCCGTGAACTTAGAGCGTCAGAGTCGGGCTATTGCAGCCAATGAGGGGGGGGGGGAGGGGGGCTTGTCATCCTCGAACCCAACGCCCCCTCCTCTTCCTCTTGCTGCTATCCCACCTCCCTCTCAGTGGTCACCCTTCGGGGGGAAAGAGGCTGACTTGACCTTGCCGTCCTCTGACAGCCGGATCCACTTCATGTTCGTCAGGTAGGACCACGACCCCTCCCATCGCTCGAGGAGCACGGCGTTCTCTTCCGCCGTGAGCTCCGGCAATACTATAGCACGGGTTAGCGAGACCAGACGGGTGGCACGGCGGATCAGGGTTGGGACGAACAGAAGCCGGTCTGGTACTCCTTCAGGAGGGCGTTGATTTTCACCTTCAGGAGATCCTCCCTGGTGCTGGAGGGGCGGCCGGGGCGGCGAGCTTTTTTCAGCTCGCTGAGCTCCTCATCATACTGGTGTACGTAGCTGAGGCCATGGTCAGTCTCGGGTCCAGATAGACCGAGGCACAGATGGCCTGGCAGGGAGCGGCCTACGATCTGATGAGTTCGTGCATGACGGTGGCTTGCACAGCTTTGCCCTCATTCTGCTTGATGGCCTCCTGGAAATAGGACGCGCGGTCGACTGTGATGCGCTGTCAGTGGCTGGGGCTTCCAACAGCCGGGGTGACACAGACTGTATGGCTTGTCGTTCTTCTTCCTTGCGGCGGCGAGCTTGTCCAGCTTCTCATCTCTCGCCCTCGCGCGGTGGAGTCTTTTGGAGTCGCGCGAGAGTTCATGAATAGCCCCAATCGGGCCCTTTTTCTTCTGGATGGCCTTCCGCGCCTTGTCAAGCGAGGTGGAGGGCATCTTGGCCGGGCGGAGGGCGGCAGAGGAAAGGAACCAGTTGCTTTCGAGGCGGCAGGTATGCGCCTCTGGGAACTCGATCTGCTTCGGTTTGACGTTGCGGATGGACACTCTCACATCCAAACTTCGGGAGACCCTTTCAGAATCTTTAGTGGGGTGGGCAAGAAAATCCCATAATGGATGCCCACCCACTTGCAGCAAGCCTGGACAGTCCCATTGGGCCGAAGGGCCGCCGCTCATTGGTCATCCCCAGCCCCGGCCATGGGTGTACACAGTCGAGCATTGGCGCTAGTCGAGTACCTATGAGTGGTGCATGCGAAAGTACTATGTCCGTCTTACGGGGCAGGGAAGGCGCCGTTGCTGTGCCGCCCAGCCTTCAATGCCACCTATTAAGCGTACATGACACGGGAGAAGCGCTTTAGGCACCTGTACGGACAGGGAATCGCGCCGACGCGCTTGTTCGCCCGCCCTTCTCGCCTTCCCACTATCGATTAACGCGTCAACTCCCTTCTCGACACGGAGCATGCGCCAGAGCGCCGGGTTTAATTTCGCGCTGCTATCCATTGCAACCCCATCGAGGAGGCACCGACCACCCATTCCACTCCATCGCTTCGCCCGGCCCGTAGCCCTCGACACCTGTTCTCCGTCCAAGAACTAGGAGTCTTCCCATGAACGTGGTCGTCCGGTGTCGCGTGCATTGTCAAACTTGGGTTTCCTAGGGCTGTCGGGACTTGCCAGCCATCCTTGGCGTGTGTTTACTTCGTTTCGCCCCCCCCCGCGCCGATTCTAGTCCGGCTCCGTCGAGTCGTTTTGGCCGCCACGGCACCTTTCCGTCTCACCTCGCCTCCACCACGACCGCGACCACCTAGGATTCCGTGCCCCGGCAATACCTGTATGGCCGTGTCCGACTTGTAGGGTCCTGTCAGCCGTCGGGGGACTGTACCTTACCCTCCCTACGTTAGACAGTATGGGTATCTCCGGTGAGAAACGCCCGAGCCGTGCACCACCCCGAGTCTTGGGTCTCGAATTGACGCGTCTTCTCTCATAGGCCTTCTTCCGCTGCTCAAATCAATCCAGCGGCCTACTGAGCTCAAAAAGTACAGTGGGGAGACTTTTGGCGTCGACGGCTATGGCTGGTTACACCGTGGTGCTATTTCCTGTGCTATCGAGCTGGCCGAGGGCAAGGCAACGTGCAAGTCGGTTCATCCTGCTCTCCCGATACCGGTGCCGACGAGGCTAACATTGCGTCCAGATATGTGCGATATGCCATGTCACGAGTCCACATGATGAAGCATTTCGGCGTCACACCCTACGTGGTCTTCGATGGCGACTATCTACCCAGCAAGGCGGGCGAGGAGGCATCCCGGGCAAAGCGCCGTGAACAGAGCCGAGAGGCAGGCCTGGCGCTTCTGAAGGCTGGTAAACCCTCCCAGGCCCACCGCGAACTCCAGAAGGCCATCGACATTACCCCGGAGATGGCGCGCGCTCTCATTGATGAGCTCGAAAAGCACGGCATCCCCTACGTCGTCGCCCCGTACGAGGCCGATGCACAGTTGGTCTACCTGGAGCGCCAGGGCATCATCAGCGGCATTGTCACAGAAGATTCGGATCTCTTGGTCTTCGGGGCGAAGCGGCTCATCACTAAGCTGGAGCAGCACGGCCAGTGCATCGAGATCAACCGCCGGGACTTTGCAGCCTGTCGCGAAGTTTCCTTGACCGGCTGGACGGATGCGCAGTTTCGCCACATGGCCATCTTTAGCGGTTGCGACTATCTCGACGGCATCAAGGCCTTTGGACTCAAGACGGCCCATCGAATGATACGACAGTACAAGACGCCCACCAAAGTGGTCAAAATGCTGCAGTTCAGCGGCAAGTACCAGGTCCCGGCGGACTATCTGAAGCTGTTCCAGCAGGCTGAGATGACCTTTCTGTATCAGCGCGTCTACTGCCCCAAGGCAGAAGAGCTGGTTTTCCTAAACCCCGTTCCGCCGGACCTTGATGTTGACGCCATGCCTTATATCGGGGTTGCTGTCGAACCTCATATATGCAAGCTAGTTGCTTCGGGCCGGTTGAACCCCATGACAAAAAAGGAGATCTGCCCGCTGCCACCGTCGCCGTCTCGAAAACGCCGCGCCTCGTCGAACACCGGCTCCGAACAAGCCCCCACGCGACAACAATCCGAAACCAGGACTTCTCGGGTTGCCTCTGCGAAGCCAATCGAGTCATATTTTAGTGGAGACCGGCGCATACCGCTGGGAAACATGGACCCCAACTGTTTTAACGTTGATACCCAGCGGGCCTCCACATCGAACGAACCCGAGCAGCGCCCGATCGTCTTTCCTCTCCCTCGCCCCTATGTCGCCGAGGAAGCTCTGCAGCCCTCGCGGCCCCCAAGGCGCTACATCGGCCAACCTGCCGCTTCCAGTTCTCAGACCATGCGCCGCCGGACAGAGCCAGTTTCCAATCTTCTCATAAACGGCGGCGCGGGTCTTGGTCCTTCATCGCGTAGACAGACTGCCGGCCCTGGTACCATCCGGAGCGACTCCCGCTCTGGGGGTATGGCTCCGCCCCCTAAGAAGGCCCGACTTTGCGACAGCTCGTCGCTTGAGCCGGCATCTGGGAGGGAGAAAAGCAAATTTTTTCTTGCCAGTCCGAAGCAGCGTGAAGATACGACCAAGTCAGATGACTACCTGTCCGACGATTCTGTCGAGGAAGCCATGAGGGATCTGCCAGACGTTGACAGTTGGCATGCTACGAAGGCCAAGAAGGAAGTATTGGTATACAAGGAACCTTCTGAAGATGTCGTCAGGGATAGTCCTAAGGATGACGACGGGGACACGGAGGACCCAGCTTCGCCTGTCTCTTCGACCAGAAAGGCAGCACCGTCCAAGACACCGCTGCAAACCTCCATCAGTCGCTTCGCTTTCAACCAGAGCCAACCGTCAACTGCCAGTATGCGCAGCAGTGGACGCACCCCGGCTTCATCCGCTTCGATTTCGACGGTGCGATCAACACCCGCGTCTTCAGGGTCGTCGATGACAGCCCCGTACACCAATGCTTCAACGCCGGCGACTCCTTTTATGACGCCTCTGCAGAGACTTGGCTCACAGGCACTTCAAGGCAGCAAGCCGCCATACACACCCACATTCTCGGCACAGCGACCGCCAAAGCGAAGCAGCAGAGGGCGAGCAAGCCTCGAAGCGATTCCAGTCAATGCTGCCTTCGTCCCCCTTCCTCCGGTTGATTTGGAAGAGGTGGAGTCGCTTCACAAGCAGGTGGGCAGCGAAGACCTGTTAGTCCCAGAAAGCGAGAATGAGGATAGCGGAGGCGATGCAGCAGAGCGGGAAAACATGGGCAGGCGCAGGCGCAAGGCATCAAGAAAAAGTCTCGACCTGTCGCGATTCTTGTATTGTTAAAACGGGGGGTTCGGAGGACGCGTGCAAGTGAGACAACAGCCAGAATGATTGGGGGGCGTGGCGTTCGGGATTCTCATGCATGGCGAACTGTGCATCGCACCGGTGTTCGCATACGGCATGGGCTGGGTTCTGATTTTTAGGTGGTTGGCAGTGTTTACATATGTAGTATAGACTTTAGAAGCTGCATTGGGTCGGTGTCAGGACTAATGTCCAGGTCCCTAGGCTGAAGTCAATACACGGATATGAACATGGCGTGCTGGACCCTTTGATACTGTACGCATGCTGCTGGATGGTGATCTATTCTGTTTGATGCCGCCAAGCTGTCCCGACCGCACGACTCTTTTGCATCGGCCCTGTATCCTATACACCGGCCTATTTACAAAGCATGCTCCGTACATGGCCGTAGTCCTTTGTTCTGCTTGCTTTTCCCCATCTCGCCAGCCAGTCGTATACAAACGCGTCGGGGGACGGCTCATGCCAGGTCTTTCCATTTGAAAACGCACCATTCGTGTAGAGGCTCGTCGTCTAAGCCGTCGAAATCGGCATACTCCTGTCCCTCCTGGACAGTGACGAGGCCGCGCTCGTCCATCAGCCTCCAAAACTCGCGGGAGTGGTCCAAGTAGCAGACGCGCATAGGCCAGCAGACGATAACTCTGGCCTCGGGTGTCCGGGACAGACAGGCCGCCATGGTGCGGGTCAGGAGCTCCGGGTGGTCCTCGGTGTACATGGTGTCGGCGGCCATTACGATGGGAAACCTGTTGGCCTCGTCGGCCACGTGTATGGTGTTGGTGGTGGCGGCGGGCGAGGTGGACGACGAGGGGCCGTAAAGATGGATCTCGGTGGGCGAGTTCCAGTCCAGGGTGCCGCAGGCGGCGCCGGCGCCCTCGGCGGCCAGCACGGCGGCGTTGGCTTCGATGTTGGCCTGCAGGCCGGGGACGATCTCGGGCAGCTCGGTCAGCAGGGTGCGGGAGCGCCAGACGCAGGCGCCGCTGAGGCCCGAGAGGCCGGTGCCGGCGCCCAGCTCGAGGATGCTGAAGCCGTGGCCCGAGGCGGGCGGCGGCAGGACGATGCCGAGCTTGTGCAGCGTGTTGGACAGCACGACGGACGAGGACCACGTGGTCAGCGTCAGGTTCTCGGCCCGGCAGGCCGTCTCCACGATGACGAGCGGGATCTGCTCCGAGGCCGTCTTGGAGATCAGATATGTGGAACGCTTGTCCTCGGCGACCGAGGCAGCAGCGGTGGGATCAGATGGTGGTGCATGGTCCCCCATGGCGGCGTCTGCGTCTTCCCGGGGGGGGGGGGCGTTCGGCGGTAGGATCCTGCTGGCTCACTCCGCGTTTGACTCTGTACGGCACGACGTTCCCACGGGCTGTCACACTCGGTTGACTGCAGGGCACAAACTGATGATGCAGGGCGCGACGACCAGGGCTCACAGGGGCTTGAGGCCATCCATCCTTCACGCGAGCATGTCAATCCTTCCCATGACAGAATCGGGCCTTTCAAAATGGGAAGCGGGGGTGGATCTGGTTGGCCTAAATGAGCGAATAGGGTCACACTATCCCTGGAGCTGGTTGGAGCCCTGCGGCTTATTCACACCCTCCGGGTCCGTCATCGCCCATGCCCTCGTGCATCGCTCGTCTGGAGGAGCGCTGGCAAGGTTCGTAGGCTTCGGGCTGTGGTCGATGAGGCTTCCGATGGATCCATGAGAGGTGGATGGGCTGACCGAATGAACTGCCATCCGCCCCATCCGGGTGGCGGGGGGTGGTGTATGTTCGAGCCCACCCCAATCATACGACGAAACCTGAACGATTGGGCCAAGATGCGGCAACATGGCGCACCAACTGCCATCGGTGCGCGGCTCAGAATCTCAGATCCCGGCCGGGGTTTCTCCCCCTCGGGCACGGGCTGCATTCCCGAACCAGTCCTTGTCCTGATCTATGGGGTTCCCCCTTTGGGCGCGGAATGGCGGCCACGCCAGCCAGACGGGTAACAAGGCCACCCCATCCATCCCATCCCTGCGTGGGTGGCCCTGCAGCCATGCCTTCGCTTGGAGCCTGGAAAGCCAGGCGCTGGGCCGGCGACCACTCCCTATTCGCGTTCTGTGCCGCTGGGGGGTGTGGGTGCTCTGCCACCTCCCGGGCCTCCGTGCAGGTTGTTGAGAGGCTCCCGCCGGATGCGACGTTTTCGGTAGCAAACCAACGACGAGGAGAGGCAGCCACCATCCATCTTCGCTTCGTGCCAGATCAGCAGTGCCGCCACGGGAGTGGACTCGCTTCCCAGGGACAACACTTAGCCGGTTCTGCCAGCAGCATCCCTCCCGGGCTTCCCTCACGCGGTCCTGTCTTCGACATACTGCTGCAGGCGGCTTTGCGGCACAAACGCCAGCGTCGCATCGGTGCACCGCGACCCGATGCGCCAAGCCGAGCCATCCGTACCCATTGCCACCAGCGGCCTTCTCGTACCGTCCTGCTGGGATGCGGAGGCCACGATGCCGCGGGCCGGTGGGCCAGGGCGGTGCCGGGTCGGAAGAGAAAGGACGCGGCAGGCCAATCCTCGCCCTGGCGCCTGCCTGGCTTGGTCTCGGCTTGTCGAGGCGTTGCCGTTTGACCCCGGCTCCTCTCCCCAGTTGTACGTTGACCAAGAATTCTGCGGCCGGCAGGCCAAGATGAATGGGCCATCTTGGCGAGGCGCGGATTGGCTGCTTCGGCCCTGGTGGCTGGAAACCGCGCCGACAGATACGCCAGCCAAGGTACCAAGGCGTAGCCCGAATGCTTGTCTACGCCATCCAAGCTCGTTCCCGTCTCCAAGACCTGCCAGCGCCAGGATGCATCGAGAATCAAGAGCCCAGGGCCGCCGCAGATGCCCGGGACACTGTTGGCACCGTCGGTCGTGATCCGGCGGTGACTGAGCCGACCCTCCCCAACGTCGGGCATCTCCATACGCCCGCCTGGGGTCCCCAGATGGGGTGTCGGCTGACGGGCCGTGTTGCAATTTACCCAGCCAGTCAGGTTGCAGCGGTCCACCCGTGCCCACGGGGTTGCGGTGCTTCTCACGGAAAAATGTCGAGGCCACAGCTCTTGGCAGGCCGACAGGGGTTGCAAGAAGCCCATGACAGCAGTGCTTTCGCGTGAGTGGGCAGAACAGGGCCGGGTCATATACGAGCGGTGCGGCCGGTGGCAAGGGGCTGCGATGTAGCCCGGCGTGCCCTCGTACATATAGACGCGCTGTCCGCCGCCTCGGGTTCCCTGCCGTTCTTGTTGCTCCTTCTGTACCACCCCGACATCCCATCCGCCAGTGACAACCGCGACGACCCGGAGCGTGCATCTGTACAATGGCCGTTCTCAACAAGGGTGCCGGCGCTGCCGACCCCGTCATCTCGCGCCTGGTGGCCGAGGATAAGACGCCGTGGTACAAGAAACCCAACCTTCGGATGCTCTACCTCTGGCTTTTCCTCTGCTGTATGGGCGTGGAGATGACCTCGGGCTTCGACTCCCAGCTCATCAATTCGCTGCAGTTCTCGCCGGCGTTCAACACCTGTGCGCTCCGAGCCGCCCCCCCCTATTCCACTACCCCTTGCTGACAGGCACAGACTTCGGAAATGGACACAAGGACGCCAAGGGCAACGATACCATCGAGCCCAACCTGTTGGGCTTCGTCAACGCATGCTACCAGCTTGGCTCTATTCTGGCCGTCCCCGTCGCGCCGTGGCTCGCTCAGCGCTTGGGTCGTCGCTGGTCCATCATGATCGGTTCTTTGATCCAGGCTGCCGGTGCCATTCTGCAAGGTTTTGCCCAGCACGGTATGTTAATTGTTTGTATAGATGCGTCAGGGTCTCCTGTCTTACTAAATATGCGTTCCGTACAGTTGGCATGTACATCGTTGCACGTATGCTCCTCGGCTTCGGTATCCTCTTCTGCATCATCTCCGGCTCTTCGCTCATCGGAGAGCTCGGCCACCCCAAGGAGCGTCCTACCCTCACGGCCTTCTTCAACGCATCCTACTTCATTGGCGCCATCGTGGCAGCGGGCATTACGATTGGTACAGTTAATATTCGAGGCGACTGGAGCTGGCGGCTGCCTTCCCTCCTTCAGATTGCCCCTTCGCTTCTGCAGATCTGCACGGTCTTGTATGGGTTCCTCAGACCGAGATGGGCCGAGCCCCGGCTGACACGAATACAGCATCCTGCCCGAGAGCCCACGTTACCTGGTTAGCAAGGACCGAGACGACGAAGCGCATGCCATCCTGATCAAATACCACGGCGAGGGCGACGTGCACTCGGAGATGGCCCGTGTCGAGATGGCCCAGATCAAGACCACGATCAAGCTCGAGATGGAAAACTCCAAGCAATCTTGGACCTCGTTGGTCGCCACGAGTGGGATGCGTCGCCGCGTCTTCCTTTCCGTCTTCATCGGCTTGTTCACCCAAATGTCCGGCAACACCCTCCTTTCGTACTACTCTAACATCCTCTTCCAAATGATGGGATACACTTCGTCGTTTGCCAAAAGTCGGCTCAACATCGCCAACCAGGTCTGGAGCTTCGTCAACGCGAGTGTTATTGCCATATTTGTCACCCGCTTCCGACGACGTATCATGTTCCAGCTGTCTGCTGCCTCCATGCTGGTCGTGTTCCTGGCCATGACCGTCTCGTTCGCCAAGATCAAGGAGGCCAGCGATGCCGGCCTACAGAACAAGGCCGCCGGCATCGCGGCGTTGTTCTGGTACTATGCCTACTCGGCCACCTACAATATCGGCAACAACTCCTTGACCTACAGTAAGTCCCAGGCCCCGTCGTCCGTCGCGTCACGCCGGCACGTAATCGTTCCGAGTCTCTCTCTAACGAGGTACAGCTTACTTGGTGGAGCTGTGGCCCTACGCGGTGCGCTCCCGCGGCATTGGTGTCGAGCAGATCTTTGCCAAGCTGGGAGGGTTCTTTTCGACTTATGTTAACCCGCTCGCCATGGACGCCATTGGATGGAGATTCATGGCTGCCTACACGGGCTGGCTGGGCTTTGAGCTCGGCTTCATCTACCTGTTCTATCCCGAGACGTACGGCCGCTCGCTGGAAGAACTGGCCTTCTGTAAGTGCCCGCCGGCCGTGGGCAGCGCCGTCATGTTGCTAATACCGAAAACACAGTGTTCGAGAACGACGAGCTCATTGCGAAGCAAGCTGAGGGCACCGAAAAGAACATTCACACCGAGGAGATCGACGAGAAGTTCGATTCCGCACAGAAGACCGACAACGCCACACATGTCTAAGGCGGTCGCTAAGGGCCGACAGAGCCTGAGGTGCGCGGCTTTCTCTTGACGTCGCGGAGAAGGGAGGAGGGAGGGGCGGAGAGCAAACATGTACATTCGTCTACACTGGGCGACGACCGGCTGTCCTTGCGGTCTGCCTTAAATACTTCATAGGCCAAAGCTGCACCGTTCTCCTTTCCTACATGAATTGCCTGGTGGCCATGGTTGACAACGTGCAAAGTATCCGGATGTAGCGCGAGAGGCGACGCCCTTGGCGCACTGATAGCCCTGCGCCCCTCCCCCCCCTGGCGTGGCGGGTTTTTCAGCCCCCAAGGTCAGATCACATCATGTTCCTCCCCCATTTCTGCAAGGAGCATTTGTTAGTTGTACTGACGAGACGTTGCGCGCGCCAGGAAGGTTTCTGCCCACCAAATATGAGAGGTTGGACACCCGTCTTCGAGAGAGGGCAGCCCCGGATCCGGGGGGGCGTATCCCGGGCTGCCAGTCTGCCTTACCCTTGTGGTTTTGGTACCTGGTGCACGCCCGGGGTAGTAGATGGAAGGGATCCATGGCATCGGCTCCGGGCAGATGGTAGTCGAAAGTCTATGTTTCTGGGTGTTTTGGATAGATGGTGTGCACTTAGATACTACAGACGCTACCCACGTGCTCAACGCTACCGACTCCCCCTTGTGCCCGAGATAGTCGAGCTCTAACAAGCCCCCTCCACTATCTTCCATCTCTATGTGCATGCATCGATGAAATACAATAGTCCGAGGATGACGACTCCTTATAGACCCTACCTAAGCACTTGAGCACTTGCCTAGGGTACCGCCGCGGGCGGAGAGAACAGCGACTACTCCGGCGCGCCGTTGCCCAGCCTCGTGGGAGCCGAGCCGTGCGGATGGATCCTTTGGGAAGCCTATGCGATGGATCCGCTACCGACCCATTCGTCCTGTGCTGGAGCCCACGGGGATGCCTGCCAGTCACGTACGGGACTGGAAAAGTGCCGACAACGTGTCGGCCAGTGCGTGGAGTGAGCCGGCGAGGTGGGATCCATTCCAGTTGATGCATGAATCGCATCGTCGCAGGCAGGAGGAGCCGATCTGCATCACGACGGCAGCCTGGCAGGCCCCTGGCAGACTCTGGCTTCCTGCCCGGCTGCCTGGACGGCTGCCTATGTGCATGTGCTGGCGGCCCTGGCCCGGCGCTACATTCGACGCTATGCAAGCCAGGCATGAGGTACATGAGTACGTTGGCCAACGCTTTGCCTCGGGAGAGCATGGCGAGGAGCAAAGAAAGCGCCATTTGCGACGCATGCCGGTTGCTTATAACGGCCGGCGTGGGTTTGCTTGGTCCCGGTTGATGAACCGTGTCGCGTGCTGCTTCTTCCCACGCGCGACCATGCATGGATGGATGCCTTCTACCGCTAGGGTCCCACCACAACCCCCCGCCCGCCGACCCGACCCAGCCAGATGACCGCCTGATCCCATCGCACCGACCTCGACGCGCACATGCGACCAATCGCCCGCCTCCCCTCCCCATCCCGTCCAGCCTCCATTCTGCCCGTCCTTCCCTGAGTACCGGATTCCAGTCACGCCGCCGCGCCCATCGCATCAGCCGCATCATCGGTTCTCCGGGCTTGCTTGTTGCCAACAAGCCCCTCTGTGCACACTTGACAGCATCATTCCTCCACCCTACAACTTGCTCCAGCTTGTACCCACTCTGCCACCGTCCCCATCGGCCTGCGTTGCAGTGAACTGCCCGGCAAGCCCGCCTGGGCACGACCCTTCCCAGCCTGCCTGTCCATCCTTGGCCGCCGCCGCCGCCTGCGCCTGCGCCTGCGCCTGCTGCTGCTTCAACTGCTGCTGCTGCTGCTGCTGCTGCTGCCGCTGCTGCTGCTGGGCGCCCCTCCCCCAAATCAAACTGTCTCAGACCACCCGCCCCCCGTCCCCCGAAGCCAGCGAAAACCTACCCGACCTCACGTACATACGGGGCTGCGCGAGCAACCTTGCCCAAGTACCCAAGTACCTACATCTGCCAGGTCGCATACTAATCCAGCACCACTAAGCCCGGGTTGCCGTTCGACTCTCCGGTGACGCATCTCCTTCACCATCCGTCCCATTTCTCCAGCGTGACTCCAAGAACCCCCATCCCTCACCTGCACTCCGCTTCCTCCCTTTCCCTCCTTCCGCCCCCCCCCCCGGATTGAAACCTTAGACATTCTTCCTTTCCGGTTGTCTTCACGGTATTTGCTCGTCGCTCGCTGACGGGCATCTTCCTGTGAGACACCCCTCCCTACACCTGCCAAGATTCCGCCCACCACCAGGAAGCGGAAGGCGGCCGAGGCGAAGATCGCGACCACCACCACCCCGTCTGTCCGCAAGGCCCCCAAGAGAGGCCCCCGCGCTGCCGAGCACCATAAGAAGGAGCCCGCTCCGCCGACGCCGACCACCGGCATGGATTCCGACGAAGAGTTCATGTCCACTGTCAGCAGTGATGACGATATCATGCTGGACGACACCGAGAACGACGATCTGTCCGGCGCCGAGGAGGGTGAGTCTGTTCCCCTATCACTACATACATGCTTTGACCCAGGAACTCCATCACCATCTGCCCATACCCCTCACTACCCCTCCTCAGACAGAGACACGTGTTAGGGTGCGCCGGTCCAGTACCTACGAATGAGCTGTACCGGCTGCTTGTCTGCCCTCGCTGCAGGCTACCTGACGGCAGACCGTCTCCATGTCGCTGTACAAAGACTGACTGTTCGCGCCGTGTGCAGAGTTCGATGCCTTCGATGATGAACCCGACGAGGAGCCGGAACTGGGCTCACAGAAGAGCCAGCAGAAGAAGGTTGCGTATGACGTTAGCTACTGCGTCTACAGCCCCGACGACATCCAGAAGCAGCAGGATGAGATGATGGACGAGGTCAACATGATTCTCGAGATGAGGAAAGAAGACGCAGCCATATTACTGCGACACTTTCGCTGGAACAAAGAACGTCTAATGGAAGACTACATGGACCGGCCGAACAAGGTCCTCGAGGCCGCTGGCCTAGGCTCCAGCGCCAGCCAGCCCCCCAAACTCGAAGTCATCCCGAACTTCATGTGCGATATTTGCTGCGATGACGAGGAAGGGCTCGAGAGCTTCGCCATGAAGTGCGGCCACCGCTACTGCGTGGACTGCTACCGGCAGTATCTCACCCAGAAGATCCGCGAGGAGGGCGAGGCTGCACGCATACAATGTCCTGCTGACGGCTGCTCTAAAATCATGGACGCCCGCTCGCTTGACTTGCTGGTGACGCCCGATCTAGCCGATCGCTACCAGACATTGCTCAACCGAACCTATGTCGAAGACAAGGATGTGCTCAAGTGGTGTCCGGCCCCCGACTGCGAGAACGCCGTTGAGTGCGGCATCAAGAAGAAGGACCTCGACAAGGTGGTGCCCACGGTTGCTTGCAAGTGCGGATACCGATTCTGCTTTGGCTGCATCCTGAGCGACCACCAACCTGCACCCTGCGAGCTGGTCAAGCGATGGCTCAAGAAGTGTGCCGACGACAGTGAGACGGCCAACTGGATTTCGGCGAACACGAAGGAATGTCCTCGGTGCAACTCGACCATAGAGAAGAACGGGGGCTGCAACCACATGACGTGCCGCAAATGCAAGCATGAGTTTTGCTGGATGTGCATGGGCCTTTGGTCCGAACACGGCACGAGCTGGTACAACTGTAACCGGTTCGAGGAGAAAAGTGGCACCGATGCTCGCGACGCCCAGGCGAAGTCCCGCGTGTCTCTGGAGAGATATCTCCACTACTATAACCGCTATGCCAACCACGAGCAGTCGGCCCGCCTGGACAAGGACATGTACACCAAGACGGAAAAGAAGATGGTGCAACTGCAGTCGGCCTCGGGCATGTCCTGGATCGAGGTGCAGTACCTCAATTCGGCATCGCAAGCACTGCAGACGTGCCGACAGACGCTCAAGTGGACCTATGCCTTCGCCTTCTACCTGGCCCGAAACAACCTTACTGAAATTTTCGAAGACAACCAGAAAGACCTGGAAATGGCCGTGGAGAACCTGTCTGAGATGTTTGAGAAACCCGTTCCCGAGCTCTCCGACTCGAAGCTCAAGGTCGACATAATGGACAAGACGTCGTACTGCAACAAGCGAAGAGTCATTCTTCTCGAGGATACCGCGGACAACCTTGCAAATGGTACGACAGCCCCTACGCCTGGGCACTGTGACCCCGCATACCAGATACTAATTCGTTGACAGGGCTCTGGAGTTTCAACGTAGAGCTGAAGAACGGCGGAAGCCGTAAATAGATATCTCCAAGGTGCTCAGATGCGGCATCAAGACGATACACCGACGCATGACAATACTGCCGCACCGTTTGCCCTAGGGCATGACGGCGGGGCCGATGACCCTGGGGTCGCCGAAGATGGGCTCAGGCTACATGGTCGTACTCGTTCGCCGAGAGGCAGGGCGTGGCGACGCCGATGACAAGACAATCTGATGGCTGGAAGAAGGTGTCTACATGGGTACGTCAGTAGTTAGAGAGGCATGTTAGGCATGAGGCTTCCACGCAAGCACAAACGGCGCGCGGTGTGGGGACACTCTTGGAGGAATGGAATTTGCGAGCGAAGTTTTTGGAGGCGGCGCCCCGGCGTTGATATACATGGGCTTTGCTTTTCCTCGGCTTTTAGCATTTACCGTCGCCCTGAGCGTATGTGCACGACTTGAATTGATTCCATGGACATGGCCGATTGACTGTTACGGACATTGGTTCAGCTGACTTTGCATTGCGCCTCCGGCGTGTTCAGTGGGTAGGGGATGAGTTCGGATTGGATTTTGATAACCGAATTACGATAGATTGCCCTGGCCGCTTCACCGCTCATGTGGCGGCCGTTCTTTTCTATTCATTCGAGTCGCTCTTGTCTCGTGCTTTTCACCCGAGAACGTTCTCGGCAAGCGAGACTGGTGTCCAGATATCAGTCTGGATCATTCTGAAGGCCAAGGAGGGGGGGAGCCGGAACGAACTCACCGTTGGTGCCGGTGTTGTCGGGCTCGACGTGGGCCGACTTGACCTTGCCGTCCTCGATGAGCAAGGCGTAGCGCTTGCCCCGCATGCCGCCGAAGATGGCACTCCCGTCGAAGCCCAGGTCCAGCGCCCGCGTGAAGGCACCCGAGGGGTCGCCCAGGAAGCGGATCTGCCAGGAGGCAACCATGTGAGCGGATGGCGGCTGGAAAGGACAAGAGGGAGCGGAGAAAAACTTACACCGGACTCCTTGACGGGGTCGAGTTGTTCGTGCCACGCCTTCATGCTATTTGTTACTGTCAGCCCACCGTCCGTTTCACCTCTTGAGTCTTCCTCCTCTGCTTTCCGCCACCCCCACCCATGGGAATCCGGCCGAAGGAGATAGAGAGGACGGGAGTAGAGGAGGCGAGGAACGTACACAAAAGCGTCGTTGACGCTCACGACGAAGACCTTGCCGCCCATGCCGAGGATCTCCTTGGTCTGGGGGTGCTTCATGTAGCCGGGGACGTGCTGCTGGCTGCAGGCGCCCGAGAAGGCGGCGGGCACCCCGATGACGAGGCCGCGCGCGTTCTTGAACTCATCGGCCAGGTTGACCTTGTTGCCGGGCGAGTCCTCGCACAGTGCGCTCACGTTGGGGAGCGCGTCGCCGGCCGCCACCCGGAAAGCCGCCGAGGCGTGGAAGCCCCGCGTCATGGTCGCCGTCGCCGCCGCCGCCGGCCGGACCAGGTTGCTGCTGCGCGCCGCCAGCGGGCGGAAGCCGCGGAAGGTGGCCGACATGGTTTTGGGGGGTGGGAGGGGGATTGGTTGGTGTGACGTGGGCGTGCGTAAGAACACAAGCGGGCTTACGAGGTTTCAATGCGGGGAGAAGGAGAAAGAAAGAGAGAGAGAGAGTGTGTGTGTGTGTGTGTGTGTGCCGTAGGCGTGACGGAATGCAAGCGCGGACGAGGATGTGGGCGGATGTGCTGGGGAGCTTTAGGCGACAAGCTGCGGACGGTGAGCTTCTGTTGGGGAAGCTCTCCATTCGCTCGCCCGCGTAATGACGACATGCCGTGCATTGTCGAGCGCACTGTTTTTCCGCGTCAAACCTGCCCTACATTACACAGTGTGGACGGCATGTACACTGTATTTGTTTCTATGGAGCGCGTGTCCGCTCCGGCACGGTTGACGCTCCACGAGGTCCTCACGTCGGACTTGAACAGACAACCGCTTCTCGGCCCCGACGGTGCCGGACCTAGTCGCTCGGTGTACGATGGCGTTCGATCCGACGAGGGAGGCCGGTCCGGAGCCGATTAGGCCGCACAGCGCTGACGCCTGCACTCATTAGCTGGCGGCGGGGCAGCGCCTCTTGCGGGCCATCCGTCTCGAGCGTCGCGGACTGATGCAATGCCACTATCAACAAACGCTTACTTCCTTCCCTTGCACACGGTACTCGGGGGTATCACCACACACGCGCTGAGATCGCCATCCCGGGCTAACTAGGGGGGCATTTGCCCGCCTCACCGCCGGCCATCGGTGAAGGCGCCACCCACGGAGAGGCTGGCGGCTGGATGATAAGGCCTAGAATACCGATGGGGGAAGCTCGTATGAGCCGGGATGCCGTTCTCCCGGAACACGCCCCCCGCTTCTCCGACTTGCATCCGTGTACGGCCCCCATTCCCGGCCCGAGGAAGCCCCAAGGGGGACCGCTGGTGTAGCGCTTAGTACCGACCCCGATCGCCCCGGCTCGAACACCCTCGAGACCTGGATCGGCGCCAACGGCGAAACACCCACTTCTCGGTCGAAGTGGCACTCTTGCGTTCCTTGGCGGGTACATTCCGGGATCCTTCCAAACCCCCTGATTTGGCCGTTTTCCGCCGCTCCTCTCACTCGACTCCAACGTCACATGGCCTTGATGTTCGGGGAAAAGGTAACCACTTGCCATGCAACAGTACTTGCCCGAGAGTCAATGCCTCGTAACTGCATGTAAGCATACATCCGAACGTGCTTAATATTCCTCTCGTAAGAACCATGGTACTTCCCGGCTGTTCCTGGGTTTCAACGAAAGCCGTACCTATTAGTCTCGCCACCCGTAGCCACCCGGGATAGAAGTGTTTTCCGCATCTCTGGGCCGCCGCCGAGGAGCCTAGATTGACCACAGGCTTCCGTTTTGGGTGCCGGCTACCAAGGGCACCGCAAGTTCCAAAAGCAGTGGGCTTTTTTCCCATCATGCCTCCCTTCAGCCTAACGTACTACGACCCAGCAAGTCCCCCGGCTTACGGCGATATTTCTTACTTGCCGAGACGTAGAGATCCACGGTGCATAGCTCACCTCGCTGAGGACGCGTGAATCCATGGGTAGACCCATTGTCTCGCGGTTTCCTGATATAAATCGGATTTGGGAAGCTTCCTTTGCAGTTGCGTGGAAGAGCTTCTGTATATGAAGCGATTGTGGGCACTGCTGCTCATATTTGGAAGCTCCGCCATCTCCAGGCAGGAGTTGTGATGTTCTGTCGAAATCAGGACTTTTTTTTTTTGGCGGCTCTCCCTGAAGATCGGCATTTCACGTTTGCAAACTACAAACAAGAGGTGCTAAGTGCCTTCCAAGTTTCGGCTTCATTCGGTTCTTTTTTTTTTCTCAGCAAAGGTGCTTAGGTACTGGGCAGGTGTAAGGCCATTGCAATTATTACTTGCACGCCAACCAAATGGTTACCTAGGTAGCCTCTGGCCTCCATATCCTAACACTCATTCGACGTCTCCCATCTCCCATCTCCCATTATCCACCCCTCTCATCCATCCTCCACCTCTCCATCCTACATTCCCCAGCTTCCCACCGTAAATCGTACGATTACTCGCCCTGGTCCTTTGCCGGCAAATACTTCAATATCCCTGCCGAGCGACAACTTCTGCTCCAGACCCTCCGCCCCCCCCCCCCCCCCCCCAACATCGCGATGCCAACGCGCAACGGAACGGAGGAAGAGAATCGCTCCGAGTAGGCTCCAGACACCCAACGGGAAACCCGAAATCCACAAGCTAACGAGGGCCACCGGAGTAGGCTGCTGGAGACGGGCCTCTTTGGCGACGTCACGGTCAGCTGCGGAAGCAAGACGTGGAAGCTCCACAAGGCTATCCTCTGTAGCGCCAGCACTTTCTTCAAAAAGGCCTTGACGGGGAACTGGGAGGTAAGCTGGGCACGCCGTGTTTCCACCCCAGAACATGGCAAGCGGTTGTGTTGAAAGAGCTGACCGGCATGGATCTCTTTAGGAGGCCAAGAATGGCCATGTCACGATTCACGAAGTGAACCCTGACCACGTCGGCTGGATCATCACCCTGGTGTACACCAAGAATTGTTAGGCCTCCGTGCTGCCGCCATCATGACCCCACCCCTTTCCAAGATGCTAATGGTGTTCGCTGACAGTACCGGAGCGCTTCAAGTCCCTGGCTTCAGAAGAAACGAAGGAAGTGCCTGCCTACGGGGATTTGTTCGCAATCGCCGACTACCTCGGAGTCGAACGGGGGATGAAGTTGGCCGTGAATCACCTGAAGACCCATCTGGCCCAAAAAGCGGCCAGCATTCAGACCGCATACCATTTCCAGAATGAGAAATTCGATCAGAGCGAATACGGCAGCCGCGAGTCCATCCAGGCCCTCTTTGACACGATCGCCATGGCCTACGACAACCCATCGCCCACGTTCCAGCCCATGCGAGACACGTTTGTCGACTTCTTCCGTCAGACACGCTATGTGGTGGTCCGTCACGAAAGATACCGCGAAGGGCTCTTCAGGGTTCCTGAGTTGGCCCGGGACGTCCTCTTCGAGCTTGTCCCCAGCCAAAGCCGGAATCCACACTCGTCCCAGGTTCTCTTCTCGACCCCACCCCGGTGTCTTCTCTGCTACGGGCGTGCCTATCACTATACCGACGTTTGGATTTCGAAAACCGCCCGTGGGATCAAAGGTCTCTGCGGCAACTGCGAAGCTGCCGCTCACAAACGCGAGTCGTACCAACGCCTGCTCCGTGAAGCCCGTCAACTTGAATAGGTGGCACATGTCTGCTTCCATTCTCGGGAGTTACTTTGGTATTGGTGTTCCTCACACCTGCATTAGGTTGGTAGCGCTTCTGCGCATCGGTCTCCTCGGACCATTATGCTGGAGACGATGACGTTTTGCAAAGACGGCCTACGAAGAGTCACTTTTCCCTAGGCGAGCAATTTGCATTTGGTTTCATGGCCAGGACAAGCAGTCCCATCTTCTCCTCTAGCCGCTTGTATCCGGCCCGGCCCGGGGCGAGACGGATAGGACGCAGAGCGCCTGCCCTCAGGGGGGGGTTGGCGTGCAGACCGCCACTAGATTCTTTACCCAGATGAATATCGAGGGCTCCGATCGAAACGTGACCTTTTACTGGCGGGAGAGGTGAGCCTTTACGACCTCTCCAGTCGGTGCGCAATAAGAGTGTGCCGTGGGTGGAATGATACTACCGCGGACCCCCAACGCCGGGTTTCCTTTTGCGCCGAGGGGGTGTGAACGGGTCGAGCCACGCGCTCGCTCACCTCGGCCGTGGGGCGTGAGGCGCGGCTGTTCGCGTCACACAAGAACGGGCCGGCCACGCACAAGGAAAGGCCACCGCGTTTAGCCGCGGGACGGGCGCTTAAGTAATGCGACCCTTGGCGGGCTCGTGTCGGCGAGGGAGGGCCATGCCAGCCGCGCGGCCCTCGACGCATCGGGCGCCGCGTTGCACAATATCGTCGTCCCGCACCCATACCACACGCACCCGTTCCCAGAATGGCGATGCGGGGACTGCGGGGAAGCCGGTCTCTGAACCCCCTCGATCGGCCACGGCCGCATCGCCGGGCTGAGGCACTGGAGAGGTACCGGAGAGACGCCGAACGGAGAGACGCCGAAATTCGTCCCTTCCTGCATCCGGGCCGATTGGGCGCACACTGACGCTAGAGGGGGCGTCGGAGGATTCCACCCTCCCCGACTTGTCTGTTCGTCTTTCGTAGGCCGCGCGCGTGGGCGAGCAGCCGCAAGGGCACTGTGCCAAAGAGTCCCGGGCAGGCGGCCGGCGCCGGTGGACGGGGATGGGCGCTGAATTCCGCAATCGTGCATGCATCGCGCCGGATCCCCCTTCGTCAAAGGCTTCCCCATTTCAGGCGGCGAGGTGGAAACAACTGGGTGGTTTGCATGGGGTCGACAGATAAGACCCATCGCGCGCCCCGCATGACGGGCGCCCACGGCGAAAAGAACCGGGAAGACATGGGTCGATGCGGTCGAGGACATCACATCGCACGCCACCGTTCCTGCCGGGCGCGTCACATGCGCCGTGTCAACATGCGAGTGCGCTGGTCAGGCATCGCGGCCCCGTGAGACGTGACCGATCTGGAATCCCCGCAGTTTTTCCACCTTGTCAGGGTCCGCGGCTTGGGGAGGGTCGGCCAGGATGCCCCTTGCAGACGCTCGGGCTGGCTGGCCACGGAGGCCCAAGAGGGCATGATGGCAGATGGGCGGATGGCGGTTGGACGTCGCCACGGCCCCCGAGCTAGGTCATCTTGGTGCACACAACAATGGGCCACCATGCGTAGCAGCCAACCGGCCTTGGTAACCAGGTCGGCGCACAACTCTAATTTGTGGTCTGCGACTCAATTTCAACGTTCACCCAGCCGGGGCCGAGTGCTGGGCTTCGTAGGTCCAGATGCGAGAGGGCCACGGCCGGCGAGGACGCTCTCTGCGCGCCCTCGAGTGCGCAGATGCGTCGAGCGTGGCGGGGCGGGGGATGCTGCGGGAACTCCTAGTTCTCGGCGAAACTCTTAGCGGGCTCTCTCCCCCTTGGTCAGCATGACGCTCCCGCCCTCCCCTCGCGGAGAGACGTCTCGCGGATCCGAGATGAACCAGATGGTGCGCGCTCCAGACAGGCGAGGCGCCAAGCCGCCCGGCGCCTTCTTGCTGTTCTGCACACCGCAACTCCACAGCGTTGAATGGCCTGAAACCACAGCCGTTCATCGCGTGAGCCAGTCCGAGGGAAATCGCCGGCCGAAGACCCGATCTCTGGCCGGCGATTGGCACCAGCGCACGGCGGCCTGACCTTGCGGTGGGGCCGTCGAAACAAGTTCCTGCAGAGAACGACGACGAACGCGAGGATGGGCGCCAGCCTGCTCGCCCCAAGTTTGCCACTCGTGTCCGCCGTCCCGACTGAATACAAGGCAACCGCGCAAAGCCCTTGGCACATGGTTCGATTCTCAGGACACCATCTCCAGCATGCAGAGGACCACCCCCGGTCCCTTGACGAGTGCCCCGGTGGGTATGCCCCGTTCTGAAACTAGACAGAAGGGGAATGGGCCGTCGGTAGTTGCACGGCGCCCAGAAGAAGCACGGCAAGGAAGATGCATAAGGTGGGTTGCCTTCCAGAGCTGGTTGGAGACTTGGAAGTAGACGGTACTACTTCTTCCACCTCGGGTTCGCCGACGCCTATGTGCCAGATTTCTCCCCGTCGGGCGGGTGTACGGCGCAGGCCAGCAGTCTCCACTACCGGCTTCGGCGGCCAGCAAAACAATCCATCGTTTGTTACGGAGGTAAAACAGGGCTGTCGGTATCCTCAAGCTCCTGGCCTGAGTTTCGCCGTGGGTGCAACCCCTTGCCCTTCAGAGAGTGCCGATATGGAAAACGGGGACGACTCACGCTGAGACCAGCAGCCCGTTCCTCAACCCGACGACATGTATGTAGAAATTCGTCAGTACGAACTGGGTGCGCGCCGCGGGGCTCTCAGATGTGACCACTGCGGGGTCTATACGGATGATGGGACAACCAAGCCTATCCGTAGTGCGGAGGAAAAGGCAGGGAAAAGCAATCATCATCAACGCAATTGGTGCTGCTGGTTTGACGACTCGTAGGCCGGGGGTGGGTGGAGATAGCAGGGGCTGGGGGGGGAGCCGAGCAACTGTGGTGAACTCACAGTGTCACTGGCGAAGTCGCCGTGGGTAACGGTGGGAGGATGGTGATTCAACCCCCCCCCCTTGGGAAAAACTCCCCCGATAAATTACCACGCCGAACCGGACTGATGCGTCCGTAAATACGAAACCAGTAGCGGCGACGGGTTTGGGCAGAAGCGCCCAGCCCGGCTTTGCCCCGCGCGTTCTTTCGAGGGCGTATGCCACGTCACAACCGAGAAGGCGATAAAAACCGTGGCCGTGAAAAGCAAATACATACATTGGCGAGCGCTTCTTTTGGCACCCTCGCGGGACCGCTACGGGGGTCTCATGGGGGCGTCATGTAGGAGTGGCATGTAGAAGTGACAGCTAGCAAGCACTGGGCCAGGCCCTAGGTATGTTGTAGAGCTTGTTTGTTCCTCGGGTGGCTTGCATAAGTTTCATGAAGTGCCGCCCAAAGGTCAGGGCCATTCGAGGACGACGGGATCCCCGAGCGAATTGTGTCCATGTCACGGCCTGGCGGTCTCCGGGACCCGGCACCGATCCGAGTTTGTCGCGGTAGGGCCCCGATTAGGTCCTGCCCATGGCAATATCGCAGCTGCTCTGTTACCAACTGGACACCTCCAAAGGACCATTGAAGAGGACTGCCTGTGTAGGATGCGTGGGGAAGCGTGCAGGGGATTCGTACCCGTCCCAATAAAATCGACGTACTAAAAGCGCGGGGGCCCCTGCACATCGAAAGCGAAATGAGGCACCATACCTGGTGAATCATTGCGGGGGGGGGGGGGGGGGGGGGGGGGGGGGGGGGGGGGGGGGGGAGGGGGGGGGGGGGGGGGGGGGGGGGGGGGGGGGGGGGGGGGGGGGAAGGCCAATACCGAATGCAGGGCGGTCGAGATTTCGCAACGGGACCGATGGCACCGGGGAGGCGATGGCCGGCTGCCCGTTGGTTGCGCGTGGAGAAGCGAGGGCTCATGGAGATGGGGTCCTTGTCTGGGCCGAGCGTAAGAGGCACAGCCGGTCGACGATGGCGAGCCTCTCGCCAGGCGCAGGTACCGATGCTCTGTGCATACCGCCTCTCGAGTTTTGCTGGCCCGAGGCTGCTCGCTACGCCATATCGCCCGTTGGCGAAACCACATTTGCGTTCCTTCTCCCCGCTTGGGCCACACCACACGTTACGCGATGCGGAGGCCGGTAGTGGACGCGCCTGACCCCTCGGATCAGATGCATCCACATTGGATGTGTCGCCTTCTGTGCCGGCTAGCCCCCAGAGTCCCTTGGTAACAAAACACACGCCAACGGACTGACCAGGCCCGTCGGCCGTGAGGTCGTCCGGCGGCCAGGAGACCAGCCACTCTGGATGGCCTGTGCATCGTCCAGGCTCCTGGGCTCGGCGGTAGCGAATACCCCCCGCACAGCGGCAGATTCAAGCGTAGATGTGAGGTCGTGGAAGTCCCCGGTACCTCGCCGATGATGGGCCAGGCCACCGTCGTACATGCATCTTCGGTAGGTGGTCACGGTGGGTAGGTAGGCCGAGTCCGTAGGAATGGCCCAGAAGGGCTAGGCCGTCTGCCTGCTCCGGGGCTTCCATCATCGAGAGCCCTGGCCTCCTTGGCGTACAAGAACTTGGGTTTGCATATTTCAGCTTGCCATGGTCCAGACAGCCCGTTCCCATTGGTCCGCAACACCTTCCCCGGGCATATTCCAAGCTGTGGGCAGGCAGGCGCCCGGATTTGCGACTGGGCCCTCGGTCCAGGGCCGTGACGCAGCCGCTGCATTCGCGCCCGGCCAGTTGCTCCCTTCACTAAACTAGGTTTCCTGAGCGCAGGACCCGACCCGGCGAGGAATGACGCTGTGTGGGAAGAGCCTCTTGGCTCTTCGTCCCGTTCAGGATAGCCCGTAGTGTCGGTGGGTGGGTGGATGGATGGATGCCTGCATTGATGGCTTGGGCGGGCTTGCAAGGGCAGCCCTGCCAATCACTCATTCCCCGTGGAATCGTGCTTCCAGCCCGGTTGATGCATCCAGCGTCCTGCCAGTGTACATTCAACCCATCCACCCCCGAGTCCTTCGGGCGAAACCAGGGCATCCATGCACAGCATGCCTGTGCCGGTCGTGTTGCATGCGGGCAGCGAATGATGGACCTCGTGGATGCTGCGGGAGGATGGTGGTAAATCCGCCGCTGGATGCCGAGGACCCTCGCACCACCCCGGTTGGGGTTGTGTACGTCTTGCCGTAGGCGGCTTGTGATAGGTAGGTTACGGATGGTAGGCAGGTATTCCGCACCGCGTCACCCGGCCTTCCATCCCCCATCCCATGGAACTCGACCGAGACGCCGGGACGCCAATTGTTTTGCCCAACCCACCTACCAACTCATCACCACCCCGCCCCTGGTGCCCGCCCTCTCTACTTCACGGACATGAAAATCCAGGCTGTCCCCCGATTGCCCGTACGCTTAGATAACGAATGGCTGTTGCTTACCTTCCGCCATCTCGGTGGCCCACCTAAGGAGGCGCGCAGGCCGTTGAAGCCATCTTGACCCTCATCTAGGCCATCACGGCTGCCGTGGGCATGGGATGAAACCGAGGTGGGCCGGGTCTTGACACGTCACTGGGAGGCGGGGCGCCGATGTACCCCAGTGGAAGTTTACAAAGGCAGCCGGGGACGGGAGGTAGGCAGACGGTTATCCTCTTGGCCCGGATGGAAAGGACGGGCTGATTCATCAGACAGGTCTGGAAGGGATGAAGGGGGATGGCGATCAGATGGTGGATGGCTCCCTACAGACCCACAAGCTGTCCTCCTACTGGGCTAAATCCCATATACGAATATGGGCAGCCCCAAGTTTCCAGTTCCTGCGGGCGCGGTACGTGGGTATGGACATCCATGCTCGCATGCAAGCAGGGATGTGCGTGCGTGTGTGCGTGTGTGCGTGCTTGCGTCGCCTCCGTCAGCCGGCCCAGGTGAGGACGTAGGCGCGACTGTGGTTCGCCTTCAATCCAAATGCGTTGCCGGGTGGCACTTTGGGCCTGCATTCCGTCAGGCGTATCTGTGTGCATCCCCTCTCTGGTAGTTTGGTTATCGCTCTGCAACCAAGCCACTGTGAAGTGGACGAGGTACAGAGGGCCTCGCTGCCGTCGCCGTTTACCTGCTTGCCTGCGTGCTGACGCAGCATCCATAAACTGTTGGCAACCTCTTACCGGCATGGTTTAGTAGACAGGGCAGTCTACGTACTGGCTTCCCGTCTACCACTAGCGGCTTCTACGACTAGCTGCTTCTACCAATGCAGCTACTATCGTTGCTGCAGTGCTTATCGCCCACTGTCAAGGGTAGTCAAGAGTACCCAAGTAGAGCAGAGCCGCCGCTAAGCTAAGGAGAGTATTGTGTGTTGCCGGGGTTCCGCTTCTACCTCTCCCTCTCGCTCCCCCCTCCCTTCCACCTCGCTTCCCTTCCATGCCCTCCCCCCCGCGCGCCCCCAACCATGGGCATAGAGCGAGAGCTCCGCGGTCCATTCACAAACGACAAGTCAAGGCCGAGTAATGAAAACAAGAGCTGGTACTAGGGACGCCAGTGCCGCGCACACCCTTATATCGACTGCCCGCTCTTGCCCCCACCCCGTTTCCCTCCTCTTCTGCCTCCTCATCACCGACCCTCAGTATTCGCGGGCAGCAACATACCTTGCAAGTGCTTTGAGACAAGTTGCGCAACCGCCTAGGAGACTCACACACACGCAGAAGCGTCTCACCCAAGAAGCGCCCTCGACCCAAAGGCCAAGAGTGAGCCCAGATTTGCACATCTAGTCGTCACGTCCGTCGTACAGCATCGCGCGAGCACCCACACGTTGCACATATTGCCGCGGCCCGGCTCGGATCCTTATTGTATACCATCTCTTTGAGGTTTTACTCTAAGACCCCATCGCGCCGCCACAATCGCTGCCCGCATCCTCGTCCTCGTCCGAGTCGTGCTCGTCGCGCTCGTCGCGCTCGTCGCGCTCGTCGTGCTCGTCGTGCTCATCGTGCTCGTCGTGCTCGTCGTGCTCGTCGTGCTCGTCGTGCTCGTCGTGCTCGTCGTGCTCGTCGTGCTCGTCGTGCTCGTCGCGCTCGTCGTGCTCGCCGTCGCGCTCGTCGTGTTCGCCGAACTCGTGGTTGCCTTTGTGCTTGCCGCTGTCGCCCTGTTCACCATCATCACCGTCATCCTCTCCCTCGTCGTCGTCGTCGCCGCCGCCGTCGTCATCATCGTCATCGATTGGTCGCCGTCTTCTATACTGTTCACGTCGCCAGTCATCGCAGCTTTTTCCGTCACCATCGTCGTTACTGTGGCTCCCGTCCTTCCCAACACTGTCACCGGGCCACCGTTGTCTTCATAGCGCTATCAACGCTATTGACCGTTTCCTTGGAAACGTATAGCGAGGGTAACTATGCCGCACTCAAACAAGGCAGTGCAGGGTTCAAAGTAAGTGATTGCATGATTTCAACCAGGGCTGGATCCAGGCCAGGTTGGCTTGAACCCCTCCCTCGGTGGTTCAAAGAATGCTGACCCTTCAAGTGGGAATGGTGACAGCAACGCTCCCGAGAAACCTGGCCTAAGGGAAGCCCGGGTTTCCGAATACGTTCGAAGCAAATCGTTGCCGTATTCTGTATATGCTCGTCCAGATCTCGAAGCCAGATACCAGGAGCACCAGGCACAGTTTGCTGAAGTTGATCTTGCAATGGGATCACAAGTGGCAAACAGCACTGGCCATGGGTCTGGTGCGAACTCATAACCTGGGGCTTCGTAGCTCTTGACTTGGCACATGCTGCACTGAGGTGAGGTGGGGGAATCGTCGTTTTCACCGGCTATATGTTGTTTCGCGCGCATTGAAATAGACATCACTGACAAGCTGTCTCCAGGATGACCCTGCCAAAGAAGTGGAATTGCGTGGAACCTTGCTCGATTCGGCGCGGCCCGCACCGATATCAGGGAACTCGAGTGGATCGATCGAGACTCCTCACTAGCATCCTCTCCGATCGCGCTAAGATAGAGAGTTGGGCGCTCGAGCCCAAGGAGAAACGAGCCGACCACGGCATCGGTAGACTCGGAATGCCGTCAGTCCGGGAAAGATGAGGAAACGCGGAGATCTCGGTATATCGCTGGCAGGATACTGGAGCAACCGCTCCAATGCACGGCTGTACGAGCGGCCGAAGACGCTTTATCCGGGCCGAGGGAGATATATGTGCGTGGGAGCGAGAGTAGAAAGGGCCCTGTTTGCGGGGTTCGATGGGTAATTTCTGTTTTATGATGATGGCACGATGGCTTTGATGAGCGACGAGGAGTAGCATGAGGTTTAGGAGTTGAAGAGGGGAATGGATGATGCCTTGCGGTTGCGCGAAGGTTTCATAGTGTCCGGGTCATTTACAAATCCAAGGCAGCAGAAGGCTTTCTTATCCAATCACAGAGACCCGCCTCCCCACCCCAGGCCCTCATGCTGCGCCACGACCAAGTTCCTATCAAACATGGATCGCCACGGCAGGCAGGCTGGTGGGATGAACCAACAGGCGAGAATGCGCTCGCGAGTTGATGTGTCGCCATGCTCGCGTGTATCTGCGCCCAAACGACAAAATCCAATCCAGTACGCGGCGCGGTATTCGCCGCTGCGTGTTCCTTGCGATGGGAGACAACACACGCTTACTTGGGAGCTTATCTCCAATGCCGTGGGGCGCGTCCTGGCCGGGATGGCAGGCATCCTGATTGTCAGCCGACCAGAGCGCGAGCTCCGCGGCCCTCGCCGGGGGGTCATGGTTGAAGCATCAGGGCTCACTTGCGGGAGGGGGGCGCCATTGTCTCCGTTGCGCCCGCGCGCTCCCACGGCCGTCGCCTCTCCGACTCAGGATTCGGCGCATGGAGTCGTCAGTTCCATGCAGTGCAGCCCGGGCGCATGCCGCCTAGATTGCATTTGCCATGCATGCCCGCCGAGCTCAGCAAGGAGAGGCACTGGTGGATCAACCAGGCCGCGTGGCAGCTTGCCTTTCTCATCCGGCAGCGCTTGGCATCGTCTCCGGGCGCAGGATGGCGCGGTTGGGGGAGTATGTAGCGAGCCGCGCTGCGACGCGACTCGGCTGCCACGTGGCCGGGATGCGCGCTCTCCAAATGCCAGGGCCTCCCCCCATGGCAAGCGCCTGCTGCGTGTCGTCCCCGTCGGCGTTCACCCGCACCCACGAGGGGGCGGTTCAGGAGCGCAGAGCCAGGCATCCGAAGCGCCAAACCGCCTCCTGCCCAGCTGGAGACCGAGGAGGGGCAGCCTGCGCGCCCTCGTCTGGCTCTCTCCTTGCGCGTCCCGACGCGACCCCGTCGGTCCCCATTCCGGTTACCGCGCTTCTTCGTCCTCCTCCGCCCGCCCACAAACGTGCCCGTCGCTTTTTCGGCCGGGCCCCGCCGCACGCCACGCGACAACCTTGTCCTCGCAGGGGTTCCTTGCCTGCCCCGTCCGGCCGCCCCCAACCGGCATGTCCGAGAGTCCCCCTCCCCAGCCCTGTCGTTGGCCCCAATGCCTGCGTTGATATACGTTGTGGACACCGACGGCACGTAGGGTGCGGTTTCGAAACGTCATCCGAGGTCATGCAGAAGCGCGCAGGAAATTGCGCTGGCTTCCCTTCTCCGGCTAACCGGCCGGGGACCGGAATGGTGGGCGGCCGGTTAGACCTGTACACCTTGCAGTATGCATTCAGCTGACTCGCCCGTCCCTGGATCGGCGTCTTCAACCGGTCTGATGTCGTGCCGCGCGCAGCCTCGCAGTGCGGCCGGTTTGCAGGCGCTTAGAGCAACAAATAGGCGAGAAGCAACACGATAGAGGGGGTACGCACCAACGGTGCGGGCTCCTGGCTCCAGCAGCAATCCTATCATGCAAGGCATCGCAGTAAATGGCGGGGGCCAGCCTCGTGGATCGTCGCCTTTCCCCAGAGCTAACCACCCTGGTGATGCTGCTCTTCCACAGTGGAAATCTTTGACCGAAACAGACAAAATGCGACGCTGCTGTTGTGTCAGCATGACTATTTTGGGGGCGAAAGTGGCTCAGCATGTGGGCTTCCCCTGGCCGCGGTGCCGATGGGAGAGCACTGGGGGAGGACCAAGCCTCTCCCAGTCTGGCCGGGTGCCAGTGCAGGCCGGCCCAATTGACGACAAGGTGCCCACCCCGAGCTGACCAACCGCCGGGCCTTTCGCCTCGATTCACGTAATAATACGCTGCCACATGCCCCCCCCCCCCCCAAAAGTCCAAAACAGCCCGCCTGGGCCACTAGGCTCTGTCTGACGGGGAACCCTCAGGTACCCGTTGGGCGGGCTGTGGTTTGAAAGATGACTGTGACAACCTCGTGGGGGACGAGGCTTCGTTCCGGGGGGCGGGAGGCCTACACTGTACGTTGTCCGGGGTCACTCGGGCGGTGGGCGGTGGTCGTCATGGCGCATCCTGCGGCTCGTATTTCAACTCTAGGGCTGGGACCAGGATCAAGTCGGACAGCTCAGGGTAGTTTTGCACTGCGCCCAACACTGCAGACCATGGAGCTCTGGGCGTGCAGGTGGGACGATAGCGACATGCAGGAGCCTTTCGTGGGGGCAATCGTCGGAGCTTATGCTTATTCGCCCAGGTCGCTTGGCTAAGAGCAGCCAGAGCACGCCTCGCTCCAAAAGATGAAACTGTGGACAGCAGCACCAGCCTGCTTTGCGTGCAGTGGAAAGGCTACCGCCATCCACACCGCCCATGCCGCAGAGGTAAGAGGCATGTTGATAGGTCGGTACCTATGCATGAGGGGACTTCGCTCGCTTCGCAGGCCCGTCGAGAGAGGATTGGCAGGCGCAGCCGGTATAGGCTGGATACCCGATCGGGCTGGCCTGGCAGCTGGCATACATTATTATACCTGCCGGCCGCTTCGCTCTCTGGGATACTGGCGAGATCACGACCGACGGGGCAGATGCAGGCTTGGTCTCAGCAGTCCCTCCTTGTCGGGTCACGCATCATGGCCGGGGCAGCTGGCGCGCCCGGTTGCGAAGGTGCCACAAGGTCATCCATGATCCACGCATACAGGGGGGCGGCGATAGCGACCATGGACGATGACCGTCACGGGGCCGGGTGGGCAATTGTAACGCGGGTGGGACCTCGTACGGGTACCAATGGTGGTGCATTGGAGAGGGGGCCGAGTGCCAATCTCGATAGCGTCGATAGCAGCCGGGGGGCGAGAGGGGGAGGTGGGACAACGGCGCAGCAAAGAGAGCATGCCCGCCCCCCCCCTTCGCCCAATAGCTATTCAAGTGAAGGGGGGGGGGTACGGGCTCTGCAACCTATACCACCACTGTGTGCCAACCGACCAATTCACGTGACATGGCAGCAGAGAATGACGGCCCAGGCCCCCAGGTTCAGACAACGACGTTGCGACGACAGCGGTATGGATGTTGCCGTGGAAATATAGATGCCCCCCCCCCCCCGAGAGCGCATAGCACCCCGAGCTGCAGAGTTGATGTGACGGGCCCGCTGGTGTGCAGCGGCATTCCCGGTGCAGGCCGGGCAACAACTGATGCCCCGCGGCCTTTGGCTACCGAGTGCGTCAGCTTCGCTTGCAGTGGTCTGTTTGTATCGCGTGTGTGTGGGGCGGGGGTGGGGAAAAAGCTTCCAGAAGGAAGCGGGAAGGATGCGCTCGTGAGGCTGAAGTAGGGCAGAGCTCGGAACGCCATTGGCATCCGCTTGCATGTACTTCGTACCTCAAGGTGTCCAGACCCCGGGGTCGATCGACACCGCCAGTGTTTGTTGGCTCTGCACTTGCGTGCGCCGGCCAGGGGGGGGGGGGCTGCGCGCAGACGGTGACGACGAGCCCTCGCAAGTCACCGCCCTAAGCAACAACAACAAAAACAACCAGACCGAGCCGAGCGGTTGGCCGTCAAGATGCCAGGAAGAGACGGAACGCAGCGAGGAGGATCTGCCAAGAAATGCTCACCCACGTGGCTTAGGGCTTCCAACCCACCCCCGAGACCCATCCCTCCCCGGCCGGGGGCAACTCGCCGTCCCACCCAACGTGGGGCGTCTGCATCGCCCAGCAGCTGGAAAGCTCGCCGGCGTCCAGGCACAAAGATGGCACCGGCGGGTCACAGCCGACGTATGCGCCCGGGCCCTGGACGGGCCATGCCAACCCCTGCCCGGCGACAGGCCAATAAGTGGCGCGGGCTGTTTCGTCCATCTTACATGCCGTGCCATGCCTGCCTGGACGGGGAGTGGGGAGGCGGAGGCCGGGGGGGGGGGGGGGGGGGGGAGGCGGAAGGGGCAATGCAGCCAGTGCGTGAGCGAGCGAGGGGACGGGGACTGCACCGGATCCAGAGATGCGAGCAAGGGTTGACGGCTGTCTCCCAGCCTGCTTGGGCGTGGGTAGGCAGTTCAACACAGGATACCCGGTGCTCCCTCCCTCAAATCGAAGTCGCCAGCCTTCTCGTCCGTCCGCCTGCGTCGCATCGGCTGCGCTGCTGCGCTGCTACGTTCGGCTGCATGTGGCCTCGGGCTGGGCTGCATATGCGCTAAGCCTGATGGCGACCCCTCGTGATGAGGCCCCCCTTCAGCTCAGTCCTGGAACATCGAGAGGTGAGCCGCTTGCGCTCCTCCCGTTACCATCCCTGCTCTGGCGCCATTGTCCAAGTCCCTAGCCCCCTCCTCCATCCGGGACCCTCGCCGCCCTCGCTTCCGGTGGGCGATGCGTGTCTTGCCTGCCCTGGCGAGCCCCCTCTGCCGGACCACCCTCTCCCCCTCCTCCTGCCGTGGCGCGCATGGCAGACGCAGACCGCGGGCTCTGGGAGCCACAGGACGAGGTGCCGGCGGCACCCACCGGAAGCCACGGCTTGGCCCCGTCCATCGCCCGTCCGCCTTTCGCTGCTTGTCGCCCGTTCTTGTATATAAGCCCCGGCATCTCGTTTCTTCTTTGTGCCTGGCAAGTCCGGCAGACGCTCCCCATCAGCACGCAGAGAGCCACAACCGCAATAAGAAAAGCAATCCGACATAGGCCGACCACATCGCCCCTTGGACACGCGCCGACCCGGCACACAACGCCTTGGATCAGCAGCCCCGAGCTCGGCAGCATTCGGCTTGGTCCCGTGCTGTCGCACACTCCCCATCTTTGGCCCCTTGATCTTGGCCTACGCGTGCCGCAGGCGGAGTGTGTGGACGATATCCCTGCCGGCCTCCATTCTCTCGATTCGGGCTCGCCGTCCACAGCCATGTCCCGATCAACCGAGGCCTTCCAGGGCTCTGCCAGGTATGCGTCTGAACTCCAGCCACGCGGCCCCCTCCCCCCCCAGCACGACCGCAAACTTGCTCGTTCTTTTCCTGTGACGCTGACCTGTGCAGTGGGGTGGTGAGTGGTGCTCCCGCCCGGGAGGCAGCACCCAGCGTTTACAATTTGGAGCGGTTCCAACGAGACGGCGCCCCGTCGTCGGTCGCCAGCCTCGCCGGAGGTGCCGCCCCTCCAGACCACGGGGACCGCCTGCGTGGGCACATGAGCCTTTTCGGCGCCGTCGACAACGCACTCGGCGCACCGCCGGCGCACGTGAGCGCAAGCGCCGCGGCCAATCCGGCCACTGGCTATGGCCAGAATAAGAAGGCGTAACACGCCTAGGCCCCGTCGAATGGAGACGGTATGCGGCGCGCCCCAGAGCCTGGTAAGGAGTCCCGATGCGCCCCTTTATCAACTCGACAAGCTCGAAAAGCTCTCAAACTTCCTCGGTCGTTGTGTATGGTGGGATTTCCCGTGCTTTGATCACTGACCTACCCCTAGGCGTGCTGTAGTACGAGGACCGATCAGGTCTATTTGTCACCCAAGATACTTGAAGCCCATCGTCGGAGTTCGATGGCGCTGGTCTGGGGAAACCGGATGTGTAATGAGATGATACCCCTCTGTCGTTTTTTATAGCTAATGCTATCTTTCTTTCCTGTTTTCTTCTTTTTTTCGGGAACTTCCATTGTATTGCGGAGTGACCACTAAGCCCATGGGGCAGGGCAAATGTTAGAATAGCACAATGGGCTTTGGGGTGACCTATGAGGGACTGGTCAACGACGCTGGATCTGGGATATCATGTCCCGGGGACGGCATGGTGGGGGATCGGGGTATGACAAGTGTGAAACAAATACCAGGGCATCTTTTCGGAGCTGCGGAATGTAGCATGTTCATTGTACGAGATAATGATGAGCTGTGTTTCTTCAGCAGGATAGACATGGAAAAATGATACACAATACCTGGAGGTATAGGCGCAATAAGATGAAGGTTTCTCCGTCGCAGAAGTAGATACGGGCCGCGGCCTCGGCCCGTAGTGCGGCCCCGTGATGTCCATGAGGGTCTAGATCCCGAGGTTGTCCGTATAGTTCCCATCGGCGGGCCACAACGCCATTGACATGCGCGTGGGACGGCATCGACGACGGCCACGGAAACGGCCCGGGCCTGGTGGAAGCGCGCGCCTGAGACGACGTCGGCGTCGAAGGCGCCGTCGAGGTTGCGGAAGAAGTCGACGGCGGCGCGCACACCTCGCGTGGGGATAAGGCGGGACAAATGCCGGGGCTCCGCCGGGGGATCGACAGTAAAGCCCTGGTTCCCTCCGCACACGGCCGACAATCCGGCGGAGCTTGAGGTCGAGATAATGATATGGGGTAGTGCGACAGAGGCAGGAAATGGGCCGGCGGGCGGTTACCGACTGCCTGGCTGTCATTGGAGTGTGTCCTGTCGCTTTTCTGGTGGCAATTCAATCGATGGCCTCACAAGGGACTCGGCAGGGGTAGGGTGTTCTATGGACGTTTCGTGACGCTTCTCGCCATGCCGCTCTCTACGCCATCCGGAGAACGCCCTCAAACCACTTCTCGACCTCGGTCCAGCTCTCCCTGGCCAGCTCCGTCACCAGGCCCACGTATCCGTCGGGCCTGACGACCACCAGCGCGCCCTTCTCCGGGTCCACGCCGTAGCCCTCGTAGGCCCGGCCGTGGCCCTCGTGCAGACTCTCCTCGTCCACGAAGATCTTGTCGTAATCCCAGCCCAGCTTGGCATCGAAGGGGCGGTACACCTCGTGCAGGTCGCGCAGTATCTCGACCTCGTGCCGCTGGGCGCAGTGGACGAGCATGACGTCGATCACGCTGGGCGGCCGGTCCGTCTTGAAGCGCGCGCCGCCGCCGAACTGGTTCGAGCCGGGGCTCAGCTCGATGCGCGGCGCACGGCGGAGGATGCGCTCCTCGAGCCAGGCGCCCAGCTCGTTGACCAGGGCCCCCTGCCGCGGCGTCAGAATGTCGCCGCCGAAGACGAAGAGCCGGAACCGCCCGTCCGACGGCATCTTGTGGTGCAGCTGCCAGGGTCGCGCGTCGCACTGCTCGACGATCTGCCGCGACGCGAAGCGCATGCCGGGTCTACACTGCGTCGCCGCGTTCAAGTGGCTTTGCGCCGTGACCGGCGCGGCTCGCTCGTCCGCCTGGACCTCGGCGTCCTTCGCCACGAGTCGGTCCTCGTCGCGCGGCTTGGCCACCAGCGCCGATGGGCTGTAGTCAACGCCGAGCCCGCTCGTGAACATGTGGCTCTTGTTGAAGGCCTCGCTGAATGCCTCCATCGATACGCCCGTCTCGTCTAGGATGTCCTTCTGTGGCCGTCCCGAAAACAGCCGCGAGAAGCGGTGGTCAAACTCGATGAGCTCCTTCGCTATTTGTTTCCGCTCCAGCTCATACGTCGAAAGGATCCGTCGGTGCATGATCTTCTTGCATACGAGACCGATCTTCCACCCCAGGTTGTAGGCATCCTGCATGCTTACATTCATCCCCTGACCGGCCTTGGGCGAATGGGTGTGAACGGCATCTGTGGGTTGGTGATAGCATCAGTGTCCGTATCACAGCCGTACCTCTTCCCTGAAACTAAGGGGGTTCACCGGAGGAGGAGGATTCAACATACCACCGGCCAGGAATACCCGGTCACATTTGCTGAACTTGTTGCCCACACGCTGGCCAATCTGATACGCTGTCCACCAGTCACAGTAGTGGTACTCGAGTTTGTACGGGCTGATGGTCTTCTGCGCAGCCGTGAAGATCATCTCAGGGGTGATCTTGCTTCGATCGACGCGGCCACCACCCGCAGATACTTCAGTCAGCTGGATATACAAGCGAACGAGTTTGTTCTCCCTCGGTATGATCATCATGCTCCCGTTCGATGCACTGTGGATCATGGTGCGCTTCCGGACGTCCGCTGGCCCATATGTCAGCACTGCATCGGTTCGTACTAGATGGAGTTCGCCCTGTCGTCCCCGAGCGGCCTCCCCCCCAAACATGGAGGACTCACGGAAATCGGTGATGGGAACAATATCCATCACGCCCCAGATGTAGTCAGTCATCTCTCCCTGCATCTCGTACTCGGGACCCAGCGACTTGCGCGTCCAACTGTGGGCGCCGTCGCAGCCCACGACATACTTGGCCTTGACTGTCTCCTCCCGGGTGCCCTCCCGGCCCTTGCTCTGTGCGAGCATCTGTCCCACGTCATCTTCCGCCAGGTTGCTCCTGAATAACCCATCACTCAGGTTGCTGAGCTTCTGCGTCGGCGTCGCCTCTTCCTCGGTCAGATGACGCAGGGTCACCGTCACCGGATGCGCGTCCTCGTCCTCCGCGGCACTCTCGTCGATCGACAGAGAAGTGGGCAGCACTTTGCGCTCGACCCGGAGCTGATAGCCCTCAGGGTCGGCAGGATGGGGGTACGAGTCTGCTATGGCATCCAGGAAAAAGCCCTCGACGCGTCCTTGGTGGAGAACAGCCTCGGTAAACCGGGACAAGCCGGCGATGTTGTCGGCGGAGCGTTGGCTGCGCTTGATCACCCCACTGGGATCTGGGTTCCAGAAGGCAACCTCTGGTTCTCATATTAGTAGACAGCCCGGAGGCAGGACAGCTATCGCCGGAGGGCAATGCATACCCAGCAGATGATTCGCCTCTTTCCATACTCGCTCCCCCACACCAAAACTGTCAAGGATTTCAAGGGTACGTGACTGGAAGCTGGCTCACGGGTCAGCCCTCTGGCCGGGATGCAGGTAGAGCGGTGGCGAGAACATACCCGTCGGCTTGGCCGGAGAAGACCTTGTCCGTCCTCTTGTCGACAATACGAGTCTTGATGCCGAGACGAGACATCCATAACGCAAGCATCATTCCGGCGGGACCGGCACCGATGATGAGGACATCGACCTCGGAGGGCGGGGTTGACGCCATGGTAGGTTCCTTGGCGAATGCTGGGGGCCAGGCAATGCTGTGGGCTAGTAGCGTTATCGGGGTATTATAGGGAAAGGGACGGGCAGCAGCAAAAGCAGCGACTCGCGTCAAGTACAAGTATATTGAGGTACGGAGCCTGGCGAGACGAGAGGGAGGACGGAGGCCGTGAGCAGAGAAAGGAGCCGGCATGGAAGCCAAAACTCGAAGCCAGCAAGGGCCGTAGAAATATCACCACCAAACCAGGCCCCGTAGCGGAGCCGCGCAAAAAGCCAGGGTGTGGGCGACGAATCCTGAGAGGCCGCCCGATGCAGCGCCGGGCCAGTCGGCAATGCATGCGCATCTGCCAGATCTTCCCGCCCCCTTCCACGGTTGTGGAACATATGCCGTGCAACGTCAGGCAATGCAAGCACGAGGGCGCTGTGAGCGGTCTTGGGGTAAGCATGAGCAAGCATGAGTAAGGCGGGGATTCTTCACGGAGAGTGGGGAAACGCGACCAGTGGTGGGGAACAAAAGGCGGAGTACGTGACGATGAGGGGGGAAGGGATGGACAGCAAACACAATCCTCATGAAGGCCCCGCTGTCCAGTTATCAAGCTGGAGGCTGCGTTCGACGTCGTGGTTCTTTACATAAGCGCCTGCTCTGTCCGTCGATGCTGACACAGCACCGTGGTGGGACGGCCAGCAGCCCATGAGGCGCTCGCGACCCAGCCCCTTCTCCTTACTCTCCCGTATTGCCGGTGCGGCCCAGGTCTCGCCTAACGCGCCAGACCTTGAAGCCCGTGCCCCGCCTCTCGTCACCGCGAAGCACCTCGATCCAGGGTGTCGCCGCATCCGTCACCCGGGCGTCTCGTCCCATGGCTCGGGACAGGGGCAGAGGGCCCTCCTCGTCTTTAGCATCCAGCAAGTCGCCGACTTCTCCGTCGTCCTCATGGTTGCCGGCGGTGCCGGCCGAGGCGTTCAGGTACAGGTCTTCGGTATAAGCCCAGCTTGGAGGGTCAAACCTGCCCCCAACGAGCACGATTTGCCCCCCTCTCTCGTTGATCTCCTCCACCTTCTCGTCTGTAATGGGTGTGAGGACCTGCAGCATTTTGTTCTCCGCATCGATGCCGCGGATGAGCGCCAGACCAATGGTGTGTGAGTACATAGGGTCCAGCGTGTCGTCCATGGTGAGGACGGGGATGCCCTCTGGTGTTGTGATGGTATTCAGTCCTTGGATCCGCGGTATGGACTCTTTGTCATCAGCCCCGTCCATATCCATATCGGTGCCGGAAGGTCCGTCCGTTTCGTGAATGCTGGATGTACGAAAAGCCAGTGGACTCTCAACCTCCACGACTGCCACAATAGTGCCATTGATGGCATCTGCCACCAGCTCCGGGGGTGCCTGGTAGTCGTAACAAGTAACACCCAACAATCCCGCGGCAGGTCCAGCATACCGGAGCTGCCAAGGCGGAACAGCCGACAGGGGCTCGGGGTTCCATGGTGATTCCTGTGCCACTTTCCCCTGCTTGCTTATGTCTTCGTGGAAATAGGACATGGCTTGCATGGTACGCAAATGGGCGGCTGTCCGCACAGCATTTTGCGCCGTTTGGGAAGGCAGCTTTGTCAAGGACCCAGGTTGGAAACTCTCTTGCAGTCTCTCTACCGCTTCCATAGGGCCAGGGGCCATATAGATGAGGTTGCTGGGCCGCAACGCTTTGACAAGATCGGTAAGCAAATCCAGGCCAGTCCCTTGCACCCAGCCCGCCGTATTGACGATAAGGGGGCAATTGCCCAGACGGTTGCGGTAGTGGTTGAAAAGATCGATCGCCGCCTCCAGGTAGAGTTTCGTGTTCGAATCTGGGGACATGGAGGCGAGAGTATGGGAACGAATGAGCCGGACGCCAAGTTCGGATGACGGTCGACAAAACGACGGCCCGAGGATGGGTTCGGTGACGTGGACAAGGGCAACTTGGCCAGCAATACAGTGCTCTGGCTGGCCAGGATCAAGGTCGAGCACGGCAATGCCATTTGCGTGTCGCTTCTTGGAACCGCCCGCGTGGTCTGTAAGCAGTTGGTTCACGAGGATCTTTCCGAATGTGGATTTCCCCGAAGATTTCGGGCCTGTCACCATGACAGACACGGGCTTTCCCCGCGACGCCTTCACTATGCGGTCCATCTCGCGGTTCCATTCCGGCGGAGACACCAAATCAAATAAGGTCACCTTTTTGGGTGCGTCGGCAGAGGTAAAGATCTGTGAAGACCTTGTCAGTGGGCGTAGCACCAACGTGAAGTCAAGACATACAATCGTGAAGGTGGAGTTGGCCTTCGGGGCGGTTCCTGACGACGAATCATCATTCCAGAGCCTGCGGAAAAGGGGCGATAGCTTTCCAAGACCCCGAAGACTCTCAGCAGCTGGGTGAGACTCGATTTCGATCACGGCTTCGTCGTCGGGACACCGAAGGACCGGCAAGGAATAGCAGTAGGGAGCATGGACCCAGTGGACCTTATCCGAGGCCTTGAGCAAAGCTCCGTGGAGAGTAACGTCGCCGCTGAGGATGCGTACGCCATAGCTACCCAGTACAACGAGACGCTGCTCGGATTAGCCTACAGTTTCAGTAGGGGGCCAGCAAACATACCTCTCCGCCGGAAAGCTGTAGCTGAAGTTTCCCCCCCGCCTTTTTTTTCAAGTTGTATTTGGTTGGTTGGAAGCTTGAGAGACGGACTGTGAGGGTTTGCTTCTCCGGGCTGGCACCTCTCCTTGCCTGATGCTCAGACTCAGAGATATCCTTGGGAGTTAAAGGCCCCCCAGGACCATTCTGAGTGTCGGCATGAACGACAGATGGCTCCTCTTTGCTAGCAGAGGCGGCTTTCTTGCGAGGACCCCTTTGCTTTTTCTGTGTGCTGCTGCTTTCAGGAGGCAGTAGGTCCGAACCCGTCTGGGCGTCTTCTTGCACAGGCGGAGTCACCTGCTCACTGGATTGTGCTTGCGCAGCGCGTTGCCTGAGCCGAGCAAATGCACTCACTAGAAGCTCATCAGTTCAGGAAACTCAGTCCACAAGTGCTGGCCCATTCAGCGATTGAGCGGGCGCAAAGAGAGACTGACACTGGGGTTGTTGCTCTTCCAGCTTCCGTCGCTTGTTGGCGGACATGGTTGCTCACTGCATGTCAGTTTGCAATGAATGCAAGCAAATATCTGGGGACTCGCGCAATGGGCTCGAACCACATCAACGTGACCATCCAGTAAGGAATCCAAATTTATTCAGGCCACGTGCCCCAGATATACCAAAGGCTGTGATTGAAACAATAGGAACTGTACGTAGCTCCTTACAAAAGCGCTTATCAAGCCAGGCCCAGTGTGAGTATTACTCAAGTGAAGAGGAAGTAGGTATGTATTTGGCTGCCCAGCTGCACCTTGTCTTTTTTAATGTGGACCTTGCGCTCGCTGCGTTCGCGCTTTTGATTGGTTTTCGTGCACCGCAGCGACGCGCTCTAATTTTTTTTTGGCTTCAAGTCGCGGAACCCTTCCCATACTCACGTCCCACTCACGATCGCCGTTGCGACAGACAGTTGATTTTTCCCCTTCACTGTCGTCGCTGGCCTGCGCATCGCCATAACTCATCATGGCTCCCAAAAGCTCCGTCAGCTCCTTGAGCGCGATGGCCAAGTCAGTCAAGGAGGCCAAAGCCAAAAGATCGACATCGAAGCCCCAGATCCCTGCCATCACCAAGAGCAAGGACCTGTCCGACGATTCCGATAGCAGCTCTTCTGACGATGCTTCGAGTGACAGTGGAAGCGACAATGAGGAGAAGCTCAATGCTTTGCGCAAAAAGGCCTTGGACAAGAAGCCTGCGGCTGTCGAGGCAAAGAAGTCCAGTTCCACCCCCAAGGCCGCCGCCGCGGCTCCGACAGGCAAGAAGCCGCAGCCCCCCTCCAGCAGCAGTTCCTCCTCGGGCTCTGAATCGGATTCCGAGTCTGAATCAGAGTCAGACTCCAAATCGAAGAAGGCCACCAAGCCCACGCCAAAGCCCGCGCCCAAGCCCGCGCCCAAGCCCACTGCAGCCACCAAAGCCGAGGCTAGCAGCTCCAGTGACAGCAGCAGCAGCGGTAGCGGTACCGATTCTAGCGATGCCGGGAGTAGCGACGAGGAAGACGAGAAGGAGGACAAGAAGGCTAGCACCAAGGCGCTGCCCTCACGACCTGCCCCGTCGCCCGCAAAGCCCGCAGTTGCACCCAAGGCTAAGCCCGCGCAGGATTCCAGCAGCTCCAGCGAATCCGAGTCGGACGACGACGAAGGCGTGGACCCTATGACCCTTGATACTGCCGAGTCAGCTCCCCAGAAGTCGGTGGTTGAGACCCAGACCCAGACAGAGATGTGAGCAGTTAACCTCATAAACCGGCACCCCGCGCGAAGGAGCACTTGCTAACCCGACACCGTCTCTATAGTGGTCGCCCGGCTTGGCTGAACAACTCCGACTTCATGATCCGAAAGGCATCCACTGAGAACCCAGACAAGGAACTCATTGATTTCCTCGGAAAATCCAACCTCGAGGGCAAGCAAGTCTGGTACTTTACCGCACCGGCTTCTCTGCCCATCAGCATCATTAAAGACACAGAGATTGATCTTGCCAAAGCCCAGGCTGGTGGTGCTATCATCAACCACAAGGGAGATGGCTACGGTCTGGATATCGAACCGTTCAGTGCTAGCACTAAGATCCAGTTGATGATTCCGTCCAAGGGCGGTGATCAGTACAAGCAGCGTGAGTATAACTGCATAACAGTGTCGGATACCCGCTAAGCATGGCATTTAGTTAAACGTCCCGTCGACTCAACCGTCCACATTCGCCGCATCGCCGAGTTTGGAGGCGCCAGCCGAATCAGTTCCACTGCTACCGAGGAGTATGTGCGCAAGATTAGGCCCGTGAGAGAGCAGCCTGAAGGCCTTCGCGCTCGATTTACGCCTATCGGCCAACCCACCCCGTCGCTTGCTTCCCTCCCGAAGTCTGGGGCCAGTAAGCCCCAGGCCAGCCCTGCCTCAGACTCCTCTAGCAGTGAATCGGATGAGGAGATGGCCGATGCCCCGGCGGTTGCCCCTGCCTCGTCAGCCAAGGGGAAGAAGTCGGCTGCCGGCGGTGATCGGAAACGCAAACAGCCCGCCGATAACAATGGAGATGATACCAGTAGCAGCGGTGAGAGCAGCTCTGAAAATGAGCCTGCTGCCACACCTGCGCAAACCACCAAGCGTGCCAAGACTACCAGGTCCAGCAGTAAGAAGGAGAAGTCTACAAAGCCTGCTGTGTCAAGCTCGCAGGTAGCCAACACCCCGGTTCCACCTCCCAGCGTCAGCCGCTCAACCTCCAAGGCCGCCAAGGCCACCAAGGCCACTGCCACCCCGTCCAAGTCCAAGGACAAGGTGAAGGCGGCCGAAAGTGCCAAAAAGATGACTCCTGTCCCTCCGCCCAAGATTCCCCAATTCTCTAGGACGAGCTCGTAGAAAGCATTCGCACCCGAGGATTGTGTGCAATCTTCTCCGGCGCTTGAACTCGAGAATTCCGATCAGCCCGAGAAGTCTTCATTCTCGAAGTCCAAGAAGTCGAAGGCTTCGAAAAGCAAGAACAAAAACCACAAGCACGAGGACAGCAAGTCGAAGAAACAGCGGAAGAGCCGGGGCGATAGAGGGTAGGTGCATTGCCCTCTACCTTGCCCCCACATTCAATGCTGCATGCTCCTATCTCATGTCGTGACCCATACGGCCCAACACGGGACTGTCTTTGATCGATGGCCACTTGGCCACGAAGTCCGCTTAAGATACTTGGACAGGGAGCTTGGCGCTGCCACATGGGGGCGGAGCATGCTGGCTTCGTTGATTCACATATCGATGAATGCTGTCTCTCAGGGCCGATGATTGGCATGTGCCATAGGCGGACGGCCCCTGTCGATTGACCGACATTTTTGAGGAGTGCACCTGGCGCGTTTTGCAGGCAGGGGGCCTGGCACCGAGGCGTTCACTAATGACATTACTCTCTTTGGTAGATGGAATAGTTTCTGCCTTATTTGATACCACGACTGTTGCGGCCATGCTCTTGATTCTGCTTCTGCTGGTGATGTAAGCCATGGATACCGAAAATAGATTTTGATGGGATACTGCTTTGGATCTAATATGCGGTGGTATCTTTCCCGCTACAGACTCCAGCACACGTACGCCTATGCACACCACCATTCGCGGAAAACGACGAACATCCCCTGGGGTGTCAGCGCCTCCGTCACCATGTTCCTGGTGCCCACACGTAGCGGCGCGGTTCGAACTGAACGATGGCCGGATGATACCCTCGCCGGTGAACCATGCGCAAAGGGGAACAACGGGCGTGGTACGGCTGGCGATCTGTTACTATTATGGGGTGAGGCTATACCCAAGTGGCGGGCCCTGCCGAGAGTGCGTCGGATCATGTACCTGAGCCTAGGCCCGTTTGGGCCTTTCGCCATCCTAAGCGACCAACAGCCGCGCATCACAATCACGACGAGAACAGCAAAAGTAGGAGTTGGAGGGCCCGCCCTTCTTCGCCGGGCGACGGCGAAGACCAGAAAAGTCCTGATTGAAGCGTCCCCACCCGGCGTCGGCGCTTCGTCCCGAAGTGCCTTCGACAGCTTCATTTACTTGGTACACGCCAGCATCGTCCATGGGTTTGCGGCGGCGGCGGCAGGCGACGGAGGCGAGGGCGGCAAAGGGGGGACGTCCGGGTCGAACCTCCCCCGGGCTGCCTTCCGAGAGCCGTGATCAGGCGGTTGGCGGCGGCCATGTCCTAAGCGGTGCGCCGATCCGTTCTCGTTTCGTGGCATACATAGAGCAGCAGCCCGGTCGGGCATGAGCCAAGCTTGTCCATTGAAGCAAAGCGAACGGGTTTGTGGGCCCGTCCTCCCCACCCGGTGTCCGATCAAACGGTGCTGGGTTTCGGAACTGTAGCAGCTGGGGAATGCCACGTTCTGCACGGCCAGTACGCAGACAGACCCCTCGCCGGACGCGCAATCTGTGCTTGGCGACAGCACCCTTGGGTATTTCCCTCCCGTCTTTTGGCGGGGTTTTGTTTCCGTCATGCCCCCTGGGCAAACTGGGGTGCGCAGCGACGCGCCCTGCGAGCCGGCATTGGTAACGAACGCACTGGCAGGATGACTTGCATGAGCACCGCGAACTGCGAGGGGGGGCTGAGGACTCCCACTTGATGACGCGGCAGGCGCTGAGGACACCGCTGCTGTCCGTGTCTTCAGGTCCCAAGTCACGACGGGGCGCCCCGAAGCGGCACAGGCAAAGGCCGCTCTCGAATTTAGCCGCCAGTTGCCTACTGGGCGTCGTGGCCGCCGATTCCAACCAGCTTGCCCCCCTGTAGGCGTTTGGGATGGAGCAGGAGGCTGACGGCGTTGGCGTTTGACCGCGCCGTTTGGGGGAACATGCGGGCGCTAAAATGTACAATGCTGGGGTGTCGCGTGCAGAGGTGTGTTGTGGGGTGGCTGTTGAATTGGCGGCTGAAGCTGTCACAGGCCACATCCAGCCAAGCAGCCAAGCAGCCCAGTCTCCCTCCGTGCGGCCCTGGAAAATCTGAGCACGGCAGGACGAGTCGAGACCGAGCATGCGGCTCTGCCAACCCTATGTTATGGGTGTTTGGTCTGTCAGCGGCCTGACAGGGTGTCCACGGTCCAATGGGACGTATTGGCCGCCCCCCCCTTTCGGCCCACCTCCCGGCAGGCTGTAACTAAGGGATCACGACAGCGGCTCCCCTGGCCCCCAGCCTAGGTTGCTCCCGGGGTCGTCGTCCCAAGTCCTGTCGTCTGAATCAAGCTTAATGTTTGATCTTCTCAATGTCGAGATCCTACGGGTGGAAAGCGTGTAGATCCTAGTTTCCGGGCCCCCATCTAACCTTGATTCTTAGTCAATCTCGAGCCGTCCCAACGGTCCTGCTTGTTTCGTCCCATGCTTGGAAATGCTTGGAAAACCGCCGCATGCGGGGTGTCCTCCATCATGAGAAATGAGCGGCCCCGAGGAGGCTTGTGGGCGCCCGGCGTATATAATCCTTCATCGGACGATGTCGACTCTTCCGTTCGCCTCATCATCAGCATCCATCAATCAACAGCTTCTTCCCCCCACGCCCGCTCTCCCTTTCTTTCCCGAGTAGATCTCGATTTATTCACTTCGTTCACTGTAAACTCTTGCTTCAACCCGCTAGTCGGTCTATAACTTCGCTCTTTCGTACCATTTCCGATCTACCTCGTGTTTCATACCCCTAAGACACCGCGTCGCCGATCCACCTAATCGCCAAAATGCAGTTCAAGCAGACCATCCTTCTCGCCCTTGCCGCTTCGCAGGCTGCGGCTGCCACCATTGGCATGGAGGCCCGTAACGAGTTTGGCCTTGTCGTGGCCCGTCAGAACAACAATGGCAACAACCAGAACAACAACGGCAACCAGAACAATGGCAACCAGAACCAGAACCAGAACGGCAACCAGAACAACAACCAGAACGGCAACCAGAACAACAACCAGAACGGCAACCAGAACAATGGCAACCAGAACAACAACCAGAACGGCAACCAGAACAACAACCAGAACGGCAACCAGAACAACGGCAACCAGAACAATGGCAACCAGAACAATGGCGACCAGAACAATGGCAACCAGAACAATGGCAACCAGAACAACAACGGCAACCAGAACGGCAACACCAACAACGGCGGTAACACCAACAACGGCGGTAACAACAACAACAACGCCGGCAACGGTGGGGGTGCTGCTGCTGATACTGGTGAGTTATATATTACCCCTCTTTTCCTTTCATCCGTCTATTTTGTAGCAACATGGCGCAGCCCGGTGGTCTAGATACGACAGCCACTTTTACGGTGGCGCCTGGACTCTTGCTGGGACCCGTGCCTGGCCTGGCCTGGCCTGGCCTAGGGATGATGGGCCTGAGACGCCCCGGCATGAGACCGATCACTTGCTGACGCATACCCTCTTCTGTAGGCGCTGCCGACTTCGGTAACTGCACGCCCACAATGGACTTCCAGCTGGGCCGCGGCAACCGCAAGGCCACCGAGGGCACCTTCTTGCCCACCGATCCCACGGTGGCCCAGGGCCAGTCGGATGCCCTGAACCCCAACATCATCACCAACGCCATCTGCAACCAGCTGACCAACGTCTGCAACGCCAACGCCGCCGCCAAGGCGCTCTGCCAGCAGGCCAAGGCCACCGTCCAGAGCCTCGGCACCAAGGATGAGACCACGGCCACGGCCTTCAACTCGGCTCTGGGCTTCTAAGCCATGTCGAAGTTCGTCAAGGATCGCCGAGGCGGTGTTCGGGATTTGATCTGCTGTTCAAGGCCAACTAACTCATGCTCGGGGTTCGGAAAGGGGGGAGGCATGAAGGCGGGGAGGGTTGTTTTTGAGCGCGGCGCTGGGCTATGTCGTAGCACATGTACCTCTCTTATGCATGGGTGTGGGCATCTCTGGTGGCTTGCTTGGTCTCGCCGGCAACCTTACCGCCATGGGGCGACGCTGATGATGATGGCATTGGAAGGTGGCATCGAACCCCTTGGCAGAAAACCACAGCGGGGCTCAAGATGAGGGAAGAAGACGCCCTATGGCGGAAGGAAGAAAGAGGATACCCAAATATCAAAATGCTAAACCACATCGGCACCGGGCTGATTAACCGAGATCGTGCGAAAATCAAGTGTGTCAGCACGATCCGGCGGCGGAAGGGACGCACAGCTGGAAATGGCCCCAACTCGAAACGCCGTGTTTAGTTTGTTTCACGACCCAATGCCGCGTCAACCCGGCATTTGTTAGGCAGTTGTAGTGCAGTGGGGTGCTACCGGAGCGGATCGTAACCCCACGTGCGAGTGGGAGGATACATGGCATGGAAGCGATACGACGCACCTTCATCAGCAAATCTTACAATGCAGACGGTGTGCTATAGCCCCGAGCCGAAGAAGCAGGGGCCACAGCGACGGCCGGTATCCGAGCAGCAGACCAGGTCGCTCTGTGCTCGTTGGCCAGTCCACGATGCAACGGTGGTGGAAGGGCGTGCAAGCGAGATGCAAAAATCATGCGACCCGACCTGCCGGTTAATACACATGCTCGATCGGCACCGTCGGTGGCTGCAACCAGGTGAAGTGTTGGCCCTTGAGACCTGCCCGGGTATGGAAGCCGAAGAACAGGCTATAGCAGGGCAGCTAACGGTACAGGTTCCGGTGGGCAATACCAATGGCTCCAATGGATGCCATTGGTGAACGTGGCAGCGCCGCATCTGCACATCTCCAGCACGCGGTAGATCACCTATCTATCCCGTGGGGGGGGGGGGGGGAAGGCCCATTGGATACATAGGCGGTTGGGTAGTGTGGGTGTGCGGGCGGGTAACGGTCACCCATGCTGGATGCAACCTGGGGCCATTGCGAATCATACGACGGAGGTACAGATGCGTCTCCGGGCGATCCCAATACGGTGACGATGGATGGTTGCTGGCCAGCCGTATCAGTGTAGGGCACTCCATACACATTCGGCCAAGAAGGATGCGTCGGAACCTAGTAGGCTGCGTAAATGCTTGTTGTGTGCTGGGCGCCTTGGCAGCCGAGCTTTTACTGTAGACAAGACAAGCCTCCAACTACTCCTCCTGCTTGGTGACTAACTTCCCGCCTATCACGCATCCATAGTTGACAGGACGAGCCCACGAACACCTACTCGCTGGTGCATAGGCGTCGTCGTCGCGGCAGCCGGGCCCAACCTCGCGACGGGCCTCATGTGGAGCGGCGGCGATGCGACCCTGAGGTGGAAATTTGCGCGTGCTGGGTAAGCCCCAGTCCCAGTGTTTGCCTCCCCCTCTTCCCGACTTCTCTCCTATACGCCCGGAGAAGTTCTGAGGGCCCGCGAGCGAGGTCCCTCCGGGGGCAAGGGAGCATCAAGGGATGCCCTGCCGCCGGGGCGCGCCGGAAGGCTGTTGAAGGTAGGTCTTGGCGACCTCACGACCTGCACGGATGTGACGGGTGCAAAGTGCCTGGTTCCGAGGCTGGAAGCCTCGGCACCAAACAAGGGCCGCATGGCCGGAAGGGCCTCTCGCCAGGGCGGCGACGGGTCGTGGTTACATCGAGTAACGTTCTCGGCGCCAGGCACAGGAGCGCCATGTCCAGGGTGCGCAGGCCATGCCGAGTCCGGAAATCTGGACCGACACGATGGATTTACGGACCCAGAACTCGGGGACCGTCATCGTGGCTCCGTAGGCAATTGCAGGGCTCATCTCGCGCGATCCCCCAACTACGCCTAGTTCGCGCTCCTCTCTCATCGACGGCACTCCCGGGCCTTCTCCCGCCGCTGCGATCCGGCTGCTGCCATTCGCCCAGCAGCGCAAGGCTGCACAAGACCAGAGGAGCAGGAGCTAGTAGCCATGCGTGCGGCTATCGCCAGACGCCCGAGACGGGGAGCACGCGAATACCAGGACCACCGGCTTTAGTCACGACTTACCTAAGATGGTTGGGCCGTGCCGGTTTGTACTGCCGGCCTGCATCGCGCAGAGGCACGGTAACCGGCTAAGCGATTGGCAAGCTGCCGCTCGTCAATCCCAGACAACTAGAGCTGTGGCAGCGTCGTATCGGTAAGAGCAGCCCTTCTCATCTACCGGGATGTGAGAGTAGGGCCACAGAATCACCAAATGTCAGCAGATCCTAGCCAGGCATGGAAAATGGCCGCCAGGTCTGCCAAGGCCTCTTCATTCCCGTCTTGCCTGCGGGATTCTCCCCTCCCCTCCGGACCGTCCAGTCCAGAACAGACCCTCGCCCCAGCCCCAGAGAGGCCGTGGAAAGATCGAGATAGACACCTGGGGGGCTCTCTTCGGTACCACCCCCACTGCATGTATCCCACACACAGCGCCTGGCTGCTGCCCACAATGTAGCCTTGATACCGCATTGAGCAACACATGCTCGCGACAACCCTGGCATTTCTGTCAGCCGACGATCATGAGGGCCTAGTGATGCAGGTGAAGAAATTGGGCAAGGGGGTCACCGAGTGGGGAAATAACGTCGGTTGACGTTTGCTGCGGCCTGGTTCGCCACGCCGTCTGCCCGGCCGCACCACAGGCTGGCCTGCCGCAACCGGGGCCTTGAGGCTCGCCGGCCTGCAGGGCGAAAGGGGCCGCCCCGAAGGCCTCGGCCAGGGACGCTGGTCCTGCATGAACAATGGTCATCCCCGACTGGACCAGGCGGAGGAGAGAGACCCAGTCGGACCCCCGTGGCCCACGATGAGGCATGTACCGGCTGGCTCCCCAAAGCAGCACCCAGGATCAGCCCGCACACAGAAGCCAGGGCCATTCTACGACAAATAGCCCCAGTCCTCTGGATGGGTCCGTGTTGGTACCGTATATACCTGTCCGCAGGCTCGACGGGTACATATGGGAATCGGTTCTGCGTGGCTGCTCGAACCATGGTTCGCCCGCCCTTCGTCGTCTTTCCTTTAGGCTCGGGACCCGTTCATCACCGTGCACCCTCTCGTGAGCCGGTATCAACAGTATAGACCTCTCTTGACGACCGGGCCCGCCACCCTGGCTACACTCGAACCCACCATCACTCTCGACGCCATCGACGACCTCGACGACCTCGACGACACCATCCGAGATGCGGTTCTTCTCCTTCGCGGCAGCTTTTGCTGTCTTTGCCTTGCCTTTCGCCACCGCCGTAACAGCAGATGGGGCCTTGGCTGCGCCCATACTGAAGCCCCCGGTGTGTGGTGTAAGTTTCGACACCGGCTTTCCGCTCGGCTCTGGCCCGGGACACTGACGGGTTGTCTATCACAGCTGCAATGTATACTTGGAAACGCCGAGCAGTCGTCGTGTGCCGCTACGAACAACACATGTATCTGTACAAACGCCCCCTTGAACGCTCAGATCGAGCTCTGCGTCCAGCAATCTTGTACTATCAAGGATGCTTTATGTGAGAAAGCCTGATTTGTTCCTCGAGGGGGACGGGGCGCCTTTTACTGACGCGTATAACCCAGTAACAAAGAGGTTCTCGACGGACATGTGCCAAAAGCTAGGCGTGGCGGCAGAAGGCGAGGACCGGACGGCGGTCGTGTGGATGGTCGGCGTCATTTTCGGTGCGCTCGGCATGGCGGCCTTCTTCCTTCGCATCCTGGCTCGACTTCACGTTGGCGCGCAGGCCTGGGGTCTCGATGACTGGTTCATGTGTCTCGCGGTTGTAAGCCTCTCTTTCTCTCTCCCGTCCCGGCTGTTGATCCGCTGGTGAAGACTCTGTCGCGCTGACGAATCATGAACCAGGCCTTGATGATTCCGCTTCAAATCATGTCGATTCCTCGTGGGTCAAGCCCTGCCTACACTCTGCTTCCTAACACGTGCTGACCCTCTGCCTGCAGTATCGGAGCATGGCCTCGGCCTGGATATGTGGTGGGTTAAATTCGAGTCGATCAACGCCATTCTCTACGTGAGTTTCGTGTTCCACCCCTGGGGCGGGCGGCGGGTGTCCCGGCTAACACGAGGGCCAGTACTACTTCTGGGACGAGATGCTCTACATTACTTGCCTGGCCGTGACCAAGATTTCGATTCTTTGCTTCTACCTCAAGGTGTTCCCGAGACGGTCGTTCCGATATGCCGCCTACGTCATGATCGCGCTCAACTGCGCCTACTTCATCTGCTACGACTTCATTCTCATTTTTCAGTGCCAGCCCATCGACGGCGCCTGGCTCGGATGGGACGGCGAGTACGAGGCCCAGTGCATCAGCATCAACGTTTTGGGGTGGTCGGCAGCCGCGATTAACATTGCCTTGGACATGGGAACCATCATTCTCCCCCTACCTCGTACGCAGTCCCCTCCTGGTTCCGGTGGCCGACCCGGATCATGACCAGCTAACGCGCCAACAGAACTGTTTCAGTTGTCCCTGTCGTGGAAGAAGAAGATCCAGATCATTCTCATGTTCGCCGTGGGCTTCTTCGTCACCATAGTCAGCATCATCCGGCTGCAGTCGCTGATCCGGTTCGGCACGACGCAGAACGTCACTCGTAAGTGTTGCCCTCGATTAGGCATGCGCGCCGAAGAGAGGTGCGGTCGGCTGACCCAGCCTGCAGAGGACTACGTCGAGGTCGGATACTGGTCCACGATCGAGGCCCCGGTGGGCGTCATCTGCGCGTGCATGCCGGCGATCCGGTCGCTTTTCAGCCTGGTGTTCCCGCAGATGTTCGGCACGACGCAGGGCGACAAGTCGACGTACGCCATGAGCAGTATGGGCGCCAAGTCGAAGCTGTCGCAGCCGCGCCCGAAGGACCGGGGCGATACGACGCATACCACGACGACGCAGATCAACGTCAAGCAGGAGTGGACCGTGGCCACGAGCCCACTGGACGGCGGCAACACCAACAGCAGCGACGAGCAGCTGGTCCGTTTCGACGAGCACGTCGCCTCGACCGCCAACGACAGCCCGCGCAGGGTGGCGCTCGTGCGCTCGCCGTCATCACCTTGGCAGGACGAGGACTTGGAGGCGGGACGATGGCCGCCGCGGCCGCGGGCGCACCTCACCGGTGTCTCGCGGTTTGATCACTAAGGGGCCTGCCTTTTTTTTTGTCCCCATCTCTCGGTCCCTTCTGTTAGACAGGCTGTATCTTTCATGTAATACGGAAAACCACATTCCTCGGCCCTCCTACCGTGCCTATACGAGCCATTGCCGACAACACCCGCCCCTCGCCTTTTGCAGGCCGTCTCCCGGCCCGTGCCGCACCGTGACTCGCGGTGTCAGGTGAGGCCGGAGGGCAGGAAAGAACGAGGCCGCGCTGATCCGGATACGGGCCAGACCAACCAGTGGCCTGGCGCACCCGGTGTTTCGGGGTCCGTAGCAGGTCAGTGGCCGGGGTCGAGAATAGAGTGGGTCGGAGCTGGGGCGGGGCGTCGCGGCGAAGACGGAAGCCGGTCCGCGTTGGTTCTGCGAGCGTCGGCCGGGCGCTGCCGCTCCCTGGTGCATGCGCACGCGTACGGGGGCGCCAACCGCCAACCACCAAGGACACCATCATCCACGAGTCCACAGCACGCGCCGGTCGGCCGCACCAATTGCGGGCTAGCCCCGCTGGGATTGCCCAATTCATCTAGGCAGGGCTGCTTTGCGCAGGGTACGCAAGCCCCAGGCCCGGGCCCCCGAGAGGCAAACGGGACTGTCCCCCCGTGTTACTATAATACCCCCTACCCCCCCCCCCCCCCCCCCCAAAGACCTACCGGTTCCCGCAGTGTTCCGTAAGCCCATTTTGATGCCATCCCTGGCGCTGCAGCGCTGGGTCGCGTTCTCCAGGCCTTCTTTTGCTCGGCATGGGTACAACGCACTGGAACAATAGGGAATTAGCCCCTTGGATCGGGGTGGAAGGACGACACCCGAGATGACATGGTGCCCAAGGGCCCATCGCCCCATCCCAGGGGGGAGGGGCATGGGTCGTCTAAACCCCCCCCCCCCCCCCCCCCATCCACATTCTAGGCCCGCGTCGATGGTCCGATACAGATCAAGCGATCCGCCTCCGGCCCGGGCATCGTATCGTTGTACGTGCAGGGTCAGATCATGCGAGATTGGGGTCCCGAATACGATTCGCAACGCATGCCACTCCCGGCCGCGCATCTCGGAAGCCCTTCCTGTCATGGCAGGCCCGCTGGTCGGGTCCCCGTGCCCCCTCCGAATCCGCGAGCCTGCGCCACGGCATCGCCCGTTGCCCGACGGGAAAGGCTGGCACCTGCGGGACGGATCCTGATATAGCCCGCCCACATCGAAAGACCAATTCTCTGTTTTTATAGTGGGCCCAGTCTATTGCTTCTCCGATGGCAGACCTCTCCCTTTCGGCTCGATGCCGTGGTGGCATGCTCGTCTTGCTCCCGCGCCGTGCGTGTTCCCTCGCTCAGGCCAGGTCCTTCTGCACCTTCTCCAACCACAAAGATTCGGGGCCGGGGTTAAGGTCTGGCAGTTGGAACTGGCGGAATTCTCGACAGAGCACCCGGTAGTGGCCTCCCTGTGCGAACTCGTGATTCTTCAGCGCCTTCGGGTCCCGGGACCCCTTTTCGGGCCTGTGAAGCACGGAGGCGAGGTTGAACACACTGCGGCGGTTCACCATCACCCTGCGCAGCCCGAATTCGTGCTCCCAGACGAACGGGGCCCGCTCCTCGGGTCGCTTCTTGGCATCCATCTCGGAGCTGTGGGACAGGAACTCTCGGGCGATGGTGCCTACGAGATCGACAGAATCGGGGGTTGGCGTGGGATGGGGCTGAAGGCTGAAGATACTGACGCTCGCCAGGTTGGAACCACGAAGCAGGGCACGCGAAACCGGTGCCTCGATGAGAGTTAGCACCCGACACGCATACCGAGGGACAACCACGGAGGGAGGTTTGCAAGGGGACCCCCACCCCCGAAAGAAAGGCAATGCGACTTACAATCTCGTCCATCGCGAGCGCAAACTCGAACTCGCGAAGATGCGGCAAACCCTTCACCAACCTGCTCACCACGACCGCCGGTATATGGGGGAGGGGCCTGCGGCTACACAGACCGCGGCAAATAAACCTCAAACATCGCAGCTTGTTCTGCTTCAGAATTGCTCGCTGGAGCATGTCAGAAAACGCCGGGTCCGACACACTTAGAGATTGGTCAAATTCGTGGATCGTCAAGTCCGTGAGGGTGTCCAACGAGTGGAGAAGACGCGCTGGTAGCAACACGTCTGCACCGATGTCTCGCAAGGGTATGGTCAACTTTCTCAAGGCCGGACTAGTCCCACAAGGTGCCTCCCCAAAAGCAGTGATGAGTTGTGAGTATAGAGGGAGTGTTCTTTCTGATGGCAGAGTGCATCTTCCTATCTCCAGCTCCTGCAGTTTAAGAGGATTGATTGATTTCCTAAGAAACTTGGAGGTCGCGTCTTCAATGGAAAAGAAGAAGATTCTCAAGGTATGCAAAGACGTCATTTCGATCCATTCACCGCCGGGCCCTCCCTGGTGGCCCGTCTCCTTGAAGCAGCTGTCGTGCAGGAGTGCGCCATTCAGAGTCAGGCTGCGGAGGGTTGATGCCGAGTTCCGGAGTAGGAGGCGTAGAAGATCCGGGGATAAGTAGGTGAAGGACGGGCGGGGTTTGAAGTCGAGATGCTTCAGATTCTTGACTTGGGACAGCGCACTCGCCATTTCGTCCTCGGACTCGTCATTCACATAGGACAGGGCCTGAAGATTGTGCATCGAGGCAATGCTTTTTGCGATGGACCTGATAGTATTATCAGCTCCGATGCCAGGGGAAAGGCCAGGGCGGCAAAGGCCGGCACGGTGGCAGCGTGTGAACATACGGAGTCAAGATGCTGATACATAGCACCTCCAAATGCGGCAGGTTCATCACCAGTTCCTCAATGTACCGGATGCAGATGTGGACGTGATTTCGCCCCGGGCTTATATCGCCGACAACCAACTGCCGCACGAAGCGGGCATTGAGGGGAACGGCATTCGCGGCCAGTGCCGTTGAATGACGCTCTTGCTGGCCCCGGTATTTGCCTACTTTCTTGAGCGCCTTCTTTTGAGAGATGCTGAGAAGTGGCTCGATGGTGCGTATGAACTTGGCAATGTGCGGATGACACCCGGCGGACACATCGATTCGATGATAGAGACAAGGCATCATGAGATTGTAGAAATTCCGGCTGGTTCGGGCCAGGGCACTCATAACCGGGCGGGTTTCGATTTGCCTCAGGATCATGGCCATCAGCTCCGGCGGCAGCAAGGAGAAGAGGTCTTTGCCATGGCTGGCACGGGCATCAATCTGCGTCTTGACCTCCTTGGCTCGTCCCGCGGTAGGTTTTGCCGTTTTGGCCTTGGGCTTGGCTGCCGGCACGTCTGCCCGGGGCAGAGATGCGGTGGGAATGTCAGTGGTCATCGTCCGCTCCTCTGCCAGCCGTAGGCGTTCACTTCTTCTTGCTGCCATGGTGCCCGGCTTCTGCTGCTTCGTCCGAGGTGAGGATGGCGGGCGGTCATGTACAGTGTCTCCCGGACGGATGGAAAAAGTAGAAGAGTGGGCGTCTGTCACCGGATGGGCAGCATTTGTAGAAAGTCGGGTTTGGGTGGAGGCGCTTGAAACTATAGTTCCCTAATATATCAGAACTAGACCACCTGGGCTAACAGGCACTTGGGGTTTTCCCCCATTGGCCCCACACCAGGCAGCAATGGCCCTCAGCTTGTGCTGCCTGGCCGGGCTATACTAGGGGCAACCTAGGCCGTTTACAAGCCCATACGCACCATCGACATTGTGTTGGATTATCTTGTGCTGCGGACTGTTAGGCGTGAGGGGGGGCGTCGTGACTAGATAGGAAGTACGCAAGGACATGTGTGCTTCTTTGATAGTCTTGTAATTGCTCGTGTTCCCCCCACTTTCATCCCTGGGAACCCCCGATAATCGACATGCAGAGCTGGTTCGAAGGTTTGGGACATCATCATGTATGATAGGGAATTTCTTATGTCGGTTATTGACTTCACACCCTCGACGCGACTGTAACATACCTTCCACCCGTCTCACGTTTACAAGCGAACCACGCACGGTTCAGACATGTCGGATGCAATCCGCGCCGATGCCACTTATGGCCTCGACCGGTTTCGTAGGGCTGAACCCTGGGTTTATACCTCGGAAGCGACTGCAAACATGCTGGCCGCTCTGCTGGTCTCGCCTGTCTCCCGATCAACAACACGTCTGAATAGGGCAGGGGATGCACAGAAATACTTCTTCATGCAACCGGCCGAGCCACCGGTGATACCTTGGTTCTGCAAGTAAATCGCCACAAGCGGGACTACGGCCAGGCGGCACAGCACACACGGCGGCAGCTCTGTAGGCCAGATTACAATGGAAAGAGCGACACGATATATCGCCCTATCATGAAGTCCTACCAACACTTGTAAGGTCCAGTCGGGAGCGTGGCTCATGACACAAATCTGCTTACACTTGTAGCAAGCAACCTCCTATTCTTACCTAAGCCAATACCACGCAGCTCGGTCGTCGGTCTCGCCCCTTGCTCCGGCCAGACTCAAAGCTCTGCCAGACCGTCTGATGGGACGCAACGCTCCACTAGATCGATGCAGGCCCTAAGTCGTTCCTGAGGACCTATGCCAAGTACATGTGGTTTAGGTGGCGGGCAGTGCATCCATTTTGGGGCGGTAGCTGACAGCATAGGGGATGCATCTCCCGCTCCCCGGCGCTAGCCGCGACTAGACGTTGCACGCCGAGCACCTCCCCATGGAAGAGAGCCCCAGGAAATGCCAACCTGCCTCGGGAAATCGGCAGCGCGGGGTCAACGTTCGCAACACGCAATTGCGATAGCATCACCCACGTACGTTTGAACGATGGCGCCACGGATACGCTTACGGCTGAGCACGATTGCGCCCGCACTCCGCCGCGTGCGGGCCTACTCGAGTGACGCCGGCCCTGTCATCAATGTCGTTAACCTGCCGGCTCCCAACTCGGGGCATATCCGCATCTTGGAACTGAACCGGCCCTCGGCACGGAACGCCATTTCGAAGGCGCTGCTTGCCGCCCTGCGAGCCGAGGTCGACGATGTTCAGGCACAGTACACACCGGACGGCCAAGAAGTGCCGCCGGCCTCGCGCTTCGGCGGCGCGGCCGGGGTTGACGAGAAGGGGCCTACGAGAGCTCTGATTCTCTCCAGTGCCGTCGACGCAAGCTTCTGCGCCGGCGCTGACCTCAAGGAGAGGCGGGGGTTTAGCCCCGGAGAGTCAGTTTCCCTGGAGCTTGATCCTTGCCAACGTCAGCGCGAGAGACTAAACCCACGACGGACAGAACCGCGGCTTTCCTCGCCAACCTTCGCGATACCTTCAGCTCCTTGTCCTCGCTACCGATCCCGACCATCTCGGCCATCTCCTCCCTCGCTCTCGGCGGCGGTCTTGAGCTCGCCCTCTCGACCCATTTCCGCGTCCTGGCCTCCACAGCAACGGTCGGCCTGCCGGAGACACGGCTCGGCATTATCCCTGGAGCGGGTGGGACCCACCGCCTGCCGGCGTTGATCGGAGTGGCACGCGCCCGGGATCTGATACTCACAGGCCGACGCGTTTCGGCACCCGAGGCGTACTTCCTGGGCCTTGCGGATCGGTTGGTCGAGGTCTTGCCCGAGGACGAGCGGGACGCTGTAGCGCCCGGCGAGGAGGCCCAGAAGGACGGACAAGGGCTCGCCACGAGGGCCCGCAGACTGGCCCTGGCGGAGGCTGTAAGGTTGGCCGGCGAGATTTGCGAAGGAGGCCCCATCGCGATCCGGGCGGGACTCCAGGCCGTAAGCTGGGCCCGCGAAGAGGTCGAGAACGCCATGTATGAGCGCGTGGTGGACACCGAGGACCGCAACGAGGCCTTGGATGCCTTCCGGGAGAAGAGGAAGCCCGTTTTCAAGGGCAAATAGGCACCAAGCCTCGGTCTGGCTGAATGCTAGTGTAAAAGACGGTTTGCGCTCCCCTGCACAGGCTCGCCGCGTCCGGTACCCAGCAGCTGGCTTTCCTGTGTTTCTGTGCCTCGCTCCCTCGTCCGCCCCCTTGTCGCCTCGGGCCATGTGAAACGTATATGTACGTACGTACAGATGAGACGGGTTTGCGGGGGATTACCTGCCCATTTGCCCGGGCCGACAGCCTCGACTGCCTGCTTGGGCGGCCTGGCCAGTGGGATAGACAGCCTCCCGCCCAAACAATCCATGGCCACGACGGTGGAGAGGGAAGGGCTCAGGGAAACGCGGCCCTTTGCTAGGCTATCCGCACACGCAGGGCACTAATGCGCGCCTTGCAACAGCCGCACGCAGCCTGGAACACGAGCCCGAGCCGGCTGTCCAAAAACAATTCTACAAAAGGCATTCCAAACACGAAAGACTACGCGCCGTGGATGGCCTCCCTAGGTACGTTGATTGCATGAGGCGACACATCGGCCTCTGACCGGCTCGGAGCACCCTGCCATCAGTATGACACGTCAGGCACAATCGGGCGCGGATTGGCCGCCATGGCAAGCCGTTTTTGCGGTATGTCGCTGAGCCGAGCAGCCCCTTTGGGCTGCACCTGCATGGTCCCAGACTTTCAGGAGCCATGTGGGGAGGGTCTTGCCGAGCTAGACTCGTTGCGTACTCCGTATCTGCGCCCGTGGGCATGATCACGCGCGGAATGGAGACTGCGGATGGGGCCTCGATGGATTACCATTCCGTAGGTCCGACGGTAGCAGGGCAGATAGCGTTGCAAGCGACATCCATCACGATGAACGAGCCAACGAGTGCGTGCCGGCCTCCAGCCAGCCCGGGCACTGGCGGCGGTTGCAGAGCCGATGGGCGGTCCCGCGGTCTGGCTTGATGAACCATTCCGCCCGCAGGGAACTGGGCAGCATGGAGCGCGCGCCATGCGTGCCCAGGGCGACGGAGGGGGGCACGGAAGTGAATGATGTAAGAAACGGCAGGCGTCGGACCATGCCAGCAGCCGTGCTGCTTGGCAGCTGGGGCCATTCAGGCCCATCATCGGGCATCGCACCAGACCAGGACCAGCGACGCGGGCGCGCTGGCGGTCGGTCGGTAAGCGACCCCCTGGGAGCTGCGTTGCCTGGTCTCTCAGCAGGGACTCAGCGGTCAACTCTGGCGCCGCCGGAGGGACGCGAGGAAGGACAACAACAGGCCATGCGGCCGCGCTACCGCAGAAGTGCCGAGAGCTTCGCGATGGCGATGGACTCGGTGGAACGAGCAGTTTTCCCGGCCCTGGTTTGCGTACTGGCAGCGCGTGCCACGGGTGCGAGAGTGGCCTGCCCGCCAGCAGGACGACCGGGCTGTTTTGAATTAAAAAAGAACATTACCTTGGAAGTACCTACCCGCTGAGGTAGCCCGGAGACAGGGAGATCGCAGGGGGCCAATGACGTTCAAGAGTCCCACCGCCAATGGGAGGCAATTAAGGTTGCCTGCTGGCGGCTGCTGGCGGTCGCGTGAGTACCTCGATACTCCCCTGGGTACTCCGTACCTCTCGCCATGGTCCAGTGGGCGTGGGCGCTTGGGTGGTACCTAACCTTCCCGAGGATCCAATGGTAGAGGGATGGATGGAGGGCGGCGTCAGCACCTCTCGGCCCAGCTGGAGCCAGGCGCGGACACACTGGGCGCAGACGCTGGGCGCTGGCGCAGACGCCGGCGCTGGGGCCGGTGCTTGTCCACTGGCACGCTGTTCCTGTTGTGTGCGCCGTCGCTAGGCCCAGCGCGGGAAAGACACATAGGCACTCGCGGCGCTGGGGCCGCAGGGAGATCGCAGACACCGCTGTCACCCAGGCAACGCTGCGCATTTCGTATCAACAAAGCGTCCCGGGGTACGCTATGCAGCTTTTACTAGGACACGCTGCCGCCGGGTCGCGATCCAGAATCCCCAGAGATCTCTCTCTTGTTGTGGACTCTCTTCCAGCAGCTCCTCTTGTTCCTGGCAGGGTCACCGCACCGCATCGCACACCGCCAAAAGTCAATCGCTGCCCTGCGCTCCCGAGTCAGTCCCTGGCCTGCACACCGCGACCGCCCTACCGTGATCTAGTTCTCGTCGTCCGGGTTCGCTCGCTGCTGCTGCTGCTGCTGACCACAATCCAACAATCCCGATTGCCCGGCCAGACTGGCTTGCGCTGCGTGAGTTACGGATCCATCCACCACCACCCACCCACCCAGAGCCCCTCCCACCCAGGCGCCTAGGTTATTTCTGTACATACGCCTAGGACTGGACTGGACCTAGGCCTCGACCACCACCGACATTCCGGACTCAACTCCTTCACAATGCTGTCCAATCCGCCCCCGAGCGGTCTTCCGGCCCGGCACCACCGCCAACACAGACGCCAGAACTCGACACCCACGGCCATGGAGACCGTCAAGATCGTCAACACCCTGCCGCCATACCCACACCCCCAGCATGCCTCGTCGGCGCAACCGCAGCCGCCGCAACCACAACAAGCGCGGGCCGGGCGCCCGCGTGTGGCCCACCGACGCGGTATGAGCCTGGACACGCGCCGGCAACACATGCCCTCGCCCCTGGTCCGGCAGGACTTCCTCACGGTAAGCGAAACTACTAACACAGCAGGATACAATAGTGCACCACAGCATGTGCTGCGAGAAGCGCAGCAGCAACGTCTAGCTCGCCCGGGCTCCCACCAGCAAGCGTTTGCGAACTTGGCCAACGACGAGAACTATATCATGTCCCCCCACGGGACCCCCCATACCCAGGGCTTCGCCCCCGGTGCCTGCTTTGACGGGCTGCAAGGCCCTGCGCCCGCCCTGAACATGTCGTACAACCTGTACAACGAGCAGATGAACGCCATGGTCAAGAAGAACCAGGAGAACTTCGCTGGCAGCATGAGCGCCGGCTCGCAGGACTTCGAGCTCTACCCGTCCAGCACCATGTCCACGCCCACTTTCATGCACTTCAACGAGAGCCCCAGCGGCGGTGCTGGATGGATTTCCGAGGAAGAGACCTCGAGCTCGCGCCGGGGCTCCCGCCGCGTGAGCAACACCATCATGGACCGGGTGGCCAAATTCGAGAACATGGGACTCGAAGATCCTCCGAGACCCATCACGCCTCCGCATCAAAATGCCACAGGTGAGTTTCTGCCGCCCATGCACGGCGCCCGGGCGCAGGCGACTGACCACAGGTAGACTATTTCCCCATCACGCCAATGGACTCGCCTCACGGCAGAACCACGATCAAATCGAGCCGAGGCCCGCAGCGCTTCATGGAAGGCTACGACGAATCTATGGAGGAGACGCTCAAGCCGACTCGCGGAATCCGCCGCCCGAAGACCACTTTCGACGAGATGCGGGAAGCTGCCGAAACTCAATCCCCGGCCCCTGTGCCCGGCCCGTCCCGCTCGAACACCATGCCGGTTACCAGCTCGTTTGAGGTGCCGCCGGTCGCAAACAACAGCTTCCTGGAGATGAGTCAGATGGGCGGAGGCATGGCGGTTCCGGCATTCAATGCCATGCCCGAGCCGCCATACCCGCTCAGCGCAAGCTCGAGTTTCTCGCATCACTCGACCCCCATCACGCCACTGATGCACGAGTTCAGACAAGCACCCGAGCAGAAGCCGTACCTCCTGCCGCCAGAAAGTGCCACTGACTCCGTCTCGGGCGAAGAGTCCGAGTCGGGCGAAAGGCCACCGCGCGGCCATTCGCATCGCCGAACCGAATCCGTTGCCAGCGTGGCGAGCGCCGCTAGCATTGCCGACATCGACATTGAGCAGACCAAGACGACGACCGGCATCACCATGGACGACATTCATCAATATATCGATGGTCCCGACCCGCAGGACAACAAGTGGGTGTGCACATTCGAGGACTGCCTGAAACGGTTCGGGCGGAAAGAAAACATCAAGTCGCACGTCCAGACACACTTGAACGACCGTCAGTACCAGTGTCCGACTTGCCAAAAGTGCTTCGTGCGACAGCACGATCTGAAGCGCCACGCGAAGATCCACACGGGCATCAAGCCGTACCCATGCGAGTGCGGAAACAGCTTCGCCCGGCACGACGCCTTGACCCGCCACAAACAACGTGGCATGTGCATCGGGGCCTTTGACGGCGTGGTGAGAAAGGTAGTCAAGCGAGGCCGCCCACGCAAGCACCGGCCCGAACTGGACGAACGGCAGGAAAAGTCGACACGCACACGCAAGAAGAACATGTCCATCTCGTCCGTCTCGTCCCAGTCGGGCTACTCGGATTGCTCAGCACCCAGCTCTCCCGGGGCCGACGACTACGACAACGACAACGACACCGAATTCGAGCTGCTGGGCGACATCATGCAGGATGTTTCGATGGGGGGTACGACGATGAACCCAAGCAACCTCCAACCCGGCCTGGGAGCTTCGGCCGCGCCCATGCCGACCCTGAGCCCCAACGCCGCCCTGGGCGAGCGCTCGCCGTCCGTGGCCAGCGTGCACTCGTATGTTTCGCAACTGTCGCACATGTCGCTTCATCCGGGCACGGCGGCGGAAGCGTTGCCGTCCAACCCGGCGTCACCGGCGAAGAGCGTCGGCAGCCAGTACAACGAGCCGCCGGAGCTTTCGCAGTCGTCGTCGCCGCCGGCGTCTTGCAACCGGTACTTCGAATTAGAGCCAAGCGTCTCGGGTCCCGACATCATGATTAGCGCAGCCGTTGACCCAACGAGCTTGCCCCCCATGGGGGGCATGGGCAATGGTGGTGAAGACGACGTGCTGCTGCAGTTCACACCCAACGACCCCAACATGCTCATGCTAAGCTCAGATAGCAAGTTCGACGAGGCGTTTGACAATTCAGTCGACATGTTCACTCATAGCGACGACCTCTTCTTCGGTCACAATCAATAGGCCGGGCAGGGCGGGGCCGGGAAGACAGGCCGTGGCGTTTACGTTTCCAGGGGCGCGGGCAAAACTGGATTGGAACTTGCGGAGTTCGTGCTAGGATGCAGTGGTTCGGCTTCGGTGCATTTCGAAAGAGATGGGATCACGAAGGATGTACAACAGAGAATGGGGAGGGGGACGAGAGCACTTTTTGGATTTCATCAGCGGTGACCTGATGCTGATTTTTTTTTTCTCTCTTCATTTCTTCATCCGGAGGACAGACCCTGGGCAGCGCAGGGTTGGGCGCGCCGGCGTTTCGTCGTCGTCAACGACTCGGGTCTGGCTTCTGACATTCTCTTCGAAATTTCCTAAGGAGGACATGGGCGAAACGCGCAATACCGTGGGATGAAAGCCTACGGGATGGTCCTTGGTGTGTATGCCTGGGCCTGTGTCTGCTTCCAGTACCTTGTTGTAAAGTTATCGAGTCATAATTGGATAGGTCAAAACCTCGGGATGCCGTCTCTACTGATCTGGCTGCTGGGTGCTCGGCGTGTGTTGCCGCTGTTGTGCCCACCGAGCTGCATCCCCGTCTGGCAGCACGCACATGGAAGCTGAATCCAGGCCCGAGCTGCCTCACAAGACGGGCAGGAAATCCTGGCCGCTGCAACCACCGCCCGACCCCACCCGCGAGAGCGCTACCTCCCTCCCGCCTTAGCACACACACACAGCCTGTCGCCGCGAGCTGCAGAGGTGCCTATTTCGTAAGAAAAGCACCCCGCTCTCGCCGCACATTGGCCTTGAAGGTTCACCTCGCACTGCCACTGCGTCGGCCTGAAGAGCAGCTGCTTGGTTTCCCAACGTGACAGCCGTGGAACCAGCCAGTCAGAGCGACAGCCAACGGGGCGGCCAGGGCCAAGAGCTGCAGGGAAGGTTGTTTGCGCCTGTGCTGGAGGAGCCTAACATCTTCCCGGTCCCGTCCAGCGTCGCGGCCCTGCTGCTTCTTCCCACCTTCCTCACAGTGAGCTCTATCCAGCAGGGCTCCCGACAAGCCCGGCAGCCCTGCGAAATGCGCACCCCAGCCGTGGCCAGTCGTGTGTCGCAATTCTATGCTGTGGGCAACACGCCTGCGGTCTCGCTGACCCGAGATCTCCCCCAAGGCCAAGATGCCTCGGTTCTGCTTCTGGGATGCGGCGATGCCAGGAACATCCTCTACACGACGCATGTGAACTCGGGCCTTCGTACGTCTTTCCCCTCGCCGCTGGGCTCGAATGGGCTAATACCGACTGCTTGCAGCGCCGCGCAAGCTCGACTTCACTTGCTGTGACGTAGAGACCGCCGTGATCGGTAAGTCGGCTGCCTCCGCTCGTATCGAGGGTCGTCGCTCATCTCTCCTTGCTAGCGAGGAACGCGGTTTTGTTCTCCTTGCTCCTCGACCGAGGCCAAAACGTCGACCACAGCATCCTGTGGGATATCTATTACGATACATATCTGCAAGAGAACACGGCAAGGCTCCTTCGGTCCCATCTCGAGACGTTGCTCGGCGTATCCGAGTCCCTGAAGGCGTGGCGCGGGAGCAAGTATAGCCCCGTCTTGTCCTTCTGTGACGAGGGCACTTTGCGGCTAGTTCGGGGAAACTGGACCAAATGTCTAGCCGCAGCTCAGTCCGTGTCAAAGCCTGCCTTTGACGCAGAGTTGAAGAGGAGCCGCAGCATGGGCGGAAGTCATGGAGCCGTCCTGACAGGTCTCCGATCCGCGGCCCCCTATGCGCGTGCGGCGATCATGGATGCGTCGAAATCCCATGGACACTTTTGGGAACATGGCTCCCTCACCCGCAAAGACGCTACCGTCCCCAACCCCTTGATCGCCGGCGTCGTCACAGCAAGCACTCTGCTTCATTATGGTACAGATCCTCTTTTGGGGTTTCACCTCGCCACTGGCTTGGCAGATCTGGCACCAGGTTCGCCTCTTGCCATTGACGGGCAGACTGGTGGTCTAGAGCGCCTCGTCGCAGCTTCAGTGCTCCAATTCAAGCAGTGGGTGGCGGCATTCAGAGCCCAAACCGACCAGGGCCTCCATGTGAGATTTATGGTCGCAGATGCGTTAACGTTCTGCCAGGTCCTCCAGGACGCTGGTACCTCGGAAGCCATGAAGCCCATGTTCTACCGTCGCCAGTTTGACATGTCGCCATGCGTGCTGGATCCCCAGGAGTATGGGAAACCGGGTGGTGCACCGCACTTCTTTGATGTCGTCGACACCTCCAATCTTTCGGACCACTTGGGGGCCCTCAACCTCCTCGTGTCAGCCTCGCCTTTGCTCAAGGATGCTGTCACTTCCACCCTGTACCTGGAAAGCCTGATCGGGAAGAGCGCAGACAGACATGCGGAGCTTGAAAGACTACTTTGTGGCCACGCTCCGACCGTTTCTCTCATACTGGGCGTGTCCGCGGTCGAGTACTGGTAAGTTTCCACACCCCTTTTCCCCAGCTCATTTAGGTACTATGCCGCAGGCTCCATTCACAGACCCGGTGCTTCGGGTGCAACATCTTATCCCGAAGTTGCACTGGTGGAAACGTATTAACACGATGCCTTTCGACAGGACAGACGCCACTATGGTCTCCCCTGTCCATGAAATGATACTGCAAGCAGTACAAAGGTCAAAAGGCGGCCAAGCAGCACAGCTACACTCCCGTTCATCTTGGAAGCGCAATGGGCTTTCCTGCGGTGAAAATGGCACAACTCAAGCACTTCACATTCCACCCAAACCTCTTGCAATGACCTTTGCCAAGATCTATTTTCAGATGTTCCAGTTTGAAAAACCTCAGGGTGTAAAGATGGTGAACCCCGAGGTGCGGCGAAACAGCGCCTACCCTGCATTCCATCGCGGAAGCTTGATTGCCCTGATGAAAAACGCGCAGTCCGTTATCAAGTCGGACTGGTCTGAGGTTTTTCGAAGCCTGATGGGCATTGTCTGCTCAGACAGCACATTGATACTTGGCAACCTCTATTTGCAAGAACTGTGTCTCGGTTTGCACATGCAGGGTCTGTATACGGAGAGCAGCCTCAAGGATAATATTCGAAAGAATCCGAGCGCCGGAACTTTCAATGCCTGGAACACGATACCAACAGCGGTCGCTGTGACGCTTGTCGTGCCGCGGTCCAGCTGGGAGAAGGTTTACGCTGCAGACGCCACCAAGAAATACGCCCCGACATTCCAGGTCGGTGTCTCGTCGGACGCCTTCCTCAATGTGTTTGCTGATGTGCACCTCGCATTTGGCAAAGTCGAGACGTCCGGGAGTCCAACGAGCGAGGACTTTACGGTAGCCATTGCGGAAGACCCGGAGGGATGGAATGGGAACTCGCCGGTAGCGGTTTCCTTTTTCATGCCGGCGGCGGCTCTACAGGACTCGGCCACGATTGATCTTCGGATCCAGGCCACTTTTGAAGCCATGCTCGTGTACGGAAAGGCGGATCTGGGGCATGAGTTCGTTGTGTATAGCACAACGACCAAGGATGCCTCTCATGTTTTTGTGACAAAGAGCCTGCCCGGCCTCGGCGAGTTCCACGCTCGACCTCGGAACCTCAAAGGGCAGGAGGGGCAAGTCACTCTGACCGCCACCATGGATGAAACTACCGGAAGGGTGGCCTTGCTGACTGGCCGTTTCAATGTCACGACCCCCAAGGGAAAGGAACTTCTCACAGACAAGGCTCCGATCACGCTACGACAAACGTGGCCATACACCATTGATGTTGTGTTTGGCGAAGGCCAACTCGTTTGCCCAGTTACCTATCCATTGCCCGTGGTCCAGATGACAGCCAAGACGCGCGTCGCGAGGAAGTCGGCCTACATCGAGGTCGTTGCTCAGTTGGCAGACCCCTCAGGATCGGAGGCGATGCCCGGCTTCATGTACCCCGCCCTGCCGGGCCCGGACGGTATGCCCGTGACACTGAACGGCCAACACATCAACCTGGACAGCCTGCCCATCTTGAACGTGGAGCCGGCGCACAAGAAGAACAACGACTGGCTGACCACGCTGGCCTCGCATCAGTTCTCGGCCCGGGAAAGGCGCGCGCGTGAAGGGAGCGACGCAGAAACGGGCATGACGGCGGACACGCGGGTCAACTTCAAGGAGTCCGTCTTTACGCTGTTCATGCTCGCGTCCGGCCTGCAGGGCGGGCAGACGGGCCTGTTTGGCCTGCAGCACGCCACGGCCGGCAACGTCATGCTGCTCTTCGTCCGTTGCCTGCGACTCGACGGCGCCGCGGGGACCGTGGTCGCCGACATGGCGGCCCTGCCGCTGACCCGCGATCTGGTGGACTCGGGCCAGCTCGCCGACTTCTTCCTGGTGCTGCGCGAGCTCCAAATTGGGGCCATCCAGGTGGACGACGAGGAGCTGCGGCTGTGGCAGCGCGTCCTGCCTTCCCTGGCCGAGCGGTGCCGCACCTGGGACCACAAGCCAGAGTGCGAGTACCGGCGGCCCGGCGCCGCGATCCCCCTCGGCCCCCTCGGCCCCGGCGGCGCCCCCTTCCTCTGCAGCTGCGGCCTCGGCGCCTTGCCCGATGGCTACATGAACCTGCCCGAGTGGGAGACGGCGGCGCCCCACGCCGTCCGCATCGCCCTGAGCCCCACCTTCACCGTGCCCTTCGTCGAGAGCCTCACGGACGCGGACCTCGCGGGCCTCGCCGGCGCCATGCGGGACATGGGTCTCGACCGGTGCCGCCGCTGCGCCCGGACCCAGACGCCCGCCGGCGCCCGGCTCATGAAGTGCACGCGCTGTAAGGAGGTCGCCTACTGCTCGCGCGAGTGCCAGAAGGCCGACTGGAAAAAGCACCGGATGGAGTGTGCCTAGCGGGGCACTCAAGAGCCACGTGGATGGGGGGCGTGGCACCATGTGGGCGCGTATCGGGTGGGCCGGGGGGGAAGGGGGTTGGTGTCCGGTATCGATGATGACGTGGAAAAAAAAACCGAGGACCGCTAGGGAAAGAGAAAAGATGTAATAGCGCGCTCGGTCGGTGTTCAAGGTCCCATCCCTCAAGGAAGTACCTGTCCACGATTTCAAGATGGCCATGCATGCAAAAGGAGCAAGCAGACACAGGCCAAATTCAAGTGCAGTTCTGGAATGGTCCGTGGAATCAACTCGATCTTTTCAAAATGGCCAACCCCCCTTTTTCTCAAGGCAGCCATGGTATCTTATAGTCCGCGCCCCCCCCCCCCAACCCCCCCAACCCCCCACACCACACCTCCACTCCCTCATCCGAAGGCGACAAAGTCAATCTCCTCCTGGCGACGGCGATACTGGACTTGGCCCTTGGGATTGACGGCGGTGTTGGCCTCGAACGTCTGAGGCGCGGGGCGCGTGGTGCCGGGAACGAAGCGCCAGTCGTACTTGAGCAGCATCTGGCACAGGGCAATCTTGACCTCGTTAGCGGCGAAGAAGCGCCCGGGGCAGGCGTGCTCGCCGTGGCCAAAATGCAAATGGTCCGGGCTGGTTGTGACAAACTGCCAGCTGTTCTCCTGGCCCGGCTGTGCGCGCAACTTGAGGAACCGCGACGCGTCGAAGCGCTCTGGCTCCGGATACACCCGCGCATCCATGTAGTTGGTGCTCACCATGATGCGGCTCCCACGTGGCAGTGTTGTGCCGTCCGAGAGCCGTACATCCTTGTCCACGTAACGGTTCATCGAGGCTGGGCAAGGGCAGAGGCTGAGTGTTAGCGAGGTTTGCTTGGGCGGCATGGAAGTAGAGAAAAGGACGGGGGTGACGAACCCAGGGCCATGGGGCTGCAGCGCGCCGACTCCTTCAGAAAGCTGTCCATCAGCTTGAGCTTGTACACGCTCGTTTTGGTACAGCCATGCTCGCCGATGACCTCGATGATCTCTTGGCGCAGGGCCCGGGCGACGTCTGGGTGCTCGCAAACATCTAGCAGGGCCTGGCAGGTGGTCTCCGTGGTAGTGTGAATCGCGGCGAGGGTGAGAGAGAGCTGACCAGCGACATGGTCAATGGGGCGACCACGAGAGACCTCGTGCATCCATCCGAGACTGTCTGCCGTCTTGGGTGGCTTCTCGCCGGCCCGGAGGCACGCGTCGACGGCGGCCTTGCGCCGTCCGACCTCGGGGTCGATGAGCTTGTGCGCATCCCGCACCGCCCTCCGGATCGACGTGCACTGCGGGATCACCCAGTACACGAGCGGCCGCACCAGCGTCGGCACCAGCCGCAGAAGGTATGACGCGATGAAAGAATCGATGGTGTATGTCTTGGTGATCTGCAGCCAGCGCGGGTCGCGGCATAGATCCTTGCCCAGGAAAACGCGCGATGACAGCCGTGCCACCACGTCCATTACCGTGTCCTTGAGCACGACGGTTTGCCACTCGCGGCCTTCGCCGTAGATGTCGTGCAGCGAGGCCGTTGTCTCCTCAACGAGGTCGCCCGTGATGAGGCCCAGCGACTGCGTCAACTTGGTGCGGACCGTCTCTTGGATGAGGGAATCGTCAGTCAGCCCCTGCCTATGAGGCTCGAAACCCGGATAATCCGTGAAAAAGTCCTAGAAATCGCCGACGTCTTAGCAGGGGTCCCCCCGCCGGGGGTGCCCAGCCATGACTCCGTCCGCCTCTGCGCGCCTTGGTACATACCTTGGAGAAAGCCTTGGGGAAGTTCAGGCTGGGGTTGTTGCGGATCTCCTCGGCAAAGCGGTTGGGAAGGACGATTTTGGGCCCGGTGCCCGTCATAACCTGGAAGGGTCCGGAGTACTGCATCATCGTTGTTAGCGGCTGCCTTCTCTTCCTTTGCATGCGCCCTGGCTGCCCATGCGCGCAGGCCAGCCAGCGTGTGGTACCTTGCTCAGCGCCTCCAGCATGGTTTGCCGGCCATGCTGCAGCCAGCTCTTTCTTGGGCTCTGCCCCTCCAGGGTGGCCATCGGGAAGCCAGCGAGCGGCTGCTCGCGGGAGACCACTGTGTAGACCACGCCCACAATGACAGTCACGACAATGCCGACCATGGACCACGGCAGGCCTTCGGGGATGAGGCGGCCGGCCTCCATCGTACTCGCAACGATAGGCATCCTGGCGGCGAAGGGCGGTCTGTGAGTGGTACGCGGGGGTTCCCTGGTCCCCAGCCGGGTTGGGACGATCGACTTGACTTATAAGGCCGTCTCTCCGCCCGAGACCCGGAGCTTGCGGTCATGATTGCGTTAAATGGCGCCTCTTCGGGTAGAGAGGCGTCGGCTGCGGCGGTCGCAAGTGCCCCTATTCGACACCTCCGTGGCGCCTTTGCTAATGAGATCATGCGGAAGCCGAACGTCTGCCCATCAGTGGCAGCCAAGGGTAGGGGCAGCCGAACCCTACCGACAGCCGCTCGCTCCACAACCGGCACCATCGTGAGTCGTGGTCTCAAGCTATTCCCTTAGTTTGCGGGCAACGGGCAAATCACGACGCGCGCGCGTGGAATGCGAATACGGCATATCTGGAGCACGCCGGGATTGCCTGCCGAGGGAGCCTTGGCCACATGGCAAGCGGGCAACCCAGCACCACCCCTGAGCCCTGGCGGGCCGCATCAGCTGCGGTATCGAGGGCTCCCGACGAGCAGCGGGGGCAATTTCGGACGGGAAGTCGATGGGTTTGGCGTACTTGCTTGGTTGTGCAACAGGCGGCCCAAGAAGCGATGCGAGGAAGCCACGTGCAGAGTCGACGTGCAAAAGCAATGGGCTCGTCGGATGCTGGCCAAGCGGCGGGAGTCAGTCGGATCTTGACTTGACTGCCGGGTGTTCTTCTTCATTGGATCGATTGTCGCGCCCCGTCCCACAGGGGCCGCTGGTCGACCCGACAGCATGGGTGATGGCACCTGAAAAAGCACCCTAAGGTTCGATGGAGCCCCGCCTCGTCCTCGGTGGCCAAGTACATGTAGGAAATTAGGGAGGCCAAGAAGCACGGGCGAGCACCTCCAGGGCGCCGAGCGGCCCCCGCCTCTTTCTTCGGCGCCATCGATGGGCTTGGGGAGAGGACGTCCGTATCGGCCGCGCATACTCCAAGCAACCTCGCAAGTACGGGCTCCGTAAGTGCTTTTCGGTTCCGCTGGGTACAGAGGCAAAGCGAGCAGTGCCTGTTTCAGGGCCGGCCGATCGACCTGGTACAAAAGTTCGGCGAAACGGGCTCTTTGTTGGTTGCGACCAGGCACTCGGCATGTGTACCTACCTAAGTGGGTACCTGTACTTAGAGCGGGTATGTGATAAGAGCCGGTGGACCGGGTACCTGCCTAGGTATGCACGGATGGACGAAAACAAGTGGGCCTTTGGGCTAACCCAGGAAGCCCGCCTGCCAGGAAATGGGATGGACCCCCCCCCCCCATAACATGGGCGATTTAGGCTCGATGCAGGGTCCCGGTCGAAACCTGCCATCCGTTGCACGAGAACCCGCAAGAAGAATGAATGCGATGGCTGCGTCCATACCTGCACGTCGCCGATATTCCAGTCCAACCGTCGCCGGCGACGTCAGCCAACGGCCCCTGATCAGCCTCCTACCTGGACTGAGGCCGGGCCCGGTCTCGGTCGATGGGCATCTACGGCGGCCGAGCCCCGCAAGGCGCCCTCCCAGGACGTCGTGCTGTGCGAGTGGGACCACGAGCCCTACACTTCCGATGCATGATCCGCGTGGCATGGCAGCCAGAGCAGAAGCCATCGAGCAGATCCGAATCTCGACGCGCGTGCGCCGCCCTCGTTGGGCCATGGCCAGTGCATCATCTACGCGCAAGCAGTTGGTGTCATGGGCGTTGGTTTCAAAACAAAAGATCAACGCGGATCAACCCAGAGCCGCCTTCCATCCGGAGCGCCGGGGAGGAGGCGTCTAGCTGACGAACAGCCGGCATGAAACACGGCACTGTTCGGGGGCCAAGACGGCCAGCCACTGTCGGGGCCGGAGACGCCACCTGCTCGCACGCAGTCCCTCGCAGCAAGGTTGGGGGGACCTTGGACGGTTAATGCTGGTCTCGTTTAAGCTTATTCTCACTTGTCTGGGTCTGCCCACCAGGAGCCGCCACGTCTTTCTCCACCCTCGACCCTTTCTGGCCATGGAGCGACGCGGAGACAACACGGGGCGTCACAGAGCAACATGGGCCCCCCGTGGACGGTGACGATGCCGGTGACCGGAGGGTGCCACCATCTCGCCCCGCGTCCGGGAAGTCCACTGCGTCTCGGCGGACGAACAGCTGTGTCAGCCCGGTGGCGCCGCCCCGCGGTTCTCCCTCAGTCCGTTGGCCGACATGTCGGCCACGGCCGATCTGATGGATCTGACGGGTATATAGCACGCTGGTAATGGCCTCCCGTCACCAGAAGTTTGGCCTCTTCATCACACTCCTCTGCAGACAACTCTCTTCTTGTTCTCTTCTTCACCTTTTTTTTCCTCATCCAATAGGGGCCGGTCTCCGCCTTCGTTTCCCAAATACCATTCATATCTTTTTACCTCCTTGAATCCGGTTTTGATACCCGCTTCGTGTTATTTCATTGCTTCATTGGACCCCGCCGTCTTTCACGATGAAGTTCAGCACCCTCGTTACCGTCGTCTCGGCCGCCACCGTCTCGGCCGCCCCCGTTCTTCAGACCCAAGCCCTCCAGAGGCGCCGGGATGTAGCTCCGTACCACCTCTCTGTAAGCGCTCGAAGCTCTTCACCCCTGAACACTAAAGGGCACCGTGCGCTCTGTATTACCACACGAAGCCATTACGTCGACACTCACTTTTTTTTCCCAAGTACTAATTTCGAGTGTCGTAGGCCCGTAATAAGGGTGCCATGGATGCCATGGCCGATGCTGGCAACGGCACTGCCAGTGCTGGAAACGCCGGCGCCGAGATGGCCAACGGCGGCAATGCTGCCGATGCTGGCAGAGGTGACGCCAGGAACGGCGACGCTGCAGAGGGCAACGGCGCCGAGGAAGATGTAAGCCACTCCCGAAACTCCACCCCTTCCATCAGCCACGAGGACCTCGAGTTACAGTATATTAACTCTATTTAGGACGCTTCCGAGAACGCCGGTGCTGATACCGAAGACGCCGCCGCTGCCGGTAAGGGCAATGCCGAGAAGAAGAACGGCGATGCCGCTGGTGCTGGGCAAGATGCTGCTGCCGGAGTCAGCGCCAAGGAAGGCGCGAATGACGACGCCCAGGGCGCAGCAAAGGGTAATGCCGATAAAAAGAATGACGATGCCGCCGCTGCTGAAGGAGACGCCGCCGCCGGAGACAAGGCCAACGGTGGGAGCGCTGCCTGTGGTGCAGCCAACGGTGCGGCGGATGAAAAGGATGCTGGCGGCAACGCCGACGTCCAGAAAGGAGGCAACAACGCCGATGCTGCCAATGGAGCCAAGGTCGGAGGCAATATGGCTGACGGTGCTGCTGGCGCCCAGGATGAGGAAGGAGATGAGGAAGAAGCTGCGGAAGAGGATGCTGGCATGGACAAGCTGAAACCCTCCGGGGGCGCTATGGACCAGGACGCCGGCGCCGGTGCCGAGGATGCTGCCGCTGGAGGTGGCGGCGCTGGGATCCTGCAGAAGCTTTTCGGCTGAACGTCCGCAGAAGAGGACGGCTTCCCCGTAGGCATTGGGGTTTGGTTGGGGGCCCGCCTTCCCACCACCATACCGAGTGGCGCCAGCAGCAATGTACCACTATTCGATCGGCGAAGAGGAGCATCGGGATATGATCCACACGAGAAATGCACCACCCTCGCTGTGTTGCAGACACCCCAGGTCTTGGAACCCGCTTTGATGTACGTGCTTCACCTCTCTTGAGAGTCGGCCTTCTTCGGGTGATGGACAGCAATCGCGGGCTCTTGGAAATGTTCACCCGTTGCTAGAAAGGCGGGTAGGAACTTCTATAAGCTGGACAACGAGGTCGTATGGGCCTCTGGCTTTGTTTATAGCCGCGTGCTCCCATGTAGCAAAACCCCCGCATCTGCAGACGAAAGCGCCGCAGTCTGGAATCATGCCGGGGCCGCCCTGGGCAATTGGTATTTCATCTGCTACGAGAAAGCATGGCTACCAACCCTTCATCATGAAAGCCGCCTTCGCAACTGACAGCCCTCACGGCCGTATCATTTGGCAATGCGCCACGTTGCTTGTGGCTCATTTTCCATACTGCCCCTCTCTATAGCGGCACCTTGTGAACCGATCGAAGTCCACGGGCAGAGACGGTCAGATGCGTGTATCAAGGTGCGTGAGACGGGACCAACCCTGGAGGCATTTTTGGCCTCAGCTCAGTCATGTGGAGTCTTCCACCAAGCTATTCTTCCCTTCGACCTTGCCCTGCGCCATCTTGTCCCCAAATCTCAGGCGGCAGAGTTGGCCAACGGCCGACCCTGGGTAGACCTAGTCATCCAGCGTCTCTCGTTATAGCCACTTGAGACATGGGCTCCATGAGAAATTTCGGGCCCCTCGGTAGGCCTAGCATCCTGTTCTAAATCCACAATGACCGGCAATACTCAACTTCGGGTTAGGTAAAATACACAGGTTAGGAGATCACGTCTTGAAGAGGGGCCAGCGGCCCATCAGTCTATAGCAACCGGCGGGCCAACTCTCACCGCCCCGCGCCGTGGCGGTGACCTGATAGGCACGCCTTGGACCGGTACGATGGCACTTCAGGCAGAGGAGAGAAAGAATGGTTTGGGCAGCCTGGGTCCGGTGGCTGCGCGCCGGATATATCGGGGATGGCGGAGCGGGCGCACCAAAATAGCGCCCATGGTCCCGCGCATGCCGACGTCGGTCCCGGCCGGCGCGTTCGGGGGCTTGGGGGCCATGCTGACCTACATGAACGCCGGGCGGTAGACGTCGCTGGCTCCCTGGCGCTGAAGACAAGAGGTACCGGGGCGCAGCCGTAAGAAGGAGCGCGTCGTGGCGCCCCATCGGGACCCAACGAGAGAGAGGAGCAGAGCGAGGCGCGGGTGGCCGCCATGAAAAAAGGACTCTCCGCGGCAAGACGCCCTATACAATTGCTGGTGGTGCCGCCGAGGCGGCGCCTGCAATTGTGGCTCTGCGCCGCCTGCAGCGAAAGCAGCCTCGTGGGCGGTGCCAGTTTTGGGCCGGCAACTGGCCGACCGGGGGGACTGGCCCAGTTCTCCACATTTACGGAGATGGTATGGATCGCTCGGCGTGGAGCCGAGCCCTACAGCCGTGATGAAGCGAACGGTACCTGGTCATGAAAACACATGTGTCGGCGCTCCTCAGCGCACCGGAGCGCATTTCGAAATTCTCATGCCAACAGGCCACGAGGGGGGAATGAGTGGCCAGGTGGAATAGCCACCCATGTGACCAACCGGCTTGGTGAGAGGTACGTACGTACGGCTTGACCAACAAGCCCTCACGCAAGCTTCATGACTGGCCAGCCACGAAGAGGTGTAATTTTGGTTTGGGGACGACTGGCAATGGCCGCGCCTCCTGATATCGGCCTGTATAATGAGTAAGTAGACTTGGCCCCCAACCCGTCGCTGGCGGAAATAGCCCTGCCAGGGCTGGCCAGCCAACTGGGTCCCTTAGAAGGGTCTGCGATCGGGACATCGAAGAATCGATGCAGGAACTAGGGATGGCCAAGGCTGACTCCGGCCGGTGTGTAGGAGCATACGGGAGAGGGCTCATGGCCACCCACCTCGGAGAGGCACAAACTCCCGGCCCAGCACCGGGACCCTGACACGGCACTGGGCTGGCCACGTTCTGTGACCAATCAGCCCGCGTCGTCAGATGCCGAAGCTGATGAGCTCATAGAACGGACGCGGAAGGGGGCCTATCAAGAGCCCGCGTCTTGTCCAAGCAGTATCCGACAGGTCTCTCCCTGTCCGTCCAGGATGCATGCAGACAGCATCTACGGACCGGGACCAGGGGCCGCCAACATTTCACAATGCAGGGCGACGCCATGCTCCGGGTCCTTCTGGAACAATCAAGAGCCCCTCCTCCCACTGGCCGAGAAACGAAGTGCCTGTTTCAGACGAGGCAGGCCCCGTCCGCCCTCATGCTTTGCCTGCAGAGCACAGCGACGAGGCGTCCCGGTCCCTGAAGATGATTGGTAAAGCCGAGGAGGGAACCTGTCCCATCCAGGGGCCCGCATCTGCACGAACGGAGAGTGGCAAGGCGATGGGCTGAATATAGGACGTTGCATCCAGGGAGGGTGGAGGCTTGTATGTTGCAGTCGAGGTGGCCGAGAGATGGCAGCCTGGGTACAAGACAGGAACCATGCACAGGGGGGGGGGGGGGGGGGGGGGGGGGGAGCGTGACGACACCGGGCCGAGGGTGACGTGGCTCACGGGTATCGTTCTTAGGGACTGGCAGTGGCCCCGGGGTGAGGCCTGCGTGTCATGAGGATGGCTATGGACGTGCCGAGCCAGCGACGGGAGCCTAGAGGATCGTCAGTGGCCGGTAGGTATCTTCCACGGCCAGGTAGGGAGACTGGGGGCAGGTAGGGGGTTGGGCCTCCACTGCCTCATGCCATGGCCGGTAGGAGGGACCGGGCCGAGGGGCGCGCGTGAATACATCCCATACCTACACACACATATCATCGGCGGCGGCGGGTGGGTGCCAATGGAAGACGGCTATGTGGCTGTAGGCTTTTCGGCGGTTCCGGGCCCAGGCAGGCCGCGCAGCATCGCAAGACGCGCGGAGGAGGCAGCGGCCGGCTTGGGCATGAGTTTGCGGCCACCGCAGCCATGGGTGGCTCGCCCGGTGCATCCTGTGCTTCTGGGAGTCCTCCTCATGGGGTGGGTCTCGCTCGCGATGCTGGCGTCGTGGTGGTGGATGCATTGGCCTTTCCGGAGTGGGGCGGGGTTGGCGGGGGAGGGCGCGAGGGACAGACGGAATAAATGCCTTGGGCCGCCTTGGGGGGCCGCGCTAGAGGGGGGATGCCCAGGACGGACCCCTCTATCCCGCAGGGCGGCCGGAAAGTAGGCCTGGCTGTTGGGGCTTGGGGGCCGAATATGCGGCCCCGTTTAGACGCAGCCAGTCGGCAAGCGTGCTGGGGAACCGCAACCCGTCCTGAACGGGCGCCAGGCGGGGCGCGCATCCCTGCGCTCCTTCTGTGCAGAGCGAGGTACTCCGTACCCGGGGCGCGGCAAGGCAGAAAGCGTAAAAACGGAGGCCCTGGGGCCAGAGGCAGGTGCGGGCCAGAGGCAGGTGCGGGCCAGAGGCAGGTGCCTCTCTCGGCTCCTCTGGTCCCCCTCGGGCTCCTCGACGGCCATGTCGGCTGGCCCTCCCGTCGCGCGGTTGGACTGCCGCCGCGTCTAGCAGGGCCTCTGCCCAGCCCGGCCGCGTCGCTTGCTGGCCAATCCCGACCCGTCCACACCATCCATCTTCGAGGCCTATCCGTGGCCCTGGGTGCTCGGTTTCGACGCCCTCCCGCCGCCGCATCGCCAACGCCCGCCGCCGGGTGCCATCGTCATTTCGGCCGGCTTCGTCTGCTCGCGGGGCAGCTACCAACGCCGTCCAATCCCCATGGCCGCCGTCCTGGCCAGCGCAGCCCCGCCAACGCTGGCGAGGGCGAACCGCCTGCTGACATCCCGGCCCTGGTGCCATGGCGTGCTATCCGGGACCGGCCAGGCGGCGTTGCCCCTTTGCATCATGCCAGCCTATACTGGCGTTCCACTTCACCTCCCCTTCGCCCTGCCCGCCCGGCTCTTGCGCCAACATGACGCGAGCCCGGGAGGGCCGGGGCCTTCCACGCCTATATCGCTCTCCTGCTCGTCCCCCGCGCCGCTCTCCCGGCCCCCTGGCTGCCCACCATCTCGTTCTATATAAGTCCCTCTGGCACGCCCCATGACCGAACCCACCAGGTCCTGGGAGACACCAGCTCTGCATCTCTCTCTCTCTTCCTCTTTTCCCAATGACTCCTTCGCCGTCCCCTACCGAGCGCCTTGGTCAGCTGTCCATCCTGGAGAGCAATATGGCACCCACTACCCGAGCCGCTGCTCTCCGCAACGAGCCCGCGGCCCAGTCCCACGATAGCCACGGCGAGGCTGACGACACCGAGGCCGAAGACACCATCATCACACTGCCCTCGGGCCTGTCCTACTCCCTGGACCACCTGGACAAGACAGCCCGGCTTCGCTTCAGCAACGCCGGCGAGGAGCTGACGGCTCCCACAGCATCCATGTTCGTGCAGAAATGCCAGGCCAGGGACCAAGAGGACTTCGCCATCATCGAGCTCGTAGAGTCCGTCCAGCATGTCCGCACTGTCCGTTTTGGCAAGAGGAACAGCCGCTTTCCCGTCCCCGAATGCGACTGCCAAAACGAGCAATGCTGCCACGTGCTGTGGTTGTTTGATCAGGTGGCAAAAGAGGTCCTTCATGGCGACAGCAAGCCCCTGGATCTGATGTCTCACGGGTACGCTCGGGAGCTCGAGAACCCCTACGAGCAGATTTCTCGCTTCCACCTTGACATGCTCGCCGAGGACTTGTACGCCGAGAACTGGAGCGGCGGGGCCGAATCTGACGACGAAGACGTCCCTAACCCCCGCCGCGTACAAGAAGTCCGGCGGATGCTGGCACTGCTTAACGAGGTGCCGGCCGACACGTACCGGCCCGATCTCTTCGCCAACCCCAGAAAGCGCAACAGGGTGGTTCAGAAACATGATTTGGAGTGCACCATCGTCCGGATGCTGCTCGATAACAATGACTTCTTCCGTTACTTCGCATCCTCCATGAAAGCCTACGATGAAATCATGAGCAGCCTTTTTGAGCCGCTGGAATTGCGTGCTGAATCGGTCCTGGTCGCTTTCGACGCATACCAACGAACTGCCCCCCAACCCCCGTCACGCCGCGCCAAGGACGTCGCGTGGTGCGCTTTCCATCTGCGCCTGGTCGACCGGCAGGTCGCCTCCACGGTGCAACACACGGCGCGGGGGCTCGAGTACTGGGAGAAATCGGACGCGGCACGCATCATGCTGCGGCTCCTCGAGGAAGTCATCCGGCGCAATGCCGATGTGCCCGGCCCCGCTCTGCGGCCTCGCGCCGAGCGTAACCTCTACCTTGCGCTGGTCGGCGACGTGGACAACCAGTTCGCCATGCGCTCCCTGTGGAAGCTCGGGGGCGATGTTCTTTACCCCTACGTGACGCGCATGGACCGGATCCTCGAAAATCTGGGCCGCCTCGGAGCCCCGGCCTCCTACTACCAAGACCTGGAGGAGCTCGTGCGCGTCGCAAAGGCATCAAGAACCCGGAGCGTTGCCCCGAGCGCGACAGGCTCGAAGCGCCGGAGCGCCGAGAGCGACCGAGAAGCCAAGCGCGCCAGATGAGACCGAGGGGCCACGCTGAGGCATGGTTCTGACCTGCCGCGGAAGAGAGGTCTTGATGGTTCCCCTGCCCGGGGGTGAGATTGTCGGGCACCGCGCGGCGGCCCGACCGAGCGGGTCTCGGGTCTCGGGTCCTGGGGCGACGTGCCTTGAACGGGGAACTTGTCCGCTTCCTTCTGTCTATATTTATCTCCGCTCACGCACATACCCTCTAGACCCCCCACCTACCCCTTGTTTGCCCGGTACTGAAGTTTCCGGACCAGCTTTCATCATACCCAATTCTGCTCTGCTTTCCAGCTCATCGTTTGTCTTGTTTCCTCTACATCTACCTCTACTTCTACCTCTACTTCGTCTACTTTCCTTCATGCTGTTCATCTCATTCAAGGCAGAGCCATGAATGCCAATACCTTACATTTTGATGGAGCCATCAACACTATTGTTCCCGGGTGTCCCTGTATCTTTTTCGTGATGTGACAGCGTCCCGCCGCTCTCCGTTTCCCTCCTCATGTGCAGGCAGTCCTTGAAGTTTACGTACATATTTCCCCGAAGCGTAAGTATGGAAAGACGCGTGCGTGGAAAAGAAAAAAAGAGCGGCTGCTCAGAAGGGGGGAGGGGCACCAGGACCGTATTCAATGATAATCAAGTTTCGCTATCTAAACAACTGGGCGACATCGTTCCAGAGTCGCAGGTATCCTGAGCACAAAAACCACCACAACCGTCATAAGGGAGAGGAGACCTCTCATCATAAGAACTTGGGACGTAGTCATGCGGACCGTAGTTAGAACATGACCAACCCAAGAGGGCACTGGAGGGGCCCGTGGCCGTACATGACCTTTCTTCACCCATGCCAAAAGAAACACAACTGTGGCATAGCACAAAGCCACCACGCGCCGGATCGCTTTTCGTCGTCGTCGCACATATTATACCCGTCCCCGATTCCCGCACCGAGACGCCGTTGCTTACCAGAACCCAAACGATAGAGAACAAAAGCACAACAGCAAGCACGGGCTTGGCCCGCATGCCGCTCCGCCTCACACGGCAGCGTCGCCTTCGGGACCGGGCGTCGCTGCGGGCGAGTGGCGGTGGCGGGCTTCAATGTTGGCGATGGCGCTCTGTAGGGCGCTGGTCAAGTCAACGTGGAAGAGAGGCCGGTTGAAACCATGGACGACGGCACGACGCGGGGTACGCGAGCGGGCGGCGGCACCGCCCTTGGCGGCGTTGCCCGACGTCGAGCTCGGAGTCGAGACGCCTACGCCGCGTTCGATGGCGTCAATGTCCTCGATATCGTCGTCTTCGTCGCTGTGGTTCTTGCCGGCGTGGTACTGCCGCCGCGTCGTGGCCAGGGTCTTCTCGTTCTCGTCGCGTTCGGCGGCCTCGGCGGCCGAAGCCTGGCCTCCGATTTCGGCGACGCTGAACAGCGGCTGCCAGCGGTGGTGTAGGCCGTCTGATCGCTCCGTCGGGTAACCGAAGCCGGCCGAGACAAGGGCGCGCTTAGTCCAGCGGTTCGAGATGCAGGCGATGTGCCAGTCGACGACTTCGGGCGCCGTATAGCGGTCTAGCTGGTTGCGCACGTCGATGAGCTGCTGCACCGACGTCACATCGACGTGGTTGACAGAGCTGAAGTCGAGGATGACGGCCTTGAGCGGCGGCAGGTCCTTGTGCTCCTGTTCCCCCTTCTTAGGGCCCGGGTCGTTCCAGGGCCGGTCGCCTGGCCGGAGCTTGTGGTCAATGGTCGTGCGCCGCGTGTTGGCGAAGATATGGGTCGTCAGGTAATCGAGCGTGTGCCCGGCGTTCGGGTAGTTGAAGCCCTCGGAGAAGCGGTAGATGAAAACACCCGGGTAAGGGTTTGCCACGTCCACCTCGGGGTTTGACCCGTCGTCATGGCTGATGGGGATGAAGACGTTACGGTTTGCCGGCGACAGACTGGCGTCCGGGCTTTGCTGCTGCACCGGCTGCTCAAACGTGCCGTACTCGCCCACGGGCTTGCTGTCATTTCCGAGCACATGATCACCCAGCACCGAGTGCACTTGAACCCGGCCGAGGAAGCGGCCCTTGGTCCGCAGTACGCGGAAGAGGTAGACGGCAAAGGACAGGACGATGGTGCAATAGATGCCGTCCTCGATGTTATCGAAGACGGTGACAAAGACACCCACGAAGAAGATGACGACCTCGAAAGGGTTCACCCGCCAAAACTTATACAGCGTGTCAGGCGGCGTGATCAGATCGCCTACGGCGTGGATAATCACGGCCGAGAGTGAAGCCGAGGGGATATAGAAGAAGACGGCGGGGAGCGCATAGATGGCAAGCAGGACCACGGCGGCCGTGATGACACCGGCGAACGGCGTACGCACGCCGGCTTTCGACTTGATGGCTGTGCGGCTGAAAGATCCCGTCGCGGCGTAGCCACCCAAGAAGGGGGCCAGGACGTTGGTAACGCCGATGGCAACCATCTCCTGCGAAGGGTTGATGGCATAATTGTTCACGCGGCCAAACGACTTCGAGATGGCGATGTGCTCGATGAGCAGGACGATGACGGCTGCGGGCAGGTCGCCGATGAACGAGCTAATGATGGATGAGTTGACTTCAGGCACTCGGGCGTGTTTGAAGCCTCGAGGAACTTCGCCGAGAATCTTGAACTTAGGGTTTTCCCGGTGGTTCATGTTGGCGAGCCAGCTGATCATGGTGTAGAGCAGGATGACAAAGACGGTGCGCAGCGTCGACAAGAAGAAGAACAGCTTCTGCTTTTGCTGGTACTTCTTGGCTGCAAACCCACAAATCCAGCGGAGAAAATAGAGCATGAACAGTGCCGTCAGACCCATGGCCGCGTCAAGTGTCGTACGCGGAAGACCCTGCAGGGTTTTGATAATGACAATGTATGTGGTGCCTCGCGAGTCGAAACCCTTGATACCCATCAAGCCGGGTACTTGACCGGCGACAATACTGATGGCAGAGCCAGTCATGAAAGCGGCAAGCGAGACGAGAGGGATGATTTCCACGATCCACCCGGCGCGAATCAAGCCGATGAAGAGAACAATGGAACCTGCAATGATGGCGAGGGCCGAAGCGATGACTTCTGGGTGGTCTGCGTATTCGGGGAGTTGTTTGATGGCTTTCTGCACCACGTGCCCAGAGACGGTAGACATGACGGCCACAGGCTACGTAATGTTAGCAAGATGCACCCAGGTACCGTAGAGGTATGCCACTTACACCAATGGTAATGTCCTTCGAAGTTGCGAAGAACCAATAGATTAGGACGCCCATGAAGGACGAGTACAGGCCATACTCAGGGGGAAGCGAGGCCAGTCCAGCGTACGCCATACCCTGGGGGATGACGACGGCGCCAATCGTAATACCAGCAACAAGATCTCCCAACAGCCATTGCAGGTTGTAGAAGCCGATCCATGAGAGGAACGGGAAGAGCGACTTGAGGTAACCCAGACACTCCTGGCCGGTGGGCGTGAGCTCTGACAACCATTCTGCAGTGGTCGGAGGTTCCTCGAAAAACGAATCGGCTGTATTTGTCGAGAAGACGGATTCGCCTCGTGTGACGTTGTCTCGGCTGTTTTCGGGCGTTTGGAGTTTGATGCCCAGCACCTTGGCAAGGCCATGGCCTATCTTTGTTGACGATGAAGACATTCTGTCTTCTCTGGGGGGGAGGTCGGATCGAGAGTGAACAGTAAGGTGGTACACCCTTGAAGGCTCGTTGCACGCCTTTAAGCAGGCAAAAAGTAGCGCTGCTTCACCACGGCCGTGGGATCTCTCCCCTCAGGTAGGGTCTAGGCAGGTCGAATAGCGATAGCCCCCTTGCGTACCAATGAGAAAAGCAAATCTTGTGATAGAGGCGTTAGGGGCTGAGGAGTATGATAGCTTTTAGCTATATCGAGGTGAGAGCGCCGATGCTAGAGATCGAGCCAACCGCCGATTAGTATCTGGGGAAAATGGTGAACAAGGCCAGCTGATGGCTATTCAGCCGACGACGCGACCCGAAAGTTGGCGAGCTGGGGGCAGCGTCTGACGTGCTTGACAGGGGCGTCCACAGCCCAAAGCCAGCAAGCAGTGTCAGGTCGGCGATGTGGTGGGGCAGATCAGATGAACCGAAGGCGCAATAGCACGTGGTTCTGACGAGGTGCGCAGCAGGTTCACCTGGGGGAGGTGGTGTGGCGGCCTAGTATAACGAGGAAACGGGTGTGTATAGGAAGGGGAAGACCACTCAGTCGAGCGGGGAGAGAAGCAAAGAGGCCAGCAGTTTTGAAAAGCTCTTCGACTAGGAACGCTCTCCAACTCCTCGTGTACGAGACGAAGGTTTCTGGGGATGGTGGAGGGTTAAAGTATGTATGGAATGAGAAAGGCGAGAAGCTGAAGCTGATTGGCTTCTTGCAACAACTGGGGCCAGGGCTGGTCACTGCTACTTGGTAAGCTGCATTCGGCTCGTTTGGAGCAGGAGTCCAATGTTGCCCGATACCAGAGAGAGAGAGTGCCTGGAACGGCAGAGGACACGGAAACGAGGGGTGCCGAGAATGTCTGTCTGCCAGGATAGCGGCCGACGGGGTTTCAAAGCAAGAGGAGAATAATGCCCTATACCAAGCGCGCTTGGGCCTGTATCCCACCCACTCTGCCGTGCCTGGCGAACAGGAACATAGCAACAGCCCATATGGCGCAATCGCGTCCTATGCCGAGCAGAGCCTAGATGGCGCCGCTCTATGGTGCAGGAGTGGTGCCGTCCGATATTCTGGATGGGGTCGCCTCTTGGCCTCGTACCCAGCAGCCCCGGTAGAGCAAAGGATCTGAGGAGAAGCTCTTGCGGATTGGTCAAGAATAAACGGATCAGCGGACCCTGGCCTCGAGGAGTGCGTACCCGGCGCGCCGATGAGATCACGACCCGTCATCCGTTCTCCGCTGCCGTAGGACACTTTAGCCTCGAATCCCGCGCAGGGCGGCTTTGCCTCGGTGCCGCACTGCCCAAGCAGCCGGTGGCGGCGTGAGTCAATTCGGTCTTGCCGACGCTTTGCGCCTGGGCTTGTAGCGCGCGGTGGCCGACGGCGATGTTGGCGGGTAGAGAAAAGGTTCCTAATATGGTGTATCCAGGTCGGTCCCCAATGTGTGTGCGACACCCATGCGCAAAGAGTGGAGTGAGAGCGAGTGGACTCCCGGGACACGGCTCGGTGACGGGCCACCATGTGGTCTTGGCGCAGATGGTGCAAAGAAAAGTGCAGATGATGCCATCGCCCGATACGGTAACTGGCGCCTTCCCAGCCAACCGTCAGCGTTGCATCTTGAAGCTGCAATCTGCTATGAACCAGACCCTCGAGCCCGACGATACGTAGTATGCAGTGGCAGGAGGGAGTATAACACCCGGGGCCATGACGGGCTCCCGACTTGCTCGACTACGGCGGCGTGATGCCCAGCTTTGCCCTCAGCTGACCTCTGGCTGGGCGCTGCCTGAGGTGGACACGGCGCTTTCCACACCTCGGACCTCGCCTCCCTCGCCTCCGTCGTGCGGAACGCCCTCCCATCCGTTCGTGCGAACTGCTCCGCACGAGGGAAGGGGGGGCTCACGACGCAAACCCCATTCTTATACAAACTCTTCATTGGGGACGTCAGGTTTGGCCGGCGGTGGAGAGGGGGCGAGGTTTCCCAACTCTCCGCAGCCCCCTAATACATCCACGCTAGCGAACAGGACGGATGGGTACCGACGCTGCACCGCTCGAAGCGAGGACGACTACAAATGTGTACACAGCATACTATTCTGGGCAGAGGGCAGCCGCCTCGGCACTTTGCTGGGCTTCCCCGGGAGCCCCGGAATTGCGGCATTCAACAGCCGTGGGGGGGGGGGGACCTGAACTGTTGTAGATCGTGACCTTCTGCCGGTTTATAATACATACGGTGCTTACTTCACTGAGTTGAGCGATGCTTACAGTTCAGCTGCACACCCACAGCCTCGCGGGCTAAGACGTACTCGGTTCAAATTACTTTGCATACATCATCGCACAGGTGGTGGGGACACGCATGGCCTCGGCTTAGAAATTCGAACTTTCTATAACAACATGCCACAGACAAAACGGGAGCCTGGTTGCAGGCGTCGGTAGCTTCGACCTAGGATCTCGGTTGCCCGGGCCCTGCCGTCAGCCTGTTATTAGCCCGCAGACGTCCCCGAATCTTGGTTTCTCAGCGGGCTGCTCGGCCCCCCTTCCCCTGGCTGGCTGCCAAGAACCGGCCAAACCTACCTTGGCAACTCCAGGTCAACCTTCGATTGGCTATGCAGCAAGCGAGTTGCGGCTGCGAGTATATTTGTTCATGACTGCCTACGCTTGTGTGACTGGGCGGCGAGCTGCATGGGGCGTGGGGTCGAGGGCGACGTCGCCTTGGAGCCCCGGATGCTCGGGTCGGCCAGGCAGTTGGAAAGGGGGAAGAGGGGCATCCGTCTGTTCACCGTCCCTGGATATGGATCCCATGTCCACAGCGAGGGATGTTTGGTATATCCCCCCTCCGCCCGGCCACTCCCGTTTCCTCCCGTTAGACAATTGCTTGCTCGGCACTTAGCCGCGGCCGTGGCGTCTCTGGGGCGGTTGGCGGGCTCAATGGTTGAATAGCTCGTTGCTCGCCGGCTACGAGGTGCGTAACCGGGTCGAGCGTCGCTTCGAGGGGGGGCCCGTAGCGACCAAGCATAGAACGAACGGCCTGCGTGCTACGGACCGAGGTACTTGCAACAACGGCCTTCTAATTACCAAGTGCGGTTGCCCCAGCCAACCGGCCGCCAGCCTCCTGTTTAGTCAGCCGCGCAAGCGAGCAAACTAGTTAGCTGGAAAGCAAAGCAACCCTGACGCAACGCAACGCAACGCAACGCGACAGCGAGGTCGGGCTGCAGCGGCTTTGTTTGGCCGGCAGGAGCGGACGCGGAGAAAGCCATCGGCATCGTTGACGACCACACACGCGTGCGCTCTCTCTCCATCCCCCGATTCGCCCCCTCCCCGAGATGCCCAGTCCCACGCGGGACTCGTTCCCCATGCTGGGGCCGCACCTGGTCGAGGCGGCGGCCCCTCCGCCGTCGCCGCGTACGCATCGCGCCCTGCGCAAACTGCAATCGGCGCACAACCTCGGGGCCGCCGCGCGAGGCGCCGGCCAGCCGTCGCTGATCTCGCAGCAGCGACTCCTGCTGCACCAGGAGAAGAACGTCTCGCCCAACCGCCGCCGTGCCTCGGGCCGCTCGCCCCAGCGCAACCGCTCCAGCAGCGATGCCGCCTCTCAGCTGTCCCTCGCCCAGAGCGCCGCCATGTCGCTCCAGCGCCAGCAGCGCACCGCCTTGAGCAAGACCTCCTCCGCCGCCGATGGCATGTCGCTCGAGCGCCTGATCCGCGAGGGCCCGCCCGATGGCGACGCCAAGGGCGCCCTGGAGAGCACGCGCTTCAAGATCTTGGACCAGGGCATCAAGGCCGACAGCGACGGCATGGTAAGCGTGACCCCCTGGCACCCGCCTCGCTCGCACCCCTTGCGGCCCTTCTGACCGAGGCCGCAGTCTTCGCTCCGCATCTACGTCTGGTTGATTCTCCTCGATGCCCCGGTCCTTGAGACCAACGACTACCTCCGGCTCATCCACCGTGGCGCGTCGCCGGCCTACTCCAAGATTCGCAACGACACCTTCCGGACCCTAACGACGGATCCCCTCTTCCGCCGACGCGTCAGCGAGGCCAGCCTGATCCGGCTCTTGAACGCCGTGGCATGGAAGCTGAACGACACCCGGGAGGAGCGCCGGCCGAGCAGCAGCAGCCGCTTCTCGAGCCGGCCCCCCAGCAGCCGCCAGTCGCTTCCGGCGAACGAGAGTCGGCCGGGCAGTTCGCGAACCGACGTATCCATGACCTCAGCCTCGTCGCCGGGCAAGAGCGGCAGCCGCTCGCGCGCGCTGACGGCAGCCTCCGACAGCTCCGAGGCTGAGACGGGCACCTACGTGCAGGGCATGAACGTGCTAGCCGCGCCCTTCCTGTACGCCGCCCGCAGCGAGGCCGAAGCCTTCGCCGCTTTCTATAGCCTCCTCACCCGTGAATGCCCTGGCTACATCCGCGGCGCCATGGTCGGCGTCCACCGCGGCCTGGCCCTCGTCGACAAAGTCCTCGCCATCATCGATCCCAAGCTACACCTCTACCTCATGTCCAAGGGCCTGAGCGCCGAGATTTACGCCTTTCCTTCCGTTCTAACCCTCTGTGCTTGCACCCCGCCGCTGCCCGAGGTCCTGCGCCTGTGGGACTTTCTCTTTGCATATGGTCCGCACCTCAACATCCTGTGCATTGTCGCCCAGTTGATGATGATGCGTAACGAGCTGGTCAGCTCGCCGAGGTGAGTTGCCATGCACTACTACTACTACTACTACTACCACTACAAGGAAACCCCAGTTCCCCTTAGCCAATTTGCTAAGATGCCCCTCCTCTAGCCCGAACAAGCTTCTTCGATCTTTCCCATCGCTGCAGGCGGACATGGTGAAGCAGACGGCTCTTGCTATCATCAAGATGATACCGGATGATGTCTACGCCGAGATTGTCTCGCACGCGCTCTGAGAGACGATGGAAAGGGCGCAGGCCCTACGGGCATACAGCGCGAGAGCGACTGGGCCTCGGCGAGAAAGGCAGGCTCCCGAGACATTTGTCCTCGCGAGAAGCCGCAACGAGCGAGACGACAAAACATGATGGCTGTACGATATGCACGATGAAGGGAGGGAAACGGAACCGCCAATACCTCCCCCGGGAAGTGAACCCCACTACGGCGGAGCGGAAATGAAATAATGACAATCCTGTATACATACCACATACGACGAATGGGATGGAGAGACTACGATGAATACTATGCCGTTAATGACAAGCCCGCAAACCGGATCCCATTCCGGAAAAACTCGACCCGGCCTCCCTCTCCCTCTCCCTCTGTGACGATGATCTAGACTCCCTCGGTGCGCGAGGCTCGTCTCAGGGAGGGTTTTGGAAAGCCCACTACACGGTGGTGCCCCCTGGGTCCCAGGCCGCACCTTATGATCATGGGATCGGCGCCCCCTCGGGAGAGTGTGCATGTTGTCTCACGAGGGCCGGCGCGTTTCGTGTGTGCAATTGTATCCCGTCCTCGGCCGCCATCCTGCGTGCCAGTTCCGTTCCAAACTCCAGAGCGTCACGGGCACGAGGCGACGCGACCGCGTCAGGAGACAAGAAGAAGCCAGCATTAATAGACCTTGAGGGGGCGAACGACTGACTACATGTAGGATTTACGTGTAGTCTATATAAGTCATCGTATTCCAACATCCCTAGACTTTCTCTGTCCCACCGTCGCGGCCCACGCTTCTGTAAGCTGCGCGATCATCATTGTTCCCCTTTTCTTTCTCGCCTGTTCATCACGCCGGTTGCAGACTGCCAAAAGACGATCAACGGCACACTCTTGGGCCCAGCAGCATCATCAAGCGAAACCAAGTCACGATGCACACCCTCTCACTGCCCCTCGTCCAACTCTTGGGCGCGGCCGCTGTCGCTCGGGAGAGCTATGCGCCTCTCTTTCTGAACGCCAATGTTATCAAAAGGCACCAGGTAACGTGTGAGAAAGTATACGGTGCCGGCGCAGAGCTCTGTGGTGGCCCGGGTAGCACTTCCTGCTACGACCCCACGTTCGGCCAGGTGAGCCTATTCAAGGATTTCGATAATTTGGAAACAAATAGCTAATGCTTCCCCCCCTCTCAAGTCCTGCTGCCCGGACTATGGCTTTTGTAGGAAGGGGTCCATCTGTTCGCCGATGGCGGGGTACTGTTGCGACGAGGCAAGACGACCGGACCCCGGGGGCCTGTGGCTTGCTGAAGTTAACGCGGGACTAATAGGGCGAGGATTTGGCTGCTTGTGCCCAGCGTAGTAACTTCACAGTGCCAGTGCCTGTCACAGCGACGACCACAGCATGCGGGGTTGTCAGCAGTGCGGCCTCGGTCGGTACCGTCAGCCCATTCCTCAAAACTCCGGCAGTGCCCACGTCGCTGATCGAGGCCGTGCCTGCCAACGCGCCGGCTACTCCCGAAACGGCGATCACGCCGACAGAGAGCTTCACCCAGAGCGCACCGAGCGACCAGGCGGGAGCCGGTGATAGGACGGTCATGTCCAGCGAGTCGATGCCCACCAGCTGTGCGACGGAGTCGGTTGCCATGCCGAATCCATCTCCGTCATCAAACAACACTGCTCCACCGGCTGTCGAGATCGCCTCTGCCCCTGGCAACGAGCCCGCGCTGCACTGGAGCTTTGTCGTGGGGTTCATGGTTGGACTGTGGAGCGCCTGTTAAATCGCCCTCCGGACCGGAGGAAGGGTGGATAATTGCGAGTCAGGTGTCGTGGCAGAAGCAGAAAAACTTTTTGACTAGTTCCATAGGACAGAAGAAAAGGTATCAGCCATCCAGAGAAAAACCACCATTTCAGTAGGCTGTACAGCCGCCCTGAGCGCGCTGGAAAGCGTTGGCGAAGAAATCTTGCATGGCAACATAGTGATAGAGGATACCACCGAGGACAGCAACATGCCAAAGGTTGTGGGCGTTACCAAAATAATCAAAGGTTCCGGGCAGCCAACGCTCGGGAATTTTACTGGCGTAGATAACAGCACCGATGACGTAGACGCAGAGCGACTTCACCAGGTTGGATCCTGTGTAGAACTCCCATGCCCACTCCGGACCACGGGTCAGGATGATTTGGAAAACGGGCAGGAACCCGGTGGCGCCGAGGCCGACAAAAAAGCCAACGCGGAGCCAGGCCATGTCGGCTCGGTTGAAATAGGGGTGCCAGGGCATGATGACGCCGGCAATCCCGAGCACGCCAGTAGCGATAATATAAGTCCAACGGCTGACGGGCTCGCAGTAAAATGCAGTGTACTCGGTCGTCATGATGGACGCTGCGATCAGGAGGGCAATGCCGGTATAGTCGACGCAAGCAAACCGCTCAAGCAGCGTCTGGTCCGCGACGCAGTTCATTGTGTGCCATATCGTACTGCAGACGAGACACTTGCAGGCGGCGAAGAAGAATATGGCAGCAATGAAGATATCCGTCTTGGTGCTTAAAGCGAAGTTCGGAGACGTAGGGTAGAAGTAAAAGGCGACCGAGAGGACCAAGAGAAGGCCGAGGGCGTGGGTCCAGATGTTGATAGTCTCGTTGGAAAAGTCGAACATGGATCGCACGCAGCCCAGCTTGGTCTCGCTGAAGCGGTATCCGTTCAGGATGTGAGGGTTCACACGCCAAGGAACTGGCAGCTCTTCGTACTTCAGCAGGCCGTGGCGCGCGCGGGCCACGGCATGCTGGACGTGTTCCTCGACGGTCCAAGCGGCTCGTTTGGCCCGTTCGATTCCCTCGTCCACGACGCCGCGGGCGCGGCCCAGGCTCTCGTCGACAACACGGCGTCCGCCGTCCATCAGAGTCTCAGCCGCGCCGGCAGCGTTGGCCAGGCCTTGGTCCCGAAACTTCAAGGCGCGGTTTTCGTACTCAGTCAACATGCTGTCCATCAGCTCGATGCCGACTCTCGCTTTCTCGTTCATGGACCCGGCAGCTGCCAGTGCCTCGTGGTAGCGTGCGTCGAGAGTCTCCACCATGATTTGCAGTCGCCGGCGGCCGGCTCCTATAACTTCCTCGGAGACCTGCGAGCATCTTGCACGCACAGTCTGCAGCGTACCGTATGCTCTCGAAATACTTCCATCGAAACTCGCTTCCCCAAAGCTTTCCAGGTACTCAAGCCGCCTTTCTAGCTCCGAAAGAAAGAGGTCGACCTGGGGCTCGTTAGCGACGTTGGGGTGGGACGAGGGACACATGACATGGGCAACGAACCTTGAGCAAGAGGCCCTCCTCGCCATCCATGATATGATTTACGATGGATTTCCGGCGAGGAATGAAGGAAGAATGGCGTCTGCGCTGTCTGGGAATGGGTTCCTGGTCGTGATCGGTATCGAGGGCCGAGGTGATCGCATCGGGGGCTCGCGAGGGCCCGAGGACGCAGGGTGAGGTGCAAGACATATTGGGCGAGGGATGCGGGAGCAACCAGGGCGATCAGCGGCAGCAGAGGGGCAGAGTATTATACACCAGGCCAAGACGGATAAGGCGGCTGGTTGCCGTTGGCTGGGAGGAAGTAGGGATGCCGATCCTGTCCACGGGGGTGCTTTTTTGCGCCTCTAGCACCTTTGCGAGATGCTCTGGGCCGGCCGGAACGGACGAAGCAAGCAGATGGCTAACACCGTGTGACGCTCCGGGCTGACGGGCGTTGGTGCATTGACAGTCCTGGACGGAGAGGGAGGCTGACACTCGGTAGAGAGGGATGACGGATTAGCTTTGGGGGGGGGGGGCGAACAAGGAAATCTGGCTGGACGGTTCTCATCCGCTGCGGCTCTTGGGTTGGAACTTTCACATGCAGCTTAAAGAGGACCACGAGCCAGAAGAGAGGAGAGCCATTGGCGGACGAATCTTGGGTGATGCAAGGCCGAGTCGCGGTACAAGTACCCTCTAGTAATCCCCTCGTGGGGCCCGTCGCTCCCACCGCCGGGTTCCAGTCCCTCCGCCCGCATGGAGGATGCCGACCTGGGTGGCTAATGAGCGGTTGATGGCTGGTGGGGAGGCTCGGCGAGCTGGGCGGGCGTTGGGCGTTGGAGAGGGGCTGCTGCTACAGACACAGAGCGGGCGGGCCCTGCAGCCCAAAAGCAGCAAATCCATGCGCTCCTCGCCCCAAACCTTGGTGATACGGAACACGCCCATACCGACCGCCCATACCTACCTCTTGAGGGCCGTAAAGCACCTGGGTGGATTTCGAATCTTTCAACCGTCTCCCTCTCCCGTTCTCTGCGCGGCCCAGGGTTGGGCCGGTGGTTGAAACGTGCTCGAGTACTAAGCAAGGCATGCACAGTAAGAGATAGCTTGGCTGCCACAAGGGCCCGCGAAGCATGCATGCATGCACAGTAAGAGGTAGTTTTGCTGCCACAGGGGCCCGCGAAGCATGCATGCATGCCCCTCTTACATGGATCCCATCCCGTACGGGCTCCCGTACACTGTCCCTGCGTGTCCTGCAGCACGCCAGCATGCCAGCATGCCGCCATCGTCTGCGCATCAATATCCCACCGCGAGTCCGGTGCCGTGCGGGCTGCCCGGATATAGGTTGCACGGCTGCGCCGACTGATTGCGATGAGGCGTGTATACGGCACGCCAGCCAGCGCTAGAGCTCCCCTCATCTCGTCGCGCCAGGGCGGGGCTTCACTATCGCCCACCAGGGCCCGGGATCCCTCTTTACGGGCCTCGGAGGAGTCGCGTTTACCATTCATTGTACAGCACATACCGACCTCCCTGTTCAGCCTCTACCCGACGACGGCACTTGAGCACTCCAAGCCCGGTCCTCCTCCAGTCTCCATCCGTGTTGGCCTTCGCACTTTCGGCGTTGCGGCCAACGCGGGCAGAGCCGGTGGGCAGGCGGGATGCGACCACCCCACCCGAATTCTCAAAATTTGATGCCTGCCAATCACTATCGCCATCTCCGACCCAGCGGTCTGGCTCCACCTGCCTGATGAAGATGCCGGGCAGCGGCCCAATCGCCGCAAAGAGACTTTCTCTCCGTCGCACAAGCGTACTGGCACAGCCGGGAATTATTTGCGTATGGAGTGCTTCGGCTAAAGTGGCGGGCTGCTAACGTATTGCGGAATAGTGCGCTTGCCCCGCCCTGTGCCGCCTGCAGGTGCCACCTCCAGCAGGCGGACTCCCCTCAACATTGATCCCAACCACTATAGTACATCCTTACAGTGTGGTGACAATGAACCAGCGGTCGGCACTAAGAAAGTCCGGCCCATCCCCACGAAATCCTAAGTACCCGGTCGTCCCTGCGGCAACCTTGTCCAGCCTGGACCTCACTCATCCTGAGAGCACCGCTGATTGGACGACGCTGGTTATTGCAACTCGGACGCAACGCGCCGCCTGGCTGTAAACCACCACGCCCTGCAACTCGCAAGGTCGCGAAAGTCCCGACTGCCACCCCCCAGCCGGTCCCCTCTCTTCGCCTCGCCCGTGGCCCTTTCAGGCCACGCCCCTGCACGTCATGGCTGCCCCCGACGGGGTTGTGACAGATCCCAAGGTGTTGGCTGTTCTCGACGCATCACACGACGCGCGCGACCAAGCTCTCAGCCTCGTGGACATCATAGCGGCCGCCGGCCCTCTCGAGATTGCCCCCGCCGAAACCCAAGCCGAAGTCTCGAAGCAGCAGAAGCTCCTGATCACCAACTTCGCCAAGCTCCGTGGTCTACACCGCAATGCCTATCTCGGCAGTCGCCAGACCAAGCAAGAGACAGCCGGTGCTCGCCTGGAGGTGGATCGCTTGCACCTCCAGTTGCAGAACCTTTACTACGAGCAACGCCATCTCCAGGGCGAGATCACGGCCTGCGAGTCGTATGAGTCAGTAGAATCCGCCATTTCAGCTCTTCTCGGCCAAACTGCATGCGCGGCGTCAAGCGACGACGCATCCATGCCCACATCAGACAAGCCTGTCTACAGTCTATCGGCCAGCCGCCTTGCACAAGAACTAACGAGCCTGCTGAACAGTCACACTTACCAGCAGCTTCCTCTGATTTCGGTCGAGGAATTCCTCGCTCTGAAGCCCGAGCACGCGAACGATGACGAGAATGCCTTGATGATCGCTCGGATCGAACACGAACGCACCGAGCGCGAGAGCTTGGAACAGCAGCGTATGGAGCTACTGAAGCGCAAGCAGAAACTCATTTCCGACAACAAAAAGCGAAAAGACGATCTTGCCAATCTGGACAAAGAGCTCGAGAAATTCATCGATGTAGGTCCCTGGGTCCAGACAGACCCGGCTGGGTTGCTAACAAATATCAGGCTGCCAAACCTATCCAGAAGTTGTTCGAGAAGAACATATCTTGAGTCGACATTTTGCAAAGTCCCCCATGGGCGATGACCCCATGGGGGTTTCCAGTTCAGTGTTTATATCACCTCGCGCCACGCCAGCCGGTCTCATCTGCGCGTGGAGTCAAAACCACCCTCTCCCACCCCGTACTCAACTTGGCGCAGTTGGGTCTGTTTCGCGTCAATATAGAGCGATCACGGTCCCTCTTGGTACATACAGTCCCATCCGTGGCTGGTATGTAACAAACAAGACGCAGCGACACGGCGCCTTCTTGCATAGGGTACTTTGTGACATAGGTAGGGAGCTGTGATGCACGATTCCCAATATCGCATTACATAATCCCCATGGTGCTCTCTGGCTGGAGAGCGAGAGAGAGAGAGAGAGTACTTAGGGGTTTTCCGAAAATCCCCCCATACAACACAGCGGGTGCACGCAAATGCGAGCTGTTGTCCTTGATGCGGGTAAGGGCGCCTGCTCGGATCACCACCCCGGCAGGCGGATGGGGGAAGAGTCAGGGAGCCATGCCGAGATTGACGAGCAACCTGGCCAGAGAAATACTCAGTGCCCTCGAGAGAGCCAGCGGTTGCTCCTTGTGGTAGCGGCGAAAATGTCATATTCTGCCCTTTTGGGCGGGAGGGATACTCGCACATACTAGTCTAGTGCTGGCGACCGAGCCTGGGTATTAATAGAACGCGGTAGCAGTGATCTATGTTGATATTCTTTGGGAATTATTTCGCAAGCTGAGAAAAGGACATGGTCTACTGAGGATGAGAAACGAAATCCCGATGGCCCCTACTTAACAGCCAAGTCCTTTAAAACCCTCAACAGGCACCTGACTCAAGACGCTTACGCAGGTAATCAAAAGTATGTACTCGATACCTACGAGTGCCTTTTGTGACAAAGCTCCACTGCTCGCGCAGATGCTGTTTGCCTGCCTCCAATTATCAATGCAAGGTGCTCAATGACCCATCATAGACCAGGCCATCGAACGCGGGACACTCCGGGGCACTCCTGGGGGTAACGCGGGGTCATGAAGTTGTAATACTCTTGACAATTGACAGTTGTATCATCATTAAGCACTGCACAGCTTCAGACACGAGTCTGGGTACGAAGTAAAACCAGTCGTGGGTTCGTAGTGTTTGCACCTTTCTATACAGACGGCTGCCAACAGTGGCATTTGCTGCTAAGCGCCTATCCGCCGATAAGCAGAAAGACACTGGGTATCTTGCTTAAAACTTAACGCCTTACCCCGTAAGACATCCGCCGTGCCCATGCCATATCCTGCCCTTTGGGCCTCGGCATATTTAGTCTGCTGCTTAGACTCAGCAGGCATGCGATAAATGGGCGCCTTTGCCTTGCCGTGGTCTTCCCCAATGCCTCCAACGCCCTTGGCCAAATCACGTCTCTGAACCACCTGACAAACTCCAAACACCGGTTCCCAATGCAGTTGAACTCGTCAAGGTTCCATCATCTCAACCTCGTCGTCGGCCAGCGAGCTGAGCCCAGAGCTAGGGGGTCTCGAGTCAGGCGAGCCGTCACGTGGTCGTTGTGTTGCGTCGCGCATTTTCTGGCACCATTCCCCGATGCTGGCAACATCACCACCTTCTATGGGGATTTCGCCATGGTCGATACCCTTGCCCAGGATAGTACCAGCGTACTTGGAGTCCTGGTCGTTCTTGTTGTGCTTTTTCTTCAAGGCTGTCGCAGTCAAGCCAATGTCAGCAAACAGCGGGTATGGGAGGCAGAGAAGGGCTTTCGCTAAACTTGCCAGAGAGATAGTCTGTCACAGGTTCGTCGGTAGCCTCGTCCAGGTCGTTTTGCTCCTGCAGGGCACCGGCAACTTTGCGAATCTTGGCGTTCTTCTCGCTCTTGGCCCAGGATATGAAGCTATCAACGCCTCTCGTATCTTCCTTGGTTGCCCACTGCGCGGCTGTGTGTGTGGGTATCGGTCCAAAAGCACCGCTCTCTTCAAGGGCCTTTCGCACCTCAACGATGGTCGGCCGGGTCGGCTCAGGAAGGTTCTCGCTGTTGCGGGCGGTTTTTTCACACAGCACCATCAGGTAGCTGGCCACCAACTCGGTAACGAAGTCCAGAACGGCGGGTGTGCACGAATAGTAGCCTTGGGCGCGCAGGATCTGGAGGACAGTAGGTCGCAGGAGGGCGTGGTAGAATTGCGTCGAGGTCACAACGCGAGGCTGTTCGTTGTTCGCCATCGTTTTCGTGCTGCTCCGGGAGCGGACGACTACCCAAGTGGTATACTACCGAAAGCCGGAGGTGAAGACGGAGCGTCGGCGAGATTCGGTCGGGTTGATGAAGCCGCGATGGGGCCGATTCGCTTTGCGCCGGCGGGCGAGGTGGAAGCTGGTCAACGTGGGCGGATAAGAGGTGGGCGTCATCTGCTTCTCGATTACGAGAAGAAGGGGGAGGAGAGACCCAAGAAGAGGCGGCGTGACGGATGGGGGAACCGTAATGGATTCGACTTGGTGGGAGCTTCAAATGGTCTTGACCATGAATCCAACCTTCCAACAGTGCTCTCCACTTTCAGTAGTGAATGAGATCCATGTGGGACATCGGGGAGTCTCCTATACTAGTAGGTACCTACCTGGTCGCCTGGGTACTTGCCAATGGAAACAGGTAGAGCAGGACGGCCAGACGGGTAAACCAGAAGCGCAGCGTTTGGAGACTTGGGTGCCTGCTCGCCGCCTGGGAACAAAGATAAGCTACATACGTACAATGGATAGCTGGAGCAGCCCGCCTGTGCTTACCCCGGTGACCGAACGACTGGAACCATCCATGTACAACCGTAACGGGATGGTACAAAGTCCTCCGCTGCTTGCACGAATGAAAGCAACACGGCATTCCTTGCTTCGGAGACCATCTCTTATTGCCGTGGATGTAAAGTATATCTTTAAGTTCATTAGTTACTAGCTATGCACGTAGCGCTCGCTACCTTTACCTACCCTATGTGAATGGTATTTACTTCGTAGGCCGTCAATGTCGTTCTGCGCAGGGCCGGCCAGCTCCTGCCCCGCCACAATCCAGTCACGTTAGCGCACGCAGCTTGACGCGACGGATGAACCTCTCGAGTGCCATTCCGTACCCCATACATTCATCGTCCCAGGCATCAATGCGACACCATCCATCATCCACTGCCTACCTAGGTTGCTGGATACCCATCCTTGAGCTGTTCGCGACTGCCTTCCTCAGTATTCACCACGTGGGCGCTAAGATCAATCGTTCACGTACCGACAGCTACACCAAACAATCCACCTGCTGTGACTCGAGAGAGTACCTCTCTAGCAGCCCACGCGCACGTCGGCTCACCCGTGCGAACTACCTCGCTCCCTAAACCCAGGGCTCTCGCGCTCTTCTCTCTCTCTCTCTCTCTCTCTCTCTCTCTCTCTCTCTCCGCCACCTCCGATATGGCAGACAGCAGTAGTAACAGGAAACCTTCATTGAAGCTCAGCATGGGTGGCAGCCAGGACATGCCGCCGCCTCCTACCACCGACATCAAGTCTGCCGCGACCCCGGCCACAGAAAATCCCCGGCCCATCTTGAAGCTCAATACCGGACCGCGCGCCCCATCTTTCAGTGGCGACAGCCTCCAAACCCCCGGCGGATCGGAAAGGAAGATCAAGATCAAGATCAACGCCAGCCAGCCTGGTACGCCTTCCTCTGCCACGCCCTCGCTCATCAAGACCAAAGCCGGCAGACAGCCCAAGCCGACTTCGAAGATCATTGATTCCAAGAAGCGCAGTTACTCAAGCGATGAGGACCAGCCCTTGTCCGTATCCAAGAAAATTAAGGTGAAAAAGGCCGGGCCGGGTCACCATCCTGTCGTCAGCGCTTCAACCCCGTTAGGCATCAAATGGCGCGCCCGCGGCGAGCCAGTGAAGCACCATCCAGGCGATGCCTACGATTCCGAGGCCGACGACAAAGAGACGGACCCCGTGCGGGAAACCCTCATGATTCTCCGTACACTGCCTGGTCCTTCGACCGAGTACCTGCGCAACGCCCTCGAGCAAGGCACCGTCGGCATACCCAAACAGAACGGCGGAGCAGATGTCAACATACAGTTCATCGAAGGCAAGGAGCGCAGGGCCATGGTGACGTTGAATGGGGAGCATTACGCCGCTGTGCTGGTCGATTTGCCCACCATAACCGAAGCCATGAAGTCATGGGACCGCAAAGCTATGATGAAGAACTCCGACGTCACCCAGATGCTGTTGTGCTTCACCCAGGTCAGGAATGAGGCCGAAGCTAAAACCGTTCCCCTGCCGGCCATGGCACAAAAGAACGAGCTGAAATGGCCCCATGGCCTCACACCGCCAATGCACGATGCCGTCAACCGAAGATTCAGAAAAATACTGTCGGAAAAACAGTTGGCCAGCGTGAGCAGCCAGGTCAAGAAACTGATAGCCGACGATGCGAATGCCGAGTCAACGCACATCGAGTACATACAGGATAACGACGATGAAAACATGTCAGACTCGGGCGCAGACGCCGAGGGCGAGGAGGACGATGTGGATTACTTCGGGCCTCAAGCCGACGCGGAAGAAGAGGAAGAGGAGGAAATCCACGACGCCGACCTGGAAGCCGAGTTTGAGGCAGCTGATCTCGACGATATGATGATGGACGCCCCTACTCCGGCCACCCAGGCCGAAGCTGCCACACCGATGACATTCGGGGCAGCCACACCAGCTGCTCCCGCCGCAGATGCCAGTGATGGCGAGGCGGACGATGACGATGAGGAGGAAGAGGTTTCTGAGGAGGACGACGAGGACGACGAGGAGCTCGACGAAGAGCAACAACGAAAGCAAGCAGAGGACCGAGAAAGTCGCGAAGACTTGCGCCAGCTCCAAAAGCAGCTTTCACAAGCCGAGGAGCAGCTCCAGGCTCAGAACAACCCGATTCTCCGGAAACGTATCTTCAACACCATTGTTAAGACAAAGGAGGAAATCGCCCTCAAGAAAGCGAAGCTCGGAATCCAGGACGACTAATGCCAAGATCACTTTTTGGACGGTTCCGCATCAGAAGCGGGCGTGTCTACCCATATAGGCAATGTTACTGCGTCAGGATACCAGCACTTGGAAGGATTAGCAGGAATGAGACACCCTCATGCTGACAGAAAAAGTCACGATGCGGGCGGTTTTCATTGCAAGGGGCGCTTGAACGGAACGGAATGATACCCACGGCTCTTTAGCGGCTAGCATCATATAGACATGTACTAGTTGAGCAGATATTGACTTAAATACCTTGGCAGTGTCTGTCTTGCATGTTCAACGCGTCTTGGATGGCTTCTCCTTTCGCTGTCTGGTTCCTTATCTTCTATAATACAGTGTATAGCATGGCTCCCAACAAAGCCAGGGCGCTCCTGTCTGGCCACGGAATCGGACATTGCTCGCCCATAAAACGCAAAGCCTTCTTCACGTGGCAGATGAAGCGCCGGTGCGCCTGGACGTCCTCGCTGTTCCTCACCCGTCCCCAATGATATGGAAGCATATCCCACACGCACCCACGTGCATCTTACATGGACTTGAGGTAGTTGTCCTCCTTGATCTTGGCTTTGCGTTCCCGGCGCATGGCCTGGCGGAGCGCCTCGCGCGCCTCGGCCGCGGCCAGGGCTCCCTCCGTGGTTCCCTCGGCGTTGGCTGGTAGGTTGATACTTTGCTGCTGCATCGGGATTTTGGGCGCCAGTGCTTCGAGGTTGCCCTCGGCCAACAGACGGGCCTCGAGCGCACGAGCGCGCTTGGCCGCGATACGACGCTGTTTCTTTGACTTGGCTGGCGGGCAATCCGGTTAGCAACAGGGGCGTGCAATGCATAAACAGAGACGAGGGCGGAGGATAGTGTGGCCGGTGGCACCACGGAGGGCTGCAGATGGCAAGAGCCCGTCTACGCCGCGGCCAGCCCAAAAGAGAAGCACGGGAGGATAGGGAGAGACGCACAGAACTCATCACCGCCCTCATCGGCGTCCTCGTCGGCGGCCTTCTTCTGCACGTCGAGGCACCGCCAGAGCCAGGCGGGGTACTTGTTGTCGGCCATGGCCACCGGGTCGGTCTGGTTCTTGAAGTAGTTGAGGCCGCTCAGGACGGTGCCGGTGGCGCAGGCCGACAGTGCCTGCGGGGGCTCGCCGTCGGCGGCGGCGGCGTCGTCGGCGCCCTTGTCGGACAGCGGGGCCTTGAAGATGGGGTTGGGGGTGTCGGGCGGCGGCACCGGGCCCGCGGCCGCTGAGGCGGGCGCGGCGTCCGTCTTGCCTCGTCGCGGCAGCGAGGTGGACAGCGGGCGGCGGGCGAGGGCCAGGGCCGGGGCACCGGCGGCCGCGGGACTACGACCCAGCGCCGTCGACGCCGCGCTTCGTATACAGCTGCGGCAGATCATGGTGTGGTCGTGATGCTGGTGGTGGGTGGGGGGTGGGAACGAGGTGCCGAGTCGCGGAAACCGAAGCTCGACCTCCAGAAATTTTGTATGTACCTTCCCCCCCCCCCCCCCCCCCCCCCAGGCCCGGGTCGGATGGGGCCTTACTTAGTCGCGACGCCTTATCCGAGATGCATGCGTGCGCCAACCCCTCCTCACGTCGATGCACCGAGTCCATGAGCACCGAGTCAGGCCATGCATGGAATTGTCTTCGTCCACTCTACGTATTTACAAAAGGGTCAATTGTATGCTCGCCGGTCCTCTACAAATGGCTTTCCGGCCACGTGTGGATCCAACGCCGCTGGCTGGCATCTCGCCGTCTAAGGCAAGCCAATTGCTGGGGGGGAAGCCGTCCCTCCGCCCACCGACCCGGGCCTTCCTCAGTCCAAACACCCGCATCTAGTCCTTCTTGGGTGCGTTCTTGGCTGCCACTGTCGGGTCGACGGCACCTTGGGCGGCGGCCCATTGCTGGGGCGAAGTGTAGTTCTGCTGCTCGAAGAGGAAACCGCGCACGCGGTGCTTCTCGAGCATCTGGAGGTATTTCTCTGTTTCACAGTCAGCATTGCGACGGTATAGCAGGCGATACGCCCGTGATACGGTCAAGGTGCACAGCCGGACCCAATGGCCCCTTGTGCTCCCGCCGTCCTGCGCCTGGATGCCGGCCACTGACCTCTCAAGTGACCGCACTTCTCCAGGTGGTTGACGCCCTCCCTGTAGTAGCATTTGCTAAGCTCCTCGCGCACCAGGCGTCCCATCATGACCTGGACCCATTGCTCCCGGACCACGGCATCCTGGGCGGCCTTCAGAGCCTTGTTGTCGTCGTAGTCGACGCCGTCAAAGGTCGGCGCAACCTTGGGCTTCTTCGCCAGGAAGGCCTCGGACTCGGGAGTCGGCATTGTGATGTCTGCTCGTCTGCGGGGGGGAGGGCAAATGAGTGTCGAGGCGGCCGGTCGTCGGGTGAGTGTGTGTAGTCGGCCTTCGCGGGTGTTGGGAGCTGGTCCTCTGCTATGGCGTCTCTGACGAAGCTGCAGCAACAAGCTCCGAGTTCAACGCTCACACTCCACGGCGGTGCTGCCTCGGAATCCAGGCATCCCGACAGCCCAGAGGCCCCTAGCTTATCGCTTGATGGTCCGTGTTATCAACCAGAGTCACCGCCTAAAAGTTGCGAGCCTATTTCTCCACTTGGAAGAAAAAGTCCCTTCCTGCAGCGGCAAAAAAAAAAAAATACCAGTAAAAAAAAAACCTGGCTGGGTTCTGTCCACGTTAAATAGGTGACTTCTGCTGCGGTTTACACTCGGTTGTCCTACCCTCCTGCATCTCTCCTTCCTTTCCCATATACCCTCTCTTTCTTCCCGGATCGCACCCGCAATCATTTTCACAATGGGCAGCAAGGTCAAGCAAGCATCCACCAAGGTGGCCAAGGCCTCGCCCGTCAAGGACGCTGGTGTCACCAAGTCCAAGAAGGTTGTCAAGGAGGTCGCTGTCAAGTCTTCCGGCAAGGACAAGAAGAAGAGCAAGAAGGTCGAGTCCGAGTCCGAGTCCTCCGAGAGCGAGGAAGAGGAGGAGTCCGACGCCTCCGACTCCGACTCCGACTCTTCCGAGTCCTCCGAGGAGGAGAAGCCTGCCCCTAAGGCCGCCAAGGCCAAGACCAACGGCAAGGCCAAGAAGGCTGAAGCCAAGAAGGTCGAGGAGTCCTCTGACTCCGACTCCGATGAGGACTCCGATGAGGAGGAGGACTCTGACAGCGAAAGCGATGAGGACGCCTTGAAGAAGGCTGCCACCGCCACCGCCAAGGCCCAGAAGGTTACCAAGGAGGTTAGTACGCACCGCACCGAAATATTGTTTCGCTTTTGCTAATATGCATGTTTGCTAGTCTTCCGACTCCGACTCCGACTCCGATTCCGATGACGACGAGGAGGCTTCCAGCGACAGTGACGACTCGGACGAGTCTGAGGAGGAAGAGAAGAAGGCCGAGGCTCCCTCCAAGAAGCGCAAGGCTGATGACGAGGAGACTGCCCCCGCCAAGAAGGCCAAGTCGGATGGCTCGGAGCCCACCACCCTTTTCGTCGGCAACCTGGGCTGGGGTGTCAACGACGATATCCTCTACGACACTTTCAAGGAGTGCGAGGGCATCGAGAGTGCCCGCGTGGTCACCGACCGCCAGATGCAGCGATCCAAGGGCTTCGGTTATGTCGACTTCGGCAGCCATGAGGCTTGCAAGGCCGCGCACGAGAAGATGCAGGGCTACGAGCTCGAGGGCCGTGCTATGAACATCGACTTCTCCCAGCCTCGCCCTGCCAACGATGATGCTGGCGCTCGTGCTGCCAACCGCGCCCAGCAGCACGGTGACACCACCAGCCCCGAGAGCGACACCCTCTTTGTCGGCAACCTGCCTTTCGAGGCTGACGAGGAGGTCGTCACCGCTTTCTTCTCCGATGCCGCCGAGGTCAAGAACCTGCGCCTGCCCACTGACCAGTGAGTCCATTTCCCACAGCGTTACCTTTTTCGTCAAGATCTAACATTTCAACAGGGAGTCTGGCAACCGTAAGGGTTTCGGTTACGTGACCTTCAACAGCATCGAGGATGCTAAGAGTGCCTTTGAGGCGAAGAACGGCGCCTACATCGGCGAGGGCCGCGGTTCTCGCGCTGTTCGCCTGGACTTTGCCAGCCAGCGCCCCCCCCGTGAGGGTGGATTCGGCGGTGGCCGTGGTGGTGGCCGTGGCGGTGGCCGTGGCGGCTTCGGGGGTCGCGGTGGTGGCCGTGGCGGCGGCGGCGGCTTCGGCGGTCGCGGCGGCGGTGGCCGTGGTGGTGGCCGTGGTGGCGGCTTCGGCGGTGGCCGCGGTGGCGGTGGTTTCCAGGGAAAGAAGATCACTTTCTAAGCTGGTTGAAACCCGAAGATGGCGCCAGAGAGACCAGACCAGAGTAATTGGCCGCACTTTCATGAGGGCTCGTCGGAACGCAACTGTTGTCATTGTGGGTTGTCGGCTTTGAACTTTCACTCCTCCGGGAGTTGTGGGCTTCGAGGGCTAAACTTCAACACATCGTGTTGGAGTTGCGATACACCTGAGGGCTTTACCAGAGGGCTTTACCAGGGGTCTTTGACCTCGACGTGGTTCTGTGGGCTCGTGGCTTTCCAGCGAAGACGCTTCAGTTCGGGTTCTCCGTTCTGTCTTCAGCGCTTTGGCATATGCAGGCGGTCGGCTTTTCACCTGAGGGCTCTGTGGGCTTCCTTCGGTCACCGAGTTGGGCTGAGACTAATCGATGCTTTGCTGGGGAGCATCTCGAGGTCGATGCCTCTTCTCATTCTTTGAGGGCTTATTCGGCGTTGAGGGCTACAAAAGTTTCTTTCGGTGGTCTTGCGGCAAGACTACCTGGCGTTTCGGATTCCTCCCTAGGGCAATGATTTCAGACTTGGTTGACGCCGAGTGCTGAAACGGTGAGTATTATACCACACCTTGTGTAATCCCGCGGTCTCCTCATCGGTTGATGGATCAGCCGTCCTCCGTAATGTGCGATTCAGTCTGGTAGCAAAACAAGAAGAAGAAAAGAAATAGGAATTCATCTGATACCCATAACGGCCTGGCATTCTCCGATTCACTGTGACTGCTTGCCTGTGGGGTGACCCTGTGCCCAATTTGCGTGTCTGTTTCTGTCTGTAGATGCGTTTGGTTATGAGCTCTTTCGGCTCCTGTGCCATCGTTAACGTCCCCGCCCCTTTCCAGACCGAGCAACCCCATCCGGAAAGGAGCTCCCCGGCGAGTGGTCAGTAGAAAAAAAAACCTACGTGCAGATGAAGAGGCTTGGCGCCGCCGGCCCTTACCGCAACAGACAAATTGGTCCGCCAACGTTGCAGGAAAAGCGTAGGGGGGGAGAGGGGGGTTGCCTCTCTCGTCGTCTCCATGGGTGCGTGCTGGACCCCTAGGACCCATATCCGTGAGCGGGATGGAGGGGCAGTCCCATCCAGGCTGTGTACACAGCAGGTGTACAAATACATAGGTACGTGGATACTTGCCGCCTAGTCGTGCATTCCTAGCTTACTGCGTCTATTCGTAGTGCACCAACAGCATGGGTGGTCTGGATGTTTGCCCGTTTGTAGGCCCCGTTCTCTTCCCCCCATGATATTTGCCCAGCGCAACTAGTGGCTCAACAGCCCTGGAATGCATGGACCGACACCCGCTCCTGGGCAGAGTGGAGCAGCAGCGAGCATGCGTACATGGAACCCAACTGTTCTTTGCTCATATGATGACATCCACAGCGCGAAGAGGGCGAAGGCTGAGACAGCAGCCCAGGTCATGTTCCGCAGACTGGCACACACGACCTGGATGGATCGCCTTCGCGCAGCTGCGCGAGGGCGTGCCAGAAGCTTCCCACCGACAGGCCGTCTCGTCCCATGGTCGCCAGACCCCGACAAACTCCAGTCCATCCAGGGCACCTGGCAGGTCGTCGGCATTAAGTTGGGCGCATGGCTTGCTTCGGGGGGGGGGGGGGGGGGGGGGGGGGGGGGGGGGGAAGCACAATTCGAGCCTGTTTTGCGGGGGGGGAACGGCCAACCAGGGCTCTCTCACTTACACGGGCCCGTATGGATGCGTACAGGCTGTAATCAAGGTTCGCACGTCTCGAGACATCGATCCCCCGAGGCCAACGTCAGCACAAGGCGAGCATGCTATTGGGCGGAGGTTGTCTGGTTATCTGGCCTCTGCCAAGGCTGTTTCCGCCCATGGATGTCAGATCCGCCCCGTTGCCATATCTATGCATTCTGCATATCGTCATTGGGGGCTGGTGTGTCGCCAGGCCCCGGATTATCTGCGCGCGCGTGCGCGCTCAGGCAATGCATTGCAGCGCCAGTGTGTCCCGTCGCCTCGTCCCTCTCACCCCGTCGGACGAACCAAGAAATGCCGGGGGTCGGGCAACAGCGGTTCCAGAGAGCGCCGTGGCACCACCGAGCGAGGGCAGCCGGTGTTGCTCGGCGTCGCATCCCATTCTGCCCCTCGGCGTGGTGCGAACAAAGGGCCGACGGTGCCTAGGAGAAGGTCAAGTCAAGTCTGACCAGAACATCAGCCGCCAGGTCAGGCACCCCCCCCTTCCAATAAACAACGAGTCGCGCTTGGGGTGCGGCTGGAATCCACACCATCCGGGCCTGTGACTCCATCGAGGTCACCGGCTATTGACGTCCCTGCATTCGCTCCCCTCCATTTGCGCAACGGTGCAGGCCGTCCTGGCTGTCCTCCCTGCCATCCCCCCCCCCCCCCCCCCCCCCCAGGGCCCGTACGCATAACGCGAGACAGACGGCTCGCTGTCCCGTTCCGTCGCTCGTCAATCCTACCCCGTTCACAGCGCGTGCCGTTCCTCGATTCCCATCCGTTTCCACCACGTCTCCATCTCTTCCACACTCCTCCTACCGCCCTCGACTCCAGTGACTGGATACATACCCGCAAGCGTGGAGGCGAAATCCACCCGCCCACCTTGTAGATCAGCGGACTACCCGGCCCCGTCCAGTATAGTGCCTGCAGTTGCGACGCGGGGCTTCTCCCTCGACCACCGCACTCGCACGATCCGGCCCCGGCTTGCTCTCCCTCCATCCTGCTCTCTGCACACATAGACCCTCACATACCCGCATCGGGCAGCAGCTGGTGAGAGAGCCGACCATTACCGTCACCACCAACGGGCCCCGGCGCACTATCCCTCGCTCTCGCTCTCGCTTTCTTCCGACTCCTTTCCCACCCATCTATCGCGGACCTATTGCCTCGGAACACGATGACGGGCCAGGACCGGCAGAGCAGCGACGCCGCTGCTGCTGCGCGACGAGACATTCGGCCTCCGCATCGAAGCGACGGTAAGTTGACCCAGCCTCGACGCCACGGGGCAGGTGGTCTTACATCGCACACAGAACATGTGGAATCCTGGGTCGAGGTTTCGTCCCACCCGTCATCTTCCTCGGTATCTTCCATCGGCGATGAGATCGTGACTACGGGCCTCCATGTTGGATCCCCCGCTTATGCCGCGCGGCGACGGCGTTTGCACCCTCACACGTACAGCCAACTGCGCGCACAGCAGCAACAGGAAGAACAGCAACTCCGGGCGCACCCCCCTAGCCCGCCAGCCCATACCGGCACAAGCAGCCAGGATGAGTACGACGAGAGCGAGACGGATTCGGACCACATGCTTACGTCGTCGACCGAAAACATCACGTCGGTGCACATACCCCGACCGACGCCTCTGCGCCGCACCCACGCCGCCGTGCACAACAGTAGTGACGAGGAAGATGACGACGACCACGCAACGGCCCTGGGTACCCGGCGGCCATCTGAGCCGTTCCGGCCGCAGCCCAACGCCTTCTCGCATCCGCCATCGCACCTTCAACACCGGCACTCGACCAACTCCAGCATCCCGCAGCACCACCCACGGCCGTCGTTCAGCCAGCGCAGTAGCACACGCGTCGACCGGCGCCCTCCAAACTTCATGTCTCCCAACTATCAGGCCGACAACGACGCTGCTCTGCGCGCTAGTCTTACGACGTTGCTCAGCTGCGCCGCCGCCGCCAGGGGCCGCACCAAGGAGGGCGAGGAGAAAATGGGCGAGCGCTCCAGTCCCAGCGGGGGTGGCCAGCCGATGAACCTGTGTCTGGTTCCCGAGAGGGAGCTGATGGATCCCGGCCCCCGGCCTGTGGCCCAAGGCCGCGTTCTCCGATCGGACCCCCCCACCGCATCGCCGCCTTCCTCACGGGAAACGGCGGCGGGCCCGGAGAAAGTCAAGAGAGCCGCCACGCCTACACTGCCTGGCAAGCAGCCGCGAGCAACCAAGAAGAAGAAGACGTCCCCAGCCTCGGGGGCCGAGGAAACCCTGATCAGCCCCACGCTTCTCACCTGGGTGGTTAGCGCAGGTGTGGTCGTGCTGGTGAGCGTCGTCGGCTTCGGAGCAGGCTACGTCATCGGCAGGGAGGTGGGCCGACAGGAGACTCTGAACAGCCTGGGAGCCGGGAATTCCAGCATCGCAGATGGGGGCAGCTGTGGTCGAGAGGTCATCCGAAGTGGCGGGGGCACTTTGCGGCGCTTCCGTTGGGGAAGTGTCGTGGGTAAGGGGGTTACCACTTGAGATTGAGGGCAGGCGTGGGGGGCCCACGCTGCGTGCTCGAGAGCGTGAACGATGACGAACTTGACGGCGAGACTTCCCGGCGTTCCCGTGAGCGGATACGAAGACGAACGATATACCTGACCCGGAGACGGGACTCCGAGGTCCGCGTTTGCATTTACAGTGGCATTTCAGCATGTTGCTACGGGCGTCTATGATTTGAGCGAAAGCAGATTGATTTCGGTCGGGATGGTCTGGCGTGCGAGAAGGAGCGGAGCGTACGACCCGAATGTAGCGATGAGAACACGCCCGCAGCATCCGTTTGTACCTACGGGTTGACTCTATCGCGGCCCGAGCTGTCGGCGAGCTCAAAGCTCACCTCTCATTTTTTCCCTTCCCCTCTCCCCCAGGAGCCGGGTGGGTTAGAAACCACGGAAATATAACCTTGTGTAATTGAATGGTATTTCGAAATGACGGGCGTCTCAAGTTCTCGTCATCTTGGGGCCCCAACCAGATGATGATGGGAAAGACGGTCTGCCGATAACAACAAGCGCAACTGCCCGTGGCTACCTCTCTTTCCGGTGCGCCCATTTAAGCTGCACTGACAGGTAACCATACCGACCGATATTGAAATTGCAGGGGGCAGGCCTTTTCCTTCTTCCCACTCTACCCGTATTCCTCATCCCTCCTTCCCTCACTCCCCCTCCCCTCGCGCGGCTGCGGCCTGCGCCTTGGCTTGTTTGGTTCGAGGCGCGTCGGTAAGCCACTCATCTTTGCAGATGAAGGGGCGCCGGGCCGGGTCGAGACCGCGGGCGATGGCGCGTTCGACGATGCGGGCGGCTGTGCTCTGGCGCACCCCCGTGATGGCCTCGATCTGCGAGTACGACATGTTCATGAGCAGCTTCAGCGTCACGATGACGGCCCGCTGCGACACCGCCAACCGGGCCGACGTCCGTTTCTCGGGCGCCGCTGCGGCTGCTGTGGACGGGGCGGCCTCCATTGCTCTTCGTCTGGCCCGCCGGGGAGGGGGGGGGGGGGGTTGGCCGACGTGAGGCTGATGCGGGCTGGTGAGAGGCAGCGTGTTGGTCTCACAATAGAGACACGATGCTCGTGCCGGAGGCGCGTGCCGAAAGGGTTTCCAGAAAGCTGTCTTCGTAAGCTATATACGACTGTCGTCGGTGGAATTCTACATGAGGCTTGTGTGGCTTATGCCACACGAGAGCCGTGCGCCCACGATCGTGGTCTAACACAGCGGGTCGGGGGTGGTGAGGGGAGATTTGCACTGGCGAGGTTGAGTTTACCGCCCGCTTGTCAGCTGGCGTGCATGGACCCGTCGCGCGGGACAGGAAAGCAGACCCGCCTGGCGCCAAGGGGGGGCGAGGAGACGCTCTCGAGAACCCGACGGGGAAACCCTCATCCTCTGGGCTGCTCGTTTGATCGCTGTTGCCATGTTGGGTGCACGGGATAATCTCGACGTTTGGGAGGGGTTTGGCCATCGTCTCCCCGGACCACCAGCGCGTGCTGCGGGGGTGGGACTCGAATGTGGGCCTCATATAGCGAACTTATAGTCGAAACTTGCCTCGAGGGATGTCGCTCTTAAGACCATTCCTCTTCGTTGGATAAGCACGCCCGCAAGTCATCCATACAAGCTTGCCCATCATAAGGCTATTGTCCTTTTCGGCCAAGGTCGCTTACTGGCATGGCAAGCCCTCAAACTAGGAGCTACAAACAAGCACTGACACGACGGTCAGGCCCAGCACTCCCACCAGACCCCTCGCTTTTGAAGTTGCCTCCCTTGGCGAGTGGCGACCTTGGCGCAGTAGTAGCCCGATGCCGATATGCGCCTTGTCATTGGAGCCTGATTATTCGTCGCTATCGTCGTCGTCTTCGTCGTCGTAGACCACACGTCTCCGATTCCCGCGTACGGCTCTGTGGCCGACCTCGACGTCGTCCGTGGGTTCTGACGAGGCTCTGCACCGCTGCGGCATGGTTATCTGGCTCATGGACGGAAACGAGTCGTCGCTTTCCTGGGTAGCCGAGAATTGGGACGGCTGATGGCGCCGGCTGGTTTTTGCTGTCCCTCGTCGCCTCGTGGACGGAGCAGATGATGCGATCGGCGATGTAGACCGTACCAGGCTCGATGTGGGCGGCATGCTCGACGTAGCCACATCATCCCCGACCACGAAACCAACCAGGTCGGATCCGTCGTCAGAGTCGTCCGTCGGCTCGAGATCGCTGGTACGTCTGCAATCATCTCCCTCGTCTGCGCTTTCGTCGTAGACAAGAGACTGCGTCTTCTTGCGCAGGACGCCCCCTTGCCCCTTGCTTGCTCTTTTTCGTGGTTTGGGGGGGCTCAGTTGGTGCAGAATTACCTCGGGAGAGTTGTGCTGGCTGCTATCGATCACAAGGACCTCTCTCTGTTCAATCTCTCTTACCGGAGACGGCCTCCTCTGCACAGGCAGGCCTTTCTTCTGCTGGGTTGGAGGCCTCTTGGGCTTCGTAGTACGCGCCGGAAGCACGACAACCTCTTCAAGTTCGTCATTGTCATTATGGGACTGGGCCACCTTCCTCCTCTTTTGTGGTGGTTCTGGGCGCTCGTCCAGATCGCCTTCGGAGATGCCATCCGGAACGGGTATTTCTTCAAAGCGACTGCGGTCGACATCGCCAAAGGGGCGCTCATATCGCCCCTGGCTGGATTGTGACTTGGACAGCTTGCGGAAGAGTTTGACACAGCGTTTGGTATGCTCGCCGTGCTTGACGAGTACTGTCTTGCTGAGCGTCCTTTGTGCGGCGGGGTTGGCTGTCAGGTCTGCAGTTTCGATTTCTTCCACCTTGTGTTGGAAAAAGGGTAGGTCCTGGTAATCGCGGCGCAACTGCTCGCTCTGCTGGTCATCAAGTACCACCCTTTCGAAGCTAGGAATCTCTGCTAACTCGTCCGTTTCGACAGGCCCGGACGGCAGGTCCGGGGCGGCTGGTTTGGGGGCTTTCTTCTTTCCCAACATTGTTGCCACACTGGCAAACCCCGTCTCAACATCGTCTGGCATGTGGAACTTCTTGGGCGGCTTCTTCTTCGCAGCCCTGCCTTTCTTGGGTTCGGGGAGGGACTGGTTTTGCGTGTTCTCGATGGGGATGTCCACCATCCTCTTGTCAACCTCGGGCTTCACGTGCCGCGGGACGATCCTGGTTGATAAGTCGTGCCGGAAGTTGAAACGTCGACCATCGCATATCATAGACTGCATCTTGTTGTAGCCGTCTTTGGACTTGTTGAAGTTGTCTTCTTCCTTGCCGCGCATCAGCAGCAAAACGACTCTGCCGGCCCTCTTTCTTCCCGTCCGGCCCATACGCTGTAGCATTCTGATGGGTGACGCCGACGCATCGTAACATATAATCAGGTCGACCTGGCCGATGTCCAGTCCTTCCTCGCCAATCGATGTTGCCACCAGGATGTTGAACGTGCCGTCCTTGAACTTTTTGATCCTCTCGATCTGCTCTGCCTGTTTCATGCCTTCTGACTTTTTCGTGTCAGCCTGGCCCACGAACACGGCCGCTCGCACCATGGGCTGGTGCCGGTTCAGTACCCGCACGATTTCCTCTGCACTGTCCCGGAACTCGCTGAAGACGATGATTCTGGTGTTGGAAGAGGCATGGCCTTCTCTGCCGTCTCCGGCATCCATGAAATGATTGAGCACCGTGTCGCTAAGATACGTCAGTTTGGGGTGGCTGACAAAGTCGTCCTTTCTGGCCCAGGCGCCAACCATGGACATCATCTTCTGGAAATCGGGCGAATCCACGACTTGGCGCTTGAATTTGGAGCCTTTCTCGCCTTTGCTTTCTGTCTCGTCTCGGAACTGCACGAGATTTTCGTAAAAGGGTTTGATGCCGTGGAAGTTCAAAAGCTTGATCGAATGCGCCAGGCTTTGCAGGATAGAAAAGATGGTCATGGTGACGAATTTGACCCCCTGGTTGACATGCCCGGCCCGCGCAAAATACTCCTTCCTGGCTTGCATCAGGCCATAGGTTGTGATTGCCATGGGATCGCGACCATAATATATGTTTTGCGAGCTGAGCCTGTCCACAAGGGGCTTCAAAGCCTTGGCGAAGAGGTCCTTGATCAGCAGCATCTCTTCCGAGGGGTCCAGCACTTCAATGACCTCATCTCGCGCATGCACATATTGACGGATGTCAATCGAATCCTCGGTACGAATCTCGACGTGGGATATGCCCAGGCTGTCGACCACTTCTTGGACAGCCTCAACACTTGAGCCCGGCGTAGCAGTCAAGGCCAGGATGCGGAAACTTTTGGAAAAGCGACGGATAAAAGTGACCACTTTCACATACGCGTAGTTCCCGGTGGCGCGGTGGGCTTCGTCAACTACAAGAAGACCGATTGACTTGGGGTCGGCAGCACCCGATGAGAGATCATTTTCGAGCGTCTGCGGAGTCATGAAGAAGACTCGTTTGGAAGCCCACTCTTCAGCCCGCAAGGCAGGTGAGACCTCGCCGGTGAGCAGCGTCGTTTGGGACCTGGGTATGCCGGCGATGTTGAAACAGGCGTCGACCTGCTGCGAGACCAAAGGCTTGGTGGGGGCTACAAAGACCAGCTTTGCTGTCTTGGTCCAGCGGTAGAAGTTGAGCATGATGGTTGCCGCGATGAAGGTTTTGCCCAGACCGGTGGGTAGCGCAACCAGGGTATTGTTGAACAAGCCCGCCTTGACGATGCTGAATTGATAGTCGCGGATAGGCCCCAGGTTGGTTGGGTATACCCACGTTTTCATGGCCTCGGGATCGATCGCATGATGCGTAGGGGCCTCGGCGGGCAAGTCCACGCGAAAAGCCCTGTTGCTGTTGATGCCATAGGCTGACTGGGGGTCATTGCCCCCCCGAGAGGCAGGGCCTCCGAAGAGGGTGCTTTGCCTGTAATTTGCAGCTTGGCCAACTGTTCCATTGCTCCGATGTGCATTTCGCGCTGGGAGGGCTGACTGAGGCCTGGGTGGTGAGCTGGAGAAAGCATCTGAGGGTAAATCCTCAAGATCAATAAAGGCCGAGCTTGTGGCGGGATTCAGGGCTCCGGCACGGGCCTGCCATCGTCGTCAGTGACGTGCTGCGGTGCGCCTGTCGCGACACCACGGCGGTGCAGAGGTGCCCGACACCCAGGGGATTGCCGCTTAGGCACGCAATTCACATGGAGTCATGTTCGATGTCATGGGCAACAGCAGACGGAATCGACCTACTGTGAGCGGCGCCCTGGACGGCCCATTGGCACCCGGCTCATGGCGTGGGGCTTTCTGCAGCGGTCCGGGCGGTGGTTTCGCCAAATTGGCACGCGCTGGTGGTGCCTGGCTGGCGGCCAGAATGAGGTCCTCGTCAAGAATGTCGTCGTCAAACTCGTCTGAATCCATCATTGGAGTGCCGGTACGACTTCTTGGTCCCTGCGAAACCAGAGGCCGAGGTATTGATGCCCAGGCGCCAGGCTCAGTGTGAAGCGAGCGAGGGAAGACGCGCGCAGGGCAACAGCAAACACGCGACGGCCCTGGGGCCCTCGACCAGCTCCAGCCGCCAAAACACGTGCAGTGCTGGGCCAGCCGCCCCGCCTCTGATGGGGTGTCCGAATAGAAGTCTACGCAGCCGCGATGCGGTTGCAACAGAAACCAGCGCACATCTGCGGTATGGCTGGAATCCCGATGCACCACCCAGTCCTGGGGTGGTGTGTTCGCAATGTACCGATGCCTTTGTATTGAGGCAGCCGCACTATGAAAGATACCAGACAGAGGTTAGTAGATACAAATACATGTGCTTGTGCTGAATAGAGGAACCTTCGGCGGAGAGTGGCTGATGGCTGAGCTGCACGTAGAAGAAATGAGACCAGTGCCTCTGCGCTAACTTCTCTTACTAGGGCGCCGTGATGCCCGTACTTCACTTCCGGACATGCACCTGCTCTCCGAATGCCCCACCTCGAGATTGGCTCAGTCGGGTTCCTTTGACCACCAGCTGACTCATCTCAACAAGGCAACAACGGCCCGGCTTTGAGGAGCCCTACCTCTCTCTTTGTCAAAGCTTTGCGCCTTTCCCTTTCGACGTCACCTTTCCCCAGCTGTCCATCATTTGCTATCCTTCCCCCCCCGTTCAATTCACTTCTGCGACTTCTTCACCTCGCGAGGCCAAGACGGGTCCGCGACGCCGCTCCTCTTTTTTCTTCTTCCCGCCGACCCGGACTGCACCTCTAGTCCACCTGCCTCCCAAGACCCGCAGATATTTCCTACGCGCAATCCCGCGTGCCCCATCGTCGACACTTCAGTCCGCCAACCTATTGCTGTCCCATCGCGAATGAACACAACCCCGCGCAATGGCACCCAACGGCCCCAAGAATGGCGGATCGCGCGGCGCGCGCAGCCAGCCCAGTACCAAGAACACCCGAGGCGGCGGCATTACCAAGCGTCGCAGCGGAGGCGCCACCAAAATCGACCGAGATGGTGATCTGGACATGGACGCGCCTGCGGGTGGCAAGGGCGCGGGCAACCGCGGCGGCAAGGGCAGAAACAAGAACGACAACCACGGCGCTGCGCCGAGCGAGCCCAACGGCAGAGCGAACCGGCCGTCCAATTCCAACCGTCCGAACAAGCCAACTTCCAAAGCGCAACAAATGATCGCCAAGGTCATCAACAATGGCTCGGGCAGTTTGTCCTCGCGCATTTCCCAGGGCATTGACACGTCTTCGCGCCACAACCGGCCCATCAACGGCACCAATCTGATGTCGCTCAAAGTTCAAGGACTCCAGAACAGCCGGGCGAGACACAACGTCGGCGGTGGTAGACAGGAACTCATAGACTTCTTGCAGCGCAAAGCTACCACCGTGGGCCGCCTCAACCATACTGCCAAGATCAAGAAGGTATGTGCCATCCGACACAAAAACTACAATAATCCGCGTCCGGAGACCCTGGGGGGTTGCGGAGCAATGCGCCATCTCCGCAGTCATCAAGCCGTCTAGCTCGCAAGCTATGAAGAGACAAAAACAACCGACGGCGCCACGCGTCCCTATCCCGGGTTTCTGGATTCGACATGATCAAGGTTTCATTTGCCTTGCTAACATCTAGCAGTCACAGTTGGAAGGTGACTTTGTGTACATCACGGCAAACAAGGAGGATGGCGAGGCGATTTTGAAGCTGGATGGCTTCGAGTTTGCCGGCACGCAGATCTACATCACAGAGCACGACCAGTCGGAGTCCAGCCTTTCCACCGAAGCGCAGAACATCAAGGAGAAGTTGAAATCAATGCTCGGCCGACGGTACGACACCAACGCCAAGCTGCTGGACCTGTCGAGTCTAGGCACCGACCCTTGCGCCATGGAAATGGGCATGTTCCAGGAAACCACGCCCCAGAAGCTGTTCCGCGCTTTGATGGTGATCTGCGATGAGCAGTTCAAGACCCCGCAGGCCAAAAGGGAAGCTATTGTCAGCGTCGGTCTCGCCGGTAACAACATAGGAGATGTTGGCCAGGTCATGCCGCTCGTTGAGACATTCCCGGACTTGGTCCACCTAGATTTGTCCAACAACGTGATCAAGGAGTTGCGGGGCCTCCGGAAATGGCAACATCGGCTCCGCAAGGTTGAGACCATTCTGCTCAACAACAACCCTATCGAGGGTGCCGATCCGACGTACAAGACTGAAATTACTGGCTGGTTCCCGAAACTCCAGAACTTGAGCGGCATTCAGGTCAGAACAGCCGCAGAGGTTTCAGCTGCCGAACTTGCCTCCAAGCCCCGGCCCGTTCCGCAGAAGGGAGCCGACTTCCGCGATATTAACCGCATCGGCGAGCTTTTCATCACCGAATTCATCGCTGGCTTCGACTCCGATAGAGCGAGCTTGGCCACCAAATACTACGACGAGCAGAGTACTTTCTCCCTGTCCGTCAACACTCACGCGCCCCATGACCCGGCTGTGCCTGCCCCCCAATGGAGCTCGTATATCCGGATTTCGCGGAATCATCAGAGGATAACGACCACCTCTGGCCGATGGCAGCGTCTCTTCAAGGGCACTGGTCTCATCCAGAGCGCCTGGCAGAACCTCCCAGCCACGCAGCATCCGAACCTTGCCGCCCAATTCGACAAGTACATTATTGACTGTCATCCCATCAACGGCCTTCCCGACCCGTCGGGCCAGAGCCCCGCTGGCGTTGACGGCATGGTCATGACCATCCATGGCGAGTTCGAAGACCAGGATCCCGCCACGAAAGCAACTGCCAAGAGGAGCTTCTCCCGGATCTTCATTCTTGGCCCGGGCGCTCCAGGTCGAAACCCTATCCGTGTCATCAGTGACATGCTTGCACTGAAGGCGTATACTGCAGTCCCTACTGCTACTGAAGCTATGTCCGCTAGTGCCGGGCCGGCACCCGTAGCTGCACCAACGCCAGCTTTGAGCGAAGAAGCACAGAAACAGCAAATGGTCATGGAGCTGTGCAAACAGACGGGCATGACTCCTGACTACTCAACCATGTGTCTGGATGTCGCGAGCTGGGTATTTGATCAAGCCCTGATCACTTTCAACGAGAAACGAGTAAGTTTCGACATTTCCTTGCAACCGAGACAAAACAAAACAAGCTAACTCATGTTCAAAGAGCCAACTTCCGGCTGAAGCGTTTGCGTCGGCCCCCCTCTGAAGGAATCGGTTTATGGTCTCTGTTCTGCATTGGCTTGGAGTTTTAGGGGTTTTCAGGTGGTAATCTTCTTCACAAGAGGAATCAGCGAAATGCATTGCGAATCAGGTCATTTTTGGCGCATGGACTACGGCATGGCTCTGTATATACTGCACACCACATCACGGTGCACCAAGCGCAGGTTGGCGAAACCCAATTCACTCACCCACGTTTCGTTCCTGTCGCATGAAAACACTGTTGCCCGCATGTGTACAAGGCAGCGGCCACTTCAACTATATGAGTGCCGTGCAGTTCATATACTGGTATGTACCATGGCTCTCGTGAGGTAAGGTAGTATTATAAGACGCCCGCGGATATTTGGCCCCTACCTTGGAGTGCCGGTGGTATATCATGGAGCACCCATGTGTCTGCACTTTTGTGACGTACCGAGACAAGTTCCTTTCGGACCGCGGGGATGCTGGTGTCTGAGCACTTTCTTCCTGGGCCTGGCAATTCGGAGTTCACGATAGCTGATTGGCTCCGTGAGCGAATCGAAAGAGGCGAATAGCAAGCACACTGCACCTCACAATAGACTTTCTTTTGGTCGCATATGCGTCTGGGCACCAGAACGACAACATATCATAAGCCATCAAGAGCCGACGCAATACGAACCACGTACCAAAGAATAAGAAAAGAGAAAGACATGTACGAAACAGTGGGAACCGCCGTGGGATGACAGGCCGGACTGACGTGATGAACTCGCTTTAGCCGCCGAGATGGGGGACACATGACAGCCGTTGGGGGGGGGGCTGAGGGGCGGGCGGGAAGGGAATCTTCAGCAAGAAGATGGTGGCCACACTGGCATGGGGTGCAGAAAACGAGCAAGATTCGAGAAGAGGCGCGGCCAATAGACATCTGGTCGCTCGTGAGGGGAACTGGCGCGCGCCTTCTTATTAGCCCGCCCCCCGGTAGTAAGATTCGGTGATGGTTGCAGGGCCGACGATTCGCAGGCAGGCGGCGGCACTAGAACTCGGAACGGGGGTCTTTTTTATGTGCAGCTTGGCGCCTGCCCCTGGTTTCCGGTTGGGCGGCTGGGGAAGGGGAACTCATGTGTGCTTGTTTCGTGGGCGCGAAAAGAAGGCATTTTCTTGCGGGCGTCTTTCCAACGGTCCACGGCTGAGCCGTGACATATGCATGTACGACCGCCACGCTCGCGGGTACCCGTGAATTGTATACTTACGTAGCCAAGCGACGATTGGCAGTCGGAGCTAGCATTGCCGTTGGCGATCGGACAAGGTCCAGTGCAGATGATGTTTATTAAATTTACCCAGAGCGGTGAAAGCGCGTGGAGCCTTTGCCCAAGGCGCGCTCATGCAGGTCAAGCGAGAACTGGAGAACTAATCCTACTCCGTATATGGTATAGTACCTATGTAGTATGCAGTACTTCGGAGTTGTACTCTGCCCACAGCAGCATAAACAGCAAATCGGGTCGCATCCTCCACGGGTCGTCATTTTGGGCGTGGGGAGACGAGGAAACGAGCTTGTCAAGGAGGGGAGGACATGATGTGCAGACGCAGACCCGATTGTGAGACGAGCAGGATCTCAGGTTAAGAGAGCCGCGGCGGCGGACGAGACGGGGGACAACCCATGGACCACGTCGCTTGGTGACGATTCGATGCAACACAGGCAGTGTAAAGCAAGAACGATGGGCGTTTGACGATCGGGGCATCCATGCCCACGAGACTTCTGCCACTACCGACGGGGTCTGCCTATCCCGGCGGGCCACTGAGGGCACCTTTGCCCATGTCACATCCTTTCACGAAACAGTGAGACGGGCGCAGTGAAGCGATCGCGCTGGCTCTGGACTCGACCTGGCTGGGCGAGGGTTCAAAGCCACTTTCACGACACCTATCGACAGGCCAACTGGCAGACGCTGGCGTTGGCTACCGACGCCTCTGGCGGGGCCGCAGCCGACGATGGCCCATGAGGCCCGTTTGGGGGAGCGCATTGCCCAACGTCACCATCAATCCGCGGTCGTCGCTGTTTCTCGGTTGTTACCACCGACACATTCGGTTTCGCAACGGTTCAAAGCGCAGGCGTGGGATGCGGTGGTGTTGTGATGAGTCCTTTGCCGTCGTAGAGTTGGGCGAGCGACGATGCTGGGGCTGGGGGACGGTCTGGAGCGAGGAAGCGGAGGGCGAATCTTTGTCGTACGGGGGCCGTGATCGCCGGGAACCCAAAAAGGATCCCATGCGGGAGTGGGTCCGCTGGTCGAATGGGCGACTGGAACTTTCCTTCTTCGGGCTCTAGCTCAGGGGACTGACAAGGGGCACCGTGTTTCACAAGGTCCATCGTGGGCGAGCAGGTGCAAGCCAGTACCTGAAGGGGCAGGTAAAAGCCGACGTGCAGGCAGCAAGGAATGGGATGGGTGCTGTACCAACTCGTACTTGATATGGAAAGTAGGTAGGCTCGCGTATGGATTCGCAGTAGGTGGGCAACCCCCCAGATAGGTAGGCAGGAATCAAGGATGGGATCGCATGTCCAATCCACAGCTACAAGACCACGGCTGCGTCGGAACCATGAACACCAGGGCGACCGGCGGCGACGAGCTGCAGCCAGACCCAATGGACGACCGAGCGGCCACTCGGATGGGACGTTGAAGTCACCAGCAGCAGCCACGATACGGCAACAGCGTGACAGCGGAGCACGGGGTCCCATGGTATGGATCCCTGGAATAGCACCGAGTGGCACAGTGTGTGCTATAGGCGGCATGGGATGGGGGGCCTAGCCGGCGAGCCAGCGCCAACACCAGCACCGCCTGCACCAGCACCAGCGCTCGCGCCAGCAGTCGGTCCTGCCTCCGACGGCCCTCCCCAATGCCAACGCGGATCGCAGATGTTGGTCACCGGGAGGGTCAACTCATCTCGCCCAGTGGAGGGGGGGGGCCCTGTGCGCGCTTCCCGCCCGTGGTATGCAGCGCGCGAACCGGACGTGGCCGTAGCGGGCGCAATTTCCAGAGTCCCAATGGGGGGAGCTTCAATGTCATCCCGTCCGTGGTCCATCGATGCCCTCGCAAGGTTGCCTGCCAATTGCCTGTCGCCGCCACACCACTGACAGCCCGACGCCTGTAACGACCGCTGGCGCGCCTCGCGAACAGAGAGGGGGCGGGCAAACTCAATTTGGCCATTCCTTCGGCGCATGGTGCAATTCCTCTCTCTCCCCTTCCTGAGCCCCCAGCAGCCCGGCGCCGTGTCGTGTCAGGTCTGACAGCCGTATGCGCGCCCGTACGGCCAATACCAAGAGATGGACGGTTGTGGACACCCACCCGTGTGCCTCGTGTGGCGGGCGGCCATACAGCGCGCGCGCACGCATACAGAAGCAGGCACTCACCCCTCTCGCTCTCACACACACGCCCCTTTCTGCAGGCACGCTTGAAGCAACAGGGTAATGTAAATTGCATCGTGCCACCCTTTTCCGGGTGCAGCTCGACGGAGAGCCACTTAACGGCCCCGGCAGGTCCTCAGTTGGGCATAGCCGGCCTGCTACTCGTCTTGGCCCATACAGGCCCTGGCCGGCTGAAGCCAACCTCATTCGTCCACTTTCTATTAGCCCTCCAGGCACCCAGGCACCGTTCAGCAGGGGTCCATGGTCATGGGAAGGGGCCGTCGCCGCTGCGCAGACGCTGGGCTGCTCTGCTGCTGCGTGCGCCGGCCGCTGCTCCTACATCCAGTCACTCGTCCATCCCCCTCTCGCCCTCGTGTAACTAGGTCCATCGCCTCTCGTCTCATCATCCGCACGCCTGGCCTGACGAGCATTGCCCCGACCTGTCGGTTCAGCTTCCAATTCTTCTGGACTCACCACTCTCGTTCTTTCACTCGCTTGCCCATCGCCTCTTCCTCGTCGACACCGACCGAATCACGCCTCGCCGTCGCCGTCGTCGCCACCACAAACCAACGCCGCCGTCACTAACGGACCGCGCCCGTATTCGGCTCTGCTTTCTTCCTACCTCGCTCCCTCTGTCTCTCTCTCTCTCTCTCTCTCTCACGCACACACCTTACCCCCCCTTCCTAGCCGCCTTCCCCGGCTAGTTTCTCTGTCCGTCTACTTTTCCGTCCCATCGCACCCGCTGCTTATTGCAGTGCATTAAGACGCTAGGGGGTCGGACGTATAGCTCGCTTTGGGCCAAGCAGCGGTGGTAATACAGCAGAAGCACCCGCTCCGCTTTTCTACCCACCCATAGCCTGCGACACGAAGCCCGTCAGGAGGACGACCAAAGGCCCTTTGGGTTGTTTCTTTTCTTCTTCTTGCATTGGCTTCGACCCGGAAACATTCCATCTACTGCGAACCTTGTTTCCGTAGATCTCGGACCCAGCCCTTACCACGCGGCGCTGGCTGTTCGATTTGTCAAGCAAAGTCGTGGTCTCGCTGGTCAGTCGGTACGCTTCGGCACCACGAGAATTACTAAGAGGCTGTATTCAGACGACCTGGACAGTCACGTCTTGTCCTTTCCGGAACGCGCAACCATTCTACGCCTGGTACTCTTCTCTTGCGTCCGCCCGCCGACGCATCAAGTCGTCGCCTCGGGACGACATTGGCAATTTGCTTCTCGCCTGGCTCAATATCCCAGGCTCTTGGCTGTGCCTCACCACCTGCTGCGCGAGCACGTCGTACCTTCTCTCTTGGCTGCCGTTCTGCCCTTCGAACCAACCATGATATAGTATTTTGCAAGCGTTCAAATCCAGCCTCTCCCTTCAGGCTTTACACTCACTCTTAATAATCCCCGGAACCGGCCCAGGCCTGGCGAGACAATGTCCATCCCTCAGCCAGTAGTGTCCCTCGAGGGCGCGTGCTCGGTTATTCACGACAACATACTTTACGAATTCTCAGCCGCAGGGTTCCAGTCATTGGCGTTGGAGGAGGGAGCGGAATGGAAAACTCTAGCGAACGGGACGGCCGTCGAAGGCGGAGTCTGCATCGGGTCCACGCCGGAAGACCCGGCCGACGCCGCCATGTTCGTCGTCGGAGGCTCGTCGAACAATCCCGAGTACAATGGGCTTCAAAAATTTACCTACTCGACAGGCAAATGGACATCGATAAAGCCCCAGGTCTCGGTCACGCAAAATAGGAAATGGCACAGCGCCATCTTCCTGAACGAGTCGAATTCGATTTTCGTATACGCTGGAGACCAGGACGGCAACCGGCACCCCTCGACGCAGACATTCACGATTGGCGCCGCCGAGCCCTATTCCGTCCTCGCATTCCAGTCCACCGCTCCGCCGGCTATAGCACCACTGCTTCTGCCCTGGTCCGCGAGCCAAGCGGCCATGGTGGGTGGTGACCCGACAAACACGAAAGTCATGCTCTTCAATCCCAAGACTGGATGGGCCGATTCCGGCGCCACGCTGGCCGAGCCGCTGCCCAAGGACACGACTCTGGTCAAGGGAACGCTGGTGCGCGGCGATGATGACAGCAAACATCTGTACACATTCGATCTCACCACTTCGCCAAACACCGTCAGCAGGACTATGTTACGAGATGCCAACGGGCCTGTCGTCAAGGCGGTGCCCGTCCAAGCAAAAAACCCGGGTGCCAAAAAGGGCGTGGGCCGTCGAGATGGGTTGACTGCCACTGACTGGCCTCAGTACAACGGGACTTTGGCGCCCACGACCACCAGGACGCAGTACTCGCTCGCTAGCACCAACGATGGGCTTGTCGTCATGTCGGGCGGGAACGATCAAGAGCCTCTGAGCATGTTCGATGTCCACACGAACAGCTGGGAGAATGCCACAGCCATGTTGGTCGGAAGTGATGTCGGCGTCGAGTCGCTTTCCAGCCCGGACACTTCGCCTACAAACTTGTCTTCGGCCTCAGCTACCCCGGTGGCTAGCGCCACGTCCAGCCCTACCGTTGCGGCGGCCGCACCAGTTACCGACAAGCCCGACCACCCTATGACTCCTTCAACTATCCTGGGCATAGCGCTGGGCGTCATCTTCGGTGTCGCCCTCCTGCTCATCCTCATGTTGTTCCTCATCAGGTCCCGCAGGCGGCATCAGTCGCACAGTGAGCAAGGCCACCAGCGCAGGGCCAGCGGAGCCCCCGAGAAGCACAACTATCCGCCTAACATCACGGTGGCGAAGGCTTCTGGCGACTATTACCGGAGCCATGTTCCGAAGGCCTCCCGTGCTTCCGTCTCCTCTATGGCCATCCTGATGGGCAAGGCGCAAAAGCCCGCAATGCAGCGCACCCTCAGCAAGTCGAGCGAACATTCAATGCGCAGCTCTGCCAGTAGCTACTGTGACAAGCACTTCAATAACCTCCACCCCTCAGAGGTGCCGACGGTGCAGGCAGACGCACCGCGGGATGAGAAGGCAGTGTCGTTTGCGGCTGAAACCAACGAGCCAAAGGCCCGCAGTGGCCCGACGCTGGCCCCGGACGGAAGCACGAGAAGGAGCTCGGGTTGGAACCGCTACTTCTCGGGTGGAAGCACCCTGAACGTCTTCGGTCTCGGCACCAACGGGCGGCGCGAGACCCAAGCTTCGGAACAAAGCGTCTACTCCACCGACATGAACCGCATGACCCAAGACTCGGCCACGGTGCCTCCGCTGCAGATGGATGGCAGGCCGTCCTTCAACAGAGTCAACACGGGCAGTCCCACGGTGCAACAGACGAGCCACATGGAGGATGGCTTGTCTGGACAGATCGAGCGGCCCGTCTCGGCCGCCTCGTCCTCTGGCTACTCCAGCGGTATCCCCGCGAGTGTCCGCGATACATGGGACCCGGCCGCGGCCACTGATAACGATAAGCCATGGGGTCACGCTCGCGCGCCGTCCTCGGTCTATGCAACGGCCTTGAACCCCCCAGCTGCGTCCCGGCCGCCCATAGGCGTGTCCAGGCAGCCGCAGCTCGCCGAAGCCTCCACCTCGGACATGAGCTGGCTGAACCTAGGAGATAATAATAGGATCTAGGGGCCAGGTTTCGCCGGCTTCTCCCTTGCCGCCATTTGTCTCCTGCGTTTGCCTGCACTAGCCGGACCCCACGGTCTGATATTCCAGGGGGGCCTCCACTCGCCCTCCAACAGGGCACATTTTGCTTCCTAGCGGGTGTACTGGCGCAGTTCACTAGCAGGGATCCGGATTCGAATACCTCATGCCTTCTGTCCTATTTCGGCGGCTGCCGTCGCCTGGCCAGCTTCCCGTCGTGGGAGCTCTTCGGGACGGCCAGCCGCTTGATGCCATATACCTCAGTCGCCTTCCATTCTTCATGTTCTCTTGCTGCATTTAGCGGGCGCTCGCATCTCTTTTGGGGGGCTTCCGCTCCTGGAAGTAGCCACTGCCACATACATACACACCCATCCGAGACACGCCGTTTGTATATTTCCCAATATCTCTTATTTGACCTAGACACTGGGGGTGGCGTCTCGGCATCTGTTGGGCTGCATATACTCGACTATTCGCCTATCTGTTGCATGACACGAACCCTTAACCAATACCACCACGCTCGTTATTATTCGCATGATACCATACGTCCCTAGGGGAGGGAGCCGAGGAGAAGAAGGAGAAGAAGGAGAAGAAGAAGACTTTTCGTGTTGGTAGAAGAGAAACAAAAGACGAGGTTGTTAATATTCTTTCGCGGTCGTGGTGTATGACACCCACCAGGGAACAAGGGAGGTTTTATGATATAGTCGGCGAAGGCAGGTGCCAAAGGGCCCGTGACGGAGCTGGGTTGGAGGGATGCCAGGAATGTCTCCGTCATCTCTCGGCCCTCTCATTCGATGCGGGTTTCCGGCGGAGAGAAAGTTATATAGCGTGGGTTGGTGCAAAAAATACAAGAGGCCGATTAATTCAATGGATCGACTGCATCTCATAAAGACGTGGTGACGATGCAGCCAGACATGGCGGCGCCGACGCCACACGACAGCCAGAATCGAGATAATTGGCGACGTCAAAGCATGGGTAGCATGTCACTCGTAGCGGTATGCATACGATTCGAAGTGTGGAAAAGCACATGTTGGATACGTTAATTGACCAATCGCCACGTCGTGTCGCATCGCGTCGCCTCTTGCGAGACCCAAGCACAGCAGTGCCTTTACCATGCCGAATTACCACCTGAATCAAAGAAAAATGTGCCTCGAATCTGCTGCAAGAAGCCGCCCGGCGAAACCGGATAGAGAAGCCTCCAAAGGCTGTGTGACCAATCTCTCCGACATGTTGCAACCGTAACGCCGCCTGCTTGCGCTCCACGTCCACCCCCAGCCGCGCCCCCAGCAAGCCATCTTTGCGTGTCCGGCTTTCTTCTTAGTATACGGGCCGGCCCTCGTTCCACTTCTGGTGCAGGTACGAGCGCTCCTCAATCGGCGAGCTGTCCTCCATCTTCACATCGGGACCGAAGGAGGCACGGCTGCTCCGGCGACGGGCTGCGCCGCCACCGGCCGTCGGGCCGATCCACTCCCAGGCGCGGCCAACCTCGCCGCTGCGGCCCTCGCGTTGGCTGGTCCGCACGTTGCTGTTCTGCTCAACCACGGCGCGGACGCGTTGCCAGATCGTTTCCCTCTGGCTCAAGGAGTGCATGCTCCGCAGCACATCGTCGCGGAGGTTGGGTAGGAACAGCCAGGGCTCGTCCTCGTCCACATCCTTCTGGTTGGCGAGCCGCTCCAGCACCAGGTCCACCAGGGCCGGGACTTGGGCAGCTGCCTTCTTGTTGGCCAGATAGCGAGAGCGGCCATACAGGGCAGTGAGCACGAGTGAAATCAGAACGCTAATCTGGAGACGATATCGTGCCAGTCCAAGTCGGATGGACCTTTTGACGGCGCAGCTGAACGAAATGCGAGCGAGACTGGTGGACGAGAGGTAGGTGTACGGAAGGGTTCCGGAATCTCGTACTCTATTTCGACGGGAGTCGGTCTGGTTAGTTCGCGTCAGAACACGAGGCAATCCGTAGGGGGGGCCGGGTTTCCACTTACTCTTCCTTGATTTCGACCTTGACCTCGTCGCGGCCTTTAATCTCCCCGATGGAAGCCCCCCAGAGGTCCTCAAACTCCTGGTTGTTCATCTTTTTGCTTCGCTTCTGGTTAATGACCTCCTTGAGTTCCTGCTCCTCAATAGCCGGAGACTCGGATTTGGTACCTTGTTCGTCGACGAGCTCGCCGCACTCGTACTTGGCGGTGCGCTCCCGCAGCTCCTCCACAGCCTTGTTGGTTACAGCTTGAACACGCCGGGCCTTTTCTCCATCCGGCTCACAAGTAGGAGGGAGAGGCACAAGACCACCGAGGGACAGCGGGTGGGGCTTCAGGATGTAGTCGGGCTCGCACTGAACCGAGAAGTCGTCGAAGCAGTAGGCGTGCGACGGGCAGGGCTCGCAGTCGGGCTCCAGCGCCTCCAGCACCGATTGAGGAACGGTGACTTCGGCAGGCAGCACAGACTGGGCCCACTCGGGTATCGGGATTTCCCTGGGTAGAGAGCCGGCGGTCCGTCCCAACCCACAGTAGCCGACGGCCACCTTCTCCTGACGGAACCAGCCGGCGTAAATGCTGAGCAGGGTGACCAGCATGACAAACAACGGGGAGCCCCAGCTGGCGCCGCTGCGCTTGGAGGCTCGCGCGACGGGCTCGACAGCCATCTCGCTAGGGGCGTACTCGTCCTCGGCGAGCTCCATCTCCTCGTCCGGCATGAATTCCTCGCCAGCTTCGACAGCATAAGGCTCGGGCTCAGGCGTCAGGTGGGGCGGCGTCGGGTCGGGCGTCTTGCCGCGGACAATCTGGGCCACAGGGGTTTGGATCTTGTGCGCCAGGTTGGACGTCTCGTCTTCATCATAGTCGACGTTTTCCAGTTGCCTGCGGCGGGCCGAGGCGGTGCTCACGGACCTCGGTTCCTCGAGGTTGGCAGTTCGTCTGCGGTTGCTCGGCGTCCTCATGACAGGCGAAGCGGCGCTCTGGAATGGATTCTCGTTGGAGAAGGCGCCCGAGCCACGACGAAAGAAGCCTTCCGAGTCTTCCTTCTTGAGCGGGGGAACGGGCTGGGCGGCGGGCTCAAGCACCTTGCGGGGTCGCATGGAAGCTGTGTTGGCCTCCACCTCGGGCACCGTGTCAGTATCCGAGACCTGCGGCTGGCGGCTGGAAGCGCGCGGCTGGCGTTTGGTAGGGCTTCGGCTTCGCGTCGGCGGCGGCATGGCCTCGTATTCAGGCTCTTCGGACTTGATTCTTGCCGAGGCCTTGCGCGGCGACGCGGAGCGTCGTGCGCGAGCAGAAGGCGGCGGGGCGAGGTTTTCGTGGTCGTCAAAAGGATTCTGCAAGGTCTGGCCAGCATCGGCATCCACAATTCCTTTGCTAGAGCGCTTCGCCTTTGCGCGCTGGGCGAGAATCTTTCTTGCCTGCGGCAGGACGTTCTCGTTGAAGATTTCGATCAGCTGTGCCTTTTTGGCGCTGGCGGGGTAGCTGACGTTGTGTGCGACCAGGATGGATCGCAAACGCGGCATGGTCAGAGACTTGGGGTCGAAACCCGGTTGGAGGTAGTCCACCTCTGAGTCGGACATTTTGGCGGTGGTTGAGTGTAGTTCCCCTGCACTGTTAAGAGGAGAGCAAGCTCTTGGGAGGCCGAGGCGCGACTGCGGCTGATGATGATACGCGCGCAGCAACTGTGACGGATGCTCCTGCTGCTGCGTCTGCTATCGCTATCGCCGCGACGGATCCGTGCCGGCTGCGGCTCGTCGAGCTGCCAGTGAATAGGCAAGTGGACGGATAGACGTGCGTCAGTGGGATGGATGTGTGGAGGAACGGAGGGATGGATGGAGGAGTGTATGGATAGCGTGTGCTAGCGGTGACGTCGGCGGGAAGGGACGGGATGGGCGTCTCGGGCGGACCAGCTCTCTCGCGTGAAACCAGATGGTCTCCAGGAATGGCGATACTGTTAGTCTTCCTGCAACCCGTGATGAGATGGACGCGATGCGGAATGCAATCTGTGCGCACCACGAAGCGGGGGGTTTTTCTGTTGTTGATGCGAGAAAGATGGACAGGTGGACACTCTTCCGCTGCTGTGGCAACAAGGAACGACGATAGCTGTTTCGGGCCTTAGTGCGACAGGATCCCTGGGGTTCCAAAAAAGGCAGTCAGAAGCCAAAGGATGCAATCAGCTTTCAAGACGGACATCAGCCATTCTGTGGCGGTGCTGCCTGTCTTCGTAAAGTACCTGAGTACCTTGTTTGTATGCGCCATCTCAGCAAGCTGGGGGCACGGACCTGTCGACCTATTCGTAGTAAGTACTTCTTTACCCAAAGAGGCAGCCACGCAACATTCTGTACTAGCGCATTTTCCTTGGAAACCTCGCTGGTATACACCAGCGCCGTCTATCGCACCGCTTTGCAGCGGGCAAGTCACTGGAAACACCAAATACGCTAGCATGCCTTGAGATTCTCCTTGCGAGTATTTCATACAACGATCCCCCGAATGAGACGGATACTCGTAGCCGCCACTGGCGAGGCGAGTCGACGCTCGCTAACAGCACGGTGCAGTCTGGGAGGCCCTCCGGTGTGCAACTCAGGGTCAGAACCCACAAGATCCATCGTCGAACATGCATAGTTTGCCGCCCCCGCGCCTGCCCTCCAGTAGAGTTTGGGAGCCAATTCACAGCGAGCATACGGGACCTGGTGTGAGTTGGACCGCGACCTGGCAAGCCTTTACCTAACGGCAATGTACGGCCAGCGCCCCAGTCAAGCCCTGGGGAGGCCGGCCGGTTGTCGTAGCTTTCCACTTGGCTCTGGCGCCTATGTTCCCATGCTCCCGTAGGAAGCACGAAAACAAGCATCCGTGGTGAGCCATCACAAGCCCAGCAACACGCTCGTTCTTCTCCGGGGCCACGGGCCTGGGGCCGGCTTTCTTTGTCCACGGCATTCCTTGCCCGTTCTCCAACCACGTCCCGCACCAGCGCGCCCACCCCTGCTGGGCACAACCCAGCAACGGATGTCTTGCTATTGTTGCTTCCAGAGAGGGACCCCAAGGCACGCACGACATAGATACGAGACCCTTGGACCCCGCTCGCTCTCCCTTCCCGCATAGGCAGCAGCCAGACTGTCGCCGGCTCGGGCGGTAATGTACTGACTAAGGTCAAGTTCGCCCCGCCTTGCAACAGGGCGCGAGATGAGGAGCCGGGCCCGCGAACCCCGAAGATACTTGACTGTGTGCCTATCTCATAACGTCTGCAGGAGACTTCGAAGCACCGCGCGGGTCCGCTACCCACCCCCCTCCATGAACACGTCGACGCCAAGTGGGAAGCCGAAAGAACCGCGTGGGCGACCGAACGAATCAAGAAGGAAAGAAAAAGAAACGAGGCGGTTGGTCGGGCCTACTTTTGCACCCACCCGCCAAGGCGTTTGTATAGTTGCGTAAAGTACCTTGGTATGTATGTAGCGAGCAGTCGCTTCCTCGCTAGCGGAAACCTTAATCCTATAATGTAACCCCGCCAGACCAGCTAGCAGCGTCCCCTCGTCCCCTCCGCTGCCCTGTACTGTGCAGCGGGTAGTAGCCGCCCGCCGGGTGCGTCCAGCGGAGGGAGGTGGAACGGGTGCCAGGTGAGAGGAGAGGAAAAGGCCGATTCGTGTCTGGCATTTAAGCAGTGTCATAAGGGGGAGGGGGGGCGCGCGCAAGACGGAGATATCAAGTAGGGACTCGGAATCACTGAAACGAAAAGGGGGGTTGTTTTCTTTCTTCCAGTCACGGGACCGACAACCGAGCTGGGCTGCACGGAATCCTTCCGGAGAGAAAACCAAGCAGAATACCCATCTGACAAGCATCGCCAAGACTGCAGGCCATCCCGGCATGGCGTACATGTGTGCATGCCTAGACTACGGCACGCAAGGCGCATCCTACTACCCAGTATCCCGGTATCCCGAGCTTCTGGGCGGAGAGGAGATGGCAGGCCTCGACGAGGCACACGCACACACACACACACACGCGCGCGCGCACGCACACACCCGTCCTGCGACCAACACCAGACTGGCTGGCTGTAATTGCTATCCCAGTACTATTCTGCGTACACATGTGAGACATAAGACATTACGATAACCTGCGTGGTATAATCATCTCTGAAAATGTAGTAATCCATCCTCTCTCATGCCGTAGCAAAGCCCTCGCTTTTCTTTGTTATTGCTCGCTGCCTGCTGAACAAGGCCAGGCCGGGCCTGAAACCACGAGCGCCGCCTAGCCTGTGCCGTCTCATGGCCGGTTGGGGGTCTCTCGTCCCCGCGTGCAGCTGGTCAAGAGGCCGCTGCCGCCTCTTGTGCCCCGAGTTTGGCCTCGGCGTCCTCGGCCCGCTTGTTTGCATCTGCCACTTCCTGCTGCAGCTGCTTGATATACACGATCGCCATTTCTACCGTGTTGGCTTTGCTGTTAGGCGTTCCGGCCTGCTTGCAGTCCTTCTTGCTGGCCTTGTCGCTCTCGGGGCTCTCCACCACCTCTTCGTTCTCTTTCAGGACGCTTTTGGGTAGCAGTGTGGCGATCTCCTGGAGGGCCGAGTTGATGCGGTTTCGCCGACCCTGCTCGGCGATTTTGTGCGAGGTCCGCTTCGACGTCAGGTTTGTCGACAACTCGCTCGGGTAAGACACGCCGGGTACTGTGTTGCCCTCGAGAATGTTTTGGTAGTTCGATTTGGACGTCAGTAGGCGCGAGGCTGTGTCCTCGGCCGTCATGCCTGGCGTTCCCGGTAATAGAGGCTTAAGATTCGGCGATATCCTAGGCAGGAGTGCCGGAGAAACGTGCACCGAGCTGATGCTGGCTCGCTTTTTGCTGTTTCTTGCCGCCAGAAGTGGTGTTTTCCGCTGGCTGTTCAACCTCGGAGTCAGCTGCGGGCTTGTCGTGTTCGAGGGAGGCCGCGAAGCCCGGGACAGCCCGGGAGACGGCAGCGGCGCCATGGATGGGGTCTTGCCCTTGTCTAGCTTAGGGGGGCTCGGTTCCGGCCGGGTACTTGTTTGGGGCGGCTGTGTGGCGGGGAAGTTGGCCGACTCGGGGAGCTCAAAGTTTTCAATATGCTCCGAGGCAACCTGCTCCGGGTTGCTAGCATCGGCCGTCCTGCTCTGGGGCGATATCCTGAACAGCGACGCCGGTGTTGCGGGGGACCGTGCGCCGTTCAGCGCGGCTGGCAGAGGGTGTGACACGGGTGTGGCATTTGGCTGGGCGGCGATGTAGGGCGATTGTCTTGCCGAGCGCGGCTGAGGCAACGGTGGCGGTGGCATTTCTGACAAAGCCTCGGGTGACACGGACGCGTTCTCCGAGTCTTCGGTAGACGTCGTCGACAACGGGGCAGGGGCCGGCCGCAGGGTCGGGTGCTCCCGTCGCTCCGTCGCCGTCTCGGCCAACTCGCTCAGTAGTTGGGCGTTCATGATGGGTGTGGAGGCCGTCTTTTTCCGTTGTGGCTTGGTAATGGGAGACTGCCTCACTGTCGGCTTCCTGGCTTTGGCTATATTGCTCTTCCGGGACTTTTTGGCAGTTTCCGTCGCGGCTGATGGTGGCGTGTTCGACTCCAGGTCCATCTCCACCGGCGAGTTTGTCGCGGTAGAGCCGTGCAGGTTTTGCTCATAGCTGAGTACTGCCTCGGGGTTTTGGGCATGAAGCGCGGGCGATGTCAGGGGGCTGAAATATGCCCCGGGCACGGTGTACTGCGTCTCGACTGGGAAGTGAGTATCGAGGGGGGTGACGGCGGGAGAGACCAAGGGTGTGAAGGACATCTAGCAAGGGGTGGTCAGAAGTTTGCTACCGGGTCTCAGGAAGGAGGATAGCCGCCTACGTCATGGTCCTTCAGACGAGGATACCGATCAAACATGCCATGAGAATGCTGTGGTGTTGAGTTGCCTGCCCTTTGCCGCTGCTGCTGCTGCTGCTGCTGCTGCTGCTGCGATTGCAAGGTAAAGAAGTGGTTGGAGGCTTGCATTTCCAGGCTCTGCGGTGTGGGCGGGACCATGTTTCGCTGCTGCTGCTGGGCATAGAAGGCGGCCTGCTGTTCCTCCAGCTGACGCCGCTGCTCCTCGAGTTGGCGATGCTGTTCGGCGAAACGCTGGCTCTGTAGAAATTGTATCTGCGCATCAATCTCGGAGAGGGCATCTGGGGGCGCTTGGTGTTGCGGCAGGATTTGCGAAGGCACTGAAGGCCCTGCGGCCGCGGAGGTGGTAGATATCAAGTGACTCGGCATGGACATGCCACTGCTCACGTTTACGCAGGGCGCGTCGACGCCGCTCATGGCCGTATCCATCACTTGGCGAGGGGGTTGCGAAGGCATCACAGGGCCGGGCCCAGGAGCCGCAAAGTCCTGGAAGTCAAACTGTAAGGGCTCGCCTATGTTGGACATGCCGCCCATGTCCAAGAACTGGTTGAAATCATCGTCGGTAGACGGAGGCAGACTGTGGTCCGGGCCATTCCAACTGCTAGGGTCCATCATGACCATGTGCCTGCGAGCGCTGGGAGAGATGGGGGGTTCCGGAGCACGGTGGGAGGATCGGTGCGGCGCTGCTTTGCGCTCGTACACGGCGGTCGCAGGCAAGACCGACAGCACCTCTCGCGGCTGGTCGCTCGGTGACTTGTTGTGGCTAACCGTCGCCTGGGTTGTCGTCGTCGTGGAGTGACCCCGAGCAAGTCCCCTCCGATTGCTTCTCCAACGCTGTCGACCTTGGTCTTAGGTTGAGTCGGGAAAGTCTAACCCAAGCGCAGCCCTAATAGAAGAGGCGCAGAAAAGTACAGGACCCGGCCGCTACCACTTGGCGATTCAGTGCGGGCCGGCGGCTCTGGCAATCGCAGCGCGACGTATGCGTGGGTGTTACGAAAGTGGGCAATTCACCACGACGGCGGCGGGGAGCACGCGAGAAATCGGCGACCAGCGGGCGCTAGCCGAGCAGTGATGAATATCCGTGTCCGGTAGAGAGGGAAGGCCGGCTGCTAGCCCGGGTTGCGGAGAGACGAGCGAATAATGCTGGGAGGCGACGGCAGCGGCAGCGGTACGGCGGTAGAGGTTGGTTCCAGCGAGGGAACGGCGGCGGGCAGATGGAGGATTAATGCTTGCTCGTCGCACATACCTGCATAGGTACTACGCCAAGCGTGCGAGCGGGAGGCAATGAAAGCATTGGCTGGCCGGGCCTAGGTGGTGGTGAGTCTGGCCGAGTGTCTTGACAAGTTCCTATCGCACTACAGCAGCCGGGGGCGGGCGGGCCAGGGTGGACGGTGAATGGACCGAGCAAAGAAGCTGGGGAGGATCCAGCGTGGGCGGGCTTCGCACAATCGTGGGATCTATGGATGAGGGATGAATGATGCAGATGGTGGGCTGAATGGGTGGGTGGGTGGGTGGTGGGTCCATCCATGGTCCCCTCCAACTTACTCCAGTGGGTACAGCTTGCATCCTAGGTACGTCCCTACCTACCCCAGGATGTCCCTCGAGAGATGGATATTCAGGGAGGTTGGCATGCAACCTATGACCGGTGCAGAAAACAAGGGAACCATCCCGTAGCTGCAACCATGCATGGAACTACAACGACGTTCATTGTACATACCCAGTAGAGAGGGAGGGCTGTCCCGGGCAGGGTCCGTAGCCACTACTAGGGCTACATAAGGATAGACCTGGAAGCCAGTTAGGCAGGGGACATGACAGGCTGACGGCAGGGGTCCGTATTCGGCCTAATTACCAGGTGCAGGCGGACTGCGTCCAGTCTCTCCCCCGCCGCCTCTGCCTCTCTCTCTTCAACTCGTCTCTATGAAAGGATGCCAGTACAGTCCCGAACCCCGTCCCATGGGATCCCATGGCAGCAGGCGCGCACAGGCGTTCGCCTGGGCTGGAGGCGGGCCGACGTTTCTGCCCACAACTCCTCTCGTACCCTTGTCGTCTGCTGCAACCAAGGCTGTAAGAGTCCTCTTCCAGAGACCCAGCACACGAGCGGGCCACCCGCAGCCAGCAAGCTTGAACCCGGTATCGGCCGTGTCCGGTTTTGCTTCAGTGTGAACCGCCTACCTTGGGTTCCCTGGAGGTTGTCTTCCACGGCGCTGGGCGTCGTAGTTCGCGTGCCGACTGCACCGACTGCCGAAATCCCAAGCGCAACCACCTTCCGACTTCACCACCCCTGCGGTGCGGTGCTGTCTGCTTATCGGTTCGCCGTAGGGGTAGTCAAGTAAAGTGTGCTTGCTTAGCCATCAAACACCTAGAGCTTCAGCGGCCGGGCGCGGCCTGGCACGGCTTCCACCGGCCTGCCCTAAAGGGGAAGCCGCCGGCCTCTGCTTCCGCGGAGGCCCGCCCCTCCCCCATGACCGCCCGGCGCAGGGGGAGAGGGGGATCTGAAGCGCAGAAATTTTTTTGCTCCCGGGTCGTTCGACATGCATGAACCGGGAGGGTGAGGCGCGTCTTGCGGCATAGGCCGGCGCTCTGTGGCCCCTGTCGCCGCCGCGCATGCCACCGTCCATGGTCGACTTGCAACTTACACGTCTATCTCATGGGCGTTGGTATACTTACGGCGCCACCGCCCACCGGCCCCGCGCCGACCAACTCGCCGAAGACTTGACAGTGGTGGCCTCCCATCACGTACTGTGCTGGAGGTGAGGAACCGTTACGCCATCCTCGATCTCGCGGCCCCAGCATTGCGTCCGTGTTGGGGCTGTTCGGAAGGCCATGAGGGGGCTTGCAGACCGGGGAAGTGTCTGCAAAGAGCTAGACCTACCGCTGACCGTATCCTGTGCCTACGACCGTGTCGCTACCCGTTCAGCCTAGGCAGGCCGGTACGCCCATCCGGCCCTGCAGTCTAGGCCTCAGCTCCAGCGGCATGCGATCCGCCGGCTGGGGCGAGCCCCCCCCCCAGCAGCGCCATACTGGGGCCCTGTTTCCTCGTCTTCACCCGACGAGAAGCGTCGGAACACGCCGCAGCTTCGTTCAGTATACAGTAATCCTCATGCAACTCTATTCTATCCTACAAAACGGGCGGACTGATCGTCGGCACCATCCGGTGAGGACGCCAGGCCCCGGGTATGTAGGATGCATGTGCAAGAGATTGGTGCAGACCCGCCGCATCAAGGGGTTTCTGTGACCCTGGAATGGCCCTCGGCTCTGTCTGCCTACGCCGGATCATACGTGGGGGTCGGCACTCTCCCTCGGCACGCGCCTCCTAAAGGCTGTCTCAGCCATCCCCAGCACCCGGCGCTGTTGGCACGGGATGAGGCGCCACAGCCATCGGTCCTGGTCACGAGAAACGCGTCACATGTGCTCAGACGGCGGCCTGTGGGTAGGCGTGTCCGCAATGAGTGCGTAGGTGCTCAGAGGCTGCAATCCAGGAAAGTTTGGGCAGCATTCCTGCCCCTTCGCGTCTTCGTCAAGAACGGCCCATGGTGAATGGCCCCGAGAAGAAAAGAGAAAGAAACCCCGCGGCCGCAAGAGGCTGGCCAGCGTTCTTGTGGGCCAACACGCCCTTTTGAGTACCGAAGCCATCAAGCCGCAGAAGCTACTGATGCCTGTTTTCCGAGGCCAGGTTGGCCAGCGAGTACGAGTAGGGACAGACAATGAGAGGCTTCATATACAACCCCGTCCACGGAGACCAAAGATGCCTCACTATTCATGTTCAGTGCTGCACTAGACCACTCCTGCTTGGGACGAAACCGCCGGCAGAGGAGAGGTTGGCCCGCAGCCAGAAGCAGCCAGGGTAGCCCGACGGGCATGCCCGAAGAAAAACCTCCGCCCTCCCCGCGCTTACCGTACGTGAGAGGTCTCTCAATGCAGTATAGTGGTATGTGGAATCTGCCTGCGCCTGCTGAAAATCCCGTGGCGAACCTGCAGACCGGTTGCGGCACAGCAAGGAACCCATGGAAAAAGCAAGCTCATGGCCGCCGCCGACAGCCACGGCTCGTAGCGGGACGACGGGAGCGTGGCCGTCTTACAGTCGCATCCGGGACCGACTGCTCGCGCTCCCGGTTCCCTGGCTGCTACCGTGCGGCTCAGCCGCTCCGAGAGCAAAGCCGTCTGGGCCTGGGTGCGTGATATACCGTCTCGCTCCCACCCGGATGGAAGAAGCGTGGTCTCTTGTGCTTCCAGGTTCCGAGGCTGCACCGGAGCGATGACCAGTCATGCGTGCAGGCGGATATGCCGCCAGAGGTGCGCGCTGCAGATAACACAGTATCGTGCCCGCCACTCGCTGTGTTGCGGTAAGGCTGGGGGCAACCCAAGCCCAGGGGGGGGTTTTAATCAATCATGCATTCCTCCTTTGGGAGCAGCCTATAACACATCACAAACGGGCCCCCCGAGACGCAGCCTGACCTGCATCTGCATGCTCTTATACTAACACCGGCAGGGAGCACGGGTGCGGGTATGGGAACATCGAGGGCTCCACCAGAAAACATACGCATTGCTGCAAATAGTCATAAAACCCCGATCGCGCCGCCTCAAGGGGGCCGAGAAGGATCTCCCTAGAGTTCGCTCCTCTGTTTCGGGGGGGTATGTTATTGTGGAGTTCTGGGTGCCCAGTGTCCGGATGGCAGGAACAAAAAGGCCATTGCAATCTCTCCCCCCCTCTCGCCTATTGACGGCACGAAACACCAAACGTGCCAATCCGGCTAGGGGAAGAGGGTACGGCTTCAGAAACAGAAAAGGCATATACCCCCTATGAACCCCCTCCCCTTCTTTTCCTTCTCTTGCTCCCCCTATATGCAAGTTCCCTCGGCCCCTTCCCCCCCCTGGTATATACGAGCGCATGAATGAAGAGAAACAAGCAAGGAGAAAACACAGGATCGGCCTCAGCTCCCGTTCACGTCGTGCAGGCCCATTCAGAAGAGCGAGTTGGGGTCGTGGTAGCCCTGGACGCTCAGGCCACCCGTCTGAGGGTCGTTGTGGAATAGGGCGTTGATGGCGTCCTGGCGTTGGTCGGGGCCATCAGTCAGATGGCAAGGGGAAACAAAGGGGGGGGGGGGGGGGGGGGGCGGCAGCCGGGAGAGGGAGGAAGGCCGAGGCCTGTGGAAAGAAGAGGAAGAACTCACCCAGTCAAGGTTTTCCATAATGTTCACGCCGGGTTGCGGGGCGGCGGGCGTGTCGGGATGGAGGCCGTGTAAGTCGGGCATCTGGCCGACGCTCGACGTGTCGCTGCTTCCGGGGCTGGCGTGGCTGGGCGGAAACCCCCACAGGGCCTGGCCGTCCGAGATGCCGCCGAAGACCATGTCGGGAGGCGGCGGCGGCGGCCCCGGCGGTATCCCCGGCAGACCGTTGGGGGCCAGCGGCGCGCCGTGGTAGTGTGGCGGCGGCGGCGGCGGCTGTTGCTGCTCCCTTTTGGCCCTCGTGGCGGCGGCGGTCGCGTCCCCGGGCAAGCTCCCCAGGGCGGGCGGCGGCGACGACCGGCCGGTGCCGGCGACAGCGTTGTGGGCCAGGGAGGCGCGGGCCGTATTCGTCGGGCCGCGCATCTTGCGCATGCGCATATAGACGGCGGTTTTGCCCTGGATCTCGGACAGGATGTGCAGGCCCTTGGCCTCGGGCGGCAGGCGGCGGTCCATGCCGAAGACGTAGTCGAGGCAGGCCCAGATGCGGTCGGCCTCGCGCGACTGCGGGCGGTAGTAGACCTCGGTGGCCAGCAGCAGGGCGATCTGGTACTGGAAGTAGGCGCCCAGGTACCACGACCACGGCTGGAAGACGGGGTTCGTCTCGAGCTGGATGGCCAGCTCGACGATCATGACGCCCGAGGTGATGAGCAGCGAGCTCAGGCGCGCCGGCATCGGGTTGGCCGCGTTCGAGTGGTAGGGGTGCAGCACCATGACGTGCAGCCGGTAGGTGAGCAGGTACATGACACACTTGGCGTACCGCTGCACCGGCTGGGCCACGTCGAGCAGGTGGTCGTACTTCTCCGACATGCGGCGCCGGAAGTCCTCGATCTTGGTCAGCACCGCCGTCAGCGTCAGCTTGCGTATCTCGAGCCGCCGCCGGTCGAGCCAGATGATGCGCATCATCTCGTTGATCTCGAACCGGATGAGCGCCATCGTGTTGCTGGTCCAGTGGTCCGCCGGCTCCGGCGGCTCGACGGCGTGCGTCAGCGCCTCCTCGTCGCAGTTGATGGGCAGCTTGGTGTCGTAGTCCTCGCGCCGGATCGCCGGCTTCGGCCCCTGCGCCTCGCACGTCCGGATGTCGAGGAAGCACAGCTGGTGCCAGACCAGGCACCGAACGTGCGTCTCCAGCGGCGTCAGCCCGTACGCCTGCCCGTCGCGGTGCAGCCCCATGCACTCGGCCATGCGGACGGCCGCGCCCACCAGCACCGAATGCGCGCGGGACACCTCGGCCCGGCAGAGCGGCAGCTGCTCACCGTCGTACTTAGCACCGCGGCATCACGCCGCCATACGGCCGGCTTGCCACAACGGGGGCGGCGAGGGGGGGGGGGGGGGCAACGCACCATGTACATAATAAAGGCCTGCATTGTCTCCATGTTGGTGGTCCTCAGGAAGTTGGCCTTGCTCAGGGCCGTCTCGGTGCCGATCTTGAGACTGTGCACCCAGTTCTCCTTGGCGAAGCCGCCGAACTCGCGCAGGGCGTCGAACTCGCTCATGCTCACGGCACCGCTGAACATGGCGGCGAAGACAATGGCCTGGGTCGGGGGGCGCGGCTCGTAGCCTGCCTCCACCTCGTCCCAGAAAGCAGCATATGTCCTCTCCAGCGACGGCCGGTGGGCACACGGGGCGATGGGGTGGACCGACAGCAGGTATTGCCGCAGGAACCGGTCGGCGTAGACGCGGTACGGCAGGAAGGTGACGAGCGAGGGCTGGTCCACGACCTGGCCGAAGAACAGCCCGCTGGTGGGCGCGATGTACTGGGCACTGGGCTTGAGGAAGTCCGGGATGGCCATGTCGGAAGCGCCGTCGAGCCCGGGCGATAGCCCGGCCGGAGGCCCCCTGTATCCAGCGCCCGGCGCGCGCGACGGTCCCGTCAGGCCGGCGGATATCTGGCTACAGTGGTCAGAGGACCGTGTCGGTACCGCTGCTGGCGGGAGGTATCTTTCTCTCACACACACCTCTTCCGAGATCCGGGGTCTTGACAGCCCTCCTATCCTCTCGGTGATGCGCATCTTGCCGATCTGGATGCCGAGGTCCATCATGTCGTCGGCGCCGTCGGCATCGTCCTCGTAGGTGAGGTCCAGGGCTGCTAGCGGCGTGGCCTCCAGGTCGCGCACCTCGTCGTACGCGTCGGCGACCTCGTCGGCCACGATCCGCTGGCGCAGAGCATTTTTGGACGTGGACTTGGCGACGTCCCGCTCGAGCTGACGCTCCAGGGACCCCTGCTTCTCCTTGATCTCGGCGAGGCGCAACTGGCTGGCCTCGTCGAGCCTTGGCCCGATGTAGAGGCAGTCCCGGCCGGCTTTGACGCAGTTCATGCACGACGGCGAAGTTTTGCTGCATTTGAGCTTGCGCTTGCGACACTCCAGACAGCTTGAGCGTCGTCCAGTGCCGCCGAGGCCCCGGGGACCCCGCCGCCAAGTGAACGACGGTGTTGGTCAGTCATGTCACAGTGCGGGCTGTCTCCGGGTGACGATGGGGAAGGATGACGTGTAGGAATGGACGACGGGACGGCGGGACGGAAAGGGGGATCGACAGACAGTGCGGCGTGCCGAGCGACGGAAAGAGAATTCACGACCCGTACCTGTTGATCATGCGGTTGCGGCGCCGGATGGGCCTCAGACTTGCCGAAGCCTTGGGGGTGGTCTCCAATTCGGCGCCGGGCCCGCCCTCCGGCTGGTCCATTTCCACGACGGCGCCTAGGCCTGCGGCCAAGCACGAGCACGAGCACGAGCACGAGCAGGGGCACGGACACCGGTACCGGTACCGGCGCGAGAAGAATGACGCTGGCGTTGAAATGCGCGGCTCTGCCTTGGCCTGGAAGCCCGGTGTCTGCGCCGATTGACTGGATTCGGTCCTACGGCCCTCATAGGCAGGTCATTTGAGTCAATTGACTGCCAGAGCCCACTTGTAACCAGATTACTGGAAACAGCCGGTTCCCAATTTATTTGGAAAGGGCCAGGCCGTGGGGGGGGGGGGGGGGGGAGGAGGGAGGGGGCGAAAAAAAAAAAGGGGGGGGGGGGGAGGGTCGTCGCAGGCTACGCCGCGGGATACGGACGTAAACCTGCGATTAAGCGTGGCGGGCGATCTGTGCAAGATTTGGGCGGGGATCTTATACGCCTCGCGAGCGTCCACGTCAAGCCGCACGGGGGCATTTAAGTGAAGCCCTGGTGAGCCCGGCCTGGATCGATCGAGGACAAGTCGGGGGAGTCTGAAGCCCGCGTTTGGGGCTGCCCGGGGCACATGACAACAGTCGAAGAGCGGGCGGGCGGACGAAGGAGAGGAGAAGGGAGAAGGGGGAAGAAGACGGGGACAAAAGACAGAACGAGGGAGACGCGAGACCCGCGCAAAGCGGCATCCCAGGGATGGCATGGCATGGCATGGCATGGCATGGCATGGCGTGCCCTCGTCCGCCTACCGTGCAAGCGAGCAAGGGGCTTGGTGAACCCCAGCGGCTACCGTGTCTCCCTTTCTCGCTCCCATGCAGCAGCAAGTGACGCCTGGGCAGTTGGGACTTGGGAGCACAGAAGGAGGGGGGGTTGCCCTCAGAAGCTGTCACCAACGTTAGCCCTCGGCCCCAACCAATCACACTAGCTCCCGGTCTTGTAAGCCATCTGCCACGCCCGTGGCATCTTCCCTGCTCCCTCCCTTCTTTTCCCAGGCGAGCCGGCTGTCCCTCTGGCGCCACACGCCTGTCTCGGGCTCGCGTGTGAGAACGCAGTCGGCCCTTCCGGCCGACGGCCGCCCACGGGGGCTCTACCCATGTGACAGCCGCCTCTCCGAAGCGCGCGGTGGCGCGGAAGCTGACCGGGCCCGCTGGGCCGAAACTCTGATGGTCCCCAGCTTGATGGGATGTGGCGCCGCATCGAGATGAGGCGAGCCGGTCCCGAGATGGAGGCGTCCGAGGGGATGGCGCCCTCTCGAAGCTGTGGACGCAGCGAGCGACGGGAGGGCGAGCGAGGTCCAGAGGCCCGACTGTCGTGCTACGCTCCACAGCGACGCAAAAGAAGTCTCTGCCCAGCAAGCATGCAGGCGACCACGCCAATCATGCTTCCCGTAGCCGCCCCTCTAGCGAAACTGCTGCCCTTCCGACCAACCGCGGCCCAGCACATGTGATTCACTGCCTGCCGTGCCCATGTATCCGCATCTTCTGGTATTTAAGGCGCTGGGTATGTACATAGGGCCCTCCTGACGCTTCCGAAGCCACTGGCCGTGGACCGGACTCCTGGGTCCTTCATATGCCTGCACCCGAAAGGCGGGATTCCTAGCTACGCCTGTGACCTGACACCGCATCGACGACGTCCTATCTTCGGCTTCGAGCGGCCTTGCGCTCGTCCAGGACTCTCTGTCTCCAATCCTCCAGTTTCTTGCCGGCCGCCATCGTTTCCTCCCGCCCATGCTCCTTATACAAGACTCCGAGGAACCAACGCAAACGCGAGACGCGCCCCGGCTGGCCTTGCACTAGGTCTTTCGTAACGGCCTGCGCAAGCGTGTTGAGCGTCCGAGCCGAAAGACGAGCCCCGTGGCTTTTGAGGTAGAGGTAGCAGGCTGTCACCAGACGGAGACGCTTCCTGTCGGAGAGATAGGGTGCATGCGCAAACGCCTCGGCAGCCCTCTCTGCTTTTTTTATCTGCGTGATGGAGAGGCCCCTCCGAGGCTTGAGCGCGGGAAGCAAGTAGTATTGCAGCTGACCCTTGTTTACATGTAGCCGGTAGTGGCGAGAGCGTGGGTTTCGCCTCGGGAAAAGTTTGAGAGTCTTGATAAGGCGGTCCGTGGGTGCCCCGGGGGATCTGGTCTTCACCAACTGATTCATCGTGTCTTGAGCGAGCCTGGTGTTCCAAAACATCCTCGAGACACGCCGGCTCTGATGGTAGCGAAAATAGACCTTGAGAGCCAACTCGGAGTGACCAAACCCGGTGGCCAGGTTCGCCAAAGGGGTCACATCGGTCTCGACCAAGGCCCTGAAGCATCGCAGGACCAGGAGAATGTCCTGCTGGCGACCTAATTGGAGTAGAAAGTTGCAGAGGTTCTTGAAATAGCGCAGTTGATCCGTGCGCCAGAAGGTCAAGCACAACCGTGAATAGCACTCCATGTGTTGGGTTCTTTTGAGAACATTGTACACGTCGGTGATTCCCTTCACGGCGAAGCGGCTGTTCATCCGGCCTAGGAATATGTGGGAAATTTCCCACCCTGTCAGGGGCTGAACATCACTTCCTGCTTCCAGGAAAGCACAGGCATTGACAAAGAATACCTCGTCGAGATCGCGCATTCTGGCCAGTACTTGCAGCCAGCATAAGCGCGCGCCATGGAAGCCCCTTTCTCGACCACGAACCACCTCGGCCAATCGTTCGGTGGCCTCTTGCAGGATGTGGCGATGTTCCGGCAGGGCCAGTATCTGCAAACAACCCTTGGCCATTTTGTTAGCCTGCCTCACGTACGTGCTCTTGCAAAAGTTTTTATGCCCCATGGTGGACAGAAAGGTGTCGATATTTGCAAGTATACCTGAGCGCAGCGGAGTGACGGCTTCTGGGGGGATTTTGGCCATGATCCGCTCGAAGATGCGAAGGCTATTGATCTGGAGGCGGGAGGTTTCCTTGAGCAGCATGGACCACACCTCGTTGTCGACGATGGGGCCCGTCCGAATGGCATACAGGGCGTCCAGCCCATCGAGTGAAACACTGAGAAGCTGTGCTTTCAGATGCTCCAGCGAAGCCGGGCGGTCCTGGATGCCAAGAGCTCGGCCCAGGCCCCCTGTGAGGGCCGGAATAACGACACAAAGCGCAGGCCCCGAGATTCGACCGGCCTCTAAGCCCTTCCGCAGGAGACGGCAGAAGTCGGTGAAGGCGGGCCGGTCGAACAGGGTTGGGTCGAGGGAAGCATCTTGGACCAACGATTCGAGGCCCCGGCTGATGAGGCCGAGTGGGTCGAAGCTGCCGTCCTCGGGGCTGGAGGAGGGCAGGGCTTCGGCGGCGCGGGGGGGGGCCTCCAACACGGCAGCCGCGGCGGTACTGAAGGCGGGTGCGGCTGCGCCGGACGAGGCGGCGGGCGACTCCTGAGCTTCGGCCGAGAGCCATTTCAGCACACTCAGCCAGAAACGCTCGTTTTTCTCCCGCGGGCGGCGGTGGCGAGAGGTTGGCGGGTGCCACCGCCATTGGGACAGGTCAGGGAGGTTCTCGAGTCTCCACGTGGGCGCGGACCCATGGCTTTGGCCAAAGGTCAGCTCGCCCATCTGTCGCTTGTTCTGGCGCCGGCGGCTCTCCAGCGGCCCTGGACACGAAGAGCCATGGCGGCGGAAGGTGTAGGACACGGCGCAGTAGCGGTCATAAGCGGTGGCCAGGGCGGTCTCGGAGATCCATATGCTGCTGCTGTCCTGCCGGCCGAGCAAGCCACGGTTGAGTGCTCTGCAGCATTGCGACGTCGGGCGCAGCGACATGGGAGATGACGAGCCTAGGACTGCCGCGTCGGGAGGGGGAGGGGCGCGGAACGGCAGTCCCGGTCAATTGGGTCGAGAGAGCAGGCGTCGGTGATCAGCGCATCGAGGCCGGCTGCGGGGAGGCGGTCGTGAAGACGGATTTGCAGGCTGGGGAGCGGCCAGCGACGACTCGCGCGCCGGTGGAGGAGGTGGTGGTGGGTGGAAGCTTTCTCGGCCTCGCTTGGGGAGCCTTGCCAATTGGATGGGATGGGATGGGATGGGATGGAAAGGTAGGTCTTCCGCCCGCCCCGCCCGCCAATCGGACAGCTCCAGGTTGAAATCCAGGCAGGGGCATCGTCCACGCCGTATGTACTCGGTACTCGTACACACATACCCAACCGCCATACCTGTGGGTGTGGGAAAGCCCGCGACGACATCCCGCATGCCTGGGCTACTAGCCCCTTTGGGATGGGCCACAGCTTTCCGACGGCGGGGCCGCGGGAGCTGGGCTCCAAGCTGGGATCCATCGCATGCAGCACTGACCCAAGTATGGATGGACTGCAGGATACATCCCACCTCGGCCGAGGGCATGGAGGATGTACTTTTGTACCGGCATCCCATATTTTCTAAGCTCCAAAGCTGTTGCACTGCCGTAGATAGATTGCCGTACCTGGGCCGGCTATGACCGCTTCCACCCTCGCCGAGCCAAAGCCCCGTCTGCCTCGATTCGCCCATCTGAGCCCGTCTTCCTCTATACACATCCACTTGGCGGTAGAGCAGCCGTCCTCCGTCACCATGGCCCCCGAATTCGAGCCTCTGACCAACGATCTCATCCTGAGAACAGCGCGGGGTATTGCCACCACCCCCCCCCCCCCCCCACCACCACCACCACCACGAACACTGCCCTCCCCTTCCCGGGAGCGCCGGCTGACCACCCACCCTTCTTTGCTCCCTTGCAGGCGAAAATGTAGAACGCGCTCCGATCTGGATCATGCGCCAGGGCAAGTCCCCCACCGCCCGGCCCCTTCCTTGGCTGGCGACCGTTGTTGGCTGACCGTCGAGCGCGTGCGCGTGCCATTGCAGCCGGCCGATACCTGCCCGAGTACCACGAGGCCAAGGGCAAGCGCGACTTTTTCGAGTGCTGCCGCGACCCCGAGGTGGCCTCGACCCTGACGCTACAGCCCATTGACCGCTTCGACGGCCTGCTCGACGCCTCCATCATCTTCTCCGACATCCTCGTCGTGCCCCAGGCCATGGGCATGGTCGTCGAGATGGTCGACAAGCTGGGCCCGCACTTCCCGAACCCCCTGAAGTCGCCCGACGACGGCCAGTACGCCGAGGTCATGAAGAAGAAGGTTGATGTCGCCGCCGAGCTGGACTACGTCTATAAGGCCATCACCCTGACGCGCAAGAAGCTCAAGGGCCGCGTGCCTCTGATCGGCTTCTGCGGCGCCCCCTGGACTCTGCTGTGCTACATGGTCGAGGGCGGCGGCACCAAGATCTTCAAGGAGAGCAAGAAGTGGATCTACCTCTACCCCGAGGAGTCCAAGGCCATCCTGCAGAAGATCTCCGAGGTCTGTGTCGAGTATCTGGCCCTCCAGGTCCAGGCCGGCGCCCAGATGATCCAGGTTTTCGATTCCTGGGCCGGCGAGCTGTCGCCTTCCACCTTCCAAGTCTTCAGTGCGCCGTACCTCGCCTACATTGCCAAGCACCTCCCCGTGAAGTTGAAGGAGATGGGTCTGGAACAGGTTCCCATGATCGTCTTCCCCAAGGGAGCCGACCAATCGCTGGATTCCATCTGCGACCTCGGCTACAACGTTGTGGGCCTCGACTGGCAGGTTGACCCTGCGGACGCCGTCAAAATCCGGGGAGATCGGCCGATAGTGTTCCAGGGCAATGCTGACCCGGGTATTTTGTACGGGTCGCACCAGTCCATCACCGAGACGGTCGAGCACATGGTCAAGGGCTTCGGCGGCGGCAAGAAGGGCTGGATCGCCAATCTCGGCCACGGTAAGCCGTATTCTCTCGTTTGGAGATGTCTATGTTCTCGCTGACTCTTGATACCCTTTAGGCGTTACCCCATTTGTCAAGCCGGATGACTTGAAATTCTATCTTTCCGAGGTTCAGCGTGTCTCGAAGCAATGACGGGGGGCCGGCACGGGACGTATCGGAGGGCCCACCAGGGCTGGTGGCACTGTATATGAGAGGCTGTAGCTGGTCTTGACGCTGTCTAAATCCACTGTGCTCCTGTCAGGCGTGTTAGTATTAGACTCGATGGATGTGTGTTTCCCGGGAACTTGCCAGGAAAGCGTCCACGCAATTTCGCCCCCTAGGCTTTTGCAAACTCCCTGACTGCTCGCGTTGTCCGGCGCCACGTCGGCGCTGCACAAGGTGGTACCCTCGTCCCCGTGGTCCTCCAAGTAGTCGCGGATCAGCTTGATGGCCACGGCCTTCTACAACACTCTGGATCAGTACCAGCCAGATAGATAGACATGAAAAGAAAGAACAACAGGAGTCAGGGTCCAAGAATCGGGGTCGAAAAGGGGCAAGTTGAGAAGACGGAGAGTTGCTTACAGCAAGTCCACGTCCACGGTAGGTCTCCTCGCAATGGAGACTGATGAGTGACAAATCAGGCCCTGCGGTGTGACGGTTAACGTGAGTCCCCATCCCCCGCCTCATGCCGGGGCACCAGCCAGGGGTGCCACGAACGTACCCAAGAAACTCCACGCGATCGGCGTGCCGTCCTCGAGCTCGATGCTCGCACTAGGCAGCAACTTGAGGGTCCGCCTACACCGTAGGGACACGGGAAAAAAAAAAGACCATCAGTACTGGGTGTTCCTTCCTCCCTTCTTCCCCCTCCCCCGTCCCCCTTTCCTCCTTCTCTCGGGGGAAGGGGAGGTGAGGAGGAGGCAACTTACTCGGACCTGAGAACCTTGCTCCGGGACAGCACGAGGCCGAGGTCGGCGTGCTGGACCGTGGCCCAGCGCATGCCGGCGGGCAGCGGCGCCGGCGCCGGCGTCGGCAGCGCCTCGGGCCGCAGCAGCCACTTGTCGAAGACGCCGACGGTCGGGAAGACGACGCCGGCGGTGGCGAGGGCCGCCCGCGTCCGCTCCGCCAGGGCGCCGGCCAGGACCGCCGGCCCCAGCGCCCGCGGCGCCGGCCACGCGTCCCGCACCGCCCGCGCCCGCGCCAGCACGGCCAGCGCCGGCGCCACGAGGGGCCCCGGCCGAGACGACGGCGGGGCGCGCTCCAGCGACGCGTACAGCCAGAGTTCGGTCTCGGGCCCGCGCGACAGGTCGAGGTAGGCGGCCGCGAACGGGGCCGCCGTCGCCTCGTCGCCGTCACCGGCGCCGGGGGTGCCGCCCTCCTCGCCGCTCCGAGGTCGCAGGGGCTCGGCCGCCGAGGACGCGAACAAAATGTGCGTGGTCTCGGTCCGGCCGCCCGGGAAGCGGGTGAACTGCAGGCGCCGGAGAAGGGGCAGCGAGTACGGAAGGTGGGCCGTTAGGAGATCCATGAGGCTCTCGGGTGGCTCTGCGTACCGCGTGACGCTGAGAGCCGCGGGCGAGTCCATTTGGGGGGGTGGGAAGGTTGTCGTGGTTTCGGCCTGGGTGTCCTTTGTGCCCGGTCGTGGCATGAGGAGGGACATACGCTGGAACGTACAAGGCTATATACGTAGGTGTAGACCTGGGCATATATTCCGATATAGCCCAGGAGCACTGCTGTCTTGTCATTCGCCGCCCTGAGGTAAAGGTTGGCTGTCATCTACCCGCAAATCCCACCGGAGCTTCAAGTCCTCGAGGCCAATGGGAAAGTCGAATTGCCAGCAACTGTGACTGGCTCGCTTCCTTGATCGGCGGCGCCCCTCCAGATGCCGGGATGACTTTGATATTCGCGCCGCAGTTCCATACCGGCGTCGAATGCCCGCCGGGCCGTGCAAGTACGCGGGTACGGCCGAGCGCTCTACGACGTACATGGTTCCGATGTTGCGCGTGAAGGTGGACAGTCGCATTGGGGTATCATTACCTAATGGGTGTTGGGAATGGGCCTTTGAGTGGTGAAGCACACGCTCACTACCTGCGGGGCAACCCCCTCCCCCAAACCACCAAACTCCATGCTCTCCAGGCTCTCCGGACTAGCCAATCTGTTGCCCCATTTCCTCTCGCCGGAGGTGGTAGTTCTGTTCGAGAGCAGGTCGGTATGGCCCAAGAGAAACCACGGGACAAGACCGCCGTAGGGGCAACTAGAATCCACGCATCCACGCCCAGCGATCCATGGATGTGGTACAAGAAAAAGACCCGCTAGAAAAGCACCACGGCCCTCGCCCCTCCCCCTTCCTCCTCCTCCTCTTCAGCTCCCTGAGCTTGGCTCCTCTACGGCTTCTTGCCAAACAGCCACTCTTTGCCCTTGCTTGCCAGGCTAGCGTGGTCGTGATTCTTGTTCTTGTCGTCTGCGGCCGTCGCGGCCGGTTCGTCGGTTTTCTTGGCGGCCTCGGGCTCTTCGGATCCCATCTTGACGATGTTGGCCGCCCCGCCGCGACCGAGGCGGGCGACGCCGTCGCTATGCTGTCGCTCCATGACACTGTATGCGCGCGCCGGGCGGGTTAGTTCTACCTGGTTGTGACGGTTGCGGCCGAGAGGGATCCGAGGAACAGCAGGGCCCTCCCTATTCCTTCCCGCACGCAAGGGGGACGAGGAAGGGAGATGGAAAGACTTACGGGCCGACATCCTGTAGCGCGCGCGTCTCGTTCGGGTCCGTGTTGTTGTGCATGTTGCCCGAGCCGCCGCGGCCCGTCGTCACGACCGACTGCTTCAGCACGGGCGTCTCGAGGTCCTTGGGCTGGATCTTGGGCGACTTCGAGACGTCGCCGATGTTGCCGGCGCCGCCGCGGCCCGTGGAAGTCAAGTGGGAGGACATGGCTGCGTTGGAGGGAGGGCGCGCGTTCGTTTTCTGGGGGCGCGCGCGCAAATGGACGAGCCGTCTTCGTCTACAATCACGCCTGTGCAGGACCCGGGAGCGCTTTGGTGTGCTGGTATCCCGAGGAGAGACTACTCCAATACCGAGGCAAAGGGCCGGGGACTCGTTCGCCGACTCTCGCAATGCGATCACGTAACAGTACCTTGACTAGGTAGTCGGGAAGTAGCGACGCGGACTGACTTGTGTGCGGCCGCGAGCGAGTCGGTCGGAGCAAAGCGGGCAAAAACACGAAGGCCAGCGGCTGGACAGAGCAACAGTCAGGCGGGATGGATGGATCGAGAATCGGGCACGAGGCGGGAAGCCCTCCCCCCCGGGATCAAGCAAGCACTTAAAAGATCGACGCCAGCCACCCAAGCCGGCGCCTCTCTGCTTTTGTGTGCATGAGTGATACCGCGACCTTGGCAGGGCGTAGATTGTCCATCCCATCGAAAGCCCGGCTTGGGAGCGCCTCCGCCCAACCTCGCGGTGGGCGTAGCAGGAGGCCAGAGGTACCGGCCGAGATGGCGTCTTCGCTTCCGCCTGTCATCTCACTCTCGCCTGGCCCGCCTCGCAACGGGGCAAGGAAAAGGTGCCGCGCCCATCCGTCGCGCGAGAAGGAGGCATCTTGCATCATAGGCAGATGTGTACGGAATGGGTACCAATGAAGCAGGGGTACTTGGCCAGCCAGCCGGGCATGGAGGGGAAATCAAAGCCCTCGCTCCACTTCCCAGGCCAGACCGACGACGATCCTGGACTAAAAATGGCAATTCTAATACGTAATCCAAACTCGACACGGCGACCAGTCCTGGGAAGACGCCACTGGCCAGGTCGGGGCCCCTTCTCGAACGGACGGCACCTCAACATTCGTCTGTATCACGGCCTGGTCCCCTCGGCGTGACACCCACTGCTGTCGGCTTGCCCACGTCAAACTGTCCCGGTAGGATTGATCAGGTGCACATCTAGTTTTCAGCTTAATGATCCACCAGTATGAGGAGGCAATGCTAGGGACTAGGAGACCTGTGGGCCGAGACGCCAGCAGGCCCTCCCGAGTTGTCTCTTTCTTGGGCATCGGCTTCTTTGCAACCACCCCATCCCTCGCAACGTACCCAGCTTCTGCCTCGTCTTCCGCAATACTCTGGCGCACTAGGCGATTCAAAAGAACAGACACCTCCCGTCAGGGTGGTCCACGAAAGACACAAATGAGCCAGCCCAATAGGGGGTGGGCGGGAATCGGAACATACGCCATCAAGGTTCTTCTATTCGCAGAATGCCCCCTCCGCCCTTTGTCCCGCCGTGAGGCTATGTACCCCATGGCCGGAGCCACGCAAGAGTCTGGCCCGACACGAAGAAACAAATGATACCCTCCGAAATGAAGAATCCAAGGTAGTCCATTCATTGCCGATAATCCCATGTCTTCTTGTTTTGGCTATCGGACCCGCCTGTACGTTTTGTGCCAAGTTCCGGAGTAATATCATATCCCATCAGAAGTCGTCGTACATCATGCCGATCCAGTTGATAAAGATGTCGATGAACGCCTTGCTGTACCCACGCCTCGCCCGAGCTAAGAAAATAAATAACAGGTATATGGTGCCGCTGCTGTTGGCTGTCTTCGGTCGCAAACAGGTCTTTGTATACACGGGTAGAAATCGCGAAGAATCGATTTGCTCCCAAAAGGGTTTCTCATGCCGAGAAGGTCGAAGGGTTGTAGAAAGAAGAAGTGGTATCTGATCTTGGAATGGGACGTATATCCAGCGGCAAGGCAGGCATGAAATCACGGTGCTGATTAGGAAATTGCAAGGGAAGGAGGTGCCGGTTGATGGTGGGCTAGTCGTCGGCCAGTTTGGCAAAGTGCTTGGACCACAGCCAGCCGACCATGTTGTTGGGATCGTCCTGGTTCTTGGCAAGCCAAAGCTCGCCCTTTTCGGCGATGACATCGAATATCTAGTCCACGTCAGTACGAGTAAGTGCCTGCATATGTAGGTCGGGAACGTCATACCTCTCCGGCCTGGTACGTCAGGTACGGGTACCCGGCTTCGTGCTTGGTTGTCTCAATGTTGAATTCGAAAAGGGACGCAGCAAGCCAGAGGACGTTGTAGCCATTGATAGGCGCTCTCTCACGCGAAGAAGCACGCGAGGAAGCTCTCGAGGGTCGCATGGCCCGCTCAGGCCCGTCCGGTAGTGGGAGTGCTGAATGGAACAAGCCCGAATACCGCTGGGGCTGGGAATCCGCCGTTGGGTTGTTTTGAGGGACCGGCGCTCCATAGGTCGAGTTGGAGTACCGCCTTGCCGGCGTGCCGGAATCCATGCTCTGCCTCGGCGCAGCAGCAGACTCGTAACTCTGGCCAGTGCCCGGCCTGGCGTTGGATGTCGGAGCTGGAGGCCGAGCTTGAAGAGAGCTTTCGGCCAGGCTCGGCGAGCCAGAACCGCCACGACCATGGCCCCCGTTGATGCCGGCGTAGTAATCCTTGTAGTAGAATTGATGAGGGCTTGGAGTCGCCTGCGTTGGCGACATTGTGAGCTGGCCGCTGTGTCGCCTAGCAAAGTCGGGTGTTGGCAGACTGGGAGCGACGTCGCTGTTGATTGAGAGGCCGCGGCCGCGAGAGGAACCCGTAGAGAGTTCCGACGGCCTTGTACGGAGCTTAGGCACGGGGCCTTCGCTGCTGCCCGACTGCGAAGACCGCCCCTTCGCTATCGGGTTGGCTATCGAGATGGTGCTCATCTGCTCGTCCTGGAACTTGAAGTCCCGGTGAAACGTAGCGACGATATCGGCGAGCTCGGGAGTCGACTGGTCGTCGAGCACAACTTTCACCTTCTCTTTCCAGATCGAATACCAGTGAGTTTGAATGTTGACAAAGTTGCCCAGGCAAATGTTGCCCACTTTCTCGGTCAAGGCCGACAGCTTTGGGAGCTCCTTCTTGAGGGCTTCGTTCAGCGCTTCGTACTGCTCAACGCACTCGGCCAGCTGCTTGTCAATTTTCTTGCCGGCCTTCTTCAACTGCAACGCTCTGTCATAGTCGAGACGGCGCTTGGATCGCTTTTTCATTGCCAGCGAGGGGTTACCATACGCCTTGATCACCATTTCGAACGGCTCAATAACCTGTTTTCGAACATGGGAGAGCTACGGCAAAGTCAGTTAAACGTGAACAAACAAGACTGGGTGATGGTACGCACATGCTGCTCCAGAGCAACCTTCTCTATGTCTCTCATTGAGACGTTGAAGCGAACCCACTTGCTTTCTATCTCAGGATGCGGCGAGGGTTGAAGACGCATGACCAGCTCCATGGAGGAGAGATACTGCAGGAATTCGTGCACGTAGGTTGTCGTTTGCCGGGTATAGAATTCGACGTCCCTGAGCACTACTTGCAGGCGCAGGTAGTCGTCGCCAAATTTTTCGTGGATCTTGAGGTACTCCGGGTCTTCGAGCGGTCGGTTGTTGGCCGACTGTAACTTGTCCACGCGCTTTCCGAAGGCCTTCGCAAACCCAGCACGGGCATCCGACTCTTTGCGTTTGCGACCCACGATCTGACCAACAAGCTCAAAGTTCTTCTTGGTCTTGTTGATCTCTTCGATGGCCTCTTCGAGTGAGGCCTTGGCAGATTCCAGGCCGGCCCGATCTGGGTGGTCCTGCGGTGTTTCATGCAGTAGCTGTATCAGAAGGTTGGGGTATTTGGTGATTCTTTGCATCGGCTTGATGAGCAATGAGTCCAGATTCCACGCCTTGGTGAGATCTCTTGCGACTTCGTTGCACTCGTTCAGCCATACCTTGACCGTCGGGTCCTCTTGGATCTGGATCAGGCGCTTCGCTGCCTGGTCGCTATTCTTTAGAAACGTCTCATGGGCTATCTTCATCTTGTCTACGTTCCGGATGAAGATAGGGCCCAGGCTGGTTTCTCGGTCCCGAGCATCGCTCAGGTGCCCCGATGCCGGAGTAGATATGGCAGACGTCCCGTCTGACATTTGTGATTCTTTTGGGATCCGGTGGCTTTTGGGGATGTAGACACTCGCCACCCCCTCCTTCAGCTCGGCTAAGAAGGCTGAATGGAAAGCAATAATTTGGTCGGTGTTCCGGAAGATGAGCTTGATGGTGGTGTCATCCAGCCGCGGACAAGCCTCGGCAGTTCCCTTGTAGATCTCTTCGACGATATTCATGTCTCGGATGAAAAAGGCCTCCGTATCGACCAACTCTTTGATCGTCTCGAGACGCGTAAACAACCTCTTCTTCTCCTTCGGAGCCATGCCAGCAGCTATGTCAGTCTGGTCGAGACTATCCGCGAGAGTGGTCTGGCTATCCATGAGGAGCCTGGCATCAGTGGTTTCAAACGAGCCTTGGTCCATCGAACGTGGCGTGGAGATAGGCTGATCAAAGTTCTCGCTCTGTGGCCGAGACGTCGTGCAAAAGCTGGTGTCATCTCGCATGCCCTGGGCATAACTATTGGGTCGAGTATCATTAAAGTACTCGCTTGGCGGCGCAGAGCTGAGATCAGGGAATGCACTCGTCTCAGGCGGGGGCGGAGGGGAGTGGTCAGGAAGTATCGGAATGGGAAGAGAAGCCTCGTTATTGGGTTTCCGGGGCACATAATCCACGACGAAGCCGCCTCCGGTGTCGAGCTCCGGGAGCTGAGGCTGGTCGTTGAACGACACAGGGCTCCGGTAGCTTTCATGCGGAGAAGTCCCACGGCTTGATGTACAGGCTCGCGAATCTCTGTCATAGGCAACCGACTGGGGCCGTGATCCGGCTTCCAACACGGAGGCGGTTTCCTGGCAGGCAGAATCCCGATTGGAGAGGTCCGGTGGAAAGGGAGGATATTCGCCCCTGCTTTCGATGGAATAATCTGTCCATACCGAAGTCTGGCTGATACGATTTGTTGGCGAACTCCGCGGCACATGGAGGCTGGGCCTCGTTTCCAATGTTCTGCGTGTATCCGCAGAGCAATGCAGTACAGCAATGGGCTCCTCCATGGACCAGGTCCTGCTGTGGCCGTGGGGAGATTTGGGGGTCCCAGAGTCACGGAGGCGAGCTGCAGTTTCGGATACCTTGGGCCCTGGGTAGAAGTCTTCCGGCCTTTCAATTCCCGCGTCCCGATCCATAGACTTGCTCGAAGCAGCCGATAGCTCACGATCAGAGGCGTGGTGAGCCGAAACACTGGATTTGATTCGGACATGCTCCTTGGTACGGGCCTTGGCCATAGCCGGGCCCCCCTCGCAGGACATCGGAGGAAAGCCAGAGTCCCTCCCAAGGATGGTGACTTTGGTCTCATAGGTAGATGGCGCGATAGGTTGCGGGGTGCAATCCTCGTCTTTGGGCGATCCTGAAATTTCATCGCCGACACTGAACTCGCTCGGAGTTGGTGTAGGCTCCGCTTGTTTCTGAGGTGAAGATACATCCAACGATATCTTGACGGAGACGCCGTCGTTACTTGGCGAGGTGGTATCGAAAGGAGACTTGTACTCCGAGATGGAAAGAGGCATATCCTCGTGATCCCGGTACAAGGCACGCTGATTAATCGTCGGCGAAAGGGGAGATTGAGGGCGAGGAGGCTCGGTTTGGGCCTCTGCGTCAAACTCGGTCGTATCGGAGATGGCGGATGGAGGGATCTCGTCGCCAAATTCAGGACTACCCATGCCGGGGAAGCTGCCTGGAATGCCCAAGGCAGGCGAGGCTATGCCAGACGAGGCCGAAGCGGAGCAGCGGTCGAATGGCTGAGTGACGGCGAAATCTGTACGGATGACGAGGGCGGGCGGCTCGGCCGCAACATCCGCTGCCGGGGCCGAGGAAATGTCGACGCCTTTCTCCGCCTGTTGGGTTGCTTCAGTAAAATCCAGCGTCTCCCTTTCGATACGCTCCCTCTGGGCGATAGCAGCCGCGGCTATGGCAGCTGCCTGCTCTTTGGCGGCTCTCGCCGTCTCTGCCCGTGTTTCGGCTTCTTCTTCAACCAGTCTTGCAGCTTGAGCCTCCGCTTCAGCTTCTTCTTCGGCCAGTCTCGCTGCCTCGGCCTCCGCCGCCTCGGCCTTTTCCGCGGCGACCCTCAATGCCTGTGCTTGCGCCTCTGCCCGAGCGTGGGCGCGGACTTCAGCTTCGGCCTTGGCTCTGGCCTCGGCCTCTTGTTTCCGTCTCTCTTTTTCAGCGGCAGCTTGCCTCCGGGCGGCGGCTCTTGCTTCGCTCTCCCGTATGCTTTTGGTGTACGAGAGTTTGATTTGCTGGCGGCGCGATTCGAAATCAATGGGCCCGGTCGATACCTTCCTCCTCCGCGATTGTTCGTTCCGCTTCGTGCCGTTTTTGGGATCGGCTTTGCCGGGTGATCGGCCTCGCTCGACGGCGCGCATTCGGGAACTTGCTGTTGTGGCTGTCGAGACGGGCTGTCGTGGCCTTGAGCTTCGCAGCGGTGGGGACAGTTTGGGCGGTGGCGTCGATATGTAGGCGTTCAGCCTGGCATTATTGTTGGGAGTGTTGCTGTTGGTGGCAGGTGTACGTCTGCCTGAGTGGTGAGATGTAGTAGGCGTCTTGGCCCGCCCGGCTGGCGTGATATTGAGTCCCGCGGGTTTTGCGACCTTGCCCTGCGTCCGAGTCGGCAGTCGTTTCTGCGTGCTGGGTGAATTGGACCGTGAGAACGGCGGACTCGTGGTGGTTGACGACGTCGGGCTTGTGCGTTTCCGAGCCGATACGGGCAGCTTCGTTTTGCCGGATGACGGCGGCTGCAGGTCGGGGGTGAGAGCTGGCTGTTGCTGGTGCGGCGCCCGGGAAGCATGGGGCTTCCTTGTCTCCGCCGATGGTTTAGGTTTCATACCAGCGAGATCACTCTGAGCTCGACTGTGCTGGGTCTTGGTAAGCTTTGTCGGTGATCTGCCTCCGTCGGTCGCCTCGGTGGCAGCTCGGTACCAGTCAGTTGGAGAACTAGGCTCGGCGTCTACATCAGCATCAGATAAGGCCTTTTGCTGCAAACCGGTCGGGCTGTGCAGATTCGACTCCGAGGTCCGCCTGCGCCGCAGGCCGTCAATTCCGAAGCCAGCAGCGTGTGGGTCGTCGCCGCCGCCTGGGACTATCTCGCCGAAAAGCAGCCCTTTCCCGCCTCTTCCGGCATCATCATTACTGGCGTGGGTCGGAAGCGGGGGCACGGGCGGAGCTGACGATTTACCGGTCGGGGAGGTCGGGGATGTTGGGGATAGGTTGCTCATGGATTTGGAGGACGCCATACTGGGGCCTTTGGGCTTTGCTATGCGGCTAGCAAATGACTGCGAGTTATTGGACGTCAGGTCCTCGGCGACATATTTGCTTCTCTGCGTGGTTCGCGGCACAGATGTTGGCCCGCCAGATGCTGTGTCACGAGTGCCCGAGGAGCGTCCTGCCGAGCGGTACGCAGACGAGCCATTGGCACCGGATGCTGACGGCCCGCCCACGCCGCGGTAATTGGATGGCGGCGCCGGTAGCGAGGCCTCGCGCGCTGGCACGCGTGGGATTCCCGTCTTGCGGGTGGCGTGACTGTTGGTGGCCTGGGCCGACGTATTCAGATCGAAACGTCTTTTTAGGTCCTTGACACTGGGCTGGGTGCCACCCGACGCAGCTGCAGGTCTCGCACTGGAACTACTACTAGCATAGACAGCTTCATCGATGGGCGCCGACACGGAGCGCGCGGCGGGTCTGAGACTGGCTGCAGTCCCATTGCCAGCTCTCACGCCCGCCCCAGGCCGCGCCGCTGAGGGTATCGCGGCACGTTTCGCCGAGGTGCTGCCATTTTGGTTGTTGCCTCGGAGGGGCGAAGAGGGTGTCGTCCCCGGCTGGGGGTGCCGCTGGGCAGGTAGCGCAGTCGAGGCCATGTGTTCGCCGTGGGCTGCGCCGAAGTTCCTGTAGAAGTCGTCGGGCTCTAGGGCGCCATCAGCAACCGCGGGCTCGCTGAAGGCTACGTGGGCGTTGTCGAGCGCGGCGTGGTGATTATTTGCGGCATAGGAAGCAAGGGCGGAACGCAGTGCGTCCGCGCCGTCGTGGTGGTCCGAGTCGGGGTCCTCCCCTGCGGCAACTATGTCGACGTGCTCGTAGTCGCCGTCGTGGTAGTGGCGGTGGTGATTGACCGTGTACGGGTCGTGTCGAGACGGCGAAGGGGGGTCCTGGTGGAAGCGATGGGCTCCGGCAAACAATGCAGCAAGTCGGACCTCCTCGTCGTCACGCTTGCCAGCCTCCATGTTAGTGGCCGGGACATCACCCTACCCTGGACTTTCAGGCTCCAAGGAAATCATAAAGCCAGTTCCCGGAGGGGGGGAGGGGCGCTCGACCCAAGATCCGACCAGGGCCTAGCAACAGGGGCGGTCGGATGATGGGTTGGGCTGGCGTGCTTCGAGCCCGTCGGTTGGCCGTCAAGGCTCTGAGTTTTCAGTGGTGGTGGTGCTACGTAGTGTCTGGCGCTCGTGGTGGCAGTGGCTGGCCGTGGGCCGGTCGGTCTATGCTTGGGCGGGTGTGTGAGAGAGGGAGGGAGGAGCGTGTGTGCATGCGCGCTCGGCGACAATACGCGGCAGAGACAGGAAGATCCTTGGGCATTCACGCTTCCACTTCTTCTGTCGCATCCACGGAACGACGGGGAGGTTGCCAGGATGCCACCTCGATGTATTAGGATGGAAGGAGGCAGGTGGCATGTTTAGGTGCAACGGGCCGGCTCTGCCTACTCCAGTCCTGGAGGGCCCTATTAGTTGCCAGTGCTATGCTATCCGTCCCATCACCCCCTCTCCCCCTCCCCCTACCTTTTCACAATCCATCCGAGCTACCACCACTTGGCCCTGCCCAGCCACTGCGTGGTGGCCCAGAATAGACGGGGGGGAAAGGACTACCACTAGCCGGGCGTACTATACGCGCTACGTTTCCCCAAGGTAAATTCTATACCTGCAGTTCGTACCGCGCACCCCTGCTCCCCTACCTTTTCTTTTGGACTTGAGCGCGAACAAGGCCGCTCAGTGCCCTCCGTGTGTTTTATCTGCCAACACAAACGGATGCCTTATGTGTGTTACATATATAAGTATACATGTATTTTCATTACACCCGGCTGCGAACAGACGGGGACCCAGAGTGCCAGGGCCGACCAGCCGGAGACCAGACGGGATGAATGTCCATCACCTTCCAAGAGGGGCCCTGTTCGTGGTGCGCGCTAGGCGAGACAAGGTGCTGGCCTACTGCGAGTGGAGAGGCAGGCGCCGAGTGGGGGAACGATGAAGGGACGGACAACCAGACGCGGCCCTTGCAATTTTGTTTAGACCTGGAAGTTGTTTGGTCCATGCGAGGGGTCCGGCGGCGGTACGATACGATTTTCGTCATCCACCTGGTCCATCCATCTCGGGTGAGCAGGGAGATGGACGCGAGAGAAAGCAATGTGTGCATGAGTGGGATTGCACGTCGGCGCAAAGCCGAAGTGGAAGCAGTTTCCTCCAGCCACTTCCAACATGTACGAGATAAGAGAAGTATGGGAAGTCAGCTCGTGGGCTAGTTCCCTCGAGAAGTAGGCACCCAGTAGAGTACCTGAGATAGTCTATCACGAAGGCCGCCGATGATATCGAGTCGAGGCGAGCTAACTGCCCGCCTGTCAGACCAGAAATGGTGAAGCCGTTTCGCGCCGGGGGCCACAGTGCCACATGGAAAAAGTTCAGTCTTACGGAGAGAAGGCCGCGCCCTCTCCTCTCCCTCTTCAAGCCCCATTGGGCTGGGCTGGAGGCTTTGCTCGGTCGGCAGGCTGGCGGCATGGGTTGGCTGCCCCGTGCATGCTTCATGGGCGACCCCAATTCATGACCAGCACAAATTGGAACAGGTGCCTTGGTGTTGCACAGCAGCGCTACAAACGCAATCCCACACGACACGCTGGCAAGGGCCCGGCAGCATACAGGCAAGTAGGTCTATGCAATGTGCGTACAGCGAAGCACCGCGGTGGCGGACCAGCATCAGACCAGGGCGTCTGCCTGCTCTGTACGAATGCCGCGGGCCGTGATACACGAGAGTTTTCTTTTTTTGCGAGCCAGGGAGCTGGGGAACCAAGCGCGGCCTGGCGCCTGGGTACCGTTGCCGGGTCGTCTCCACCTGCAGCTGCATGGGAATTTATCTGTCCCATGGAGACGGGCAGCCTGGGCAATTTCGTGTCAATCGGCCAGGTCAGCGTCCGCGGCTGTCGGCCGGTCGGCCGGGGGCGTGTATATTAAGCGTCAAAGGAGCGCTTGAGTGGCGGACTGGAAGTACCATTCGTGCATGCATGGAGGTATGCACATCCCAAAAGATGGGGCCGGTCTAATTATTGTTGATGTTCTGGTCGCTCACGGTTCGAACGTTTCGTTTGAGACACCGAGTAGCGCAGATCATACCCGGGATGCCGTGGCTCTTGAGAAAGGGTGCATGTTTCCTTCAGCCCATGATCCACCAGCTGCCAAGCGGGGAGGGTGAAACCCATCATCGATTGCATCTCTTGCAGGCACCGGTTGAAATGTAAGCCATCTGGTATCTGTTCGGCGCCACTTATCATCATCATCATGCTGGCCTTGGACTTCAAAGAATAAGCACCAAAGACCTGCTTGCTTCCAGCTTCTCCCATCACCCTGTCCTCTCTACTTCTTCCCTCCTGTCCTCCTCAGCGGTGGGTCGGTTTGTCCCGAGCAGCCGGCTTCGATGATTACGAACGACCGGCTCCGTGGCCAGGATTGGTAGGTAATCCGATCGACGCCAGTCGTCACCGGCTCTCCAAATCTTTACCGCCCATCCGTCCCTGCTTGTGAGTGTGTGCGCGCGCGCGCGCGGCCGCGCTGGCCCGCGTGTGCCGATGCCCCGTCAAAACCACCCCCGATCCCGCCTTTCAGACGAAACGCAGGCTTGCGCCCTGTGTCAGACGGACGGACCTCTTTGATTCCAGCCACGCTGCGCGTAATCCAAGTGTCCCAGACGCGGGTAACATGCCGCTTGTCAAGACGCCCGCACAACTGCCGCCGCTCTTTCTCTGCAACGACGGCTCTGCCCAAGCCTCCCCAGCCGCCGTTTGGACCGCCACCTCGAGTTATCCACCCGTTAGCTCACAGCAGGGGACGTTCTAGATGGCCGCCAGCGACGACTCAGCCCGAAGTGGCCTAGTCATTTGCTCGTGACAGGGCCAATGCCATGCCAGCAGGCACGTTGTAATCCGTAGGGACAGGGACGGGGTACCTACATACCAGCTTCCATATCCCGGCGTCCCAATGGTCAGAGCCAGGCACCCCTTGATGGCTCCACGCATGCCCGTGTACGCCGTACCGCCGAGATGTCGTCCACCCCGAACCTAGGTAGGCATAGACGGATGGTGTGGTTGCGCCTGGTTGGCTTCCGGTGTCGCGGGGCTTCACGGAAATGGGAGAGGGCAAGGGCGAGGCCCCGTTGGTCTGAAGCATGTACATCACAGCCGTGATACCATAGCCGGGGGGGCAGCTAATCCAATAGTCCCGCCCAAAATTGGGGTTTGCGGTTGACGATCTCTCTCCAGCTCATATTACTATTGTCAAGTACGTGTTATTCTTCTCTTTTCCTCTGCCTGCCCCCCCGGCCCACTGCCCACCTACAGGCGGCTGGGCCGTAGCGCCGACGGGGCGGCTGGGCCGGATACGGCAGTCCTCGTCGATATGCCTTTCGGGCTGGGGATGCTTATCATCACCATCGGACGATCTAGCAGGAGAGTGTACCCGGCTAACCAGGCCTGCTTGACCTAAGCAAAGCATTGATGGGAACGACTCCTCCGTTCTTCTGCAAGTTGGTGCCGCAGCTACAGTAGGTATCCTAGGGACGATACTAATGTAGCAGGAGGGGGGGCAAGGCCACCGACAGCAGGTTATGATGTAGTTAGTCCTGGACTTAAAAGATAGTACCTACAGTAGTGCGGTTGCCGTGTCGACGCGGCTTCAACGGCTCCGGATACATCGGCGGGCCCAAGAGGGCGCATGCGGGAGAACCCAGCGGTTTTGTTGGTCCCCCATCGATCACATCGGGTGAGGGCGGCTTGCGGATATTGGACTGCATATGTACGGTACTCACGAATGAGCTCGAGTCGGCTATATGCCTGAGAAGCAGGCAGGTAGCCATGTAGGTGCATGCCGAACACACTTGCCCCAGGGAAGCCAAATAAGAGGCGTCAATGTAAAGTCTGTGAGGAATTGACTTCGCTGGGACGCAGTTCAACAGGCGCACCATCCAAAGCTACTCAGGTCCACCAAGTATGCTTTTCTGCACGTCCCTGGAGGGCCGATCATGCGGTTGGCCGGCCACTATGCAGCTAGCGTGTGCCCGTTCCGGCAATCCTGCGGTTTACACGTCCATCCCCATCCCAACCGCTGCTGACCGACGACGCGCCTCGGGGTCCTTGTGACGCGCTTTACCACGATCTGGTCGTCCAGTGCACAGCCTCCCCCTGCCGCCTTGGTTGGCGTTCCATATTGCCATCCTCGCACGCGATGAAAGGGCCCCCAAGAAGCTTCCGCCAGTGGCCAATCGGATCCCGCTGCCGCCTCTCTACCGCCCCCTGATCGAACCACATGTCTGGCCTTCCCAATCTGCGCGCCGTCTGCGTGTGAGCCCCATACGCCCCCGCGTCGAGCTGTTCATCTCCGTCCTCGCGCACCTCGCCTGGGGCCTGGGAACCCGCCATGGCGTCTTCCACCAAACGTAAACGCTGTGGCTCCGTACGACGGGGAGGCACTCAGCAGCTTCCGTGCAAGAAGGCACGGACAGGGGAGTCACAGAAAGCACCGCCGCCCGCCTCGCTGACCAGGCATGCCGTCATCAGTCAATACTACCCCTCGGTGTTGAGCCTACGGCAATACATGCTCGCAAAGCTGCCGTCGTCATCTCGGATCCGCAGGAAGAAAATCACCATAGCCGGACGTGCGTCTCAGTCATCCGATGGCAACGTCAATGAGATTGGGGAGTCTCTTGGAAGGCTGCTGGATACCACTCTGATCGGCTTGTCCGAAGAGACCAAATCCAATGCTGAGGACCTTTGGGACCAATGGACGAGCTTTTCCCAAAGAGCAGACGAGTCCACCGTGACCCTGTCCGATGGGCTTGCGGGTGCGGCGTTCTCGCAGTCCGAAGTAAGCAGGATCGAATTTGACGACAAGAGACGGACCGTGCTAATTGATGGCCCAGATTGTTGACTTCAGTATCTGGCAGCTGTTTTCCAAAACGAAGGCAGCCGGCTCGTGGCCGAAACATGTCCTTTGTGATGGGTTCCGAAGAGATCACGGCGCAAGGTTTCAGGAACAAGCAGGCGCCCGCGGAACCAATATACCCGGCGTTTTCTCGATTTATGAGAACCAAAGGGTCAAAATACTAAAGGAAAGCCCTTGGCCCGAGTTGCTGAAGCTCTTAGGCCAGTCAGGGGACCGTATTATGATCGCTATGCTATTGAAATGTGCCGTCTTCTTGTCGGTAAAAAGTGGACAGGGAAACTACTACCAGATCAGCGGTTTGTCAGGTCCCTTCCGTATCCCGTGATTCCATGGCTAATCTTCTGCCTCATAGGCCTGCCGTTGCATGACGCCGAGGCTCTGGTATCAGCCCCCAACAACCCCCAAAGCCCAGATGGCTTTCGGCGCTCGCCTTCTGACATCAGCTTCATCCGAAACCGTATGCTCTATGCTAGGGCTGCCTTAAACGCCCGTGGCTTGGTTCATTTTGGGTTGCGGCACATTCGTGAGTGCCTCGAGTCGTTCGCTTTTTTTTCCTTTCATTTACTAAGAGGACGCAGATGTGTTGAACCGTTCACCATATGCCAGTCCCGACTCCACATCCATTGGCAGCCATCAAGATTTACTTAAGCGGAACGAGGCTAATACGTTGAGAGTCATGATGTACCTATTTCCTCGCCAGTTCGGTCTACACAACGTTTTTACCTCGAAAGTCGACTTTACCGAGACTGCACAAAGACTGAAGGACTATACTCTTCGGGAGCAGGAGATACAAACGAAGTTTGGTCAGCTTGCTGGCAACGATTCCAAAGTCCCAGCCCGTCTGCCTAAACGCCTAAGGGGCGAAGCCAGAGATTTGACAAGACAGATGCAGGTTCGACATTCACGGTGTTCGTACTCCAAACTTCTTCAACATTACTGCCCAGTATGTTTCCTGCCTCATTGTTTGGTGTTATGCTAAGCTAGGCCAGCCCTCCCCGCCAGTCGAACGCAAGGAATCCTCCCAAGGTGGCAGCAGTAAGGCCGCTGGCTATCCTGGGGATCCTGAGGTCAAAACGGCCAAGAAAATTTCTCATGCAACATCGGCGGAAGGAGCGGCAGCAGGCCAAGCTGTGGCGATTGTTGACCTTTCGAGTCCAGCGTCGCACGTTTCGGCATTTTGCCAGTCTGTGGTCACCAATGTCGTTCCGGACAGGTTCTGGGGCAATGAAAGTGTCCAGAAACACAACAAGAAACATATAATGCAAAAGATCGATCAGTTCGTTCACATGCGACGATTTGAGACTATGTCACTCCATGAAGTCATGCAAGGAATGAAGGTAGGTAACTTGGCCGCCCAAATCAAGCCATTGAAGCAAACGCATTTCTAACCGTTGGGCAGATCACAGACATAGAGTGGCTCGCACCGCCGCGTCTCATGGCTTACAAGACTTCTCAGGCGGATATTCAAAAGCGCAGCGAACTTTTCTATGAGTTACTCTATTATGTTTTCGACTCCCTCCTGATACCCCTGATTCGGAGCAATTTCTATGTCACCGAGTCCAATACACACAAGTATCGGCTCTTTTTCTTTCGTCACGATGTCTGGAGATATGTGGTCGAGCCTGCCATGACAAAACTGAAGTCCAAAATGTTTGAGGAAGTGAGCCTGGATGCTGCCATGGATATCCTGCAAAATCGAAGCATGGGATTCAGCCAGGTCCGACTGCTTCCGAAAGCATCGGGCATTCGACCTATCATGAATCTGCGTCGAAGAATGGTCAGCAAGGGGAATAGGAAAGCTCTGGCCCCAAGTATCAACACCATATTGGGACCCGTCCATACGGTGTTTCAGCTGGAGAAGGTAGGCGAATTCCTGGTAGCGCGGGCCAGACGGCGGGGCGTGTTGCTAACAATGACAGAATTTACACCCCGGTCGACTTGGATCAACGTTGTTCTCCGTGGGCGACATATACAAGCGGCTGAAGGTGTTCAAGGCCGCCCTAGGCCCGTCTACAGGACCCCTTTATTTTGCCAAGGTCGACGTGCAATCTGCGTTCGACACCATCCCCCAGTCGGCTATCGTCAGCCTCCTGGGCTCTATCCCCCAGCAGCGGCAGTACCGAATCTCCAAGCATGTGGAGATTACAAGCAACGAGCCCAGTACGGCGGCCGACGGCAAGTTGATCCCATCCCGACCTTCTCGCAAGTGGCACGCGACTGCCGCTAGAAGAGGGGACACGTCCACCTTTTTCGAGTCGCTGGACGGGGGCAAAGCAGAGAAGAAGCGGAATACGGTATTTGTCGACAGCGTGGTGCAGAGGAAGTACGAAACCAGCGATTTGCTGTCCCTGGTTGCCTCGCACATCCAGCAGAACCTCGTCAAGATCGGCAAGAAGTACTACCGGCAGAGGCAGGGTATCCCACAAGGATCGGTACTCTCTTCCACACTTTGTAACTACTTCTACGCCGACCTGGAGATGCAGGTGCTGGCGTTCCTCGATTCAAGCGATTGCCTGCTCCTTCGGCTGATCGACGATTTCCTCCTCATCACCCTGGACCGGAGCAAGGCGGTTCGCTTTGTCGATGCGATGCACCGAGGCATCCCCGAGTATGGTGTTAGCGTCAACCCGGCCAAGACGCTCGCCAATTTCGATCTCGCGGTGGGTGGAATCCCGGTTGCCAACAGCATGGGCCGCAGTGCATTCCCCTACTGCGGAACGCTCATCAACTGCAAGACACTGGACATCACCAAGGACCACGATCGCGAAGCTCTCGGCCCGGGGCCCGGCAAGTCCGGGCGGGTAGACGGGCAGCGACCAAGAGGCACACGCGCGGCGGGGCTCTACGACTCCCTCACGGTTGAGATGTGCCGCACGCCGGGGCAAACTTATGAGCGCAAGGCGCTTAACATGTTCAAGATGCAGTGTCACCTGATGTTCCTCGACACGGCGCTCAACGCGCCCGCCACGGTGCTCACGAACCTAGGGGAGGCGTTCGGCGCGACGGCGGCCAAGATGTGGGCGTACACGCGCTGTCTGCCGTCGGCCAAGCGGCCCGCCGCGCCGCTGGTGATGCGCACCCTGGGTCGACTTGTCGACGTCGCCTTCCGGCTCGCCACAAGCCGCGCCCGCCGCGCCCACCACCCCGGCTACGTGTGCGACGTGAGCAGGCGCGAGGTTGCCTGGCTTGGCTACCACGCCTTCTTCGACGTGCTGAGTCGCAAGCAGACCGCCTACGGCCAGGTCTTGCACTGGCTACGGGCCGAGATTCGGAAGCTGGCCCAGGCTCGCGAGATATGTCAGGGCCGTGTTCGCCACGTGGCTCGCGGTTGAGGCAGGGGCGCCGGGGCCCACGGGCCGGATGTTGTCTACGATGCTATGCCGGCTCCCAACTAGGTACGACCCGGGATCGTTCTATTCTGTTCCGAACTAGAATGGAATCGGATTTCTGGCCCCGACCGCGTCTTGGTGGGCAACACGCAATGCAGGAGGAGATGCATGCAAACAGCCCAGTTCACAAAGCCCAGCCACTCTCCCACCAGTGGTTGCCGGCGTACCAGTGCGGAAAATGGTCCCTGTCCCAGCGCCACCACGTATCCCCCCGGAGACCAAAACCAGCCCAGCGGAACAAGGAGAAGGGCACCGGCTCCCACAGCCAAAGGCCGCAGCGCCCAAAGTCGTCGAGTAGGAAAGGGCAGGTGAAATGGAGCCAGGCGAAGACGAAGACGAGGTTGCCGAGGCGACGCAGCCAACGCGGCAGCCGCGCGATCGGGCCCCGGAACGCCTGGGCCAGCGTGTGCTGGAGGTGCCCGCCGACGCCGGACAGGAGGAAGAACAGGGCCGGCTCCCAGGGCTTGGTGCGCGGCACCGTGGTGTAACTTGCGAGGGCGTGGAGGAAGCCCGACTGAAGGAAGGCGACAAAGGTGCCGACGAGGGCGGCGACGGGCGACCCGGCCGTCAGGTACCCGCGGCGGACGAGCCACGCGGTCGGGGCGGCGAAGCCGAAACGGAACGTCTGGTGCCACCAGGCGCCCCAGAAGCCGGCCAAGCCGCGGTCGAGGACGTTGGCGAAGGACCCGCCCAGGGACGGCAGGTGCCACGGGTCGGCGCGGAAGCCGAGCACCGGCGGCCCCAGGAAGGCGAGGCCCAGGGCGCCCAGGTTCCAGGCCAGCCACAGGGCGCTGAGGATGCCCGTGAAGCCCAGCGTCGTCCGGCGGAGGGCGAGCACGGCGGGCGGCAGGGCCGCCAGCACGGGCGGGAGCGCCTCGGCGTGCTCGGGCCCGGCCACAAAGTACGGGTCCTGCATCATGTAGACGGCGCAGAAGTCAAGGAGCAGGTAGCTGGGGAGCATGTACACGAAGAGGCGCTCCCGGGCGAGCTCCCAGCGCGTCCGCACGCGCGCGTAGCCCTCCCGGCTGGCGTCGGGGAGCGAATGCAGCGGCTTCTGGCGGCTGCCGTCGCCCACCCACGCCGGCGGCTCGTAAGGGGGCAGCACGCGGATCGCCCAGTTCCATCCTGCGGCGCGGAGGGTTAGTAGAGGGCTCGCCAAGCCAGCAGGAAAAGCGGCGGGAGACTGACCGGTCAAACGGAACGATGTGGTAATATCCAAGGCCCAGCTCAGCCGGGCCCGGAAGGGCTCGTCTTCGGGGTACTCTTGCCACACGTAAACAAACTCCCCCTCGGCCTTCTCACCGCCGCCAGTCGTGGCGCGGTGCGGGACGGGCGGTTCGTCATCTTTTCTCAGCGCGTGGTTGTTGGTCCTGGTCCGCAATCCGTTGGGGGCGCCTGCATGTCCATTCGCGGCGGCGTGTCCGTTTCCCGCCGCATGCCCATGGGCTGCCTGTCCATGCGTGAGAACGGGTCCATTCGCCGCATGTCCGTTGGCGGCATGCCCGTTCGTGGCGGCGTGACCGTTCTCCGAAGCGGCTCCGGGCGCGGGGCCGGGGGCCGGGGCCGGCACGACCTCCGGGGGAGGGCAGGCGAGCTGCTGCGGCCGACGCCGGGACGGGGCGAGGGGGCGGCGCTGGACGCGCTTGGCGTCCCACTGGGGCCGGGTCCAGAGGAGCAGGGTGCAGTTCCAGATGAAGCCCCAGGCGGCGATGAGGCCGGCGCCGTAGGCGGCGGCGAAGTTGACACTCGAGACGTGGCGGGCCATGCGCAGCTCGCCGGCGGCGCACAGGGCGAGGACGAGCCAGCGGGCGCGGTAGAGGCGCGGGCGGCGGCGGTGCGGCAGCGCCAGGTACAGGGCCGGGAGCACATGCGTCGCGAGGAAGTAAAAGGGCACCAGGAACGGGCCCTTGGTGCCGGCAGCGACCTCGGAGCGGAACTGGGCCCGGTACGCTTGCCGGTACTCGCTCGCCAAGTCCCCCTCGACGAGGGCCGTCATGGGGGGCGGCCGGTGGGTGAGCGGGACGGGAAGGCCGGTTCCCCAGGGGTGCGTGGGCTTTTAGGCTTGGACGGGGCGGCGCCGGCAGCGTGGGCAGCTGAACCTTGGGGGATCCGTGGTACTTGGGGGTGGTGGGTGGGATGGGCGAATGGCGCCGCGACGACGGGACGCCGATCAGCGCGGTGTCGGGAGAAAAAACAACGGCCGTAAGGGGGGGAGGGGGGGGGGGGGGTAGCGGGGAACACAAAACGCTGGAAATGCCCCCAAACTCCACGCAACAGAACTATTCACATGAGCGAGGGAGGTGACAGACGGGGGGTTCGCCTGCGCCCGACGGCGCGTGGCGGCAAGATATTATATATCCATACTAACCAGCGCCTGACTACGGCGGCCGGCGGGCCAGCAGGGCAACTCGAGGGTCATGGCGTGGCGTGGCGTATTCGTTCTCGGTGACCAGCACACTTCCAAAGCATATCCCACCCGCCCCGACCCGTTTCCACTTAACGGCAAATGGCGTTAGTAGCGCGCGAGCTCGGGTCATCGCAAGCCGCCCAGGGGCTGAAAAGGGCGAGAGAGAGAGAGAGAGAGAGAGAGAGAGGCAACCGGGGCCTGGCACCCGCTAGCTCACGTGGGATGTCGTCGTCAGACACGATAAGTCAGTAGGCACCCGGACGGACAGACAGTGGGCACGGGTGCAGAAGCCGTCCCGGACCAGGGCCCGAGGAACAACCGACAGGCAGAAACCGAACCGACGCACGGAGCGACCGGCACCCGCAGTCTTTGACGTCAAGGTTCTCCCCGATGCGCGAAACCTCTCTCGTCGTCGCCAGCATGGCCGCGGCAAACTAGGCACTTGCATATGGTACCCATGTCGCCAGGCCCGCATGCCCTGTCGCGGTTGCATGCCGATCCACCAGGCGTGGGCTGACCCCTTGACTGCCCGCCTGGGTTGCCCGACCCTTACCGCCCCCACCAAAAAGACCGCCAGTGAGGGGGGGTACAAAGTTGACTCGACGATGCCACCCAGTGCGCCGAAGATCCCGGGTCACGAAAAGGGTATTCCCGTTGAGCCAGAGCCAGTTCGTTACGGCGGCTTGTTCCAGCTTGGGTACGGAGTCGAGGGCAAGGAACGGCCACGGGGCGTCAACACTTGTGCAGTCGTCGAGAAACCAAAACAGAGGGCAAGCGTTTACAACATAGGCACAGGCAATCCAAACCCTCGTAGGCCTTCTGCCAGGGACGCTGTTGGCCGCTGCGGGCATGGTCCCTCGGACAGCATCACGCCCGCCCGCATGCATGCATTCATTCGCCGGAACACCATCCAGTCATGCAAATCGTAACATCCTTGGTGCCGAGAGCTCCCCCCCCCTCCCCCCTCCCCCCTCCTCGCCATCAGGCCCGCATCAAGCCCGCGGCGCCGCCGGCGGTCGTCGAGACGTAGCGGCCGAGCCAGCCCACGGCGCAGCCCGTCGCCCACAGGCCGGCCAGCAGCACGGCCGCCGTGACCAGCGCCATGGCGGCGAGGACGGGATTCCGCATCTCAAAGGCCTCGGCGGCGTGCAGACGCATCAGCTTCTTCTGCTTGGTGTGGTAGTACCAGCGCGTCTCGCCGCCGCCGCCGCCGCCGCCGCCGGGGCTGGGGTTGTTGCCCGGCCCCGCCCAGCAGTACGGCTGCTGCGGCTTGTAGACCAGACGGTGCAGCCACTCGGGCAGGCGGCTGTCGCGGTGCTCTCGCCGCGCGCTCTCGTACTCGCGCTGGTGGTGGTAGTGGTAGTCGACCAGCCACAGTGACACCAAGAAGGTGACGAAGTTGATCGGCGTCATGATCAGCTAGTGTCAGACACATATCCATCAGCACGGCGTCCAATTAGCGGCCTGTCTACGTCACGGCTTCGGGCCCCCATCTTCCCGCCCCGGGTAACGGCGGCGGCGTTATTTGCCCTCGTCGTCGCCCGGGATGGCAATTTCTCGGTATTCCCAGGCTCGTGGCCGTCGACGCCTGGCACGGCCACTCTGCCAGAGCGTGGGGCCCTTCTCGTGCACGCCCACTGGCATATCCGAAACGTCCCCGTGCTCGGACGATAGGGTTTCCAGCTCACCTGGTAAATGCTCGGCCGCGTCACATCGTTGGGGCTCTGTTCAGGACGGCCCGCGCTGCCCGTCTTGTGCGAGGTCGTGATTGGCATCATGATGGTGGGGGCGGGATCGCCGCGGTCGACGAGCCAGAATACAGCCGAGAGATGGGGGGGGGGGGGGGGGGGTTGTGGTGGTAGAGGACGGTTGTGGTAAGCGGGCCGAGGCGCTGCCAGTGCAACTGATGAGGAGAAGAGTCAACTGGGAAAAGGGCAGGATCCTCAAGGGGATATATGACAGCCAGCTTTTCCGCTCCGGCTACCCATGATGGGCATGGAATGCGTGCTGATCGACAGGTACCCGGGCGGCGGGCATGACGTGTGGCCCCGATGGCTGGAGCCTCAGTCCGAACGGCCGCTCCAGCACAGCCGTTGGGACTCCGAAAGCCGCAACCCAACCAACTCCCGTATGGGTGGCACCGCATGCCGCCCATCTCTCCCCCGGGCGTTGGCCATTGGCCTGATGGCCCAGACCGCAGATTCACAACGCATTCGCTACGGCATCCTGTACGCGTCCCGCCTTCGCTGCGGCAAGACCCAGCCACACTGGGTGGCGCCGTGGCGGAGCCGTCACCGCCCGGCGCTCCCCGCCGCAGTAGCTCTGCGAGCCCAACTTCCCATAGGTCCGTCCCATCCCCATCCCGTGTCCCTGCTGCAGCTCCGACCATCCATGTCTTGATGTCGAGCGCCGGGGATTTCCACGCACACATTTCATTCCTCAGCCGGGCCTCGCGACCTAGGCACTGCCCGGGCCCACCGTGGCTAGTGGTCACTTGGTTGGATTCCATTAGAACACGCGCGACCAATTACCCCCGAGTCTATAGATGTATGTCTGCCTGGGTTTTGCCGCCCCGTTCGCCTTCGGCCTTCTAATCGCTTCGCGTGTTGGCGATTTGGAGCACCAGGATATCCGTGGCCCCCACCTTGGTCAGCTCGTCCATCACCGTAGCAATCTTCTTCTTCTCGACCATGACCGACACAGCCACCCAGCCCTCCTCGTCCAGCGTGGTAATAGTAGGCGCGCGCTTTCCGGGCGCAACCTTCGACGCCGAGCTGAGGGCAGTGCGCTGTATGTTATACTGGCACAGAACGAACTTTTGCGCCGTGATGACACCGCGTATCCGCGAGGCGATGAGATCGACCATCTCGGGGCTGCTGGGGGACCGGGACTTGATCAGGATGGCGCTCGACTCGACCACGGTGTCGATGGCCATGAGACCGGCCGCTCTCATGGTCTCTCCAGACTCTACATTCGTCCGCGGGGTTAGCAAGCATGCGTCGCACGAGGGCCGGGATTCGGGCCGGGAAAGAACGCACCGACGAGGTCCACAATGCCGTCAGCGACGCCCAGGGCGCACGCGGCCTCAACGCTGCCGCTCAGCTCGATGATGTTGGTCCGGATCTTGCCGTTGGGCGCATCGTTGGGGTTGAAGCCAGCCTCCAGCTCGAGGTTGGCAAAGTACCTCTCGGCCAGGCGCACAAAGCTGGTTCCGATGTTCTTGCCGATCAGGTCCTTGGGCGAGGCGTAACTGCCCTTCTCGGGCACCTGGAGCTGCAGCTTGCAGCCGCCAAAGCCGAGGTCCATAACCGTCTCGCAGCTAGAGCCGGCCGTCTTCAGCTTCTCCTCCTCGGGGGTGATCTCGCCCGAGAACCGCCTTTGTCGGGCTACGGCGTGGACGCCGGCATCGTGTTCCTGGACCTGGTCGAAGCCGGTGATTCCGAGGTCAACCCGGCCTTCGCCGACAAAGGTGGGGATATCGGCGGCCGGCAGGAAGATCAACGCAATGGGCAGGTTCTTCACCAGGGCGATGTCGAGTCGGTTCTCGCGGCGGAATTGGATGTCGGCACCCTCAAGCAGGTTAAGCGCGGCGCCGTTGAGCCGGCCCTCTGGCAACACCCCATTAGCGTGGGCCAAGGCGAGGAGGACGAAGGGGGCGCGTCTCACTCTTGGGGACGGCGAAGAGCAGGCGGCCTTCCAAGCTGTTGCGAAGGGCGGGAAGAAAAAAAAAAGGTGTTAGTCACGGCCCAGCAAGCATGGACTCACGCACCGTGGCCGCGAAGGAAGGAGGGGCACCAACTGATTAACCAAATCCATGATGGCTGGGTCGGGTCTCAGGAAGCGGGCGCGATCTAAGCAATGGTAGGACGGGGGTGACGAGCAGCAGTATAACCAAAGCCAGCACGGGACGACGGGAGGGATATGCGAAGTTGCAGCTCGGGAGATGTCGCAGTGTTTTGGGCCACAAAATTTGTGCTAAGGGAGGCAGTTAATGACGACTTGCGGTGCGGCCGAATCCACGTCTCGCAAACCCCACGTTCCTTTATCGGAGACTTTACTGGCATGGAATTGAGTCAATCAGCAGCCTCATCCCACCGATGGCGGGGCACCGTCGGCTCCTGGGCCTCTAAAAAAAGGGCCAGACACGGCATCATGTGGGTGCCATGGATGGATGGAAGCGAAGCGCCCGACTTTCCCGTAGGTGCACATATCGGTCGTATCGGGCATGGCCCATAGGAGTAGTGACTAACCCAGGCACTTGCGATTATCAATCCCCATCCCGTGGCGGCGCCTTCGGATCGGGAGCCCGATTCCTTCAGGTTTAGTTGTAGATCTGGATCCCACGCATGTATGCCGTGCTGGGTTTCCGGGGTATGGGAACCCGACGGGCTGGTTCGGAAGGCCTTTTCGGTCTTGCATCGATTCCAAGCCCCGCGACCAAGCAGGCACTTGTCGGTGCAACTTTCTTCAGCACATCCGTATCGGGCCCCGGAGGGGGGGGGCCACAGGAGGAGCAGCCTTCGGGTTTGCAGCGTGCCGGCCGGGTAGGGCTGATGGAGCAGTGGTGATATATTGGGAAGGACTAGGTAACTTGCGTACCTGCGTGCAGGCGTCCAGTAAGCAGCTTTCGGCGGGCTTTGGTCCCAAGTGCACTTACACGCAACAACAATAACAACAATAACAACAACAACAACAACAACAACAACAACAACAACAACAACAACAACAACAACAACAACAACAACAACAACAACAACAACAACAACAACAACAACAACAACAACGGGCCCCATCGAACCCAGCAACGGCCCGTCCAGGGCCGAACAAAGACGAGGCGTGGAATCCATCAACATGCACACGTTCAGATGGAACCCCCCCCTCCCTGCATGTAGCCCACGCACGGCACCGCATCTCTTGGTGGCCCCTAAGTATTCACTTGGGGACGGGCCAACCGTCCAATTCAGGAGCCACCCGTTGCGAGACGTACCCGTCGCATCCGAAATAGGTTCCTCCCTGACCAACCCCTGGTTGGTTGGCATACATACAGGAGTGCTATCAACCTCTGGGAGGCCCGGGAGCCTCTGCAGGGTGGTTTTCGGGCCTGTCTTGGGCAATCGCCCTTTCTTTTCGTCCCCTCTGCCAGTGCACGGCATTGCCTAGCCGGATGGATACGCGCCGACTTGCCGTCATTCATCCATTCGTGGATCCAGCTCTCCAGTGCTTCCTGCGAACCCGTGCAACCCCCAAGCCTACCCGCCCCCCATCTACACCCCTGGGTTCGATTCGCAGGATCCCCCCCCAGACCGAGACACCCCCAGCCCGGTGTGGATCTGGGACAATTGAATACGTACGTAGAACCCCCTGTCGGCGTGCCCAGACTGCCATGCTGGCCTAGGCATCCTGTCAGCGTGCCGTTTCCGCGCCCGAATGGCCACCTCGACCTTCCCCAACCACGGCCCATCCGGAGGTGTGCAACTGAGTCCAAGTTCTTCTCCAACCCAGACCAACAGCGACTCGGACACCGACTTCGACGCTCCGGTCCCTCTCGACGACGGTCAGCCGCGCAACCACCGTGCGACAGGAAACGCGCCACGACCCAGGCCCTCACCCCCCGGCGGCGAGGAGCAGGACGACGCGGGCGCCATGGCGAAATGGGCGGGCCAGCCCTCCATCAAGGGCAGCTCCGAGACGGCGCGGATGCTCCTGCTGAACTTTTGCACCCTAGGCATCGTGTAGGTACAGCACCCGGGCCCATCTCGCGCCGATGCGGAACTAACGGCCGTCAGCTTCACCTGGGGTGTGGAGATGACATACTGTAACCCCTACCTGCTGTCGCTCGGCCTGTCCAAGTCCAAGACGTCGCTGGTCTGGATCGCGGGGCCTCTGTCGGGCCTGATAGTGCAGCCCATCGTCGGTACCATGGCAGACGAGTCTCGGTCCAAATGGGGACGGCGGCGCCCCTTTATAGCCGGCGGTTCTGTCATTGTCGCCATCGCGCTGCTCGTCCTGGGCTTCACCCAGGATATCGTGTCCTTCTTCGTCTCCGATGCGGAAGCCGCAAAGTCCTTCACCATCTTTCTAGCCGTTCTGTCCATCTATGTGGTGGACTTTTCCATCAACGCTGGTTCGTCTGCGTCCATCTGTCCCCCCCCCCCCCGGTTTCGGGGACACGCCCCTAACTCGGCACAGTCATGTCGGCGTCACGGAGTCTTGTAGTGGACACTTTGCCCATGTCTAAACAGCAGGATGGCGCTGCCTGGGGTACGTTCTGGCTATCTGCCTGCCGTGGTTCTCACTCACCCTTGTACAGGGGGTAGAATTGGTTCAATCGGCCACTTGATCGGCTACGCGGCTGGGGCGGTCGACCTGGTCGCCTTGACCGGCAACTTCCTTGGCGACACTCAGTTCAAGAAACTCACCGTCATCGCCGCCCTGAGCATTCTGGCGTCCTCGGCCGTCACTTGTTGGGCTGTAACCGAGAAGGTGCTGGTGGCCACGAGGCACGGCCCTCATGAAGCGAGCAGCAGCAGCAGCATTTTCAAGGTCTTCCGGCAGATCTGGCACACCATCACACACCTGCCACCCCGCGTCCAGGCCATCTGCTTTGTGCAGTTTTGGGCCTGGATAGGCTGGTTCCCTTTTCTTTTCTACGGCACGACGTGGGTTGGCGAGACTTACTACCGGTACGACGTCCCGGACGAGGCCAAGGGAGCGGATGCCCTTGGGGAAATGGGGCGCATTGGCAGTACCGCCCTCGTCATTTATTCCTGCATCACCGCTCTAGGCTCCTGGTTGCTGCCCCTGGTGATCAGGAGCCCCGAGGATGAGAGCTACACGCCTCGGCCGCCGCAGAACGTAGCGGCCTTCGTCGAGCAGTTCAACAAGTATAAGCCCGACCTCCTGACGGCGTGGATGGTGGCCCACGGCTTGTTCGCCTGTGCCATGTACATAGCGCCATTTGCCACCAGCTTCCGTTTTGCGACCGCACTCATGTGCATATGTGGACTGTAAGACAACGGGGCTGGCCTTGCCTGCAGGCTACATTGCTAACCCATGTGCCAGGCCGTGGACCATTTCGATGTGGGCTCCGCCCACCTTTCTCGGCATCGAGGTCAACAAGCTGAGCGGCGCCACGGGCCTCGGGGCGCCCTACGAAAGGCTCCCGACCGGAGCGGCAGAGATGGCGGTGCTCAATGGGTCGTCCAGTCCCCGTCTCGAACACGGCCCCGACGACGCCGAGGCGCCAGGCAAGGCCGAGCCCTCGGGCGAGCTCTCTGGTATCTACTTTGGCATCCTCAACATCTACACGACGCTGCCCCAATTCGTCGGCACCTTCATAAGCACCGTCGTATTCGCCATCCTCGAGCCCGGGAAGAGTCCCGAGCTAGCCGCCGACACCCACCCCGACGAGCACCACGGCGCCGACGGGCCCAACGCCATCGCCGTTTGCATGTTCATTGGTGCCATGAGCGCGACCATGGCCATCTTCGCGACAAGGAGACTCAAGTACTTGTAATGCAGGGGAGGGGGAGACACCTGGATGTATCATAATCGACTGCTCGCGCTCGTCTATCTGCTTGCGAGGAGGCGTGAAGCTCACGGCAACGTGACGGGGGTTAGATGGCCTGCGGCTCGCCGCCGGGCCGGGCGTTGGCTTGGCGGGACGAGACTTGGCTCCTCAATGGGTGCATCGCCGGGCGGTATAGACGTAGACCGGTAGCCGTACGCTTGAATCTCCTCATCAGAGACTTGGATTGGAATGGCTAGAACGAGTGCGTGGGTCAACGGTAGATGCACCAGGCGTGATTCCATTCGCTAGCTGCTGCCGAGTGCAGCCTCCCGGATAAGCGGGAGCCGACGCACGAAGCATAGGTATCTATATGTTGGGCGTACTCCCTGACGTACCGTGCCAGAAATGCGAGGGACAAGTTCTTATGCATGATTACCGCCGGTCACACTTCGCAGAGGGAGAAACACCAGCCGCTACGCAGAGGGTGCGAGTGAGTGTGTACGCAGAGAGAGAGAGAGAGAGAAAGACACTTGGTAGCAAAACAGAAAAAGGACAAAAAGAACACCACTGGTCAGGTAGATGTTCGCCTGTTCCTCCCCCACACAGACTCGAACTGTGAACCTCCTGATATTCCGTTACTCCCTCTCGGAAGAGAGAAGATAACAGTCAGACGCGCTAACCATTGTGCCATGGAGGATTGTGGAATGGCTGTTGAAGGCCAGTCGGTTATGGGAATACTTGGATGAGACACGAAAGACCCGGGGGGGGGGGGGGGGGGGGGGGGGGGGGGGGGGGGGGGCGGGAGTGAAAGAAAGGAGGGCGACGGACGGGGGGGGGGGAGGGAGTATGTGCTGGCAACAGCCGGAATCGGGAACGGACAGCCAGGTCGGGGACGGCATTCCGTGGCGTCCGGTACAACGGGCTCTTGGAAACCCGGGCCGAGAGTATAGCCGTGCGCAGGGCGTGAGCCGTGTGGGTAATCCGGGGGCGTGGTTGTTGGGGCGAGGTCCCGAAGACGAGAGACGCCGAGGCGAAACCGGCGAGCCAGTGAAGCGTGTGCGAAGGGGTAAGCACGGGCGGGCGAGCAGCACTTGACGCGCGCAAGCCAGCCTCAGGACCGCAGTGGCGATAGAGGGCAAAGGGTTGGTCTACACGGGAAGATTGGTTGCGGCCGTCGCGGCTGGGCGCGGCGGCTGGGAAGGTCCCAACTCCTTCTCCTTGATGCCCGAGAGCCGAGCTCCCGTCATCTCGCGTGGCACGCCGCCAGCAGCCGATAGCAACCCGCCATGGGAGTACGTGAATGCCCCCCCCCCCTTGTGCACGAGATATTTCCGAGCCAAGAAGCAGCGGATCGTGCTGGGGACAGGCGTGCCGCAATGTCTCGGAAGCGCCACCACACGTGGCCGCGGGAGGCTACAAGCGCCAAGGTCCAACATGCCATCACCGTCCGAGGAAGCGGCATTTTCATCGATCCGTCGAGCCCGCTAGGCATGACGTTGAAGTTCAGTGCGGGAACCCGGAGCGCCAAGACCCAAGAGCTACCCGCAGCCGCGGTTCGCGGGCTGAGACGACCGGAATCAGACGAATTAGTGGTATTGGGGTGTTTCATACGGAAATGCTGGAAATGCGATGATGAATATGTATCCGGCCCGACGTAGAAAGCTCGCTTCGTAAGGGTATCGAATATGAACCGCAAACGTAAGGGTCCAAACGCCAACTGCCGCGCTCTGTCCTCCGCCCCGTCGCCCATCGGCGTGCCCATCTTACCGCGTCGTGAATCCAGAAGCCAACGTGAGAAATGTGTCGTATCCCCCGCACCGGTTTCGCCCGGGCCGCCTCCCCCCCCCCCCCCACACACACACGCCCCCTGGAGCCGGAACACGAGCCTCGATGCTCTCTAGCGCCGAGGCGCTGCGTTGTGCCCGGCCGGACTGTTCCAGCCCTGAGCAACGCTCTGCCGCCAAATCATTTGAGCAGCGTTCTGCGCGGCCTGACGCTCTTTCTGGCGGTGGCGGTGCTTGAGATAGTCGGCCGCCTCCGGGCGCATGCGCAGAATCCGGAGAATCATGTCGTCGCTCGGGTCTGCCTGGGCCTCCTTGCGCTTTTCTGCTTTGCGCTGCCGCATGGTGCCAAGGTTGCGGCTCAGCATAATGCTCTTTCCCCGGCGAATGGTGCCCATCGAGGCGAACGACGAGCCGCCGGCGCTGAGGCCGCCGAATGTCGGTTTCGGCGCCTGGCTCGGGCTGCTCGTCAACTGCTGCTGCATGGCCTGCTGCTGCCGCTGGGCGGTGGCTGCCGCCATGCGCTCCGAGGTGTGGATTAGCTGCTCCGTGTTCTCAAAGTAGAAGAAGTTGAGCGAGGCGAGCTCGTGATACTTAGGCGACTTGAGCACCTCCGCCGGGACACCAAGCACCTCGCCGTCCTCGTCCTTGGCGTTGAAGAACTCGAAAAGCAGCTCGAGCCACTTGTACACCACTTCAAGCTCCTTCTCCGTCAGTGGCCGTTGGTTAGACGGCTTGTCCGACACCGGAGGCACGAGCAGTGACTCGATGGACATCAGCACCTCCTTCCAGAGGCGCGTCATGACGGCCACCATGGTCGCCTCCGTCAGCGTCTGCTTCATGATGGCAAAATTCTCATCAAAATAGCCGAACAACGACTGCAGCGCGTTCTCCACGTCGGCCGCCGTAACCGTAGGAATCCGCGACTGCCGCTTGAAAAGACTGGTCGCAGACTGCAGAAGATTGCGACCAAGCAGGTTCCGCAGGGCCTCGTGGGACAGGGAGGCATTGATGTGTGCCGTGAGCTGTTCAACGGTCAGCCAGGATTGCCACCGTGCGCCAACGGGACCTTCTCTTACCTTGTCCGTGATGCTGCGGACCATGTCGCGCTCTGCTCGCTTGAGATGCCGGAACGCCTTGCCAAAGTAGAACTCAATGTCGTCGCGCTCGCCTTCCATACTGACACGCACCAGAAGCCGGCCCTGCGTATCCAGATCGAGCCAGAATTCTCTCGGCAGGTAGTCATTGAAGTGGACGGGGTCCAGCTTCAGCGACGTCCTGCCGACGAAATCGTGGTCTCCGAACGTATCATAATCCCAGATGGTCGCAACGACGTTGAGAGGCCCCATGACGTTGATGTCAACCGACTCGTCCCAGCGAGGATTCAGATTCTTCATGATGACGCGCGTCTTGGCAAGACGATGCCCGTACTCGTCTCCGATCACCACATACGGGTCACTGGAGCCGTTGGCGTCACAGGCCTTGAGTTCTTCGGCTTCGACGATTTTGATGGTGAAGACGTATTTGGATGGCCGCTTGACCGACTTCTTCGGTCCCTCGGCCTTCTCCAGCACTGCCGCACATGCATCGACATTCATTACCTTCTCGAGCTTGTCAAGCTCCTGCATGGCAAACTCGACATTGTTCAACTTTACCAATGTCTACCCCGAGTTAGCGCGCCCCCGAGTTACATGCAAGGTCCCAGTGCCGTCTTACCTCGGTGTAAAACTGGAAGGGCTCGATCTTCTCCTTGGCAGTCCAGGCATCTTTGGCATACTTCATAAACTTGCCTTGGGTCGTCTGCGCAGCCTCGGTGGCAGCCTCATCCTCTGGCCGCGGCTTGCTCATCTCGTCAAGGAAGGCCTTGCCCACCACTTCGCAGTATTTGGCGATGCCGTTCGCGAAGATTCTGGAAAGCGCCGTCATGAAACGGGCATGGTGGACGTCATTGTCCCATTCCAGTTGGAAAATCTGATCGGTAGTCTGGTTGAAGCTCTTGAACATGTCGATGACGGAGAAACTGTGGCGTTCCGAGTCCAGCGTGATATGGCCTTCCCCTTGCGAGCGAACGGTGAATTTGTCCTGGTTGATGGCGTTGGTGACGATCTGGTCCGTCAACTGTTCGGCATTCTCGATCCACCGCCAAACGAAGCTCACCAAAAGCTCTTCGATATCGAAGGCGAAGGGCTGGGTGGGCAGCGAGGAGTGGTGGATCTTCCGTATTTCCACCAGTTCTTTGTACAGCACAAAACCATCCTCAGATCCGAACTCGATGCCTTGGTTTTGCGCAACCTGGATGATGCCCAGAATGATCTCTTCCGCGTCCTTCTCGAAGGAAGGGAACATGGTCTCGACCAATATGGTCAGAGGGTTGACACCCATGATCTCGGGCTTGGACCGGTAGCGCTTCTTGATCCTTTCACACAGCTTGACCACGCTTTTCCCAAGTTCCACCACATGATTGAAATCCCAGTCCTCGGCGTTGGGAGGCACGGCATCCTCGAGGTATTTACGATACACACCTGCGGCTTCTTTCTGGAGGCCTTCCTGGAGCATGCTGGTAAAACGCTCTACATCCGCGGCCGTCCTGGTGAAGCTAGGGTCGGCGTAGATGTGGTTATCAAGAACGTGTAGGGCCGGGCCCGCTGAGGGGGGTTTCGGCTCATAGCAGTGCATGAGGGTATCAAAAAGTTCGCGAAGCAGAGCGTCATGGATCGAGTTCAGTGTCTGCTGATAGATGGCAAGATCGTGGGTGGTCCATCGACTGCGGTCAATAGTCGCTAGACTCTCGTTGTAGAGATAAATATACGGCGACTTCTTGGTCTCCGGGCTTGTCATCTTGACCAGCTCGAATGCATTGTCGACGTCAATAACGGTGAACTGGGAGTCCAGAAACCTGCCGGAAGCCACCTCCAGAAAGACGACCAGGCGAGTGAACTGCGGAATGCGCCAGTGGATAGACAGCTCGGTCAGGAGTTCCATCGACTGCTGAGAGAGAGGGCCCACTTGGTCGCCGTCGTCGCCATGCATCGCGTCGAACTCCATGGCGTACTTGGCAATCGTTTTGAAGAACGACCGTGCATCCGTGGGTATGAAGGTGTAGTGCGCTTCGTCAACACTTCTGATACTGCTGGAATCGTCGAGATTCAAGGAGGCAAGGCTGAAGGTGTCACCCAGACTGTACCTGGACTCGGGGCTCGACAGAGCCTTGCTGAACTCCGAGGACGGGTCTTCTGCATGCGACGAGGATGGGCTGGCAGGCAGGGGCTTCTCGGAGGCCATGTACGTTGAAGTTCTGGCGAGTTTCGGGTTTGCTGACAGGATCTCCATCATCATGGAGGAAAGATGCGGTGCCTCTGCCCTCTTCCAATCCTGATATGCTTCGTCGGTCTCGAAGTCCTGGCTCTGCAGCGTCCCGCTCATTCCCGAGTTGAGACGATGCTGGTAGGATTTGAGATCTTTCAGGGCCGCTTCCTCGGTCCAGTTTGGTCGCTGGGTGTCAATTTGGTTCTGAACGTCCGAGTGGGACAAGCCGAAGATCCTCGCGACCACCTGAACCAGGGGCATGTCCTTCACGTCGTGGCTGTGCGGGACCGTCACCTCGATGGTGGTTCCGCCGGCCTGGCCAGTGTCAACGAACAGGTTCTGGTCGTTGGTGAGGAGCTTGTTCTCGAGTGTTTTCAGACGGGTCATGAGTTCGGGCTTGTCTCGGTCGCTGCCCATGTCCCTCAGGATGTAGCTGACAAGGCGCACAAACATGGCCACATGCCGGTCCACGAGGAACTTCCACGAATCGTCGCCCGGCTTGTCCGTGGCAGCAGCCGCACGGCATGCTCTGGTGGCCGCGGAATAGAAGATAAGAACCAGTGGCTCCATCTTCCGCTCCTTGTCGATGCTCTTGCGGAAACTCTGCTCGGTGAAAGCGGTGTAGGCTTCGGCGAAGGTTCGCTTGAGGGCAGCGTCGCCGTACCCGGGCAGTCTCTCGTGGCCGACGAGGACACCCGTCATGCGCTTCTCCAGCGGGCTGCGGAATCCATGCGGTAGCTTGACGCTGCCCGAGTTGCCGGGCATCAGCTCCTTGACGAGGTCACCGACGCTAGAGGTGTACGCTCGGGCCGGCTGCTTGGGCGCGGGCACGAACTGCTTTCGCTTCTGTTTGGGCTGGAGGAGATAGTGGAGGTAGGCGACGCGGAGGGCGTACGAGCAGGCGTCATCGTGGCTCACGTTGAGCTGGCGAACGCTGGAGCCGGAGCGTGAACGTCGTTGTTCGCCTCTCTGTATGCTGTCCAGCCGGCGGTGTACGGCCGAAACGGACGGCTTCGAGGAGTGCGACATGGTGGGCAGGCCGATGGGCGCAGCAGGTCAAGTCGGTGGAAGGCCCCGAGTGCGTTCAGTTCCTGTCGTCGGCGGCGGCAGCGTCGCGGTACCGCATCGCAGGGCAATCAGGAAGGGCGAAGTCGGGCAAGCCAGGAGGGATAGGAGGTCGATGGCGCAAGCAAGCGGGAGGAACTGGAGAAACAGACGAGACAGGCTGTCGTTGTTGGGGAATAGGTTTGGGCAATATTGAGTTTTCGCGCCGGCCACTGGGGGTTCGGACTTCAAGTGAATCAAATCCCAATCACAATGAGCCCAACGTCATTTCCCAGTCCAAGCTCGCGGGTGGGCGAAAGGGGAGAGAGAGCGGATTGGCACGAGGGGCTGGTGGTGGTTGGTTGACCCAGCAGCGTTTCGCTGATGAGCGGTGCAGGCCTCTCTGTCTCTCCTACCTCGATTCCACTACCTCTCTGCGCGATGGGACGTGCTAAGTTACAAAAAACGATGTACTTGACGCCCAATAAGTGGTCACTGGAGACCTACCAAGGCCAACTGGCCGTACCTGCACCATTGACGGCGGTCAGACGGGGGCGGGCAGAGAGGCGACAGACCTACCCCTGGCGCCGCGCAAAGGGCGGGCGCTTCGACTGGTTCCGTTTGGTCGTGAGTGCAAATTATTGCTCCGAGTCAAGGGCGAATGGGCTTAGAGACGGGCAACATCAGCAGCGCTCGCCGCGTCCAGTTTCCCTCTAGGTTCCTGTCTCTTCACCCCATGTCCCCCCTCGCCGATTCATCGTCTTGTAACCGTAAATACCGCTGCCCGGCGCGTTGTCCACCTCCAGGCAGGTCGAGCGCTTGTTTCACGAATCGGCCGAGAATCGGGGGGAGGGGGGGGGGGGAGAAAAAACATTAACCTTCAGTATTTTGGAGATCCAAGCGAGTTCACATGAACTCGTAGGTGTCTCGTAGCTCTCCCGTATCCGGTCGAGCTGGTTGCTGTGGCCTTAAGTATCCTGACACGCAACCGTCCTTCGATATAATGCTTGGTCCCTACACGAGTACGGGGTAAATGCGTCGTGTTAGAGAGTCGAGGAGGGGGTTTTGAGGGGTTCTCTATCTACGCGGCATGCACTCCCGCGGCACACGCAGCCGGGCCCCCCTCCCCAGGGCGGGGCCTGCAGGCTGCGAGGGATAGCGCTGTCTGGCCGTGGTCCAACCAAACAGTATCCGTATGGGAACCTCGTGTACCTCTCCGGCGTACGGGAACAGGATTCTATTTGCAGTATCACAGTCAACGCATCCCTGGCCAAGGCTGCCAGGTTCATGGAAGCTAGCCCTAGCAGTCTAGTCCGCCTCCCCAAATGGGTCTGTTGAACAAAGCTGAGACCCAGAGGGTGGGCATGGCGCTCGTCATGCCCGGCTGCCCAGTACGGGCCCTCTACCTCGGCGGTAGGGTACGATTACCATACAAGCAAGCAGATGATCACAACGGGGGGTGCGGGTTTTGTGTGCCTGGACTACAACCGGCAACACATGGCCCTCGGCTGGAGGAGCACAGATGCCGTACCCGGCGTCGTGCTCCTTGATGCCCTTCGACACTTGCTACGGCACCCGGTGGCGCCGTGAGACCAAACATTCTCCATGCAGAGCTTATACAGAATGGACACGGATCCCACCCGTTCGGATCCCACCCGTTCACAGCACAGGAGGCGCGACAACATGCCCAGTATAGCTGGCAGACTGACTGACTGGCGACATTTGGGGGATGGCGCAAGGTCGAGGGGGCCAGTGTCCGTTGCCTAGGCGTGAAGATGCTTCCTCCACACGATGGGAGTGGGCGCAGGCGCCCTCTCCGAGAAAACCCTGTTGTATACTCCTAACCGACATCACCATGGGAACTATACTGACGGTAGTGGCCAGCTAGGACGCATGTGGGCCGGTCGCAAACCTGTTCCCATCAACTCGGCCCAGGCGCAGTATACAGCTCCGTGGCCCCATTGTGCTCCCAGGTTGGTGGTAGTCAAGCGGAGGGTCCGGTCTGCATGGTCACCTGTCGTGAGGTACAGCTGGCCATTGGGGAGTCACAGAACCTTTCCTCGGGAATGGAACAAAGAGGAGGTACGGGGCGCTTGTTGGATTCGAACAGAGAGATTGCTGCCCGCCTGGAAACCCCCCCCCCCCCTCATGTTGCCTGTTGTTCATCATGGAGTCACGCTCCGTTGGTGGCATCGCATTCGTCAAGGCGGGTGGAAGCATTGTCAATGTGACCAACCGACTGCCTACATCATGCGGTAGGTGGATACGTAATTGGCAACGTTAGTCCAAGCCTCCCCTCTTGTCGAGTCGCGGTTTTCGTATTCCGTAGTTCGTGAGGCATGTAGCTGCAAGTTGGCAGTGCCGCCGCATTCGACCACATGTGCTATCATGGTGACGAGGGGCATGTGTTCATATGCTCATACCAATCCCGCAAACGGCACTCAGGAAAGCAGTCAGTCCCATCGGTGGACGGGCGCATCGGCTGCAACAATAGCCACGTGATGGCTCGCTCCGGTGACATGGCCAGCAATGACACGAGTTCTCTCGACGGCCTGATCTTGGTTCGCTTGCATGCGCTAAAGGTAAGTAGTTGGTCGTACATTCGAGGGCCCCCACCTGGTCGTTTCGCCCAGTCCGGTCCTGCGCTCATCTGGTGCCTGATCCGCGCTGGATTCCCATTACAGGGGACCTCCAAATAGCTAGGAGGTACAGGATTGCCGAGTACCAAGCCGACAAGTGAGCGCCCGAGATAGATGTCCGTATTCGACGCAACTCCATTGTGGCTTGGGACCTCGCCTGTCTGTGACGAACACATCGGCTTGGAATCCAGAGTACCCACCAGCAAAGCTGATGGAGGATGAGCCCATAAGGATGGATGTGCAGGCGAGATGTAATACAGAGCAGGTAGGTACCAACGGCAAATCCGTATCGTTGATAGCAACCAACGCAGCCCTAGCAGCGACCGCTCACTTACTTACTGTACTTGCCGAAAGGGACGGATTACAAGCGCCGCGGACCGTCGATGCCTAAAGAGGCACGCACATCTTACCTACCTCAAGACGTATGTAAGTACATAGTAAGTATGTATGTGCCTGGTTCTTCACACAGCCCGTGGGTGAGGACAGGTATAGTCCGTACGACCAGGCTTGATCCAAGTACTAAAAGGCTAGCCGCGTCCATCGACATCGCGCTCCCCAGAGCCCACGCCCGGCTCCTCCTCTACTAGCCGGCCCCTTGCGCACGTATCCTATCCATCTACCTACTAAGGTATCGGTCCATGTATGCCGGGACAACAGACTGCCTAAATCGTATCTCTCGCGAAGGGATCATTTGACCTTGGCAACAGAACAGGCGCGACGAGAGCCTTGGAAATGCTAGCGGCTGCTGCACGCGCCAGCCAATTCATGCTTCCAGGGTCCCCGTCTGCATTGGCATTTTAACCCCGCCAGGCCGTACAAGCTTTTACCAGATTGGCTGGCCCTGGATGAACCGCCGGCCCCTCTGTCGCATCCCATGCTTCGAGTTCCGTTACAACATCACGCTTCTCCGTTTACACCTCGCTTCCCGAATAGCCTTTGGCGGAAAAAGAAATATTGCATCTGGCCTGGACTCCTGCTGCGACTGCGAAGCCAGCATCGTCATTCGCGGCCGTCTCCCTGGCCCAGCAGCAGCAGCAGCAGCAGCAGCAGCAGTAGCCGCCGCCGGCGCCGCCGTCGCCCTCGACTGCCATCATGGGTATCGTCAGTAGTCGTCCGGACGACAGCGCCGCCGTCTACCTGAGGGACCAGAACCGATGTTAGTCTCGCTCGCCCGCCCGCCCACCCCTCCCCCATCCCCTCCCTATGCCCCGACGCGAAGATCACGGCCGGCTAACCTCGTCCCTTCGTTCTATGCAGTATCGATAGCCTCTCTGGTCATCTCGAACCCGCGCAGGCGCACTGCCATCAACGTCGTTCCCAACTCCTTTCCCGCGACTCGCGTCATTGCGGCACGAACGTCCGGCGATGCCAACCCTGTAGAGTTTGTCCAGGTCCGTTGCCTGCTTCTCGCGTCGCATCCGCGCAAAGGCAGAATAACCCTGGCCGGCAATTCCTCATTCTAACCGGGTCTGATCTAGGATGTCGAACCTTCCTCGGCCCCCAACTTCCTGCTCAAGCTCAGCAATGACGAGGAACTTGTCTTCACCTTCACTTTCGTGGTACGGCAGGACGACAGCGGAGCTATCCCCGACACGGGAATCAACGGCCTTACCTACGTCTATGCCTCGACCGCCCGAGAGGTCGAAAACCTCGTTACCCGCGAGTTTCATGCGGACCCAAATCTACACAAGAATGCCAACGTCGAACTGGTTGGCGATTATAGCACAGGCGGAAGCCCCTCCGTCAGTTTTGAGTGGACCTGGAAATGGAAGCCACCCAAGCCGTATGAAGACCGCGGAGGCGGCTGGCGAAACGCTTGCAGTGTACGTGGGCTGGCGCTCTGTGCATCCCCGGTTGGCCCATTATAAGTACTAACCCGGCCACAGTTCGTCGAGTACGATCCCAGAGCCCATAGGCTGAATACCTTGGTTAGCTTCTCCTTTTGGGTTGCCAGTAAGTAGTGCTATCTCGACTATGGGCGGGTCTGCAAGACTGACGGCCTGTGGCAGACACATCAGGGTATACGAGCAACCCCAGCTCGCCGTCGCCCGTCTTCCAACTGGCTGTGCCGCCCAAGATTCGAATCGCCTCGGCTCAATCCGTCGAGTCGCGTATTAGTGAGCAAGAAGAGCCCGGCTCGCCGCTCAACCTGAATTTGCAGCAAGACACGTTCCCTGTCGTTCCGGTCATCTCGCAGACACTCCACACCCCCAGGGTTGACGTCGCTTGTCCCCGTCCGGGCGATGACATGACCGTGAGCGACGATGGGCCCGTGTTCCGAGCCACCATCAAAGCGCTGGAACAGAAGACGGGCAACATGCGAGCGCAGATGAAGCGGGTTCTGAAGAAAGCCGACCAGGCCCACACAGCCCAGTTGGAAGCCAACGATGCCTACGTCGCTTTTCTCGACTCGCTGCGGGAGGCTTGTTCGACCAACGCCAATGCCATTCAGCCTGCTCTGGAACATTACTTTGACAAGATCGCGCGGGAGATCTTGGGATACGAAAGAATCAACGCGGCAAACCTCCAGAAAATCATCATCGAACCTATCAGCAAGTTATACACCTACGACATCAAGCAGGCCGAGAGCAAGAAGCGTGATTTCGAGGAGGAGAGCAAAGACTACTACAGTTATGTGTCACGATACCTGGGTCAGCGCCAAGACTCGGTCAAATCGAAGAAGTTGGCCGACAGTGACACCAAATATCAGACGAAGCGGCGCAACTTTGAGCTGAAACGTTTCGACTATTCTTCTTTCATGCAGGATCTGCATGGTGGCCGCAAGGAACAGGAGGTTTTGTCACACTTGACCAAGTATGCCGACGCTCAGGCACGGGGCTTCCTGAACACATCCAAGAAGATCGACAGCTTACTACCTCAGCTGGAAGCCCTGACGAACGAGGTTCAGGAGGCCGACAAGGAGTTCCAGTACCAACGCCGTGAACGCGAGGAGAAAAGACGTGTCTTGGAGAAGAGCAATCTTCAGTATAACGAACCGGAGACCGTGGTCTCTTCTGCCAACACGGGCGGGACAAGCGCGTCGGCGAACGGACTCCAAAACGTTTCCGACTCGGAGCTCGGTCGTGCCGACAGCACAGGATCGCAACTGAGGACTGTGCAGACGGCTAGCTCGGGCCAGATCGCTACTGTAGCCGGCGAGCTGTCGCGATCGCCTGGCAGCGTCGGCCATGCCGCTGCCAGCCCTGTGAGCAATGCCAAGTTTAAAGGCTTTCGTGACCTGGAAGAGAGGGATCAAGTACAAATGGCCATTGCGGAGAAGAATTCGGCCCAGCGAAAGGAGGGCCTCCTCTGGGCTCTTAACCGACCCGGGGGTCATGTTGACCCAAGGGCCCTGACGAAACAACAGGGATGGCATAAGTAAGTCGAAGAAGGGAGATATCTTGCAGGCGTGCTCTAACAGCGACAGGTTCTGGATGGTGCTCGACCAAGGCAAGCTGTCTGAGTACAGCAACTGGAAGCAGAAACTCGATCTCCACATGGAGCCGATCGATCTGCGCATGGCATCGGTCCGGGAAGCCCGCAACGCCGAACGCAGGTTTTGTTTCGAGGTCATCACGCCTCAGTACAAGCGCGTCTACCAAGCTACGTCAGATGAGGACATGAACAGCTGGATCGTAGCGATCAACAACGCGCTGCAGAGTGCCGTGGAGGGCCGTGGCGTCAAGGACATGCCGTCCACTGGCGAGTCTACGAGCCTTAAGCGGGACATTGGCTCCATCCTGACCGGCAAGAGCAGCAGCGTGAACCACGGCCACAGCTATAGCGCGCAAAATAATATTCCTTCCCGGCGCACGACTGTCGGGTCACGGCCCGTGCCGCATCAACGGCCGCCCAGCAGTACCTTTGAGGATAGCCCTGACAAACTGTTGCAATCGTTGCGCGACAGCGACCAGGGAAACTGCTGGTGCGCCGACTGTGGCTCGGGATCCAAAGTCGAATGGGTCTCGATTAACCTAGCCATAATTGTGTGCATTGAATGCAGCGGCATCCACCGGTCCCTCGGCACACACATCAGCAAGGTCCGCTCGCTCACCCTGGACATCACATCGTTCACGCCCGATATTATCGAGCTGCTAATGCTCGTCGGGAACCGTGTTTCCAACATGATATGGGAGGCGAGGCTTGACCCGTCGCTCCGCCCCGGGCCCCAGGCCACGCGGGAGCAGCGTTTGAAGTTTATCACCAGCAAATATGTCGACCGGGCCTTTGTCGAGCCCATCTCGGCCACACTGTCACGGTACCCCACGGCGGATGAGACTTTGCTGGCGGGTATTAAGCGTAACGAGATCCAGCAGGTCATCTACGCCGTGGCGCTGAGGGCAAACCCCAACACGCTGGACAAGTCGCGCGGCACCCACCCCATCTTCCTGGCTTTGGCGGCGGCCGACCCGGCATCGCCGTCCCCGACGCCGACGCCTTCGACGGAGGATCGACCGGATCAGAGCATCCGCGCAGTGTCCTTCCCCGTTGCCGAGATGCTCATCCAGAACGGTGCCGAGGTGCCGGCGGCCATGCCCGCATTCCCCCTGAGCCGCAGCGCCCAGCTCTACATCGAGCAGAAGCGGGGGCGCACCGCGGCCATTGAAGCCCCGGGGGCACCCATGTCGCACCCGAGTCTTAGTCCCGGCCCGACGGACAAGGCGCAGCGCGAGAAAGACCGGTTGCAAAAACGCATCAGCGCTGCGGGACGGCTGGCTAAGTCCCCCATTCCCGAGCGCTAGAAACGGCGATGGACGACCGCGGCAAGTGGGTCGCCGCCGCTGGACTACTCGCCTCCGTATCCACCAATTGCTTTGGATGGGGTTTCGCCGGGGGCATTGAGTAGCCGGTGGTTGTTTCCCCGTCGCAGGTCGAGCCCGGGAGGGTCAGTCTCGTCGGCTGCTTCCGAACGATAGAAACGGCGGTTCTTGTTCTCGCATTCTTCGATACCCCGGGCGTCGTGTGCGTCGACGCTCAGCGCCCTGTGTTTGCCGATGCGATATTCCAGCGACGGCCTGGCGGCACCCATTTCTCCTTGTATGATTGACTCGGTTACGGACCTTGCACTACGACCTGATGAGAGTTTGCATATACGGTAACGGCCAGGCAAGCCCGGTCCCTTGGGCGCGTTAGGGCGGGTCTCGCTTGGCTACGCCCGCCTTGCCCGGGGATGGCTTGCTGCCCGGCCGGGGCAGGCAGGCAGCGATTTCATTTTGTGGGCTGGCGTCTGGGGGTGAAGAGGGAGGGGGGTTAATTCCTTGGGCGGTATTGTGCGTCAAGGGCGCGGTATGGGGTCGACGCTCTCCATCTTCCAGGTTCTCTATACATCAGGTAGGAGGGCTTTCGGGCGCGCGGGAGGACGGTGGTGCAGCTTGTTGGGCTTTGCAAAGCGGCCACACGCGGTCACACGAGCACTGCCGTGGCAGGCAACACTTGGCCAGAGCGCGAAGTGGACAGAGAAGAGAGGCCTGGACGTCGGCCCGTGTGTATGGATAGGATAGTAATTGTAATGACGTGTATGATGCGCACGACAGGATGCAGATAGGCTTGATTGGACTAGTACAGGAGGAAGTCATGGCCGCCGAGGCTGGGCTCGTACACGCGCGGCTCGGGCTGTGGCGTGCGCGGTTCTCGAGAGCGCGAATACATACATAGTTTGGGCGCAAGGTGACGGGCGCCTCGTTTCTAGACGTCCAGGTTCGGGTCCTTGATGGTGCCGGGCGGGGGGACCGAGTTGGCCAGCTCGCCGCAGGCCTTGCAGCGGCGGGTGTCCTCGCTGGCCATGAAGGCCTCGATGGCGGCCTTGATCTGGGTGCCCAGGTCGGTGCAGTGGAAGGCGGCCTCGTGGACGATTTCGCCGCAGGCGTGGCAGTACCAGCGCATGCGGTCGAGGCTGTCGGGGGGGCGGCGCTGCTCGAGCACGAGGCCGACCGTGTTGGCGAAGCGGACGGGGTTGTGCGGCGTGTTGGCCGGCAGCAGGAACATGTCGCCCTCGCGCACGACGATGTCGCGGAACGCGCCGTCGTCCACGACCTTGAGCAGCAGCGCCCCCTTGTACTGGTAGAACCACTCGGGCGTCTCGTTGATGTGGTAGTCGGTCCGCGCGTTGGGCCCGCCGACAATCTGCGGGTGGAGCGCGGCATTAGCGGACGAGGGGCGAGGGCACGAAAAGCGGGAGAGGGGGCCAGGGGCGGAACATGCCATGGTGGTGAAGCCGTCATTGTAGACGCAGTAGTTGTTCACGGGCGGCTGCAGCCGGTGGGCGTTCTCCTCGAGCCTAGGCCACGCACGCAAACACACACCCCGGGGGTCAGTCTCGGCCGGTACGCTTCCCTCTCCTGTTCTTCGGGCGTACAAACCACTTGGGCAGGTTGACGGGGACGGGCAGCATGGCGGCCGGACGTTGGCGGCACTGGATGTCGCGTTGGCAGCTCTAGGACGAGGGTGCACGCGGGGACGAGGGTGCACGCGGGGTTGAGGGCTGAGGAAAGCAGGCTTGGAGCTGCTTGTATGCGGCGGCACGGGCGGGGGCGCGACGTCGAGGCGAGGCGCTTTATCGACGGCGGCAGCAGAACAAGAAGCCGGAACGGGCGGGAGGCGGACGCTGCGCTCGCGGCTTCTTTTCCCTCTCTCTCTCTCTCTCTGTAGCTCTCGCGGGCCGACTGCGCCGACTGGATTCCGAGCTCGGCATTTGCCCATTCCCCCTCTCATGACGTTCCACAGGCCTCCCCCATCCGTCCCATCTCCATGCCCTCGATCCGCGTACGAGCCGGACTGGACGGGAGACCGGACCCCGCCCACCCCCGCTTCGCATCGGGTCTCCATGGTGAACGGCTCATAGGAGGGGGCAATCGATAGCGGATGCGAGGACGGAAGTACGACGACGTCAACTCCGTGATCCGTGAGTGCATCCGGCTTTCCGCTCCATGCTTCTCCCAGTGGCGCTCCCCCCCCCCCCTCCCGGTACCAGATCCGTAACAAGCCCTACTTATGGGGACGGCGGGAAACCGGTCGACTTCCTCTAAAGCTTTCCTTTCGCACGGCAGGGTGGCCGTCGTGATGGTGGGTGCCCGCCTCCGCACCACCTTCCACGGCCCCAACTCTCCCCAGGTCATGTACGTGGGTACAAGTACTCGGGGAAGACGTAGCCCTCCCTGTACGCAGGGACCTCCCGTGGCCACCTTGCCTGCTCGGGATCGCCCGCCCCAGCCCTGGAAGGGCCTACCTGCTACACACAGTATATCGAGGTGAAGCTCGGCTTACCATCCATCGTGAAGGAGCCGAGCGAGGTTGCCCCCAAGTCCTGTCGCCGACCAGGCAGGCGTACCAGCGGCCGTCGCCTTTCCGCAAGCCAGGAAAAGAGCGGTTGCGTGCTTTCGCTTCGGCCGTCTGCCTCTTGTCACCGGACCCCCAAAGGATCACGGGGCGATCCCACGATGGGACGACCGCGTACGAGAGGTTGCTGGCGGGCGTCCCCCCCCCCCTCCTTCCCGGGAAGGAAGCCCACCAGAAGGGGGACAGCCGAGAGCCCTGTTCCAGTTTGAGAGATGCCGGTCTGACACACGGTGATGGCCCCCCGGGCGGGCCAGGGCTCCAAGTATGCACATGGATACCTATGTACACAGCGCGTTGCCGGGGTGGAGTGGGCAAGCGGGACACCCTCGGAGCACTTCCCATCTCGCCATCTACAGTGGGTGTGGCAGTCAGCCTCTACCCCGTCTCGCCACGCCGCTTCCACCCAACGCCCGGTGGTGACGCTAAGGAGCGGGTGAGCACATTTGAGCTGGTTTTGGCTGGGCTAAACCGCCTAGTACCTGCCGGGCCACTCACTGCTGCACGCCGACCGTGATCAGTAGGTACGTACGTGCCTCGCAACCCAGCGACTCGCTCACCCTGTCCACCGCCAATCGCCAACCCCATCGCCAGCCCGCGCACACCAAGCTTTCCAGTATCATCGGTACGATCAGTCCGTACATACATGAGTATATATATTCGGCTCGGCCGGCCTCACACGCAACGCCCTGCTCGAAGACGCCCTCTGCTACCTACACATCGCCCAACCTCGCGACGCCCCTGGACGCTCCGGAGCGCAAACACGATCGATCCTCGCGACACGTTCCGGCCTCGTAGCAACAATGGACCACGCCCACATGGACCACGGCGGCATGGGCCACGGCGGCATGGATCACGGCGGCATGGATCACGGCGGCATGGGTGACATGTGCAGCATGAACGTAAGAACGGCCGGCCACCCCCATTCCCGCGTGCGACCGGACACATTCTGACGCGGCTCGGGGCGCCGTCGTGTAGATGCTTTTCACCTGGGACACGACGAACCTCTGCATTGTCTTTAAGCAATGGCACATCCGCGGTACGCCGTCACTTATCGTCTCGCTGCTGGCCGTGGTCGTCCTCTGCGCCGGCTTCGAGGCCTTGCGCGCCTTCTGTAGCCGCTATGATACGTGGACCGCCCAGAGGGCCGAAGAGTTGCCTCGTGAGTTGGCCCCCCTCCCCTCCCCCCTCCCGGCGCAGCCGCAAGCCAAAGGCACAGAGGACAACAAGAAGACGCATGGTAGACCCGCGACTAGCAACCTCCGCTTCCCCGCCCCACGTGGCGTGGCGTCGTGAGTAGTCGTCGTTGTCTCCCTCTCCCTCGTTTCGAAATCCCTCCTTGAATGAAACCCTTGTTATTTCAAGACTAGAGATTCTGATGCGTTGGTGGCCTGCGCCTGCGATGCGATTCAAGGCAATGCACAAGTTACTGAAAGCACCCCGTTCCTTTGGTCAACAGGACACCGCCAGGCCGAAGTCAATCAGAATGCACACTTGGTCAAGGCCACCTTGTACGCGGTGCAAACCTTCTACGCATTCATGATCATGTGGGTTTCCCGGCTTCTGGGCTATAGCCCCTCCCCCCCCCCCCCCCCCCCCCCCCCCCCCCCCCCGCCCCGCTTTGGCTCCTGCTATCTTTTCCGCCGTCTGCCCTTTTGGCCACGCCTCTAATGCCGAAAACCCCCCAGGTTGATATTCATGACCTACAACGGCTGGGTCATGCTCGCCGTGGCGCTGGGCGCTTTCGTCGGTTATGCCGCGTTCGGCTCGTCGACCAAGATCGCCAAGGAGACGATCTGCCATTAGTCTTGGCCGTCGCGAGATAGCCCCAGCGGCCCGGGGCCTGGTTCCTCGCAACACAATGGTGGCAAAACGCCCATATCGCATGGCAGCCTGCGGATTGCGGCCAGGTCCCGAGGGTATTCCCACTCCCCTTCACAGGGGCCTACAATGCCTACCATATTCGAGGAGTCGGAGGACTTGCCCATCGTTGAATTGCCCGGTGCCCCGCTCATGCAAGGACGGCCAGGGCAGCCCGTAGTCGAATCGGACAAGGACAAGAAGCGTTTCTAGCGAGTAACCGCATATATATGGCGTACCAGGAGTCAAGGGCTAGGGTTTATTAGGCATGCTGGGGGTGGGGCAAGGAGTATGCATGCATTTACTCTATAAAGCGCATCAGTTCACATAGCAGGCATCTTCGTTCATGGCACATTGTGGTGTATCCCGGGCGGGTTCCGTGACTTGTGTGAGGATAGCATCTTCGGCCTCTCCGTCGTCCTCTGCCACAAACCTGTCGCCACCACCCAATGCCAGTTAGATTTTGGCGTCCTTGCTGTCCTCCGTGACGGCGTCGAGGCCGACCTCGCGCCGCTTCTTCTCGGGCAGGGCGCCCTCGGCCTCGAGGCGGGCGAGGAGGTCCTCGTCGCCGTAGTGGGTGTTGTGCTCGAATTCGGGCTCCTCGCCGTAGGCGACGCGGGCCGTGTCGACGAGCATGCGGCCGGTGAGGCCCCAGACGAGGAAGCGCTGGACGGGCTCGTCGTCGAGGTCGTCGGCGAGGGCGGCCTGGCCGCCGGCGCGGATGCGCGACGTCGTGACGCGCTGGTCGTGGACGGGCACGTAGAAGTTGTGGACGCGCCAGTCGACGTCGTGGAAGCGGGACCAGCGGCCGTCGTACCAGGCGCCGTCGGGCAGGGGGGCGGCGCCGGGGCGGGGCGACTCGTCGCGCGCGCGCAGGAAGTTGTGCAGCGGGCCCGAGAAGACGGCGGCGACCTCCTTGGCATCGAGGCGCGGGATCATGCTCTCGTCGGCGGGCGGGACCGCCACGCCGCCCTCGTCGGCGTCGGCATGCAGGAACGCCACGCACGGCCGCACCGCCAGCTCCGTCTTGGCCAGGCTGCACGGCAGCTGGCACAGCGGCTCGATCCGGAACGGCCGCGGCAGCTTGGCGTCATCCATGGGCAATCCGATCTCCTCCCAGGCCTCGCGGCGCGCTATCTGGTCTGCGGGCGGGGCGAGGACGCGAGCGGTGCCTCGTCTCAGTCTCTTTTGGCTTCTTCGTTCGGGGGAGGGGGTTCCGGGCGCGAGGAGAGAGGAAAGAAGGGGGAGGGGGCTTACACGGCGTCTCGGTTAAGGAGTCGGCCTTGCCGCCCGGGAAGGCGGCGTGGCCCGAGAAGCTGCGTAGGCTCGCCGCCCGCATCGTGATGACGACGCGGAGGTCGCCGTGGCGGTCCGCGAACAGCAGCACCAGCACGGCGGCGCGTCGGCTCACGGGCAGCCGGTCCCACGTCGGGAACGGGGGCGGTCGGTAGGCGCGCAGGCGGGCGATGGCGGCCTGGGAGGGGGGGGGGGGGCTCAGCTTTAGCATCTCCCCTTGTCTCGTTTCGCGTATGCGTCGTCCGTCGCGTTGCCCTTGTCACGTGCACCGCATGCAGGCAATGACGTGCGAAGGGGGGAGGGGGCAGGAGGGAAGGAGCAGAGCGGGAGGGGTGCGGATGAAAAGCAATGGTAAGATCCTCTACCGGAGAGATGGGAGGTGGCCATCACAACGGCGCCGACGTGGGTAAAGACGCCGCGGGCAGAGCGGGAGAGGGGGGGAGGGGGGGAGATAGAGAGAGAGAGAGAGAGAGAGAAAGAGAGAGAGCGCGCGCTACGTGGGAGAGTGACTGACCGCCGAGATTGGGTTCAGCGGGGCCATGGTCGCGGCATCCCAATAGTGAGCGGCCGAGAAGGAGTCGTCGGCGTCGGCGACGCGGAGCGCGGCGTCGAGGTCGACGGCCGGCGATGACGTGGGATCGGGGAGCGGGGCGGTCGGGGCGCGTTCGGCTGCTACCTCTGCTTCTGCGGCGGCGGCGTCGACGCTCATGATGTCGGGGAAACGGAAGGGGGGGAGGGGGAGGGGCGGACAGAACGTTTGGCTGAACCGGCGGGGTGGAGGGCAATCGGGTATGCGGCCTGGTTGGGCGTGCTCTCCAGTTGGCACCGGCTTGCCGACGGCCCCAGGTAGTGGAGGGTTGGCTGGCTTCCAAGGTTGGTCGGCAGGCCGGCTGGTTTACTGGGCCTGGGCCTGTTTCTCCAGGGCCACGCCGGCTGGACCGGGTACCGGGGCAGCGTCCATCAGGCCCGGGGGGCGCTAGTCCGACTCCCTCTAGAGGGACCATCGGGCCGAGAACAAATGCGAGCTGGGCAGCTGAGGACCCCCGGTGGGCCTCCCCTCGACTCAGGCCCGGGCGGCCAGGATGGACGGCATGGGACTGGACGCGCCCCGGGCCATCCATGGCCCTGTCATCGATCCAGGGGTCAGATGGGGCCCTACGCAGCTCTCGGCAGCATCCATTCCCACGAGGACGGACGCCCCCCCCCCAAGCGCCGCGCCGGCAGAGGGAAAGCTGTGGGATGGGCGATACGAGGGCGAGTCCGTCGCTGGCCATGACCGAGAGCCCGCGACCCTCTCCTGCCGCTGGCCGCCGTGATTGGATGGCGTGCCTGCCGTGGTCATGCACGTGCTGTTTTAGAACCAAAGCCCCCCGTTGTATATGACTAGTGACTGAACTCCTTGTTTCTCCCGCTTCTAAGCCCTTCTCTAGAACCCCCATGCATCCCCGGGCGTGTTCCCCACGCGTCCCTGAAAGCCGCCGGCCGCGTCAAATCCACGACCCGTCCCTCGGCGCGTCGGCGTCGCTCAGATCGACCGGGTGCTGTATCCCCCTTTTCAGTTGTTCTACCCTCCGCTCCCGTTTCGTCTCCTCCGACACGAAGGGCTGCGCCATCCGCGAGACCAGCTTCTCGAGACTGCGGCGCTTGGACTTTTTGCTGTTGGTGGCGCCGGCCTCGTCCGCGGCCGTGCCGGGCCCCTCTCCCTCTTTTTCATCGTCGTCGTCGTCGTCGTACTCCCAGGAGCTGCCCGTCTGCGGGAGCGGGAACGGCGACTTGACGTATTCGGGCCCCCCACCCGAGGGCGAAGCCGCCTTGAGTACCAGGTGCGGCGGGGGCGTGCTCCGGGAGCTGCCGCGCGGCCGCGTCGAGAACCCCGAGGGCGGCGACACGGCGAACGACACCTTGGAGTCTTTGCGCGGCCGGCTGGGGATCGTAATGGCCGCCGGCGCCGGCGACGTGCCCGCAAGCAGAGGGAAGGGAGTGGAGGACGTCATCTGGCTCGGAGCACGGCCCGGCGTCATCGAGATGGCCGAGTCGACGGACGAGGGGGCAGGTGGCCCGTAAGCCTTGTCCCAGCGCGTATTGGGGCTCTCGAGTGCCCCGAAAGAGGCATCTTCGTAGTACGGTGATCGCAGCGGCGTGTCGCGCAGGCGGTGGGCATCTTGGCTGCGGGAGCGTGTGTCTTTGCCTGACGTCCGCGGTCGCCTCTCTGTCGCAGGCTTGCCGTAGGTTAACGGCTGCAGGACGGCCGGGCTGATGGGATCACTATGACGAAAGGTGGCCTTCTTTCTCTGTGCCTCGGCATCGGGGCCCGGAGCCGTCACCAGCGGGAAACCCGGCGATTTCAGCGAGGGCAAGGGCGTCCCGTCGTCCCAGGAACTGCCCGGCGGCGGCGTTCCCGGGCTGGGCTTTCTCGCCTGGGCCGGCCAACGGTCTTGGTTCGTGGCCACGCTGTCGCCGTTGGCCGATGCCGGGGTGTTTCTGTACATATCGATGTAGGTATGAGGTGTCAGGGGAGAAACGACCATAGACGACGGGTGGTGCGAGTAGAGTCCCGACGAAGGCGACGATAGTATGGAACAGACGGCGTCGTTGTTTGTGTTAAGGAACAGCAGCTGGCGAGGATTCTGGAGTCCGAGCTGGGGAGAGGCGACGTCTTCCTCCTGATTGTCCTGTTCGTGAGTCAGGCGAGTCAGCGGACTAGGCGGGCGAACTAAAGCCAAGGCGCCTTCATCCAAAGCGCCACAGAAATCCAAGTTGTCTTCCTGATGAGTGGGCGGCGCCCCAGCTATAAATTCAACCGTCGTCGGACCTTGCGATGGTTTGTCGGCGTAGACCGATGATGCGGTTGGGTTTGGACGAGGCGCAGGTGAAATAGAGTTGGGTGGTACCGCAGGGAGTGATTTGGTTTCCTCCATCTGGGGATGCCCCTGGTGAGGAGGGATCAAGGGTCCAGGAATCTGTTTTCCCGGGACCCAGCCTTGCTCTCTACCTAGGGACGATCTTCCGCACACCACCTCGACTTGGTGGCCCAACGTGCTGGTCCGCTATGGTTTGTTTCAGCACCTGCTGTGCGAGGACGGCGTAACATTGCGTACGAGGGATGGCCCGGCCAGCGACCTCCTGGCTTGCCGGAGTCTTCGGCTGGCCCCTTGCCAACAAAGAGACGGACCGCGCGCAGTTACCACCGAGCCATCGTATCCGGCCTGTCCTCGGGCCACGAGTACTACCTTTTTGTCACGCCGCCGGCGTGACAAAGAGCGCTGCGGCGTCCCATAGGAGAAAGCAAGCAACACAAACGGGCTGCCGGGGAAGCCGGCCAACGCTCGTTGGCTTCGTGGGCAGCCCAGCTTCGGGTGCAACGGGTTGCCGTGTTTCATGTGCAGTAAAAACGAGGGGTTTCTCTCCGGGATGCATAAAGTCCATGAACCCCGGGGGGGGGGGGTTGTTCTCCGGGATGCATTATGTGAACAGCTCGGTGGATGTATTAATAGCATGGGGCATTTCCCCCTCCCCTGCCCCGCGACCCGGAGCCGCAAACGGAAGGCTGTGCCAATCACAACGAGGAGGCCAAGGTAAACTTTGAGAGAGGCAGTTCATGCAAAAGACGCAAAAAGTTTCACGGGGCCCGGAACAGGTGGACGGGTGAGTACAGGAGAGGAAATAGTTGAACTCCGGGGGGGGCAGGGGCCGTGCACCCCCACGTGCTGTTCCCTGTCAGTCACGCTTCGTCGACATGCATACCAGATATATTAATATTCACACAGCCACCTCGTAAACGGCCATGCCGGGGGAAACACATCCGACAGGGTGCTCCTGACTCGAGCAGCAGATGAGCTGCGGCAATGTGTAAATACTGTTGTTTGGCGGTTATGCTCTTCTCTCTACCGATATGCAAAACACCCAGAAGCAACCCCGCGGGGAGTGGATAGGTACTTGGGTAGGTAGGCATGCGGCAATGCCGGCCGTGGCGAGTTGAGGTGCCCTGTATCTATGCCCTCCGCGTTACATGCCGTAGGAGCCCTGCAGAACTCTGTACGCAGGGACCTGGGTGCCCGCAGGCCGTGCGGGGCTGAGAAGCGGCAAAGGGAGGGCGACGGAGCTCGAAAAGAAGGAAAGTGGCAAAAGGCAGCCCAGCCCGCCCTTCGTGCCGTCGGCGGCGAGCGCAGGCCGGGGCGCTTGGGGGAGCATGAGCCATTACTGGGGCCGACGGGGCGGCGCCGATGGTGGTGACTCGGTCCCCAAGACAAGCCGGCAGCGCGTGATGAGTCAAGTCGGCTGAGGTGTGGGTGGGATGAAGAAAGATAAGTCACTTGAACAGCAGCCCTGCGTGTGTGTGTGTGTGTGTGTGTGTGTGTGTGTGTGTATGTGTGTGTGTGTGTGTGTGTGTGTGTGCGCGCGCGCGGGAAGCAACCGACCCATGCAATAAACGGCTTGTACCTCGTCCGCCCGTAAACCCCGGGGGTCTGAGCCGTCAGTACCGAGTACATCCTGCCGGTTCCCTACGGAGGCCGCGAAGGTCGTCTTGCCGCCATGGTTAGGTAAGCACGTGCTCCGTACAGAAGGGGGGTGCTTCGAGGTACTTGTCATTGCTTTGTTCCACTTTCCGCCATCCAAGGGCCCAAGCTGGGGATGGACACTGACTGCACTCACCGAGCTCCAGAAGTGACGAAAAGTCAATTGTCTCCATTAAAACGACGTCATGTTGCGCGGTACACTAGGGATGGACGAGATGGGGCTTTGGGGGATAGACGCCCGCTCGGATCATCGGAATGGGACGTGCAAGACGGACAAATGGGATGGGAAAGCTGACGGACCCGACGATTGGACGGAAGGCCCCTGGCCGCAGACACACGCACTCCCTCGTACACGGCAATCGGGGATCCGCGAGGACACGGGAAAAGCAAAGGAAGCGGGCGGCCCAAGGCGCCATTGAGAATCGAGATAGCTTTGAGGGAGGACGCATGCAAGCACCCACGCCGCTATGGGGATGGGGATGCATCTACCCTGAGCTAGCCGTTAGGACGCGTCGGCCTCTGCCCGGCAGGCCTTCGGGTCTCGCGCAATGGGGGGAAACCGGGCGTCGTCGCATGGGAAGGGGCAGGACGACACCAACTAAACCCGGCCGACCGAGTGAGTAGCGGGGGCCCAAGCTCTCCATCCATGCCCCCAGCTCGCCCGGGTAGTGGCTTCTGTCTCCCTCAATCACGTTGGAACCTCAGCAGCCCGGGTCGTGAGTGACGAGCGGGCGGGCCTTGCGGCAGCAGTCATCAGCCCATCCCCAAGTCATCAGCCCGCTCGCTCCTCTCGTCTGCTCACCCGTGCCGGTCATCTCCCGCACAGCCCTGCAGGAGGCCCCGGTCTGTCCAGTTCCCTTCCCTCGTCCAGGCTTGCCAGGGTCCAATACTGTGTGTGTGTGTGTGTATGTGTGTGCGCGCGTGTGTGTGCCACCCCCAACCAGTGGGCGCGCGAGCGCAAGAGCGAGCGAGCGAGAGGGCGTGTGTATGAATGAAGAAGGCCTGGGACTTCGGCTCCCTCCTCCGCCGTCCTGCCGTGTCCCGTCTTCCTTCCCAAGTCTTCCCTCTGCACCTTGCCATTTCCCCGCCGCTGCGGCTGTCGTCTACCGACCTGACAGCTTCCATATTGCATTACTTCCAGTGGGCAGAGCCAGCCAAGGTTTATGTTCGCTCCCCCGTGCGGTGTCGTTGACTAGCTTGGCCAATCGTCTCCCATCACCCTGCCTGTCTGTCCTACACCCAGAACATTTCAGCTCGTTGCATTAGCACCTTTCGAAAAGCTCGCAAAACTTGGGCCTCGACACTAGAAGTTCGAGCTCCCATTCTCGACATCTCTTTCTCTCATTCGACCCGGTTGGCCTCGTTCCCTTCCGTCTGCCTGCTGATACCGGCGTCCTCCGACCCACTACCGTGCTGCCGCTCACCAACACCCTCGTCCGACTCGCCTGTCAACTCGAGTCAGCCCGGCAGGCTGCAGTGTACGAGTCCGAGCCCGCGCCCGCGTCCTACCCCTCCAGTATGGCGCCGCGCGAGAAGAGCCAATTGAAGCGCGTTCGGGTACGTGTCTCGCCCTCTCCTCGTCTGCTCACACTCTGAACCCGTCATGCCGCAGGACTCGCCCGTCGAAACCGACGCGAAGAAGCCTCGCCGCTCCGAGAGGATCCCCAACGGTGATCACCTCAAGACCCCCGTGACCAAGAACCAGCAGCAACTTCCCTCACCCGTCACCGCACCGGGCGACAACAGCGCCGGCAGCGGCAGCACCGTCAAAGACTACGGCGACTATGCCGCCACACCCCCGCCGCCTGGGGGCCCTGGTAGCCAGTTCGCCCAGCGGGCCACTCCCGAAGATACCTTCTCGCAGAACCCGGCCTTGTCTTCGCCTCCCCACGATACCCAGGCTGCCCCATCCCAACTTGTCGACCAAAACGCCGCTCTTTCGGACGAAGTCGAGGACGAGGTCAAGGAAGGCGTCTGGGGCTATCTCTTCCCTCTCGACACCCAGTACGGTCGCTGTGTTGTCCTCAAGAAGCGCCACTCCTGTCCACTTCCCGATGCCGTCAGCGGCTCAAAACCGGTCAAGGAAGGCGATGTCCATGGCCCCTTGGAGCAGGAGGAGACGTTCGAGAAGACCAAGACGGGCAAAGGCGTCCCGGCGGGTGGCTACCTGATTGGCCGCCACCCGGAGTGCGACATTGTCGTGAACGACCCCATCGTGTCGAACCGCCACTCGCTGCTCTTCATCGAGAACAAAGGCCACGACGTAATTGCCGTTCTCGAAGACCTGTCGAGCAACGGCACGTTCGTCAACGAGGCCATCGTCGGCCGCAATAAGCGAAGGGAGCTCCAGGACAACGACGAGATTGCTGTGAACGACAAGGCCCGCTTCATATTTCGGTACCCACGAAGCCGCATGTCGAGCGCTTTTCTGCAGCAGTATACGCTGCTCGAGCGCCTAGGCAAAGGCCACTTCGCCGAGGTCTTCTTGTGCGTAGAGAAATCGACGGGCACTAGGTATGCCGTCAAGATCTTCACCAAACAAGCCGGCCTGGAAGAGCGGTCCAAAACCGACGGTCTACAGCAGGAGATTGCCGTTCTTATGGGCGTGAGCCATCCGAACGTCCTGTGCCTGAAGGATACATTCAACGAGACAAACGCCGTGTATCTTGTTCTGGAGCTGGCTCCCGAGGGCGAACTTTTCAACCACATTGTCATGAAACAGAAGCTGAGCGAGGAGGAGTCGCGGCACTTGTTCACCCAGCTGTTCCAGGGCATCAAATACTTGGTACGCCCCCGATCGAGGGCCACCCGGCGCTGATTTGGCTAACAGTGGAACAGCACGATCGCAACATTGTCCATCGAGACATCAAGCCAGAAAACATCCTTGTCGTGGATAAGGAAATCCACGTCAAGCTGGCTGATTTCGGTTTGGCCAAGATCATCGGCGAAGAGTCTTTCACCACGACCCTCTGCGGTACCCCGAGCTACGTGGCGCCCGAAATTCTGGCCGAGGGCAGGCACAGAAAGTACACCAAAGCCGTCGATATCTGGTCCCTGGGCGTGGTTTTGTACATCTGCCTTTGCGGTTTCCCGCCCTTTTCCGACGAGCTGTATTCCCGAGACTTCCCATACACTCTGTCGCAGCAGATCAAGAGCGGGCGTTTCGACTACCCCTCGCCTTACTGGGATTCGGTCGGTGACCCAGCACTCGACCTCATCGACTCGATGTTGGTCGTGGACCCCGAAAAGCGCTTCACTGTGGATCAGTGCCTGTCCCACCCGTGGATTACGCAGCAGCTGCCCGGTGTGAACGACAGCACAGGCGGTCTTGTTGCCGGCATCGATTCGTTGGACGTGAAACGGCGCGGTATGTACCGTGAGCGCACCATGCTGTCCGACATCAACAACGTCACGATCGCCCATCAGGTCCCCGTCGGCCCGAAGGGAAACTCCAAAGGGCCCGTCAAGGTGTATTCCAAAAACCAGGACCCCCAAGGCGCGACGAGTACGACCGCTCCTGCGGAGGCACGGCCGGCCGACAACCGAGACACGCGTGAATTCATCGAAATGGGCGGGAAGGGCGACCAGGTACTATTTTCCAACGACGCGGACAGCTTCTACAACAAAGACGAGGCCCAAAACGCCAGGGCCAAGGGCAAAGCCAAGCCCCGGACGAATGGGCGCTGAGCCACGTAAACGTCTCACGACTCCCGGCGTCTTTGTGATATATGCGAGTTGCTATGTGTTTCTATCTTGCCGGTTTGGAGTTCAAGCGGCCATGACATGGGCGTTGGGGGGTAGCATGCGGGAGCCGTCGGACTACTAGGTCCTCGGAATCGGCCCCGCTCGCATTTATCTATCGATGACGGGGATGCCACTGCAAGCCGCGCATGACGGGGCTACTTACTGGCCGGCGTTGTTGGGATTTGAAAATAGTACTCGCTACTGGGTCGGCCAATCGCTCTCTGCATATATTCCTTTGTCGAGTCCTGACGGGGGCCGTTTTCGCTTTTTTCTTCCTCTTGGAATACAGCTGGGCCCACGGGGTTCAGAGAAAAGAATATGCATGGCCTGGAAGATGGCATGTCTTAGGTAGTGCTATGTCGAAGTGGTGGGGCTGTTTAGCCGTGATGTTAGGTTGGCAGTACCGGCCAGGGCCACGCCGTTAAAACCCCAGATAGTGCTTTATATACCACACTGAAGTCACCAGCCCAGTCCATGATGTGCGAGAACAATGTTGTCAAGGCAACATGAGTGAGAAGCCGAACTGCTGGTCCGAGGCCCTCGATGTGCGAGCTAAATGCAATCTACCAACTGCAAGACGTTCTCATCTTCGTGCAGGCAGGCTATGTAGCCCCGTAACGCCCGTTGCCGTGACAGGAGGCGGGGGCGATGCCAAAACCCCCCAATTTCTTTTCCGCCTTTGCTCCAACTCTCAATGTTATACCGTTTCTCTCCTCTCTATGTAGAGGCGGTACCCAATGAGCATCACTCTGGTGGCATACCCACGCATCTGCCTGCCTTTCTCTGTCCTGTTGAGTCCTTCTGCCCCCCTCTCTCCTTTTTTCCTTGTCGTTTTCTTTTTCCGCCGTGGCGTGCAAACATGGCCGCCTGTTTCAGGCCGCGACCGAGTTTCGACCCTGCCAGTTGACCCACTCGCAGGCGCAGCCGCCGGTGCCGCCGTCGATGCCGCCGCGGGCGAGGTCGGTGCCGTCCTTGCCGAGGCCGTTGACGAGGGTGCCGCCGAAGCCGCGATCGACGACGATGATGGCGGCGCGGGCGGCGTCGGGGCGGCCGCGCTCATCGACGCGGTTCACCCACGTCGCCTTGGTCAGGTGGCTGCCCCCGTGCAGGTCCTCGGCCACCGTCACGGGGTACGGCATGGTGCCGGGCCGCGACGCCTCGGCCCCGTCGTTGTCATCATCGCGGCCGCGGCCGCGACGGCCAATCAGCTGCGTTGTGTTGGACCGGCCCGTCCAGATCTTGACGACGAAGCGCGTCTGTGCGAAGGAGACGACGAAGCGGGCATCGGAGCGGCGGGCACCGCCGTCGCGGTCCGACGGCGCCTCGCGCCGCTGGTCGAACAGGTAGACGGACTTGGTAAAGTAGGTGTGGAAGCCGTAGTGCTCAGTCGGCAGGCCGCGGTCGAATAGGCGCAGCGGCTGCTGCGTCGCGAGCGGGTACAGGCGCGCGGGCGCCCCGGTGCCGTCGGCGAGTGTCGCCGGGGCCGGCAGGAAGTCGCTGATGTTAAGTGCCGAGGGTGCGCCCGAGTCCGGTGCGTCGCCGATGCCGCTGCCGATGTCGGCGCGGCGCGCCAGCACGTCGGGTCCTACCGGCCGGTCCGTCGCCGGCAGGAGGCTGATGAAGAAGGGCGTCGGCTCGCCCTCTTTTTTGGCCGCTACGATGTCGTCCGTCGTATTTCCGAGAAAGAAAGTCTCGGCGATGGAGGGCGGCGCAGGCGTCGGCTCAAAGCCCTCATCGTACACACGGCCGCCGCGAACCATGGCGGCGGCGCGGGCCGTGGATGCCGAGGCTGACGAGCGGCTCGGGCTCTCCTTGCCAGCGTTGGGCATCTCCTCGTGCTCGGAGCCGTCGTTCTTCCAGAGCGCGCGTGTGTTATTGTCATACTGGATCTGGAAGATGAACTGGGGGCTTTCGGGGGCGTAGGGCGACTTGGGGTCCTGCTCGTCCTTGGGGACGGCGCAGCTCCACGCCGTCGGCGCATTGTTGGTGACGCAGCCGTCCACGGCTCTGGTCCTATCGGGCCCCGTCATGGTCAAGACCCCCGTGGGCATGGGCGGGAATTCGGTGAGGTTAAGCCAGATGGATCGCGGCGGCTCTTGCGTGGCGGGCTTGCGGGTTAGCAACACGCCGAGGACGACCGAGACGATGATGACTATGGCGAGTGCGACACCGCAGATGCCCAGGCACACCCGGCGCCGCTTTCGTCCCTCGCGGCCCGTCCGCCCGAAGCACCCGTTGGCCGGCATGCAGCCGCGCCCGCGCCAAAAGCCGCCAACTCTACGCGCAGCCGCCTCCTCTTTCTCGTATCGCCGACGGGTGCGTTCGACTCGGTGCCTATCTCCAGGTGCTTCTTGGAAGTGATCGCCAGTCACAAGGGACCCAACCGGCCGGTCCGGGAGAACGGCCGGCGGCACGATCCGTGGCGTGATGGGAATTTCGGACATATTGATGGCGCCCTGAGAAGACATGGTTCCTGGGATACCGGGCGATATAGGGCCAGGAGAGGGGATGGGCTGGGGGCTAGCTTGCCGTGAAGGGGGCAGGATAACGCCGTATTTCACTTGCTTCACCGTGGCGGGTGGCGAATACGGCGGAGGCTGTTCGGCGGGTGTCTGGCTCTCCTCGATCAGTATTCTTGCCTTTTCCGCGTGCGTCTCTGGGCGCGAGGAAGACCCCGAATCTCTCCGCAAGGGCACATCGGAGTCATTTGAAGGCTGGGCCTCGAGAGTTGTCTGCTGGGTCCGCAAGAGAGGGTGGATGTGAGTATTGCTGGGTTCAGTTGGCGTCGCCGTCTGCTCCCTCTTCTCGTCAACGGCCTGCCACCATTCCGGCGGCGCATTGCCGGTGGACGAGCTTGCAACGGGTTGCTGGGTTTGTGGTCGAAAGGGGTTGTTTTGTGAAAGCGGTGTCCTTTGGTTCAGAGGCGTTTTCAGGTAGTCCCACCAGCCGCTGGTTTGCGTGTCGGCACTCTGGGGGCTTGCGGTGGACGGCTTTCCCCTGAAGGATTTCCGCGCGTTCATCGGGCTGCCGTCCTCCTCAAAAAGGGTAATCGGAGTCCCCGCGTCTTCTTCGTCGGTGTCGGGAAAGGCGTCGGGTTGCGTTTGTTTGAATTTCAGAGTGGCTGGAAGGGCGGGCACCGGGGGCACGTTGCCAACACTGGGATTCGCTCTGTAGTGAGAGTACTGTGAGTAAACACTCGAGGCCGCGCGCGAGCTTGGGCCCGGTGACTCGCTCGCGTCGGTATCGGGGGACCACACGGAACACAGCTGTTGAGGGGTTGTGGCCGTGCCGTTGGCCCTCTTCTGTGCACTTTGTTTGAGGTAGTTTCTCATATCTACTGGGGTTTCGATCACGGCGGTCTGGGGGCTGACTTCATGAGAAGACACGTCGTCCGAGGGGAAAGCGATGCCGATAACAATAGGCCGTGAGCCGGGTGAGAGATCGGAACCGGTGCCCCCGACTGCCTTCTTGGCCGGCTTGGTGTTGTGAGAACCCGAGGGTTTGGTGGCCTTCAGCCAAGCGAGGCTGCCGATAGAGGCCGCGTTGGGAGAGCCTTCGAGTGCCCTCAGAGCAGCAGAATCTTGAAACCTTGCGTGGTGTTGCTGCTGGGGAGTGGCCTTGCGAAACTGGGACATGTCGGTCACGAGTTTGATGCCGACTTCGGCGTTCTGGGCTTTTTGACGCCGCCTCGACTTCAGGCGCAAGGGCTGTTCTTTGCGAGCATGCTGGAAGGCGCCGCCGGTAGCGTCGATCAGGGGCCCGTCGTCTTTGTCCACCGGCATGTCCAGCGTCTCCTCATCGCAGGATTCCCATTCGTCTCTGTCCGACGGGCTCTGGGTCGGGTAAAGACGGCCAGTCTGTGCTTGCATGGGGGAAAAAGAAGAAACCATGTTGTATATGGGCGCTTTATCTCGCTTTGTTGGCTGGGCAGTCCACGGAATAGAACGGACAATAGTATGTACCGAAGAAGAAGAAGGGGTCTCGAGGAAACCGGCAGCGAGCCCAGAAAATATTACAAATAGGCAGAACAAGGAAAAGTACGGGTGACGAGGCGACAGTCAGGCTTTGCAACAACCCTCTTGGGAATGAAAAGAACGATATATCCAAGTGAAGGTGGGGCAGGCAGTAGTGACGGCTCAGCGAGGAATTCTACAGCACGGCATCCACAAGAAGGGAACAAGGACGAAGGGAAACTCGAGGACAATGGTCTCGACGCGAGAAGAGGCAGAAGAGGGCATTGTGAGCCGGCTGGTGACCAGGGGGGCAGGCCCGAGTTAAAGGCCTCGAAGGACGAGGCCCGACTCACAGAGACGTTGTTGTACGCAACAGCTGCGTGCAGGGGGGGCGCAGCTTTCCAGCTTCCGTTTGGGGCCAGCAGCAAATGCATGGGGAGCGACGCCGCCCCGCCGTCGCCCTCGCATGGCGTCGGGCTTGGGACTTCTCGACCAACCGAGCGGCTGGAACGGCCAAGGGCGCCGTGTGAGTGGCCGGCGGTCCTGGGCAGCGAGTGGATCGAGGACCTGAGGGCATCGCACGGGACTCGGCCGGCGCCCGCGGTTCTGCACCTGAGAGGCTGAAACGGCGCTGCGGTTGGCGGGCCTGGGACTGGCTGAAGGGTCGCCTACGGGCAGGACGGGCGAGGCCTGTAGGAAATAGGCGCCGTCGCCATCGCGGGTCGACACGCCATTGGCCGCGCCCGCAGGGGCCCAGATGGCCGCCAAGCGGCAACAGCAGAATGGCGACGCATGATTGGCCCTCGAGCCACTCTCCCACTCTCCCCGCGCCTGCCAGTTCGTGCTTCCTTGCTGGGGCCCTGGGGCCCACATTCCCTCTCGTCGCCTGCCCGGAGGTCCACCGGGATGGTTGCATAGGATGGATGGATGCGTAGGCGGAAGAGGCCGCTTATTACTCCCGTGCGACGTACGCACACATCCGTCCATGTCTCTTGCAGCACTTCCCCCCAACGCCCGGCCGGATCCCTGGCTCGCCTGCCGCGGGCCGTCTTGGGCGCCAACACCCGTGAAGACATGCTGGTATACACAGCTTCCTACGTGCGGAAAACCCAGGCGAGCAAGCCAAGTGGCCTACGGGCGGTCGCTCGGGCGGCCGGAAGGGACCATCCACCGAACTCGCGAACCACGCCACCCGGCTGGGTTTGCGCCTTTGCCGTCGTCCAGGGACGCCATGCTACAGTGTCCACGCGTCCGTCGGCTTCCCTTTCCCACCCCGGGAACAGGCGGTCGCGTCCACGGCCGCACGGGGGCGCTGGCAGATGGAGCCCCCCCGGGCAGCTCGAGGACACGCACTCGCCGAGACCACCGCACCGTCACACGAAACGCCGGATTGGCCGGAGGCCGCTGGATGCGTGTTACAGTCCGTATCATGTTCGTTCTCTCTATGAGTTATGCGGAGGGCTAGAAGAAAGTTGTACATATGTTGGTTCCATCGTTCCATGGGCCTCCTTGGCCCTCCCGTCCCCTTCCTGCAGTATGTACCCCAGAATGTATAAGTATATATGCCTCTATATATGCCCGGAACAGCGCAAAAGGCTGCTCCGTCCGCAGCGCATCCGTCCGCTTGCGTCACCCGGTACTCCCCTAAGCCGAGAAGGTCGAGTTGATGGCGCCAAACTTGATGTCGGAGAAGACCACGGCCGCGTCGGGGTGGGCCGACTCGATGTTCTTGGGCAGGCCGGCCTCGGGGTCGCAGCGGCCGCGCATGACACCAGGCTTGGATGTGTCGGCGTCGACGGGGAAGCGCGAGTCGAGCCAGTTCATGGCGGCCGAGTGGTCGTCCCAGATGCTCATGACGAGCACCATGTTGCTCAGGGCCTTGGCCATCTGGCCCAGGCCACCGATCTCGCTGAAGTAGTCGTTGTCGCCGAAGGCCGTCTTCTGCTGCTTGCAGAAGGCGTCGGTGATGTGGTTGACGTTGTCGACGCCGGCGACGGCCGACACCGAGTTGGAGATGGTCTTTCCGCCCTGCACGTAGAAGCGGTTGATCTGCTTGAGCGCACCCGAGTCGGTGCCGTCGACCGTCTCGAACTGCGTCACCACCGTCACCGGCTTGGTCGTGTCGATCGTCTTCTCCGGCCCGTAGAAGTCCTTGTTGCCCAGACGGAACGAGTTGAAGTCACAGCCGTCCTTGTCGCAGATGCTCTTGTACCGGTCGTCGGCGCCGTTGCCGCAGTCGGCGCCCTCGCAGCGCGCCAGGCCGTCCGACTTGCACGGGTGCGGCGTGTACGCCGTTGCGTCCATGTTGGCCTCCCAGATGTCCATCTCGGGGCAGCAGGCGCCGTACTTGCCGGCACCGCCGTTGGGGTCCGAGTCCGAACCCTTCCAGCCCTCCGAGTTGGCCTCGCCGTTGATGAACTTGATGTCCAAGGGGCACTGGGCGTCGCAGTAACCGGTGCTGTCGGCCTCTAGTTAGCAGACAGCTCATGGCACACCACCACACGCGCACCATAACGCCGGGGAGGGGGGCCCTTACCCATACTTGGCACCAGCCTTGTTGCCCGCGTTCTTGCCGCTGCCACCGTCGGCCGCCATCTGGGAGAAGTACAGGGCGCCGTTGAGGCCGCACGGGAGGTTGGACACGTCGACAGTGAAGGTGAACTCCTTGTTCAGGAGGTTGAACGTGCGGTACTTGTCCTCGGACTCCATGAGGTAGACGCGCGAGCCCACGTTGGTGTTGGAGCCCTTGGTGACGAACTGCAGGCGCAGCGAGCCCGTCGACGGCGTCGTGATACCGTACGTGCCCTTGTAGTCGGCACCCTCGAGAGCGCACTTCTCGGCGCAGGTCTGTTTATCGTCAGTCCAGCACATGCGTCCGGGGGGAGGGGGGAGGGTCCCCTAATGGGCGGGTGTCGTCGTCGTCCACTTACCTTGCCGTCGGGGCAGAACTCCGAGTTCCACTTGTTGCCCGTGTAGCAGTTGGTGTAACCGCCCACGTTGTGCGTCCACCGCCAGTTGGAGTCGAGCGTCACCTCATCCGCGGCCGTCTGGCAGGCGCCAGGGGCCGTGCAAATCTGGATGGGCATGCTGGGGTGGTTCTCGGCGGTGCTGTCACCGACCTGCTGCGCCATGGCCGAGGTGGCGGCGAGCGAAAGCGCCGCAAGGGCGCTGAGGCGATACATGATGATCGGCAGTGCTTTAACAAGGAGAGACGAGGGCAGGGGCAGTGATCAAAGATGAACGCGCTGGCAGGGAGTGCAGAGACCTGTGACTGACGCTCCATCCTCTCCTTGTGCCGGCGTCGGCAGCCTCTTTATAGAGCCGGGTCGCCATGGTCGTTGCCTCGATGGTGTATGCCTCCTCCGTTTCCCAATCCGGCCATGTCGCAAGGTCGCCGAGGGGTCCTCGCCTCGCAAGGGGAGTCCGTAAATTGACAGTGCTGGCATAGATTAACCTGAGTATAGGCCCGCCAAGGGTACCTCACATGTGTGGGTCCCGCTAGACGGTACATAATCGTCAGGAACCCGATACTTTACTCGCAACCCGAAGCCTGTATCACGAGCCGAAGCCCCTGCTATAATAGCCCTGGCTACCCTCTCCCGCGAGGGGCGCGAGAGGTGAGGACGCGAGAGGGCGCGCCAGCGACGTTAGCGATAGCGGCGCTATTGCCACTTCCAAGTAGCGAAACCTCCATCTATACGTACCGCCAAGGGTATGCGGCGGCATCCGAGTACTCCGTACCCTCGACGGATCTACACTGCCAATCGACAGCAGCGCTGTCGAGGGAACGGCTCCTACCACACGGCTTGGAAAGCTTTTGTCGAGCTTGTATAGCGCTTCACGGAGCCAGAGCACCGCTCCGTGGTCCAAAGCGGCGAAGATGGACGCGGCCGGGTCCCAAGCGGGGCCCCAAGACTGGAGACCCCAGGCGAATCGAAGCAGCGAGGCGGAGAAGCCAGCCTGTCGAGGGGCACGGATGAATCTGCGATGGGGCGACGACGAGGGAGATACGCAGGCACGCGCTTCCACACATTCTTTGTGCGGCACAACGTGCGCTCTGCCGAGGGCTGGTGGGCGCACGGCCTCGTGATTGGTGCGCTTTCCACGGGCCGTAATCTACTCCAAACCCGACGACGGATCCCCCACCCGTCGACCTCATGGAGGGGTGAGCCGCCAGGCTGGCAGAGCAGAGAAGGGTGGCAGCCCGCCCGGATCCAAGGCCGCGTGCAGAAATCGTCGGCGCGCAAGCCGAATGGCCGGCCGCGGGCGGGCGTCATCGTCTTGGAAAGCTTGCAGCGGGATTGGCAGCCACTGCCCGTGAGCCGCATGCCGCCCTCGCTTGGATGCATCGCGGCCCAGGGCGAGCCGTATGCCCGCACTCGTCGTGATGCGTCGCGACCCGGGGCCACGCCGCATCCTCCCCTCCCCGGGCCGCCGCACACGCACCCGTAAGGCAGGTTGCGTGCCACATCGTTCGACAACGCGCGCACTTCCCGTGGCGTGGCTGCGTAGAGGGGATGGAGCGCCTTGCGGAGGCGCTCCCGAAATTCCCCCAGGCGTGCCGATCTTGGCCGGCTCGGGCCAGCCGCCGCAGACCGGGGGGCAGGCGCCTGGGTTGCTGTCCACTCTCTGCCATTTGTCTCACGGGATCACCTGCCCGTGGCCCATAGCACGCTCAGGCCAGCTTACCGACAGAAACGGCGGCGGAACGTGAACGCAGAGGTCGTTTTCGGAACGACTAGGTATATTTACTAAATGCAGTGCCCAACAGAACGCCAAGATGCCAGGGTGTCCCCCCCTCCTTTTACAGCTCCTCGTGGGCAGACGGTCCGCCGGGCTCTTCGTGACGTAGCATGGACAGCAGCTCCTCGGCCCATGCCGCCTCGGGCGTCTTCCGGAGGATGCGGTCCACGTAGAACTCCCAGCACGTGTCGTCGAACTCCTTGCCGGCCGTCTCGCACTTCCATTCGGCCGTCTTGACCTGCGGCCGCCAGTCACCCTTGGCGCCCACACTGGCGTCCAGGAAGTTGTCCACCACGTGGCGCCCGACCTTGGCCCGCGCGGCCTCCCACTCGGGGCCCTCGGTCGCCAGGATGCGCAGGAGGTCCTCCATGCCCTTCTTCTCGACAAATTCGGCGCGGATCTTGTCGCTCTTGAGCAGCCGGCCCAGGACGGCCAGCGTCGCCCGCATCCACGTCGCCTCGTAGGCCGATTCGACGCTGCCCGGCTCCGCCACGGGCCTGACCTGGCTGAAGAGCACGTCCTTGAGCGGCAGCGCCCGGGTGCCGCATTCCTTGGCCATCAGCGTGTCCCAGGCCTTCTCGACGTCCCGGAGCGCCGGCGGGTTGTTTTGCAGCGCCGACGCCAGAATGGCCGAAGCCCAGTAGTCTTGCCGCGATGGGTAGGGCACCGTCTTGACCTCCTCGGCATCCCGCTTAGTAGCAAGGCAAAACAGCACCCGCAGGGCCTCGTCGTCGCCGGTGATCTGGCGCCCGTAGTACATGTCGTGTGCATCGTCCTCCAAGTCCTGCAGCGCGCCGTTCAGCGGGTGGTCTTCACTCCAGCTGCCCATCTCGCCGTGCTCCTTGAGAGTCTCGAGGGCGGTGAAGAAACTCGGGTTCTTGTGCTGTGGCTCCTTGACCAAGCCCACGGGTTCGTAGGCCGGAGCACCCGCCGGTATCTGCGGCTCGTCCTTGGCCAGCTCCGGCTCAACCACGACGACGGCCTGGTCCACAGGGAGGCCCTGAAGCGCAGCATCGTCTCCCGGCATAGGGGTGTTCAGCCTTGCCTCCTTCTGGCCCGACCAGATGTTCATACGAACATGGAGGCCGGGGGGCAGGTCCTGGTCGTCATGAACGGGCTGGAACTCCTCCGTAGGCGAGAACACCTTGGGATAGCATTCTGACGGGTTATCGGTATGGCATATCAGTCCCCCATCCGCCGATGGAGAGCCGGCGGCGGGAGGGGCCGAGGGGACGGTCGCGAGCGACGAAACGACCAGGGACAAAAGAACAAAAGCAAAAGTTAGGTGCCATAGGCCCCGAAAGTTGAAGGTGGCCATGATGGTCTGGGTTGGTATGTAACGAGGCTCCCGGGAATGAACGGATGTCGTTGGTGAGCCCTGGGGAGGAATATCGAATCACAGGTTGCCCGGCTTGGGCGAGCTGAGACGACCGGCTTTTTGAATGTGTCGCCGCTTAGGACAGCTTGCAAGTGGGAACAGGCCACGAAACCGCCGCATGAACAGACCAGTCATCCATGGCCAGGCAGACGTTAAATCTAATCGTCTTGTTGACCAAGTGGACACGTCAAGGCCAACTGGGGTCGGAATATTCTAGATGGCTAGCTGATTGAAGCTCTGAAAACCCAAGTGTTCGACATTAGGCCTTGCGTACTCGCCCAGTGCCTGTGAGAATGTTACAAGTACCGGCCGGAGAAGACGAGGTTGACGCTTCGCCTGGTAACTGGCCGGTAGGTACCACTTCTTTGGAGCTTGCAAGCAATCGGGCTTGTGGCTACCGGACATTGCGGCGCTAATGGGCACTGGGCGCTGTGGTACGGCGCCCATCACATCGGTTTCTAGGCCTGGAGCGCGCTCTCTCTCTAGCTTTGTGAACCACCTAAGAACCCTGAGCCAGAGCCGTAGGCAGCGCCAACCCGGGCACCCCCCCACAGCGTCTATTCCAACCCCCTGATTGGCTGGTGGCGGGCACCTCCAAGCCCACCCGAAGCTTTGGCGGGCTTGCTCTCAATTCGACCTTGGGACGTCCATAACCCGTGACGACAGCATCGGTATCCCTCCACCCGCTCCGCGACGACCACCCGCCCCTCCCGGCCTCCTCCCGCTGAACCATTGCCTACACGATGCAGGCCCTCGGACAGAGAGCGGCTTGCGTCGCGCGCCGCACCACCGCCGCTGCTGCCCGGCCCGTCCGCAACGCGCGCACCTACGCCTCGGGCCACGACCACCACCACGCCGGTCCCCAGGCCAACGAGGGTCTCGGCGTACGTTGCCCCCCTTTCCTCAAGAGAGGATATGCAAGAGAGAGAGCGGGAGAGACGGGTAGCGGGAGATATAGCGAGAGAGAGAGGAAGAGGGCTGGCTTCCATAGCTAACGACTTCCCACAGACCGCCTTCTACGTCTTCGCCGGCGTGGTCCCGACTTCCATGCTGTTCTACTCTATCTCGCGGCCGGGTGCCAACGGCGAGCCCTCGTCCATCAGCCAGTGGCTGCGCGGCTTCGAGGCCATGAACAAGGACTGGGAGACGATCAACGCCATGCGCACCGACGCCCTGGACCAGGCCGCCCACGACCGCCACCTGTTCGCCTATTCCAACTCGCGCGCCGCCCAGGGCCCTACCGTTGTGCTCAAGGCCCCCGAGTACGTTTTTGTCTCTGTACCCTTTGACTTGTGTCACAGGCTCTGGCCATGGTGATCCCCCACCTTAAGAAAGAGAGAGGGGGGGGGGGGAGGGGGGGGGAGCTGATGGACCAGAACCCGACGAGGGAGAAAGAAGTCGTCTTTCCCCCGTGGCCGCGAACGGTCGCGGCAGAAACCTCCCATGACGCGGCAGGGTGGCGGAAACGCAATTAGGCTAACTTCTCTCTCTCTCTCTCTCTCCAGACTCGTCAACTCGGGCTCGCCCTGGAACGTGCCCGCGGGCCACTACGTTAACCTTGACCACCTGACGGAGCATTACCGCCAGGAGCACTTGGCTGAAGAGGATCGCAAAGCGAAGAAGATGGCGCAGAAGGCGGCCGCCGCTGCCAAGGCCGAGGAGGAGCAGGCATGAGCGAAATTTGGGGAGAACGCGTCCGGGGCAAAGAAAGCCAGGGGCGTTTTGGCACGCACTGTACATCACTTCAGGTCGGCACATAGACCCGGGAATCAATGACACACCCAAGACGAGTCGATCCTTTTGTCACGTCTCTGCCTTGCCTGCGCGGAAATCAGATACGGCGGGGTCTCCTCCGGCAATGGCAGCCCGTCGAGACGCCCGACCGGAAATTGGGCAAACTGCTGGTACCGTGTGCAGGGTTATTTATGGTGTATCTTGGTGCCATCAGAGCATTGCCGTATACCCTTCCTACGCTGGGCGTTCATCAGTTGGAAAAATATCTCAACTAAGCGATTGAGATAGGGGGGGGTATCTCCCCTTCTATAGTTCCGTCATGGTCTAGCCCCAGGCCCAAGTATACCATAGACGAACCCCACAGTCACTTGCGTCAGGAACGTGCGCAAATCTACAATGCACGAATACAATGTGGACCATCTTTCAGGTTCCCAAACCCATTAAGCGGTGCGAGGGGCTCACTAGGCCCGTAAAACTGCCTATTGCGCTTGGGGAGTACTTGGGTATATACATGCATCCAGGGAGAAACAGAGTAGCCGTCGAGGTCACAAGGAGAGCATAGATCAGAGTGTGAAACTGGCAAGAGGTATAATTTGGGTCAGAAACCGCGTCCCATGACTTGATTTGATTCATCTATCATGACGCAGTACGTGAGGTAGGAGCCTTTTTTGATCTCCCCGCCGCTACCAAGCAGAAACCATTCCGTTCGCCATTTCCGTGAATGCAAGGACCCCCCATAAACGACAAGTTTACTTCAGAGGGATGAAACGAGAAGAGTGGGTGGCACCAATACCGGGACGACCGTGCTTGACGGGGCGGCTGCGATTTTGTTAGCGAGGCGGCCTTCTTTCGCGTGTGTCCCTGCGCGCTTCGCACGAGTCGCTGAACCCGTGCGGGGCGGAGCGGGGGGGGTCGTGTCCACGTACTATGAGATCGAGAATTCACCCAGGTAGTGGCCAACCATCTCAGGTCGGATCTCGACCTGGTTGAACTCCTTGCCGGAGTAGATGCCGATGACGCTGCCAATCATCTCAGGCACGACAATCATGTCACGCAGGTGGGTCTTGACCAGGTTGGGCTTCTCGTTGGGCTGAGCCTCCTGCTTGGCCTTGCGGAGCTTCTTGATCAGGCCCATGGGCTTGCGCTTCAGGCCACGGTTGATCCGGCGGCGGGCACGGGCGTGGACAACATCGCGGAGCTGCTCGGAGTCGAGGTCCAGGAGACTGCAGGCCGAGTTAGTCCGACTGCTCGCGCCACACGACGGGGGGAGAAAATAGGCAAGCGAAGACGGCGAGGGGATGCAGGCGGGCCGGTCGGGCAACGTGTTGTATAGTAGTGATGGATCATTCGGGGTTCACGTACGCATCAAGGTCGATGCCGCGGTAAGAGAACTTGCGGAACTGTCTCTTCTTCTTGAGCTCAGCGGCCTCCGCGGCGTTCTATATGCCAGTCGCAAGTCAGCCCACAGTCCCTATCATTCATCTATCGCGCTCGTAATGGGTTGGTCCAGATCGTCCGTCCGTCTGCGGGCGCACGCGCGCGACGCTGCCGGCAGCGGGGGGAGGGCGAGGGCGAGGGCAGCAGAACGTACGTATTCGGAGTCAGCCATGGTTGCGGTGTCGTGGGTTGTCGAGGGATTCGCTGTTCGATGAGGCCGGTCGAAGAGCGAAATTCCAAGGGTTATGGATGGGTGTGGTTGACTGGGGACGGAGATGGAGTTCAGGCTGGACGCTTTTTTCTCGCTCTCGTAGGGTTGTGGCAGGTGGGGCCCTGCTTTTAGCCCGTGCCTGCCCTTTTTGGTCGAGCGTCCCGAATTTCTGCCGGTGCTGCTACAGCTCGTGGTGGTGTTGCTGAGCGGTCCCTCCCCACCTAAAAGTTGCGCCCCTCCAATAGTTCCATCCACCCATCCCTTCTGGATTCCAACCTGGACATCAACTCGCCTGCCTGCCTACACATACGAACGTGTAGGTACGGGATACTGGCCGGCAGGCCCTTGGTCTTTCAGCCATATCACCAGCGCCGCCGCTCCAAAATCTCAGCGACGATCCCGGCCGATCGGCGCAGAGACGCTAAGACGGCCAACATGTGCAGACCTGCGGACTACCCACCATTGCATTCTGAATGTAAGCGTCATGCAGGTGCCCAGCTGGTCATGTAAATCCTGTAGACTCTTGGCTCGTATTGCCCCCTCAAGATTCCATAACTCTGCTCGCTGCAAAAATGGACAGAGGCAAGTATGGCCACGAGATGGCTTTGATGATCTGGTTATAACCCGCCCCCAAATTGCTGGAGGCGAAGAGGGGAGACTGGCTGGCCCGACGCCGTACAGACTACGTGTTATAGCCACCACCAAACCGGCCTACAGAACCGGGCTCGGTGATACTGGGTAAGTAATCGTTAATTGGAGCGAGCGCGTAGAACCCGTTTGTCCCATCACAACCCATTCTATCGTGAACCTATACTATACAGTCATTGCCAGCGTGGCGCAACGCTGGCAACGGTGGAAGTGGCTCCTTGCTCCCATTTCCCTGCATCTCACGAGCCCTCCGTAAGATGGCTGGTAGGAGGCTTTTCTCTCTAAGCTCAACGAAAGACCGTGGAAACGCAAGCCGAACGGTGTTGAAACTTTTGGGGAATAGGGTCTTCGCTGCCGCCGCTTACCCCGAAACGCCTGTCTCGAAATATCAAAGCCGGGAAGCTAGTAGTAGCGATGGCAAAGATGGAAGATGGATGCGAAAATGGCTTGTTGGGATAATGCAGGGGCCCCCTGCGTGGGGTTTAGCCAGATCCATGGAAAGCCGACGTCGCATGCCGTCGCTGTCGTCATTCCGAGGCCGTCACTCATGATCAGCTGATGGTTTCCGGTACGTCTGTCTTCATGTCCAGCTGTCTCCGTAATTCCGCGACCTCGCTGGTGAGGTGCGCGACCTTCTCCTCTTGCGTCTTCTCCGACTGCTCCAGCTCGTGCACGCGTCCGGATACCTCGCGCAGGCTTTGCTCCAGACTGTGGATGTAGGCCCAGATGCCCTGGTCTGTCGCAAATATGTTGGCGCTCGTGCTGTCGCCACTGCCCCCGGTCTGGCTCGGTGCGGTCGACGGCTCGGTCTGTGAGCCCCCGGCTACGCTGGGCGGCTGGCCCGAAGTCCCGGAAGATGTGCCCTGCGTAGCAGTATCGGCCACATGAGGGGCACCCTGGCCGGTCGGCACGTACCGAGCATCGTTGGTAGCAAAACCGGGTGCTGCGCAAAGTTGAGCAAGGCATAATTCAGGAACAGGAAGGGAAGACCACAAACCTTGGGGGTTCTGGCTGTCCGGCTGGTGACGACCGAAGTGCTGCTGCTGAAACTGCGTCGTCAAGCTGGGCGAACGTTGCCTGGCCACGTTGCCATCGTGCGGCTGAAGGGCAGACGGGCTCAGCGGTTTGGGGCTCTCCGTCATGCCACTTTGCGCGTACATAGAGTTGCTGGCTCCACCCGCAGCCATGTTGGAGTTGGGCGCATGTGGCGCATTGGCACTGCGCTCGACATTCGGCGCGAACAATCGACCTGTTGCAGACCCTGATGAGGGGTATGTTTGTGAATATGGTGCGTAACCCTCAGGGGCATCTTGATTACCTTGGACGTGCGGGCCCTTAGCTCCCGACAAACCCAAATGACGGCGGTCTTCCTCTGTCATATCAGCATCGTTGCCTGTTTCGTAGACGACACCCGACATGGCCGTGTCATCGCCCTCAAGATGGCTGGTAAAGTCCTCGGACGTATCAAAGCCACCGATACTCCCTCGGCGGCTCACACAACCCCCCGGCCCCTTGCTGTGCCGCGCAAGCGCATCGCCACGCGCAAACTTGCGGTCACACTTCGGGCATACATGCGGCTTCTCGCCAGTGTGCAGCTTGCTGTGCCGCTTGAGGTCGTGCAGTCGTCGGAACCGCATTTGGCATGTTTGGCATATGTAGGGCTTCTCTTGACTATGAGTCAACAGGTGACTTTTGAGGTTGTGGTGCCTCGTAAACTCCGTCTCGCAGTAAGGACACCTATGTTTCTTGGAGTTGGGTGACTTGGGACCGCCCGCGGGGTTCGCTGTCATGGGCATGCTCATGGTACGCGCCGGGGGAGCCCCCATGGAGGATGAAGGGGGTATCAGGCCCGGGTAAGATAAGGATGTCGGATTCCCTTTGTCTTCCATCTGGGCCGGGGGCTGGGGCACGTAGGCAGCTCTGTCACCTCGCCCGTCCACTTCCATGGGGGCTGGGCTGCCGGCAACCTGAGCACCACCGCTCGCCAGAGTAGCCAGGGTAGCCGCGCTCTGAGGGCTGACATTGTGACTCGATTCAGCATCCTCGTGGACTGGCAGGTGTGCTGGTTCCATATGTTGCTGGTCCATATGCTGCGCATCCGCATTCGCGTGCGCCTCATGGCTCGTGGGCGTCTCATGGGCCATGGGCTGCGCATCCACACTCATTGGATGTGAAGGGTCGTGGCTCATGTGAGCCGGATCGGTGTTCATAGTCTGAGGCTCGTTGTTTAAAGAGTGTGGATCATTATTCAGGGTGACCGCGTCGTGATCCAGGGAACTGGGTTCGTTGTCCATGGAAGCCGGTTCGTTGCCCAGGTGAGCCGGTTCATTATCCATCGGCGGCGGGTCGCTACCCATAGGATGTGAATCATGGCTCAAGGGGGGCGGCTCGTTGCTTAAAGGTTGCGGTTCGTTGCTTAAAGGCTGCGAGTCGTTGCTCAAAGGCGGCGGGTCGTTGCTCAAAGGCGGCGGGTCGTTGCTCATGGAGGGCGACTCGTGGCTTATAGGAGGCTGATCGTGGCTCAAGGGAGGCGGATCGTTGTTCATGGGAGGCGGTTCGTCGCTCATGGGAGGCTGGCTATCACCTGCCACGGGTGGGTCGGCATTCATGGCGGGCACCTCGTCTACTGGCGCATCCGAGGTCATGGTTGCGTCGTTGCCCAGGTGTGCGTCCTGGTTGGGGGACGCACCGGCGCCTTCAGGTGCGTCGTGCGGCCTGCTCATGCTCAGCGCGCCGCCAGCCGACAGCAGCTCCGATTGCACCCTGTAGGCAGGGTTCTCGCTGGCTCCCGACACTTGGAGCCTGTACTCGTGCTCTTGTCTTCGCCGTTCGTCTTCCACGGCGGCAGCACCAGTCAAGGGCACGGGCGAGTGTCGCGAGGTCACGCCGATCAGGCGGGCGGCTTTGGACGGCGACAGATCCGATCCCAGGTGCGAAGCGAGGGCGTGGGAGGGCGAGGTGGGTGTCGACTCGCGGCGCGCCCGCTTCAGCGAGGCGGTAGCTCGAGTCGCGTCAGCCTGCAATGCCTCGATCGTGATGGGATCGTGGAGGATTGCAGGCTGGGAGGGCGCTTCTGTCGCTATGGGGCCTTCCTCCGACGCCATGTGAGTAGCAGCGCGACAGCAACCGGCCTACGGAGCCGTAGGTCGAGATGGATGGCAAGTCGCGATGGCCGGTGATGGAAGCCGGCAACAAGAACAAGGGCGTCTTGTGGCTGGGTGGTGTGGCGATGCAAGTGAAGTGCAGGCGGCCAAAACAAGGTCGCGCGATTCAATGGGAACGGAGCGTGATGCCGTCGTTCTTGGAACTGGCGGGCGATCCGCCGGAATTCGTGCGCAGAGCGGCTGGGAACAGGAATTGGAAACACGGCGGGTTGCGAGCCACGACCGTGCTGTAGACGTCGTTGATGGGGATGCTGTTGGGGCTGAGAGGTAAGTAGCAGACCAGGCCGGACTGGAATAATCACATACTGTAGTAATGATGGAAGCGAGCAAAAGGCTTTTAGTGGCGTTTGGACGGCCAGATCAAAAATGGGTTCCTGTTTGGGTGGAGTCGCCGCTGCCGAAAATGTAACCAGGTTCGTCCAAGTACCCCATGTACCTGCCATGCAGCCCACGACAGCCCCTACCTCTACGACCACCTCTCCCCGGCCAGGCTACCTTGGGAACGTATGTGCTGAAGGTCGTAGGTTGTCACGCCCTTCGGCCGGCAAGGATTGGATGCCTCTCTGCTCCGTCTCACAGGAGGCGACGGGGGCTGAACGGCGATTTATAGTAGTATGCCGGGCATTCATGTGCAGCCCGTGTTCGAGGGGGAGAGAGAGAGCCGGTTCCCCTTCGCTGCGCGAGTGGATTACAGGGAAACGCTTACATACGTCAGTCACTACCAACCGACTGGTTGCAGCAACCATGAGAAATGGTGCCGCCGTCCCCTCCATGCCCGGCTGCCGGACTGGGAATAGAACAACCCCAGGCAAGAAAAAAAGTACTTGGGCACGGTAGGGCGACTCAAGCCGTAGAGATATCTGTGCCGTAGGGCTGTTCCCGTGCTGGTATTGGCCGGCTGCTGGGTGATGAATGTATCACCCAGGTACAAACTGCCATTCCGTTCTATGGAAACAATGGGGGGGGGGGGGGGGGGGGGGGGGGGGGGGGGGGGGGGGGGGGGGGGGGGGGGGGGGGGGGGGGGGGGGGGGGGGGGGGGCGAAGGATTCCCGGCGCAAAGCTGCAAGCTCCAGCCCAGCCTGGCATCCCTCGCATGGATCGCATTGCATCGCATCGCACCGCGCCGCGCCAGCCCGTATTACGGCTTGACGTTGCCAGCGTCCCGTCCGTGGGTGTCCTATTGACTGACTGACGTACTGCCCGTCGCTGCTGTGAGGGGTGACACAATGCAGCAGATCGGCCGCCAAGTACGGCTATCCAACCCAAGGCGCCGAACATCCATACTTGCATTTCTGTAGACAACGAGGGGCTTGGCAGGCCGCCGGCGGCAGCGCCCCATTAACGAACACAGGTTGGCCGTCGGTTGATTCATCATCCCACATGCATGGCGAGGCGTGGCCGGCGAGTGGCTGTGACTGGAGGGAGCGCGAGCGAGCCCTCGTGTTCTGCCACTAGTTGGCCCTTTACCCTGTCCCGTCGCTGTCTACTGCTGGCTGGTTCGAAAACGAAACTCGCAGACGGTTTGGGGATGATGCATTCGGCAGACACCCCGACCAATCCGCGTGAGACGAATCCCTGATACTCGCCGGCCTGGGGCAGGCAGCCCAGCCGGGGAGGGGAGGGAGGGCAGCGATTCCCAGCGTCATAACACACTCTGCCTTGCCAAAAAACTAACACCGCCACACCCAACCCCCATCCCCACGGTGGGAGAGACTTGGGATGATTCCAACGACATGACAGTCGGGTCGACCGCCGCGCCGTTCGGTCCAGACTCCACGAGCGTCTGACGATAACAGCCCGACAGCTCCCAGGGCCAGGGCCCCATGGCGTGCTGTGCACCGTTGCTACGTGCAAGCTTGTGTACGTACGAAGACGTTCATGGTGCTGTTGCCTGACGTCGAGCTTGGCTGGGTCGAGGCTGGCCAAAAGGGAAGCACACGCAGTTTATCTGTCAGCGTGCCACCAGCCCGTCGACCAGGTCATTGCCGCAGCTGTTGGCTGTGGGCCGCCACCGCCGCCGCTCTTCTCTGCAGGTCGGGGGGTAGTCTGTGCTTACTGACTTATGAAATAGATCCCTGCCCGCAGCCTTTTCCCCGCTGACGTATCTGCTATACTGTCTATCAACTGGGTAGGTTGACTGGGTCCCCCGAAGGCCCCCCCCCCCTACCCGGCTCCGCGCGCACCCAGTGAGCCGGAAGATGTACATGTATCGTCATGGCCCGACTCCGTACCCCCTCGCATGGCTCCTCAGCATCGGTATTACGATTTTGCGGCAATGACGACAGCACTAGCCCGGCAGTGCTGCGACCATAGCGGGTTGTGTGGGCGCGCCTGCGAGTCGGGCGCAGAATCCAGCTGACGTGATGGTCTTTAATTATACGCTCACTGACTGTCGGTTGTTACATTGCCGCCGTCGGCATCGTCTGGCCCCGGCAATGTATCTAGAGGTACTCTCGATACAGGGGGCCCGGCGTAGGGTCGCACTGAAGCCGGCATACGGGCGGCTGGCATCACCAAGAGGCGTCTTCCTTCTTCCCGATTCGGCCCAAGTCTACGGTGGCTATTCCCTCTCCTAAGCCCAAACAAAACAAGTGTTCCACTCAAGCGTTGGATTAGACCTCAACAGGTCCCACAGCCCTCTCCATTTGGAGGGCTGCCATGAGTTCTGTCCGGCTCGGCTGGGTCTTGGATGCAGCTGACTGGCCCGGCCGCCCAAGGTTCCGGGGAGGGGGCACAGAAAGACACAGCCATTCGGACATGCCACCTGAGCCACACGGGGGGGGGGGGGATGCTAAACTTCAAGGCTGGGAAACGATATACTTGGAGACGGGCAGCGCGCGCCGGGTCAGATGGCTGGGCTGTGGACAGCCCCAGACTATTTGCAGAAACGAAGCCAACTATGTTACCCCCCTACGTGGCCATCCTGCCCATGAGCTCCAACTCCCAGGCATCCTTTACCCCCCCCCCCCCCCCCCCCCCCCCCCCCCCCCCCCCCCCCCCCCCCCCCCCCCCCCCCCCCCCCCCCCCCCCCCCCCCCCCCCCCCCCCCCCCCCCCCCCCCCCCCCCCCCCCCCCCCCCCCCCCCCCCCAACTTTAAGAGATGCAATCGTGCCGTGCCTGGCTGCCACGGCGATTTGCTTAGTGCCAAAGCCACGTTGATTACCTCATCCCGGTGGCTAGCCAGCACCGCCCATTGTAGTAGAGCCCATTAGCCAGGAACTTGCGGAGGCTAGCTCGGCCTACATAGCACATCTTGGCATCCCGTCACATTAGAGTCATGCCATGGCCTGCTCGGCTGGCTAGGTACTTAGGTAGGTTTGGGGTCGCGTCCCGGCTGCCAGCCCGAGGGACGCCGGTGCTTCCGACACAGCCACGCCTAACACTGCCGACCTGCCGACGGTAAGACGTCTGGTGCCCACGAAGCCACGAGCTAAAATGGGTTGAGCTGGACGGAGGAGGGGATCGCGACCAGGCGGGTTGGCGAGCCACAGCTCGGGACTCCAGCCCAGCAACCTGCTCGTCTGCTCGCCGCCCAGCGGTCGGAAGATCGGTCCGTCGTGTCCGTCGCCCAGGGCGGACCACCCAAGAATTGCCCTCGACGACGGTGGTGCTCTTTAGGCGCGTTTTACGCCTGCTTCTGCCGGGGAGGGGGGGGCAGTGTTCTCCTAGGTAAGTAGGTGCCTGCCTGCTCGGAAGATTCTAGAGCCCTGCAGGGGAAAGGCAGTAGCTGGCGGGCTCTCCCCAGAAACTTTCAAAGTCAAAGCCCGCCGTCTCGCCTCTTGTGCCCGTGGCTCCAATCCGGTGCAGCCACATCGACAACCCGTGTCCTTGCTAGGCATTGCCGGCCCTGCGCCGGTGCGTCTCTGCGTTTTGATGGCCGGCCCTGCGCGCTCGGATCCATGAGAATCGCCATGCTCTGTTCGCGCCGTGCCGACCTTGGGCAGCGCGAACACTGCTGTCGCTGCGGTCATGATCCGGCGGTGACTGGCCGGTCAGGAGATCTGGCCGACTCCGTAGACTGTCAGTGGCCTTGCTTGGTATATCACGAGGTAACCCGCAGGCCGTTTTCGTAACCACCCCAATACCACCTCTAGTCGATGTGGTCGTCATGCCCTCCATGGTTGGAATTCCTGCTGCCACTTTGGTGGAACGACAGCTCGCCCTCCGTCCTCCAACGGCATCTCGAAACGTTTCGTGATCCATCACCAGGTGTCTCCCCTGGCATCGCCAGTTGCCCTGGATGTCCTGTGTCAAGTGACCGTGCCAGAATGCGGCAATGGCTACATAGCTGACAATATCTAGACAGGGCAGCGCCCAAGAGCCCGGGAGCCAAAGCAAATTCTCTAGGTTTTCCATTGTTATACCAAGTATTTGTATCTGAATATACCAGGATGGCCAATGATCCGGCGGGTGATGGTTTCTTGGACGGAAGCGCAACCCAAGATATGCTGCCAAGGTCTCACTCAGGCAGCTACAGCATTTCTCGTATGCCTCAGCCCCATTCTCCGGGTAAGTCCAGTTGTGCTTGTCACTTTGATGAAGGAACGAAAGCAGTGCTCCCGTGTTGTTCTTTCTGTTTCGCACTGCCATATACTATTTGACATGCATAGCACCCCTCCCCCTCTTATCAATAACTCCAGCCATGGTGATCATGCAGTCTATCCTCGAGGCGTAACGACGCTGCAGATGCCTAGCCTCGCGCAAAACTCTGGCAGCTGCGTGGAATCAGTTTTAGACATGAATTCTCTCGCTTCTCTGCTCGCGTAAGGCCTAGGACACATCGATGCTATAGATACGGTAGCAGACAATACCTGGCCACGCGCTGGCTTGCATATCAACCCGGATGCAAGCGCGCCGAACAGTGACTTGAGCAGGTAAAATACCCGGAACAGTGAATGCTACTATGGCACGGCACGAGGAGCCAAAGTTCGCACATGTGACCACTCAGTGACGACGGATCGCGAGTATTCATCTCAACCAGCATCTACTCCCTTGCCGTTGCCCGTCCGCCTGGTGCACCGAAAAGCCTTCGCGCAGGATATGATATACCGACCTCCCACGCGCGTGGGCCTCTTTGCTGCATCGTTTGTTTGGATTTGGAGGAAGCGCAATCGCCCGTGCGAGCTTCGTAGCACAAAGTCACCCCCGGTTCAGCTGGGAGGGTATTGGGGAGAAAGGAGTGCAGGGTCGGCGAAGTAAATGGTATTATCCATGGGAGAATGATGGGATTGTGGGACAGAGTGCTGGATGTACAGCGCTGCAGCCAACCCGACATGACTCTGAGCACAATAGGTACGACGTAGTCTGGTCGTCCCTGGTTTACACGAACCACAAGATCTAGGCATGAGACCTTGTGTCGCCCGAAATGTATCACACAGTCCACCTATAGCCATGTATCGTGTACGATACACCTCAATTTATGATTGCACCATATCACCATTGCTTAGGTTTGGCATTTTCCTCGGACGCAGTGGCCTTCACAACACAAGCTTCAAGGAAGTAGTATAGTTGAATGCGTCATCTAATATAGAACTACCATATCTCGATGTTCAATCAGGGGCAGGGCTGGTGTATTCACATCGCGTTGTGCTCCTGCAGTTTGACGACCCGATCAGTGCAAGGAGTCTCGGGCTATTTGGTTGCTCCTGAGGCTTTTCGAGTCATCGTCTGGCTCACGATATCCATTTCCTGAAATCCACCTCGGTTCACAGAGTGAGAAAGCTTCACCTAAGTGCATACTCAAAATTGGAGCCGCACTACGAAATTGAAGTTTAAATACGACAAACAAAAGGTTCCACCATAGGTCAAGGAGTCGAGTGATTATATAAAAGACCGGAAGCTCTACTGGGAAAAGCCCACAGGCTGGAGACACCCTTGGCGAGTCGCGGCGCGAGATTTGATTCCCAATGAGAGTACTCGGCTCAGCAACAGCATTGGCCTCACGGAGAGGGGGGGAGGGAAGACAGAGGAACGGGGCGTAACTCGAAGACGAAGGCTTGGGAATTTCTATACACCACTCGGGTTAGCCAGCCTCAGCACAGCTTTCCCAACTACATAACGGCGCCGTATGTACCACTCAGAGGGGGGGGGGGGGGGGGGGGGGGGGGTGTACTCGTACGCAGGTCCAGTATGCTCTGATACAGATAAGCGACTACATGAGAAGTTTTGTGGAATCACTCGCAATAAGGGGTTGCGATCGTGGTCCAGGGCGATCTGTGTAGGGAGCCGGGTCTCGTGCAGTCCTGTAATTCCTCAGCCAGAAGCACCCATAATCTCCCGCTCGGAGGACCTTGTCCGTGTCAATTCTACTGTACATGCGGTGATTGGATTGCCGAGCTGAACCCTCTAGTTGCACTGAGCGATGTCTGGCGAGCTTGATGAAGAACGGGTAAAAAGCATCTACTACCATGGCAGGCAAGTGCACAAGACGGCATTGTGGGAATGATGCATCAGCCCTGGCAACAGTGTTGCTTGTGGCTATTGTGCCCCGAACCCTTCATTTTTGTAATGTTACCAGCGGGTTTAGGAGGGAAGGCGAAGCAAGGGGATCCCATATGATGTACAACGGCTGTATGAAAGCCGCAGTTGGAGGATACCTAGCACGGGGTGCGGGTGCAGGACCGCACTAAAAAGGCAAGTGCCTCCTATAGCACGGGATAGATAAGCGCTCCATGGATCGGCGAAAAGATGGGGCCAAGAAGCTATCCATTCCCCATCAGTTTCGTCGGAAGGCAACCAAAAGCGGATGGGGTATCCCTTTGCTTGCGGGAAAGAGTTACAGAGACGTATGGGTCTACGAGATTGAAAGAGGAGACAGGTTCCCGCACGCATAGGCATCGTCATCTGTTGGACCACCAGGGAATAGGAGAATTGTACGAAACCCACGGGGAATGGGTGCGCTTGTTTGACACCAACCGCGAGTGGAATGTGAAGACGTGATGTGCGTTTGCCCCCCGAGTGCGGAAGAGATTGCATACAGGCAGGAGAGGAAAGAGGCTGGTCACAAGCAACCCGGTCAGGGTGAAACCATTCGGAAAGCGGTACTCTCAACTCATGCGTACCTCCTCAGGCTCGTTATAGATTCCAAGGCAACGGCGAAAAACCGGCCGGGCACAGGTTTCACTATTGATCCAGTCTTTGCCAAACGGGAATCGCGAGGATACTGCACGATCCACCCTCAGAGCGGGGGAGAGCCGATTGCTTACCTATGCCCTGCAGCCCATTTGAATGCTTGGCGGTTCCGTTGTAGGACCTTGTGGGTGGTAGGTATGTGCCAATGGGAGATAGGTATTATCGGCTATGCATACTTCCTCTGACGACTATACAAGACAGCCTGTCGCTGGTGGATTCCACCGGCATCATGCCGACGGCATTTGCGTCTATTGCCGAACTGTGCAACCGCCGGGCACCAACACCGGGGTCTCAACCGGAGGACGAAGCCCGGAGGCGTTCCGCAATCAAGTTTAGTCAAGTCTACCTCCCATTCGGGTTCAGCAAGCCCGCGTAGGACAATCGCTTTCTGCCGGCTGCACGGATTCCTTCGACAAGGTTTTGTTCCCACCCGAGAACACAACAAATGCGTGGCGTTTGGGAACCATCGCCCAACAGCTGGATGCAGGGCTGGAAAACCCGATCCGCCAGGAGCTTGCCCGTGATGCCAAGGCCTGGGCCGGCCGGCACGTGGGCCTGTGGTAGCATGGGGAGATCTGCCGTGTCAGCCCTCTGCCGCCATGGGCCCGTATTGTACTTGTGTAAGCCGACGACGGGATCTGGTGCTTGAAGGTGCATCAAGGTGGCGTGTAAGTGCACTGTTGCACCATCTCTTTTCTGTCTTTATCCTTTGTCCAAAGCCTCACGAATGTCCATATACGCCAAGCCACTGCAGAGTAAGGGGTGGTCTGGGGTAGGGGTGGTGTCGTGCGCAATCTTGTGATTGCGCCGGCGCGTCTATTGCGCTTAGATCAGCGACTACTTATTTCTGCGGAGGCACCTGGACAGGTGTACTAGCAGGCGAGTCGGTCGAACAAGGATCACAACTGGCACATTCAGGGAAACGTGTCGTGCTTGATTCGTGCCATTGGCTGATGTGGTTCAATGGCGGCAGAGCAGAAAGGACAAGCACCTACAGCACTGCGGCCCTAACGTCGTGGTGCAACGATCGTGGCCGGCATCGTGCTTTATCGCAGGCAAGTAAAGTAGTTGTTTCCGGCGCGAAAAAGGGCAAGGCGGAAACTGCGCTGGGCACGACCGGGGGGGGGGGGGGGGGGGGACACGCGGCTGACTGCTCGAACGAATCCCACTAGGGCAAAGTCAAAGAAGGTCGTAAGATGAGGCCGGCGTTGATATTCGCAAAGCCACTCGATCGATGTTGCATCGTGCATGTGAGAACCGGATTTGCGAGGGCGGCATGGGCAGCGGTGGGCCGGGCCTGGAGACCTGAAGCAAACACGCGCGTCCACGGCCGCGCCAGACATCGAGGTTTCCCGTCGTGGCAGTCAACCAGGACCGTCGCGATGCCTGTGTTTGGGCGGTGGGCACCGTTTGGGGATGCTCGGGAGACGACCCGACCGAGGGAGAGGAGTCCTGATGAAGTGGCACGGCCGGCAGCCATGGCAGCGGGGCGGCTTGGCTGGGCGACCCAACGATGGCATGGAATGGACGAGGGCGGCGTCATAATATCCGGACGACGACCTGCTCATTGCAGCTGGAAGACAAAAAGGATACCTGTCGCCACTAGAACGGGCAGAGATTGAAGCAATCAAAAGTGGCGTGGACGTACTGCGCGGCGGCGGCGGACGTCCTTCGTTCTGGCTGGCGATGGCTGCCATTGGCAGTGGCACCGCTGGTTTAATCTCCGCTCCCATGCGCGCGCCATCGTTGGTACCTGCGCAAGTGTGTCATGCGGAGGCGTGTGGCACGGGAGAAGAAGCGGGAGGGGGGGGGGGGGAGGGCCCTGAGGGGAATGAATCTCTGATGGCCCTCGTCATTTGCCCGTCAGCCGGGTGTGGGCTGGGGACGAGCCAGGGGGGAGGGGTTATTGAGGCATGCCAGCAGGTGACGATGGGGTTCGACGATCGGGGTTCGGTTCCCAGGCGGGACCTCAACTGATAGGGATGGGTGACGGGCAGCCGTTGGCCGTCCTTTTTCCCGACACCGGGGACTGTCGACAGGAAGTACGCAGGTGGCGCCATTCCCCGTGCGTTTCCCTGCGGATGAGGCAATCGGGTGGCTGGCCAACGGTGGCCGGCTTGCATGATCCGATGGGCCGACCGACGGGCGAGGTGAAGCCACGGGTGGAAGCATGGAATCTACTGCCGGGCAAACTCTACTGGAACGTCTCCATGCACACAACCACGGAGACCCGGCAGCGACGACCGACGCGCCGAAGCACCACCAAGCAGGCACGCACGCACGCACGCACGCACGCGCCCGTCGAGTCGGCTGGATGTGTCATGTCGCTTAAAGGGCCGCTACACACGCATAGGCGCCGGGGCAGCGCCGATCAAGGGTGAAAAGGCGTTGCCAAGACCAGGCCAAGTGAGGACGCAGGGCCGTCTATCGCCAGCTGGGCCTTGAGCTACGCCCGCCCTGCTCACCATGCTCTTGGGGGCTCCTGCTGCCGGCGCTGGCGCAAGACGACCGTGGTCGATTCGGCCGACCGCCATCCCTGCTGTCCGCAATTTCGCCAACCCCAATCGGGGAGCCGTCACCACCCACCGTCCCATTCTTGCCTGACAACCTGCGGCCAAGCTCTTGTGGGTTGCTGCCGTTCCTGCATTAGCGCGCCGGCGTCGTTGGTGCTCTCGGTTTCGGCCCTGCTGTGCTGGTCCATCGTGGGCCTGGCCGAGAGATGCCACGCCCGAGCCGGCCCACGCAGCGTCCGCAGCAGCCATGGCATCCTGGGCAGGGCCTCTTCAAAGACCGATGGACGGACGACCGACCCTCTGGCCCCCCCTCCCCCGTCCACTGGCTGCCCCCTTGGCAACCCGAGTCTGGCCTCCGCCGTCCCATCCCCCACCCTCCACCTCCGGGGCCAGCCTAGCCATGCCTGGCTGGCCAAGACGCCCATGATCCTGTTCCTGGGCAGCCCCCGGCAGCATTTCATACACCTGAAAGAGAGCCGGCTGCCCACGTCGCCCTCTCCTCCTACTCCCTTACCCTCACGCTCGTTCATCTCTTGCTCAAGCGTCGCGGTGCTTTCCAGCCAACTCTGAGTGTCTCCCGACCTCTACCACATTCTTTTGGAGTACTCCTAGTCACTCGCTCACTTGCGGTTCGGACGACTGTCCCGGATACCTAATACGCGTGAATTCTGCCCCAAGCTGCTGTATATAGAGAAAAGGTGAGTTGCCATCCCCGACTTACACCCACGGCCGGGGCCCTACACTGCGGCCTCCCGTACTTCGTACGACTCCATCGTCTGTGTGCCCCGGTGCTTGCCCCCCCTCAGCCCGGGCTTCGCTTTGCTTCTATGTCGCCGAGCCCGCCGTGCTGCTGCTGGCGCTGGCGCATGGTCATCGCCGGTTTTATGTTGTTTGACAAACAACCATGGGAGATGCTTGCTAACCACAACGACCCAGATCCTTGTGGTTTTCCATCTCTCCGCGACAAATCTCACCCCAGTCCAACGCAACCACACCTGAATCACTTCCAATCACCATCACAATGAAGGTGACGGTTCTTAATCTGGCTCTGGCGGCCTCGTTGGCCGCCGCCCAGCCGCACCACCACGGCCACGCCCGCTTCCACCAGAAGCGGGACGCCTCTCCGGCCGAGACGGTCGACAAGAGTGCCGACGTCGTCGTGACAACCTACGCCGCTGCCACCGAGACGGCCTACGTCATGGCCGGTAAGGAAGTCAGCCCGGAGGAGGCCCAGGCTGGCATCGACAAGGGTCTCTACATTGTTGTTGGAGAGAGCACGCCCACCTTCACGCCCCCTCCGCCTCCCTCGAGCACGCCCACGCCTTCGCCCACTTTGCCCGGGATTAAAGCCGCTTTCATCCAGAAGAGCTCCAAGGCCGAGAGCACCGCCGCGCCGACCACGACGTCTTCGGCGCCCCCGCCTCCCCCCACCAGCAGCAGTAAGAGCGGCGCCGGCTACCAGACCGAGGGCATGGGTCTCGATGCCGAATTCCCCGACGGAGAACTCGACTGCACGTGGGACAGTGTCGCCAAGTATGGTGGTATCGCCATTCCTTGGATGGGCCTCAAGGGTTTCACCGGTGTCCAGCGTGTGGCCGGCTTCAAGCTGGGCTCCAAGTCTCCCATCAGCCATATTGTGACGGGTATCATGGGCGAGGGCTGCGACGATGGCGCCTTTTGCTCGTACGCCTGCCCCGCTGGCTACTACAAGACACAATTCCCCCAGGACAACCAGGGCGCGACGGGCCAGTCCATCGGAGGTCTCTGGTGTGAAAACGGCAAGCTCCGACTGACGCGACCCGAGTTCAAGACACTTTGCGAGAAGGGCCCCGGCGGCATTACTGCCTCCAGCTCTCTTGGTAAGGGCGCTGCCATCTGCCGTACCGACTACCCCGGTACCGAGTGCATGAACCAGCCGCTTTGGGTGGATGGTGGCAGCTCTGGTCTGCCCGTGGCCAACGTGATCCAGTCCAAGTACTACGTCTGGCAGGGCAAGTCGACCAGCTTTCAGTACTATATCAACCCTCAGGGCGTCGCCGTCGAGGACGCGTGCACCTGGAACAGCCCTACCAACCCCGACAGCGCCGGTAACTGGGCTCCCATGAACATGGGCGTCGGCCAGACTGATGATGGCCAAACGTACCTCTCCATCTTCGACAACAAGCCCACCAGCACGGCTAAGCTCAACTTCAACGTCGACCTTATTGTTGACGGCAAGACGGCCTGCACGTACAAGGATGGCACTTACACCATGGATGGCAAGAAGATACAGGACGGTTGCACTGTGAGTATCCGCCCTGTCGTGATCATGGGGCCTTCAGTCCAAACTAACAACGCGATCCAGGTCTCCGTCAAGAAGGGCCAGACGGCCGACATCCACTTCTACGACTAAGCGCCGTCAAAATGAGCGCTCTGTCGGGTCCCGGTTTGGACTGCTTTTCTCATGACTGCTCGCCGCCATTTGCTAAGCGCGCTGTTTCCGGCCTCGGATGGGTACAAAATCGCTCCGCGGCGTGAGCCGTTCGATAGACGGTGGCGACACTAGCTTTCGAGCCATGGTGGCTGACTATCTCCGGATGGCGGGGAGGGCATGAAGAAGGAGACGAATCGGGGGTGTTGTTGGGTTCCGCCAAGAGCCACAGCAACACGCAAGATGCCCCTTGTTTTCTCTGGGTGCGATACGACCGCGTAGCGATATACGATCAGCGACGGTCGCGGCGAAGATACCTACTTACCTCCATACACTGCACCTCCCCTCATCTCCTTTGTATCCCGCGTGGTGATTTTTTCAGTGGCTTTTTATGTTCCGCTTGCTTGCTGGGGAAACGCTTAGGGCCATGTGGCATAGGGCGGGAATACAGAATTGTTAATTTCGAGCAATCAATTGCGTCGCCTCGGTAACGGGGGGCCGCATTCGCCAAGCCGTTTCCAGCCTCAACAAGGTTTTTCTTCTGTCAGCTGCCACCCGTCCCGGACGGAGAGGGTTGCGACGCATGACGGGCGCCGGCGTCACTGCGGCCGGCTCGCGGCATGCGATGTAGAAGTCAGCGAGCAGTCATGGAGCGACGGGAGTATAGCACCAGTAGGTGTCGGTGGCACGGGCGGAAGACGGCGCGCGGGAGCTTGCGTTTCGTTCGTCACCCCCACACCCCGTAGCTCCGATCATGCGGCCCACTCACCTAGCCAGCCACTGGAGTGGGCATGGCGAAACCATGACAGCATCTTTCCCGCCGCCGCCAAATCGGGGAAATGGTGGGCATCCTGCCTCTTTTGCGGCTCAACGCGATCGTCCATCGTGCCCTCTCGTCTCTTGTTCCTCTCATCGCCTTGTTGGCCCGTGGAGCTACCGGCAAGGCTTGGTCCTTGCGGCCGAGGGGCCGGCGTCGGTCTCTCTGCCCCCCGGCGGGGGGTGCGTGTTGCCAACCCTGGGAAGGCCGGATGGGGGCGGTGCTGCATGATAAGGGTGGGAAAGAGGAGAGATGGAGATTCCCCATTGAGAAGATAAAAGAGACAAGGGAAAAGAGAGGGAGGGAGGGGGAAACAAGGAATCCGCTCGGGGGCTGTTACCACCAACTGGACGACCGCCAACTTAAAGTTGGCCGAGCTTCGACATCCACCCGTCCCTCTCGCTTCCCGCACCGGCCGGGTTTGTCATCAGATCGACTGCTGCTGCTGCTGCTGCTTGTTGGATGCACTACGCGGAAACACGAACCAGAACCAGCACATCCTGTCCCTTTGCGGCCGTGGACGTCTGTCCACCCGGCGGGCGTCTTCCTGACCACTCGCTACCTACCAAGGGGGGGCGTTGCTACTTGTGACCCCCACAGCCACTCATCCCCAGCACATGATCTCCCCCGACTAGCGTTCGCTTCCTTTACCAGCCAGGCGCGGCTTTGGAACTCTAGTTTGCTTTTTTGGCTCGCTGACGCCCAACGTCGCATTGAGACAGGCGGACGCAACGCCACGGCGGCCCTCTTGTCTTTCCCTACTGTCTCTTCCGTCTTCCGCAGACGTTCGGGCTCGGGCTCGTCTCGCGTGTCCGCCCCTCTCCCCTTGCTGCAGCCCAGCTTTCCTCTATTCTTCTTCCCGGCTGGTATAAGTGGGATAAAGAGACAGAGACAACCACCGCCACCCACCACGGAAGAGAAATACCATGTCGCTGAACCGCGTCGCCTCTCTCGAGACCTTTTTGAGCGCCGCCCACACCGATGATGGTCGCCCTATACGTCAGACTCGTGAGCGCCGCGATTCGGCCTCGTCCTACGCCGCATCCGAGAGAGCTCGCAAGCTCAGCTTCAACCCGCTCCCCGAGTCATGGGACCCGGTCTTCGCTCGGGACGACGACGTCCCCAACCCAGCCATAGGCGCCTTTGAGGTGCCGCAGTGGAAAAGGATCCGTACGCTCCCCTCCCCAACAGCCCGTGTGGTGGCAAGGCACCCATTCACTGACCAGACCCGCAGTACAGATCTCAGTGACGGTCGTGTACTGTCTATTTGCGGCCGGCATTGTGTTTGGCTATGCCGCCATCAAGCCTGTCTTGAAACGAGAGGGCGCCTACCAGGATGTGTAAGTCGGCCATCCCGCTCAGGTCCGGCAAGGGACTCGGGCTTCGGAGCCATGGACGTTCCGACCGGCCCGCCGACTTCCACGACGTAGATCTTGTGGCGATTAGCTAACAAGCATGTGTCCAGCTGCACGGGCGATGATACGTGCGTGGAAATCCGCCTGAACCTCATGTTCACGGCCGCCGCCGTGACCACCAATGTCGCCGCGCTGCCCGTCGGCGCCATTCTCGACCACTATGGCCCCCGGGTAAGCGGCTGCCTCGGGGCCCTGTTCCTGGCCTTGGGCTCGGTTGTCATGTCCTACGCGAAGCGATTGCCCTTTGATGGCTTTTTGCTGGGCTACCTCTTGCTGGCCCTGGGCGGCCCCTTTACCTACATCTCGTCCTTCCAGCTCTCCAATGCATTCCCGAGACGGTCGGGCTTCATCCTCGCCCTGCTGACGGGGGCCTTCGACGCGTCGAGTGCCCTGTTCCTCGTGTACCGCATCATCTTCGAGAAGACAGGCGGGTCCTTCGGGCACGACCGCTTCTTCCTGGCCTACCTGGTGGTGCCCGTTGGTATTGTCATGGCGCAGTTCGCCGTCTTGCCGGCGCAGTCGTACAAGACGGTGGGCGAGCTGATCGAGGACGCCGACGCCACTGCCGCCATCGATGACGTCGATGACGATGACGAGCTCACCGGCGACGACCAAGTGGACGAGGAGACGGCCCTCCTGCGGGCGGAGCAGCGCGAGCACCGCGCCGCCGTGGCGCACGAGGTCGAGTCGCTGCTCGGCACGGCGCCCGAGGCGGCCAAGCAGGCGCGGCGCGAGGAGGCGCGGCAGGGCCGCAGCGGGGTCTGGGGCGTCATGCACCACAACTCGGCGTGGGAGCAGCTACAGTCGGCCTGGTTCTGGCTCATCTGCCTCTTTACCGTGGTGCAGATGACGCGCATCAACTACTTCGTGGCCACGATCCGGCCCCAATACGAGGCGCTGCTGGGGTCGCGCGAGCGCGCCGCCGCCGTCAACGGCGTCTTCGACGTCGCGCTGCCGCTCGGCGGCATCGTCTCCATCCCCTTCATCGGCGGCGTGCTCGACCACTTCAGCACCGTGACGGTGCTCGCCGTGCTCGTCGCCACGGCCGCCGCCATTGGCGTGCTCGGCGTCGTCCCCGCCGAGGGCGCCGCCTACGCCAACGTCGCCCTCTTCGTGCTCTACCGCCCCTTCTACTACACGGCCGTGTCCGACTACGCCGCCAAGGTCTTTGGCTTCCGCACCTTCGGCACCGTCTACGGCGCCGTCATCTGCCTCGCCGGCCTCGTCAACTTCGTCCAGAGCGGCCTCGACTACCTCTTCCACTCCACCTTCGGCGGCGACCCCGTTCCCGTCAACCTCCTCCTGCTCGCCCTCGGCCTCGCCATCGGCCTGCCCCTCGTCGGCTTCGTCGCCTGGAATGTGCGCGTGCGCAACTCCAAACTTGTCGCCCGCGAGGCCGCCCACCGGACCCGCGCGTAAAAGTCGCGGCCGAGGCACCACGACCGGCCCGTGCGACCCCGAGGGTGGGCCCAGAACGCTGTGGAACGAACCCGCATATATATATATATGTGTGTGTGTGTGTATATATAAGCATGGAGCCTGGGAAGTACGGGCACACGAGGGGGAGCGGCACGGTCTTTTTGCAATGTTCCACTCGCTTGGATGGGCGTATCCTTGGACTATGGTGGTGTTGTGTACTGTTTTTAGGCTGTTATATCCCCGCCGTCGGCACACGAGTATGCATACAGCGCTGATACCATACCCCGCGTTATTAATATACAAAGCCTGTCACGCAGGAAGTCCATACTCCCCTCCCACGTCGCTAAATCCAAGTACCGATGAGCTACAACCGCAGTGAACACTCATGGCAAGAGGTGCTTATACTTACGCAACGGGGCCCCGTTGTCCCTCGTCGAGCTTATAGGAAACCACGTAGCCGAAGAAAGGCCCGGCTTAGTACTCCATGGGGATACCCAAGCCTTCCTCGCGGAGGCGACGCGCAGTGTCATCCCGCGCCTCCGCCTCTTCCTTAAGACGCTGCTCGACCTCGTCCCGGATGGGTCCGAGGTCGGGCGGGATGACGGAATACTGAACGCTGGGGGCGGCGCCCACAAACCGTAGCTGCTCCGTGACGTGTTGAACAATGTCCATCAGCTTCTTCTGGGGGTTCCGGTTCAACCGGGCTTCTCCTATGATCTGCTCTATAGTGGGGAGAAGCGTCTCTTGGCGGAAGCGCTCGCGCCAGGGCGTGTGCTCGGGGATCTCGGTGGGGATGTTCTTGTGATGGCCAATGGCGATGGCCGTCTCGTAGGCCCAGGCGCGCGCGACGTTGCGTGGGGTGTAGCCGCCGCCGCCGAAGATGATGAGGGGGATGCCGAGCTTCTTGACGAACTCCACACAGGAAGCGTGTCCCTCGACCAGCAGGTTGAACTTTCCTAACCTGTCACCGGCGAGCGAGTCGGCACCGCACTGCAGCGCGATGGCGCCGGGCCTGAATTTCTCCACGCACCGGGAGATGATGGACTCGAACAGCCATGAGTACTGCTCGTCGGTGATGCCGTCGTTGAGGGGCACGTTGATGGCATGATGGGCGCCCGGGTTGTGCTCGCTCTTCGGGCCATTATCATCGAGAGCGCCTGTGCCGGGGAAGAAGGTGTTGGGGTCATATTTGTGGAAGGAGACGGTCATGACGCGGTCGGTGGAGAAGAAGGCCTCCTCGACGCCGTCGCCGTGGTGTACATCAATGTCAATGTAGAGGACACGCGCGTGGACGCGGAGCAGTTGGAGAATGGCAAGGACGATATCGTTTATGTAACAGAAGCCCGAAGCCTCGGTCTTCTTGGCATGGTGCAGGCCGCCGCCCCAGGCAATGGCGATGTCAGCCTTCTTGGAGGTGAGTTTCCGCGCGGCGTCTAATGAGGAACCGGCCGACATGGAGCAGTAGTCGTACAGGCCCTCGAATAAAGGACAGTCACTGCCGCCCAGGTTGTATTTGAGATCCGGATGGGGGTTGTCCACGTCCAGCGGGGTGGGCTGAGGAGCGACGGTGCCGAGGAAGTCGACGTAGTCGGCCGTGTGGAACTGGGTGAGCTCCTCGTACGTGGCAGCGCGGGCGGTGTAGTTGTCCATGGCGAAGTTCATGCCGTACGACGTGACCAGACTTTTGGTGAGGGTCAGACGCCATGGCTTCATGGGATGAGTCTGGCCAAAGTGGTGCTTCTCCATCTCGGGGTTGTAGTGGAATGAGACATTGTATCCCTTGGGCTTGGTGATGCCGCACTCCTGGGCTATCCGCTTCACCTTGCTGAAATAGACGGCGTTTTCAAAGTCCGAGGGGCGGTCCAGGGGCTTGTTGATGGTTTCTACGACAGGGCCGTCCACCGAGACGTTGTGAGGAAGATAGTTAGGCTTGGGAACCCGGAAGCGATACGGTGACGAGGGATCCGGCTCCATGGTGGGCAAGGTCCCACTCCAGCCGGCCGACGATGGACAAAGAAAGCGGCTTCAGCAGGGCCCGAGGCCGGTGGGCAAGACGGCCGCAGTGAGGATGCAATCGACGGCGCCGGTTCCGGTGCGGCTTCCGGTCCCGAGGACGGCAGTGGACGACACGCTCAGCGGTGACGATGAATCAATGCCCCAAGAAAGGCACGGGGTGGCTGGGCTGGGGACGGCTTCTCCGGGACGGGCTACCCTCCGTAGCAGGTCCTTTGAGCTAGAGAGAGCTCCTTGGGTAACGTTGTCGAAACCGACGGAATCGTAGTGGGAACCGAATAAGGGTGGCTTTCCCAGCGGTCAGATGCCCCGGCGCGGATGGGTCGTGGCCTTGCAAGTGACGAGGATGCTCTCGGGTGGGTATGGATGCACGTTCACGTACAAATATTGTGGTGGTGAGTGATGCAGAGTCTACAAGTTCGCGATGGACAGCGACAGGGCCCTGTGCACACCCACATGCCGCTAGACAAGGACAAGCGGGCTAGGCCCGGACAGGCACTAGTTCTCTACCTATCTCTTCCTCTCACATACATGTACGATGTACAATCGCATGTGGTTGCCATTGCTCCAGCCTGGCATACTTCTTAAGTACTTAAGCCGGTCCCGGGGGCATTTCGAACATTCCCGCCGGCTCCAGCACTTTTCCATAGCATCCCGCGCTGTCTCGTGCCCGCTTTGGCGGCCTGTCGCCGCATACGAAGATGTGTAATGTACATATGTACACATGCCACATGTTTGTTCTATAGTTACCCGACCCCAAAATATCATCTGCATCATGTACATCCTGCGCCGCTGCTTCCTCGCCTCCCACGTTTGTCGGGTCAATAGTACCCCCACCCTGGGGGGGACGCCCTGCAACAGTCCATAGCAGCAGTTGGTAGCTGGAGCAGCAGCAGCAGCAGCAGCAGCAGCAGCAGCAGCAGCAGCAGCAGCAGCAGCAGCAGCAGCAGCCGCAGCAGAAAAAAATCAACATCAAAAGCATGGACATTACGACGGCAAACCCCCAGCCCTGGCCCAGCCCAGTTCCGTCCAGTCTTCCCGCGCCACGCGAACCGTTGCGCCCGTTTCCTACCCCCCATCTGTCATTCAATCAATCTCTCTCTTCCTCTCCCTCTCTTGCCCTCCCTCCCGGTCTCTCGCTTCCTCCCTCGCGCGCCCACTCCCACTCCTCGGCGGCGAATGAAACGAATGAATCGCGCCCGCCCCAGAGGGACTAATTCTGCTCGAGGTGGACTGGGACCCCGGCCCTTCTGAACCTTCCACCGGTCCGACTGACGACTGCCCTCCTCGTACTATACCTAAAAGTCGGGGTCTGGAAGGTGAGCCGCATCTGAGTGACCCGTCATACCACCACCGCTTTCTCTCACTTCCTGCTGTCGCTCCCCCTCCCTCTTCTCTTTTATAGTAAATCGAGAGAATTTTATCCGTTCCGCCCACTGCCCTCCGCCCAAGCACGTCGACCACACGTGCGCGTCATCGCAGCCGACGACGTCGCCCCGTCCGTTTGCTCGTGCGTCCCAAGGAGGCCCCACCGCACTTGTTCTCTGCCATACCCATCCGTACCTACATGCTCTGCTGCTGCTGCTGCTGCTGCTGCTGCTGCTGCCGCTGCCGCCACCGCCTCTCCTGCTGCCTGTCGCCCCTGCTGCTGTCTTGCCCCTGCAAGAGAGGGCCAGGTTAACAACGATGCCTAGAGACGACCTGTCGATCGATTTTGTCCATAAGATGGCTCCCTCGGTGGAGGCCCAGGACCCAGGACTGATTCTCGACGACTGGGTCCATCGGACGTCGAACCTGCATGAGGAGATACGTTTCCTCCAGGACGAGATCCATGACAAAGACCGTCTGTACCACGACTGCGTCAAGAGCATAGAGGAGAGCGACAACAAGATCCAGCGGTGGATTCGTACCCATTCCAGCGCTCAGCCCAACGCCCGTGAGGATGCTTTACGCAGCGGCATCCGTGACAACTACGTCAAGGCCGACCAGCTGGCCGTGGAGAAGTGCGCCCTTGCCAACAAGCTGCAGGTCCTGATGGACAAGCACCTGCGCCACCTCGACGTCCAGATCAAGCTGCTGTACGACCGCGCCGAGCCGGGCTTTACCAACCCCGATGAGGTTCCCTCCCTCATCCGCCCGAGCGCCGCCAACCACAGCCTCCCCAGTGGGAGATTTCCATCCACGGCCGCTGCGCAGCCTCTGAACCCCTCCGCTGGCAGTGCTACCTCCTCTGGTACCAAGGCCGCCATACAGCACATACGCACCCAATCACAAGGACATGGCTCGAGCTCAGCGCCCGCGACCCCAGCCGCGAGCATCATACTGCACCGCAAAGACCGCGAATCCTCGGCTGGTCCTGGCAGCGGTGCCCCTAAGAGGGGACCGAGGACCAACAGCGGCCTGGGCACCTTGCCAACGGCGTCCAGTGGACTGGCACGACATGCATCGCTCGGCCCAGGCACACCGAAAGCAGGTACACCAGGTGCGAGCGGAAGAGCGGGCAGCCAAGGGCCTCGGGGCGTGGCCAAGGCAAGCTCGCGAAAAGGCACGCCTAATGGCGTAGCGAGCCGCAAGAAGCCGCCCAATGCCAAGTCAAACCTCCACCGCGTCAAGCAGGCCAGCCGGTCTAAGGGATCGCCGACCTCGACTGCCGACAGCGAGCTTTCCGACGCCGATTCACCCCCGAGCTCCCGCGGCGCTTCCCGCGCCGGCAGCCACACGCCGGCGCCGGCCTCGGCCAGCACCGCCCATCTGCCGGGCAAGCGCACCAAGCACACCGACGCCGACGGCGATGAGGACATGGCGGACCACGAGAGCGGCGACGAGGAAGCTAGCGGTTCCGACGACGACGAGGACGAGGAGGGCAAGAAGTACTGCCTGTGCCAGCACGTGTCGTACGGCGACATGGTGGCCTGCGACAACCCCGACTGCCCGTACGAGTGGTTTCACTGGAACTGTGTGGGCCTGAAGAGCGAGCCCCAGGGCCGCTGGTTCTGCCCAGAGTGCACCGAGAGTCTGAAAAAGAAGGTCAAATAAGAGAGGCGCCTCGGCGGCGGACAAAGAGTAAGGCGTAATAAGAGGCACACAGCGAGGGGTGTTGTATGGTGGGGAGGCAGCTGCCATACCTCGCCGACGAAGTCACGAGACGCGCATGATACCACAAGATAGAAGTAATGAGCCATGTATGGATAGTATGCTTTGCACAGGTTATGTAAGCAAAGCCCTCTGCTGGGGCGGCACTTGGAGTCGGGCACTGCCGTTTGTGGTCACCATCGTGGAATTATTGCCGTTCCTCCCAACATGCCATGCAGCAAGTATAGCACAGCTTGTATATACAGGCGCATGGGTAGGCACACAGGTACGATTGGGCCCAAGGATCGTTCCAGCGGGTGTCCAATGGTCACGTGCGCTCAGCCCCTCCACATCACAGTGATCTCGGGGCTCCAGTCAGGTTCTTTTTCACAATGTTCGAGATACCTACCAGACGGTTACTCTCTCCGTGTGGAAGATGGCAAAGTTGCTTTGTTTTTCTCTTCATTCATGGCAGTGTATTAGTTCCTAGCTTGGAAAACCACGTATTGCCTTCAACTGCCCAGCTAACGGGGTCTCTCGCCAAACCCCTCTTCCGGGGCAGCCGCCATCGCAAAGCAGCAATCATTGCCCTCAAACGCAGAGCATGCATCAGTATCGTTATTAAATATGCCAATACAGGGGAGGAATGGGCATGGAACAGGGTAGCCCTAAGCACACGAGGCAAAAGAAACGCTTAGTGCTCCAGCAGGCGCAAGCTGCCCTGGACGACGACGTTCTCAAGGATGGATCCCGGGGGAATGTCAATGGTGGAGGCCTCAGTTGCCACGATAATAACGGTGCCCTTGAGGACCACGCCACGGCCCAAGTTGACGTTGCCAGTGATGGTCAGGTGGTCGAGCTCGACAATCTTGGGGATTGAAGGAATGCGCTTCTGGAAGTCAGAGACCTTCTTGAAGTCGCTGCCCAGCTTGATCAAGGGAGCGTCGCCAAAGCGGTGGGCGCTCATCTGGAGCTGACCGTGCTTGAGGGCATACAGGTCCGACTTGACGAGCATCAGGTCAGAGCACGTCTTGACGGGCAAGAAGCGGCGACGGGGCACGTTGACACCGTGGGCGTTCTTGAAGTGGCGGATGGCAGCACCGACAGCCGTCTCGAGCTGCAGAACCGAGATGTCCGACTCGCCCTTCTTGTCGCCAGGGATGGTCTTGCCGTTGGGGATAATCTCCATCTCAAGCTCATCGTTCTCGACGACGCGCTTGATGGCCTGGACGTTCAGCCAGATGTTGTTTGTGTTGAAGTACTTGAACTTCTTGATCGACTTGAACTCGTTGACGTGCTCCTTAGGGACCTGAGCAATCTCGAGCAGGCGCACGGAGCCCTCGTAGTCGATGATGGTACCGCCCTTGACATCGGCCTTGGTCTTGTTGGTCAGCTCCATGATGTACTCGGCGTTGGTCTCCATCATGTGCTGCAGAATGCGCAGGTCGACGACGGCGCCCAGGTTGTCAACGTTGGACAGGAAGATAACCTCGATGCCACGCTCAATGAGCTTGTCGAGAACACCCGAGTTGTAGAGCGACTCGAAAACGTCACCGTGGCCGGGAGGGTACCAGTCCGAGACGGGCGAGTCAAAGCTCTTGGGGACGGGCAGAAGCGAGTCCTTGTAGATTCTGGGGTAGCGGGACTGGTTGAAGGTCATGATGTCCACATTGTGGCCCTCGTACTTCTTGATGATGGCAGCAGTGTCATCGTTGGTGTTGAACGAGTTCATCAGGAGGAAAGGCACGTTGACGTCGTAGGTGCGGTTCAGGTACTCGATTTGGCGGACCGAAAGATCCAGGAAGGACATGCCGTCGCGAACCTCAATAACCGACTTGGGACCGACGCAGCCCATCGAGGTACCGAGACCACCGTTGAGCTTGAGGACAGCCAGCTTGTTCAGGAAGTTGACCGACTCCGAGTTGGCAAGATCCTCGTAGTCGACGACCTGGCCCTGGGCGGGGGGAGCAATGCGGTCCCAGTCGCTGTAGCACGATAAAGTCAGTCAACACAGTTCCGGATCAAGCCGATAGCGGGGAATAACATACACGGAGTTGCCCTTCGACTTGTCGTTCAGGTAGCGTCTGAACAGCGAGAAGAAGTTGTCCATCTCCGTCTCGAAGAGCTTCTTCTGGGCCGGGTCCTTGACCGTCTCAGCAACCTCGTTCAGGTTGTTGCGCATCTGCGCAGCAGCAATGTTGGTCGAGGCATTCTCGAAAGCCTGCGATTGGAGATTGTTAGTGGATTCGGGTGATATGATAGCAGATCAAACCCAGTATGGAGGCAGGGAAAAGATGCTGGGCTGGCAAAAACTGGGACGATACAGGGTCGAACGCAACAATGGGGGAGAGGGCGCAAATGAAATATAGGAACTGGGCGACCGAGGACGCTTGGAGAGCCAGTGCCGTGCTGTCGAAGAATGATGGGACGAAGAGGTACTGATGGGGCCCCTCCTCGCATCCGCATTCACCAGCGCACCAAAGCAACAGGCAGCAAGTGAATACAGCAGGTGGTGGATGCAAGCAGACAGCTCCATCACCCGAGCGATCACTTGAGGCGATGGTGAAGCCCAAAAGGTGGGATTGGGCCATCAAAGGACGCATGCGTTTCGAGCAACCAAGGCTTTCGCATTCCCCGGCTCTCCCAGTTGGTGCCACATCGCAGGCAAGCGAAGAATTGGATCCGGGTGATTCTGATGCTGGTGGGAGGGGGAAAGGCAAGCCGCACTCACCATGTGGGATCGAGTCTTGCCGTGGTGTCTGGGGGCACCCTCCTCGCCGCCATTGCCAGGCTTGAGGTGGGAAGGCAGAGCGCTCTTGATAGCCGAGGCCATTGTGTCTGGTTCTTTCTCTTTGTTTGTACAAAAAGCTCTTTGGTGGGAGTGCAGCAGAGGTCCCCTGGGTAGCGAGGGAGGAAAAAGGAGGGAAGGTTGCCGACGGGGAGCAGGTGTGTTGACGATGGAGGTCAGGCACAAGCAGTTGGGCGCTGGCGGCCGTCTGGATGGCGGGGTAAAAAGGAGGGAAGCGCGGCTTGAGCTTCAGAAGCTACTACGTAGTGCGCGTAGTAGGTTCGGGCTGTTTTCTCCTTTCCTGAGACGAGACCTAGAGATGGAGCAGACGCATTAGAGCAAGTTGACGTAATTGCGGCGAGTCGCAAGCAGCACCCATGCGGCGTAGCGCTTCCATATTGAGGGGAAAGCTGTCGTGTTGCCCAAGATCCATTGGACGGCCGCCGTCACACCACGCCGCCAGCATTCACATGGGATACGCGGAGCAGGGTGTCGACGATTGGCGGGCGGCGTGGGTACACAGCGACAGGCAGGGGGGGCAGGAGAGGGGATTACCACCACCATGCCACGCCACCAGCAGGCGAGGCGAGGCGGGAAGCACTTACTCGGTGATGAAGATCCTGGTGGAAGCGAGAGAGAGAGAGAGAGAGAGAGAGAGAGAGAGGGAGATTGGAGAGATGGAGAGGGAAGCCTAGCTAGGGGAAGCTTCGCGAACACGTCGAGAGCTTCCCGTTATCCTTATGTATCGACAGCTCCTGTCCCTGCCATATCCCACCCCCTTCGCGCCCCTGTATCCATGGGCAGCCCACTTGGTCGTTGCTCCAGGAGATTGTCGGTGTACCCGCCGCCGTCTAGCAGGCCCAGCTAGGCCGGTACATGCCTCCGATTCTGGAACGCCTTCGCAGAACCTGGAACCTGAGGGATGCGAGATTTCCCTGGTCAGGATGGGAAGACGGATGTCACGACACGGTTGGGAGGGGCGTTTGCGCTGAGCCGACAGGGGCTGTGGCGCACCCGACGCAGCCTAGTCGGGCCCGGCCCCATCTTGTTGACCATGGGTTTTCGCGGCGGGACGCGCGCGAGTGGGTTCGCTTGCTCTCTGGGAGGCCTGGGTGGGCGGGCAGGCTTGAACCGTAAAGGGCAGAGAGGCTAATGGAGAATCGTAGATCCCTTTTCCCCCTTGGGTGTCGGGGTGTGTGTGAGTGAGTGTGTGTGTGTGTGTGTGTGTGCGCCTTGTGTGCCGCTGTCCATCTCAAGGGTGAGGGGGGATGAGGGGGGGGGGGGGGGGGGGGGAGGTGAGATCGATGGTGATGAAGGATGGTGGGACGGCAGGACAAAGCCATCCATCCAATTAAGATAACCGGCGCAACGGCCGAGCCATGCACGGGAGTGTATGATGCAGGCGGGGTTTTTGCCTCTCGTAAATAACTGCGAGGCTTTCAACGGTGCATTTCTGCATGTCTCAGGCTCTTCTCGATGGCAGCGTCCGAATCGGACGGACGCATGTATCGCGACGGGACCCAAATTACCGCTCTGCCCCCGAGCCGTGTACTTAGTTGCAGGCCAGGTAGGCACTGCCAGGACTAGGACTCGCCTGTGCCCCACCAACAGACAACCAAGGACCGAGCTCGCAGGCTATTGCCCGCACCTATAGGAGATACATGACCTCTTTGGGCGGTACATACCACCATCTTACGTATGGGAGACGACGAAAGGATCGATCTCTGTCCCCTTTGCCTCGCGGCTTGCGATATTTCCACTCCGGGCATGCGAGACAGCTCAGGGAGACAGGGGAGGAACCCATCTTTTTGCATCAGAGGGGGGTCGTCTCTGCCACTCCTCTTGCCGTGTCACCCCTCCATTGCTTGCCCAGTACCACTTGGGTGCTGCCAGCTTGGGCAGCTGAACACCTGTAGGTTAGGTCGTAGGTACTTCCAAAATAGCACGCACCCGTGATATCCATCACCATCCTAGCGATGCGCATCTCAGCTCACACGCACAAGCCCTGGTCTTCAGCTGCTCTGTTGCTGCAGCAATCGGGGCTGGCCCGGCAAGCCCAGCTCGCCTCCATTCGCTCCATCGATTCCAACTTCACCCGACAGCAACGGCCAGGGAGAGAGGACTGCCAGCCAACAAAGCGATAGCGGAGAACTTCCACGTGGCTGCACCCAATAGCGACAGTCGGAGGGCGGTGAAGTGGCACGCCAACATGTTTCCTTTGCCAGCGAACCAACGGGCGTTGCACATACGTGTAGCCAGCCAGGGAGGTACCGGTCTATCCTATGCTGCAGGCCGGCACCTGTTTGCTCGCGAGCGTTTCTCTATGCCAGCAGGGCCGGTCCGGGTAGGGCCCATCCGACTCCCTCTCTGGCGCCCATCGACTTCAGCCCCGCCACGGCCGCCGCCGTCGTCTCAGCATGAACTGGGCGATGGGATAGAGGGGCGGAAGAAGGGACGGGAACCGCGCAAGGTCGGACGCCACTTGGCCATGGGTGTACACGGCGCTGTCAGGGTCCCGCCCATCAGAAAGCACTCGTCGAATGATTGTGCCCTGGGCAGGGTTGGCTGCCGTTTTGCATGTACCCCCACGGAGTCGGATGAATCAATCGACGGCTGCTGGGCGCTGGCGCAAGCCGGTCCCATGGGATGCGGCTGACTCGTTTAGGCGGGACCCCTGGAGAAAAGCAACGTTCTGCTTACATCAAGCCACCACCACATGAACCCAGGGCCACTTAAGCCTCTGGCTGCTGTCCGTCTGTGCCGTGTTGGAGACCCGGATTCCTGGGATTGACTTGCCTTCCGCTGCGCGCGCACATGCCGCATCACGCTTGGCTCTCAGCGTCACCAACACCTCTGCTTGCCTCTGTCTTCTCAGGCTTTACCTACCGTGACTTTTGGCACGAGATAGCGCCCCAAGATCTGCGTACCCAGGTCCACAACCCGGAAGCCTCCCCTTATAGAAGCCGGAACGTATCCGGGTACTCTACTGCACTCCGTATCCAGGAGCACACCCACGAAGCAACTCCCCCGTCGCCCCCAGCACGGCCATGGGCAGCGTAGACGCCTCCCTGCCGTACTGGCAGGTCAACGTGCCTGAGGGTCAGCGGACAGATGAGTGCCCTGAGGCGCTGCGCAGCCTCAGCACCAAGGACCAGGGCATCCTCAGCACGCCCGACGACCAGTACCACGTGCTGAGCTGGGACGAGGTACGGCAGATCATCGCCGACAACGCGTTGGACCGCTTCCAGCGTGTGCCATCGGAGCTGCGCCGCTACCTCGAGTACAACTGGGCCCTGCGGCGCGACCATGGCAGTGTCATGAACTTTGTCCTCGCCCAGCGCCTGCAGTGGGAGGCCCCCACGCGGCCGCGCGGCCGGCCCTTTGAGTACGCCGACGACATCAAGATCCTCTGGAACGACTGGCCCTACGGCCTCGACAAACGTATCGTGCACCTCGTCGTCTGGACCAAGTTCGATCTGGCCGAGGACCCGGTGACGACGGACCTGACGGACGCGGCCAGGAAGGAAATCGAAGACTATGTGAACGCCACGTTCGGATCAAGGCTATCGAGAAACCGGGTAAGTTAGGCGCAACGCTCCTCCGCCGGCCACCGCGTGTTGTGGGTGCATTTACGGGCTGACATTTCCGCACAGTACATATGGTTCAAGAACTGGCGGTCGCTGAAGTCTGTACAAGCCGTGGAGCACTTCCACGTCATGCTCTTCGACCCGGACCCATCGTTCATTGACGAGATCACGAACGGCGATGTCCCTCTCTGCCGCAAGGTCTAATGGCTGTCGCCGACTACGCTTCGCGCTTTTCCTCCTTAGAATAGACCAATAGACGTGGTAGACACATACAGAGCCGGGCGACGCCGCCACATGCATTGTAGCAGACGCGTGGCGGTATCATCTCCGAGTATCCTATCGGAAGCCGAATACCGACCTGCTCATTTGTCGTCAAATCCAGCGCCGGCCTTGATTTCCACGGCCGGGCACTCGGCAAAGGGCACCGCAATAGGCTTGGCCAGACTGACTCTGACCTGCCATCCCCGGTCCCGGCCTGTCTTGGGCTCGTCTCCAACCTTGAATTCGGACAGTATCTTGTCCGCTACAAGTGCGCCCAACGCCTCCAGCGTCTCGAACGACGAGGCCTCCATGGTCTGGTGTAGGGCACGTCAGTCAAGGCCACTTTGCACTCCCGCCGTCGTTTCTTTAGCGTGCTTACCTCGACGACGAGCTTCTCAAGCTCGGGATGGATGTCCTGGGCGACGTCCAGCTTCTCGAGCTCGACATCGGCGACGACCATTTGCTTGGCCTTCCTCTCGTTCTTGTTGACGCCAATAAGCGTCGGGACGTGGAGCTCGTGGAGCTTCAGGGAGCGCGAGAAGCCCAGCACGGGGTTGCCGTCGCCGACGTCCTGGAAGCAGGCAGCGGCGGTGAGGCTGACGCCGCGGCCGACAAGCGAGGCCTTGGGCAGGCGGACGGCGAGGACGAGGGACTTGAGGCGGGTGGTGTCGAGGAAGGGGACGCGGTCGAGGGGCAGGGCGCGGGCGCTGCCGTCGACGACGCGGCCGGTGAGGCCGACCCACAGCAGCTCGAAGACGTCGGCGGCGTGGGGGCCGCCGGCGGCGTGGGCGCGCGGCGGCGTGGCGGCGCTGGTGAATTGGTCCAGGCTGGCCAGCAGGCTCTTGCTCAGCGTGCCGTAGTGCGCCGTCTCGGCGCCGACGCGGTCCTCAGCCGACGCCCGCCCGAACGCCCGCGCAAACGAGACCTCGGTCGATACCAGCGCCGGCTGCGCCTTGTTCGCCCGGCCCCAGGCGTCCCGGCCCACCGGCAGCGTGCCCTGCAGGTCCTGCACCCGCACCACGGCGAATGGCTCGCCCGCGCGTGCGCGCACCTCGAATGTGCTCAGCCGCGGCGCCGGCGGGTCCGTCTTTGCGGCGGCCATGGCGGAGCGAGTATGTGCAGGAGACAGGGGAAGGGGCGGGAGGGACGATGTGGTTGATGGAGGGGCGAGGGGCGAGGGCGAGGGTGAGGAGTAGCTAAGATTGCCTGAGCTGGCTGGTTCCACTGAGCCAATGGTGCCTGGCACGCAGGGAGGTCTCGATCGTCGAAGGAGAGAAGGAGCCGGATTCCGAGACGGCGCAACATGGATGCTTGGGGGGGAGCAGCGAGAGGTCATCCAGGTTGGAAGCTTCCGGATGCCCCACCACGAGCCAGGAACCAGTGGACCCCTCTTCTGAGAAACTCCTCCAAGCAAGCAAACCAAACCGCCGCGTTTGCCCTCTCCACACATCACGCATAGCCACGACAGTGCAGTGTAGTACTGTAAAGCAGTACACACCCCGTACCTCCATCATCTATCCGAGCACCGTGTGATATGTACAAGCGCCGATTGCACCCTTGATGACTCCTCCCGCCGAGCGCCCAGTTGCGGATGCGGGGTCGTCTCATCAGCCGCGTTTCGTCAGCCGCGTTTCGGCTGCCACTTCATCAACCACGCCCGGATCGGTTCTTTGCCGCCCCATTGGCTCAGGTCTAGGTCCAGGTCCTCGACGTGCTGGAACCCGTTCTTCTCGTACAGTCCGCGGCCGGCTTTGGTGGACTCCAGAAACGCCTCCAGGCCCGCCTCCTGGGCCTTCTCCAGGCCCCACCTCAGCAGCGTCGCGCCGGCGCCCCGGCCCTGGTGCTGCGGGTGCGTGACCAGTGTCTGCAAGTCTGCGAGATCGGGTCAGATTTGTTTCTCGGCAACTCGCCAACGCTTCCCCGTCTTTCTCGCCGCCACGTACAGAAAAAGGGCCGGTTGCCCATGATGCGTATCCGGGCCTGCTCCATGCCGCCGAAGAAGGCCTCGCACGCCTCGGGGTTGCTGCCGGGGCCGTGGTCGTGGGGGACGGGCCTGGGCCCGTCCGTGTAGAAGTGCCACTTGGCGAAGGCGACCATCTGGCTATTCTCCGCATCCTCGGGGATGTCGGTGTCGACCATCTTGCACCAACGCGTCGTCTCGTCTTCCTCCAGCTGCTTGGCCATACTCGCGCCGTGGATCTCGTTGCTGTTGGGCGGGAACGGCCCCGGGAAGAGAATACTGCCGCCTTCGCTGCCGTTCGCGCCCGCCCCAAACGCCACCCCTTCAAGTTCGGCGCCGCGCCGGGCGTCGGCCGCCGTGGCTTCTCGGAGCATTAACGGCATCGCGCTTCGGAGGCTGTGTCTTTGTGTGCAAGTCAGGGGGGCCGCGCGTCGGGGGGGGGGGGGCCTGAGCTGCGTGTAATGGGCAAATGCGTAGAACACCGCAAGAACCAACACGGGTTGCGCGTAGATCACGGTTATAACTATCTCCTTACGCAACCTGTCTGTTGGCGCTGTCCCCCTCCTTATTATAGTGAGGGGCGCGCGCATAGTTGTGCGGGACCGCGGGCGTCCATGACATGGAATACGGTGCCTACTTGGCGACTGGATGCTCTAATACGTAAATGTCGTCCAACTGCCGAATGCGGCAGGTGGACTGTATTTCCGCAACCCCCGATGGGAGCCCCTCGGTGGTCTGAGTCAATAGCTAAGTAGTTAGGTACTTCGGTAAGTTCGGTACTTTCTTTGCTCATCGAACGGAACGTCAACTGTCAACCCTCTGCGCCATGCAACCGGCCGGGCCGTCTGATCTTGGCAGGGCCCCAGAGTCGCCCGTTGCCTAGGGGGGCGCCTGCACTGCCCCAAAAGCAACCCAAACCGTCGGATGTTACCTACGGGTGTGCTATAATGGACCCAACCCAGCCATTCTACGAAACGGGTCCCAAGCACGCGACATGTGGTGCTTGGACCGAACCTGAGCGAAACCGCGCACCTGCTGGAGACAGAAATGATCGGAACCGGAAGTCTGTTCTGGTTGCCCGCCGCAAGCAAGTGGGCGGTGCACAACCATCCATCCATGGCTTTTTGTGGATGACTGCCTGTGTTGGTTATGTACTTACCTACCCAAGTACCCAGCTGGGGTACCTGGTTTTCGGCTCCGCCAGGGCTACATGATAGCAGTCAAGTTTCCAAAACTCTGGCCCTGTAGGAGGAGCGCAGCCCAGGATACTTCGAAGCACCCGCTCCCCCCCCCTCCTCCCCCCCTCCCCCCCCCCCGGCATCCGGGAGACTGGAAAGCAGGAAGCTGCTTCTCCTTAGTTACGTGCCATCGAGCGAACCACGCCATGCCTGCCGGGATGCCACCCACGCTGACCCTGCACCCGCCGCAGGGCAGCAGCCCTGCGTCGTCGCCCGGCGGTCGCGGGCTCCGCGCGGCGCGGCGCTTCGGTCCGGGCGATGCCGTGGCGCTCTTTGGCGGCAATGACGGCGACGGCGTGGTGGCCATCCCGGACGCGCCGCGCCAGGACGCCGTGTGCAACGGCTGCCTGGCTGCGCCCGAGCCCAGCGCTCCCGGCCATGGCGAAGACAGCGGCGGCGTGCGCGCCTGCACCGGCTGCCGATCGGTGGCCTACTGCTCTCCAGCCTGCCAGCGGGCCGACTGGGCCCGCGTGCACAAGGGCGAGTGCAAGGTGTTCCGGCGCGTGCGGGCCGAGGGCCGCGACGTGCTGCCCACGCCGGTGCGGGCGCTGGTGCAGGTGCTCCTCCGGGCCCGCCTGCTGGCCGCCGTCGCCGCGCTCGAGGGCCACATGGACACGGTCCGGACGGCCCGGCCTGGCGTGTGGCGCGATATGGAACTGCAGGCCCTGGCCGCCCTGCATTATCTCGGCCGGGACGCGAGCCCGGCGAGCCTGGCCGAGGCCATTGGTGTTCTGTGCAAGGTTCGTGGGGTACCGGCGCGGCCGCGGCTCGGGATTGAGTGGTACTGACTCGGAGGTCGACGTGCCAGCTGCGAGTCAACTCGTTCGACCGGCTTGATGCTGACATCGGGCAGACGGGACTCTTTCTGAGCCCGGCCCTGGCCATGGTGAACCATTCGTGCGTGCCGAACGCCTATGTGCAATTCAGTGGACGGGACGCAATCCTACGCGCCTACCGCTCGATCGAGAAAGACGAAGAGGTCACGATATCCTACATTGGTAAGCCTGACGCCCCCCCAACGACCATAAGCACATGCATGTTCTAACGCGGCGACAGACTGCACCCTGCACCGGAGCCATCGCCGGAGCTCACTTCAGGAGCACTACCACTTCACCTGCAAGTGCCGCAAATGCGAGGACGACCTAGATGTCTATCAAGTTTGCCAAGGCTACCCACATCTAGACCTTAACCGCTTCGCCTTGGGCCCGGGCCTCGACACCTTGCGCAACCCTCCCGTCAAAGATGCCTTCCACTCCTGTCAGTCTCTTCAGCGCGATGTCGAGAAGATATATCCGGCGTGCAGCACGCCGCCGACGTCCGAGGACTCTCTGGCGCAAGCCACGGCCCTCCAAGAAAAGTGGCAGGAGTGCAAGGCGCTACACAATGCCCAGTTATATGCTATCGAGCCGCTGCCTCAGTTGTTATCCGAGGCCGGAATTTACATGGGTAGCCGCGGCGACTTTGCGCCGGCCCTAACTATATCCTGCTTCCTCGCCATCCACTGCCACCCCTTTAAATACCCCATGCCCTTCCACCCCGTCAGGGTGAAGGACCTGCTGATGATTGCCAAACTATTCAGCAATACAGCTCCGGGTCCCGGATCCATCTCGTTGGACAGCAACGGGCCCGTCGATGCTCGAATCTCACAGGCCTTGGCCCACATCGACCAGGTCACCATCGTCCACGCATTACTGGCCTTGGTCGTGCGCCTAGGACCCCACGCACATTCCGATGCTTGGCAGGTGTACCAAGAAGCAGCTGAGATGCTCAAGGACGTGTCAAGCCTGCCTGGACGTGACCAGGAGAAGAATCTGGTGTTGAACTGGGCCAAGAACCCGGAAGACTTCGACGGCAAGTTCTTCTTTGACCAGGCAGTCCTGAAACCGATCCGGGAGCTGTCGGCTTTGGCCATGGATGTAATGGACGCCGAATTTGGGTCCCGGCAGGCACTATTTCGCAGCAGTTGATGGGTTACAACAGCAAAAGGCTCACGGAAGGGCAAATGCCCAGCGTTGTGGTGGCGGAGAAACTGGCATCGAAGATGATACTAATGATACACAGTGGAGCCTTTCGGCTGCTCTGCAGCGTACCAGCGCCCATGTAGGTCCAAGGCTTGGTAAATATCTCGTTGTGGGAGGCTCCTGGGTCCTTGTCGGCCGAAAAGGGGGGGAGGGGGCCGGGCTCGAGCGTCTCAGCTTTCTAGAGGATGTCGGCCAGTCTGTCGGGACGGACCTCTTCGCCAGCGCGGTTGCTTCCCCGAAGTGGACACTAGATGATGACCTTAGCTCCGGCACATCCATTGGAGCAAGATATGTGGCATTGCCAGCACCCGGGGCAGGTCTGTAACGATTTCAAATTCTCTGGTAGGGGAAGCATTGTCACCGAGGGGCGGTACCACCACGGATTCTTCCTTCAGCCGCTGGATTTCCGATCCCAATAGATGGATTTCGCTCGCATACCCCTGAACTGCCGTTATGTTTTTTTTTCTTTTTGGCCAGATTGTTGACTTCGTGAAGTCCTTCTCGTAGGTCCGCAGCTCGCTTCTCGTCCCTTCAAGGCTGCTGTCCATGGCTACACTCTCCGCGCTGGGTTTCTTTCGAACCCCCGCAATCGTCGTTTTTGCGGTCGTTATGGCGTCTTCCAGCTTTTTGATGGGACAAAACGCACCGTCGGGCATATTTTCATCGCCTCGGTGGCACTGGGCCGAGGCCTGGCGGTTTGGTGCGGAACGACCTGGGGGCTCCATAAGCTGGGGCTTCCCCAGTACGGTGATCTCTACGTGTTCCTCTACGTCTGGCGTTGTGACGGCGACAGACGCGAGGCGCAACATGAGCTGGTCCCTACCGTGCGTCAACATTTCCATAAGACCGAAGCAAAGGCGGATCTGGATCTTAGTGGTAGAAGACGTGGTTTACCGGGCAATCGATGCACTTGAGACCCTGCTACATCCTGAAGATAACTGTCGATAGCGTCTGTACTAGCTGGGTCTATCTCTTCCTGTGCGCGGCCATCACTCACCATCCCGCCACCAGCGTGCCCTCCTCGCCGAGTCGAATGGTGCCTATACCGACAAGGTTTGTTTAATCAGCTGCAACGGCTGGACTGGCGTAGCTTTTACCGCTCTTCAACCAACAATTTACGAAGAAGGCGACGAGCACGCCGTACTCCTTGCAAGTAATGGCGACTTGTCTTATGATCGTTGGCACCCAGTAGGGGCATAGTAGCCACCGGCGGCCTGTGCAGGATATCGATATTGGTAGCGCCTTTAGTTTTTTTTTTTTTTTTTGGGGGGGGGGGGGGGAGTCGACGGAAGGTTGTTCCGCTGCTGCTGACGAGCATCTGCCTGTCTCTAGCCTTTTCTGTGTGACTAGGCGTATGAGTGTTGCGTTCTGGACCGAGGCCAGTCTTCCGAAGGGGTCAAGAGTTCCAATGAATGCAGTACAGTGGAAGGTTACATTGCGTATGCAAAAACCCTGTGAGGCGCGTGCTTAGGGAGCTTGAAGCTGGAAGACAGCCGATCACACGTGCAGTACGATGTTGAGGCCTTAAGCGCAAGGTGGGCAGGCACAAGTACCGAGATCCCTGGAATATGCGGTGTATCTACCATGTACCTGACATAACGTAAGTACTGCATACTCGTGACCTTCCCGTTGGTGGGAGCTGTGTGTACCTGATCAGGGCTCCTTCTCGAACCCAGCAGTCTCGAAAACTTGGATCGAGATGTCAAGTTTCACGCAGTGGCCCTGTGGCACGCCGGGTCGTGTAATAGGAAAGAGGTCGTGTTACGTTCTGTTACAGAAGCTGCTCCCCCACATCGAGGGAGCTACAGCTACTATATCGAAGGAGGAAGGAGCTAGCTAGGCCAGTACTCCGCAGTACAAGAGCAGATCCCTGTCCTTCCCGAGCCGCAAAATCGCATCGCGTACTTTGCGTCGCGCTGAAAGTGTTTCCTTCTTTTTTGCCTTCCTTCCCCACCCGAATCGCGAGGCGGCACCGAAGCACCATGAACGAGACAGAGGCCACCGAGGCCAGCATTGCTAATGCATTGGCCGTGTTACAGGAAGCTGCCGCAAGCAACCCGCATGCCGCAGTTCTGAACGGCAATATGCCCGTCGGCGATGCCCTGGCCAAAGAGGACGGCGTCGGCGACGCGCCTGTTGACGCCGTCATGACCACAGATGCCACCGCGAACCCGACGGCTGCGCCAAAGCCAGCCGGCTTGAAGCGCGCCAAGCCCCACGATGAAGACGACGACGCTGGCTGGCAGACAGTCCAGAAGAAGTCGAAGAAGGCAAAAAAGATCCCCAAGACCGACTCCCCCAAATACCCGTCCATCACCTTCAACTACGATGCCAAGCTGCAGGCCAAAGTCTCGCTCGAGCAGCTGCGCAATCTGATCCTCTACCTGTTCGCCGACGGAACCGGCCCCCAGTGGGTGTCGGTCGCCTCGCGATCGCACTTTCGAAAGATTGTCACCCTCATGGTCCCAGGCCTGGAGGAGGCCATGTTCAGACAGGACGTCGACTTTGCAACCTACAACGACCAGGGCGCTGCTGGCATGGAGGAAAAGTCGCGGGCCATCACCACGCCTGATGACTACTACCCCCGCCTGCTGAAGAAGGACGAACTGCCCGAGACCCTGGCGCCTTTTGCCGACATGTTTCCGCATCTCTGGCCCCTCAAGACACCCGGAAATGAGAAATATGGCGTCTTGCGCTCACCCATGGGCACTATGCTTACCGCTCCCACGGAAAAATCTGGCGAGGATAAGAAAAAGAAGGGTGTCCAGCCAGCCAAGGAACCCCGAGATTGGAAGGACGAGCGGACACGAATCACCGAGTTCCTGGCCATGCCTGAGGACTTCCTGCCGAACGGCTACACACTCCACCCGGCCCTTATCGATGATGAGGAGCGCCGCAAAGAGCAACAAAATATCGAGGGTTGGGTGCACACAAGGGTCAACCACGTCGCAGAGGGCGACGTACCCGAAGAGGAAATCCAGAAAGGCTCCCTGACGGCCGGCCGCGATATCCTGGGCCTCGACTGTGAAATGTGTATGACAGGAGAGGCTGAGTTCTCCCTCACCAGAATCAGCCTTGTAAGCTGGGACGGCACCGTGGTGCTGGACGAGCTTGTCAAGCCCGACAAACCCATCATCGATTATGTCACGCGCTTCTCTGGCATCACAAAAGAGATGATCGATCCCGTCACGACGACTCTCAAGGACATCCAGGCAAAGCTCCTCGAGATTCTGCACCCGCGTGCCATTCTGGTCGGCCACTCGTTGGACTCGGACCTTACCGCCTTGCGCATGACCCACCCCTTCATCGTGGACACGTCGCTCCTCTTCCCCCATAACCGCGGGCCTCCCCTGAAAAACAGTCTCAAGTTTCTGACGCAGCGCTTCCTGAAGCGCGAGATTCAGAAGGGCGCCGGCGGCCACGATTCCATAGAGGATGCCAAAGCCTGCCTCGACCTGGTAAAACAGAAGTGCGAGAAGGGCAAGTCCTGGGGGTGTCATGAGCAGCAAGGAGAGAATCTTTTTCGCCGCCTCGCCCGCAGCGGCGTGTCATATAAAGCCAGCGGCGGCGCCCTCGCCACCGGCGGGGTGAAGTCGGGCAAGTCCTCGACCATGGTCGATTGGGGTGACCCCATGAAGGGCGCCGGGGCAGCTGCGACGTACCGTATCGGTTGTAAATCGGATGACGACGTTGCCGCCGGGGTCATACGCGCCGTGCGGGGCGACCCGGTGGGCGAGGAGATTCCGTATGGCGGCACCGACTTCATCTTCGCGCGCTTCCGGGAGCTGGAATTACTACAGGGCTGGTGGAATAACAACAAGGCTGCCCCCGACGCCACAGGCGCAGAAACCGAGAGCGGCCTGCCTCCGCCGTCCAAGTTGCCCTCGGCCGAGGACACTGCCGATGCCGGATCTCCGCTTGCCGCCAGTCTCCAGAAGCTCACCAGCCACATCAAACGCATACATGAAGCGCTGCCCCCCTGCACGGCCCTTCTCTTGTTCAGCGGCAGCGGAGACCCCCGCGAGATGAGCCGGCTCCAGGCCATGCAGGCCCAGTTCAAGCGCGAGTACAACACGCCAGGCAGTAAGTGGGACGAACTTAGCGTCAAGTGGACCGACGTCGAGGACCAAGCCTTGAAGAAGGCTGTGAGCATGGCGCGGAACGGCATTGGCTTCATCGGTGTCAAATGAGCCAGTCCCGGAAGGGGAGGGGGAAGGGGAGAAGACCCAGCCCCTAGCCGTGCCATCGCATGGTCGACGCACACCTACAGCAGGGGAGGGGGGCACGCGGTACCCGGACCGGCTGGGTTCGATGAATGGCGCATCGCGTGATCTCCCTCCATTTCGCTTCATTCTCCTCCGGGGATAACAAGGGCCGCCAGCGTCTTCCCAAGCAATTGCCTGTCGAAGACGTCTTTTTCGGCGTCCCTGCTTACCGACCTCGAGGCGTGGGCGCATGAACCCAGTTTACTCACTTGGCCATGGCTTGAAAGGGGTGGCTTTCAGGGAGGCGACGGGGGCCCACGAGCTACGCTTGAGGCTACGGCTACAAGAGGCAAGGCTGATCCGGATGCAAGGCGTGGAAACGGGAGAAAGCAAATACTCTAATACATAGGCGTATGTGGGCATGTGGGCATGTGGGCATGCAGAAAGGGGGGAAAGGGGGGGGGGGGATTCCGTGATACCCTGTGGATGGAGACGGAAAGGCGGGAGGTGATTCACGAAGCGCGCACACCCCTGTACAGGCTACTAGGCCTCAGGTCTTCGTATATACCGTGGGCGCCGTGACTCCCTGGAATCCTGGCCCAACGTAACGGGGAACGCACCTGCCCGCCAGGGCGACAGCCCGTGTGTGACGATTACCAAATTCGAGCTATAATATCCTGCCGAGCATTTTCCCTGTACAAGAATGCGTCGTAAGCGGCCCGACGGTATGCTACTCGATAAAACCTAATAGGGGCTATTGCACTCCCACGTCCCGTGGCAAACCCCTCTTCCTAGGGTGGGGGGGGATCCGTTGAGTAACTGAACGGCTGCAAGTGAGCGGTGCTTGGGCACAGCGGCAACGGCGCTGGTGCATCTTATAACCATGCGCGATGCGGGGCAGACGAAGTAAACAGCCATGTCGCCCCGTCAGAAGCAGCGGTGCTGGCCCTGCATTAAGCGAGGGAGAGAGGGGGGAGGGGAGAAAAAAAAAAGAAAGGGTTCAGGCTCCGGCTAGAAGTCGATATCGCCGCGGAAGACGGAGGGGTCGACGCCGGCCACGACCTTCTCGGCCAGGTCGCGGCGGCCCATCTGGGTGAAGACGCGGCGCAGGGTATCGTAGAGGTTGGTGCTGCGGTTCTGCGTGGTCATGGCATCGAGCTGGGAGTCGCTGACGTCGCCGCCGAGGATCTCGCGGGCCTTTTCGCGGCCCTCCTTCTCGACGCTCTTGTGCATCTCGAGGGCGGCCAGCAGGTGGCCGGCGGCCTCCTCGTGGCAGCCCATGTTGATGCAGCTGACGCCGAGGTTGTAGCGCGCGCGCACAAAGTTGGGCCGCAGCGTGAGCGCCTTCTCGTAGGCGGCGATGGCGTCCTCGCTCTTGCCCGAGTTGGCGAGCGTCGCGCCCAGCCGGTTCCACAGGAGGTGCACCTGCGAGCGCTGGTTCGAGGCGCCCGTCTCGACCGAGGCCAGCGCCGAGCTGAAGCAGTCGACGGCTTTGTCGTACTCCTCGGCGCCGTAGAAGAGGACGCCGAGGCCGACCTGGACGTCCGGGTCCATGTGCTCGCCGCCGGGGCTCAGGCAGGCGGCCTTGATGAAGAGGTTCGTGATCTTGTCGTGCAGGATCTGGCGGTCGGTGAAGCCGAGGTCGGTCGGGGACGAGAGCTCGGCCGGCGAGATGATGCTCGGGTACCGGACCGAGAGCCAGCGCTCCAGCGTTCGGTACGCGGTGCTGTCGTAGCCCTCGTTGGTGTACGACACGGCCAGCGTCATGAGGGCCGGCGAGTTGTTGGGGTCCAGCTTCTTGGCCTGCTCCAGGGCCCGGATCGCGGCCGTCTCCTTTTCGTTCTGGGCTTGCGCCGTGCCCAGCTGCACCCAGGCCTCGACGTGCGACGGGTCCTTTTGCACGGCCGCCTCGAAGGCCAGGGCGGCCAGCGACAGGTTGCCGCCCTGCTCCAGGATGCGGAGGCCCTCCTCGAAAGGATTGCCCATGTCTTTAAACAGGTTGTCCTCCTCGAACAGGTAGTCCTCCACCTGGGGGTCGCCCGCCAGGCGGCTGCTGTCGCCCCAGCCGCTCGAGAAGTTCTTCTGCCAGTCCTCCTCGTTGAACCTGCTGACCCACTCGTCCTCGTCCAGGCCCTCCTGGGCCTGGGCCTTTTCGGCCTGGATGCCGCGCCATATCGATTCGAAGTCGCCAAACTCGTTGGTCTCGGACTCGAGGATCTGCTCGTCCAGCCGGTTCAGCTCGGGCTCCATGGCCTTGTTCTGCTGGTCCTCGGTCTGGGCCTGCTGGTCCTCGAGGGCGATCTGGGCAAACTGCTCCTCCCACTTGCTGTCGTCCAGCTCGACCAGCTTCCCCTTGCCTTTGGCGTCGGCCGTCAGGGGGCCCGTCTGCTGTGGCGGCTGGTACATGGGGCGGTTCATCATGCCGGGCATCGCGTAGCCCATGCCCATGCCCATGCCCATGCCGCCGCCCATCATGCCCATGCCGCCGTACATGGCGGGCCCCTGGTAGGCCATGCCCTGGGGCGCGGGGCTCGAGCGCGAGGCGTTGCCCATCTGGGTCATGTGCTGGAACTTGGCGTAGTCCTCGGGGCCGAACTGGGTGCCCTGGGGCACCTTGAAGGCCGACTCCATGGCGGCCTGGGGGTTGTGCTGGAACTCGTTGGCCCACGCGGGCGAGGTCGAGTTGGCGCGCAGGTGGACGCCCTGGGGCGCGTGGTCGAGGCGGACGGGGCCCATGCTCTCCATGGGCATGTCGGGCAGGCGGCCGTTCTGCTGAAGGAAGTTGTTCATCATCTCGTCCTGGGGCGCGTGGTTCGGGGCGCTGCGGAAGCCGCCCATGCTGCCCTGGGGGCCGCCGTTGACCATGCGGTCCCTCTGCAAGCTGTTGTCATCTTGCGTGTGTTTGGCGAACTGGCTGAGCGGGTTGCCGGCGGTCGAGCATTCGGGGCCACCGCCGAGGAAAGACATGACGGGCGGCGGTGTGTTCGCTTGGTGGGCGGGCCGACTAGGACGGGGGCGGGCGAGGGAGGGAGGGCGAGAGTGCGGGGGTGGCGGCAGGAGAGACGTTGGCGAGCTGGTAGCCGTCGACAACGCTGAAAGCGAAACGGAAAAGGCTGGGCCGAGGTGGGCGGGCGACGGGCTCGGGCGGCTGGAGGCGGGAACAATGAGCCGGCCTTGGGATGTAGGCAAAGTAGGTGGGAAGAAGCACGGGTGGATGGAGAGGGGATGGACGTCAGCCCGCTACAGCCCCTCTGATGCAGGGACAGGAGATGGATGCGAAGGGGGCGAAGACGGAGAAGACGACGGGGCAGGCAATGGGGGATGGGAGGAGAGAAGGCCAAGCTAGCACGCATCTTCAGATGCCAGCAGCGGCAGGACGACCCGGCGGACGGAGTCGATACCGCTGAGCATCCGGTCGGCATATGCAGGCGTGTGGGGTGGGGGTGCCGAGGCGCGTGGTCCCCTACGAATGGACGCATCCCAGCCCCGTCTCCAGCCGTCGCGCCCGCCCGCCACCTCCGCCGCCGCAGCGACCAAGAGCACGTTTGCGTGCATTGGCAAGACACGGCGAGTGCACGAGGGGTGGCATTCAACACCCGCCCGCGCCCGAGCTTCCATGCTGCATGCCACACAACCAGGGTGCTTCTCCTCCTTCCCGCACGTGAAGGGAGATGGTAGTACATTTCATTTCCGCCTCGTGAGGCTGTAGCCCGGGCCGAGCCCGCGCTGTGTGTGAGCAGTAAGCTCCAGATCCTGTCGGGCCGAGCCCCGCTGGGGGTCGCGTTTTGCTATTGTTACACGTCCACTCATTTCTATGGCAACCCCCCCTCCCGTTCCGCATCGCTTGCGACCAAGCAACGCCGGCCAACCGCCTCAGCACCCCTATTCAGCCCGAGGAACACCGCCGTGGCTGTGGCCTCGGCCTTGCCTGCAGCCTTGTGCCGGTGTGGGAATCCTGGACGCAGCCACGACGCCAGCCGGCATTCTGCATCCCCTCTTTCAACGCTCCGTCTCGACACTCTACTGCTGCTCCTGGTTCCGGTTGAAGCTGGTGCGCTTTTGCGAGTAGTCGACCCGCAGGTTGCGGCCGCCCAGCGTCATCTGGCCAATAGCCGAGTGTGCCTTCATAGCGCTCTCGAGATCGGCGAAGTCGGCGTGGGCGAAGCCGCGAGGCCAGCCGGTGTTGCGGTCCACGGCCACGCGAACGTCGGTGATGTTCTCCAAGTCGCGGAACAGGCGGTTCAGGTCCGCGTCCGACGTCTCGTAGGGGATGTTACCAACGTACAGCGACGTCGTGGGCTCCGACGGCGAAGACGTGCTGCTGCGGGCCGGGCGGGTCTGCTCCCGGGGGTGCCTGTGCTGAACGTTGATGCGGCGACCGTGCCAGAACGACTTGTCGCACTCCTCGAGGGCGCGCTGGGCGGCAGCCTGGGTGGTGAAGGTGACGAAGCCGAAGCTACAGGGCGCGTCCTGTCAGCAGACCGCCGCATGCAGTCGTGAGGGGCGGGCAAGTTAGGCACTACTTACCCTCGGCTCAGGCCGCGGCCGTCGCGGCCAATGTTGACAGATGTGATGTCGCCGTACTTGCCAAAGGCCTCGCGCAGGTGCATGTCGGTGGCGTCAAACGACATGTTGCTGACGAAGATGGTGTGGCCCTCGTCCTGAGCGGACCGGCGGGGCCTTGCGGCCTGCTCCAGCGAGTTCAGCGAGTCGCTCGTTGCGCCTCCCTCCTCGGCCGCCTTGGTGGCCTCCTCAACGATCTCCCTCTCCTCATTGGCCTTGCGCGATGTCTGGGAGAAGAAGCGGGTCATGGGCAGAGCCGCCGGGCGGGCGGTGGCCTGGGTGAACCGCATGGCCAAAGAAGCCCGCTGCTGTCTCGAGGCCGAGGCCGTCAGAGACGAGGTGGAAGAGCTAGCAGCTCGGAGAGCTGCGCGGCGGACGGCGTGCCTGTTGGTGCATCGTCAGTTGCTGCGTGCGCATGGGCGATCGCGGGTTGCGATGGACCTGGGAGTCAGGCGGGCGGCTTACATTTTTGCGGCGGGTTCGACGGAAACTGCGGGACGGCTTGGGACACGATTCCGGAGAGGAGGGGACAGAGCTGGAAGTTGAGCGTGGCTGTCGCGATGTTGAGACCGGGTGAGGACGAGCAAATCGAAGGCGGAGGAGACTCGGGCACTCCAGAAAATTTCAAACTGCAATGCGCCCGACTAGCGCAGCTCCCGAATCCAGCCAGGCCCTTGTCGAGTGGCAGCTCGGATCTTTTGATTGGCGGGCTGCATGGGGCGTCTCTCCCCGCTCCGCCCGAGCCAGTACGCGGGTGTTTATCGATAGTCCCGGCCCGGCATGGGGGGGACCTCATCGAAACGTGATGTACCTGTTGCCTATCACGGATTCAGCATCACCAGCCGGACAACCAATCGACGGGGGGTTCATCGCCGTCTTGTATGCTCCCCCCATTCCGTTGTCCTATGATGGAAGAAAAGAGAAGAAAAGAGATCTCACGAGCGGCCCCGTGCGGGAGAGACCGGTATTGTATCTGCTATGCCTGGACAACCACGAGCGTGGACACCACCAATTTCCCGCGCTGAGGGGCGATGTGAAGACCGTGGCAACTTGGCGGGGTACAGACACTCTCAAACACCTCCCTTCAACCACGCGTGCGTTCTAACCTCAACCTGAATACTCACCACAGCTACTGAAAACTCTTTTCCCGGCTATACGCAGAGCGTTCCCCCATGCCGTCTGCTCTCGCGCATGTGTCTTGGTTGAAAAAGTGCTTACGTAGAGTACCCGAGGCAACCACTGTATATATCTGCTCACTCTCACCTCCTGCCCCCCCCTTCTCCCTGTACCTGGGTCAAAATGAAGAAAGACCGCGAGCAGCCTCGGAAATATGTCGGTTGTTTCAGCTGCCCCGTTCCCGAGCGCTGTGCAAATATGTCCATTAACCCCGCTCGACGAGAGCTTGATATTGACGCCGGTACCGATATATCCCACTCCACGAGCCTCTTTGGGTTTTTTGCCCCCCCCCCCCCCTCGTCGTATCACGGCCCATCCGATCCAATTCATTTTACATGCATTCGCGAAAATCTCCGGCCCGCCTCCCTTCCGCCCCGAAAACGGCATAGAAACAGAATGGGTATATAAGTACGCCTCCCAAAGTACCGAGCTGGAAATTAGACAACAAAACAGAGACAGGCTGTCGCGCCTGAATAAACCCTGCCTACCCAGCCGTTTGCTTGCCGGCGAGCGTTATGGTCAATCTGACCGTGGAGAACTGTCGACTGGTTTTCGAGAAACACAACCGACGTTCCGTATCAGAATGGGGTTTGCATGTTCGCCGTCAAATGCCTCCCGAGTCATCCGACTGAGCCGCAGCGGCGGTGTGCCGATGGTCTGGAGCCGCCAGGTCGTAGACATGACCTGGAGGTAAGTGTCCGGTACCACGGCCTGGCTGGCCAGGTCCCGAGGCCCCACTCGCGAGCTATGTGCCAGGGGCGACGGGGAACACCTTCGATTCCGCGTCACCCATTCCGGCGGACGCTTGGGCAGGTTCCGGGGCCGCCTTCCAGTACAGAACTGATCACAGCCACCGCAGGCCACAACGATGGCCAGTGTGCGCCGCAGGTGGCGAGTCAGCCAAAGCGGAAGCCCTTAGAACCGATTTGGCCGCTGCGCCTCGTATTGGACGCCGACCATCTGCTCCGGCATGGTGGGTAGGTTGCCGCTCAAAGACCGGAGAGGGGGGAGCTCCTGCTTGGATGCATTGCCATTGTATGCGGCTTGCTGTGCATACGGATCGGCTGGGGGCTGCGAAGACACCTGGTGGTTGGCAGGACCTTGGCCTGCGGACTGGCTGGACAGTGTTCGCAGCTGTGCGTTCTCCATTCGTAACCTTTCGATCTCGCGGCGCATGCTGTCCGACTCTTGTGCCGAAGAATGGTAATGGTTTGTGAGCTGTTTGATGTGGTCCTGCAGGCGTTGGTGTTCGGCGATGGCTTTTCCTTGGTTAGCAACCCCCCCAGGCTCGGCTTGAGACTGATGACCAACGACATACCTTTGGTTAGGATTTCCCACTTGGAGGCCTTGGAGCCGCGCTCTTGGGGCATCAGGTCTCGCAGCTGCTCGAAAAGCTCCTTCATCTCCGTACGACGCTTGCGTTCGGCCAGTTTGTGGCTAACTCGGAGTTCCGGGGTCCGACTGTAAGGCTGTGCCGCCGAGTGCGGGCTCGATTCCTCGCTGTGGAGATCAACAAGCTGCTTGTGTTGAAGCGAGTGGTGGTGCACAGCGGGAAAGTCGGTCGAGACGCTGGACATGCGCTGGTACTCAGACCCAAGACCGTCGTCCAGACGCCGCTGTCCGGGAGGTAACCGTGACTCGGTGGTGAACTGACTGCTGGCAATGGACTCGGTGATACTGCTCCGCCGCGAGTCGTACAAGGTGGGTGCGCCTGAGTCCTCGGGAAACGCCCATGCCTGGCCCTTTGTCGGTTCTGCCGCCCTCGCGATCGTGCTGGTGGCCGGGCCCGTAATGGCGGGTGCCGTCCGGACGCCCTTGGGGTGCCCGTCTGGGGTGCGATCGGCGCCGGGCTGGTACCCGTTGGAGATGCGGTGGACCGAGAGGTTGTCCATGCCCCCGCGGGGGTTGCGCTGCTGCGCCAGGGTCCCTTGTATCGACGTAGTAGAATGGTTGTGGCTGGCGTAGGGCGAGCCACCTAGCCTCATCTCACCGAAGCCCTGGTTGATGCGGCTGTCGACGCTCTCACGGCGCGAATCGGACCCCAGGCCCACGGCCAGGCCCAGCGAGCCGCCGTTCGCGCCGACATCCATGGAATGTGGCCGAGGGGCGAAACCGGCGCTGCCCGGAGTTGTTGGCGACACCATGGAGGTGATGCTCATGCTGCCGGCGGGCGACTGCAGGGGCTGGGCGTGCATGTGGGTGCTGGTGGGGGAGGGTGTTTTGTCGGTCGAATGATAGCCCGTCGAGGACGAGGTTGTGCTGGGACTCAGGACGTGAATGCCCACGCCCGAAGCGGTCGAGGTATCTGGAAGGCGGGAGTTAGCCAGGGCCGGGGGTGGCGCTTCACGCGGGACGACGTACGTTTGCTCGAGGCGTCGGTACTGGAGAAGTAGGCCGAGTCACGGTTCTCTTCGGGGTTCAGCACGCCAGCCAACCCCGCGGGCAGCTTCTGCGAGGCCTGCTGCTGCTGCTGCTCGTTCGCCATGTCAAAGGTGCGGGCACGGAGGCTAGATCACCGTGGCGTGCGAGGTGGTGAAAGCGGACGGGGTCTCGATCACCTAAGTATGTATGCGACGGGATGACAAGGTGGGCGACGTGGGTTATGGGCGCTCCTCCTGGTGATGGCTCATTGGGTTCGGGTATGGAGGGTGGGTAGGGTTCCTGCCGATGGTTGGACTGGGACCCGTGGGAGAGGCGTGGTGGGAGGAGTATAGGAAACAGTTAAACTCGGAGTGTCGACATGGACATCGGGCCCAATAGCAAAGTGGGCGCGCGCGAGCGGACGGCGGGAGCCCGGTATACGGCAGCAAGGTAGGGGCGGGCAGGCAAGGTAGGGTATGGTATGGATAGATGGGGGGTGTGGGTTATGGGCATGTAGCTCGGGACAGACGAAAGAAGGGCGTCACGGTGGTCGGGACGGGCTGCGTCACCCGGGTCGGCCAATGGAGCCAACAACAACAAAAAGATTCAGAGGTGCAGATTGGCTCTGAAGGAGGAGGATGGAGATGGGGGGCGGGGAGGGAGGAGGAAACGTTAAAAGAGGTGAGCGATAGCAACGTGCCAGAGACGCCAACTCTACCTGCTCGCCGGTGGCCTTCCAGATTGAGAAGTTTTAGACAGTAGGGGGGCGGGGGGTGGGAGGGACCAAGTTCTAAATCCGCCAGCCAGTCCAGCCCAGCAGGAAAGATGGACTGTCAAGAGTCGCCTTGCTCATCAGCCAATTCCTTCATTTCTCTCTCGCTAGGTCTTCCACTTGGATTTTCGGTTTCTTGGCTTTCCTTGACTGTCACTCGTCACTCACGCCCGTGTCCTCTCTCTCTCTTTCTCTTTCTCTCGCTCTCTCGCGTGCTCCCTGGGCCTCCATCCCTCCCCCCCCCCCCCCCTTCTCTCCCATACGGATACATGCTTGTACATGCGTATAGGTGTACCCAACACACACGCGCGCGCGCGCACGCACACACCCATATACACACTAGTTAAGTAGCTGGGGGGGGGGTGTGTAGGTACGCCTTTGTAGCAAGGGACTGGCCTAGTCGAGGTCGGGGCGAGGGACCCCAGCCGCGCAGCCGGGCCAGACAACCCCAGAGTAGCGAGGGCGCGGAACGGCAGGTGAAATGGCCGGTCCTTGGGAGTGCAGCTGCTGGCTGGTGGTGCTCGTGCTGGTGGGTGGTGATGGTGGGAGGGAGCGACAGGGACAGGGACAGGGTCAGGGTCAGGGTCACTTGGGAGGGGTCTCCGGGCCACCCACGCGCACACGCACGCATGCAGACACGCAGAGACGGGCGGGCGGGCAGGCAGGAGGCGGGACAGGTAAGAGAGAGAGACACGGAGGGCGAGGAGAGGCAGACTGACTGCTGACTGGCACGCTGGCACGCTGGCACGCTGGCCACGGACGCCCATGCAAGAGACAGACATAGAATGTACACACACATACACATACGCCCACGATGAGCTTCCAGCATAGACGTATGTACCGTGGACGGCTGCCCAGACTTTCCTAGCGTAGCCTCCACCCAGCTGCACATGCAATTGTGCCTATTAGCTGGACAATGCATCGGGTACTTCCCTGGGCAAGCCGTCGCATGGCTCTTGGGCGCAGAATGGGCTGAAGGCTACCTGGATGGCGGGTAGGGGGTACAGCCGAGCTCAGGATTTTCCGCTAGTGCTATGCAGAAAGACGCGCAAGGCGGCCCCGAGGCTTGCTTTTTCCTCGTGGCGCCGCGAGTACTCAGCACTTCAGGCCCGAGTCTCCCACGAGCCCCCCCTGTCATCGTGCGCCGCTGTGGAGACGGCGCGAGGGCCTCTCTGTAGCTGTGGATGGCATCGTGCTCCGCCGCCAGGTAGCGGTACATGGGGCCGCCTGCTCCCGTTTCGCTGGCCTGGCCTTGCTGACCGGCTGGCGGGCGGGCTTCCCAGCACATGCAGCACATCACCCACAAGGTTCGAGGCGCGGGTCCAGCAACGGAAGAGTACGGAGAAACTGGAGGTTACGTGGGACACCTCGACGCCCGCCAGCTGGCCCGTGACGAAAATGGAAGAAGACGAACAGGGGAATAAACCCCGGGGCTTGCTGGGCGCTGGCTCGGGTAAGCACAAACGGTGTGAGAGAGTGAGTGTGCCCTCATTGTCTACCTTCGATCTGGAAATCGGTACCAGACGAAGACGAATATTACATAGTAGGGGCCGCCGCCATGACTGGTCAAGGGGGCCAGCGGAGTACTTCACCACGAGACTTTTGGCGGGGGGGGGGGGGGGGAGTTTATAGGTACGGTCCCGTCCCGTCCTATCCCATCATCACTCCCATATGAGTATGTGTGTGTGAGGAGGGGCGATGGATATGCGGGAGGTGGCATGTTGCGAGCAAGTCATCGGGCTGAGCGGCTAGTCTGGGCGCACGCACGCACGCACACATACTATCTACACAACACACACACACACACACACACACACACACACACACACACACACACACACACACACACACACACACACACACATACACACACACATACACACACATCCATCCATACGCTGGATACTACTACATAAATACACATACACGCGCTCGCACGAACACCCGCACCCCCCCCCCCCTATACACACACACACACACGCACACACGCATACTGGATGGGCATGGACTCGACAGACAGATACACAACCCAGACCACCAACTGACTAGTAGTCACTACCTTGCATATTTATGTATGTAGCAGTACACACGCACATACTTACATGCATGCCTCGCCTCTGATCGGGCCCCTCCATCATTACACAACGTTGTACACACGTGGGAAGGTCCTTGGGGATTGGTGCTGACAGGCACAGACAACCCCGACGAGCCCAGCCCATCCTGGAGCTTGTTGATCTTTTGCCGGGCCAGCATCAAGTCCGCCAGCACGCTAGTTGCGAGCGTGCCCTCCCTTGGAGAGTGTGTGCCGTCCACAAACCCCCGCTCCCCCCTGCGCCAGCGCCAACCGGCGGTTTTGAGCTCATTATACGATGGCACACCTACGACACAACGGCGATGATGTGGTGCTGAACAACAAGACACAGATTAAGATTCATCCGCTTCTCTGCCATGCGATGGGTATGAGGTACTTTGTACGCGCGGGTGGCGAAGGCCGGAACAACGCCCCTCCAGGGCTCCCTTCCCGCCCCCCTCCCCCAAGCGCTCTCGTAACTCGTGCTCCTGTGGGGTCATGATGAACACGATTGTGCGACTGTGGATGGTAGGGAGAAGTAATTAGAAGAAGCAAGGCCAATGGTCGTTGAGGACGCTGATCCAGGCCACCACGGCTTTTGGTTGTCGAGCAGTCTCGACAGCCCCAGGCCTGCCTCTGATTGGGAGTGCACGACGATTGGCACCCGACGGGGGCGCCAGCAGTTACATAAGACCGTCCATTGTTGTTCTTACCATCCATGTGCTGCCTTCAAGGGTGGCGCGGTCGCAGACGGCCAGCCGGCCTGGCCAGTTGTCCAACCCTCTTCCCTTTTCGAGCCAGTCGAGTCGTGTGATCGATCCCCCCAAACATGCCTACGACGTACACGTCGGGCTCATCGATAGGAGGGGGGCAGTGGGAGGGAAAGGGAGACCTTCATGATTCGCGTGGATTGGGCCGGCACGCCAGGCCGGCACGCCAGGCCGCGCGCCTTTGGTTTTGTCGATCATACCAAAAGACGCGGTCAAGGTTTCTTCAGCCGCCAGCCTGAGTAGAGGCCCGTCTCAACCCACCCTCAACGGCCGCGAGATCAAACCGCAGTGAAGCATGGCATCGAGGCAAGGCCACACTGAGCGAAAGCAGGCCGGCAGGCCCAAGGTCAGGGCCAGGGCCAGGGCCAAGCTCCCCAGGGCAGGGGCTCTCCCGGGGCAGCACCAACACACATGCGCGCGCACTCCCCCCCCCATCTTGACCGATGTTCTGCCACCTCCTGCTTTACCTAATCGAATGGCTGGGATCTTCCCGTCGCCACGTGAGATGTAGGTGAGTCGGAGTTGTGTGGTCGTAGGGTGCTCGGTACGGCACTAACGAATCAAGTCGCGCGGGAGCAGCTGCACTAAGGGCAGGGTATGCTGCTAAGGGCAAGGGTACTTGTCCGCATACTACTATGTACTAGGCCGATGGAGCGCTGCCATGTGCCATTCCTGCGGCTTGGGGTTCGGAGGGGGAGGCAGGGGAGGGGCAGGAACCTGCGGTACGCGGTACGGAGTACTGGAGGTACAGCGCGGAAGCGCCCACGTAGCGCCGTGTGCCCTTCTGGTGATCGGGCCAGGGACCTCTGCAAAGTTACTTAACGGGGTCTCTTCCCATGGATCGTAGTCCCGTTGGGTACCTACGGAGCATCCAGCATAGACACCATGCCCCCCCTTTGACCCCCTCGACCCCCGGGCTTCCTGTGGACCGACTGGTGTTCCTTCAAAACTCGGGCAATAGCCCGCAAGGGAAGCGCGAGACGGGACCGCCACGATTGGTCTACTCGTATCTTGCATCAATGGATGATGATCTGCTGGGATCTGGAAGACGGAACCACTTGGTATGGCAAACATTTGGCCTGAGCAGAGCGTGTGGCAACACCTCCCCTGGGCCCATGGCGACCATACTCTGTAGGAGGCCTGGTTTATGGCTTACGGAATGTGGCGTACCCGATGGCGTGTCGGGGCTAGGCAGGAGGAACGCATGTGCTTCTTTAGACCAGAGGGAGGGAGTCTTATCAGGGGAAGGCAATACGTCATCCGGGCTGGTGGTGACCAGGCGGCGCCCATCCCTCCCTGCACTCCCTACACCGTACTTCCTACGCCCGCAGCCCAGATGTTCGTATGTTCCAGGCAAATAGCTGGCTGGCTGAAGGACACCCATAGGTACGGAACCAACATATTACGCCTCGCCCACCCCCTCCACAGGGACGCCATCACGGCAAGCTACACAGCCGGCAAGCGGCAGTGGGCCACTCGGTCAGCCTGGCGTGCCGGATGAAGCTGGCGACTCGAGTCATACGGTTCGGGTGTTACGGATCGCTGTGTTTGTTCTAAGTTTGCTGGGCTGGCTGGCAGTGGCCGGTCGGCTTTGCTGGCCATGTCCTCATACCGTGTACCAACCCCGACAGCAAGCATTGCTCCCCAGGCCCAAGAGACTATAGCAAACGGCTCCCCGGCCAGGCCGCCAGGGTCCCACGGGGGCCGACGACGGGCAGGTCGCGCGGGTTTGTACATAATGCGCCGGTCTGGGCGGTGGGAGATGTAACCGGCCGGTCCAGTTTCCTTGCCAGTTCTTCGTTACCGGGCGTCTACCTGTTTCTTTGCGAACCTCGGCTAGGGACAGTAGTCGGTGTTGAACAGAGATTGCTGCCGATCGTCAGAGATTGCTCGCTGGCGGGACATGGGACGACGACGTCGCAGGCAGGCAGGCACACAGGAGCCGCAGAAAAAGCCGGGGAGCCCAGGGGGGGGGGGGGGGGGGGGGGGGTGACGGCGACCCTACTACCCGACAGTGGTTTAGTGCAGTCGGCACGCTACCCAAACTGCCTGCCCGGGGCTGGCGAGCGCTGGGTCGCGCAGCAGCGGCAGTACAGCTACTTTGTTAGAATCGCCAGGTCGATTGTGGAAGCCAGGTGGGGATTGTGGATGCGAAATCTAGTCGGGTGGATGGATCAATGCCCGCCGTGGGCGCTGTGGATGAGGTGGGCCCCGGACTCCATAGTGGGCGACAACGAGCTGATCGAGATTTCTCATACGGAGTACCGTGTCGGCCCAGTACGGAATGCGGTGCCCTATTCGTACGAAAAGGTGCTTCCCATCGCCCATCCCATCCACGGCGCCCATCTGCCGTGGAATTGATCGTCGTGATGGATGGACGCGCGGACGGCTTGTCCATCGTTCTCAGCCGTCCCCTCTTCTCCCCCTCGTCGTCAGATCCGACGACGGCCGATGCTTAGAGGCACGTCCCATTCGGCCATCCAACGGAGACAAGCACGTCAACAGGGTGCTAAGACCGTTTTGCCGGGCGAGCATCACCGGCCCCGGCTGGCGCGTGCGCACTGCATCGTCACATCCCTTGGGCTGGCCAGGCCTGGCGTTCCGACCGCAACCGGTTGGGGAAGGAGTCCCGTCAGGTACCCGGGCCCAGCGCGCCGTACACGTCCATATTCGGGGCCGCTATGGGATACTGATGGGGTACTACGACTGTATGTCGGTAAGTAAGTAGGTATACAGAACACACACTTGGCCAGACTCGGTAGCCAAATGGATTCGGTCCCTAGGTTCCCCTCCAACCTCCCCGTCCAATGGGCGGGCCCCTGGGATTGAGTCCCTCCCACTGCCACGCAACCTGGGATTTGGGCCTGGGATGCTGCTCGTAGAGGCTGCTGATGGCGGACCGAAGCGGGAGCAAATGCGGTGGCCACCGAACGGCCAATCTTACCCGGAATACCACTCCCTGGCCACGGGGATGGATCCATGCCGCTCCCGATGCGCCGCAGCTCGGTGGCTCTCCAGCGCCGCCGGCCAAATTAACCAGCCGGCTAGCACAGCGGTCGCGTGGCATTTCGCCGGTAATAATATGGAACCACCGACGACCAAGCAACGTTGCGGCCCTTTGCCTTTGTGCCCGTCTGATCCTGCTCCACGTGGGAACCGACCGACAGGTGGGCAACATCCATATGGGAGGCCCATCGGATCAGCCAACACCAAACCGCCCGATAAGTGACAACTGACAAAACGCCCTCGGCTGGCTCGCATCCGTCCAAGGATCCTCAGAGAGGGGGAAGGGAGGTCGGGTACATCCATTACGGAATACCACACCCCCGCCCGTGCCCCCACGCCTCTTTTTCCCCCCCTCCCGCGAGGCAGTAGCGTCGGAATGTACCACCAACTTGTTCCCTTCTCCTCCCTCATTGCCATTGCCGCCAGCCAACCCACCTTGGAGCACTCTACCAGCTTCAACGCACTAGGTAAAAGTACTCGCTGGCCATCCGTTCTCCTACCCGGACCTGCCTCGGCCGCCGCCGGCTATCACGCGTGCGGTCACCGAGTACCTCAGTACGCATGCGGTACTTGCCGTGCGCGTCGGGTTGCCGGCATCCGATACGGCCTCAGGAACGACATTGGACAGACGCACGCCTGCAGGCGCACACGACTTGGTCCCCGTGGGCCCACGAGGCGACGCAGAATTCACGCCCATCATAACGCCCTGTACGACCATAGCAGCGGCGCCGCCCGCGCCAGTTCGGGGACGCTCTCCACTGACCGATACACATTGGGAAATGCTACATACCTCATTCCTGACTTATATGCTCCTTACCTACTGCGTAGGATGGGAACCTCGCCGTGTTGCGCGGGGCGGTCCGTCCATGGCCGCTCCGACTTCACCTTCTCTTTCTTCCCCTCTTTCTCTCTCTTACGCTTCTCTGCCTTACCCTCGGGCCTCGCCAGTCACCTTTCCTGGTCCTCTCAGGTCGCCTCCATATACCAACCTACCTCGACCTATTCGTACGCATATCACATGTGCGGGCTGTTTTGTTAGTTTGTCTGGCGGCGCTTGGCTTATCTAGCGCAGCGGCTGGCCCCAGTGGACAATGGTCTGGGAGTTCCCTCTTCTCTCTCTCTCTCTCTCTCTCTCTCTCTCTCTCCGGTGTGGAGATGCCGCCGAGAGCCACCGTGTCGTTTCAGGCGTGGCCTGGGTCCCCTCGGCCAAAATATGACGGCAAGCCCCGGGATCGGGCCTGCCGCCATGCTTGTTTCTTCTTCTCAGATCCTGGGTATGCAGCTTAGCGCACGTCGCCCGTGTTTGCATACTCTGGCCATGCTTTGACGACCTTCACCCCTGTCTCTCGGCGCTACTCGAGCAGGTGCCTGTCCAGGCGTATCACGGAGCGACGTCTTCACAAAGTGTGTATTGCGGGGGAGCCGGCTTCTCTACGCACAAACATTCACGGGACTGCTGAAAAGAAGCAAGGCGCCGTACCCGCCTCGCAGCCACGGGCGAAGGATTAGTGATCCTGCTCTGCCCAGGTACCTCCTTATAGTGGCTGGCACCACACGTAGCTCAAATCCTGCCGAAGCCACGCAAGACATGCAGAAGCAAGAAAAGCGGCACACGAGCTGGGTACCAGTACCGTGGCGCGGACCCAAGAATGGTGGCGCTGAGACGTGCTAGGCACGCCCTGGCGCTCATGGGCAGGTAGGCACCCCGACAACCGACTCAGTATGCAGGCTTCCCGTCATCGAAAATCGTGCCAGACGGTGGCACAGGGTGGCTATACTCATCCAAAGGAACCCAGCCGGTCGGTTCTCCCACGAGAGGTGCCCAACCGATCGGTACGGCCTCGGCGTCTAGAACCGGACTCGCCTGCTCGCTTAGTCTCACACATGGACACCAGCATGGTTCTGTATGGCCCGAGTGAGGCTGTAGTCCCGTGGCTCTCGCCCGGGTTCCCCTGACCAGCCATAGATAGCTCCTCAGCTCATGTCCAAAATGCCCGTTACAAAAGCAATGGCAGTGTGGCCGTAGAAACGCTCCAGTTCAACGAGCCACTGTGCCTCCGGCCGCTATTTTTCAGCTGACGTGGACTCCCGCTTGTTTCTTTTCAGGCCCCTTCTGTCCCCCTTCGCCAGACAAGGACTGTAACGGTTGCTGCCGGAGACGCCACGCCTCTGCGGGCCATGCTTATCATGGGAAACGAAACCACGCCGCCCCCTCCTCCAGCGCATGAACTACGGAGCACCCATTGCCATGTGGTTGCATGACATTGACAGCCTCGGGCTCCGGTCTAGCTGACTAGGTTTTTTCTTTTCCTCTCTTTTTTTCTTACCTTTATTCTGTTCCCTTGCCTGCCATTCGTCCGCCCTCGGCGGCAGCCAAGCGGTCGTTCCCTCGGCCTGGCCGCCCAGTGACACACCACCCTCGTCACCGAGACAAGGAAATCCGCCCCTCGCTTCTATTTTTCCTCCCCTCCACCAGCCCGGCTTCCGCGTGCGATTTTACCACCCCGCTTAGACACGGAAGGCGGCCCATCCGAGGCGCGTGTAATGCCCAGTTCTCGACCCTGTGGGCGAGAACAACCGGCACGGGAAACCGGGGTCCCTCCTCTGCACGATATAACAAGCCAGCGCGGGCTAGCCGGGAGTGATGATCCACCCCGCGGTTGCCGAGGAGAGCCTGGCGGCTGAGAGGAGGTGTGCCAGGGTTGTCAGAAGGGGGTAATGTGCCACCCAAGCCTCCTGGGTATGTATCCGTAGATTCACGAGTAAACGTTACCGCCACGTCGTCCCCCCGTGTTCAGAGGGGGGGGGGTCTCAGTTGCATACGCAGTTCAGTTGCTGTCCCTCTTCTTCAGCGTACCCATGGCTACATATATGGAAACCCTAGAACCGGGCCCCCAGAGCCTACCAGTAAGGCTCCACTCTAAGGGCTCTTGACTTTGGAGTTAACAAAGCTATCGAGTAGTACTCAGGTGTGTGGCTGCCAGCTCGGCAGGTGGTCGGCTGAACGAGCTTGGGCTGGTGGGCGAAGAGTGCCTCGGGCATCCAGGTGCCGCGAGTCACTTGTCCGACAAGGCCCCATGGCCAAGCCCTCCGCCCCGGTCCGTGGTGATGGCCGGTCGTCTCAGAGCCGACGTTGAGCGGCCGCCGTCTCGGCTTGTTCGAGTCATCGTTTTCGTCTGAACCTGGTCCGCCGTTTCCGTTTCGGAGGCGAAGGAGAGGAGAGGGAGGGCACACCTTACGAGAAAACGGGGAGGGGGGAGCCCCCAGCACCGTAGCGGTCTCCCCTCCTCGCCTTTCCTTTGCACCATGACATCGCGCGGGAGACGGCATCGGAGGCTGTCCCATCTTCTGGGGGGAGGGCAAGCAGCAACCCAAGAGGGAAGATGATGGTGAGAGGGAGAGAAGTCACGCAAGCAAACCCCCCCTTTGGGGATGTCTCTCCTCCGCCTTCCGCCACCCCCATCGCCCATCGTGTGCCACACGGGCACGTGTGACACAGACACGATCGGGTCACGTACGTCGGACTGTGCAACCGCCCCCGCCCCCAGGGATACCCCCCGGCGACCTGTTGCTCACGGAGCGGGATCTGCCTTTCCTGGGGACGTGGCTTGGGAGAAAGGGGAGGGGGAGGGGGGCGTGTGGATGGGCGGGTCAAGCTCATGCTGCTGTACGGCGACGTTGGAAAGTGTCTTGCCCTACTTCTTCTTATTCTTCTTCCTTTTCTTCTTCTCCTGCTTCCCTTCCTCTCCTGAGACTGCTGCTTCTGCTATCATGCCGCGACTATTGCTACTGCCTACCAAGGCCTCCGCACGAGCGCGGAAACAATGCCGGGGAAAAGAGGAGGGGGGTGGTGGAATCAATGGGAAAGGAGTGTGTGACTGGATGTGCGCGCGTGTGCATGCACATGTGCATGTCTATGTACACACGTGCCACAAAGTAGAGAAAACTGCCCAGGAAGTTTTCACTACAAGCGGCGGTTGCGTCGGTCGCACGGCGATTCTGCGTCAACGTCCAATGGGGCAGGACGTGGCGAGGCGTATCGACAGGAGAGGGAAAGAATTCAAGAAAGAAAAATAAAAAAAAAAGGGGGGGCAAGAGTGAAAAGGGAGAAGGGGGTGATAGGGTGAGACATTTCCCGGAGTATACCCCAGATGATCCCCCCTCCCGCGCGCCGTTTTTCCAACTTACCGGCTCGTGGTGACAGGCAGCCCGGCGTCTTCGGTTGTCGTCGTATTCACTCGCCTGACACAGGAGACCCTGCTCCGGGCGCCCCAACAGCCCTCGTGGGGGTACGGGGGAGTGCGTCCGGGAGGAGGTGAGCATCGTGGTACGCGCCGGAAGCACTCGGGAGGGGGTGGGGCTTGGCCCGGGAGTCTCCCTGCGAGCCTGACCCCGTAAGCTGCAAGGGTCGGGTCGGCCTTCATCCACGATGGCAGCTTATTCTCCCCGCCGGCCCATTCGGAACACGACGCATGAGACATGGACCCAACGTGCTCCTTTTGCTCCCACGCCCGAAGACCATGTCCTCTTCTCCGTCGGCCTCCACCCTCCCCACCCCCCGGGCCACGTTTCTGGGTTTCCCCCAAAATGTGACAAGCCGCATCAAGGTTGTCTAAGACACGGAGGGGGGATGTCGCCAGAGACACGCTGTCTCGGATCTACGTGGCACAGTGTTTGCTTGGAGCCGCCACAAGAGCGTGCTTGGAAGGGGGGGGGGGGCGGGGCGAGAAGTTGGGGAGAGGGAAGGTGACTTTCCTCGTTACCTTTTGGCGGATAGTTCGCTTGTGGCGCCCAGCGAGTGGACGCGGCCGACGGGCAGCACGCGGCTTCTCCCTGCGGCGGCTGTCTGTCTGTCCATGGTACCGGGCAAGACGGGGAGGGCGATGCCGGAGGATCGTCGTGGGGAGGCAGCCATGTGCCGGCCTGGGTTCGTGGACCGGGGTTTGCAACATTCTTTGCACTGAGCTGGCGGCCCCTCGGCTTCCCCTGGCCGCGGTCGCTTGAGTGACGCCGCGTTGGGAAGCACTGGGTGGGTGTCAGGAAGGCGTAAGCGAGTCGGCGTCAAGGCACCGCGCCATCTCACGTTTTCTCGTTGAAACGGGCCATGCTGAAGTGTTGTGGCCCCCCCGCCAGGCGTCGGGGTCGGCAGGGAACAAACGCTGTCGTGTTGACGTGGTCGCTGCACCTCGTCCGGGGCAAGCAGGTGACGTCCTGCGTGAGTACTTGACGGAATGCCACGCTGTCCCGAGGGAAGAAGCCAAGCTGACGGCCCAGCTGGAAAGGGGCTCCAAGAAAAGCGTCTTGTCGGCCCCCAGAGGGCCAATCCATCACAGCGCCGTCCTGGCCGGCTTGCGTCCCTTTCCGGGCGGGACACACAACGACGAGTCCCCGGGGGATTCCCATCCTCGTTGCTGAACCATCCACACCCTCACCCGGATACTCAATAGGGCGTTCCTCCAAAAGGCATCGTAGTCCAATATATGCACATGTTCTCCTATAGGGTTTCTCCCGTCACCACCGCGCATACGGCTATGCGTCCATGTCCCCAGCCTTCTCACCAGCGCCTACAAGGAGATCGTCGAGGACACGGCTGGTGGACGTCTTCCCTTTTCTCCCCGGTTATGCGGACACACCATGAGGCCAGCAAGCTGGGCATCGTCCGGGACAGAGGAATAGCACGATTCGCGTGGTATACTACAGTCTCCGCCTTTGGACAGGAACGAGAGCCCCGGCAGCAGCCGCCAGGACCACCGGCAGTTCCCCCTGCTCCAGCACTCTGATTCGCAAAGCAGGATGCACGTGGTCCTTCCGGAAGGTGAATCGGTCGGGGCCAGCCGGCGAGGAGAGATGGACAAGTTCCGTTCCAGGTTCGGGTTTCACATGGCACGGGGGACACAGAAATTTCCAAGGAAACATGAAAGTACACTGGGATTCGCACGGAGCCTCCTCCAGCAGGCTGTGGGAGTGATACTGCCCTGGACCCGGCCTTCGCCCTTGGGCAAAAGGGAACGACGGCCAGAGAGCCTCACGAGCCTCACAAGGACTCCTTCGGACCACCAACCCGGCCTCGCACTAGGAATACGACGCAGTCCGGGCCGAAGCATTCGCACGACCCGAGGAGCTGAGTGCCAGCGGAAGGGGGCGCCGCCGCCGTGTGGCATGGGGGTTGTATGGGCCTCTGCCGCCATATGCCGCGAGGACCCCCCGGGGGTCGATCCGGCGGCCGTGATGCTCTCTGGCTTGTGGCGACATTTAGGGGCGTTCCGCCGCCGCCCGTGGCGAGTCGCGTGGCCTGCAGGAACCGCCCACACGTGTCGTTTGGCGCGGAGCAAGTCTCCCCCTCCCCCCTTTTCTCTTCACTGCCCGTCGCGGCGACGCCGGCCGTGCCGCCGCCTGCACAAAGGGACCGAAAACTACGCCCCGTCCCCCCTCGAATCCGGGCCAACTCGACAAATCGGCCCGGTACTTTCGGGCGCCCCCTAGCGCCACACCCCCCTTCCCCCCCCCATTCTGGGCATCACCAGTGGCGTGGGGAGTTGGACGATCCCGGGGACCCTGATGTTTCAGGCTTGGGGCCAGGTGGGAGAACCACGAGCTTGCCTATCATAAATTCTGTTCTTGGGCGGCGGTTGCGAAGATGGGTGGCAGATGCGGTGAAGCCGATCCCGTCCCGTGGCGCCAAGCGCCCGTGGGAACCCGAGAGAGAGCGAAAATACGAGTCGCGTGCGCTGCTTCTCAGTGTGGTGAATGCAGGAATGACCAAGGTGGCGCGCTTCCGCCCGGGGCGGCGGCGTCGTGCCCGTCTCCGGGTCTATCCCTTGCTCAAGCGCCCCGGGTGGTCGGGCAGGGCGCTTTGGTCGTAAAAGGCAAGGCCGTGGGCACGGCGTCCTGGCTCTTTTCCATGCGCCGATTGCCATCTACGGTACGTGTATCCAGTACTGCATGCTCATGCCGTCGAACCAATGTATCGTCACACATTCCGCTAGAATTATGGAAATGGATATACAGGAGGAGCTTTGTACAGAAGGAAGTGAGAGTGAAGAGGCAGAAGTAGGTCGGTACTAAGCGGGAAGGAAATGATGCGCTCTCGCCAGCCAAGTCATATGCGACACGCGTGATGCAATCGTCTTCAGCTCTTGCATGCGAGACGTGCCTTGTGAAACTGGGCAGAAAAAGGGGGTGGGTATCGAGCAAGTAGTGTATACGGCATGACGGCAGCGAAGATCTCATAATGCAGCCTGCACCAAGGCCCGCATCATGACAAGCCTCCTTGCGCCGGACAGTTCTCGCGTTTTCTTTGGTGTCGTGGTTTGGGGTTCATCAGCCAGGGGCCGAAAGCCCGAATGGGAAGTGCGTGGACCGCCCACCCCGATTCATGAGGGAATGAGAAGGCGAGAAGAGACAGCGAATCGGCGCCCCCGGGAGAACAGGGAGTGATGTATAGGGCGCTGGAATTCCCCAATCCGAGAAAGCTCCGGGCTCTAGCTGCTGCATGGGACGCGGTTGCCGCCCAGAGCTTTCGCGACAGCCTCGCCGACGGGCATGGTGACGCTGGTGTTATGCGAGCCAAGAGCATCGGCGTACCAAGGGATCGGCTGGCCTCTGTTTTCGACCGTCTTGCCCGCCAGCTCAAACGTCAGCATCCCCTCGGGGTCCTCACAGGCCGGCTTCTTGCCCAGACCAGCCAGCACCGGCCCTTGCTGAATGTCGGCCCAGGCGTAATAGTCGTTGATGCCCGGGCGGAGAATCAGGTTGTTGATGTAGAGAGTACCGATCTCGGATTTGTTGAAGTAGTTGTGCCAGGTGGTATTGCCCTGGGACGAAGAGGTTAGTTGGAAGGAGCCTTCATACATGTGTCGGGGGCTATACTCACCACTTCGAGGGTGAAGACGGTGGGGTTGGGAATATGTGAGATGCCGTTGAAGTTGTTCTTGTCACCCCCGACTTTGACGTTGATACTGGAAACGCTCAGGCCCTTGAAGCCGTCAAAGCCGTTAAGCTCAACCTCCTTGGTGAAAGTGACGGGGTAGTCGCGGGCAATGCCCGAGACGCGGACTTTGGTGTCACCCTCCACCTTGACACGGACCGTCTTTCGCTGGACCAGGTAGGTGTTGAAGGTGACGAGAGCAGCCATGTCCTCGACAACCATCTCCTGGCTAACGTTGACATTGATCTGCGCCGCTGACTTGACCTCGGGGAACTGGAGCTTGGCAAAGGCGGCTGGCGGGTCGACGTCCATCAGGTACATGGTGCCCTCAAACCCTCGAATGGTGGCGTGGGTGCTTTCGTCCGCGCTGATGGTTGAGTTGATGGCCATGTGGTATGAGTTCGTTTTGCTCTGGGAGATGACGATGGAGTCAATGTGCATGCTGGCATCGTTGAGCTTGCGCTGGGCCATCTTGGGCACGGCCACCAGTATTCTAAGGGGGGCGGAGCGGGTCAGAAACGCGTCCGCGGCAAGACCACACCGTGACGGGGTCTCTTACATGCATGGCACGACAACGACGATGATGACGGCCAGGACCACCAGATACACCCACCAGAACCGTTTGCAGTGACCGGCCGCACCCTTGGACCTGGTGGCCCGAGGAGCCCCGGTCTCGTTGCTCGTCGCGTGCGAGCCGTCTTTCAGGTTTTCGGACATGGCGAGGAAGGTGGACTGCCGTAGACAATGGCAACGATGATAGCCGGCAAAGGGTTTTGTATTCTGGTTAAAGTTGGGGAGACCCAAGGGGGGCTTACTCAACAATGTCCAAGGACAGAAACGTGCGGCATCCAGGAGAAGGCGTAGCCCACGCGGACGACGGACACGTTCGATATCCGGGGCCGGCGAGGGTATTAAACACGGCCGGGGTATAATGTCTGCAGAGGTACACCAGAGCCGATAGGTGGGCTCTCCGACTGCCTGCTTGGAGGGTAGGATTCTAAGCGAGAGATCTCCATGCCACGCACCCACACCACTCTGGAGGTGACCAAGGCAGGCGACGTTGAGATCGCAGCCCCCCCCCTGCCGTGGCTATTCTAACGGGGGCCGGTCGCGGTTTTTTTTTTGGTCATAAAACGACAACTCTAAAACGGTGGCCACAAGGCGCGAGTACAACGGCGTGCGAGACTTTCCGAGGGAGAAACGCCCCCGGTCTTCTGACTCTATCTAGGCTGGTGGCCTATATGCACCAGCAACGGCCAGCCACGCCCTGAGGGGGCCCGCGGAGCGCGGGCGGAGGGGCGATGAACGAACAAGCAGGCGAGCAAGGAGACACCGAGGGGACGCCAGCACGCGGGAGGCTGGCCCGGCGGGTTTGGCCACAAACGCCGTCAGGCCAGGCCAGGCGGGCAGCACGAAGTGGCTGCTGCCGGGGCCATAGGATCAGCCAATATAGCAACGACCAGGCGATCGCCCGCCCCAAGCGAGCAGCTGATTTAATTTAGCGCCCTGGAGTTGCACCCACGCCCGCCACGGCCGCAGGCATGCCGAGGGGCGGTGGACACGGGCTGCGCTTCCTTATTGAGCCGCCGAGCATCTCCCCGCAGAAAACGGGATCCGTCTGACAGGGAACCGGCAGCAGGCGCCAACAGGGCTGCCCAGGGCCCGGCCAATGCAGAGGCACCCTCGGCCTCTCCAGGCGAGCACATGAAAATTGGGTTAAATTATGCTGGCCAGAGGGCACGAGGGATTGGGCGGCGGGCGGGCGGCCCAGCGCGACCGGGCGGGGGCTAGGAGAGGCAACGGGCGACGAACGAAGCTGCCTGGCCGCATCATGGCCGTGGAGGCGGCCACTTGGGGTCGTACCCATTCCGTTGATGTCCTGGCTTTGGGGCCCCCATTGGGAAGAACAGAGGACGCACGTCTTTGGCGTCTAGGTATGGCCATGCCTGGCACCTCATTCGCGAGGGCTGGGCGGAAGCGCGCTAGAAAGCGAGGAGGCGAACCTAGTGCAACGGCAGTTTTGCCGGGCTTTCGGGCCCACGACGAGGAGAGATGCTTCGTGGCTATCTGGAAGTGTGGATGACCTCCTTCTTCTCATCTCCCGCCGGCGGGCTGGACGAGCACTTCCAACCTATGACGGGTCAAGCTTCGCGGGTGCCAACGCGGAAAGGCTTGATTTGCGCCCTGGAGCCACAGAAATTTCTCGGCACGGGCAGCGGCCATTCGCCGCTCCTTCTCTCGCTGCCCACAGACCAAAAGCTGCTCCATCGCGGCCAACGATCCCGTCGACGCGATATTGCGGAGGTGGAGCTGGGGTGGTTTTTTTTTGGCCCCCTCCCCCCCCCCGTAACGGGGCTGCTGGGGGGAGGGGCTCCCTGCACCCACACTGACATGGACTCGCAACACACCACAGGGAAAGCAATCGCTCACGGCCTAGGTTGCCTCTTCAGAGGCACACGCTCCATGACTCCCACGCTCGTACGATACTCATGCCCCGGTCCGGGCGAGCGCCGTGCCGCTTCAACTCTGTCGGCCGAGGGGCAGCCGCCAGTATTGGAAAGCGTCGTACGATGTCCGAGCCCATTCCAATGCCCTGCATGAGAAGTACTCGGCTTAGGCCAGCAGTCGGTGGTAGTCGAAGCGGCCAGCAAAACCTTGCTCCCCCAAAAATGGCCCTGACCGACACCCGCAACAAACGGGGTAGGGACACGAGGAAACGAACGTTTCCATGGCGGCGGAGTTTCCCTCGACTGGAATTTCTTTGTCTGCATGCCAACCCATGGCCCCGGACGGCCTTCCGCATTGGGACAGCTCTCAATATCCTGGGTAACTTGTTTCCTTTTTTCTGTCCCTTCACCTTCTTTCTTCCTACCCGGGCCCAATGCCTAGCCGTGCTGTGCTGTCCATGGTCCCTTTCGGAAGGGCTGGACGAGACACCGAACTCTATCCCCACCTAGCAAGCCGGTCTCGCCGGCCTAGCTACAGCGTCTGTTCGCCCCTCGCCTCGCTTTCCCCGACGTGGCGGAAGCCGCCCGATAGTTCTGTCCATCACGTGTCACGGCCCTGACCTCCAGATCGAGCCCCATGGCCGCTATGCACGACGACTGGCCGCGCATCGCGAAGCCAGTCGCCTAGCATCTCGGCCCTTCTCCCGCCATGGTGGGTGTAGTGCACAGCGGCGTGCCTGGCGCCCGATTGGGAAACGACGACGAAGGACCAACCCCCTTTCGCCCGGGCAGCTGGGCTGGGCGGTTCATGCGCAGCTGACGCGACCGGGCTTAATTCATGGCTGACTGCATATTGCAACCCTGCATCTCTTCGGCCGGCCTGGCGGCCCCCTTGGCTCGCGCGTGCTGAACTCTGACGGGAAACCCATAAAGTGGCATACAGTCAGCAGGCAGCGCGGCGTACGAGCCCGGTCCGGCTTGACAAGGCTAAAATTATCCGCAAAAGAGGCGATCAAATACGTACACCCAGCATCCCATCGTGGCAAACTGCACTGCATCCTGAAAACAGCCGGCGGGCGAATCGGATCATATGATCGAGTGGTATACCCGGCCTCTCCAGCTACAGCCGGGACTTGGTCCACAACCCCGCCCTGTCCAGCCCCGCCTCGCCATCGTAGATGTCCCTCTCGATGGCCCTGGTGTTGATCTGCAGGCACCTCGGGTCAGCACGCGTCTGACGCCAAGCCCTGGGCGGAAGAGTCTAATGCCCAAATCTGGGGAAGGCACCAGGACAAGGACATGTGGTGTGGAACGAACGGGGAATCGAGGGTGTGTACTCACATGCTGCGGGCCCAGCGCATTCACGTCCTTCGCGCCTAGCAGCCTCATGCACGTTTCCGTTTCCGCTTTCAGGACTGTATGCCGCGTGAACGTCAGCAGGAAGACAAAAGGGGGGAAGGGGGCCACGGCCACGGCCGTGGCGTATCAACAGGCAAACACTTACTCTCGAACACGCGCTCAACACCCGCCTGACCTCCGGCGCCGAGACCAAAGAGGGCAGCGCGCCCCAGACCAACGGCCTTGGCACCGAGGCACAGCGCCTTGACCACGTCGGTTCCGCGCTTGATGCCGCCGTCGACCCATACCTCGATCTTGTTGAACACCTCGGGACAGTACTTGCGAATCTCGAGAAGCGTGTGAATGGCCGGCGGGGCTGTGTCTAGCGCCCGGCCGCCATGGTTGGACAGGATGATGGCCCGGACCTGGGGTGCGTATTGGGACGCTAGGTAGGCGTCTTCATGGGTCTGGATGCCCTTCAGCACGATGGGCATCTTGGTGTGCTTCGCTAGCCACGGGAGTGTAGTCTTCCATGTTAGATCCGCCGCCGTACCCCAAAAGAGCTGCTGGCCGACACCGCCGCCGCCCGGCCGGCTGGGCGCGTCCTTGTCCTTCACCCCTGACGCGACCGAGGTCATATTTGCGAAGTTCTGCTTCTCGTCCAGCTCCCTCTTGCCGGGGACGGGGGCGTCCAGGGTCAGGCAGATGAGCTTGAACTTGTCCGACATGTTGTTGATGCGCTTCAGCATGGCCTCGCTCTTGGCCCTGTCGTTCTGTACGTAGAGCTGCCACCCAAACATCTGGCCGGGCTTCGCGTCCGCGACGATCTGCTCGGGCGTCATGGACGCATTGTTGGAGATGATCTGCAGGGCGCCGAACTTGGCGGCAGCGCGGGCCATGCCCTGCTCACCATCGGGGTGGCCCAGCCTGGCCATGGCGGCGGGCGCCACGAAGATGGGCAGGCCGACCTTGGTGCCAAGCAGCGTGGTGGACGAGTCACACGAGGTGCAGTCCATGAAGACGCGCGGCCGGAGGAGAATGCTGCGGTAGACGTTGTGATTGTTGGACTTGGACCACTGGTCGTCGCTGGAGGAGTAGTAGTACGCCCACGCCCGCCTCGGGATCTTCTTGGTCGCCAACGCCTCGATCTCGTCGAGGTTGAGCAGACTCTCGAGCGGCGGGTCGGCCTCGGCCTGGGGCTTCTCGCCCCGGGCGGCCGGCTTGGTGGTGCCGGCCAGGGCCGCCGGGTCGATCCTGCCCAGCTTGGCCTCGGGCTTCAGGTTGTCCTCCAGCGTGCCGGGCGGGTGGATGGGGTCGTACTCCTCGGTCGCGTCCCGGCCGGCCAGCTGCAGGATCACCTTGGAGCCGCCCGGGTGCGAGGTGAGGAAGTCGGTCACATCGTATACGTGACCATACAGCACGACCCAGCAGCTGTCGGGCGACGTGTGCTTCGCAACTGCGCCTCGTGTCAGCCTCCTTCCTCCCGCCGGGCGCCATATGCCGAGCCGCCTCCGTGGGCGCCGGGCCAGGCGACTTACCCTCCTGTGCACTGAATGTCTTCATCCTGATCACGCAGTTTGCCACGAATTGAAAGGGGGGGGGGGCCAACGACGAACCGCGGTGAGTCGGCGACGCCCTTTTGTTCCACGAGCGAGTGGGACCGTTCGGCGGTCATTGACCCGCTGTTGAATGGGAGGTTGGTTAGGCTGGTACCTGAGCCAATGACGAAAACCGGGGTTCCCCCGGAGTCGTCCTTGGATCCATACAGAAACCATGGCGAATCAGAGTCTCTCGCTGTTACTATTCGTATGAACATATACAATCCCAGCCCCAGTCGCTGTTCTCTCCGTACGCACCCCGTCGGAGTTAACCAACTGCTGTACTGGCCATGGCGCCCAAGCACCAACCCGATTTATAGGAGCTGAAGTGTATACAGTCCATCCATTCGCCTTGCAGAGACCTACTCGTAACGCTAGCAATCGATGAACACAGGTCGTGCATTTCAACCCAGCTCTCGCTCACTTAACCCCCCCCCTTAAGCGCTCGTTACGCATCGTCTTCATCATCCCACCATCCCTCGGGATGCTTCCAAGCCGTTCCGGCACCGGGATTGGCGTTTTCTACTTGCCCACGAATTGTGGGTCTGGAGCATGCCTCCTCTTTTTACGCAGATGCTTCTCCTCTGTATTGGAGCTTCTCGGGGGCAACGCGCGTGAGGGGGATGTGGGAAAACTAGTGAACACCTTCGCTGGCTTCGGTCCAGGGGCCCTCATGTCAGACGGTATGCGATCAGCAGACCCCCCGCCGGGGTGAGGGATAGGTGCAGGGGCCCTTCTGCGTCTGGTGCCGACCGCCGTTGCTGCGGATGATTTGGCCGTTTGAGACGAGTATACGCATCTCTTCTTGCTTTCGCCTTTCGAAATTCGGCCGTTCTGCATCATGCCCTGAGCATTTTGCATCGACACGTCCTCTTCGTTCGTCCCTACATCCTTGCCTGAGCCGATACCGTGCGGAGTAGCAGAAGGATGAGAAGGCTGTGCATCCCGGGGAGGCAGCGCAAACTCTTTGTCCACGTCCCCCTCTGCGTTGAGGTCTGGATTTTCATAGGCCACCGGTAGAGTAGGGTACAAATCTGGCATCCCCGGGATTTCGAGGCGATAGTGCCCCTGTGTGTCGAGCGCCCCGATACCGTGCGGAGTAGCAGAAGGATGAGAAGGCTGTGCATCCCGGGGAGGCAGCGCAAACTCTTTGTCCACGTCCCCCTCTGCGTTGAGGTCTGGATTTTCATAGGCCACCGGTAGAGTAGGGTACAAATCTGGCATCCCCGGGATTTCGAGGCGATAGTGCCCCTGTGTGTCGAGCACCCAGAGTCCTGGGAGTTCTCCAGAGCTTGACGAGGAGGAGTCGTCTAACTCCAAAGGCTTTTTACGGAATGGATTGTCCTCGGGGTCGGTTGACGGCGACTTTGATCCCCGAGGCCGGACAACCGACGGATCGCCCTCGAATCGCTCGAGGTCCTTGACACTGGGTACAGGTAACGACTGGAGGGGCTGTGTGAGGATTGGGCTGCTCATCATGTTGGGGTCCGGGTTCAAATCATTCATCACGGACGGGCCCTGGTCCAGAACAACCTGAGAGTCGTCGAAGTGCGGTGCGGCGATCTCCTCCACTCTGCGACGCTGTTCCGCGACGGTACTAGGCCCGGCGTCATCCTGCTTGTCGTCTTTCTCAATACCGGACTGGTCGTCTTGCTTATTGACTTCCCCGTCGAGTAGTGCACTCCGGACCAATCGATATAGCGACTCGAACGCTATACTAACGAAAAAGAGGTTGTCCGCAGAATCGTGGGGCAGCTCGCGTGCCGCAGACTGGGCGCTTTTGATCCGGTCTTTCAGATGTTTGAGCAGCGTTATCTGCTTTGCTCGGAGGCGATCGAGTTTGCGCCTCCGCGTTGCGTCGGGCATGGCATGGTTACCATCGATCCTAGCCTTTCGTTGGGTCAAGATTAATCGCCTGTGGTTGAGGATGTGCCACCATTGCCGATACGTGCGATCTTGCTAGGAAGCGCCCGCATTGTAGCCCCAGTCCGTAACACCAGCGGCAGCGAGATCCTCGGCACTGTTACTGTCGTCGCACATGTCGTGTGGCGGGCCACCACGCGCACGTCGTGGCGTGCAGCGGAAGTGGATGGAACACTGGAACGGCGCACCGCCAACGTGAGACAGGACGGGAAGAATACTGTAGCAATGCCCTGAACGCGGTGTTTGCTTTTTAGGCAGTGGTTGGCAGCAGCAAAGAAACGCCGGATGTTTGGCAGAGCAGTGGATTACCTTTTGTACCTAGGCACCTTCGTTAGGCAGTAGCCCGGAAAACCGAGCAAGTGCGGTCTAGAGACAGGCAAGCCACGAGGTAGCTACCGACTTGTCTTTTTTCTTTTCCGGAGGTAGGAGAATCCCAATATTTCCGAGGTGCCTCGCTGTTGCTTCAGCTGGGGATTCCTGGAAGCTCGCCGGTTCTTCTTCCTCCCACTGCGGGCATGTAAGTCCATATGTAGGTAGGCAGGCAGGTGTCTATCTGGTATGGACCGGCGCTAGGATCGGGTCCGCCATGGGCGCGACAGTAGGTTCCGTACAGCTTGTCAGGTAGGTAACCAAAGGAGGCACAGACGGGGGCGCGTAACCGTCGCCACGAGGGGAAGGCGGTGTGTGAGCTCAATGACGAGTAGGGCTTCAGGGCGGCTTCCACCTGTCCATCTTGGATACTCGCACTGGAGGACGGCATCTTTCTTTGGTTAACAAGTCGCGAGCGCGAAGGACGCAAGAGCAAAGGCCCCCCAGGTCAAGGAAGTTGTACCTCGACCCGGAATATTTCCGACCCCAGGTCGGCTGGACGAGTCCCCCGGTTGAAGTCCATGCCTGGCCATCGGCTCATGCATCGGCGCACCGCTTCCCCACAATTGGACCTCGGCCTCGGTAGAAGATGCAGGGCCCCCAAACCGCCCGTATCCCGCGGGCCTCGCTCGTCGTCCTGCGGCTTCGGGAGCTTGACTGTTCACATCTGCCACTCATATATACGCGCATCCCATCTACCGCTCTGCACGAGACGCATATCTAGAGCGCTAATCGACCTTGCCTGCTCCCTACACACAGTCGCTTGATCCTAAAAGCCACTAAAAGTACCAATCGTGACGATGAGCGGCCCCGGAGCTGGTTTCGAGTACCCCCCCAGGGAGGTGGCCTGGCTGAAGCGAGATGCTCTCCTCTTTGCTGCCAGCATTGGCTGCAAGTCCGACGAGCTCCAGTTCCTCTACGTGAGTCGGCCGGTTGTCAATTGCGCCGTGTGCGCCATCTGACCGTGGGCAGGAACTGGATCCCAACTTCGCCGTGTTCCCTACCTACCCCGTCATCCTCCGTAAGCGGCTCCTCGGTAATCGGACCCCGGTGAAGCAGCGCAACTAACGGGTCGGCAGCCTTCAAGTATGAATCACAAGAGGTCATCGACTTCTACGGCGCCCAGAAGGCCATCCAGATCCCCGGCGTCCCCGAGTTCGACTCGCGGCGCGTGGTCGATGGCCAGCGCCTCATCCAATTCCTGAAGCCCCTCCCTCCCACGTCGGCCGGCCGGAAGTTCGAGATCCGCAGCAAGGTGCTGGGCGTGTACGACAAGGGACGGCCGGGCACCGTCGTCGAGACGCAGCAGGACCTCGTCGAGGTCGGCTCGGGCGAGGTGTACTCGCGCGCCGTCGGCAGTGCCTTCTACGTCGCGCAGGGCGGCTGGGGCGGCCCCAAGGGCCCCGCGACCGAGAACTTCCCGCCGCCCAAGGGCAAGCAGCCCGACGTCGTCTTTGAGGACCAGACCACGCAGGAGACGGCCCTGCTGTACCGCCTGAACGGCGACTACAACCCCCTGCACGCGCACCCCGAGCCCGGCAAGAAGATGGGCTTCGGCGGCGTCATCATCCACGGGCTCTACTCGTACAACTCGACGGCGCACGGCCTGCTGAAGAAGCTCGGCGGAAGCGACCCCAAGAACATCAAGGAGTTCCAGGCCCGCTTCGCCAGCCCGGTGAAGCCGGGCGACAAGCTCGTGACGCAGGCCTGGCGGACGGGCGAGATGAAGGGCGAGTGGGAAGAGATCCGCTTCGTGACGAGCGTAGAGGGCGGCAAGGTTTGCCTGTCCAACGGCCGCGCCTTGATGAAGGTTGTGGGCGAGGCCAAGAGCAAGCTCTAGAGAAGGGAGCCCATCTAGTACTAGCGAGCCAGTAGTTGAACCTGCACTTCTTTTATCATGATGACTGGGTCGCTATGCGGCGGCTCTGCCCTGCCTCGCTCACGATTCCTCGTGCGTTGGTGGCGGTGGATGTGCCTCGTTGGAACGCATCGGCGTTAGAGCTTGTGAAGCCGACCAAAGTGGATAAAGCTCGCGCTCCCCTTGTGCCGTGGGTGTGGCGCTGCAACCCACACGGTCCGCCAACAACACCGGCGTTGCCCTGCGTAAACCCCCTACCCAGCCATGGCAGGCACACCGAACGCGGGCGACCGGCTGTCCTACGACGGCGCCGTCTGTACCGTGCGCTATGCCGGCGAGGTCGCCGGCACGGCGGGCAGCTGGATTGGCGTGGAGTGGGACGACTCGGCGCGGGGGAAGCACGACGGCTCGCACAAGGGCCACCGGTATTTCACCTGCAAGTCTCTCTCTCTCTCTCTCTCTCTCTCCCCCCCCCCCTCCGACACGCCCGCAGCTTGTCCAGACCGCCCTGCTAAAGCCAGACTGCAGGCAGATCGAAGGTGCCCACGGCCGCCTCGTTCGTGCGCCCCACGAGGACCGCCCAGGCACCGCGGAGCTTCATCGCGGCGCTGAAGGAGAAGTACACGGCCGAGATCTCGGCTTCGGGCGCGCAGATCCGCTTCTCGGGTAAGGTCGCCGAGGAGGTCGGCTTCGAGAAGATCCGCCGCAAGCAGGCCGACCTGGCCGAGCTGAAGCATGCCATCCTGGACGGCGCGCGCATTGCCTTTCCCTACGCCGAGGGCGACGAGCGCATTGGTACTACCTGCCCCAAGGTCATCGACTTGGAGCTCAGCCGCAACCTGTTCACCCGCATCGCCCCCGTTGTCGACATCTGCTCGGAGCTCCCCGGCCTGCGGAGTTTGCGGTTGAAGTGAGACTACCTGCCACGACGCCGCGAAGCCCCGCGCTGACAAGCCACAGCGGCAACCGATTCCAAGACGTGCTGCTCGACGAAGGCCTCGTCGGAGCCGACAAGGTCTTTGCCAGCGTGAAGGACTTGGCCCTCGAGGAGAATCTCTTGACCTGGGAGGAGATATGCCATGTGGCCACCAAGTTCCCCGTTTTGTCGACCTTATCTGTCGACCTGAACCAACTGACGTCCCTCCCACCCGTGCCGCTGCTGGCGCTAGCGACCACTCTGACGTCTCTGAATCTCGAGTTCAACGATTTCACCAGTTTCACGGACATCGCAACTCTGTCCGAGCTGCGGTCTCTCCGGAACCTCCATCTGAAGGGAAACAACATCAGCAGCATTACAACCAACGTCTCAGGTCCCCGCCCCGTCTTCCCCCCAAGCCTTCAGTTTCTCGATGTATCGTACAACCAAGTCAGCACGTGGGAATTCATAGAAGATTTGCCCTCCGTCTTCCCGGGCCTGCTCTCCCTGCGCTTCGCACATAACCCCATCTACGAAAACCCCGACCCGGAGCACTCGGCTCAGTCCAAGACGGTGGCCGAGGAGGCGTACATGATTGCCCTCGGACGACTGCCCAACATCAAAGTACTAAACTTTGGCAACATCACCAGAGACGACCGCCAGAATGCCGAAATGTTCTACCTCGCCCGCATCGGGAAGCATCTGGCCGCGGTGCCGCCCAACCAGGAGTCCGAGGTCATCAAGAAACACAGGCGCTATGCCGAGCTGTGCGAGCTTTACGGCCCCCCGGTAGTCAACCGGACCAAGGATATGAATCCGGCCTTTCTGGAGGCGCGATTGGTCGCCGTGCAGTTTGTCCACCGTGCAAGGGATAGTGACGAGACGGTGGAGAAAAGCACCAAAATCCCCAAAAGCTTCGACATCTACCGGGTGAAGGGAATCGCAGGGAAGTTGTTTGAGCAGAAGCCGCTGGACTTGCGCCTCGTATGGGAGACAGGCGAGTGGGATCCCGTGGCCGGGTTCGACGACGAGGTGGACGACAGCGGCGAGGAGGAGCCGGAGCCGGAGCCGGAAGCCCCGCTGCTCCCGGAGACTGCACAGGCCGGCTCGGGGGCCCAAGAGGACAAAGAACCGGCCTTGCAAACGGAGAGAAAGGTCGGGAAATGGGTCAAACGGGAAGTAGAGCTGCAAGACGGGCCACGGCAGCTAGGGTTCTGTGTTGATGGGCAGGAAGCCAGGATTCGGGTAGAAATACGATGAAACCAGTCTCCCCTCTCTCATAACGCCCAGTGGGTGTGCACCTTTGCCTGGGGAGGGAGGCAACCCGCATAAGAGGTACAGAATCTTCCACCAACTCTTTGCCCTGCCTGTTTTCAGCTTATGTCCAGCTGACGACCCGTTGCAACCCGGTATAGACGACGTTTTTTTTTCTTTCTCCCCCAGCTACAGTTTATATCACAAACACCCGCTCACGCCGTTTACGGGGTTCCGATCCAGGATTCCACCATGTGTCCAAACAGGCAAGTGTCCTGCTTCGGCAAACGTTTCCTAGCCGCTGCCACCGGTGCTCGCAGGGAGGCAAACGGCAAACACCAGACCTGACCCCAAACGTCGTCACAACAGGTAGAAAACCGCGACAGGAGCCGCAAAGCCCACGACAGAAAACCAGGGAGACAAGAAGGCATCCATAAACCATGGCCAAGAAGTCGGCACGCAAGAAGAAGGCTGCCGCCCGGCGGCGTACGGCACAACAGTCGGCATCAGCCCAAGCCCAATCTCTCCCCAGGAGTGCCGCCCTCGAACGATGCACATACCAGGGCGACAAACCCGCCGATGCGCTCTGCCGAATTTGCAATCCCGGAGCAAGTCCTTGGCGCGCCTTTCCCGCGAGCAATGCATCACCGTCCACTGCCGTACCGCCCCGCCGTCATGGCGGCCGCCTCCCCCCCCCCTCCTATCAGCCCGGCGGCATCCGAAACGACAGGTTCCCGATCTCTGGATCGTCGTCCCGTCTTGACCCTCCGCACCCCCCGCTCGCCCCCCTCCTTCATCGGTGTACCCGGGGCCCCCCGACGCCGGCTGACCCGCCCTTTCCGTGCAGCCGGCCGACGGGGTGCCTGATGGACGCCGACGACGCCGGTCTTCTGCACCGGATCGGGCTGTTGTACGACGACCCCGCCTCGGAGCGGGGGTTGCGAGACTGCGACGAGGCTTTCCAGGCCCAGCAGGCGCTGGCCGCATGAGACGGGCGAGCAGGGCTTGGCCGATCTCGGACGGTGTACACGTAGCCAGGGATCCGCCAGACGCAAAAGGGGGCCGGCAGTGGTCATGCCCGACAGACAGTACGCGGGTTCTTTGCATTTCGCACATCAGTCCAACGTGGCGCACACTTTAGGTTGACGGCTGTTTTGTTACCTCTCTAATGGAACACGTGAAACTCCATCCATGCTAAAACACAACGAGACACAGCCACCGGTGTACAACCGTTTGGGACACATGCCCGCGGCGAACCGTTAATCGTCAAAAACCTTGTGCAGTCATTCCAGGATTCCCCTACCGCCACTTGCTGCTCATCTCCGTTTCATTCTGCCTTCTGGATATCAATTCCGCGTCGTTCCCGCCCTGGCCCCCGCGTTTAGAAAGCCATCTCCTTCTTGATCTCGGCAATGGCCAGACCAGGGTTCAGGCCCTTAGGGCAGGTTCGGGTGCAGTTCAGAATGGTGTGGCATCGGTACAGGCTCATCGAGTTGTCGAGGGCGGCCTTGCGCTGGGCCGTCTTCTCGTCGCGCGAGTCGATCAACCATCGGTACGACTGCAGCAGGATGGCGGGTCCCAAGTACTCCTCGGCGTTCCACCAGTACGAGGGGCACGATGTTGAGCAGCAGGCGCAAAGAATGCACTCGTAGAGGCCGTCCAGCTTCCGGCGGTCCTCCTTGCTCTGTCGGTATTCCTTGCCCTGGAAGTCGGTCAGCACACTGCATCATGTCCATGGGGGTGTGGCGTGGGGGTTTGGGCGTACGTCGGGGGCCGGGGTGTCCCTCTGCAGGTAAGGCTTGATCGACTTGTATTGCTTGTAGAAATGCGTCAGATCCGGCACCAGGTCCTTCACGACGTAGGTGTGAGGCAGGGGGTAGATCTTGGTTTCCTGGTTGGTGTCGGTGGGAATGCGGCCTGGACGAGGGCGGATCAGCAACAAGCAGGCGGCATCGCGTGCCGTGGCGGGCAGCGCACGGTGGCAACGCGGGGTCACGTACACAAGCAAGCCAGGGTGTTGGTGCCGTTGATGTTCATGGCGCAGCTACCGCAGATACCCTCTCTGCAACTCCGGCGGAAGGTCAAGGTGGGGTCGATCTCGTTCTTGATGCGAACCAGGGCATCCAACACCATGGGTCCGGTCTTGTTCAGGTCCAGCTCGTAGGTCTGCATCTTGGGCTTCTCGGTCGGCTGGTCGGGGTTCCATCGGTAGATCTGGAACTTCTTGAGCTGGGCGCTGGAGCTGGACTTGGGGTTGGCCTCGACGGTGGCATCGCCGACCGACGCCATGGAGCGGGAGAAGACGACGGGTCGGAATGCCGGGCGCGACACGGCGGCCAGCAGCCGGGACGAAGGAGAGCGGAGAGCGGCCATGGTGATGCGTGCACGTGGGAATGCGAATGGGAAGGGAGAAACGGGGGGGGGGGGGGGGAGGGAGAGGGAAATATCGAGGTCCAGCCGGGCAATTCGCAGCAAGCGCGGGATAAGAGGGCAGCGTGCACGGCGAAGCTGGCGGCTCCAATTAGGTCAATGACGGCGTCGGCGTCGCGGTGGCAAGAGGGCGTGCAACGGCGGGAGTTTGGAAGATGTCTTCATCATCATGGGCCCCCGGCAACTCGTGAAAGAAGGACGAATCCGCCCGATCTATTTCCCTCGGTTCCGGGCGGGCCAATCAGAGGCGAGCCTTTATAAGCTGCTTGGGCGCTGGGCCCATTTTCGCAGGCCTGCGGGTGCAGAGTTCCGCCTGGCCAGCTGGCGGAGCCGTGCAAGTGGTCGGCATCTGATGCCCGCGTCGCTGCCTCTCGACGCGGGCGCATCGCGACAACCTCGCCGCCGGTATGCACATCGCCGGCGATCCCTCGGGGGCATCGCGCGTGGCCGGGGGGAGGGTGGGAACACGTCGAGTCTCCCGCTTATAAGAGGCGGGATGCCACGCGACCGTTCGTCACGGCCTTTCTCGGCTGCGAGCTGAGCTCGCATTTCTTCGGCTGGCTCCGGACCTTTGCTGGCTCTTTGGCTCTGGCTGGCTGGTTGGCTCTTCTTGCTCTCTGGTATGGCTTGGCCCTGCTCTGCTCTGGCCGGCTCTGCCCTGCGCTGGCTTGGCCGACCAGCGTCTGGGCATTCCCGCGCTTACCACCGGGACCCGGCCGGTTTTCTGGGTCACGAAAAAGGCGATAAGGATAAGAAGCGACGGGTCAATGGAATGGCCCGCGATGAGACCGTCGCTCATTACTTTTCTAGGGCTGCCGCAAAAATGCTGCTTGCGATGGTGACCGGCAGATCATGAGTTCTCGCCCGTCAATTCATGTAACCGTGTCGCCGGCCCTCGTCTGATATTTCTGCACTCGCCTACCACAGTCACAGCCCTCTTGGTCTCTGTTTGTGCGATCCCTCCTCCCCCTCCCCCTGAGCTGAGCGAACGTCGGGACGCGGCGCTCCCATCCCCAGCATCAATGGCCCCGACGTCATCACGGCTTCTGTCTCGTGCGAGGTTGTACACACAACGTAGGCCTCCCTCACCGCTTGCGCGCTCGCTTCGTCGCTCACCTGGACTGCCAACAGTCTGTAACCCATGCCAGCCGACGCCCGTCCGTCCCACCACCATCGCCGCCGTATCACTACACAGCCTCCGGTCTTTTTCTTCCCAACCACCACTCCGTTCCCAAGACACCGCCGAGTCGCAACCGCCGCGCCGGTTCACGTACCATGCCGCTGCCTCCTTCTCCGGCAAGGGACGGCGATTCGATCCCAGCACCAATGTTTTCCACTTCAACCCTCACCACCGCGTACAGCCTCAGATCAAGCGACCTAAGTCGAAGCGGCCAGCCAGCGGCCAGGATGCCTTCTTCATAGCCCGTGTGGGCGATACCAGCTCGGTCGCCCTCGGCGTGGCCGACGGTGTAGGGGGCTGGGAGGAGAGCGGTGTCGACCCGGCCGATTTTTCGCACAGCTTCTGCGACTACATGGCACTCGCTGCCTACGACCACACCCTCGACGACGCGCGCCCTCCCCTGACGGCCCGGACGCTGATGCAGGACGGTTACGACCAGGTCTGCGACGACAAGAGCATCCCTGCTGGAGGCAGCACCGCGTGCGTCACCATCCTGTCCGAAGACGGCGTCATGGACGTTGCCAACCTGGGGGATTCGGGCTTTGTGCAGCTGCGCCTGAACGCCGTCCACCACGCCTCGGAGGCCCAGACGCACGCCTTCAACACCCCATACCAGCTGTCAGTGATTCCCGCCAGCATGCTGGCCCGCGCAGCTGCTTTCGGCGGCGCTCAGCTGTGCGATTACCCCAAAGACGCCGACGTGACGACGCACCAACTGAAACACGGCGATGTCCTGGTCTTCGCGACCGACGGCGTGTGGGACAATCTATTCAACCAGGATATCTTGAGGATCGCCAGCCGCCTGATGACGGGCACCGGAGCGTGGAATTCATCGGGGGGCGGCATCAGCGTGGCGGACGACTTGAGCCCTTTCACACAAGGCGAAGACTCGGCCCAGCTGCCCATCACCCTGCAGAGCGCCCTGGCCCTGGAGATCGCGGGAACGGCCAAAATGGCGAGCATGAACCAGCGGCTCGACGGCCCCTTTGCCAAAGAAGTACAGAAGTACTACCCGCAGGAGAACTGGCACGGCGGGAAGATCGACGACGTCTGCGTGGTGGCCGTCGTGGTCTCCGAGGAGGGGAAAGCGCCGGCCGGCAAGGCCAAACTGTAGTGCAATGGGGAATGATACCATGGGATAGATGATTTGTACGGAAAACCTTTGGGCATTGTACGGCGTTGGGCGGTCGAGGCATTACATAATCAGCACCACGCATCCGGGGCAGCATTTGGAACGGGCATGATGGGCCGCGTACGGGCGTAGGCTGTAGTCCTACCCGCAGTTATGTAGTGGTAAGATACATCGATACAGGGCAGCCAGGAATTAGCGGGCGCGAAGATGAGATGCCTTCGCGGTTCCCCCGAATCCCGTGACCTCGGCTCGCCGCTGCCGCTCGGGAAGCGCTGCGCTCGCCGGCACAAGGCCTTCCCGGGTAGGTCGCAAAGAGGAGCGTCCCGTGGGGGGGGGGGGGGGGGGCTTGGACAGCGCGGACCCGCCGTCGGCTGGCCAGCAGCACGTACGGGGAGGGGGGAGCCCAACTCGGCACAGTCCCCTAGGCCCGCGGGTAGCGAGCCCCAAGATCTGCATCGGCCGGTGGCAGCGCCAGCTGAACCCTGTGGCCCCCTCTCCCGGGCCCCCTCCCGCATACCCTCCGGGCCGAGACCGAGGCGCCCCCGGTCCGTTCGCCTCTGCGGCGGCTAGAAACCATCAAGCTCCCACAGCCTGCCGGGAAGTTCCCTGTGGCCGGCCCCGCGGGAGCGGCACGCAAGGCCGGGCGGGCCTGGATGCCCTCCTTGGTGCTCCGCGGCCGCGGAACTCCGTGGGGACAGAGAGGGTCGCCGCAAGCGGACAAGGGGGCCTGGCGCCCTCTGGGTAGGGGCCGTACCCTGTCTGCACATGCTAGCTGCAGGAGAGGCGGGCGTGGGCTGGGTTGGGTTGGGTTGCGCACGAGATGTGGCCATGGGCCTCCCCCCGTTCGTCCTTGGTTGGGGAAGTGCGTCCGATGGCCGCGGGTGCGTGGCCCGACCGAGGCGGGAAACGCCGGGATTCGTCGCCTCGTGGCGGAACAAGGGGGCCGCAGGAAAAGCACCCGAGATGTCGCGCTGGAGCGAGGCCCGGCCCCCGGCGTCCCGGTCCTCGCGAGACGCCGGATCCCATGGGGCCGCGACGCTGACGGCCGCTGACGGCCGTCGCTCGGACGCCTCCGGACAACCCGGGTGGCCGGGGTCGCCGGTCTCCCCTGCGACCCCGCCGGCATATGCCATGCGAGCATCCACCCGACGCCCGGGGCCCCAAACGGCCTCGGCCCCCCGAGGCACGAAACCACCTCCCGATCCAGCAGCACGTGCACGCGTGTGTGCAACCGGGTGCCACCTGGGCCCACGGTCTCCCTCTTCCACTTAATGCCGCTTTTTCTCCTCCTGGCGGAACCAGCAGCACACTGAAGACCCAGGCGGGGGCCAGGGCCAAACTCAATTCGGCACTGCCTGCCCGCCTGCCCTCCCTGCCTCTCTGGCCGGCGGCTCCGGGGAGGGATATTCATTCTGCACGAGGCTGTGCGTCTGGCTCACCCGCACCGACGAAGGTGGTGACGCCATTGGCCGTCGTGTACCACTCACCATCCGCTGGTTGTTTGTTCGACCTCTTACGCGCTGAGCACCATGGGGAAGGGAGAGGGGGGGACTGGCGCATCCTGAGCCCATCGACGGGTAGAGGGGCCGATGGATCTCTGTTGCTTCGCGGAAGCGAGCCCTGGCAATCATAGCCATCGTCACGCCAGCAACCAGGCGAAAAGACGGTTCCTCCCGCAATGAGAGAAGAAGCAAAGGCCTCCCAGCAACACCCGTCCCTATGCATCTTGGACAATCGGACACGGCGTCCGGCCAGTCTGCCGGGGCGCGACGGGGAATCCCCCGCTGGCTTCACACGACAGCCCCGGGACGTGTACCAGGGAGAAGCAACAAGTGCATCGTGGAGGAGGTGCTTTGCCAGGAGATAGGCATTCCTGCATTGTACGTCATCGCCATCTCGCTTGACGCGCGCACGTGAGTAATAAGGAGCGAGACATTCATGCAGGCAATTCCATCCCTGCGGCCGGCGTGGCGTAGGTGATCCGCCCGTCCAGAGCGGGACGAAAGGGCGCAGGTCGGACGCGAGAAGAGCACGTTCCCTCCAGCGCTGCCCTTTGGGCGATGTATCACACGCACGCATGCACGATGCAATCCAACGTATGCAGCCACCCGCGCCTAGTAGCCGTGTGTCGTGGCCAGTTGGGTCCGTCTGTGCCACTTGGGGCCCGAGGAATGGTCCATGTCGTCTGTTCTGTAGTCTGGAGGAGATGCCGCTGTCCAGAAGACGGGGAGATGCTTAGGTGCGTTTCCTCCCAACGCCTTGCCGACTTACACAAGCACCCGGCCGAAACCCGGCTAAAGCCTCGGCATGAGCTTGGTTAGAACGACACCAACCTCTGCCTAGCAGACACGGCGTCTTGTCCCTTGCCAACTTTGCGGGCTCAACCGTTTCCCCATCCTGTCTAGGTATCTTCTTGGGAGGGCCGCCCGGAGCGGTCAAGCAGGGGAGGGGGGTCGTTTGACTTTGCCCCTAGGTAGTCGGCTGCAGCCGGCCGCAAACCCAGGGCGGGACAATCTGATAGTATCCTGGTTCGTGCATGCGCAAGCAAGCCTCCCGCCAGACACCGGCACCGAGGATCCGACAGGCGGGCCACAAAAAGAGCATCAAGTAACGGGGTTTGTGTATTATGTACATGTTCTGTACCTCGGCAAGAGTGATACGTCTATGCAACAGAAAACATGAGCGACCAAGCCGTCGCAGCACGACACGCTTGGCGTGTCCTAAAGCAACTTCCTCCTCCTAATCATGCTTCTCGCGACGCGTACAAACCATCGCATGTAAATTATGACCGGGGGGAAAAAGTGAAGCAACGTGTATATACTCGAATGGCTCCTAAACTCGGCGGTGTTGACAGGTCGTGCTGTCTTACAGGGCAGCAACGAGGCCAGCGGCCAGCATCATCACGGGTGCGATGACACTGCCGGCGGCGTTGGTGTTGGGAGCCGCCGTCTCGGAGGCGGTGGCAGAGGTGTCCGAGGCCGTGTCCGAGGCGGCTGTCATCTCGTCAGTCACAGCTCTAGGGCGCCAAGAGCTGGCATAACTTACATTCGCTGGCCGAAGCCGAGGCGGAAGCCGAAGCCGAGCTGTCAGAGGCCGAGGCCGTGGCGGAAGCCGAGGCAGTGCCGCTGGTACCCGAGGCCGTGGACTCGGCCGCCGTGGTGCTGGCCGCCGCCGTCGACGACGAAGCCGTGACGACCGTAGTGACGCTCATGCCCGCCGACGTGGTGTCGTCGCTGTCGGCAACGTAGTTCCACTGGATCGAGTAGTTGTCGTCGTTGTCATCCTCGATCTTGAAAGCGTACGTGTCCGAGGCCAGGCTGGAGGAGGGCGTCCAGGTGAACGAGTTGGCGCTATCGTTGGCTTGGGGCACATGTCAGCGGTGCAGGAGGGGAGCCATGCCGACGTGGCTACACATACCATCCAGCGTCTCAACCGGCTGAAGGTCGTCACGAGGGCCGTTCATCAGCGTGATGGTGACGGGGCCCGAGGCGTCGGCCCACGTGAGCGTGAAGGGCTCGCCGGCCTTGACATCGTAGGCGTTGTTGGTGAACTCAACGGCGTTGGCGAGAGCAGCCAGGAAGAGGGCGGCAACGGCGGACTTCATGGTGACGGTGAATGGGTGTCTGGCAGGGGCAGTAGAGAAGAGGTGTGCTTTTGCTGGAGGGGAACGCGACGGGTCAGCGGGCCTGGCTTCTTATTACCGGCAAGGGAGATGCAAACTGCGGGCGGCGGGAGAGAATGGAGACCAAGGCCGGACCACGAAGAATAAGGTGGGCCGAGTCCCTGTACATGTATCTATACGTGTAACGCCAAAGGCTCGCGCGCAAGCGAGGCTCGAGGACAAGGTGGGAAAGAGTTTGGGAGTGACGTTTGGGGACAGCACGGCAGACAGGGACTCGGGGCAGCAGCAGGCAGTGAGGCAGGCAGAAAGGTAGGCAGAGAGGCAGGCAGAAAGGTAGGCAGAGAGGCAGACAGAAAGGTAGGCAGAGAGGCAGACAGGCTCGCCGGACCAGCCCTCCCATTCGAGTGCAGATGAAAGCGTGTTGATCCCGGTCTGGAACGTCTCGCCGAGATCTGCAGGGACAGGCCACGGCGCACGCCCACACGGCGCAGATGCAGGTGCAGATGCAGATGCAGGCGCAGGCGCAGGCGCGAGGGACCAGAGACAGAAGCAGTTGAACTTACCAGTCTGGGATGCGCAGGCCCCAAAGTCGGAAGATTAGAGATTAGTAGGTAGGTCGGTAGGCGGGTGGCAGATATGGTCGGAGTGGTGGGATGTCGGGGTCGATGGTGCTTTCTGGCCAAGGGAGCGACTTGAGGTGAATAATAAAGACCGACGACGAGCCCGACTTTGGTGTAAAACCGCAAAGAAGCCGAGGAGGAGGAGGAAGGGAAACAAGGTGTGTCTCGACGCGCAAGCACCCCAACGGTAGAAAAGGAAGATGGGCTGCTGTGCCGTGTGCTCCTATTCCCATCTCCGCGTGCTCGCCTGGCTCCCCATGTCGACGGCCGCGGCCTTGTCCCTACCTTCGGATCCATCCATGTCGACCGCCCCGTAGCGACAGCGACGGTTCATCGGGCCAGGCACTTTGGCCTGCCATGGCGGGCAGCTTGGCCGCCGCGATCCCACTCCGTAGGTACCTTGAACTTTCCAATGTTGGCAGTTCCAACCCCAACGCCAGCCCGCCCCGGCAAAGCCCCGGATGCCCAATCGGGCCCTAGAACGCCGGTCCCTGGCATATCATGCGCTTAAGCGGGTTTAGTGGCCGGCCGTCATTGGCCTCGTCGCCCCTTCTCCCCCCGATGGGGTCATCATCCGCAATCTACTGGGATGTGGCGTCCGCTTTTTCCGAATAGGGATAGTGAGTGTGCGCCGGGCGCCAATGCGGCCAGGCGCCTGCCAATCTGCCAATCTGCCAATCTGCGAGTGCCCAGCGCCCAGCTCGTGCCCAGCACCGGCGCGTGTGCTTTTCAGGCCTAGATCTGCGTCAAATTTCTGGCATGGAGAAATGAAGGCTGCTCGGCTGTGGAACAGAGGTAGGTACACAGGTTGGAGGGAGGGGGAGAACCAGGGGGCCGACTCCTTAACGGCCAACCCCGGACATGCATCCCAGGCATGGCTCCCAAGCACCTCGGCCAGCTTGGCCGTGTCTCTTCTTGACAGCGAGTCAGCATGGAATTGGGTGCGCCGGCATCGAACCTTTGCGGCCGAGGGAAAGCATTGATCGATCCATCACCCCCCCCCATCAGTCTTTCTGTCTGTTTTGTCCTTCTTTTTCTTCTTCCTGCCCCACCCGCCGCTCGGAGCGCAGTCTAAAATATGGGGGTGCCAGATTGCATGGGCGTCCACCACTCGGGCGCATGGGCATCGAGGGAGACCCGACACTTTGAACCCTCCATCCGCTCCATCCACCATTATGCTGCAAATCCGAGGCGAGGCGAGCTGGGCCATGTTGCCCTGCAGGAGACGGCTCACCCGCCGAGGGCAGCGTTCCGATCTAGAGGGCCGAAGGGGAGGGGAGGGCCGCCTCTGGACAGTGCCTCACCCTCACGTACGATGGATTACGCCCATGCGAACGAACATCCACTCGCGCGCCCGCCCCGACTTCCGTGCTTTTACCCTTCCATTTACTCTTTCTCCATGCAAGACACTGTCGCCTTGGTATGGCGTTATTGGCTGCATCCATCACCAGCCTTCCGGACCTGCCTGCCCGCGATCGCTTGTCGCTTGTCATGGACCTCATCCGACCCGACTTCTGGCGGGTTCTCCCTGTCAACCAGTCTACTTTGTATTCCGTACTAGCCTACGAAGATCCAGCGGCACCATGATCCATGGCTGCATGGATCCTGGCGTGGCAGCGGGTCCCCCAACTTGAGGGGCCAGTGAGCTCGTTGGACGCGTCCAGATCATTTCTGATGAGGGTTGGCCCATCTTCCAAGGTTCCAAGTGCCCTCCAGCCCATAGACCCGGCTCCCCTGTTCGCATGCCCCCCCCCGTAGTTGCATAGCCTTTCCCCGGATTCTGTTTGCTATCGGCACTACCCTCCTCTCGGTGTGAAATCGTGGGCACCGCCAACGCCCTCTTGGCACGGCAACCAGAATGTCTTCAGCCTCTCAGTCCGCGCAACACGGCACGCAAATAGCCACGCAATGCAGCTCCGGAGCTCGCCATCCTCCCTACGACTGGCTCAACTTCCACATATTACTTACTTGTACATGGTGGCGCGGCAAACCATCATCAGCCAGCCGCAGCCGAAAGTGGCGGCAAGTCCCGATGACCCGTGGTTGGACCACCGACGGCGACCGCAACCAGTCGACCTTAAGAAGTGGCCATGCACTCACCCCGATGCCACCCAATCAGGTCAAATCCCACCATTGAGAACAAAGCCAGCATGTGGATATGTCTGCCACACTTGAATGACATAGGCCAGCGCTCGGGAACGGGCTCGCATCCAACCCGAGCCGGCGCCCACGCAACCACTAGCCAGAGGCAGAAAACACTCGCTCGGGACTAAATCGCTGGCCTCGTGGCGGGTTCACGGCTATGCTATTGGATGTGCCTATTTGGTATCGCGTATCCAATCGCACGACCACCTTTTCTCCGCTACAGCCCAGGCTATTCCGGCCGTCGAGCACCCTGATCGACGGAATGGCGGGCAGGGTTTACATGGGCCAGCATAGCACTAGGCGGGCAATGCGCACCTGACCACGCCCCGGCGGACGCCATCCGTCTCCTCTCGCACCTGTTCTACCACGGCTCCGAGCTCACGGGCCTTGACGATAAAGTCGTCGAGAGACCCTCCCACGCCAAAGTAGAGTCTCTTGGCGCCGACCAGGGCCTCGGTTGAGTGCCCGTGGGCCTTTTGCTGCGTCATCAAAGAGAAGACGGTGTCGGTGAAGGACTGCAGCGCAAAGGGAGAGTAAATGGTCTCGGCACCAAGCAGCACCGACTTCTGCCTCGGGCCGGTGCTAGAAGACACCCCGAGCGAGTTGGTGATGAGGTCCACGAATTCAGGAGACCACGCGCCCGAGAAGAACTGGAGGGAAATATGCCGGGCGGTCAGGAAGTCCCGGAAGGCACCGACCACCCCCTCGGTCAGGTCCAGCTCGCCCTCGGAGGCGAGAGCCTCGGCCAGCACGGGCGAAGTGGCGGCGTGTTGCAGAGCCCATGATATTATGAAGTTGGGCAGGGTCACGAGCTGGAGCACAGTGGCATTGTAGTCGGCCAGGGCCAAAGACAGAGACGCGGCGGGGGTTTCGGCCGCAGTAGCCCATTGGAAGAGAGCGAGCGAGGGGAGTGCTGTTCCGCACCCGAGCTGGCGGCGGGGGAGGAGGGGGTTCTTCAGTCAGCCTTCACCGGCTCGAGACAGACAGGCGGGTTTACAAACCTCGACAAGGCAGGGAGCGGTGCCGGCCGAGATGAAAGACGCTCTGGATTGGGCCAAGACTTTGACTAAATCCACGCTGCTCTCCCAGCTCTTGAAGCCGCCCTCGTACACGCCGGTTTTGACGTCGTGGGTGCCGAGACCGGGTTCGGACTCGCTACTGTCGTCCTCTTCGGCCATGATCTGCACTCGCACGTCCCAGAGCTCGCGGCGCGGCAGCTCGATGGTTTCGCCATTGTCCAATACCACGCTGAGGGTACTGTAGGCGACTTTGGAGGGGAGCTGGGAGAGCATGTGCTCCAAGTCATGACGGGTCGGTGGCAACAGGGGCTTGCCAGCCACGGGGAATGCGCTGCTTGGCGGCGGCGGCGGCGGCGGCGGCGGCGCAGCAGCCTTTTCCTGTGCGAGCTCACGGCCCACCTGGGCCTCGTCCTCTATATCATCTCCCGAGAAGCCGAACGAGAAGGACATGTTGTATGTGTTGGTGGTGCGTCGTTTGCCCAAGTCCCTACTGATAGGTCCACGAGCGAGCGGGACGGCGCTTGAAATCCTTGCGTGCTGAGCCGCCTCCAAGGGATTCGCCCGGAGTGGATCCACCAACGTGATCTGCCGACGGAGGCTGAGAGCCCTGCACAGTTCGTATGCGGGCTCCGTGCCGTACGCGGGCAAGAGGCGAGGGAAGCCAGGCGGTTTCTGGGCCGTCCGTATGCGCGGATCGTTGTCCCAGAAGACGGTCGTTGGCGAATGATAGGCTCTCTGTCGTCGCTGGTGCGCCCCCCGGGCACGTTACTCATAAGGGACCCCGAGCGTGGCGGTTTTGGTGGCAGGCGGGCCGATGCTGATGGGCCTGGTTGTCGCGCCGTCGTCTTCTCGACTCTCCCAACACCGAAACCACCGGAGACCTTGCAGGGGTGGGGACTTCCTTGCATGCTGACTTCCCACGCACGATTCCATCCCTCAGGTGTTGTCTTCCGGCCCGAGCCCCGAATCGGCGGCGACGTACGCCCATGGGGTTCAGGCTTGTCAAAAGGTCCTGCCAAGACGGTGGGGGCGATGCTCTGGTTGGCCCGAATACGAGCATGCTGGCCCGTATCCCGCGCAACTCACGACACCCGGCCATTGGCTGCCTGGGCTCCTTTCCCCTACACACCTCCTCCCTCTCGCCATTATGGGGGTGGCAGATAGCCCGCCCCCTCCCACGATGTGCGCCAGATGCAGCCGCCACGCAGGCACGCCCGAACCACGCCCGTCCATGGCCGTGGCCACGGCGCGGGGCCGGCTGCGGCTGCCACAGGCTACAACGGCTACGAACCCTGCCGCCCAGCAGCCCAGTACGTAGCCGTGCAGGGTTTCCTTGCTAGCACGGCATTATCGATCATGACAGCTCCCGCCCGGTGGCCGTCATGGTAGGTCGGGATACGCTGCTCTGGCCGTCGGCTGCCCGGAGCCAACTTTCGGTCCCCTATGGTTGGTTACCGGCCTGGGGCCCGAGTTGAGCTGAAGGCCTGTGTCTTGCATCCTTCGCCCGTGCCGGCGAGCTAGTCGATGCACCCTACCTGGGGCCGGTTCCCTGATACATATTTCGACTGTATACTCATGTGTATATATGCTCCGGCTCCTGCCTCGCCATGTCCTCGGTCCTGACCGCCGACATCATCACGCCGTTTCAACCTGCCCCCAACATGATACGAGTTCAGCGCGTGGCCCCGCCTCCCCACGCTGTCGCCGCCCATGGAACTACCCCCCCGGGACAGGCCTCGGTAAAGACGCCGTACGTCGTCCAGGAGAAGCCGCTGGGCAGTACCAAGCATGTCCGCATCGTCGGCATCGGAGCGGGCGCGAGCGGCCTCAATATGATACGAACTCTCCGTCGGAACGTCACCAACTACGACCTTGTCATATACGAGAAGAATGACGGCGTGGGCGGCACCTGGTTCGAAAACCAATACCCGGGTTGCCGATGTGATGTCCCAAGCCACAACTATCAGTTCTCATGGCGGCCCAATCCTGAGTGGTCCAACTTCTTCTCGCGCGCCGAGGAAATCCAACAGTACCTGTGCCGTGTTTGTGAAGAAGAGAACATGGGGGACACCATCAAGACACGCCACCAGGTGATGGGGGCTTGGTGGGACGAGGCCAGAGGTGTCTGGGACTTGAAGGTTCAGGATCTATCCACTGGCAAAGAGCTCCGGGATCATGCCAACTTTGTCATCGATGGTTCTGGGATTCTCAAGTATGCCCCTCGGTTCCGGCGGCTTGGACCTCATGCACTGCTAACCTTGCTCCAGCAACTGGAAGTGGCCCGACATCACTGGTCTCCACGAGTTTGGGGGCGAGCTAATACACACGGCACGATGGCCCAAGGGCATGGACTTGACTGGCAAGACCGTTGCCGTGATTGGGAACGGGTCCTCGGGTGTTCAGCTGGTGCCAACAATCCAGCCAGGTGAGCATCCCCAAATGCAACCGCCGCCCTTCCCCTGGCGAAGACCCTTTAGGCCCACCCAACTCGCTGACATGGCCGTAGACGTCAAGAAGCTCTACCACTGCATTCGCACTCCCACATGGATCATGCCTCCCAGGATCATGGCCATGATGATGATGGATGGCCCAGCCAAAAGGATTTTGACGCAACTCGACATGGACAGGCAAGAGAACTTCTCTCCTGAGCAGATTGAAAGGTTCAAGTCGCAGCCCGATTTTTACCGAGATTTTGTCAAGACAATTGAGAAAGACACCAACGGTGCATTCCCCGTGGTAAGCCCGCTCACGTCCTGGCTTCCACCAGAAGCCGCGGCTGACCAAAGTTTCCCCAGGTTTTGAGAGGTAGTCCTGTCCAGGCATTTGCGACTGAAAAGATCACGCAGTACATGACCGCTTGTCTTGGAGGCGACGAAACGCTCTGTAAGGAGCTGATCCCAGCATTCCCGGTCGGAACCCGGAGACTCACTCCTGCTCCGGGCTATCTGGAGTCTCTGCGGGCGCCCAATGTCGAACTGGTCAAGGACGGCATTGCCCGGGTGGTCCCCGAGGGCATACAATTGAAGTCGGGCGAGGTGATCCGGCTGGACGTCATTGTGTGTGCCACCGGCTTCGATAATTCCTTCTGCCCGCGGTTTCCTCTGGTGGGGCGGCACGGAAATGTCCAAGACAGGATGAAGACAGAAACGCCGCAGAGCTACATGTCGTGTGCCCTGCCGGGCGTGCCCAACTACTTTAGTAAGCCTCGTGGACACCCTCATGCTGGGCGTTGTGCCGGTTGCTAACAAGACGCCAGCTTTCCTCGGCCCCAACGCGCCCATTGGACACGGCAGTGTGTTGACGCTCAGCGAACACATCGCCAAGTACATGACTAGAATCATCCTCAAGTGCCAACAAGAGGGCATCAAGGCCCTCGTGCCTTCCGAGGCGGCCGTCGAGGACTACAGCCAACACATCGGCGCCTTCATGCCGCGCACAAGCTGGGAGGCCCCTGGCCGTTCGTGGTTCAAGGGCGGCAAGGAGGAGGGCCCCGTGACGGCCCTGCACCCTGGAAGTCGCCTGCATTTCTTCCACATGCTGGAGAAGTTCCGGGGCGAGGACTGGGACTACGTCTACGACAGCCCTGCCCAGAACCGGTTCGCCTATTTGGGCAATGGGTTCTCGACCAAGGAGACGGACCCCGACGTTGATTCGACATGGTACCTGGACGAGGCCGCCGACGTCCTGTGAAAGCAACTCTCGGTGGCGGTGGCGGTGGCGGGCGTATTGCTTGACCCTGTTTGACAGTGCACGGCGTTGGCGGCGTGGCTCTCTTTTAAGTAGTGCCAAGAAGTGCGTGGTACCCGGCCCGGGCACGCCTTGTTTTCTATTGGGGGGTTTCCCTGGGACATTCCCATTGGACACGCCGACGTACCCAATACGGAGGAGGGGGGGCCCTTACGAATTTATGTCTCTTCAACCACGTACGCCAGGCCCGAGGATGTGTAGGCAAAGTAGGGTGGCCAGTCTTCGTCATTGGCCTGGGATTGCCGCGCCTTTATCTTTTGTTGCCGCGTCACAAGAGGTGAATAGCCAGCCACACATAGCCCCCCAGGCCGGAAGAGGAAGAGGGACCGTCGGTCAGAGCCTTGCCTGCCGATGCCGGCACGCAGCTGGCCAAGCACGTTTTATCCCATGCGCATCACGCATCGACGGGGCCAGCCCAGCCTGGGCATGACATTGGACGCGCTGGTGCTGGGTGGACCCATGGCTCGCCGAGGCAAGGAGGACATCTGGGGGGGTTGCAAGAGTCGGACTATAGCGACTGGGCGGGCTGCCCCGGGTAGGGGGGCATGGAACAAGCCACTGCCGTCATTCATCCAGCTGTCTGCCCATCGGCCGCGGACGCGCTCCACGTCACGGCGAGCGGGCGAGACCAATATTTCGCGCCCCGGCTCCGTCGTTCTCGTTGGTCGGATCAGAGGCACCTACGGTCGGGGTAGTGCCGAGTGCAACGCCGGTCTCTCGGTCGGTTGTCCGTCGTCCCTGCGGCGGCCGGCCCTACCGATGGGGCTGCCGAATCTCGAGTTTCCCCCCGTCATCCCCCTCTTTCCCACCGTGCCCTTTCGTAGCACCTACATGATTGCCTCCTGGCCATTTGCGGGTGGTTGTGGGTGGTGCCATGTCTCCTGCCTTCCAGAGCGGGTTTTACACACTGCATACATGTCTCACACGGCTTTACCAGGACGGGGCTTGCTCGTGATTTATGCTCGTATTCATTCATTAAGTAAGGAGGTAGTCAGTACGCGCGCGCGCACGCGAGAAAAGAGGGAGAGGGGGGAAACCCAAGCAGCCACCCCGAGCCGGGCCATCATGTACTTCAGTACCGTGCCGGCGTTCCGGGGGCCGTGTCCTCCACCCTGGATGTGATGCCGTGCGACATGGCCGGCGCTCACTACATCACAACGACCCGTCAGCAAAACCAGACAAAGGAAAAAGCCGCCTCTTCGGGCCTCAAAGCCGGGAACCACCCACCTTCTCCTCGTACGGCTTGACCTCGACCATCAGCTTGCCCGTGTTCTTGCCCTCAAACAGGTGGGTGAAGGCGCGCTCGGCCTCCTGGAGACCGCCCTTGATGATGGTCTCCTTGCGCTTGAGCTTGCCCTCGGCGAGCCACTGGCCGAGCTCGCGGCGGCCCTCGGCGTAGTCCTGGGCAAAGTCGAAGACGATGAAGCCCTCCATGTGGATGCGCTGGACCGTCACCTGGAAGATGTTGCGGATGCCGACCTTGGAGGGGTTGTTGTAGCCGCTGATGGAGCCGCACATGACGAAGCGCGACTTGAAGGCGGCGCGGTTCAGGGCCAGCTCGAGGATCTCGCCGCCGACGTTGTCAAAGTAGACGTTGATGAAGTTGGGCGTCGCCTTGGTGAAGTCCTCCTTGAAGGTGGGCGACTTGTAGTTGATGGCCTCGTCGAAGCCGAGCTCCTCCTTGAGCCACGCGCACTTGTCGTCCGAGCCGGCGATGCCGACCACGCGGCAGCCCTTGATCTTGGCGATCTGGCCCACGACGGAACCCGTGGCACCGGCGGCGCCCGAGACGACGACGGTGTCGCCGGGCTGGGGGTTACCGATGCGGAGGAGGCCGAAGTAGGCCGTCAAACCCGTCATGCCTGTTCAGCCGCCGCAACTTGGTCAGCCGGCGACTCACGCCCGGGGGGGGGGGGGGGGGGGGGGGGGGGGGGGGGTGGGGGGGGAGGGGGGGGGGGGGGGGGGGGGGGGGGGGAGGGGAGGGGGGGGGGGGGGGGTGGGGGGGGGGCGGTGGGGGGGGGGGGGGGGAGGGGGGGGGGGGAGAGTGAAGTTACCCGGCAGCCAATGGCGTCGGTGACCTTGGCGTTCTTGGGCAGGTCGAGCGGCTCGAACTGCTTCTCGTTCACGATGGCCACCTCGGTCCAGCCGCACATGGAGTTGACCACATCGTTCTCCTTGACCTTGGAGCTCTTGCTGGCCAGGACGCGGCACACGGCACCGCCGCGCATCTTCTCGCCGATGGCGACCGGGGGGATGTACGATCGCGTGTCTGTGGACGGGACCGAGCCAAGCGGGTCAGCGTCAGGTTCTCCCGCGGCGGCACGCGCGGGGCGCCGGCTCTACAAGCAAGCGGGAGGGGGCTCCGGGGACGTACCGTTCAGCCAGCCGCGCATGGCCGGGTCAAGCGACAGGTACAGGGCCTCGACGAGGATCTCGCCGTCCTTGAGCTGGTCGGCGGTGGGGGCGGGGGCCTTCTCGAGCTTGAAGGTCTTGCCGACTTCGACGTCGCCCGTGGGGCGCTCGGCGAGCGTGAAGGTCTGGTTCTCGCGGGCCATGGCGAAGGAGGGAGATGCGGCACGACGGGGGGGGGAGGCGGAGGCGCGGAGCAGAGGGGGCAGAGGCGCGGACACGAGGAGGGGGATGGGACGGGGGTATCCAAAACGAGGTATGCTTCCTTCCGCCCTTCTCTTGAGCCCACGGCCGGCGGGCAGGGCGCCCTCTTAAGTACGCAGCCGGCTCCACGCCACACGGCACTGGCGGCCCTGCGCGACGCCTGGTGTCGACGTGCTCGGCCCGCCAGCGGGAGCGGCGGCGGAACGAGCTTCCCGACTAAGAGATCATGGCCGAGAGGTGGTTGAAGAGACGCTGCGGCCTCGGGCTCGGGAGGTGGAGGACCGCCCGCTGGGGCCCACTCGCTGCGTGGGGTGGCAGCGGTGGCCTCGTCCCAGGTACATCGGCTGCGCGGGATGCCGCCTGTGTGTCGACACGCGGCCCATCGCCCGGAGCAGCCTTACGGTTTCGGGCAAGAGGAGACCGACGAGACCCAAGCAGCGCCCCGGGCCTCGCGACTCTGGCAGTTGGTCGACAGCCGACGGGCCAACCCCTCGTGCCCCTCCCCGCCTGGGAGGGGGGATTTCTGTTTTTTTTTTTTTTTTTTTTTTTTTTTGGGGGGGGGGTTTGGGGGGGGGGGGGGGGGGGCGAAGAGAGCTGCTCTTTGAAAAGAAGAGAGCTGCTCTTTGAGAGAGCTGCTCTTTCCCTCTCTTTCTGTTTTGGGCGGCTTCTTCAGGGTTCCCTTGAGTCTGCCGTCGGCGAACCCGCCTCTACGATGGAGTCCCATGGGATGCTACTACTGGTTCTGCCGCTACTGCTGCTGCTGGTGCGGCCGAGGCGGAGACCCAACAATCCCATTTCTGGAACCCCGATGCTCCTCCCCTGTGGGCATCGTCATCCATCTGCATCGCCCGCCGAGAGCCATTGGCTGGGCCGCCTCCCATGCCGACTGCTGCATGCTCCTCGGTTCCCGTCTCCTGTGCCCTCCATTCGCTGCAGCTTGCCTTTCCCCGAGCCAACAGGAGATTTTTCTTGTCCCGGTCTTCTTGCCCGCCCACTCAAGGCCCCTTCGCCCGCCCTTCCAGAAACGCCCAAAACACGCTGCCTGGCGAGTCATGCTTCGGCGGAGACCCGTGTTGGACATCGTCGTGTCCTCACAGCCGAGGCAACTCGACCGCCTAGCACTGAATGCTTCGGTCAGCCCTTCTGGAGCCTACGGGAACCCCCCCATAAGGAGAAAAAAAAAAGGACCATCGCCGACGCCGCATCCCCCTCCAAAGGGTGCATCATTACAAATACACGTCTACCATCTTCCATCTTCTCCAAGGCTTACCAAACACGGTCTAGTCGCGTAACCGGCTCGTCGTGAGGCCACCGTGCAGTATCTGTACACTACACCGTTGCGCCTCTCCACTGGTCCCCCCGTGTGTTGCCCGCCCCCTGACGCCCTGTAGATCCGAACTCCATGCCTCGGCACATAAACACTGGATACCTAGTACGTACCCCAAAGTAGAAGTTTACCCCCTCCCCCTCCCCCTCCCCCTCCCCCTCCCCCTCCCCCTCTCCCCATTTGCCAGCCTACGAAGTACTGGACGAATAATACACGGTAGACAAAGCACGGAATGCCCTGTTGCCTGCACGGCATAGTATCAAGACATGCCAAAGCATCGAAAACCAACCTTGTCGGATTTCATTTCCTCGTAGCAATCATACTGTCATCGCCAGCCGTCTGTCATCTCGGCGCCCTATAATGCATGTGCCACCGTCCATGCAAACGGGGTATAAGAATCCTCCTGCTGCCATGGGCCGAGAGGACCAATTATGATACTGAAGCTCCTCGTCATCCAATGCTGTTGGTTGCCAACCACAGCTCTGCTTGCGAAAGAAAAGCCTCGCCGGTTCGCTCCTCTTGTCGAAACCTCAGGCTGACCCAAGCTCCCTGGCCCACAGCGAAGACCGTGAGACTGCCAAAGTCGAAAGCCCTGCACCAAGGCTAAGAGTGCAGACAACGCCTTGCTAGCCTGCTTGCCCGTCTAAAATCAAGCCACATGACGCCGAAGCCAAGCCAATTGCCAACTCGTCTGCCTGTGGGAAAACCAGGCCACACGAACATGGCAAACCAGACCACGCAGTCAAGATGGCAAGCGATATGCCCAGCGTGCTTTCCTGGCAAAAGGCCGACTTCATGGGAAAATGCACGCCTCCCTCCCAAAGACCACTTCTTGCTCTATCAGAATGAGCTGTACTTGTTCACCTGGACAATGCCCGCATGGAGAGACCGGGCTCCGTCGATGCCGCAAGATCGAGTTGCTGCTTTGGTCCATCAAATGTTGCCGACTGGTTTCTTGTTGCACCATGGTCGTCTTGGCCCCCTCCAAACCCATTTTAACGCTCGAGCCTCGACTCAAATTCTGACCGGAAAAGTCGCATGGGCTACTGCCGCCTCCTCATATCTTTTGGCTGGAAGACACCCGCGCTGGGATATCCTCGGCATTCTCCGCATCCGTATCACTGCTAAACTCGTCCTCGCCATGACTAGCCTGGGTCTGCTGGTCCCTGTCGGCCCGGCGTCTGGCAGACATCGTGATGCCCGATGTCTTTCGACCCTTGCTGGAACTTGTTGAGGTATTCTTGGCTTTTGTGGTTGTCTTGGGCTCTGTGATATCGGGAGTTGCGGCGCTGGGCTCCTGGTTGCCTTTCGGAGTTTTACCAGATGAAGGGCGTGCCGCGCGTGCTTTCTTGGTCGTCATGGGCTCTGCGGGCTCCGTGGTTTCCGTGGCTTCCATCACTTCCAAGGATGCTGTGCCTAACTCTTTGGGGCTCTTTTTGGCCCCGCTCGATGGAGTGCGTGCCTTCTTGGCTTTCGAGGACTTTGTGGCATTGGTGGCCGTCGTGCTGGGCTCGTCGTCGTCACCCTGCTGAGTGTGGTTCGACTGAGTGACCTCTTTACGTGCCTTGGCTGCCTTCTTAGCTGCCTTCTTGCCCACGGTAAGCTGCTTGGGAGGGCTGTAGTCTGACTCCTCAATCTCCCGGTCAGAAGGAATCGTAGGCTTGGGCCTGTCGAAACTGAGGTCAATGCTGGAGTGTCTGGGGGCCACGTCAGTTGGTGCCTGTGAGGCAGCGTTGGCCACAGTGCCAGTTTCATTATCGCCATCGCTGTCCTCATCGACTGCTTTGTTCTCGCTCTTGTCGTTATAGTAAGCTGTCCTGGGCCGACCTGTCGCCTGGAGGATTTTGAGGATCTTCTTCTCCACAATTTGGTACTCCTCCTCAAGTTCGACTTCATCGTCAGAGGGCCATCGCAATTCCTCTGTGTGCCGATGCCGGTCACAAAGCTTGGTGGCAATGTCATTCACAGTGAAGATGACATCGTTGGGGATGGTCCTGCGCAGGCGCACCCACACGACTATCGATGTAGCGCGTGGGTATCGACCGGTCCGTTGCGATTTGTCCCCAAGTCTCGCCCAGGGGATGCGGCTTTCGCTTGTTGTTCCTGCGTCCTTGATGGCTTTCACCACGTAGTAAAGATGGAGCGCAGGCATCGTGGCAGCCTCTCGGCGGGCCTCGGCAATTATATCCTCCATGGAGCGGCCTGCCTGGCCATCGATGACGCCCCCAGCCATCTTCAGTTGCAGTTTCTTCCACTTGTAAAGGCACTGGAGACGACTGCGGGTGCGGCCCATCTGTTCACTGACCTCGAGCCAGTCAATATGTTGGTCGTCTGCTATATCTTGCTCGAGCTCGCCCTTGGCCTTCTGAGACTGGATTTCCTTGACAGCCGCCTCGATAATGGCAAGGAGTTTGTCCTCCTCGGCCTTGGCCCAGGCTTCTGTCTTGCGGTTATCGCCGGGGATGACATAGTTGCGGATCCGCTCGCGGACGTCTTCCGGATGCCGGTTTATCATCTGGCCAATGACTTTGTAGTTGTTACCGTGGGTCTCATAAAGAACAACCAGCTCTCGATGCTGCTCCGGCGTCCAAGTGCTCAGTGCTACGAAGTTGTGCCATATGCGGCGGCATTGGTTGATGACTTTCTGTCGCCTGCGAGTGGGGACGACAGCATGCACAGCATCCCAAAAGTCGTAAGACTTGACCACCTGGGGATTTTTGTGCATCATCTCGTTGAGGTCATGCTGGTCCATGTTGTTGTCCTGTTTCCAATGCTCGAGCACAGTTTTCAGCTTATCCATTTCATACTGGCTGAAGGGTCCTTTTGTCTCGGTGTCCCTCGGCGGATCCGGTACCATTCTGGGTTTCGAGACGAAGCTGCCACGACTGTTGGGGGCCAAGGTGGCTTTGCCTTGCGTAGCAGAAGAAGTCTCCGCCTTTTTCTTTGCCTTCTCCTTGCCCTCGGCAGGGCTATTAGTTTCGACAGAGGAAGGTTCGGCAACGTCTTGCTCAGAGTCGCCACCGGCTTTTGCCTTGCGCCGCTTCGCAGCGCCTGCCGCGGGTGACAGCCCTCCCGGGAGTGAAGCCAGAGATTCGACATTATCCACTTGACTGCCGTTGATGAAAGGCTTCTTGGCAACACGCTTACGTCCAGTGCTCGGCTTTGAGCCATACTGCTGTAGCAAGCCCGATTTTCGGGATGATTTAGCCGATTTCGCTGGAGACTCCCTGATGATTCGGGTGTCGACTGTGTTGGGCTCAGAGGTCTGCGTCTCTGGGGCGGCAACATTCTTCGTCGCACGAGCACTGAGATCCACATCCGTGTCGGCATCGGAGAACATCACATCAGCTGCCGCTGCGGCACCAAGGTCGTCTGATCCGAGTTCGGCTCCACCCATGTGAATCTCGCTATTCTGGGCATCATGTTTGATCATGGGCAGGTCATCCTGGGCCACATCGGACATATCCTCGTCTGCTGACGCGTGCTTGGTAAGGGGCTGGGTTCGACTCCATTCTTCTGTGACAAGACCGGCATAAGCCGCCTCAGTGTCATTGTCGGATTGTTCGTCGACATCCATGTACTGGCTGGGCTCGACATCATCTTCATCTTGGGTGACTGGCTCGTGCTGGGTGCGCACAGCTTCACCTGTTGACGACTGAGATGTAACAGAGTTGGCGCGCGACCGCGAGCGGCGGCCGAGCCGAGCCGCACTGGGCGACTGCTCTGCGTCCTCGTTGTCGACATCAAGACGGGAATCGTCAGGGCCGTTGGGGGTATCATGCTGGCTGCCGTAGCGGCTAGAGTAGACGTTTTGGGCAAAGTGCCCGAATGAGGGTTGGTCCTGCAAGCCAGAGATGCTAGCAGCCGGCACATGTCCATTCGGGACAATGGTATCTGGTGGCGCATTATCCTCTGGGCCAGGTCGCGCAGCCGTGTTATCTGCAGTCACGGATTCGTCTCCGGACTGTTGCTTGCGCTTCTTTCTCTGTTTCTTGGAAGAGGAATCCTTTGCCTTTCGCTTGAGAGTTGGCGTAGGTTCAGGAAGCTCGTCCGAGTCCCGTACATGCATGGAGCCGTTCATTTGCATGTTGTCTTCCGGCTCGGCTTTGATTTGCTCTGCACGCAGCCTTTCTCTTTCTGCCTTTTGAGCCCTCTTCTGCTCTTTCCGCTCTTTCCTGGCACGCCGTTGGCCGCTTTCCGACTCTTCCGCGGCAATACCAGACTCGTCATTGTTGTTGTCGGGACTGCCTGGGGACAGCCCATTCACTTGGTCCTGGGTGTTTTCGGTGGGCGTTCCCAGGTCGAGCGACGAATGGGTATCAGCTTGCGGTGAAGCGTCTTGATCAGACTTGGAGGCAGAGTGCTTCTTGCTGCGACGCCTCTTCGCCTTCTCTTTTGGTCCTGAAACCATGGTCGAGATTTTTTCTGGCGATCCAAAGTTGGGAATGTGGAGAGGCAAGCCGTCGTCGTCGTCGTCGTCGTCGTCGTCGTGCTCATTGATCTGAGAGTGAGCCTGCGAGCCCGAGAGGGGAGAACTCGGACGGTTTAGATTTTTTTCGAGCGCAAGATTTGACGTGTGATGCGGGTTCAGTCGGCCGTTGGTAAGGAGGGGCACCTGGCTGGAGAATATCGGGTTCTGTGCGTCGTCGATCTCAGGCGACAATGATGGGAGTCTCTTAGACGGGGAGCCCGCTTCCTCCTCACCTGTCATCTGGCTCTGTTGGTTACCCATCTTGTCGCATTGTCTGATTAATGTTCCGAGAGCGATCGGTTGCTAAAAAATACTGTGCTTGCGACGAGCGTCAACGGCAATGTCAGAGAGGTGCTATGATGCAGATAGCAGCAGGACCGCAGGCTTGCGACAGTGAACAGCGACCATGCACACTGGTGAGGTGCACCGAGGGCAGGCCGAGTGTCCAGGCAGAATGTAGGTGAAGGAGAAAAGATGCGATTGTAGGAAAGAGGTTTGGGGCACTGCGACGTCACCAACACCGACCATGGGGATGGCGATGGTCAAGAGGCTATTGCGGCGAGGACATCCTCCCCCAAAAGAACAGCTGGTGGGCGGTAGGCAAGTGGAGGAAATATGGGATGTGGTAAACTCCAAGTGACCAAAGTCGGGACTATCACCGCCACGGCGGCAAGGTGCATGTGCAGGATGGGATCTCGAAGGGACCGGGGTATGAACATTACCATGGAGAGATGTCTTACCTGGAACGGTCTGTCGGGTATCTGCAATGTGGGGAGACGTCGATGGTAGGTTGGCGATTGGAAGTCTGACGCGGGTCGAGAATGCGCGTTGAGAATGCGCGTTTGAAAGACGCGTCGACAAGTCGGGACTCGGTCTTTATGGGTGCTCGAGGTAAGGTTCAACTTGTGCTGCTGCCGACGCCGCCGCTCCTGATGTTGCTATTGAGGGGCTGCCTGCTCAAGGTTTCCAGTCCAGGTTGATACTTGCTTAGCACCTGGCTGGACTGGCTGGGATATCGGCGGCACCACAAGGAAGAGTGGGAGGGAGAAGAAAAAAATCCTATGATGATTTGCTCCGATCTCTTGGCCGCAAGAGGTCAAGCCTGGAAAATTTAGAGTTTAGGTGGGTGAGCGGGAGCTGGGAACTCAACGGTACGAGTGTACAAATAGAAGCAGCCGGGAGCTACAGTGGGGGGTAAAATAGTAGCTGTTGGCCTAAATCGTGGGGTAATTAGTCACCGAAGCTGGCACAATTCACAGAGCTTCCACCAACCTGCTCCTGTTGCATTCACTTCAGCCCTTCGGTCGGACTGTGGAAAGACAGAGGACTCCGGGTGTCAGTGATTCATTCATTATCTTTGCGAATCAAGTGCACTTCATACATCAGGCATTCACTGTTGGCAGTGAGAAAGAGTGTCCGCCGCATACCATGGAGTGACATTCCCCCTGTAGATCTGAGTGTGGGAGTTTATGTATACTGTATGTAGCTGGGGGCATAGGCGTGTGCTGTGGAAACTGGGGAGCGAGTTCCTGGTATCGTTCCAATTGGTACAGAGGAGCATTTGAACTCTCTGGTATTGGCGCAGCAAAATGCCCATGGTATTGGGCAGCAGGTATGCGACCCCATGTTATGGCGTTCACCTGATGCAAGACAAACTGCAACAGGGACTGCGGTCTACTCGCCAGCACGGAATCCTCTCAAAGTAGTTGGATAAGCGATACACTCATGACGCGTACCACTCATGAGACCAAAAAGCCTTGCCCTGGCCGGCAACAGATCTGAAGGCATCAGCGTAACTACCTCTTGCGGTACCAATACTCTATATGCATGTTTCCGAGACGGTGAGGGAGGTGGCGAGGTTCTTCTTGAGCGGCTGACGGAGAGGCGCAAGCTGATACCCGCGGTCTTCGGATCTCCAGCTTCCATTCCATCCTGTATCCCATTTGATGGGCATTACACAAAGTAGGTCCTCGGGGTATAGGGCTGCCATCTCCCGTGAGCAATATGACGCCCCTGCCTCCCAGCTGAGTGCAATCACAAGGGCTTCGTAACTCCATCGTATGTGACTCCAAATTACGGTGACATCCTTTGGTCCGCCCTCTGCAATGAGCCGCAATCAAACACCTGCGTCCATGTTCCAACCTATCAAGAGGCCCCTTCCCCACACAAGAGGACAGTCTTCAACCGGCTGAATGTCGGCCGGATGTAGGGACGACCTGCTCCATTGACGACAGTCTGTAGAGCACGGTGTTCTGTATAGTAGATCAGGTACTCAAGGTGATCTCTTTCTTTTTCCCCTGTGCCTCCTTCCAATTTGACGATGCTTGTTTTGCATTGCGGCCAAGCTGCTGGCACCCGCAGCCAACAACCGCCAGGCTACCGCAAAGGCCAACCACCCAGTGAGGGAGTGGCCTACGGCACATGACCATGCTTGCCGAAGCTACATAGCCCATCTTGTCCCACGACCGGCTAAAGTCGAATCGTTCCGGGCAAATACAAGAATGCCGATCTTCTGTCCCAATGCGGTAGCGGCACTCAACCTTGCGTTTTCCGCGCTCCACCCAGGATCTGGCGTCTCATGAGCGCCCCATGTACCCCAGACTCGGCACCACCCACCACGACCAGTCGGAAACGTGCTACCTTGTTATTGCACAAATTCAACCGCCATGAACAAGCAGATACGGCACGCACGGAGCATGGCCTGCAGCCCTGCTATGGAGCTGCGGCGTCATGCCATACAGAACCAGCCCCGGTCGCCCGGCTTGGAGGGGGTCGAGGCTCCCTGATTTTCCCGCCGATATAGACCAGGATGAGAGTATAACCCGCTGGCGGGGATGCTTCCCACTTCCTTCTGTGGCCACCTATGACCAGCCACCCGTGATTCTCACCTCCTTTTTCCTTTGGGCCGGCCCTTCCCCGAGTATATGAACGAGCCGTTTCCCGCCCGTTCTGCAGATCCTCCTGGAAACAACCATTGTCAAGCCGTCAGTCACAACCTCAACCCGAAGCCCGATTAGACACTGCATTCATTCAGCATTGACTTTGTCTACCCCTTTGGTTCCCCTACCGTTCACGATGAAGACCACCGCCGTCATTCCCGTCCTTGCGGGCCTCGCCGCCGCCAACCCGCTCGGCCCGGAGCTCGAGGCCCGGCAGAGCTGCCCTGGGGTCTTCGTCTTCGGCGCGCGCGAGACCACGGCGCCGGCTGGGTTTGGCACCGCCGGCGGCCTCGTCAACATGGTGACGCAGGCCTACCCGGGCGCCCAGTCCCAGGCCATCCAGTACCCGGCGTGCGGCGGCCAGTCGCAGTGCGGCGGCGTGCCGTACGACCAGTCGGCGGCCCAGGGCACCCAGGCCGTCGTCTCGGCCGTCAACAGCCTTAACCAGCGCTGCCCCAACACCAAGATCGTCCTCATCGGCTACTCCCAGGGTGGCCAGATCATGGACAACGCCCTCTGCGGCGGGGCCGGCGCGACCTTGGGCGGGAACGCCCTGGCCGCCGTCAAGGCCGCCATCTTCATGGGCGACCCCCACAACGCCAACGGGCTGCCCTACAACGTCGGTACCTGCCGCGCTGGCGGTGTAAGTTTCTCACATACTCCAGGGGATTGTCTCCCTACGGCCGGCTAACATGTTTCTGTCCAGTTTGCCGCCCGCCCCAGCGGCTTCAGGTGCTCGCCTGCGAACCCCAGCATTATTCAGTCGTACTGCGACTCGACGGACCCTTACTGCTGCAACGGCAACGACGCCAACAGCCACCAGCAATATGTGAACAAGTACGGCTCCCAGGCCCTCAACTTCATCAAGTCCAAGCTGGGGTAAATTTCATGGGGCTATTCCCACGTTGCCTGTCTTCACGAGAGCCTCGTCGCCGCCCGGGACGGAGTGCGACAGCCGCCCGGGGCACAGGGGTTGCTACACGCGGTACGAAGGATGATTTCACGATTGTAAATAGCTTGATTGCCGGTCATCTGACCCGAGAAGTGATGTATATACTTATGTGTCTCCTGCCTGACGACTGCATTACTGCCACATCCTCCTGAGTAGCATCGCTCACGCAAACCCCGCAGTGCCGAAGCCCGGCATTTGTTTGCCGCCCGGGCACAGCATGGGGCACAGGCACGCCCACTCGCGTTCCCTGCTCTCGACCCTGTCACGGAAGCTTGGTATCCGTGCCGCAAACGGGCAGTCAGAGGGAAGGGGAGGGGAGGGGGGCGGTAAAATGAACCCCTGTGTTAATCCCTGGCAGGTGGGGAGGGTCCCAGGACGGGAGCCAGTAAGCTGATCTTAGCCGATCCGGGTCGATCCGGCAGGCCCAGCCAAAGGCATCCCGGGCGCCATCCGGCTATCTTGGAACGCAGATGGCAAACGCAAGGATCCCATCGGCTTGGTTGGGTCTGAATTGCGTCCTAGCAGCAGCAGCAGCATCCCGGTCCAAGGCTCCGTGTTTGCCACGGCTGACGGTCTGTCCACGGCCCAGCCCATGCGTGGGCTTTACGTGCATACGCATGTAACCAACAAACTGCATGATATCTATCGGTTTTCTTGGCTCTCGGTCCCCCATAGACGCCGGTTCGGAAAGCAAAGCAAACGCGACCGTCCAGGTCCGCTCTGCGACCCCCCGCCAGGGCGATGGGGCTGTGCGGCCTCCCCACGCGCTGTGGAGGAGCGGATGGCAGGGCTGTGGCGAGGTGCTGCCGTCGGAATGTGTGGACCGATGTTTCGTCATCCCATGGGTTGGGGTGATACCCGGGTTCGGAGGACATCCGCGTTGGTAGGCTCTGCCGGCCCAGTATCAAGGTTAAAAGCCTTTCTCAGGCCATGCTGTCAAGGCGATTCACTCACAAAGGCTGGCATGTCCATGGCTCGTGTGAAGAGAATGTCTTGTTTCACTCGATATCAATCGATGGGTTGCTAAACGGTTTACGAACTGCTCTCGTGTCCATGGTATCTCGACACGACCAGTAGACAGTTACTCCAAAGGATCTTGGGCTGTGCTTGGCCAACGCCCCGCGTGTGCTTTCTCCTGGCATAGCTATCCACGTGAGTTCCGTTGGCAAGGAGATTGATGCCCTTTATTATGCGGAGCGTTACTTCTTCACGATGGTTGTGAAGACGATATGCTCCGTCGTCAACCCACGCTGAGAGTTATTCCTACCGGCCTGGGAGGTCGAGCATAGTACAGCTGAAGTGGTATGTGCATCGCAAGCCCCATTGGTAAGGGGGTTAAGTTACTAAGCAGCATGCAGTACGTGCGTCCATTGCGCCTCGAGGGGAGACACCTGATTGGTAGTAACACAATGTGATATCACCACTAGAAATTCGTCTTTCCAGCTGGTGATTGCTGCAGGAACACCCTGATTGGAATCAAACCCCCTGGGGCACAGTGGTGGATGAGTTGGCCAAGTTGTGCTTGGGCTCACGAGCCCCTGTCCATAAAATGGTCAATGTCGTCGAGTTCTTCATGGCTTTCCGTGCATAACTTCAACATATCAATGGAGACAGCGAGCATTGTGTTGGAGTGAAGGCCCAGGTGCCATATTCCAAAAAGAACCAGCAAGCCCGCCGTGTATTGGATGTTGTATGATCAACAAGACAGATGACTCGCACCCAACCTGCCTGGTGGTGTACGCCTATGCTTGAAATGCTAATAGAACCGCCGCGCTCCCTGACACGAGCAAATGCAAAAAGCTGTTTAAGCCGCCCATTCCAGATTGTATTGCGTCCACTGTGGTCCGCCACAGACGCATCCGCCACCCTTACCAACCCGCCAGATTGTATCGCCAACCGAATAACGCCGCCAGACCCAACAGGAAATGAAACCAGGAAAATGCCGCACGTAGTCGCTGCTGTGGACCATTGGAGATAGCCATCCCCGAACCGGTATAGGACATCGCCCGTTTGCCCGCCCTACCCATACTGTGATACTGGGGAGGACATGCTCCCCAGAGCTGCTCCACCAGGGGTTGAACCCGCCGGCGTAAAAAAAAAAAAAACGAACGCGAACGCTGCGTGCTCAAACAGTCATGCAGGACCATTATGAGACGGGAAGGAGGGGGGGGGGGGGGGGGGGGGGGGGGTATCTAAACGAATGAGGCTCATGAAAGAATGGCATATTATGCTTTGCGCATAATTTTTTGGGGAGGTATGATGGTGGGGGTGCCGAGGAAAATAATGAGATGTAGTAGAAAGGAAATCGTATCCCAGCCAGTCGTTGAGAGACACAGGCTGGTGCTGAGTTCCAGTGGAGGGATAGGAACACACCAAAGCGCCAAGGAGAGGTGGCGACAGATGGCTTTGTTGTTCAGGTGCAGGAGAAGTCGAGTCCCATCTCTCTGGCTACGCCCTGGAAATCCCAGACGCGTACCCATTCACCCTGCTCCATCAACTGCCACACCCGCTCAAGGACATCTTGCACGAGGTCACAGTTGCGCAAGCCAGTGTATCCCCGAACGCCCCTGATGGCGTCGCGGATTCTGGTTTGTTGCGAAGGGGCGAAGCAGGCCGATCCGACAACCAAACAGGGGATAAGGAGCAGCATTTGGACCGGATCGCTCGGCTTGAAGGACTCAAGAATGCTCAGCGACTCATCGACGGCAACCGTAATGCGCTCATCGTGGTGAGGTGGGTAGCGAGCCGCTGGGGGCGATTCGGCATGAGGCGAGGGCTGAATCTGACCGGGACCCGATCGATCGGCAGCCAGCGGTAGACCGCGATGCAGGTGAACCGGCGATGTTGGCGAGAGTGGCGGTGAACCAGTGCAAGGAAGACTCATACGGACGTTACCGGCCAGGGTCAACGGCGCCGCAGACGGCGACGATAAGGTCGAGGGCGACGACGAGGACGACGGCGGGCGGCTAGTCCGGAGTAGATACACCCACATCATTTGCTTGTACAGGAGCCCAACACTTTCCCGACTGTCGCCTGGCGGCCAGCGGGGAGTCCAGTCTCGGATAGCATGGTCAATTTCAGCCACGCGCCACAGCGACGTATAGTCCACGACGGGGTCAACGCCAGCGATAATGTTGTCTCGAATCCTGTTTCGGATGGAAGTGATTTGGGCCAGATGCTGGAATAGGCCGTCGCTGACACCGATCAGACGCGCGGGCTCAATGGGCATCCACGGCTTCCAGTCCTCGCTCGCCAGACGGGGCGCTTGCATGTGTGGGTAGCGAATCAACTCGTCGGCGAAGATGTGGAACTGGAAAAACTCGGTTATGAAGACGAGAAACGCCGAGTCATCTGGCGGCGAGTCTCGGATGAGGTTCTTGTATGCCCGCAGATGAACACGGTGCTCACCGTTGTGGCTGCCGCTCACAATGGACTTGAGCAGTAAGCAGAGCATCTGGCCGTACCGCACCGAGAGGTTGACTGTCTCTTCTCCGTCCTTGTTCTGCTCGCGGCCGATGTCCTCGTAGAACTTATACATGGCCTGAGCGTGGTGATACTCGGACCGCTCCTGCAAGGATGCGCGTGTGATCTGGGTGTTGGACGTGAGTATTTTGGCACCGTAGGGCGTTTCGTAGTCGATGTGTTCGCTCGCGAGCGACAAGATGGAGTGCATGAGACCGCGGTGTTCCACGGCCATTTGTAGGAGCATGTCCTTGAATGCGTTTTTGTGTTGGCTCTCGACCGTCAGGACGCCGCTGAGATGGTTGATGTAGTGGTTGAGAAAGACCATGTCCTCTGGCTGTTCCACGCCCTGAAAGATGGGCTGCAGGGTGACGACGGGGAGACTTATTCGTCGATCTGGGGTAGCTGGTTAGAAACATGCGAGGCACGAGAGAAGTGGAACACGTACCATCCGCGGCCCTCTCCTTGCCACTTTTCCACAGCGTCTTTTCGTTGTAGCCTTCGCAGACGACGGCGTTCTTCTCGCAGTTCATACCTTGGCGTCGGTTAGCGGGAGGGTAATGATGGACGTCGGCTTGCAAGAGGGTCCAATAACATACATCTCGGCTTGGCCTCGTCACACTTCTTCTTCCGCTTCCGGCATGTGATGCAGCCGGTTTTGGACCGCCCCTTGGCCACTTTACAGGTGGCTGTTTGGGGTGCCAGTGGGTGTTTCCGCGGCCGACCCCGAGGTCTTTTGGCCTTCGGGGCCGCGTCGGCAGTGCCCGAGGAGGGTTGTGTGGCTCGGGGAAGCTCCTTGACCTCTGCCATGTGAAAGTCCTCGTCCTCGACGGGCTCCAGCTTCGGAATGGTCAGGACGTCGTCCGAGTCGCGATCCCAGCTCGGATCCCGATCGACGTCGTCCCCATCTGCGCCCTCGCTGTAGCTGGTGCCCCACGAGTCGTGAGTGCAAGAGGAGGTGGCCGAGTGCACCATGGTAGGAATGGCACACGAGGAATCGACGAGGGACATGTCCAGCTCGGTGCTGACGGGCGAGAGCTGTCCAGTGTCCAGCCGCATCATCGACGTGGCATTTGTTGACCAGAGAGACGAGGTGTGCAGCATGGCGGCAACACCGCTATCGGAGTGTGTACTCCGGTTCTCCGGCCACGATATCTCTCCGCTGCCTCGTATCATGGTCATGGTGCAGTCCATGATGGTGATGTAGAATCTGAGAATGACCCGTCGTCACCCCGGGCCGCAACTGAACAGCAGAATCCTCCCTGGTATGATGAAGGAAAGCAAGAGCCCTGGTACACACTTTGTAGGGGCGGCAGCGGTTTTGAAGTGAAGATCAGATATGGCCAAGGCCATAGGCCCACACCCAGGGAGGTCATGCACGAAGGGTGGAGAACGAGTCAAGCTGATCACGTATGGGGGTCGATGATCCCACGGCCAGCACGGCAGCCACAGGTCTGGCGGCGAAAAGCAAAGAGGGGGGGTATGTCCCAGACAAATTGATATCGCCCGGCCACGCATGTACCGGGCGAAGAGGGAAGGCGAGGATGGGATGGGCGGAGGGGCTGAGTTCAGGGTAGTGAGTGGTGGTGAAGGAGGGTCCCGTCAAGACCATGGAATGTGGAATGCCGTGGGGCTGCTAGCGGAAACAGTAAAGATTGGTATCGACGGGAGATGCACATCGCTGCTCCATGAGCAGTAGTCGCTGCGGGTCGCGCAGTCGAGTTGCAGGCAGACGGAGTTGAGTGGGTGGGTGTAGTGTAAACCGTACATCCATCCCCCTCGTACGCATAAGCAGGTCTTGCAAGTTCGAGCCGACACAACCTTCTCCACCCGACTACCGGCCCTGTCGGGCAAGCATCGTCGCGAGCCCGGGAGAGAGAGAGAAGGGGGGAGAGAGTGTGTTTGTGTACCTTTTCAGTGTGCGTGAGAGAGGGGGTAAGAGAGAGAGAGACGGAGGCATACGGGGCATGAAAGCCCATGAAGCTCGACCGAGATGGGCTGTCCCTTGTTGGCTGGATAGCTCCGCACCAGCAGGGGGCGGAGAGGCCCGGTCGTCCGCTGTACCAGGTGAGCAAGGACGTACGGCAAGACGGCGACGACGAAGGCCAGCGCGACGAGGCCATGGAGACATGGCGCCTCCGTGACCCATACGACTCTCCGATCCATGACTGGCTCGCTGGTGGGTAGTTGGCAGCCGGCGATGGATGGGCGCGATGGGGGAAGGATGGGCTTCGGATGGGGTCCTGGCAAGCTGCCCCGGTAGCGTGTGCTTGGCGTGCAACCCTTGTACCTCATCCCTGCAGTGGGCGGCCATCAGACTACCTTACAACTAAGCGCCTCCAACCACCAGCTGGCCTTAGCGTCCGGCTAACAAAACCCCTGCCAGCGACTTGGGGGTACTTTGCGATACATACGGCGTTCCGCTCCAGGACGGTGGGAGGGGAAAGGGTCTTTTGTAGCGTCGCTCGAGCCATCCATATCTGCTCTCACGCCGTACCGCATGCAGCTCGCATCTGCTGACTGAGGAGGCAAGGACGCAAGGTGTACTTGCTTGCCCTTGTGATTGTGTTACGGCTCTCAACGAGGCCTGGCGTCAATTCTCCGGCTCGCTTTGACGCCATTGCACCGTTACTGGCTAGGTATGGATCCATGATGGATGGGTGCGGGTGAATTCTATCGTGCCAAATATGCCGTGCGGCCGGCACTACCAGGGCAGGAGCGCGCATGACATCGCCGCCGTATTCCGGCTTGCGAGAAAGACGGGATCGTTACCTCGACGGCAATGGGTACGTACATTAACACTTGCCGTTGGACAGTCTCGCGTGGCTCAGCCCGGCCGTTGTTGACATGAAGGTTGCCAGCAATAGCGGGCTACTGTGTGTCTTGGACGATCTCCGAGGTTGTCCTGCACCTAGTCATCGTGTCAATCTATGTACTTTGGTTTTTTGGGGTCGTTTTTTTTTTTAAAAAAAAAAAGGGGGGAAGGGGGGGGGGGGGGGTAACACTATATGCTGCTGTTGCATCAGGTCTTCAGCAAACTTGGCGAGCTTGGTAGTTGAAGGGCGGGAGAAACCTTTCCTTGTACATTCTGCTGGTATGCAGGAGCGTTGGTTCCGATTCCGGCAAGCAAGGCGACTCTGTTTAGGACTGCATAGGTCGCGACATGTCTTGCAGAGTATCGCTCCATCTGGGCTGGCAGCTTCATAGATGGACACGGGGCAATCCCAACGGATGGGGGCTGTCGGCTACTGCATCTCTCATTCGACAGGAGGCGGGACGGATATGCCCATGATGTGTTGTCGAGATTTTTCCTCTGCCCTTCCTTCCTTCGGCTGCATCGAGACAGCCGCTGCCTTGCTTGAGCCGAGTCACCAAGCGAAGGCGTCGCCAAGGTCGACCCGCGCCAGAGCCGGCTGTGTAACACTGTCCCATCAACACCGCGCGCATTTCAGTCTGGGCTCCTTGCATGCCAATTTGCAGGCAGAGGTTCAATTTATTTTATGATTTCGGATGCTCCCTTGCGTGTCGGGCCGAGACACTGACCTGGCCAGACCAGACAACGTCTTCTGTCACCAGCAGCACAGAGGCCAGGTACGCCTCGACCCGTAGGCTCGATCTGTCGTGGCCATTGTCGTCGTGTCGTCGGCATCTCCTGCCGCCTTTCTCCTCCTTTTCCCGTTCGACAGTGGGCTGTCTGCATTAGGACTACCCGATCCATACAGCCATACTAGGCCCTCCACCTACCTGAAGTATCCATCTTTTTCTTTCAGAGATAGCCTGGGAACGGGCGAGCAGGGCTCCGCTGCTTTGCGCCGGCTGGTCCACTGGAGACTGGATCGTCGAGCGGCGCTCCATGGCACCAACGCGTTTCTCGCCGAGGTTAATAATGCGTTGACGAAACCGAGAGCTGATCGAATGCCGACCCTGGCAAGCTCGATGGGAATACGGGTTTTCTTGTACGCTCTTGCGTGGCCGTGGACGTTAGGGTAACTTGGGCTTCCATGGGGGCAGAGTACGTCAGAGCGGCCACCCGAATCCGATGGGCCTGTAGCCGCCCGCAGAAGAACAGAGCTCGGCCGGAGGGACATGCCAGTGCCGATGACGGACGTTCGACTATAGTGCGCTGCCAGCCCAGGGAGAAATGTGAAGCACACCACCTGCAGATAATATTAAATAAGGCACACCTACATATCGATAGGTAGCCACCCGCATGCGCCACATGTGCATGATGTGGTCTGCCTGTTCGTCGCTGCCTCTTGCTTCTTCTGCTTCCGCTTTCCCAAGCCGCCAAGGAACATTTGTTCGTATGAAGTACACACACGGGTACTCAATTTCCCTTCACAATTGCGGGTTAGGCGGGATCCGTGCCACTCACTGGGATGCCATGGGATGGGGTGGATGGGACGGGCAGGGGACTGCAGTAGGAACTGTAGGTACTATTCGTACATATCATGGAAGATTGCCCTCGAGGACCCCATTACACGGCTGGATGCAACAACAGTGGAAGCCAATCAGGACGCATACCCGCTACGAAGAGCCCTGCTGCTTGTGCAGTCGCTGCTGCAGCTACTGCTGCGGTCCGTGTTGTTTGCTTGACGTTTACTGATCCATGCGTACATGATTCCACGGCGCCCCCTACAGACCTACCTATTCGGTACAGAGTACATGGGCCAGGCAGACGGGAATGGGATGGCATGGGATCTCAAATCAGGTGAATTGAGGGGCTAGGGCAGGCGGGCATGGATTTTAGTTGGCCAATGCACGGAGCACCAACCCATGTCCCTACGCGCGCATGGGGCCTACTAACTAACTCCGTACGAGAGCTACCTCAATCACGTATGGGACCCAACTGGGCACTTCCATCCCATCGCCCGTCCTCCTCCCATGTTGAACAGCTATGTACCCTGGTACTTCTCTCCGTAAGCACCTCCACTGTTACCCAACGCGCATCTGTTGGTCTTTTATTCGAGACTGTCCGCATAGAACAAGTGAGACGGGTGCGTGACTGGGAGAGGGGGAGTGGGAAAGGAGGGAAAGCCGTGGCTCACGGGGTGAGAGGTCGGGGCAGGTGCTAATTCTGGAGCGCCCTTGCTTTTCCATATTCGGCACTGCTCTCGGGAGCGCCCATTCCCATCCTGTCATTCCCGCCCGTCCCATGCCACGCCATCCCATGTCCCTATCACCCTGGACGAGCGCCCGTGCAGGCGCGCTTCGTGGAGCGGAGCGGAGGAGGGGATGGCCGGGTACAAGCAGAGATACGTGCACGTATGGATGCCCATGTCGTCGTCGTTCCTCAACAACCCATCCATCCATGTCCGGACGCCCAAGAAACAACTTCCACCACAACACGCCATGACTGACTCGTCGCCGTAGACTCTCGCGGCAGAGACAAGGCCCAAATCCCAACGCGCTTCCCATTCGCCCGTGCTCCTCCACACACCCAGGGGCTTTTGCATCATCGTACACCCACGACATGTCACACGAGATCTATCACACCTTCAACGCCCACCGGCACCGCCAGTACGACTACGACCACCACACCACCCTGGGACGGTCTGTTTCTCTCTCCACCGCATGTGCCGATGGAAGGGGGGCTCGGTTCGCCGGAGTGGAAGATCCTGGTGTCGCGTCGCCGGCACCACGGAGAAATAACTTTGGTCTATTGCCGCCCAAGGTGTCTGATGAATGACTGACTGACTTCTCCCCCTCACCCCCTTCCTTCATGGCTAAGCGAGCGAGGGAGCCCGGCACGCCCCAGCCCACCCCCCACGTCGTCAGTTTTGGGCAATCACTTCGGCGTGCCCAGCTAGTAGGCCAAAGCCCAGTCGCCCAGTCTCCTGATTGCAAGGCCCATCGGGACGCGATGATCTTGACGTCTTTTCCCCCGAGCTGTAAATCCGTCCCCCACCAAACCCGACATTGCCTGGTTCTCTGGTGGCCTGGCTTCTGCTTGTTTGTGGCCGTAGCGCGGATGGAAAGGGCTGGGGGAGGGCGAGCGGGCGCTGGCTACTCTGTGCCCACATCACGAAACCCATTCGGTTACAGCACCATGGGGGCTACCACCCTGAGGCCCGACAAGCCCAGTCCATGAGCATCCATCCCCCAGCTTCTCGTTAGCAGCCTGGCTTCCCGACCTTGAGGAAACGGGCTCCGCACCGTGCCGGGCAATCTACCCTTTCCTCTGCGCAATGGCGTCACACAGCCAGTCTGCGGGCCAATCAAGCGGCCGGGGCCCATCTAGATGCAGACTTTGGAACGAATGACAAGTGCTGCTGCAGTCTCCGAATCGTCGTGTCTGAGACTTGCGTCGATGTAAAAGGGTTGGCCAGGAGCCGTCGGCCAAAGGGCCGGCTTGCCCAATGAGGTAGCCCTGTGTAATGGCTTGACGGGAAGTCTGGGGAACAGTGGATGAGTGCGCTTGCAATATAGGACCCCCTCCTCGCGCCTGACAACAAAAATGACTCTCCAAGTGTACACACCCCCTGCACGCTTAACAGAAACCACCCCACTACACACTCGAGGGGCACTAATACTAGATAATTAGTCATATCTTATTCGCCGTCTTTTACGGTCCATCTGACTGCTGTTAGGTCGGTACATTGCCTATAGTCGTTTTTGTTGTCAGGCGCGAGCCCCTCCCCTCCCCCCCCCCCCCCCCAAATCAATACGATGGCCACTAACTGACCTTGGGATGGGGCTTGATACACCGAGACCGTAAACACCCGGGGTTTTGTTCGGAAACTGCCAAGGCGATCTGCGCGCGTCTCTGGGACCAAGACTAGGGAGGCGCACACGCTCCGCCACCCGTTGCGATTTGGAGAAGCCACGCGCACAGCGAAGCACGGAGCAGGGCGGTGACTGACCACGGAGAGCACGGCGTCCAAAGACAGTCCGTCCGAATGACTGCCCGCGCCGCCGGTGCTATGGAACAGGCGTCCTTCTCGCATAGGAAGGACACACAGTAATCCTGCGATGCGCTTGCGACCCTAGCCCGCGACAACTGGGGCCCGTCGCATTCGGCCGGGCGATGCCTCTACCCCTGTCCCCGTCTAATAACGCCATCGTGGAGCGCACAACCACTTTCTGCAAGGACCTGCTCCAGCAGTGTCCATGTTCGCGACTAGTGCCGCTGACGATACTTGCGAATACCACCTGTACATGCCTGCCTCCCTCCCTCCTTGGCAGCGCGGCTGGAGTCGGCCGCAGGTCAAGGCAGAAGTTTTTCTGTTGTTGGTTTCGTTGCCCCGCGTTTTGCTCCCCGGTGCGTAGGGCATCAAATCGCATGCACGACACAAGACAGCAGCCGTCAGGCTTGCTGCTGGGCTTGGCACGCCATGCAGAGGGCAGAGATTGACGCTCCGACAGGGTCCGCCCAGGTCGTCTCTGCCGGCCGTAGCCCCTCCCACCACCGCGGGAGCCAGCAAACCGCGCGGCGCGCGTTGGCTGTGTCGCGCAGAATAGCAAAGGGCGGGAGGGGGCGATGGGTCGTGCGTGATGAATCGCACCTGGTAAGCGTGCTCGGGCTATGATGAGGAGAGGAGCCAGCGTGTGGTAGTGCTCCCGTCATCCACCCTCCACCCGCCGCCGTCGATGGATATTCCTTTTCGTGCCGAATAGCGAAGATGATCCACTGAGGGAGGCCCGTCTAGCGCAAGCGCAGATCTCTTGGGCTTCTGCAGCCCGTCCTGCTCGAGCGATAACCGATCAGTACTATACGTGGACTGAGTGAGCTGACGAGGGCCGAAGGATCCTGTCTAGGTGCATGCCAGCGAGGCCCTCCTCCTCCCGACTGCTGCCACACACCTTGGCAGCTTGCCTCGCTCGGCGGGCCCGACACGATGCAGTGTGAGTGGCCTCCTGGGCGAACACGTCGAGGCTGCGAGGCCGCAGCTCCGACCTGAGTGGCCGGCTCACACCGCTGGACTCCAGACGTACATACGTCTGTCTATAGCTCCCGCCGGCCAGCGCCGTGTGCACATGTCATCGCCCGCATCCCTGCCCCTCCCTCCCACCCACGGAGCTTCCATGCAACCGAAGGGCTCTCCGCGCGTCTCGATTGGTGCGAGCGCCGGTGTGCGGGCGTTCGGGAGGGCCGCTTTGCTTCCACACATAGAAAGACAGACCGACGGCAATGCACATCTGCACAGTTTCGGGGTAAGGCCGCCAGGGACAAGAAACCCCTAGCTAGGCCCAAGTAGGCCCGATGACGAAACCGTGACCGCGCGCGCGCCGCTGCACCGCCGAAAACCCGCTCCCGACGCCCACGACCCGTCCGGCACCTGCTTTTCCCCAATTCCCATAATGGCGCGAATGGCCTTTCGCGGGAAAGACGATTGCCTATTTCGCCGGCTGGGGCAACCCCGAAAAGCAAAGCCGTCCATCCTTCAGTCGGTGCCACACCAGCCCACGGACTAGAGGGCCGCTTGGCCACACGAGATGCGCTTGCGCGCCCTACTGATCGCAGATGACCCCGCCCGCCATGGCAAAACTTGGTTTCCAATTCGGCTTCTGGTGGATTCTGGCGCTGCCGTGCCGCAGCCGGTCGTGATGGCCGGGCTAGCATTGGCCCCCCCCCCCTCCCCGGGGGACACGAGCTTCATTCGCTCTCCATCGACCCCGAGAGAGCCAAGGGCAGGGCTCGCGACTGCTTGCCTAGTCAGGGTAGGTCGACTCGGCCGGCCGGCAATCTTGGGCGCGAGATCGCACGCCCTCGACCCCTCTCGCGGCCTTCTGACATAAGACAGCGCGCGGCCAGCCGCTCAATCACACCCTGTCGCCTGAGTGGTTTTGCTTGTGACTGTGCAAAATCACACGATGGATTCCGCTAACCAAAACCCCGTCCGTTGGCCGGGGTGTGTTGCGCCGAGGCCCTCAGCCCAAGCAACTAAGGACCCGCGAAAATGCCGATAACAAATGACTCGCGCTGTTTAGGCGCAGATCTCCCGTGAATAAGGGCTGGGTCGCTTGGGCACGCCACAGATCGAGGGACATGGGGTTCGTGCTGCTGGGTTGAACCCAGCAAGCCATCTCCATTCCCACGATACGCTTTCTTCGGCCTGGCCTAGCTGGCGCTACCACAGGCGTCCAGAGCGGGTGCACGAACCCAAACCGTACCACTGGCTCTATGACAGGCCCAGGAACATGGCTAGTCGTGCGGACGTCAGCGCTCTGTACTACTGGGTTAGCCCCTCGGCCGTGTCACACCGCTGCGCCCTACAATGCGATGCTAGGACGGCTTCGCACGAGCCTGTCGCTTCGTCCCGAAAGACGGAGAGTCCTCCGCTAATTTGCGTATCTGTGTACTCCCGTGTATGACGACTGGCAGCCCAACTGGGCTGGTATAGTACCGCTGCTGCTGACCAATCTGCAGGTGGCGGTCAGACGACACGCCCTCCCCAAGCCTCGTCTCGACTCTGGAGGCTCATCATCCATTGCTTCCCGCGCATGCTGTGAGGCTGTGCGTGGCGAATCTCTCATCGCGATCTCCACACACTGGTTACCACCCGGCGCGCTCCCGCACGGTGACATCCATGGATGCGCAGTCTCAGCCTCCTCGTCTCCGGATACTGCTGAGGCCTACAGCCAGTACGTCTGTAAGCACACGTCAACTAGCTCATGTTGAGCTGCCAGGTCATCTGCGGCGTGCCCAAACCTTATCTCAGGTTTCAGTTGATAGGATCAGTAGGGCTTGAAGCCCGGCCAATCACTAACATCTTACATGTCGAATTCGAATTGGACGAATGTGCCGTGCGATGACTTGGAAATACCAAAGAGTACAACAACGGGCTCGGTATCTCTTCAACCTATCAGGGTCGGCTCGGCTGCTTCAAGAAGGCGAAGCCGTTCCGAGTGGTACCCGCACGATACATCAAAGACAAGACGGCATGAGAGGCACATATTGCAGGAACAGAGGCCTGCCTGCACCCGAGTTGACTGCTCACGTGTGCGGTGGCCATTTTTATACTGAATACGCATCCAACTTGACTGAGTAAGGCTCCGCCCGTTGCGTTTTGGGTGACTCGATTCAAGAAGCCGCTCCGGCAACGACACGATCTTTCTGGCGATTCATCAAGCCAAGGGGAGAACACTGGCAAGCCCCCGGCAATGGCACACCGGAAACGGCAGCCACCGCTGACCAGGGTCAGGTTGAGCGACAGACCGCTGGACGGATTGATCTTTTTGCTCGCCCGGCGTGCTTCGCTCGGCTCCTCTGCGGAATAAGATGGCACCCTTCAGTAGCACATGCCGCCCATAGGCACCACCTACACAATGGTGTGCCTAGCCTATGATATGCGAACGACGTATTATTGATGTCACGGGCCATTCGGGTACTGCTCACTGCCACCTTCCCACGTCGGCCAATGGAGTCCCTCATCACTCCCGGACATCGCTTCCTACTGATGTAGACTGATCTGGGAGGGGCACAAGGGGGGAGCGAGGGGTTGTCTTTCCTCGCCTAATCAGGTTTGCAGGAGGCGAGTCTTCAGCGACCGGGACGTCACAGCCAATCAAGCAGAGGAGTGCGGTCCGAAGGCCAACGGAAACCCGTGCCGTCAGCATGTCTAGAACACACCAGCAGCACCCGGCTGGGCGCCGTTACAGATTGCAAGTTTTGGCGCAGCTGAAGCTCGGGACCGAGTGCCGCTCTTCTTGCGAGCATGCAGGAACAGCGCCGGAGCCGGCCAAGGGGGTGAACATAGCGAGCGATTTGAGTGGTAGGGAGGCAGTGCTGAGACCTTGAACATCATTGCCCCTCCCTTCGGCTCTTTCCCCCGCTGTGATGGCTTGGCGTCGCGGGTGCAGTGCGTGCTTCTGTAGTTGCTTTTCTCCTTCCGTCTCGCTTCCCGGTCTTCCGAACATTGGATTTTCGCCCAGGTTGCAGACCTGGTTACCGGTGTCTCGGCTAGGCGGACGCAGAAGAGAGCCGCATGCTGTCGTGGCCTGCTGTGTCTCACTCCAGAGGAGACCACATAACGACAACGACATAAACAGTCGTGAGCGAGAACATCTGCTTTGACGGCGATTCCTTCCGGGTTACAACCGGCGTCACGACACCGCGTTCATAGGATCGATCTGATTCACACGCGGACTGATGGTCCTCTCAGTTCTGCCCGGATGAAACCGTCTCCGAAACATGCATCGCGAGTCTGCGATCACACTCATTCAGCGGGGTCGAGGCCGCCGCCGCGTCGCCGGCCAGGAGTGACGCGTGCTTGGCCGTCTTCGCAATTCTAGGTCATCTTTCTCCGAGTCACCCAGTCTACATGAACGCGTGCGCGTCTGGCCCGGTCTATGGCCCACCATTCGTCGAGAGGGGAGGCATCGGCGCGGCGGCGAGACCATCCTGACAGTTTTGTCTCAACCGAGGGGCCTGCACCACGGGGTCTGGGCCGACGCGAGGCCGTTGTCTAAGAGCAGCAGCAGGCTGCTCGACTCGAACCCCATCGCGGCCAGCCATGTCGGTGTCGCCGCTGTCCCCGCCCCCCCCCTTTTTTTTTGGAGGCCCGCAACAAGTGCGCCGCGCGGCCAGGTATGATCAGGGAGGCTGGTAGCCTTGGATTCAGCAGCCATCTGGCTCAGCCGCATGGGTTCAGGAATCGCTCCCGAGAGGCTGGTGGCACGCCATGGAGACACCGGGCGGCCGGCGCGATGAGGCCGAGGGCCGCGTTAAGCGCCAGGAAGGCATAATTTTTTGTCACCATGTGCGACACCCGGGACCGTCCCGGGTGAGACAAGAGGCATCGGGCAATGAGTGGTTGTGCCAGAATTCTTCGAGGAGGGCGGAATGATCCGGAACAGTGGGATCAATACGAGAGAAGACCAATATTGGGTGATCAGCCACGTTCATTTGCCACAAGATCGTATAGTATTCTCTTTCTCTTGAAATCTAGGTCTCGTGCTGGCCTCACTCAGAATAAGACAGCCCCACGGGCTGTTAGAGCCAGGACTCACGGTCACAAGATTCTTTCTGTATAATCTCTACCCTTTTTCATCAGAATGTAGCCAATTTCGAGCTTAATAATAACGCCACGTATAGATTTCCAATATGTTTGCCCGGGATTTTACCCTCGTACTACTGAGTTCACGTCTGAACAATAGTCCCAGCGTCAAAAACTTGGATATCCCCTTTGGTTAATTTGTCCCCGTGTCGGAGAAATATACTCGCGAGCTAAGGGGACTAAAGTCTTGGCAAGAGGAAAAAGATGAACATGATAATAGTTAACGTAAGGGGCCAGGTATACCGGGTGCTTTGGGAACTTATACAGCTTTCTTTTTATTCAACGCCCACACACTGTTATAGAATTATGTGGAATTCTCAGTATCGTGAATGCTAATAGTCTTCCATCCAAAGACCCTCCCTACACAAGGACGAACCTCTGCAGCTAGGTTTGCTTTTTCTTTTCTCATGCTCTGGCATCTAGGCAAACATTAGGCCATGAGATGGGGCCCGCAGAAAAATCCTCTGATGGAGCTACCTGAACGGGTTTCCCCTTCATATCTCTATACCTCTACTGGTTGCAAGATATGTCGGGAATGCGGTGATTTGAAGGCGGAAATTGGCAAGCGTGGAACTTCCGTATTCTAGGAGCGGGACAAAAAGCGCGATAGATAGGAGTTTATTGTTACCATGTACTAGTTCATACCAAAGTGACGTTCTGCCAATTCAGAAAAGTAAACACTGAAGCTTGGGTTCCTCTGTTTCTTTGCAAAAACAAAAACTGGCCGTTTTCCCCGTTCACGTAAAAGTCGAAACTACCCGGATTTCACATCCAGCCGGCCTTCAAATAGCCCATGGAATGTGGCAGCCACAATGGCTTTCTATTTAAAAGCCAGGTGATATCGCCGACTATTTTCATCGGCAATATTCTGTCGACTGTGCTCGTAGTCGGATGAGCTCTGCTGGATCCCAACATAACGTGGCGGGCTTGGGGGGGTCATATCTCGGAACGGAATGGGCTTGGGGCCCAGGCGGAGCTGTTGGACCCCGGCCGCCCAGGAGTTCTGGTCCAGGACACGACGGCCTTTGCTCCCATGTATTTCAGTGCCTGGGAAAGGACAGAGATGAGGGCCGACGGGCCCGAGCCCTCATAGCTATCCGGCTTTCGGGGTACGAGCAACCTGCCGCCACGGCGTCTCGGCCCAAGCGTCAGTATACTTGCCCAGAGCCATGGCGGCGAAGGCGTGAATGGTAGCACGGATACCCGAGGTGCAATGCTTTGGGGAACCCCGTGCCAGTGTAGACGTCCGTGGTCCCCTCGACTTCCGGTTTTGTACTTGGCTTTGTTTGGGTCGGCGTGCCCGCTCTCGGCATCCATCGCGATGAGCGCCTGTATCCTGACGCGGCCATATATGACCCCTTATCGCTTGATCAAGCTCCGCGAGGGCCGTGCTAAGAATCGGTCAGCTTCAGTTATGCCGGGGAAAATGAAGATGCCGCCGAAAAACCGAGCACTACGTAAGCCACATCTCGTATTCTTGGTTAGCTCATCAGACAGATAACCAACTTGGCCTTTCCGTTGGCCCTGGTCGGCGGTGTGCCGTACTCGTGATCAAAATGATGTTGGCATACACAGTCGTCGCAACAGTACCTCACTATTAAGCCAACTGTCTAGGCGATATCTGGAACTTTTGCGGCCTTGGAAACTAACCAAAATCGTGGACTGGATGATATGTAAGTACCGGGATAGCAAGTGCTCTAGAGCATTTAGCGCTGGTAGAAGCACGCCTGGGAGAACGTGGAAGAACGAGGGCTGGGTTAAGGTGCGTGGGAGTCTTTCCGCGACTGCAAGTTCGTCCGTGAAAAACAGGACGTTCTGACGAGGTGTGGCATTATAAATGAGACCACGGGTGCCTCGGAGAACCTGGCCAACATGTGGGCGGGAGTGCAAGGCTGGACCCCCCCGGGGTGAGGATGGAATGACCCTGGCTTATAGTGCGAACGCGAACGCAGTTCCTGCTGCCATGCGGTTCCGGATCGGAAGCTTGAGAGATCTGGCCTTCACACAGGCGGCTTTGCACTGCATCGCCTCGGCCCAGATCCCACCGGCTGCGTCGCCACCGCAGCCGAACGGCGTCCCAGCCATGTTTGACGCCTCTGGGCTTCGCTCCAACCCCCTTCCGCCATCCGTCTACGCAGAGGCCCGGAGCTGCTTCTGCATATATACGCAATCGATGCCCCACGTCTTGCCCGTCGCATCTACTTCGAACCAGGCATCGGCCTTGTGGTCGTACGCGACGTACCCGCGCTTCTGGTACCAGTCGTGGTTCGTGACCTGGGAGCCCGGTTAATACGGTTCCCTGAGCGAGGGCGGAGGTCCGGGAGCGGAGACGTACCCGGGGGATCGGGCGTTGCAGCGCAATCCGGCGCGGGCTGTCGACGGCCACCTCCGAGTTGGCAATGGTGTTGAGCGTGATGGCCGTGGCACCAAAGTCTTGGACGGCCATCCTGACGCCCGCCGCGAGAGTCAACGAGGAACGGGCGGAAGAAACGGCGGAAGGGAGGGCGGTCCGGCTCACCTCTCGAGCGCATCCATCGCGGCGCCGCCGAGCCCGCGGCCCTGCAGGGCCCGCGACACGTAGAAGGTGGTGAGGCTGTAGACGCCGGCGCCGGGGTCGGTGCGCATGCGGGCGTCGCCCTGGGCCGCGTCGAGGGCGATGTGGCCGACGGGCACGAACTCGGCGTACACGGGGTCGGCCGTGTGCGGGCGCCCGAATATGCCCGCGCTGCTGTCGGCCAGCGCCGCCGCCTCGTCCGGGAACGCCGCCGCGTGTGCCCCGAGGTGCGCCGCCGTGTTCGCATGCGCGTGCGGGAGGACCTGGTGGTCGTCGTCGACGGCCGCGGCCGCCGCCCCCTCGGTCAGCGGATGGGCGGATAGGGAGAGTGGGACGGAAGACGGGAATAGGGGGGTCGGGGGGCGGCATGCATGCCCTCGTCGCGGCAGCCCGTTCATCGACCCGCCCCTTTGCGGCTCCCACGCATGCGTCCGCGATGCTTCTTCACAACGTGCCGGGAGCCACTCACGATCCAATGCAGGCCCGTTTCCCCCTCTCGCTGCAGCGCCCGCCACGCCTCCACGCACTCGACCTTCCACCCGCACGCGACGCGCTGCAGCCGCAGCCTCTCCACGTGCGCGGGCGCGTCCGGATCCCAGGGGATCAGCACGACGGGCATCCGCTCCCTTGTGGGGGTCTCCCCGAGACCGGGGCTTGTCCTCTGGGGTGTGGTGGTGGCCATAGGGAGAGAGAGGAAGAGAGAGCGGGAAACGACAGACGCAACGATCTCCGGACGCCGGATTGGCAACAAGTCGTGAAAGGGATGGAGGGAAGCGATGCTAGCTGCGATAGATTCCCGACGCCATGGATACCCTGGTGGTTTCATACACCCAGCATGTCCGCCGGTGAATGACTCATGATTGACGATAAGCAATGACCGAGGGGTGGGACGTTCCGGGGCTCCGCCATTCCACCACGTGGTACATTGCAGCCGAGCCGATCCAGAAAGACCAGGTGGTATGTCAGATGAAAGCTCGCCCGTGTCTCGGTCCAGGGTTGCCCAGAGGAAGGACCCCGGGCGGCTGGAACGGACTCGGGGCAGGCGGCCGACGCGGCGCCAGACGGGGGCTCCCGCAGGACGGAGCAGCGAAGTGAAGGTGGCCATGCGGCGGAAGCTGGGCTATAGCCGCACCCGCTCCAGCCCATCGGCTGGCCCGGCTGGAGGGGCCTGGATTGTCTGCTGTCGAAGCCCAAGGTAGGGCTCGTTTTAGCCGGGAACACGCAGGTGGCAGGGGATTCCCTGGGTACCGGGATGTACCCGACTGGCCTATATTTGGAGCCCGAAGCTCCTCTTATTCAAGACGCGGCGGACTGCCGAGCCTGCCATCGCAATTCGCTGGGACTTGGCTGCGAGGCACGTCGGCGCCGAGGCACACCGTATGTTGCGGCTCGGGTAGCATGAGGTAAGCCCAGCTCGGGGCGGTTGGCGTCCAGAGGGAATCAACGAGGGCCCTGGCAGTAGACGGAGCACGAGGAACATCTAACAATAACCGACAATTGGAGCTCTAGCCTTGGCTATAATCATGCGCTCAGCGGTTATTTGTGCAGAGCACCTGGGCAAGTAGATACTCATCGGGAGTCGGGAGGACCTTTCGAGGTTTTCAAGGACTATAGGTACTAGGGCCTGGCCGGTTGGAGTGGTGGGTGCGTTGGCGTCACCTGCCGTGGCCGTTGAGCCACCAAGGTATCGTGGCCGGCATAGACCTCTATCCTGGCCGTAGCGACTACGGGATTGCTGGTCGGCCGAGCCCGGCCCGCGCTTCACATCACGATGGGTTCCTCGCGGTATTGTCATGGCAGATACTGGGATAGCTTCAATTGGTATTACTTGGTTGGTCGTAGCATCGTAACGTGGGGGCGCCACAGAGCCCAAGACAATCGCGGGTTCCGCGTGCGCCTTACAGACCCAGGGACTTGACAATGGCCTCGCCGACGCCCTTGGCCGAGGCCGGGTTCTGGCCGGTGATGAGCTTGCCGCCGTTGGCGCTGACGACCTTGGGGCCCCAGGCCTGGTCGGCCTTGACGTAGGTGGCGCCAGCGGCCTTGATCTTGTCCTCGAGCAGGAAGGGCATGAGCTTGGTCATCTGGGCCTGGTCCTCCTCCTCGTTGGAGAAGCCGGTGGCCTCGTGGCCCTTGAGCAGCGGGTTGCCGTCGGCCTTGACCACGTTGGTGAAGACGATGGGGCCGTGGCAGACGGCCGCCACGGGCTTGCCGGCGGCGGCGAACTCGTTGATCAGCGCGATGCTGTCAGCGTCGGTCGCCAGGTCGAACATGGGGCCGTGGCCGCCGGGGTAGAAGAGCGCGTCGAACTCGCCGGCGCGGCCGACAAACGTCGACAGCTTCTGCGTGTTCTTCCAGACGTCCGACTTGGTGTTGAGGAACTCGACGGACTCGGCGTCGCCCTCGAACATCTTGACCGAGGCCGGGTCGAGCGGCGCCTCGCCGCCCTTGGGCGAGGCAAACGTCATCTCCGTCTTGCCGGCGAGGACGTTGTAGGGGTGGGCGAGCTCGGGCTGCGGCACGGCGGGGTGGCGTCAGCAAACCTCCTCTCCGTCTTCTTCTTCAGGGGAGTCACAGTGGGCGGGCGGAGGGAGGGGCGTGTCAGGTAGACGCACCAGGTACCAGCCCGTAGGGGCATCGGCCGACTCGATGCGGCCGTAGGAGGTGAGGACGACGAGGACCTTGGGAGCCATGGTGAAGAAGGATGGGTAGGGGGGTATCTTGGTGGATTAGTCTGCGGTGGTCGGCGGGATGATGTTGCAACCGAAGTAGTGGTGGTATAATGGTATGAGAAAGCCGAGGGGAAGGGGAGGGAGGACGGCGACTGGCTGACGCTCTTTATATCTATGCCGTGGACACGGCGGATGCGGACTCAGATAGGCTCTCACATGAAGACCGTCATTACCGACGCAAGACAAGCAACCCTATTTTGGTCCCAGTCCCAAAGGAGGAGCAGCCCGGAGACCCATTGGAAGCTGGGGACAGCCATCCAGGCGTGGGGTGCATACACTACCATCTCTCGAAGCCGGGAGAAGGACAGGGACGCCCGCTTGGCATCCGTCAAGTTGGATAGCGTGGCCAACCTTGATGCTCCGGCCGCCGCTGCGCGCGAGGGATGGGCCGTTTCGTGCTCCGTCCTGGGTATCCAGGGCAGGTAATGCGCAAGCACATGCCGCCTGAGCGAGCATCGTCGGGGGGGGGAGGCAAAAGCAGACACAAACACGACAACCCGTTGTGTTTCCCACGGGAAGTACCTGTTCCTGCGCATGATGACAGAAAGGGCCCATCCCTACCTCTCTGTACTTGAAGGCAGTAGCTTGAGCTCCAGCTCCAATCCGGGCAGCTTACGTACCGTCAACTACCCCACCATTTGGCGCATAGCTACGATTTCACGATGATTGATACGGTACTTTTGAGTTCCGCCGCCATTCCGCACACGCGACCCCGCCCACCCGCATACGACGTCACCCCCGGACGGTGCGGAAAAGTCCGCATCAGAGATTTTCCCATCCCGTGGCGGCCTGCAGACATCGAGATCGCTTGGGGGCACTCGGCCGGGAGAAAGCGAGAGAGAGAGAAAAGGGGAATGATTGGCAGATAAATCCTGCTCCCTCCGCCGGTCCATCCGGAGGTGACGACAAGGGCGGTGGCGCGGCCGAATAACAGCCCTACGACTAGAGCATCACTTGGTATAGGCTCTACGGCCAGAGTCTCGCGATTGCCAACGCACAACGAGCGGCACCCACTGCGAGAAGCGCCGGCACGGCTAGCCTGCCTGCCAGCCCCGAATCAGGTACGCCAGTACTGCACCTGCAAGCTCGTGTCTACCAATCGGCCACGTGGTGGCACCTTTGCCGTGACCGATCTGCCTGCCGCCGTCTCCTCGGGCCTTAGTTCTAAACGCCGATCTGCTTTGTCAGACTCCCACGGAGCACTCGCCGGGGTGTCGGCAAGGGCGGTGGGCGTCCATTTCGGACAGCTACGCCTGGGCATGTGCCAAGGCCGGCTGTTGGCAGCGCGTACTCGTCCATGCTCACGCCTCGTGCTTTAAACCTACGTACCCAGTGCGTGACGATATGCTCCAGTCATGCACGCGTCAAGCAGCCAGCACGTAAGCGAATCGTCGATTATGGAATTGTATACATGCTAGGACGGGTGTTCCGTCACACGCACTTTTTTCCACACACACTCACACACACAATCTCTCTCTCTCTCTCTCACTTTGTTGCCCTCCTCTTCTCGACCACGCTCCGCCAGCGCGTCCGGGCGACCCGCAGCGTGACCCAGGCCATCACCCGGTACGCGACGACGACGCCGGCGAGCACGATGATAGCCACGGTCCCGTCCACGTTGAGCTTGTACAGGTCGAGCACCTGCTCGCCTGACGAGATGAAGCACTCGCCGTTGGGCTTCCGCTGCGTGTCGTCGCACGTGAACTCGATGTCGCGCAGGCTGAAGGGCGCGAGCGCCCGCGTCGCCCACCGGATCGGGCTCAGGTAGTTGAAGGCGTGAAAGAGGGCGGGCATGTCGATCGACATGATGCCCGACAAGATCTGCGCCACGCTGAGCAGCACGCTGATGATCTGCACCGCGAACCCCGTGTGGCTGAACACCGTGTTGAACATGATGCCCATGCTCTCGCCGCAGTGCACAATCGCGAACCCGCAGAACACCCACACAAAGTACATCTCCGCCGTGCGCGGGAACCCGACCGCCAGGTCCGCCAGCACGCCGAACACGAGACTGGTGAGGATCTCGAGCGGGAGCTCTAGCACCGTGTATGTCATGAAGAAGGCCTCCACCCCGTAGACCGCGTCGTCGTCCTCGCGGTAGAACACTTCACGCTCCGCGGGGTACACGGCAAAGTTTTGAAGCATGCCCACAAAGTAGAAGGCCCCGACCTCCTGCACGAAACCTACGCGGTTTTGGACGCTGTGGTAATCGTTCTTGAGCGGCGCGAAGAAGAGGGCCAGAACTATGGCCAAACCAAGAACTTGCATGGTTCTCGCGAGTAGGAGAGGAGGCTGACGGCGCAGGTTGATAGCCGCACGGTGCATGAGGATGGGAAACGCCGTGAAGAAAGAAGCGCGCTGACGAACGAGCGCTCCGAGTTCCGCCGGCGTGCTAAGAGTCTTCCTGTTGAACGATTGCCGAGGTGGGGGTATCACGACGCTCGTCGGCCCTTCGATACTGGGTCGGCTTCCATCCCCAGGCGCATCGGACCCTTCTTCTCCGGCGGTGGCCGGCTTGGCGGTTGGCTTGGAGTTGATCGCCTCGTCGGCTTCCTCGATGTCAGACAGGCGTGCGGCCGACTGGGAGTGGCCGTTGCGTACGGCCTCCTCCCAGGCCTGGAGCAGCCTGGTCACCTTTTCCTTGCTCTCAGCTTCGCGTTGTTCCGCTTGTAGGTCGACGGTGATCAGATCAAGCGCATAGTCGGCAGGGTTGGTATGCTGGGGGCACTGGTGTCCAAGGCTGCCAAAGTACCCAAGCATATCCTTGGCACCACCGGCATACGCAGGAGAGCCGCCCCGGGCTAGCAGAAGCACATTTCCGAAATGGCTGAAGAGGTCCGATCTTGCTTGGTGGATCGTGAGGATTAAGGTACGGCCTTCGTGTGCCAGGCCCTGAAGCACCTCCAGGATGCTGTTGGCCGTAAACGCGTCAAGGCCGGATGTGGGCTCGTCGAGGAGCAGAACCCGAGGGTCCGTCAGCACCTGGACCGCGATACTGACACGGCGCTTCTCACCACCCGAAATGCCCTTGACGAGATCTGATCCGATGAGGTTATCTGCGCAGTCCTTGAGGCCCATCTTGAGGAGCACATCTTCGGCACGGTCGTTCTTCTCCTGCTTACTCATGAACGAGGGCAAGCGAAGCCCGGCGGCGAACCGGAGAGTCTCCCGGACCGTGAGAGATGGCAACAAGGCATCGTCGTCCTGGCAAACGTACGACACGACGGATTCAACGACCGACTCGGACGGGACGGCACCGTTGAATGTCAGTTTACCGCCAGGCCGATACTGCGTCCCAAGCGAGTTCTTGAGCCGAAGAGCCATGGCGTTCAGCAGACTGGTTTTGCCCGAGCCGGACGGTCCCATAATGACGTTCAGCATCCCGGCCTGGAACGTTGCCGTGACGGGGTTGAGGATGGTTTTGGTGGGCAGCTTACGCCCCCATAGGGTTCGTTTGTCGAGTCCAAGGGCAAAGTTGTCCAACCCGACATCGATGGCCCGGACTTCGTGGATCGATCGCGCACTCATTTTCTCCTTGCCGGCCGACAGATCGGTATCAAACACCCTCGGCCGTGCAATCGTCATCTCGACTTTCAAGAAGGCCAAGCCGAGCCACGCCGTCAGGCCCAAGAGGACGACAAAGGCGAACATGATGACGATGGGCCGCGTGACCCAGTCGCGAGGGAAGCCAAGGTTCTCCATGATGAAACCACCTGTATATTGTGCGCATTCCGGGCTCGAGGCGCCCCCCGGCGCAGGACAGTCGTAGAAGCTTCCCTCGAACTCGTTTCCGCACAGCGCGCCAAAAGCATAATACTGTGCTCTGCGTTAGCAAGCCGGGACTGCCCTTCTGGTATGCAGGAGGCCCTACCGTGTAAGTAATGTACTTGAGCCAGCGCACGTAGACCGGTATGGTGTTGCTCTGCACAAAGTAGCCGCAAGCCATGCTTTGGACCGTGTAGGCAAGGTTTCCGATCAAGCTGGCGCCGGGGAAGTGTCGAACGGCGGCCACGGCACTCATGGCCAAGCACACGGCAATGTAATGGTTGAGGAGCACAATGGAAAAGAATGTGAAGAACTTGCCCACATCGCGATCAAAGCCAGCCATGAAGTAGTAAATCACGCTGTACAGAAATGGGACGGGGATGTCTTCGGTACAGAACCTCGCCATCCGACGTGACAGTATAAACGGGAGGGCTGTCACACAGCCCTCGCTGTGTTCGCGATCAAAAGTGGGAATGTCGATGGTGAGCCGGTACGTCTCGAACATGAGAAACAGGTATCCCTGCAACCCGACGGAGGTATACAAGGCTCCTTGCCGGGATCGGATACCCGGCAAGTCGCGAGGCAGGTCGTAAAATATGTAGCCGCAGATTATGGCCATGAGGATGGCCTCCAGTATGGAGCCCGAGACTCCCATGGGGTCTCTCAACGTAGTTTTCAGCGTCCTGTCCGTGAGGACTCGCACCTGTCGGAAGAAACCGGCGTGCTGTACTGGTTTCGGCTTCCGGCTGGGAGCGGCGTTCTCCGCCTCGCTCTTGACATCCACGGGCACAAATCGCTTCGGGACTTGGTCTCTCCAGGCGGCTTTCAGGCGCTCAACCCGCGCGGCGGATTCCTGTTCGAGCTCCGCCGTCCGGTTGTCGATGGCGGCATGGTCGATGGTAAACTCGGCCGGGTTGACGAAAGGGGGTAATTCATACCCCATGTCGGACAACCAGGGGATGCAATCTTTTATGGGGCCGGAGAAGACGGGACTGCCCCGGCTCAAGACGATCAAGTTGTCGAACAGGTCCCAGATCTCCGACCGAGGTTGGTGGATGGTAGTGATTATGGTCCTTCCTTTTTTGGCCAAAGTTTTCAAGGTGCGTACGAGCTGATAAGCGCTCGTCGCGTCGAGGCCGGTGGTTGGTTCGTCGAGAAACAGGACCGATGGGTTGGAAAGCAACTGCACTCCAATGCTGACTCGGCGCTTCTCGCCGCCACTGCACCCACGATGCTGGCCATCGCCAATTCGGGTGTCGGCGCATTCCTTCAATCCCAGTTCGAGGATGACTTCTTCCACTATTCTCCCTCGCTCCTCTTCTGTCGTGGGAGGAGGCAATCGCAGGTCGGCTGAATACCTCAACGTCTCCCGAACCGTCAGTGTCGGCAACAGAACGTCTTGCTGCATGACATAGGCATGCCTGATGGAATGGACGCCGTTGGCCTTGTTGAACAGCACACGCCCGGTCTGCGAAAGCCTGTTGCTGAACATGCGTTCTGCCACCGTGTTGAGAAGAGTCGTTTTCCCGGAGCCGCTACCTCCCAAGATGGCCGTCAGGCTGCCGGCCTCCAGGGAGGCATCGACAGAACGAAGCAGGCTTTTGCTGGACGACCCGTTTTTGGTCTTCTTCAGCGTATTGCGGAATAGTTCAGGGTACGTAGTTGGGTCGAAAAGCGAGGGCGAAGTGTCGACGGTAACCGTCAGGTCCCGCAGTTGCACGTCCACGGGCTCGACATCGTCCAAGGATATATGGCCAGCCGCGGACAGCGAGAGGCGCCGCCCAGGCACCTGAGATGCCCCATCCATAGAGGTGGTGATGGAGCTGGCCGGCTCAGCCTTCTCAACATCTAGCGCCCCGGCAGCCTCGCCGCTCGAGGCAGGACGTGGCCAGCCAGTTTCACCCGCGGAACGGGCCATCGTTGCGGCGCAGGGCCAATCCACCGCGACCGGCAAATAGCAGGAAAGCCTCTAGGTTCGCGAGGGGGTAGTTTTCAAGAACGGGGCAGCATACTGAGCAAGAGACGTCGGTGGTGGTGGGGTCCTGGGTGCCCGGAAAAACCCCGAGAGTATGCGCCACCGAGGTAGAAACTCGCGTGTCGGACGTACAGGAGGCGTGCAGAGAGTCACAACGCTTCCGGGGCCGACGTTAGTTAAAGGTAGAGCTCAGGAACCGGAGAGCAGCTTGAAGACTGGACAAGGGACAGGAGATGCTGGTGGTGCGAAGAGGCAAGGTGGTGCTACGAAAGGAGCAGGGCACCACGGTATGCGCACTCCCTGCCGGGATCGTGCCTTAGCAACCCTGGGCTGCGATCTCTGGAGGGTGGGACCCCATGTCATGTGCTTGCAAGTTCGCATATTTACTTCGTTGGGAATCCGAGAAGGCGGCTGGTCTGGATTGGTCGTCCCATCCCAGGCGCGTCTCGGCTGCTTACCGACCTTCGCCAAGCGAGCCTGGGCATGCCGTGGACGAGCCCCCCTCTAAGGGACCAAGAATACGAAGGAGCACAACCTACAACCATGGCCCTTTCGGGGACGGACCCCCCATTGCCGACGCGACCACAGATGGGTTGCAACAGCGGGCCGGGGGAGGGGTCTGGACGGCGGTGAACTTGTACACGGTAATGTGCCTGGAGGAGCGACGTGCAAGGCCCACGAGAGGCGCCGGGGCGGCCCCCAGCGCCGGCGAGGCTGTCTGTCACAACCAGTCTACATCGATGCGCGGCCCAGACACAAGTGGGCAAAGAAGTAGCGTCGCATGCTTGATACGTCTTTGGGCGGCATGTTGGCCGCAAGCGAGGTCGGGGCGGGAGTTTGGTGATTGGGTGGCGGAAAATAAAGGAGGACTGCCAACGGTTGTGGAGGCGGCATCGAACGGCAGGGTTCCAGCCTGTACCTCTAGCGCTCGCGGACCCGGGGCTACGACAAGGAATCCTCTGGAGCCCGGCCTGTTGCCCTCTGAGATCCATTGGGAGAATATGGACTGGACCCGCCCCACTGGCGGACACCGAACATCCATCCGAGCGCAAGCGAGCCTGCTCCCCTACGCACCGCCTAATCTCCAATCCGGGGGTCCAGGGGATCCAGTGTGCCCGCTGTCAAGCCATGACAGCACGAAACCCCCCCCCCCAACCAAGGCCACTGAACGGGGTGGTTTACCCGTTTCGCGTTGCACCCATGTATGCGCCCTCGCGCCTCTGCCTTTGCGCGATTCGTGACCGGCAGGCAGGCAGACGGGAAGGACGAGGTAGGGCCGGGAGCGATCGGGTTGACCTTGCTAACCGAGACCCCGTGGACTGTGACCCTGCCCGATCCCATCCCCATCCATGCCCCAACGGCAGTCAGTACCTGAGCAGGGCGACAGCCTGGCAGGGGAAGGCCCAAATACCACGTTGGAGGGGTCATCTGCCGCGGTGCAGAGGGATGCATGGGGGCCAAAAAGTAGGCATCCATGGCAGCCCTGTAACCGGACTTGGTTGGCATCGACCACCTTCGCTTGCCTTAAACGGATGGCGATGCGAGGCGAGGGCCGGGCTCCCCAACCCATGCGCTCCAAGTTTGGGTTTGGGGCTCGGTTGCACGAGCCGTCGGCTGCCAATATGAACCCCCGGGATGCGGCACGCAAGCGATGCCGTTTAAGGTGTCGCTAATCCTAACCATCACTCAAAAGCACGACCACGATGTGGGCCAAGACTGGATGGCAGTGATCTAGTACATGCCCACATGGCAAGCATATACAAAGCAGGGAGCATAAGTGAGGGCGTTGCCGCAAGTAGCGTAGTCTAAGCCAAAACAGTACGGAAATTTTCAACCCTCCATCTCAGTTTCCAGTTTGGAAAGGCGGGATTGTCCTTATTGGAGCAGAAGAGGAGGGAGAGGTTGAGTCGGGTGAGGATCAGAGCGACGGCCAGAGAGCCAGAGACCCCTCGATGCCTCATGCGGACGGTTGTGGTCATCGCCACCTAATATGGTGGAGGGCCACACGCTAGGGGGTCCCTCACCTCGGCTCTGTACTACGTAGTTGGAAGCCTTATTGACATACAGGCAGTTATTTACTTACCTAAGTACCTACTTACCTACCTAGGTTGCACACACACACCATGGACTGACTGGACAGCAGCCATCATCAGCCCCCTACTGAAGGAGCGTGCAATCAGGAGGTGGTGTTTCGTCCTATCTGTTTAGGAGCATATAATTTGGTGCGGGATGATACCTAAGCCGTCCATTCCATGTTAAACGCCGAACTATCGGTTGGGTCACATATGCGTGCACTCGCATGGGCACTTCTCATTCAAACGCCACCCCGACTGCCGAAGGTGTCGATGTCGTGCCAAAATGTCTTGAAGCTGGACAGTAGTGTGCCGTACCCGTAAACGCCCTCTTCGCATCATGCTCATCTGTCGGTCGTGAATCATTCTCGCAAGGCCATGCAGGGAACATAGGAAAGCCGCCATCAAATCCACAGAGGCCCAGCGCACCGCTAAGTCTCCCAGCATCCATTCCATCCCGTCTCTCCGTCCCATTCGCGTCCACTGGCTGCATGCAGCCATATCGTATGGCGACAACCCCGCGCGCATGCTAGTCCCGCTTGCCAGGCGCCTTACTTCCCTCACGCCGTCGTGCTACGACCATCACGCCATGCGACGTTCAACAATCGCCTCGCCGACCGGCTTTCCGGCCACGAAACCGTTGTTGCTCCCGCCGTGCTCATAGACCTTCTGGCCCCGCAGCCACGTCTCCTTGACGCGACCCTGGAACGTCTTGCCTTCCCACGGCGAGCACTTGTTTTTCCAGTGCATGCCGTGGCTCTGCAGCACCCACTCCTCCGATTCGTCGAAGACGCAGATGTCGGCATCCATTCCCACCTTCAGCGCACCCTTGCGGTGCGCCAGACCGACCTGTTGCGCCGTGGCAACGCAGCAGAGGCGCACGATGTCGAGGATACCGGGTGCTTTGGCCGACCGCCTCAATCGCTGCGCTGAAACGGTGTGCAGGATGGGTAGCCCGAGTCCGACCGACGAGATGCCGCCCCAGGCGGCGAAGAAATCACCCCGGTGCTTCGCAGCGGCTTCTTGGGCCGCCTGCAGGTCGGCCGACATGTCGACACCCGAGTCGGAGTGGTGCATTTGCGCCGGCTCTGTGGCCTGCAGGTGAGCAGGCAGGTGCTTCAACTCGGGCGTGCAGGGCGAGTGGTCCGATACGATGGTCTTGATGCACGAGTCGGGGGCTTGCAGCTCCTCCCAGAGGCCGTCCTGGTTGACTTGTTCCCGGATGGGCGGGCAGCACTTGTACCGGCTGTCGCCCTTTCCGACCTCCTCCGACGCAAGGCCCAAGTAGTGGAAGCAAGTCTCGGCCGTAATCTGGATCCCGGCCTTGCGGGCGGCCTTCAGGATCGGGATGGCTTGCGTCGCCGACAAGTGCACGATGTGCAAGTGCAGGTCAGGGGCAAGGTGCGCCAGAGAAACGATCTCATCGATGGCGCATGTCTCGAAGACGGGTGGTCGCGACTCCAGGAAGGTCTGATACGCGGTCAAGTCGCCATGAGGGGCCAGAGGGGGCTCCGATGCTAGGACAGCATCACCCACCGAGTCGGCGATGGGGGGGATCATCTCGGCGTGGAACATGAGTGTGGTGGGTGTTCCGTTGAGCGTCTTCATGGCCAGGGCAATGTCGCCGGAGGAGACGGCCGGGAATTCGTCGACCTGTTACACGTCAGCACGCGCCGTCGCATCTAGTGGACTGGGCAAACAGTACCCCTGACTCGATCAAGAAACCTTTGAAGCCACGCACGCCGGCGTCGACCAGAGGCAGCAGCTCGTCGGCGTTGCCGGGAATCACACCGCCATAGAAGCCGACGTCGACCCAGCATTGGCCCTCGCTGGCGGCAAGCTTCTCTTTAAAACCAGCCACTGTGGTCGTCGGCGGAATAGCGTTCAGAGGCATGTCAACGACAGTCGTCACACCGCCCGAGGCGGCGGCCCGAGTGCCCGTGTTGAAGCCTTCCCACTCAGTCCGGCCCGGCTCGTTGAGATGGACATGGGCATCGACCAAGCCGGGGATGAGCAGCTTGGACCCGTGATCAATGTACGTGGCCGACGGGAAAGACGACTGGGGCAGGACGGCAGGCACAATGGATACAATTTTCCCCGACGCTGGCGAGACGGCAATAGTGGCCGGCGTGAGGACAAGACCGTCGTCTAGGGTCAGGACGGCCCGGGTGGAGACGAGCACGGTGAGCGGCTCGGAGCCAAAAGCCGAGACGGAGCCCATGGTGGAAGGACGGAGACGCAGCCGTCTTGTTGGCGGGGCAGGAGCGGAATCCGGGGTAGCGCGCCGTCAGGATGCGATAAGCGATGCCGATACACCAACTTGGACGATGCGATGCCCGTCTTATCACAAACGAGGGGGGGGAGGTTGACTGGCGGGGTGGGGACAAGCGGAACAGACGGGTGCTTGGGGAATGAAGGACAAAAGACAGGCCCAGCACGGTCCAAAGGCAGCGAAAGTGGGCGATGCGGGAGCAAGGTAGCAGGGGGCAACAGGGTGTCTCAAGGATGGCGAACGGGAAATGGAAGGGAAAGATAAGGGACGAAGAGGGAGAGCAGAGAACTCGACGAGAACGACTGTGGCCGGATTTCACGAGAGAGGAAGAAGACGGAAAAGGGGGGCTCCTCGGCCGGACCCTTTCTTTACGTTAGGTGCTAGTATCGAGTCAACCGCATCCACCCGCCGCCGACGCCGCCTCGGCCGACGAGCCATCCTAGTCAGAGCAGGCTGGTGGGGGCGGTGCGTGAGCGGGAGGTTATCTCGAATCCAGGTGGCGGACAGGCGGGCACGATCCCCTCCCGCTAGAAAGAGGCAGAGGGTGGGAGATAAGAGAAGCCGGCGCTCGCCTTGCCCGGCAGCGGGACCCTGGATTTGGACAAGGCCGGTTTATCACGGGGCCCTGATTCGTCGGGCGGGTCTCACGGCGGGCTCGGCTATCGCTTACACACGCACACCCGCACGCGCAGCAGCGCAGACTGGGAAAAGGCCTGGCCCGAACGAGTGCGTCGGGGGTCTGTCTGTCTGTCCTCAGCCATCGGGTCTGGCCGGCGGGCCTGGGCTGAACTACTACGGGTGCTGGACACCGCCTCGCCGTGACTGGCTGCGACCAGTTCGTGCCCGGCCTTGCCCCGTTGCAGCTAGCGACTGCGATCTAGACCGGACAGACGCCTTCTCGAATACGGGCCTCGCCTTCCTATCGGTTATTCTCGAGTGATTCTCGAGTTCTTATCGAGCAATCATTACTCCATCTTTTCAGGCCCTTTCTCCGACGTCATCCCGATCCGACGCTTGCCAACCAGCAAACAGTCCCGCATCGCATCGAGTAAGGGTCAACTTGAATATTGTAGGGGAAGCAACCCAGCCGCACACTTCTGCTTGATTCGAGTCGGCTCGAATCGCCCCGCCAGGGCTTTTCGTGGGAATTCGCCCGCCGATCCGCTCGTCCCTCTCCGTGCACCCATCCATTCCCGCCTGGACGAAAGGCCGATGGGCGGCAGCTGGGACGAGGCCCGTCCGCTCTCTCCGCCTATTGCCGAAGGTGTCCCGGTGACCTCCGCAACCCGCCCCGGCGGTGGCCGCGACACTCATGCAAGATACAGGGGCAGCGATCGCCATCCCATTTTCGTCCTCGGTGAGTGTGGACCAGAAGGCTTCCGCCTCCGTTTCAGGCGCGCCGACTGGGAGAAGAGCCCTCACGCCTCCCCCAAAGCGAAGCTCCGCTACCGCCCCTTCGTGTCGCGGCGTGCACGCAACGTGGGTTTGGCTTCGGGTGAGCGACGCCACCACCCGCCGGGCCTTTGTGCGACCAATTCTTAGATGGCCAGTACTATCATCCGCCAACCGTCGGAGCCGCTCGCCGCCCAGGCAAACAACCGCGCTTCTCAACTTGCGCAAACACGGTCCGTCTATTGCGCCCCAGACCGAGTTGAGCACAGCCTGGATCTGGTTCTCTCTACAATGCCAGTATCAAGCACGCCGCGCGGTGCACGTTTGTGACTACTATCGTTTGTTTTCCCACGGGTCTCGATGAGTGCGCTAGAGTCTCGCCGGGTTCGACACTGCCAACCGGGCTTGTTCCTAGTTGTAGAAAGATTGACGCCACGCTTTCAAACCCACATATGCTTTGCTCCATCACTATCGGGGGCAACTGGCGAACGAGTGCTCTTGTTAGGGATGCGTTCGGTCTTCGCCCTGCAGTGTCTAAGGGGGTTTTAGCCAGCTACCTCTGGCGCTGGAATATCTTTGCGGGTTCTGAATTGCGGTCTTCTCTGCTTGCTAGTGGCCGTTTCTCCTGCTTACGTGCATTGGACTACATCCGCATTGGTCGATGCGGACATACTGTTGGTGTCTGGTCGTCGTCAGCCCAACGCTTGCGGATCTAGGGTAAATCGAATGTTGCACTCGGCCTCGGGGGAATACCATAGGAACGGCGGTGCTGGCTTACGATGTATGCGACTATGTGCGTGAATCGAGTACGTCATTGGTGCCAATTCAGGCCACTGATACAACGCAGGGCGGCATGCTCTTCGCCGTGGACTGTCTGCTTATACTTAGGTTCACCATGTCTTCAGTTTCGGTTTGGCCCGGGCAGGCAATAAATCAACCCCCGCGCAACCCGCAACGATGGGGACTGCAAACCCGTTGCTCCCTGTGCCAAATCCCACAAAGCCATATTGGCGCACCGAGCTTCACCGCCTGGACTCCCACCGGTCGAGCAAAGAGCTGCCATCAGCATGCGATACCCTCATCATTGGCGCCGGGATGTCGGGCGTCTCGGTCGCCTATCATCTTTCACGGAATAGCGCTCCGGGCAGTTCGCCCTCAATGGTCCTGTTGGAAGCCCGCCAGGTGTGCAGCGGTGCGACCGGCCGCAATGGCGGCCACGTGAAGGTCAAGACGACGACGTTGCTCTCGATTCTTGCCAACAATGGGCCCAAAGCAGCCGAAAGCTTCGCCGACTACGTGAGGGCACAGATCTATGCAATCAAGGACATTGTGGAGCAAGAGGGTCTTGACTGCGAATTTGAGCTACGCAGGAGTTATGATGTGTTCCTTAGCAACGACAAACGGTCGACGTTGAAGCACAGGTGGGATGAAGCGGTCAAGCGAGGCGACCGGTGGACACGCGAAAGAGATTTCATCGACACCAAATCCGCCGAGCGGCTCACGTCGATTCAGGGCGCAAAATTCGCTTTCAGCACGCCCGCCTGCTCGTTTTGGCCCTACAAGTTTGTCACGCAGCTTCTGGAGAAAGCCATGGACAAGAACCCAAGCCTCAACCTGCAGACCGAGACCCCCGTCCTGGGCATCAAGAGCCCGGAAGGAGGGGAGGATGCATTCACCATCGTCCAAACCAACAGGGGCTCGATACGCGCTAAGAAGGTGGTCTTCGCGACAAACGGGTATACGGCAGGTCTGCTGCCGCAGTATCGGGGTGTCATCACTCCTTACAAAGGAACGGCGGCACACCTTGCCCCCCCGAGCGGTGGCGAGCCCGTCTATCCCCATCTCAGCAACACCTATAATATCGACTATGGACTCGCGGAATATCAAGGAGAAACAGTAGACTACCTCAACCCCCGTCCCGACGGCGGCATCGTTGTCGGCGGCGCGAACTGGCTCTTCCGAGAGAAGCGAGACGCTTGGATGAACAATATCGACGACTCTACTCTGATGCAACCCGTCATGGAGGCCCGGTACTTCGAGGGTTACATGCAGCGTGCCTTTAGAGGCTGGGAGGATAGCGGGACGATTCTGGAGAAGGTGTGGACCGGAAGTGAGTACCATCCATGCCCCCATGGGCGGGCTCGTCCTTTACCAACTGGCACAGGTGGCTGATTTCAAGTCCCGCCACACAGTTCAAGCCAGTACGTCGGATGGCGCGCCGCATGCTGGCGTCGTGCCCGAGCAGCCGGATGCCCTGATACTCGCGGGATACAACGGGGGTGGAAATGCCTTGATCTTTCTGCTGGCCAAAGGCATTGCGCAAATGCTGCTAACCGGTTGCAGGTTTGAAGACATCGATCCCGTTGTGCCCCGAGCTTTCAAGACCACGAAGGAAAGGCTGGCGGCGCAAAGTTGAAGAGTGTCAGGATCTCCCCGCGGGCGCGGGGCCCTCTGCCAAGTACACGAGCTCGGCCTTGACGTTGCTTATTTCGTAACCAAACCCTCCTTTGAGGTACATGTGTGATGGTACGAAAAACAGATTCGTTATATTTTGAACACGGTAGGATGGAACCCGAAACGCGCAACGTAGTCACTAGTAATAGTAAAATAGTTGTCCGTTAGCTACTCGTCGCTCGTCAAAGGTAGCGAATTGTTTTCCTTTCAAGGCCGGCATTCTGGTGCTGCTGGGGGGGGGGGGGGCTGGGACCTCGGAGCAAGCTGGCAACATCCAGGGCCCCTGAAGGTCACGCAGCACAGCCTTACCAGCCTCGCCAGTTCAGCTATCAATGCGGAAACACAGCCTACATCGTAGCTGAGCCGCCGCCACCTGCCTATATGCTCGTCCGTCTTTCCTTGCTCTGCGACCGTCGTAAACCCTGCGACTTTCCTTTTACTCTTCTGTCCAGCATGTGGGACGATTGAACGACCCTTGAACATCGATACATTGGTAGCCGCACAGAAAACTTTGATCATCGGTGGCATTGGAGCTATATAATTCAACGACGGATACGCCCTCGATATGGTCGACCTGAAGAAAGCCAGACCTCAGGGCATGCGAGCCAGGTTGAGTCAACTGTTCACCACCAAATCCAGGGGAAGCTTGCCCAGCTCGTTGCCGCAGATAGACGAGTTTGCTAGTTCCACAACATCCGGGCAGCATGAGACAACGGACATTGTTACCCTCGAACGGGTTCCCCAGACCGGTCGGTTTTGCAGCTGCTGGAAGCTACTGGGGTTCCATGTCATTCTGACTTTAAGCTTGCGCTTTCGTAGGATCTCCCGCCGATAAGCCCACTAAAGCCACGCTACCCCCGGGAAGACGTCAACGACCCATATCTTCCTCCACTCCGCCGGGGCTCTATGAGCTTTACGCACCGCCCGAGGACCAAAATCCCGTGCTGGACATTGTCGTGGTGCACGGCCTGACAGGCAACGTCTACAACACATGGTACTGCGAGGACTCGGACACGCACTGGCCGACCGACCTGCTCAAGGAGGATTTCCCCGACGCGCGCGTCTGCGCTTTCGCGTACGACGCCGACGTGACACACCTGTTCGCGCCTTCTTCGACGAATCGGTTGGCCGACCATGCCGAGAACCTGCTGGGCGAGCTGGTGCGGCTGCGCGAGGAGACCGACACCGAGGACCGGCACATCCTGTTCGTCGGACACAGCCTCGGGGGCCTGGTCATACAAAAGGTGCTCGCCCTCTCGCGCTTCTCGTCGATGCAGTACCAGACCAAGGTCGAGCGCAGCACCGCCGCCGTCGTCTTCCTCGGCACCCCCCACCTCGGGGCCGAGTTGGCCCGCTGGGGCGAGTACGCGGCCAGCCTCTGGCAGCTGGTGCGCCAAACCAACAAGGACATTGTCAGGCTGCTCGAGACCGACTCGGAGGTACTTGCCGAGGTCCAGAGGGACTTCCAGGCCATACTGCGCCTCAGGCTCGATGAGAACGTGCCCATTGCTATCTCGTGTTTCCACGAAGAGCTGCCAATGCATGTCGTCGGATTAGTAAGTGGATTGCGTCGCTTGGGGAAGCGGGATTGCTCGGTGCTTTTACTGATTATTTAGGTCGTTCCGAAACGCTCGGCGCGATTGTTACCATATGGTAGTTATGGGATCCATGCCAACCACATGGTAGGATACACCTCGGCATCCCCCCTCCTCTCTCTTTCTCTCAAACGCTGATATAAAGCTAGAATATGGCCAAATTCAATGCAAAGTCCGACCCTGGGTATCGAGCCGTTCGCGGCGAAATGTCACGAACCGCCAGGAAATTACGCCAGTCGGTCCTTGTCGAGCTGACGCCTACACAGGAAGGTCAGACATGAATCTCGCGCAGCCACGGTGCTCTAGTACATGTTCAGCGGCTCATCATGTTTCTCGGGGCAGAATGTCTTCGAAGCCTTCATTTCTCCAGCATCGACACGCGACTGGAGCAGATTTCCAACGCCTTCGCCTCCACGTTCCAATGGGTCTGGGACGACGACTCCTGCGACTTTCGTCAATGGCTGACAGCTGGGACGGGCGTATACTGGATCACCGGCAAGCCAGGGTCCGGCAAGTCGACGCTGCTAAAGCACCTGAGCGCTCACCCCCAGACTTACGAAGGCTTAAGCGGCATGACCCGCGTTGAAAAACATACGGGAAATCCCATCTCCGCCGTATACTGCTTCTCCACGGCCAGCAGCGGAGGTGGCCCAGCTGATGCCTCGCTCGAATGTATGCTCCGGTCCCTTCTGACACAGATCATCACGCAGTGCCCCGACGTGGGGCTCCCGGTTTTTGACAAGTTCCAAGAGATGAAGAAGTTACAACCCGCCGCCGTATGGTCCGTTCCCAAACTGCATGCTCTCTTTCTGCAGGTTCTTGACATGGCCTCGCGGCAGCCTTTGTGCCTCTTCATCGATGCCCTCGATGAATATGACCCCATGCTAGATGCCCACCACCAGATGCCCTCCATCTGCCAGTACTTGTGCGACATCTCGAAACATGTCGCGCCGTATGGACGGGTGTGCGTGTCGAGTCGCTCCCTTGAGTTTGGCTACGGGCTCGGAGCGAACCCTCGTTTCTTTGTCGACCGCCGCACCGCGTCCGACATATCCCTTTATGTGGACGCGAGACTTCACGCCATGGCGAAGCAAAGCCTAGAGCTCGCCGAGATTGCTCAACAGCTCGTCCAATCTGCCGACGGCGTGTTCCTCTGGGTGCGTCTAGTGGCCGAGGTCCTACTAAAGTCCTGGGCCCGTCACGAGCCGGCCGCTAGACTAAAAAAGCGGCTGGCCGAGCTCCCCCAGAGGCTCAACGATCTGTATAGTCGCATCCTGCGTCTTATTCTGGACGAATACAAGGAAGAGGCGGCCGTCCTCCTGGGCTTGGTCGGTTCCAGTATCGTCCCCTTGTCCATATCCGACATGAGAGGGGCGCTGGGACTGCTTGGCTACGAATCGGATCAACACCTGGCTGCGAGGGTATACACGCTCAGCTCCGGACTAATCGAGGTGCGCGGGCGTGCCGTCAGTTTTACCCATGGAAGCCTACGCCGCTTTCTCCAAGATCGATATGCCGTCATACTTTCCCAGGGCAACTCCAACCTGTTGAAAGCATGTTTGTCCCAATGCAGAGGGACAGGAGAGGCTCGCAGTAGCTCCTTCGCGGGCTATGCCATACGCTACTGGGCCTCGCATGCCCGGCGTATAGAAATACACAACCCCGAGTGCATGGTGGACTGGGTGCTTCCGTCCTCCAAGGAATTCCTGGATTGGTATGAGACTTTCCTCTGCGTCTCATGGCAGCATACCGACCTCGGTAGCACCCTCGATGACGACCTACTATCGCCCAAGACACAAAGCCTTTCATTCGCCTTCTCTCGCACGCGATTGATGGAAATACTGGTTTTCCACAGCGTCAACCGTCCACACGAAGCTATTGGGGAGATATTATGTGACCCGAAGAGTAAAACTTTCGGGCCCCCCCAGGCCCTGTTGCTCGATGAAGGGAGTGGGCTTTCGATCGAAATTGGAATCGAATGCATCGAGCCTCGGCATGGGACTGCGAGGAGAGGATGGATTGGCATATTCGCCCCAACACTATTAAGTCTCCCACCGGACCTGGTTTCGCTCTGGGTCACGAACGATTCCCAGGCCAGCCCTACCGCCAGGGAAATATTCTCACACGCCCGCTCAACTCACGGCTTATGGCTCTATGCCATTGAGGAGTATCGGGCGTTGCTGGACTACTGCCGGACAGAATCTGTGATATCTCAGCTTGGCAACATCACGCCACTCCAACTTGCCTGCTTTCTTGGCCTCACCAAGACTGTGATGCTCCTTCTCAACAACGGAGCAGACCCGAACCTTTTTACAGAAAATTCCGTCTTCGGCACCCCATTCCTGGCAGCCGTTTCTGGCGCATGGCTGCTCGAACAAGACAAACGATTGACCGCCCTGCCGTTCCGACACTACTGCATACCCGCGCTCCTCGCGGCGGGGGCAGATCCGAACCAGACGGCCTTTGGATACCACCTGGCACGGTCGACGAGCCCCATTGACCTGGCCATTGAGCAGTTCGCCAGAGCAATCGACCGCGAGTACAAGACGGGCAGCCGCCACTTGGTGGGCGTAATTCTCGCCGAATACGTCTGTGGGAACTTGGTGTATGCTAGGTCCCCGACCTCCATCAAAATGGGTGCCATCGTGCGCGACCTTTCGGACCGAGGCGGGTTCCCAAGCCTCCGGTCGCGTAAGATCATCACTGCGTGGCCTGTACTGGTCGACTTCTTTCGCGCGGCCTCGTTTGCGGGGGCCTTCAGGAGGTTTTGGGAAAGTAAGCTCGAGCGCTTCCACGACGACCCGGTGCCCCTGGAGCTCCTGGTGCAGGCCGGCGATGAGCAGCGGCGGCATGAGCAGCAGACGGAACCGCCTCTGTCGGGGCCTTCCGCAAGCCTCTTTCCCAGTACCTCCGACGTGGCGTATACTCCCCGTGGCATCTCGTTGCCACACATTCGCGCGCGGGAATCGGCGGCAAGCAGGAATAGGGCCCCGGCTGCTATTCCGGCTATAGCCGATGCCTTCAGGGGAATCTCGCTACCCGCGATACCTCCTAACACGACCCTAGAGGGCAAGGCATTCAGAATAATAGTCCCTGGTACACCCGCGCATCTCACCAACTAGCCTCCAGCCATGGCTGAGGCAGCCGGGAGCACGAGCCACACCAATCTTCGCACGCCTTAGCACGGCCAGCCACCCGGAATCTGGGCCGCCGAGTCGTTCACCAAAGAGTGGCCGTGCGGCACTCTCGGTGCGCCATGCAGTATGAAGTCCCGACAAGGGGTTCACGATATGCGGCTTTGCTAGACCACCTGGTTCTCTTGAAGGGGCGACAGGGTCTTGCTTTGAAAAAGCACTTTTCAAGACTGTGAAACACCAATTGCATCCCGTCCCGAACGCCCCTGCGCAGCCTTTGAGTCGGCATATTGCTTCCCTTCGATCCCATCCCCAGCGCGAAAGCAAGTGGGAGGGCCTGCTTTCGTCCAGTCGGCCGTACGATTGCGCTGGAAGATGGGCGGGGAACCCCGTTTTTGTCGTGCGGCCCCACGAGGCACTCCGGCGGCACTTGCTTTTGCAAAGTACCAGTCATAAAGGAGGCCGGGGAGGGGACGCTGGAGGCCATGATTGGGTACTGCACGACCTCGGCCCACGATAACCAAGCCGGGTAGATAACATGGCCCCCTGCCGTATCTGAGACCCCCAAGGGTGCGATGGGAAATGGAGGGTGGGGGAAAGGGAGTTGGAGGTGGATCAGGATCACAACAGGGAGTGGCTCGGTCCTCGCGAACCGTCAGGCTTTTTCTCTATCGGATGGTCTTGATGATGCGTATAAAGGCGCGCCGGCGCCCTGGGCCTGGCTTCACCTGCCATGACACTGGCCACGTTCCCGGTTTCGCCATTCCGCAACACGATGCAGTTGTCTACCCTCGCTGTCAAGGGCGCCGTGCTGGCATACTCCTGCCAGGGCAGCGGGCCGGCTCTTCTCGCCGTCCCCGGGGCCAATGGAGACGCTGTTATTTTTGAGCAGGCTGTCCCTTTCCTGGCGCAGAACTTCACCGTGTGCACCTACGACCGCCGTGGCTTCAGCAACAGCAAGTTCACGGGCGAGCAGAAGCTGGACATGCCGGCGCGCCTGGAGACAGACGCCGACGATGCGGCGGCGCTGATCCGCCACGTCTCTCCCGGCGGGCCGGCCCTGGTTTTCGGGACGAGCAGCGGCGGCATCGTCGCCATGGAGCTGGTGACGCGCCACCCGGAGACCGTCTCCTTCCTGGTGGTACACGAGCCGCCGCTGGGCTACACTCTGGGCGCCGAGGAGGGGGCCCGCGTCGAGGCCGTCTTCCAGGCCATTTACGAGACGTACCAGGCCGAAGGCATCGTCGCGGCCGCCACGCAATTCGTCGGCACCGGCAACGACACCGAGGCCAAGGCCGCCTACAACGCGCTCACCGAGCCGTCGCGCGCGGCCAACGCCCGGCTCTTCTTCGAGCGCGAGATCACCCAGTACACGGCGCACAACTTCAGCATGGACGCGCTCCAGTCCCACCAGGACAAGATCGTCTTCATCAACGGCGAGGAGAGCCAGCCCCCAGCCACGACCATCACTGAGGTTTTGGCCCAGGCCGTCGGTACCGAGCTCGATTACACCCCCGGCGGCCACTTGGGCTACGTCTCGTACCCCGAGGAATGGGCCGAGAAGCTGGCAGTCATCTATGCCTCGCATGGTATGATCTAACCCGGACATGGGGTAGAAGTTCATGGGAGGGGCAAAGGGACTTATAATATGCACGGCTCAAGAATCAATGACCAATGCGGTGGTTCTCGCATGCTACCTATATAATGCGTAACCGCTATTTCTTCCTGCTTTGCCTCACTTGGCCCTGCCGCCAGCTTACATGAGCCACCTGGTGCGAGCACCATCACACGAGATGACCATGGCTCCTACGCCGAAATCAATAGAGCGGAAGACTGTAATATCAACACCGACGGGGGGTTGAGTCTGGTCGCCTGGGGGAAGAGCTTTACACACAGGTAGGAAAACTGCTTCCAAATTTCACGCGGTCTGCTCTTTTCTCCTAGGCCTGCGCATGCTGAAGGAGCACCGACGACTTACTGGCTTCACTCTAGATAGCCAAGAGATCTCTTGGGCACTCGCACGGTTCGTCCGCCGCCCTACCCAGTGGCTGTGGCTCACTTGACCAAAGTAAGTAGGCAAAAGCACCAAGGGTGCATGGAGAGGCACTCATGCGAGCACTAGAGCAAAGACGTACATTAAAACCACGCCGGTTCTCGTGATAGTGAAAATGCAGCTTATGAGGACCGGACCATGGCCTGATTTTTGGGTCCGTTTTCGAGAAATTTCGCCCCAGGCCGACGGGCAATATCTGCGGCTGCCCCGGCCGATGACGCATCCCGCATGGCGTACGGTCAGGGCCCTGAGCAAAAGAGAGGGGAAGTCGGCCGATACGGTCCTGCGACTCGACGCGGTAACCGTTTGGAGGGACGAGGCAATCCGACGTGACGTTGCACGCGACTAGCCACTGCATTTGCCGTGACGGCGTGGGTGCAGATTCTGGCCATCTGCAGGTTCCATCACCTCGAATCCGGAAGGTAACCTTGCCACCCCGTTAGTACTTTACCCGCCTGTCGATTGAGTTCAGCATGCATCTCCCGGGCCTTGCCGTACAGCCGCCAATTACTGGACCAGAATGTCGGCATCATCTCACGATTCCGATGCTGCCAGTGTAATGGCCCGCATGGCAGCGACACGCTCTGAAGGGCTGCACATCTCCAGCTGCTAGTGGCCGCGCCATTCCGGTGGAGATGCGTCGGCGGCGGCGGCGGCGGCGGCGGCGACGCGCCGGCGCCAGCGCCCCCGATCGTGGCATTGCGTCTTGCATTCCGACTTCTGGTAGAGACCTCACAGCAGAAAGAGCCGGGATGCTGCGGGTCGCGACTCGACAAGGCCTGGGCAACACGCCATGTGCCCTGATGTGCATGGCTCGACGCCCTCTCCGGCCGGTCGCCGCCTAGACCATGGGCAAGGAGGGGAAATAGTGCGGATGAGAATGAGACGGGATGCGTCCCCCCATCAGGGAGGGGGGTCTCGCCGCATCGAATACGCGCAGCCACGCGGGGCCCGCCCGACGGGAGCGCGCCGTCTCCGTCTCCGTCTCCGTCTCCTGTATGGTGCCCATGCTCCAAATGGCATCCTATCTCGTCCCTTCCCGCCCGTGGCGTCAAGGGCAGCCTGCCTACCTACGAAACCTACTGCTCCGGTGCGTCGGCACCTGCGCCGGGGGGGGGGGGGGGGCTAGAACTCGTCGTCGGGTCCCACGGCCCCTCGCGACGGAGGGGATAAGTACCCTGCTCGACGGCCTGGCCTGGCCTGGCCTCATACCGCCTATACTCGCGGGCTCGCGTCTGTCGGTTCTCTTTGTGCTTCCAGCCCCTCGTTTCTCCCCATCGCCCCCGCCCACCAAGCCCTAGTCCGCTCTCGGCTTTGCTGCCTGTACAGACTCGAGAATGGGGGCTATATCTCGCTATCTGGGCGCCCTGGTAGGCACCACCGCTCTGGTGAGGACGACTGGAGCCGCTGCCTTCGATCCCTTATCCTATGTCGATGTCTTGATCGGAAGCAGCAATGCTGGCAACGTCTTCTCCGGGGCCTCGCTGCCCTACGGCATGGCCAAGGCGGTTGCCGATACCAACAGCTCGTCCAACCAAGGCGGGTTCACGCTCGACGGAAGCCCCGTCACCGGGTTCTCCGTGTTGCATGATTCTGGCACGGGAGGATCGCCAAGCCTGGGTGAGACGAATGGCCCTCGTTCGGTGCCCACGTGCGTGTTCTGACCCCCCGTCCAACTAGGGAGCTTTCCTCTCTTCGTGTATCCTTCCTGTCCCGGAGACGATGTGGACAAGTGTGATTTCCCCAAGAAAGCCCGCGCCCGGCACGGTTTCTTCGATGCCAGCACCGTCAAGGCGCGCCCTGGCCACTTCGCTATCACCCTGAACAACGGGGTCGAGGCCGAGATGACCACCACACAGCACACAGCCCTGTTCCGCTTCACCATCAAGGCTAACCCAGGATCCAACGGATCATACCCGCTCATCCTCCAAGACCTATCGGACCTGTCGGACTCCCGACAGGACAACGGATCCGTTGCCGTGGATGCCCAAACCGGGAGGATCACCGGCCACGCAGTCTTCGAGCCGAGCTTCGGGGTGGGGTCGTACACGCCCTACTTCTGCACCGATTTCTCCAAGGCGGGGGTCCGAGACAACGGCATCTTTGCCAACAGTCGTGCAACATCCGCCGTGAAGACCCTCACGGTTTCCCGGGGAATCAACGGCTACCCGCTGCCCGGCGGCGCATGGGTCAGGTTCCACTCCGTGGAGACGCCCATACTCGCGCGCACTGGCGTGAGCTTCATCAGCACCGAGCAGGCCTGTGCGAATGCCGAGGCGGAAATCCCCGACTATGACTTTGACGCGGTCAGTCGCAATGCGGCCGAGGCCTGGAGATCCAAGCTGAGCCCCGTGGCCGTCTCGACCGGCGGCCAAGTCCGCACCGACCTGATCACCAACTTCTACAGTGGGATTTACCGGACTTTGATCAACCCCCAGAATTACACGGGGGAGAATCCGTTGTGGAACCACGGCGCTCCCTACTTTGACTCTTTCTATTGCCTGTGGGACAGTTTCCGCACCCAGATCCCATTCCTTACTATCCTCGATCCTGTCGCCGTGGCTCAGATGATTCGCAGCCTGATTGGCATATACGAGTATGAAGGGTGGCTGCCCGACTGCCACATGTCCCTCTGCCCCGGATACACCCAAGGAGGGTCCAACGCGGACACCGTGCTGGCCGACGCGTATGTCAAGGGGATCCGGGATGGCATCGACTGGGAAAAGGGCTACGAGGCCGTTGTGAAAGATGCCGAAGTCGAGCCCTATTCCTGGTCCACTCATGGCCGCGGCGGCCTGGACAGTTGGAAGAGGCTCGGGTTCATCCCAGGTGAGTCACGTCCCCACCGCACCCTTTCCTCTTCTCAAGCGCGGCGGCCCGTCTCACAGGCGCGGGACCGCCTTGCCACCCACGGAGCATGTTTGCCCGAGACTGACGTGCGCCGACACACCAGTTCAGGATCTAGACTACAAGGGCTTCGGAACCATGACCCGCTCCATCAGCCGGACGCTGGAGTATAGTTACAACGATTTCTGCATTGCGCAGATGGCCCGGGGGATGAACAAGCTGGGCGACGCCGAGAAGTACATGGGCACCAGCAACCACTGGACCAACCTGTTTGACGCTTCCCAGACATCCAAGCTGCGAACCGGGGTGGACACGGGGTTCGTTGGGTTCTTCCAGCCCAAGTACCTCAACCTTAGCTGGGGCCTCCAGGACCCTCTCGCCTGCTCCAACATTGATGATTACACGGGGCTGGCTTGTTCACTGCAGAATACTGCCCAGGAGACATACGAGAGCAGTGTCTGGGAGTACAGCTTGTGAGAGCCACGGACCCCCCGCACCGCCAAAAGTAACCGCATGCTGACAACGGGGCCAGCTACGTTCCGCACAACCAGGCCGACCTGATGGCTCTGTTCGGCGGCCCGTCCCGCTACGTGCAACGGCTGGACTATCTGCACGACCAGAACATCACCTATATCGGCAACGAGCCCTCGTTCCTCACCGTTTTCCAGTACCATTATGCTGGAAGGCCGGCGCTGAGCGCCCTTCGCTCCCACTTCTACATACCTCGCTACTTTGGCACGACGCCCGGAGGCCTTCCGGGGAACGACGACAGCGGAGCCATGGGGTCTTTTGTGGCTTTTGCAATGATGGGGCTTTTCCCCAACCCAGGCCAGGATGTGTAGGTTGTCCTTTCCTGAAAACCTCCGACTCGATGATCATGCCGGGCTCTCTCTCTCTCTCTCTCTCTCTCTCTCTCTCTCTCTCTCTCTCTCTCTCTCTCTCTCTCTCTCCCTCTCTCTCTCTCTCTCTCTCTCTGGCGATGTATTGACAAACTCGGGGCAGGTACCTGATCACGCCGCCCTTTTTCGAGTCCGTCAATATTACCCACCCCGTAACGGGCAAAGCCGCTACCATACGCAACGTGAACTTTGATGCCAGCTACCAAGCCATCTATATTCAGTCGGCCACCCTGAACGGCGAACCCTACACCAAAAACTGGATCGACCACAGTTTCTTCACCCAAGGTAAGGAGCTCGTCTTGACGCTGGGCCGGAACGAGAGCTCTTGGGGCCAGGCAGTCGAGGACTTGCCGCCCAGCGTGGGACGTTACAAAGGGTTTTCGAGGGGGTCGCCGTCGAACCCTATATGACGCAGGGGCCGGGTGTCAAGGAGCGATCGGAGGCTTGGGACGCCCCTTCTGGTTTTACGGTCTAATGGGACGAAGCGGGCCTCGACGGGAGGCCCCCGCACTCGTGTCATAGGGTTTGAAGCCGTCTTTTCGCAAAGCGTACGATCTATTAGTGAGTGCTTGCACGATGGAAACCCGGCAGCTGGATCCCCCAGCCGCAGAGCGTTTTCCACGGCGGGTGATGAAAACCCTAGAGAGCAGTAGCACCCGAGAAGACTGGTAACGAGTGGTTGTGGCAACAAGTGGTTCTAGTATACGAAGGCACCTTGGAGGCGGAAATAGTGGTTTGGCCGCACGCCCCCGTACGCTGCGTAGACGTCACCACGCGGTCCCTTCACGTTCCCCGGCCCTTAAGGAGCGGATGGCGGGGGAACCCATCGAAAGAATGAAAGCGTCCAGCAAGGAGTGGATCGGACCTGGCCCCCCGTCCGCCCGTCGAGGCAGCCCGGAAACCGTCGGCCCAGACGAGGCGCCTCCCCCGTCTTCTTCGCGTCCCACGTCGTCGTTCCGTGTCGCCGGCCGCATCACTTCCCGCCGGTGGCGGGCGGGTTGGCGGGAACCTCGCCCTCGCCGGTGCCGCTTCCCTTGCAGGTGCACGTGCTGCACTTGAAGCCGTCGAGCCGGGACAGGTCGAGGAAGCTGAGGCCCGGCAACTTGGTGGGTGTCGTCGCGCCCGGCAACTGCACCGTCCCCGGGTCAGCAGGCCGGAAGGGAGGAACCGGCGGACGGGAAAGCGGCTTACGCAGTACACCAAGCTCAAGCACGTGCTGGAGACGACGGCGGATTCGATGGGGATGACATCCCAAAGCTTGATCTTGGGGCACGACAGCCCCGGCAAGGCCTGCCGCGCCTCGAGCGGCGCGCCGCTGCCCTCGACGGGCGCAGCCGCCGCGATGCCGGCGGTGGCGAGGAGGAAGGTGAGGGATGGGAACTGAGGGGTACCGGCGTCAGTACGGAGGAAAGGGGGGATTCTGGACCGAGGGTTCGCGATCCGGACAGAGAGAGAGGGGGGGGGGGGCGGGGGCTTCCTACCTGCATGTTGGCGGTAGGTGATGGGGAGAACAAGGCCTTGGGTCGGTGTGTATTTGTTTGTGAGAGCGTGAGCGAGCGAGCGAACTGTTGGTGGGGTGTAGAGCCTGACGAGAGAAGCGTCCCTGGATTCCTGGGCCGTGGCCCCTTTATATACCCGGGAGAGCGCGCATCGGGCCAAGCCCACTCAACCCGGTCCCCTCCTTTCCCCATGGCTGGGACGAGGAGACGACGTCTACGTGCTGGGGCCGAGGCCGGCATCGTGAGACTCCCAACGAGTGGCTCGCCGGGGCCTAGGCTGACCTCCAGATGGGCCAACACAGCCCCCAGTCGGGCTGACCGACCCGCGGAGAAGCGACTGCCGAGACGACCTGGGCCACCGAGGTTCCAGGCGTTCTTTTGTCTAGGGCAAGGTCACAAGACGCAATGCCAGGCCATCGGGTTGGCCCCGTAGGAGATTCAGACGTGGACCAGAGGCGTATGGGTCACGGTGCCGTCCAGACTCTGGGTGGTCACCGGGCGTACACGCAGTGTCCAGCCCGTACCGATGGGTGGCCAGCCGCGAGAAGGGGCGCGCGCCAGGCGATGCCGTTACAAGTTCTTGCTTCTATACCTCTGGGCACGTGGGTCTGAGACAGGCCGGCCGTGTTGCCCCAAACTTCTCCCGGGGGCGTGGGCCGGCCGCGCTCAGCGCGGTTGTGGGGGAAAACAGAGACACACGCCTTGGGGCTCTGGCTGCGCCGATCCATGTGCTTCTCGCAACGTTGTCTCTCTCTCTCTCTCTCTCTCTCTCTCTCCCTCTCCCTCTAGAGTGGTGTGAACGACAGCGGGTAGTCCATTTGACGAGTAGCGACTTTGGCGACAGCCTTACGGGCCGCGTCGTCATTGCGTGCGGGCTCGCCTGCTACTACTCGGTCTACGTAACCTAATTTGGGCTACGGGGCGAATATTGATAGGGGGGCCACTCCGAGCCCCCGCTCGGCAGCAGTTGGAATCTCATCCTCCTGTCGCGCTGCGACTTCCTGGCTGGGGGACGATGTGTACAAGACAAGCCAGTGACGGGACTGCGCCGACAACGTTCTGGTGGTGAGGGGGGCCACCGCGATCCGGGTCCCCCGGAAGCTGAATATGTAGCTCACCGTGTCTGAGGCGCTGGTGCACTTTTACCCGATTTGTTTTGGGAAACGGCCCTCTAGGAAGAAAGGAGCTGAGCGATTGGCGGGCTCCGTGCGGGGAGCCCAGCCCCCCGAGACCTGCCCGGGTTTGCCCAGGCGACTGACGCCGGGGTCACGATGCTGTCGCAGGCGGTTCAAGATCATGGAGACGGCCGGGCCGCCACCGGCCAATGCCTTGACTACCGAAGTTCCTAGCCCATCGCCTACGGCGCCGCGGCAGCCCTTCCCACCGCGCGGCCAAAGGCGGCGAGCATCGGAGTTCGTTGGCGGCAGGAGGCAAAGCGGATACTAGGAAGAGGCGGGGCAACACCCGGCTGTATTACATTATGCTATAGGACGTTCTCCGTGTACTGCGTTCCCATCCACCGCGGCGCCTAGCCGCTCAAGTCGTCCCGCAGGGCCAGCTCCCGGAGCCGGGCGCGGGCCATCTTGCCCGACAGCAGGCGGGGCACCTCGGGCACGAAGACGACGCCGCCGCGCAGGCGCTGGTGGTCGGCGGCGCGGGCGGCGACCCAGGCGGCCACGTCGTCGGCCGACACGGCGCCCAGCTGCACGCCCGGGCGCAGGACGACGAGCGCCCGCGGCACCTCGGCGCCGTCGCCCGGCACCCCCACGACGGCCGCGTCGGCGACGGCCTCGTGCTCGCACAGCAGCGCCTCGAGCTCCGCCGGCGCCACCGGCAGCCCGTGGCACCTGAACATGTCCTGGACGCGCGCGCGCGGGGGTTAGCGGGTGGGCGGCGGCGGCCCCGAGAGGGGGGCGTCGGTGCTTGCTTACCTTGGTCCGGCCCACGACGTAGAGCAAGTCCCCCTTGACGCGGACGACGTCGCCCATGCGCAGCCAGCCGTCGTCGGTGAAGTTCTCCCGGTTCGCCGCGTCGTTGCCGTAGTAGCCCTGCGTCACCACGGGGCCCTTGAGCCAGGCCTCGCCGGGCTCGCCCTCGGGGACGTCGTTTCCGTGCTCGTCGACCAGCCTGCGCATCGGTTAGCCATGGCTCGCGTGCCGCCCCCCGGCCCCCCCCCCCCCCCCCCCCCCCCCCCCCCCGATGCCTTACCTCATGGTCATGTTGGGCAGCAGGGCGCCGACGCTGCCGTCCACGTCGCGGCGGTCGGGCGGCATGTGGGTGACGGCGCCGGTGGTCTCGCTGCTGCCCCAAGTCTGGCTCAGCAGGGCGCGGCGGTCGCCGGGGCCGCCGAACTTGGCGCAGGCGCGGGCTTCGGCGGCCAGCGGCGCGGCGCCCGAGTAGGCGATGCGCAGGGCGGCCAGCTGGTCCGTCACGGCCGGGTGGCGGGCCAGGGCGAGGTAGATCTTGGGCAGGCTGAAGAAGGTGGTGATGCGCAGGGTGGCGGTGTACCGCAGGAAGGCGGCCAAGTCGAAAGCGGGCATCCAGTAGACCATGCCGCCGTCGAAAAAGGGGTTGACAAAGTAGCCCTGCACGCCCGAGATGTGCGCCGGCGGCAGGTGCGCCAGCGTGCGCGGCTCGAACGGCGCGCCCCGGGCCGCCCAGGCCGCCCAGATGGGCCGGTTGATGGAGGCCGGCAGGAAGGCCTCGGCCACCATGTTGGCGTGCGAGATGACGACGCCCTTGGGCGGCCCCGTCGTGCCCGACGAGTACAGGATGCAGATGCGGCTGCGCCGGAGCTCGTCGGCGTCCGTGACGACCCGCCAGGGCATCTGGGGGCCGAGGGCGACCTCTTCGCCGTCGCCGCCCTCGTCCGCCTCCTCCGCCTCCTCCCCCTCGCCCGCCTCGCCGCCGGCGCCCAGGGCCGCGAGGCGCACGGCGGGCGTCGAGCGCAGCACGAGCACCCGGTCGGCGGCGAGGCCGGCGAGGCGGGCGGCGGCGCGGGCGCGGGCGCGCAGGTCGGGGCTGCAGACGAGCAGGGCGGCGGGGCGCGCGCCGTCGCGCAGCTGGGCGGCGACGTCGGCGGCGGGGCTGGCGGGGCTGGCGGCCGAGTAGACGCCGTCGGCGGCGACGACGCCGTAGAAGAGGCACGGCAGGCCGGCCTGGCCCGTCGACAGCACCACGACGACGTCGCGCCCGGCGCCCGCGGCACCCACGCCGTAGCGCGTGCGCAGCGCGTGCGCCAGCTGCTGCGTCAGCACCCGCGCCCGCGCCTTGGTGATGGTGGTGCCCGCCGGGTCCGCCGCCTCGGCGTGCAGCGGCGTCGCCTCGCGCGCCGCGCAGTGCCGCGACTCGAACAGGAACGTCAGCACGTCGCACTGCGGCACATCGACGGTCTGGCCCGCTTCGTACACCATCGTGGGGGGGCGCGAGCAAGCCGTGGGGGATGTACGGCGGGCTGGTCGGGATAGGTCGTGTGGGCGGCTGGGAGCTAGCGGGTAACTCGCGTGGGGCGGTGGTAACGACAACAGCTTCTACGCTTGCCAGCTTGGTCTCGAGACTCCAAGATTCCGGGGGCTCAGGCGTCCTTGGCCTCGCTCCCGTCCGGTTATTATCTACGTCTTGGTGCGCGCCGTGCGGGCCGCCGCCACCGGCGTCCTCCCTATTCGGAACCCACGTCCTGGCCCTCGACGGGGGTGCGTGCGCGCCCCCGGCCTGTCCTGCCCGGGCACACCGGGGGTCGGCTCCCCGCCGAGTCGTTCCGGCGCTAGCCCGCGGGGAGAGGCGCCGGCCACGACGTTCGGCGACCGCCAGGGCTGGGCGCCGGCCCGCAAGCCCTGGGCGTGTGCCCTGTGCACCGACGCGGAGCGCGAGAGCAGGAACAAGGGACGGTGACTCCAGGGGTCCTGCGTCTCCATCGTCGTGCTGCGTAAGGGGGCGGGCGGACTGGGCAATCTAGGAACCCTGGGCCCGGCCAGGCCGCTAGCGTAGGACCAGGAGGACCCCTGGCTGTCATTTTTCCTGCTCCACCTGCCAGCCCAGAACCACGAGGCCGGTGGGCCGAGGCCCATCCGCAAATTGTCTGTGGGCAGAGCAGGAGGACGGGGCACCCCTCGGTATCTGGCGCGTCCCCGTCGTCGGCAAGCCGTTCTGGTCGTCTCGCTACGCCCTGTGTACCAACCCGCCGTTGTCGCATGGACGGGCCGGCCTGTACGGCCTCCAGGTCTTGCATTGGTCGGGGCCGGTCGCTTCCCCTCACCATGCGACCTAAGGCGGCGCCGCCCCCGGGTGCCGCTCCCCGGGCTCTCCGGGGCGCCCGTTGGCTGCGGCCCTGCACCGAGCACCAACGTCCTTCTCCCCCTCCGGCCTCCTGGTCCTTTCCAGCCACGCCGAGCCGACGATCGGCGTTGGTTCTGCTGCCGCCCCTCGGCGGAACCGGCCCTTGGGCGTACGGAGGGCGCGCCCGGCGCTTCACCCGTGAAACCGCGTAGGCCAAGTATCGCTACCATGCCGGTACCTCCAGTACATCCGTACCCAGGTCCCGCCCCCCCCTTTCTGGGCCAGCCCCGTTGCGTCCTTCCCGCATGACTCGTACCGGTCCGCCCTGGCCTTGTCTGAAGACAAAGTGCCGGCAGCGGACAATTATTCACCATCCCTACGCCGCGCGCCCCCTGCGCATCCCCTCACCGGCAAACACGAGGGGCATGCCTGGTCCGGGAGAAGTCCGGCCGTTCGTCTTGGGAAGGGCCTGGCGAGGCGGGGCATAGGCGATCGGCATCTCGTCCCTGCCCTTGTCTGCTATTGCGCCCCATAGGGAAGGGGGAGGCCCCGGCCGGCGAATCTTCTGCCCCCTTCTCCCGGGATGCCCATCTTGGGAAGGGCGAGACGGCACGCCCGTTAGTGACGCGCACAGGCTCCGGACCTCCCTGGCCACGCCGATCGGCCAGGAGCTCTTTGCCGCCGGGCACCGGGAAACCCCGGCGAAACAAGAAACGCAAAAGAAACAAGGTGATAGAATTCAGGGTCGGCGGGCCACGAAAGTGGCCAAGGACGACGCGCTCATCGAGGCTCAATACCGTAATCGTAATGCCTTGGCCATTGCGAGTTTCTGATATACCATGCCCCCTCGCTGCGCTTGCCCATCACCATGGGACCAGAGCAGGGGGGGGGGGGGGACCGCGCCACCGTCTCTTACGTAACTTCGTCTTTGCCCCTCCTGGCCGACGGCCAGTCCTCGTATACCAAGTACGTACGACGGCCAGGAGGTGAACTCGAAGCCGGAGAAGGCGTGGTGGTATGGGCGTCAAACCGTGAAGGACCCGCTCCGACCTGAACTTAGACTACCAAATGAGAACCGGTACCTATGGGTTACGCGTGTGGCTCGTGAAATGCGGCCGCCGTGCCGGGACAATGGAGAATACCTGGCCGTTGAAACCCTGGATCCAAACTTCTGGTTTTCTGGTTCCGGGTGCCATACTGTCAGGCCGGGACAGGCCCAACCAGAGCTGCCTGGTAGTTGAGCCATCGCCCCCGCCCTCATCCACTTGTGCGGTACAACTCAGCTCGTGTCGGTCGACTTCTGGTGAAGACTTGGGTCCAGCAAAGCATAGTTTGTTATGCTCCTAGCCATGTGGTACGGTACCTGCGGAGCCGTGAGCGATCCAGTGTTACCCTGGGATCCAGTCTCCTAGGGAACGTGGCTCGCATAGGCCTTGGGCCAAGTTGAGTTCGCATCTTCCCCGGATGGTAGCCTTTGCTCCACATGACCCGGTAGCGCCAGTTCGGACCAGATGGAACCAGGTACCTTGGACACCGTGGCCCAGAGTTGGATGTGCCGAGCGCATGATACCGCAACAGCGTTTCTTGCTACCAAGGAAAGCGCATTGCGGTAACCTCACCCGTGCAAAGGGCGTCCCCGTCACCAGCGGGTTTTCATCCGAGACACGTACGACGTAATGTCTCAGCCGAGTCCCAAGTAAGTAGGTATTAATATTCAGTTGATATGTACCCTGGTCTATCTATATTGGGCGTATTATGAAGATTATGTGCCCGACCACACAGGGGCGCCAGGGCGTGGAGCCAAGGTACGGGTGAAGTCCATTGTCTAAGCAGACTTGGCGGCCTCGATGATGACATCGGCGGCCTTCTCGCTGGCCATGTAGATGGCGGCAACGATGTACATACCGGGGATCTTCTCGAAGATGGAGGCATCGACGACACGGAGACCCTCGACGCCACGCACGCGGAACTTGCTGTCGAGCACGGCCATGGGATCCGAGTCACTGCCCATGGGGGCGGTGCACGAGGCGTGGTGGCCCCAGGCCTCGTCGCGGGCAAACTGCTTGAGGTCCTCCTCGGAGCTCATCTCGGCCGGGGGCCAGATACGGTCGAAAGAGCCGTCGAGGGGGATCAGGTTCTCGAAAGCCTTGATTCCGTACTTCATGCCCTCGTAGACGGCCTGGAGATCCTTGCTGCCGCTCTCCCCCTCGAAGCTGCGGAAGGTGATCTTGGGCGTGTCGCGGGGGTTGGAGCTCGTCAGGTTGACGGTACCGGCGTTGTTGCGCGAGTGCGCCTTCAGCGTGAGCCAGGTCCAGATGCTGAGGTCCGTGGTGGAGTGGATCGAGTACCCGGGGAAGTAGCCGTTGAAGTAGGCAGGGACACCGCCGAGGAACAGGTCGGGGTCGTTCTCGGCCACGGACGAGTGGTGGATGAAGCCGAAGGCGATGCCGTTGGTGGTGTAGGAGCCCTTCAGGGAGCCGCCAATGCCGTTCTTCCAGTTCTTGTAGCAAGGGTCGTCGTTGAGGCTCGTGCCGTTGGCGCCGAGGAAAGAGCAGGGGGACAGGAGGGAGAAGTCCGAGGGAGCCTTGCCGACGACACCGACCTCATAGCGGTCCTGCATGTTGCCACCGACACCGGGCAGGTCCTTCACAACAGGGATACCGTGGGCCTCGAGCTCGCTGGCCGGGCCGACACCGCTGAGCTTCAGGATCTGGGGCGTGTTGAAGGCCCCACCGGAAACGATGACTTCACGGCTGGCGTACAGAGTGCCGGGAATGCCGCTGTCCTCGTTGCTGGCACGGGCATCGGCACGGTACAGGCTCTTGCCGTACAGGTAGTCGACGCCGGTGGCCTTGGGGGTGGTGCCGGTGGTGTCGAAGTTGACCTTGGTGACGAGCGTGTTCAGGGAGATATCCAGCTTGTACTTCTTCGAGCCGTCCGAGTTCTTGGCCTGGGCAACCTTGAGCACGAAGTCGCGGGGCGAGCTGCGGACGTAGTTCTCGTCCATGGCCAGGGGAATCTGGTAGATCTCCTCGGCGTTGTCACGGAGAGGGCCGTTGTTGTTAATATCCTGCGTCAGGACCTGGAGCAGACCGCCGACGGTGGTCAGCAGCTTGCCAACAAGGCCCTTGCCCATGGCCGTGGTGGCAGCCACGACGAGCGAGGCGACCTTGAGATCCTCGGCGATGAGAACGACGGGGGTGAGGCGGGTCTGCAGCCAGCCGGTGAAACCGTGGCCGAAGATGCTGCTGGGCAGGTATCGGTTGGCCTCGAGCCTCTCAAAGTACTTCTGCATGTTCTTGGCCTCCCAAGACTTGTCGCCCGTGGACCTGGCCAGCTCGTTCCAGTCACGGTTGGTGGGCTTCATGAGCACCAGAGCGTTGTGCATGGAACAGCCACCCAGAGCACCGGTGCGCGGGTACAGGATACCCTGACGGACCGAGTTCTCGGGCGGGTTGGTGCCGACGTAGTAGTCGCCCTCGGGGGTCAAGTAGGTCATCTTGGTGTCCCGCTTGGCCTGCTCCTCGTCGGTGTAGTGGTCGACGTAGTAGGACCAAGAGTGCTCCGAGTACTCACTGCTGTACGGGTGCAGCGCCGGCACCTGGACAACAGGGTCGGTGGCGTGGTCCTCGCCGGCATCCAGCAGCAAGACGCTGTGTCCGGCGAGGGCGAGGCGGGCCGCCACAGGGGCACCACCGGGACCCGAGCCCACGACGATGTACTCGTAGGTCGAGTTGGCTTTGGGCGCGGAAGGAGGCAGGTTGAAGCCGTTGGGGGGCAGGATCTCCTGCTTGGGGAGGCGCGGGTAGGACCATTCCCATCTTGAGGCCGTCAGCAGGAGACCATGTGTGGGGATGGCTCAGTGCGCAATCCGATGGAGGGTATCCATGTGCTTGTACGTGTATATGGGCATGGACGTATAGATGTGTGTATGGGCGCGCGTGTGCGTAGGTGACAGGGGTGCGGTGTACTTACGCCGAGGCAGAGGCCGCCAAGATGGCGGTTGAGGCGAGGCCCTTCATTATGACGGACTCTCGATAATTATTAAGGCAAAACAACCAAAAAGATGGAGCAAGAGCCGCCGGTGAGACAGCAACCAAGCCGGGTGCAAAAGGAGTGACGATAACCACGGAAGTGGCTGTTGGGACCGAGGAGGTAAAAAAAGAGTGACACAGCGTGCAGCTGGATGGTGGTGAGGAGGACAACAACAACAACGGCAACAAACTGCGGCGCTGCACCGGTTAAATGGCAGGTGCCGGAGACGAAGGCTCCCGTACCCTTGGAGTCGGGATGCACGCCCGAGTATGCATCATCAGGGGGGCGAAGGAGGCGACGGCCAGGACGTGTCCCCTCGGGTGGACCGCTCTGCCCAGACAGCGTGTGTGGCCCACGCCGCCGTACGTAAAAGAGCCCACGAACATGATGGCTCAGACCAGGCGAGACAAGGGGCCTTGGCGAAAGCACGGCCAGTTCATTTCTGGCGAGGGGAAGGGGGGTGTTCGCCGTGTGCGCGGCCGCCGTCGTCGAGTGGTGATGCGCGAATACTGTCCATCTGAGCCCGATGAGGAGCCCTGTGGTGGTGTGTGATGTGATAGGTGAGGCCAACCCAGGACGGGGCCATGAGATCGCGAAAAGGCGAGCGGGCGGGTCCCGGTCATTGGTCTCAATGGAGGGCGTCCCAGCAGCCAGGTCGGGCTAGCGCGCACGCTATAGCGGAGAAGGAGCCCCGCGTAGGTGCAGGGCGACAGGGACTCCGGCGACCAAGAGATGGCCCCAATGCCCGCATGGGATGGAGTCCGCTCCACAGAAGCCAGTGCGTCCCCAGGGCTGTCCCATCCATTCCAGTACAGAATACCGCCACGGCGACCACCCCGCCCAGTAGGGTACTTGCTTTTAAGCTTTTAACGCCGCTGCTGTGCGCGGCGGGTGGTGTACCCTTCCCCTGGCAGCGCTAGAACCACTTGTTCTCCTCATTTTCTGTCGATTCCAAATGAATGCAACCTCGATGACAGGCACCGTGGTATCCGCCTCCCGTGCCCCGGCCGCCCAGTCCGTCGTTGGTCGCCAGCCTGCGTACCAACTGCGGTTGCTGTGCCCCTGGGCGATCATTGCCTTATGGTAATGCCCATGTCCGGAGTCGCAGACGCGGTGGTTACAGATCATACCACCATGGCACGGCCCTCATCAGGGCACCCCGGCGACGCCAGACCGGAGCAGGTGCGCTGGCCCGTCACCCTCCCAGCCGGCAGTGCCTGGGATCAGCAGCCCAATTCGGTATGCTTTTCATACCTACTCGAGTAAGGAGCCCGAGCAAGCATCTGCCGTCAGTATGCCGATAGGGGAGGTCCAGAAAAGACAGCCAAAGTATGGAATGTATTACACGGCGGGTGGAGTGGTTGGTGCAATACTCCCTTTTCTTCTGTCGGCATCAAGAATTTGCCGAGGTCGGTTTCCCCTCGTCTCTCTTATGGCCCCGGCACCGGAAGCGTGCTCCCGTCGGCTATGCCCCCGAACGACAGAGTGGCAGAAGTCTTGGAACACTTCGATCAGAGAGCTCCATCAGACGCGACGGCGCGAAACGACGGGCGGCAACGGCACGACAGCCCCTCTCCCTCGGCACGACACCTCCTGTTGACGTCGACTAGTAGGTATCTTGGCATCCATCCCCACCCACAGTCAGATTTTGGTTGCATGTACTGTGATTCATTGTGAACGTGAAGGCCCCCATACTCTATACCGGCCCACAGATCCTACAGACCCAGGTCAAGCTACATCATAAACAACCTAGCTTGTCATAACCCCCTTCATATTTCGAGGGAGCTACTCTGACTCCGGTTAGTGGCCCCAAGTCACTCTTCATAAAACTTAATTTCCCCCCTGGGGGTACGTATCCTCGAATCGGGTTAGCTATCTACTATGGTAAGTACATAAGAGCCCCCCACTTATGCATCTATACGTACTACGCATAGGGGCCCCGCACTTACCCTGCAGAATCAGTACGCAGATAGATAAGTAGGTCAGCAAACGTCATATGTACCGACTTGGTATGCCTGCGCATAACGGGCTTCCTTACCTATATGTGGATATTAATAGGTACGTAATGCAACCTCGGCGTGTGGCTTCCCAATGTCTGTGTGTTCGCGTGCTAGGGTGCGACCGTGGGGTATTGCAACCGTTACTCTTCAAGATTGGATCTGTGGATGGACCGAGTGCGCAAGTTGAGAACTCGCGACGCTAGCCCCCCGGGGCAAGAAACAAAGAAGAAAAACCGTTGGTTGGCGTGCGGGAGCGCCCGCATTGGTGGTAGGTATTGACATTACGCTCTCGGCAACGGGAATCTGGCCCCTTTTGCGATTCGCGACCACCTGCCGTTACCGGATAAGCCGCATTCGGCTACATACCATCACGGTTCCAAGAAAAGTCTTGCTCCCCTCCGCCCTGCGCAAACTCTCCCCCACTTCCGAACCCCCTCCGAGAGCGGGGCAGTGCCATCCCAGTCTCGTCTTATTACTACGCCGATCGGTACCGGTTCGGGACCACCGTTGACCAGCTGCGGGGGCTTGGCATGGATCGTCGCCGGTCTGTATTCCCGTCCCTCCTGGCCCGCTCCACTTCCGCACTCGAGCTCTCGCATTCCTTACATGGGCTTCCCGGAACATGGCTCGAGTCCCCACGCCGGCTCCTGCTGAGTGCTTGGGCGCCGACGTTAACCGTGGAAAGGCCTGGATCGTGAGGCGGGAGAGGAAGGGGAAAGGGAGAGAGAGAGGAGGGAGGGGAGGAAGGGGGGGAAGGCAGTCACGCGAGCATAGCACCATAGACAGACGGTGGGAGAAGCAGAGAGGTAATACTGTTGTTGGAAGAAGCAAGAACTCGGGTGGTAAGATGTAAAAAAAAAAAATAAACAAGGTATATGTACAACGGTAGTAAAGCTAAGAAAAAATGGTCGGCCCCCAAGCGCTCGAGATGGGGCCCTGAAAGAATGCCCGCACTCGGAATCGGGCGGGTAAAAGATAATACAAACATAGGGCTGCTCATGAGTGTCTCGCCTTCTGGGCGGTAATGTCATCATCGTCTTCGTCGAAGTGAGCATAGGGATCGGCCGGAGTGCTTCGTCCGCCCGCACGGGAGCCCGCCCGCGACGGTCCCCGCCCATCGTTCACCTCCACCAGAGGAATGAAGTCGGACTCGTCACCGCGCCGCGGGGCGCTCTGCCCGTGCTTCTCCGTGGTGGACAGCCCCTTTCCCGTCGAGTTCTTGGAGCTGCCGTAGCCCGTCGCCTTGGAGTCGCCCTTGGTCGTGCCCAGCACCTTGACGCCCATCGAGATGAACAGCGAGCGAAGCGAGGGCAGGCAGGCGCAGACGATGCCGACGTCCAGCTCGACCGTCGACCACCACGCCGCCTCGTTGTAGTCCCACGTGATGTTCTCCGAGTTGGCGAACGTGATCAGCGACTTGAGTCGGATGACACTGACAATGGTGACGAAAATGCCCAGCGAGAACATAAACATAAGCATGAGCTTCTTCTTCCAGTTGAGCTGGAGCCCGTACAGGTTCTTGAGCGGCAGCACCAGGATGATGAGGTCGATGACGATGTTGCAGATGGCCGACATCCAGCCCTGGAGGTGGATGTTGTTGCACTTGCCCTCGGCGTTGCTGTCGATTTGTTCCCACGAGTACGAGATGGGCTGACATTGCACCGCCGTGATGGTGATGAAGACGATGCCGTAAGCCGCGCACAGCGCGCACACGCCATAGACGATCTTGCGGAACTGCTTATCGGGGAACACGCGCAGGATGAAGATCAGGATCGAGATCTTGGTGATGGAAAGGCCGCCGAAGTAGAAGAGTTCTCCAAGGTAATAGTACTGGTGCCGGTTAGCCATGGTTTCCCACCTCTCGTGGTCGGTGGGGCCGACATACAAACAGCACATTCTTGATGTTCTCGATGGGCAGGGTCCACATGTCCTTGCCAAGACCATTGTTGGACAGTAGGACGGAGAAGATACTGGGCGGGATGCTAAGGGCCATGGCCAGGACAATGGTCCAGTCGTCCCACCCGAGCACGCGACCTCCTTGAGGCAGGCCCGAGAGCATGCGCAGAATGACAACCAAAAGGGCGATAGCCCCGCCAATGACTCCAATCAGCATCGGTGTCAAGTGGTCATCCTGTGTCGGCAAGAGTCAGCACCCTACCGGTATCAAGCCAGAAGAGGGGCGCACAACGTACCCGAACCGGCTGGTGGCACATGGTCATGGAACCGTTCTTGGTCATGAGCGCCTCGTACTTGGTGCACGTCTGCAGCACGCAGACGGCGAGCTCAGCGTTCATCGCCTTGTTGGTGCACATGCATTGGGTGTCGGACATAGCACAAGGCGGGTCGGGGACCATCAACAGGTTGGCCAGACATATACGCTGGTGAGGTCGTCGCGGTCAGCAAGGCCCGAGGGGGGGAGGCTCTCGGGGCGCGATCGACTCACGGTACAGGGCGGGAACAGCTTCTCGGCCATCATCATGGCCTCGATCACGGCCGGATCGCTCATGGACGACGTCGGGGCGCCACCGGCCGCGGCTTCGGCGCCGGCCGCGCCAGCAGCGGAGACGAAACCCGATAACAGGGCCAGGGCGGCCGTGGCAACAGAGAAGAGCCTCATGGTGAGATCGGTTCTCTGCAATGGGCGTGCGAGTGAGGATCAAGACTCAGACTCGGCCTACGCAACGCGGATGAAGGTTGACGAGGAAGGGAGAGAAGACCATCAACAGGGACGCGACCGCGTATTAATGAAGGTTGAGAAGCGTTTGGCCGTATGAGGATCTGAACTTTGCCAGTCTCGCGACTCCACCGAGGCGGTGGAAGATGCCGTGCGGGTTTCCAGAAAAGATGGAGCAAGTGGCAGTCGGCCGGGCGTATAATTACTCGGGCGTGTAGTCGCAGAGGGCCCGCGAGGGTCAGAAGAAAGAGGAGGGTTCATGTCATGGACCAGGCGCAGTTACATTGTGTGGAGTACCCGGACCAGAGTCTCGAATCTGGACGAGGGTCCTAGAAGGGCCTGCTAAGTTTGCCCTCGGGGCGGTACGCCGGTTTCGAATGCCGCGGTCCCGGCTTCTCTGCCTCGTCACCTGCATGAGGCGACATGTCCTGCAGGCCCCCCCGCGGGATGAGAGACCCTAGTGCAGGTTGCATGCGACGTGGACACGCCACAGCTGCATAGAGTCCCTGTCGTCCAGTCGGTCGGGCAGGCAGAAACCAGCGAGAGAAACCGCCGCGGGTCGGGATCGCTGCCAGTTCGAGATCAACGCCGGCCAGCCGGTCCCAGCCACGCTCGCCCACCATCCCGGGAGAGAAGCGACTCGTACGAAAGCGCGCCCCGTGGGACTTCCACCAGGAAGATCAGATAATCTGCCGGCATGGAAGGCGAAAGGCAGATGCCTGATCGTCAGGGGTGCCCACCAGATGCTGCAGGAATACAACGGTGGACGCTGATGCCGACGGGGCGTGTGGATGGCTCGCGGGAGACGGAACGCCTCAACGGTCGTGGATGGTGGATGTTTGGGCCCCGTCTTTCCAGGGCAACTCGGCCTGCCTCGGGCCCATGATTGGCCGGGGACCCGAGTTCTGCCACAACCAAGAGGTACCGCGGCGCCTGCAAGACTAATGACCACCCTGGCCGGGGACGGATTTGTGTTCTCTCGAGTACAGGTACGGAGCATGTACGGGCCAGCCGTACCGGGGCAGCCCTGGGGCAAGGCAGCATTGTGGATTGCCGTATGGGATGTGCAAAGTGAGAGCCTCCAGATCAATCCACCCGGCGCCGGCCTGTTCCTGTACAAGGCAATATTGCGCTGCGGCTCCACCGGCATCGAGGCCCCAGTAACGGTCGTGCCGCCCACGCCGTGCAGCTACAGCCTCGTCGTGGTGGCGGGCCTCCCGTAGAGGCACATCCCAGGGCATACTTGCATAGCTTTTCATCCCCAGTACTCGCATGGCCATGATAGCGCGAGTTGTGCACACGCGCTCTCTGCTCCCCGGCTCTCGCCCGCCTGCCACTTGGCGCGTCACCGTGCGGCCCCGGCGCCCGTCTCCGCTCTCAATTCGTGAGGTTGCGTGGTGGAGTATGCGCATCCGCTACGGGGCTAGGCCGCCTAGGGTCGAGTGCACTCCGCCGAGCTAGCACGCTTGGGCTCTAGCCCCTGGCTTTATTAGGGGGCGGGCGTGGCAGGCGAGCTGAGCAGGCCGAACTGCTCGACAGGATGCCGGCCGGCGGGTTCCCTCCTCTCTCCTGGGACCACCCCGGCTGCCTTCGCTCCTCTCCCAATCTCAGGCCCCCTCCAGGCCGGTATTGGGGAGCCAGGGGGGAGGGGGCCTTAGTCGTCGTCGTCGCGTCCCCATGTGTCGGTCGTAACCCGCTGTGGAAGCTGCCGTCATCCCCTGGGGGACCGTCGTCGGACGGATTCCCGCCAAGTCGTCCGCCGGTCCTTGGGACATATTGAAGGCTTTCTCGGGCGTCTCTGGTCCTTCCGCAACCACCGCCGGCACCGTTCCTTACTACCACCTCACCACCGCCTCTCTCACCTAGTCATTCTTTTGTTCGGTGTGGTTGGGCTGATCTCGCCCTCGTCCACCATGAAGTTCTCACTGTCGCTCGGCCTCGGCGCCGCTTTATTCTCCCACTTTGCCCCGGTGGCCCACGGCTTTCCCACGGCGGAGAACCTGGTCAAGCTGGGCAGCCCCGAGGAAATCCACGAGAGTCTCCTGCGCATGAAGGAAAAGCGTCTTCTCTTCGACCCCTTGACCAAGCCAATCGATGGTGCGTGATTTCTAAACCGCTGCCCCGTGGCTTTCGGCCGAGAGACGTCACCCACTGACTGTGAGGTAGTCAGCGGCAAACATGCCTTCAAGCCCCCCAACTTTGCTGCTGGTGATCAGCGCGGTCCCTGCCCCGGCCTGAACGCGCTGGCCAACCATGGATATCTCTCTCGTGATGGTGTTGTCGGCGTGAGTGGCCACCCCCTCTCCTTGTTCCACGTCGTCGTCGTCGTCGTCGTCGTCGTCGTCGCCGCCACCGCCGCCTTGTCCCTATGCCGTTGCTGACCGGGACACCCATAGTTTGCCGAGGTGATTGGGGCCGTCAACACCGTGTTTGGCATGGGTATTGAGCTGATTACCGTCCTGAGTGTCATGGGCACCGTGGGTGTTGGCAACCCCCTTGCTCTGAACGCTGGTTTCTCTATCGGTGGAAAGAGCCCCAAGTCCAACAACATCCTGGGCAACGTCTTGGGGCTCGTGGGCACGCCCCGGGGCCTCGATGGCAGCCACAACTGGATCGAGGGTGACTCGTCCAACACGCGTGACGACCTGTACGTCACGGGCGATGCTTCGACCATGAACATGACCCTTTTCATGCAGATCTACGACAACGTCCAGGGCGACGCCATCACCATGGACGACATCGCCAAGCGCGCTGCCGACCGCTTCGAGGACAGCATCTCCATCAACCCGTATTTCTACTACGGCCCCTACACCGGCATGGTCGCCCGCAATGCAGGCTACATTTTCACGGGACGCCTTCTCAGCAACCACAGCGCCGAGTACCCTCGCGGCGGCCATCTCAGTGAGTCTCGCGGGCCGGCAGCCCCTCCTTGTGAACAAACAGCATGCTGACTGGCGGACCTACCAGCCAAGGAAGTGTTGGCCAGCTTCTTCGGTGTCGTCGAGGAGAACGGCGAGATGGTGTACAAGAAGGGCTGGGAGCGCATCCCCGAGAACTGGTACCGCATTGCGATCGACTTCGGCCTCGTCGACGTGAACCTGGACCTGGTGGACTGGATCCTGAAGTACCCGAAGCTGGCCAGCATTGGCGGCAACCAGGGCAAGACCAACACCTTCGCCGGTGTGGACCTGCACGACATCACGGGCGGCTTGCTCAACGCCACCTCGCTGCTCGAGGGCAACAACCTCGTCTGCTTCGTCCTTCAGGTTGTCAAGACCTTTGCGCCCAACTCGCTGTCCTCGCTCTTCAAGACGCTCGAGGTGCCCCTCAAGCTTGTCAACGACGCCATCCTCAACCCCCTGCTGGATCTGCAGTGCCCCGAGTGGAAGGATTTGACCATGGATGGACAGGACCTGCTCACCGGCTTGAAGGCCAAGTACCCGGGCGCCGCCAAGGGCCAGTTCGCCCTGTAAAAGCCGTCCCGCTCTCCAGTCGGGCCACGGCGCGCCCACAAGGGCAAGTGCCGGACCCAGCGGTTCGCGAATTCAAGGCGTGCACGACGAGCCAGGTCCTCAGCCACCAGACAAATGTATACCACTTATTAACCTTCGTTTCACTCGCTCTTACGCCTGTTGCTAATGACATTTTGATACTGGAATTTTGTGCCGCGGAACTCCCTGATCGTCCACTATGGCGGCCCGCAGGGCGGGGCGCCGCTCGTGACAAATACCTCGCCGCCAGGCCGCCACACACAAATGAACACGAACCAAGAGCACTTGTCAGGGCCGGGCTAACTGACAGACTACTGGAACGGCTAATGCGCGACGAGACGATAGTGCAGGCCATGGTCCGTAACGGGACTAATCCGATAACTAGGACGAGACGCCGGCGCGGCGAGAGGTGGTATGACAGGTCGAGGCCAGTGACGGGAAAACCCCCAATCCTGCCTCGAATAACGATAGATAGCTCAACAATAGGCCCATCAATCCGACCACCACTGCATGTGCTGGTATTGTTCATGTCGTACCTTGCCCTTCTGACTGCCTGGCAAGCTGGCGGTGCCGGCGATAGTGCCAGCTATAGCGCCTTGGCAGGGCATCTTTCGCCATGCGCCCCTGCGCCCGTCGCCCCCCCCCCCCCCCCCCCCCCCCTGGACGAAGGCGTCAGCGGGGGGCGCTAAGGAGGCTTGAGATCTATAAGCTAAGGGGTACGTATACTTCGCGGGTGGTCTGCCTATTTGCAAATGATATTGCCCCGTCCGGGTGGGTCGGCGACTAACTGGCATGGGGCCGGTGATGAGCTCATGAGACAGATGCTGCACGCAAACCCAAGGTGATGGTTATCTCACAATGTCACGGGGGCGCTCGCGGGGTGATGAACCGCGCCCCGACGCCGGCGGCTCTTCGGCCGAACAGCTTTTCGACTCCAGGCCCGGGGGCGGCGACAAGACCCGTACGAAGACCGGGGCGGGCGATATAGTCGGCCAGGCCTCCCCCCCTTGTGATCCGATAATGAGCCGGCCGGGTTGGTGACCCCGTGCCCGGAAAGCATCCCTTGATTCGAACTGCTCCCCATGTCCAAGCCGGGGCTAGGAGGGGATCCGCCATAAAACACCTCTCCGATGGGACCCAGCCTTTCCAGAAAAGAGGCAAGTAGCTGAGATCTCGATCAAATATATCATTAAATGTTTGCACATCCACCCGGTGCATTCATTGCCACTCCACTGCACCCTGGTCACGTCGTTCCAACGTTCATGTTGCCGGCATCTGTTCCCACTACACAGCCCGTCCCGCGCAGGGGCATTGCCCACTCACCGATCTGCCTTCTCGGGCTTAGCTCTCTAGGCCAGCACCGGGGGCTATTATATACCGCACAGGGTCTACAGCTTGCTATACGAACGCTTCCAGAAGACCCGCATCGAAGGGGGGGGGGGGGCTACCCTGTGGCCTCCTGCGCGAGCACTGCCTGGTTGAAGAGACAACCAACCGTCTATGGGGTGCTCGGCTTGGACAAAGGGGTATTTTCCATCGATTTGAGATCGGAACACTAGTGCTGTAAATCCGACAAGCTACCTTGGTTGGGTATGGTAGTCAGCCCGTTTGCCAGGGCCAGCGGCAAGGCTAGAATCATCGTGGACTCCTTCGGCCCCCAAGCCCGCGGGCCCCGAGCATCCAAGCTACTGCCAACGGCCGAAACACCCATGTGTTGCCTCCTTTGGACCCCTCGTGTGCCCCGAGAGGAACTGCTACCAGATGAAGACGGCGGAGATTTCTCGCCGCGCCAGCCTGTACGTTGGATTTGCAACAGGCCGTATTTTCGTGCACCTCCGTCCGGCGTCGGCTCCAGGGTCGCCGCCTCTAGGGACGGTGGCTTCGTGGGGCGGTGGGTGGACGGGAGGCGGGAATGGATGCGCCTGCTGCCGTCTTCCGCTTGGGTAGATGCAGGTAAGCAGATGCGCCCGAGGAGGGGCGGGCTTGGCTCAGCCGACTGCGTAGCGATTGGTCGTCAGCGGGCCCGTGGCGTGGAATGTCGCATGGTGCTGATCCAGCCGCACCATCTCTTGAGCATTGGAGCATGGGGAGAGTGGTCAGCCGTGGAAAGGCGGGCAGATCACGCGAGGTGAGAAGTCCGCGACGCGTATCGGCTTACGCCGGTGGTTCGCCCGCCGTCTGAGAGAGGACGGGATGCCTGCCGGAGACGTTACGGGATGGGGACGAGCAGGCGAGGAGCAAAGAAAGGAGAGAGGGAAGCAGGGAAAAGCCATGTCTTGGCGTGCAGCTGCTGTCCATGGTGAGCGAGGCAAAGCGTTACACAGCAGTAGTCGACTCATGGCGTTCCGTAGAATGAACACGCGTGTCACCGGATGCCACCTTGGGGCAGCGCCATCGCCGGACAGCCCGGGTCTTTCGTTAGGAAGCTTGTGAAGGTTTCTTGCCAGCCGGGCCTCGCCCCTGTGTGATCGGGGTAAAAGCGTGGCGGGCTGGCGGGCTGGCGGGCTGGCGGGTTTCCAACTATAACATTCCAGCGCCTTTCAGCTCCCTCGTCATGATCTACCTGCCCGTCGCCGGGTTGCCGACTGGTCCACAACATACGCGATGCGGTTGAAGGCGGCGGCGACGACGACGACGAGGACGCTGCTCGCGGTGACGGCCGGCGTCGTTACCGCCCAGGACTCCGGGTTGGATCCCATCAACAACCTGTGCAGGCAAGTCCATCTCACGCGTTCTAGCCCGTGGCCCCCTAGGCAAAGCGGCACTACGGCCCGTAAGCGAGAAGACCACACGATGGTCTCCCTCTTCTCTTGCCTCCCTATTTCCGTCCCTAAGCCGTGTGATCTCTCCCCACCCGCACGGCTGACCGCTAGGCAGGCGCTGGTACCATCAATCACAGGTCCGAAATGGCATTCTCTACATCGACGGGGGGCTCGCAACCTTTGTGGACAGGACGACCCCTGCGCATGTAAGCAAGCCCAGCCGAGCGACGGCACCTACTATCAGCTACATGGCTATGCGACGAGCTGACCTCGACCGCCACAGCCAGCCGCCCCCGGTGACCAGTCAAACTATGACGGGTCCATCGTGCTGGGGCAAAGTGAGTAACGCCCAGTTCGTTGCGCGAAGGTGGTCGGCGTTGACTCCGCGTAAGACAACTACGTCGTGTCGATCGATATATCGTCGCTGGAGACGTCCGCGTTCCGCAAACCAGCCACCCATGGTAGCTTTCCACTTCCAGTCCGAGCCACCTAGCGCCTGTGACCGACGTTGACATGTCCTGTAGACAGCCCCGACGGCGTCCCCAAGGTGCAGTCCGGGGCGTTGCTCCCGGGGGCCTCGAACGACACAGAAATCTACCTGTATGGCGGCGTCACGCCGGACGGAAATACTTCGTTCTCCGGATGGCAAGCCCCGACTACACAAAACCACACCCTGTATGTGCCCTCCCTCCATCCCGGGCTAGTCCCACCCGGTCCTCACGCGCTCACTGTTGCCCCGCGCGTAGATGGGGCTTTGACACGGAACAGCACACTTGGACTCAGTATGACATCGCCCGGCGAGTGTCGCGGAGGCCCAGCGCGGGTGCGTATGTCGCGGCGCCTCGGTACGGGCTGGGCTTCTACCTGAACGGCGTTGTGACTCGCTGGTCCTCGTCCGAAGAGTATGAAAGCAACACGGCACCGACCAATATCGGGGGGCTTGTGGTCCTGGATCTCGGGAAGCGCACGGTAGGGACGCACCCGCCCCTTTGTTTAGGAGACGATCCCGCTGAGACGGGCTTCTACAGGCCAGGAATATCTCGACAGAAAACATCGATGGCGGTAGTCCACGCGTTCGGGGCGCCATGGTGTACATTGCCGAGCTGGGAACCATGGGCGTTCTCGTGTCCTTTGGAGGGGCAACCGGGGCAGGGGACGCTCTCCAACTAGGTACGGAGACGGGCTGCCGCGCCATCCAAGAGTTGTTCGACATCCGCGACTAACGACCGCTCCCTTCTGCCAGTGAACATGGGCCGAGTCACACTTTACGAGGTCGAGTTCGCCACCAATCTCGCTGTGGCAGCCAACGGCTGGCGTTCGCAGAAGATCCGGGGAACGGATGTCCCGGCTCCCCGGCTCGACTTTTGTCTCGCCACGGCCTCGGCGCCCGATAACTCGAGCTTCAACGTGTACATGTACGGTGGTGCGCCCACGCCACCTGCCTGCCTTCGTGTACGGGAAAGACTCGGCTGACCAGGTTTGCTAGGCTGGGATCCCTTGAAAAGGGTCTATTACGATGATGTCTGGGTACTCAGCTTGCCGTCGTTCACATGGATCAAGGCAAGATCAGGCCCCCCGTGGGACACGCGGGAACTCGTTCTGACCCCCGAGACGGTAGATCCTTGAAGGCGACAAGCCTCGCTTCGGGCATTCGTGTCACCTTGTAGGAAACCGCCAAATGATGAGCGTAGGTGGCGTGGACAGTGACACCCAGACCACTGGCAGCTGCGATCCCGAGGGGCTACGCTTCCTGGATCTGACGAACATGACCTGGGGCGCTGCGTTCGACCCCGGCCGGCCCGCATACCAAGTAGGGCCCCGGATATCAGGGGCCATTGGCGGCGGCCCCGACGGCGGGGCCACCAAGATGCTGCCGGCCGGCGGGTGGGACGACACGCTCGTGGCCAATCTCTTCACGGGGACGACCGACCTGATGGCGCCCTATGTGCCCGCGAACAAGCGGAACGCGACCGGGTCCCAAGATCCCTCGGGCGCTCCGGGACCGGCGGCCCCGGCGGCCAGCCAGCCCGACGTTGGCGCCATTGCGGGGGGCACCGCCGGGGGGGTTGTCTTGCTGGCCATAGTGGCGGCCGTCGTCGGCTACAACCGTAGCCGCCCGAAACCAGGGGCCACAGCCGCCGAGGAGGAGGAAGCCAGGGAACCGGGATCGCCCCCGTCGCCCGGTCGGCTTTCCTACTCGTGTCCGAACTCGTCGGCCACCCCGGTCTCGCAAACCGCGCCGCCGCCCTACGAGCTGGAGTCCCGCGCTCGGGTGGACGAGCTGCTTGGCGAGCAGTGGCTAGCCGAGCTAGAGGAAGACGTCCCGTGGCGTCGGGACGGGAGGAGGGGGTTGCCGTGAGAAATGGAGGGCTTCCAATCCCATGGAGGACAGCGATGGGGGGTTTTCCTGTGTGCCAGTTGAATTGGAGATGGGACAGGTTGGTGGTGGGCACCTATCAGCAGCGAACAAACACAACTGCCGGTCTAGCCGTCCTACCCATACCGCACACGCGAGTGGCCAGCTAATGGTGGTACTTGGGGGCACCGATGGGACTTGCTGCAGAGCATAACTGCCGCCCACGATGTCCGCGTCGGAGTTGCCTGTTGGGTCTTCAGCACACCCTCAGCCGCCGATCTCCCTCCAACCGGATGCCGGCCTCGACGTGCGAATGCGGGCGCCCGCATATCGCGAGTCTAAATTTGGAAGCTTGGGATATGAATAGGTTCTGAGACCCGAGCTCCGCATCGGGGCACGAGAGCGCCAGGCCGGCGGCGGCGAGACGACAGCCCTTCGGCTGCGTGTGTGACATTGCTAACGCGATTCGTCGCTCGTCTCGCGACGCGCACTTTGCCCTCGTTCTTTCGCCGTCTTCCGTAGAGAGCGGGGTCCCAACCCATCCCTGTTGACTGGCTGAACGTCGAGCCGACGTCGTAGCGACGGGCGGGATGGATGGGCAACCCGCATGAAAATGGGCGCTGGTGCGGAGCAAGCCGGAACTGCCAGTGTGACCCGTCAGCAACGCGCATATATTTGCATATGTATGAAGCCATGCGAGCCTGGCCAAGTACTTGCCCAACTCACCCGTGCCCGTCCTCTTGTGCGACCCCAAAGGGCAAAAGGCGCCCATCTTGGCTGGGGAGCCTGGCCTTAGCTCAGTGTATGCGCATCACCACTCCTTTCGTACCGCATGCTTGGAGACGGAATGCAGAATCCTTTCCCTATGCCCCCCCCCCCCGCCCTCCCCCTTTGCGTCTGGCCGGTATAACCGGTATAAGGCGGTCGGTGAATATTGGCATTGCCAGCCGCACGCCACGCCGGCGTCGTCGCCGTTTCGGCTCGAGTACATGTATGCTGCCCTCGTCGTCGTAGCCGCCATCAGGAAAAGGGATGGGCAGAGAGCCGCGAGACGACGGCTTTCCTTCATCCCCCACACAGACCACAAACCCTCGAGGCCGTGTTCGCCGACAAAGCCATGGCCTCCGACACGATCATCAACAGCATCATTGCGCAGGGGCACCGCCTGGCTACGCACAGCTGGGAGTACGGCACCTTCGCCGAGGCTCTGATCGAGTGGTACCACCCGCAGTACTCCGTCTTCGGCAGCGATGCTTTCCCCGGGGGCAAGGTGCCCGTCTTGAAGGTCGACGGCACGCAGTCTTTATCCTACGCCAAGCCTCATATACGGACCAATGCCACGACGCTTGTTGACGGCGACGGTACGCACCACTGTCTCTTCTTCTTCCTCTTCTTCTTCTTCTTCTTCTTCGTCTCCCGCCCCCCCCCCCCCCCCCCCCCCCCCACCGCGTGCAGGCGGCGGACCCGGCGAGAGCGAAGCCATGGGCCCAGCGCGTGACTGACACCCTTGCCCGCGCCAGGCTCCGCGGGCGACCCTGCCAGCCTGGGGGTGTCGGCCATCCTCATCGGGCAGACGCAGCCCGCGTACCTGGCGGCGGCCGGGCGGCAGGTCGAGCACCTTCTCACGGCGGTGCCGCGGTGGCCCAACGGGGCCATCAGCCACCGCGAGGACGTGGCCGAGCTGTGGGCCGACTTCGTCTACATGGCGCCGCCGCTGCTGGCCTACTGGGGCGTGCAGGCGGACAACGCCAGCGTCCTGGCGGCGGCGCTGGAGCAGGGCGCGCTGTACGGCGAGGCGCTCGGCGTGCCGGCGGGCGCGGCGGCGGCGGGGCTGTGGCGGCACATCGACGGCCTGCGGAGCGCGGACCGGGGCCTCTGGAGCACGGGCAACGCGTGGGCGGCGGCGGGGCTGGCGCGGGTGCTGGCGACGGCGCAGCAGGCGCGCTCTCTCGCGGGCGACGCGGCGGTGCGGGCGGGGGCCGCGCGGGCCCGGGCGGCGGTGCGGGCCATCGTCGACGGGGCGCTGGCGGTCGACGGGGCGGCGGCGGGCGAGCCGCTGCTGCGCAACTACCTCAACGACACGAGCTGGTTCGGCGAGCTCTCGGGCACCACGCTGCTGGCCGCCACCGTCTACCGCCTGGCCCGGCTCGAGCCCGCCGAGTTCGGCCGCGCCCCCTACACGGCCTGGGCCGACGCCAAGCGCGCCGAGGTCGTCCGGCGCATCGGCCCCGACGGCCTCCTGGCGCCCGTCGTCAACCCGCTGGGCTGGGGCGACCGCACCCCGGGCGCCGCGTCGCCCGAGGCCCAGAGCTTCGCCGTGCTCCTGTTGGCCGCGTACCGCGACTACCAGGAGGCGTGTGCGGCCTAGGGGGTCCAGCGGGCACTTGCGAGGACCATCGGGGCAGGCCGGGGGGGGGGGGGGGGACACGGCGCGTGGGTGTAGGCAGATGCCTCCATAGAAAGCAAATGCACTCACTGCATCCGTCCCACGGCCCCTCGCGCAGGTCCCGCCCGGCCCGCCCTCGCTGCGGTGCCTGCCGTGGAGGGCAAGAGGCCACGCCCTCGTTCGGGCCAGCTCATCGCACCGACCCGAGCCGAGGGCGTCCTGCTGACGGCAAAGGCCCGAGGGGCCACCCCGCACGGCGCCGGGTTCGCCACGGCACTCCTACGGCCTGCAAAGCCGAGCCTATCCCGCCGTCTCGTGTGCTTCTCCCACTAAGCTGGACGGGTGTAGGCACGCAAAGATCGGGGGAATAGGCGGGGAACCCTGTAAGCGTCCACTTTCCGAGCCTGCGCATCGCGGCAGGGGCCCCGCAGTCGGCCATCGCGAACCGGGATTCCGAGGAGTCCAAAGAGGACTCCGAGGAGTCGTGCGCCGTCTCCCCCTAGCGAGCAGTTTCCTGAGTGGTGGCGTCGCGCCCATAAATAAACGAGAAACTGCCCTTTGGGGGCTGGGTCCCCTCGTCGACAAGCACTGAAGCCATCGGGCACCTGTTCATCGTTGGCTGGTCACTCTTCACCTGTTGCCCATCCTCCACAGAGTACCATCATGTCTACCACGTCCACCGCCACCAAGGTCAAGTCGACAGCCAGCGGCTTCGACTTGACGGACAACGCCAAGGTGTCCGCGGCGCGGTACGAGACCAAGGACCTGGTGACCTTCGACGATAGTGCCGTGTACGGCGACTGGCGCGACGAGTTCCACCGGAACGGGTGCGTGGTGATCAAGAACGTCATCTCGCCGGAGCGGGCGCAGTACTACTGCGACAAGCAGATCGAGTGGCTCAAGAGGTTCGACCTCGGCTTCGACGAGAAGGACCCGGCCACCTGGACGGCCGAGCACCTGCCCATCAGCTTCAAGGGCGGCATGTACAGCCTGTACGGCGCCACCCACGAGAAGATGTGCTGGGAGGCCCGCACCGAGCCGGCCGTCATCGACGTCTTCGAGAAGCTCTGGGGCACCCGCGAGCTCATCACCTCCTTCGACGGCTTCAACTGCACCATGCCCAACCGCAAGGACATCCAGTGGAGCCCCTGGCCGCACTGCGACCAGAACAAGCGCAGGAAGGGGTAGGTCAGAAGACAAGAAAGGGGGGGGCAGACAAAACCCCTGCCCCTTGCTTCTCGGAAATCGGATCTTGCGGGCTGATGCATTGGTTCCCCTCTGTTTAGCATGCAAGCCGTCCAGGGCCTCCTAAATTACGCGCCGAACGGTCCCAAGGACGGCGGTCTCATGCTCATGAAGGGTTCCTCCAAGCTATTTAACGAGTTTTTCTCGCAAGAGCGCACCGAAGCCGACCATGTAAGCAGATTTTCCGAGGTCCTTTCTTCTTGTCACCCGCTTCCACACAATTCCCTCAACCCATCGCCCCCCACCCCCCCTCTTTCAGTTGTTTGGGCTTTGAACGCCCCGAAATACGTTGCGTAAAATACCCGTGGGAAACATTACTGACGCCGCGCGCTCTGCAGGAGGACAAGCCGCCGCCCGAGCTCGAGTTCTTGGACCTGTTCCTCTTTAGCCAGAATGACGTCAAATGGTTCGAGGAGCGAGGCTGCGAGCTGGTCAAGATCAACATGGAGCCCGGCGACTTTGTGCTCTGGGACTCGCGCACGGTACGTTGGGTTGCCTCCCCCCCCCAGCGAGAGGATCACGCCGGGTAGTTCTCCATCCATGGAGCAAAACGGGGGCCCAAGGACCGGGTTTGGAAAGAGGAAACTGACGATGCAAGCAGATGCATTACGCCCGCTTCCCCGAAGGCGACCAGATCCGCCACGTGCAGTACATCTGCATGACCCCGCGGAAGTTCGCCGACGACGAGGCCCTCGAAGCCAAGAAATGGTGCTTCGAGAACAACGTCGGCACCACCCACTGGCCCCACTGGTGAGTTGGCGTTGCCCCTATCGATCCGGGATTTCCCATCCGCCCTCGTGCTGACGCGAGGCATCAGCAACATTCGTATGGGTAGGGAAAAGCCGGTGCGGGACGGCAAGCCCTGCCCCAAGAGCCGGGAGGAGCCGTTCGAGAAGATGGAAGCTACGGACCAGGTACTCCAGCTGGCAGGCTTGAAGCCTTACTAGAGGAACCGGGGGAGATGGCCGCGGATCTGCAGCGCAAACAGCAAGGGTCCAGACCGGAGCAGCGTAGTAACCGGCAGTCTGGCGCATTCGCCCGGCCGGCTCCAAAAAGGGGCGAGGAGCCGACCCGATGTACATATCTAGATATGCCCCGGGGCGTCATTGTGCGAACCGTTCACTGTATACAAGCAATAATTCAAATAAACCGCCAACGACATGCACGCATATATAAGCTTCCCACCACGCGATGGGATGTATGGGTAGCAAAGAGGATGGGGAGTCCCAAAGATGACGCTGAAACTGAATGATAATACTTACAGGTTACCTTATAGTTCTCTTGAATAGCATGTTCGATCGTATCTTGATGACACTTTGTGTATACGAAACACGGTTTTCTTTTCCTTTTATTAAAATTCTTCTTCTTTCGAAAAACACCATATAAAGGCACGTTGCCCTCTAAGAACGTCATGTATCATTACAGTCCAGTACCGTGTATTCTAAATTAAAGCCCCCTCCCTAAGATTCACTAAACACGTGACACGCGAAAAGGTAGGGGACCCGGTTGCTACCGGATCTTGCTCTTCAGAGCCCGTATGGCCCACGACATCCCATTTAACAGACTAGACTCTCGCCCCCCCTCTGGCGGTACGCATCAATACGTCACCCCCGCTGCCTGCCTCAGCAAATCATCAACTCGGACAACGACCACCACGATGACTAGGTATATTTTACAAACAGTCCCGGCCTCACCATTGCTCCACCAGGCCACTGCTCGTGTACACCACAAGGGAGTCTCCTCCCTCCATTATCCCCTTCACCTCCGTCCCTCTTCGTTTCCGTTCCACCCTTTGTTACGGCGTACCCCTATGGGGTTGCGCCTCCTTCGCTTTCGAGTTCAGGCCTGGTCCTCGAGGCCCGCGTCCACCTCGACCACCCCCTCGTGAGCTCCGAACGGTCCGCCATGCCGCCCCTGACCGAGATCGCGCAATTCTCCCTCCCGGCCGACGGCCAGTCTATCTCGACCTTCGTCGCCGCCTTCCGCGGGGCCATGCACCTGCAGGATGAATGGTGCGCCGCGCACGGTGCGCCGCCGCCGCCCGCCCAGGGGCCGCCGCCGCCGACGGCGGCCGAGGCCCGAGGCGCGGCCCTCTACGCGCGGGTTGGGGGGGGTCCCCGCGACGTGCTCATCACGGCGCACTGGGCGTCGCTCGCCGAGCACGAGGCCTGGATCGCCTCGCCCGCCAACACGGCCGCCTGCGCGCAGTTCGTTGCCGCCGGCCTCGACCTGCGGGAGCCGGCCGGCGCCGGCGCCTCCCCCCCTTACCACGGGCTCGTGCACCTCGACGGCGTGGCGGCGTTCCCCCCCGCGGTGCTGCGGGCCCCGCGCGTCGGCCTGCTGCGCTTCGCTGTCCGCCGCGGGGCGCCGCGCGCCGCCTTCGCCGACGCGCTGGACGCCCTCCCTGCGGCTCTGCTGCCCTGCCGCGGCGGGGGCTGGCGGGTCGAGCCTTTCGGCGACGGCACCTGCGACGAGTTCGTTGTCGTCGGTGGCGGCTGGCCGACGGCCGAGGCGCTCGCCGCGGCCCGGGACTTGTGCCTGCGGGCCCTAGGAGACTGTGTCGACAACTGCGTGGCGCATCTATACGAGAGGCTCGTGTGAAGAGTCCGTGAAGTAGACCGTGATTCTCCCATGCCATTCCATGCCGTGCAAAAGCCGGCGTACGGGCCAGTTGTCCAAGTGCTTACGTATCCAGTGTACCCCTGGCCGTACCGTATCATGAATACTGTGTTGCATTCACGTCCTCCTCTTTGCGGGGCAAAATGAGTAAAAGATAGGATGAACTTCAACCAGATCAAGGGAAAACGTGTAGTTTAGGAGTGCAAATGTTTAAACCATCCTATGTTCGGAAAAATGTCCAGGGAATTCATTTCCAATTGTTTGTTTCTATTCAAGCGTACGGGCCAACATAGCTATGTAACTCCAAGGATGGGTGGCACGTCAAAGAAAACTGCATCAGCTTGGAACGAAAAGAACAATTCATTCCAGGGATCGGGTGAATGGCGTACATATCTCCCTCGCGAGGCACAGCACTCCCAGCAAGCCCCTGTACTCGAATTAGAGCAACCCAAGCACCAATGTAGTCGCCCCAAGGTCTACCCATGGAGTCCTGGAGGCGCGTGGTTGTCTCCAAATCCGACATTGCTCATTGACGGCTGAAGGCCGGATACCGAAGAGCCCGGATACGCGACGTCCCTGGAGGACCACGTGACATTGTGTAACGTCTAGGGAGGACGACCCCGGCGCCCCTCCCCCAACTTCCGGGGCCCGGTAATATTGGATCCCGACACGCTCCCGGGAGTCTTGTCCCGCAGTCATCATGGGTGCCCGGCTTGGCTATCTGCCAGTCGGCCGTTCAGTCGATTGGAAACGGGAGATAGCTTTCGGTATCAAAATACCTCATGAAGCTCGGTGCCCCCTCTGGCGGGATCGCCGCTTGTTGGCCCCCTGCGAAGGAGGTGTGGCCCAAGTCATTTTGAGTCTTCTGGAGCATCTCTTTTTGAAGTTTTCGTAACACGAACCGGCCCCTGATGGAATTTAGCGGATTTTGAAAAATTGGGAGAGACTGCTTCCGTGGAGACCGAGGAGACCGAGGCGCCCACCCTCTTCCCATATCAATAACGCGACTTACGACACCATCGTCCCCCACGTTGTCGCTCTCTACATAAGTCGTCTATGGCTTCACCCTCCCATCCAACGGGGATGTGGTCTAGTGGTATGACGTTTCCTTAGCATGCTTCAGCATGGAAAAGGTTCTGGGTTCGATTCCCAGCTTCTCCACGATTTCTTTTTTTTGTTTGTAGCCTCGGCGGAGAATCCTTTTTGCCTCGTTCAGCTCCCGCGAATCCGAGTTGACCCATCGTCGAGGACTCGGGCAACTCCGGCGGCCGGTTTCGCGATGCTGTGCAACGTTGGAGGATGGGTGGTTGGGTCGACTCGGACGAACACCGCCATCGCCGAGACGGCGGAAACGTGCTGAGAGCTGCTCTCCTTGGTACAAAGCGTTGGAGGGCGTCTGGGCGATGCTCTCCACCCTGCGAACCTTGACCACAAGCAACCGTGACGCGGTTTATCCGCCTAGGCCACCCATATGCGGGCGATATTTAAGGCGACGAGGTGACGACGACGGCGGACACATCCCTTGCTGCTGTACCGCCACTTCTACAGTGCCAGCGCGTTCGTCTGGCTTGAGGCGTGGGGTACGTCGGGCAAAATCCTTGTCGGAACAACCAGCAGGGAGGGCGATTAAGCGACCGGGACCCAGAAGGTCGGGGTTGGGTAGAATATGCCCGCCTTCACGACCGATGTTGTGAAACCGGCTGGTGCGAGCCCCAGCGAGTTGGCGGCGTTTCTGGCAATTCCAGTGAAACAATGAAGGATGGGTTAGACGGCAAACCCGTCTTTCGTACGCCTACCTCATTCCCCGTAAGCAGCCATAACTTTTAGAGCTGGACAGAGCCGGTCTATGCACCTCGTGGGACGAGAGCCCACTGGTGGACAGGCGATTTCGACAACTGTCCTCATAGACTGTGCCAACCGAGAGTCGCAGCTCAAGATGGTAGGTAGGAGGGAGGTAGCAACTGTGGCCGATTAATTGCCCAGTCAGTCGACTGCTGCCGCCTTTAGCTACCCGGACATCTAGCATAAGCCGCTGGCGCTTTGAAGCTGTGCTGGCACTGGCACCTGCTATGTCTCTTTGTTATTTGGTTTGCCTTGTGCGCCACCAGGGGAAAACGCGGCAAGCCTCGGGGTATTGCCCAGCATTTGCTCAATACCCCGACAGGGTGGTCCAGAGATGGATGATCGGTTTCCGCTGCTTGCTTTTTTGGAAGCTCTGGCAAACCCCCGTCAACGTCTCCGGTACATCTGGATAGCGTCGGAAAGGCAGTATCATTCAGCTCGCAATTCCCGGGGCCGCCAAATACTGGCGGCGCTTCTGGCGGCAGATCGTCAACCTAAGCCGTCGATCAGGCAGTGGTTCCCGGTTATCACTGGCTGCTCATTGCTCCACGATGCCAGCACCAGCGTGTCCTATCCATGTGAACCACAGCGGCATCCCCCACCTGACAGTTGGAGGGGGGCCCATTGAGGAGGCGTGAGAGTCCCACCGAGACGATGTTTTGTATCGCTGGCGGGGGATTGGGCAGTGAAGACGTCAACGTCCGCTCATGGTGTTGCAAAAAGAGGCTCGGGAGGCTCGGGTGTTTGCTGTGCGGAGGGGCTGATTGACGCGTTTTTGTGATTGAAGCCAAATCGGCGGCATGCATGCGGACAGTCATGCTCAGGCAGTGAGGGAGGTGTTCCAACCCCCCCCCCCCCCCCCCCCCGCTGTTATGCTTCCTGGGCGCTCGGTTCTCACGTCTTCGGCCAGATTGAGGGCTTCGTGCATAGACGGCCACGCAGCTGATCTCGTCATCGCGATCAAGGACAGGCGTTCTCTCCTCTGGCCCTCAGACCTCGTTTACGACAGCCTCGCGCGCAATCGTAGAATTCGGCAGAAGCTTCCGCGGCATCTGAGCGTCACCTTTGCAGGGCGAGCCACCATGCGCATCTCGGTCGAATCGTGGGGTCGGGGAGACCGTGTGAAGGCGAAGACTGCAAACAGCCCTGGCTCCCTAGACGGCCTATCCCGCCTTCCGCGGTGCAGAGAGAAGGTCGCTCCCGTCAGCTCATGGGGCTGGGAGGCCTTGGGTGGATGGTCATTGATGGGCTATTGTCCACAGCCATGCAATCTGAGCACGCCGGCCCCGGAGAGATTGCTATTGCAACGCTCTGGGTGGAATCCGGCACTCCCGGCAGCACTGTTCAGGTGGTGGGACCGCCTCGACCACAATGGGCCGAGGGAAAATATGTTTCCAAGACCGGGCAAACTGGTGGCGATGACGGATGGGGAACTGGACCTCGCCAACCTCGCCATGTTTGGCTGGTGGCATGTGCTTCGTGGGTCTCAACGGCGCATAGCGGACAGGGCCGGCACTGGCTGGGAGGCCCTGCCCTCTGCTATCGCTCGCCGTTATCAGTCTCTGCGGCCTGATCTGGAAACCCTGACGACATGGACCACGGCGAGGACTCCCTCGTTTCCTGCGAGCCCCTCTGCCCCTCCCTCGGCAGTCGCGTCTGGTGGCAGAGCGAGAGGGAATGGAAGCCCCTCCGATCCCTTCGCCCGCCCCCGCACGTTCTCGAGAACCTGTGACCGGTTGCAGGAGGACAAGGGGCTGACGTGGTACCTGTCGATCTCGCGAGAAGGCCCGCGACGGCGGACGGGTCCTTATCAATGGGACATGGCGAGGGGCCGTCCAACGAGATGGTTCAGAAGCAGGCTTGGCAGGCTGGTTTGAATCGGCGCGAGGGCCAAGGCGCCTCGGAAACCGGGGAACCAGGGACCTCTCCCGCATGAGGGTGGGAGAAGCTGGGAAGATTGGAAGAAATGGTGGGGCGACGTGCCAGCGTGTTTGGCGGTCAACGTGGGGAGCGCGCGCAGGCTCGAGGGCGCCAGAGACGCAGGCGGCTGGAGCAGCTCACGATGGCTCCAGCGTATCAGAGGCGCGAGAACAACACAACAGACCGCTCCACCGGGACAGACCGCTCCTCGCGCCCTTCAATGCGTGAGTCAAGCCCGCGATGCGACGCAGCCGCTCTGGGTCGGATAAAGCAGGACCCCGGAGCGGCTGCATGCGCATACTTGATAGCTTCCCCCGTTTGGACTGGACTCGTCTCGGTGCATTCCATCTCCGCACCTCTGCTGCCTCTGCTGCCTGACTGCCCGAGTTCTCTCTGCCCCGGGACCTCTGCCTGCAACCGGCCCTGCGTCTGGAGACCCAAGCACCCGGCCCCGAATTGAACGACGGGGAGCCACTTGCCTACCCTCTACCACGGCGCCGGAACCGCAGCAGCATATCCACCCCCCACCAACCATACCAGCCATGCTGAAGTCACGCTCGAAGACCACGGGCGATGTGTCCGTCACGGCCGTGTCGTCGCGCGGCTCGTCCAAGAAGCCGCCCTCCATCAAGGCGCCGTCCCTCAAGAGAACCGTCTCGACGCCGCCCAGCGCCGGCAAATCCCCACGCGGGGAGCTCAGCAGCCTGAAGAGGATCATCAAGGAGGACCGTACCGGCAAAGACCGAGCCATCATTGCCGTGGTGAGCCAGGACCAGGTTGCCGATCTTGAGCGCAAGATCTACACGTCGAAGTGGAAGTTCTGGGCTGGTAAGCAAGGGGGCCGAGGCGGCGCACGCATCGCGGACACTGACCCGGCACGGCAGGGAAAAACACGGTCCGAGTGACCACGCCCGACTCGCTCCAGTCGGCCATCGACCTAGCGCAGGGCGACAAGAATGGCGCCCGGAATCTGACCATCTTGGTCAGCCAGGAGCTCGACACTCTGGACGAGTTCCATGTCGGCGCCACCATCAAGACCCTGAGCATCTTCCGCCACGAAGATGTCCAGCTCGGGCCGCCGGTGGGAGCCCTGCTCGTCTCGGGCTCCTGCACGTTTGCCAAGACGCGACTGGACCGATGGCAGTTCAAGAAGCACCAGAGCCACAACATCTACCTCGGCAACGGAGTCGGCATCGCGCTCGACGCCGAGGTTTTCAACGTGCCCGTACGGGCCAGCGGCGGGGGAAACGGCAGCAACGAGATCGAACTCCGCAACCGAACCCCCCGTGTCTGGGGCAACCAGTGCTCTCTGACCCTGACGGACGCGGAGCGCGGCGAGGTGTACCAGCTGTTCAACAGCCTGCACCAGTCCGAGGTTTCGGGCACCGGCATGGAGCAGCCCTGGTGGGAGCGGTGGCAAAAGCCCATCAGTCTCATCATCGGCATCCTGACGGGCAACAAGTCGGGCCACACGATGCGCGCGACGGTCGGCGGGCTCTACGTCGAGTTCAACTTTGGCGCCGCCGTCCTCAGTGCGGGCGCCGCCGGCATCCCCCAGATTATCTCCATGGCGGCGGGGCCTGCGTCGATGCTGGGCGTCGGTGCCGCCGCCGCCGTGTACTACCTGCCCTGGGAAGCCATCATGACCTGGCTATGGAACATCATCAAGAGCCTGTTCCAGGGCATCCTGGCCATCTTTGAAAGATTGATGCACTGGGTGGCCAGCAGATTCAAGGGACAGAGCGGGACCGACGGCCCGCCGCTGCCTATGGGCTTCGTATAAAACTTTAACCCTCTCAAATTGAGTGATGCCTCGTGAAGGTATGCGACCGAGGGTATGGCTTGGCGTTTGGGCAACGGATCTGGGATGGGACTGGTCTCTTTTTTTTGTTTCTTTCTTTTCAAACTGCATTGGTTATTGCCGGCCATCAACATCGGATTGATCAGCTACACCGCAACATAGAACCCCCCAACTGGAAGCAATTCGATACCCTACATCCAATATACGATACATTTGATGGAATTCCCCGCTTCGCTATGGTACCAGTGCTTGAAATCGACGCGATGCGCTGCAAGTGGGGTGGGTAGCCCAATTGCAATTGCGGGCGCATTGCGTGGGTCGCTGATGAGAGGTACGATGCACACACACACTGACCAGGCTCGTGTGCACTGGCGCTGCGCCAGTACGTACCTCATTCATCGTTGCGCGACCTCGAGAACAGGCAAGTTGCCGACAAAGAAGCCTGGGGGCAATATTGACTCATTCACCTCGAGAAACAGTGCGTCCGTCCACCCTGCGTCCTGTGCGCGCATCGCACCTGGCGCCTGTCCGCACACAGAGCTGCACTGCTGCAGGAGACCATCCTCAAGCCCCGTACCTCGCGCTGCTGGCCATGGGGGTGACGGCGAAGTAAGCCGTTCCGGGGGCAGTACTACTGTGCCCTTGCACACGCACACCGCTGATGCTGGAGACAGAAACGGCCAGCCGGCCTCCCTGGTCCGGAAGGGAGGGCGCCGGGTCCAGCAGACGGTTCACCCAAAGCCGGCGGAACAGGACGCGCCCACTGGCGCCGTGGACGACAGTGACGTATCAACTGCTTCCGAATCCGAGACGGGAGAGGCAAAAGAGGCCCGACGCGAGCGCGCAGCGAAAAGGAAGCTCAAAGCCAGCCAAGACGTGGTCGATCTTCGAGGTCCTCCGGCTACTCGCCCTTCGGCCCGCACCCTGGCATCGTCGAGCTCCAGTGCTGCGGCTTCAATGCCTTATGCCCATGGCGCTGTCCGGATCACCCGAACCCCGGGACGGCAGCAAGCAAAGAACTGCATCAACCTCGGCGATGTCATTCAGAAGGATCAACTCGTGTCCGCCTGCATTTTCTCTTTCTTCATCGCCAACGACGAGTTGTTCCAGCACCTCCCCTTCTCCCAAGCCTCTAAAGCCACCGACCCGCCGCTCTTTATAGGCCGTGATCCCAACATGGATCCCATGTTGGACCGGGCATGCCAGGAACACGGTCTACATATCAAGGGCAGGGTGACCAAGAAACAGCTCGAGCAAATGGCGCCCACGCTGGAGGGCATGCACCGTACAACCTACGGTCAGAACTATCACGCTTTCTATGCTTTCTCGTCGGGGTCTTCCCATTCCAAGGTACTGGTGCTGGTCTATTCAGATTTCCTGAGGCTTGTTATCACATCGTGCAACATGATGGACAGCGACACGGAGCTGGGCGACAACCACTGGTATATCCACGACCTCCCGAAACGACGGAGACGCTCGACATCCGAACCCAGAGGCTTCGAGGCCGACCTGCTGGCTCACCTCCACGCTCTCAAAACGCCCGCCGAGTTCCTGGGCTCCATCCGCGGGGCGTACGACTACTCGACCGTCAAAGTACACCTCGTCACGTCAGTGCCAGGCGCGCACTCGGCTGCCAGGGCAGAGCAACACGGCCTTCTCCGTCTCCAACGCGTCGTCCGAGATTTGGACCTCGGTCTGGCAAAGAAGGCGGCAGGGGAGGGATTGCAGTTGGAAGTCTGCGCCGCCAGCGTTGGCCATCTCTCGGCGAAGTGGCTGACGTGCTTCTACAACTGCGCCCTTGGCAGCCGTCGGCTTGGCATCCCCGACGAGGAGCACAGAGTGCCCCCGGTGAAACTATTTTACCCCACCGTGAAGGACGTCAAGGACGCAGAGCCCGAGGCCCGGAATGCCGCCAGCAACATCGGGTGCCACACGCGGCCTTGGGAAAAAGTGCCCGCAGACGTCAAGAGCATATTCCATCACTACAAGTCCAAGGACCCCGGCCGTCTCTTCCACCAGAAGCTGATCATGGCCTGCAAAGCACCCGACGGCACCTCACCGCCGTGGTATGTGTATCTGGGCTCCGCCAACTTCAGCGCTGCGGCCTGGGGCAGCCTCGAGTTGGACAAGAAGGGAAACGAGGCCACCGACGGCACGAAGCTGATCAAGATGGCCAACTTCGAGTGCGGCGTGGTGGTGCCGGGACACCTGCTCAACAGCCTGCTTGAAACGGGCACGAGGGACTGGAACGAGGGCATTGTGCCGCATGAGCGGAGCGCTGCGCGCTACGCGCGGAAGGAGAAGCCCTGGAACGATGTCCGATGGGTGACGGGATATAGCGACGATTGGCGGTAGAGGTTTCTGGCTGTGCGACGTAGAAATGCCCGGCAGAGCGTCTTGCAGCCGCGTTGCCGATGGTTGGTAACGGGTATACGAAGCAAATCCATGGTCGCAACGACTAGCCTACGCGAACCGCCCGATGCGGACACCCATGGCGGGGGTCTTGGATCAATACGAACCGCGTACCGGTGCAGCTGGGGAGGTTTGCCAACAATTCCCGCTTCTGCGAGAATCCCAGCTCTGCCACTCGGGGCCTGAAGGAAGGCCGACGAGGGGCCCGCATCGTGGAGAAGCGGGCAGAAACCCAATCCGGAAGGAGTGCCAGGGGCGGCAACCAATGGCGGGAACCCAGGGATAGAAAGCGGCAGAACGGGTCCAACGAAGACACAGACGACGACGGGAGCCGGCCAAAGCAGCGCGGCCCGACGAGATCGTAGGCGGCGATCCTCGCACATCGGGGTTTTGCGCATGGCCCCGGTTGGAAAGCCTATCGAGGATTACGTCAAGTATCGCGCGTGTCACCACGAAACCTTTCGATGTTGAGCCGCAAAACACTGGGGCCGTTGGGAGGTCGCTAGCGAGTCCATCCGTCATGACATGTCGATTGACGTCAGGCCGGAACAAAGGGTTGCCCCTCAACGCAATAGATGTCGGGTTGCGGTGCAATAAATCCCAGCGATTCCCATAAAGCCGAGCAAGTAGAACCGAGTCGAAGCAGACACCGAGACAGAACAACACCCCAAAGCCACCAACGGACAACGTACCGAAACCGTCAACAGTGTCGCCCTCTCCTAAACAAAACAAAACCCCAGCGCCGCCATGATCGCCCGCTCCGCCGCCCTCCGATCCAGCGTCCGCGCCGCCGTACCGCGCACGACCCCCGCGATGGCGGGCCCCGCGCGCATCGCCCGCCGGTGGGAGTCGTCGTCTCCGTCATCGTCGTCGCCGTCGCCGTCGCCGTCGCCCACGACCAAGCCGGCCGAGAACCACTCGATCGGCACCGAAACAGCCAAGGGCTCGCCCACGTACGTCCTCCCTGCCCGCCCTTCCCGCGAAGCCTGGCCCGGTACGCTGACCTGATCCCCATAGCGCCATGATCGCCGGTGCCTTCGGCCTTTGCTTCGTCGGCGTCTATGCCTTCATGATGAGCAGCCCGCAGAAGGCCCAGGACGTTGCCGGCAGGGTCAACAGTGATGCCGAGAGCAAGGAGCACAAGTTCCGCCGTCCGACGGCGACGTCGTGAAATCCAAGGGGTGCGAGGTTGCGGGGGCGTGTGATCCCCCGCCGGCGTTTGCGCAAGGGGTGGGAGTTTGGTGGTTAGATTTTCTCTGGTCTCATGGGTATACACATAGAGCGTCTATGCCGAAGTTTGGAACCTGCCGTTGTCTTGGGGTCCCGTGTGTACATATCCTTGCTGCATCATGTCTTCGCAGTCCCGAGTGGCTGTTCTATGGATGTCCTTTGTCCCGTGAAGATTTTCCCCTCCGGGATCTGACCGAAGGGGTGTCGGGGTCGGCACGAGACTACACAGCCGACGGCTTCACCCGCAGGGTTCGAAAGTATACAGGGACTCTCGATGAGTCGAAGGGTCCGTTTGTTAACATTCCCGGAAACCACCGCCTTCATAGCGGTTGTGTCCGTGTTCAAACCCCGTGCCCTGATGGGTGCAAGGCCCATACGAAAACCTGAGAAGAGATGCAGCCGAAATAGCGGGGGAGATGGCTGCACATACGGCTTACCACGAATTCCAAAAAAAAAATGGCTAGACTGTCCCCCCCTCCACGCACCCGAGATATTGAGGCTGGCTCTCGAACACTTGGTCCCTTCATCCTGGGGCCAGTGCCAGTGGCCATCTCTGCACTGCTTGATTACATGTGCCGGCCTCGCTAGTGAGGTTGAGATACATGAGCGCACATCCCGTGGGTTATCCCCTCTCCTGATATCAAAGCGCAGAAACAAATTGAGCATTCGACGCTGGCTTCCCTTGGTGGGGAGTTGGCAGGCAGCAAGGCGACAGTGGCTGAAGGGCTTTCGATAACATAGAGGGCTTGACTTGTCACTGGGCTGAGCAACAGCAAAAATGCCAGCTTTGGTGCTACGGCGCGGCTGCAATCTTCCCGGCATGGCGCACGCTGTTGTCGGAGTTGATGCATCGACACTGGGTCCGAGGCCACAGTGGGCGTGACGGTAATACGTCGTGGTGGAGAAACGCGCTAACGGCCAATTTACGCGTCTCGGACGCGGTCGCGCGTCGTCCAGTGCGCCTCTATCGCTACCTCTGTTGCGCCCGATCCGCCAAACCAACGGAACCCGCGGCCAGCCCCGCGAGCGCAACCCCGTCCAGTCCCGAGTCTGCGCCGTGCCTCATGCCCCAGCACCCGACATCCCGACCACTGCGACACGAGACACCATGACGGACACCGCACCGCCGAACGGCGACACCCAGGCGACCCACGACGACATCACCATGGCCGAGCCTGACGCTCTGCCCGGCGCGACGAGCGGCGGCGCCGCCGCCACCGACCGCGGGAACGGAGAGGAGGAGGCGAAGAAGAAGGATGTGAAGCTAGAGGACCTGTTCGCCGACGTTGACTCGGACGACGAGTTCCCCAGTTCGCGGCCACACGCCACGCCCCCGTCCGGCTCGCCCGGCGCGGCCCCTTCATCACCCCCCATGTTCGCCGTCCCCCCCTCCCCCCTCCCCTGGGCCGTGCCACGCGCCGGCTCTCCCTGACCGGACCAGCCGCTGACCGCGCGGGCCGCGCTGCTGCAGAGACACGGGCATCGCGCTCAAGGCGTCGGACCCGGAGCTGATGCGGACCTTCTACCAGCGGCTGTTCCCGTGGCGGCACCTGTTCCAGTGGCTGAACCACAGCCCGACGCCGACCAACGACTTCGGCCACCGCGAGTTCGCCTTCACGCTGCCCAACGACGCGTACCTGCGCTACCAGGCCTTCCCGACGGCGGACCTGCTGCGCAAGGACGTGCTGCGCCTGCTGCCGTCGCGCTTCGAGATCGGCCCCGTCTACAGCACAAACCCGCGCGACCGCAAGGCGCTGCGCTCCTCGGCCGCCTTCCGGCCCCTCGCCAAGGAGCTCTGCTTCGATATCGACTTGACCGACTACGACGAGATCCGCACCTGCTGCGACAAGGCCAACATCTGCGCCCGCTGCTGGCGCTTCATGGTCATGGCCGTCAAGGTCGTCGACGCCGCCCTGCGCGAGGACTTCGGCTTCCGCCACATCCTCTGGGTCTATTCGGGCCGCCGCGGCGCCCACGCCTGGGTCTGCGACCGGAAGGCCCGCCTTCTGGACGACCAGAAGCGCCGCGCCGTCGCCGGCTACCTCGAGGTCGTCCGGGGCGGCGCCCAGGGCGGCAAGAAGGTCAACGTGCGGAGGCCGTTGCACCCGCATCTTAGGTACGCACGCACTAACTAGCCAGACGCTAGGTCCTCCCCCTTTTTTTTTTCTTCCTTCCTCCCCTCCCCCTCCTTGGCACTGTCCCGCCCTGGCCTGTTCGCTAACGCTCAGCACAGCCGCTCGCTCGACATCCTCGCGCCACACTTCCAGGCCGACGTGCTCGAGACGCAGGACCCGTGGGCGACGCCGGAGCGGGCGGCGCACCTGCTGGCGTTGCTGCCGGACCGGCCGCTGGCGACGGCGCTGCAGAACAAATGGGACTCGTCGCCGGGACGGTCGTCGGCGGCCAAGTGGGCCGACATCGACGCGCTGGCCAAGAGCGGCGTGTCCAAGGGCCTCGACCCGAAGCAGCTGCTCGAGGCCAAGCAGGACGTCGTGCTCGAGTACACGTACCCGCGCCTCGACATCGAGGTCTCCAAGAAGCTGAACCACCTGCTCAAGAGCCCCTTCGTCGTCCACCCCGGCACCGGCCGCGTCTGCGTCCCCATCGACCCCCGCCGCCTCGACGACTTCGACCCCCTCGCCGTCCCCACCGTCCAGGGCCTGCTGGCCGAGATCGACACGTGGGCCGCCGACGCCGCCGCCGTCAAGGACGAGGCCCCCGCCGACGACGGGGCCCCCGCCCCCGCCAAACACCTGCAGGACTGGGAAAAGACCAGCCTGAAGCCCTACGTGGATTACTTCCGCAGCTTCGTGTTGGCCCTGATGAAGGACGAGCGGGACCCCAAGGTCAAGAGGGAACGGGAGGAGGCCGAGGGTATGGATTTCTGATGCAAAGAAACGAAGGCTGTATCGCCCGTCTACCGGGAGGGGGGGGGGAACCCTTGACCATCCATGATTGGGCGTGGGGATAAGGCCGGCAAGGGCCGGGCAGTGCGGGCCCGGCGGTCGGGGCGAGCGTATTGCAAGGACATCACAGGCTTGGTTGGCATGCCATGGGGACAAAGGCGTTGTGGGGTTCTGCTTTTTATTCCGCTGTCGCAACGTACGCGCCCGACACTCCAAGCTGGCAATTTGGATCCCGTAGAGATATATACAATGCCTGCCCACCCGCTGGGGCACATGTATCGGCATGGCAGCAATGCCCTCAACTGCCCAAAGCCGCTCTCTTTTCGTCCTGCTCTCCCTTGAAAGACCAGGGATAGGCCACCGGAAGCGCCTCGCACACGGGAGGGTATGGTACTACAAGTTTGTGTACAAGCAAAAGGGGGGTCTAGATAGCCGCGAGCCCGGCCGCGAAATCACAAGACCATAGCACACCAAGCTGGAAAAAAAAAAACGACCGAAGAACGTTGGAACAAATCCCCGCAGCCATTGCGACGCCCGTGCGAACCAGAAATTCGCAAACAGGCCAGCAAGCCGTGCGGAATGGAGCGGGCAGGCGAGGACCTCCGTTCAGTACAAGTTCTGCAAGTCTGGCCCGCCGCCCTTTGGCCGGGTCGGTACCGCCCCGTTCTTGGGAGGCTGCCACGATGGCTGTGATGGATTGTACAGTGCCTGGTGAGCCTGAGGCGCGAAGTTCAGGCCACCCTGACCGCCCTGGGGCAGGGACGGGAAGCTGTCATCGTACGAGACTCCTGAGCCAAAACCGTAGCCGCCGTTGCCCGAGTTGTCGCGGCCACCGAGGTCATCCAGGGAGCGGTACCCGTGCCCACCACCTCGGCCACGGCCGCCACGATTGTGGCCGCCTCGGGAGCCGCGGTACCCCCGGTTCGACTCTCCGCCTCTGCCACCACGATGGCCACCGCGTCCACCGCTGTTTCCTCGGCCACCATAGCCGCCAGAGTGGAAACCTCTGTCTCCTCGGGTATTACCTTGATATCCCCCCTGGTGGTGGCGCGACTGGTTATCGTCCTCACCTGTGTGTTTGCGCTTGGCCGACTTGTTGGCGAACAGGCTCTCATAGGCATTCTCATGGGGGTCCTCGGGCTCGATGCGTAACAGCACCTTCTCGCCCACGGCCGTCTCGAACTCGAACGTGTTTTCCAGAGGCACAGGCTGCCAGTGCTGTATTCTGCCGGCATCCATGGGACGGGCACCCTTGCGCAGGGCCAGCACAACAAAGGGGCTGGGGTTATCGGTATGATACTTGGCCTGGGCCGGGACGGGCTCGACGGCAGCCGCCCAGATGCTACCCTCGAAGCAAGCTGTGCCCGTCACCCTCCATCTCATCTTGGCGCCCATGCCACCCACCTTTTCCAGAATGCTCGCCGGGCAGGGACGCGGGCAGATCATTATGTTGTTGGCATGGAACTTCAGCTCGGAAGCTGGCAGGCTGGGCACCTTGACGAGGTCCAGAAGTCGCTTGCTGTCGGCTTTATCGATCATGTAGCTAGTGAAGAAGACCGTCTTCTTGATCATCAAACGTTCGTGTTTCTTGCCGCCGCCCTGGCGCGGGCCTTGCTTGGCGACCAGGGCATTGTGGCTGTTGATAAGGTGCTGTATCTCCGCCACTTCGACAACCGGGTCGAGCGAGGTGGAAATGTCGGGTACCTGGATCACCTCAGCTTGGATGGGCTCGCGCGTCTTCTGGCCGCGATGGCCGTCCTGGCGCTTGTTGTAGTCGGCCAGGAAATTTCGAAAGCCTTGTACATGCTTGACGCGGTCCTCGTAGATGCGGATCTCCTCGGCGTGTTTGTACGTCTCCATCAGAGACTCGAGGAAGACCTGCTTGAAGTTCATGGTGCTGGTGAAGCGCTCGTTGGACGGACCCGCGGCGGGCTTGAGCCCGACCAGATCAAAGTCCAGGCCCTTGCTCGTGAGAATGCGCTTGAGGAGGTCGGCGAAGCCGCGCTCGGATCTTCCGGTGAGCATCACGTTGAGGGCATCGGTCTGCTGCGTGCTCAGCTGCGCCAGCTCGACAATCTTCTCGTTCCACCAGCCTTCCCATCCTCGCTTCTCTTCGCGCTCCACACCCTCGCCCGTCGCAGCGAGGATGCGCGAGTCGTGCCACCAGCCGCCGTTGATGAAAATGTCGGGCGAGCCGAGCGCGCCGATCGTCTGGCCGTTCCATAGCTTCGAGTTCGGCAGTGGGGTCTTGAAGAGCGTGTTGTCGAAATCGTAGACGTGAATGGCCTTGATGGCATCGACAGCTGGGAGCGGCATGTCGCGGTCAGTAGTCGGTTGCAAATCTCTACGGGCGCCTCTGCAGCGAGGCGACAGACATACGCGGCAATTGCTTGTTGAGGATGGACCATCTGCTGAGGGCAGTCACAGTATGGGTGCCAGTCGCAGGGCCATCCGGCGCCCCATAGGGGGCGTTCCTGGCCGCCATGCCGAGGCGGTGTAAAAGGTTGCGCAGATAGGAGAGGCGGGCGCTAGACGCATGCATGCATTCACGAGGTCGATCTGGGGTCGAGGGGATCGGGGTTTGCGGGAATGTGGTGTGTTGGAAGGTCAAGTCTTGGTGTGTCTATACTCAAGTTTTAGAGTCATCGCTAATTGTCGATTGCGCCCGAAAAAGTCCCTGTAGGCCAGGCAAGCGCGACGATCTGCATCAGCATCATCGATGATGGCCCAAGCTTTCCCTGGCCCGCAGGCGTGCATCTGTGCCCGTACTGATTGTGTACCGGCCCTCCTACCCCGGGCGCCCTCCCCCGAGCCTCGTCTGAGGGAAAACACTACGCCGCAATTTCGAGACACGGTCAGCGGGACTTTGGAGAGTGTTCATGGCGTGAAATAGAAGTATGGGGATTGAAAGGACGGGTTTATTCTACCCTGTACAAATACCATCCAGCAGGCTGCCCGTAGTCCGGCTCCACACCCATCCCGTCTATTAGTATACAGGTGCTGATCCACCTAGGGAGTCCACAGAAGCTGAATCGCAGATGCCAGCTCGACCAGACTCGTTGCGCCCCAGGCCAGGACGAGCCAGCCCAGGCAGGCCAGTAGCTTCTCGATCCGGCGCTGGGCCTCGTTGTAGCCGCCCATCTTCGGCAGAGGCACGCGGGTGCCGACCGACGTGCCATTGCCGCCCGCCCAGTAGCTCTGGATGTAGTTGCGCGCCAGGTCCGTGATGATCAGTAGGACAGGCGACACGAGAGCCCTTCTCATCGTGTCATATCGGGGGCCCCGGGCGGCAAGCAGCAAGGCCGCCAGCCCCGACACCAGCAGTGTCACGGCGCCCAAAGCCATGGTCGTGCGTGTTGTTCGCAGCTGCCGTGCCGCCTCGGACGAGTACTGGGCCGCCTTCTCGCTCTTCTCCTCGTATTTCCGGAGGTTTCTGATGGCCACGTACGCATGCTGCCCGCCGTAGGCGACCAGGGCGATTTGGGTGACGTGCAGGAGTTGCAAGAGCATGATTGCGGTGGCGGTGGGACCTGGGGGCGATGAAGATGCCGGTGGTAATGTGCTGGACCTCGGAGCAAGGAACTGGACTCGGCGCGGGGTGGGGGCTGGCCAAGGCCCGTCTCTGTTCGCGGCCAGGGGAGTGCTTGTATAGCGAGCTTCGAAGAGGCATCGCGAGGGCGGCTACGCACCCAGATATAAATAACGTATGACAGCAATCTTATCGATTGCTTGCTTTACTTGGTTCCCCAGGGATGACGTAGACCAGCCACCCCGCGCTAATAAGTAATCCCTCGAAAGACGGGCAGCGATTACGATGCGATAACCCAGGCCCTGCCCGCCTCTTCATACGTTCGACGCCTGAGACTTGGGCCGGGCAAAATTACCCCGTCTCCCAGGATCACGATGGCCTCTCGCACAGATCACGACTGCTGTCTCTTTGCATAAAGACCTCCGGCTCACAGACTGGCAATGGCTACCAGAAACAAGCAGCGATCGGTATATTCCGCTCTTCCGCGGCCACCGCACTTATCCCCACTGCGGCTTCTGCTATGGACCGTCCTAACCACATATCCCTACCGTGCGTGAGGCCAGGCTCACGCTGCTTTGGCAGAGGCTGCGCCCCCCTACTCGTCGTCCCCGAATTCGACGTTCCGCTTCGGCCAGCCGCCCATTTTGATCATGTGCTCCATGAGCGAGCCGGGGCCGCCCCAATACTCGGCGGCGAAGGCGGCCATGAGGTCGAAGCCGTTGAGCAGCGTGCCGCTCGTCCATAGCTTGCCGTCGCGGGCCCAGCGGCGCTCGACCCAGGTGGTGTCGGGTGCGAGCTCGCGCACCAGGGGCAGCATCGGCACCGGCGCTGTGGCCGTCTTGCCCGCCAGGACGCCAGCCTTCAGGGGGCCCTCGAGGCCGCCGCATATGGTCAGGAACGCCGCGCAGTCGTCGTAGCTCTTGCGGATGAAGGCCAGCTCCTTCTCGCTCGGCTCGTACCCCAGAAAGTGCGCGCCCATGAGCACGATGTCGAGGGGCGGGCATGTGTCGAACGAGTCCTGCGCTCGTCTGTCAGTCGCTTCCCGTGCCACACTTCGCGCCGCACCGCGGGATGGGTACCGGGGCCCATACCGTGGGATTGAGAGAAATGCCGCTCGTCAGCCGGGCGGGGGTCTTGCCCGTCTCCGTCACCCAGTGGAACTGTATGTCAATCGTCTGGGACTTCAGGCTAGCGTCGATGAAATGTTCCGGCATGGGCTCTATGAATTCCTTAGAAAGCCCCTGGAGAAAGTCAATGGGGGCGACGTCCAGCACCTCCGTGATGCTGCGTCAAGGTCAGCGAAGCCGTGCGCATGGGGGTAGCCAGGGGGTCTCCCGTGTCGGCTTGAATGACGCGGTTACCGACCTATTCAGCAGAATAACGCCCGCGTGCAGGGTGCGGTCGGGGTGCGAGAGGTTGATCGGCCGAGACATCTCGCGGCGTAGGGAATGGTGATGCTAAGTAGAGGAGTCCCTGGAGCAGGTATGGAGAGTTACGGGATGCTTGCTTTGCGATGTTCTCTGATGGCCTATCGTGGTGTTCCTGCTGCCTAGAGGGCTTCCCATGCCGTTCGACTTATAGCTCTCATGGCTGGCATAACTCCGTGCAGGGCCGGAGTCTGGGGCGGGTGCCGGTCCGCGAGGGGCGCCCCCACCTCCGAGCACGACCGGAGTTTGGCTCTTGGCACGGCATCCTCACGCGTTAAAAGCTGCTTGCATCTGTGTTTAGGCCCATGCTTCAGCATCCTCACCTCCGGCCTCTGCCGGATGGCAATGGACTCTTCCTCGGTGACACGCCTCCGCTGCCCCGTATTTCTGCCCCGTGATCGTCTTCGGCCCTGATGCTTACCAAGCCTCTGACAGTAGGGATGACCAATCATCCCGCGCACGGAAGGATTTCGACCCCGAGCCTATTGAAGCAATTTACGCCAGAGCGCAAGCGGGCCCGATGTAGTCAGCGACCTCGTCATAGAACAGAAGCGAGGAGAAACCATAAAAACACGTCCTTGCCTGTTCCATGGCCTGCGTTGTGAGCATTCCATATTTCGCCAAGAGTCGTGCCTCTCGTAAAACTCGATTCCGCGATGGCGTCTATTATTGATACTACGAACCTGTCCTACTGGTCGGTAAGTCGCCCGCCAATCCGCATAGGGGGCGCAGCGGCTACCGAGCATGCGTTTGATGCTGATCCCCGCAGATCCCGGCAGCCTTTGTCCTGGCCATGGGACCCCGGGTATACTCGGGGATCGCGGGGCCCGGAAAGGCCTTCCTCGACCCGCAGAATCCGCGCACGATGACGCAGAATCTGGAGCGAGCCGAGGCCGAAGGCAGGCTGGACAAAGAGGTCTGTATAATTCGAGGCTGCTCCCTCGATGCCCAGGAGGAAGAGGGGGTGCATAGCTCCGTCTGAAGAACAACTGCTGACCGCGCATCGCCAGCTCCGCCAACGGTTGACACGCGCCGAGAACTGCACGGCCAACGCGTTCGAGAACCTCCCGCTGTTCGCGGCCGCCATCACGGCCGCCAACTCGGCTGCCCTGCCGCTGCGCCAACTCAACCTGCTGGCCGGCGCGTACCTGGGTATCCGCGCTCTGTACACGTGGGTGTACATCTGGGGGCAGAACGACCGCCGCCTCGCGCCCGCGCGACCCCTGGTCTGGATTGGTGGCATCTCCGTCATTATGCACTTGTTCGTGACGGCGGGGAGGCAGCAACGGGCATAGGCCCAGACGAAGACCCCGACAGCGGGGTTGCATGGTTCCCCCCAGCTGCACTTGGCTTGCGATGCTTGACGAAACGACCATGCCCGCCCCAGAATCAATCGGCAGCGGTGGTTCTAGGTAGGTCGTATCGAGAAGGGAAGGTCAATAGAGGAGGGCGGGCACGCCGAGCTTCGAATGCCAGGCGACAGGCCTACCCAAGTCACATTCACGCTTGACTGGCTCTCCTCTCATTTTCCCATTTCCCACACCAGTCATGCCGCAAAGCATGAAGAAACCAGCTGCGACGAAATATAGACACATAGCAAATGGGGAGGAAGCCGGCACAGCCCATTATAAAAGAGTGAATGGCCCCTCGCAGTCTGCCGTGATAAGTGCTCTCTCGTTCTCACCCATCTCATCTCTTGCATCTTTGGTCTTCCAGAGTCCGTCGGCACGATGCGCATTCTCTCGTTCTTCTTGGCTCTGCCATTGACCGTCTCGGCCGCCTCCGCCGTGATCCCGAGCAATTCGTTCGACAACTTCGATGCCTACTGGAAGTGGGTAGCATCTGGGACAAGCGACCGCAGTGCTGGACTGACCATGTCGTAGTTACAACTACCCGTGGGGAACCGACCACAATGGCGGTGCTCGCATGGCGGAGAGCAAGGTATCGGTGTCGGATGGCGTTCTGATCCTGACGGCTTCGCCCGTTAGTGGAGAGCCGCCCGCAAAGAACGGCGGCGTCCAGTACCCCATCCACTACCTGAGCGGCACCATTCACGCCAATCAAACATTCACCGTCCAGCCGGATGGCGGCTACGATATTAGCGCCGACTTCAAGGCACCCCTGGCCAAGGGAACCTGGCCCGCATTCTGGTTGACGGCCGTCAAGGGCTGGCCGCCGGAGATCGATCTCGCCGAGTGGAAAGGCAGCGGCAAGGTCTCCTTCAACACGTTCAACACCAGCAGCGAAGTCGCGTCCGAAAACATCGACTATCCCAACGACGACCAGGTACGAGAAACGGGGTTCCGCTCCCCGTTGTTGTTCTTGCTGACCGCAGCTTCTCTTCTTGTAGTGGCACACCGTCCTGACACAGATTCGCCCCTCCTCGGCCACCGACGTATCGGTCAAGTTCTCCATGGACGGGCAAGAAATCCTCACGCAGTATGGTAGGGGGTATATTGGGGCAGCGATGTACCTGGTAGGTGCTTGGCCAAGACCCATGCATTCATTGATGCAGACGCACGTGTGCTAACCCCTGTCCAGATTATCGACTTGCAAATGGAAGGTTCTTCGGGCACACCGGGCCCGGCCGATGGCGCCGTTTACCAGGTCCGCAACGTGGTGGTGACCTCGCTGAACCCGTGAGCTGGCAAGCGATGCCAATACCAAGCCGATGGTTGAGCGTTTCGCGGAGCAGCTTCGCATTAGGGCTACAAGATTGGCAATGTACTGTAGTCAGGCGCAGTTTGTGTGCTTCATGAACGGGGCGTCACCGTCGGTCCTTGGGATCAAGGTCGTTGGCCTCTCCGGCGAGTCGCCGGTGGTAAGAAGCAATCAAACCATGCCCCTTCTCTTCTCCCGCGCCCCCGTGGCCATGCACCGTGAGCTCGACGATCTTGTCTCTCGACTTCAACCCCTGGATAACGCGCAGATCGGATTTGGGAACCCGGAGTGCCTGGGAACCGTGAGCATGCTCGTTCGCTCCGACTAGCCCCGGCGCCGGTCGCCGTACCTCGCTCAGGATCTTCAGGACGGCCTTGTTGGCCTCGCCCTCGCGCGGCGCGGCGGCGACGCAGAGCTGCACCCCGCCGTCGGCGAGCCCCGTCACGCCCTCGCGCGTCTTGGCGGCCCCGGGCTTCACGCGGCAGCGCAGGTGGAGTGTTGTTATGGGCAAGCTGCCCTTGCCCTTACTGAGCGTGATGGCGGCTCGCGCTGCCATGCCAGAGCGACCAGCGGGGAATGGCCCGGACGTTGGTGCCGAGAGCAGGGGTGGATCGAGGGGAGAGTACGAGAGCACCGAAGTCCCGACTTGGCTCGAGGAAGACGGGAGAGACTGGAAGCTGGAAGCCCGGAAAGCTTGCCACCCAACCTGGGCCGTGCCGCGCAGGGACGGTTTGTGGGGCGGATCGGCGTCCTCGGACCCCTCCATCGCTGCCTCCAGGATTCCAATGCAACGCCGATGGGCGCGACGAGATATCCTGGAAGCCTCGACTCTCGCCAGTATGCCAACTCACAAGCTATGCCTAGGGCAAGGGACTCGCCCACGAGGTTGTTTCCATCCATCTGGGATACAGCATCATGGCGCCGGGATTCTTCGAAGCCCGGAGACCCAGCCCAACGGTCACCCCATCTACGATTGACAGGCAACTGCATCGTGTTGTTATTCGGCCATGAACCATTCAATGCCCCTATGACAGAGAATCGATTCCCACTCTCTCATTGTCTCCCGTTTGCACGGGGCTTCCTGACCATTATTGGCTTATGGTTTGCCGGCCGAGTCCATGCTCCCGTTTGCCTCCTTGGGGTGACAAGCATGCAGTATCATTGTCTGGTGATTCTCTCTTCCCCATAAGCATATAAGGAACCAAAGAAGCCCCAGCCTGACCTCTAATGCACCCAAACACCCCTCCCTCGCCTGTTCCGACCAGACCCGGCATCGTCTGCATCGCCCTGGCGTCCATCTTGCCTCCCAGCTGCCCCCAGAGCAAGCCACACGCAGCCCATTAAGCCCACGAACCTCCCCGCCCTTCGGCACGATGTGCAAGGCCTTCTACCGAGAGGCCTGGTGCCACTACAGCGCCCACTTCATCAAGGGGACCCGGAAGCAAAACGGCGGCCGGAAGTGCGCAGAGGCCGTCCAGATGAATCTCCGCCTAGGCTCCTGCTCCACAGGGTTTACTGAGAGCAGCATCCTACCTGGAGATCCCGTCTCGTTTTGCAGGGACTGTGCTTCTTCCCTCCACCAGAAGCCAAAGGGAACCCCCTCCCAGGCTGGGTCTGCAGCGTGAACCGGACCTTCTTGACATACGCTTGCTTGGAACCCCGTTCATTCCACACGACCCCCTGCGGGATCCCCCAAGATACGTTTGCCAAGATGAAGCTCGGCTTGAAAGCATGGAACTCGGCTTCCAGGTTAGTCCAGAAACCACAGTGGTCGCGGCAGGCAAGCAGACGATAACACGTTACAGTACCAGTTCGACCGATACACCCTGTTTCTGGCATGGGATGAACCGTTAGGGATCGTGGCGCTAGAGAAGCTACCATGTCCCACGACGTGCGTCAAGGTTAGCCAAGTAAGGGATTCGAGATTTCAGAGCTGGATTGACCCAACACGCTTTGCGACTCCGGTCAAGTCATGGCATAGCCCCTCTGGGTTCAACACAAGTGTGTATACCAACAGGATTCAGTTGCACTTTCCTTGAGTTGTATTTGTTACCCACCTCTGTGAATCTCCCTTGCCACCGCATTGTGCATCATGACATGGTTGTGCATTTCAGACCACGAGGAGCATGAGACCGACGACGACACCGTCAGGCCCACACCCCCCAATCCACCTTCCCACCGCCTCCCTTGAGTTTCCAGCCCGGTAAAGGCTGCCAACGTACGCTTGGGCCGCAGAGGTGACGACTTCGAGGCCCGCCATCATGCGAAACCGCAGGCGGACCGCCCGGCGGCGACGAAGGCGCTCCTGGGTTTCGGGTCGGAGACGGGCCATCTCGGGGTATGGGTCTTGGCTGCCAAGGCCATGCGCGTAAGCAATTTTGGGACCGCAGCCCTGGGGACCCGACCAGCCAGGAGGAGCGAGGGGTACGGGAGACGAGACGAAGAAGCCCAGCCGGGGCTTGGTCGACCAAGGGGGGCGGCGCACGAGTAGGAAGGAAAACTGGCATGGTTGCATATCATCAGCGTCCCCGGCATCTATGAGCCCGCGTTTAAGACGCGGGTGCGTTTTACAGTCAAATCGGATACACAAGAAGCGCCGAAGCGCCTAATGAAGATCGTTATCAACCAGCGGCGCGCCTTGCTGACAGCCATGCCTTTCCCAGTGCCCTCTTTCCGGATACCCATATTATTCCTAGAGTTCATACCCTGAATGTCCCGTTAGCAGTTCAAAGCACAATACGTCAGCCGTATCGTCGCCGTTTCACAAGCATGTCCCTCATCATAGAGCCTGGTCTCTTTTCGGTATACCGCGTCGAGGATGCTGTCGTTACCTCCTCCAGATCACCCAGACTCGTGGCTGGGGTCAACGGGAGCATCCCCATAGCCTCCAGGGTCTCTGTGAAAGCCCTATCTTCATCCGATATCGTCATTGTGGTATCACGACTTCTCTCCGGCTCAGCGATCGCGGCAACCCCCCAGCTTGGTTGAGCTGTTGATAGCGAGCTGTCGTCGTCCCAAAGCGTACCGAACCAGGCCTCTCGGATGGCCAATCCCAGAACCATGGCCACTTTGCGATCCACGCTGTTCCCCACGATGTGCCACTGCTTGTCTTTGGAACCCAATATCACCTCATGGTCGAGGAAGCCTTGGGCTCTTCTGGCCTCTAACAGTGACAGTGGCCGCGTTTCCTCCCAGTGATTGATTGTACCCGTACGCGCATCGGTCACGCCACAGACGGTCGTGATGGTCGGGAAGAGACCTTTGGGATTCACTCGTCCCCAGCCTTTAGACGTTGGTCCTAATCGCTGCGCCATACCGTGGCCATTCATCGAGCTGAAGATACTCTTATCGCCTGGGAGTACTGTTTTGTCAGGGTCGTTGTACGTCTTGCGGTAGTTCATTCCCCATGGTTGGGTTGGAATGCGCTGGAGCTGATAGCGAAGTCGGGGCGTGAATCCGACCGAAAGCCGGTGATCTGGAAACCCGACGCAAAAACTGGCCATCCCATCCTGGAGAGGCGGCAGATCACTGACGGCTTCTTGTGCGCTGACGAACTTGAATGGCGTGGGGCGGAACGGTCGGTTTACAAAAGACAGACCGTTTGACAGTTTACCATAGTCTCTCTTGAGCACCTCGTCGGGATGAGAGTGCGATGGGGATGGCGGTTCCGGTATCTTGAGGCCGGGAGCGGCGAAGAGCAAAAACAACCGGGTTCTGCTCTGTGGAGAGCCATACGACCACGCGTCCAGGGAGAGGATCTGGACTTGGTATCCCAGGCCGACGATGGAGCAGACCAGCTGTGAGAAATAGCAATTGCTGCGGTCCGCCTGAACAATGCTCGCGACATTTTCGAGAAGACCGTAATGCGGTCTATATAGGTCGATGAATGAGGCGAACGAAGCGATCAGAGACTGGTTCTTGCGTTGCTACGACACCCGGTGTTGGTAGGTTGTTTTCTTTCAAAATGGGGCCCGTAGAGAGTTACTTACTTGCTTGGTTTGCTTGTTATTTGTCAAGGCTGAGAAGCCTTGGCATGGCGAGCCTCCGGAGATAAAGTGAATTTCCCCGGGACGAGGCACCGAATCTCCCCGAAGTGCATGGTCCAAAAGATCATCCACAGAGCCTAGAAAAGGTTTGCAGCCAGGCTTGCTGTTAGCCATATATGTGTGAATGGCATTCTTTGAGATGTCATTGGCCCACATCATCTCAATACCACCTCCATCTTCGAGACCCCGTCCAAAGTTGCCGCCGCCGCAAAAGAGATCAAGCCCACGGAGCTTGTGACCATCTGCTGGAGATGGGTTAGGGTTGAAGCCTTGGCGTAGAGAGGGCATTGCGACATCAGATAAGGGGACGTATTGCGTCCTGCCGTATTTGTCGGTGACTTGCTCGTGCGTGATGAAATACGCGTCGCCAGTGCCGTCACGATCATATGGAGCAGAGATCCTCTCATCCGGGCGTTTCTCGTTCTCATCATAACGGAAAGTTCGTACCAAACATTTCCGGATAATTCTCGTAGTCCTCATCTCCAAGAATTGGTGAGTATAGACCAGTTCATTTTTGGGGCAGTTGGCGCATGAAGAGTCCACTTCTCGCCGCCGCAAGAGTCGTCGAAGCCTAGCTATCTTGTTGCGACCCTCTCGAAATATGACATCGACTTCGAAAACCTCCAGATGATCGCCCCTCGCATCACCGAGGACAGTATCACCAGGGCGGTACCTTTTAGGTGGGACTTTCGCGTGGTGGTGACAGTGCATGTGCCCGCTTTGCAGAGAAACCCAGCAATTCCTGTTATTGACGGTGAGGTACGTCTGCCGGCAGAAGAGCTGCGAGTGTGTCGGGCCACCGAACCAACGTATATCATGTACGCCGAGGACATCTTCGACGTGGACTTTCGCTCCCTCGCAGTTGCAATGATCGGAAAGGAAGAGTTCGGTAGGCCAAGGGTATTTCATCACCGCACAAGGCGTATCCCGAGGTTGATACAGCCAAATGACGTCGAAGGAGGGATTACCTGGGTGGACCTTTTGGACCAGGCCATACCAGACGTCTTCCCGAATATGGTGACTTGACGACTCGAGCTTCCACTGCGTGCCTGTGGCTGGATCGTCGGGTTTGGTAGAAATAACATCGCCGGGCTTGATGTAGGCGATGGTGTCTGGTCTGGTAGCGCTCAGTGCCGGGAAGGTCTCGGGATGAGACGGGCCCGGGAGCCATTGAGGCCCAGGTTGGCTCTTAAGCACGTCGTCGGCTGGAGTAGTGGGCTTGAGTATATCTCCGAATGGCATGTGGTGGAACAAATTGTGGACATAGGGAGTTACAATGGTTTGGGGGATTGCTGCGTCGGTACCGTCAAGCCCATCTGGATCAAGGGCGGCCCGGTTTGTGTTCAGATGGGATGCATAGTAGCCGCCTTGGATTTCTTTCCAGAAACGGTGGAATTCTGTCTCCTTTTGGCCCAGGACGCCCACTGCCTCCTTCCAAATGAAATCAATGTTTGTTGCCACAGCGCTGCGGAAGTCATCTGACCCATGGGCCTCGGCCCATTGCTCAAAGGCAGGACATCCGGAATGCTCACGGCATAGGAATATCTTGAACCGTGACTGGAAGTCATCCAGCCAAACACGATTCTGCTGGGACCTCTGATTTCCGCAGTAGTCGATGACGTGCTTGGCTAGGTCAACAATCCACAAGAATGGTTCGTGGAATCGCTCATACTCGATAGAAGGACGACCCGACAGCTTGTAAAAAATCTCTTGGGTGCGATGTCGCTCAGACTGTATCCATATTTGGTCGCCAACGGTGTGTTCGGAAAGGCCATAGTTACCGATAGGCAACATACGAAAAGGTACTTTACGTACATAGTACGCCTCGTGGTGACCGGGAGCACTTAGAACACCGTCGAAGTAGAACCTGTTACTAGCAGCGCGGGTAGAAAGATGCTGCAAGGGTTGTAGTTCCTCCGGGTAGTGCTTCGAATCGACGTAGATTGCGAAATCGGACAGCTCCAATTCGACGAAGTTATTAGCTTCGTCGGTATCCATATGATCGAGCAGAGTTGCGACGGCGTGACTTTCCGAAGCCTGAGGCGCAGGCGGAATAAAGCCGTCAAAACAAGACCGGGGCCTGTTCAGAGTTGATCTAGGCAGTTCGACTGCGATATGCTTCCGTGGCAGCGGAAGCGTATTATCCACGACGCAGGAACTCAAAACTGCGGCTGCTCCTTGTGTGACCTCCGCAGGTGACTCGTCAACATGGACATCTGCGGCTGCTCCTTGTGTGACCTCCGCAGGTGACTCGCCAGCATAGTCATCGTCTACACTGGCGGTGTCCATACCAAGCCAGACAACCTAATTGTCAAGAAATCTGGTTAACGCTCCGTTTCCACCCACGGTTGTTTGGAGGCGAAGGAGCGACCCAAGCGATAATTACCTGAGGCACAAGAGGACTGCTGATTGCATCCATCTGTAAGATATGGATTCAATATGCAAGACACTGGGCAGCGGGATATTATTGACCGAGGGCAGCGTTGTAGGAAATGTTGTTCGGGCTTCGTAACAAAACCCCGGCCCAAACATGTCATGGCAATATCGCATGTTGTTGCCTGAAGGGAATTGGTTGAAGAAGCGTTAGGTACTTCTTAAGTCAGTTGGGTAGATGTGAACCGGAATTCCAATCGTTGGGGTGGTGGTATAAGAAAAGCTGGGCGGTTGCTGAGCCGAGTTGGTCAATACTACCAGACAGCGCCAGGCAACCAAGGCACTTCAGTATCAGTACCAACACGGGGTGTTTACAGAATGCGCCTCGCGATGTCCAGATAGAGATTGCACAAAGTATTCAAGGTACAACGGGCCGTCAATTAAGACGGAGGGAAGGACAGCGTGGAGAAACCCAGGCTTGGCTGTGCACTGAAATGGAGCCCGGTAAATCCTTAGTCCCGCTGCGGAGGTCAGCCCGTGGGTGGACGGATATGGAATATTGAGCTGTACTCGACTGGATCGCTATTACAAGGTTTTTTGTGGAGCCTGGGCATGTTCTCTTTGCGCAAGGTGTTGGCTGTAGGTCCTAACAGCCGCTTGGCTTATTACCTACCTCTTTAGGAAGTATTCAACATGAACTCCAACTCCAGCAACAATCCCATTCTACCCGTGTCACGCACGCACAACATACCGTAGGCAACAAGAGAAGAGAGAGGTGGGTATCATGTAAATTACTTAATGCGACCGGCAGAACGGACTCAATCGTCTCCCTCCGAATGTCTAGCCCTCCTTTTGTCTGGGAGCCAACCAGGGAAACCTCGATCGTCCAGCTCGAACGCAATTTCCATGGCAATGAGAATGATGATGATCCACTCGAGCCGGTGGCCGCGCTTCTCGCTCGACATCTCTCTCGCCACAGCAACGAGCTCGTTGGCATAGTCAATTCTCTTGTTCAACTTGTCGATGCGCGGCTCGACGTCCAGCACCTTGCCCACACGATCGTAGTATTGCTCAAGCTTCGACTCTTTATCCCAGAAGAGATCCGGGAGGGACTCGGCCAGCTCGTACTCGTTGAGCTGCGACCGCAGGCTAAGCAGCTCGCCCGTCCTCTTCAGGATGAACTGCCGCGACTTGTTCATCTCGCTGCCCCCCTTCAGCCTGCTGGCGACAGGCCGGACGTTTTCGTGGAACTCCTCCATTTGGTTTTCCAGAACCGCAATCTTGGGACTGCGGGCGAGACCGCTGGAGAAGGCCACCTTGGCCCATGTGAGGTCGGCCATGAACCCATCGTCCGGGTCGGCAGCCTTGGTCCCCAGCACCACCTCCTCGCCCCTCATATAGCTTGTGTCCCGCGTCTCATCTTCGCTGAATTCCAGCTCTTCCATCTCCAAGCGGCTCACGTGGGGCACATCGGCGGCCCGGACAAGCTGCTTCGTGGCAACCCGCAGGACCACGTGGGCGGGCACCGCCCATCCGACCACGGTGCCCGAGTCAAAGACGAAGATGTCGCCCTTGGCGGCTCTGGCGTGTATGACGGTGTTGGTGCTCAGACCCGCACCGTCCGGGTCGATGTCGTAATTGTGCAAGCTCAGAATCTCCTCGACCCGCTGCATGTCGAAGGATTGCGCCACGCAGATGGCCGTGATTTTGCCCTCGTAGTCGGCCTCGGTTTCCTCTGGCGCATCGACCGCGGCTGTCTTCTTCACCGTGGCCTTTTGCTTTTTCCTGGCCTTGGGGGTCCCGCGTATTTTGGTGGAGGCGGGCGGGCGGGCGGGGAGCGGCCTCGTCCTAACCGGAGCGTGATTTTTCGCGGCCGGCTCGGCGTGGTGCGAGGTGTCGTCAGCGGCACCCGGCGGAGAAGACCCGTGATCGCTCCTCTCGCCGTTGCTCATCATCTGGTTCGACGTGAAAAAGCTGCGTTTCCGGGGCAGGGCGGCCAACGCCGTCTGGTGAAAACATCGTTGGGGGCGCGGGCCCGACACAGCCGTGTGTAAGCCCCGCGTGAATGTGCCGGGGACTCGGCAGAAGGGACGGGGCATCGTCGCAAGCCTTGCTGCCAAAGCCGGGGCCAGAAGGGGGAATGTCTTGCTCGCCGGTCGAAAAGTACCTTCCCCGGAAGGAATTCAATGTGCCGTCATGGGCATAATGCGACAGGATGCAAGGCGGGCAGGCAAGGGTCGCGCAACGGGACGTCCAGCTTTATCGATAACAATTTTCTAGCGGTTCGCATAAGTTCTAATGGGTACAGCGTCATCGCGGCCTCCCACGCATCGCTGCGCCGCGTGTTGCCCACCAGCAATACTGCCGCCGGAGCGCTGAAAAGCATCGCCAGTCCGAAGTGCCCGGCGTCGTGAATTCGGCGCTGCCACCTTTGCGTTTTGACCAGCCCCCCGTCGCGCCCTCTCCGATCAGACCGACGTCGCTCTTTCGCGCGAGCAGCCATGCTAGTACGCCGGTCGAGCCGCCTTCCTCCTCGAGCGAAACCTCCGAGAAACGCAATTGCCTTGCGAAATAGCTGCTTGCATCCCCAAGCCAGGCTGTCGACATAGCCACGCCCTCTGTACGAGCACGGAATCGGCCGGCCAGGATTCTTGCACAATGCACCCCTTTCTTGCCAGATCCCTGAAGGTTGCTCTGTCCGCCTTGACTAGCACCCGGCGGCACCGTGGTCCATATCTCCATGTCTCGCCATCTCGACTCCTGGCTCTCCGGATACGCCAGAATGGACAGCGACCCTCACCCAGGAGATATGAACGCTTGTTCACACCTATGGCCCTCATGACCAACGAACGACTCCCCGTCATGACTTTCCAGCAGCTCCTGAGGAGCCAAGACCTGACGAATGAACCGGAGCTGGCTGCCATTATAGCCCGTACCGACCCCAAGTCTTGGCAGGACCGCCTGAATGGATTGGCTAGTAGAGGCCATTCGGCGCAGGATCTAGAACATTGGGCCTGGATTCTCATGGGTGAAACCCCCGACGCCCGAATCCATCGTTTTGTGTCAACAGATACCAAGAAGCCGGTGTTCCTCATGGACGTTCTTCTGCAAGCCTCCCAGCCAATAAAGCAAGTCGAATCGTTAACGCTCATGCTGAAGTACATATCCGATACGTATTTCCCGAAGCAGCCGACGAAGCCTGTCCGCAGGCCCATGGACGACGAGGGTTTCCTTTTTTTGCTCAGTCGCCTCGTGCAACACGTTCTAAGGGTATCGCCGAGGCTGATAGTCACGCTTGCGGCTTTCACTCGAAGCTACATATTAGACTTGCCTTATACGTCTACGGCCAGAAGGTCGACCCGTGGGAGACAATACCAGAGGCGCTGCAACGTCTTCAACGCGGCGATTCGCCTGTTTAGCAACCCTGCTCCTATGCAGCCCGTTCTGAACATGGAGTTTAATTGGAGAGCACAGCGGATACTTCTGGCCATGTCGGACTCGCTTGAGCGCCCTTTGATCATCGGGAGACTGAGCTATCAAGCCATCCGGAAAGTCATGATCGCACAGCCGAAGTCGGCGACCGAGAGGTGGCGGGCCGCCCGGCAACGCAAGTCCTGGCCGCCCTTTCGGCAAGACTTTGATGGACACGACGCCGTACGGACGCCAGAAGACGACCAGTCACGAAGTGTCCGAGCTGGTGCTCTTATGCGGGAAGCGGGCTACGAAGGGGATGACTACGATGATGCCTTGGATGCTCTGGGGGGCACAGCCCAAAACTCGCCTACGATACAGACGCGCAGCCTGCCTCCCAGACAGTGGGAGGATGAGAAGGGTTATTTGAATTTCTACACCTCCTGGGCCATGCAGGTGCGAGCCACGCGCAACGCACAGGAAGCCTGGCGGCGGTTCAACTCGTTCACGGACATGGACAAGGTGAAGCCCAGCCACCAGGTCTACGCCGAGATGTTCTTCAAGCTCCTCGCTCGGCCAGCCGACCACTCCCCCAACGCTTTGCCAGGGGACGCCCGCGAGGTCTACCCAGTCCACGACGGCAACCTTAGTCAATATGAGCTCGCACGACTGGCTCCCCCCACAGTTGACGAGCTGTACGAGCACATGAGAAGTCAAGAAATCCGGCCCGAGGGAATGTGTCTGCAGCACCTCATTGCCAATGCGCCCTCCCTGCAGCACGCAGAACGCTACCTCCGGGATGGTCTTGACGACGAGGACGCCGTGCACAGCCTGATCCACACCCGCTCTCGCATTGACTACAACGCCCTGCGGCGGGTCCCCCTCGTCGTCTTCAGCAGTTACATACAGTTGCTGTGTCGCCTCCAGCCGTACCGCCGGGGCGACGAGAAGCTGCCGCCTCATAGTCTCGGCCATTTGCGCCGAGCAATCAAGCTCACTCAGATCCGGTTGCCGCCCAGGACGCGCGAAGGCGAGTTCTTCCGGCCGCCGTGGCACCACATCTTCCGGGCACTGGCTCGACCCCACGTCGCCGTGGTCAACGGCCCCGCCATCCATAACGAATCGACCGTTCTCTCCCTGTTCAACGCCGTGTACGAAGCGGCCAATAACGCCGTGGGGGTCGACCCCGAGATCTTCATCTACCTGTGCCGCACCATCCAGAAGGTGGTGGAGGGTTTCTTCGTGCGGGGCAGCATGCTCGGGTACACCGCTCGCCGCGACGCCATCCCGTACCTCATGCTGTCGCGCGACCCCCTGGGCGTCCACATGAGCGAGGCCCGCCAGAAGTTCTTGCAGGCCCTGCATCTGCTGCTCCGCGACGCGGCGTCAGCACCGCCGAGCGAGGACTGGGCGCCGCGCATCGACTCGCCGCTGCCGCAGGCGCGCCACTTCCTCGGCGCGCAGCACCTGCACGCGGGCATGCGCACCCTGGCCTTCCTGGGCGACCATGAGGACATGGTCAGCCTGGTCGGGTGGATGTTGCAGAACCGGGCCTACGTGGACCGCGAGGCGGCCCGCGTCTCGCGCGGCCGCGCCATGATCGCCAAGACCTTCTGTGCCTTCGAGGCCTTCGCCGGCGGGGCGCTGGACCAGGACACGCGCGTCCGGCTGGACGAACTGATGGACTCGGGCGCGACCGAGGGCTCCTGGCGGTGGCCCTCGGCCACCGAGGTCGAGGACTACGTGACCTCGGACAGCCGCAAGGCGGCGTCGGTGCTCTACACCCCGCCCTCTGACAGGAAACGGTCCAAATCGCCCGACAGCGAGACGGAAAGTGAAAGTGAAACTGAATTTCGTATACGCAAAGTAGCCTCAGGATAGACTGTCATCCATCCAGGGAAAGGTGGCATACTCAAGCGGCCGGGTATTGGTCCCCGAAATTAATCCCCGGAAACAACACGTACCCTTGCCTCTTGCCGTCACTGTGCCCTGCTCGAACGTGCTGCCGTTTACCCGCGCTTGCGTCGTCCGCATATGTGCGCCCGTGCTATTGGTACAATACGACTGCCAATGTCATATTCCTCGCCCTCCCTGGCGGCGCGGACCGCAAGCCCCGAGTCGGGTCTCCAGATCCTATCATGACGTCTTTCCTAGCAGCGTACCAGGCAAAGCCCCGGCCTCTCCACTCTCCTCGGTCTTCCGGGCCGTGTTGGGCGGCTCCTCGCCGGGCCGTCTCTTGCGGCCCATACATACGGTACTGCACCCGCGGCCATCGGGATGGGACGCACAATCAGCGGGTGTCGGCTGGGGCGGTTGCCTCGTTGCCATGGGGGGGGGGGGGGGGGGGGGGGGGGGGGCGGTAGGAGGCAACAGAGAGGCAAGAGGAACAGCAAGAACAGGACTTACGCGGGCTGGTACAGATGGATCTTGGTGTTGGTGAGATCGTGGGTGACGCGGGCGGCCAAGTCGAGGGCCTCGTGCCGGGTGAAGCCGCCGTAGCGGGTGAGCAGAGCGAGAGAGAGGGCCTCGACGGCCTCGCGCGCCAGGTTCTCGACCCAGAGGTGGCCGAGGTCCTTGTTGCGCACGCCGCGGGCCCACGGGCTCGTCGGCCACATGAAGTGCTGCTCCGACACGTCGACGAGCCCGGCGCCCTCGAACAGCGCCCGCAGCCGGTGCGCGTGCAGCGGCCGCTTCGCCTTCCGGAAGCAGTCGAGCAGGATCTCGTTCCAGCGCTGAATCTGCCGCGCCGCCAACGTGGTTAGGAACGATATACTGTCCTTATCTCCCCTTTGGAGGGGAAGGGGAAGGCAGGAGGGCAGGATGGTGAAGAAGGGCCCAGATGGCCGGCCATCCACCATGCCCCCCCGGGGTGCGATACTACGTACATTGGAACCCTCCCAGCTCCCGTCATCGCACCGGATAGGGGGCACGGTATCTTGGAATTCAAGCCAGCCGCCGGGAGCCAGCGCGTCTACGGCCTCCTGAATGACGCGTTCCGGGTCGTCGAGGGTCGTGCCCAGCAACCGGCCGTGGATGAGATCGAACTTCTGCGAGTAGAGCCAGGGGAAGTCCTCGATGTCCTCGACCTCGAAGTCGCAGTTTGAAGGGACACTGGTCGAAAGGGCTCATTAGTTGCCTTGGGGTTTGTGCGTGCCGCAGCGGCGGACACCGAAGCAAGGCCATCAAAGCCAACGGCAGGGAAACTCACAGGTCGGGCTGGATCGGAGAGAGATCGTTTCCGACAACGCGCGCTCCCGGGAATGCATTCGCTGGACGGGGGGGGTTCCGTCTGGTCAACCGATGCCTCTGCCGCGTCTCTCGCATCCCCTCCCTCGTGGGCCACCGCGGGGACTCACCAACTTCAATCGCCCATAGCCCTACGGCGGGAAACCTTGGCGTCAGTGACCGGCATTGCCGCCCTCGCCCCCCCGAGGCGCTGCATTGTTCAGGTACCAACTTACCAACGCCGGTCCCGAGGTCCAGTACGTTGAAGACCTGCTCCACGGGGGACAGAAACAGCCGCCGGTCCAGGGTCAAGAGCCACATGTTGTGGTTCGTGTCTGCACAGCAGTAAGCGACGTCAGACCGGATGGCGCCTTTGCGTCGGGGAACCAGCGGTCCTCTTACATTCTCGCCGCTGCTCGCGCTATTGCACGGTAGGCGGCCGGGTCAGACTGCGGCTCGTCGGGACCCGGTCTTACACAATCGGGAAACCGGACTTGGTGGTATGGACGTACCTGGTCATTGGGCTGGAAGTAACCTGCCAAAAGCAATCAATGGAGATGCCCCAACCCAAGCACACATAAATGCCCTCGCGAAAGGAAGGCAGGGGAGAGGGGGCCCAAACATACGGCCGGCTTTGTACGAATGATAGGTCCGGCCGTTCTCTTCTATGAATTCAAAGACGTCCGAGTCGGCCGTGCGGGTGGTCGCGATGGTGCGTATGGTGGCGGCGGAGCTACAGCACCGGTTTCTCTTCAGCCCCGGGTCACTGGGGCCCGTCCGGCGTTCGATGCGGGGCGGGGGCGCGGCTCACGTCTGAATCTCTTCGAGTATCTCGCTATCGGGCCGGGCCACCCGGTTGCTTGCGGCGCCGGCGTCGAGCGCAGGGCCCGCTCCAGGCTCGTCGGCCATGGCGTTGGCCTGGGGGGGACGGGGGAGTTGGTGCATCCGATGTCCCTCGCGGGCGCGAGTAGAGGGAGGGTCCAGTGGATGCACAGTCGATCCGCGGCGGTCCTAATGTGGGACGGGCAAGCGAGGGGAGGGCGATCGAGCAGCTCTGGGCACCGGAGAGGGCACGCGAGCTATCCTCCAATATGTAGGACTGGTCGTGCCCGTACTGGGGCGCACGGGGGACGGGAACCTTGTCCCACGCGTCGATACGCACAGGTAGCATGTACGTGCATCCATCACACGCGGCGCCCGGCGGTATGTACCTTGAAGACGTATAGGGCAGGCGGACAGTGGGGCCTCGTTTTAGCTGGCCCGATGACACCTGGCTCACGTCGCTGGGCCGGGCGCTCAGCACCACGGCCGGGCCGGGGCATGCTCAAGAAGAGGCAGGCAGGCACTCCCATCCAGTCAGGACACGGGATCCGCGGTCGTTGGATATCGTGGGCAAGCTTCACGATCCGGCGCGTGGAACGAAGGTGCGGGTGGAGCGGTGCTCCAGGTCCTGCGTGCACGCTCCCACGCAATTGCCAATAGGTGCGATGCCACTGCATGGGGGGGATCCTTCGCCGGGCTTGTGGTGGGTCGTCGGCCAGCGGGCGGATAACGCCGTCTCCCTGCGTCCAAGGTCGCACGCCAGGATGGTGTCCGGCATGGAGCGAGGGTACATGGATAGGTCGGGCATCCAGGACGGGCTCGTGGGCCGAGGTAGCTCTAACGAGCTGCGTAGCCCAGGGAGCCTCCCTGGCCCTCTCGGCCGGGCGGGTCGTGCGTTGTGTATATTTGCTTACTCCCCGTGGCCAGCGCGCGAGCTCGGCCGGGAACACGGGGGGTCCCGTCCGGCAGCGCAACACGATCCATCTAGGAAGAGGTCCCTCGAGGGGGCGGGCGAAGTGGCATGGGATGGCTGGAAGGATCCCCATTCCCCGCGAGAGACGGCGGGAGAGTGGCTGATCAGCCGGGCGATGACGTCCACTGCTAGCCAACCAGTTGCGGGTACCGAGATAAGTCGGAAGTACCTACGAGCGTTGCAGGCGCGCGGGCAGCACCCCGTACGGTTCTTTGCCTTGGTTCCCACGCATGGCTGATACATAAGCGCCGCAGAAGCCCGCCCACCCCCTCTCGGACATCGATTCCTACCCAGAAGAAGCGAGGCAGAGAGGAAGTGGTTTCGTTGGGTCCTTGCTCCCGGCCCCGGCCCTGGCCCGCTTGAGCCGCGTAGGCTGGCTTACACAGCCCCGTTGGTTGGCAACCAAGTTTACAGGGCTATGGGATCCCGTCGGGCGGCTGCCAATGGGAAGCCCGTTTACCGGACGCCTGTTCCGGCAGGTAGTACGTCGTAGATCCAAGATCTCTCATTCACGGAGGGCATAGAAGAGCCTGGCGTTGTTGCTGGGGAGGCCGTCCGCGCGCCCGAGCCGCCGAGTCCCAGATGAGGTTCAGTTGGCCGCCCAAAGGAGCATCGAGCCGGCGTGCGCCGCGCATTGTCCTCCAAGCCTGAGCTCCCCGGGGCCACATGTCCAAGGGGGCATCGTACGTACACGAGCACGTTGACGAGCACGTTGACGAGCACGTTGACGAGCACGTTGACGAGCACGTTGGCTTGCTCATGCCGACCAAACCGCCATGTTTGCTCCCCGCAAGTCACATCCCATGCACCCGGCTGCACAGCGGCTTGCCGTGATGTGACGAGGCCACCGGCCGCAGGCATGGTGTTTGCCTCACCGCATAAACCCCCTGAAGAAGGTATCCACGGCCGAGGTAGACTCGAGGCCGCCGATCCGGGATGTGTCTGGCCAAGCACCCACGTGAGCAGGCAGTCGCTACGTCGCTTGGCTCCAACGTCGGCGGCGGGGTGGGAACTCACAATGATCCGGCCTCACAATCACCAGCGCGCCTCGCTTCGGGTCGATGCCGTACGCCTGGTACGCGCGGGCGTGTCCCGAGTTGTAGCTCGCGTCGTCGACGAAAATGTTGAACAGGCCTGGCGGATCCATCGGTGAGCAGGGACTCGGGGACCCCCGCATCCGAGTTGCGTACTCACATTTGATTCCCCATGCCCCAGTCACGGGCGTGAAGACGCGCGGTATCTGCTCGAGCTCGATCGTGGGGCGCCGGCCCGCCAGGACGAGCACCGGGTGGAAGACGCTGTCCGGATCGGCACCGGCGGGCGTGAAGTCGGCAACAATCCTCTGGAGGCCTTCGGCACACTGGCGGGGGTTAGCATGTTCCTGCTCGCGGGCCGTGGGTGGGGTGGTGGTTGAGGACAGACCTCCCGCAGCCGGTCTGCGGCTTCGGGCTCACCAATGTCGCCGGCAAAGACGACAATGTGCCACCGCCCGTCGGCAGGCAGCCCTTTCACCAGGGCCATCGCTCTCGCGTCGCAGAAACGCACGACCTGCGCGCTGGGGAACCGCATGCCGACGCGCACCTGGGTCGCCAACCCCGGGTCCCCGGCCGAGGAAACGATGAGCGAGTCCTCGTACTGGTACGCCAGGCCGGCCGTGTAGCGGCCGGCCTTGATGAACTGCTCGCGGAAATGCGCGGGCGTGATGCCGTGCTCGCGCCGGTACGTCGTCGAGAAGAGGTTGGTGAAGTAGCGGTCGAACTCGATGAGGTCCTGCGCCGTCTTCTGGCGCTCCGCAACATACGTGCGCAGCAGGGCCGGCGCCGCCCGCCCGCGCAGGACCGCCGCCAGCTTCCACCCGAGGTTGTAGCCGTCCTGCAGGCTGACATTCATGCCCTGGCCGGCCTTGGGCGAGTGCGTGTGGCAGGCGTCGCCCGTGAGGAACACCCGGTGGTCCTGCGTGAAGCGGTCGGCGCACCGCTGGCCGACCGAGTACGCCGACCACCACGCCGTCTCGGCGATATCCAGCTCATACGGCCGGAAGATGAGCCGTGCCCTTTCGTGCAAGTCCTCGAGACGCAGGTCCGCGGCCGTGGCCGTGCCTGGCAGTTCCGTGTAGAACCGTACAAGCGTGTCTCCCTCGCGCGGAATGACGATGAGGCTACCCTCCCGGGCATTGACTGGGGGGGGACGGGAAGGGTTATCGGCCGCATCTCACATGAACTCGTAACGGGGGGGAATGCTTACTGATGGTCTTCTTGCGGATGTCGGGGAAATCGGTGCGGGGATACACGTCCATGACGCCCCAGACGGCGTTTCGGCTGTCGCCGATCATCTGGATGCCCAAGGATTTCCGGACCGTCGAATGCGCACCATCGCAACCCTACCAACAAAAGCTCAGCCCATGATTCACCGCGAGGAGGGCGGCCCGTTCGGGGGGCTACCGCCTCACCAACACATATCTCGCCCGGAACTCGTGTTCCACGCCGTCGTGCCGTGCCGTGACGGCGCAACAGTACGCCTCGGGGTCCTCGGCGGCGGCGGCATCCACCACGACCTTCGTCACCTCGTAGCCGTAGCGGATGGGGTCGCGGCCGGCGGCACGGCAAATCTCGTCGGTCAGGAGCTCGTCGATGCGGGCCTGGGCGAGGGTGACGTGCGGCAGGTGGCTGAGGCCAGGCTCGGTGTCGGCGGCGTAGTGGCTCCGGCGAATGCCGGCGTCGCCGGGGTCCGTCGGCGTCGTCGTCCCCGCCGCCCAGAAGGCCAGCTCGAGCACATGGCACGCCTCCCGGAGCAGCAGCTCCGCCAGCCCGAAACTCTCAAACACCTCGACCGTCCGGCACTGCACACCGTCGGCCTGGCCCTGCACCAGGGCGCCCGGCCGCCGCTCCAGAATCGCGAAGGGGATCCCGCAGCGCGCCAACCACACACCTGCGCACAACCCCGCCGGCCCGCCCCCGCAAATGAGCACGTCGATCTTCTCGGCCATGGCGCGTTAGCTCTGTCGCCCAGGGCTGTAGCTGCGATGTGAGGTGGTACGCAGAGATGAGGGGGGTTTCGGCACGCAGTGTCGTCAGTCGAGCCGGGGCGCCTCGGGTTTTAAGAGAGCGCTGGATAGGGTAGGCGGCGCGCCCACGGGTCTCGGCCCCCCGGGGAGCCGGGAGGGCCAAGAGTTGACGCTTCCGGGCATTCCGGGTGGCCGAAGGGCTAGTGGGAGGTGGGGTGAACTCTCCTCGGCTCGGTCCGGCCTGCAGATTCGGCCATCATACTCGGTATCCGTACCGTACAGCAGCGTATGTTGACGGTCCCCTGTAGAGGGGCCATCTAGCCCTCGCGTTCGCTCTTTCGTTCAAGGCCGAGGGTGCACTTCGCGGACCCACGGGTTGACGACATAGCAAGGATCGATAGAGTTCATCCAGTCTTTGGACGGCGCATGCGACTGAAACGGCCAGGGAAGGTGGCCAGCATTATGTGAAACAAAGTTCGTCTTCCTGCAGCCTGTCAAAAACCAACCGAGTTCATCACCAGTACCGGCAGGGCTTTGACAAGGAATAGTGATAAGTGCCAGGTGAGGTTCTTGCAACCCACCATTCTAGCGCATAGGAATTCTATCAGGTCTTGCTTTCGACGTTCTACTTCTCCGCCTGGCCGCCTCTATATTGGCGCGTCCAGAGCCCCGGCCCTCAAAGTCAGAGTCGCATAGACTCTTACACCACGACTTCATTTCCGACCTCATGCACCGCCTTGACGAGGCCTTCCACGGTGCCGCTGAGCGTCTGGCAGTTAATGACGACACGGAAGAAGCTTCCGTGAGGACCCGGCGCGTAGTCGACCATGAAGCCCCGGGCGATCAGACGGGCGACAATTTCGCGCGTACGGCGTGTGTTCTCGTCCTTGTTGTCGGCTAATTGGCCACCCGGCGCATAGTAGAAGCAAACCTGCAGACAGGGCGGCGGGTTGGCCGAGACGAGGGCAAGATCCGGCGAGTCGGCCACGAGGTTGGCCAGGTGGGCCGCCTGGGCGAAGGCCCCGTCCACCTGGGCCTTGAACCCGTCGGCGCCGTAGTAGATCCACGCGAGGGCCATCTTGAGGCTGTCAGCGCGGCGGCCGCACTGCAGAGTCAGGTCCGCCAGGTCCCAGACCTCGCCGTCGGTGCCGGCGCCGTGGAACAGGTAGCCGGCGGGCAGGGTGTTGGCGGCGTGGAAGACGGCCAGGTCGTTGGTCAGCAGGAACGAGCACGTCACGGGCACGTTGAGCATCTTGTGCGGGTTGACAGTAATGCTGTCGGCGAGGGCGCTGCCGGCCAGCTTGTGCCGCTGCGCCGCTGAGAAGATGACGGAGCCGCCCCAGGAGCCGTCGATGTGCAGCCAGAGCCCGAACTCCTTGCACACGGCGCTGAGCGCCTCGAACGGATCGTAAGACCCCATGACGGTCGTGCCGGCCGTGGCGTTGACGTATAGTGGCGTCTTGCCCTCGTCGCGCGCCCGTAGGACCGCCTCCCGCAATGCCGCTGGCTCCATGCGGCCCTCATCGTCGATGGCCACCGGCACCACTGCCGCCGCACCCATGCCGCACGTCACGGCCGCTTTCTCGACCGAGTAGTGGCCGTGTTTACTGGTGAACAGGACGAATTGGCGCCCACCGTTGCCCTCCGTCTTGCACGCTGGATAGAGCGCGTTTCGAGCGATGGCGATGGACGTCAGGTTCGACGCGCTGCCGCCCTGGCAGGTGATGCCGCCGGCACGCGGGCCGGTAAAACCGAAGAGGTTGGCAAATTGGCGGGCTGTGGTTTTTTCTATCACCGTCAGAGCCGGCGAAACTTGGAATACGTGCACCTGGGCTGGCTGTTAGCAGTTTCGGTAGACTTTGAGATTGCATATCAAGAGATCGTCCGAGTCGCAAGAGTCACGGGCAGACTGGGCGGAAGTCAACCAACGGCCGTGGTGTCTCGACACTCACATTGGTATTGAGTACGGCAAGCAGCAGTTCTGAGACCACGCCGACCTGTTCTCTCGTGTTAGTTCAACCCAGGCGGATGCTCACGGGGGCCACTCACAGCATTGGTGCTGGCGTAAAGCTTGTCGAGAAAGCCCTAACAGGTCCCATTCCCATGAGTACTTTGAAAACCACAAGATAGACACAAAACACTCTGGAGACTGCCGAGACTGACCTGATCCCACGTGTTGACACTATACCTTAGGACATCCTGGATAGTGTCCAACAACCCGCCCCGCCCCCGGCCTTCCCCTTCCGGGAGCGAGAACTTCAGCCGTTCCACCAGCGCCTTCGGCGTATGCGTCTCAACCAACACATTTTGCGGGGTTCCGTTGCTGTCATGCGCGTGCTGGCCGGTGGCTTTGAGCGGGGCGGCCTCATCTGCTGCCCGGATGTAGGGTACTATGAGGGACTTCACTGCGTCGATCAACTGTAAGCCCCCGTCAGCGCGGGCCCCGGGTGCCGATGGATAACATCTGGGAGGCCTGGGCACTCACGTCCTCGACTTCGTCGGCGCGCCTCAAAGAACCTTTGGCCGCGTGGCCGTTGGCGCCGTTGGCACCGTTAGTACCGTTAGAAGTTCCACCCATCGTACCGTTTGGGAAGCCAAGTTGGAAGTAGAATCTTTCAAAAAACTGCTTCCTTTACGACGTCTCCAGGGGTTGATATAAGCGCCTTCAGGGCCCCGTCGCAAGCGTTGACGGGCAGGGGGGCGACAGGTGCGTATCAGTGAGACGAAAGCAGAAAACTCGCAATTGTCGTCCGTTATGGCCTCTTCGCCGAGCCTTTACCGAATAAGCCGGGCGACTAAGGTACGGGGCAGGGCTGAAAACAGTGGGATCAAATACGACTTGGGTAGCCTGTCCAAACCACCTGCCCCCTCGCCCCCTGCGCCAGACGCGGCGAATCACGACCATAATCCACATGGGTTTCGTTTCTTCATGTCATGAATCGGGGCTGGGGCTGGGACCAACAAGCAGGCAGGACAGGACTCGAGGGGCTCGAGGAGGTGCGAAGAAGAAGTGGCTCGCCACTTAGACCTCTCGCCCATCGGATATTGCTAGCGCGAGTCACTTTTTGTTCGCAGGGCCCGGGGCTCACGGCCGTTGTGTGCGGTGTCGAATAGCGTAGCGACCAGGCGCATAGCGACCAGGCGCAAGGCGACGCAAACCTTGTTCGCTCGCGCCCGTATGGTGCTGGTTAAAATCTCTATTTGGGCTCGATCGGCCTTCCTTCCGTCCCGTCTTGCTCTCCCTCCTTGAGCCGCAGACAGCAGGACAGGGGATATGTTCGGCATGTCCCAGGGGCACAGTCTAGGGAGGGAATTCCGTAAGCGGTTGGAAATCCAATCGGTGGTCTCCCCCTGCATGTATATGAAGGACATGAGTTATTGGCGCATGGACCGCGGCGCCAAGTCGTATGCAACTGGGGGCGACAGATGTATATAGGCGCCCTATCCTCGCCATCGACACTGATGAGAGTGCCTGTTGCTGCCAAGTTTGCATTTGGAAAACATTACCCGTAGTCTTCGTGCTAATACTCATGCTGGTACCATACCGTTCCTCATACAGCATCGCAAACATCAAAGGCATCGTGGTCTTCGTCACGCACCCCATCCAGAACTCGTACAGGTATGACACTAAACGAACGCAGCCCGTGACCATGAAAATGACTCAGGATCGCCCGTGCGCCAGAGAGAGGTATCATGAGGGTATCGTCGCACTGCAGCTCCTATCGACTCTTGCTTTCGGGGGGGGAGCGGGCTAGGCACAGGTTCAGTCCGCCCGTTTTTTGGCGGCATCAGCGGCATCTCCTCGGCTGGCCGACTGGGGCTCCTTGTCTTTGCTGGCACTGGGCGTGGTAGCGATGTCGCCGTCGCCGTCGTCAGCATCGTCCCAGTTGTCGAGGGCGTTCTCATCCCAGTTGTCGACCTCCTCTTCAAGCGTCGTCTGTCGCCCGTGGCCTGCTGAGGGGGTCACACCCTCCTCCTGGCCACCTTCAACAAGACCGTCGCCCTCGCCTAGCTCGACGTCGGCCTCGTCCTCGCCGGGAACGGCATTGTACGCCCGTCGCTGGCGCTTGCGCTCCAACATGCGCTGGTGGTACCAGCTGCACAAACCCACACCGCACAGGCTCCCCACAATGTTGGCGACAATGTCGTACAGGTCGAACGTCCGGCCATTGGGCAGGAAACCTTGCAGGACCTCGGAGCCGATGCCGAGGATCAGCGTGCAGACGACGACGGTCAAGTGTAGGGTACGCCGTCGGTTCGTGTCGAGGATCCAGTAGAATACCACGGTGAGGACGAGGAAGGTGAAGACGTGGAGAACTTTGTCGTCCACGTAGGTCTCGAGCTGCAGCGACGAGAGGCCGGCGTAGCCAGCCAGCAGACAGAGCAGGAAGAAGACGCCTGGAGGGTACCGAGGTCAGTAAATGGTCGACGCCGTCCATGCGCACCGCCGTAGGGTTGGCTGGGCAGTCTTCCCTGGGAGCTCCGAGGAAAGCTCTCACGACGCGATGCACTGACCTGCAAAGGGCAGTCGAATACGCATTCTTGCGGCTCGCTCTGCTCAAGGATGGAAGGAAACGGGACCAGGCTCAGTACAGGCCCCGAAGCTGCATTTTTCTGCGCTTCCGGTGGCGTATAGAGGGCAGTATGCAGATGAGGGGGCGAGAGACGATGCGGTGGAGTGTGTCGAGGCGAGAGGGACAGGTAGGACGTCGGAGCCTACGTGCCTTGTGACGATTGATGGACGAGGAGGATGGGATGGGATCCCACCCCTGTAGAGCTTTAGGTGCATTCCTTCCACCCTCCTCCATTATGGACATCAGACCCCACCCAAGCTGGACAGAGCTTTGGTGCCCACAGGGCTGTTTCCAGCCTCCATTTATTGCTTCGACCCCCGGCCAGCGAGCCTCAAGTCTCGGGGCAAAGAGCCCTGTAAACGCCCGTACTGAGCCCCCAACCCCCACTTTCTGTGGTACCTGACCGTACCTTCGCAGATATCTTCACTGGACGACGTCGAATTCTACAAGCACACGAGGCCCATCTACATCTACTACCTAGCTACAGTCCAGATAACCTGATCTTGGAAAGACGGCGGCCACCTGGAGTTTGTCTTGAATGCCCTCGAGCTGTATGGACAGTCGCCGAGCGGTGCTCATGGCCCCCAAGAGCGACCTGAGCTCACAGCAACGACACCCGTGGTTTCTTAGTTCAGTCAGCCAGGCTGGTTGTCCCACATGACTACCATGGGTGAAAAAGATCAGATTCTAATATTGGGTATGGACGCTCAAGCAAGGACAGTGCCTCATTGAGGCCCTGCGCTTCCTTGCATATCACATTGTTGTGCGGCTCACTCACCAGCATGCTGTATCGTACTGTAGTATGGTTGGTTGGACAAGTTGTAGCCGGCGTTTATGAGGCTGAACCGGCACTTTGGCAAAGCAGACATTGCTCATTTCCCGGGATATTTGATTCGCGGGAACTGTTCGCCCACGGCGGTTACCAAAGTACGGGGGGGGGGGGGGGGGGGGGGGGGGGGGGGCGGTAGGAGAAAAGCATCTTTACAACCGGCGGTCGGAGTGCCTCGGCGTAGGTGTGCAGGTACATCATAGTGCTCCCTCTGTGGCGACCTGTGGTTCGACTAGTAGGTATGGGGTTCTATCATGCGGGACGACGCGCGCCACGATATGGGGAAAGCATGGCATGGGGGGTGTCCATGTGTTCTCCTGCTCAGGTAGCCCGTGTCGTCTGTCGCATCCCCTCTGCTGGGTCGGCTTTTAGCAAGGCACTGGTCGCCGTGAGCGTGTCTGCTGGCTCTTCTCATCCCGGCCGTCGTTCCAGGCGCTGCGGACGCTTGCCCGCTGCACGTGACGGGCTTCTTAGCAGCATGATCGTCACGCTTTGGGAGACTTGGCTTGGGGGCCGCCGGCGGTGGGAAAGACGGGAGCGGAGGTACACGCCGCGGTACACAACGGCGACTGGTAGCTGCGTCCTGCTCTCAACGCGGCCTATTTCGATGCGCAAATTCGATACAACTGTCGAGAAGCCAAGGGCGACTCGTTTGATTGACGCTGCATGCCGTCTCGCCGCGCGGTTGCATGCGCTGGTTTCCAGTCAAGTGTGCCATGGTACCTCGCGACGGAACCGATTGCGCCCGTCTAAAAACTGGAGAGGTGACTTCCATACACTACACCTTTCGCGGGCGGCCCAAGTCCAAACCACGACCTCAGGTGCGCTTTCCACGCCTCGAACGCGGCTCCGACTCCAGCTCATCATCGCGAGAACACACCATTTTTATCCGCATCGACCCCGAAACAGATCTTTCATCTTCCTTCGATGTCGCTCGTTCTCTCGGTGCTCTTTTAGGCGCGAGACACGCCCTGCCGCCGTCACCGCGACGCGATAATTGCGCTGCACACGCATCGCATGGCGCCCACCCCATGCCATCCCCCATAATACACCCCAGGCCATCATGTCCATCATGAACGGCCAGCATCACTGGCCGCCGCCATCAGGAAACCAAGTCAATGGTATCAGCAGCTTTCATTTTTCCGATGACGCCCCTCCCCGCACCCAAACACCTACGGATAACTCACAGCCCTTGATGCCTGAGGCATCCCACGATGCCGAGGAGGACCGACAACGCGCCCACCTCGCCCAAATATTTCGGCAGAGCGAGGCCAAGATTGCGCTTCTATTTGGTGACGATGGCGACTACGACCACGCTGGCATCGAGTCTCTCCGTCGCCCCGTTGCCCTCTCGGGCTCGCTTCTCCCGCCAGCCACCGATCATACCCCTATCGAGGAGCGCCCGGCCAAAAGGGCCAAACGAGTCATAGACGAAGACGACTATGGTGATGACGACGACGATGATGACGACGATGAAGAGCAAAAAAACGGATCCGAAGGCACTGTTGATCCCAATGCCTCTTCCCTCAAGTTTAAGTCGGCACAGGGCGCCGGCGCTCTGCCCTCGCCCTCCAAGTCGGGCAGCTCCCCCATAGCATCTGCGAATTCTCCCGGAAGACAGCTCGAAAAGACGTCAGAAGATGCACGCAAACAGCTGGAAGAGGCGCGTAATGCCACCGAGGAAGCCGCTAAGCGCAGTTTCCACACCATGTTCTACACCCTAGAGAACGACAGAACAGCCATGCTGGAACAACAACAACTTGAGGAATCCGAGAAGCAACTTCAGGCCGAAATCGACAAAAACAACAACGCCAATGCGGGAAGCAGCGCATCTGTCGAGAACCACGGGACTCTCAGCAGCGCCAACCTGGGCGCGTCGAGCCTTACGCTGAAACATCTCATTGCGCGAATAGATATGAAGCGCGAATTGGTGAAAGCCTCAGATGCTGAGCTCCGCGTTCTCATGAACGAAGTCCGGAAGAATCGAAGCAAGTGGGCAAACGAGGAAAATGTCAACCAAGAAGAGCTATACGAAGCCGTGGAGAAGGTCTTGACCGAGTTGAAGGCCCATACCGAATACTCAACCCCGTTCTTACAAAGAGTGAACAAGAGGGATGCGCCGGATTACTACTCGAGTAAGTTGCCAGTCATCACGACTGCTATTCCAAGCTCCCACTTCACGCCGCTGACACATTCCCAGTTATCACAAAGCCCATGGATCTCGGGACGATGACAAAAAAGCTCAAGACCCTTTCGTATAAGTCCAAGGCCGAATTCGTTGCCGACTTGAACCTCATATGGGACAACTGCCTGAAATACAACAAAGACATGAACCACCCTCTGCGACGGTTAGCCAATGGGATGCGCAAAGAGGCTGAGAAGCTCATTCCCCTCATCCCCGACCTTGTCATTCGGCCACGGGCCGAAGTTGAGGCGGAGGAGCGTCGCAAGCAGAACGGTGATGACGATGCCGGCGAAGATTCTGACGACGAGCCAATAATGTCGTCCCGCGGTCGTATTGCAGGCGGCGCGAAAGGCACCAAATCGCGGAAGACTCAGTCGGACCAGAAAGAAGGCACGCCTGGTGGCGAGCAGAAACCGGTCCTCCAGCTGAACGGTCTTCTGAAGGTCCAGAGGGAGGGCTCCGAGATCGAAGGGAGTAATGGTTTTGGAACACCACCGGTAGCTGGGTCCATGACGCCAATCGGATTGAACGGTCAATCCCAGTCAGGAATCGGCAGCAATATCGACGCCATGGATATAGATGGCCCATCGCTCAACGGCATGGCGCTTAACCAGGCCCTCAACGAAGTCCCGGAACAAGTATTTGAAGACGAGGAGTACAAGATCTACAAGCAAATCACCAAGAAGGATCGCGCCCAGATTGCGAAGACGAGATACCAGCTCTTCAAAGATCGCAAGCTGAATGTCGACGAGCCTGCTTTGCTGCGCACACGGGCGGGGATGCGCAGGACTCTTCGTCTACAACAGCAGCAACAAACCGACGCCAACGGCGCGAACAGCCCTACGGCGGATTCGTCATCGACTGGTACGAAAGACCCGTCCAAACCATCCGAGACGTTGGCCGAGGGTATGGAAGAGGTTGTAGAGCGTGTCGTGCCTGATTGGTACGACCCTCAAAGTCTGATTCCCGATATCCCTGCGAAACTCCAATGGCATACCGACAGCGAAGGCCATGTTATCAACCAGCACGAGGAGTTTCTCCGCACCGTCCGTCCTGGCTACTTCCTTGCCCCCAAGGGTCACTTGTCCGAGAAGTTCGATGCGAATCTGCGCCAGATGCAGGAGACAAGGAAGCTCTGCTCCAAGATCAGCGTCGTCAAACAAATGCAGATCCAGACCCAGGTACGTAAGCCACTCGGCATAGACTGGCCGAGCGGTTGCTAACATTTTACTCAGGTGTATCAGAATCAGTTCCCCAAGTACAACCCTGAGCCATTTTCCGAGCAAGACATCCAGCCTCACGTCACTTGTGGCGATGACGTGATCATGGCTCCTGAGACCTGCCGGGCGACCCTGCAAAGAGCCGTGGCCAAGGTCTTTTACCATGCCGGGTTCGAGGAGATGCAGCCTTCGGCCATGGACACAGTGACGGACATCGCTGCGGATTACTTTGGCAAGCTCATCAATACTTTCAAGGCCTACAGCGAGGTGGAGAAGAAGGACCCGACGCCCCAATACGCCATGCGTGGTGCCCGCGCCCAGCCGCGATACACTGATGAGGAAATCCTCCTCCACACGCTCGATGAGCATGGCTATGACGTCGAAGCTCTTGAGAGCTATGCTAAGGATGAGGTCGACAGATTGGGCAACAAGCTCACGTCCATACATGACCGCATGAAGGTTCACTTGAGTGACCTGTTGCGGCCTGCGCTGAACGACTCATCGACCAGCGACGGCGGCGCAGCAGCCTTCAACGATGGAAGCGAGCAATTCGTCGGCGGCGACTTTGCCGAGGAACTTGGTGAAGACTTCTTTGGTTTCCGCGAGCTGGGTCTCTCGGGCGAGCTGGGCGGCATGCTGTCCGTCCCACTCCACCTCCTCCAGTCCCGAGTGCGCAACCAGTACCAAAGCCAGAACCCGACGGCCGAAGCTACGGATACGGTCTTGTTCGAAGATCTGACTCCTCAAGATGCCGTCACGAAGGAGAACATTCATAATCACATTGGCCTCGTCAAGAACTTCTTCCTTGCCAAACTTCACGCTAACGGCGACGCACCTTTGGTCGAAGATGAAGATCTCCCAGTCAAGCAACGGCGTCCCCGGCCACGCTTGGGCGCTACTGGAAAGATCGTCTCTCCGCAGAAGCGCCCTCCCAAGGAGCAGAATGCCATCAACAAGAAGAAGAAGAAGATGGAGGCGGCGGCGGCGGCGGCGGCGGCAGCTCAAAAGGCCAACGGCGGCGCCGACAAGGACTCCGGCGGCAAGAAACCGGCGAAATCGGAACCTACCGGCCTCCCCAACGGCGTCGATTCTTCGCTGGCCGTGGCGCCTGCCGAGAGCCAGGGCGGCAACAGCCAGGCTGACAAGGACGACGTGGGCATACCGAGCCCCGAGAGCATGGAACACTAGAGGGGTATTCGTGGCTCTTCGGTGGTATCGCAAGCTTCGCAGCGAAGCCAAGGTAGCGGGCCCATGGACATATCGTCGCCGTCGCCATGATCTGTGTCTGCACGAGGGCAGTACCCGAGCCCATCCGGGGTTTACACTCGCGTCGCATAATCGAAGTTTGGCGTGTTCGGCATTATTATGCAGGGCATCTTTTTGGCTGGGTTTTCTTTCGTCTCTCGCGCGGTGCCAGTGGTGTTTTCGGCCTATATACAAGCGCGATTTTCGGGCAGAAACACATGAGAAGAACAGCCACGTCTTGGGTCCTCTCCGAATCTTGGCAGCGTTGGGTCAACACGATGCACTTGGGAGTCTGTCCACGGGCTTAGGTTTGTCACGGTTTGTTCCTATACACTGAGGCTGTTGCATACACCAGTCTGGGGCCCTGCGAAGCGCTTCTATGCGAGAAGAGCACGGGATGTTTCTTCTGATCCTGGAGCCCGACGTTTCAGGGCACCAGCGAAGTGACAGAAGAAAAAGAAGGGAAAGGGGGAGGGCGGGGGGGTAATGGGAGAGCCGTCCCCGAGTTAGGAGTCACGATGACGTGCTGCTGTAAATATACCCTGAGTTGCCTGGCTATGGACACAAGGAATAAGCCCCATTGATTCATAAAGATGTGCTTGAAGGCGTTGTGCAAGTTTCTTACTTTTTCATGCCAAGACAAGGCCCCACCGAGGGGAAACTGACGTGACCGAGCCAAGCAAGACGTGCATGGTTCACGCACAGGTAGGTTGCTCTGTTTCCGAATAGCGCTGTCCTGGCATGACTCGGACGGGAAACTCATCCTGGACGCGGTTACCGCTTGATGCTCACAAGGGTTTTGCGTTATTGGCCATGCCGGCGGCTGGGTCCAGACCTTGCTACTGTTGTCCCTGCACATCAGGGGGGGGGGGGGGGGGGGGGAGTGCAGAAGACGGCGATGCGGGCGGCGGCGGCGGCGGGACGGACGGATGGATGGATGGATGGCACTGATGAACCGCCGGTCTCGGCAACGTTCGCTGAGCGACGAGAAAGCGGGCGTTGTACTCCAGCGAGGTGGCGGGCATCCCGTGGAAAAGCAGCACCAGCACTGGCTAATTGGACCCTTGTCGGGTTCGGGGTTAGTGTTCTGGCTAGCGTGCTGGCCCCCGCCCCCGCCATTGGTGCGAGGAAGCACCGAGTACCTGCACCTCTGTCCATCCCACCTCCGATCTACATACTCCGGGTAGCTCTACATAATAATTTTTTTCTCTCGTCCCGCTCCCACTGCAGCTCTTTCCTTTCTTCTTCTTCCCACACGCTCGCAACCGCCAGTTCTTCTATTGCTTGTCCTGCCAAGAGAAGACCTCACGCTACCCGACTACACAATGGCTGCCAACCCCGAATACGCCCTCTCGGGCGCCCACAAGGACGTAAGTCGCTACAGCTTCCCACCCCGCGGTTTCGCCCGCCGGCGGGGCGACTCCATGCTGACCTGCACCCCCCAGATGCTCGAGAAGTCTCTTCTCGAGACGGACCCCGAGGTCGCTGAGATCATGGTACGTGCCCCTGCCCGTCCCCCCTTCTCGGGGTCACCCAGACCCAGGCTCACAGTGGCCCCCCTGTGTAGAAAAAGGAGATCCAGCGCCAGCGTGAGTCCATTATTCTCATCGCCTCGGAGAATGTCACCTCGCGCGCCGTCTTCGATGCCCTCGGCTCGCCCATGTCCAACAAGTACTCGGAGGGTCTCCCCGGTGCTCGCTACTACGGTGGCAACCAGCACATCGACGAGATCGAGATCCTCTGCCAGAACCGCGCCCTGAAGGCCTTCGGTTGTGACCCCGAGAAGTGGGGCGTCAACGTGCAGTGCCTCAGCGGCAGCCCTGCCAACCTGCAGGTCTACCAGGCCATCATGCCTCCCCACGGCCGTCTTATGGGCCTGGACCTCCCCCACGGTGGCCACCTGAGCCACGGCTACCAGATCCCGGCCCGTAAGATCTCGGCCGTCTCGACCTACTTCGAGACCATGCCCTACCGCGTCAACATCGAGACGGGCATCATCGACTACGACCGTCTCGAGGAGAACGCCCAGATGTACCGCCCCAAGATCCTCGTGGCCGGTACGTCGGCCTACTGCCGCGAGATCGACTACGCTCGCATGCGTAAGATCGCCGACTCGGTCGGCGCCTACCTTGTGGTCGATATGGCCCACATCTCGGGTCTCATCTCCGCCGGCGTCATCAAGTCGCCCTTCGAGTACGCCGATGTCGTCACCACCACCACGCACAAGTCTCTTCGCGGCCCCCGTGGCGCCATGATTTTCTTCCGCAAGGGTGTCCGCAGCGTCGACCCCAAGTCGGGCAAGGAGACCATGTACGACCTCGAGGGTCCCATCAACTTCTCCGTCTTTCCCGGCCACCAGGGCGGCCCCCACAACCACACCATCACGGCCCTGTCGGTGGCCCTGAAGCAGGCCATGACGCCCGAGTTCAAGGCCTACCAGAAGCAGGTTGTCGACAACGCCAAGACGCTGGAGAACAAGTTCAAGTCGCTCGGCTACAAGCTCGTCTCGGACGGAACCGACTCGCACATGGTCCTCCTCGACCTCCGCCCCCAGGCCTTGGACGGCGCCCGCGTCGAGGCCATCCTGGAGCAGATCAACATTGCCTGCAACAAGAACAGCATTCCCGGCGACAAGTCGGCCCTGACCCCCTGCGGCATCCGCATCGGTACCCCCGCTATGACGTCGCGTGGCTTCGGCACCAAGGACTTTGAGCGCGTGGCCGAGTACATCGACACCAGCATCAAGCTGTGCAAGGAGATCCAGGCCGCCCTGCCCAAGGAGGCCAACAAGCTCAAGGACTTCCGTGCAAAGGTGGCCAGCGGCGAGGTCGCCCGCATCCAGGAGCTCAAGAAGGAGATTTCCGATTACTGCCAGTCCTTCCCCCTGCCCGTCGAAGGCTGGAGAATGGAGGCCGGCATCTAAGATGGGAGTTTTGCATTTCCAGTGGGTGTCAGCGGGTGTTGGGGGAGGGTTCAACCTAGACGGGAAGGGGTACCTGGGCAATCAACTTGAACAAGCTCAGCAAAACGGGACAGGTTTAACACTTGCAAAGAGGGTGGGAAAAGGGAGAATAGCATGCATTTCCCGGGCGTTTATGCGAGACATGCCGGATTCATGGCTGTCATGTTGGGTCTGATTTACACTGCTTCAACGCAGTTGGGTATGATATACATGTACTATTGACAAGGCTCGACCGAACCAGATGAATAAGACGAAGCACTCTGGTCATTTGGTTTGCGCCCTCGGCGTTTGTGCTGCCCAGGGCGCGAGGACGTGGCACGGTTGCATTTGGTCTGTGCCGGTCAACGTGCCTTCCCCGGCAGTCGTCCGTACGTGACTTCCGTGTGGAGTACCCCCCAGGTGCGAACCAGGGAAGGCACGGGGAGTGTTTTTTATCCGGCCCCCCTCCCTCCGTCGGAGGGATCTCGCCAAAGGCTCCCGCTGCTGCGCCACGCTTGCGCAGGTGCCGACGAACTCCCTGGGTTCGTGCAGTCCTCCCCCGTTAAATCAAGACGCGCGTCATGGCATCGCCGAGGCCGCGGGCGGCGAGCCAGGCCTCGAGGGCCTTCATGTCGCCGCGGTTGGCGCGCTCGCCGCGGCGCTCGCCGAGGTCGTCGGTGATTTCGCGCATGTCCCCGAAAGCGCGGGCCGGCACGGCCTCCTCGCGGTAGCGCTCGCTGACCTTTTTCTGGTGCGCCGGGATGTCGCCCCAGCTCTCCGTCTTGATGAAGCGCATGTACTCGTCGACGCGGCGCGCGCCGCCCTCGACGCACAGCAGGCCCGGCTTGCCCGCCAGCAGGAACCCCGTCAGCCCGTACGCCGGCGCCTGCTGCACGAGGTCGTCCCGCTTCGCCCGCGTGCTGATGGACGGGAAGTAAAACCACACCCGCACCAGGCCCGCCGCCGCCGGGTCGCCTGGGCCACCGGCACCGCCGCCCTCCGGCAGCTGCGCCGCGGCGGCGGCGGCGGCGGCCTCGGCTCGCTTCGCCGCGAGGAAGGCCGAGACGGCTTCCTTGGTGCTCTCCATGGTCGTGGACACGTCCTCGTCGCCCGGGATGCGGCGCTGGAGCTCGGCCAGCTCCGACTTGCGCAGCCACGGCGGTTGCTGCAGCTTAACGCGGACCGGCGGCGGTTCGTTCTCTGCCTGCAGGCCTTCAGCCCCCTCGCATGCCATGGGAACCACTACATCGAGCTCCATCTGCTGCTGCTGCTGCTGCAGTTCCTCCTCTTCCCCATGCGGCGTGACGCGAAGCGACATGCGCACGCTCACGGATGGCTGGGCGGGCCGCGGCACTGCCCCGGACGGGTCGTCGCACCAGGCGTGCCACGCCTCGCAGAGCGCTTCCACGCGTTCGCACTCCTCGGCGCTGATCTCCTCGGGCGAAGCGTACATGGCTAGGAGGAGCTCGACCTGGCTGAGCTGCATCTCCAGCAAATCCCGGGGCAGCAGGCAGAGGCCCGCCGAGGTGGTGCTGTGGGAGGCCATTTCCCCCTCTCTCTCTCTCCCCTTGGGGCTTGTTCACGTGCCAGCCGGGCTTACGGGACCGGTACTCGTTGCGTTCGAGAGCCAGTCTTGCGCGCTTGTCCGAGTCACGATGATGGTCACCTGCGAGCGAGGGGACTTCCCAACTTAGTTTCTCGCCAAACCACCAGTGCGCCGGGTCACGTGACTTTTATACGAGAGCCCCCATGCCCCAACGCTGGGGACGAGGGGGTGGCTTGTCGATGCGTAGTCGCCGTGTGACTGATTTCCACAGCCATAGGTCCTTATTTGCATTGGGAGGTATGTACCCCTTTGGGAATACGACGGGCCGAACCTTTGACATTGCAGCTTGGGACGTTTTCACCCTCCCCCTCGGCCCAATTCAGGACCCCTTGGTCTGGGTAGTTGACGTCTCAGAACGCGCTGAACTTGTCGGCTCATATTGCCAACCATCGGAGAGTCTCTTCAAATGAACCTCGGCACCAGCAAGACGGTCAAGTTATTGTGATGATGCACTTTTCATTAACACCGGCTGATTAGCAGCTATTAGACACCGTGATACTTCTCATCGTCGTAAAAACTCGCCCTCTCATCTTGACAACAAACGCCCCTCGACCCCTAGAAACACCAAACAGCCTGACCGGGCCAAAAGTTGGCGGGGTAAGGCTTCCACAGCCCCCGAAGAAAGGCGCCCTCGATCGAGCTTCCCGGGCAGGAGACTCGCGAAGGGGCGGCGTTCCAGGCGCTTACTGCGGGCCACCCTTCTTCTCATCGATGACGAAGCCGCAGGTCTTCTGGACCCAGTAGGCCATCTCCTCACTGTCAAAGTGGTCAGTCGGGCGGGCTCGGAAAGGAGGGCGGGGGCGGGGGAGGGCAGGGAAGCATACATCTCTCCCTTGCCGCAGTGGTCCTTGATGCAGGGCACGACGGCCTTGTGGAAAGGCTGCGAAGTGCACATGCACTTGTAGTCCTTCTTGCCGCAGCCGCTGATCTTGTAGGTCTCCTTGATGCACTTCTTGGCGCACTTGGGGGGCTTGTTATCGCCGCCGCGCTCCTCGATGGCACCGGCGGCGACGGCGCTGGCGAAGATGGCGACGAGGACAGTGGTGTACTTCATTTTGGCGGTGGTGGGGCTGGCGGCGTTTGAAAACGGGTGTGTTTGAAGGAGTGAAAGAAGGAGTGGAGGGAGTGTGAGTGAGGTAGTGGTAGTAGTTGTGAGAGACTGTGATGTGGTGGATGATGAGGAGAGAGAGGAAAGGGCGGTTCTGGTCGGAGGCGACGGGCATTCTTATACAACCATGCCGACCACTCGCTCTGTCCTGCTTGTCCTGTCTCAGCAAAATATCTTGGAGCCATCGCGTCCCACGAAGCTACGGAACACTATCAGCCCGCGGTGAGAGCCAATCCCACCCGAAGGCGCACGCTACCCGCGGCCGCCACGTGCAGCTTGACGAGCCAAGCGCTGGGCGTCCCCCCCTCCCGCGGTACCGACCATCCCCTTCCCACGCGCCCTCAGGGCGTCTTCGGCGGATCGCGGAGGGCAGGCGCTGCTGCTGGCAGAGAGCCGGCGGCTCGCACGGCTGGCAGCAAGCAGAGTTCAAGACATCGCTGACCGCGCCAATATCCACACGCGCGGCGCGGGGGGGCCGTGGCTTGCCCGAGCGCAACAGCTTCTTCATCAGACGGGGGCGGTCAGCCTCGTCGGCCAGCCCTCCAGCCATCCGAACTCTCTGCGCGGGCCGTGCCAAGGCTGGCATGGCCCGTCACCACCGGCAGTGCTCGCGCCATGTGGCCGCGCGAACGGACGCTGCGGCAGGCAGGCGAGGCGGCGGCGGCGGCGGCCAGGGACAAGTGCGAATCCTTGCCGTCCCATCGCCGCCGCCAGACCGCTACCTCGCCGGCCGTCCCCAGCAAGCCGGGAGGCGAGACGGCCGAGCCTCTTTGCACCACCACCACCACCTGGGCAAATGAGCCGGCCGATTCAACATCGTCTTCGTCTCGGGCCTCGACCCCCTCCCTGCGCCACCGTCTCAGCACTGGGCCGCGTCGAGGGGACGAAGAGATCCGGCCAGGAAAAAGCAAACAAGCAGCTGCCGTCGGACCCGCCTGGCCGCGCCGGCCTGGGCTGAGCCGCACCCAGAGGGCGGCCCTCCACCAGTCAGTCCCCGGGGGCCCGTCAGCACGGGCACGCGTCTAGCGAGCCTTCCAGTCGCCCGAGCGCGCGGGCCGCCGGACACGCCCCAGGCGACGGGCCGCCACCGCCATGGCCGTGGGGCCCGTCGAGGGCAGCGGTCAGCAACGCCGAGCTGACGACGCCTCGCCATGCAGGGCACGCTGCCCTCGGTGGACCGTCGGGTCCGGGGAAGGGGGGGGGGGGGGGCTTGGTCCGGGGCCACAGCGTCATGAAACCGCTCCGCCGATGAGCCCATGGCTCTTTCTCTTTCGCATCCCCAAGGGAGTGCATCTCTGCCCCCCCAAACCCCCAAACCCCATACCCGCTCATCTCTGTCCGATACCAACCCCGCTTGGGCGGTGGCCGTCGCGTCGCCTGTCTCCCTCTTTCTCCCTTGGCCCATCCTTTTCGTCCCATCCATCGCTGCGTCCGACGTCTTCCTCTGCGTCTGGGATCAGACGAAGCCGTCCTCTTGGGCGAGCAGAAGCCCTTTGCCCATCAAGCCCTTGGCGAATCGGCACTGGCACCCTTCGGTAACGTCGCAGCTGGCACTCCGAACACTATCTTTGGTCGATTCCTGCCGTCAAGTGGGCGACACCACCCCCGGCCACCCCTGATCGGCTGTGCCCACCCGGCGGCTTCTCATCGAGTTACATGTTCGTGAGCTACGCTCCCATCACAGCAGCGGCCATCTCTTGAGAAGAACCTAAGTCTGGCATCGGGTGCGAAGAGGGGAATGACCCGTCATGGAGCTCCACCTATGCCCCTTTTTGTGTAACTTCGGTGCTGGGCAGCTACTAAGTCAGTACTGGTATGCCACAGGTCGATGTAGGGGGCTGCTTGAGCTGCAATGCTGTACGCTCGTGTCCAGCGTAGCATTCGGGCATCAGGCAATCGGTGCCACCACTGCCGTGTCCGTCGCCCAATTTCTTCACAAGCAAAAAAAGTCATGGTCACCTAAGCCCCACTGATCAAGGATGCTGAAAGGTGCTTTGCTTGACTCGGCAGCCTACAGGAGTGGCCGGTTGAACAATGACCCATTCTGGAAACGACCATGTTGGTTCCAAAAAAAAAAAAGCCCAATTTCAGCCCCAGCCTCATGCCCATAATGCTCGAGCTGAGGCGATGTCCCAACCCGCCCAACAAAAATCCCATGACGTTACAAATTCGAATACCCATATTACGCGCTACAACTCATCCGTGGCTGGCTGTCGAGCCGGGGAAGAGGAACTCTATTTGGCCTTGGCCAGGCCGACGGTGCCCTTGCCGAGGTCGTAGATGGAGTAGTACCGACGGAGGAAAGCGTCACCCAGGATGGCAAGAGGACCAACCGGGGCGGGGAAGTCCATACCCATGAAGGTCGAGATGCAGCTGCCCTGAACCTCGAGGATGTAGTCGTAGGGGCTGATGGCGAAGTCGTGGCCGCTCAGCTTGAAGGTAACGTCGGGAAGAGAATCACGCTTGGCGCAGTCGACAGTGTACTGGCCGTTGAAACCCTTCTTGGCACCGATCTCGCTGTTGAGAAGCTCAGCCATCTCAGTGGGGAGGGCGATCAGCGAAGTGCCCGTGTCCAGGATGACACCAGTGTTCTCGAGCTCGGCCGTCTCCTTGCCAAACGAGATGGCGTCCAGGTCGACCTCCCAGTAGGCCTTGCGGCGCAGGGGGATTTCGGTGATCTTGCCGGTGTAGTGGTCTTCATCGACGCCGCCAAAGACAACCTCGGAGCTGTCATCGCCGCTCTCGCCCGAGAGGTAGAAGGCGAAGACGGGCTCGTCGATCAGCTTCTGGTTGACCATCTGGTAGAAGGGGGGGACGATGCCGTTGACCGAGAGACGGTCAAAGCCCATGCCCAGGATACCGTCGAAGCGGCCGAAGGCAAAGGCCAGGCCGGGCTCACTGGTAGCCTCGGCGAAGTCCTGGCCCTTGAGCTCGAGGTCGCCAATGGAGACGACATCCTGGGAGACGAACCCGCTCAGGCTGCCGGATCCGTAGCGAATCTCGAACTCGGTGCCGTTCTTCTTGTAAGTGGACGAGGATGACGAGTCGTACTTGGAGTGCAGGTAGCAGGCGATGCTGCCGCACGACTGCGAGGGCACCCAGAGGTTGGAGCTGCCCGTGTCCAGGATGACCTTGAAGTCCTGGGGCGGAGTGCCGATGGAGATCTCCGAGAAGTCTTGGGGGAAGGCAGAGTGTCAGTCCATGCTGTCTCGGAAGCGGCGGCGGCGGCGGCGGCGGCGTGAGGGAGGCTTACACTGGGCGTTCATGAAGTTGCTGATGGGGACGGGGTGGTCCTTGGTCGCATCGACCTCGGTCGGCTTGAACATGGCATCGACATGGCTTCCGGGTCTAGCGCCCATGTACTTCTGGCCCAGGCCGCGCATCTGCATGTCGATGGGGATGGACTCGAGCTGGTCGGCCAGAGGCACCTTCTGGAGCTTCATCTTGTGGACGGCGGCCTCGGCGCCACCGAGCAGCGCAGCTGCGGTGAGGAGAGCTCCCTTCATGATGGGCGGCTCGGGATGCGGGTAGGGGATGGGGATGAGGCTGCTGATGGGGATGGAGGGGGAAGCAAAGATGCGATGGTACGGCCCAGCGCGAGGATGGATGGGCAGTAGTGGAGGAGGGAGAGGGAAGGGAAGAGGAAGATGGAGGAGGCAGGGCAGGCGGCTTGATGACGAAGGGACGGGAGTTTCAAGAAGGCGCGCGCCGATTGAGCAGAGAGCAGCACCCTCCAGGAGGAGCGCGGGCCCGGAGCAACGACGACATCCCATGCATGCTTCCGCCACCACCTGCACCCCCGGCTGTTCCCTCCATTATCAGTGGACATGCGCGAATTGTGGGGAACGCGAGCTGTCCCACGGGCGGGCCAGAGCCAGCCGGCCAGGGCTGCCTCCACTACGGCGCGGTCTCGTGAGCCTTTGCCCCCTGGGCCTGGGCAGCTGCCTTGGCCGACGAGCACGCATGCAACCCGTTGATACCCTACCTACAGCGTGCCTCGACGGTCTTTGGCACACCAAGTCCATTGGCGATCCCGGCCTGGCTGCGTGGCTAGGCGTCCGCGAGAACCCCCGACGACCACGACGACCTCCTCGCCGCCGTCGCCCCCCAGCTACCCGCCCGTGCCCGTGCCTGACTTGGTTGGAATTGCATCCTCCGGGGAGCAAGTGGCCTCGGCACCTTCCATTCCTTCCTCCCTGCGCGACAGGGCACCTGCTTGCTTTGCTAGCTTGCGCAGCACCAGCGCTGCCTGTTCACGCCTGGCGCGTCGTAGTTGCCAGGCCCTCGGACGGCCGCCGGGCCAATCATGTCGCCGCGCGGCCCCCCCACCATCATGCTCGACTGGTGACGCATCGCTGTTACGGACTAGTCCAACCGCATCGGGCCTGGCCGCCAAGCCCCTGGGCCCTTCCTGTTGTCAGGTACCCGCACTGCCGCGACCATATGGGTTGCGTCGTCGCCTGCACGCACTTTCGAGGAGCACCGCCCTTCCCTAGGCGCTGGATTGTCCAGCAGCCAGGCATGCTGCTGCACCGGGAACGAGGCCCTGCGCGGCCCAGGGGGCGAATGCATGTGCCCTTTCCACCATCGGGATACGCATCGCGTCTGTTTTGGTGCCGCCGTCTTGCCGAAGCCACGGTCGCGAAACCGAACCCCCCCGGCCTCGCTTGACCGGGTCTGGGCTCTGCGCTTGGGGGCGGGAGATCGATCATCTGCCTGTTGCCTGGCCGCATCACCATCACGCCTGACGTCACGACCAATGACCTCCGGTGCGTCCCGTCTCCGGGAAAGCGGACGCAGCCAGCGCGTCCTCTACTAGCCAGTCCATGCCCTATACAGACGGCTACGGCAATGCCAGTACCGCATGTGCCCTCGAGACACACGGCGCAGCCCGTGCGAACGTGTTCGTCCGCCCACTCCAGGCCGCTCGTGTCGGCCCCATCATGTGGGTGCCAATAGCCACCTTGGGGACCCTCCTCCACGCCCTTCACCCACCGCATCCCGTGTGGAGCCGCCCGAGGGGGGGCCGGTCCCAGGGGCGCCGGTCCCAACCTTGAGGCCCCATGGATGGCCTGGTGTTGCTGCTAGTGTCGCCCCCCGAGGCCCTTGACCGCCTTCTTCTAGCGACGGCCTGGCGTGAGGACCCGGGTCGAGGCTCGGCCCCCGAGCCTGGTGTTGTCGCCGCTGTCTGCGCAGGGCTGGTCGTCGCTGGCTCCGCCTGCTGGGGGGGGATGCCGGGTCGAAGGGCCCCGTATCCAGCCATGTCCGCGACTCCGCCTCGGACCCAACCGATGACGAGGACACGTCAAATGCGCTCTCCATGGCGGTGGTCTTCTCCACGAGCTTGTCCGTCAACGCTGCCGATTTGGGCGGGCCCAGCTGAAGCACCAAGGGGCCCCGGCAGGCCGCTTTCGGGTGTAGGCACCAAGATCCGGATGACGGGCGCCGCTTCCCGGGGAAAGGTTTCTGCCCACCTCTGGACCACTCACCAGTCTAGGCGGCATCGCCCTTCTTGAATCCACGATACTGACATCGGTGGCTTGCTGGGCAGGCATGACGGGCGCCTGCCCTTGTCCTGTATTGAGAACGCGTTCAGCCGTATCCCTTTGAGGTGATCACAATCAGGCTCTGCCTGCTTTCCCCTATAGATCGCGCGGCATCAACGCCCACGGCTGACGAAGAAAAGCATTCCAACCCTCCAACCAGGGAGGGCATCATGGCACTTCCGAGTGGCAAACGGCTTACGGCTTTTGTAGTACCACAAACTTCTGCTATACCGTATGCGTATGAGAGAACGTTACAGTGCGCCACTCATATATCCAATGTTGTTACAACGTATTGCCCAGGTGATTGGCATAAAGCCGTGTCAAACGTGGACAGCAAGGACACCGGCCTCGGTAACCGTCAAACCAAACGCCACTGCGTAGTGGTTGCCTCCTTTGCTTTATTGTAAACGTGAAATGCAAGCCTTGGTCTGCTTTACCTTGGTAGGGAAGGTACAGAGGTCGCCTTGGGCTCACCCATCACACGCCATCACTCACTGGGCAAAGGGAATGCATTCATAAAAAGATTTTGTTGGTCCTCAAATGACACTGGGCGCAGCCTCGCCAATCCATCCAGAATCGCTACAGAAACCGCTCCCCCCCCTGGTGGCACGGGGCTTAGCCAGCGAGGATATCGAAGCTCCGGGCGGCCGTTTCCAAGAGGGGCCTCGCTTCCTTAACCTTGTTCTTGAGCTCCTCCTCGCTTGCATCCATGCCCGCGATGATTTGCTTGTACGTGTTGTCTACCACACGGCCAAACGGCGACGTATTGCCGTACATGTTGGGCAGCTGCTCGTGGACATCAAAAACAAAGCCGATGCAGGCGGCGCGCAAGTCCAGCCCGCCTGCCAGAAGGTCCTTGTTGATGTCGGCGTTCGTGGGACTGCACAGGACATTGGTCACCGTCATCAGGGCCCACGTGTCAATCAGCCGATCGGGATAGAAGGTCTGCGGCGTGAGTGCCGGCGTGATCTCAAAGTACAATTTGAGGCCCAGACGGAAAGCCCGGTAGAAGTCGCCTCCGCCCAGGTAGATGCTGAAGAGCTGGCGGCAAAGGGCGGGAACGGGCTGCCGCGTCAGACTGAACATGCCGGATTCAAGACACATCTGCAGCGCCGCTTTGGTTGTGTGTTCGGAGATTTCCGGTGGCATGACAGCGCCAAAGGATGTGCCCGTGATCGCGAAAGCCTCTGCTTGCATAGCGGCCAGCCGCTTCTGGGCGGTTTCGTCGTTCGCGGGCACGTAGAACTTGTCCAGTACCGTGTCCCACTTCTGCACCAGCTTGTCAACCTGCGCGTGGTACTTTTTGGGGAGTTCTTCGGCGGGCTTCTTGAGCCTGTCTTGGGCGAAACCGGCGCCCTTGGAGCATTTGGCGCACTGGCAGCTGAAGAAGTAGTCGCGCTTGAGCTCGGCCTGGCGTACGCTGAAGGGGTTGGTGACGTCGACGTATTTGACGAAGATCTCCTCGCCCTTCTTGATGGGGCGCAAAGCGCGCAAGTCCACGGCGGGCTGCAGGAAGCTCATGACGACATTCGGCTCGCAAGAGTGGTTCGCAGCACAAATGAGCGTGTCAAAACCAGCACCGAACTTCTCCGACTCCAGCGGGGAGGCGAGATCGAAGGCATTGAGCATGTACTGGCGTCGCGTGAGTCTACAAACTCGAACTCTGCAACCAAGCCAAGCACAACAGAGAGGAAGAAAGGGGGGGGCATACGTTGTAGAGGAAGCCTTGGGCGGCCCGTTTCCCGTCCATGTCGCCGACTTTGGCGGGCTGGCCAAAGTAGACGTAGGCGGCCTGCGCAAGCGTGTTGAAGTCCTCGACGCGCTTCTCGCTCAAGATAGCCCCCAGGCCCGAGGGGTCGCCGGCGGGCTTGAAGGTCAGGAAGTCCTGGAGCTGCTTCTTCTCGGCCTCGGGGCCGGCCTGGAGCCGTCCCAGCAGCTTGATGGCGCCGCGGACGCCGAAGGGGAGGTCGGGGCGGCCCGGGTGGCCGATGACCTTGCATTCGTATTTGTGCTCGCGTTTCCAGGCCTTGCTCTGGCACGTCTTGGAGCAGTAGACGACGCGCTTGCAGCCGGTGCAGGCCTTGGTCTCGACGAAGCCGGCAGGCAGGCCCATGGACGCGGCCTGGGCGCGGCGTTGGGCGTCGGCCTCGCCCCGTTGGAAACACCAGGCGCACGTGTCCAGCATGCGCTCCAGCTCCAGCTCGGCCACCAGCGGCCGCTCGACCCGGACGACGACGTCGCCGGGGGCGAAGTCCCGGCAAGCGAAGACGCCTCGGCCCGCCCCCGCGATTCCGGAGGCCTTGATCTCGACGCCCTCGTTGGCCATTTTCGTGTGCGGTCGCGGGAAGGATATAGTCGTACGCGGGGGGGGGGGAGCTCGACTAAGGGGGCGGCGGCTGGTGGGATTTTGCTGTACGAGGTTTTGCAGGGGTGGCTGTGACGTCGGTGGGGTTGGTGCTTCACCGGCCCATCCCCACGGGCATTCCGCCCAACTCGCGATTTCCCACCTGCGCAATGCTTGTGGCAAAGCCTCAGCTCGCCACCTCGGCCGCGACACGAAGTGCCATAATCCCCCATTACCGAGCCTTCCCGTCTGTAGTCGTTTCCCGCACAGGCCCGGCGCTTCGCTGAGCGCTAGGAGACCTAGCGACTGAAGCTCGCATGCGCCAGCCCAGTGCCTACTTGCCCACCCAAGCTCCAGCGGCCACGGTACCGCTGCTGATGTCTGCTGTACATGCCTGACGGGTAACGCCGCCCGGAGGGGCAGGCCAGAGACCACACGCAAGCACTGAGGCCCCCGGCTACAGACATTCGACGACCCCGAGTCGGCGCGCGCGCGTGTGGTGACGGGCCGCCAGCGGGCAATCCCGTCGAGTTCTGCTCGGTACGGCATCCCAGTCCTGGCCCCGGCCTCATCACGCCATCACGGGCCGCGTCGCGGGCGAAGAGCCGCTGGACGGGATACCGTTGGAACCCGGGGCGGCAACTTGGCTACGAATGAGTGTCCCTGGTGCTGGCGCGCCCTCTTCACGGCGGCATTCGAGACCAGCCGTCGCGCCCAGACGCGGACGCCATACAAGGGGCTCTACTTGCCAATATGCCATCGTCCGGTAGTTTGCACGCCACGGCGCGCCGGGGTCCGTCAAGCGCTCGGGTTCATAGTTGATGGAAAGCAACGTGTCCAGGAGTAGCGTAGACCCGGCTGGGGAATTGATGGCCGCTACACAGCGAACGTCGTCTTCGACTCGTGGACTGATGGACAGGTAAGTGCACAGGTACGACTTGCAGGATCCATGACCTTGTGGTCTGCTGTGCCGTCCTGGGGAGGGGCATTCTCGGACGCTACGCCGGTGGCGCCAATATCGTGGGTTGGGGGGAGGGGGACCACCCCAGCTAAGCAGGGCCTCGAAGCTTGCTCTGGGCTGTCGACCCGGGGAGCCTGGGGTAGCCCGCGTATAACCGGACAGACACAGCCCTGGTTGGGGACCCCGACATGCCACGCCCCCCGAACTCGCTTCGGGGCCAGCACGCCCAAAACACCCTAGCTTGGGATGCCATGCACCTCGTGGGGGGGGGGGTTCTCTCGATGTTCACGTTGGACCAAATGCTTCTCATGTCTATGCCGTGGCCTCCACGCCGTGGGCCAGCAGTGGATCGGCCTGTCCCGTTCTTTGCCTCTAGGAAATTAAAGTGTCGGTCACTGCCCCTCCCCTTTCCTTCTTCTTTTCCTCTTCTTCTCCTCCTGCTCGGCCGCATCATCTTGGCCGCGTTGCTATGGGAGCCGCCGTCTCGACTCCTGCGGGGGCCGAGGGCCGAACGGTATGGATACATTTCCAAGGGCAGAAGCCGGGGGGGGGGGGTCCACGGGGGCGCGTCACTCGACGGGCACGAACGTGGCGTCCTTCCAGTCGGTGCCGTCGAACCAGACCTCCTTGAGCCGGCCGGTGCCCTCCTCCTGGAAGAAGCAGCGGTTCATGTCCTGCTCCCTGGACACGGCGATGCCCTGGTTGTGCGACGCCCCCGTCGTGGTGCAGGCGATGTCGGTGCCGGGGGCGGCGCCGGCCAGCGCCGGAAAGGTGCGCGGGCCCTGCCAGCCCTCGTCACCGTCGGCGCCGTCCTGCCACACCACCTGGAGGACCCCCGCCGCGTCCTGGTAGACGATGTACGTGTTGACCTGGCGCGCGTCGTACGGCCGGCCCACCGTGAAGGCCCCGAGCGCCGCCGCCGCCGGGACCGCCGCCGCCGCCGGCGGCTGCCCCGTCTTCCTCCACGCCGTCTTCTCCAGCGTGCCCTGGTCTTCGGCGTCGTCCCGGACCTTCGTGTTCAGCCGTCCGCTCGCGTCGCGGTACACGAAGCCGGCCGCGTCCAGGAATTCCTGCATAACCGGCAGCACCGCCATGCCGGTGGCCGCCGAGCCCTGGGTGGCTATGTCTGTATCATTAACCCACCAGGGCTGTGACTCATTCTTCGAGTTGCGTCCTTTCATCGTGGTCCACCGAAGTTGGTTGTCTTGGTCCTGCGACATGATAAAGGGGAAATAGCATCCCAGCCGCGAATCCTTGGAAACCTGGAGCGGGTACTTGTTCAAGCTGCTAGCCTGGCCTTTTTGTGGCCCCCCCGACGGTGCTACGAAAAAGATCTGGCCGCGAAGTGTGGACGTCTCATCCACGTAGAAGAGCTCCCATTGGTGCTGTGGCATTGTCAGCAAGCGGCGTACGAGACTCCACTCCACGAGTCGCTGGTAACCCTTACCGGCGTCACCCCAAGATACGCTCCGGCCGTTATCGAGGTGTTGGCCATGGGCTTGTAATCCAGTGTGTCCAGATCTACGGCCTTGGACCAATGGCCATCCTGGCTCGTCTTGTCCATGAACCGCAGTACATCGTCCGGGCCCTGGTAGAAGAGGCGCAGGGTGTAGTTGGACGAGGACTTGTCCCGGTACCCAGTGACCGCCAACCGAGAATTCATTCTCATGGTCTTGGGCGGGGGGACTGATGTTGCGTCGTTGGCTGCGCTCCCACCGCTCTCGGCACCGGGTGCCCTGGCCATCGCCGCTCGCGTGCTCATTACCCCTCCTACTGTGGCACCGACAATAACCAAGACGGCGGCGGCCCCCACGATGGCCCATAGGAGCCACCTCTTCTTCTTCTTCTTCTTGTTCGGATCCGCTGCCGACTGGACGACCATGGGGGCTTCCTCGCCCTTGGTCGAAGGGTCCACGGTTTCCAGTGCGGCCGAATGTTCGTAACGGAGGGGCAGCAGGCCCTGCACGGCGTACGGGTCCGGATGAGTTGCGACCTCGGGAGATAGCTGGCCGTACTCGACGAGCTGACCCGACCCGTTCCAGTAGCCGTGCTGAGCCCCGCCATCGCCCTGTGGGACGGGCGCATATGGGGGATAATAAGCCGTGCCCGACGCCCATTGACTTGAACTGGCCTGCGGCGGCTGGTAGACGGGTTGCAGGCCCGGCGATACAAACTCGTCGGCGTGAGCTGCTGCCTGTTGGTACCCCAGAGGACCGCTGCGTGTTTCGTGTAGTGGTGCAGGGAGATCCCGGTGAAGGTTCTTTTGCTCGTCGGGGACCAGCTGTAGTCCAGGCGCCGCCCCCTGCTCGTCCCGCTCCGTGTGCACCTCGAGCCATGGCTGCGGATCCCGCGCGGGAGGGGCGCCGGACGGGAAATAGTACTTGTTGGCGTCGAACTCTGCCGGGCCCGGATGGTGATGGTCATAGGCGTGCGACGACATGACGGTAGCGCCCAGGGATGTGGTCGCAACAGAAGCCAGCGATACATACCAGAGGCAACGTAGGCCCGCAACTAGGGAGCGCGAAGAAATGCGATGGCGGATTGACGGCTACACCCCATGAAAGATGTCAACCTTGGCCGCGACGGCCATGCTCCAGCTAAATAGAGATCACCGTCGCATTTATAATTAAACAGTCTATCATTGGACTCTATGCGCGAGCAGCGGGTCAGCCAAGCCAGCTTAGCCCCCCCCCCCTGGTCTTGGCGGTGCCTCTTTCGTAAGACTTGTAGGGGTATGGATGGCAAGACGCTGCAAGACGTTGCCGTTGGTTCCAGTCGAAAGGTCCATCGAGTCCGGAGGTGATTGATATCATGTTCCGGACAGCCTTGTGGGGGTCCAAATGGCTTGGTTCACTTTGCTTCCTCATATCGGAACCGGGCTGGGCAGGCCTCACGACGGGTCCGTAAACAAGAAGCCAGCCGGCGGAGAGACGTCAATACCATCAAATGCTGTATGCTATGACGCCGTGGTCTGTAGGGGCGAGGTTAACCCTGCGGCATTTCCCTGCCATCTTCGGTTCCGGCCCGCCCGTTCCGGTCCCTGACAACGTCCTCATGGCAATCTCCCACCCTCCAGGTTCAACACGGCGCTGCCGTTCATTGGGCGACTGACCACAATGGCACCGTCGAGGTCTCTTTGGCTCAAAGCGCGCTTCGAGTAGTACTTCTCCATCATGGCCTGCTTGATGCTGTCGACCTTGTCAGCAGGTACCAAGTGCACGCTGCATCCGCCCCAACCGGCCCCGGTCAAGCGACTGCCGTATCCGCCGGCCTCGCGCGCGATAGTGCAGAGTTCGTCGATCTCGGGACAGCTGCATTCATACAGCGTTCGGCACGAGTCCTGCGTGGCGTTCATAAGAGCACCGAGCTTCTTGTTGTACTCGGTGGTATCCCCCGTCTTGGAGTGCTCCTTCTCGTCCTCCAGAAGCGTCATGAACTCCAGGACGCGCAAGGCCTCCGTGAAAACGTGCAGCGCGCGTTGCCGGAGTTTGAAATACTCGCCGCGTACCGGGAAGCTCGACATGAAACGAGCCTTGATGTCGTCGACCGAGACGCCTGCAGCGGAAGCGACTTCTTCAAGGGTGTAGCCTTCTTCCTTGGTCAGCTTGGACTTGGTCAGCTCTACCAGCTCGGCGAGCTGCTCGTTCAGAGACTTTTGCGTGTCTTTGAAGTAGTTGAGGTGGAAGCCGTGCAGCGAAACCCCCAGAGGACCAGCATCTTTGGGCAGCGATGTGCCCGGGCACAGCATGGCGTTGAGAACTGCCGCGGCCATGCTGCACTCGACCACACGCAGGTTGTAGTGGATGGGGCCAGTGACCTGCTTGTTGGACGTCACGAACGATTGCGCCACCATGAAGACGAGCTCCGGGTTGGTCTTGGGGAAAGACACGGGCCGCGCGGAAAGCGAAGGCGAAAAAGAGACGAACAAGGCGGAGCCGCGTTCCGAGAAAACGGACGCCGACTGGTCCATGCTGTAGATTTGTGAGCGCCGAGCACCCAACTGGACGGCGGCGCTGCTTACCCTCCGGAGTTGACGCCGACGGCGCGTTCACTGACGATAGCAACCTCGGTCAGGTCTTTCTTGTCCACGTCCTTCTCGCCGTTGGCAACCATGACGGCCAAGGCGCTGGCGCTGACAAAGGCGGCGCTCGAGCTCAAACCCCCGCCAGCGGGCACGGTGCCGTCCATCAGGACCTGCATGCTCTTGGGCTTGAAATCGGCGCCGTGCTTCTTCCGCAGCAGCTCGAGAGCACCCCGGAGGCCGGCCTTGAAGTAATTGGTCCATTCGTGCTTGGTCGCATCGATCTCGAGCTCGCCGTGGGCCAGGTCAAACTCGCGGGTCGGGAATCGCTCTTCGTCCAGGTTGGCCAGGCGCAGCTTGTAGGTGCCCTCTTTCGACGGCTCGAGGCCGGTGGACACGGCCATGATGACATCAGGCGTCATGCCCATGGGGAGGACCGAGTAAAGGGAGTAGTCGATGTGCTCGCCGATGATGTTCACGCGACCTGGCGAACGGGAGACGAACTGCGCGGGGCTCCCGTACAGGGCCTGGAACTTCTCCAGCAGCTTGTTCCATCGTGCGCCCTGGTCGAGCAGCGCGTGCTCGGTGTAGATGTCGTGCAGCGCAGTGACAGTAGGTACCGGTCCCGACATTTTGGATGTGTGTTGTTGGATCGTAAAGCAGGACCCCGACAGCAAGCGAGGGAAATAACGGCAGAGGGAGTTGTCGCCCTCCAGGATCGTGGGGGTGCAGCTTTGGAGAGCTCCCCGCCTCCCGGTCTCGTGCGCTACCCCACACGTCTTTCCCTTGGACGTTGTCTCGTGTTCGGGCCCAAATTCCCCGCCGGTTTTCCGCAGGCCAGCTGACGGGCGATGAAGATGAGGCTACCTAGCAAGATGTATGGCGAGAAGGCGAGAGGAAGGAATGAGGTGGAAGGCGATCAATCACCAACGTTGTCGTCGAGCCTGCATTGGTATGATGGCCATCCGAGGCGACCTCATGTCCAGTAGTTGAGGCGTACGCGCCTGTAGCACACCAACGGGCATGCGGGGATTGAATCACATGCGGGGTTCCTTATGAGGTCAGAGCAGCTACTCGTGCATAAACTCGGTATTGTGCATGGAGCCCTGTTAGTGTGGTGCGAATGCTGGACTGTGCACCGAGGGAGGACCAAGTCGCACGACCTAATACGTACCCGGTACATCTGCACTTCCGAGCTGTGCAAGACTGGGCACCGAAAGCCGAGAGTGGGTGGGGGCCCTGATGGGCCGGGCGTTCTGGCCGTCCTGGATCCATTGCTTGGAAGACCAAGCCAGCTTGTATAGCTGGAGGTTCAAGCCACAAAAGAACGGCCGAGGCGAGACGGCGCTGCCAGCAAGTGTGAAGAACCGTTACCCGCATATATTCTCCGATCCCATGTCTCGTCGGATCTCGTTTGCGGGGCCTTTTGCCACCTGCTGTCGATCCGCCGCCCGGCAGCAGTGAGGCGAATGGATAATGGAAGGGTGGTTTTGTCCCCCCGGCCGGAGGGAGTCTGAGGGAGCCACGGTTGGGAGGTTCGCGGACGCGGTCGTCTGTCCGACACCCACGTGGTAGTCAAATCCAACGACATGCCTGTGCCTCATTGGGGAGGGGTTGCGCCACATAACCGTGCTCATGGGTTCGTATCGCATCGCGGTGGGGACCTCATATATGCCCGGCCGGCTGGGCAAAAGGCGCCTCGAGAGGTCTCGGAAGACAGCCAGTTGGACGGGCGGCCAGCTGGGCACCCTAGTTCCAAGCCTAGATCCCACCGTGAACGATCCTGGCGCCGTCGCTCGACTGCTACCCTGGGCCCGGCGCCGGTGCCAAACACAAAACTACGACCAAATCCCCTAGCCTCCCACGCTGTGTCATACACCTCTCGGGCCCAATCATTCACTCAGGATAAAGCAAAGCATGGCGCAGGCCTCTCCGGACCGGCGCTTCGATCATGGTCAGATGCCGCAGCCGGCCCCTAGCCGGCCACCGCTCGCATGCGGCGCCAGGTCGGATCAAGCTACCCTGGGGGCCGCCGCGGTGCGTCTCTGCAGTACGAAGGACTACGTAGAGGGATGGTCCGGGTCAACTCAACGAGAAGAGACGCTGCTCTGGGCGGGTCACGTCATTCGAGCCGGTCCGTCGGTGCGCCGGGGCATCAAGGGGTCCCTTTCCGGAGCCAACTCGTAACGAGAGCGAGGTCCTGCCTGTCGGGCCGCTACTAATATGCTACCCAGTCCTCGCCGGTTGACCCTCTAGCGCGGCGGCTGGCGTAAAGCATACGAGACCATCCAGCCACCGCCCGCCCTGCGCGCTTGTCTCCGCACCGGCAATTGTGCAACTGAGCACGTACATCTAGAGCCATCATTAGGCCCATCGTTGACCAGCAGCTGCTGCGGTGCTTGCTTGTCGAGGCATCCATCCGTAGGGTTCCATCCACGGGCTCCATCCACGGGCCGATAGGCAATCCTCATGTCCCAATACCCACCCAGCCGCTAAGCCGAGCATGCCATAGCTGGAGGCGAGCCGGGCTCTCCTTGCAGGGTGGCTGCTGGAAGTCAGGCAGTTCGCTAGCTAATCTCCACTCATCGGGGAGCAAAGCAATAGGCGACCGTTCGCTCCACATCACAGTCAGGCAACCAGTGTGAGACGTGCCGGTATCATGGCCACGCGTTGAAGGGGGGGCTTGGGATCATCACTGCCTGCCCAGTCGTGCCAGACGGCATGTTGGTACATATGGTGCTGCATGCGCCTTCAGAACCGGAAGGCACTCCGTTCGCTAAGAGCCCACCCCGAGATGCAACATGCAACGACTAACGACGGCAGATGGGGGGCACTTATGGATGGGGTGGCTACCTGCCGACTCTCCATCCGGTCTCCTTTCACTTGGGACCTAAAGCTCCCGGGCAGTGAGCGCTGATCGACTTGTATCGATTCCCCTTGCCAGCCGCCACGAAGCTTGCGCCAGTGTGACGCGAAATTCCTGCAATTCGGTCCACCGAAGAACCAGATTTGGTAGCTTGGTTACGATCAGCAGCCGCAGATGCGCTGTTGGGCCGAGTCTCACCAACAACCACAATGACACGATGCGCACAGAAGCGGGGGGCTTGAGGCTCCGTAAGCATTCTCTCCGACATGCCATCCAGTCGTTGCGAGGATGAATGGCCATGTTTAAAACAGCAGTTTGGTTGCTAGTCATGAGAAACAGCTGCCGTAGCAAACCGATTCTGGAGAGAGAAATTGATTAGTTTCAATATCGGATACACCGTCTGGAACATGCTGATTTTGCCTAATCAGCATGTCAATGGCTCCAACGCCGGTGTCATGCAGCCCATCATGGGTTATGAATCAATCGAACTTGGCACCAACCAGAACTTCTCGGATGCGCAGTCTGGGATGCAAAGACGGCGTTTTCCCATTGTCCTTTGTGAGCCCAGGTCCCCAAACTCTCCATCCAGCCATCTTGTAAAGGAGAGCTGCCCGAAGCTCTTTTCCTTGCTCCCTTTACGCCGCAGCGTCTTTCCACGCCGCCCCAATGTCCCTTAACCCAACAAACATAATGATTCGTGATGATTCGTGAGCGCGCTTGGCGGATAGCGCCAGAGTCGTGATAATTTCATGTTTCTGAACGCCAGCCATGTCCAGACCCAGTCGTTGGACTCCCGGTGGTGTGAAAATTGACGCCGACTCCTTGCTTTCCTATTCCTGCGCCGGAGAAAAAAAAAAACCTTCATGGCCCGGGTCGGAGAGCTGCGGTGGGCACGATGCTGTGAGCCCGAGGTGATATCGCCATTCAAAGGGTCCAAAAACATTTTCTTGGGCTCTCTCGCCGGTTCTGAATGTGACATAGCCGGCGACGAATCCGATCATCGGCGATCGAAATCTCGAGGACATCCTCAGCCCACCCTCGCGGCAGCCCCGGCAATATACGAGTTGATTGGCGGGAAGTTGCAGCCGCCGTGACGTAATATCTCGTGCTTGAGCATGAGGACCTCGGACCGCAGAGCCTCAGCTGAGTCCTGGAGTATGGTGTTCTGGACTTGCAGCATGCGTCGCCGCTCCTCGAGCTGTCGTTCTTCGATCTTCTTCTTCTTCCGACACTTGCTTGCGGCAAGGCGGTTCTTCTCGCGGCCGATATCAGTCGAAGTGCTTGAGGATTTGCGTCTGTTACCTCTCGACGACTTCTCAACGGCCCGTGGTTGGCTCTCTACCGCTGCCGAGCCCTTGCATACGATTCCGGGGTCCAAGTACTCGGGCGTGGCCCCCGACGCCGTGGTGGAAGGCTGTTGTGTGGCGGGCTTGGTCAGTACTGTTGGCTTATATGCGCCCCTGGAGGGGGGGGGGGGGGGGGGGGGGGGGGGGTTTATTGGGCGACAACGGAAACCAGGCAAGCAGCAGGAGGGGAGAACGTACCGAGCCCGAATAGGGCCATTTTGGCGCGTCAGACTGGCTCGTGTTTTCCAATTTCACAGTAGGGTCGGTAATGTCTGATGACTCTGGCGATGGCGGACTGTACCCTGCGGTCTGTGGCCAGAACATGTCGGGCGCGGCGTATGAGTCGTCGCTGCTGCCAATACGGCCGACAGGCAGGTTGTTATGAAGCAAAGCAGGATCGAAGACGGGGGTCGTGCCGAGGCCTCCGCAGCCAGTCGGCGGGGTACCGAACTCCATAGCGAGAGACTCAGTTTCGTGTGGGCGTTTGCTTTGCTCGGTTCAAAGGTAGTCGGGTTATCGTGGTTTGTGAGGGGGCGTGTTGTTGCGGGATGTGGAATGGGAGGGAGGCGTAGTAGCAACTGGCAGCCGGCCAGATGTACTTCTTTTAGGAGGCAACATTGCACAGGTACGTACGTCTTGGCGCGTGCAGGGTGGAGGGAGGGAAAGAATCTAGATGGAGGAGAGCGAGAGGACACACACTCCAGCCCTGACATCATTCCCTAACTCATAAGCTGCGTCAGGCCCAATGAAGCTGGCAAGGATGGCCGTCGCCGCATGGGCTATGCGGCAGAGGTACTAACACGGCGTGTACTGGGCAGAGGGTTGGAAACACCTCGAGGACGTGGAGAGCGGGGTGGCAACTCCGGTGGGCGCGCTGCCTGGACAAGGCAAGTAGCCGCGGAAAACGGTGTACAGGCAGGGCGGAAGGGTCGGGCGGGAGTGAAAGTGGAATCCCATGGCAGCCTCCGGTTTCTTGCAAGACCGGCCGTACGAGAACCCGGCATGTACCTGGGCAATGCATGCAGCGGCTGTACACACTGCAGACGTGCAAGAAGTACCCGATGTCTCTCCACCCTCCCTCGCTCCCTTCCCATCCCACCTATCCTAGGCCGATGCCCGTCAGTCCACCAGCTAAGTGTATAGCAGTGAATCTGTCGACGAATCCCCGGCTCCAAAGTCCGCTCGCGACCACGAACAGCTGGAGCTATTAGGTTGGTAGTGTCCTCCTAGTAGACCGGCTAGGAAATGGCCCGTCCAGCCCGTCCGGCACCGGGTGGCGAAGACAAAACGGCTGGGCCACACCCCTGCCCGCTCGCCTGCTACCGCAGTGAGAGAGACTCTGACTACTGAGTAGCAACTTTGACGGACGTCTTGGCAAGTCGGGGTTGAACTGGTCCCTTCGTCTCCCCATGCGGCAGCCGGCTAGCGTCCCATTGCGTATCTTTGACACTGGCACCCATTCTCTGCATGTCTGTATCTTCACTGAGACCTGATAGAGGCTTGTTCGAATCTCGGAAGTGTGGGATATGACACCACAGTCGGCTATCCTAGGTACATACTTCTGTGCTCGCAGTGGCGAAGCACGCTTGGCAGCGTTGGTTCGCCAGCAAGTATATTCCAAGTCAAGTTGACCAAGATAGAAAGACAGTAGATAGCCAGGCGACAGCGATGCCTCTCCTGTAGACCAACGGCTCGTCTGGGTAGAACGAGCGGGCTGTCGGTAGGGGTTTGATAGGTACGACAGTCCTGGCGCAGCCGCAAGCTTGATATACAAGTACCTCCCCCGTACCAGGACGGACCAGCAGCTGTGTGTTGGCGGGTTTTTGGTCGCGTACGTTTACCGTCCCAGCGTGGCCAACGTGCCTGGCCGGAAGGTTGCGCCCTGCCTAACGGGCCCAAGGACGGTGGGGGAATTGGACGGCGCCGGGTCGTTTGCCGTCGCGCGAGTAAGCAACACCCGGTACTGTCTGTGATGCTAACCGGCCAGCTCACGCGGGGATCACGCCCAAACTGTTACGACAATGGGCGCCCGGCACCACCTGCGGAGCAACCGACCGTGGCGACCTTGCAGCCAGCGATCATTGCGGCACGTTACCTAGGCGAGCTGGCGAGCTATTTGTAGGGGGGCTTCTCTTCAGTCGAGAGGGCGCGCCCAGATAGGTAGATAGAATCGAGCTGTATGGGTGGGGGAGCAGGAGGGGAGGGCGGGTTGGCTACGTAGTGCGACGCGTCTAGGGACCAGACTACAGCGTGCCTACCTTGACGCCCTGGACCACCTGCGTCGGCAAGTCGGAGTACGTGGTAGGTAGTCGGAGACGAAAACGGTCCGGTAACCCGTAATAACCCTGGATTTTACCACTCCGCACTTGACGGGCAGGTGGGTCTTGGATTCATTGGACCGGCGGCAAATGGCATTCTGATTGGCTGTCTCTCCGGAGACGTCCGAGTTTTCTGACTGGACAGCGGTGTGCGACAGGGATGGGTTAGTCGCTCGGCTTCTCAAGCATGCATCCGCCAGGGACTACACCTCCCATCCATCCACCCGGACATTCGTATTTCACATTCTGTCATGGTCCGTTTATGATACGGCGCTCCAAGGGCATCTATTGGCCCGCTACAGGCGACACTGGAACGACGAACCTGTTTCAGGTGGTTATCATCCAACAGCGTCTCTATAGGTTGTTTGTGGTAACCTAGCTCGGCATGTATGCAGAACTGTCTAGCCTACGAGGGTCGCCAACGGCCTCATAGAAAGGCATGACCGACGCCCCTCCTGGCGCAACGGTAAACTTCAGGTTTGCGCCTTCATTCATCTGTGCGCAACGGCTGCTTTGGCTGCGGATGAAACTTGGGACTGGATGAAGAGCGGAAGAAGGGTCCACTGCACAATGCTGGGACGAAGGACTGGGTATAAGCCCAGCCTTCTTTTTTCCGCCCTCGTGCTGGCACCTACTTCTTAGCACACCCTTGCCCCTCATGAAAGCGCCATCCTTCTCACTCCTCACCCGTGGCGAGAGAAATGGAGGGTGGGGTGATGTTTACGCCAGCTAGCATTGGGCCAGGGGGTCAAGACGCCGTCGGCGCCCAACACAATTGCTTCACGCCGCCCTGGAGATCCAGGAATACCATGGGAACCCACAGGCTGGGAGCAGTTTCTGCTCTCCAAAAAGCGGCCACCAGTAAAAGTGACACCCAAACAACTTGAAATTATACTGAAGTGGCAGTTGCTCTCGTACTTCCGCCGTTTTTTACTCAGACTAGTGTTTGTGAATGCCATTTGGATGATAGCGACGGCTAGGTCCCCCCTCCCTACATTAAAGCCGTGGGGGTTACGGTCGCTGCTCGGTAGCTGGACGAACACCGTTTCCAAGCCCCAAGCGAGTGGCAGTGGGGATCGTCCCTTGCGCCGGCAAGCCCGCTGTGCGTATTCTCCGTCGAATACGTTGTTCGCTACAACTTGTTTTTGTGGCCAAGATAATTACGTTGGCTTCCGTGATATGTTCCGTCTCCATCACTTCAGCCGTAGGGTGCCATACTTTATGCTTTCGAGTGATTCTCTATTGCACAACTAACACAAACCAGTGTTACTATACTAACGTCGACTGTTCAATTTCTGCCTCGTGGCTAACGCTGCCAACCCCAAATTCCTTTTTGGCTAGACTGCTATTTATTATGTCCCTTCCAACCGGTGCGTCCAGGGCAACGCAACTGTCCTGGAACGGTCAAACCCGACTTATTTCCGCGGTCTTGTTCTCTGGCCCCTTCTCTGCTTCCCATGGAACGGCCCCATGTGCCACTGATGTTCTTTTTTTTTCTTTTTAAACGCGATGTTAGGGGCACTCTCCACAAATAAAGTAGTCGACTCAACCAGTGGGTACATTCGCTGGTCAGCCGTTATCCTAGCTGCTGGTGTCTTCAGACACGAGTTGACCGTTGTGACTACCGTAGAAAACGCTTCCTGCACTGACCACTCCAGCGAAAATTTGGTAACGTACACCGGCAATGATCCAAGACCCTTGCGGCCACAAGTGCCCACGTCGAAAGACTCGTATGATTTGCTAATTCACAACAGGAACGTAGGATGACGTGCCTCACAGCACAGCCATACGTCTCACACTTTTGGGGAACTGGACATAGCCTCGACGCCCTCGCAAGTCTGCCAGCTCCGATCGTACAAAGACAATTGAACGGAACGTATGTGTGCAGATGACTTTACCTAACTGGCGTGTCCGCTTAGAATTTGACCTGAGGACCAAGGGACCTCATATGGCCATGGGGTAACGCACCAGCCATGCCTTTTCTTGCCGTTTGTTTCAGATACAATACCATAGGAGTGTTTCGACAAACCACCCTCACCAATTTTCAGCTTCATGCTGACCCAACACGACTCGTTGTACTGAAGGGCTCCCAATGCCTATATCGAAGTAGTAAAAAAAGGAAAGGGGGTTACGGCGTTTTATCACGCTGGGTTTTTGTAACGGAGAGATTATATTGCACCTCCCTTAAATCTTTCAGATGATGTGTGGGGTATGTGAGCAGACCTATCAAAGAAATCTGCACAATTACGTGAATTTGTGGGGGGTACCAGCTGGAGGTTGTACTGTGTAGTTGAAGATCATGGTACCTGTTCCACCCTCCGGTATTTCGGGCATGAAAACCGGGTAGTATGCCGTCATACTGGTTGAGTTGGATGCCCGCCCCGGGTTACATCTGGATGCCAGGAGCGGTGATTAGTACGGGAGTATATGCAGGCCACACCCCCCCGCGACGCGTAATACGCAGCATACGCTTCAACCAGTCACGGATGAGGCAACGCAGACGAGAGGGCTGGCATGTCACTGCCGAATAAAAAGAGGGTCATGTCTTCGTAAGGATGCGCCAAAGTCTCCCGACACCGGCGTCTGAACAGCCCCCCCCCCCCCCCCCCCCCCCCCCCCCCCCCCCCCCCCCCCCCCCCCCCCCCCCCCCCCCCCCCCCCCCCCCCCCCCCCCCCCCCCCCCCCCCCCCCTTTGCATCTTGCCCCGAGCTGGCGATGCAAAAGGACAGGCATCGGCACCGAGAACCAATGAGGCGGCGGGCCCGAGTTCGGAGCGGCTCCGGAACTCTGGCAACCATCCGTGACTAACACACCTCCCCCACTTCTGTTTATTGCGCAGCGGTCATCCATGCCACATTCGGACCTCGACAGCTGCCGCCGGCATCCGTTCTGCCCAAGCCGGCCTTCTCGAGCTGATTGGTTCCTTGGCCTCGTCCGGAACGACGTCCTAGCTCATGTATGCTGACCACCGAAGTGAATGTGGGGAGGGGGTGTAGCAAGCTTCACCCTCGCACATCAGATATCGCCCCCTCCTCCCTCCTCCCCCCTCTCTCGTCGTACCGATAACCTTCCCCGCCCCCGGGGGGCCTTCTCTAATTCGTAGCATCGCCATACCTGCTTTGGGGGGACCTCAAGTGATCAACCGGGCCCTCTAGTCCGCCGTCTGCTGATCCCAACCCCGCACGGGCCGAAGGCCGTCAATCTCCGCGGAACGCCCGCCCCGTTCCCAGCCACGATGATCTTCGTCACCAACCTTCACAAGGCGCGTTTTGGGGAGGGAGGGGGGGAAGCTAGTCTGCTGGCCATGGTCCCTGGGAATTCAGGACAGGCAGACGAGCTACCCCGGCTGTTGACGTCCTGCCCTACAGGTAGGGATTGGTCGGGTTCTACGGGACCCTTCCTCTTGCTGGTGCTTGGCCCATTCCGCCTTCTCAACGTCGGTCGACGGAGTCTTCAAGGGAACACATTCACAGCAACAGGTCTACCGACACATGTCCTACCAGGTGGCAAGCAAGGCAGATAGGTTTCCCTGATTCTCGCAACGTCTGTATTTGAATTGTGAATCGTCGAAGAGGTATACTGGTATCCATGCCCTCCACTGCGACTTGCTGCACGCGCGGTCTGCCGACAAGGATTTGTCGTTCTTTCATTAGCCCAGCAGCATGGCGGGGGGGAAACTTCCAACGAGCCGTCTTCTCTCTTAACGGCCGCCGCCAATTCTCGAAACAGCAAAAACGCCAACAATAACAACGGCCAGGGTGACAATAGCACCAGGCAGGAGCAGCTCGTTGGGGACGCCGGCAATGACCTCCTTCTCCTGGACCGGATAATTGCTTCTGCTGCTCTTCCGTCTCCGCAACGTCGCTGTGCCCTCGTCGTCGCTGCCCGAGTCTTCATCCTCGCTAGCATGGTGGCGTCGGCGTCTTACCTCACTGATGGCCGAGCTGGCAGGCGGCGTGGGAATCTCGGGGGCAGGCTGAGGGGCGGCCACGGACACGGGCGGCTGGTTGGGGTCGTGCACGAAGAGGTCCACCTTCTCACGGTGGTGCTGGCGGGCCAGCAGGACCGCCTCAAGCAGATCCTGATCCGTCGTGATGGAGACGCTGTCCCCTTCGTCGTCAAGATAGGACAGAGCATATCCACTTAGACCCAGACGGCCATCCTCGACAACCGGAGCCCCACCAATGGCGTCCACTTCCGAGCCCAGCTTGGACGACACGCTGTTCACCAGAGTCTCTACGCCCTGGCTGGCAGTCACTTGCAGCCGGTGCACGCGGCCACTTGGCGCCTTGAATTTGAAGGCAAAGGGCAGCTCCGCCACGGGCCGAGAGTCATGGCCGCCCGTGATGGCCGAGTGCTCGGGCGAGTCCATGCCGACATGCGAGGCCGAATCGCCTGGCGCAACCGAGTCATTAATGCGGTCGCGTTCCATATTGTGCGAAACCATGGAGCGGGATGCCATGGTCCCGTGGTGGTGTGAGCCATCGCCCGAGACCATGGATTCTGTCTCGTTGTCGATGGACAGCCAGAACTTGTTCCACGCAGGTCCCTCGTTGTCGCCTGTGGACATGGTGTTGACCTGCTCGAGGGTCGCGTAAGTCAACTTGAGCACGTCCACCATGCCGACAATCTCGCCCTGGTCGTTCATGACGGGCAGGTTGAGGTAGTGGCCGTCTGTTGTTTCGTTAGCAGGCTACGTCGCGGGCTCCGAGAGGGCAAGCAGGGGACCGACCATGCATCTTGCGAAGAGCGGCCTGGATGCTCATATCCATGGGGGCGAAATCGGGATGGGGCGTCATGACACGGACAACGCTGCAGGTCGAAGGGTCGAGACCAGGGGCGATGACACGGAGGACGACGTCCTTGCTCGTGAAGATACCCGTAATGGAACCTTGATCCTGGACCAAGACAGCAGTCGTGTGGTTCTCCTTCATGAGCATGGCCGCCTCTTTGACCGATGTGCGCACGCTGACCGTCGTAGGCGGCATGCCGTTCAAGACGGATTCGAGCGTGGGGCCCGACATCTTGGAGCGCAAAGCCTCGACGTACTGGATGATTTGCTGGGGCTGGCTCGCGCCCAGCTCGGACTGCACACCCTCGAGGGCGGCATAGAGCTTGGTCGACGAGGCATAGGCACGCTCCAGCTTCTCCATGGCGTCGTAGAAGCACTTTGTGATGTCCAGAATACCCGAAATGTCCTGGTTTTCATCCATGACGGGGAGATGGCGGAAGCCCTTGCGGACCATGAGGTCGAGGGCATCGGTGGCACTGGTGTCAGTGCGAGCGCAGAGCGGGTTCTTGGTCATGATCTCGGCGATGGTGACGTTAGTGGCCTTCTGGCCGGTACCGACGACGCGGAAGGCCAGGTCCTTGGCAGTAAAGATACCGGCAATACGGTCCTCGTCGTCGGTGACCAGGACGCAGTCCTCTCGCTTGGCTGCCATCAGCTGTGCGGCTTCGGCGACGGTGGTGTCGGGCTTGATCTGCAGGGCCTGGCTGGGCTTCAGGGCCAGGACGGTGCCAGGCGGCGCCTTGCGCGAGTGGCGGGCCCGGCTAGGGACGTGGCCCTTCTTCTTGTTGAGGTCGTTCTCGAGTTTTCGGCGGATGGCCTGGTGGATTGGTCAGCCCCCGACGCTCCCCATCGGCACACACGGCCTACGCTGCCGTAAGAGGCTTCCGTCATACCTCATCCCTCTTGGACTGCTTCTGCCTGCTGGCGCTGAAACCCGAAGCTGCGCCGACCTCGCTTCCACCGCCATGGGGCTCCAGAACGGGACGCGGGATGCCAGACCCAGGGGCCGGAGCCGCAGGGCTGTTCGAGTTGGCGTAGCCTCCTCCCCCTCCTCCTCCTGCTCCTGCTCCGCCGCCCCCTCCTCGGTGCCCGCTGCGGCTGGGAGTGCCTCTCATATTGCCTGACATGATTGCAGGCACACGGCGCAGCGACGGTCGATGGCGCTTGGTTCGGACGCAGGGGCGACGCGAGGTGACGTGCTGGTATAGCCCGGTCTGGGATCTCACGATGGGTGAAAGTGGGAGAGACTTGTCGGTCGCGATCTGACTGCGGCGGCGGCGGCGGCGGCGGCGGTGGCGGTGGTGATAACCGGGAAATATGCGGCGGTGATCACAGGGGGGGGTTCCTGCTTTTTTTTGCCCTCAGCGGTTTTGTCCGGGACTCGCAAGGGATGGCAAAGAAGACGTCGGGAAATCTCGATGGATCCCAGCCGGTCGAGACCAATCAATGCCCGCTGAAATTATGTACTTGTATGAGCTGGCCGCTGCACAAGCTGCTGCGGGCGCTTGGTGAAGGCGGCGCGGCCACTAAAAGCATTTGATGAGGGGCGGATTTGGGGCCGGCTGGGGCGGCCTAGAGGGCTACCAGACGGGGGGGCTGCTAGAGTGACCGGCCAGGCCTAATTCCAACCCCACCATTCTCTCTCCCCTTTCTTGCCCCGTGTGCCCTGAACGCCAATTTGGTGGACAGACCCATCCGCCCTGCATGTGACAGGCGACGAACTTGAGATCAGGAACCGCACAGTCGGATTGCCCATCGACGCTACTGACGTTGTGCCATGTCCCGACTTTCATGCCATGCCCTCGGGCCGCAAGACGAGGCGATGGCAAGGTAGAGATGCGCGGGGTTGCGACTTGGGCCCTCGGGCGAGGGGATGCGCCCGCCTGCTTCATCGAGCGGACTGACTCATTCGCAACCCCCGCCTGCCGCCAGTAACACAACGGGCACATGATGCATGGGAGGGCGCCCCTCGTCCCCAGCGCTCATTCCCCATCTTCCCTATGCCTAGCGACCCGGGTGCCTATTGTTTGAATTCCCGCAGCATCCCGCCGCGTCGTCGGACAATCGGGGGGCGGCACGTGGCATGAGATCCGGCTCAACCGTCGCGAGCTGCTTGGGTGGTTTCGGACAGCTGACAGCCCCGCTACTGTCTGACTGGATGGGCGTTCGCGATTTCCCCTCAGGTTAACTTCTCCAGCTGCCACCAATGGAGCAGCCAAGGCGCCGGTCTCGGCATGCTTCGTTTTCATTTTCCACCGCAAGGTTTCTTTGGCACAACGCCGTTGCAGATGCTGAGATGCCGTTCAACAGCATTCCAACCGGAAGCTACCAGGATGCGCAGCGTATCCTTGCGCCCCCCTTTGTGCCAGCGCCCATGGTCAAAGCCCGGGGCCGACCGGGATTTTAATCCCCCCCCCAAAGACGGGCACGCCCATGCCTCACTACAAGGACCATTCTTGACCCGGCTACCACTATCACATCAATCGGTTCTCGGCCGGCAACGTCATCGCCACAATAGACATCGTCGGCCGGGAGTGTGGTGAGGCCAAGTCCGAGGCCCACGAACACATACGCGAACTCTTTGCCCTCGATGCAACGTTGCCCGAGTCAAGTGGCTCAACTTCCGCAATGATCAACTCGGTGACGGCAGTGCCTTTCCTCGAGTAGCAGCCAGTGCCAACATCAAGTTGACGGGTTCATGGCTGGAGCTGGCTGGTACCAGCTGCCACATATCGGCCCGCCTGCCCGAGCCGAAAGTGAGACGCACCTAGATGGGAATCAAGTGGAGAATCCATCACGATCCTTCTTCTGGCCATCAGATCAACAAGATGGCCTGCACACGAAAACCGTAAATCGCTTTGACCAACGCCTCAGTCATTCGGACTACTCACGTGCATTTCTTGGTAAGTTCACTGCTATCATCATGTCAATGAGCAGGCGGGCAGGCCATGCCCTCCCCGACTGGACTACACGGTCAATGCTCTTGAGAAGACTGCAACATCCCAGTTGCAGTCTTGTTGATTCGTCAGAGGGACGAAGCTATGGCGCGGTGGTCCCCCACCACAACTGAAATACATGCAGGCACGGATTGCAGGTCGTGCTGCGGGAAAGATTAGAGATACTTCTCCTAGGATAGAAGATCAGCAACGGGGTGTTCATCACATCTCAGTTGTCGCTTATGGACAGTGTCTGGAGACGGTCTCGTATGCTACGGAATACACAAAAAGGCGGGAGATCGGGAATATTCAAACTTATACCAGTGACGACGCAGCAGCGTGGAGACTCTTGGATCTTTGCAATGGCTTTTCTGACTGGTTAGAAGCGGTTGTGCCGAAGGTGCTGGTATTTTGCGGTGGACGGGGCCATCAAAGATACTCCAGCTTCGCAATTACCGTGGCCGGAGAGCTGGAGCAGCTCCAAGCTGAACGATGGGCACCTAGTCAGTCAGCTCGAGCCCAGGCCAAGATCCATGACGCGCTGGTGGTGGGTCACATTGTGGGACGCGAAGTAAAATTCGCAGGGCCTGGACGGGCTTCGACAACTCCCGGACAAACCTTAAAACAACCTCGTTAAATCACGAGGCAATCGCACATGCCGTCACTTCTCGTCCGCACTCCCCTCCCTCTTGTTATCTGACGGCTCTTGCCCGTCCGTTCTCTCCAAGGAGCATTGTGGTCCCCTTCCCGAGGGATGCCTCCTTCCTACGGGTCACAGGCCTACTGGGATGATCGGTTCAAGACGGAAGATGTCTACGAATGGTTAATGCCCGCCGACAGTTTCGATCCCGTGGTCCGCGGCGCCTTACAGGGCAGCCCCGAGCGCCAGCCGTCCATCTTGCACATCGGCTGCGGCTCGTCCAACGTGCCCTTCCAGCTGCGGCGACTGGTCGCCAGTGCGAAGCAGATCACCAACGTGGATTACTCGGACGTGGCCGTGAAGAAGTGCCTCCAGCGCGAGCTGCAGTTCTTGGGCACCACGGGGGGGCCGCGGGCCTTCGAACGCATGCGATGGGAGACGATGGACCTGCTGTCCGCCGAATCTCTGGCCGCCTTGATGAGGGCGGGACCCGCAGGTGCGGACGGGCTGCCGTGCCTCTTTGACGTCGTCGTGGACAAAAGCACAAGCGACAGCATCGCGTGCTCCGCAGATACCGACATGTCGCTGCCCTTTACGTCCCCTACTAATCCCGGTGCCGACGCCCTGCCCCAGCCAAGGAAGACCTTCAAAGTCAATCCTCTTCACCTACTTGCGGTCCATTTGGCCTCCGTGACCCGGCCCGGCACTGGCCGCTGGTGCGTTTTATCTTACTCAGATGACCGCTACCCCTTTCTCAGAAGTCCTACGAAGGCAAGTGAGGATGCAGACATCGACCCCCATCTCCTTGACAACGGGTTTCCGGACCCCCGGAAGCTCTGGAGGCTAGAGTGTAGACGGGAGATTGTCCCCCAAAGGCAGCCCGAGGCCCCGGCCAACGGGGACTTTGTCGTGCACCGGCCAGCCACCACCCACTGGCTCTATGTTCTCGCACGTACAGAGACGAAGCTGTGACGGCGCGTGGAAGTGGTGGCTGGGATCGACAAGGAAGCTGCACAAAATTTATCAGAGGGTCAGGATGGTTGTACCGAGGGCCGAGGCGGCAGTAGCTACCAGGGACGCAGATAGTACTGGCTAGGACATTCTAGTGACAATATGGTTTTATAACATAGCTTCACGGATCCAATGCTGGCTGCGTCAGGCATGACAGGGGCGGCCTATTAACTAGAAACACCTCTGTTCTGAGAATAGAATTTTGATCCCATGACTTTCCGTACTTCCATTGACATGTCTAGATAATTTCTCGAAGTTGCTGGTAGTTTCTAGGGGTTTCAAATAATTGCGCTGGGCTCCGGGGGAATCCCGGGGCAGGCAGGACTTGGTGGCCATTGGTAAGAACAGAATTGACTTACACCCCAGTCTGCGACAGTCCGTGTCCCACAAAACGTTTCCTTGTTCACAGAAGTCCTCGTACAGCTATGCCCTCATCCGGGAAGTTGCTGGCAGTTGCTGATGGCTAATGACCGGCGAGTCAGTGGGTGACAAAGCGTCGGCGCATCATACGGCTGTCGTTCAAAGGCAAAACATTGCACGGATTTTCAGCTTGGCAAATCAGGTAAACCCGTTTCACCTCCAAGTCGTGACAGCCGTCCCTGACTTCATCCGGCGCGACAAGAAGCAGTCGGGATTTGGCGAGCACGTGTGACCAGGCAGGGATCAAGGAACTTGGGAGATGGCGAGGCAGAAGTCTCCTGACCCAGGGTCGTTCCTCTGCATGAAAAGATAAATGGACCCGCCGAAAGTGGCAGACCCAACACCCGCGCCGGGAAGACGTTGATAGGAGGGGAAAAGAAACGGCTCACTCCACGACGGCCAATTGGAGGTGCTGAGTCATTTCTTGTCCCCCCCTCCTCCCCCAATCGGGTATCAACAATACGAGCCGAGAGTGGCTAGACGAAAGCTTACTGCTTAGCTACTTGGTCTGCGTGCCAAAGGGCTGCATAATAACCCCGGGATAATGCATCAACTTGGCCGGAGGGAAGACTTTCCCCGAAGGCAGCTTGACTCTATCGTATACTGATGAGTCCGGTTTCACCATGCAAAGCGCAGCACCCGCCCCTTTCATGCGCGGACCGCCGATATCCTAGCTAATCTGACGCCCGGGGTCGAAAGGGCAAGTATGAGCATTGGGTTGGGCTTCTGGTGCCGGGCCATCCCCGAAAGCCATGATCTCTTAGGTAATCTGCGGCGTTTCGCTGAGCTATATTGGAAGTATCGTGTTCCCTGCAAGTCAGGACCGAGCAGCGATATCCCGGACTCCAAGTTCACGCACGAACCAGTCCGCCTCCCTGTTGGCCACAACCATCGCATTCCCATTGTAACCAGGGTAGCTGGTTTACGTACAGTCGATCCACGTTCACCTGACCTCGACATCAGCCACGGCAATATAGTCGTTCTTGCTGAGTGCCGGGCCTGTGGTTTTGGGCGGCGACCTCGCGGTGGCGATGAGAACGCCTATAAATGCGTCTTGGATTCTCTCCCCCATAGTTATCTCGGCCCATCACTCACCAAAGATTGCTACACATCAAAACCTTCCCCTTCCAACACCAACAACCTACCAAACCAAATCTCGCAGCAACGGCAGACTACCGGCGCCAAGATGCAGTTCGCCGCCATCCTCGTTGTCTTCCTGCCCGCCATGGCCGCTGCGTCTGCCCTGCCAGACTTGCCCATCGAGGACGCCCAGGCCACCAACCCCAAGTCGAACGCCCTCTGCCCTGCAATTGACCGCAGAGCGTGCGCCAAGAGCACCGATGGCGTCCAGCGCTGTCTGTTCATGTATGCACGGCTACACGGCCCTAGCCTCCCCGAAATCCAGGTAACATGAGCGACCGACTAACGCCTCAACCACAACAGGGAGGGGAAGTCGCTATGCGTTATCGACTGCGGGTCGCAGAGCGTCTGCCGTACCCAGTGTATCAAGCAGGGACACATCAATGGATTTTGCACAACTGGGTGAGTATGGATTGTTTCCCGATAACCGTTTCCCCAGAGAGCCCGGCCCGGCTGACTCCTTGCCCCACCCCCCCTCTACTTATAGCAATTACCCATGCATCTGCAGCGACGTAGACGGCGGGGACGACCTTTGAGCAGTTTCCTAGCGCCAGGGCTCCTTTGGTTCAGGCTTCCTGGCGAAGCCGGCAGCTGGGCAGTTGAGACACGGGGGCAGCGGCAGCAATGGGGGCATTTCCTGGCTGCAGGGGTTCTTCGGTCAAGGCTTCCTGGGGAAGCCGGCAGCTGGGCTGTTGAGGCACACAGGCGGCATGGTTCTTCCTGTTGGGGGGCTCCTTTCCTCGTGTTTTTCCTGGTTTCTAATTCGAGAAAACAACGCAGCTTGCCAAGAGGCAAAGAAGTGCTTGTATTTGGCTTGGACAAGCTGCCAGGACCTTGGCGCTTTCCAAGGCGCAACTCGTGCAGGGGCACTCCCTGGTGACCTGTGGATCGCCCGTTGCGTCCTTCCCGTCCGTTCCTCGCATCCTCGGCGGGCAGAAATGGGATTGCCATTCCTCTATTCGTGACAAAGCGATGGACATCATGTTGGAGCGGTTTTCCACACGTAAAGTGTCCAATCCGGAGGCAGGGGTCTTCGGATATGACTTGGGGGAGCCGCTTCCAGCCAGTCATCCGCTTGCCTCAGACCAGCTTACGGCTGACGTTCAGGTTCATCGACACTAGCCAAGTGCTTACGCCCCAATCCTGAGCCATGGAGCTAGTTCCATGCATCGGTGTACACAGGGTCCGCTCCGGCATGCGTTCTCCTGTTCTAATTGGCCAGGGCGCCGGTTCTCTGGTTGAAAGACGGCTCTGGGGAGTTGGTGGACAGCATCGAGGCTGATTAGCAACGTATCCAGCCCAGTCCCTGTGGATACTGGGTATAAATTTGGACATGCATATCCATCCATGGGTCTCCACAGGCGCCCGGTCTGGGCGGCACCATGTCAGCTTGCTTGGATCTGGGGGCTGAGCCTGAGATCTAGCACTCGCGACTATAAAGTCCGACGTGGCCATGCTAGCAACGGCGGTTGCTATGTATCCGAAGCCTCAAGCCCACAGGCACAGTCACAGTCACACACGGCCGACACGACCGACTCGTTGCGCCCAAGCACGCCCGTCCGGCCACTGCGGATCATCGGGATACAGCCCTCGTGCCTCTTGCCGTAACACCAGCCGCCGCTCTCGCCACCATGCGCTTCGTGAGTGACGCCTCGGACGGGGACCACAGCGCCAAGGGCCCCTGCCTGCAGGTGCTCGGGGCCGGGCTGCCGCGCTGTGCGACCTCGTCCCTGCAGGAGGCGCTCGAGATGCCGGTCCTGGGGTACGCGCCGTGCATGCACATGGCGCACATAGCGCCGCACGCCGCGCGGCTGCGCATCGTCATTGCCGCCATGCAGGAGCCGGACCGGGCCAGGCGCCAGGCGCTGCTGCACCGCATCTGGGACGGCTACCAGTCGACGACCGACTTCCCGGGCTTCTGGTTCATCGACGACCTGATGGACATGTACCCGGACGCGGCCATCGTGCTGAACCAGCGCCCGGGCGGCGGCGCGGCCTGGTGGCGCAGCCTCGACGACAGCCTCATGTTCTTCGCCTCCCGCACCTACCGCCTGGCCTGCCTGCCCTTCGCCACCGACCGCCTGCACTACCGCATCCACATGCTGGTGGCCGCGCGCATGCAGGACCGCTTCGGCGTCGACCGCCTCGGCCCCCATTTCTACGACGTCTACCAGCGCTACGTCGTGCGCGAGGCCGAGAAGCGCGGCCGCCCCGTCCTCCTCTGGCAGCCCCGCGACGGCTGGGCCCCCCTGTGCAAGTTCCTGGGCCGCCCCGTCCCCGCCGGCGTCGACTTTCCCCACGTCAACGATGCCGCCACCATGACCATCCTCAAGCGCGTCCTCGTGGCCCGCGGTCTGCTTGCCTGGGCCACCCTCTTTGCCTCCGCCTACGCCACCTGGGCCTACGCGCCGCATCTGCTCCGCGTCGGCTGGCGCCTCGTGGACACCATCCGCCCGCGCCTCCAATGAGTCGCCGCCCGGAACCGGAACCGGAACCAGAACCGGCCACATGGCCATGTATAGAGATGGAAAACGCCCGTGTATAGGCGGGCGATGATTCGCCAAGATAATGCTAGGGGCCGATGAGTAAGCCCCGCAGATCCAGCGGCTTGTTACGGGAGTCAGACACGGCCTTCAAGGAGGATCCAGCTTGCGTCGTGTATATTCGCCGAGATTAGCACGTTGATGGTCTTTATTTCCCGCAAAAACAAACTCTAGGTTCCAATTTCCTATAAGCGTACCCAGCGAGGCTCCGCTGGCTTGGAAAGTCGCCATTTAGAAATGAGGCCACAAAACTTCATCCGCATTGTGTACGCGCCAAGAAACGCCACCCATCGGTTAACAGGGGTCTCGGATCTCGATTACTCTAGCCACAACACCGGTGAGCACGGACAGAGGGATGATCCCCAATTTGAAAGCTTTGGGTTGCTATAGGACAACTGGGGAATCAAGCCTGAGCGCCGGGCCCCACCTGAGCTCGGCTGCATTGGATCTTGAGGGAAACAAGCAAGGATTCATACTAGAACAGACCAACCCCAGTTTCTGGAGGTCTGGTGGAAAGACGCGGTCGTTAGGTCGATCCCATAGGTGTAATCGTCTGGGAAGGGGGAGCCATAAAAGAGTGTAGCGGAAACCTTTGACCAGGGTCCAAGTAAACCAGTCGATAGGCCATAAAGTCTCCAAATGGTAGCAATTGAGTGTCGCATCAAGACTGCATGGCGGTGAAAAGAACGAATAAGAAACCCTGGGATGAATCTCTTGCTCTATCTACTGAGTGGTTCATGGCACTCTTGGTATAGGGTGCATGCACCCTGTCGATTCGGGGCTCCCTCATTGGTCACTTAGGAGTCCCTGGTCCTGTCTCAATACTCGCCTAGAACTATTATAAGACGGGACTCGCCGACATGGTACACGTACCATAGTTGCGACAATGCCCAGCGCGAGACCACATTGCCGCTAAACCGGCCCAACGGTTCTCGTCCGGGCCAGACACGGCAATGCCCGCCTTTCGGCTTGATTCGTCTCGACGATAGGGGCCCTCGCGGAGTGAGCTGGCCGCCAGAACCCGGCTGTACTTGGCTTGGTTATAGCGCCGTGCAAACCCTGGGCCGAGGGCTTGGTTTCTTGATACACGAGTGGTGGCCTCGCACCACACGCAAAATCCATCACCAGACTTGGTCATTATCCGGCATCATCACCATGGACGCCATAGTCATAATGTTAAGCCGGTAGCTTGAGGGGTCGCTCCCCAAAGAGGCCGCATCTTTTCTACCTGATGGTATTTCTTTTGGACATCCCGAGGCCCGTTTTGCGTACCGCAAAGTCAGTGAACAGACTGTGAAAATTGCACACGAATCTTCGAACCGGGCCTGCTGTTGGCGTAAAGGTTTTGGTGCAATACGTGGCTAATTTTCCACCACCATTGCGCCCTTTATTCAAGCTCTGTCCGGACACCCTTTTCAGAGTATATCCTGCCGGGGGGGGGGGGGAGTACCAAGGGGAAACAACCAGCACACAAGGTGGCCAGAACCCCTCTTCCGAATTCCAGAACCCCCTCTTACCCCTCGGTGAGACCCAGGGGACCGTGGCTGGATCCGGGACTCTGCCCACTCTGTGGGACGTGGGTGGGTGCGCCGCGTAGCCCCTAGTTCCGGCCGTTGCGTGGGTAGGGAGCGTCACCTGCAAGAGGCCCTGCTGGCGGCTGTCCAGAGGGCGAGGCCGACGCCGACACCGCGAGGCGCAGAAGCACGCCGAGCGCCGCGGTCGCAGCCCGCAACTAATACCGCGGCCCGGAAGGTGGACAGCGACTGAGACAGTTGGTTCAACAGCATCGATGCCCATGTGCGGGACCGTATCGGTAAGCCTACGGTTGGTCGCAATGGAACAACGGGCTGAGGCTTTGGATAGAGACGGGCCAATGTACCGCCAGGCCAGGGATGGGGATCCGTGTCCCCGGAGGAGCACAGTGCATTGCTGCAGAAAACGGCTCGTCATCAAATCTCAATACGCCGGCAGCTGCGGTGGTGTCCGAGGGCATGGGTCTGGGTCGTATTGGGCAGGGGAGAGTCCAGCTGTGTCTAGAAATTCGCTCGGCTGCTCGTCCGCCAACCACGGTGGCGTGCCGAGGAAAGACAAAGACCCTGGCCAAGGCAAGCAAAGCAATCGTAACCAGCGCCTCGAGACGCGAAAGCGGGAGCTGATTGTGGCGGTGCATCATCGGCAGTATCCGAGTCTATTCATGGGGAGGAGAGCCGTCAAGTAAAACCAAAGCAGAATGGCCGCCGTATGAATACCATGAAAAGCAACTGGGCAGCCACCAACCGTACGGCCAACCCCATATAACGAGCTAGACTTGGCCAAGGGGCTGGTACGTGCAGAAACGGTCGCCACTGTAGCTGGTCCTGGTACTCGCGATCTAGGTAGGGACCGGCCGAACTCGGACGCCCAACGCCCAACTAAAGCAAAGCGCCTAAGATAATACCCTATAGAAATGCACGCATTGATGCCAGTGAGACCCTGAGCATATCAAACGCAGGAAGAGAAGCATCGCCACTTCACCAGCTCGAGACAGGTGGCATAAAACTGTACGGATCGTGGCACCATGGCCATGCTCGCACCTCTTGGAATCCGTAACCCGCATTGGCATCCGCAGGCAACCCCAAGACACGAGCACCGGCCAGATGGGAAAGCTTTCCCCGACCGTGGGGCAACACGCCATATGACTGCCCGACGCTCGCCTCAGTAGCCGAGGCTGTCGTGCTGGTGAACAGGACAACGGCCAGGATGGTTGATGAACCAGGCCGAGATGCAGGCGTGGTGGAATCTGCACAAGCACTCCAGCCTGGCCATGGGGACGCCCGCTTCGAACTCCTCGAGACAAATGGTGCACTCGGCCGAGTCTACACAATCCTTCTCGGTGGCCAAGTAGGGAAACATGCCAGTGCGCCGGACGGCCCGCGGTGGAGGGGATCCTTGGGCCCCAGGCTGACCGGGCACCGTCGGTGTCGGCGTATAGGTACTGTGCGCTGCAATGCAGGAGTTGACATGGGCCTCGCGCACAGCTTCGAAGTTGGGCAGATCTCGAGAAGGCAGCTCTCGATGACACACGGGACATTCGTCCTCTTCTGGGATTTGCGGAGGTGCGGGTAGCGGCCGGTTGTTGATGGCAGCAGCCGACGATGACGACGATGCCGCGTCGTGGCCGTATCGCAGGAACGGCACCTGGTGCGAGGAAGACGCTTCAGAGTTGCCATTCCGTTGCCCGGACTGAGGATATCTGGCACCAAAGGGATGGGGCCGGTGAGACGAGGCAAAGTCAAATGACGCATCCCGAGAGTAGTACACAGGGGGAGTACCAGCCAGGATCCGGCTTGACGCATTGCCAAACCCCGCCCGAGGACGTGAGTGGTTGTCGGCATTCTAAACAGCGGTCAGCACACGGCATGAGGGCCACCCCGGCGTACACGAACGACGTACCATGGTGGCACTCCTGGTCCTCGCACTTGCTTCATTCCAAGCCGCCGGTGCGTAGTGAGGGCGGTAGTTGGCCGGAATACTCGGCATTCTCTCCGGGTTAAGATTGCTGGCCGCGCTGTTGCTGCTTTGGGACCTCTGATGAGGCGACCTTCCCGCAAACAGGGGAATGCCGGGCGAGTTCAGAACCTGGGGCGGCGTGGTATTGGGGTCGGGAACACAGGGGTTGCAGAGCCTCACACGTTCGCCCCCGCCGAGCTGACTGACATCGACGCCAGCCGCCTCCAGCTCCTCGCCCCAAATTCCCCGTAGTATACCCAAGGCTTCTCCCGGAGGGCGCACAATGTACTGGTAGGGAATGGTAATGCGGTGGGGGGAGCAGCTGGCACAAACAACCCGGCCGCATTTCCGGCAATGATGTTTCCTAGCAAAGATGCTGAACTGCGTGCGGCATATGGGGCATAAAGTGACCTCGGCGTCGGGTTGCCATCGGGGGAGCGCGAATTCGGGGGCAGCCCTCGGCTGGCTTGGCCTCCGCGGCGGCTGAGCAGCCTGGCCCTGGGTTTGCTGCTGTATCGGAAAGAATTCGGGGGCGGTCGCGCTGAGGCTGGAGCGAGACGACGTGGGCCGCAAGCCGCGCAAAGAGGCCGATGAAGGCTGCCTCGGGCTGGATATCTGAGCAGGGGCGACTTCGGTGTCTATTGTTTGCGCTGGGCTTGATGGTGTCCGGATGTCATGAAGGGCCTCCATCAAAGTCATGGCACCGGTACCCGTAGCTCGTTGTTGGGGAGAGGGCCGAAGTGGCAAGGAGGGGCTGCTGGCAACCTCGTTGCCAGGCAGCTGGAAAGAAGACTCAGCGGTGCTATCATCGTCTGTCCCCTGCGACGGCGGCCTCTGTGGGTTTTCGGTCTGCATGCCCGCCACTTCGGGCTGCCAAGTCGTGCGTGTCTCTTCGGCCTGGCCGCTTGGATCCTCTGGGCCAGTCGCCCCGGTGCCGTCTCGTCGGAGGATGTGCGTCGGACAGTCGAAATAACGCGAGCATTCCTGGTCGTGAAATTGCGAATCTCTGTAGGGACAAGACGGGGTGGCGGGAGCTGAACTGGCGCTGCCGGCATACGAGCTTCCGGACTCGGCATCAACAATGACAGGGGGTGGTTCGAGGCGAGGACCAGCCGGTTCCCCGTGGCTCGCCATCTTTGGGATTAGGAGGTATTATGGACCGGGGGCGTTGTGTGCTGGTCACGATGGCCATAGGAAAGGCGTGCCGGCCACGCGCAAGACTGCCTGCCCAGCCCGATGCGGTCCGCAGCGTCGAGCACCACGACGGCAGCTATTACGGGAGGAAGGGCGAGGGCCGAGAAGCGATGCTCAGCAGTGCCGAGAGCTACTAGAGCTAGGGGCGCGAGGGAAGGACCAGCCTCGGGAGCGCTGATCAACTTGGGTCGCCTGTATCGTCGTGTGGTCGGTCGCTCGGTCGGTCGGTTATCGGCCGGGCGCGCAGGTCGGCGGGATGGCTACGAGGGCAAGGGGCGGGGGTGCGAAGAGATGGAAATACATGCGGATACACAACGCGAGGCCGGGTGGGACGCTGGGAGAAGCCAAGACCCTGGAGGCAGGCCGACAGCGACACAGCACGCGACCAGTGACGAACCAAGTGGGAAGTCGATGCGAGATCATCCGTCCTGCGTACGGCGGCTGCAGTGCCAGACCCGATGCCCATGAATGGGAATGGGATGGGACTGATGCACGGGAAGCCCATTTGGCTGGCGACCGCCACCGCCACCCCCCCAAAGTCCCGCCCACTCAAGTAAGCTAGGTTGACATGGAGTGGATGTGGGTAGGGTAGGTACTGATGTACGTACATGATGTACCTATGGAGTGCGCCTAAGCACCGCTGCGGCGGCAACTTATCAAGCCCCCCCCCTGTGCCTTTTAGGCAGGCCAGGCCTTATCGCTCGTTCCTAATGGAGGGCGAGAGGCACACTAATGTTCCCACTACCTCCAGGGATTCAGTTGCTGCTGCCTCCAAAGGCATAAGGTAGCATCCATTAAAGGAAAGGGATCCTGCGCCCAACGTACGCGATGGGACGGGGGGGGGGGGGGGGGGGGGCTGGAACGTAATACGGGTTGCAGCTGGTCGTACACACGTGCATATGTGAGTAGGCTTCTGCTGCATTGGACCCAAGTAATCTGTCTATTCGGGCACTTCCAGTTGAGGCCCCTGCGGTAGCACCACCCATCCTATATCGGGCCCAAGTAACGCGGGCAGCTGAAGATGTGCTGGTGCAGGCCACGGCACACGCTCCATCAGCGCTGTCATGGGATCGCATAAGGCGGCTCCCAGGCTCCGTAATGTGGAAGGGCGCGAACGCTAAAAGGCGCCTTGATGAAGTAGGTAGGTAAATGCCTATGCTGGCTTCTTGTGTGTACATGCTTCGGCTACTGGCGGTCTCACATTTCCCATCTCGAGCCCAACCTAACGCTTCTCCCAACGAATGCTGGCCGGCTGGGCTGGGCGAGAAAAGAGCGATGTGTAGTCCGTTGGCGGGACCGAGGCCGTGCCGTCCACGGTCTCCAGTTTCAACTGCCGGACCATGGTGAGGACGATGGTGCAAAGGTTCACATAGGCGAACTTCTCGCCGATGCACCGGTGACGCCCCGCGCCGAATGGGAGGTAGGGGCTCTTCGTGCCCTTTGACACGGGGCCGTACCCGTAGTCGACCATGTCTTCATCCGTCTCCTTCCCCGCCCGGTCATCCCAGCGGTGCGGATCCCACGCCAGGGGGTTGACGAAGTGCTCCTCGCTGACGTGGGTTAGAATCGGCGACGACACGAGCACCTTGTCCGGCCGGACCACGTAGTCGCTGCCGGGCACGGCAATGGGGTTGGTCACCTTGCGCATGATGGTGTGGATGGACGAGTGCAGCCGCAGCGTCTCCTTGACCGTGTTGTTCAATAGGGGGAGCTTGTCGAGGTCCGAGTAGCGAAGTGGCCGCGCACTCCCCCCGTCGCCGAGCACAGCCGCCTGCTCCTGGTATAACTCCTGAGCGATGTCGGGATGGGCTGCCAGGCGCAGTATGATCCAGGCGCTGGACGAGGAGGACGAGTGCTGCCCGGCCATCAGGAGGGTAATCATCAGGTCCGTGATTTCCGTATCCGGTACCGCCTGGCCGTCCTTGTAGACACAGCCCATGAAATGGGAGATCATATCCTGTTCTTTCCGGTGGGCGTCTTCGCCGCGAAATGCGCTCCTTCTTTGCTTGATCAAGTCCATGTAAATAGAAGCCATTTTCTCCCGTGCGGCGTCTCGTCGTCGATTCTGCGGAAGCGGTGCCCAAGGCATGATGAAGTTGATCGGCTGGAACCCGAGATCCATGTCGTGGTACAGCTCGGCAAACTCGGCTGTCAGCTTCTTCCGTACCTCGGGGCCCTGCAAGGTTCGAGCGGCAGTGAAGATGGTGATCTCAGCCATGGCTGCCGAAACGCTGAAAGTGCCCGAAGCGCCCTTGAATGTCCTGCTTGTCTTGATGTAGTCCAAGACTTCGTTCTCGATCATAGGGACGTAGGATTCGAGGGCTTCTTGGGTGAGGCCAAACTTGACAAACTTCTTCTGCTCCATCAATTTGGCATTGGGGCAATCGTAAATAATGTTCTTCCCGAAGACGGGTGTAGTCAGTCGGCCGCTAGGAAGAGCGAGTCCCGGTCAGTAAAAGCCCTCAGTGAAACAAATCGTTTATCGTTAGGCGTAGTCCAGCGAGGATCGCAGTGAAGTGATTGTTCGGCTGCCGAGGTGGCACTTACTATATTTCCTCAGCGTTCAGATCCCGCAATTTCCCGTTCAGGATGAAATCATTGCCGTCAACGCCCAGGTACACGGTCATCCGCCTGCCAAACAGCACAAAAGTGAAAATATCGCCGTATTTGTGGCGGCATTGCATGTAAAAGTTGCAAGGATCTGTACCGTACGACACCGCATTCCCAACGAACGGGATCCAGTGAAATACGGTCGGTGGTTCGGATTTGTCTCGTGGGAGGAGCTGCAATAGCACATTGACAATAATGGCTGTGAGTAGTGACCCAAGCCCATAGGCCACAAGGCGGGCGGCCAGTGGAATTTCGATCATGATAAATTCGTGAGGTAGGTTTAGACAAGTGATAACAAGGCTGCAGGTACAGCTCGAAGGATATGAGGGGCAAAAAGCTAATATGGCAGACACGCCCCTGTAACTATTCGAGGGATGAGAAGTGACATGTTTTGTGTTCTAGTAGAGCCCCAGGTCCATTTAAACATATGCTATACGAATACGACTAACTGTCAGGCTGAGGTTGCGGTATGAACTATGTACATAGCGACCACCGTCGTGGATTCGTATTCGTATTCGGTTGCAAGGGTAAATAGGCTTCGCATAGTCGAAGCTATTATCTGATTGGTCCGGTAAGCCTCGCCATCGCCAGGCCGCTATTTGCACCTCTCATCCACAGTCACGTCAATTAAAGCAGTGATACAAGCCTGACAAATACGACATCGCGGAACTGGGGATGGAGCCGTTCGCTAGCCACGGACCAAGTGAAGATGCACATAGGGGCCCGGTGTGAACTTGGCAGCACCAGCCAAGAGACCGGAGCCGTAAGCGATGCACCGAGGCGAAACGACTGGCTGTGTATCCTAACTCGCCGTGCCATATTAAAGCTGGCTCGGCGGAATTTCCACCATCATGCCGACGCACACGGCCCAGGTTGTAAGGACTTATTGCTGGATCTTAGTTTGCATTATCGCGTAACGGGGGAGGGGGGCATTGACATTGGTTGTCGATGGGACCGATGGATAAAAGAAAGATTCAGTTTCTATTACATATTCCCGCTTTTTAGAGGTTGAATGAGTTCGCACTTGGGATCTAAAAAACGACTGTCGACTTAAAAAAACAGCGGCATATCACATATGCCACAGAGGACAGTGTAAAGGCTTTCTATTGAGAAATTACCCCGACTAAAGCTGCTCACTATGTTATCCTGTCTCCATCTGGAAGCAAACAATAAATTTTAGTAAATTTTTTTATAAAAAAAAATCAATAGCAATTAGATTTGTTCGCGTCTGAAAGGCACATAGCAAAGAGTTCAGCCCAAATCTTATACAGTATAGAGGAACAAGAAAGTGTGGTTAAGAAACACATAAAAAAGCTGCATTCGTTACCTCTTATGGTGGTATCTTTTCGAGGGGAGATAGCATTGGTATGTGTGATGTGTTGATTGGATGATCAGCGATGCGATGTCACATGTAAGTTGTTTAAATGATAGTGAGATAGGACCAGGGACAGCCACAGTGGGGACCTGAGCCTCTGATTAATGGTGTCCACCATAAATACATGCCGTAGACCCCTTCATAGCTTACACACAATAATAACAGACATGCCCTTTTCATTACCCTTTTCACCACCAGACGTCTAAGATGTGGCACTCAGTTGTGACCTTATTGAGCCTTCGTTACATGACGCCTGCCTCTTGCAGACCCTGATCAAGGGATTACATATACGAGATTACTCATTTATGGCACCTCTTCTACCTTACTACGGATGACCTATTGGATCGAACTCACGATCGCGTCTTTCCATTGGACCTCCGGAACCTGGGGTTTGTCTCTTCTAATAGTGTACTCACTCACCTTGCATACATGGACGTTCGAAACCCCGGTCACCCTCTGATATACCCGCATTGGGAGGCACTTCAGCCCTGAGTGACTGCATTACTCAGCATCGATTAGATGCCTCGGCGTGCATCGTAGAGTGATGAAGAATAGGGCGAGTATGCCAAACAGTAAATGTTGACATGGAATAGTAATGGAGGACTAAACTGAGTTTCTCCTAGAAGTGTCAAGCAATTTATTGGTTGACGCGGCGTGGCTGACATCCGCCAGGCAAATGGTTTCCATTAAGGTCGAGGATGAGCGAGTTCTGCTGGCACACAAGGTTCAGCCTCCGCCATTGCGGCCACAGCCCACTAGCCATACTGTGCTTGGGTGCCTTTACGAGGCTGTCCACGCCCTGGCGGGAACAAGGCAACTCTTGGAGAAAATCGATGGGTTGACAGTGAAGCAATCATGTAGCCAAAGCCGGGTAAGATGCGTTTACTGTGCTGTGCTGTTGTGCGGTAGCCGTAGTCTGGTCCGCAGATGCCGAAGTAGGGATGGGGTGTTATTGGACTGCAGCCCCGGCCGGAAACCTAGACAAGCTCAGCCCCCATAATTCCAGGCCAGAGCAATGAGAGCAAGTGAACAATGAAACAGTTCTGCATCTAGTAAGCCGAAATGATTCTTCTTCGTATTCGTGGAGAAGAGAGAAAGAGCTTTACACAAAAGTATGGCAAGTCACCGAAAGTTTAAGTTGGCAGGAGACGCCTGTCTCTTAGGTAAGCAGGCGGCCAACACCATGGGATGCCACCCCCCCAAACCAACGATTGAACTTGTAATGCTGCATCGGAAGCGCAAACACCTCCAAACCCTCCATTGCACTCCAAATTTCCGTCGCTGGCTCTCTGCATCCCTCGCCGGTCGACGGGCACCGGAATTCCCGGAAAATGCCGCTGCACAAGCGGAAAAAACCTCACGATGAAGGAATGGCCGAAGCCGAAGCCGACGGCGCAATCATACCCGCACCACGGCGAACCACGCGCCAGACAGCCCTGGTGCTCCCTGTTCTCAAGGATGCCGAGAAAACGCCCAGAAGCACTCACTCACGCGCCAACACACCCGAAGACCAACAAGTCGAAGCCCCAAGGCCTCCTCTACCCTCCGACACGAATCACGACGCGCAGAAGGTCGCAACGCGGGCGGTCGCCCCACGCGACACGGCCGCAAAGCCAACAAGACGAAGAAGGGGGCAGCATTCCACTGGACGCGATGACGAGACAGCCCCAGCTGCCGCCGAGACCACCGCGGTACCCAAGAAGCAGAGGGGCAAAATCAGTGTGACTGCCAACGAAGCGACGCTGGGCAAAGAAACCATCGATCCTCGTGCCCCTGCGGAAGCCGCCGTTACCCTGTCGCCCGCTGTCCCATCGCGCCCACCAAGACCCAAGACCCGTCCGGCAACATCCTCAGCACGCCCACAGACGCGCAAACCCCGTAAAGTTTCGAGCAGCGCGCGATCTTCGGTTCCAATACCCAACCCGGGAGGTCCAGCTTCGACATCAGCTGCGGCGCTGGCCTCCTCGATCGCCACCCCGAACCGCCGTATATCTGCCGTCGCGCAGTCGCAAACCCCGCAGCCCAACCCCCAAGGCGACCGGAACATCAACCGTGTCATTTTTGGTGCCGTCAACTTCCGAGCTTGGTACCCTTCATACTACGGCAAAGACGTCCTCGGCGACACGCCCAGCAAAACCGGTGCGAAAGAGGACCACCGGGGCCCTGCCAAGGTTGGCGGGGGGAAAAAGGAGAAGGAGGCGATACTGGAGCGGCTGTTTGTGTGTCCCTGCTGCTTCAAGTACTCCAGAGACGAGCCACTCTGGCTACAGCACCTCCAGCTTTGTGAGAAGAAGGCGCGGGTGCCTGGATACCAAATCTACACACACCCCAAAGTGAGGTCCCACGCCGGCCACACCAAGAAGCACGCCAAAGCCAAGGGCGAGGCCGGGCCCAATGCTGTGGACGAGGATGTATTCACCAAGAACGAAGGCGAGTGGAGCGTATGGGAAGTCGACGGCGAGAAAGAACCCGTGAGCACCATTGCCCCTTGTGCCCCGCTACCCCCCACGTCTAACAGCTTCGCAGCTTTTCTGCCAGAACCTCTCTCTTTTTGCCAAACTATTTCTGGACAACAAGTCAGTATTCTTTGATGTGGCAGGCTTCAACTACTACCTCCTCGTCTACACACCACCCCCGGCTCCAGCCGGCCCGCCGGCCTCGCCAGAAGCCCCGGAGACTTCGCAGGCCACACAAGCACAGCTCCCAGCTCTGGGACGGCCCCAGATCGTCGGCTTCTTTTCCAAGGAGAAACTGTCATGGGACAACAACAATGTGGCATGCATCCTTGTCTTTCCTCCCTGGCAGCGGAAGGGCCTGGGCGTCTTGTTGATGGGCGTCTCATATGAGATTTCGCGCCGTGAAGAGCTCCTGGGCGGGCCCGAGAAGCCCATCTCCGAACTCGGCAAGAAGGGGTACAAAAGATTCTGGGCCGGCGAGATTGCGCGCTGGTTTCTGAGCCTCCAGGGTCCGGAGAACGAGGAGGGAGAGTTGGTGGTGGATGTGGAGCAGTGCAGCGAGGCGACGTGGATCGCGCCCGAGGACTGCCTGGCGGTGCTTCGAGACATTGGCATCGTGGAAGAGGCCGGGCTGGGCATGCCGAAAGTCGTGCCAGTGGCGAACGGGGATGCCGAGGGCGACAAGAGCAAGGAGGCTGAGCAAGTGCCCAGGGTGAAGATCGACAAGGCCGCCGTGAGAGGCTGGGTCGAGAGCCAGAAGATCGACCTCCAGAGGGCCTGTGACCCGAACGGGTTCGTGGAAGGATATGCCGTCAAGAAGAAGGACGTCGAGAAAGAGGATGTCTGACAAGCCGAAAGAGCCTTGAGCAAGCCCGGGCGGGTTGGACACAAGTAGACACCCCCAATATGATACCCCTGAATGACTGTTAGCAATAGCCACTGCACCGTCCCTAAAGTACTTACGGAAGCCAAGTGCTTTTACTGGCTCACAAAGGCGGTTTCGTCACCTGGAACCTACCGCCAACATCAGCAACACTTGTCGATACGCACTCACCCGCCGACCGCCGCACACCCAACACGCGCGCGCCACGTCGTCTAAGCCGTCCGTTGCTCCCCCAGGCCCGCCGCCGAAGCAATGCCACCACGAGCTGCCCCTGGAGGAGTCCTTCTCCGCCTTCCTGGATAAAACTAGTAACCAGCACGCCTTTCTCAGCCGTCATACCGAACCGCTCCGGTGTTCCACCGTGGCGATGGAGCTGGTTAAGCATAAGTGACGACATGTTAAAAACCATGGATCATGGCGGGCCGTGGTGGCCACCCTCAGTCTCTCCGTGACGGTACGAGGTAGCTTGAGGTACAAGGACATAATTGTGCACTCTGAGATACAAGGAACATTCTGACATACTGTCACTGGTAACGTGGTAATCGTGCTACTAAGGTACAGGCTGTATAGGAGCTACAGTCGGTGTAGGTACGTGGGATACTGGCCGGCTCGAGAGTCCTGGTCGTACAATCCGCAGTCCTTGGCTCGTCTAGTCATGCTCGTATACGTACTGCAAGACGAATTCTCACAGGATACAGCAGGTGGTATCCGGGGGGGGGGGGGGGGGTAAAGGACGGCCGGTTAAACTTGGTTGGGGTACTCAGAGCCCAGTAACGGTAGCAATCTGATGGGATCACATTGCAGAAGTGCTGATGAGTCGAGGTGGCGCGCGACGGGGCAGACGAGCGGGCAAGCGATCCTCCACGTTAGACCCGCGCACGTGGCGGCCAACCAGGAATTCCCGTGTCTCGAGGCAAAACCACTATCTTCATACTCCAGTAGCGGACCGCAGTATGTCTTTTCTGGCATGCGGCTCATGCGTTTGACCAGAGCTTTGTCCATCGTGTTTTAGATCCATGTGTCTTAAACCGCCACTCACAGGGCCCGGCTTACCTTCGTTTGGGCCAGAACGATGTGTTTGCCCGCTATTATTACGATAATATCAGGCGCTCTTCCAGCGCGGATGCTCTAGAAAGAAACCAACATCAGCGTTCTCGGTGACAGCGACATTTACAGCGGTGCTCCACGCCAGGCCCGAAACTTGGGACTTTTTCTCCAACTCCATCATAAGGCTATGAAAATGCTTTCCCCAGCACCTCATCGCTTCGAGCGTCGTTTGGGCCATCGCAGGCTCCCTGGCCATTCCCTGGGGACCACAGCGCATCGTCAGGCAGCTTCGGTGTTTCAATCAAGCGGCATGCTCCACCAGCCAAGAGGGCGCAATACTCGACCTTTCCGGTGCACTTGGGTGCCGGCGTCTTCCGGATGATGGGGTAACCGGCTCCGTCCAACTGGTGGCTCAGAGAACTACACTTCCCACGATGCACGCCTACCTCTACACCGACACTGCCTGCAGCGAGGGCAAGAGACGTCTCCTGCCGGGCCAGTGCGTCAATGGCCTGTCCGACAAGGGGTGGCGATCGATTATCATCACGGAGAGCAATACCCTAGAACTACGGCAAGAGGAGGAGGAGGAGAGGATTATTCCCCGCGAGGAGGAGGAAGAGGAGGAGAGGGGGCACCGCCGTGCATCGCGCCGCAGGACTAGTTTGAACCAGGCGGCGGCGAACAGAAATAATTCGGGGCCAGGAGACGGGGCGACGATAGACAGATGCATAGACGAGGCATGGATAGCAGTGGATTTCAAAACGCGCCACTACGCGTAGTCCCCCCAGGCCCCATATAGTACATTGGTTTCTGCCTGATATTGTGTGGCATGTTGTTTACTCCTCTTCCTCCTCCTGGCGAGGAACAACCCTCTCCTCCTCTTCCTCCTCCTCGCGGGGAACAACCCCCCTGTGTCTCGTCGCGGCCGGTGGGAAAGAGATGCGTGCATAGGTCCGGTTATCTTGTTACTGGTCGACCCTCGGCCCGCCTCGTGCAAGCTGATCCTTCGCGGGTCCTGCGAAGTCGAGCCAAAGAATTGGCACCCTGCTGGTGCCAAGGCGTCAGACTCGTATGTGGACTTTCGCATGGGTGTGGCGGCATGTCGAGCCCAGGAGATGTGCGCAGACCGGAAAGAAAGACTCGAAGCTTTGGAAGGGCGGTACCACTATTTGATAAGTCGGCATGGCATTCCGAGGACATCCTATACCATTATACAAATACTTCCACCGATACCATGTAACTATGCCGTCCTTGGGGGTGGACCTGGTAACAGTCAGTGAGACCATATCTGCAGTGGCCAAACGGCAGTGAATTGTCGGCATCTCTTCGGTCCCCAGGCCAGGTGGTTCCTTCCCCCTATCGCCCTGGGCCAACTTCTGGGAGGGGTGATGTCATCATTGAGAGGCGCTGTGGTTCTTGTCCCAATAGAGATAGCCTTACACCCGCCCCCCTGAAGGGGCAGTATTCGTGGAATTTGACCCCCAGGCCTAGAACATCACAGGTAGCTAGCCAAGCTACGTTCCCGGGCCACAGGGGGGGTACTCCTCTGCCTCGAAGTCATGTCGCCATAGTGTGTATAGTGGTGGTGGATCGCCGTTTTGTGTCCCCCTCAGGGGGTGGCTGCCTTGTTCCCTACTGTCCAAGTAATATCTTACATGTGTCTCACCAAGGGACGTTCAGCGTCGGCGACCCGGCTCTCCACATCGTCGCATCAACGTGGTCTCCGTCTTGCCTTATTGCCACTCTTCACGGACCGGGACGATGAGAATCTCGGTTGAAGGTGCGATGCTCGGGGTGATCTCTCATTTCTCAGCCCGCGGCACGACGCTGCAGGCCCCACTGCTGCGTGTAATTTCATTGTTCCCGGACCCCTGACCTTATACTCGCCTGCTGGCGTTCGCCCACTGTGACCAGCAAAGACGGGCCTGCAGCCCCCACCCATTAGCTGTCGCCTAGGACGTTCTGTCTGCCACTCGAAGCTGCTTGGGGATCGGCGTCTCAGGATGCAGATAACAGTGTGCGTCGCCGGAAGTGTCGGTCCACAATTCGACCGCTGGATAGAGCCTGTTCGTGGACCTGGGGATCGTCGCCGCAGGCGTGCTGGGCCAGGTTGGGGGTGCCGCGAGGGACAGGGAGGGAACAGGGATGCATCATTGCGAATGTCGATTGGGGGCCACTTAGTTTCCCCCGTTACCCAAAGCGCACGCCACATCGATTGGACACGGTTCGTCGGTGCTGTACGGAGTACGGGGTTCCTAAGAGTGAGGCTGGCCCCTTGCGTTGCATGCCACTCTGTTCAGCCGGGGCTTGCCGTCTCCAGTCCGTCATCACGCGCATCCTGGCACTGAATCAGCATCCTTCCCCGTGTCGCCTGTCCCGCAACGCCAGGTTGCAGCAGGACGTCGGTGCTAAGACGCGAGCGACGGCCGATCGTGCTGTCCGAGAGCTGGCGGCTCATCTCTGACAGAGGAGTGGTTGGCGAGGTCGGTCATGTGGCTCAGGTGCATCGGCAACCACGCCATCGACATGTCCGGGACGGCTTTTCCCATTTAGGGCCCCTGTCAGATGCCCTGGTACCAGCGCGGGCGACCAACATATGCCCGTGCCCCTAAGGAGATGCTCGAGAAGGGGGAGCCGAGCCCCAAGGGGGGGGGGGGGGGGGGGCAGCGCGCCAGAGTTGGCGCGCGTGTGCGAGGCGGGCAAGTGAGATGATCAAGATCCGGTGACCGCGATCCGCTGCCCCGAGGCGGAGGGGATCGGGTCTGGGCGTGCTGGGCCCTCGGGGATCAATGGCCAATTAGCAAAGGATTGGTAGATGACGGGTTTATTATACACATTGCTAACAACTGCCGGGCCGTCGTTGACATCATCAGGGGTCTCGTCAGTTCGACTGGGCAGAACAAGCGCGCGCGCAGTGGCTTGCGCCTCTGCGACTGGCCGGATCGACGGCCTGGTGTCATTTGGCCATTGTCGCTTGGCAGTACTCCATCGGCCGCTTTTGCACACCGGGTAGATGAGGAATCCCCACGTATATCGCATCGATATAAGCACCGGGCACTAGGGCACGAACCATATGAAGCATGCAAATGGGTGAATAGTTTGTGTTCGTGTTTTCCGGGGCCAGGACGACGGGAAGTTTGGAAGGGCGTGGGTCGGTTGTGTAATTCCTTCAACCCCGGGTCCTGGTCCGCCTGGCCCTTGCGTTCGGCACACGTTGCGCCATGAGGCAGCCGCGCAGTTACACGCCCGCACACGGGGCAAATAAAGCTCAGGCCTCGAAAGGCCGGATCGAAAGAGCCGGGGGCCGCGCGCCAGCCTCGAACAATGAGCGGCGGCCGGACGAAAGGTGATGAGGAAGTGGATGCCGATGTTGGCAGCTCGGCTGCATTTCGTCGAGGTCCACTAGCGCGTCCCGGCGGGGGGGGCAAAGAAGCTTGGTTGCTTTTCTTAACCAGAGGAGAACCCGGCATCCGAAGCGCGGCTGTCGCGCCTCCCCCTGCCTACTTATGTAGGCAGGTACGTATCCTGTAGGTATCTTTCACCTGCACGTGGTAGAGGGATCAATTATGGAGAGCCGACAACTCTAGGCGTCTCTCTCCCGGCCCCTTCTTGCCCTCTCTACCCCTGCGCCTTCGTCCTCCGCTTTCCGTCTCCCCTCTAACTCGGTCCGCCTTCTCATCGTCTACGAGCGCACCCGGTCATGCCGAAAGTATCTCTACCTGTCCCTCTCGGTGGTTACGAGCCGGCGGATGCGGCTTGCCGGGAAAGGACCAAGGGAGACCAGAGGGGGGAGGGTGGCATCCGCGCGACTCACATACACACACTCCCAAGCACGCCTCCGCGCACGCATATCTTGTAGTACGCACACCCCTCCATGCCGTAGCCAGTGGAGACCTTTTTGGCACGGGAAGCTGGGCAGCTGGTCCACGTTCATGGGCGACCACCAGAGGTTGGGTGGGGTGGCATTGTAACTGGAGACGAGCGGCACTAAACTTTTCTTCTCTGTTCGAGATGCTGGCCCCCCTGGCAATAGCAATATGAAGTGTGGGAGAAGCTCCAATGCTGGTTCGTGTAGAGCGCATCTGGTACCGCGCGACCGAGGGCGCGTCACAACGAGAGCGAAAGGAAAACCCGCCCCGGGGCCAGCCGCTGACGATACCCCTCGTCGGGCGGCGGAAATGTGTAAAAGACATCCCCGCGGCCACCCGTCACATGGAGAAGACAGTGCCTTAAGGGGGGGGGTTCTTCACGGATCCGGGGTCCTACCGCAGCGGTCCTGGTGGCAGAAGGAGTAGCAGTAGTAGTAGTAGTAGTAGGAGCAGCAGCAGCAGCAGCAGCAGTAGTAGTATTAGTAGTAGTCAGTTGCTGTGGTAGTAATAGTTCTTGTAGTTGCAGTAATTGTACATGGTAGGGATAGTGGTGGTATGTAGGTATTTCTTGTGTGATAGGCTTGTAGTATACAGTGAGGGTGGCCGGCCTACAGCCGCGCCCGGTTCGCCAACTGACAGCCCCCCTCCGCGTGTGTGAATCGTCCGTCATTAGTGGGTGGTATTGTACAAAATCATGGGTATCCTAGGCATGGGCTCGATCCTGCGGGCTCGCAGACAGCCTGGGGCCAGATGGGGGACGGCCTCGCGTCCCCACGCCGGCCTGGGGGGCGTTGCGGTATCTTGTGCGCCCCCCGCCCCTCACGGGCCCGGCGCCACCGTCGGGTTGTACATCAGCGCGCCCTCCCAATTTACAATGGCGGGCTCGCAGCCGTCGCGGTGCTCAATGTCCATCCACTTGCCCTCGGCGCCGACGAAGTCGCGGTTCAGCATGCGGGCGAGGAACGCGTGGGCGGCCGTGTTTTCCTCCTCCCAGGCGAAGCCAACGGCTTCGACGACCTCCTCGCCGGGCTCGCGGTAGCCCGTCGAGAAGGGCATGAGCTGGTGGCGCCGGCGCTCGCGCGGCAGCGCCCACCACGCGTCCATGAAGGCCTGGAACATCTCGGACCCGTAGCCCTGCCGCCAGTACGGCCGCCGCACCAGGATCTCGACCTCGGGCCAGCCGCTCCGCGGGTTGTCCTCGGCGTTGGCCACCCCCAGCTCGCCGATGAGCTCCCCCGTCGCCGCCAGGAACGCCCCGAAGTACCAGTGCTCCCGGTCGTGCGGCGCCTGCAGGCGCTCGAGCGCTCGTCGCGACTCGTCGAGGTCGCGGCTGGCCCGGCCCCGGGTTGGTGAGCGCGCTTGGAGGTCGGCATCGGCCCGCAGCGTGTGGAAGGCCTCCAGGTCCGAGGGGAGCAGCGCCCGGAGCACTAACCGCTCCGTCCGGATCTCGGGCCGCTCTTCTATGCGCGGGAGCGGGTGGATGGGCAGGTTGACTTGGTAGCTGAGCCAAGGCATCATGGTGGCCTTTTCGTAGTCCTCCAGCTCGAAGTTGAAGTAGGTGGGCGGGGTGCCGTCGATGCCTACGGCCATGGTGGATATGCTGCTGGGCAGGACAGGGTCAAGGGAGGGATGGGCAAAGCGAGGCGCGGTGTGTACTCGATGTGTGCGACCTTGGGAGGTATGTATGTGGTCGACCGAAGATCGGACACTGGCTGCGTCGAAGGAGTACGATGTGAGAATGATGAGCAAGAAGTCCCAAGCAGAGACGGGTGCCCGAGTGCTCATATGTAGTCCGGCCGCGGCACGACGTCGTCGGGAGCCGCGCCGGGGGCGGCAGGCCGGCGTCATGAATTACAGTTTGATTGCTCGTTACGATGTCCAGGCCGACACAAGTTTCGCGGTAGGTGAGAATGTAACGATCCAGCGCCGACCTCCCATGCCCCTCGGAAGCGCCTCCCATTCGCCCAAGGCTTCGTGGTCCCAGGAGACCCGTCCAGGGTCTCCAATTAGGTAGGGAACGGTACCTGGCCGGGTTGGGACTGGGAGTGGTGGAGTTGAGTGCCAGGGCCGGCTCCAGTCCCAGCAACTGGAGTAGGCACGGTGCCAATAGTGGAACTAGGGAGCAACGTCTCTCACGACTACCCCACGGCTTCGTATGGAGGTACTTGCCCTGCTAACAAGGAAGTTCATGCGAGACAAAGAAAGGCCGACCGCCCCGCTGCCTGCCTCGTTCATACGCCCTGCCCGGAAGCGAGCCAGGTACATGCGATTGGGAAGCCTTCAGCGCCCATGACGAAGAACTACGTGTATAACTAATAGCTCCTGGGCCACCGCTACGAACTGCCGTACACGATCGACCCCACCCCAGTACCAGGCCCAAAAGGAACCGGGCGGGTCTTGTGCGCAGTGAACTGGGCGGCCCCCGAGAGATCCATTGACCCTGGCTAGGCTGACCTGTTGGCTGCGAACCCGCTCTCCTACACTCTCATTTGGATCCTCTCTGGGTCCCATACAACACGACGACGGGGTTGACAGCCAGGGCCTTCCTGGAGCCATCCATCCATCCATCCGGACCTGCGTGACCTGTCCTCCAGCTGGGGGGGGGGGGGGGGGGGGGGTTACGTCTCGCGCGCAGACTGTGGGGAAGACTGCCCAAGTTGTCGCTTGAGAGACGATGGATTGTAGGCTCCAAGCGCGAACCGGACCCCTGTCGAAGATCCTCTTTCCCTGCGACTTAGCAATTCGTGGCCGCCCTGTGAGCCTGTCACACCCCTCCCAAGTCCTGCACCCCTCCCGCCGTGTTGGTCCTGCTTGCTGTTGGTTCTGGTGAAGGCGCTGAAACTTGACACCTGTCGGATGACGAGTCCCGGCGGGCTGCCACGGACTGCCGAGAGGATCGTGTGCCGGGGGTGGAAGGAGGCCTGGTCTCGGGGCCAGAGGACCGGCAGGCTCGATGCAACAGTGTACGAGGGTTCGGATTCCGTCATTTCGCATCGTCCGAACCAGGGAATGCTACGGCGGCCGGTTTTTCATCCCATCCCAAGCGCCCCCTCAACCGTACACTCGGGACACCGGTTGGCCTATTGGATGCCAGCGGCAGTGGTCCTCCAGCCTACGACGTCGTCGCGAAGGTGGACAATGCATAAGAATAGCAGTCCGTGTTCCGCGAGTCCTACAAGGGCGGCCTGCTGGGCGTACCAAAAGACGATCTGGGTCGGAGGGGGGGCCGACCACAGGCAGCGTGCGTCACGCTCAGCCACTCGAAAGCAGACGACCAAACAGCACGCAGGCCGGGACCCGGGCAGCCAGCCGAACGAGGCGCGGATCTACGGGAGGGATGATGGGCAGCGCGAAGTCTAACGATGCCATGGGCCGGCCGAGAACCACCAAAACCACGCCGTCTGCTCGGGGCAGTCGGCCTCTTCGAGAGCCCGACAATGGACGACGACGGCCGGCAGGGCCAGCGTGGCCAGCCACACAGCATCCACGGCGGTTGGGGAAGAGTATAACCAAAAAGACGCGACGGCCAGGCCGAACGTGACAAATTTTTCACCACGATGAACCAACCCACCGCCCATTTGTGGTACGACGGGGTCGCGTCGTGCGTGAAGGGTCGGTTGCCAAGAGCCCATTAGGCGCGACAGTGAAAAAAAAATATATATATTCCAATCAAAAACGCAGGCAATTTAACAATAACGAGCAGCGCCCGAGCCGCCCTCGCGTCCGGGCGCGCCCAATCCCTGCGGTGCAGCTATCAGATGGCGAAAAGAAAGGACAGGAGAAAATAGGAAACCCAGGTGACCGGCCCGTTGCGCGGCGTCATTTCCAACCCCAGGTGCCGGGGGGATTCGGCCCCCCCCCCACCCACAGGCAGGGCCCATTGCGCGCCACAAGCACCACCAAATCCCCTGACTCGTTGGCCCTCTTCTTCATTACGGCGGCACCCTTGAGCCCCCTCTGTGGAGGTCACGCTGGGCTTGTGAACCACGGAGCCGAGCGCCCCTCCCAACAATGCCGGGAGGGAATTCGTAGTGGTACAGAATGTTATTTGTAGAAGAGCTGCCAGGACAGGGGCAGGGGCACGAGAGGAGTGGGGTGGAACTGGCCCGGTGGGCGTGTTTACCACTTGTGCTCTTATGTGGCACGATGGATCGAGCGATGCAAGTGTCATTTATGATGATTGGGGGGGAGGTGGTACATAGTCCAACGGGTAATGGGACGTGACCGAGCAGCATGGCACGAGCCAAGGGATCACGTGTGTGTGCGTGCGTGCATTTGCATGCGTGAGAGAGAGAGGAGGCGGGACCGGACATCATCAGACGCGCCCGTCCATAGGAGAGGAGGCAAGGGAGCCAGCACATCCGCCGCCTCGGCCGAGAAGAGGGAGAGAGGCGACGATCCTTAACCATCAGCCCCGTGCTGGGGAGCAGGTCGAGATAACGTTCGAGGCTAGAGCGGTCGAGATAGCGTTCGCGACTAACAACTGCACGGCGCTGCGCGGTCCGTTGCGTGGCGCCTCGACAGCATTTCCCGGTTGGGCAAGTCCAAGTAGCACCGCCGTGGGCTCCGTCGCTTTTCGCTCCGTACAGCACGAAAGGAAGAAGAACAAAGGGGAAAGGGGGGAAAGATTAAACAATTGAATCCCGGCCTTGGCGACGGCACGGCTGAAATCCCCGGCCCTTGCTGGAGGACTCGCTAGTACGCGCAATGCTGCATACTTTCTATCCATGACATGACATAATCCTATACCATGCACGGCAACCGGGTCTTGATACGAGGAGGCGACCGCCGAGCCGCCTGCGCTCTCTCCATGTTCCTGTCCTGGGGGTCCTTTGCGCCCTCACCACCCGGCCGAAACCTCCTCACCAAGGACCCCTCCCCCTTCGTCCGACGCCTGGCCCCCCTGATCTACGTCTCGTGGGGGTCCCGCGCAGACGATAGCGCTCGGGATAGGGAGGGAAGGGATGGGAAAACATGGGCTAAGACGAACTTTAAACGGATCACCCGGTTTCCCCTTGTGTCCTTGGCTTGGCCGATTTTCCCGGCATGTTGGGCAGCAATCTCACGAGGGCCCAAGCCGACACCGCGGCAGGCAACGGGCAATGCCTTGACGGAACCCGGAGGACGCAAGCTCACATTCGGTTGCTGCTGCTGCCGCCACGCTACTTACAACAACATTGTCACAATCAAGTCCGAGCCCACGGGTCCGACCGTGACGGTCTCACAAATCCCCCTTCCTGATCCGCGGGTCGCCTCTCCACCCCACCCTCCCTTCTCCTCCCCAGGGTCCCTCCCAGCCCCTGTCGCCGGGCCTCCCCTCAGCGCAGCGCCCCCTCATGGAGTCTGGCCCGACATACGATAATCGCCCTCGGTTCTTCCTCTGGCTCGCGGGATGGGCTACGGCGACGGCCCGGGGGCTATGGCAAGGGCACTATTGGATGAGATCGGCGCGCGAGACTCCAACGCGGGCTCCGTCGGGTTGCATACGTGTCGCCGCAGCGCCTGCGGGAGAACAGCAAGCCAGGACCAACCAGATGGAACGCCCCCACCCCCCCCTCCCCCTTGTCGAGGGGAAGGAGAGAGAGGCGCCGACAGGTCTGGGCTGCCTGCATTCCCCGTCGGCGGCAATCCCCCGGCCGGCCCGGCTACGTACCGTGAGCGTCGAACCCGGGCTATCTGCCGCACACTGCTCGTAGTGGAACTCGGGTGCATTGCGAGGCGCAGTAGCTGGCCAGCCGTTTATTGGTTGCGCCCTTGTTGCAGCCAAGGGGGGGGGGGGGGCGGCGTTGGCCGCATTGGCCACGGTAGGGTCGCAAGAGAGGTATCCCCTCAAGGGAGGACGACAGGGGCTGGAACCGTTGCACCGGGTTTGTCCTGATGTCGTTCCCGGAGCGCTAGACTCGCCGGGTGTTGCGGGGGACTCGACTCGTGGTAGAGCAGGATACACACATCACGGCGAGGGCGACTAGTAAAGCGCCACGGGGGCTAAGGATGCCGCCTAACTTGAACGGCAGGAAATCCTGGGGGCCTGGTAACGCATCCTGGCCATTCTTCGCCCGCCGAGTCGGGGCTGCCCCGAAATGCAAGCCAACCGCCCCGTATAGACCCTCTACCGGGTACAAAGGTCCCAAAGGCCCAGGCTGCCCTACATGGCGACTCCGTCTCTTCTGAGGCCGTCTGGCTCTCTCCGGTTTCCCCAGGTCACCACCCTTATCTGTAAATTGCATGCTGCCACGCCACGTCCATCACTGACCCACCAAATCCAGAGGTGTCCCGGCTGGGCCGTGGCCAATTTCGAGTCTCCCTATGCTAAATTTCACACGGCACTGGCGATTCTTGCTGTGTTGTTCCGTGTGTCCGGGTCCCTTATGGTAGTGTTCGCGGTGAGGACAAGCGTTGCCGCCTGCTGCCGGAATTCCATCAGTTTTGACTGTTTCATCGCTCAGGCCGGCCTTGAGATTGTAGCCTGTGCATGCGTAGGTGGAAACATGCTTCTAATAGTCCAGGATAGATCAGCATGGGTTCGCGGACTACGACGTGGATAGCCAAAGTCAGCGGACCCGTACCCACTATCCCTCTGTGGCGTAGCCTTTCAACCATCTCACTTCGTCTTTGCCTTGTCCTGGTAGATTCGGTCGATGGGTATTTTAGCCTAGATATTCGCCTTGCTACTCTGTTGGCAGACATCATTTTAACTTTGGAGACCCAGGAGTACGTACGCCAGACTACGACTATGGCCCCGGGCCGCCATGAATACATGTACTGAGAAGTCTTGTTTGCAGATTGTAAATGCCGGGGACGCGCTAGAATCTGCACTTCCTGTATTTACTTGGATATTTCGACCGAGGCCTTTCACCTAGCTCCATGACTCAGCATTTATCGACTGAGACAGGACCGCGGACAGCCACAGTGGGGACCAGAGCCCTTGATAAAGGGTGCCCACTATAAATACGTGCCATAGACCCCTTTATAGCTTACACCAGAATGCGACGCATGCCCTTTTCGGTGTCCTTTTTCGCCACCGTATGTTCACGATATGCCATTCAGGTTTGACTTCATTAAGGCTTTGTTGCATGACGCCTGCCTTTTTCAGACCTTGATTAAAGGATTGCACATATGACACTACCTATCTTACGGCTCCCCTCCCCCTTTCCACTGGATACCTACGGGATCGACCTCACGACCGTGTCTTTCCGCCAGACCTCCAGAATCCGGGGTTTGTCGGTTCTACTACCACTAGCCTTCTCGTCACTTGGGCATTTTGCGGGGGGCGTGGAGGATTCGAGCCTCTAAGACTTGACGCCTCCCGCTCACCTGTGGTGAGGTGGTCTTTGCAACGTATGATACCTCTTGAAACGCTGCGGAAGCTTAAACACGCCGTTTCCCAACAGATTGATTGCAAACGGTACTTACGTGGGTAGAGCAACTGGTTACAGTGCCTACTTCGTTTCCATTCAATATATCGCTTAGATATTGCCATGGTTGCCCGGATACCGGCGACGCAGACTAACGAAGTGAACAAATTCCCAGACTGTTTGAGAGGACGGGGCGGGGGTGGATCGAAAGTTTCCGGTCGTAAGACTTACGGAATCGGTGCCGGCTAGACAAATACCGACAACGGCAGCAATGATGGTCCTGCCCCCCCGGGGCAAGGTGCACCACACGGTGAGCGCGTCCGCGGTCAAAGGCGATAAAACCCCCTTGGCGGCATCACGACCTCCCTGGCCTGTTTCTCATCAGGAAAGCTGAGCTAATTGCCGGGCAAGGCGGCCCTGGTGGGAGTTTCTCCTGGGTACCAAGTCCTTTTTGGCCCCACTGGGCTAGGCTTCGGCCGGATCGAGGCAACCCGTTGTTGCATCGTACCTCGCATGAGCTTGAGATGCTATGGATGTTGCCCGAAGGAAAGGAGATGCCCGTTCTGGGCTCCAGGACCCAGTGGCATGATCGCTAACCTCCTTTATAGCACCATAGTAATCAATAACGCCACCTGTATTCAGTCTCGGGGCGGTCTCTTCCCGATGTCCGTTATTCCAGACGGCCTTGTCGTCCTTGGCGTTACTATGCCGATGATAAGTTTCGTCGTGTATAGGGTATTGTTATAGTACCGCTGTTCCGTGCCGACTAGACCAAGTTTCAGCGCCACTTTCGTTGAATCTTAGGCATACCCGTAAAACCGTAACAGCGGATCTGAACCAGCGGCATCTCCCGCCACGGAGCAGTTATACACCTGTATGACTGCCTGAAGAGGGCTGGTACATCCACCCCTCTGTCATCGACTTTACTGTATGAGACACTAAAAACCGAAACTAGTTTAGAAAATCCATGTTTAAAGAGTCTCTCTCATGAAGACGGGTAGGGAATGGGGGTTTTCTCCGACAATCTGGACAACATAAACCCCCCTTGGAGACCTGCCTTCACACCTTCACGCAATAATAGTACCCAAGCCACAGGTCTGAACCATCACGGCCCACGGCGGGGTTCCAGGAGAAGCTGTATGTCGACATCAGTGTTTGGGTCCTTGGGTGAAAAAGCTCCGGGTGGGAAAGATCGGTAGCCATCCCTTCCAGCTACCGGTATCTTCGCGGCTACAAACCCGAGAACATGCAAAAGCACCTCGACTACTTCAACCTGATGTCCTATGACGTGTACGGCATGCGGGGCGAGGACAACGACTGGACCGGCCAGGACGGCCTCGGGACGGAGCGGCGGGGGCACCTTCGAGCTGGACACAGGCACGGCCATCGACGCCAACGGCCACAAGCAGTGCTACTCGGGCACGCGGAAGCAGTGCTGCGAGAGCACCAAGCGCTTGGACGACTGCTTCGGGAACACGCAGCGACAGGCCCTCCTTCGCCACCAAGTATCCCGACGACTGTCCCCAGGACTTGGAGGCCATGACGACCGCTTCGGCACGTCGCACACGGCGGTGCGGCGGACTGCCGAGACCCCCCCGAGATCAAGCGGGGGGTTCTCCCCGCTCACAAGACGTTGGTCGATTCCGTGCTTGGCCATGCCGAAGAGACGCTCTTTGTCTCCTGCCACTACCCAGCGGCATCGAAAGAATGCGGGCCCGTCTTGGAGGGCGGTGTTGCGGACACGTTCATCGGCCTCCCCGCCCATGTCGGCGAGGGCCTTTTCGCCCGCATTGTCTCGGTGGATCCGGCGGGCGCCGATCCCCAGCCGCCCGGCTACCATCTCCATTACCACTCGCTCGAGGGGCTCTGGGGAAACCCCGTCTATTAGGTGCACCGGGGGGGGGGGGGGGGGGGGGGGGGGGAGGTAGGACAGGTGGGAGGCCTCACGGATCGCGCCCTCTAAAGGACTAGCCATTTAGAGGAAATACAAGGCAAGAGAGACAGTCGGGTACGGCCGATAAAGGAGAGATGACGAGCATACATCTAGAAGAGGCCAGGAGACTGAAACATAAACGCGAGTAGGGCAGTATAAATAAGGGGGCGTAGCCGCGCGAGAGACTCCACGCGGGAGGTGCGACACCGACTTCTCAATTCCACCGCCAAAAAAAAAAAAAAAAAAACGCGGAATATATTTGCGCGGCTTTACCGGATTTACATTCTACCAGGTCTCTTATACACGACAAGGAAACTTACGTTTTCGAGCACTGCCAGCCTAATTAGTCGGTTCCGCAAGCTGAAAAGTACATTGGAACCGTTTACGACGCGTTACGAAGTCGAAGCCGCTGCACTATATCCGTACGAGGCGTGCCGCATGAGCCACCGACGTGGCGGCGAGGGAATAGAAGTAGTACTTACGCATGGAAGGACAGAGGGGCTGGTAGCAAAGGGACCAGCGGTAGAGGGACCGGTCTTCAGAGGACGACCCTCAATCCGAAGTCTTCGCCCTCGAACTTTTAGATATTAAATGAGAAGGGGGGCGGGGCAAACCTCGACGCAGCTTTCCCAATCTCAGAACGGCATTGGTAGTACCACTTAAAGCGGGCTGTCACGGGTTTTATATCCTTCCCGCGGCTTGAATCAAGTCTTTGGCCCACTGGTCGCGGTTTGTATTACTAGATCACGAGATGACAATATGCATCCTGTGAGCCAGACAAGGGGGACAAGGTTTACACAACCAGCAAGTATTTGACGTGGATTTCACGCTCTTTCACAAGCCGGCGAGAGAGTACCGACTCTATCGTAGGTCGTATTGCGTTAGCCGGCGAAGGATACTCGACACAGCACCAACGGGGCTTTGCTACATCGCCGCCTTTTGAATACTCGTAATTCGGTAACCGTCAGCCGGTTTGCCTAGTGCTCTCAGGCCCTGTACGAGCGTCGCGCCTGCCCGGGGGCGATGGGACGATTGACTGGCCACAGCCATGGTGTCTTGCAGCCAAGTCCGGCCCGGCGGGTAGGGGGGTCGAGCCAAGCGAGCGGGATGAAGGGCGGATGAAGGGCGGATGAAGGTGTTGCCAAAGAACAGCAGCTTCAGCGAGGACACTGCTTCGGCCCTGTTGAGGCCGGTTCGCAAACACACATTAAGAGGGTTGGCTCCATGGGCCATACCGACCGTCTTGCCTGGGTGTTGCGGTCGGGGGTCCGGACCGACAAGCGACACATCATCAGTACCCACTTATTGTGCTGATGTCGGCGGGTGTCCCCGAAGGCCTGAAGCCCCGCCGTCAACGGAGGGGAGGGGGGAGGGGGAGTTTCTGTTGGGACGAAGTCAATATTCGGGATGTCAAGTTGAATTATCTAAGGTCTGGGGGGTTTGGATGTGTTTCCGTCCCGTCCCGCCTCGGGTCCGCCAAGCGGGGCGTGTTGCTGTTGCAGTAGAGGGGGCCAGCGCCATGCGCATAGTACATGGTGGCCCACTGTAGGTCTGGCGCTGGAAGCTCGTCTCCATGATTTTGCCCGACACTGGCGCGCGCCTGGATATATGCACGCCTTTTCCTTCCCATCGCCTGCATCAGGTCGGCGTGTTCGGATATTGTTGGGCCTGGGATTGTCTCACAGCCTGGCTCCTCGGGTTCGCGCAGCTTCTCAGGTCGGCACCTCCCCAACATCCAAGCTTCACCGCAAGTGCGCCAGAGCGAGCAGGGGTAGCTTGCCTGTCGCCAGCACCGATGAATTCGCTAACGGCGGCGGGAAAGCCCCCCCCCACATTGGGCTAGAGAGCTTCTTTTCGCCCGGCCATGGACGGTCTCACGGTCACATTCACGAAGGGGGGAGAAGAAAAACATGGCGTCGCTGGCCAGATTCTTCGGGAACATACGGCTGCCGCGCGGGCGTTGGCAAGTCCCCGACCACGGGGTTGCGATAAGCTCCCCACACAAAACAGGACAAGAGCCCACAGGAGCTCCCCTCGCCAGCTGGTTGGCCCGTCCGCTCGCGCGCGCGCTGGCCTCGGCTGGCTGGCTGGCCGGGGAGGAGGGCGGTGGGCTCGTCGGAGCAGGTCAGCGTGGAATGGGATGGGATGGCCCGTCGCTGGTTGGATGCACCGGCCCGGCGGGCAGACAGGGGAGGCAGGAATGAGGTGCGTGCCGGGAATGGCAAGCGAGTGCATGCCCGACGGAAAATGTCGCCCGTCCACGCCCGGAACGCACGCCAAGCGCGGTACGTACCGAGAGATGACCCGACCGTGACGCTGCCGGGCGCAAAGAGTTTTTCGTCCGAGGCCAGAACCCGCAAAGCATGCTTGCGCGTCGGAGGGACCCGTGCACCATCGTCCCGGCGGCCGAGTCAGATTCGACACCGGTCGCTGCCCTCGGGCATGTGGTGGACGCTGGTCCCGGTCCTGGGCGTGGGGAAGATGGAGCCGATGGTAGCGAGGCTGTCCATTCACGCAATCCAATGCCCACGGGGCTTTGCAAACACGATGGGCCATTTGCATTTCTGTCGCTCCACGGCGGTGCTGCTCTGCTCCTCGGCGGCTTGCTGCCAGAAGCGCGTCCATGCTCCGGGCGGCGGGCGGGAGCTGTGCGGGCTTTTGTCGGTACAACCTAATCTCTTTCCGTGAAAGCTTGACCGGTTTCCCGCAAGCCAAGCAACCAGTCTCGCTTGAGGCTCTGATGAGGATGCAGGGCATCTGCAGCCGGCACAGAATGTCAGGCTGCAGCTTTGCGTCACCCGCGCGACTCAGGCCGCGGCCGTGCGTGGTTGGGAAGCCACCGAGAAAACTCTGGCAAGCCGAGACCGCCCCACCGTCGTCCTGACTTTAAGCATCCGTCACTCGGGGGTTTCGCACAGCCTTCCTGGCGACTGTTGGCCGGCTCGCTGCGGAAGGGGAGGGGGTCCGAGATCCCTCCTTCTCTTTCTAGCTCACCGTCTCGGTCTGCCTTCGGCCCCGGCATTCCTCGTCTCTTGCGAGGACACCACCCGCCTCCTCCGGGGCGTCTTGGGGGGGAGGGGGGTTGGGGTCTGTTTCTGATGCCGGCTTCCGATTCGTCATGTCCGGTCGGGGGTTGCATCTTGGCCCCAACTCAATGCCGGAGAAGCAAGACCGTCCGAGGGGCGCTCGCTCGCATCGGGACCGGAGGCGGCGGCCGTGGCCTTCTCATGACTGTACTAGCATCGTTCGAATTTCGGGCTCGTCGTCGGTGCCTCGGCCTGCTGGCTGGCTGTCCTGGACCCCGAATGGAGCCAAGCTTCCGAGCACAGAGGAATGGGGGACGGTGCTCTTTATACCCTATCCTTACCTCCTCTCTGTTCCCTCAATCGCTCCACCACGTGTCTGGGAAATGCTGACGTTCTCGATGCCAAGTGGGGGGAGGACAGGATAGTGGGGGCCGCGTGCGCCCAGTGCTCTGATTTTTTTCCGCCCTGGCTGCCTATCCGGTCCAGCATGTACCTCTCTATACCTACCTACCTTGAACCCTCCCGGCTGCCCGCCCAATGCGCGGTCCAGCGCAGGGCGAGTTGGGACCGGCAAGACGGTGTTGTGCGCACCACGGCAGCTGGGCAAGTAGGTAGCAGCCCCAAACTACGTGCGCTGCAATCCCCCTTCCTCGGCCCCCAAGCGTCGGGTGTCGGGCAAAGCAAACCCACGGCCTCCTAAAAAGCCTCAGATTGAAACCAAGCGCATGTACCGCTGGGTGGTAAAAAGAAGCATACGGCGATGGCGTAGGTACCTCCCGCACCGGCTTGCTTCCGAATCGACCCGACCCCCCCTGCCCATGACCGAAATGCCGTCAGCCTTGTCTTGTTTGGGCAGTTTCCTGCAAATTTTCTCGCGAGCTTGGATCGTCGCCGGGCCCACGCACGCCGTCGGTTGGGTGTGGGCTCTCAGATATTCGCTGCTGTCTTTGCTGGCCCGGCGTGGCTCGGCGGCGAGTCCTTGCTGTGAATCGTCCCTAGCAGAGTCTCCCACCCAGTTAGTTGCCCGGCATCCCAGCTGCTGCTTGGCTTCGCAGCTCTCCCACGCCCGCCCAGCCAGCAAAGCCAGCCCGCCCGCCCGCCAGCAAGTACCTCCCCGGCCTCCTCCCACGCCGCCGTAGCCCGTCCCTACACCGAGAGCAGAGGGAATCCCTCCCACTCCTATACATTGCCATACCGCCAGCAACCCGGTCCACTTTCCCTCCCTTCGGCTCAGCTGTTCCTCCGTCCACCTGTTCTTCTGGCCCTTTTGGAGCTCGCCCTTCTTTCTTTCTTCCCACTCCCACCCGTCGAGCAAGCTCCCAATCCATCCCCATCCAACCTCAAGCAACCTTCCATCACCTCTCCCCTCAAACCACATCTCCATCCATCACAATGGCCTCCGTTCGCGTCGCTGCTTCGAGACTCGCCTCGTCCATGGGCACCAAGGCCGCCCGGCCTGCCATGCGCGCCCAGATGACCTCGGTCGCTGCCAAGCGCACCATGTCCCGTACGTTGAAAAATTTTCCCCAAGCTGCCCGCAGCTCGCCTGCCCATCCGTGCCGCCGGCATTGTGACGGCGCCCGTGGCTGACCATCGTCCCCCCGCATGCAGAGAACGCCTTCCAGACCGTCAAGCGTCAGCAGGCTTCCCAGATCCTGAACGCCACCACCCGCCAGGCCTTCCAGAAGCGCGCCTACTCTTCCGAGATCGCCCAGGCCATGGTCGAGGTCTCCAAGAACCTGGGTATGGGTTCCGCCGCCATCGGTCTGACTGGTGCCGGTATTGGTATCGGTCTGGTCTTCGCCGCCCTCCTCAACGGTGTCGCCCGCAACCCCGCCCTCCGTGGCCAGCTCTTCTCGTACGCCATTCTGGGCTTTGCCTTCGTCGAGGCCATCGGTCTCTTCGACCTCATGGTTGCCCTCATGGCCAAGTTCGTACGTCATCACCTCGATACTCACCCCCCCACCCCAGCTGTTGCTCCGTTGCTGACCTGCCGGCCCAGACCTAAATGTATTCTTCCATCTCGGAGGCTGGAGTACACCCATCATGAATTTGTGAGGGGCGACTTTTTGGGACTTGTGTCGAGGTCCACCGAGGCCGCGACACATCCCGTGTGCAACTGGATCCCAGCATAGACTAATCGTGATAGATGCGCGCGAGGGATAGAGGGGGCGGGGGGCTCTCGTCGGGTAGACCTGCATAGCATTGAGATCTTTCGTAGACACTCTCTGGAGATGGAGACTGTCTTCAGTCGCCCTGGGACCTGTACAATACAACCATCATCTTCCCTGCGCCATCATCCAGAGCTTGTGTGGACGGGCTCAACAATTCCAAAAAGAAAAAAAAAACATCTTCCCCAGCTCGGGCCTCGGGCCTCGCCGTGACAGCTGCTCTGCTGTGATAGCTTCTGTCATGTCTTGATAGCTCTCCTGCCGGGGTGACTTCATATCCAATCCGGGGTACTATGTCATTGCTCGGCCTCGCGGGACTTCCGGCCGCCCAATTGACTCCAATTGACCCCAATCGGCCTCGGCAGCACCAACACAGACCCGTTGAGATGACTGGCACTCGCCCATAGCATCACCGAGATCTCTCGCGGGCCGGGTGGTAAACCGACGGTGAGGGTTTTTTGTGCACACACCGACCCACCCTGTCCATGCTACCCTCGGGCTTCTGTGACTCTCTGATCACGCTTGTGCGACTGTCCACTTTCCCCAGTCCTCCGCCTTGGTCACGACTCGCTATCGTCAAAACCCCCCACTTGGGCTCCTCCTCTGGCCAGCAATGCCCAATAAGGTAACGCAGCTTGCCATCGTGTGGGTTTCCGGTCGTCGTCGATGGCCAGGTCATGTTGCGATTGCGCGACAGCTCTCGAGGCGGCCTGACGATAAATTCCAAGGCGGCCTTAGCTCTTTCGGGCATCGGTGAGGTCCACGATGCTCCACCGCCCACCGTGGTGTATTTGAACCATGGCTTCCCCAGACTCGAGCGACGAAAGCGAACTGTTCTCGTCCCGAAGCGCTGCTGCACTGCCGTGCAAAGCCCGGTCCCTCTCTCCCATCCCGCTTTCGAAGCACCGCCGCAACGACCACCGATGCCACCGGCCTGATAGCTTGCGCAGCTGCCGGGGAGCGGCTGGGCTTCCGGCATGATCCCAAGAATCCACGGCGAAGCCCACTGAGCATGCGTGCATATGACGGCAAAGCCTAGGGTCGGCACCAACGGCACGAGGCATGGTAACCTACGCCGGCGCTTTGGTAGCTCGAGCTACTTTTCGCTTGCCGCTCGGCAGTGTCTTGGGGGGCAGCAGGACAGAAGGACAAAATGGAGCAGAGATGGCCATGCGCGCCGTGGTACCAAACCAAGAAGCCGGAAAGTGACGGATTGCGCCACGTGCCAACGTCACGACCACTCGGTCATGGTGACATAGGTATGCGTCTGTCCAGGATGCAGGACTGCGTGACGCACCTGGAGCTACCCGGGCCATACATCGGGCCAGTCAGAGCGACTGGTCTCGAGCCGGCTGGGCCATTCGAAGGTTGCCGGTGCAGCCCCGCCATGAAGCAACCCGTTTCTGCTGGAGAAGCTGCGACCCCATGCTGGCACGGCGCGTCCGCCGTCACACTCGGCAGCGTTACGCATGGTGTGCTGCAGAAGCAAGTGCTGGATCGGCGTGTTCCACGAGCCTCCTTTCCTGTGCGAGTCCCTCCCTCCAAGCACCGGACCGAGTCCAGGGTTCCCGCGCGTGGGCCTGCCGGGGACGGCAAGCGGATCGATCCAACGGATGCACTGCCGGGTGCGGGCGGAGTCGTCGGGAGAGGGTGCTGAGAGGACTCGATTGCCTGTGGTCGTGGCCGGCCAAGGGCGGCGGGCTCATTGGGTCACTGTCGTCGAGGTAGGGCCAGTCCGGCCGGGACAAGCTCGAGGCGAGGAGAGGTTGGAGGGCGGCGCAAGAAGTCAAAGGGGAACGCGGAACTGGCCTACCCACAAGGGGCCCCGGGTTTATGAGGTAGGCCTTCCAGTCGTTGGAGCGGGCGTGGTTGCCAACGTGCCTGTCTCCTTTGGGGTCGAGGTGCTGCCTTCCCCTCACGTATCATGTGACCCCCCTGCAGACCGGTCTGCACATCCCCCAGCTCTCGGTTTTCCCACCAGCCAAGGTTCCGCGGCTCCGCCCCCGCATCTGCACTGACAACCAGGCCGCTCACGGACCTTGGCGTCTCGCATATTGGGGGCCAGTGGCACGAGGATGATGCGTGAGAAGGCGTGCGCAGGGACGACGGAAGCCTGCTTTTGATGGTGGCTTCCCGTCGCCCATTGGTCGATGGAGGACGCGCCGCCGGGGGGGGGGGGGGGGGGGGGGGGGGGGGGGCGTCGAGATGACGGAAAGGCCAGACCGGGTGCTTCTCCTTACGGCAGCGGGTGGGCTAGGTTTTCCTGTTTCTCGTATCCGCGGCGGCTGCGCTGGATCATACGAGCGCATGCAGGACCGGGACGAGCCTGCCGTGTGTCTGCAGCATCGCCCGTCCGGGGGGGGGGGGGGGGGTGGTTGGTGCAGGCCTTGGCGGACTCGATCCATCCATCTTCGTCAGGCGAGGGCGCCTGAACCAGCACCCCGACGCCCCCTGAACAACATGCATGCCCTCCCTCGAGCGAGATGCCCGCTCCTCGGAATCGGCGGGCGTGGGCCTGCCAAGATGGGACCTGGCAATCTCCTCCCTAGGCGCAACCTCGCGACTTCGCTCAACCCGAAACCGCTTCCTGTACCCCCCCGCGGATATGTCGTGCTCCCCGCGCCGGTCGGGCCCCCGCGCTCGTGGGTGACTTTAGGCCGATTGATCCGGCAGGTATCAGAAGCAGGTCGCCTGTCATGGCTTCCTGCTATCTCGTTCCGCGCCCGGGACGAAACCCCCCGGGCTGCGCGGGCGCACGCGCCGGTGGCGTCTTGCTTCCCGTCGCCGGTCCTGCCGCTACCCGTCCGTTCGTGGCCGTCCCCCCCCCCACACCTTTTTTCTCCAGGGTCCTTCCTCTCGTACGGGCGACACTGAACGGCCCGGGTCTGGGGCCCGACCCGGCTTCATCGCTTGCTCAGTCTATCCATCACCAATATAGTATTACGTTGAGCTCCAATATCCACACAGGACATTTGGCTTCCTCGTCACTTCCCGCCTGTTAAGCATTAGTGGTTTAGTGGTAAAATCCATCGTTGCCATCGATGGGCCCCGCGTTCGATTCGCGGCTAATGCATCAAGCATCAAGAGTTTCCTCGCCTCGGGAATTCGACCTTATTTTTTCGCATTTTTGGGCATCTCGTTTGCGCATCTTGCGTCATACTGGGTTATGGAACAGGAAAACATGATCTTTTGTTTTGTCAATTTCTTGGACAAGCGAGTCTGTGGGTGGCAATGTTTTCGCCACCCCCGCACTCTGGAAATCACACTGGCTGGAGCCAAGCACACAATGCAACCGCGACAGCCGGGCTCTTAATGAGGATTATTGCATTTCTTCGTCTTGGGCCGAAGCTTTCTCGTCCCCAAACTGGCATGCCGTGAAGCGGCTATACTTCGACAGCCGTCGCGAATGCATGCCAAGTGTCTGTGGTATGTACGCGTCTATTTACTTGCATGTATATAGCTGCCATGCTCGTTGGCCAAGCCGTGGCGAATCAAAGCTCACGGTTTCTTGGCCAGTTTAGACCAAGAGCGGATGCGCTCGCCAAAGAAGTAGAGGATATACACCAGAGCGACGATGCCAAACGAGATGAAACCGAGGACGGCCATGGCCCACTTGGCTCCGAGGTTGGCAAACATGACAATGCCTGGTGGGGGATGTTAGCGTGTTCGTTGGTGCTAAGCCGCTGGGACGCAACTTACCAATGTGGCAACAGCCCGCGGCGAAAACAAACGACGGGATCAGGAAGGCCGCAATGGCCGAGGCCGCAACGTTGGTATAGGTATCGGCGATGTAGTTCAGCATGCTGAGCCACAGCAGCGGGTCGACGACGCCCAGCAGGCCGCCGGCGACCACGGGCGACCAGAAGGACACGCTGCCGTCGCAGGTGAAGGCGAACCACAGCAGGGAGATGGGGAATCCCCAGACACCAACGAGCGAGGTGATGAAGCGGGCCTCGGGGCGGCCGACGCCGCCGTTCCGCTGCCGATCGCGGTGGTAGAACCACGTCTGCACGGGCACGAAGCAGAACATGATGGTCACCCCCACGACGAAGTTGAGATACGTCAAGTCGGCGTTGATGGGTCTGTGCGGAAGCTTGGTCAGACACCGCCCATGCCCCTCAGGCCGGAATCCCGCGGGGGTTACTCACGACAGGTGGTTGTTGACCTCGAACACCTCAAAGACGCCGTCCAGGTACAGAAAGAGCAGGCCGTAGGCGAACCCGTTGTAGATGCCCAGAAACACGACGATGGGTTCCGTCAGCATAATGCGGAAGGCCATCGAGGCAACGAAGCGCATCTCGCGCAGAACGTCGATGTGTTCTTCCATGTGGGCCTCCATGACGGCGATGTCGGCCGGGTCCGACGTCTCCTGCTTCTGGACGGCGCGGCTGATGACGATGCGAGGCAGCGTCTCCGGGATGAAGCACATGATGACGGCGAAGACGGCGGCAATGATGACGCTGAGGCCGGGTCAGCAACGCGCGGGCAGGGGCGCTTCCGGTTCGGATCGACGAGGAGAAGCGGCGACTTACTTGATCCAGAAGATCCACGGCAGCCCCAAGTTGGGGTTCGAAGCGATCAGCTGGCCTATGGGCGAGCCGATACTGGGGCCAGTGTTCGCACACATGACGAAGAGAGCCATGGGCTGACCGGCGCCGTCCAGGCTGCCGAAGAGGTCGGCGATGGTTCCGGCGACGTTGGAGACGGCGGTACTGCCGGCAATGCCGCAGAGGAGTTGGAAGATGATCAGCATGGGCAGGTTGTATGCCAATGCGGTCCCAACGTTGAGAACGGCGTACACGGCGATGGAGACGACGTAGACCCATTTCCGGCCTCCGATGTCACTGTTTGGTTCAGGTGAGAGGTGGCCTTCCAGGGAGGTGGTACCCGTCTCTCATGAGCGAGGCAAAACATACGATAGGGGACCCAGAAAGGCGGGCCCGACAGCCGTTCCCACGATGAACATGCTCTGGCCGAGGGCGACGATCTGTGACGAGACGCCGTACTGCTCCTTGACCAGGAACTCGGCACTGACAAACGAGGTCGTCGTCAGGGTGATGAAGGTCTGCAGGGCGCAGTAGACGGAAATGATGAGCCACTTCTTCCACGCGCTCCAGTGGATGGGATGAGCCGCTTCGCCCGTGTCGATGCGCTGGAGCGACGACAGGGCGGCCGCCTCGTGCGACCTTTGCTTCTGAGCGGCCTCATCGTCCGACGGCGGCATCGTGGTGTCCTTCTTGGGCTCTAGGCCCATGTTGGTTGGCGGCGTGGGAGTGTAGATCGTCTGGCGAGCCTCCCTAGGGCGGGCGGGCGGGATGTTGCAGGAACCGTTCCGAGTGGTCGAACACGACGAAGAGGCCGGTCACGCGACAGCAACACGTTACTGGACACATCTTGGGCTTCTTTCCTTCCTCCGGAAGGGCAGGAAAAGGGCACGGCACGCGCCAGGCTTATATACGGGCAGGCGGCCTCGGCACGTCGCGGGGCGCGAGGCGAGACTGCGCGCTGCAAACTCTGCACGCCATTGAGTAATGACCCGTAATGCGCCCCCGTTATGACAGACGCATCCCCATCCAGCGATTGAGCCGGGCCAACGGCCCTCGCCCTGCTGGGCGCCCCCCACCCCGAAAGGCGTCAGGGTCTCGAGATAAGCATTGCGCTGATCGCTTGGCCTGTGCCGCGTGCCTCGTTTAACCGGATCCGGCAGGGGGCCACCGCGCGGTTGCGCCACCTCGACGCTGGCTGCGACGTTGCCGGCCAACGGCGGTTTTCCATGTAAACCACCATCGAGCCAGAGCGCGTGGCGGGCGCGCGCGCTGCCCGCGGCCTCGGGACCAACGCGCGTGTGCTCGGCGAGGCGCAGGGCAGCGCGGGTGGTGCCGCCAACGACCCCTGGCGGTCCCGGCCACAGGCAGCCCCTCGAAAAGCGGACGGGGGAGGCTTCGGGAACGAGCGAGGAGGCGGCAAGGCTGGGCGACGGACGGGCTTGTGCCCCTCCCCGTCGGGAAAATGGCCCCCCGGCTCGCTGGTCGAACAAGCCCCCAGGCCACGAAAAGGCCTCGTATCGGTCGTGCGGGCAAGCGGCAGCGGAGTCTGGGCCGAGCCAGGATGGGTCGCCATCTCCCGGAGCGCCCACGCCCGTCGGCGTTTGCGTAGTCGCCAGTCGGTCCGAAATGCTGGGCCGTCGCGTTAGCTGGGTGCGCGCCTGCTCTTGTGGCTGGTTCCCATGCCGGCCCCAGGGCGCGTGCGAGCCGACGTCGCAGTGCCGGCCTGCCCTGGCCTGTATTGTCAGTACAGGTGCCATCGTACGCGGGATACCGCGATGCCGACCGGGCCACGCGCTGTTCCTGACCGCTCTCCTCCCGCCAGCTTCAGCTTCCCGGCCCCCACCGACGGCTCCAGCCCCGCATGATTGGCCAGTCTCGGCGTGCTCCACCCGCTCGCTCCTTGGCAATTGCGGCTCTGCCGACGACGGAACATGGCTTTCCAAAGTGGTGCGTACGTGTAGTCGTCGTGGCCGTGGTCGTCAAGCTGCCGCCGCGCCCGACCAAGGGCCTCGAGGGCCTGCGCGCGGCCACGCTCCGGGCCGACGTCCGGCTTGCTCGCCACCACCTACGGCATCCGGGCCCAGGCTTTCGGCTGCTGCACCCGGCCCACCTCTCCCTCACCAACATGCCCCCCTCGGACGGGGTCCCCGGGGGCCGATGCCCGGATCATGCCGGTATGGAGCCATTGGCCCTGCTTCCAACGAAAGTGCTTTGGAGACGGCGTTGCCACTTCATTCACGCCAGCATCGGGAAGCGACCAGAAGAGAGCACGCCGCCGGCTGTTCATCCTGCCCGAGCCGATGGCCACGATGTGGTGTCCAATACAGGAGCCAAGAATATGAATGAAGGAGCCACGCACGCGCGCACAATCCCCCGGAACGCTGGTACAGCATCCCCGCCACAGCTGTGTCCGGCGTCAATCGGCCTCGGCCCCGTACCCCCCCATGACACCCTCCCTGTCCTCGAGGAGACTCTTCCCGAGAGTCCCAAAGGTGGCTGTATTCAGCTTCCGAGCACATCGGGCTGTATCCGCCCCCTCCCCCGCTTAGGCACGGAGGAGGTGTCGCGCCGCCCCGTAGACCCCCTAGGCGTATCAGAGCCGACTTCCGGCCGAATGAAGCCAACAGGCGACCCGATGGGCATGAGGGCGACCGGCCCCCGACGTTTCAAGGCGTTCTCGCTTGGCCTTGTCGCCCCTCCGCCTCGCGCGGAAGATTGGCCTCTTCAAGGTGACAGAACTGACTTCTCCGTGGCTTCCCCCACCTGCCTTGCTTGCTTCATCTATCTATCCTACGCCTTTTCAGCATCCGACTCCGGCTTCTCCACTGAGACTACGTCGGCCAAGGGCTCCTCCAGGAGGCAGGATGCTACAAACTGGACGTGGACGCCTTTGGGATTCCATTACTTCGGTAGGGTGCCATCGGCCGTGGTTTTCCGTATGGCAAAACCGTAGGATTGGTATTTCGAAGCCAGGGAAGCCGACTGTGCCTCCGTCCCACGTCGCTGGACCATACATAATGTATCGTTCTCGTCCACAACGAATCAGTGTCCTTGATATACAACGTACTCGCTCCTCTAGTCAAAGGCGGGGGTCATGTCAGTGACCCGAGTGCAAGCGGTCAGCAATGATGAATCGTAAGGCCTTGTTCTCAACCAGAGCTGGTTCCAGTGGTATGACGCACTCATTCAGTTCCGAGGCCAGGAGACTGGCGCTTCGTGGTATTGTGAGCTATACCTGCCAAGTGCCTGCGACGATAGGTAACTGTAGGTGCCGTCTCACGACCCAATTGCACCGTGCTCGGTAAATCAGCAAGCAGCCATGTCATACAACCGCGGCGCCCTCGCGTCACTCATCGTATAGACAGATCCGCATGGTACAGTGAGCAGTATTAACATATCGAACGAAGCCCCGGCGCCAACTTGGGGCCTCGCGGTGGTGACCGACGAGTGGCTACCGGCGCACAGGAAAACAGAACGAACCCGCTTACCCCGGCCGCCCGTCCTCCGTATCCTCATATAAGGGCCAATGTCTGCGTGTTGCTTGTGCTGTCGTAAGCACAGCTTGCCTACTGACTGGCCTCGGTATTGCCCAGGAATGAACAAATCGTCGAGCTCGGGGCCCTTGTCCGCCCGCCCGTCTAAGTTCCGTCATGCTTTACCACTTCGAGTCTGCTTCGAGGCACCACCAACATCGTAAGAAGCAATGCCGACAGACGGAGGCTTCTCTCGTGTTTCCCTAAAGCGTACAGCCCGCCAACTATATTACATGCCCTCGAAGTCGCCGCCAAGGTCATCCTCGTCCAGGTCGCCTTCTTGGATCTCCTTGGCCATCTCCCGCTCGCGCTCACGAGCCTCTTGAGCGTTCTTGAGCTCCAGGCGGTGCTGGTTCATGGGAAAACGCATGGCCTGAAAAGAAGGCACCAGTCAGCAATGTATCCGAGGGACGAATCTGTATCGGGTACGACATACCTTGACGCTCTCGTCATGCAGGGCCAGGCAAGCGCGGATGCGGTCGTGGAACGCCTCGCCGGGCTCGCGTGTAGCATACACGTCGCCAACCTCCTTGCTCTTCATGAAGCCCTTCTCGCGATCCAGCGTAGCCTCGATGACACCGTCCCTAATGGCCTTGGCCACAATGTACTCGGCACTCTCTTCGCTGCCAAGGTGCAAGCGGATACAGATGTCACGGAGGGAAATGCGGCTGTAGCTCAAGCTCATCATTCGGATGCCTGTCTTGATCACGTTTTGTCGCAGTCTCAGGATCAGGCTGTACGTGTTGTCGCGACGGAAGGTATCGGCGTGGTGGGCAATGGTCGTCTCGAAGTCCTCCAAGTTGCCCACCCTCACGGCTTGCACAAGCAGGAAGTAGGGGTGCAAGGATTGTTCCATGTTGTCGGCGCGGAATGTGGCACGCTCGGGAATGTCACCCATCAGCAGCTCGACCACGAGCAAGAGCTTGGTGGCCGTCTGAGAAAAGCCCAGGGCGCACTGGCTCGCGGGGGCCTTGCGCGTAGCCGCTGTCAGATGCTCGTGTGCCTCGGTGTAGCGCAGCTGGATAGCCCGGATGCGGCCGAGGTAGTACAAGAACCGCGCGACCTGGTTGTTGGCGGCGTTGTCGGGGAATTGCGTGTGCGACACCAGTAAGTCGGCCTGGGAGATGTGCGAGGTCAAGAGGTAATTCCGCAGCAGGAGGACGATGACGGAAGCTTGGGTGTCGACATCCTTGCGCAGGACGGCGGTGCGGAGCGCCGCCAGCAGAGTAGGCCGGATGGCAACGATGGGGGACTGGGGCGACGGAGGCAGAGGCGCCAGGTGCTCGCAGAACAGCGAGTAGTAGAAGTAGGCCTTGGCCGAGAGCGAGTCCAGTGTCCGTCGGTTGAGCGAGTGGATGCGCTCGGAAAGGTACTTGGAGAAGTTGACGCCCTGCTCGAACTGCTTCGAGTCGAACATGTGCACCTGGATCAAGATACCCAGGAAGATGTCGACTTCGGGAATCAGCTCCTTGGCTTCCTTGTCCTTCTTGGCGGCGTTCTTCGAGACGGCCTTGGGCTCACTGTCCACCTCCATCTCCGAACTCGACTGACGACCCAGCGGCACGTTTTCACGTCCGATGGCGGCCAGCAGCTGCTTGGCAACCGACGCGGATGCTGATGTGGGAGGGTAAGACTCGGCGATGGCCTGAGCGATGATGTCGGGGGTGAGACGCTTGCGGAGCGACGAGATAGATCGCAAGGCCCGTAGCGAGAAGCGGGCGTCAAAGAGGGCGACGGCCCGGTCGAGGAGGGCGAAGTTGCTCTTGATGTCTGTCACGCAGGAGGGGTGGTTAACGTCAGCATAAGGCCGGGAGGAAGAAGCTCGGGAGCGGAGGGAGCGAAGCAGGCAAGCAGGTACTCCACCACCACAAACATACCTGCGACGGCTTGGGTGACGGGGTCTACCTTGACCTCGAGATCATTGGGGTTCTCCGAGTCGTCCATCGAGACGTCGCCGTCGCCGTCGGCAGCGGGGGGTGCTGAGCTCTTCTTGGAGTTCTTGGAAGGGGGGACGACGACGGTCATGTCCTCGCCCTCCTTGGCGCCCTTCTTTCCGACCTTGCCCTTCGCCGGCGACTTGTCGTCCGTCATTTCGACATCCTTGTTCTTCCGGACTCCGTTCTCGAGGGGCTCGTTGCCGTTGTTATGAGGCGTTTTGCCAGGCATAGCGGCCGGGGTCTGTGTGAAGTGGAGGGAATGGGGCTGGCTGATTAGAGGTCGGCGGGTGATGGAAAGTCGAGAGGCCCGGCTGACCAAAACACAAGGAGCAGTTCGGCGATGGCGGCCCGGGCAGGAGGGTTGGGCTGGGCTGGGCTGGGCTGGGCTGGGGTACAGAGATGGATGGGCAGTGATGATGATGGGAGAATGATGATGGGGATGATGATGACGAAGCAGCTTTTCGCGATTGTATGTGGTAGACAGCTGGAGCAGGCGCGCTCTCTCTTTTGGAGACCCTGCAGGCAGTCGGGGCACAGGCTGTGGTTGCCGTTTAGGTACCTCTGTAGGTACGCAATCTGGCAATGCTGGAGGTGCCCGGCTGCTGTAGCGCCGCTGTTGCTTCCAATCTTATCCGGTCCCGACCGCTGGGCAGTGGGTCGATTTGACTTGCCGGGCTGCGGGATCCGGCTGGTGGACGGGTAGGGAAAATACGCGATGGCCTGAAGCAGGTACGAAAACGGGACAGGGTCAAGAAAGGCCCAATATCGCAATGGCCGAAGAAGGGAGGTTTTGTTATGGTTCTACAGAATGGAGTTTGCTACGGGGTGCCGGCACGGATGGACGGACGGACGGACGGACAGGCGTGAGTAGGACGACAACCCAGCTAGCGGGGGAAGAGGGAGCTCGACGGTGGAAATGGATGAGGAAGCACAGGAGGTACCTACTTCGTAGTGCAAGACACGGCGGCGGGTGGTAGGATCGTTCGCATGGGGAACCAGAGCCTAGGACCTGGAGGCCCGGGTCACAAGAGTGGTTATCAGCCAGCCGTCTGGATTATGATAACCTGACTGCGGGCTGTCTGACTCTCCTTTCTTTTTGGTCTACTACTCTCTCACACTGCTTCTGCGGCGGCGGCTGCTGCTGCTGCTGCTGCTGCTGCTGCTCATCTGGCAACTTATCCAGATGGGATGCCATATGGACTTTCCGTCAGTCCGGTGGAGGTATCCAGCATCCGGTGGTTGTCCCTCTGCAGGTGAGCGCAGTGGTTCGGGTACCATCTGGGAGGCTGGAAGGTACGAATGGCACCCCAGAGCTCACATCTCCAGCGCTAGCCCGCAAGCGGCAAGAATGCCAAGCCCTTGGAGCTTCACTTTCAGTGTGGACCAACGCGAGTGACGTTGGCAAATGCTGCCTGGGAGCTCAAGGTACGATAGCTCGCACAGCGCCTTTCAGACCAGACCAAGTAGGCCAGCCCGCCCATACCTACCGTATGCATCTGAGGCACCCCCATAAGGCGCCCCTATACACGAGGGAAACACGAGCAGTATATACCTCCCACACTTAGCTACATCCTATCCACCACGCAACCCAATAGAAGTACTCATGGGCATCCGTACACCGCAGGGCTGGGGATACTCCGCCAATCGAGACGGGGCACGTTTCGAGAGATAGCCCACCAACGGCTGTGGTGTTGGGACGGAACACCCGATCGCTTGCGCGCGCACGACTCGCCCGCCACAGGCGCAAGACCACATGTCCGCGCAGAAGAAACCAAAAAGTAATTTCTCAGGTACACGCCCTCGAGTCCGCCCAGCCCCGCGTCAAGCTGCTGCAGGCCAGCCGCCGCGTCGCCCGGAAAGTGGTCTGGGAAGTCACAGGATGCCGAGGCCGGCTGTGCATGTTACCAGTTGGATTCCACAGGTACCTCGCGGGGTAGAGATGGGACACATGCACTATCTCGCCACCCGTGCCATATCCCGTGTCAAGGTGCCGTGCCCGATATGCTGGGAGACGATGACGTTCACCATAGCACTACAGCTCTCCACCGGTTGATGGAATATCATCTCAACTCATGATGGGCATTTGGAACCTATTTGCTGTTTGGAAAAAGCCTATTTGCAGCGTCCTGTAACGAAGGCAACCAGAAACGCCATTGGGATGAGACCCGTACCAGACCTTTGTACGGAGCTGTGCGCTCAGTCTTGCAGAAATGCGTCCTCCTCAATCAAGACCACTGTGTCAAAACTCCAAACTCCAAAGCAAGGCAGACTGCTGCGCACGCGCGAGGAAACGGGACACACCGAGACAGCTGTGCGGGCGCCCTGTTTATCCTGAAACCTCCCTCTTGCGCTTGTCACCGACCAGTTCCTGGCTGCACGACACAAGGCCGCCGGGAAGTGAGCCAACCCCGGCATCCGACAAGCTACCAGACGTACGAGGATAGGCCGTAGTGGACGAGACGGACCCCTTGCCATAGCCGGCCTGGGCCTGGGCAACATAGGGCGACTCCGCCGCTCCGTCGAAGGAGTGGTAGCGCATCGAGCCCGAGGTCCAAGGTGTGGCCACGCCCAAGTCAATACGGATACCGTCCTTGGGTGTGCGGTCAGGGGCGGGAGGAAAGGACAGCGCGGCCGGTTGCTTTCCCTTGGCCGTACTGGCGCGCCGGCGCATGCTGGAACCCGCCATGCCGTGGCTTCGGTTGACCGAGGGGGTTGCATCGGTCATCTTGCCAGCGTTGGCACCACTGGCCATCTGGGCGGCAGACGCGCCGGGGCTCTTGCCTGAAGGTGACGAGTCCTACTTGTCGTCCTTACCGGGCATGACCTTGGCAGCCTGTACGGCGCTCATCTTGGCGATCCAGGCCGAGCTCGGCTGGGCCTTGCGGACGGTACGCAGCTCTTCCGACGTGTGGCCAGGGACGCGGATGTTGTAGACGCGCTCGAGAACCAGCTGAATATCGCGAATCTCGAGGACCTTGGAGCCTCGCTCCTTGGCTAAGCGACAGGCCATGTGCAGAACATTGTCAACGAAGTTGTCGGCTACGCTAAGGACGGACTGGCGCATTGTCAGTTGGTAATCCGCGAAGAAGACAGGAGACTGGGGGCCCGGAAATGAAACCGCCACCGCATACTACGCATCAGAAGGGAGAAACGAGTTCTAGCGACCGGGGAGGAGGGGGGGGGGACGCACCTCTTCAACGTCAGGCGTCAAGTAGTTTCCATCAGCTCCAGCGGGGCCACCCCCACAGACCTGGCGCACGAGCTCATCAAGCTTCTTCTTGGAGAGCACGTGCTCGCCTTCAGCCTCGAAGGTAAAGGCAGGGGCCTTGGCGATGACGGGCTGGCCGATGGGGCCGCCCGCGACACCGTTGCCGGCGCCCATGGTGGGGCGACCGGGGGCCACGCCACCTCCCATGCTCACGCCTTGGGGGATCTTGGTCGCGTTCTCGGGGAGCTGTTTCGGGATGGGCATCTTATGTGACATGGTCGTCGTGGGTTGAGGATGCGCGTGGCTGTGTGAGCTTTGCGAGGCGTTGCCCATGAGCCCCGCCGAGCCTGGGGTTGTGGTGATGCCGGTGCCGTTGGCTTGGCCTGCGAGCGGAATCGAGGTGGTCGAGTTCTGGCGTGTGTTGGCCATGTGCAAGGCAGCCGAGTGTGTCAGTGGTTTGGCGGCGTTGCCTGGGCCCATTGAGGTTGCCGTTTGCGGGGTCTGGACGCGGGCCGAGTTCTGGGTGGGGGTTCCGGCCGAGGGCAAGTTGGATGAAGCGGCAGTGTTGGCGGCGGTGGCAACGGCCGTGTTGACAGGCGGCGGGTGCGGTTGCGTCTGCGAAGTGCCTGGCTCGACCTTGACCTGCGGTTGCAAGGGCGCAGTTGCAGCAGCCTGGGGCTGCGCGGCCGGCGGCGCGTTCGCCTGCACCGCCCCCGCCGGACCGGGTGTGGCCTGTGCCGTCGGCGTCGCCGGGGTTGCTCGGTTCGCCGTTGCGAGTTGCTGGCTCTTTGCCGCGTCCATGGCTGCACTGACCGAAGACGTGCCGGCCTGCAAGGCTTGTGCCCCGGCGTTCTGGCCCTGCTGAGGTCGTGCTGGGGGCCCGCCAGCATTCTGGAGCGCGACTGTCTTGTGGTTCTCGAGTTGTCTGCGGAAGTCTTCGGCCCACTTGCTGTGCTCGGCAAAGGTCTTCAAGTCGGCATTCTTGGTTTCCGTATACCGTTTCAGGTCATCGCCCACCATGGGAGTGCCTTTGGCCTCCCGCTCCTTGATGATATGCTCTATTTGCTTGATCCGCTTCTGCGTATTATCCATCAGAACGAGGGCACGCGTGTACTTGTGCCTCATCGTGTTGATCCACTGTGCGGCCTGTTCCTTGTTCCCAGCAAGATTCGGCGGCACATGGAATGTCATCTGCTGAATATGCGTCATGATATGCGGCGGTATCTTTTGGGCCTGCGGTGCTTGGCCAGCCGGGGTACCGCCAGCATTAGCAGCACCCGCGCCAGCCCCTGTGTTGGGCCCGGCACCAGCCATGCCCGCCGGTCTCTGGGCGGATGCCGCAGCAGCTCTCTGCGCAGCCAGGGCAGGGTTCTGCGTCTGGCCGGCGGCCTGACCAGCCTGGCCTCCAGCAGCAACCTGACCATTCATACGATGGTTGTTGATCTTGGTAAAGACCATGCGCGAGAACTCTTGCACCTTCTTCAGGGCAGCCTGGTGAGCTGGCGTCTCCGGACCGTTCTTGTCCATGGTCTCGTACAGCTGACGAAGCCCCTTCTCATACTTTTCCTTTTCGCTATCGGTGAGCATCGGCAGACGCGACATATGTTCCGGTCTATACATCGGGACAGCCCGCTGCTGCTGCTGCTGCGGCTGCGGTTGCTGGGCCGGGGCCGGCTGGCCTTGGTTGGGTTGGTTCATCGTGGGCGGGGTTTAGAAGAGCCTCTTTCGATAGGCCGAAGGGGAAGGGTTTAAGCACGGTACGCGAATACCGCCGCACGGAGAGTCGGCAGGGAATAGGGGTCCGGGATGGATGGCAAAGCCACGGAGTCGAAGCGACGTGATGCAATTATGGACGCGACTGGACGTGGTGTATCACTGACTGCGGAGCATCAGCGCGAAGCGAACCAAGCCTGCCGGCTTCTGGTGGTACAGATAGGGAGACAAAGGGAAGGGTTCAGGAGGGCCATGAAGTGTCTCTTTTCACAGCGGCCCTGGCAAATGGCTCTTGTGCGAGCCTTGACAGAGCGATGCTGTTTGGGTCTGGGTTGGGTTGGTGACTCAAGATGTATTCATTGCCCGACACTGGGAGGTGATGGGAAGCTGGAGATCCAATGTCCAGTCCACTCTAGCGTTGCTGCTGTGGCTGGCAGGCTGAGGATCCCGATAAGCAGGCGGGAAGGCGCCGATAAGAGGTCCTGCACATGCTTGACTGGCATAGCAATTGTGGCTTGGTTGGCGCTAACACGCCCTTAAAATCAACTCTCTTACTGAGGAAGTACCGCAGAGTGCCTAGAGATATATCTTGAAGTACTCCTTTCTTACCCCTGTCTGTTTGAGCACCCGTATACCTTTGGTCCTCTCTTGTACTGTTGGCTTCTAAGCAGACATCTAAACCCCAGGTTTGCACTCAAACACATTGGTAAGCATGAGTTGGTGGTAGGGGGGGGTCAAACACTATACGGCAGCGCAGTACAGAAGTACAGTGCTTGGGGGCTATACCGCTATCACTGTATGCGGCCACCGGCTCGGCGTCACGGCGTTCTGAAAGAACAGATTGTCAATGCCCTGGCTCTGGCGACCAGTCATCTGGGCAGGACGTCCTTTGGGGGATAAGCACTCGAGACATCATTCGCCATCGAACAGAGACGGCAGAGCACTAGTTGCCCGTGATCCACCACCCTCAGTCTGCCATCGCATGGGAATCGTATCATAGCAACAGCCCCATAGCCTCAGTGTCGGAGGCAACTCCCGGCAAGTCACTGAGCCAAAGCTCACGCATAGACCAGCCGATAAGCACAAAAGGCTTTTGCTTCTCTGCTTAGTCGTGTCTCCCTTTGATGCTTCGAATACACCGGACATCATGGAATTATACCCACTCCTGGGGAGTTGGATAGGTTTCCTGGAAGCGCCGTGGTTCGAGTGGTCCAATAGGGGGGTAAACACCAAGTCCCTCACCCTCGACCCTAATGGGGACCAATCCCGAGCAGTTCGTGTGGCGAACTTTCATTCACCCGATGCAGCTAGGAAGGACTGGGTATTGCCCCCCCTCCCCGGTGGTTTGTTCTTTCTGCTCAGTGCTACTATATACTGCTGAACACCAACCCCGCCTTCTCCGATCCTATGAGTATCGGGGAGAAGACGGGCATACCATGACATCTCACTGGGCGTTGCGCAGCGATGGGTCAGGCTGCCCACAGATTTGGTGTCTTTCCATAGCGATCTCGCCCCATGGCTCTCCACAGCAGAGCGGCGAGTTGGGAGACGGTCGATAAATAGGCTGCCTGCTTGATTCGTTGGCAGGCAGATACAGTCGTCACCGAGTAGCTGGATACCGCAAAAACCAACTTGTAAATCCAAACTTATGTGCATGCAGCTTGAAGTCAAAAGCAAACGGGGCGACTTATCACATCTCCCAAGCAACCGCTTTCTATGCAGGTCATATCGTCATCATCATTGCTGTCGTCATGCGTGGCCCCGAAGCTGTCAGCCAATGCCTCCCTCACTGATACATGGCCGCCCCACAAGGCAAAGTGCCTGGTCATTTCCCATGCCAATGAAGCCGGCTTCCCTTCTATATGAATGAACCCTGTCCCGGTAGCGCAGATCGCTCTCCATCGGGATATGCAATGTATGCAGCCAGTTGTCCCTTTGCCGGGACAGCCCCGGAAGCCCGTGGTCGTATAATGTGGTCCGCCATACGAGGACCCCATCCGATAGTCGTGTAGCGGTTAGGGAATGTGTTGGCCCAGACCACGCATCGCAAGGTAAAAAGTAATAGTGGCTGGTCGATCAGTTGGCCAGTAGAACTGCGCTCCATTATTCAGAATCACCGCCCTCAATGAGGCGCCAGAAAGGGAGTTCCTGGAGCAGCTCTTCGCTGTCCACACTCATCTCGCCATCGCTGTGAGGCTCCTTAACCTCGATGATGATTTCGGGGGCATGGGTGGATGATAACAGACTCCATCGGTCCGTCTTCCTGCGGAGCCGTCGCTGACTCGGATCGCCTGTATCCCAGGGCTGTAGATCCTCGCGGTCCTCGTCGCTGCCGCGGTCACTGACGGTGCGCTTGCTCAGACTACCAGACGTCAGGCGTCTTTGACGTTTCTCCAATCGCATTCGCTTTCTGTTCCTCTCGTACTCGCTCATCTCTGGGTCCTCCTCCGATCCAGACTCGTCTGTCTCGAAGCAAGCCAGGTCTTCGAAGCCATGAAGCATTCGAGGATCCAGTTCGCGGTCAGCGCGGGGCCCCAATGGGCCGCGCCCTGACGTGGGGCTTTGTCGCCCTGACGCGGGACTGGAGAATCCGGAGGGTCGAAGAATCTCTACCGACTCGGCGTCACTGTCCATGAAATGATCGTCATCGTCGCCATCCTCGGAGCATTCTGTGATCTCCAAGTCGCACTCCGCAATGACGCGTGAGGACGCTCTTGGGAGCTGGAAAGAATCCCAATGGCCCGCCACGCCATTGTCAAGAGACAAGGTGGAGCTCTTTTCCGAGCCGGCGTCCGAGTCTGCGGCCTGGTCTGATGACTTGGACGAGCGAGGGGAAATGTCCTCGGGACGCACCCGGCGCCCATGGGTGAACTGTGACCCCACACCGCCTAGGAACGGGATGCTTGCTCGGCGGCCGGCCATGGTGGCCGTGGAGGCAAATGAGGGTCCGGCGCGAGAAAACTTGGGAGAGCCGGCAACAGGAGTGTCTGGAGGCGAGCTAGGCGTCCCCATGGGGGCATTGATGACGGGTGCCTGTGATTGCCGCATCGTGGTGGTGGTTTTCGGTGAGTGTTGGCCCCAGAGCCGGGGTCTTATCGTGGGATTACTTTTTGTGGGGCGTGAAATCGCGGGGCGGGATTTGGAGTGGTAGTGAGGATGTATGTTGCTCAGAAAGGGTCGTGAGCAGTAGGAGACAGCAACTCGAGCCTCAAGGCGTCAACGCCCACCGGACAGACCTCCAACGTGGAGAAGATAGACGACTTCGGTAACTTGGCATGATAATGTCGTCAGGGTCGTGAAGAGCAAGTCGGGATCGCGCAACCCCGCCAGTGGCCACCCGGGAGGGGATGCAGCGTCGTGGTGGTGGGTGGGAATGAGACGGGTCGGATGCTGGCACCAGCAACCTGCGTCCTGTTTCCGGTGGCCAATCGACAATGGCGGCTGATGGACAGGCCGGGGCTACCGCGGCGCAGAGGGGCAAGGCGGTATTTGAACTCGCGAGCGGCGGAGGCGACTACTAATCTTTGGCGCCGCAGGCGGGTCGCAAATAGGGGAGAGGGCGCGGGAAACGGGTGTTGCGAGTAGGTGCCGACCAGATGTTTCAAGTGGGATTAACCGCGGACGAGACACTGCTGCTCCGTATCCCACAGAGTATTGTCCAAGCTTTGTATATGAGAGTAAATCTCATGCACAAGTACGCGCAGGAGAGCAAGGGCAAGGGTTGCCAGAACCGGACCAGAGGCCAGCTTATAAGCCCGGCGGGTATAGAGTGGGAGCAGCTGCGGTGGGTCAAGCACGCCGGAGGCTCTCGGGTGGGATCCTCGGGGGCCAATTTGGCCAAGGACTAAGCAGACACGGAGGATGGAGGGCAGATAGGCAGAGCCTATGTCGGAGCGGGCGTCGCTTACCGTGGGTTTGGGCAGCAACGCGCCGCGGGGGCTCCCTCGCCTTTTCTGCCTCTCATTGCGGCAGCCCTGTCCAAAGAAATTGCGACATGTAGACGTGTCGATGAATGGACGCCTACCTGCCTTCAGAGTACCGGCCGGCGTACGGACGGAGCAGCAGGTGATGACTCTGCACCAGCGGCTTATGCTGTGTCAGGCTGGAGGTCAGAACTCGCCCGAGCTGCGTTGTCACTCTCATGGGCCTCTCGCGCGAGCATTGGCAGCGCTGGGTGCGCCTCGAAGGGGATTCGCTCGCAGGGCTACATACGTTCTGCTTTTATTCAACAGCCACCAGCCGATACAGACGTATCAGAGCGAGTGGCACTGGAAGCGAGGACGATGAGTGGGAGCGGCCAAAATAGAACGGGGTCAGGTAGCAGCACTCGTGCCCAATGAAGGGGCACACAAGGGCTGGTGCATGCAAGAAGAAAGCATGGAAAAGCAAGGTAGAGGAGAAACCCATGTGTCTGGCTCGACGATGCCGGGCTGGGGGAGCGCATTTCCTGCAGACTGCAGTCGATCGTCGGCGCCAGTGGCCGAGTAGGCCCTTTTGGGTAGGTCCTAGGGGGGAGAAAGCCCGGGGGGGAGCCGTCAGGGCTGGCTACAACCCACCGTCCATTCTGGCGGCTCTGATGGAGAGTCGTCGCGCCCTCAATGCGCTCATGCGATTGCGCTCTTTGGGGGGGGGGGGGGGGGGGGGGGGGGGGCTGGTCATATTCCCATTGCCTCACGCCCGCCCTCTCTCGTATGTACTCTGGCACCGCGACAGATGGCGGCCAGACCGACGTTCCCATGCGTGGACACGAGCGACGCTGGAAGGAGGCTACTGCAGCACCTAGATTGGCCGCATGGAAAACAAGAGGCCGGATCCCATCTTGGGACGCTGGGGGGCGTGATGACGAATGGCCGGTCATCCAGAGGGTACAACAGGGCTACTCCGGAACGAAGGGCTGGAGGTCCCGCCAGTGCGTGGAGTGGATGGGTGGATGGGAATGGGGGGAATAGGGATGGATGGATGGACGGAACCAGGCACGCAATCACAAGGCAAGCAAGCGAATGATGGGCTCTCGCTCGACGTGGCTTGCAACGGGCGGGCCTTGCGGCACGAGCCACAACTGCGGGCAGCTGGGGCTCGCATAGGAAGCTTTGGCTGGTCGGTACCTACCTACTCAATCCACATGCGGGCGCATCGCGAGACTGGAACATCGCGTTGCGTTTCGTCATGCAGCCCGGGGGGGACGCATTGTTTCTCGTTTCTTCTTGGAATCAGCAGAACAAAGCTGTACTGAGACGGCCATCGATACAGCTTGCCCACGTCGCCGTACCTTCGCCCCAAGCACGGCCCCGAGCGAGGCGGTCGGGAGCAGCTTGAAACGACGCTGCTTTGTTTGGGTTTCCTGCCCACAGTCTGGTGCCGCTATCTCGGTGTGTTTCGAACTTGCGACAACCCTGCCGACGACGACGGCCAACACCACTACTACCACCATGTCGCTTCTCTCGGCTCATTTCGAGCAGATAGCCATCTCCTGCCAAGGTATTGACAGTCTCCCGTAAGTGTGGGCCTGCCCGTCTGATTGCACCCGCGCGACCACGGGGTCTCACTGCCGCCAGCTTCCCACCTCCCAAGATCTTCACCAATGCCCTCCTGTCGACCCCCGACATCACGTCGCTAATCCGCGACACGGAGCCGCATGAGCGTGCTTTGTTTTCCGTCCCGCCCCCGCCCCCACCCACGGCCGCCCCGCTGCAGCCCGAGCCGCCGAAACAGCCGTCGCGGCGCCAGACCGTCTTCAACGTCGCCTCGGGCGAGGTGACGACATCGGGCTCCAACACAGGCCGGGGCGCCGGGGCGCCGCGACGCCACACCGCCGTGGCCGCCGTGCTGGGCGGCAACCTGCACGACCATATCCGGCGGAGCGAGCGCGGGCGGAACAAGGACAACGTCGACGTCGAGTTGCTACTGAAGAGCGCGGAAAAGCTGTGCGGCGTCTACCCGCTGCCCGGCGCCCTGGAGCGCATCCCAGCGCAACGGGCCAAGTACGCCCACAGCCTCAACACGCTCGCCTACTACGAAGCCAAAGTGGCGGAACAGGCCGAGGCTCTGGGCCGCATGAACAAGAAGGACATGTGGTCGGAGGGCGAGGACGAAGAAGAAGAAGAAGAAGAAGAGCAGAATGCTGCCGAGAGCGAAGATGCCATCCTGACCGAGGAGGACCTGCGGCGGGAGGAAGCGGAAGTCAGGGAGATGGACCGTAAGAAACGCGAGCTACAGCAGAGGCTTAAGGCCATGGAGAAAGACCTGGGCGGGCTGCTCAACATGTGAGCAGGGGCGGTGAGGATCTTGTAGACAGATGGCTCTCGACTTGGGAAGATAAGTATTGTCGGTTCTAACATTGATACCCCGACGAGCCGGCGTCGCCCGCCTGGCCCTCCTTCAGCGCGATAAAGGCCCTGATGAAGGCGTCCGGGTCCTGCGCGCCATCCACAACGAGTTTGTCCTGGATGGTGAACTGCGGCACCCCGTGGACGTTCTTGGCGTTGGCCTGGGCGACCTGGGCGTCGACCTCGTTGCCGCCGTGGTCCCCGGCCAGCCAGGCGCGGGCCTCGGCGGCGTCCAGGCCGGCCTTCTCGGCGGCGGCGACGAGCATGTCGTGGCTGGTGATGTCGCCGTCGCGCTCGAAGTAGCTCCGGAAGAGCTCGCTGATGACGCGGTTCTCCACGTCGTTGCCCTTGGCCTTGGCCATCTCGACCAGGCGGTGCGAGTCGCGCGTGTTGCCGACCTTGCTGCCCGTCGAGAAGTCGATGCCGTCCAGCTTGCCCATGGCGTGCAGCCGTTTCTGCATCACCTCGAACTGCGGCCCGAAGCGCTGGAGCATGCGCTCCTGCAGCGGCACGCCCACCTTGGGCGACGTCGGGTCCAGGTAAAACGGCGACCACGAGATGGTGAAGCTGTCCTCTTTGCCTCCCGGGTACGTCTTCTTGTAGAGGTCGATGGCCTTTTCTAGGCGAACCTTGCCCAGATAGCACTGGGGGTGGGGGTGTCTGGTCAGTCGCGGCAATCCATCCTACTGGCAGGCCCGCGAACTCACAAAGGGGCAAACATTGTCCGAGATCACGTTGATCTTGAAGTTGGTCATCTTGATTGCGGTCTGGAACGATCGACTGGCCATTGCACGAGACGTTTTTCCCGAGACGCTGCCCGCGGCCCGTTCCCTCGTCGCCTATATATACACGTGCTGCCTAGGTGGAAGGGGATCCAGGCCCCATCCGTGCCCATACCCACTGGCGGGCTTACAAATGCTGCTAGATTTGCTCCGAGCCCGCGGCCCCCGCGACTCGGCAACTTTTTTCTCGTTTCGCCCCCCTAAACGCGAGGAATTGTCGATCGACCCGAGAGTGGACCGTACAATTATACTGTATAGAAGACCGTTTCATTCGATAATCAGCTCCAATCGTAGATGGGCCCAAGCGGCCAGCAGGTTGCGTATCTCGCAACACCCAGGACCGCTCTTGCGCAACAGGACTTTCCAGAATCTCATACTGCGGCTCGTCGCGCGGCCTCTTCCCCAGCTCTTTCATCAGGCACTGCCCGTGGCAGGGCCGGGTCGTAAAGAACAGGACGGAGCCCGTGATGGTCAGCCGTCTTGGGGCTGGGTTTCCCCCGCGCCGTCCCGGACTAGTGAGGCGGTCCCGAGGTGCCCGAGGATCCCGGCAGATAGACCCGACGGCCGTGGCGTGCGTGCCAGCACGGCGCCTCCGCAGCTCCCATGTGCGCATATAACACGAGGCCTTGGGGAGCACAGGCACGGACTATGGATTGAGTCGCGCCCTGGCCAAACTCTAGCACGCGGGACGTGTAAACTGTGAGGGGAGAGAGTCACCTTGTCCGTCCCTTCGCCTGCCGTCTCTCGCCATGTTCCATTTTCAACCTGCTTCTGGGGCTTGTCCGGGCTTATTGCAAGAGGCCGGCCACACGGGCAAAGCGGCCAGTCGGAAGAAAACATTGTCGAGGGAGCAAGCAATAATAGATCATCAATTGGCCTTTTTTTGTGGGCTTTCAATTACCTGCCCTCTGCGGGCGGCTTGTTTTGGGGTTTTCGCAGGTATCATACATGGCTTGCACGGCGACAAGTTTCCCCTCACTTCTCACAATCTCACAGGCGGCTCGTGGCGGGAGCCGTTTTTACATCTTCATGGCGGCCTTGGCCAGGTCGGCCAGGGCGTCGCGACGCTTGAACTTAGCGTCCTGGATGACACCGGCGTCGGCGTCGCTGGAGAAGTTGCCGGTCCACTCAACGAAGGTGCTGTTCTCGTGCTCGCCCGAGGTGACAGCGTAGCAGCGAATGGTGCTGACGACGCTGGTGTACGAGAGCTCGGGCTTGGCCGTGATGACGCTGTACGTGATGTAGTGGTTGAGGGTCTATACACAGGGCAGGTGGGGGAGCGGCGCGTTAGTTGTCAACCGGGAGAGAGAGAAAGAGCGAAGACAGGGAAAGATGGGGGCAGGTGGGCAGGCAGGCAGGCACTTACGCTGTGCTCCTCCTGCTTCACCTCAAGCTCGGTGCCGTCCTTGAAGGTCCACTTGACAACGTCGGTCTCCTCCTGGGCCTGGGTGGCCTCGCTGCTCTTCAGGGCGGTCCAGAAGTCGGCGAAGTTCTTGACTGCACAGGGTACGCAGGGTCAGTTCTGGGGCGCCGATGGGGCCTTGCCAAAGCTCGATCTGGAAGGCAACGGGGAAGGGGGGGGGAGGGTTTCTCGGCGCACGCTTGATGTGGTGCCAGACATGGCTGAGAGGGGCCTTGATGACGGCGCTCTCGGTGACGGAAGTAGCAGTAGGGATCGACATGGTGACTGTGGGCTGGTTGACTATGGTCTCTTCTGGTATTGGGGATTTGTTTTACTCAAGGGAGAAGAGGTCGAAAGAGATTTCACGACTTTTGAATAAGTTGTAAGTACGTAAGTTACGAGGCATCCAGACGGACCGTCTCCGCATCATAGCCATTGGGGCCGAGAAGGTTGTTTGCGCCCCGGGAAGCTAAGCATGCAAGCGAAACGTCATGAGGGGCAGTCACGAATGTCACCACCGAAAGTGGCAGGTGGGGCAGGTATCCTAGGGGCGTTTGGAGCTTCTTCTTCTTCTTCTTCTTCCAAGGTCAGGTCGTCTGCATCCAGCATGTGCTCGTTTGCCCGCCCGGGCGAGTGGAATGAGGGCAGGGAGTGAGAGCTGGCGCGTTTTCGTCCAAGGAGGACGTCGCTACACACACCTGTTTCCCGCACCGGCTAAGGTGGGCTAATAGAGCTGTATGTAACTAGAAGACCTGGGGCTATCCCACCCATCCGGACCCTGAATAAGAGTGGCACCCAAGGCAAACAGATGCACCAATACGGGTTCCTTCGAAAGAAGTACCTCTGGCCGGCCGTGCTTGCTAGGAGTCTTCTACCTCGGCTCAGGCATCCAATATCACTGCACTGCAACCATTTGCTTTAACCTAAGGACCAAATCGTTTATCAAAGTGCCCAGGGGTCCTAGAGAACACTCCCTCCAATCACTGTAGCTAATGTAGGGTAGAAGAATGGCAAGCTCTTTAGATCTAAGTATACAAGGGTCAAATGCCTCACATATGACCAAACTGCGATTCAAGAAAGAAGCCCGTCTGCCTCCAGGTCTCGTGCCATTTAGCCGACTGGAATTGAGCTTCAGAGCCAAAGAAGCCCTTGCGCCATACCGAAAGTCAGAGAGGCGCGTACCTGCTCAGTTATGGATACAGTAGTACTCAACCCTTCGGTTGCAGTTGCAACACCATCGCCAGGCCATCCCGGGCTGTCAGGACAGGTTTCACGAGGCGGTCCAGCGTTCCAATGTTACTGCTGGCGAAGGAATCCCCGTCATTGACATGGGTATCCTAGAGGCTCCGAGGGAAAGTCCCAACGGCTACGCGGACGGCCTGGCCGAGGCTCGAAGCGCTGGGACGCTGTCTCCAAAGTTGCCTGAAGAGGTCTGTCGGCGCGTCTCACATCGAATCTACGCACATTTCCCCTGACGGGAGAAGGCAGGTCTTCTTCTTTGCCTTCCCCGTCTTCTTTCTCGTTCGAAGAGACATCGAGGTCTCCATCAAATTAAGGCTCGAGGAGGGGTTACTGGTTTCTGTATCAATAGGTGCAATAAGGGTATATCCTAGCAACTGTCCGATGTGCAGTTGCTGGCGCTGCTGAACATCTTTCTATGGGCTGTGTCGGGGTTCAGAGGAATGCCTGAGGTGCATGTGGCAGCTAGTGTTTTGTGCGGAAAATCAAGTACTAGCTGTAATCGGCGGGAGCTTGTAGCAGGAGGTTTCGTCCATGTTATGCTACCTAAATATGTACTGCAGGTCTGCGCTGAAACCCGCATTATCTATTCCTGAGGAGACCAACCGTGGTAGCTTTGCAAAATGCGTGCTCGCTCCGGCTCTGTAGTGGACTATTTCCATTCCGCACAGTGAGAATGCTATATAGAAAGAGACGCAACAAACCAAAGAACCACGGCTTTGACTGTCTTGACATCATAGAACTCCCACGTCTTCTATAAACATAGCCGCGCGTGGCTCGCCATCACTTGATTCGTTTTATGCGACACTACACCTGTACTCGCCGTCAGTAACGAACGCTCAACAACTCCATCCCTCATCAACATAAGCAGCAGTTTATACGCACCTCACGCCCGGTCTAGTTCGAGCAGCTCCACCCCTTATCCGCGTAAGCAATGGCTTGTACACAACTCACACCTGGGCTAATTCTAGCACTCTCAGCTCCACGCATTACGCGCAATGGACAAGGTGCCCGAGGTTTTCCTCATAATAGGAAGCTTTTTTGCCTTGGTCGTTATTGGTGCTATTATGGCTGGCCCCGCTCGAAGGCGTTGTTTTTCATCTCGCGCTGAGGGGAAAAGCCCGGTATAAGACGGGACTGCGACTTTCGCTCGGGAAAGTAGCTGCGGGACTTGGTGCTATTGTAGCGGAATGCATTTGAGCTACCCACAGCTAGGCAACTGGGAGGAAGATAGACCAGGGATGCCGGTTTTCATTGTCGATTTGTATGATGCGTAATGAACCGAGAGCATGTGGGGAGGGTATGGCACCCACTCGCCTCCTTACCATAGACCTCTACACCAGTACCAGTATCACGCTTCAAATAACTTGATTTCAACCCGGATCTGCTGCACCGACAACCAGCATGATTCCATCAGTTCAAACCCGCAAGTGACTCGATCGTGTTGTCGTCGTCTTGTACACCCCAACAAGGAGATACGCGCCGCATGGTCTTCTATATTACCAGGGGTATAAATGGGTCTATTCGTCGTCGTCATCGTCGCTCTCTTCCTCGCTTTCTTCCTCAGAGGCCTGCTCCAACCAGTCGACGAGCGCTTTGCACTTGCCCTTCACCTGGTCCATCGCGTCGCCCTCGGTAGCTCGTTGGTCGTTCCACCAGCCCAGAATGCCCTCTTCCTCCAGGATATCTTCACTGTACATCTGCTGGAAGAGAGCTGAGCACAGAGCCCCGGCCTTGGCCAGTTCAATGACCTTGGAAATGCTAACGCATGCCTTCTGGACGGCTAAGGCAAAGTCAACCTGCTCAGACACCGAACCGCCGCCTACACCGACCTCGGCCACAAACGTCTTGGCACCTGGGCGTTCTGTCAGTACGGTCCGGGCAGCCTTGCTCGTTTCGAGACCACCGGCCTCGGCGTTCATGAGCTCCACGGCGCGGCGGACAAAAGCCGTGGCAACCGATCGGCGGACGGCACCGTCCGAGGCGTTGCTGGCCAGGCGAAGCGACATGAATTCGAGCTTCTCCGAGTCGAAGTTGCCCCCCTCGCCCCGGAGCACTTCCAGGAGTCCGTGGATGGATTCGGAAAGAAAGTTGGAGGAGCCGATTGATTCCGAATCGTCCGAAGCAAATGATGACAGGCGTGACCGACGTTGGGCTTTCGAGGCAGCTTGGCTATCGTCGTCTGATAAATCGTCGTCGTCCTCGGATGCGAGAGTGGATATGGACGATGCGTAGAACTCGTAGTCTCCAACAGAGTAGTCAAGGGGCAGTTGCATGCGGACCGGGTCGTCGCCTTCAAGATCCTCCACGTCCGGATCCACGAACTTGGCTCCCTTGCCCTGCGGCCCAAGAAGTTTCGTGTCCGTGTCGAGCGGGGTGCATTTGGCGGACAAAAGTGATACCACACTGGAGGCCGGAAGGGTAATGTTCTCGCTGACGCTGACGCCCGAGCCCAGGAGACTGCCTGATTCGACCCGCGCGTTCTTGCCAATGACGGTAAAGTCGGCCACGATGGCATGATGAATAGAAGCACCGTCTTGGATTATCGTGTCGTCCCATACGAAGCTGTCTGTAATCTGAACGCCTTGGCCAATCGTACAGTTGCGCCCGATAATACTGTTGGTAATAGTGGCGCCGGCACCGATTCGGGTGTCCTTCCCAATGACAGCATCTGATACGACGCTATCGAAGTGGACGGCCACATCATCCTCCTTGTAAACGCGGTCATCGTAAAGCTGGTAAGAGTGCTGCTTCACCAGGTTACTGTCCGGCACGAATGGGTGAGTCCAGCCAGCCATTACATCGCGGCTGACGGCATCGAACATCTGCAAATTGCTGGCCCGCGCGCTGTAGCCGTGGCTGAGAATTTCGGTGTGGATCATCTTGCCGTTCAGTTCAAAGTCCTTCAAAACACCGTGAAGGTAGTTGGCTCGTGGAAGTTCGTAGTCGAAGCTTTCAGACCACAGGGCAAGGACATCGGGGGTGCAAATATCGATCTGAGCGTCGATCAGGTCGGTTCGAATCTCCAGCTCGGGCTCCTTCAGCAGATCGGGGTCGAGGCTGACGAAGTGGTCCGTCTGCATGGGGCTCATCTCCTCGTAATGAAGACAGCGGTTTTGGCGAGGGGCCAGTGCGAAGACGGGGGTTGTGCCGTTGACCTTGGCGCGGTGCTCGCCCTCGCCGCCCTCTCGAAGAACCAAGGTCATGATGGAGTCTCGGTTTGCTTCCTTTCGTGCGCGGTGGGCTGCCAGCGGACCGTCGAGCGAGATGTTGGATACCAGGTCGCCGTTGACCAAGATGAAGTCGCCCTCGATCAGGCCTCGCTTGTCGAGATCGCGCAGGAAGTCGCCGGGGGACCGGGCATCCGAGACTCGGATGAATTCGAGCGTGGAGAAGGGGCAGGACCGCGCTATCGGGGTCCAACGCGACTGTCGGATGTAGCTCTCAATCTGTTCCTGGAACGAGGCGGCGTAGATGAAGACATCCTGGACGCCGTTCATGGCAAGAAACTCGAGGGTGTACTCGAGCAAGGGTGTGTTGGCCAGAGGCAGGAGACACTGTTGCAAGCACCGTCAGCCACCGGGAGCCAAGACAGTGCCACCATCATGTGCCGTGCGCCGCGTATGAACTCTTACTCTCGGCTTGTCCAGGGTGAAGGGTCGGAAGCGCGTCTGGAACGAGTCTGCGATGATCTGGAGCGGGCGTCAGCCGTCGGCTGTGTCGAGCAAATGCCCCGCAGCGCGGCAGGGAGCGATGCGACTGATGATACATACGACGGCCTGCAAGACGTCCTTTCTCTTCTCGCCATCTCCGTTGGAGGGCTTCTTGCCCTTGGCGGCGGCGGCTTTGGCGGCCTTGCTCGACATGTTCCTGGTGGTGTGGGTGCTCACAAGGTCGACTAATGGATTTTGGCGGATGGCGAGATGGCCCTTTTACCCTTTGCGACGATGACTCAGTCAGTCAATTGGGCGATAAAGCTCCGCGGCGGTCTTGGATTTTTTGGAGGGGCAACTTGCCGGTGCCGACCATGGAATCTTGACGACCCACCCGGTCTGCACAGGCTCCACCCGAAGAAGCTGGGGATGGAAACCAACTTGTGCGACTACTTCGTCACTGCAACGGCAGAGAAACGCGGCATCAATACTGTGGTGGCACATGAAGCCCGAGGTCCTCACTTCGTACGGCGAAAACTCTTGCGGACAATGGACACCAACGAGACCACGAAAATGCCGCCGGTGGTGGAGGACGGCGAATCCTCTCGGGCCACTGCTCCGGGGCTGCAACAAGCGGATTTACCGGTTATCCTAGTACACGATCCGCGCCTGTGTTCCCACGTCAAGCCCGTGCAAGCTTCGTGTTCTAATGCATCAATCGAAGCCGGAAAGTTTTGTGAGTACGAGGCTCTACTTGGCTATCACTCCATGATCTGAAATCAGTCTACCAATCTCCCCAGAGGCTGTTCTCGCGTGGATTCCTGAGACTGGTATACCCACCGGTGGCGGAATTGGGACTGGATTACTACTCGAACTACGGTGTTGATCTCGGGAAAAATTCCTGGCGCGACGACGTCTGTCGGGGTCTCAGGCGGTATTCTTCAGCTTTTTAACAAGCCAGCGCGACACATCGAGATCGGCATCTGACAACGCACGATCCAATGACACGATCGACAGCGGGTGGGCTTGCCGTCATGTGGCTTACACGAAGCAGCTGTACGAGAAGCCGGCTGCGTCCAGCATAAGTATGAAACCAGAGGGCATCGCCTACGGGCAAACCTTTTGTCTCTATTTTCAGCCTGTGCCGCACATCTGCATGCGTTGTGAGGGCCGATATAGTGGACAAGGGTGACCGGCCAGGATACTCTTTGCGATACTCGGTTCTGCTAGCCCTTGATTACCTGCTTGCAGTATCAAGTCTATGGGCCACAACGGATCTAGACTGCCTTCCTCGTCTTGCAATTCCGCCTTGGGCTACTAGCAGAGGCTGCTTGTGGGCTGTCTGAGAAGTCCTATGAATAGAGGGGTGTGGGTTCCGTTCTCCACACATATCGCTGGCTGAAGGCATGCAGTTTCAAGACGTCCAGGGATGTGCGTGTGACGATATGTAGCAAGTAGTTCGCAAGACCGAGTGAGGTAAGATGAAAGTCAGGAAAGTGCATTAGCCGCACAAGGTACTTCTTTCATGATGACTCATGTAATTATTCAAACCCCCCTTGGACTTCACAATTGCGGGCGACTGGGAATCTCTCGACATTTAAAGGCTTTCGGTCTTTTCAGCAGGCTAGTATAGCCTCACACATTGGATCAGGTGAAGTGAACAACGTACATGTTCATGGGTCATTAAGTACTGAACAGCTATACCAGGCTCGACTTTCGTGTCTTGGGCGTCATCATTCTCATCAGCGTCGTTACATTCGCCATCCCGAAATCTTGGTTCCCCCCTCCCCTCTCCCTCCCTTTTTTTTTTTTTTACGACGCCGTGATCACGAGCTGGGCCTCGCCCAGCCCTTCGGAGGTGGCTGTGATGGTGATGTCGCCGGAGGCCCCAGGCTCGGCGCGGACGATGGCAAGGGCGAGGCCGCCGAAGGCGTCGCGCGTGTGCGAGGGGAAGGCGACGAGGTCGGTGGGCTTGCCGTTGTCGGTGGCGACAATCTCGCCGGGGCCGGCAGCGACAGCGAAGGCGACGTTGTTGTCGGCGTAGGGGACGGTGGCGCCGTCGGCGTCGACGACGGCGACGGTCACGAAGGCGAGGTCGAGCCCGTCGCCGGCGATGGCGGCGCGGTCGACGGTAAGGGCGAGGCCGGCGGGGGCGCCGACGGTGCGGCGCGCGTCGGTGGCCCAGGGCGCACCGTCCTTGAAGGTCTCAACGCGCACCTCGCCGGGCGCGTAGACGACGTCGTCCCAGCGGAAGCGGAAGTTCGACGCGTTCTTGGTCTGGCGGCCGGCCGACGCGCCGTTGACGAACAGCTCGGCCTCGTCGGCGGCCGAGAAGACGTGAACGGGCGTGACCTCGCCGGCACGGGCGGCGGGCCAGCTCCAGTGCGGCAGCAGGTGCGCCATGGGCAGGTCAGGCCGCCAGCGCGCCTGGTACAGGTAGAAGCGGTCTTTGCGGAAGCCCGCAAGGTCGATGATGCCGAAGTAGGAGCTGCGCGCCGACGAGTTGTCGCCGTACGGCGTCGGCTCGCCCAGGTAGTCCCAGCCCGTCCACACAAACTCACCCGCCACGTACGGTAACGTGTCCTGCACCGTGAAGACCTTGTCCGGCGACGATCCCCACGACGGTCCGTACAGCTCATACGCGCTGGCCTCGAGCGTCTCCCAGTCGCCGCCCGACCCGTCGCCGATAGTCTGACTCTGGTTGCCCACCACGGGGAACAGGTACGTGCCGCGCGTGCTCAACGCCGACGCGCTCTCCGCCGTCAGCAGCAGCTTGTCCGGGTACTGCCGGTGGAAGCCCGGGAACGAGCTGGTCCACGACGTGCCCTGGCCCTCTCCTTGGTAGTTGAGGCTGATCATGTCGACGACGGCCGTCAGCGGCGCGTTCTCCCGGGCGCTATTAAAGGCCGAGGTGGTTGGCCGCGTTGCGTCTTCCGACACGAGAATGTCCTGGAGCAGCTGGCCCGTCTCCCCGCCCTCGGCCGTTCTCTGCTCAGGGATCTCATTGCCGATGCTCCAGAAGGCAATCGACGGGTGGTTGCGGTCGCGGCGCAGGAAGGACCGCAGGTCGGGCTCATGCCAGTCGGGGAAGAGCAGGTGGTAGTCGTCGTCGACCTTGGGCTGGTTCCAAGTGTCAAACGCCTCGTCCATGACCAGGAAGCCCATGCTGTCGGCCAGGTCGAGCAGTTCCTGCGCCGGCGGGTTATGCGACATACGGAGCGAGTTGCAACCCATCTCGTGCAGCATCTCCAGCTGGCGCTGAGCAGCGCGGACGTTGAAGGCCGCTCCGAGACTGCCCAGGTCGTGGTGATTGTTGGTACCCTGGATGCGAATTTTCTGGCCGTTGACAAGGACGCCCTCGTTGGCGTCGTAGACAATGGACCGGATGCCGAAGACGGTCTCGTACTGGTCAATGACGGTACTGTTGCCCGTCATCAAAGTCGTCACGACCACGTACTGGTTCGGAGTCTGCTCGGGCACGGGGCCCCAAAGCAAAGGGCTCGACACAGTCGCTGAGCCGTTGACGGACGCCCTGGCGCCTCCTTTGACTGTCACAATTTCGGGCGGGAAGCTGGCGACCGCTTCGCTGCCCGGTTGTCCGGTGGTGGCATCGTAGGTGAAAACCACGCTCTGTACGCTCACTTCCTGGCTGGCGTCGCCCTTGTTCTCGACGTCGACGGTAAGTTGCACTTCGGCTGACTCCTCCGAAACAGACGGGGTGGTCACGAAGGTGCCGAACTTGGCGACGTGGACGGGGTTTGCCTTGATGAGCCAAACGTTTCGGTAGAGACCGGCGCCGGGGTACCAGCGGGAGAACTCCAGGGGGTTGTCCAGGCGGATGGCCAGCTGGTTTTCCCCGCCGAGCTTGACGTAGGGGGTCAGATCAAGGCGGTACGAGGCGTATCCGTACGGCCAGCCGCCCACGAGTTGGCCGTTGAGCCAAACGGCCGAATGCATCATGGCACCATCGATGTCCAAGAAAACGGACTTGCCGGCGTCGCTCTCGGCCACCTCAAGGTTGCGGCGGTACCATCCCACCCCGTTCGAGGGCAGACGGCCCATGCCACCGCTGATGCCCCCGGCACCGAAAGGCCCTTTGATGGCCCAGTCATGCGGCAGGTTGACGGCCTCCCAGGCGGAGTCGTCGAACGACGACTGAACAAACTCGACGTCGTCGCCGGGCGGGGTCTCGGTAGGCACCTCGTGCTTGTCGCCGTCGACAATGAAGTCATTAGCGACGGGCAGGATCCAGGGCTTGAGGAGGTCGTAGGAGAGCGAGTCGGGCGATGAGTTGAAGCGGGCGAACCGCCATCCCTGGTTCAGGCTGGCACGCTCGCGCCCTTGGGGGACGGTGTCATACTGGCGCGGGGGGTGCTGGACCGCTCGTGACGCGGCCGCTGTCGAGAACAACAGCACACTCAGCAAAGCGAGCCCAAAGGCATCGTATATCTTTCGTGGGAGCCCGGCCATGCTTGGAGACGATGGGTGCGCAGGAACCTATCGAGCCATGTAGGACCTTTCCGATTCGTCCGGCCCCGCGACGCCATGGGCGTCTTTTTGTACCCTCACCCAAGCATCACAAGCCGTGTCCCTTCGATGCCCCCTTCCCCTCCCTCGACATCATGCCGAGGAGGCTTGCACGCCCGGGACAGGATGTCCCGAGCACGAGCAAGGGTGGGTGCAAGCCTGGCCCGCCAATGTAACCTAACACGGTCCGCGGCCGGGCCGGTACGACCATCTCGCCCTGGTGCCTACATATTTCCCTGACTTGACCAGCATTGGCTCGCCCGGTGCGAGGGCGCGCCCGTGTGCGGTCGTGTGCCGAGTCGGGGATGCAGCGCTGGCTTGCCTTAGTGGAGAGACTATACCCGGGCGCATGCGGGGTAGGCAGGATATAACCGCCGGGCCCCTGTTGATCAGCCTGGTCAACGCCGGGCCCTGCCGGCATATACATCATCGAAAGCGGCCGGTGACGTTGCGCAGCTGCTCGCCAAGTTGGCCCCGTCTAGGCCAGCCACCCGAGTACCTGTGTGAGTTATGCTATACCCATCGGACGCGCGACCGAGCCACAACGTTGACAGGCGCGGATAACCGCACATGGAACTGGGGGGGCATCGGCCAATGTGGGGACGCCGAGATGCGAGGTGATATGGACGTGGACCGCTTCCCCGCGTCGCTGGACGATCATGGCCAGAGACTCCGGAACGCCAGAAGAGAGGGGGAGGCATTGGAGAATACGGACAGCAGATGCACTGTCGAGCAATTCCACCGACGCCCCTGCCGCATCTTCTCGCAGTCGACGTGCCTCGATCTGCCCCCCGACCGGGAGAGCCCGTATGATCCTTCGAGAGATCCCGCAAAGTCACTTTCTCAGTGCCCTTGGCGGTAAGATGATTTACCGCATGATCAAGCGAGCAGATAGTCTGCCGCATGAAATCGCGATAGCGTGAAGAGAAGAAGAAAAAACGAGAAAGTCGAAGATGGACTTTCAATTCTTCCTCGCCTGATAGATCGCCTGATATGAACTGTGACATTCTGATCAGCCGGATTGTTCTTGCAATGCGGTCTAGCTTTCTATGATGTGTTGATCCACCACCATTGAACGGGGTAGTTGTGCTTACTTGTAGTATAGGGCATCTATCTATCGCATCTGCTTTACGAATTTCCAATACTGGCCCCGGGCCTCTGATGTTACCTCCATGTTCTCCGGCAAGCAAGACCAGCTTGTCCCTTGAAAGCGGAGCTTCACCAACTCGTCAGGGAGCGGGTCGGAGCCGTCGTTGTCCCTCGCAACCGCCTGATCCAGCCCGTGATCTTGGCTACCCAGACGTAACTCGAGAACCTGTGTGTGTGGCCGGCCTTGTTGACCATGGCAGCTTGGATGCCGACAAAGGTCGCCGCCAGCAACGCGAAGAGGGTCAAGCCATAAGCCAGTCAGAGATCCTGGGGGATGCACTCATAGGTCAGGGGGTAGTTGGCCACCGTCACGGGGATCCGAGATGCTTGGGCCAAGCTGACACTGTTCCCTTCAGCTACACCATTATCACTCTGACAGCTATTCCCGTCAGAGGAGGGGGGGGGGCGGTATGTGCGGGTGCGAGATCACACTGAGTCGACCTAGCGTGCGAAACTATAACCTCCGAGGCTCCCAATACAGGTGTTTGTGAAGCATATTTCGGCGGCAAAACGAACGAGAGCGATAGTGTAGGGAACACAAGGTGAAGGGGTCGGGCCGAAAGGGACAATCAAGAACACATTGGGGATGATGACTTACATCAACGTACGTCCGCTGGAAAGACGAGTTAAACACTCGAGTACCGGCATTCCGAGAATAGGCATAGCCGACCAGTAGTTTGCCCAAGACGTCCATGGTGGACTGCTAAGCGTAGAGTCCCATGGGCGGCGTGATCACCCGGTTTGTCGCCGCCGCATTTCCCAGTGCCCCGAGTCCCTCGTGCAGGGTTCGCTGCTGTAACGTAGCGGTGGTTTGGCTGCTTACATTGCTGAAGTCGACGTTGTAAGTTGCGTTGTGCAAAAGACACTTGGTGACGTTGCCCCGGTGCCGTGTTTCTGTGGTGTTGTCCAGGAGTGGCTACCATTGGAAGCGACTGACATTCGACGAGGTGTTAAGTGCCGTCTGCGTGTTTTTTTAAGTTGACCGTGCTGCTGCTGGGCAAGAAGCCGTGTAGATCGTTTGCCGCCCCGAACCAGAAGGAGAAATGCCCACCGAGCCTGCGTAGGCCCGGATGGTCTTCCGGGCCGCATCTCTGGTCGGGACATTGGCAGTGGCGCGCCGGATGGTGGGACCATTGAATCCCGGCTGCTACGTCTCGTAGACCTGGGCATGTGTCGCGGGCACGATGTCGCCAGTTGTCGCAGCAGGGAAACCAGCGCGCAGCACGGCGGCTGAGGCAGACTGAAACTTATGATCGGAGGGACGACGGTCCTATGCTGGCCCAGGTGAATTCGTTGTAAGAGAGCTGGTGAATAGGGAGGTCAAGGACAGAGACGGCGCGGCTGTGGACCCCCGCGAGGGCCATGAGTGTGTCCACGGCCTGAAGCTCAAAGAGGTGGGCTTTCAGGTACACCACATATCATTTGGGGCAAGCACTAAGCCATACTGTTGGCGATCTACTCCGTCCGATTCCGATACTCTTGCTCCGACGTAAATATACACCACATGTCTGGGGGCCAGCGTGCTTCAGAGGGCTTAGCTTCAGAGCGGCTGAGAACTGAGTGGAAATCACCCATGGCTTGCGATCATTTGAGCCTAGGAACTTTCTGGGGTCAGATATTAATAGAAGGAATCCCTGCTGTATTGTTGGCTGGTTTCCGAGTTCAGCCCGGGTCGACGGACGACCAGTCGGCTCGGCATCATACCGTCTGATGCGCAGTACACACCAAGAATTCCGACATGTTGAAGCGATAAGTAACAGCGTGAGCGGACTTCGCCATCCACAGAGCAAGAACACCTTGAATATTGGAACGATGAGGAGGTGCGGCGTTTATGCCCTTAGAGGAGAAGAGGCAAAAATGACGGCTTTATAAATATCAAGATATGCAAGGCGATAGAAATATCGTGACACCAGGGAGAAAAAGCAGCACATACAAGGCGCGGGGGGGAATGTGGGAGGTAAAAAGACAAAAATGATTGAAACGCCTGGGGCGTTTGATAGCAAGGGTAGTCTCCCGAGCCGGATTTGAACCGGCGACCTGTGGATGATACTGGTAACAATTACAGTCCATCGCTCTGCCAACTGAGCTATCGAGAGCGGGTTATTGAAAGGGCGCGCCTTATTAAAGATTAAATCCAGCAGAATAGCAAGGTCGGGTCGGCCAAGAGATACTAACTGGGTCTTTCGAAAGTGGGTTCATTTGTACTTGTACTTAACACCAGCCGAATCTTTGGGGGGTCCAAGCACGGAGTACATCTTGTGAAACCGAGTAAAGTTCCTCGGATCGAGTAAAGCACTTTCCCCCAGTCGCTGCCCATGGGGATGTGGAAAATGCAGAGCTCCGGGTCGTGTGTGTTGTGGCTACATATCGGTGGTCTGGGCGTGGTGGCGTCGCAGAGACCCCGAGGATGTGACCATCACTATCCGCAACACAAAGTCTACCCGCATACAATCCATCCGTGTCTATTTTCTTGTGGTCGCTTTGCCAGGCAACTTCATGTGCGTGCCGAGTACGTGTTTTTGTGTGGGTCAGCACAGCGCGCGGCGCAATACCCGACAGGCAGGTAACTTGGGGAGCCAACAGAAGGTCACCTACTATCATGGCCAGCGGCGCCATGTTATCATGACTCCCATATCGCGTGGCTAAGAGACCCATGGAAGAGGGGCCCAAGTTTGCCTGCCGGTCGCAAACCCAAAATGCATTCTTAACGGATGTATTTGTCGGGTCATAATCCATTCTACCAGGCGAGCCGGGGAACGCCGGGGAAGGGGAAAGGAAGAAAAAAAAAAGGGTCTCGACCGCTCTCGACCCGCCGGGCCAGGCGTCACAACGGGCGGTCTAGACCACAACCGCTCGCCGACGGACTCGGGTGGCCCAGACTTCCACACGTCCACTTCCCTACATATTAATAGGTCCCGATGGCCACGCGCCCGCCCGCCCGCCCGCGACGGGTTACACTGGGGGCACGCGCTTGCGTGCTTGTGTCCGTTTCGGGCATGGGGGGAGGCGCTGTTTGGTGTACGAATCGGCCGTGTGCCGTCGTGGCGTTCCTTCAAACATCCCAGCCGTCGGAACTCCTTGCCTGCCGCCAGGGCCGAGGCCTACCCTCGCCTAGCAGCCCGAGCCCAGCTAGCCGTCCGTGGTGACGTGATGTACATGGAAGAGAGGCACACCACGCCCACAAAGACGGAGGGAGGGAGAGAAGAAAGGCCCCTTCGTCATCCACTCGCTGCTTTTCTCCCCCGCCTCCGCTCCGCGGCCCCGGTGGACTGCAATAGTCCCATCCCACTCCTCCCCCACCGTCTCCCCGCCGCAAAGCTTTTGGGGAGCCGGGTCACCGGATCGTATACACATGTCCTGGACTGATATCCCCCCTCCCCGTGGCGTTCCGGCCGAGGCCGGGCGGTTCGAATAAGTGCCGGTCCAACATGGATGGAGGGCCCGCTAGTTCCGCCGAGCATTCATCATGCACGAAAAGTGTCATCGGACAAGGTTTGCTCTCCAGCCCGCCTGCTTGCTTGGGGTATCCATACCCCCTACAAGATACACGCATGCGTACAGATCCGTACCTACCCAAGTGTCTAGTATGCAGGTACCCAAAAGCCTATTTGACGCAGGGGGGAGAGTTCCCTGCCCCCCGTCGCCGCCGTCGCCGCCCCAGGCCCTTCTTTCGAAATCTAGAAGGGGCTTCTTCCCCCTCGGGTCTTTTCTTTGACCCGAGGCTTCCACGGCGTAGTATCCCCCCCCCCCCCCCCCCCCCCCCCTCTTCTCTCTTCCCGCCGGTTGGCTGAGGCCCTGGCTGAATGTGCGCCCCTCCGTTTCGTTGAGCCTTCTACCCATGGATAGATCGATCGATGCTCGGTCCCCCCTGCCGACGGCCGCGTGATTCATTTATTCAGCCCGGTACGACTGGATGACCCTTCCCCTGCCGTCGTCAATGTATATACGGAAGGCAGTCGTCGAAAATCCCACGGTCCGCCCGTTCTGGGCCCCGACATGGCTGGCTGGCTGGCCCGTCCAGGCCCTATAGACCCCTCCTTCCACCTCCAGCTGGCATGCGACCAGCCGGGCAATTGTGGTCGTGCTCGTTATTCCTCTTGCCACCCCCTCCCCCCTCTTTCCTTGTCGATCCGACGTAGAGGACTGAAGGAAGGTTGCATGCCCCGGCACCAGGGCAGGACGGGAGGCATGGGAATACGGAGGTGGGTACTACGTGATACCCTCGTGCATGGCTACCTGGGGGCCCGACGAACATGGGCATAAACGGTTAAAATAAATTGACAAATGTAATGTGTTTGCGCTCCCATATGATTTACACACTTCGGAGAGCCAAAAAAAGGTACTTAGTGTAAGCCAAGCGGACGTCCGCACCTTCTTGTCCCCCGCTTTCTCTCTCACTCTCTCCCACACACACACACCAACACACACACTGTCTCTCTCTTTTGGACACCCGCGCAAGCCATGTTTGCACACTTACACCTGATTGCAGTTTCCGTTCCCGCGGCTGCTACTTCCCTTCCCTCCTGGCCACGGGCGGGAAGGACAAGGCGCGCGCGCAAACCTACTTGATTACTGTTTTCCATCCCTTCCCGCACACCCGGTCTACACTGACTGGTTCCGGGCCGTTCTTGAAATCAACGCAGCATATTTCCTTCTGTCCATCCGTTCTTCTTTTACTTCTTTCGCCCCTCCATGGCCCACGTACCTCCTCTTCGCCAGCTACCTCGAACAGACCAACCTGATATCGTGCGTCATCTATCCATCCAGCGCGCTAGCATCCCTCCGTCTGCGCGCCGACAAGGCCCCGTCCCGTTGTCTGGAGGCTGTTCCTACTCGGGCTACTTTATGTATGAGCCCCTCCATCCGAGCCGACAGACAGGCCGCGCCCTTCGGCCATGGCTCAGTCCGTTCGTTTCAGGGCCTTTTGCTTCAGAGGGTCGGAAGACGTGCTTATCATTCCTCGGAACTCATGGCCAGCACCAACCGGTCCGCTAGCGGTGCTTTCAGACCGAATGCCGATAGGACGGGATGCTGGCACTTGATTAGGTGAGCACCCGGCACTGTCGAATCATGAACCGGCTGCGTCAGGTTAGGCGCAGGGCTGTTCAGCGTCTTTCCTCTTACGGCGCTTGCAAACAAAACCCCTTCCGTTTCACCCGCCGACCTACTTGTAGGGGGCGATTCCACCTGACCAACGAACATTTCCCGCTCCTCATCCGCCTCTTCTCTCTTCTTCCAGGACTCACCAGGAGCTTGCTAGCGCTCCGTCGTATCCTTTCGACATGGCCCGACTCGCGTTAAGATGGGACCGCTCCTGCCTTTTTGAGCAGCAATGGTCTACACGCGCGAGTCATGCGCCAAGGCACCTGGTTTGCTTTCGGCCAGCTCTGAATTCTCTTTTCCAACATTATTCATACATCCACTGCATAGCAGATACTGACCGAGGAAAGCTTTGGGGTATTTCATCATCTAACGATCAGGTTCTAGACTGCCTTGTGGCTCCTTGCGAGATATCCGACAAATAACCAGTCGTATCGACACCATTCCTACATGAAATCGAAAATACGCCGAACCACCCGTCCGGGTCGCCCATGTCGCCTTTGTCACGGCATAGCCTCAAGCACAACCAGAAACCATGTGACATTGCACCTTTCGATGCGACGTTTTTTCTTTTCTTTTTTTTTTAATATATACATATAAATCGTCGGGACCAACCTCGACGTAGGGTGCCTACTGCGCAAACTGCCCTTGCACTGGGGCATAGAGTCGCTGCCGTTTCTCTGGAGGGCCATCATCCGGCATGCGACCGCCGTGTTGGTTGCCCATTTGTGGCATCATTCCAGGGGGGAACTGCGGCCTCTGGGTACTCCCGGGTGTCAAGGCTATCGCCTGTCCGCTGCCGGCTGTCAGGTATCCCTGGTCCTGAGTCAAGTTGGGCGACGCGTGGGGCATCTGCGCTGGCGAGTGCCACGACGACGTGGTAGATGGTGACTGGACTGGTGTGGTTTCGAACTTGGTGATGGGCCCCGACTGCGCCCCCGACATGGGCAGGTTCATAGTGGGGTTTGGATACGGCCCCGGCGTAGGCGGCTGTCCAGCGCCGCCGTTGGCATACATGGCCTCCATGCCGCCCTGCTCCTGGGCAGCGGGCTCGCGCAAGAAGCTGGGGAGGTGTCTCTTTAATTTCCCGATCATGCCCTCCTTGGTAAACGGCTTCGCTAACACGTCGCGCATACCTACGTTATTTCAGCGACTACGCCCGTTGCAGCAGGTCGAGGAACGAGCAGGCGACTTACCCCAGTGGAAGTACATTTCCAAATCTTGCTGGTTGATGTTGGATGTCATGGCGATAATAGGTATCCTCGGCGCCACATCTCGGATCATGGCCGTCGCAGACACACCATCGAGCCGCGGCATCACAATATCCATGAAGATGAGGTCGAACCAGCTCAGGTTGTTGTTGACCTTGTTCACAGCCTCCAGACCATCACGCTGCAATCATGGTCAGTTAGTTGGTCCACCAATCAAAGCGCCGTCTCGCCACCTGGAGGAGTTTGTGCAAGGACGTACCGCAACCTCGACACCGCAGCCGTACTGGGCCAGGAACTTGGCGCCAATGCGGGAACAAGTCTTGTCGTCTTCCACGAGAAGAATGCGCGGTTTCTTCTGTCCCCACGGAGACCCACCACCCTGCGACTGAGCGCCGCCAGGCGGGCTAACGGTTGGTATGGCCGCCGATCCGGGTTCTGGAACGGCTCCTATGGCGTTTTGTGACAGTGGTCGATTATAGGGTATGTTACCCATATGCTCCGCTGCGAAGGGGTCGATGCCGATGTTTTGGCCAACCGGGTACACCATATGCCTTAAATCGTTCATCGGGTCGTGGATGAAGCTGTTGGGCATTGGGGCAGCGCCGGGGGGGCCCATCATTGTGGACGACGACGCCGACTCGGGGGAGGCCCCGATCTGCTGGAACTGAACCGACATTTGCCTCAGGTCTTTCTCGGGAATGTGGTCCCCAGTGACGCTGTTCAAAATCTCACGGGCACGACGGAGTTCCGGCGAGGGCTCTTCGGTCCCGTCTGACATGATGTTGCCATTGCTGTACTGACTGGCCTGGTTTGCTCCCACACGAGCGTGTCGGCGCTCCTGGTCCAGCTTGTTGAGGTGGTTCAACAGCTCGTTGTGCACCTGGCTCTGGTTCTTCATCTGCTTTTGCAGATTGATGATCTCGTCAATGAAGACTTTGTTGGCATGGGCCATTTCGAAATAGGAGTCCTGAAGGGCCTGGACTTGTTGCTGGGTCGCTGCGAGCGTCTCACTGAGCGCGGCAATCTGAGTGCTCGAGGTGAACTGCTCTTCAGCCGCCTGGTTCTTCCTAGGGGCCGGTGCTTTCCTTCGAATATTGTCGAGGTTGTTTTTGGCATCGGCACGGAACTCGGGGTGCTTGAACTCCCACGCCTGATGCTGTGTCAATATGGGACATTTGGCTGACCATCCTCCATGCCATGGGACATACCGACGGGCCGTATGGCGACTGGCCATTCTCCTCACTTTGGCGGACCTTGTGGAAGTCATATTTGTTGAGCTGGCGCACAAAGCTGGCAAAGTTGCTGTGCTTGAAGTGTTTTGGCAGTATGGTCTTGGTGAATTTCTCATTCTGCGGTACGCGCGATTAATATCTGCGAGGGTGGCCTGGCTCGCGGGTCGCCTTGAGGACCGAGTCTCACCTCCAATACGACAAAACTGTCGCCTGTGTCGCCCCATCTTACAACTTCGCTGTAATTTGGGTCCTCGAGCATCCTAGAGCGGACATGTGATCAGCGGGAGGAACGAACCAAGACCTGTGGCCGGGGCGGATGGGCGAAAGCCAGCGGGCGAGCGGGAGGATTCATGTTTACTTGTAGAGCTTGCGGACCTATACCAACCCCAGAGGAGCCATAATTAGCCTACCGCAAGGACATTACTCGACCGCGCAGCAAGAGCGAGATGCCAGTATGGTCTCACCAAACGCAAAGTGCGCCACTTACGAAGTCACTCGAGTTATTGTTGCCGCCCGGGGCGATGGCCATGTCGGATTCGGGCATGTTTGCGACTTTGGGGGGGAGGGGGACTAGCAGCGCGTGCGGAGGCGAATCGGCCCAAGGCCCGAGGAGGGAGGATCGAACGCGACCGCAGCGTCTTTGACGAGGACGATGAAGAATGACACTACAAAGAAAAGAGCCGTGTGAGGGACGCTTTAAGAGGTATTGTCGGCTCGCGAAGGGCCGATGCGACTGGCCACGGATCGGATCACGGGCCCAGGTCGAGGTCGCTCCTGTGCGATGTGAAGGCGCAACCGTGGCAGCCGACCGACCAGGGTAGGGGACGAGCGGCGTCTGGAACCAAGAGATCGGGACGGGGGGATTCAGGCCAGGCAGGTCGCTCGTCAAAGAGTCCCGGCGACGGCGACGAGGACGGCGACGAGGAAGGCAAACGGCGGTAGGACGACGACAAGGACGCGACGTAACGTGAAGTGGACGTGGTCGGCCTGGTCTGGCAAGACGGATCAGGTCGGACAAGGGCAGGACCTGGGTGGTGGTGGTGGTCGGCAGAGGCTACAGGGTTAGGTGCAAGGAGGCGCGCAGACCTGGTGGACGGAGCAGCGCTGTTGGCAATTGGTAGTAGGTAGGTATGCAGGTCGGGTATGGTGGGTGTATTGGAGGTCGGTCGTCGGTGCAGACCCATCCACAACTAGTAACAACGCTGGCAGTCTGGGGCGCGATTGCCGGGCGGCGTCCTCAATTACCAGCTGAAGGTTTCAGAGGCTGGCAGCTTTGTGGTTGGTTTGCCTGGAACTGGAGGGAAAGACGAAAAGGTCTAGATTTGCCAGCTCCGCAGTTGGTCTTGAAAAGCGGGCGAGACGGACTCAAGGCATAGACCAGCGACCGACCGACCGAGAGACGAGCTGGGGAAACAAAACACGGTCGAAACGGGAGGGAGCAGCAGAACTCGGGCGAGATTGGACGAGCCGACCAGGCGAGCAAAGCTCGATCGATGCACGCGAATTTGGGAACAAGGGGAAAAAAAAGCTATCGCCCGACTAGCGTAGTTCGTTCGCCCTCCACCTCGGCCAGGCGAGCGACAGAGTGGAGGGTCGCTGACGGCATGCAGTCCAACCCGGGTGGTGGGGCAGTTATGTCGGCTGTATGTACATTGTGTACCTCTCTCACAAGGGTCTATACCGAGGCACGCATGTACATAATACGGGCCACCATGAACAGACGGGACAGGCGCCCAGGCCGGGGGGCTTGGGTGTGGCGGATGGTGGTGGATGGATGGATTGGTCGCAGTGGTGGTGGTGGTTTGCAAAGAAGGTTGATGATTGATGAGCAGAGAGCTGGAGGCAGGGAGAGAGACAGAGAGAGCGCGAGCGAGCCGTTGACCGGCCATCCGCCGTCACACCGAGGCACCCTGGATGCAGGTGCACCAGTCGTAGGCGGGTCGACGGCCGGGAGGACCGTACCGGCAACCGAGTTACACATCCCTTTCCAGGGCCCCCGGGGGAGAAGAGCCTTTCGTGTGGGCTTCTTCTGGTCTCGGGCGTTTGGGTCGACGAGAAGACCTAAGACCCGAGTGAATCGCGAGTTAGCTGTCACGGAGGGACCCTTTCTATCCTGGAAGCCCGCTAAGGTTGCCTGCCTACCTCTTCCCAGGGTAGGCTGGAATGGAAGGCGGGCCACCATGCGCGGGCAGGCCGGAAGCAAGTATGCGACTCTCCCACTTTGTCATGTCCCCCGGTGCCAGTGGGTGGGTTCCCAGGGATAGGGAAAGCCCCCCCTCCTTCCTGGTCCGAGGGATGAATGGATGGGATGAAAAAACATATGGCGGCGACCTGGGAGGCGTCCCGCCCGGCTCCAGAGTGAGGGAAAGTGCGGACGGACGTCGCGGGGGTCGTGCCGTCAAGATTGATCAAAGCGTTGTTGGGTTCTGCCCGTACGTCCACCCCTACTAGCATCCATGCCTGGGTGCCTCTGTGCCCAAAGAGGAGATCGGATGGTAATGGGAACCGTATCCGTTCCGTTCCACCCACTCATGAAGAGCCCGCACCATCATCAGCCCCAGCACCAGCCCACATCTCCTCCCCCCCCCCCCCCCCCCCCCCCCCTCCCTCTCTGCTCGCCTTGCTTCCCGGGGGCTTGTGTTTTTTCCCCCCTCTTGTCTGTCCATCCTCGGTCGGTTGTCCCCAAGTTACGGCGGCCGGTTTCATTGTCTGTGCTTGTTTGTAGTAGACAACCCCCTCCGTAGGATGAGGTGCCTCTGTCCATTAGTTCGGTGCTTACTCAGTTAGTGAAGTACCTACTTCTGTGGCCTGTACTTGGACGTTGGCCAATGGCCAATGGCTAACGTTATCACTGTTGGTGCCACTCCTGCTGCTGCCACTCGTCCCCATGCTGCTGCTGCTCCTGCTGCTGCGTCTTGGCGTGCGGCATGCGGCGGTACGGCGCTCGCCTTACACCCACGAAGAAACCACCAACGCACATGGGAATCCTTGCTGAGAGGCAGCTAATATAACTAAAAGTAGGTGGTCGCAGGCACATAATTACGGATCCCATATTTGCATCCCACAGCCGGGCAGGCCGTTCCAGCTGCTTTTGGCGGGCCCGTCTCTCCCGTGGCAGCAAGACTTGCACTTGTCCTGCCAGGCCAGCGGGGAGAAGGCAGGAGACCTGGGCAGAGCGAGAGAGGTCGGGCTAGTGCCGTCGTCGCCCGCGTGCTGCATCAGAGCCGTATTGATGCACTGCTCCAACGCTGAATGGATGATGGTGGGGGGGGGGCCTGCAGCCGTTCAGGCCGGGAAGCATGGGAGTCCACAGTGGAGGCGGTCTTTGCCGCAGTGTGATCTCATCGCATGACTTGGAAGCCCCGAACCTCGAGCCTCTGCCCTGACCGACTCAAGCGTCCCGTCGGCTACGAAAGCGTACTGGGGAGAGACAGACAGCCGTGCCCCCGGCATGGCCAGCCTTGAAGGAGGAGGGGATTGCCGCCCACTTCCCCGCGACCAGACCGCCAACCCCCCCGAATTTGCCAACCACTGCCATCCCGGCCTATGGCGATGGTGGCTGAATCGACCCGGCCTGCCCTGCTATGGATGCTTGTATGAAGTATGTGTAGATTGCCTACCTGTCCTCCTTGTTGGAGCCTCTCGTCCCGTGGACCGTCTCTGGCTTTTCCAAGCCCACAGCGAAACACGTGCTCTGGCCTACTACTGGCAACGGGCGCAAGCGGGCAACCTCACCATCTGCACGACGAGTGCTTGTAACCTGACTCCAGGACGCATTTTTGACACTGCTGGGCGTCCGAGATGCCTGCAGTCCCAACGCCCCGGGGCAGCTTTCGATTGATACGGAGATTGCCATGGCAGTATAGCGGTTTAGCCTTGAATCATTGGACGCTGATTCCCGCCTCTTCCCCAGCCGGTGGGCCCTCGGAGGGGTTCCCCAGACGATCCATCACGCCCGTGGTCGCAGCCATCAATCAGTCCTTCGTCCGCGAGATACATACCCGTAATTCTGGGAGATCCCTCTGCGTTGTCAGATGCCCCCCCCCCCTTGAGGCGCACGGCGGCGTCACGGGTGCATCCTGCGATCTATCGACCTGGCACACACACGACCCCCCCCCCCCCCCATTCCAAAAGCGGCCTCATTCTTGCCTCCCATTCGCTCCCCTCCTGCTCTCTATGAGTTGTTGTCTATCAGTCATCATCTCCATCCTCTGCCGGAACCGGGAGGGCGCAATGAAACGCGGATGGCGAGAGAGCCCAAGGCCACGCTGGGACCCTGGCGGTCAATCACAAGCCGCCTGGGCAGATGCTCACATTCGGGCTTGGCGCCACTGCCTTCAGACGAACGACACACAGTGCGGCGCTCTGGGAGCGACCTTGATCCCGCTCAAGAAGCAATGATCGACGCCCTGTCTTTCCGCGGGAAGCCGGGCAAGCAGGGAACACCATCCATATCGCCCTCCTTCCTTCCCTCCCTCCCCCCTTCGCGAACGTCGGCCCAAGCAAATGGGACTGCAGCGCCCGGCCGGGACGCCGGCAAGCCGGCAAGCCGTGGCAGGGCGGCAGGTCCCCTCGCGAGAGACCCCTATTTTCCTCCCCCCGGATTAAGCCCCTCGGGCGTGACGGTCAGCGCCAACTGTTTTAAGGTTGGCATCGGGCCCCCAGCCCCAGGCCTCGCTCGCGTGCGCCCCTCGCGCCCGTTGTTAGGACAAACGCACAACTAGTGATTGGGGCTCTGTAGCGTACGGACGGCCGGTCCAGACGGGGCCAGGGGCATGGAGAATGGACAGCGCCTCGGTCTAACTTGGCGCTCCACCCACAGCAGCCACCTCAGCTGAACGTGGCGGGCGTGGTCTTCGAACTGCTGGGCACCAGCACCAGTGGCGCCTGGCATGGGAAAGCCTGGGGCCGCCGGGTCTACCTGTTACCTCCAAGCCGTGGACCAGCCTGGCTCCCCCCCAACTGGCGAGCATTCTTCCGTCCGCCACCGGGCGCCGCCTCCTGGTTGTTGGATACGGGATTGGTCCGCGAGCGACGGGCTAGCCATCAGCCTTACGCCACGCCACGAGCGTGTCTACCCACTAGTAGGGGTCCCGAGCATGCGCTGGTCTTGCCTGTCGGTGACACCCGGGCAGCCGGTCCCGCCGTTGGCGGCTCACGATGTCTCGTTCGCATCTGGGTTGCGTCGCGTGCGCCTCCTGTGGGAGTGAGTGGACGCCGTTGCCGGGCCGTCTGGCTTCCACTTAATCACCCGCTGTCCGAATCTCACCGAGGCGCAATCGTAGAGCCGATCGCGCGTGCATTGATTGGCCCGCGTATCGGCACTGTCGATCGGCCAACCAGTGCGTGCCCGCGCAGGGGGGGGGAAGCCTGTTTCGTCACTTCCTGGGGGCCGGCCGACTCCGCCGTTTCCCTCTTCGCCCGCTCCGGAGCGACTTTTGGTCGTGTTAATGCCTTGTTTACTGCAGCTGTGCGGTCGCACTGGGCCGTTTTCGGCGGCCGCCCCGGCGACTCAGCGACAGGTGAATATCGCGGCCGAGGCTACCGAATCCCGTAACACGGCACCAGGGTCCCATTCGCCCGCAGGCGCTGTTGGATCTGCGGGAGGCCTCGCAGGCTAGCGAGCCTGAACCCATGCCATCCATAGTCCTGTTCATACAGACGAGAGGATGTTGGCGTGTGCCGCGGTGCCGCGGTAACTTGTTATTTCCTTGTTTCTTCCCCCAAGGCCTGTTCTGCACCCGGCTAGGTAGGCAATATGCAAACAGCCTACCTGACACGGCCCGACTACGTACCAGAGTCGACCCGGCTGTTGGCAAACTCTTATGGACCACACGGGTCGGCTTCCGTCGCGACAGGCAGCTTCCCTAGCCATAGACCTTTGTTGCTGGTGCTCCAACACATTGCCCGTATTCGGCTTCTCTGTACCTAGGTGAGGTTATTGCAGACCCGCGTGGCAAGCACGGCTGATGCTTAGTTCCTTGGGATACCTGCTGCCCAAAGTCTGTCTCCTGAATGTCTACTACCTAAAGCCGGACAAGTTGGTCGAGCGCCATATCCCGCCATACTACCCCACACGTAGGGGAACGAAGTATACGTATTCGGCCATCTAGCATCGTCGGGCTAGAGGGTAGGACTGGGCATGCCGAGATAGAAGGCTTCCGTCGATGTACGACCCGGAACCATCTTGCTGCACCGCCACATGCAGCAGTGCCGAGCTCTCCGAGGCCATCGACTCCAGGCATCGCTCGCGGATCCTCGAAGCCGCTGTCAGCGAGGTGACGGGTCTCTAGGAAGACTGCTCCCCAAACTCCGTGGCCCAAAAGGACCGGGTGAGCACACCGTCGAAGTTCCCGTGGGCCGCAAAGCGCAAACCCCTGCGCGAGCAGGCTTCGGTGCACCGCTTGCGGCGGCTCACGGAATGCAGCATGCCCCCGTCCTTTCCCGGAGGGGAAGACGGCTTTTCGACGACTCCAAGAGGAGGCCCTGCGGTGGTGCCCATCTTTGTGGCACCGGTACGCCGGTTGCGTTGCCCTTGTCCGTCAAAGAACGCTTGACAGCAGTTCCCGTGGCACGCAAAGCCTCTGATGGTTGGCATGTCCTGGTGCTCGACAATGATCTTTTCGGAGGTCACGCGACGTACTGTTGGCTCGAAGAGAGAAACCAGATACCTGGATCACTGTGGCACCATGCTTGGAACCGCCAGTTGGCAGGGCCTGGCGGACGTCGGCTGCAGACTGGCTGACTCCTGCACCCCAGCCGCGTTCCCTCCCCATCTTGCGTGCCATGGGGGGCACCAGGCGGGTCAACTTCGAGCGACTGGAACAGGCAGTAAAACGAAGCGCCAGCGCCGGGGTCAGGGAAACCCAGAAAAACACGTACTGTTCCAGGCTAGTCCGAGACCAGCTCCCACGTTCTCGGATCCGCAGAGGGAGGCACGAGGAGGGCACCAGCGGAGAGGGGCCCCGTACTGGGAAAGCCAACCCTCGCGAACGCCTCTTGCCCGTAGAAACTTCCCCGCGGTATTCACCCGGCGCCCTTTCGATGACCGTGCCGGTTTCCCGAAGGACTCCCAGTCCGTCGGTGGCAAGCGGCTACCCCCGCCGGGACTTGAGCTGCTGCCCACCCGCCCCAGCCCCTGAGCCCGCGGGGGGCCCCGAGAAATCTCACGCCTACAAGCCGTCACTCCACCGTGGACTGCATCTAGGAACGGACCGGCTCGATGGCGCATGATCGGTGCAGTAGCCGGCTTACGGCTTTGCTTACTCAGCGCCGACTCGGCCCGTGTCCGTCGTCTGGACGGCATTCAATCATGGGGAGAAAAGGGTTGGTGGCAGGAGATGGCAGTTTGGCTTGCCGAAATGGAGCGATGTCGCGGTGAGAGAAGCGAGCAAGCCGTCTATCGCGCTGAGCCAGATTTACCTTGACTCCAAGGTGCAACCGCTTTTGCCACCACGAGAAGAGTGCGCTGTTCCAGGGGGGTGTTGGCCACTATGTATGAGCACATGTACAGGAAGATCAGCATTGCTCCGGCACACGCTTAAATCCCTTGGTTACGCCGAGTTGGAAGCAAGACTGAAAGCTTTGGAATGCATCATTGACAGGTACAGTGCATACTCGTTCTAGAGCACAACCGGATGAATAACGCCCAGGTCCAGTCCCTGGACTAATACCAAAACCCAACGCCAAGCTTACCAGGAAGCAGTCATATCAGATCTCTTGTCCTTCATGTTCCGATCCTGTCCTCTTCCCCAATGCCCATTTTCCGAGTCGGGGTATGGGACCGCACGCCCGATCGTTTACAAAGCCTTGACAGATTTGAAGAAAGGATTGGAGAGCAAGGTTTGGTCGGCTCGGACCAGCTCTCTCATCTTCTGCACCATCTCCTCGCGGCTCATGTTGCCATCCTTGACTTCGTCCTTCCAGCGGACCAGAACTTCCTTGAGCCGCGCGCTGCCCTCTTCGACATCGTCTTTGCTGTAGCCGGCACCCAGGCCGTTCTGTTCGTGCTTGCCCGTGAAGTCCTCCAGCTCATCGGCCTTGCGCTTCGCCATGCGGATGACCTTGTCGGGGAAGCGGACGAGCTCGGCCACGTGAATTCCAAAGGACTGATCGCAGATGCCCGGCTCGACCTTGTAGAGCAGAGTAACTTCCCGTTTGTCGGCGGTGCTGGCCATGCTGGCACCGGATATGTGCGCGGTAACGTGCAGGTTACGGACTTGGGGGTACTGATCGGCGAGGGCCGTCAGCTCGTGGAAGTGGGTGGCAAACATAGCAAAGCAGCCAATCTCTTTCACAATGTGCTCCGAGATGGCCCAAGCCAGGCCGAAGCCGTCATAGGTCGATGTACCACGGCCCAGCTCATCAATAATGATGAGGGACTCCTTGGTGGCAGATTTCAGTATGTTGGCAGTCTCCAGCATTTCGGCCATGAAGGTCGAGACGCCCTTGAGTTGCGAATCGCTAGCACCCACACGCGCGAGGATGGCGTCAAAGATGGTCAGCTCAGCCTCGGTACAAGGCACGAAGCAGCCAATCTGAGCCATCAAAGCGACGACGCCGATCTGTCGGATGTACGTCGACTTGCCACCCATGTTGGGACCCGTGATGACGAGGAAAGAGGACTGGTCACGAGTGAGCTCGACGTCGTTGGTGATGAACTGAACATCGTCCTGCATTTCCATGCAAGGGTGGCGCGCTTCGGTCAGGATCGTCTGTCCTTCGCCCCGAGGATGAATCTTGGGGCGGACATAGGATGTGGGCGCGTGCACCGAGCAGTGAGCGAAGGCGACAATCACATCAAGATGAGCGAGTACTCCGGCCAGCTGCTCGAGAACGGGACAGTACGAGGCTGCCACGGTGATGACCTCGTTGACCAGACTGCTTTGAGTTCTGTTGTAGTTCTCCGACAGCTGGTCGAATTCGCGGCGAAGTGCCTGCAGCGTGTTGGTGGTGAAGTAAACACCGTTCTTCTGCGTCGAGCACTCCTTGTATTTCGAATGGTTGCGGATGCAGCCAGCCTCCGTCCTGGTCAATCGCATGCACCACCCGTGGACCTTGTGGTTCTCCAGGAAAATCTTCTTGTTCTCCTCCTGGCCAAGGTCATCCGCGGCATTGCGGAACTCGCGGTCCATATCCGATCTCATTTTGTCCAGCCGCTTGCGAATAACGCGCAGACTCTCGTCGAACTCGGGTTTGATGATGAACTCGTGGTTGTCAAGAGCATCGAGGTCAACGGTTGTTTCAACCATCTCGGCCAGCTTTCCAAGACTATCCGAAAACTGCCGAAGTTTCTGGGTGTACACCTCGTCTATCGGATCCTTGTACTTCTCGTCCATCACGGCCTCGAAGGAGCCCAGGAAGCCAGGAAGGCGAATTACAGCCTGGTATGCTCGAACAACATCTTCCAGATTGGCCTTGTTGCGCTGGAACCGCTTGGCCAGACGATACAAGTCAGGGACCGATTTCAAGTGCTCCTCTTGCATGGTCTGTCGAAGTTCCGTATCGTTCACAAACGCTTCGACGAGCTGCAGCCGTTTTTCGATCTCATCTCGGCTCATAAGGGGCTGCTTCAGCCACTGCGACAGCAAGCGGCTTCCGGCCGCTGTTCTGCAATGGTTGAGCAGCCCATACAGACTCATGTTCTTGGAGCCATCGCGCGCGCCCGGCATGAGGTTCAGGGCTTTGAGGGCGGCAGCGTCCAGCTTCATGAAATGGGTCAGATCATGCTGATAGAGCTGGTACTGGCCAAAGTTGGAGGGGTCTTGGAGCACACTGAGGTACTTGATCAATGCCGCGGCAGAACCCATGGCCAACTTCAACTCGGTTTGCGGGAGCTGGGCTGTTGACTTCTCGTCTTTCAAGAGGCGCGCGAGGTCTTGCTCGACGTCCTTGGTTCCAAAGTCCCCAGCCGGCCTCTCCGACATAGCCACACCGCAGTTGGTGATGATCTGGCGCAGTTTGGCCAAGGCCGGATCCTTGTCCTTCTCGGCCTTGTCGATCTGGAGAAGGCACTCTTTGACGCCAAGCTGGATCAGGAGAGCCTCAAAGTTCGAAAAGAGGTCATTGTCCAAGAACTCGCTGACTCCCAGCTCCCTGACACTGGCGTCGGCAAAGCATACACCGACACTTGGGGCTTCCGACGCTTTGACCGAGATCTTGACCGCCAGAATCATGGGTGCGGACTCGAAGCCGCCCAGGTCCTCCTCAACATCCTGTAGGTTGCCTGGAGAGGCTTGCTTCACCACCTTCCAGTTCATCCTCCCGTTGGGACTCGCAAAGATCTCAATGCGCTTGCCCAATTTGAACAGCGCTTCTCGGAGGAACTGACGGAAGACGGTGACAGTCATGGTGACGGAGGGGAGCCCGCTGGCATCGTTGCGGCCGAGCTGGCGTACCACCGAGGTGGTTTTGTAGACAGTTCGCGCGATGAAGTTGGCATCTTCACCGTGGGCCGTGAAGAAATCGCCTCGGTCAAAGACTCTGACCGTGTCGTCGCCGACTGCCGGTAAGGACTTGAAGTAGCGTATGAAGCCGACCTCGTCGTCGAGACGAAGTTCAGGCCGGCTGGACATGATGGCGGATCGGCCAGCTGTGGATAGGATACAGCACCCAGGAATGGAGCGGCGTACGCAAGCCGTGAACGAAAGAAGCGCTCGAAATGCAGGCTGTGGTTTGGCTCGCTGTCCCCAGACACGCTTGCGCACTGGAAAGTCGGCGGCAGGGTCGGCTACCTGTAAGTACGGGAGGACGGGAAAGATGAGCGCATGCCTGCTGCATACACGCGTCGAAAGCGCGTCGGAACGCGTTCAGCTGCAGCGGGCACTTTAACGCTTGCCCCCAGCCACTGCGGAGTAGGTAAATTTTAAGCTTCTGCAAACCATCCATGGCGGGTGCGAATGCGGGCCCCACATTCCAAAGGAAGTTGCACGGGCGCGGCGATAAGAAAAGGCCTCCAGGTACAGACTAGAGGCAGAGCATCGGCTGGTGAGCTGGACTCGTTGCATGGTTTCCCTCGCGAAATTACTGCCGTTGAGGAGGCTTATTTTTGCGAACCGTTCGACATCTCGTACTGCCATCCTCCACGGCTTGCACTCCGGGCATCGAGCCGCCAACAGACCACCACTTTCTGGCACCAGCCAGCCCTGCTTGCCCTATTTGACGTCGGAGATGGACGCCACGACACTCGACGCCGGTCTCGACAAGACCACAACAGAGCCCTCGCCTCTGCCGGAGCGCGAGCAGCAGCAGAAGAAGAACGAGCCCGCGGTTGCCAAGGACTCCCAGCAGGCGGGTGAGGCAGTGGACGCTCCTCGCGGGGTCAAGCGGCCGGCTGACGATGGGGAGGAGGGTGCAGACGACGGAGAGGCTACGAGCAACGAGACCGAGCCGAAACTGTCAAAGAACCAATTGCGAAAGCTGAAGCGTCAAAAGCAATGGGAAGAAGGCGCACAGGATCGGCGCGACAAACGGAAGGAGAAGCGCAAGAACAAGCAAGAGCGCAACAAGGAAGCGCGTGAAGCCGAAATCGCTCGCGCGCAGCAGGAGGGCCGCGAGCCTGTATTCCGCAAAAAGGAGCGCACCAGAGACCCCAAGGTCCAGACGAAGGTGCCCGTGACCGTCATGATCGACTGCCAGTTCGAATCGTACATGCTGGAAAAGGAGCTGGTTTCGCTCGCTAGCCAGGTCACCAGGTGCTATTCCGACAACCGGACGGCCCAGTTCCCAGTCCATCTCTACGTCAACTCCTATGGAGGTGCCATGAAGGAGCGATACGAGTCTACCCTCGGGGACCAAGTTTCAAAATGGAGGGGCATCACATTCACGGAAGAGGATTTCGTCGCGGCTGCAGCCCGGGCAAAGGAGGCGATGAGCAGCCCGGAGGGAGGCAAGGTCGTCGACGCCCTGAAATCTGCCGAGGCCAAGGACTCGCTGTCAGTTGAAACATTGGATCCCAGTGCGAAGGCCAGGAGAAGAAAGGCCATGCCCGAGCCCGAGCCTGAACCCGAAGATGTAGACAAGTCTATTGTCTACCTGACGGCCGACTCGCCCTATGTCCTCGAGCGCCTTGAACCGAATACCTGCTACGTGATCGGCGGCATCATCGACCGTAACAGACACAAGGGCCTGTGCTACAAGGTAGCACGGGAGCGCAAGGTCAGGACTGCAAAGTTGCCTATCGGCGAGTACATGGTTCTCCTGGATCGACATGTTCTGGCAACCAACCACGTCATGGAAATCATGCTGCGCTACCTTGAACTGGGCGATTGGGGCGCAGCATTCATGAAGGTCATACCGACTCGCAAGGGCGGCCATCTGAAAGATGGCGAAGCCGCGTCGTCTGAGACTGGACACGTCGAAGAAACAAACGAGCAAGAGGACGCAGGCGAGGAACAGCAATCATAGTAGATACGCGCAACGTAGTAACTAATGGCTGGGAAAATTTTGCCCTCTGAACCTACAGCTTATCTGCCAACGGAATGTCTGGCCTGCATAGGAAGCAAAGGGGCACTGTTTCTGCTTCAGTACAGATCAAAGGCTGAACAGCACCTTTCCATGAGCGATATGCGGAACACCGAAAGGCCAGTCCAGACTAGGCTAATGTTTACTCATACCGTATTGGGGATCAGATTTAGATACAAGACCTATCGACGCATCCTTTCCACATACATGCTGAAGTCGAGTCAATAATTACCCATGGCCGGTTCTGCTCTGGTGCCGCTTCTGTATCCTCTGGCCAACACTCACGTTTGAAGCAGATTTGACCATGTGCCCATGCAATTGAACCATCCATGATATGCAAACCCATCCTCCCAAGGTAGTGCGGTAATCTGGTTATTGCATTAGGCTTGGAACCGGCTGATTGAGGCTAGCTAATTCCCTCAAGTTCACAGGGGCAAGTCCTGCCAAATGCCATCTTTGTGTCTCCTCGGTCGAGTCTGGTTAGCTGGCTTGAGAGGGCGACGTCCAAGGCGTGCCCCGTCTCACCCCAGTCAAGCTATACAGCGCTTTGACGTGTGTTGACAGTGGTGGAATCAGAGACGACTTATTTGTCGAAAGTTGGTGCCAGCAGAGGTTGTATAGGCCTAGTTGGTTGTGCTGGTCCCTAGTTGCATACGTGGGAAAGCAAGCCCCTTTTGGTATTTGTGGTGCACCGCATACCGCTGGTCATGAGTAGGGCGGTTGCTCAAATGGTTTCCGCTCTCGACACGACCGTCTGCCACTCTTTCTGTTCTGCGAGGCATCTTCTTTCTGCTTCTTGTACCCAGGATGGGCTCGGCAGCGATCCCACAGCTCGCAGGCGATCAGACTCGCTTACTCTTTCCCTGACTTGTCCGGATGGGCCTAGCTCCGGGTTAGGTTGTCACGGGTGCCTTTCCGGTACTTCCGGCCTCCGGCGTGGTTCATCTGTATAAACTTGCGGGCCATAACCATGCCAACAAAGTCGCCCTGGGCACTGAAGGCCTCGAAACACGCCCACAAGTCCGCAGCGCTCTGCCGGGCGTCGGGCACGGTGTGGCAATGCCGGAGAGGGAGCAGAGCCGACTGGTGAGGCACAGAGGTGAGCGCCGCTTGTTCGCCGCGGCCGATAGTTGTCTTGCGGTCTCCTACAGGCATCCGGGAGCGCTCCCTATAGGCGCGCGGTCCTTGGCGGGCAACGGCAACGCGAGAGCGGTGTATTTGCCTGCCACTACCCCCAAGATGCACCGTCTAACGCATTGGTAGGTGGGAGAAAACGATTGTATGGGCCGGAATAGGTCTCTTGATCCATCGATGCGTGCAGTTGCGGGTGGAGCGGGTGTTGGTGGGATGACGAGGTATGAATCATATTTAGCCTGGTAACTTAGTATCACAGGTAGCCCGTTTTTGAAGTACTCGTTACTTCTAGGGGGTGTTGTGCTGATGAACTGTTACCATATCAAGCATCCCGCACGGGTTATATACCAGGATTAACGACTGTTTATTCGCGACCTCTTTGGCGAAGATAAAACCAGACTCGTTTAATTATACAAGTGGGAATAATTCCTGCGTTCTACCTTATGTTCCTGTGTACTCATGCAGGGGGGTAAGTAGGAGGTAAGTACATATGTAGTCGTAAGAGGAAGGTATGGATTGCCAAGTGTGGAAATCCATACCAAACGGACCCGTCGGTTCGGCCCCTGCCCTACTTAAGTACTTAGGCTTCTTGTTACTAGGGTTCTCTCTATGTAAGCTGTATGTAAGTACCTACAGGCTTTTTGTCCTGGCCCAGAATCCGACCTGTGCATCATTGGATCGTGCAATTTTCAGGCCAAGCTGGAGAACTTTGGAACCATCCGGGCGCCGATGATGACTCAACAGCTGTAGCTTTCCCGTGAGACAGCCCACACACACAGCCTTGCACTGCGCAGTACCTGCGGCTGCAACTGGAATCGCCACAACGCCTGTTGCGACCATAAATTCGTTCCACGGCCCGGTCACTGGTGGCGAAACCTCTTCGCTATCGTGGCTGCATCTTCACTCCCTCTTGCCCAGGCCGTTTCGTCGTTTGGCTGACCCTGTACGCCCCCGCCGTCTCTCTTTCCTGCACCCATCCACTCTGCTTTTCTTTCCCGTTCAAAAGACGCTATATATCAAGACAGCGCACGCCCCCTTACTTGAGAGGGCGACACAGGCCTCTACCATTCTGGACCCCGGCATTCCTGCTCCTCTTACGGATTACGAAATCATGGATGCTCAGGCCAGCACGGCCGGCCCTCCACCCAGCACTGGCGAGCCGAATTCTCGGTCCCATAGGGGTCGCGGTGGCAGAGGCCGCGGCGGCCAACGGCGGGGTGGAAACCAAGCCCGTGATAGACAGCGCGGACAGCCTTCTGCCGGTCAGGACGGCGGCGAGCCTGTGACGTCCGACCGAGGACCACAACCTCCTGTTTCGAGTGGCCGTGCCGGACGTGGTCGAAGGGGCGCCAGGAATCCGAGGCGGGGAGGTGCCGATCCGGGTAACCAGCGGACCAACCCCGGCACCGGGAGATCGTTTGGCGGCCACCTTACCACCGATGCGCAGTCGCAAGCAGACACCGCCGAGTCAGGCCCTGGCGTTGACGCCGCTACTGCCGCCGCCGCCGCCGCCCTGAGTGCTGCCGCCCCTGAGTTTGTGCCCGGTCGTCCTGTGGCCGGCAGGAAACCAACTTTGGCCCCCAGAGCAGCCGTGACCAGAACTGAATCGAAATCCACGGCGTCCGACCTGGCAACCCGAATTCACGAAGACATCAGTAACGGCCAGTATGAGTGCGTCATCTGCACCAATGAAGTGCTCCGCAACTCTCGCGTGTGGTCATGCTCTATTTGCTGGACCGTGGCACACATGTCATGTGTGAGGAAGTGGTACTCGAACCAGATGAAGAAGCCTGATCAGCCAGAAGGGCTGGCCCCCAAGGGCTGGCGCTGCCCGGGATGCAATTCGTCCATGACCGAGGAGCCCACCTCCTACCACTGTTGGTGCGGCAAAGAGCTGAACCCGCAATCAATACCGGGCTTGCCGCCTCACTCCTGCAACCAGACGTGTGCGAAGCCGAGGCCGACCTGCCCGCACCCATGTGGCCTGGTCTGCCATGCCGGCCCCTGTCCGCCCTGTCAGCTGATGGGCCCGTCGCTTTCATGCTACTGTGGGAAGAATATCTCGACGAAAAGATGTGCCGAAACCGATTATGCTCATGGCTTCAGTTGCGGCGAGATCTGTGGCGATCTACTCCCATGCGGAGAACACGAATGCCGGCAGCCCTGCCATTCGTACGTAACCCCAACCCCCTCTCCCTCCAACCTGATCGCATCTCCCGATACTGATGTCAGAACAGAGGGCTGTGTGGAGGCTGCGAAATTCCTATACCATCGTTGTGTTACTGCGGCAAGGAGCGAAGAGAAGTCCCTTGCGAACAACGAGGGGACCCGGTGGCTTCTTTTAATCATGGCCAAGTCCAGAAGCTGCCCGACGAGGAATTCAAGTCTGAATTCGAAGGCACCTTTGGTTGTGACCGGGCTTGTGACAGGTTGTTCGACTGTGGCACCCACAAATGCCAGCGACCCTGTCATCCCCAGGATGAAGCCGGTGCGCATTGCCCTTCGTCGCCCAGTGTCGTGACACATTGTCCCTGTGGAAAGTCTCAACTGTCCGAAATCCTGGACCAGCCCAGGGCCAATTGTACAGAGCCCATCCCAACATGCGCCAAAACATGCGACAAGCTACTGGACTGCGGGCATCGCTGCCTTGCCGGGTGTCATGATTCGGCTTGCCCGCCATGCCTGCAGAAAATGGACATAGCCTGCCGCTGTGGCCGGCTCACGACGTCCACGATATGCCATCAAGGCACCGTCTTCACGCCCGAATGCATGCGAGTATGCCGTGCTCAGTTGAATTGCGGAAGACACTCTCACGACCTTCACTGTTGCCCTGGCGAAAAGAAAGCGATCGAACGCACTGCTGCCCGGCGCAAGAGAAAGAACCTGGGGACAACTACCGATGAAGTCGAGGCTGAACATGTAGGTTACAGCAGAGCCGCCCCCTGTTCCCCTTTCTCCGCTACGTGCCGCTCTCTAACCTGTTGTCTGTATAAGATATGCCTCCGCATTTGTGGCCGCAACCTCAAGTGCGGAAAGCACACATGTACCCAGATCTGCCACTCCGGTGCATGCGCAACATGCCCCGAGGCTATTTTTGAAGAGATTAGCTGCCACTGCGGTCGTACTGAGCTCTCGCCTCCCCAGCCGTGCGGAACCCAGCCACCCGAGTGTCGCTTTGAGTGCACCCGGCCAAACCCTGCCTGTGGTCACCCCCGAGTCCAACATAACTGCCATACCGACGACAAGCCCTGCCCCCCATGCCCGTTTCTGGTGGAGAAGAAGTGTATATGCGGCAAGCAGACCCTGAAAAACCAGCCCTGTTGGTTCGCAGAGGCCCGCTGCGGGTTGCCGTGTGGAAAGACGCTCAAATGCGGCACCCATAAATGCACCAAGTCGTGTCATCGTCCAGGCGACTGCGAAGACAGTGGCATCCGCGGCTCCCACTGCTCGCAGCCCTGCTTGAAGACCAAGAAGTACTGCGAACACGTCGACACGGACCGATGCCATGCCCCTTCTGCATGCAAAGAGGACAAACCCTGCTCGGCTAAGACATTCGTCACGTGCGAGTGCCAGCACAGGAAGCAGGAAGTGAGATGTTTGGCGTCCGTAACGAACCCGACTCCGGAACGGCCACCGCTCAAGTGCGACGACGAATGTCTGAGGTTGCAACGCAATGCCCGGCTCGCTGCTGCTCTCAACATTGACCCCGCAACTCACGCTGATAATCACGTGCCTTACTCGGACAAGACTCTCCAACTATTCAAAGCCAGCATAAAGTGGTCCCAGACGCAGGAGCGTGAGTTCCGCGTGTTTGCTGGCGAGCCGGAGGAGAAACGCCTCAGATTCAAGCCCATGAAACCCCAGCAACGGGCCTTTCTTCATGCTTTGGCCGAAGACTACGGGCTGGACAGCGAGTCGCAGGATCCGGAGCCCCATCGACATGTTTCCATCTTCAAGACGCCCCGGTTTGTATCTGCGCCATCCAAGACGCTGGCTCAGTGCGTGACAATACGGCCGGCGGACGCCGTCACGACGGAAACAAACACTGCACCTCCCACACTGCCTGTTGAGCCATACAATGCCTTGATCCTGACATCGCCACGATTCGGGTTGACGGTTGAAGAACTCGAGGGTGCGCTGAAGAAGGACCTAGCGTCCCAGCCCACAGTGTCGTTTACCATTAGCTTTTTACCTGCCGACGAGGTCGTGCTAAAGGGGTCCGGCTCCTGGGCAGCGCAGGCGCTAGAAACGGCAGTTGTGACACTGAAGTCGGCCATATCGCAGACGGTCACACGTCAAGGCCTCGCGAAGGCCGTGTTTCTCTGCAGCGTTGACTCGTCTCTTAATGTTCTGCGGAGAGAGGTCGACCCCACCAAGAATGCGAACGGCTGGAGTTCGGTCGTCAGCCGCTCCACCGCTCGCCAGGCGAATAAACTCGCCTCGGCTGCTGGCTCCAGTGCCGCCGATCCCCAGGCAGCCCCCCGCAAGTTTATGGCCTTGAAGAAGGAACCGAAGAAGAAGATGGAAGCCGAGCCGGTGGAAGAGGATTGGGAGGCCGCTGCCGAGAAGATTACCGGGGAGTGAGTAGGTAGACAGATCGAGTTGTATAGAGGATCGCTGGGCACGAAGAGGGAATCGTGAATATACCAATGGAGCCAGTGTGCAATGCATACAGATATACAGAGCAAAATGCCGGCATTGCTAGAGCAGATTTGTTCATGTGCCCGAGGGTACGTAGGATCAAAGTGCATCGCAACCTAGCTGGCTGAGATGTATGGAAACCAGCCTTGCAACAGCAACGTGGCGGCGTTGTTGTTGTTGTTGTTGTTGTTGTTGTGGTTGTGGTTGTGGTTGTTGGAAATTATGTATTATTCTAGACACTGCATTCATGGCGCGGCCTTGTTTACCGCCTCCGTCGTTTCGTTACGTATGTATCGTAACTCAGTCGTCAATACCCCCGAGTTCCACAGCGTTGCTTGTAGACTTCGATGATCGACCCGCCCGTGACGGATATTATGCCTTGGCCATTAGGGGTTTGTCGCGATCTCATCCTTGCCCCTCCGCTCCTTCCAGACGGGATTCCGCCATGAGTGCCCTCCAGCGCGGGATTTCCAGCGGCCAGATATATACTCACCCGCGTGGCCCTTGATGTTCGGGGGCGTTCGTGGGAGGCTTGCTGGTTTTGGCCATCGTAAGCGAGGCTGGTGATGCATGGCTCCACGGCGCACGTGGAAACTGTAGCAGTGTGGGCATCGAAGGCGAAGTATCTGGCAGTGATCAGACAGCCTCATCCCTCCTCAGCCCGGAAGCTTCCGACCTTCGCCCTCTTTCATCATAATATAAATAGAGGAAGTGGCCGCATCATCCGACCCGTATACGCAAACGTTTCAGTGCCGTGGAGGCCAAGGAAGCAGCAACGCCAGCGACATGCAAGTTTCATCAGCGCCGGGACTATCCAAAGCCCACGTAGCGGTGCCGACACCCTGACGGATGATGCGAGGGATTCAAGCCATAGCGAGAGGCACGCCGCACGTTGGCGCCCCAGTTCAAGGCTCGCTTTCTCTCTCCATTATACGGCACGCAATGGAAGTATATGTTGCAGCATACATTCCCGCCTGCACAGGGGACACTCGGGCTTCTCCCTCACCCAGTCTCCGATGCATTCCCAGCAGAATACGTGGCCACACTGGGTGGCTGAAGGATTCTTGAGCTCTTCCAAGCACAGTGTGCATTTTCGTTGCTGGGCGCCCTTGATCCAGCCCATGGTCTTCTCGTCGCCGAGATCGTAGCGCGCCTGCTTTAGTATGGGGGTGTGCATGGCCGCGCCCAAGTCCAAGTTCGTCTGGGACGGGCCGGGGGTGCCAGACGAGTTCAACAGGGCATTGTTGGTACTGTAAGTGTTGTCGTCCAACGAGACATCGGCGCCAGGGTAGGCGGAGCGCTCGCGAGACGGCTGGGCCTCGGCGGCGCTGGCGAGGGTCGACCGGATATGCAAGTAGGCCTGGACAGCCATTTGTACGGCCAAGAGCACGCCCAATACCTCGTAGCCGGCGCGGTCTGACGACGCGTCGATTTTGCGCGTGAATATGTAGCGCAGGCCGGTGGCCCGTTTCGCCAGCTCGTAGTAGGAGCCGCTAAAGTAGAAGAGCACGAGGCTCACGGCGTGTATCGGGGCCGGGCTCGTGATGGACGAGAGGTGGGCCAGCATGTAGGCCTGCATCCTGTAGGACCAGGACGCCGTGTTCTTTGGGTTCTGCATCTTGAGCCGCGCCAGGTTTCTCTCCAGCCGGGCCCGGATCCTCGCCCTTAGGCCGGGCAGCGCCTTACCCAGCGCATACGGCAACAGTATGCTGCCGGCAATGTAGGCGGCCCTTCGGGGCAGGGCGGGCAGGGCGCCTGTGTCGCCCTCGACCTGGACAAGGTCGCAGTACTCCTCGCCGAGGGTGCGGTTGCCCAGGAGGGTGGTGAGGCACAGGTACAGCAGGTCGGCAACGGTGCAGGACTCGGAGCTCCAGGCGTGGGCGGAGCGGGCGCCGAGCAGGCGACGGTGCAAATCGGTGAGCTGGTTGGTGAGAAGGCCCTGGAAATAGGCATCTTTCTGATGCGACCGGATGATGTCGGGCGCAAAGGCGAATGGATAGGGGGAGGAGGGCAGGGTCGCGACGCCGGCGGCGGCGGCGGCGGAAGCCGAGGTCGCGGCCATGGTGGATGGTACCGGCGTCCGTGATCGCGCAGGCCAAAGAAGGTGTCGGATGTTTGATGCGCTCCCGTGCCCTCGATGGCGTCGTGGCGGCTCTCGAGATTGGCAGTTCCGCAAGTTGGCGGGTAGGGAGGGAAGAAGGAGGGGGGGGGGTGTATGTGATCAGAGGCGGCGGACTACAATAACCTCCATCTCTTCATTATTGGACCTGGACCTCGGCGCCGCGGCTGACATAGCCAGCCATCGAAACTCCTCCCGATTGGGCCACAGGTAAAGAAAGTACTGCTTGATCCGGTACAAGTGTCTGACAGGGGTTTCTGGATAAAGTAGTGGATGTTACGGCCACTGGTTAGCGGTGACGAAGACGGGTACGGTACGGGATGTAACCAATGTCGGGTGCTGCAAGCACCATCACAAGCATGCACATGTAGGCATGTACATACGTACGCACTACGGTACTCCATTACCTTTCCATGCTGCATAGGCACACGAACCAACGCCTCGGCTCCGTGTATGCGTTGAAATAGGGGCAGACATCATGTCCAGTACGTACCAACAGCATAAGTACCGTGCATCGTACCCGTAGGAGATGTGCGTGATAATGCCAAGTGCTCCTTCCAGGGCGGCTCGAGGGCGGGCAGTTCGTCCACATTCCCAGAGCCACTCATGCACTGGCACGCTGGTCCCCCAAACCGTCCCCAGCCCGGGCAGGTACATCCATCCTTATGTGCCCGAAGAGATGGAGGTACATAACGTATTTATGTACACAAGTACCCTCCTGCATACCTAATCAAAGCTTGCTGGGCTCCGGACATGGATTGTACGAGTCTGGGGAATGTTCGTAAATCCCACTGACGTGGACACGCCAGCCAGATCTCCCCAGTCTTCCCGCCCTCGCCCATCCTCTCTCAATCTGCTCTTCCGGGCCGCCGCGCACTTGTGAGCCCCGCGGCGACGACTTCACCCTACACGACGCGTCCCAATCGGACTGCGGCCTCGATGCGCAGCGCCCCCCGAACCGTCGCCTCGCAGCCATGGATGGTGATGCCGCTGTCGAGCCCGAGCTCGACTCCTTCAGCCTCACCTTTCCCTTGCCGTACCGCGTGGCCTTCATTGTCGCGCTTGGTAAGAAGGAGCCCTAACCCGCCCTCCCGTTGCGCTTCCCTCACTGACCGAAAGCTGCGCTATAGCCGCCTGGGCCTGGGGCGCCAACCTTCACTACCTCTACCTCGTCAAGATTGACGTCCCGTCCTTGATCCGGTATCCCGCCCGCTCCTCGGCGCACCACCCGCCGCACCACCTCTCCACCTACCGCCTGGCGACCGTCCTGTCCGCCGTCTACATCTTCTCCCTGCTCGTCTTCTGGCTCTTCACGCGCCGCGACCCCGCCGCCGTCGTAGCCTGGGACTGGCTGCCCCTCGTATACCTGGCCGTGCTGGTTGGCCTCTTCGTCGCACCGCTTAAGCGCTTCTCCAGCGGCGGCCGCGCCCGTTTCCTGGCGACGCTGAAGCGCGTCAGTGTCGGTGGTATCGCCGAAGCCAAGGACGGCAAATTCGGCGACATCCTGCTCGCCGATGTGCTCACCAGCTACGCCAAGGTCTTCGGCGACCTCTATGTCGTCCTGTGCATGTTCTTCCGCACCAACGGCTCGGCGACGGCCCGCCCGGACCGCAGCTGTGGCGGCGCCGTTTTCGTACCCCTCATTCTGGCTGTGCCCTCGCTGATCCGTCTCCGGCAATGCCTGATCGAGTACGGGCGGGTGGCGCGGGCCCCCCAGACGGCCGCCACGGGCTGGGGTGGCCAGCACCTCGCCAACGCCCTGAAGTACTCCACCGCTTTCCCCGTCATCATCCTCAGCGCCATGCTACGGAACTGGGGAGGGCCGTCACCCACCCTCTACCGCTTTTGGGTCGCCGCCTGCATGCTCAACAGCTTCTACAGCTTCTACTGGGACGTGACCAAGGATTGGGACTTGACCTTGTTCGGAAGCGCTCGGGAGCGGAGCGCTGCCGACCATCCATTTGGCCTGCGGCGCCGCTTGGTCCTCGGGCCGCCCCTGCTCTACTATTTCGTCATTGGCCTGGATCTGCTCCTACGCTGCACATGGAGCTTAAAGCTGAGCCCACACCTGGACCACATCTCCGACTTCGAAAGCTCCATCTTCGTGATCCAGTTCCTCGAGGTCTTCCGACGTTGGGTCTGGATCTTCCTCCGCGTCGAGACTGAGTGGCTCCGAAACCAGGTCACCGGGGTAGGTGCTGATGACATTTTACTCGGCGACTACCATTACAAAGATGAAGACGAGGATTAGAAGACTCGGGCTCGTCACCCATGCCGGCCATGAGTTCCTAGCGAGGCCCTGCCTGCTAACCCCCATCGGGACTATCCAAGTACTTCTACTTGATATCCCCCCCAATCAACCCCATACCCAAAGACGGGAACGTGCCATAATTAGACAGGGGCCATAGATACGGACCGGACGGATGCATCGCCCTGCATTACATTACTACTAGAGAGGGCCACACCCGAATATCATCATAACTGAAATCATGGCACCCATTTCGGCCAGACGTCGTTCATCAGGCGCCGACTGGCAGCGGCTGCAAAATTACAGATGACTTTTGTCCCTCGCTTGCGCGCCCATACCGGATCGGCATGACTCACCGGCTTGGAATCAGTGCATGCCGCTCACGTGTGCTGATGAATTGACCTACAGGCAAACGGATATATATGGCGGTCGACAACGCTCAAGGGGGTATCATTGCAGCCAGGAAAACCACGGTCGGTAACGGCTGGTGGGCTGTTTGAGCCTATTCAGACAGTATGCCTGGTGGTTTCGCGTCTTGCGGCCATTGCACTCGCAGCGGCAGCCGAGCCCCCCCGGAAGCTCTTCCGAGTATTTCCCATTGCCCAGCACCTTGGACTCGGGCAGCTGGAGGCCGGGCGCATTGGCAGGACACTGATACAGTTCGTCGTGCTGGTATCCAAAGTCTTCGAAGTGGTGGACCTGCGATGGGTCCAGGAGCATGGCCACGGCAAGCGAGTGCACAGCAGCATCACCCCACTGTTGAACAAATCAGTCATCGGTACACCGACGGTTCAGGGAGGCGAGGAGGGGTTGTTATGCCCCCTACGAGGGGGGCCACCGCGGGGTGGGATCCAGACATACCCGCTCGAAATAGAAGCCTCCCTTGTGGTCCAGGTACTCGAACAGCTCCTGGTACTCCCGGCTCCGGAAAAAGTCCATGTCGGCAATCTCGAAATTGCTCCAATAGTGGCACAAGCTCCATATGTCGCCGTAGCGATCCGTGTGCGGCATGAAATACGACACCATCTGGCGAAACGGGTACGGCACCCAGCTGGCCGAGACCATGGCCTTCCACAGCTTGTTGCTCGGTATCTTACGCAGCTCCTTCCAGTCGGAAACCTCGCGGAACAGAGATGGGCATGAGGTGCCGACCTCCCAGAGCGCTATAGTGAAGCCGTAGGCCTTGTTGTTCTTGGCCATGTGCACGAAGGGATCGTAGGTGATGGCGCAGGTGAAGTCGACGTCGGGATCGAGCCGCCAGTACCATTTGTACTTCTTTAGAGCTTCCATCTGGTAGAACTTGCTGTGGAAGGAGGAGGGGGGTCAGCAATGGCCTGGGTTTGTGGCTGGGGAGGGCTCGGGGGAGAGGGGGCATGAGCAACTGACCCGGAATAGAACCTGCACATGTGATGGTAGCCCTCGCTCTCGGCGTGCGGTATCCCCGCTGCGCCTTGCTCCTGGATGCTTTGCTGGGCCGCGGCGACGTTGAAACCGTCGGGATAGGTGAATTGCGCCTTGGGGATGATCTCGAAGGTGGCCTTGCCGGCGGCGGTCTTATTCAGCGTCTCAATGAACAGGTCGTCGAAGGGCTCGTCATTCATAAAGACGTAGGGGTAGTTGAACCACTTGTTGAAGACCCTCTCGATGCTGGCGACGGCCTTGTTGGCCTTGGCGCGCTCCGAGTTCCGGGCCATCATGACGAAGACGGCGTTTTCGCGCGGGGCGTCGACATCGGGCTCCTGGCAGCCCTTGAAGAAGGGCGGATCGAGCTCGCGGGGCGGCTGGGGCACATTGTTGCGCGCGCGGTGGATGGTGACCTCGACGAAGAAGACGAGGAAGACGGGGAGGATGTACTGCCAGGGGAGTCGCCGCGCCGGGCGGAGGAGACGGCGCACCGGGAGCATGGTCAGGGCGGCCGATAGGAACGGAAGTGGGAGAATGGAAACCAGGGGGAAAAAAGGGCGAACCCCCCACACTTGCTAACGAACGGCCTGACGCGGGCAACGGTGGCAAAGGGGAAAGGGAAAAAAGAAACAGGCCCCGTTGATGCTAGATGCGCGGCATTGAGCAAGGAGAGCCAGCGCGGATCCGAGAGAGAGGGACGGAAAGTTGACGGAAAGCGCAGACACGCGCTTGCATGGTTGGATGGGCATGTAAAATTGGATGGGTAAGATCCTGGGGGGGTGTCGCCGACTCTACCTTGTTGCAAGCCGTTGCGCGGTAACGGATAGCAGCCGCACTGCGGCTAAAGTACATCGATCCCGAAGTACTGCCTCTTGCCTATACAGGTAAGCACCTACACGGTAAGGGACCCTATCCGTCTTCACATCTCCATACCGATGCATGGATCCCATCAGCCCCGACTGTCTGGACTTCCCAGTCCACTCCCTCACCACGCCTGCGTAGCGTGTGTAGTACGAATGCGAGGCGGTGGGGCATGGCTTTGGGCTGCTGTCTAGAGAGGGGTTCCGTTGCGACTTAGCTATCTGTTCGTCGCTCTCCGGATCTCCGGGGTACCGCGTCACCCCCGTGGGCATTCTGGCTGCTTGGTGTCTGTGCAAGGTGCAAGGTTCTTTATCAACAACCGCGCATACGCTCGGTGTGTCCAGAGAGGCGCCATCGATCGGATCCACGCTGCCCCCCTGCAGACGTCAGTACGGGTGGCACATGTGTGAGAGTGTTGCCTCCCGGCTCGCCGGACACCATCGAGGTTCCGAGTCGCCAGACGCACGGGCCATGTGAGCCGGAGTTTCCGGTAGAGCTGCCTGTCCATTGCTTTATGTATCCCCCCACGTCTCCGTCGGCCGAGACGATCCTCTCCATCATCTTGCTTTCCATTCTTCCATCCATCCGCCCACCCAACCCCGTCGCATCCTGCCGACTTGCCTTCCCCCCATGGAGTACGTCAACCAACGCCTGGCCCAGGAGGGCGCTCGCGACACCACCGATATGTAGTAGGTCCCCCGTCTCCCCCGTTCCCCGGCCCGGCCCGGCGCGCGGCGGTCCCGAGCTAACCGACGGCCCCTCGTCGCAACCGAAAGCACCGGCCTCGTCACGCCGCTCAACCTCCTCCTCGCCGCCGTGACCGTCTACGCGGCCTACCTGCTCTACAAGCCGGCACCGGCGGCCAAGCTCCCGCGCGAGCCGCCCGCCACCGTGTTCCGCGTCTTCACGCCGCGGGAGCTGCTGCCCTACAACGGCCTCGAGGGCATGCCCGTCTACCTGGCCGTGCGCGGCCGCGTCTTCGACGTCACCAGCGGCCGCAACTTCTACGGCCCCGGCGGCCCCTACGAGAACTTCGCCGGCCGCGACGCCAGCCGCGGCCTCGCCTGCCACAGCTTCGACGAGGACATGCTGACCAAGGACCTGGATGGCCCGCTGGACAAGCTCGACGGCCTGGGTCCCGAGGAAATGGAGAGCTTGCGGGGCTGGGAGGAGAGGTTCGAGAGCAAGTACCTCGTTGTCGGCAAGCTCGTGGCTGCGGGCGAAAAATAGATGCGAGAGAGTCTCGGGGCCAGCCTCGAGGCACGCTGCTTTGGCTCCCGAAGCTTTTGGGCCGCTGCACAATGCTTCCGTTTTGACGCCGCCAAGAGGCGCCTCGGCTGGGCGTCCATGATTGCTCAGTCAACTAACTAGATGCTTGCTTTCGAATCCGGTCCCCGCCTCGCATACTTGAGACTGCCCTTGTGAACTGTTGGAGCCGTAGGCCGATGTCTGCAAACACCGATATCTATTCGGTGCTGCCTCGATGACCAGTGTTCCTCTTGCAAGCTAGCAGGTCCAGGGGCTCTATCTGCGGCCACGGCGAAGTCCGCCTGGATTTGCGAAGGGGCAGATCACACGCCCCCGCCACCACTTTTGTACCCAGAATGTACAACCTGCCGCTCGAGGCGATCCAACGACCGCTTTCGGACCTCATCTGGCTTTGCTACCATCCTTTGCTCCCCCGAATCACCAATCCAAGGGGCAGCTTGCTGGACGGCCGAGATAGCATTCCACGGCTGGTCCTTGGCGGATTCTGCATACCAGTGCCCCATCGGGGACAGGCCGGTACCGCTGCGGCGACGGCGGCTTGGGGGCGGTTGGACAGATTCTGCTGCGGCCTGATATGCGCAACAGTGTGCTGCTGTGCGCCGGGCATAGGGAACTGCTTACCTTGAGACTAGATGCCCGCGATGTTTCCCCTAGGAATTTCTCCTGCACTTTGTGCCAATTTTGTTGTATCGGCGCCAGCAAAAGTTAGGATGTATGCCGTCCGGTAGTTCGGCCGTAGCCGGCCATGGTGGAGGTCTGGTGGAGACGAACAGGGGGGGAGAAGGCTATGCATCCGAGAACAGCATAAAGACACCTCCTTTGGAAAGAATAATCAACGGCCATGGTGGGCGAGTATCAGGCTTGCGGTTTCTCACGTCCGTCTCACTTAGCCGAGGCCAAGGCTCACAACCGGCCTCACGGGCGTTCAGCCAGTCCTCGCCGTTGATACTACCCTGGACCAAGGCCCTACGCGTGCGGCATAGGGAGGATGCGTGCCTAGGAACGCAGCCGGGGCCTCGTGCCATCGGTCGATGACCTCTTTGTATACGAGCCAAGCTGCACGCTCGGCCGAGACCGCTCCATTGGCGAATGGGTCTCTTGCCTTTGCCCCCAGCCCCGTCGAGTTTTTCGACGGAGAACACCCGTCTCGGGGGCTGGACCCGGCGCCTGGCCATACAGTTCACCGTCAAAGGACCCCTTTACATTGCCCCGTCCGAGCCAGGACTTTTGTTGGCCTCTCTGCCTCGCGTGCGGCTATGGCTGGCGTTTCCGTGCAAAGCATCCGCCGGGCCCCTTCACGCCCCCAACAACCGGGGGCCCATTCGGGGCGGATCCCATGGCGGCCTCTGCGCGACCCCGGGGGGGAGGGGGGGGGGGGGGGGGGGAACGACCGTCGTTGTACTGGATGCTCCACGGGGCGGCTCCGGGGCGGCGTCGTCTCGCCCCCGAAAGTCCCGGGAGGGGCCGACCCCGCGGGTGCCAGCCGGGGATCAACAGGGCGGGAAGAGAGGGGGCGATGGGCGGAATAGTTGCTATCGGCCTCCCGGGATGGACTTGCCAGCAACCCGACAAACAGGCTTGCTGTTGGCTGGCCGTCCGGCTTCTGGCAAAAGCCCCGGGCCGCCGAGGTTCCAGCAGACCAACGCCGTTCCCGACGGTTGCAGTGGATAATGGAGTATAGGGCCTTGTATAGTAGTGTCGACAGGAAGCCCTGCGGGGCCCAGTAACCGCTCCTGATGGAATATCCATCCTGGCCGCAGTTCAAGCGAACAATCTCACGGCGTACCAATCGGCAACGCCGAGGAATCCTCGCTCTACAAGGAAAAAAAAAAAACCACAAGTGGTTTCGAGGCCAAAGGGAACAGAATCGAGGTGTTGAGTCTTGCCAACTCGTCGTTATGCACCATCCAATTCGGGTAGATCCGTTGCTACCGTAAGATACCAACTCCCAGACGCCAGCAAACCACTGCGTAATACAATGTGCACAGGCCAGCAACATAGTGCAACGATTCACCACTCGATTACCTGTCCCTTGGACCGCTCCAAGCTCAGTCACTCTACCTCGTCTGCATGCATGTCCCACTTGCCAGTGTCCCACAAGCTCCACGAGGCTCCAAAACCAGCTGTAGAGCAATAGATGCAATGATGATCCATTGTCGCCAAAAAAAAGTGCATCGTGGCAGAATTCCGGTTGCCCCCTTTTGGTCGCCTGTGGTATCATGCTCCCAGTCCAAGTCGCGTGCGCCTCTATCCTTTCTTTTATGCGGTAACTGAGCATTTTACAACGAGAATAACACAATCTCGCCTTGCTCGTTGCGTCGCATACGCAATGTCCGCCAGAGCTCTTTCTCTTCCTGGGCCTTGCCGAGGCTGGTGCCAGAAGAGTCGCGTTCGCGGTGGAAGCGCTTCAGGGCTTTGTTCACGCTGTATCCGCGCTCGCTGTCGGGGCCCTTGGTGCACAAGCCCAGAAAGAGATCCGGCCGAGGCTTGTAAACAATGAGCTGTCCGTCGGCAACCTTGCCATCGGCAGTCGAGGGACGGTAGTCGATGAGCTTGGCCGACTTGTCGGCCTCGGATCGATGGCGGTGCTGCTTCTTTTCCTTCCGCTCCGACGAGTGTTTTCTCTTTTTGGACACCTTGCTGGACTTGGAGGGCCCCGACACGAGGGCTTTCAAGCCGCCCAGGGTCTCAGGCCGACTGGTCTTGGATTTTGACTTTGTCTTCTTGATGGTCGGGCTGTCGGGGGAAGGCTCAGCATTATCCCCCCCTGAGTAGTCCGGCGACGGCGGGAACACAGACGGTCGCATGAGACTTTTAAGTCCCCCCGTCAGGCCCGTATGTAACTCAGGGGGGGCATCCGTCATGTCATGGTCAGCCGAGCTGTCGACAGCCGGCGGGCTGGTGTCGATACGAAGTCGTTTGCGCTTCTTGTCCTTCTTTTCTTTTTTGGCCTCGCCCTCCCGGCTTTTGCGCCGATCAGCTTTAGGTGCAGGAGTCTGGAAGGCGGCAGGCGCTGTAGTAGTTCCGTCGCCGTCGTGCACCATTTCTTCGTCATCCACCATGTATCCCGACAGATCAACCGTCTCGTTGGTATCCTTTTCGAGCCTAACGAGCTGGTTGTTTGCGGCCAACGGGAGCTGGGCACGCGAGGCATTGGGTGTGGCCTCTGCCACCATGAAGTCGAAGACATTAACGTTGGCGCCACCATCGGCAGGAGGTGGCGTTGGGGCCTTGGGCGGAAAACCCGGCGACTTGTTGTCGTCTTCCGAATAGTCTCTGTACGCCTCAAACCCCTCCGTCAAGTCCTCCACGTAAGCTTTCGGTACTGTCCGGGCCATGTCCAACTGTGAAGCGGCGGCTGCGGCTTGGGCTGGGTTCCCTTGGTGGTTCTGCTTTTGCTTCTTGGGCTTATAAAGGGCGCCTTGGTACTTCTGCTCCTCGGTCATGCAGCTCTGCGTGTCTGTTAGTATGACTGGGCCGGGACTGGGACCTGGGGAGGAGGACTTGCCGTGTGCGAGCGGTACTCGGTGCCCGGGAAGTAGACCATGCAGTCGATGCACGTGAAGGTGGCTCCGTAACAGCGGTTTCGGTGCGGGTCGAGCTTCTTCTTAGTGAAGATGTCGCCACACGACTGGCAAGACCAGGTCAGTATTGGGGGACAGGAGACACGTAGACGGTAGGATGGCAGTAGGTGATGGATGATGATGCAATAGAACAATGAGAAGTGCGGATAGGATTTGGGAGTGGCTGGACGGGCAGGACTGTGTGTCCCTTTCTAAGGAGGGTGCCGTGTCATCTGGTTAAAAGGTTGGAGGGGCAGAGGGGTGAAACTGGTCAGGAGGCACCAGCGCAACGGGAGTGAAGCTTAGGTGTGTTGCGACAAGCCAGTACGTGTTCGACAGGGGAAGCCGTCTTAGACAACGGGAGGAGGGATGACGGGAAGGACGGGCAGCAACAAGCGGCCGGGAAAATCAATGCCCAATCCAGAAGCCAGAGGATCGGTCAATAGGAATATGAAGGCCGCAAGGGGGGGGAGGGGCGCATTGCGCGCGCGCGAGCACACGCACACTTGTCGCGGGTGAAGGATGCAGAGGGTACATGGGAGCGGCAGTGGAGGGGGGAGGGGGGGGGGGGGAGGGAGTGCGTGATGTCAGGCGCAGACTTCTGGGCTCTTGCTTGAATTGGGGTGTTATCGGGGAGCATTACCTCACACGAGAATGAGACCATGATTGTGAATGGTCTAACTTAGGAATGATGCGCTGTTCGACGGCGGGCCGAGGTTGTGATTGGTGTTGCGCTGCACAGTCACCTCGTCTGGCTGTGACTGGATGGCTTCCTGGTATGTTGGTGTTTCTTTCCGGGCGATGCTCGCAGTACAGGCAGAGGCCGGGGCGATGGCCAACGCTCGCTTAGCCTCGTGGAGAATGCTCGCCGGTAGTGCGAAAGAAGACGGCCACGGGCAAGTTCCAACGGGCGCGAGGGAGAGATAGAGAGCCAGACGACTCTAGAGGCAGCTGGACAGACGGTCCGTGTGACCTGTTGATCTAACGGACGGGCGCGGATGGGGGGAACCGCATGCGTGACGGTCTAGGCCAGCTAATGGGCTGTAAGAGAGCGCCCTGTCTTGCTTACGCCGGGCTGCTGTTGGGACGATGACGAGGTGGATGCCGGCCAGACACCCGTTCCGTTTGTTTGCGCGGGACGTGAATGGAGCAGCGCACGCCGTGGGAGTGTGCAAGCGCTCTTGTCAGAGATATCGCACTGCAGTGCTTCAGGTTTGTTTTTAGAAACCTTGGGCCCAGGGATGGGCGAGGCAGCGCAGCAGCTGAATCTGGGGTCCAAGAATTGGGACGGGCGATCGGGGGGGCAATACTGGGGTAGGTGGCGCTGGCTGTGCCTCTTGCCCTGGCGGCGGTAATGCGACGACGACGACAACGACGAACGGCCTTGTTCTCTAACAGGTTGGGAAGTCGTCGGCGGTGGTTCGTGTCAGTGGGCGCAGGGGGGGAAAAACAAAAAAAAAAAACCGTCGTTGTTCGTCGGCACAAGGAGAAAAGAGGATCGGGAGTCTGATATTTTCGGCCTTCCATAAAGCAGGTTGGGCGCCGATGAAATGCAAGAAGTGACGGACGGACAGGATCGTCGCCCTCGATAGTGCGACGCCTGGCGACAAGAAAACAAACACCCGAGCCTGCCATGAGACGGCCAATCGATTGGCTAGAGCGTTGAAAGTCGCTCCGCCGACCCGCGGCCCATTGGCTGAGGTTCACGGAATGCCGGCGATACAGGGGTGTCTCTAACTATGCAGGTCTGCGAGACGGCCTGTCGTTGCGCCAGGAACAGCCCTTTGAGCTGCCAAGAGCCAGGCTTGTTTACAAGACGGCACTGCGGAACAGGACGTCGAAATCCAGGCCAACGCAGGAAACCGACCTGACGCTTCCCAATGTCGCGACATGCAGCAGCGGTGGCCTTGCGAGACGCTGAGTACCTACTTGCACATCCACGCATACTTCCACGGCCCGGCATTTGCCAACATCCTGAATGGTGCCGTCTATGGAATCTCTCTTGGGACACAGCCGTCCCAACTGCATGTCCCTTCCTGCGCCGCTTACTACAGGAACCGGGTGCCTACTTGCTTACCTTGGGTACGCTGTCTGATCTGACGGGATGCATAGCGGATGACGGCCCAACGGCATTTTGCATGCATAGCAGTCTTGACCGCGGGCAATGTACAGATCCCATGGAATGCCATCCAAACTCGTCAGCCCTCTCACAGTCGGGGTCATGAGAGCTCGTTGCCACCCCTCCACCCCTACCTCTCGCAGTGTGCTTGTCGGGGCATCCCCCCTGAAGCGCTCCCCTCCCCCCCCCGGCAGCAGCAGAGGGTCGTCCGGAGGCATGAAGCGCATGAAACGCCAATCAATTCCAATGCGCGCATGAGCAGACCATCCAATCGCCTTGCCGGCAACCGGCGCGCGCCTATATTGTGCCAACAAGTCTTCGTTGCCAAAGTGCATACCTACCTGCTCATTGACTGTCTGTAGTCGAGCGGCAGGCTGGTCGTCTGATCAACCCATCCTCTGAACCGGAGCAGTCCATGCCAAGGGTAGCTTGCCCCCTTTCTATCGGGACCGAGGTGATTGTGTGGCGGCACTCGGGGAGCGACCCCTGGGGAGTAGGTTTATGGGTGGACGTCGGAGCGAAAGCCACTGGGTAGCCAGCCACGGCGGCAGGGGAGGGCAACCCCTCGGGACAGGCGAACATCGTCATTTCGTTCCTACGCTGCCGTGCCAGGCCAGGCCAGGCCACCAGGGAGCACGTATCATGTGCCTATTGAAAGTCTGGGCGTCTCGGCAACCTGATCGAGAGCCCTCCCCCCCAAGGCGCCGGGTCGGCGCTAACCGGTCTCGTCGGTTCGGGCGAGACCCTCCCTACCTGGATACTACTCGTAGGTGTCCCATTACACCCGCATGCGCGCCAGTCTTCAGCCAGGAACCCAAGGGTGCTGAGGCTAGGTGCGTCCATCGTCCATGTTGACCTAAAATGCCAAGGTGTCGCCGCTTGCCTCTCCCGATCTTCCCATCTCTCAATCTTGCCGTTACGTTCGTGTGGGTCTGCAGCAACGTGGCAGCACCAACCTGTTCTCTCTATATGAAGAGGGTGTAGGTAGAAGCGGCATGTGTAGAAGCAATGGCCGGAGAAAAAGCAAACGATGCCGCGTAAGGGGCGGCCGGCGAGCAAAGGGAAAGGCCACAGGTATAACTCGGGCTCGTTCCCGTGATTAGCGGCTGGAAGGGGCTTCTTTGGTCTCGTCTCGGAAAGCTCTGCTTGCTGGCTGTCCGGCCACAATACAATTGGGGTTCTGCCGAGTTTTGATTCACTGAAACCACCAGGGGGCACTGCGATCTCCCCGTCGGCGGGATACCATCACCACTCCCGAAAGAATCAGTGCGTCCAAAAAAAAAATCCCCATGCGTATTGGAAGCTCAGACGCCCGCCCACCCTACTGACTCCATTGTACCTGCAGGCCCATTGGAAATAGCAAGCTAGGATGAACGGACGGCGAGCCCTGCCATTGTGGGACTTAATAAGCTGCTTTGCCTGCCTCCCTGCGCCGTCATGGTGGATAGCTGGTCGGGGGGCCGAGGGGAGTACCCAGCTCTCGTCGCTCGCCTCATCCGCCTTCATCGCTTCGTGGGAAGACCGAGCGCAGCATCGCTTTAGCAACCTTGGCCTGCGTGTGGCCAACGCTGGGGGCGCAATGGGTTGGATCCCACCGAGAGTCTGCCTCTGCCCACCTACCTCATAGATAAGGTATAGCGAGGCGGGCAGGTTTCGACTCGGCGTGCGTCGCTGGGGCTCGGCTGTACCTTGTAGGCATCCTTCCTATACCCATCCACGGAATCCTACTACTATCTACGGAGCCCTGCGTTCTGCACCCAGGCCCCACCACGCATTCATTCATCAATCGACCGTCTCTGCGACCCCGAGATCTGGAGCATCAACCGTGCTCGACCCTCTTTTTCCTATCCAGGAGCCAGGGCACCCTGACCGAATTCGACGCTGCGCCGTGCTTGTCTGCCGAGCCAATGGGCGAGGCTCTTTCTCAACGCGCACGCCGCAACACACCAAAGTGGAAGCCCGCCCGCCCGCCTACGAGCCCACCCGGCACCTCTGCCTGCATACCATCATTTTGCTGCGGCGCCTCCTTCCAACGTTTCAGACGTGGCCGCCGGTTCGCTGGGACGGGGGGGAGGAGAAAACACGCGCGCACCCGCTTGCCCAGCGAGCGCACACGACCCGACTACCTAATCAGCTGCCCTCGGAAGGGCGGATAAGAGAGACGACCCAGACCCGGCCAGGCCCCAGCAGCAGGTTGCTACCACCGTTCGGTTCGGTACCTGGCATCGTATCGTTCCATCCAACCATCCAATCCTCCCAATCCCACAGAACCTAGGATACGTCTGTCGGCCGCGGCTAATCCGCCAGTCCGACTCCTCACCTCCCCCTTCCGTGTTCCACTCACCCGCCCACCGCTCGCCCCCTCCCCCCGACCGGGCCTTCCTCTCTATTATTGACTCGCCGTCATGTCGCCCCCGTCGTCGTCGTCCTCAACTTCTACTTCGGGTGGTTATCTAGAGCAGATTGCCTCGCTGCTGAGCACCGTGGCCGCGTACATGCGCCTGCCTGCTCTGGCTTCCACGGTATGCCATGCCTCTAGTCTCCCAGGCGCTGTCGTCGCCCACTTCATCCAAGTCGTCTTGGTCCTCTTTGTCATCCTCGACCGTTACTCGAGCCTGCCGCCGGAGCCGCAATGCCATCTCGCACAAATGCCGCGCCGCATCCGAGCTAATACAAGTCGTCCAGGGCATTGCCGCTGTTCTGACCTCACTCCTTTACTTCAAGCAAAAGTAGGTTGCACATCCATGGCCACACCACCATCACACCAACCCCCCCAATATGTGCCGGTCGAGACTAACCTTGGTTCCCCGCACGCAGAGCTCTCATCTACCCGTCGCATATGCCCCCCAATGCTAGAACCGACGTCCCCCGACCCTCTCAGTTTGGCATCAAGGATTTCGAGGAGCTGGTGATACCGACCAACGATGGCGAGAAGTTGTCGGCTTTCTATATCCGGGGCCCCCGTGGTGGCAAGCTCTCCAATCACACCATCTTGATGTTTCACGGCAATGCAGGCAATATCGGCCACCGCCTGCCAGTTGCGCGCATGATCATTAACTACATCGGCTGCAACGTCTTTATGCTCGAATACCGCGGCTATGGCCTCTCCACTGGTGAGCCCGATGAGAAGGGTCTCATGATCGATGCCCAGACCGCCATCGACTACCTGCGAAACCGAGCCGAGACACGCAGTCACAAGCTTATCGTCTATGGCCAGAGCCTGGGCGGCGCTGTATCCATCAAGCTCGTTGCCAAGAACCAGATGGCTGGCGACCTCGTGGGTCTTATTCTGGAGAACACATTTCTCTCCATGCGGTCTCTGATCCCCTCGGTTATCCCACCTGCCAAGTATTTGACCTATCTTTGCCACCAAGTGTGGCCAAGCGAGTCGGTGATTCCCTCCATCACCGACGTGCCCATCTTGTTCCTCAGCGGCTTACAGGATGAGATCGTTCCGTAAGTCAATCTCCTCTCGTCTTCTCGCAAATCAGAGGCAGCCTCACATGATGACTTCAAACTACCATCCACAAAACCTGAGTCCGCTTGCGGACAAGGATTTCAACTTGAGTTTGCTGATTTTGGCCCCCCCACGTGCTGTCCTTGCCCAACCCCTCTTCCCTTTCCAGGATTTGGCTTCCAACTAACACGGTATGCCACCCACCTAGGCCGGCTCATATGCGCAAGCTATACGAGCTCTCCGCTGCGCCCACCAAAGTGTGGAAACCCCTTCCGGGCGGCGACCATAATTCCAGCGTGCTCGAAGAAGGCTATTTCGAGGCGATATCCGATTTTATATCCAACGTCGCGACTGACAGGCCCGAAAAGCTGTGACATGCTGCTGGGCATGTCCCAAAACATACCAGTGCAGAACGACAAACGATAGCCATTGCCAAGTGCCGGTCGCTGTCCCAGAGGACCGGCGCGTAGCTGAGTCAGCGCAGCGGTCAAATCAAGGGCCGACGCTGCCATGGGCTGTGACGCTACATAAGCTTCAAGATACCCCACCCCTTGGATGTCCAGGCGGCTTCAAGGCGGTTACACAAGTAGACATAGGTTGTAAATCCGGTGCTGTTGTATGATATTTGTTGCGCTCTACAGCAACACCTGGAGGCTCTGGGGGCGCCGAGAGGCAGCCTAGGGAAGGCCTCTAGTCGCAGCATCTTATGATCATGTACGATCCAACACACCATCTTGTGGCGTGCCTAATAATATTTGCTCACAAAAAGGGGTGCGTTTTTTGTTGGTCGCCTGCGCATCCAGGTCGGGGCAGGCCATGGTCGCATGATCGGAATGCGTGACGATCGAAAGCATGAGGGGTTCTGGTGTCTCCGCCAGCTTGCGGAGGCAAAGTGGTCCACAAGAAGCAAGGAGAGCAATTGCGAACCTATGACAGGAGATGCGATGGCGTCTATATATGGTTCCATCCTACTTGTGCAAGCAGCGAGGGCGACCCAGCATGTTCCGCAATAGAGCACTACTGTGTTCGGATATGCGTATTCCATCCGTGGGATCGGTAAAGAGACGAAAAGAAAAAGAGTGACTGCCGGGAGCACCCAGGTCGCAACCGACGACATGGCATGTAAATTTGGCAGCGGCTGCTTGCCGACCAAAACTGCAATCGCCAGATGCTACGTGCATGGTAGATGATCAACAGTTACTGCGCCCTTGATTTCATAGGCAATGCTCTCTGGATCATCGTATGGGCCACTTTGCTTATAACAGCCAGGGTGCCAGGGAAGCTCTCGATAGGGTGATGGTCCGCCAGTACATCGTATATAGTACGAGTAATGCTGAGATGGGGTTCGATGATGTCGGTGGCCGCAATGTCCCTCGCCTCCACGGATCGACCTTGGGCCCCAACAGAGCGCCCCGTTGCAAAGGAGCATTTTTGTCGGTATCGTGGGCCTCGTTGAGAGGTGACGATGCACCCGCTTCCGGCTCAGCGGGGTCTGCCTGTGCCTGTAACCTGGGACAGCGTGCTAAGAGGATGACAGCGGGCAGCCGTAAAAGGCCGACCGGGGAACCATGGCACACGAGAGGTGCCGTACCTGAAAAAAGACAACCCCCCCTCCTCCCCCCCCCCCCCCCCCCCCGGTAGTGCTGATGAAGAAGAGTGGCCCGGGCCCGGCTCGCCAGCCATCGACTTTTTCTCGAGCCCCGGAGAGCTTCTCTTCTTGGTTCCACCAACGAAGCGCCGCCGTTCAGGTCCCACTGCGCACGGCGGCCAGAAGCGGTGAAAAGGATGGGGGGAGAAGGAAGACAAAGAGGGAGAAGAAGAAGAAGGAGAACTTGCGGGCACCAACTGACTGCACGGATGATGTCTATGTACGTTGATGGCCAGATCGCACACGGTCTAGGTTCACACACACACCTGTTTCCAGGGCATTGCGGTCGGGTCGGCCTACCGGGTATAAGCCCGGGTTTGCGGCGCCAAAGAGGCGGATATGAATAACCAGCCCCCCTCCACCCGTACCCCCCTCCCTTCCGATCTCACGACAGCCAACGGTGGTGGGGACAAACTGGAGCCAACGAAGCCTTCAGGCGCCGAAGCCTTGTTCAAGTGTTTGTGCTAGTCTGATGAAAGTGCTTGCCGCTGCATCCTGTTTTTTTTTCCTTCTTCTCCTAGTTGCCTGGGTACCAGTTCACACATACGAAGCAATGCCGGTGTGACGTGGCTCCAGTATTCCCTCGGGCCGCAACGCCCAGCGCTGAGCGAGTGGTCTGCCTACGTAGGCTCATGGGACGCGTGAAGACGAGGGGCGGGCCGGGTGGCTTGGTTCGGTAGGGCAGATATATACCAACTGCTTATTTCCCCCTACATATACCCCGTATTTCCCGACCATAACGACCAAAACGGGCCGCTGTCCCTTTTCCGTGCCCCTCCGACCTCCAGCCCTCTCTCCGTTCGGGCTGCTCGCGACATCTTCTTCGGCCCCCCTCCCCCTTCTCGCCGACCACCCCCTTTGCCGCTAAGCCTGCCTCTCCCGCCCAAGATGGGCCCCAACGCCGTCCTCAGCTTGGTCCTGGTGCTCGGGCTGCACTGCCTGGTGCCGCACGCGCTGGGCCTCGACCTGCCCCCCCACCCGCAGATCGTCGCGCGCGGCGAGATGAAGGTCGGGTCGTCCTGCTCCGACGAGGGCCAATGGAACTGCATGGGGGATTCGTGGCAGCGGTGCGCCGCCGGCGTTTGGACCAAGACCGTTCCAACGGCCGACAACATCCGTTGCTCTCCGGTGGGCCTGGCCGACGACGTCGACCTCAAACACCCTGGTGATGACGATAGGGACCGGGACCACGACGACGACGACGACGAGGATGACGAGGATCGCACCTCGCGGCCCCCTTCGAATTCCGGTATGGGTCCTCTCCCTCGTGCATGCGGCGCAAAAGCGCACGGGCTAATGTTACAACAGCAGGTTCGACCGTTGGAGTCCACGGATGGAGCAGTCCTACCTGGTCCATGTTGGGACTGTTGTTACCGGTAGTACTGGTGTCATAAGTGGGTGCGCGACGGTGTGATAGGGGTCATAGATGCCGATGGTGTTGAACCATGGCCCTGGGCTCATGAACCGAGGTGGATATGCCTCCACCTCGGGCCCCCGGCGGCGACAAGAAAAATAATCCATAAAATACAGGCTGTTGGTACAATGGGGGGAATCAACCATTATGTCTCGTCAAGTTCTCATCGTTACACCATCTGCTCTCGGCTGGAATTACTCTCGTCCAACCGATCCCACCGCCCGGCCAGACTCAGCTTCGAGGCGCGACGTTTGGAGCTCAAGGTGCTAAGCTGCGTCGAAGCACCGCCACTGCCACTGCCGTTGCCGCTGCCGCCGGAGACGGGCGTTCCGCCGATGGTCTCGACGGCAAACACGTTGCCCCCCTGGTCGGAAGCTTCGACGGTGCTCCCGTAGATGCTGAGGACTTTGCGTATGGGGGGTAGCGACGCGGCCGTCATCCCGATGCCGTTCTCCACCGTCGACCAGATAATGATGTTGGCAAAGTAATCTACCGGCACCCGCGCTTCGGTTAGCCGGCCGGGGGAACCGTCACGAGGGGGCGGGGGCGGGACGGTGGTACTCACACAGTTGGTCCTCCTCGATGCGGTAGTATTTGAGATACGGCAGCCGAATGACGGCACTCACGCCGGCGATACCGCCGAAGCACAGCACGATCAGAAGGGAGACCTTGACGTGGTGTTTCATTTCCATGTCCCGCAGCAGCAGGTAGGGAATGATGGCGCAGGCAAAATCCAGAATCACGGTAAAGGCCGTGAAAAGATAGCTGAGCTGGGCCATCAGATCATGGGTGGCACAGGGGCCCAGGTTCAGGTCCCATTGGGCGCCGAGAGGGTTGCAAGTGGCGACGAGGACGATGACGACGCCAAAGGTGAAGAGAGGGGCGGAGAGGAGGATAGCATAGATGGGATAGCGGTAGCGCCGCTGGAAGGTGAGTCGTAGCAGTGCTACGGCAATGCCGGCCTTGACGAGGTTCACCGACGCGGCATAGTGCATCTGCCAGTACCCCATGTAGAGCGCCGCCCTGGCTCGGAGGACCGGGTTGATGTCGGCGTCGCGTCTCCCCAGCCCGTAGCGGCAGGCCAGGAAGACGAAAGCACATGATGGTATGAAGGTAAGCTGATCCGTTAGCCTCGCCGGGAGGGTGGTAACCGGGCCGGGGCGGGTTGCACTCACAAGGCTCAGCACGGCTAAGGTGTCATCCCATCCCCAGATCTTCTTATCTCTGAAGAGCCAGGCACGCACCCAGATCCGGAGCGCAACGGCCACGGTGCCGATGATAAACAAGGCCAGGGTGACGGCGGACACCACGGCCGCCAGCCCCTGGATCTCGATAGGCGGTTGCCTCCAAGCCTCGTGGATCAGCTCCGAGCCGCTAAGGTTTGGCGACGCCATGGCCTGAGACGAGGAACGGGGGCAGAACGGGTTCGGGGCAGCAGAGGCTAGTTCCAGGAGGTTCTTCAGGCGGTAGACAACAACGACCACACAACGCCTGGCGCTATGGAGAGGGGGGAGGAACGAGGGAAACAGGCATTGCGCTGCTTCTGCGACTCAACCAGCCATCAACGGCTTTGTATCCCACGCGAGGCCGCCGTATACCCATGTTTGGCCGCGCAACGATTCGAGGCAAGGTTGCGAGCCGGGCGGACGCGCAGAGGAAAAAGCAACGGGAAACGACATGTCACCCCTGACCAGTAGGAAGTTGACTGCACCCGACGCTTTCCAGCCCCGGGAATGCATCCTCCTTGGCTCGCTTGGTTCCTCCGTCCGCTTACGCGCAGCGCCGGCCGGATGACGAGGTCGCGCGGCGACGGGGATGTTTTTTTTTTTTTTCTCGGATAAAATGGCCACACCCGCCATGGCTGCTTGCGACTGGACGGCGGCGGCTTGTCTGTGCATGCCGGCATGTATCAAGGGGAGAGAAGAGGGTGGGGGGGGGATCTCGGTTTGCCCAGATGCCCAGATGCCCAGATGCCCAGATGCCCGCATGCCCCGGATGCTTACCCGCATGCGCACATCCCGAAGCGGCGGCGAATGAAACGTTGCCTACGCGGGGATGCAATCACGCTTCTGCACGGCCATGGATCGCGGCCGCTCAGCTCGAAGAGGCCCCCAACAGTGATACAGGGCGGCGCATGGCGAGAACGGGGGGGGGGACAGGAATAGCATCCGCCACCAATCGCCTCGGGCCCGTTCGTGGGCCCTCGCGCATAGGCCGGACTCGATGGCCTGCCGGGCCTCCACAGCGTGTGGGTGAACCGTCATGACGAATAACACGGTGATATGTACGCCTCCGGCGCGGCATCCCGGCCCCTCGCCACGACCCTCCCCGGCCTGCATGGGGTATCTTGGCCTGTTCAGCGTCGAGAATGTGTATACTTAGGCCGTGGAATGTACCACAAAATCGCTCATGCACGTCTCCCCCCTCCCTTCTCCCCTACCACTCCTATACAGGTCTCCTCCCCGATCACGACTGCGTGTGCCTCCCGTCGACACGAGACCCTGTGTGCACCCGCCCCGCCGCCTCGGCCTCACTGTCTTCCAAACGCCGTTGCCACCGCCAAGGCTCCACAGGCGGCCAAAAATGGACGTTGTCTCCTGTGCTGCGCTCGCCCTGGTCCAGGGCCACCTGGCCGAGCGGTTTGGCTTCCTGGGGCCTGTCGGCTCGCCCTTGCGGACGATGAGCCTGCTGTTTCTCCTCCAATACATTGCCCTCAAGGTTTACCGGGTGTTCCTGTACCACCGGTACTTCTCCCCGCTTCGCCATCTGCCGGGCCCGACCGTGAGTTGCTCCATCGCCCGCGTGGCCCCCCCCTCCCCCTCCCCTTTCCCCCTGTCGCGCGTTGGTTGGTTCGCTAGATGACCCGTCCTTCAGAACAATCACTTCCTGTTCGGCCAAGCCCTGAACCTCATCCGGGCGGATAGCCCTACGAGCCTCTATGTGCAGTGGATGCGCCAGCACCCCGAGGCCCCCTTCATACGTTACCTCACGTGGGCCAACACCGAAGTCCTCGTACCCAATGACATTGGCGCGCACAGAGAGGTGCTACACGCCCAGTGCTACTCCTTCTCCAAGTCCAAGTGGTTCCTCCGCATCGTCAAGGAGGTCGCGGGCCATGGCCTGATTCTGATGGAAGGCGACGAGCATCGCGCCCACCGAAAGATGCTCAACGGCCCCTTTTCCCTCAAGAACATCCGTCGTCTGGAGACGATCTTCCAGAGCAAGGCCCGTGATATCTGCACTTTCTTCGACCAATGCATCGCCCAGGATGATGGGCGCACGGGCGCCATGGACTGCACCACCACCTTCTCCAAGGCTATCCTCGACATCATGGGCTCTGCTATTCTCGGCATCAACCTGGACTATGTGAAGCCTGGAGACGGTGCCCCGAATGCGTCGCTGAAGGGGCGGGCCGACACTCTGGGCGGGAAATGGAACTTCCACGACGCGTACGAAGTCTTCTTCTCCCCCGGTGTCGTTGGCAAGATGCTGCTTGTCGTGAACTGCGTCGTTCCGGTCCGGTGGTTGCCGCTCGAGGCCAACCGGGAGTTTCTTTCCGCAACGGACTGGCTCAACGATGTGCTGCGGAATCTCATTCGGGACCGGTACCGCCAGGTTGCGCACGCCGTGTCCTCGGGCAAGTACGAGAGCAAGGACTCGCGCGACTTGGTAACTTTCATAGTCGAAGAAAGCCTGCTCGGCGGCGTGACCGAAGGCATTGGAGAGGACGAGTTCCTGGGCCACCTGCTCGAGTTCATGGCTGCCGGCCACGACACATCGGCCAACATGCTGTCCTGGAGTCTTTACGTTCTGGCGACGCACCCGGACATTCAAACCAGGCTGCGCGAGGAAGTCAACACGCTGCCGGCCAGTCCGAACTACGCCCAGCTGGATAGGCTCCCGTACCTCGAGAACTTTTCGAAGGAGGTCCTTCGCATGTATTGCCCAGGTAAGGCTCCCCACGCGCGCACGGGTGGGGGGAAGCGATGTTGACCCTCTGCACCGTAGCTACGACGTACCACCGCGAGGCAGACCAAGATGTCGTCGCGGAGAACGTGCAGATCCCCAAAGGCACCCTCGTGGACGTGTGCCCGTCGGCTCTGCTGCTGAACCCGCGGATCTGGGGGGCCGACGTGGACGAGTTCGACCCCTCGCGCTGGGATCGTCTGCAGGGCGACCAACTGTCGCCTTATGCCTCGGCGGCCTTTTCCAACGGGCCGCGGATCTGCATTGGGCGCCAGTTCGCGCTGTTTGAGATCAAAACCATCTTGGTCGAGATGATCCGCGGCTACCGTTTCATTGGCGTTGACAAGCCCTGGACTATCGAGAACCCCGGCTTCACGCTGCGGCCCGCTGGCCTCGAAGTGCGCTTCGAGAAGATCAACGGCAGATAAACTTCGAGGGGGCGAAGGGCCGGAAAGAGGGAGTCGCCGAGGTTCCGGAGCAGCCCGGCAGCCCGGCTGGGGGAAGCCCCGACGGGGCGCAGGGTACATAGGCGAGCACATACGACGTCACACGAGGTAACTTAGAATCTAGGCCGTTTTCTTTCCCCGGCCGGGGCGTTGAAACACGTGAGACGCCTTGCCACAACACAACGATGTTTCCTTTTCCTGAGCCCTTACCCCCAACGCCTCCCTCCCCATTGGACCTGGGTCTGTCCGCCCGGGTGGCCCGGCAAGCCCCAAAGACGCAGGCGTCACGTCCGTCACCGAAAGCATAGTGTACCCGGCCCATTGTGCGGTGGAAGACCGGCAGACTCCCGACGCATGGGCGCCTCGCGTGAATTGTGCAAGTCGAGAGCTGCGGGGGGTTGCGTAGCGCGTGTCCACTGCCCAGCCTGGGTGTCGCGTTCGGAGAGAATGCCGTCAGGTTTTTCCCCCGCACGGCGGGTACTCCAAATCTGGGTGTGGGGTATTCGCGTGCGGAGGCGGGTAGCGTGGATGGTGGAGGGACCGGCCAACGCCGCGGTTCACGGAGGAATGAATCTCTTCGTATGTAATAAGATAGGTAGATGGTCACCGGAAGCTGGTGTTTCCACTGAATATTCTCTCTTCCCAGTTGAAATCCCCATAGTGCCACTGTCGAGCTGCTCGCAAGCCGCCACCTCATCCGGCAACGTTACCCCCCCCCCCCTCCTACCTGCACAAGAAAAACAAAACATCGCCAGCTTCGTTTCCCATCACGTTCGCCAGCTTCGTTTCCCATCACGTTCACCATGGGCCCGCGAGTTTCGGAAGCCAAAGCCAAACCGCTGCCGGCGGGGGTCTGGACGCCTGTCATTACCATCTACGACGATACGCCCGAGCAGGGGGTCAACCTCGCGGCCATGTACAAGCACTGCCAGTTCCTCGTGGACGCGGGCATGCATGGACTGGTGTACATGGGCACCAACGGCGAGCTGGCGCTCCTCTCGCACCAGGAGCGCAAGGACATCATCCGGAACGCGCGGAAGGCCGTCGTGGACATGGGTCTGCCCGACTACCCCATTGTCGCCGGCATATCCGCCCAGAGCACTGTCGAGACGATTGCCTGCGCCCGCGACGCGGCGGAGGCGGGCGCCGGCTGGGGACTGCTGCTGCCCCCTTCCTACTGGGCCAAGTCCCTCTCGACCGACGCGCTGCTGGCCTACTACCGCGACGTGGCCGACCAGAGCCCCATGCCCCTCGTGGTGTACAACGTAAGTGGTTCCCCGGCCTGGCTGCGTCCCACCGGCCGGTGGGCAATGCATACCGGTGCCTCCCTCCCCTCCCCCGCGGCACGTTCGCTTACCTTTCCCGGCCTTGGCCGGCGGCAGTTTCCCGGCGTCACATCAGGTGTAGACCTCGACTCGGACCAGCTGGCGGCTCTGGCCTCGCATCCCAACATCGTGGCCACCAAGCTGACGTGCGGCAACGTGGGCAAGCTCACACGGCTCACCTCCAAGTTCGAGCCGGCGCACTTTGGCGTGTTCGGGGGCAGCTCCGACTACCTGCTGCCCACGCTGCACGCCGGCGGCAGCGGATGCGTGACGGGGTGAGTTGCTTCCCTCCCGTTCCCCTGGCCCGGCTGGCCCATAGCCACAGGCCGCGGTTTCACCCCCGGCGCGGATGGCTTGGACTAACGCGCACCGGCCAGGCTAGGCAATGTGTTCCCCAGGTCGACGGCCCGGATCTACGACCTCTGGGCGGCGGGCAAGCTGGACGAGGCGCGGGCGCTGCAGGACCAGGTGGCCAACTCGGAATGGGCGTGCAAGAAGGGGCTGTCCCAGACCAAGTACGGCGCCTGGTGGTTCGTGGGCCGGCAGCTGGGGCTCGACAACGAGAACATGTTTGTCATGCGCAAGCCGTACCTGGCACTCAAGGACGACCAGAAGAAATGGAGCGTCGAGACGATGGGGGTCCTGGAAGCGACCGAGAAGAGTCTCCCGGGCCGCAAAGGCGCTTGACTCGCGGGGCGCCCGGGCGTCGGCGTCGGCGCAAACTCAAAATGCCTCCTAGTTTCGTAAAAAGAAGTCCATCCAGCCCCCGCGCCTCCTCCCCGGCCTGGCGGCGCCGGGACCAAATTGCAGTCCGGCCGTTGTGGGTGGCCCGCCCGACCAGGCTCGCTCGTGATCACGGGCTGCCGGAGGGGAGAGGCGGCCGGGTCAGCTCGCGCCAGACGCGTCATGGCCCGGGGTCCGAAGAGGTGCGACGGCGAGGCACCGCAGACACCGTGGACGGGTGGGCACTCAGGTGCTAGGTGGTGAGGCAGTCAGTATACCACGTACCTAAGGGGCAAGTCATGCGCCCGACTGTAAACTCGGCCCGGGCCACCTTTGTGCTCGTGTCGGTCGTGTGTGTGTGTGTGTGTGCCTACCTCCCAGGCAAGCTGCTCGGTGCATGACGGCAACCCCTGGCCCCGGGCGGTTCCCCTCACACCACCGGTCTGACAATAGATCCATGCGGCCAGGCCCCCGACGACCCGATGGAACCCTGGGCCGTCCGTGGGCCTCCAGACCAGCCCAGCAGGTTCGTCCAGGAGCGCCCCGGTTGTCCCCCATAAACCCCGCGCGACTCCTTCGTGGTTTGGGGCTAGTCTCCAGGCTGGGAGGCAGCTAGAAGGCCCGCTTCTGCCCTGCCATTGGGTCCGAGGTCGCGCTGTGACTATTTCGTAACCGGTCTTGCCCCGGGACAGACGAGCAGCTGCCATCATTGTTGTTATCCATATCAGGGCATGGTTTGGCTGCAAATTATGGAGTGATCCATTCGGCCTCAGCAGCCCTACCTCTCTACCCGCTGGGGTTCTACCCATCCCACCCTAGATGCTTCCTTACCTCGCTTCACCCTTCCCCATCCATGTGTCACCCACCGACGACTCGCCGCACTGGCTGACGGGGTTCCTTGGATCGTACCTGCGACGCCTCCTCTGTCCTTTTGCTCGCCTTTGGCCCCCCCCCTTGTTGATTCCCGCCCGCGAGCTCCTCAACCGCGTCCCCGCCCAGCCAAGTACTTACCTTCCTCACCCCGCGTTGTTGCTTACTTTTTGGGCGCCCCGATGCCCAGCCCGGCCGCGGCAGTTTCCCCCGTCTCGCTCCGGAACGGCATGTCGAAACGGTCGTGGGACCAGGCGAACCCGGGGGGGCTGGGGCCCGTCGAGGTCAACGGCCCGCACGCCCACTCGTCGCCCGTGGCGGCCTCGCTGTACGGCGCCGGCGCCGTCCAGCAATCCTCGCCTCAAAACGACCCGGGCTCGGCCGCCCCGGCCCCAGCCTCGGCCCGGCCGGTCGAGCCGCCGCCACACACCAACGGCGATGCGACGGCCGGGCATATCCCCATGATATCGCGCAAGATCAAAGGTGCGTTTCGCCCGCCTCGCGCGGCCACAGGCGCACACCTTTGGGGGCTGACCACATTCTTGGGGCTTGGTAGCATGCGCTTCCTGCCGGAAACACAAGGCAAGTCATATGGGCCCGGGTGGCGGGCCTGGGTTGTCCGGCCCGCGGCGTGCGCCAACCACCTCGTGCTGACCGGCGCAGATTAAGTGCATCATGGACGGCGAGAAGTGTCGACGATGCCGCGAGAAGAACCTGGTAAGCCGCGAACGGGCGCTCCCCAGCTTACGAAGGCGCGGTCACCACTCTGGCTTACACCACCTGCTCCTCTCTGTAGGGCTGCGTTCTGAACAAGAGCCTGCAGACACTCATCAGCGAAAGATCGCAGTACGTGGCTCCCCCTTCCCTCCTACTTCCCCCTCGCAGGCATTCCTTGCGTATGCCCTGTCCCGAGCGGCCGCGCCTAAGTCCTTCCACCGCGTAGAAGCACCGAAGCCATGATGCAGGACTTGGAGATGATGCACTCGGGCCTGCAAAAAGTGATGCGGAGCATGAACCTCCCGCCGCTGCATGCGCTGCACAGCTCGCGGCAGATGCTGCACACCCCCCTCTCCGAAGAGCCCCACGAGCACCACGCGCTGGACGAGGTTGGTCCGTCTTGTGACAACTCGCCCCGTCTCTCGCCGACCGACATGAACGACCTCCCCAAGGCGCCGATCCACTCCGTCTACCACCTCACCAAGCTGAGCGCCCTCCGATCCCCCGACGCCACCGAGACGGAGAACGGCGTGCGGCGGCGGTCCGACCAGATCGAGGACTTGATCTCGACAGGTGCCCTGTCCCTCGAGGATGCCGAGCGACTCTTCCGCCTCTACATGGACCATCTGGACCACTTCATGTACGGCATCGGCGGCCGCTATTCCCAGCTTGACGATCTGCGCCGGACTTCGCGCATCCTCGCCGCCTGCATCTTCACCGTGGCCGCCCTCCACGACCCGCAGAGCAACGCCATCTACGGCGTGTGCAGCAAGGAGTTCCGGCGCCTTGTGGCCGGCTCCATCTTCAAAAGGCAGATCGATAGGGACTATCTACGGGCCCTGAGCATCGGCGCCTACTGGCTCTCGGATATCTCGTGGGTGCTCTCGGGGCTGGCCATCCGCCGCGCCTCCGAGTTCAACCTGTCCAGCTTTTTCCGCCGCGCCATAGGTGAGGGGGACGAAGACGCGATTGACCATGTACGTATTTGGTATATTCTCTACATATGCGACCAACATCTGTCCACGCTGTTTGGCCGCCCTCCGGTCATCCGTGAGGACTATGCTATCCAGGGTTGGGAGGACTTCATCCTGGCCCGCGCCACCAACAAGGAAGATGATCGGCTGGCGAGCCAGGTTGCGCTTCTGAACATCCTGCACAGCATCCGCGATCTCTTCGGCCCGGACGACGGTGAGCCCATCTCCAAAGTCTACCTGATGCAGATTGCCGGCTTCTCCCGGCAGCTGGACCAGTGGCTAGCAAGGTGGTCCTCGACCATCCTAGGTGAGTGCCTCCCCCCCCCCCCCCCCCCCCTCCAGTGAGAATACCCAGGGACTGAGCCGAGACCAGAGCGACACGACAAGATCGGCGGGTTTCCCAGGAAAGGTGCCCTGCTCCACTACCACTACGCTAAGCTTATTCTCTATTCGCATGTGTTCCGGGGCCCGCGCGACTCTCCGACAATTCCTCCCCATTTCCTCGATTCGGCGGTAAGCAACTTTCCGTGTTCCGCGTTGGCCCCCTCCCAGCCTCTGCCGACACCGTCTCTTCACGGGTTACATGCTGATGTTGCGAACCAAAGAACTCTGCGGTAGCGGCAGCCATTAATACGGTCGAGGTGCTCATTGCCGACCCCGACATCCGGCCTGCACTGGTCGGCATGCCATCATATATGCATTCCATGACGGGGTTCGCTTGTATGATCCTCGCCCGGCTCGCCGGCATCTACGGCGAATCGCTGGTCGAGAAGACGCTGGTCATCGACTTGACTTCGCGTCTGATTGGTATATACCGATCAATTCCCGTGGGGAAGTGGCACCTGATGAACCTCATGGCCAACGGACTGGAGAAGGTCGTGGCGGCACTTCAAGCCGACTCACCAACGCCGATGCCCCTCGATGCCGTCCCGCTGGGGACGGGCACGCAGAATTTTGGCGCTACGGCGGACGGCATGTTCCCCGACATGAACTTTTTGGGCGACTACAACACGAATTTCGGGGCCTCGCAGCTGATGTTCCTTGGGGGCTTCGAAACGGCGGACCTGAGTCCGACTTTCTTCTAATATGTACTTGATATCTATGGCATGGAACAGTGGGTATCATTTCTTGAGACTGTCTGCAAAGGTCTGAACCGTCTCCACCAGCGAGACATCGGCCTGCATGCCCAGAGCCTCGGCGCGGGTGATGTCGAACTTTGCCGGCCAGCTGCCCACGATGGCTTCGACCTTGGCGTCCGGGGCCTCGTCGATCAGGTCGGTGGCCTTGGCGCCGCCGACGGCCTCGAGGGCCTCGAGGATCTGCTGCACGGTCACGGTGATGCCTGGCAGGTTCACGGTTCGGCTGATGCCGAACTTTTCTTTGGGCACGTCCTTGACGAGGACCAGGTTGCGCACCACCGTCTTGGGGCTGCACACCCACATCTCTAAACTCCGGGCCACGGGGAGCACGCTCCGCTCGCCTTTCAGGGGCTCACGGACGATGCCGCTGGCGAAGGAACTGGCCGCGGCCGAGGGCGCGCCCGGCCGGACGATGACGGTCGGCAACCGGACGACGCGGCCGTCGAGGAGCCCCCTCCGCGAAAAGTCGTTGAGATAGGTTTCGGCCATGAGCTTCTGGGCTCCGTAGCTCGACTGGGGGAGGGGGCATGTTTTTTCCGACGTCACGTCGCCCGGGGACGAGGGGCCGTACACGGCGAGGGAGCTGGGAAAGATGGTCACGGTACCCGGGGTATGGGTTCGGAGATGATCCAGGATACCCCTGATAACAGAGTCTTGGTTAGACGCGGCAGAAGGCAGGAGACGGCGGACGGGCGAATCCTGGGCTTGCTTACCGGTGACTATCCCAATTGACTTTCCAACCCAGCTCGAGGTTCGCCTCTGCGCCGCCCGACATGAGCCCGTGCAACAAGTAGACGGCCGTGAAGGGGGCGGACAGCAAGGAGGAGACGGCGTCCGGATTGGTGAGGTCGCTCTTGACGGTGGAAATGCGGCCCGCATGCTGCGACACGTCGGCCGGGACGGGCGGCTCGATGACGTCGGTGAGGACCAGGGTGAGATTCGGCGAGGACTCGACGAGGGCCGAAGTGAGCGCCTGGCCGATGAAGCCGGCGGCACCGGTGATGAGAATGCGCTGTGGGCTCGACATGTTGGGCGGGCGTGTGTGGGAGGTGCAGGACCGCGAGGCGGGCCGCATCACGACTTATGGAACCGACGCGGCAAGAACACGTCAACGCGCAGCCATGTGTTTCCCAGGGCTGGACTCGGCGAGCAATGCGACAGCGGGCTGGGCGGACGGGGGGCGGCTGCGGCTACACGCCGTCGAGGCCGAGCCGGCGGCGACCAGGCCAGGCCAGCCATGCAGTCAGGCCGGCGCCAGCGCATACGCAGACGGCGCACCCCACGGACGGATCCATGGAGAAGCGAACCCCGCGCACTTCTCTCCACCTCGCACAGTGGAACCCCAGGCTGCTGTCCAGGATGGGGGAAGCTGAGGGATCCCGGAGCTCCCGCCTGCCCAGAAGGGAAACGGGGCGGCCCCGGGGCCAATCAGGGGGGGCGACGCGCGCGGCCCGTCGAGGCTCGGCCTTCTCTCCGGGACGCGGGGCGGGCATGCATGGCTTCCATTACCCCAACTCTGCCCCTCCCCCGCGGCACGACGAGGGCGAGGCGGGTCGGGGGCCATGCGATGGACGGAAAGGCTGTCGGCCGAGGGGCCACGACGACCCCTCGGGCGCTGTGCTGGATGACGATGCCGGCGGCCCGTCTTCGTTGTTGAAAACGCGCGGCTCAGCCCGCCCCTCTTGCCAACCTCGTCCTTCCTTTCGCGCAGACTCCCATCCCGCCTCTCTCGGCCCTCGATTTTCTTCTCCCCTCCTTGTCTTCCTTTCCGCTGGATCCGTTGCGGAAGCAGCCCCACGAGCAGCCATGGAGTACGCCCGGTCAGTTTCTCCTCTCCCGCTGCCCCGCCCCACGCGCCTTGGTCCGCCAACCAAACTAATGCCGTGCGCATGGGTGTAGACTTGGGAACAGCGGCCTGAAGGTCTCCAAGATCATCCTTGGCTGCATGTCCTACGGCTCCTCCCAATGGGAGGGCAGCCCGTGGGTGCTGGACGAGGAAGAGAGCTTCAAAGTGATCAAGGCGGCGTACGACAGCGGCATCAACACCTGGGTAAGGAAGCCGGCCGGAAGCGTGGCACGCGTGGGTGGATGCTGACGAGGCGCCGTACCAAAGGACACGGCCGATACCTACAGCAACGGCAAGAGCGAGGTGATCCTGGGCAAGGCGATGAAGAAGTTCAACATCCCGCGCAGCAAGGTGGTGATCCTGTCCAAGATCTTCAACCCCGTCATGGACGACGACTCGCGCCCGCCCTCGGTCAACGACGGGCCGCTGGTCAACCAGATGGGCCTCAGCCGCAAGCACATCTTCGAGGCCGTCGACCGCTGCCTCGAGCGCCTGCAGACCGACTACATCGACGTGCTGCAGCTGCACCGCCTCGACCGCGAGACGCCGCCCGAGGAGATCATGCGCGCCCTGCACGAGGTGGTCGTGTCGGGCAAGGTGCGCTACATCGGCGCCTCGTCCATGTACGCGTGGGAGTTCGCGCGCCTGCAGTACACGGCCCAGCTGCACGGCTGGACGCGCTTTGTCAGCATGCAGCCCTTCTACAACCTGCTCTACCGCGAGGAGGAGCGCGAGATGATCCCCTTCTGCCGCGAGACGGGCGTCGGCCTCATCCCGTGGAGCCCGCTCGCGCGCGGCATGCTGGCCAAGCCGCAGAGCCGCGACGCCGAGCCGAGCCTGCGCAGCCAGTCGGACGCCAAGACCAAGAAGTGGTTCGCCGACGCCAACCTCGGCATCGTCGACGCCGTCGAGAAGGTCGCCCGCGACAAGGGCCTGAGCATGCCCCTCGTCGCCACCGCCTGGGTCCTCCGCCAGGGCTGCTACCCCATCGTCGGCCTGAGCAGCGAGAAGCGCGTCAAGGAGACGGTCGAGGCCCTCAAGGTCACCCTGACCGACGACGAGTGCAAGTTCCTCGAGGCCGGGTACCGGCCGCGGAATATCGAGGGCATGTAAGCACGTGGGGGGAAGCGGGCGGGGGGGGCGGCTTGCTCGTGGCTTTTTGGCTTTATGCCATGTACGTAAAGCAATACAGAATACCCAGCCGTACCCGGGTAAGGCAACCTGGGTACCTCAATAGATTTTCCATACCTGACGATTTCCTTGGGCCCCCTGCCGACCACCATGGTACCCCCTCGCGAGCATTTGGAACAAGCCGGTGACCTCGACCGAATTGCTTCTCCGACATGGGATATTTCCCAAAACACCTTACGCCCACGCCGGCCATGTAAAACCCCCCCCCCGTACAATTCGGTAGAGGGGAATAGTGTGAGTAACTTGCCCAAGATGGGGAGCGTCTCGCCTGGTTGTGCGGCGGGGCCGCCGCACCGACGCATTTCCGTGCTCTCTAGCTTTCGTACGTCATTTTCATTGCGAGGCACCATGCTGAGCGAGCGAGGACAGTCATTGCGTTCCATGAAAATGAGTCATCCGTTTCTATATTACGCGGGGGTGGGGGGATATCATATCGCTTGTCTACAGCTTCGCCTTTTCCTTCTTCAACGGCATATCGGGGAATTTGTTGGGCGAGCGGATCAAGTAGTCGACGTCCGACGTATTCAGCATCTCGGGACTGGCCTGGCTCAGGTCGGTGATGCCGCAGAGGCGCATCGACACTTCAATCTCGTCTTTCAGAACTGTGTAGGGCGGGGCGGTCAGCAAGATGCTCACCGTCGTTCGGCTGAAGGGGGCAAGATGGAGAGGGGGGGGGAGGGGAGAGAGCATGCGTACTTTGAGTTAGGTGCTCAACCCCCTCCTGTCCGTAGACCAAGGAGTACAGATACGGCCGGCCGATGCCGACCGCCGTCGCACCGAGGGCGATGGCCTTGAGAATGTCGGTGCCGCGCTCGAAGCCGCCGTCGACGTATACCTCGAGCCGACTGAAAACCTCGGGGCAGGTCATCCGCAGCTCCAGCAGGTTCAGGATGGCCGGTTGTGCGCTAACGTCTCGGGGTGTCAGCTTGGGCCGGCTCTGCGTCCAAAAAAGAAAAAAGGGGGTGCGCGTTCAAGGGGCCGGCTATACTCACGTATCCAGCGAGCGTCCTCCGTGGTTGCTGAGGAGGATGCCGTCCACGCCGTAATCGACGGCTTTCCGGGCATCCGCCGCGTTCTGGACGCCCTTGAGGACGATGGGCAGGCCCGACGTCTCCTTGATCCAGGCCAGGTCGGCCCAGGTCAGCGACTTGTCGATGTACTGGGCCATCAGGCGGCCCAGGCCGCCGCCTTTTTTGTCGTTGGTCGACGTCGCGCCGCTGATGGCAGATTGGATGGCCCCCGCGGCGATGCGCTCGTCGGCCTCGCGCTTGCCCGGGACGGGCGCGTCGACGGTGACGAAGATGGCCTTGATGCCGAGGTCCCGCGCCTTGCGCAGCAGCTCGGTCGTCTTGTGCCGCTCCGCGTTGACGTAGAGCTGGAAGAAAAAGGGCTGCCGGGGGTCGCCCGACTCGACAATGTGGCCCAGCGGGTACGAGGCGTTGTTGCTGATGCACTGGATTATGCGCTCCTTGGCGGCGGCGCGGGCCAGGGCCAGCTCGCCGTCGGGGTGGGCGAGGCGGGCCATGGCGGCGGGGCTGATGAAAAAGGGGGCGTCGCTCTGGTAGCCCAGAATGGTGCGGCCGAAGTCGACCTGGCGCACGTCGCGCAGGACCCGGGGCTGGATCATGATGCGGCGGAGCAGGGCCTTGTTCTGGTGGTGGGTGATGAGGTCCGTCGCGGCCGACGAGTAGAAGGCCCAGGTCTTGGGCGACAGGGCGCGGCTGGCGACCTCGTGGAAGTCGGCGGCGCTGATGAGGGTGTGCAGGGCCGGCAGGGCCGAGTCGGCCTGCTCCTGCTGGGCCTCGCTCTGCTGCTCGCGGGCCTCGCGGACGGTGCCCTTGGCCGGCACATCGCTGGACGCCTCCTCCAGGTAGCCCTTGAACTTCTCCGTCGCCAGGTTCTCCTCGAGAATGCCCGGGGCGTGGACCTCGTCAAACACGCGGGTGGCGTTGGTGCCGGCGCACTGGAGCAGGACTGCGGGTTCGGCATGTCAGCTGGGGGGAGGGAGGGAACGCGCGAGGTTGCCTGGTGCGTCAAGACCCCGACCATGTACTCACTGTCGGCGCCGCCCGGGTGTTCGTCCACAAAGTCGGTTACATCCCACACCTTCTGATGCACCGCCAGCCAGCAGTCGTCCTTGGTGTTGTGGCGACTCAGCTCGACCAGAGTCACTTGCACGGGTTGCTCGGTCGCCATGGCGGCGGCGTAGAATCACGTCGAGTCCAGGCCCGTCCAGCCGCGTCTGGTCGAGTCGTGTCGAGTCGCTTCGGTAGCGCGGGGAGGGGGCAAAGAGCCAGCAAGAGGGAGGAGGATATGCCAACTCGGCCCAGGGCCTTTAACCTAGAAGGGGCTACGGGGGCAGTGGTTGGCTCGCTGGCTGGCCGACGCAATTGGGAGGGGGGGGGGCGGCACGGAAAGGAACTGGAAGAGCCAAGGTAAACAGCAGTTGCCATTTTCCGTCACGGGTGCGAGGGCCGGGCGGTCCATTTCTCTGGATAGCCTCGTCTGCGCCGAGGCACGGCATCGGGCATCTCGGTATGCTGGACACCGGCAGCAGGGAAGGAGAGCAAGGCCGTGGGGCCCGGCAGCGAAAGCCCACCCCCATGGGCTTCTGCCGACCCCATCGGCATTCTCGCCGTGGGATTACTTGGCCGCCGCCACCTCCGCTTCGCGCCCTGGCCAAGGTTCCCGACGCTATCGTCGTCAGGTCCACCCCCACATCCTCCCCACCTCCGCGAGCACGACTAACGTAGGTCCCAGGGCGCGCGCACGCCGTCCCGCGGGGTCTGCAGGTCGTCTGGAGGCCGGGTTCCCCCCCGAGCCCAGGAACCCGAGTGACCGGGTGCCAGAGCCCCAGGGAGAACCTGCGGGCCTCGTTTGCGTAAGTAGGTGCCTGCGGACCGGAGGACGGCCTGGTCTGCTATGGCCTCACTGTGCATGAGGTGGAGTGACGGCCACCATGAGTCGGGCCCGAGGCACCCAGGTCGACGTCACCGGCACCCGGGCCCCTCCACCTTCTATACTGCATGGAGAAACTTTATACAATAGTCGGAAAGGATGGGTTGGGAGCAGAGCGCCCTTTTCCAGGGTCTACTCTACATCTCAGCCCCTGACGCTGGGCATGATCCTACATGGTCTTGGTAGTGCGAAGCTGGCTCGGAAGAAGAAAAACTTGACCCAACCAGCCCGGGTTCCTTTGAAGGGGGTCTTTGGGGGAGCTGGGCCATCATGTGCACGTGTGTATCTGCTTGATCGCCTCCGCGGGGAGGCGGTCTCGGCATGCCCCAAAGAGTGATTCCAAATTCCGACGGGCGTTGGAAACATGCCCTGAGTTGCCATTTCTGGGAGATCTAGCTAGATAGGGGGAAAGAGACATAAGCCGCTATGGTCCTACAAAAGCCTCAACATCGTTAAGGCTGTAGTATTTGATGTTTTGGCGGTGGTAAGTGAAGGCTACGTGAACTTCACTTTCCGCTCCTGTAGCCCTGGACACGAATATGCTCGGGTAGCTCAACTCTCGGTTGGAGCGCTCCATACTGTTGTTGGTCATGCAGAAGCCATCGCCGTCTTCCAGCACGTTGTACCTCCACGTCTTGCCCTGGTCCTTTGACAGGCCGACTGAGAGGGCTTTCCGCGGGGTGCCCCAGATGGCCGTCTTGCCCTCGACGGCAGGCTGGTTGACCCTGGTGTCGTCGGCGGGCGTGATGTCGTCATAAAGTCCTTCGCGCCTCTCCATGTCGGCGCTGGCGCAGGAGTCGTTGAAAACAACCACCAGGTCATCGTTGGGCAGGGCGGCGGCGCAGATGCCCGAATTGGGGTTGGGCAGCGTCGTTTTCTCGGGCACCGCCCAGTTGACGCCGTCGTCCGAGGTCGAGCGGTATATGCAGTCAGCCCAGCGGCTGCGAAAGAAGGCCACATAGCTCTTCTTCTTGGGAAGCGCGACAATGTTCATGTGCACACAGCCCCTCGAGTCGGGGACGCTGTTCTCTGACCATGTCTTGCCGCCATCGGCCGAGTACATCACCGCCGAGACGTCGTCGCTTCCGATCCAGCGGAAACCCGGAGGCGCGCGGCAGTAGAAGATGGGGAGGAGCCAGACACCGTCAGGGCGGACGACAATGGGCTGACGTATAAAAGCGCCTCTTTTTTGGGGGAAAGGCTCGAACACCTCGGACCACGTCTGGGCCTCGTCGCTCGAGGTTCGCGCCAGGATCGCGGCCTCATCTTGGTTGCCCGCCGGCTGCGCGGTGTGGAAGAGCCATATGGTGCCCGTGGCCGGGTCGCGGAACAAGACTGGGTTCTGACAACTGCGCCCCTCGTCCGAGGAGATCTTTTTGGCCTCTGTCCAGGACGAGGCCCCCCGTGCCAGGCGCGATATGTAGATGGAAATGTCCCCGCAGCCCTCCTGCGTGCCTCCGAACCATACACAGAGCAGAGTGTGGTCGGGCAGCTCCAGCAGATTCGAGGCGTGGCACTGGACTGTGGCGGCGGGGATATCCTGCTCGCGTACGATGCCCGGCCGCGCGGTGGGAGCCATGGCTGCTGTTGACACCGTAAGGGACGTTTCTCGGGAGCGGATGGATGTGCGCAGCGGGCAAGCCAGCGGTGTCGGAGAGGGACGGACGGCGGGGGCGAGAAGAAAGGGCAGGTATAGTGAGTGGATATGTGGGCGTCGGGGACGTTTGGCAAACGGCGACGACTCACGTCGAAGATGACTTGCAAGACTAGAGAACGGAAGCGCTATAGTCCCAGGCACAGGTGTGTTCCGGGATTACCAGCAGTGCCATCCGCCCCGGCCTTCGTTTTAAGTGTCCGCGAATGGGTCGGCGCTGGCGTGTCGCGCTCGGTGAGGGCTTTCGACCTGCCCGCAACGCGGGGCGGCGGCGGGAGACCTGCAGGGTTCTCCGCACGGCGAGTCCAAGAGGGTGCGGAGAGAACCCCAACACCAACGGTCGGCCATCTCCCCGAGCCAGGCGGCGTTGGGACCGCCCGGCGTCGCCTGGCGTCCCCTCGTATCCAGTGATGGGCTGAGCCAAGACCTGGGGCAGCTGGGGCTCGGACGGGGTCATGTAGGTATCTATGCTAGCGGTAGCGCTTGCCGGGAGGGCAGCACGACCCAGGCCATTGCCAGTCCTTTATCCCCACGGGGCAGCCGGGCCCTCCCCGGTCTGCAACGCTGGTGCCAAATCGAACGGGGGTCAAGCCTTCCCAAGCGAAGACAAGCTTCCCAAGCAATTGCCAAGTCTGCACCGACGGCGAGCACATATAATAGCCATGGCATGCGTCCGCACGGCTTGACCACTTGCTGACTGCCCTTCACGGACGGCTTGCAACTGTCCCTCGTCCTCTGCCAGGCCTTCTTGCTCCCTCCTAACCGCCGACCGTCTCAACATGGGTGGCGGCACCTCTATCTGGGCGAACCCCGAATGGCGGTCGGATCCAAGAGAGATCTTCAACTGGAGGATCTTCTACCTGACCACGACCGTCGCCTTTGCTGGTTGCGCTTATGGCTTTGACCAGGGGAACATCGGCGGCGTCTTGACACTGAAGAGCTTCAGGCACGCCTTTGGCCTCGACGTCCTGAGCAAAGCCGATGCTGATCAAAGGGGTAAGCAACCTCCTGTTGGTCCACGCCAAGCAGCCCCGAGCTAACCTCGTCCGTGTCCTAGCTGGCAATATTGCTGCCATGTGTGCGTCGCCCCCTGCAGGCCCCCTCCCCCCCTCGCCCTCACCTCCCCCTAACGAATCTTCATAGTGGCCGCCGGCGGCTCCGGAGGTGCCCTGCTGGCTGCCCCGTGCGCCGACTTCCTGGGCCGGAAGAAGTCGATGATCCTCTTCGGGCTTTTGTTCATTATCGGGGCCATCATGCAGGTGAGAACTCCAAGAGCTGCCTCTCCCTCGTGATACCGCCACAAGGCCCGACGACAAGCAGTAGCCCTCCGCTCACAAGCGACCACCGGCTAACCCCTTTTCCCCCGGAAGGAAATCGCCGATCTTGGCGTCTTCTACGCCGGTAGGCTCATTGGGGGGCTGGCGATTGGAGGCATGAGCATGTTAGCCCCCCAATACCTGGGAGAGAACAGCCCCAAGAGCATCCGTGGTAGTCTTACTACTTCATACAACCTGTGCATCGTATTGGCGCTATGGTATGTACTTGCACGCCTCACGCATTCGTGCCCAGGGTCGCCTCTAACCTCGCCCGTCCAGTCTGGCCTTCTGGATCAATTATGGCATTTCCCTATGGCCCCAGTCAAGCAACCTCCAATGGAAACTCGCACTTGGTATTCAGATCATCCCCGGAGGGTTTATGTTTCTCATGATGTTTCGTAAGTCGTGTCAGCCCCGGCCCTTCACCCATACCCTCATCACTAACCAAGGCTTAGTCGTGGTCGACACACCCCGAGGTCTGATTTCCCGAGGTCAAAGAGAAAAGGGGCTGAAGAATATGTGCATACTCCGGGGCCTCCCGGCAGAGCACCCGTACGTGCATCAGGAGTACAGCGAAGTTTGTGCTCAGGTTGACGCCGAACAAGAGCTTAGTGCCGGTAAGCAGAAGACGCACCGCGGGGGGTTTGCCAAGGCACAGAGGTGGTTGACACTCGACAGGAATGAACTATTGGCTTGTCATCAAGGACATCGCCACCATTCGATCCAACTCACGTCGTTTCTTCCTTGCGGTCACCCTCTTCATTTTCCACAAGTTCACCGGGACTGATAGTCTGAACTATTTTGCCCCTGAGATTTTCGAGATGATTGGAGTCAAGGGTGGCTCTTTGCCACTTCTCACGACCGGCGTCTACGGCCTGGTGAAGTTCGCGACCACGATCATCTACGTAACTGTGCTGGTGGACCGAATCGGCCGCCGTCGGCCTCTTCTGGTATGGACTGTCGCGAGAACCTTGGGTTCCTCTTCGCGGAACGCTGCTGACCGCAGTACTATCAGATCGGTGCTACCCTGCAAGCCACAGCCATGCTCTACATCGCTCTCTACGTCAAATTCGCAGACCCCGATCACAGCGGTGGCACGCCTGCCGGTGGTATTGTTGGTATTATCTGGTATGCGGCTTTTCTTCCCATCCAGCCCGTAGCCCCGAGAGTTTGGCGAGCGAGAGGATGGCTGCTAACCGGGCCTTTTTGCAGGATCTACATCTACGCCTTTGGATGGTCCTTTGGACACTCGGTAGCCCCCTATGTTACGGCGGCGGAAATCTTCCCCGCCCGGATCCGTTCGTTCTCCATGTCCATCTGCCTGTTCGTCAATTGGATTGTAAGTACCCCCAGCCTGGTTCTTCCGCCCGTTCAAAGTCTCTGCATTGCCCTGCCTGTGTCGCCGGCCCAAGCGGCCAAGGCGGTGCGGCGGCATGACTCTCCGACTCAGCATAAAGCAGAGGCTAATCCCGAGTGTTATAGGTTGACTACGGCATCACCAAGGCCACCCCTCTCATGATGACACATATGGGCTGGGGCACGTTCCTGTTATATGCCATGCTGACCTATATCGGCGTTGTATTCATCTACTTCTGTGTAAGCTACGACCACCAACCCATTCCATTACCATCGCTAACGCGGGCCGCCAGTTCCCCGAGTTCAAAGGCCGCAGTATCGAGTCCATGGACGACCTGTTCCAGAACTCCATCTGGTCCATGTGGCGTCATGCCTACCCGACCGAAGAGGAGAAGGTCCGCGTTGATATACAGGCGCAGGCGGTCAAAGAGGCGGATGAGGAGGAGAAGCAACTGGAGCAGAAGAAGGCGGAGACGACTGCGTTCCATGCCGAGAACCGCTGAATATTTCCAATAGCTATTGGGTGCTCCATTTAGAATAAGAGAGAGAAACCAAGTTGCGCCTTTGAACCGGCAGGGCGCTACTGTGCGACCCGCCCGTGCAAATGGTGGTAAATATACACTCAAGTTCCACCGCTGTACACCGTGCGGCATTCCTCCATAAGGAGTCATTGGCCGGCCATATCTGGAGATGGAACCCGGGTATGCAGAAACTGGACACATGTGATCGTAATAGTACAGAATGGACTGGGTGACTTGGTGCTTTACTGTTGGTAGTTGGTTGGTATCTAGGGATGGCTTGTCATCTATAATATGCGGGTGTTCATGGAAATCTCACTCCTACAATAGGGCCTTTCGAGTTCTACAGAGGGGCTGCTGAGGGTTGCAAATGCACCCGCCCCCACTTCGTCGGACACCGACTTTGCCCCACTACTAATGATTAGAACCCTGACTGCCAATGTCTTTACATATGTATGTACACAGTAAAGATAATTCTAGGCCTAAGTGGGCAGGAGGAGACCTGTATCTCCCGCTACTCGAGGTACCACTCTACAGTACCTTCCACTGAAGATGTTAGGAAGGATGTACACCATATTTCTGGACATCACGACCTCCAATACCCACCCATCTTGAATTCTTTGTCGAGACGCTTTCCCTCGCCACCGAATCGGCCTTGCACACAGTCAGCGCGTGACAGCACTGCGGGTTCTAGTTGGCGAGGCAACCTCATGCACCATGAAAAGAAGGCTTCGCGCGCAGAACAGCCAGAAAAGATATCGGCCTGCAGACTATTTCGCCGAGCTCGACTCCAGTGAGGAAGCTGTGAGCGACGCGGCAGCGGCTGCTGACGAAAATGACTCCGCTGTGGACGATTTTGATGGCGATGAGGATGAAGACGACGACGACGACGACGACGACGACGATGCAGGTAACGACAGCAAGGCAGAGACCGCATCCGAGTCGGCCAGTGCAGATTCTTCGGATCTTGACGGCCATCGCCCCGTCCGTCGTGTCCGCCGTGCGTCTCAGCCCAGCAGCCGGGCTCATAAGACGGAAACAGCAAAACCACCGGGAGAAGTGAGGCCGTATCCGGCGGATCCCGCTGCCAAATGGACCCGAACCTATGTCGGGCCCCTGACCAGATGGGCGCGTTTTGGCGACCTGTGCCAGTTTTGGTTCGGGGACCAAGAAAACTACGAGCGAGTCGCCCAAGCCTACACGTCCATATGGGCCTACCAGGAACTCGCCCCCCCCAAGCTCACGTCTCCTGCCCACCTGAGTATCGCGCGTAGTCCCTGGATGCCATCTTCCTTCTGCGACGACCAAGAGGTCGCATTCCGCCTATGGTACGAAAGATACCAATCTGCACGCAGCAACGGACAGCGCTCGGCCCCTGTCCCAAGGGCCACAGCCTTGCCGCACTATCTGCCGCACCCAGATACCAAGCTCATTGCCCTGCTGGGGCCGTTCAATGACCAGAGGGAGTACACGTTCCGCTGTAATCATGCCATCGCTCTCACCCACGATTCGCTCCCCAGCGAAGGCACAGGCGGGCACGAGAGCGCGCCAGGGGCCTTCCTCCTCGACGTAGGTGGCATTGTCTTGTCAATGGGGTGGGCCCCGACCAAAGGCCGCGTTGACCAGCTCCTGGCCATGACCGTCGTTCCCTTCTCAGACCAGGCTTACTACGAAACGCCGGACGAAGCCCCGAAGGAGTCGACGCTCAAGCAAGGGAGCATACAGATTTGGGGGGTTGCGACGGACGAGGCCACGAACGGCACCATGTCCCTCTCGAAGTCGCCACCGAGATTGCTCACTGCACTGTGCTTCGAATGGGGGCGGGCAGTGCGCATGCAGTGGTGCCCTGTACCGCTGACCGTGGAAAGTCGGGCCGGGTTGCTGGCTGTGCTCTGCAAAGACGGCAGGATCAGAGTCATCGAAGTGAAGCAGCCCAAGGAACAAAACCATGATGGTGCTTTCGGTGAGTTTCTCCTCGGTGTGGTCTGCAGCAATCGTTGACAAGGCTTGCAGAAGAAATCCAAGAACCCCTGGCCACCCTGGAGATCAAGAACGAATATCACGTAGAGGTCAACTGCTTCACGTGGCTTAATGTCAACCGCATTGCAGCCGGTCTCTCGGACGGCTCGGTGGCGGTCTGGTCGATACACCCCTTGCGATTGCTCCAACGCCACCCTGTCCACTCCAGCCCCATCATCGACATTGCCTCCAGCTACCCCTCTCAGCCGTTCATTGTCGTAACGGTGCCGGTAGGGGGTGTGGCGACCATCACTGACCTATCTCGGCCCAATGCAGAGCTTGTTTATTGTCCTAACCTCCTGATTGACTTCCAACCCAACTTGCTTGCCTGGAGCGAACACATGCGAGCTTACATCAGTATATGGCCATCGGCTTTCCCGGCCAGCGGTGTTATCTCCTTCATGTCCATCCGCATCTTCAACCAGGCCCGCCTCTTGCTATCTTTAGAAGGCCAGCCTACGAGTCTTGCAGTTGGCGCTTGCCATCCCTACGCCTTGGTCGGTTCTTCAGATGGGTCTCTGTGGATTGTCAACGTCTTTCGGAAATCCACATTTTACCGAAAGCCTTCGCAAAAGCTGAAGCTATTCCAGCATGAACACCAGGCTCTGCCCTCGCACCCTGAAGCACGCAATGCCGTGGACAAGCAGGAGAAGCCTCGGGGCGTTTGCCGCATTCTGCATGGGTTCCGACCCCAACTCAACATTCACCCGAAGGCCAGTAGGGGCAAACAAATGAGGAAGAAGCAACTCGAAGAACAAGCGAAAAGAAATAAGAAGAAAAAGGCAAGCTCCGCCACAAAGAAGGGCCAGGCCAAACAAGAGACCAGCACTGTCGGTGATGACGGTGTGGGTTCCGACAGCGACGGAGAAGGCACGGCAGTAACGGGGGAAGTGGCCGTGCATGATCCGTTAAGCAGGATTTCTGCTGTATGCTGGAACCCGAACTTGGACTTCAGCTGGTGGGCGGCGGCGGCCATGGGGTCAGGCCTGGTCAAGATAATGGACTTGGGAAGCGAGCCGCGCCCAAGCCGCAAGGACCGCCGGCGCGATAGTAATGGGTCAGAGGCGGGGGGCAGCGAGGCGGGGAACGCCCCGTCCAGCGACGTGGAGGCTCTATCGGACGAAGAGATGGAGGGTTTCCCAGATGACAGCATGGGAGAGCTGAACGACGAAATCGAAGACGCTGAGATGGATGAAGACGGGTGGACAGCAGCCCGCGGCCGCTGAGCCGTGGTGCCCGGGCTCCGGGACCTACACGGGGCACTAATCAATGTGGCGAGGGGCAGTTCGCATTGCAGCCAAGGCCAGGTTTTTGAAGTATATGAAGTGTCCACGTGTTTGGTTCGCTCGTCATGATGACATCTGCCCGTCTACATTCCTCCACCTGAGTAAATCTTCTAGGGGCATTGTGCACCCATGACACTGTGATGATTGTCAAACGCCTTGATCATGCCAGTCAGATGCGAGGCTGCGGCAAATAGAATCAGTATATGGAACAGCTGGTGAGAGCTACCCCATATGTCAAAGGTGGTGGGGAAATTCCTTTCGGGCCATCGAACCTGCTCGGTACATGATGAGTCGTGGGCACGCGGTGGCTTTCGTTCAAGCGGGCGGGCACCGGGGAGACTCACAGCGTAGAGCACAGCTCCGGCGATGTACAAGAAGCCTTGCAGCAAGACCCAGGTCAGTCCCATCTGCTGGTCGAGTGCTCGGTACCCGTAGATGCTGAGAGCTTGGCACACAGGCAGGACACCCGAAGCGCCGAGGCCCACAAACATCAGGGCGCGATACGGCCGCCACTGCGGCGTACGGAATCTCTCCACCCAGCTCACGACGCCGCATCCGACGCCCAAGACGCATATCTTCCCGCCCGTACGGTTAGCCAAGTGCGCCCGGAACCCCGGGGGGGGAGGGGGGAATACTCACGCCGCACAGGTAGGCCTCCATGAGATGAGGCAGGCAGAAGAGCCCGTAGTACAGCGCGGGCACGTAGCTGCCGACGATGAGGCAGACGATGCCGGTGTAGTCGAGCTTGTTGCCCCACTTGGCGACGGCGGGGCTGTGGTTGCTGAGGGCGTGGTAGGTGGCGCTCATGCCGAGGCACAGGGCGGCGCCGGCGAAGAAGCAGGCGAAGACGAGCACGTCGGCGCGGCGGGCCGAGGCGTAGCGCGGCGCCACGAGCCCGTACAGGCCCAGCCCGGCCGCCGGGAAGGCGAGGGCGCCGAGCAGGTGCGTCCAGATGTTGACCGTCTCGTTGTGCACGGCCCAGACGGACGCGAGCGAGGCCCGGTAGCTGTGGCTGGCCGCCCGGTACCCCGTCCGGATGAAGTGGTTGTCGCGCTGCCAGGCCGGCAGGTCGTCCCAGAGCACGAGCAGCGCCCGCCCGACCTTGGCCTCGACCTCGCGCGCCGCCACCACCACCGTTCCGGCGACCCCGGAGGAGCCCCGGCGCTGCCGGAGGTGGTGGGTGCCGTCCGGCCCGACCGGCCCGGCCGTGGATACCGAGGTCATGGGGGGGGGGGGGGGGGGGGGGGCAAAGAGGGGGGAGAACTGGGCAGGGCGTCGCGTCTTCCGGATGTCGGGACGTGCGAGAGCGGGATGTCTAACTCAGGTCCTGTACATGTACGCACGAACACCGGAAAGCCATTCGCTATTTATCCTAAGCCACGATGGTCATGACGTGTCTTACAGGGGGTTTCTTTTGTTGGTTTTCCGTATTTGTTGGGATTCTCGGCTTCTTCGAGCACATGTTTAAAAACGCGTGATGCGCCGAGGCCGACCCAGCCCATGCCACGGGAGCGGGTGCCCTGGTTACTACTAAGGAGATGGAGAAAAAAAAAAGCGACTCTACTTTTTAGCGCGGTTTGGTTTCCACTGGGCGACTAGAAACCCGCCTGGGGCGCAATCTGCGACGCGCAGACGGCAAACCCGTACAAGAATGCGATATGATTATATACACAACATCATGCGGGCATGGCGAACAGCGCAGGATGCGAAGACGTGATGTGCCTACGTGTGCTGACCGTGGGGGGTGGTGGGCATGCTGACAGCAACAGTGCACGATGATGCTCAAGTGATTGGACGGCAAGCCGCGGCACGCCCTCCTGAGAAATTCATCGTCGAGATGGCCCGTGAAGAGCCGTAGCCATGCAAAGGTCAAAATCAGAGCTGCAGTGAGTTATGTATATCGTGGGATCGTATATCGCATTGTTCGCATCTTGTTATCGTGGCGCGTGTCTATCGAGCCTGACCGCAGTGCTGCTATCCGTTTCTCCCATCGAGCGCACAACGGATCTGGCGGCTTGAGGTTTCGCACCATCTTGGCCGTCGCGGGGACGCCTGCTGCTTATTTCTTGCCGCTCTTCTTGATTCCCTGGGAGCCAGCGTTCAGGGGGCCCTTGCCCTTGGCCTTCGCGGCCATCTCGGCGCGGGCCTTGGCGTCTGTAAGGGCATCAGCGCCGGATGGCGTCTTTGGGGGGGGAGACTATGCGAATGCGCAGGGAGACGAACCAGCGCGCTGCTTCTCCTGGAAGGCGATTTCATCCTCGTCGAGCTCCTTGGTGGCCTTCTTGGGGGCCTTCAAGGGCTTCACCTTGCCGCCTGGAGGAGGAAGGGAAGACGGTCAGTCGGCCATGTGCCGCGGGGCGGACAACGGGAAATGGAGAGGCGCATTGGGGGGTTCGGAGACATGCCTTCTCTGTTTTGGCCACCCATAGTGAATGAGGATGATCAAGCTGGGTGATCGGGTGTTCGGTTGAAGAGGATCAAGACGGCGAGGCGGGCGAGATGGAGTGTGTGGTCTGCGACGGGCGCGAGTCTGGCGGGTGAAGGAGGGCCTCAAGGGTCGGTCGGGCGGGAAAGAATCGAGGGACAGGCCGCGGGGCATGGATATATTCATCAGGGTACTTTAGGTGGTACGTCTCGTCACTAAACTGCCCTCCCAGGCGCAAGTAACGGGCCCGCCTTCCACCTTCACCTGGGCACGGATGTGCCAATGCAAATACTGGGTAAGCACATACTGTACCTATATATGTAGGTAGGTACGCATTCACTGGCCGCAGTGCTTGCCTATATCCACGAGAAGGCATCCTCCATTTGCAATGTACCTACCGCCTATACTGCATATATGCACATCCAGAGCCTGGGGATCCCCTGGAGGGCAAGATGGATGGGAGGTGCGTGCTAGAGAGAAGAGCCCCACCTGGGACCATCTCGCATCCACCATTGGAGCCTGGAAGACACGGCTCCAGTACTACCTACCCGTCCTACCGAATGCCTCTTTCCCTGGGAGCTAACCCTTATAATCGTACCTCATCCTACATACCTCATACCTTGTGCTGCCGTCACACCCAGTCGGCGTTTAGCTTCGTCATCCATCACAGCCGTCGATACCCCCAAGTCGTCCACTCCCGGTCGAATCGACAAGAGCCGCTCACTCAAGACGCGCTGTCCGCCCGCCGCCTCCGACGCAGCTCGCTCGCATCTCGACCGAGCCGTGGACTCCGGCACCGTCCCTGTACGCATACGCGTTTGCCCATCCATCTCCCTATCTATCTGCCCGCCCACGACGGAACCAGGCGACGCCGCGCGATTGGTCCCGGAGCCTCCTCAGGTCTCAGATTCTGCTGTGCCTCGTGTGCTGGCATCGCGTCGGGATGAGGAGCTGAGAAGAAACTTCCCGGTTCGACTCATTTTCTGCGCCTGCACTCCCCTCAGTTCGTCTTAGCTGACACTGCATCTTACTCTCTCGCAAAGAAAGGGAAGGCGTCGCACGTCGCCTCAACATTGTGTACGGAATGGCGAGCCCGACGAGCTCCGACGAGGGCGAGATCCTGGAGAACGGTGGGGGGAACTCCAAGGCAACTTCACTGCCGCGTTTTGATGCAACTGGTGTTGACCGTCCCGACAGACATCGAGCCAGATTTTCGACCTCAAGATCACCTGGGCATGAGAACGGCTCGAGACACAGATCCAGTCGCTCACCGCGGGGCTTCAAGCGCCCCCGGGACGAACGCGACCCTCATCCGGCCGGCCGACTGAACCCGGACCCGCGACGCTTCCGTGTCCACTACGAAGACGACCGCGATGACCCGCGTCGGTCTCGGTTGCCCTACGATGATGAAGATAGACCGCCTCCCATGTCGTCGGCTTCGAGCCTTCGCTACGATGATGGGGAACGCACGCGAGACTGGAACCGTGCCCGCGACCACAGTCGCGATCGCAAGTACTACGCCGAGAAGCGCCCACGCAACCGCACCAGGTCCCCGCGCCGGCCTGTACGTGCCAGCAATGGCGGCCGAGACAGAGACGACCATTTCCGACGAAATGACGACCGCTCGAGGCGACCTTCCGATAGGGACAGCGGGAGAAGCACCAAGTACGATCGCCACGGCCGTGATAGCCCGAGGCGTACGCATGAAGGATCCGTGCTTGACCGGGATACTTCGTTGGAGAACGCGAGTGCTCCCAGAGACGATGCTAAACATGCCAAGGGGCACGCTGGTGGCGAGACTGATGCCAGACCATCTGCCCAAGCACAGGAGCTTCAACCCGAACCTGAACCAGAGGAGGAGGTACTGGACGAAGAGGACGAACTCGAACGCCGCCGCCGCCGCCGTGCCGAACTTCTCGCCAAGACCCGGGGGCCTACGCCTATGTTGGTGCAAGCTTTGCAGGCCTGCGAGAAGGCATCACTCTCTTCACCCGCTCACACGCAGGCCAGCACCCCTGTGATGACGGAAACCACTACTCCCCGCTCTGGTAGGAACCCCCCCCCCCCCCCCCCTAAAGCCGGGTCGCTGGGAAAACACCCTTACTAATCTCGTCCCAGTCATGTCATCGCCTTCGTCCCCTGGCCGGGGCTTGCAAGAGGGGATGTCACCGGCGGCCCTCGAGATCTCAAACGATCAGGAGCTAATCAATCGTCATGGTACTTCCCAAGACATTGAGGATGACGGCCCGTCAGCCGCAGATTACGATCCCACCGCAGACATGAGGGAAGATGAGATGCGGGACGAGCGTCGAAATGGCCATGTTGGGCCCCATGGAGAAATACTGCCAGCCGAAGAGAAAGCCGAAATCGCGCCGAAAGAAGAACCGTTGCCTTCGAAAGAACCGGCGGGTGGTGACAGCGACGATGATTTTGACATGTTCGCGGAAGAATTCGACGAAGAAAAGTTTGCCGCTCCCAAGCCCGACGCGCCAGCAGATGCGGTGGCAGATGATGGTAAAGTGCCGGCCGCCGTCACACAACCCAATGGAGCGATCCTTCAGGGCGACGACAAAGACGGCTACTACAAGATTCGCATCGGCGAGATAATGAATGGTCGTTACCAGGTTCAGGCAACCTTGGGCAAGGGCATGTTTTCCGGTGTTGCTCGCGCTGTCGACATCACTTCCAAGAAATTGGTTGCGATTAAGATGATGCGAAACAACGATGCGCTCCGAAAGGGGGGTTATGTTGAGATCGCCATCCTGCAGAAGCTGAACGACGCCGATCCTGAGAACCGGAAGCACATTGTCAAGTTCGAGCGGCACTTCGAGCATCAGGGCCACCTGTGCCTCGCGTTTGAGAACCTCAGCCTCAATCTGAGGGAGGTGCTCAGAAAGTTTGGCAACAATGTGGGCATCAACCTCAGCGCAACCCGGGCGTATGCTCATCAGATGTTTGTTGCTCTGGCCCACATGCGGAGATGCACCATTATCCACGCGGATATCAAGCCTGACAACATCCTGGTAAGTCTGGGGGGGGGGGGAGGCGTCCTTTGCCTCGCGAGTGTATTGCTCATCCGGGAAACACAGGTTAATGAGAGTCGCAACGTGCTCAAAATCTGCGATCTCGGCACGGCGATTGATAAGTCGGATGCGGCGACGGCACACAGCGAGATCACGCCCTACCTAGTCAGTCGTTTCTACCGAGCGCCCGAGATTATTCTTGGCGTGCCTTACGACTATGCCGTCGACATGTGGTCCATCGGCTGTACACTGTACGAGTTGTACACGGGCAAGATACTATTTACGGGCGACAGCAACAACCAGATGCTCAAGGCCATGATGGAGATCCGTGGCAAATTCAGCACTAAACTGATCAAACGCGGCCAACTGACACACCTTCACTTTGACGAAATGGGCAACTTCATCAGCGTCGAGCATGACAAGGCGCTTGGCAAGGTACGTTCATGATTTGCTTTCTCTCTGCGGTTTTGACCATGGCGTTTCTGGGTGGCTTGTCCCTAGCCTTTGGCATGGTTTCTATTCTTGCCATGGCCACCGTAAGCGCCGAGGCGCGGATGCTTATGTGAGCTTCGTTGCACTTCGCCATGATGTGATGGCTCAAAATTCAGCCGATCTGAGATTGCCGCCGGCGTGCCCAGGGCTTGCTCTGACTTCCCTGCTTGCCGCGCATACTGGCACATTTCAGGACAGGCGGCCGCCTTCACAGGCCCGTAGAATGGCACTCGCGGTTCCTCCCGTGCGTTCGCTATCTACGCTTAAGAGCAAGGATGAGTTGTTCAGTGCCCAGTTGGCAAAGGGCATACCATATATAACCACCTGCCAAAGGCCTTTGTTCCTAGTGGTCCAGAGGACGGAGGCCAAGACGCCGGCCGTGCTATTCCTGTCGCGCATGGCATCCTCCAGTGAAACGCATTCCTAACTGGTGTTTGCTGCTGCAGACAAACGTTCGAACCATGGCCGTGGTGAAGCCGACCCGGGATCTGCGCACTCGCCTCACCGTCGCTTCTAGCGACATGAGTGATGCCGAGTCCCGGGATCTCAACCATTTCATCGACTTGCTCGATCGATGTTTAGCGTTGAATCCCGACAAGCGGATCACGCCGTCCGAGGCCTTGAAGCATCCGTTCTTCGTGGGGAAAACGTCGGCTAGATGAGGTTCCAAAACCTGCCCAGCAGGAGGGACGAAACGGCGTTGCCGTCTGGCTGCAGCCGACAACAATACGTGCCCGCCATTTGCGTGCAGAGGACAGCATTGTACACTACAGATCAACCCACATGTCGTGGCTGTCAACGTCGAGGCGGGGGGGTTGATGTCGAAGTGATGGTCACTAAATGCGGGTGGGGGCCACATGCCATCATGGCCTCTGGTAGATTAGCGTCACGAGCAGCCTAACAGAAGGCAACATATTCGCGGGACAGAAGCCGTCCGAGTGAGGGTAGAGAAGGAGTCGTCCAGCACGAGCTCTGTGTAAGAACACCCAGGTCACATGAGAGTACCGCGACCGACCTCGGCCGAGTGAGCATGTGTTTGTAGATAGCCATCAGATGCTCCCCGCCTAGCGCGCCATCCGCGTCTGCAGGAAGGGGCCCGGCGGCGTGGGAGGATGGTGCAGGGTACGCTGATGAGCATCGTAGTAAACCTCGTTACGTCGCCCCTTTCTCTCGGCCCGCGGGGACAGTCGTGGCCAATGACGAGGGGGTTTGCTGTTGAACAAACAACATGCAGTGTTGACGGCCGGTCGCTCTGCATTCCAGCGAGCCAGCTGGTCCTACCCCCCTTCGGGACCAGCATCAGGCATAGGTATCCTTTCCCACCCTCCCCATCCACCCCCCCGGGGCGCGGAAAAAGAAGTATGTAAAATGGGAAGAGGCGCCGGGCTGAGGAGGAATCCCTTCCGTCCGCCCCAACCTCCCTTCCTGCCGGCGGCCGCTGCTGGTGGCCCGTTCGGAAACAGCTGCAGGGATGCGGAAGACGGCACCGGGCGACTCGGCGAGGGGCGGGGGCGTACGTGGTCGCACACACCAGGGGGCGGTCCGGATGACACACAATGGGGGCTGCTCGTCCGCCCTTCCCTCCTTGCCTCTTGTCATTCTCTCCCCGCCGTCGGCCGGCTGCCGAGTCCTTGACGCGACCTGTACGGCCTCACGGGGCGGCAGGGGGCGTCGCACAGCAGGCGGATAGCATACGACACTCCGCACGAGTGGCGTGCGCCCCTCGCCCTCCCTGTCGCGGCCGTCGCACCCGTACGCAACCGGTACAAGTCAGCCCCAGCCAGTCGCGAAATTCCAGGACGAGCATCCCCTCCACCCTCCACCTCACGTCGCCCCATGTCGGTGCTGGCGGTCTTTGTGTACCACCGATTCAAGGTTTTTTTTTTATTGCTGAAGGCTACGTCCGGGGCCTTGAAATGTCGGTTGGCAGGGCGAGCCCTCGATACAAACCTATGCTCCCTGCTGGCAGGCAGAACAAGAGGCCCTCTGGTCATGCATCCGCGGGCTCAGAAAAAGCTTAAGAGCGCCGGAGATGACGGGTGGGTATGACCTCTTCGGCGGCGTGCAGCGGTGGCAAATGCTTGTGGCCGGATGCTATCGGCGGGTGGTATGACTCGACACGTTGGCGACGGGTGGTCGCCGGCCAGGCGCATGATGAGCGCAAGAAAAGAGGGCCGGGGCCTCTCTCCGCTGGCACCAACGGACAGGCATGCACTGGTGCCGTGCTGTGCCACGTGCCACCGAAGGGCTTTCGAGACGCGGTTCAGCTGTCGTCTCCGTCTGGCGGACGGCACAGGGAAGAAGACGCCACGAGCCCTCGTCTGACAGTGCTCGACGGTGGCAATGGCCCCTGGCGGCGTGGGAGGGCAAATACCATATGCCACCCCTCACGCAAATGCCCGACACCACGGCCAGTAGTATGGGATGACGGGATCTCCGTGATCATGTACATCATTGGTATACTGACGTTGGTGGGGGAGAGGGTTTGGCACAAACGTTCCTCATGGGCCGCACAACAGCGCAGCGGTGTTTATGGAACCAGACTGTCGTGTACCACGTCGCTTCCCAGCAGATACATCAGCCTCAGGAATGCGGCATCACCGCTGAACTCGGCCGAGTAAAGGGCCCCTCCGCCCGCCTGTGTGGCTGACGCCGGGTCAAACTCCCTAGTTGCTGTGCTCTCTCCAATCGCCGGTCCCTCAGTCGAGGCCAGACAGGCCCCCGCTGGCCAGGGAGAGGAGGCGCGCACGCGCGAAGCACTCGGCCAGAGTTGCATGATACAGACGGCAGGAGTCTGGAAGTGGCGGGTGCCGTGCGCCAAACGCAGTATCAAAACCTGTCTTGGTCGTCATCGGCTGTGTGCAAAGTATCGCAAGGGGGGGGGGGGGGGGGGGGGGGGGGGGGAAGGACCCTTTTCTTGGCCTCATGGACCGTTGCCGCTTGGGCAATGGTGCGCATCAAAATAGAGTCGCACACTTGGCGCCCGGTCGACGCCCGGCCCAGGGGTCCAAATTCCCGTAGCCGCTTGCATACCCTCGTCGATGACCCTTTGCCCGGAGGGGAGGGGGCTTTGACCGTCAGCCAGCCAGGCGCTTCAGTCCGACGTGTCCAAGCGCCGATCCGGCGGTCGACGCCGCATTCTGTTGCCACCCTCCGCGTCGAGCGCGTAGTCACCTGAGATCGGTATCCACCCGAACTGCCCGTCATGTTGGCCGGCGCCGATGCGTTGTGGCGATGGGGCGACGGGCCGGGCTCAGTGATCGTCCCGTCTCCTCCCCAGCGCTTGACGTAATGTGGTGGCGGCCGCAGGCTTAGGAGCGACGCAGCCGCTTGTCCGTCGTCGTCGTCGTCGTCGTGTCAGCCAACGCACGTACGGGAAAACCACCACGGCGATGCACCCACGCGTGCGCCAGTGCGCGAATCGATGACATAACCCTCAGTCCCTGCAGCCAACCCAAGCGAGTGACTCAGCCCGGTACTGCCGTCATCGTCGTAGGGCTGGCGATGAAGAGAACCTATCTCGTAGGCCAGAAGTGAGGCCAGCCTCTCAGGCTTGCCAGGAACCCCGCAGCCCCGGCTCCCCCCTTCCCGGGAGGTCAGCTAACCATTTCACGCAAGCTGCGAGCAGCGCATGCCGGGCCGAGTCTCTCGCCGCCGCGCTCGCTCGTCTCTCGTGGTGAAGGCCTTCCTGAGACGTCCGTGTTACTGCTGTCTGCAGCTCCCAGGCCAGAGGGCAGCAGAGGGAACCCCTACAGAGCCACGCGGCGGCCTGCGCTGGTTTTGTCATGTACGTCGCAGGGTGCAGTAGGAGGACGCCATGGCACGGGCCTGACGCCGGCAGCCTAGAATTGCGTAGGGGGCACGAGGCGGGCGAGGAAGCCCGTAGATGCGTGTCTGGTCTAAACGCCGGAGGGTTTCTTGACCGATCTAACGGCTCCCGTATCTCTCGGCATGAGCAATTGCCTGGCGCGGGCAGACCATGCCCCATCGGTGCTAGCGAGGCGCCCGCGACGTGGAAAACGAGAAACTTGATATTCACAGACCGGAGCCGGGCGACCCCTCGTCGATCATGAGAGCCCGTATACAAGGTGTGGGTTTATAGACGCCCTGGTTAAAGCGACGGCAAGCGTGCTCACATGCTGGCGGGTTGCGACCATGCCCCTGGCCGCAACCGTCTAATCGCATGTTAACCCGTCGGTCAAATATGTGGCCCAGAAAGGCAAGAGGGCATTGACGCGAGGTTGATCGAACGGTTGATGATCCGATCAATACAGCCAAGCGTTACCAGGATCGACTTTCCTTTCCGGGGCCGCTCGGCGCATCACAGGCATCTGGGCCGCGTTTCGTCCTACCCGGACCCAAAACCATCCCTGACCATCCTGAGGCAGATGATGTGCAGGAGAGAGCAGGGCCGCTGAGAAGACTAGGCAGGCGACTCGCATGCATGACCAACAGACGGCATGGACGATATCATCCAAGTGGACAACGCACAGCAACGGGCCAGGGAAAAGCGACCGCACATACTGGGAATGCCGGCCGCAGCCCACGCCGAGTTGCCCGCCCCAGCTGCTTGTTGCCATGGTTTGAAACAACGGCCGTGGCCCGGCGTGAGCCAAGGGCGTTCAAAAGCCTGGCCCCAAGGCGAGTCCAGGCAACCCACGACCACCACAGGGTCTGCCGCGGCAAGACACGGTTAGACCTTGGTGCGAATAATGCCCATGGCTCGAGCGGGCGGTGCAGATTAGCTAATCGAGTGTCGTCGGCATGACCTGGGTGACGAGCCAGAGAGTCGGAATGGGTGAGGGAGGGCGACCCCTGTCCAAGGCCCCGACAGTCCGGTCCGATGTTTCGAAGGGCGGCGGCGACCCTGGAAACCCGCATGAAGAGCTCGGGGCACCATGGTGACCTGCGACCGTGGCAGGTGACGCCGCCTATCCCACACCTGAAGTCCGGCCTGGCGGTTTCGTTGAGGGAGGGCTGACAGGTAGTGCGTGGGCCCCCAGATCGATGCCATGAAGGTTCCCATGCTGCCCTGCTGCCCCCCCCATGGATGGCGAGGGGGGTTCGGCGTCGGGGAATGGATTGCTCGAGTGCCGTGCAGCCGCATGGGTAAGGGACCCCGGCACCCGGCGATAAGAGCTAGGACGCGCCCCCGTAAGCATGATACACTCAGCAACAAGGCATTGGCAAAGGCACCGCTGGCCTCGCTGGCCGGGTACAAGTGCATCAAGGCGGGCGGGCTGGGTGGTCCCTCCCTAGTGGTCGTACTGTTAGCCGTAGTCGCCCGCGTTGAGATCGACGCCATCCGCTTGTCTGGCAAATCCCCTGTCAACCAGTCACCCCTCTCGCGGGTGAGCGGGTAGGACAACGCGTGCATGGCTGGGGCCCGTGTCGTAGGAACCCGGCCCAGAAGCCTTACGAGTAGCGACTATAACCCACATCTTAGTTCTGGGTATGCGCCCACCGCGGATGGATAGATAGCCATCGGCGTGGTGGTGGTTTGTGGTCTGCAGGTGGGGCGCACTCTATATGAGGAATGGACGGGATGGGTGAGTGGAGGGCCAGCTGGAGGGGATTGACAGGAGGGCTGTCTCTGGTTGGCTCCTCTTCGCGGTGGCCGACGGCATTATGCGTGGCTACACTTGCGGTGTGAACGAGCGACACTGAGTGGCTGGGCCGGACGCGTGAGGTGTCTAGTAGTCGTAGTAGTCTGCCGCATGCCCGCATCGCATGCATAGGTGGAGCGACAGACGATAGGCCGGCCGGCTGGTTCGTCACCAATCTAGGGGTTACCTTTCGAGTATACGTACCTCCCGCTTTCCGCACTCCCCGTTCGGTGGCGCTGGCAGTTGGCATTGTGGTGGTCGGCCGCTGGAAAGTTCAACCGCACACCCGACGCTTTCGAAACAGTCAAGGGCGGTGAGTTTCGCGCGGGGAACAGGCAAGCCCTCGCGTCGCATCACGCCGGGCGAGACGAAAAAGCAACAGTGTACGATGAAGGCAGGCGCCACGGCGAGGTCGCGTGGTCGGTCAATTGCGGGCCGGGCTGGCTGTGTCGCCGTGCGTTACGCCGCCGCGGCTTTTTCAGACACGGCGAGGCTGTACACGGGCGGCCCCGGGTAGCATCGTTGAGACCCAGGGGCGGGCGAGGCTCTGATCCGAGACCTTTTTTTTTCATTCTTGGGCTGCAAGGCAGGGCTGTCTGGAGCCCAGATGAGCGGTGGTGGACATGTATGTAGGCGTGGTTCATCCCAAGCCGAAATAGAACAAACAGCCACACATCACGCGCGCGTGCGCATCCGCCTGCCTGCTTGCCCGGGGCCAGCCGTGGGATGCCGTGTCTCGCCCTGCCCGTGCCCATGCCTGCACCGCGGGGCCGCCTTTGCAACCAAGTCGTCCGTTGTGGCGGCGGCAGCGATGGTGGTGGTGCCAAGTTGACACGGTATCTAGCGGTTGGTAATGGTCATGGTTGGAAGGGAAAAGGGGGGGTATGGGTGCCACGCTGCTGCCGCTGCCGCTGCCGCTGCCGCTGCCACTGTGTATCAACGTGAGTGTGCACGCGCGCGCATGCAACCTTACCCACTTACCGCTGCCGCTGCCGCTGCCGCCGCCGCCGACCGTCGTCGTCGTCGTCGTCTTCGTCGTCGCCGCCGTCGCCGTCGTCGCGGTTGGCTATTGGTTGGCGGGGATCGGAATCCCATCCACCCCATCCCTCCATCCCATAATGCCGCAACACCGCAGAGAGCGCAGCACCGCAGTGCCGCAGCACCGCAGCGCCGGGGCGGGACCTCCGTGGGGACCGGATGCATCCCATGTAGGAATGATGCGATAAATCACCGAAACGCCCAGTCGTGGTAGTCGACAGGCGGGTGCAGGGATTGCCACATCCAATATTCCGGCCGTGACTGCCTATTGGGCGCTGCGATCGTCCACGTCCTGCACGGGCAATTTCGTGTGACTGGACGGCGCAGCCCAGGCGGTCTCGATCAGATCCCGCCACCCACTTGCCACGCCGGTCGAGTCTGGGGCCGCCTGGGCCGGGGCTGTTCACCCAGTCCCAGTCCCAGTGTCTGGCAAGCCTGGTCCTTCTGGCCGCTCTGGCTGGCTGGCTCTGTTTTGGCCTGCCGCGCAGCCTCACTTTTAGTCGCTCGGGCGACGCGCCAAGTCGTGTCGCAGTGGATTACGAGGCGGCTGCATGCAACACAGTGAGTATGCACCGCAACGAGCGGATGGGTCGGCGCTGGGGCTGCGCGCGCACGCCCGAGGGGGAGAGACGATGCCAAAGCCAATACCACCCACCCGTACCACCACCAACTACCTACCTATCCACCCCCTCCATCCACACCTCGTCGGAGATAATCCCTCAAACCAATCTGTGTCCGTCGTCAGTCGCCGGGGTGGGCGCCTGTCTCCGAGTGCCCTGTCGAGCCTGTGTACCTTGGGCACGCTCTGCGTTGCATGCTGTTTGCCTCCGGCCTGCCTGTCTGCCCATCAGCCCGCCCGTCTGCCTCGACGCAACCGGCCTCCAGTGCGCCGGTCTCGTCGCAGCATCCCATCCGAACTGCCAAGGCAGCCCCCCGTCACCTCGCGACCGGATACAGGCAGCCCTGGATGGGGGGCTGTCGGCAAATCACAACTGGTGGGGCCCGGTTCCAACGAGAAGAGGGAAGTGGACAGGAAACATCTGGGGCCATGGCGGCCAGATCCACGACATGGCACTGGGACCGGCCTGTCAGCGCCTGCTTCTGGAAGCCAATGTGCCGACCCCCCTTTTTCCTTCTGTAGTCCATCGTACATGTCGCGCCCCTGGAGGGTGGCCGTGTCTCTCCGGGTCCAGCGACCAGTTGTTCGGTGCGGGCGTCCAACGGTGCTGCAGCTGAGCCGTAGGGGGGCACTATCCACCCTTTCGTTTGCCGCCCAAACAGGGCGACAGGCAGCAACAGGCTAAGCCCTCGTTTCTTTTTCGCCCGGGCAGTGCGGCGAGCTGGCCAGGGCAAGACCGGCAGACCGGGCATGGGAGCATCCAAGCAAACCGACAGGGGACGGGCCAAAGGCCCGCGAGACCCAAGCAACCCGGCCTCAACTGCCATGGATGGACCTAATAGTGACGGGCGGATACCTGTTGTTGTCGTAGTTGCACCCCAAGGTATGGACATTACCCAGCTGCCCAGACAGGCCCCAGTGCCCATCTGTCACTACCAATGTGCCATACCCAAACCCTCCCCCGTCATGGACTGGAAGATCCGCCTACCGGCACCCGCCGGCCCACGCGGCCAATTTCCCAAGGCCCCGTGCAGCCGAAGGGCAAGCGATGCAGCGATTGCGCGGCGCGGGCAGCCGAGAGGCGATCGTGAGCTCATTCACCGGCCGTCCACACGCAAGACAAGGGGAGGCAGCAGAGAGAAGGCGAGAGGCGGGCGGGGGGGGACGGACGGACGGACTGGGGGTCGTGAAGGGGTGTGAGAGAGTGAGGCCAACAGAAACAGGGTCGGCACGGCTGCTCATTGGCTGCGCGGTGCCCGGAGATACACACACTCACACAAACCGAGAGGATGGGCAACCCTTCAGGGCCACCAGCGAATGACGCAGCTTCGCTTCCCAGCCTCGGTGGACAGTCCCTCTGCCGCCCAGGCTGAGGCGGCCAGGGTGTACCGGAGCGTAGCAATCAATTGGCGGCCGCCGGGAGCGATCGTCCTCTATGATGCGAGCCCGAAGATTGTGGTTTTAGGCGAGACAAGCTAGCGCCGGTCCAACCCACGCTGCTGGCAGATCTTCCCATCGTACATCTAGCGCTGGCCTGGGGGTAGGGACAGAGGTACAACAGTAGGCGGTAGCCTGATGGCCCTGGAGGTCCTCACGCGGATGCAACTCGTGTGATGGAGACAGCCCTTTTGGTACCGAGCGTACAGAGGCTCGAGAAAGAGCTTGGTGACAAGGCGGCCTTCGTCTGGTCTACAAGCCTATTGCTCGTACAACCGCCCACCCGTCCCTGGGTCCCGCAGACACCTGCATGAAAAACACGACGCACTCTCTGTGACAGCCACCCAGGCCGTCAAGCAAAGGCGGGGGGTCTCAAAGCTTCGGTCTTTTTTTTTTCTTGCACCGGGTGACTTCAATTATGCACTCCCCCATTTGCCCGCAAACTGTGTTATGGAGAATGGACAAAAGAAACATGTGGGTGTGGGCGCGTGGGCGCGTGAGCATGCGCGTGAGCAGGTGTACGAGTGCGTGCGTGCGTGCGTGCGTGCGTGTGCGTGTGTATGTGTGTATGTATGTGTGTATGTGTGTATGTGTGTGTGTGTGTGTGTGTGTGTGTGTGTGTGTGTGGTGTGTGTGTGTGTGTGTGTGTGTGTGTGTGTGTGTGTGTGTGTGTGTGTGTACACTGGCTGCTCACCGTCGAATGGATGGACACCGGTAGTTGTGGGTTGCCAACATGGCAGTTGGAGTTGTCGTTCCCCCCATGTTGCATTATTGTCTGCGTGTCACGGACCAGAGGCTCGCCCGTCGGGCGTCCCATATGCCAGACAAGCAGACCGGACCCAACCAAAGCAGCAATCCAGGGTCCTTGGTGCACATGGACCACTGAGTGATCTGCGTGCGGCCACATGCAGCATCATCAGGCTTTGCAGCGTGGTTCGGGGTTCAGTTCATTCTACCGCACCCAAGATAGAGAGTTTCGGCCCTGGGGATCCCAATCCCAATGCCGCGGCCCTGTTCTGCGCCGGTTGCTGACTGCCTGGCCAGAGGGGGCGAAGGAGGCCTGGCATCGTGGGCAGTCTTGCCGGCTGCCACTCGGCTTATGCACATGCCTGCCCATGGCTCAGCCAATACTGCTCGGCAGAACCAGCTGGTAGCGTGGGACTGATGGGCAATACGGTAGCCCGTACGCACTCGCATCTATTGTACCTTGTGGAGGTCTTCGTATGTAGGTGGAAGGTGTACTAATTCACCGTCCCCCGTTTCCTCCCACTATCGACCACGCTTGCCGGCTCGCCCGGAAGTCTATTCGAAACGGGCTGCGCCTACAGCGCCGATGGCCATGACATGCCCATGCCGCCACGGGCACAGGAAAAGGCAAAGACGCTGCGAGTCACGGGCTCGTTAATTATGACGAGGTGCTCAACCGCCGGCCAGTAGAACGACGGGCAACCTACCTGGCAGGACGGTGTGGAGCCATCAGCAAGCCACACCAACCACCACTGCGCCCGCCCGCCCGCCCATCCATCATCCATCCTCCAGCTCCAGCTGCTGCCGTTGGGAGGGTACGTACCCGTATAGCTCGCCTCTTCCTTCGATGAAGATAGAAACAGGTGGGATGAGATAGATGGTGGTTGTGGTGGGTGGGTTTAGTAGGTACCGACCTACCTACCTACCTGGCACACAGCTGGAGTCATGCCAGCCCGCCAGGGAGAGCTGCTTCCTCCGCCTGCCAGCCAGCCTCCTCCTTCCTCTCGACGGGCTGCCAGCCCGCCAGCCCACGGAGGAGGGTGAGCGATCACACGCACGCCCGCACGCCCCGTCCACCCGCGCGCGCCCTTGTGGTTTTTCTTTTCGCACCTCACACCTCCCCCCCCAGTCCCGTCCGTTTTCACCGACAGGGGTCGCTCGCTGGCCAGGCTCGCCAGGGAGGGGGGCGTGACGTTAAGTCTCGGGCGCGGCCCCGTCTTCATTGGCCTGTTGCCAGCCGGGGCGTGTCAGGGACACACACCTTCCCAGCCCAGACGGCCCATTCAAACACCCACACCCACCCAAGCATCACCAAACACGCCCACGCCCATGAACGCCCGCGCACCCTCCCCCCCCCCCCCGTTGGCCCAGCCGGTGGGCCCTCTCTTTTTCGTGTGTCAGGCAATCCCTGCCCTTCGTATATTGGCTAAGCGTCACGAATCTCGGTCCTTGCTCAGGCTGCGCATCCTTGCCACTCTAGTGGACGCCAAAGCGACACTGGACCCATTCATCGCCTCTCCTGCGGGTTCCACCGTACCAGCACCGCGCCCATCGAATTTAAGAATAGCGCAGGACAGAGGACGTCTGGAGTGGGACGGGACCGGTCGTAGCGTGGGCCAGGTGCCCAGGGTAGAGTTGTCTCTTAATCACTCTGGGCTGTAGACACACAGGCTAGGGGACCGGGGTCTGATTGAGCCACTCAAACAAGGCCCTGGACCTGGCCCTGGGCGTGCGCGAGCGCTACTGCCGTAATCTGAATATCTACATCAGCCTACCCGGCCTGCATCCTACTCCGTCTTCACTTGGTCTGCACTCTCTCGAACGAAGCGCCTCTTCCCTCAACCTTCGCAACAGCTGCTCGCTCTTGGAGTCCCTTGTCTCTGTTACCATTGTGTCTCCTCCGGTCTACCTCCCTCGCTCCCCCTCTCTTCCCACGACCGATCTCGTCTCGGCGACGAACCTGCCCCTCCCTCCCGGCGCCTGCCCGTTTGACCCGTTGACTCGAGGTTATCGCCTGCGCCCACCCCTCCCCCCCCCCCCCCCGGACTTCCCACGACCCAAAAGGACCTTTCTCCAGTCCACTTCGGATCTAACCTGGATCTCTGTTATATTGGCTGAGGACCTTACGCTCTGTGTACATCAGCCGTTTCCTCTTGCTTCTTCCTCTCCTTTACTCTCCCATCTGGACTCCCCGCCCCGGACGGGACCTATATCATGCAGAATGTGCCAGCATACGGATACCCCACGCCTCCGGCTTCGCCGTCATACGATAACCAGAAGAGTGCCTACCAGCAGCCCTTTGCCGTGCCTTCGGTGTGCCAGCCCCGATTCACGCCCGTTGCGCCCGAGGAGAGAGGCTAGGCAAGTTCCTGGGCGACAGCCTGCAGTTGGTAGGGATCCTTGGAACCGGAGCCTACGGAGTCGTATACTCGGCCGTGGATATCAAGACGGGCATCCGGTATGCCGTCAAGACGCTTAGCAAGTTCAACGCCGACGGAACCCCCCTGGACCGCCGGCAGGTTGCCTTCCAGCATCGAGAACTCCGCCTCCACTACCTGGCTTCGGCGCACCCCAACGTGGTCTCCATGCTCAAGATTGTAGACGACCCGGACTGCACCTACGTTGTTCTGGAGTACTGCCCGGAAGGGGATCTCTTCTACAACATCACCGAGTGTGGACAGTACGTTGGCCAGGACGCCCTAGTCAAGAGCGTCTTTTTGCAGATCCTGGATGCCGTGGAGCACTGCCACGCCCTGGGCATCTACCATCGGGACTTGAAGCCGGAGAACATCCTGGTCTCGAACCGCGGCGAGACGGTCAAGCTGGCCGACTTCGGCCTGGCTACTTCTTCGAACCGTTCCGAGGACTACGGCTGTGGATCCACCTTCTACATGTCGCCAGGTAGGACTTGCACATGATGACCGCCCAGAGGGATATACTGACCTTGGCCTTGCAGAATGCCTGGACCCTTCTTCCCGGAGACCTTTCTATTACTGCGCGCCCAATGATGTGTGGAGCCTCGGTGTTATCTTGGTGAACTTGACCTGCGGACGCAACCCTTGGAAGCAGGCCGCCTTTGAGGATTCCACATACCGTGCTTTTACCCGGAACCCGGATTTCCTTCAGACCATTCTCCCCCTGACGGATGAACTGAACGACATTTTGGGCCGGATCTTCACTCGCAACCCAGATGAGAGGATTACGTTGTCGCAACTGCGGAGCAGCATCCTGGCATGCTCCCAGTTCACCATTCCCGTGACGAGCGCTGCTCAGTCACTCGCGTCTCCGCCTGCATCACCGGAGCCCCTCGATTACGTTTGCGAAGCCGCCACCGTCGACGACGACGACGAAGACTTCAACTACGATGTTCCCCTTTCACCCAGCTCCTCGGACTCGGATGGGGAGTCCACCTGTTCCTCGGACGCCGGGTCATTGGTCTCGAGCTGCTCGACCGTCGACGATCTGGACGAGGTCGATATGCCAGAGGATGTATCCCGCCCCGAGCCGGACATGTATGATACCGAGGACTCCAAGGCCATGTATTCCCAGGAGTTCATCCCCGCCTACCAAGGATCCGTGATGGAGCCTTGTCATGTGCCCGTTCCCCCGGCGGGATGTGAACCCGTGCAGGGGAAGTTTCCTCATTTCCCGTACTTTTGGGATGTCCTCCACCGGTACAGTCAACCCGCGACGGTCCACAACCCTTTGGCATTTCACCAGTCGATACCCTTGTTCACCAACCTGCAAGGCTGCTACTAGAACTGCCACGGGACGTTTCTTGGCTGCCATTTGCCCGGGGCAATAAACCGACATACAACGCCTGTGGCCTTTTTACCTTACTTGGACACGAAAAGTTACCGGCGCAACTTGCCGCACCGGATTCGGCGGCTCAAAATCTTTACGGAAAAAAAAATTCCTGTTCATTTGTTTCTAGCGCGGAGTTGGGGATGGGCCTGAAGAACAGCCAGACTCGGGATCACGGGTCCTTTCCTATGAATGGTTGGGCCCAGTCACGATTTGAGCAACACATTGTGAGCGGCGCATGGATAAACAAGCTGCGTTTCCAGGAGGCTCATTTTCTTGTTATTTGGATTGTAATACGTTCGGAACGGAGCACATCCCATCCGATGTGGATGGGACCGGGACCCCTCGTTTTTTGGACGATACCACCAACACATCTTCGTTTCTTGGATTGGGCGCCCTGGCGCAAGGGTGGAACTGGTTCTGCGCGCGAGCGAGCTTGGGCAGGGCATATGACGACGGAATACGAATTAACTAGAAGAGACTACGGGCCAACAGCCCGATGTTTAGCGTCAGGGCGGTATTGGACGAGCATAAGTTTCTACTGTGGTGGTGGCTGCGAGTTGCGACTCAGCAGCCACCCCTTGGGAGTGAGAAATGTTATCTTGGATACATAGATACTTCATTACCCAAATACAACGAATCTGGGCAACCAGACCAACACAAGAAAACTGGCTACCAGATCGTCTTGGTTACCGTACTTTTTCCATCTTGAGATGATCAGGTCGAGCGCTCTCTTGTACGTGTGGGTACTGACAGGCAAGACAGGCCCCCGGGGGAGGACATGGTCGCCATTCATCGCTTGTCACTTGGAGGGATGGGAGGACACATGAGGTGTCACGCACGCACCACACGGAACCGTTGGACGGCTCGAGACATTGCGGGCAGCCTTTCCCTTTCGCCGCCGGAGGCTGCGATTGGTCGTAAAGCCATGGACGCCACCCGCCCTACTTCCAGTCACAACTGCATGCAGGAGGCGGAGGAGCGGCAGCGGCATCACCACCAACGCCATGGATGTATGGATGGATGCACGTAGGCCTTTGCCTTGCAACAAGTACACGCTGGGCACACAGCATCGTGGGCGAGAAGCACTAGGCAGTGGGCGTACTCCATACCCATTTGATGCTGATGGCGTCTCGAGCTTATGGCAGCACGCCAGCCTGCATTAGCGTTGCAGACGGCCACTGGCTTCTGCAGAGTCATCCGTGGCCAGGACGGCATTTGCCTCGTCCGACCAACTCTCCCACTTCCCACTCGAGGGGGTTCGACGCGGCATTATACCACCCATCCATCCCTCCATTCCATTCGCTCGGACTCGGGCTAGTGAAGTTAGTGTGCATGATGATGCTGCCCATGCCGATGGATGCTTTTGCCAGGTACGTTTTTGACCAGTACATACTCGTTATCGCGCCCCAAAAGAAAGCAAAAGCACGGCTGCTGTCGTGCCCAGCTCCGGCCCTGGGGGCGTCGCAGACGGATGCCCCCGGTGGGGAGGCAGAAAAAACAAATAAGACACGTAATAATGCCGTCCCGTCGGAGGTGCTTCTTTACTATACTGTAGTTAGGTATTACCCGTATTGGGGAAGATGGACGAGAAGTTCCGTGATGGGCCGGCGAGAGCGCCCTGCCGGGGTCTCCCCCCTTCCCCCCCCCCCTTCTTCCGTAACGGCATCCCGTTCCCTCGAGCAGGTACTGGGGGGGGAGGGGGGGCTTGGATCTACGAAGTTCCCAGCCTGCACAGTCTCAAAGGGGGGGGGGGAGGGGGGGGTCCCCGTCCTAGCCGGAAAGTGACTGGTCAAAACAAGACTCCCCTCAGACTGATAAGAATGGATCGAGCCCAAATCTCGGCAACGAGCTCCATCAAGCAGCCAGAAGCCGTTACTTTCCCTGCTGGCTGAGGTTGCAGTGCAGCAGAGAGGGGGTTAGTAATATGTACTCTAGTAGCTTAGTATAACCCCCGTAGGTACCTAATCCATCCACTGATGGTATCTACAAGTACATGCAGCGCATCCTAACGTCTAGGTCTCCTTTATATGGCTTCTTGCTATTGGTTTTCCTGCGCCGCACGAGTACGTATGCCTCGGTCGGCCATCGTTCGGGTGGAGGTATGAAGTTGGCTGATGGGTTATGCAATCTTCTCGTGTAGCCGGGGACAATTGGATAGGCCCGTTGTCCGTTGTGGAGATGTCGGTACGCACACTGCCCAGAGCCCACAAGTACCTGCATTCGAGCCGGAAGCGGGGGGGAGGGGGGCCTGCTGAGCCCAGCAAATATTTGTACGTACCTACTTACCTTTGTGCATGTGCACGCGAAGCTGGGCCTGGCTATGCGTGTCGTAATTACCGAAATGTACGATTATGGAGTACGGATGCATTCGGAAGGATGGCTCATACGACTCATACGACTCTGCCTCTCACAACCGGCGCAGGAAGAAGCCGATGTGATGGGATGTGCGTGCGTGTGCGCGTGTTTGTACGGATAAGCGTGGGCGCTGCTGGTCCCGCGTGCATGATGGATATGCATCCGCTTTTCCCTCCTGCCTTGGTCGGGGCGCATGCGAGCGGACGGATACGGCAGGAGGAGCCCCAGGCTTCCAGGGCCGGGCGTAAGATGGAGAGCGTGTGAGATGGAAGGCATGATGGGCTGCCTTGACGGCGCCGATTTGATTGGGTGCCCGGTATGCGAGAGCGGCACATTGGCGGTGAGGCCTGTCTTTTTTTTTTTTCTCCCTCTCCCTCTCCCTCTTCTCGGCCCCATATTGGCGGATGAGTGGGTGCGTCGTCGTCGCGCGTGGAGAAATGCCAGACAGACTGGAGAAGACGGGCGCACAGGGACATGGCCCCCATCGCAGGGCCCAACTATACATCTCGATGCCAAGGTCCCGAAGACGATATGCGCGCTCCCTTGGTGCGAATCCGTCCATCCGCCGCCTTCTCGCTCGCGGTGCGACCACCGCACCAGAGTCAGACGCACCGCATTTTGCTCCCGATTCCGCCCCCCGCCCGCGATAGGCCCTTGGGGGTGGTGCCGTCATGGTGGCCTCCTCCCCGTGCCCCGGCGCGGCGGGACGAAGCAATATGACTTTCGAGTCGCCCCTGGTGGGAAGCCGTGCACGAGCGTGAGCAGAGCCAGATGACGCCAAGCCAGGCCCAGACCCAAGCCCACAGCCCACCTACCACGTTGTTGTCTCCTGCAAACCCCTCCTCCCACCCCCTTGCGTGTCGTTGCGTGGCTGGCTGGCTATCACTGGGCCCTTCGCCTAGCTGTCCCTTAGGGGCTGCCCGGGCTGTTCCTAGTCGGAAAAGGCACACATGGGAAGTGGGGATGGCGGTGACGTGGATGCGATCCTCCCCTCCTCCCTCTGGGGCTGCGTGGGCTGCGAAGGAAGTCCCTCCCTATCTATCCGGCCTGGCCACACAGATGCTCGATCCAGAAACATGACTCCTGCCTCGGACGCACCTCGTCGTTAGCCTCGACCCCCCGGGGAAGACAGCCGCCTTGGAGCACCATCTGACGCTGGGCGCCTGTCGCGCATCTCGATGCTGCTTTGCGACCGGATGGAGGCGTCGGCCGGCCTCTGCGCAAGGCTCCCGCCATCCAGGCAGGCTGACAGCATGGATCCTGCCTTGTTGGAGCTTCCCACCGGCCGAATCGGTGCTTCTTGTTGATGGCTGGAGCCATGAGGCGCACATGACAGCACAGCCAGGCCTCGCCAGGGTCCTGCGCGCCCAGATGGACTGTTCTCAAGTCCGCCGCCGCGCCGACACCACAGCTCGGACCGACCTGCAGGACGGACAGCCTCTACCGCTAGCCTCAACGGCTGCGTGGCCGACGACGACTGCCCAGCCAGCCTCGTGCGCGCGCGTGGAGTGCGTGGCACACGTATGTCTGAGGTCGGCGTCGAAGGCCATCGAACGTTGTTCCTTTAGGCCCTGCCCCCCCCCCCCCCCCCTTCTCGAACTTGTCTGCACCACGCGGTACCTAGGGCTCTGTCTTGCGTTGCAGCGCCCAGCACCGGACATGCCAGGAGATACCAGCGCTCCAAGCAGAAGCTCTGGGCGACGGCCGACCGATGGGGTCCGGCTGATAGCAGAAGATTGCCATCAGGCTCGTCCCTGTGCCGGGTCCTCCCTACTCTCGGTCGCCCTGGTGCTCGGTCCGCCGTTCCGCATCCCCCTCTGAGCGCCTGCATGCGTCATCCCGCGGCAGCACAGGCCCGCCCAAGCAGTCGCTCGGGAACGGACATGGCGGCGCCAGTGGGGCCGGCCCGGCTGCGCTGTTGTGTCCTTCGTCACCGCGCGGCCCCACACAGTCCCTGATACATTCCGGTCGGACTCGTGAGCTTCACACTGCGCTTGTTGCAACAGCCGGTCTAAACAACGTCGTGTTTTTCTGTCCGGGCAGTGGTCCAGTCAGCTCACGAGCCCCTGTCATGCAAAATGGCGGCGGCAACTTGCGCGCTGGAAGATGCCGGCCGACATGAGGCCGGCGAGGCCACAACAGGAGGGTGGCCATGCAACCAAAGTCCATGGTTTGCCCTTTAACCTTCGCTAGGCGCTGCCGAGGCTGCCTTCTTGAGTTCAAACGTCTCCGCCGCTTGTTTGCCCGGCCGTGTGCCTGCCTCCAACGGCCCCTGGCAGATGCCACCATATCCCTTGTCGTTGTCCGATGTTGTCACAGAAGACGATCTAAGCTAACCCATGGTATCCATAGCTTGAGATAACCCTCCTTCCCTGACGAATGCTCTTAGAGGCTTCTTCCCCGCTGCCATGATGGGCTTGTCCTACCTTGGTTTGGGTTTTTGTCCACGTTGTGAGGAGCAGAGCCTCCTACGTATAGGGGGGCCGGCCGGAGCTGGGGCTTTTGCTTCTGGCCATTGGATTGCGGCCCAGGCGCCGTCTCTAAGATGAGGAGCGGCGTTGCCAGCTGCGGCAAGCTGGACTATGCCGCCGTTTGGTCTCCGCAACCCTGTGACAGGGACTGGCTCCTATAGACTTTGCCGTTTTGTCGCGCGAACGTCTACGAATATATGATGAAGGGGGCTAGCAGTGCAGAGTCCTCATTGGCCCTTTGTGTGTGTGTGTGTGTTGCCGTGCTACCCCCGTCTTCCTCGCTTGCACGGGCGACAGATCTGGGTTCCACGACAGCCGACCCTTGTCGAGCTGACAGGCCGGATATTGCGGTAATCGCCGCTAAGCGTAAGACGTCGCTTTGGGGCTCGGGGACTTGCTATTAGCCTGATGAATAGCACCGGCGTTGGACGCGTGCTATTGGCCCCTGACTCGTTGGCGTCAGTCTACTACAACAACTAAACAGCTGGCGGCACAGCGCAAGCGCCGCGCGAACCATCGAGAGGGGGGGGGGTGTCGCTATCCAGCCTAGCTGCGCTGGCGGGCGATCAAGCTCTCGACTTAGCATCATCTGGTCCACAGCTTCGGGAGCGCGGCGTCTGTCCGCGCACGGGCTAGGAAGCGTCTCATTCGGCTTCCGGTTGGCTGCTCGATTGCCAGGCGGAACCTGCTCTTGTTCTCGCTGAGCTTGCTGGCGACGGACAGGCAAACTAAGAGAGACCGGGCCCGGGCGGGACAGCCTAGGAGAAGGCTAGAGGACCTGCGAGAAGGCGAGGAATCCCTGGTAGCTCAGAAAGGCAAGGCTATTGCGTTGGTGCGCGCTCGTTTCACTTCCGCCCCTCCCCCGGGGACGCGGTAGAGGCATAGTCCGGGCTGCCGATCCCTGGAGCCGCGCCCCGCGCCGACGGGTCCGTTATGCGCGCGCAGCTGAAATATGCGTCCCAGTGCTGCCCAGCCTCGCCATCGGGACCATTCGAGGGTGGAGAGAGGGCCACGCCGGGACCCGCGCGCTGGCGCGCTTGCTCGCCTCGATAGCGGGCAGCAGGACGTTGTCGTCTCGCTACGCTAGACGCCGAGCACGCGAGGGCCAGGGGGGCCAAACAAAACCCCCCCTTCGCGGCCTGGCGGGTGCCTTCTCCCCCCTCCCGACGACGACGACGACAACGACGACCAACTCTAAAAGGCGGTTCACCGAACACTAGATTGACTCGGGTATTGCGGGGGGACGAAATGGACGGCTGGGTCGTTCCCGTCGTGGGCGACCACGCTCATCCCCACCATCCGATTATGATGTAACGAGGCTGTCGTCGCTTCCCCCTCGGGGCCTTGGTTACTAATAGTTCGAGCAACGTGCGACATGGCCGGGCGCCTCGAAGAGGGGCCAAAGAGGGGAGGCCTTGCCCAAAGGGGGGGGGGGGGGAGGCTACCAATGGGCCTTGGGGTTCCATCGTGTTCGTGAACGAACGAACGGTGGGCTGGGTTGGCCGCTTAATCCCCCGAAAGGGTTCTTCTCGTATGAGTTGCTGGTTGGGGCGGGAGGGCGGCGAATTCATAGGTTGGCGGTTTGCCCTGCCTGTGGAAGCGCCTAAGCCTCACCTTGCCGCCGATCACGAACTAGCCCCGTCCACTATACGGCGCCACGCATTGAAATCGTCGGCGGGGGGAGGGTCACGGAGGGCGAGATGCAGGGCCCCTCCGGGGGGGCGGTGCGACGGTTTTGCGCCAGCCAGCGCTCGGCCGCCAGGCTGGTCCGATCGCAGGTCCCAAGCTTGGTCAGGCGGTGCGTTCGGCTTTTGGTGTCGAGGATAGAGTAGGGACAAGAAAGCCATGATGGGTTTCCCTTCTCGTCCTAGCCCTCCTCCTCCTCTCCCTCTCTTTCCTTCCCTTGTCCGCGTTGGGGAGCTGATGCCAAGTGGTGGCTGTCGGCGTCGATCGTACTTCCGGGAACCCTTCTCTCAGGGGCGGGCGGGCGGCGGCGGCAAGTGCCTAGGCCGGACAAAGTGCAGTGCAATATCACTACGATGGATGATCGCTAGCCCCCCTCCCCCTTTTCTCTGGCCCCGAATTTTGCCATGGCCCCCGGGCTGGCCTGCGAGGGATCCGGGCTGTGTGAAGGGGACCTGACGAGAGTGCGCAGGTAGGGTGTCTAGTCGGGCGGAAACCCCGTCCAGGCCTCCCTTGCCATGCCAGGCGTTGCGGCCAGAGAGATATTCAGGGGCCCCCCGTCCCCCCACGAACATGATCTACGCGGCCGGGGCGGGGCCAGGGTCTGCCGGCAAGGACAGCAGGCCGAGGCGGAGTCGGGATTGCCCTGGCTGATAAGCTGTATCATCTCGGGCGCCATTGCGGAGGCACGGGGAGCACCGAAGAGGTATGCATGGACTTGGGCATACAAGTCGATGAAAGCCTGACATTCGGCCCTGAGCGGGATAGCTATGTGGGAACAAACCACAGAGAGACAGCCTGACACGGCGGTGGGAGAGCGGTCCCAGCAGGCGGGTAAGACACAGGCAGTTGACACCTCACGCGGGGACTTGATTGCCCATCCCACACGCGCACGCAGATGAACCTTTGCACATAAGCATGAATACACGCACGTTTCCTCCCCGTACCCCCACCTATACCATCCCGAGCCAGCGTCTCGTATCGTGGCCCAAACGGGGGGGCATCGGCCTTGTCTGGGCTGGTCTAGTCGGAAGGACCGATGACAGTTGACCCGTCGCCCAGAACGGGCGGCCAGCCAGGTATGGTGAGGCCCTGGCCCTGGAGCATCGTGGCCACGCTCTGCATGACGAGGAAGACGGGTAGGGGCACCGTGTCCACGCCCGGGGCCCCGTACGGCTCTCTGAGATGGGCGAGTACGGCCTGGAGACCGGCGGCGCTTGCAATTGTTGCCGTCGTCGCTTCCTGTCGCTTCCTCCTCTTGGTGGTCGGCACCATAGGCCCGCCGGGGACAGTTTTGTCGGGAACCATGGGCCCGCCCGGGGCCGGGCCGGACCAGCCCGGGACTGCGATGGCCTGCGCCCCCAGGAGCGTCGCGATGGCCTGTTCGAGGAGGAAGATATCCTGCGGCGCCTGGGCGGTGCCGTACGACTCTCGGAGCCGCGCCAGCAAGGCCTGCAGGAACACAGCGTCGGCGTCGGCGGCATCGAAGACGACGCTGCCGTCGCGAGCCGCACGTTCCGGTACCGCGGCGACGAGCGCGACGCCGTAGGACTGGAGCACAGCGGCCATGTCCCGCATCACAAGCCAGTCGCCCAGGGGCGGTTGGGCGTTGTCGTACTGCTCGCGCGCCTGGGTGAAGATGGCCTGGAGGGAGGCCAGATCGTAGCCGGCCGCGGCCCGTTTAGTAGATGGTGTTATGGTCGTTGTCGTGCTGTCTAGCCAGGTCATGTACCTTAGTCTTGTTTCCTTCATGCCTCCATCCCCTTCACCGGCAGCCCATCTGGGCACGCTTTCTTGGTGAAGCAAGCTCCGGAAGTGGCGGGTTGACATAACTTACCGGGAGATCTAATAATGGTGGCGCCGTACGCGCTCAGAATGCTCTTGATCTTTTCCTCGATGATGTAAATTTCATCTGCGATGTGTCAGGTAAGCCCCGAGCGCCGTCTCAGGTGAGGCGGTCCATGGAAGGGGAAAGAAAAAGGACAAAGAGAATATGGCGAGTTCCAAAAGAACACAGAGAAGTGATGTGGTCTAGGGAAGGCTCACGTGGAGGGTCTGGGTCGTATTGTTGCATCAGCTGCTCTAGAGCAGTCTCGAGACCGGCGAGGTCGAGAGCCGGGTCGGCATAACTGTCCTCGCTGATGACCAGGTCCCTCCTCGCCTTGCCTCGGGTGATGACGGTGGTCGTTCCGTCGGGTGATTTGACGATGGCGATGCCGTCCTTCTTCAGCTCAGCCGCAATCGCCTCGAGCCTCGATAGCACGTGCGGCGGGAGGCTGCTTCCGTATCGCTGCACAAGTGCCTCGTACTCCAGCTGCAAGCCCCTGAGCTGGGCCTTGAGATCGCCTGACCCGCTTCCGCCGAGGTCGATGTCTCTCCTTGTCGTGGTCGACGGCGCAGCATCGCCGCGGCCATCGCCGGGAAAGACAACTGCGACGATGTTGGTTCAGCATACCGCTTGCGTCGGGTCAAGCCGAGCTCGCACTCACTTATGGGCGTATCGGGAGGCCCCGGCGGCCATATGCCAGTCCAGGGCTTCCCGATGGTAAACTGTCTTTCCGCCAACGCCGGCGAGGCTTCATGGATAGGGGCACCACGAGCGAGGGCCGCTAGGGCAAGAGCAGCAAAAGCAAGCCTGGCCATGACTGACGCTTTAGGCAGGGAAAGCCAATAACACAACGGGTAACAAAGAATTTGGTACTGGGGTTCACTCAGCTGCCCTTATGTTAGCAGGATGACGGCCTGTGGTTCCGTATTTGGTGTCCTGCTGGGCCAGTTTGGTGGCAGCCCATACCCCTCGCCCGATATTTTATAGAGCTTCCGCTTCCAACACTCTGTCGCCCCCGAGATAAGAGTTCTTGTTGCCGCCAGGGCAAGGGGAGACTCCAGGCCGGTCTTCATATGGACTTTAATTTGGAATAGATGAGTGGCGCGACACGGGTCTGCGTGCAGAGCGATATATCCGGCCTCATTATCCGGGGGGGGGGGGGCTTCGGCCCACCACCAGGCCGGACGACGACCCGTACTTAGCCTCCCCAACCAGAAACAAGCGATGATAGTAGCAGGTGAGGAAGGGCCGGACAATGTTGCATCGCTGTCCTGAGTTCTCTATCGACGGACCAGGGTCTCGAGCTGCACCGCCGGAGCCGGGGAGCCAGCAGAGGGTCGCGATCACCGCTTTCCATTGCATGATGCTATTCTGGGGTCTTGCAGACCACGGCACGCAGCAGCTGCGGTCCCCGCCGCCCAGAATGGGAAGTCGGACGGGACGGAGGGTCTCAATGCCGATACGAGGGTGCAGCTCCCAATCAGCCGAGTGACGGAAAGCGTGATGGAGAGACGGGATGCGGTGGCGAAGAAAGGCAGCGAGGGCGCGGGTGTCCGGGTCGACGTGCACGGGTGTTGTGAGACGGTGGAGGTGGGCTTGGCGGGCCTCGATCGGCTTGAGGAATCGATACGGGATGCAGATGCACGGAATCGCGGGGTTGGTTAACTTGGTGGGGAAGGAGGCACCGGGACGACTGCAAGTCGCCCCCCCCGGCGCGACGCAGCTTCCCAGTACCGAGTACAGACTCGCGATACCCGCCTCCCCCGGTAACACACGGCGCTTCAAGTATACCATGGCGGCCCGGACCAAGTCCAGCTCGATCCTGCGCAGGGCGCTGCTCTACGTGCCGGCGTCGTCACCACGCATGCTCACCAAGTCGCTGGGCCTGGCCGCCTGCGACAACGTGACGTACGACCTCGAGGACTCGGTGACGCCGGCCCAGAAGCCGGCCGCCCGGGACGCCGTAAGGCCTGCCCTTGGAGGAAGGAAGACTGGTGGACGGGAATCCATCGACTGACGCGGCCTCTTTTGTTGTAGCTGCGCGAGCACCTGGCCGGCCTGGCGGCGCGCCCGCCCGCCCTCGGCGAGCTGGCCGTCCGCATCAACGCCGTGTCGACGCCGTACGCCCTCGCCGACTTGACGGCATTCGCGCCCTTGCCGCACCTCGATGCCGTCGTCGTCCCAAAGGTCCAGTCGCCCGCCGACCTGACCTTCGTGACCGACGTCCTGCGGCATCTCGCACCGCAGCGTCACGCCCCCGGGAACCCCAACCCCGTCCGCATCATTGCCCTGATCGAGTCGGCCCGCGCCGTCATGGACCTGCGCGACATCTGTGCCGCCTCGCCCTACCTCAGCGGTCTCATCTTTGCCGCCGAGGATTTCGCCCTCGACCTTTCCCTCACGCGCACCCCTTCGCTCAGCGAGTTCCTCTACGCCCGTTCCGCCATCGCCACGGCCGCCCGTGCTGCTGACCTGCCCAGCACCATCGACCTGGTCTGCACGGCCTACCAGGGCGACCAGGGCATTCGCCGCCTCGAAGAGGAGTGCCGCGGCGGCAAGGCTATGGGCTTCAACGGCAAGCAGTGCATCCATCCCTCACAGGTCGACACGGTTCAGAGGCTATTCGCTCCAACTGAGAACGAGGTCGAGTGGGCTGTCCGCCTGGTTGTCGCCGACGAAAAAGCCGCCCGAGCCGGGAGAGGCGCCTGGACCCTGGACGGGGCCATGATCGATGCCCCCGTGGTCTCCAAGGCTCAAGCCACTGTGAAGAAAGCTGAACTCTGCGGCCTGGATGTTGCCAGCCTGAGAGAGAAGTGGAAAGGTCAAGAGCCCGAGTGAGCATCCTGTATAACATAGCAGGCCACTCACCAAGGCCAGCGGCGCCTTCTTCAACCGGCTGCCTGTAAACCAAGCTAGAGACGACCTCGTACATCTACACAGGCCTGCGCCACCACTTTGCCCAAGTGTACCCCTTAGGTTGCGAAGCAAGATTTTGCCTAAGTACAGGCTTACCAACGCCCCCCCCCCCAAAAAAAAAAAATAAACTAAAAAAAACTTATCAATACCGTCTATACTGGTAAGGGTCCCATGCGAAAGATAAGTCCTGTTCCTCCGGCCCATATTCCCAATGATTGGTATACGGATCTGCAACACTGCCAATATACACCTCCGCTTCTTGGGCAAGTGGAATATTAGGATTCCACGACTCTTGGGCCAGCGCATTCGGTGTTTGCATCGCCAATGTCTCATAGTATATTTGTTGACCCTCGGCCTTGCCGAGGCCAACACAATCTTCGTTTTCAAAAAGTCCTGCGCCGTGGGGCCTCGATTCAGGAATGCCTGCCTCGGCCTCGCTTTCGATCCTCATGATGAACTCGGCGATACTTTCTTCTGCCTGTCTAGGCGCAGTCGGTCCGGTCACAGGTCCGTCATCCTCGAGTGCGTTGGTTAACGTGGCTGCGCAGGAAATAGGCCGAGTGCTGACTCCCGATGCTTGGGTATTATATGTGAGCGATGGAGTGGTTGGTCTCGATGAGGGATCAATCCACGAGATTGATTGAAGAGGCAATATGACACCCCCGGTCCGTATCTCTCTAGACTGAGAATGTTCTGAAGTGCCGCCCTCATCTGCCACCACTGGTTCAGCATCCGTCCTTCCCTGACCACACCCTGCTCGGTCGCAAGCTCTCATCAGCAGTTCCTCCTCGCTGTGAGGCCTACGAACATTGCCAACAGCAAGATACACTCGGTTTGTCATGTCCTTCTGCACAATGGCTGGTCTCATAACTGGTAAAGGTGGTGGGGGCATTGCGTCATGAGAGTTGGGTGACCCCCTTTCACTCGAGTTGGGTGCTGTTCTTTTGCTGCCATCACCAGGTAGCATTCTGGACTGATCTGCTTCATCCTTTACCATCACCTGCTCCCTGAGCTTCTTATTGTCCCGTGTATTGAGGCGCGCTGTTCTGGCGCGATGTGGTCCTGCTTTCGACTTCGAAACAGTACGTGCCTTATGGCGAGGCCAATCTTCTTTGCCATCTGAGAATTCGGCCTCTCTGGCCCCTTCGGAATTCCATAACTCGGGCGAGCCCGGGTGAGGCATCCTCGCCTTCCTTCTGCCTGGTTGGCGAGGCTCTTGACGTGAGACATCCCGCTCTCCGGTTTGGGTGCACTGGTTGGCTTCAGTATTAGTTAAGGGATCGGCCGGGTGCCTCCCTCTGTCCCTCTCTCGGGCTGTTGAGACTGATGAGACAGATATACTCCTCTCGTGAATACTTGTCTTTTCATTGCTACTAGGATGATCCGATCCATCAAGAGGTTCTGCTGCTCTTTGAGAATTCTCAAACCAATGATCATGCATACGAGTTCCGCGGAAGATACCGGTATCCATCAATACCCTCTTGGTGGCTCCTGGGTTTGCGTTTCTCTGAAATCGCTTCGGCGACGGATTTCGAGATATGGCATCTCTTAGAGGTGGAGGTGATCGCGAATGACTACTTGACCATGATAGGTATGTCGGCGCCCTGTTCGCCTCTCTAGACCGCTCATCATCGACGCAAACGGTATTATGTGGTGGGGGGTGTCTCGGAGACGCGCTGGGTTTCTCGTCACGTCCTGATTTGGACCACGCTGGGTTGGACCGGGCCAGTTGCCGAGCTTTGTATTCTTTGGTGGTTGCCAACCGTCCATTTGATATACCCTGTGTGGTGTCGTTCCTGGGTTTATTTTTCGGATGCAAGGCGGGTTTCTGTGCCTTTTCGACTTCCTTGCTCGCTGCAAAGAATCTGGACTCTTCTTCAACCTCTTGCTGTTGCCTCTCCAATTTATGAAGACGCCTTTCGGAAAGCGACTTCGGATGTGTTCTTTCCTTGGAACCCCGAAGAAAGTTCATGGGTGAGAAGGCAAGATCTTGAACTGGACGCCGGTGAGTCTCCGCCTTTTGATAGCAGAGGTCCTAGGAGGGTATACCTGGGTCTGAGGTAGCCTCCCGACCATTTTTGAAGAGCCCCGGCTTTAGTGAATGTTGAACCTGGAAAGATTTAGACACTTCTGCTCAATTGTGTTCCGGTACCATCAGCTTGAACTGACTGTGATGCGATCATTGAGAACGGCCTCCGACTTCCAGTTTTTCATTACGCCCGTCGATGATATCTCATGCTTTCTGCCGGTTTTCCGGTTTTTCTTAGGCTTCTCGGGGGGTGGGTCTTCACGGGCCTTGCTCCTTTCGCGCTTCGCCCTCTTCGTTTCGTACGTGTCGTGCATGACTTTGTGTCGCGGCCGTTGTGATACGTAAGCAAGAGATGGGGATACCAACTCGGGCGACGGTGGACATGGCGACGCCGCGTCCACTCCTGGCATCAGCTCGCTGGACAGGGTTTCGTCGCTTATACTTGCACTTCGCATCCCCAAACGTTGCCTGGCCACGCTTTGCCCCACGCCGACGAGCGAGCCGCGTGATGCAGGGTCCGAGGAGGAATGGCGCTTGACGTGCCGGTGCCTGTGACTTGACTTGGGAGGTACACAGCCCAGACGCGGCGAGCGGCTGTGGATCTGGGGGGAAGGGGCGTGTCGCGGATCCTGTGAGGTGTTTTTGAACTCGGCATATCGAGGCGAGGGATTTTCGTGGCGTCCCCATTCGTGTCTCCTGGGTGCGTGACCTCCTTGTATGGAGGGAGCGTTTGGTTCGTGGGGCGGTATTCCCGCGAGCCAATCTACCACGGGGTTGTTACCGGTACTCTGGCCCCTAGGTCGGCTCGACTTGCCTATATCTACTGCATGCCCATGCTGCCGTGGGCCAGGCCGGCGATGGTGCCCTAGGCGTCGATCGCTGGAGGACCCTCCCGGATCCTCGTCGGGAGCGCATCCATGTCGTCGTCGTCGACGACGACGACGACGATGCCAAGGGTGGGTTTGCTCTCGGGCACCCTGCCGAGAAGACCCACGGGGGTCCATTGGCAGGCCAGCTTGAGACAAAAGAAGCTTTGGTATGGGACGGGTGGGCGCCTCCTGAGAGTGACTGTGCTGCAACAGAGGCCAGGGGGGTTGATTTTCAGGAGGTGTCTATCAATAGCCAACACACTTGAAGCTTCGCGAACGCGGCTCGGGCTCTGCTTTTGGTTCTGGCGTTGTGCTCTGGGACCACCATCTCATTGAGCCATCAAGGAAAACTGAACGCCTGCCTGCAATGCCCGGATTCCATGCGTCGAGCCTGCCGCTGCCCGTTCCACCCCGCCGGGGCCGGTAGAGGTGGGTTCCTGCCTGGGTTACCCGACGGTGTTACTGCTAGGTAAGTGCTTACCTTATCTCATCCCATGTAAGAGGTAGTCACCTAAGGGGCACTTATGGATGATGGTACGTAAGATGGCACGTACTTACCTCCTATAGCATACACAATACTCTGTCTCGCGTGCTTTGTTCTTTCTTTCTTTCTTTCGCCTGCATGAATGCCGAGGAAGGAAGGGCTCTTATGAGGTAGGCAAGTAGGTACCTACGTAGGTAGGTTGCATGACCAAGTATTGTGGTCATAAACATGTACCCATGCGTTCATCCGTGGAGGGCGCATCCGGGCAGAAGGCACAGCATCCCAAACGGCTCGCTTTCCGGTTTGGCTGCGCTATACGTGCAGCATAAGACCATTCGGGACAACGCAATGGCGTCGGTCTGCGGGTTCCTCGGAGGCAGCCATCTCAACCCATCCTTGCCTGGTCTTGGGTACTTAAGTACCCAAGGTGAGTACGCCGATAGTAAATGCTGAGCACGGAGGTGTTGTGGACTTCTCGGTCCTGGCTCCTAACCCGGTGATGCATCCAACCGGTCCGGCAAGCAGGACCCAGGCTGTGAGTAGTGATGGCCTTGCAAGATGACAATGGAGGAGATGCATCCAGGCCAATCTCTCAGTGATGCCTCTACCGCTGGAGGGTTCTTGCTCGTAGTCGCCATGTGGAAACCCTGCACCGGGCGGGCAGTTGGGTCATGGGTCGCGAACCGAGATTGGACGTTCACGATTAGGTACCAACGGGCTGAATGGACAGGCGGAACCTAGCAAGCGATTCCCTCCTGGAGGGTGGGTTCCACGGGCGGAGCCCAGGCGGAAACCCCACTTTCTGACGGAGTAACTATGGCTTGGGGCTCCGTACCTCCGACTACCACTTGGGCTATGAGGTAACTGGAGGGCAGGCAATTCCCGCTAATTGCGCGTCCGCAGCCGCATGGGAGTGAGAGGGAGGGAATATCGCCATGCTAGCGGTTCGAAATTGATGAATGTAACATTTTCCCCGTAGAACCACCCGGATCAAGCCCCGGGCGAGGGTCGAAGATAATCTCATCGATCAGATAAGTATACTTTCCATGGCACATACTTGCTTGTCCGCCGTCCCCGTTGTCTCCATCTGAAACGACAGAAGTGCCTGCCCAGCGGCGGTACTGGATGTCGTCTCTCAGTTGGGCCGGTAGTTGGGACAGGAGCCGCACAAGCATGCCCCTATGGTGTCGGTGCGCAGGAGCAGCGAGCCCAGAACAGGCTTAGCTTCAAGCCCAAGACGTTAGAGGAGCCCTGGTCCCCATCCGTTTGGGGTCTACCAGGTCCAATGGCCGATCATGAATCCCATGCAGGAGCCCCTGGGATTCGGCCGGGCGGGGTGGCATACTAGTGAGATGCCTGTGGCCTACCTACATACGTACCACTGGCTCGCGGCCAACCGCATATCTTGGCACCGTGTGCCTCCGAGAACGTCGCATTGGGGGGGCAGACCTTCTGCCAGGCAGCTATTCTTGTCGCGAGTGCCCCTCCAGTGCACCCCTTGGTAGTACTCTAAGCTTAAGGCTGTTTATCCTCTCAGGTCGGCCCACGGGTTTCTGCAGGTTGCATGCACTCACAGGCCATCTATTCCATCCTGCTAACCCGGACGAAGACGAACCGGGGGGGGTGGGGGGGAGGTTCTCTTATGGCGTCCCCCCCCGGCGGAAGAAGCTAGCGGGCCCCTTTCCACCCATTCTTTCGCGGGATGCCCGGTAGGCGGGTGGTTCATCATGCTGGCCTTCATCGTTGAGTGACCAGCTCCGCCGAGGGCAGAGTTGCCAGAACGTCAAGCGATGTTAGGCAAATACCTTGGCATCGGCAGGCGTAGATCCATTACCTCCGCCTGTTGGTACAGAGGGGAGAACGAGAACCCTCCGCCTCCCCCAAGAGAGAGGCTGAGAGAGATCCATGGGCGCCGAATGGCATGGCCTGCAGATCGAACAGCCCACTCAACGATATCGAGAGCCCCAGAGACCCACCGGTCGTCTCGTAGTCTCACTACTAATCCATTACCAATAGGAGGCCCGGAACACTCCGTGTATCGAATGCCCGCCAGCATCCGCTTTGGGTAGCCAATCCCCGCGTCCCTTTCCTATCCATGCTGCTGACTCGTCTACAGCTTCCTCATCTTATTTTACTCTCTTCTCGGTGACTATCCTGTTTCATCAAGCCTTTACCGCGCGCACAGATAGGTATCGGCCTCGCACCAATGAGCAGATTGCCTTTCTCGGTTATGGCCAGACGGCTACCTCGTCGACGGCCGCCTGGTACCGCACTGGAGTCTCTCACTTGGATGGGCGCAGTGAGAGGGACGTCCGGTGCAGGTGTCCCACACCCTTTGCCTCAGACAGTGGGCAGTTTTTGTCCGTATATACAGCAGAAGGAGGGGTGGCTGCCGGGGCTTTAACGTGACGGGTTCAAGGCGCGGCCTGGCCCACCCGTCTCGGTACGTTTAAGCGACGAACAAGCGCTTAAGATGAGTATTATGCTGATCACCTGGCTGGGATTGTGTCTGCCACCTGGCCAAGCACGCGATCCACTTTCTAGGCATGCAAGCATGTAAGTCACATCCCACAGAATGTAGGCCAGGAAAAATGTTCCGACGTAGTATTTCCTGGTGGCTTTCTTGCCCAACGACCTGGATCGAGCTGAAATATCGCACGTGGGCACTTCCGCCGCTTCTCCCGTACAAAGAGGTCCTAAACCTGGCTGCCGCCAACGACACCCATGTGCGTTATGCCCTTCGAAGCACAGAAAGAGTACGGAATGTAAACAGACAGACAGTGGACACTCGTCACCCTGCCGCGGGGCTATGTGTACAAGCAGCATTAGACCCGTCAGTACACGGCCGGGGTGTCGTCGTTATAATCCCATTGTAGAGCCACGGTGTGCCAATTTCCAGGCTCAGGGCCAGTTGCTGAGATCTGACATCTGGCCGCCCGCCCCGCATGAAGTGCAACCCATCCCTCCCTAGTAGTGCAGTAGCTGGACGCATGCTAGGTCCTCCACCGTGGGCGTGTCCTTACGATGGATCGGTCCCTGGCAGCCCCCAACGGTGAGCTGATGGGGGTGTCGTGGGGCATAAGTCATGAGCCTGGGGCCTGGATGAACCGGGATGGCGTTGAGCGACTTTGGGGGGGGGGGGCTCGGCCTCCCGTGTAATCTGCTCGTTCTCTACTAATATACAGAAGTCAGCTGTACTGATTATCTGCATAACGGCTGGGTTGGGTACATACATACCTTCCCCCTTATGGAGTCGTGCAGTACCTACTAACCGGATGGCTCGGGGATTTGCTGGCCATTTCTGCCCAGGCATCAATCATCCTTGGATAGGGTCGGTCACCCACCCGGGACTCTCGAAGCATGGACATCGGCCGCGCCGAATCGACAGGTGAGGTTTGGGCGTGTCCAGAGCAGATGTCCACCCGCGGGTATTTTGGAGCAACAGATACCCATCACTGCGTCCGAGTGATGCGCGTTTGTAGATAGGTACTTACATAGTACGTCGCTTATCTGTCTGCACCTATGGCCCGCCGAAGCCGCATCTGAGTCCGCTCGAGGTATCATCGATTGCGCCCGGGCATCCAAGAAGTGGCAGCTTGACGCGAGCACACACGCACATACTCTCTCTCCACTCCCATGGCCTCCATTGCCGACCCGGGAGGGAGATACATTTGGTATTCATGGTTTCCACAGACTTGCCGACCGACCATTGAGTGCTTCCGTCTGTTTCGTAGATGTCCGGTATGGGGCGGCAGGTACTATATAGGTGTACTTTGCGTGCGGAGCCCCTCCTTGGGACATGGAGCCCTGCAAAGCTTTGCGCTAAATCCGGAGTAGCGCCATCCCCACCATCTCAAAACACCAGGACGGCTGATCGGGGTGATCGGGGAAGTGCCCTTTTTTCGCCCGTGGGAATTCGCATGACGGGGCTCGCCATCTTCTGTCACTCACGCCATGGGCTCCCTGGATGTTAATGCCGCTCGCGGCGCGAGGGCCGTCCCCTACCTTGCCAATGTCGCCGCCAACGAACGCAAACACACTGTCGCCGCTTTCCCTGCAGGAGCTTGGCGGCGTCCAGCCCGCCTGAACGGGCGGCATGGAGACGGCTTGACGCGCGCTGGGCTCGACTGGACACTTGGGGCTGGTCGACCGTTGCGGAGGCCGGACAAGGATACGAAACCTTGGGCGGGCTGGCCACCACTAGTATGCGAGATGTACGTATAGTCAGTCAAGGTAACCTGTATGTACTGATTATTTTAGGTAGTTGCTAAATCCGTCGCAAGAGGCCCGACGAGCTGCCCTGCTGCTCGGCTCCCTCCCCCCCCCCCCCTTCTCTCTCTGTGTGTGTGTATGTGTCGTAGCTGTGTGTGTGCGCAATAAACTGGCGGTAAGCAACCTGTTAACTTACATACCTAAGTAAGCAGGTAAGGAGGGCAACTAAGCAGCTAACAGTTAGGTACACATGCCCAATATTCTCTCTACTTGACCAGCCCCAAAGCTGCAAACAAGTACCGAAATCCCATACCGACCCCCCCCCTGCTCTCTGTACCGTACGCTCCTCGTGGGGAACCACGATGTTGGAACCCATGTGTGAGCAGATCGTCATCAGCGACCCCAAGAGGGTCCCGGTTGGTGACCCGGTGGGAATATGTTGCCAATTCCTGGGGCCCGGACCCTGTCAGTGACAGCTTCCGCGCCCGAGAACCATCTCCCAATTTAGCAACCCAGCTCTCGCCCTGTGCTTCTCTGTGGAGCCGTCATCTATTCAGAGCTCTGCCTCCCAGGATATGCTGGGGCAGCCTTTGCCTCGTTCGTTTGATGCTTGTTTGGGGGGAGACCCAACCCTGTCCGCACCCTTTGGCCCTTCAAACACCAGGCCATCGTTGGCCTCTTTGTGCCATCAGACGATACTACGGCGGGTGAGCAGTAATTTGCCTGCCTGCTGGAAACAACCTTGGCTGGTCTGCCGCTCCTCCATGCTAGCTATAAATCAGCAGGACCTGGTCTCGTTGTTGCGCTCTACACTTCTGATTCACCATCCCATGTCCTTAGCGAGCTACGCCAGGAACTCGGAAATCTCATCGGAACCCTGACCCCTGACGGCCACATATAGCATACCGGCGCTATCGACCCCGCTGCCTACTTGAGTCGAAGCCTTCCTATCTTATAAATACTCCTCGCTATACTTTCTGCAGTCTTCGGTCTCTTCTTCACCCCCCCCCCCCCCCCCCCCCAAGGAAACACGCCATTGCTCTGGATCGGGTATCTTTGAAGCGCACGAATATCAGTACCCAGCTTGCCGCCCATCACCACCTGACCATTTCCGCCCCAACTGTAGGTCTGCTCTCCCTGTCATCAAAAGTTGCACGGCAAACGTCCGGCGGGCGTTCGTGGCGCTGAATAGCCTCGCACCACCCCCTTCCCCTGCGGGTCAAATCTTGTTCCCAACGGAGTCTCTTTGGTGCCGCCTATAGAAATCAGATTTCAGGGCCCCTGTTGTTTCTTTGTTTTGCTCTCTTTGGAATGGCGGCTCATGACTTTAGACTACCTACGCTCACCAGCACGTTCGCACCCCTTTGCCAATATGTCTAAGCTCTTCATCGGGTGAGTTCAAACCGTTGCATCCGACTCTGACTGCGCGACGTGCTGACCCGGTCCCTTTCGCAACTTCCTAGCGGTCTTGCATGGCACACGGAGGATGCCACCCTGAGACAGAAGTTCGAGGAGTATGGTCCCATCGAGGAAGCGGTATGTCAAAGCCAAACAGAACCCTCGCCGCCCCCGCACTCTCCGGCTTCACACCCAGAGAACCGTGACAGCACGACGGGCTGTTCTTTCGCACGCGGAAAAGCTGACGGCTGGGGGTCTTTGTGTCTGGCAGGTGGTCGTCAAGGATCGCGACACGGGCCGCAGCAGGGGATTTGGCTTTGTGCGCTACACCCAAGAGGCAGACGCCCAGAAGGCCATCGCCGCCATGAACAACATCGAGTACGTCCTCAGGTTGGCGCGGGTAACGGGAGATTCGTCCGGCCGCGTGACTAACCAGCTGGGCAGGTTTGACGGCCGCACTATTCGCGTCGACAAGGCCTCAGATTCCGGTCCCCGCGGCGGCGGCGGCTTCGGCGGCGGCTTCGGCGGCCGTGGAGGATACCCCGCCCGCGGCGGCTACGGAGCGGTGCCAATGGCGTACGCCGGTCAGCCGGCACCGGGCTACGGGATGCCCGCCATGTACGCCCCGGCGGGATACCAGTCCCAGCCGGGCTACGGCACCCCGCCCCAAGGTGAGACCCTCTCCCATCCGGGCCACGGCCGCTCCGGCGTGCTTTGTGTACTGAACCCGTCATCCGCTCCAGGATACGCCATGCCCGCCACCTACATGTACCCCAACCAGCAACCAGGCCAACCGATGCCCCAGGGCCAGTCCCAGGGCCCGCCGCAGTACTAGGCCATCCCTTGCGCGCTGACAAGAATCGGAGACCACCCGCCGTCTTGCCCGAATCCGACGGGCCCATCCGGGGGGCCCTGACCGAGTTGTGTATCTTTTTTGCATCCTGACAAGAATAGCATCTCCATGGTTACTTGCACCAATACCCGGTCCTGCCGGTACGAAAAAACCCGGCGGATCACCTTTACGGCTACTACTGCATTTTGGGCGGGAAAGGGCGGAAGCTGGACGGCGTGTAGGGGAGGGAGGGAGGATATGGCTCAACTTTCTTTGGCACATGCTACCTTCTTTTCCTTTTCCTTTCCCTTTTCTTTTCATACCACATATCTGTATGTTTTATGCGCTTACGGCCATTTTACGATCATTTCTATGATTTAGAAAAACACCAAGTCAAACCAGCGTCGGGGTCCGCGTGCACCTCCCCCTGTCACGAAGCGATGAGGTTACGACGGTGATTTGGGACAAAGGCACACGAGACGGGACAGAGGCGCTCCGGAGGCGACCACTCCGAGTTCCACGTTAAGGGGATTGGTTATATAGGGCGTCTGGGGACTGAGGGCCGAGCAACACCTGCGGCTCAGACCTTTTCCGTCTCTTCCTGCTCATCCACACTGCCCTTTCGTCGAAACTCGTGAGAGGCGAGGTGAGTAGTGCCGGCCCCCTCCTCCTTCCGCGTCTTGCGGGCGATGTCTCTAACCCGGTCCGACAAATCGGTGATGTGGTCATCGCCACTTTCCGGGCTCAGATGTTTCAGCACCTCTTCTAAGCTTAAGAGGTAGTCCCGGTTCACTACAAGTCTTGAAGTGAGTAGTTGCCCGGAAAGGGTATCCGCGGGATCTTGATCTGGGAGGGGCCAAGGCGAAAGAGCCACTTAGAGCAGGGGGACGGCGATAATTTCGTACACAGAGGAGCGGAGAAGGAAACCAAGTTACTTACGTCCGCTTGGCCCCTCGCTCCGGTAGATGTGCTCGGCGAGGGCTTGGGGCTCCTGGGGCCCCGTGAACTGCGGATTCTCGGGCGTGCCGATGTAGGCCAAGGTCCGGATCGAAGGCGAGCCGTCGGCAGGATGGAAGGGGGTGTAGTGAATCGTGTATCCGTTGATCTCTCGAATGTCGAGATAGTCCTTGACCTCGGCGACCTTGTCGGCCTTGATCCGATAGGCGACGCCCCAGACTCTGTCGGGCGCCGAGTCATGGGCGTCGGCCAGGCTCGCCCAGAAGGAGCGCTCGATCAGGGTCACGACACGGCCGGGGGCTTCCGGCGTGCCGCGGTGATCCTCGCTGGGAAGCTTCTGGTCAGCCTGTCCCGGCCCTTTCGGGCGGCCACTGCCCGCATGATCGGGGCTCGGGAGCGGGATCCCATGGGCTCTGGTCTCCCGGATCTTGCTGAACATGTACACACCTTGCCTATGCGTCATTAGCCGACTCCCCCCTGGCTCTCGGAGCCGGGGCCACTCACCTGCCAGAAGCGCCTGACATAGCCCGTCACCCAGCCAGGGACCCTCTGATCTGCCCGCCCCGTGGGACTAAATAAGCATCCGTCCACCAGGCCAGAACGCGCCGGCTCTGACGCCTCCTTCCCCGCCTACTCACCGTAATGCGGCGGGGGCTTCCAGATCAAGCTCCTGTCATCCTGTCAACGGCGGGGCCACGGCTGGCCGAGGGGACGCTGGGCGCAACGAACCCATATCCAAACAGCCAGAACTCGGCAGGAGTCGTCGTCGATGCGTTCTCTGCGTTGTCGGCCATGGTTGCGTTGCCAGTCTCTGCAGTGCCGTGAGCCGCGAAGTCGATTTCGCCTGGGCGGCCGGTTACAGACGGGAATGGGCCGTACGGTGCATCGGCGTTAAGAGGGCAAGGAACGAGGTGGGACACGCCCAGGGGCGGAATGCCAAGATGGGCCGTGGCCTCTCCGGGCCCGGGCAGATTCCGCGCGTTCGCAGTTCTACACAGCAAGGGCCCCCGAACCCGCCCCCCGTACTGTACGTGCTCGTCTATCTTGCCGGGAGGAGAAGCGCCCCAACGCGCTGGCCACAACACCACGGAGCCCGCGGCGACGCGCAGGCGCCTTTCCTTCCGACCCGCACTGGCAGGCCGCCCATGTGCGCCGCCTGGCCCGAATACATGCATGCTTTCGTTGAACCTTGGCCGCGGGTCGTCCAACGCAGCCAGGGGCAAAGTCTGTCCCAACGGGCCACCGGCGCCGGAAACGCCGTGGGGACCGGTGGCAGAAACTGACCGTGGGCGGGTTGTTGCTCTATGGCTTTGGAACCCCTGAGAAGTAAGGAGTAGGTACGCCGAAGGTGCAACCATTTCCTCCGTCCACGAGGCTGCCGACGGAGGAGTGCGTACCCCCCCCCTTACCCCGTGGGCGATGGACCCTGTAGCCCTCCTGCCGGGGGTGGCTTGGGCATCCCTGGATCCTTAGCGGTAGGACACCTACCCACCCAGAGTCCCCTAGGCGGTCTGGTTTTCCAACGTTGCGGCCCGACGACGCCCCTCCGAGCTTCGGCCGGGGGCTGCACCTCGTCGGGTTCCGGTCGTCAGCAACGCCGGGATTTGCGACTCACGCCATCCAGCACACTGTCGGCTCGGGCGTGGCGGGTTGCGACCCAGAAACAGCCTCAGCAGGCTGAGTGCAGTTGGGATGCATCCCTCCCTGGGGCCGGTTTGCCGTAAGCCCCACGCGTACCGCCCGCGTGGCTTGCCGTCCATGCTGCTGCTACTACCGCGTGCACACGCCCATGTAGCCTACTTGCGTGCCTAGGCCCGTGGCCAACAGAGGCCGAAGAACGTATGCATGCCTATCCGTAGGTTCGTGTGGTGACGATGACCTCATTCGTCAGTCCGTCACCAGCTTTGGCTTCTTGCCTCTCAACGCCATGCGATAGAGCAGCCGGGGCTGATTCCAACATGGGCCACTCTACAGGCCCACCGTCATTCGGCGAGGTAGCATGTCGACGATAGTGGGGGCCTCGCACAACCAGGGATGCCGGCCGCAGACCGAGGGAGGGGCGCGGCAGGGGGTCCATCTTCAGATGACCCTGCCGGGCAGTGCTTCTAGTGGCCGTTTAGCCGTGTTGGCAGTCGGTGTTCTCCTCGGAGAGAGCGCCCTAAAGTATGGGAAGTCCATTGGATACACGTACGGGATCCAAGATGTAGGTAGGGCTCAATACCTGCGCGGGCACCTGCCGGCTGTGTAAGTCCCTGTGGAGGGGGGCCTGCGTTCTTCCCAGAGATTCCATCACCCCAGGCCGGCCCTGTCGCACAGCCTGGAACTTCCACTCCTACCACACCATCGCCTGCGCGACTTCTGCCTCCGCGACCGCCTGCCGCACAATTGATTGCTGGACGCACATCGATTGCCCACTCTCGCCATGGCCTACAACCGACCGTACAACCCGGACGAGCTGCCCAGGTGAGTTGTGGCTGTCCCTCTGCCTTGTTGCCAGCGCCCAGCACCCCGCGTTTGGCGGGGGGAGCGCCAGAGAAGGGTGCTGTTCGCGCGACCGCGGCGCACCGCGATGGCAATAACCACATGGCTGACGCCCGATGGCCTGCAGATTCGCTGAACCCGACGACGTAAGCCCCGAGTCGACCAGACCTGCCCGCCTTCCTGTCCCTGCGACTAACCAGCGCGACCGCCCGTAGAAGAACGCACCACCGCCCAGCTCTTCGCGCTACGACAGCAAGCCGCCGCCGCCGTTGCCCTCCCAGGGCCGGCACCCAGACCCGCGCGGCCGTCTTTCGCCCGCCCACCACTCTTACGGAAGCGGGGGAGGAGGCCGTCCCTCGGCTTCGCCCATGTCGCCGCCCCCAATGGCCTCTGGCCCGCGCCCAACGTCTCACGGCCGCCCGGCTCCCTCCAGCCGCCCGCCGCCCTCCCCGTCGTCCACCGAGGGCGCCGACCCGACCTTGCTGCCCCTCTTCCGGGCCGTGGACAAAGACGGTAAGACCGGCGGCCCTTGGAAACAGGCAGACCCCCGGTCGCGCACGGGCTGACGCGCAGAACCACAGGCACCGGCCAGCTCTCGGAACGGGAGCTCTCGACGGCGCTGGTGAACGGCGACTGGACGGCCTTTGACGTGCACACGGTGCGCATGATGATCCGCATGTTCGACAGCGACCGGTCCGGCACCATCGGCTTCGACGAGTTCTGCGGCCTGTGGTCGTTCCTGGCGTCGTGGCGCACGCTGTTCGACCGCTTCGACGTGGACCGCTCGGGCAACATCAGCCTGGACGAGTTCAGCAACGCCCTCATCGCCTTCCGCTACCGCCTCAGCCCCGGCTTTGTCGAGCTGCTCTTCACCACCTACGATAAGCGGAACGAGGGCGTCATGAGCTTCGACCTGTTCGTCCAGGCCTGCATCAGCCTCAAGCGCATGACCGACGTCTTCAAGAAGTACGACGACGACCGCGACGGCTACATCACCTTGAGCTTCGAGGATTTCCTTATCGAGATCCTGAAGCAGATGAAGTAAGGAGCACGCTGGGCACCCGGAACGGCCGTCCCTGGCGATCCGCACCCACCGAAGGAAAGCAACCGGGAGACCAACGAGACCCACGGGGCGAGTGCGCGCCGATCCGGCTACGGCCGTGTCAAGACAGGGGGGCTCCGCCGAGGTTGCTTGGGCGGAAGACAGCAGACCAACGGGGCCTGGCATTGCAGAGGGCAGGGCGGTAAACCCGCTATGGTACACCTGCAATCGGGCGTAGCCCACGCGATGGGGACGAGGATGGATAGACCTCGCAAGCAAAGAGATACCCTCGCCTTAAGGGCAGCATCCGACGACCTTGGAATGGCAAATGGCAATGATTCCTGCATGTATGCACCGGGCGCTAATCGCATCAAGTATGTATGCGGTCCTCGAGAAACCTCGGGAGACAAGGAGTCGTTCATTTCGCATTGGCCCGTTCATCATCGTCATTTATCGTCAAGAGAGTTCCGTTGGCCTCCCGCACTGCTCCTCGGATATATCCTAAAATCAGAGTGTATTTCCCGAATCCAGCCCGGCCCAGCCCAGCCCAAACGAAAACCTGGCAGATCGGTTGCAACTTGAAAAGGAGCCAGCGCCCATCCAAAACGCCGACATTCCGAGCACCCAAGAAATCCCACAACGCGTATATGAGGCAGCCCCGCTCTCCCCCGAAACGCCGCCCTCAACCACGTGTGCTTGCCGTCATTTCGTGCCCGATGCGGATCATGCCCGAGAAGGAATCCTCGGTATTCCGCCGCCGGCCCTGCTCGCTGACGAAGTTATCGCCCCCGGACCAGACCATACCATCGCTCGCCACGACGACCTCGTCGCCGCTGGCGAGCCGGAAGATGTCGGTCCTGCTCCTGCAGCCGGTGCTGCCGGTGCGCGGGCGGCCGCCAAGGGCGTCGCCACCGCCGAAGCCGTCGCGGCGCGGGCTGACGACCTCCTCGACCTCCTCCTTGCGGTAGCGGCGCGTGCGGAGCAGGCCTGTGGCGAGCCCGCGGACGTCCTTCTCGCCGTCGTGGGCGCTGATCCACACGCGGGCGCACAGCCGCCGCGCGATCTCGGCGCCGGCCGGCATGCCGGCGCAGATGTTGCCGCCCAGCCACCACGGGTTCGAGATGGAGTCCATGCAGTGCAGCAGCGCGGTGAGCGGCAGGGCCGCCTCGGAGACGAGGTGCGACGTCGCGTAGGGCATCAGGTGGGCGTACGAGATGCCGTGCGGGGAGAAGAGGAGAGAGAGCGGGCGCGAGTGGTGGGGGTACAGGTGGCTCGGGGGCGCATGGCCGGGGGGCTGGTTACGCGACGTCGTGGCGCGCGCCAGGACGGGGTGGACGGGGTTGGTGGGCGATGGCTGCAGCGTCGAGGCCGACTGGACGGAGCGGAGGGAGCGTGGGGAGATGGGCGGCGACGGCGGCGGCAGCCGGGCGTCCGTCGTCGAGGTGTTGGTGGCCGCGAAGGCCGGGCCGAAGGGCGCGGCCGGGTGCCGGCTCGCCGTCGGCGTCGCCGGCGGCGTCGGGAGCAGCACGGGGATGGGCGGCCGCTTGCCCGTGAGCGAGGCGCGCGTCGGCGGCGGCCGGTACGTGATGCCGATGGCGCCCTTGAGGCCGGCCAGGTCGCGCTTCTGCGGGATCCACGCCACCGTGACCTCGCCCGCCTGCCCGCCCACCGTCAGGGCCGGCACGGGCACGCGGACCGCCGTCGACTTGCCCGTCAGGCGCGGGTCCTCCCACTTCTCGATGGTCCGGACCTTTTCGCGGCTAAAGTACTTCCAGCCCCGGATGACCCGCGCCGACGCCGGCTCGGCCAGGATCAGCGTCTTGGTGCCCGTCGGCGGCAGCTGGCGCAGCGTCGCCTCATTGCAGTGGTCGCTCTTGTGCTGGCTGACGATGACGAGGTCCGGCTCGGGCAGCTGGGCCAGGGACGATATGCAGGCGGGGTGCTTGTGCGTCGATATAGAGATGCGCGAGTGGAAGATCTTGGAGGGTCCCGTGATCCACGGGTCGAGGAGGATGGTGAAGGGCTGCGGCACGATGCCCGAGTTTCGCATGTAGTCGGGCACGATGGGCTCAAAGGACAGGAGAAACGAGGCGTCCGAGTTGAGGTGTCGCACCGTCAAGGCCATGTTGCTGGCCCTCCTCCGAGGGGGGGCGAGCAGCACCAAGGGGCCGCTCCCGCGCTTCCTTCCCGTGGCGGTAGACTTTCCAGGGCGAGGTAGACTTTCCAGGGCGTGAAGACTGAGGTGCACCGAAGTCGTTTGGTTTCCCAGCGGCCCATGCACAAACGGCCGGGCAGAGACGAAGCGGCAACAGGACTCGCTCCGGTGCCGCGTGACAACTGGCAACTGGATAGTAGCAATGAGAACAAGAACAGGACGGCGAGCCGGTGGGATGTATGTGTTCAGAGAACAGACCCGGCGGGCGAGGGGGGCCGGCCTAGAAGCAAACACGACGACGGGCTCGGCGTCCGTACGTGCGGCCAGAGACAAGGGGGGGCAATATGTTCAGCCGACACGGAAGCGGAGATGAGAGCACGCCATCCACACACAGGTGCGCGAAGGCTACGGCATGAAATGACGTGGGGAGAAAGTGTAACGAGGATAGAAGCGGCTCTCGCCATCATAGCTACTGCGCGGGTGCCTGGCCCTTCCCTCCCCCGTGAAAGTCTCGGGGGACGGATGGGGAAGGCTTAGCAGCAAGATCATCGTCTTGGCCGGGCATTGGCATCGATGCAATGATGATGAACGGACGCCAAGCAGCAGAGTCAGTAGCGTCGTACCAGTGGCCCTGCAAAGGGTAGCACCAACGCCACCGGCAGTCGGTGGCCGGCTGAGTGTTTCGCTGTTTCAAATCCCGCGGGGGAGAGGGAAAGTGGACGCGAGACACGCGTTCGGAGAGGACCATGCTAAGATGGCGCCGGCCTGCGACGGTGCCGCCCTGAGTCGAGAGGCTCCCCCGCCCTGGACAGGCAGGAGGCAGACGCTTCCGAGGAGGGGTGACGACCGCCCGGGCGCCCGACGAGACGTGCGAGACCCTCACGGCATGTCGTCGCGAGGGCGCAGGATCAGGGGCAGCCGCACGGCGCAGGCACATGCCTCGGCCAGGCACCTCTGATTAGCTGATTAGATGAGGTATGGATTAGGGGGTGGAGGGGGGGCTGAGCAGAAGCAATGGCCAAATCCGGGTGGCGCTGCTGGGCTGCTGGGCTGCTGGTCATTATTATGAATGTATTGGATGCTGGGCTGGGCTGAGCGGAGGCCAACCAGCTGGGCTCTCGCGCGCTTGAAGCATCATATGAAAGGGTTCCGTTCTAGACGACCTGCGGCGGGCCGTTGAATAGGTACCTCCGGCCTCAAGCACAGGCATGCATACTTCTTCTGCTTTACGCATGGGAGCCAGGACCCTAGTCAAGTGCACAGGAGCCTCACCATGTACTCCAAACGGCAAATAAGCGCTATGTAAGTAGTTTCATATGTGTGTGCCTGGATTGCATGTTGCGTGCGTGCATGCGTCTCTCGGCACGGGGGGGGCCTTTGATCACTTGCATGAATAATACCACTTTGCTGACTACTCATTACATACACTGGCCGTGCTGGACCTGTCCACGCCTCGACCAGCCGTATCGAGTGTATAAGCAATTGACGAACCAATTACCCTGTGACGAGGCCGACAGATTGGCGCACCATGGATCGATCAATTGACGGCTGGCTCGTTCGAGTTGCTTTTCGCCGGCTTCAGCTTACGCCATCCCTATAGCGACACCTCTACGTCCACCCTGCACGGCGGCGCCACGGGTCCCGCCCCAGTACGGCGTGGAGCCGAGGAGGAATCGTGCGCCCGGATATGGTCTCGGATAGCCGCCTGCGGTCATCTCAAGCGGTGTCACCCCCGCAGCCATCGACGACAAAGAAGCGGCCGTCTCGAGTGACGTTTCGAACCCGGAAGTCTTGCCCTCCCGAACCATGATGCGTAGCGCCGGGACGGGTCTATCCATCGTCTGCGCATGCTTTCCCCGCACATATCGCAACAGGGATTCGGGCAATAGCCGGCCGCGATAACGCCTGAATCTTGGCCCCTTCCGAGGCCTCAACAAGCCCTGCCTATCGGTATGCCCCGGCGCTTCTCAGCCTCATGGTGGGCTCACTTCTTTGGCCGGCACGCCTGACGACGGTTTCGCAATCGTCCCACGTCAAGCTTTAGTTGGACGGGCATGACTTATCAGCCCGCCCGACACCCACGCCGCCACGCCGTATTCCGTAAGCTATCGGTCACCATGAGTGGCGCGGGCCTGGTTTGTCACGACATGGCATTGTATAGCCGCGGGCGGCGGGGCTGGGGGGCCGAGTCGAAGGACGGCACAAAAGTCCTGGCGTCTCGTTTGCTCTGCTTGGGGCGACGAAATCCTTTTTCCCGGGTCGAAGTGAGCATATCGCTGTCCGACCGCCCCCGGGAGCATAGAGGCACGATGGGACTTTTTGCCCGCAAACCAAGTTCCCGCGCGCAGGCGCTGGTCCCTTCCGGGTGCCTACACCTTCAGGAACACGGCCGAGACTATACATCCGCCTCCAACCATGGTGGCAATGCGCCCCTTGTGAAAGAGGATTCCGCTGCTTGGGAGATGTCGGGTTGCGAGCCCTCGTGAGCAATCCCGACGTTCGGGGACGAGGGGCATCCTCAATGCGATGATGCCCGGGTGGGCTGATGGTCCTGTCATTACGACCAATTGGCCGGGGATGGCAGTCATTGTACAGCGTCAACTATACCGTGCGGTATGGGATCAGTACCTCCTCTTGACGTTCGCAACGGATCGCCCAACACCGAAGCCCAGAGCAGCATCAAAAAGCCACAATGACTGCTGCTGTCTCCCACTATGCCACTTGTTATAGTACCAAAAAAAAAAAGCGGTTATGGACCGAGCAACCAAAGGAGATAGGCGATCTAACAAACAGGACGGCCTCAGTCAGTCAAAGAGGCGTAGCGTAACAACGACATGGGCTGAATGAAGAGAGCACTGCCACCGCTGGAGGGCTGGGTCTTTCTCAGGGTGGATGACGGGGAAGACCATCGGCGGCTTTATGATGGGGGGAGGGGTCATATGCCCAGGAGACCGTAAACGGTCTTTCGAGAATGGGGAGCCCTAGGGTTTGCTGCCGTGATCGTGGGCAGCCAGCGGCTACGGTGAGCAGATTAGTATTCTTCTACAGCAACGGTCGTGAACGTGGGTGGCAAACGTTTCCCGTAGTACGTTTTCCAGGCGCGAGCTCGCGCGGGATGCCTATATGCGTACAAATTCTAGATCTACTTACTTCCCATACCTATCCGGGGGGGTAAATCAACCGCGTTTGTCCTGCTTATATGGCCATGGGGCGTCTTGCAGGAGCAGTCGGAAATAGCGAATATCACATAACTTGCTTGGACACGTCTCCGGTACCATATCTGGCGGCTGGGCTCACTCCCGGTACAGTGGCAAAGGAAGGCCTCTTTATATCAGCGTGTTACCTCGCCGTTGCGCTCATGCATCCGTGATGGTTGAGTTGTGTAAGCTTTATGCAGACCGGCACATGCCGGGGGTCAAGACCCGGGTCGTCGGCTTCTTCGGGGGGGTCAGGGGGGTTCAACCACCGTACCGACTGGGGAGCTTTCTCTAAGCAATTAGCGGCTCGCCACACTAGTCATGCCTGCTACGAGGGTGCAGCGCGATTGTTTGCTGGGAAGAGAAACAGTTGTGCTTGTCTCCGTGGGCAAGTCACGCGCTGAGAGCGTTGGCTAGTCGCCTCCGATGTAACATTTGGAACGGGCAGTTGGTCGGTCCGGCCTGCTGGTATGAAGTCTGTAAATAGTAAACAGGGCCGCTCCTTACGTACTGCATACCTGCTTACGCGTATATCGATAAGCTTCGATAAGGAAGCTTGAGCTGCCTTTGCTACTCGAGCTTGGGTGCTTGCTTGCCTGTCAATTGTTGGCTCGAAGGTGTGATGAGCATCATCATGAGCAGTTGCCGGTCCTTTGACTCGGTTGGCGCCATATTGGGGGGAGGGGAGAGGGGGCACCCGCAAGTGGGCTTTGTTCAGCATGGCTCCAAGAGGTGCCCAGACGGATGGATGGGTCCCCTCTCAGGTACATACGCGATGCATCACCGTATGCGCTACTTGTTATCGCGCGTGCGCCCCCTCCCGAAGGGCTGGGAAGCTTTATCGGAGCTCGATGAATGGACGGATGGCAAGCTGGGCAGAATGGTCGCGGGCGGAGAGGTTGCGCATGTGGATATTTTGGGGGCTCTCGCGCGACCCCGACTGCCCCGGCGTGGCCGGGGGCAACTCCTGGCCGTCTGAGCCTGTCAGCTGTCTCTCCGTGTTTGTGCTAGTAGTGAGACGGACGGTCCCTTTTCGAGAAATTATAGTAGCGGGCGAAAGGCGAGAAGGCGAGAAGGCGAGAGAGAGAGAGAGAGAGAGAGAGGTCACTTGCAGCAGTCTTCTCCACCTGCGATACAGCTAGGAGAAACTACGAGTTAAGTAGTTGACGGCAGCAAACCCACCAAGCTACGTCAGGTCGTGGTTGACAGGTATTTTATGTCGTTGGCGCTGCGAGCCTGGGCAGCTTGACATGGACGGCACACGATATGGGGGTAATGGAGGGATGGGTGTCGGACAACAGGTTTGCTTTGCTTTTTTTTTTCCTGTCCCCCCTCGTCGTGAACGGGTCCGACCTAGTGCGGGGTCAGTGGGTGGCAGGGCTGTCGGCAAGTGATGGAATGTCGGGAGTGCCCAAGTACCGAAATTACTTGCTTCAACGTGCTGGGCAGAGGCATCGTCGTGCCAGTGTCTCGTAGGGTACGGAGAAGAACAACAGCCCTCCCTCGCTCAACACGACTCAGCAGCAGAATCTTCAGCAGGGTTGTGGGTCGGACACGAGCCGTTGTAGCCGCATGATCTCATCGCATGACTACGACTGGGCAGTCAATGATTGCCCTTCGCGCAGGGCGGACAGAGGCGCTGGTGCCGGATCCAGGGCAGGCAGGCCGGTGCCATGGGAGGTCCCATACGACGGACTCAACTAGCAAAGCAGATAGCAGGCATGCCGGCTAGGTGGGTAGGTGGGTAGGTAGGTAGATACTCTTGCTCGCACCTAGACACATACGTGGTGGCCGGGTTGCCCCCAAACAGCAAGACTTTTCCCGGGCTTTTTGTATTTGGTAGACCCCGTCGTCCTCGTTGCCCCGAGCTGCCGATGCCTCCATCTCATTAATGGACGCAAGGGTACAAGCCCCAAGATCCGATTCCCTCGACGGCGCAGCCGCCCGAAACCACTGGGCCAGCAGCTTGGAACGCCTACGCTAGGACGGGGTGTACTGATCTAGTGTCCGTTCTCCTTTATTGGACTCGGTCGACCTAGGGGTATTGCCCATTGGACGGGCTGGTGGCGCAATGGACAGCGAGCTGCTTCCACTGGCTTCATGTTGGCGGTCTGAAAGCTGATGGGGCTGATCTCGTCAGGAATTAGGTATGAGGTGCCTGGGCGACATGCAGTCGGGCTCGGCTTGCTGACAGCGAGCCGGCCCCATTGGCTTATACCCATCGTCTGCCGCTTGCCCATTTCCGACAAACCACATCATTGCTTCTTGTTGTAAGTCGGGGCTTATCCAGTCCAGTACATTGTCCTGCTTATCTCCGGGCTTCAATGCCGGCCAGTACTTACTGTACAATTGAATGGAGGTAGAGACGGGGTAGTGGTTCCACAAGATCGTAAGTACCTCGTCGAGCTTCCATTGTTCCCCCCCCCCTTCGTCCAACGGGGCCGGAGTCGGGTTCAGAACAGCCCTGGTGAGCGACCATTCGCCCCGGGAGATAAGCAGGCTGGACAGGGCTCGCCGGGCATGTGGAAGGGGGAAAAAAAACCAGAAAAAAACCCCATGCTAACGGCAACTGGGAAGAGCAAAGGCCCAGCCGGCACTGGCTGTGGTCGCTAGGTAGAACGGCTAGGCAGCGAGGCCGAGCTGTTACGGAGTCGTCGACAGACATGGGCCCCCCGCAAGCCCGCCCTCCTCGCAAGCCCGTCTCCTGGCACACTGGGGCCGCCCCTCGTCACGACGCGGCCAGCCAATCCAACAACATCGAAGTGCGGTGACGGCAGTGGAGCGGCCGTTCATTCTGTGGAGACGGTCAGGCACAGTAACGGGCTGGGCGAAGGGGGCAGCTCCCCATCCACTGGCATTATCGGCCCAGCCCACCTGCAGGAGACAGAGGACCCTTGGGATGTATGTACCCAGGCACGAGGTAAGATGTAGGTATATTCGCAGCCCACCAGCCCGATACCTCGTAGTTCGGCAACTACCCAAGTAGGCAATGCCATTAACCGCCCAAGAGCCTAGGTAGCGCTTCATGGCGGGCGGAAGTGGCGGAACGGCGGCTTCACAAGATGCCTCTTTGCCGACCGCGTTAGGTTCATTTTCGACGCGGTGCCCAGGACGGCGGCAGAGAGGAGAAGCAGCGGACGGGCAAGCCTGCTCCCGCCCGTTCATCTGCCGCCATCCACTTGGGACTGCGCAAGATGAAAAGGATCAAGAGGGCGGAAAGGATCTATCTGCCTGGTAATAACAAGGGAACCTTCCGCAACGCTGGGTCGCCGGGACTGGGACGGAGCTGGGGCTGGTACTTCCAGCTAGGGCTGCCCGGGCTTCCCTCCTCCTCCACTCGTAAAACACCCCACTCGAGCATCCCATCATCCACTGGAGGTCAGGTTGGCTGCTGCCCAGACTGGGCCGTCCTTCCCACCATCCGCAGCCCGCCAGCCAGTCATGGCGGTCGCCCCGGCAGCGCTCTCTCGTCACTCGATCGACTGGAAAGGACGGAAGCTCGCTCGTCTCTCGTGTCAGCTCGTCCTCCCACCCGACGAAAGCAGGCCCAATGAGAAATGCCAGCCGTCGCATCCTCCCGGTTTCAGTATATGAGAGGTCTGTCTGTCTGTCGCATGGGGGCGGCACCCCCCTGCTTGAGTTGCAGGGCTATCAGGAGAACCCCCGCTGGTAACCTTGTCCTTCGCCGTGGCTTGTGCACCTAAGTTGCTTCCAGGGCAGGCCTATGGAAGTAAGGCGAGCGACCTAATAGTCAAGCAGGCAGGTGTTGAAGAGGTGCCCGTTCTTTAAGTAGGTTCTACTTTCTTACCTCGGTACTATTCGTAGGGGCAAGAGATAATCTACGTGCATCGCATGCTTCTAGTGCACCCAAGTCGGTAACTTGAGAAGAGGAATCTTAGGTAAGAAATACAGCACACACCTAGCTGTGTAGGTAGCTAACCGTATGCCAGTATGCATAGATGCTAGGGGTGGATGGAGTAGGTAGGTATTCCGCTCCTTCTGACAACTACCTAGAGAGGCACTTACACCACAATTTCCTTCCGCCACTCGACCAGCTGACCTAACTGGGCTTCGCTTTTGTGCCCCGGAATGCCTTTCAGCCTGCCTGCTTCTCTCATCTTATCCACATGGCTACGTGCTTAGCAGGTATCATGCATACACTGCCCTCCCGGCTGACTTGGGAAGCTGGGATACCATATTAGCGTGGTGGAGTGGCCATCTGGTAGTCCCAGAGCGAGCGTATATGGATATTAGCTGGGGGGGGGGTGCAGTAAGCCCACGGGTGGTTGGCACTGGAGCAATAACAAGAGGCCAGGAAACAAGAGAAAGCATTATGTACGGGTACGCAGGGCAGAATGCAGATCGGCTTGATACGGGCTGCCTACCTAGGTCCTTCCTACGGACACAGGCGGAGCTATGCTGGGTGTGCTGTACAGACAGCCGCCCTGGCTGGCTGTGCCCCATATCCCCATGGTCGCCCGGTCCTATGTAAGATGTAAGTATCCAGGATCTCTGTTTGTCCCTGCCGGCCGTTCCACTTCTCTATACGAAGAGATGAGAGAAGGAGAAGGAGAAGGAGAAGAAGCGCGCGAAGGAGTAGAAAAAAGAAGAAGTAGAAGATGAAGGGAGAGGTAAAAGAGGAGATAAGTAGCGCGCATTGCCTAGCAGCAGCTGCGGCACTGCCCATTCCCGAACGCCCCAATTCCAGTTGAATCGATCGCCTAGGGGGCGGCGGCTTTTCAGTTTAACTGGATCGGGTGCTCGTCTTCCAAGCATTGGAACCTGTAATGTAGGTCTAGGTAGGAGGTACCTGCCTAGCTAACCCCCCCCCCCCCCAGGCTCAGAAGCACCAGTCTCTCTCTTTCTCTCTTTCTCTCCCTCTCCCTCTCTCTCCAAAGAACCAGTCTCCTCCCCTCTCTCCTACTCTTCCTCCTCCTCTTTTCGACTTTCCGGTTCAGTCGTCCATTTCGGCCGTCCCTCTGCTCGTGCAGCTCCAGCTATATTGATTGCGTGTATTTGAAGCCGGTGCACCCCCTCCAAGTGCAGCTCCCCGCCCACACTGTCGGCCTTTCCACCTGCCGTCGTCAGCTCTAGGTCGTTCCCCTCTTGCCGACCGAGCTGGAACCGAGCGGCCAGCCGACATCCACCCTGACCTGACCTACTTACTACTGGGAGACCTACTACCACCACCTGCCGACTGCCTTTCACCGAAAGAGCCCTCGCTCCAGCAGCCTCCGACTCTGCCTGGCGCCGAAACCACCCCATGTAACACGCTCTGCGAGGCAAGCTTGGAGTGACCTGATTCTTGGCCGCGGCACACATACACGTCCCCAAGCGCGCGCGCAGCTCAACCATCTCTGGCCCCGGGCAACAATCAAATGCGAAGCCTCGAGCAACTCCCGAGGCCCTCAATTAACTGCAGTCGCTCGCCTCCGCCGCAGGCCGGATAGATCAACACCGCCATCACCCGTCCCCCGCCTCGATTCCGCTCAGCGCATGGTGGGGTTTCCTAGGTACACGTCCGACATCAACGACCCAAGATGCCGCCGAGATCCTCCCTCACCTCTTCCTTCTCCATTGCCGACTCTACCAACGAGGTTGTCTGTCCGCTGCGCAACCAGGATGGCTCGAGCTGTCGCAAGCGCTGCCTCGGCGTAAGTTCCCCTGGCCTCCCGCCCCCATGCGCGCCCCGGCGAACTGGCTGCAATGGCGTAGGAGTTCCGCGGCGCCCTCTCCCCTTTGTGTACCCTGTACGGCACGCGCGGGTAGCTAATGCGAGCTCTGCGCCAACAGGAGAAGAGGTATCGCTCGATGCAGGAGCACATTCGACGGGCGCATCCCGAGCACTACATCTCCAAGCTCCCGGCGACCGAGGAGAGCTTCCTGCTCATGATCAGCACGCCGCCTTCGGATCGAAGCCAACAAGCCGTTCCGCAGAACGCCGGGGTCCAACCGGCGCACCAGCACCACCCCCAAAACAACGGCCGAGCGGTCATGCCCGCCACCAGCGACGCGGCAGTAAGAGCGTACCCGCACGATCCGCACAGCGGGCTCCCATACCCCCATGATGACCAAACCGGAGCCGACACCCCGAGGAACATGGACGATTTCAACGGCGGTGGGATGCTGCCGACCGCCAGTGCTGCTGCCGCCCTCGCCCAGCTTGGCCAGATGCACAAGCTGGAGCAGCCGGAATGGGACTCGGGTGAAGTATACAACACTGCCCATGTATCAACAGATACGACTCTGATTGATCCGTCACTACAGGATTGGCATTCTGACAATGATTCACGGAGGGTTCCGCGGACCACGATTGAATTGCCTCCTATACACGTTGATCATCCAGCGGATTCCTTGGGCCCGCTGAACTCGGCCCGCCAGCCCAGAGACCTACTCCCTTCTATTCTGTCTAATTCTCCGCCCGGTCGTTCGTCTACTCTTCCTCCCTTGCAGCGTTCCCTTGGGCCCAACCGGCCCCGGAAGCAGTCGATTTCCAAGCGTAGCCACAAGAAACAGAAGTCTCGGGGCTCTGCTGCCGACTGGCTGAGGAGAATCCAGAACTCAGACGATCGCCTCAGGCCGGGTGCCATTGACCACCGCAAGGCCTACTCGGTCGAGCCGTCGGCCGACTACGGCAAGCGGTGGGAAGACCTGATCGATGCTGCTGCGTCGGCCACGGAAGACATCGAGGACGACAGGACGCCTGTAAGTCTCTATCGACGTATTGATCCTGCTCTCCTAACGTCTCAGGTGCCTCAATCCCCTGTTTCCATCCACCGAGCTTCCCTCCCCCCTTTCCCTCACCAGAACTTCCATGGTTACCAGGCCTCGCCTCTTCAACAAGCCCTTACCCCACCTTCCTTTGCTCAAGAGGCGCCTGAGCCGTTCCCGTCTGTTGAGAGTGGAGAGAGCGGAGAGAACTTCCACATGGGACCGGCAGGTCTGTCCGACTCCTCTCCGAGCTATTCGGCCCAGGACGTTCACATATACTGTGCTGCATGCCAGAAGGCGTCCAGACTGAGAGAGTCGTATGCGTGCACCGAGTGCGTATGTGGTCTCTGCCGGGAGTGCGTCAATGTTCTCATGGAAGAACAGGGGGCACGGCGCAAGTGTCCCCGATGCGCCACTATCGGTGGCAGGTTCAAGCCCTTCCAACTGGACATACGATGAACCAGACTTGGGGAAGCCACTTGTATCGCCACCGTCCGTAAGAGGTGGCGAAAGCGGAGGTGAAAAAGCCCACCCGCGAGAAATTGCTTCTTGGATCAAGGCAGGACAGGCACCGTGGCTGGTTAGTCAACGGTACAATGACTTCGTGGTAACATCAAGCGACCTCACACAGCGTCAGGCCTGGCCTGGTCGGTGCCCAAGGAACCTCGGTCAAGCATCCGGCGAGGGAAAGAGGCACAAGCGACGGTCGAATGCTTGCGATTCGCATTTACTAGACAGGCCGGTACACATTCGCGGGCCTCGGCTCCTCGAGAGGGAGATTAGAGGCGGCGGCCATTCTTTCTAGACCCGGTGTTGGTCGTCTGCAGAGGTCCCAGTTTTTGCGGCATCAAGCATTTCGCATCTTTTGCGCGACATTGGACAACCGTCCGGGCGATCCTATTACGGACCGAATGGAGTTGGGAGAGGAGGGTGGTTGTTCGGCGTTTTGCTTCCGCCACTGATTTTCGCCACTGCTTTTTGGAGCCTTATTCCCCTTTCACACACCTGGTATAGGAGACCCACCACGCCAGACTGGGTTCTTTGATTTTCTGGGGACTTGGATGATGGCACATTACGTGGGTGTCCCGCTGGGATCTTGGTGGCACCTGTGCCACGACGAATTCCAGGAGAGAGGTAAAGCAAGCTTGACATGAGAGCAGCTTCAATGCCATATAGACGCATGATTACGAAAGACCCAAAGACCTCTCCTGGGGTGACTAAATGAGTGCGGTGCCAGGGAGCAAGTTGTAACCATGCCCTTGGACACTGTACCAACCCGGGATGAGTGCCTGCTCGAGCCCTCCGGGCTTGTTCCATACGACGGGCCGGGCCGTGGCATGAGTTTGCTGCCAGGCGGTTCTATAACCGAATCTCGTTTCGAGAGACAAATGGCTTTGTTCTACGAAGCGAGAGCGGAGAGCAGTAGGTGGGAGAGCAAAAAGGTAAGCAGTGCTCAGTATGAGGCTTGAACTCATGGCCTTCGCATTACAAGATATTTCGCAAGGATATATTAGTACGACGCTCTAACCAACTGAGCTAACCGAGCATGAGGATCCAGCTGTAGGCAGCCGGTCGGGTGTTGGTTGTTGAAAGATCGTGGCTTATTGAAGATTGTGTTGTAAGTTGTTAATGTGGTGGGGAAGGGTGGCCATCTATGGTAGACAGGGTGCCGGCGTTAGTGGGTTGCCGAAGTTATGATGAATCGGGGCGTACAGAACAGCACATATCAACCAGGGATCGGATACCGTGCCGGGGTGGGCACAAGGTTGAGTAGAAGTTTGTGCTGATTGCTATACGTGACACTCTCTCGGGGTAAAGACGGCGGCTTCTCCTGGCCTTTCTTCTACCGGCGGACCTCAAAGTGTGACTCGCCCTCCTGGACATCGCGGTCCTCCTTGTCTACCTTCATGACCTTGGCGAGGGACGGCCCCTGGTCGATATCCTTCAGGAACTGCTTGATGGCCTCCGGATCTCCCTGGGCCTCGCCCTCGACCTGGACGGAAGGTCAGCCGCGCCCCCATGAAGGCTCCGAGCCCCAGCTCCCCGGGCCGGCGCGCCGGTCAGACAGACGGGAGCAGGAGCGGGCCGGGGCGGCGAAGGGCGGGGTTGTTTACCTTCTCGTTCGGGGTATTACGGCACCAACCGGTGATGCCGGCAGCCGTGGCCTTTTTCTGCGTAAAGTTGCGGAAGTTGACGCCTAGCGCGGGCCGTCAGTCGGTCACGTGTACGCAGTCGCCAGCCATCCGGCGCGGGCGGGTTCTCGAGAGGACGGACCTTGGACTTGGCCGTGGACGAGGAAGTAGATCTGGTGGGGGAGCGGTCAGCCTCTGGAGGGGGTCCGGGAACGCAGGGAGGAGGTAAGGGACGGACTCTCCGGGACATGGCGGCGGCGGCGGCGGCGGCGGCTGGGCTGAGCTCGTGCGTGACGGGGAGGGACGGGCGTGGGGGGAAGGGCTGGTTCAACTAGCAGGTTTGCAGATGCCTGCCTGTATGTTGTTGGAAGTTGAAGCAAGGCAAAGACCCCTCGGGTTCCCAGCTCCAGCTACGGGCGGCCTTGGGCCGCCCCATGCTCTTGATAACTGTGGCGACAGGCACCGCATCCATCCCTACACCCCCGGGACGGACTATCTACTTCACTCTGAAGGCAATTCTATGGGCCCAAGGTTCGACTGAGACCATCCAGTCCTTTGTCCAAAGCGGTATTACAAGAGAAGTAGCCCTGAGGGGAAGCCACCAGTACAGCTGACTACCCACCTCCTGAGTAAGTACGTACTTAGTTGGACGCCTAGTACATAGTCTACACGCAGTTGGTGCTTTCTGCTCTGCCGGCCTTCGCTTCTAGAGGGGACGAGGCATCCCAGGTCAGCATCTGGGGTAGGTGCATCATACAGTACGTTCACTTCCATACCGTCCGCACTACTCTCGAAATACACACTGTGATGGGCGGTAAATTACCGGCTGATTGGTGGGTGGTCATTAGCTGGGCGAGCGGCTCCACTACCCCAGCAGCCGACCCGACCATCTACCATATCACGTACATGGACAGCAGGACCAACCCAGCGAATCTTCTCTTCTCGGGAATGCCTCGCCCGCTGGCATCCATCATCTCATTTCGCCTTCTTGTGCCTTGATTCTGCACTCGACGCCACAAAAACGGTCCTGTCCCCCCCATCGCCGTCATTTGTGCTTGGAAGGAGGAACCGCGAACCTTCAAGCTCTCTCCCCCCCGGCGCGCGCTATGGACATGGATGATGCGGCCCCGTCTGATGGGGCGCCTGTACCGCAGGTCGTCTTTCGTGGCAAGAAGCGGAAGACATACCGACAGCGCGCTGCTGATGAACCCGAGAAATCGATGGAAGTGACAGGCGACGACACGGCTTGCGCGCAGCCTGCGATGGCAAAGGCGGCTGCGGTCAGCGACAGCGACAACGACGGTGGACCCCGTGGCCGCACGGCCGCTGAAGACCAAGCGGAGGCGGAAGAAGAGGGAATCTCGGTCGCCGAGGTCCTGCGACGGCGGAATGCGCGCAAGTCGCGGCTTCGGGGCGTGGGCTTTAGGCCCGACGACGCGCGCGGAGAGCGACCCCCCGGAGACTCGGACGACTTGGCCATGATGATACGGGAGGAGGAGCAGAAGGCCCTCAACCAGCCGACCCTGGATGTGAGCAAACGCTTTACAGCGCAGACGGGCCTGGTCGCCGAGATTGTCAACAAACACATGTGAGCCTTTCTCCTTCCCTCCCTCTCCGAGTCGGGCGCCCGCGCGAGCCGCTGCTGATGGAGCAAGGGAACAATACATAGAAGCCGAATTGGCCAAGCGACACTTGGGCGCTTCACCACAGCCGCCGGCCACGGCGGCCCCATCTTCTGAGGGATCGAGCAGCAGACCGCCCCCCACCCTCCAGTCTTTGCCCGTGAAAACGGATCGACATACCGCCCTGCAGGGCCGTCTTATGGAGATCGATCTCGGAGACGAGGTTCGCAGCCGCAACGCGCTGATGACGGAACGCGCGACGCGCAGACTACAAGGCGTAGCAGAGACGGACGAGCAAGAAGCAGGCCCGGCCAACAAGAAGGTCAGGCTCGGCCGCGACGGAAAGCCGTGGAGGCCGCGCAACCAAAGAGGAAGCGACGCCATCAAACGGGACCAACTGGTTGAGGACATCTTGAAGGAGAGCAGACGTACGCTACTGTCCCCACTCCTTCCCCCACATGAAGTCACTTGTTGGCTGACGAACCCGCAGTTGTCGATGTTTACGAAGCGCCGGTGCCCACTGCGGTAGACGCCCCCGAGGAAGATGGCGATGGCGCGGCCGATGATCGCATCGCCGAAGAGTTCCGTAAAGAGTTCATGGATGCCATGGCGCAGAGGCGGAAAAGAAGGAGGAAGGCGCCTGCCCAGCCGCCAAGGCCCGGAGCCAAGAAAGACGACGACGTCCTCAAAGGTCCCAAGCTCGGAGGCAGTCGAAACGTGCGCGCAGCTATGCGGGACAAACTACTGGCGAAGGAGAAGGAGAAGGAGGGGAAACGATGAAGCGCAGGATGCACAAGATGGCCCTGGCTGTACCCGGCACCGGCACCGATGGCTTCGAGTTTACATTTCGGGCGCACACAACACACTCTCCTCGAAGGATGCCAGTATGTTTGCCCGCTCGCTTGTGAAAACATCGGTCCGGGCCGGTCACTTTGGCTTGGTCGTCTGGCCTACGGGCAAGGAAGCAAAAGTACCAGAGTTGCGCCTGGGGAGGTAGACACAACATACATACTACGGGTGGCATGGACAGCGTCGCAAAACATATGGGCGACCAAGAAATCGTATTGGTGTCCACTAGACGTGGACCGCGGCAAAAAAAAAAAAGATAAGCAGTGCTCAGTATGAGGCTTGAACTCATGGCCTTCGCATTACAGAATATTTCACAAGGAGATATTAGTACGACGCTCTAACCAACTGAGCTAACCGAGCATGATGATCCAGCTGTAGGCAGCCGGTCGGGTGTTGGTTGTTGAACATCATACGGCTTATTGGCCTATACATCGAGGTTTCTTTGCCACGCTGGGCCGTCCCCACAGCCTCCACCTCGATCACCACCTACAGCTTCTCTCATCAGCGCCTCCGCATTGGCCCATTCGGCACATATTGCAAGGGTTCAGCCACTGCTTTACAGTAGAAGGATGGCGCGGCGGTCTCCCCGTGAGAGCAAGCCACTGTGGGCCAAGCTTTCGGGCCTGGCGTCTGAGGCTAGTTACTTCTTCGTTTCTCTTCCTGACTTCGCCGGGGATATTTTTCCACGACTCAGGGCGCGCCTCATGGGCCGGCCAGCAGCGGCCGCCAAGCCGCGCCTCGGCTGTGGAATCAATGGCCGCCGGGCCTGCGCTCCCGCGGGCCCCGATGGCGAGCGTTGTCGGCTCATCAGCCGCTACAGTCCCTACCCTAGTGACTCGATATAACCCCGGCGCGGATTTATGACCCAGTGGCCGGATGCTATGCGCTTAGCGGCGGAACGTGTAGGGGCCGACCTGCCCTCTTATGCGCCATGGTCGGCTCGATGGACGCAGTGTCGATACCGCCGTGGCGGGGTCCGGGAGACGCGCCGACGGTAACCAAGTACGCACCGTCACGACGTCGGCGACGTTGTTCAGACGCGCCGGATTTCGAGGGAGGAAGGCGAGGCGGACGAGGGGGTAGCAGCGCACCCAAAGCACCACAAGAATGGACCGGGAGACCCCTATCACACCCTTGTCCCTGGCCCCGGCAACGGGAATATTGACGGGTACGGTGCTGCAGGAATCCAGGGCCGCACCCGAGAGTATGTGCGGGTTAAGGTTTCCACCCCGACGTTCGGTGAAGAGGGCATCACCTACCGAGTCTACTGAGTAGCCGGGCAGAGCCCGCAGTCGCGCCAGGGCCAGGGGGGGGGGGGGGAGGCTCCACCACGTGTGTGTTCGGCGGCAGCGGCTGCAAAGCGAGCATACACCTGCAGGGGCAGCGAACCCCAAAGAGGAAGGGAATGACGCAGTGGCTGACCCGACCCCGGAGTTGCCCCCTCTGTCTGCCACCAGGGCCGCGGCTGGGCTGGTCTTGGCCTGCCGCGTGCCTCGCGGGAGTCAAGGCCCGACTTCCCTCGCGTCCGGGATGGGCGACGGCCTCGAGCCTCCGCCTCCCGCATGCGGGATGGCGGCCTTGGCGCGCGCCCCGGCGGCGGTTCGGGGGAGGGTGGTAAAAGGGGGAAAGCTACCGCCCCGAAGCTGGGGTGACGGCAGACACCACGAGCCGATCGCACGCTCCCCGGGATTCGCCCCCCTCCCTCGCATGGCCTGGACGGGCCACGACGGGACGAAGGCGCCCGCTCCGAGAATGGGAGACTCGACTCGCAGCTATAAAGCGCGGCCGCGACGCCGGCGACAGACTGGATGATGGCTCGTTGCTCGTCCAGCACCACGTCTCCTCCCGCTGCCTTCACCATGACGCGAAGCATCCTGCCCGTCGGTATCGCCCTGCTCGGCCTCGTCGCCGGCCAGAAGCCTCATGGCGAGGAGGTCCACCCCAAGTTGACGACGTACCGGTGCACCAAGTCGGGCGGCTGCTCCGAGGCCACCAACTACATCGTCCTCGACTCGTCGGCCCACTGTTCGTCCTCCCCTCTCCTTCGCCCCTTGTCCGTCTCCCCTTGCGGCGCGAGGCGGCGGCGGCGGCGGCGGCGACGGCTACATTTGCTGACTTCTCTCGCACAGGGGTCCACCAGGCGAACGGCGCCGGCTGCGGCGACTGGGGCCACGGCCCCAACGCCACGGCGTGCCCGACGGTCGAGGCCTGCGCCGAGAACTGCATCATGGAGGGCATCACCGACTACAGCAGCGTAGGCGTCTCGACCAGCGGGTCGGCGCTGCTGCTCAAGATGCTGGTCAACGGCGAGACCAAGTCACCCCGCGTGTACCTCCTCGACGAGACCAAGCAGAAGTACGAGATGACCCGCCTCACCGGCCATGAGTTCTCCTTCGACGTCGACACGGCCAAGCTGCCCTGTGGCATGAACGGCGCCCTCTACCTCAGCGAGATGGAGGCCGACGGCGGCAAGAGCGCGCTGAACCCAGGCGGTGCCTACTGGGGCACCGGCTACTGCGATGCCCAGTGCTACACGACGCCCTTCATCAACGGTGTGGTAAGTAAAAGCCCGAGAGAGAGAGAGAGAGAGAGAGAGCGAGAGAAGGGCCGCGGCTAACCCAAACTCTTCTGTCTGCAGGGCAACATCGAGGCCGCCGGCGTGTGCTGCAACGAGATGGACATCTGGGAGGCCAACTCGCGCGCGACGCACATCGCGCCGCACCCCTGCAACAAGGAGGGCGTGTACGCGTGCCAGGGCAGCGACTGCCAGGCCGACGGCGTGTGCGACAAGGGCGGCTGCGGCTGGAACAACTACAAGTTCGACCAGGACAAGTACTACGGCCGCGGCGAGTTCAAGGTCGACACGACGCGGCCCTTCACCGTCGTGACGCAGTTCCCGGCCGACGCGGCGGGCAAGCTGCAGGCCATCGAGCGCCTCTACATCCAGGACGGCGTCGTCATCAAGTCGGAGACGGTGGCCAAGGAGGGTGTGCCGGCCGTCGACAGCATGACGGCCGACTTCTGCACCGCCACGGGCCCGCCGCAGTTCAACAAGCTCGGCGGCCTCACCGCCATGGGTGACGCCATGGCGCGTGGCATGGTCCTGGCCCTCAGCATCTGGTGGGACGCCAGCGGCGGCATGACCTGGCTCGACGGCGCCGCCAACAACGCCGGCCCCTGCCAGGCCGGCGAGGGCCTGCCCGCCGCCATTGTCGGCGTCGAGGCCCAGCCCGAGGTCACCTTCTCCAACATGAAGTGGGGAGAGATCGACAGCACCTTCCCGGCCGCCACCATCAAGCGGATGAACCGCAAGTGGTAGAGGAGCCCGACCCGCGGAAAAGGGGGGGGGAGGGTGAGAGAGGGAGAGACGAGACCAGACCCGGGGGAAGGGGTTGCACATGTCCCCGGGCCACCAGTGTTATATATACAAGCATATACCAAAAGGGGAAACGCCATCCGTTGCGGTAGGCGTACGTACATATTTCAAATGGCAAACACACTCGTCAAAGCCCCCCCCCCCTCGCTGCTCGTGCGCGGGCATCGTGAGTGACTGTGTGCGGAGCCCACTGGGTGTTTGATGCCCCTGCCGCTTCGTTCCGCGTTGGTGAAGGGGGGTGTGTGTGCATACACGGGATGTCATGCAGCTCTAAGTCGTGCCCTGCAACGGCAACCGAGTCCTTTTCGTCTACCCCGTCCGGTTCCCTCTAAGCCGCCCCTGGCCTACCCGCCCCGCTCCCTCCCCGGCACCGCAGCACGTGGCCTTGCACCACGCCGCGGCACCGGTGGCACAAGGCGGGGTATACGCGGCGCAGGAGCGGCGAGCCGTCGGCCTCGGCGTCGCCGAAGAGGGCGGCGCGGGCGTCATCGTCGCCGTCCAGGTCGCGGCGCCGGTCAAGGGCCTCGGCGCGGACCGTCATGCCGCGCACCAGGTCGCGCAGCCGCCGGTTGTCGGCACGCGCCCGCCGTAGCTCCTGCTCTAGCACCCGCTGGCGCTCCAGCGACGGTACCCCGATCTCGTCCAGCACCCGCTGCGCGAAGCTGCTGCTGCTGCTGCCGCTGCCGCTGCCGCCGCTGCCGCCGGACCTCTTCGGGGCCCCAGACCCCGGAAGGGGCGACGCTAGGCTCGCCGCCTCGTCCGTGGTGGCGCCGTCGGGGAGATGAGGCGTGGGAGGCGGCGACGGCTGCGGCGACGGCATCGGCGACGGCCCGGCCTCGGGGCCCAGCAACGGCCGCACTTTCGCTCTCCACTGCCTCGCCGCTGGAGATAGATGGGGGCCGCGGACCGAAGTTGGTTGGAGCGTCGAGTTCGGTCGGGCTTCTTCGTGGCCATGGCCGGGGTGCCCCGTTACCTGCGCATCCCCACGTTGGCGCTCATGTCCATGCCCAGGCTCGGTCTCGTGATCGGCCTCGATCTGTTCCTCGGGTTGGGGTGCAGGTCGCACCGCCGTTGTCTGCTCCTCGTGCTGCGCTCCGTCGGTGCCGAGCTCGTACACCGACTGGTGTTCCTCGGGCTCCTCCTTGCTGGCATTGGGACTCGGCGCTCGGCGCGGCGCGGGCCTCGCCCCTTTCCGACTTCGACTCGTCTTGCTAGCGTGGCCCGGATGCAGACTGCCGCCATCGGGAGCGACACGTTTCTGGAGGCGCGGCCGGCGCTGGCTCCGCGGCGTCGGTGCCGGCGCGGCTGTCAAGTCTTGCGGCGGTTTCTTGCCGTTCACGAGGATTTCGGGCACCCTGGGCAGCTGGCGCGCCGTCCTCTCGCAGTCGTCGCAGTGTTCTCGGGGGATCTGCACGTACGACATACCGCACTTTCGACACGGCTGCCAGGGGTTAGCCGACGTCTTCGGCCGCCGCAGGAGCAGCGCCGGCTCGGCGTCGGCGTCGGCGGATGGCATCGTGCGGTTGGGGGGCAGTCTACGCCGTGCACGCGGCCCGGCTGTTGGTCTGGGAGCGGGTGGAGGAGGGATTGGCAACAAGGAGAGCGACGGGCAGTAGCAGCAGCAGTAATAGTAGTGCGAACAGACGGCGGCATCTTCACAGCTCGCTTCACTTGTCGACTTGCTCGCGCACGTCGCGCCCCAACGCGGCTTGTATGCGCCTACGTCCCGACCATCATCAGTTGTCTCGCGTTCTGATGTAAGCTTTGCATCGACCTGCAGTCGGTCTTGCCGGCAGCCTCCCTCAGAGTTTCAAACCGTAAACTGTTGACGTTTCACTGACACGCCGCCACAGCCGATATGCTTCGGGGCTCAGCATATGCCATGCCGGCCCACGAATCGCGACCATCTGGGCACAAAGGGGCCGTCATTAGCTGTTTGTGTTGTCCGGCTTGAGCTGCGCGAGCTTGGCATAGATATCTGCCCAGCGGGCGTTGAAGCGGCAGTCCCGGCAACAGGCGCCGTGGCAGGATTGGCAAGCAGAATTCCTCGTTGCCTATATATAGGAGTGTATTCGGAGCTGCTGCTTAACTGATCAGAAATGGCTAGAAGCCCCGGCCCTTGCGCTTGATGACGGGTTTCTTGACAGCGCCCGAGGTCATAATCTTCTTCGCGCCTTTGCCCGCAGCTGTTGGTTTGCTTTTCAGTCCTTCTTCCTCCATGCGGATTCTCTCTTCCTCCCGGTGCTTGTCCTCGGCCATCTTGGCTTCGATTTCCATCTTCCGGTTGAATTCCGTCTCGGTGATGCGCTTCTCACGCGCCGAGTAGCCCTTCTCCTTGACCGAATAGAACACGCCTCCGAGCTCGGCCAGCCAGTGGGGGTCCACCGAAGTCACCGTCGACATGTATTCTTTGGAAGTGAGGATGAGCTCGTGGTAAACCACGTAGTCCGGCAGGAAGCCCAGGCCATACAGCGCACTCGTAGGGTGTAGCTGTACCGTGACCGACGTACGGAGATTGATATACTCGCCAATACCCTTGACCTTGGCCGCCTGGTGGTAGTAGCCGGAGCAAATGCATTTCCTGATGACGTCCCAGTCGGTCCCGCAGCTGACCATGTCCATCTTCTGCATCTTCATGATATCGAGCAATTGGGTGCGGATTTCCTTGGCCCGGTGGAGCGACTTGGGGTGGAGGAAGTGACGTGTGCACCAGCCATCCGAGTAGCCGTTCGACTTCCACTGAGAGTATACGTGGAGGTACGTCAAATGGTCCGACTCGGGGACGAAGAATTTCTCCCGGGCGGCATCCGACTCTTCCTGTCGCTCTTTGGGCCGATAGAACACGTTCGGCACCGACAGCATCGACACAATGGTGACCATTTCCTCGCTGCACCCGTACTCCTCCGACATGATGAGCAGCTTGGCCAGCGGGGGGTCCATGGGAAACGCGTTCATCTTGGAGCCGAGGTCTGTCAGTCCGCCGATGTTGTCCAAGGCGCCCAGAGCCCACAGGTCGAAGAGCGACGTCGTGATGACTTCTTGTGGGGGTGGGTCCATGAAGTCAAAATCCAGCAGGTCCTTCACCCCCAGCGACTTCAGAAGCAACACCGTGTTACTCAGGTTCGTTCTCTGGATCTCGGGAATGGTCGCAATGTAGAGCTCGTCTTTGTACGCCTTTTCGGTGAACAGCCGAAACGCCTTGCCGGGACCGGTACGCCCGGCCCGTCCAGCACGCTGGCCAGCATTGGCCTGGGATATCGGGGTGATCTGAAGCGTGTCCATTCCCATGCGCGGATTGTAGACCTTGAGCTTGGAGTAGCCGCTGTCAACCACATACATGATACCGTCTACCGTTAGACTCGTCTCGGCAATGTTGGTGGCCACAATGCATTTCCGGACGCCGGGTGGCGCCTGGTCGAAGATTTTGGACTGTAGATCTGCTGGCATCTGGCTGTAGATGGGCAATATGCTGAGCTTCGGCGGATCGTTGAGCGCATCCAGCCGCTCCCTTACCAACTCACAGGTGCACTCAATATCCTCTTGGCCGGTCATGAAGACGAGGATATCCCCGCCGCCCATGGAGACATGAATGGCGAGGACTTGCTGCACAGCCTGGTCGACGTAGTCCTCCACCGGGGACCGATGAAACATTATGTCGACTGGGAACGTCCGTCCAGGGATGAAGAACTCGGGAGCGCCGCCAAAGAACTCGGAGAAGCGCTTCGAGTTCATAGTCGCGGAAGTGACAATGAGCTTGAGGTCCCTCCGTCGCTGCAGGATCTTTTTGAAAAGACCCATCAGCACGTCCGTGTTCAGCGCTCTTTCGTGGGCTTCGTCCATGATGACGCACGAGTACCGATCCAGGTCCTGCTCGTTCAGGGATTCTCGCAGCAACACGCCATCCGTCATGTATTTGATTACGGTCTCCTTGCTCGTGCAGTCCTCGAACCGGATGGCGTACCCCACGAGGCTTCCCAGCCTCACCTCCATCTCTTCGGCTACACGCTTCGCCACACTCATGGCGGCAACACGCCTGGGCTGTGTGCAGCCTATCATACCGAGACTTCCGTAGCCGTCTTCGTAGAGGAACTGGGTTAACTGCGTCGTCTTGCCGGAGCCCGTCTCGCCCACCACGATGACGACCTGGTTGTCCCTGATGACCCGGAGCAAATCTTCGCGCACGGCAAAGGCCGGCAGGAATTCGCGCTGCTCTTTAAGGGTTTTGCTCTTGCTGAAGTCGCTGGAGCCCTCGGTCTTCTTCATGTGCTCGCTGAATTTGTTGCCGCCGCTCGTCTTCTTTTCTTCCTCCTCGGTCGCAATCGGCAACGCGCTGTCGCCCTCGTCTTCCTTGACGCCCATGATATTGCCGAGATTCGTTCCAGCGAGGTTGGTGGCCTGCTGTGCCTGCCGCTGGCGCTCCCTCTGCTGCCTCCTCTCCTTGACGACGCGGCTTCCCTTGCGGCTGAAGACGGCCATGTCACTCTGATAGTCCCTCACGGCGGGCACAGGCTCTAGCTGCTTGGTAAAGACGGTCCGTCCATCGAGAAATGGCGGTTTGAGGTCGTGGACCAGCAGATGGATTCGGGTCCCTTCGTCGTCATCCTCAAAGTCATCGTCCATGCCACGGCGTTGGGCCACGCCCGAGGTCAGCATGCGGTTCGTTTCCCACGCGTCGACGTCCTTCTGCTTCTGGAGCTGGCGCACATTCATATGGCGCATCTGCCCGGACTTCTTCTCGACCAGCGCTTCCTCGCGCTGGCGCTGCTCGACCCATGACGCGTCGTAGCTGCCGAAGGGATCGTGGGATTCGTCGCCAAAGGTATGGCCATTCTCGTCGCCGAGATACCAGTCCCGGTCGAGAGCGGTTTCGGCTTCGGGTGCTACGTGTGGCTCTCTTTGTTCGTCAAACTCTTGCTGTCGCGGCGTTGCGGCGTAGTCGGGCCCGCGGGGCGTCGAGGCCCTGGAGGCCTTGTTGCCGGCTTCGTGAGCCAGACGCGAGGGCCGCTTGGGGATCGAGGAGGCGTAGCGGTCATCGGACCTCAGCGGATTGAAGTCGAGCCTACGCCGCTTAGGGCTGAAGTTGCCAGAATCGCGGTCCATGTTGACGCGATACCCCGGACTGTGAGAGGGGGGTTGGTCGGGACGCGTGGGACGATGCTAATAAAGCTAGGTACCTACCTCGGTCAGTCGCTCCTTCTTACCTTATGTACCTCGTCGTACCGACCGCCAGTCCACCCCAGACCATCTCAGTCCATTGGATGGGAAACGATAAGATAACGAGCAGCGGCCCCACTAAAACTTTTCTGAAATTTTGGCTAGGACCTGGTTTCTGCCATCTCGTCGGCGGGGCATTTTTCTGCGGTTTGGTTTCTGTACTCGTCCTTTGCCTGCACGAAACCCACGGCAGCCTCGCCACCATGTCGTCTATGGTTACCACAGCCTCCTGGGTGCCGCGAGGGTTCGCGGCGCCGTTTCCCACCAAGTACAACTTCGACGAGGCTGAGTTCGAGCGCATCGCCGACCTTGCCAAGTTGCAACTGGACGACGCGAACGAGGACCTCGAGGAGGCCCAGGAACAGGAGGATGGTGTGAACGGCGGCCAGCAGGGCGGCGACGAGAAGAAGCAGAAGAAGAAGGCGCAAAAAGAAGCCGACGACGACAACGTCCAAATGGGGGAGGCCGAGACGTAAGCCAGCCTGCCCATGCGTCTGTCGCATTCGTGCTAATGCGTCGCATAGGGTCAACATTCACGACGACGACCTCAAAGAATACGATCTGGAACACTACGACGACGATGAAGACGAGCAGCAGCCCCAGGGCCAGAAAATGGACATGTTTGGCAACATCAAGTCGCTGGCCTACTACGAGTCGAACAAGGAAGACCCGTACATCACCGTGCCCGACGAGGAGGATGACGACGAGGACCGAGAAGAGCTGCAGATCCTGGCCAATGACAACCTCCTGCTGGCCGCCAAGGTGGAAGACGAGCTGGCCCACCTCGAGGTCTATGTCTACGAAGACGAGGCCGACAACCTTTACGTTCACCACGATATCATGCTTCCCGCAATCCCGCTGTGCGTGGAGTGGCTAGATTTGCCCGTCGCGAAACAAGGCGTTGACAAGGATGCGACGGCCAACTTCGTGGCCATAGGCACCATGGACCCCGACATCGAGGTGTGGGATCTCGACACGGTGGACTGCATGTATCCCAATGCCATATTGGGACAGGGCGGCAACCCCGACGCCGATAAGAAGAAGAAGAAGAAGAAGGGGAAGAAGGCGAACGACGAGTACCATGTCGACGCCGTGCTCTCCCTCGCCGCCAACAGGAAACACAGGAACCTGCTCGCTTCCGCATCGGCCGACAAGACGGTCAAGCTGTGGGATCTGCACACCACCAAGTGCGCCAAGTCGTATACCTATCATACCGACAAGGTCTGCTCCCTGGCCTGGCACCCGGTCGAGTCGACAGTGCTGTTGAGCGGCAGCTACGACCGGACAGTGGTCGCGTCGGATATGCGCGCCCCTGACGCCAAAGCACCGAGGTGGGGAGTGGAGAGCGATGTCGAGAACGTCAAATGGGATCCTCATGACCCCAACTACTTCTACGTGTCGACCGAGAGCGGCATTATTCACTACCACGACGTCCGAAATGTGCCCTCTACCCCCGCGGCAACCAAGCCCGTCTGGACGCTGCAAGCTCACGACGAGTCATTATCGTCGTTTGACATCAATAGCCACATCCCCGGCTTCATGGCCACCGGATCCACCGACAAGACGGTTAAGCTCTGGAACATTCAGCCCACGGGTCCCACCATGGTCGTGTCGCGCAACCTGGACGTCGGAAGGGTATTCTCGACGACCTTCGGCCCTGACCCTGAAGTGGCTTTCCGGCTAGCCGTTGCCGGCAGCAAGGGTTCGCTGAACGTTTGGGACACCAGCACCAACTCAGCGGTGCGACAAGCCTTTGCCCATAAGATCGCCAGCAAGCCTGGTGCCGACGCGGTCGAAGACAAGCTCGTGGGCGTGGCGGAAGACGAAAGCAGCTCATCCGACGACGGAGGAGAGGACGATGACGACGAAGACGAGGAGAAGGACGACGATGCCGATTCAATGGACGAGGACTAGATATACCTTGACATGAAGCAACTTAAAGCGCTGTTTCCATCCACGCTGTGAAACGCCTTTGGGCCGTCTTGCGCGCACCATAATGCCATGAGCGAAGTGTACACTTGTTTGTAAGAGCGCCCAGCGGTGCGGTATCAGGAAAGACTTGGATGGGGGAGCATTTCTAGACTTGATGGGGCTGGTAACTTATGCAAAGTGGCTGTTGTTGAAGATGTTGGTTTTGGACCTCTGGGATAGCCAACTGAGCCTATGGCAACGGCCACGACCAGGGTGTTTGAAGCTGACACGCACCATTGATCGGACGAGGCTGGAAGCGCGGTAGGATGGTAGCTGATAGGCTAGGATGGTTCGATTGCGGCGTGTCGATTTAGCGGCGCTTTTCGGGGCTCATGAGCGCCGCCCGCGGATGCTGTTCCAAGACGTTCGAGTTTTTCCGGTCTGCAGCAGGCCGGTTCGTGACTCGCAGCGAGTCGTGCGAATGCATGCCAACGACGTCGTGGCGGCGGACTGGCGGCTGGAGTGGGAGACGGGCCACTCCGCCAGCGTGGCCAGCGTCTCCCCGGCCTTTCGGCCTCCCAACTCCAGGCAGGCCGGGATGGGCTCTCGGCGGAAGCAGCCAAAGTGGGCAACAACACCCATAGCATACAAGCAACTTTGGCTATATGCTGGCGAATATGCCCTTGGCCCGGCGGAGCCTCAGTTCTGGGCCGAGACCGAGCAAGACCCAGAGGGTCGGTGAAAAGGAATATTAGTTCATGCGTGCAACCACGGTCACCACGGGGCAGCCGGCGCAGGGCGCAAAAATAGATGCGGCTGCAGCATGGTGCCAGCTGGCCACTCGGCTGTGCTTGCAAGAAGGCCCCGCGAGCTCTGGCTGCCGTCTGGCGCGAGCACAACCGCGGGTGATGAATGTCTTCAGCTAGTGGTCGATCGTGGAGTGACGTTCGGCGTCAAGGACTCGAGAGGCAAGGAAAGGTGAAACGAACTAATTGGGCGGAGGGCCAGAACAACGGGCCAACCACAGGGCGCCGACGGTGCATAGCCTGTTTCAAGCGAAGAAGACCCTAGATGGGCGTTTGCCAAGGGGGGGGGGGGGGGGATTTGCTGGCTCGTCATTCGTTGGACCCGTACCCAGCAAGCTGGAGGACAAGCAGTCAAGCCCGAACCAGGGTCGATCAGGGGATGTGGAGCTCGTGGCTTTGCCGCTCTGGTGGTGGAGGGGGTACAAGACCTGGTGGCTTTGGTGCCCGCGGACCCGGCGCCACTGACTGATGACCGACGAGGGGCCTGGAGTGGAAGAAGCCGTGCCTGTACCTGGCGCCCCGGCATGCCAGCTTTTCAGTGCGCACGTGTGTCCAGGGCGCGCGCCATGCAGCCGCGCCAGCCAACGTGCAAACCTGCCAGCCCGCCCGCGCCGAAACCACTCAGCCTGGACGAAGACGGGCTGGCCAGGCGCATGCATTGATGGCGGATAAACGTGCCGGCGCTGGGGCAGTCGTCGTCAGTCGGTCGACCCTCATTCCCCCTCCCCCCGGCCATCCCGGTGCATGTCAGACGCGCAAGTTGGTAGGCGAGTTATGTCGAGCTCACGCCCGACTGGTGTGGTCAACGGACAGCGGCGCGTGCGCTGTTCGGTGGTGTCACGTATCTTGCGCGTATGTACATCAGCTAGCAGTCGACAAGATCTGAACTGATTCGGTACCCGTACTAAGCGATGGGGGGGGGGAAGGGTGTGGGTGCGTGCATCACAGGACTCATGGGGAGTCGAAGGGAGGGCGATAACCGCATGAAGCATAGCTTAAGCTAAACTAGTACGAATCTTTCAACCCTCCATCTCAGTTTCCGGTCCGGAAAGGTGTAATTATTCTTGCTGGAGCAGAAGAGTAGAGGTTGAGCCGCGTGAGGATCGGAGCGGCGGTAGGAGAGCTAGAGGCCCCTCGATGCCTTATGCGGACGCTGTCATCATCATCACCTAAATTGGGTTGGACGGTGGACGGCCTAGATGCTGGAGGGATACACGCTAAGGGGGTCCCTCACCTCGGCTCCGTACTACGTGTGTGTGTGTGTGTGTGTGTGTGTGTGTGCGTGCGTGCGCGCGTGTGGGTGGGTGGGTGGGTGGGCTTTGGTGAACATGGCTTGCAGGGATAGTACCGTGACCGACGCGGCCGACTACCGCTTGACTTGCAGCGGGTGATGACTCGGTGGCATCAATCGATTCGATGGTCCGATTCAGGTCCTCCGAACGGGGCGGGCGATCATTGGCGGCGACAGAAACAGAGTCTCCAGAAACAGAAACATCCATGGGCGTCCGCCCCAAAAAGAACGTGAACTGTCTGTCCCTGTACCTGCATTGGAGAGGAGGGGGTGGCGTGCGTGCCGGTCCCTCTACGTGGGACCGGCCATGCAAGCCCGGGCGAGGGTCAGTCAGATTGGCCGATTTGGAAAAAGCAAGCGGGCGCTGATTGGGCGCGCGTATGCAGGTTCTTGAAGAGGCGGGCGCTGATTCGCGTGCGACCGTCCCGCCCTTGAGACCGTCTGACCTATCGAGCCAGCGGTTGGCCGCGCTTGTCCAACTTGGAGGCGGCGAGGCGCGAAGATTGCGCCTGGGTAAGACGGAACCGGTGCCTGATTGCACGACAGCGGCAGGGATGCCGCCGTCGTTGGACGTCCATGATCCGCCATGCCCCTGGTGCTACTGCTAGGTACATGGCAGGTAATATAGCTGCAGCGGCGGGCACGGCGGCGCCCATCTCGTGGGCCAATGGGGCCCCGGCTGGCCACTGGGGGGGATGGACAGGGAAGCTCCAGTTGGTCCGCCGACTCGGTATTGTTTCTTCTTTTGTTTTGCTGTATGCGAGACTCTGTTGCCAGAGCCATCGTAGAAGCTTCGGGTCGGTCGAGAGGGACTGGCATAAAGAGGCACCTGCATACTTGCTTAGGTACGTACATCATCATCATGCATCTGCACGCGGGCCCGGATGCGCAGGCAGCATGGTGTTCTTAGGTAGGTAGGTACCTGCTAGATCGCTCTCTTCCAGTCTCCCGTGGCAAAGGATGGCAGTCCGGATCGGGCCTGTAGCACATACAGTGGCCGGCGCGGCGGGTCCTTTGGTGGCCGAGCATGGCGATCCACAGCCGGGCCAGCCAACATGAGGTCTCAAAGCTCCGTTCTTGCTAGCTCCAGTACCCACCACGCGTAATGGTACTCAGGGAAGATAGGCCCTCGAAGTACTCTCCTCCTGCCGTAGTCGCCGGCCCTGGGGGTCATCTCCTCATGCGCGCCTAGTCAAGGAATTCCCGGAAAGCGGCCTAGGAAGTACCCGTACTGTCGCTGGTGTTGGTTTGTCTCTTCCCACTCCTCCCTCCTCAGGGCTGCCCGTCTTCCGCCGTCTGTCTCTCAGGCGTGTCCGTCTCCACCGCCGGGAGCCCTTGGAAGTGTGTGCTAAGGTTGCTTTGCCTGTCTGCCTGCCTGCTTGCTATTGCAGGGGTGCGCCTGCGGCCCGGGGCTCCCCTGTCTAGCGCGGGAAAGCTCTGTCTTGACTGCCCTTCACAGGTACCGCCCTTGCTTCTTCTCCACCGGAACTGATTCCCCCCCTCCCCACCGTCTGCGCTGGGGCCAGCCGACTGCCCCCCCCCAGTGTGGCCAGAGGCCCGTTCGCTCTTTAATAGTCCTACTGCCCGTTTCTTCAGTCATCGTCGATATCTCCAGGTCTTTGTCGCTGTCGCTCGACATATTACCCTTGCCTTCTTTTTGGTGTTGTCGACGTCGTCACGTTCCAGGGACGCACACGGTTCCCTTCCAGTCATTCCCTTCTGTCCACCGTTTCGGTCATCCCCCTTCCCAACCATCTCGCGGGCACGAACAGTCCTTCTCTTCCAAACGCTCTATTCTTCGCCACAGTCCCTCAAGAAACCTGGTTGTTTCACTGCTTCCTGTCTGGTACAACAAAGATCCGACGAACGTACGGATCAAGCCCACGAGGACCGTGGGTCAAAACACATCGCCCGCTACGTTCCTCTTGCGCTGGACTACCCGACGTCAACATCCTCTCCGCGCCCCTCTTCCACATCCTCCGTGGTGGGCCCCGTCTTTGTTCCCAGGAATCCCGGTTCTCTCGATCGGCGCCGCAAGCAGTCTTCCTTCTCGGCTCGTTGGCCTGACCCCTCGTTGGTTCGAACGTCAGAGGCCGTCCACGACGGTTTGCATATCATTTGGTTGGAGGCCCGGCCGATTTACACCCAACAGCGCTCCACCACCCAGGGCTTGGAGGAGTAACCTTGGTCATCTCACGGCACCGGGAGCCCCCTTCTGATAGGCTGTCTCACGGCACATCTGACCGTTCCAGCCCATCCACCCTTCACATCAGGGTGATATTGTGCCATCACGGCTACTGCACTGCACCACCACCCATCCATTGTGTGGGTGACACGCGACGATACACACGTGCCGCCCATCTGCTGGACGCAGTCGAAGAGTCCACCACCATCACTCCCACCCCGGGCATTTGAGTTTGTTGCCTCATCCTTCTCGTGCCTCCCGCTCTGAGTTGGAACTCCCTGGCCCTACAGCGTGAGGAAGAAGGCAAACCAGCTGTCAACTCTGCAGTTGTCGAAGCCCGTCGTCGGCCTCGGCAAGTTATATCTCAACTAGTGTTGCTCGAATCGACGACTCGTTCCGCTGTATCCGACCGCTTTCCACCTGCACGCCTATCGCTAACCACCATGTCTCTCGCGCGCGCCTTCACCACGCGCCGGGCGAAGCCGTCCCTGGACCTTAAGGATGCCGCCCCGCAGCGAAGCGGCAGCGTCGCGCAGCGCAGCAACACGTTATCTCGCGGCCATGGACAGACGGGCTCGATCCGTAACAAGATCTCGGCGCCCATGGAGCTCACCCACACGACCAACATGCTCGCTTACAACGCCCCAGACCTGTATCCCCAATCTGCTGCGTCGACAACATCCAAGGGCTCTGATGACGACTCGGACAGTGTCCAGACGAGCGCATCGTCGCCCCCTACCAGCCCAGATGCCGCCTCAGCAGACGAGGAGCCAAACATGCCGGAACCGAACCACCTATCTTGTTACTTCACCGCCCCGGGCCAAAAGCTGCCCCCGGTAGCATCGCCGGGCACGACACGGCCAGAGACCAATGGGGCGCCCGTGGTACCCCTTCGGTCCCCTTCGCACACCAAAAAGGCGTCGTATGACAACCTGGTCCAAAAGCAGCTGGCTCGGTACTCCAACCAGTCAAGCAAGTCGATCTCAACCAAAGCCAGCTTCACCCTGTCCCGATCGTCATCCACGTCGACAACAGCTACGTCGGTTTCTTCGGGCTCGATTATGCGCAGCAAACCGATGACCTCATCGGTACCGCCCACGCCCACTACGCCGGCTATCCTGTCGCCGGTTCGGCAAATGTCGCAGCAAAGGAAACGGGATATTACGCCTCCGGTTAACCCGTTTGGCCAGGAGCTGGCCAAGGTCTCAGAGCTCGCCGAAGACTTCGGCCTGCAAGGCAAACTGCATATTCTCGACGAGGAAGAGCAAGAACTGGAGATCAAAGGTCTCTGCAAGCTTCGGCCTGAAGACTACCTGGCCGAGGTCCACGGCCTGTTTTCGGCTTTCTTCAGCGGCGAAGCGCCACGACACGCCCAGGCGGTATGGATCTAGCACAAGCCATCGTTTTCTTTTCACGACACTTTCACTGTACATAGTTTGACGGCTTCGAGGGGAAGCGGCGGATCGGCAGGCGAAGCGAAACATCGTTTAGATCGTTGTGCTGCCGACGGCAAGGGATCACGGTGAATGGCGTTTGATCGCAAGGCTACACTGCCACGGGCATTTGAGCGTTGGGGTTTCTTTACGGTTTCACTGCCGGGCTTGCTCCGACGGTAGTCGAATTTACTTTTTCTTCGGCTGCATCCTGTGTCTGTTCGGGGGGTTGGGGGTAGGGGATGATGATGTTTCGGGCTCCCCAGCTACACAAGGGCAGGCCTGGATGAGGGAGGGAGGGGAGGGGCTACCATTGGCCGCCTCGCTCTCCCAGTCATTTCACAATAGGGGTAGAGGACGGCGGAGGAGGCCAGTAGGCACTCCGGGGCTCTTAGACAGAGAATGCATTCCGCTCCCACGCATTGATGGACCGACGAAGAGTGAATGGATGGTTGTCTAGGCCAAACACTGGGCCGGTCATGTGGCGGTTGGGGAAGGACTTGAAGCAAGCCTGGATCCAGGATCCATGGATCTGGATGTGGGATGGATGGATGCGGAAGCCAGATCAGGTGCCGATGTGGAGCGGCAGGCGGCAGCGCAAGCGGCGTGGGAAAGCATCTTTTAGCCTCGCGTGCGCGGGCGCACGTGTGGACGGCAGCCAATGACGCCACGAGACGCCCCTCCCGTGGTTGGATTGGCCCTGCTGAGACACTTCCTCGACCTGGCGCTTGACAGCTCACGACCGTTGCGCCTGGGCGGCGAAGGGGGCGCCTAGGGGCACGAGGGCCTGGCCTGGGCATTCAGACGATGGCATCCTACCCACCGTCCATTCCAACTCCTGAGTCGGGGGGGGGGGGGGGGGGGGGCAGATGCTGTCGACAGGACAAGGCTGTGGAAGCTGGTTGCTAGTAAAGTGGTGTGTCCTTGCTGGCATCCTCCATCCATCATCCATCACGGGCCCCCGGTCTGCCGATCTCTCGCCCTCCAACGGCGTCGCATTCTACCCGCGGCAGCTTCTCGGCTCGCTCTCCACACGGCCGGGCACACACGATGGGTTGCGACAGGGGCCTCGTGCACCGGGTGTATGATCGGCAGGGCCGGGGCCCCGGCGGCCGTTTAATGCGCGCTGTTCATGCGTACATCTTCCGTCCCCGGCAGCAACGGTCTGGCGCCCCATCATGACGACGCTTCGGGATGCGTAGCAGCATCGACCTCCTGCGAGGAAAGCACGTCACGACGAGCTCGGGGACAGGGACCGCAGCGCCGCCCCCCGTTGTGGCCGGGTTCGCCCACCCACCCACTGCCACTGCATTACCAGAAGGACCCGGGCGCACCCTTTCCGCGATGATTGCCTCCCAGGCGTTTGTTGGCAAACTGGCAGGATCGCGGCACGCTTCTCGTGTCTTCCGTGCGGGCCCGGCTCGCCGCCCCGTACCACAAGTCAGCCCGTTGGACGTGTGGTGCCGGGCGGAACCGGGAGGGCTTCCAGTCCGTCCTACCCAGCCGCCGCGCCCGCGACCTTGTCCCCCCGTGCACCGCTCCGGCCACCACGATCCGGCCTTTCCCTGTGTCCATTGGGGTGCGTTTCGACACGTTGTGGCCGCGGTGCTGGGTGTGCAGCCCGGGTCCGTCTGAACGCGCCCCCCCCCCCCCCCCCGCCCGAACTCTGTCCAGGGGCGCGGGCTCCGGCTGGTGGGCCGACAGCCCACACGCTGTTTCGGACACGGCATGGATTGCGTGGACTGCCGGGGCCGGAGGCCGGGGAGGGGGGTGGGTGCTGCCCGCTCCACCGCTCATCTCCGTGCTCGACGGCAGCTTCAGAAAGCCCTGGTGAATAGGGCGTGAAGAGGCAGGGCCAGCATCAACGCCGAGACCCCTTCCTCGGCGGCCGTTCATCGTGGACATCTCTCGCCATCCCATGTGCCTAAAAGCCTGCCCCCCCCCCCCCCCCCCCCCCTAGGCGATTCGGCAAGGTTAATATCTGTTCGGGGCCAGAGAAAATGATGTCTTCCGTCCGTGCTTGGATGCTTTCCTCTTCCAAGTCCTGTCATGTTCAGAGAGTACGACAGTAGACTGACTGCTTCGTGCAGATGAGAGCGACCTCCCGCTTCCAGCATCTAGAACCGCCTGTGTGCCATGGAACGTGCTTACTAGATGAGCTACACGTATGGCTCCAGGTTCTTTTTTTTTTTGGGGGGGGGGTAGCTCAGTGGCCTGCATTTCGCCTTTGCCCCTGTCGCTTAGTACTAGGAAGAGGATATGCTTCTCCCCCCCTCGGCCCCGTGACGTACGGCGTCGCTCAGGCTCGGGCCGTGTCTGGGCTAACCTGCCAACCTCTTTGTTGAACGTATTGGAACAAGGAAGATCGCATCTGTAGCATTTAGTTGAAAGCCACGGCCCGAACCCACCGCAGCCATCATCTTCTATCGTTGCTCGTATGAAAGAATGTTCCTCAACAATGAAGGAGCTGCTCTTGACGTGGGGGCCTCGGCCCGCATCGCGTCCCGCAACCTGCATATAAGGACCTTTCGTCACCCTGTATTCTCGCAATCACGGATTGCAGAAACAAAAGTTGCGTCGAAGGTCTTTTGGGGCATCGCGAAACATCACGACTGCTGCCCTCATCGGCGCGTAGAGATGCTGAACTGGCTGTACTGCTGCACTGCTCGACGTGCCGGGCCGGGCCCCGGGGACGGTGCCCCCGCTTCGCCGGCCCAAACTCCCGCGGAACAGCTTGACCGCGACTACGAGGCCACCGTCCGCGGAGGGGATGCCCGCGTCGCCGGCGGTGACGCGGCGGAACATGAACGGGCCAAGGCCATGCTCGGGCATCCGGATGGTCCGACCCGGCTCCCCCTCCCGGAAATCCGCGTAGCCACGCCGGTGCGGCTGCACCCGGCCCGGCCAGCGCCCATCATGACGGTCCGAGGTCCGGCTTCCCGCCCCGCCGCCGCGCCAACGTTCCCGCCCGTCTGACGGGCCCTTCCGGCCCCCCCCCCCTCGGCCCCGCGGCGCGAGCCCCGTGGCGCGCGACGTGGCCGGCTCCGGGGCAGCGAACCAAGGCTTCGTGGGGAGCGACGCCTCCGACCGAGGCGACTGCGCCGATGCACGTATCGCCCGCGATACGATCGCTGCTTTCGGGGCCCCGGCCGGAACGAAAGCTCCTCGTGCTCTCCCGGCCACGTCGAGTGGCGGGCCATGTCGCCGTGGAAACAGGCTCGCAACGGCGAAGACGGACAACATTAGGTAAAATCGATCGGGGGGGACCCCGCGCTCGGAGGGGCGGCCACGGCTGGATCGCGGTCGTACACGTATTCCTCCGCGCTGGGACAGTCACCAACCGCCCCCATTCCCATACCAAGACACGAGTTTGCTTCTGCGTGACCAAGCAGTGATGGGATTGTATTTTGCCAAAGGAGCGTAAGAACCAAAAACCCGGGGTACCCAAACCGGCTACCCAAACCGTTTACCCAAGCGCCGAAGATGCCGACCCGCCGACCTTGCGCCATGCACCGCCTCCCTTCCGCCCTCTAGTCTTCGTGTTCTGCCAAAGGAGTGTTCCGGCCCCAGGTCATACCGCCAGCGCCCGCGGGGCTACCGCGCTCGGGGCTGCTGCCGAGAGGACCGCCCCCGCTTAGTGCATAGGCTCGTGGGCGCACTTGACGCGGACCTGGGTCTGCGGGGGGCCGACGTCCTTGTAGTCGCTGCCGTGCGTGGCGGTGTGGCTGCCGTCGATGCCGACGGCCAGGCACCAGACGTTGTTGGCGGCCGTCACGGCAATGTGCGAGATGCTCAGGACGTTGTCTAGGGCCGCGGGCCTCGTGTCAGCACAGGAAAAGGGGGGTCGCCCCGGCCATGTGGAAGCGCAAACTCACGGATCTCCTTGAACTGGTTGTCCACGGGCACCTCGAGGGGAAACTGAGCGTCGGCAGCACCCTGGAAGGTGAAGTAGGCCATCTCCACGCCGTGGTTGGCGGAGCTGGGAGCGGCCAGGCCGGTGGCGGCCAGGATGGCAGTAGCGGCAATGGTGGTGAACTGCATTTTTGCAAGGGAGAGAGAATCCGCCAAAGATGGGAATGTGGAAGTTGGTCTGGTGGTGGTTGCGTTGTGGTCTTTTGCGTCGTGCTCGTCTGATGTCTGGTGTTTCCTTTCAACCTCCATCGAGAGACGGCATCGCCCTCTTTATACCCAACACCTCCTGCCGTGAGCCGCCTCCGCTGTGGTCGTCGCCGCTTGCCTCCCCCGTCGGTATACCTCACCTCCAGAACCCGGTGGCTATTGATAGAACAAGAAGGCCCCGTGCCGATGGCTCCCGGCCTGTCCTCGCCTTGCTCAGCCGTGTGGGCTACCGCGATGTCCGTCACGATGGCCTGGCTGCGTTGCCGCTTGAGCCCCGTCGCAACCTCGCCCTGTAGGTGAGAAGGGTGGTCTGGAAGGAGCCCGCCACCAGCCGGCTGTAGAGCACCCAAATTATGACACGAGGGGACGCCCCCGTGCTGCTGGCGCTATTCTAGGTCGTCCGCTCCCCCGCCCTTGGGTTAGGTCTGCGTAGGCGGACACGCGCATCCCGCGGCCGGCAGCAGGTAAGCTGACATACGGAGATGGTGCAGGAGATTCGCGATGGCCTCACACGGCGGAATCCTCTCTGCTCAGCCCCGCCGACAGCCCGGCGTCATTCATGCCAGCGAGGCCAGCTGAGCCGCCTTAAGCGCTGACGGGCGGTAGCTAGCCCTGCGACGGCGCCGAATGGGAGACGGCGACGTGCCCCCGGGCCAAGCCTCCTCCGCACTCCTTCGGCTCTCGTACACCGGATCAGCTGTCGGCGCAACGTTGCGGCAGCCGCAGTGCGGCCCATTTCCCCCCGGGCTCGCCGAGTGCTCATTCGTCGGCCTCGAACAGACTTTTCGACGTATTTTTTCTTTTCTTTTCCCTCGTACTGGTTTCTGTTACGTAGGTCGGTATTCGTGCGACCGGGCTGATTCAGCTGCAGCCTCCCCGCGGCCACGTATCAACGCAGCCATTATTAGTTGGTGGAAGGAAGAGGCGCTGAACCCACTGCCGGGCTGGCCATGGGATGCCCGAAGCATGACTTGGGGCCTCTGTGGTCGTGAAGAGTCACGAGAATAGCCGCAGTCCTCGTACGGCGCTGGGCGAGACGGCCGCTGTGGGAAGCATGGCGGACGCCATCGCGCATCCTCGCTATTCCGGCTCCTCCACTCTTATGGACGACGTGCCGACGTGCCGCCCCCCTCCCCCCCCCGCCGGAAGTTCCGTGGGCCAGGTTAGAGGACGACACATCGGAGTCGTGTGACTTCGAAATGGCTTACGCATCTCGCCCGCGGAAAGTGAGCGGTCCCGCTGAAAGCGAGAAAGGTCGGACGAGGCGGTCCTCGGAGGCGTCGTCAACGGGTAAGCTCTGCTGATAATCAACGTCCCGTGGTCTATTCCCGCTCAGCTCGACCCCGCCATAGCTGGCTTCCCTGTGCCGGGCCCACGGCAGCAGCTACAGGCTGACGCATATCCCGTCGGGGGTTGAGGACAGCCGTGGCCGCGTACAGGAACAAATAATGCGCATCTCAGCATGGTGCAAATCCGGGGCCCCCGTGCGTGCGGTCTTGAGAGGCCGCGAGGCTGGCCCCAGGCTCTCCGTGAGGATGCGACCCGATGGAGGGTCGTCCACACGGCGGCCAAGGAAGGGTCCCTTCTGTTCGGAGCCTTGCCATGCGGTATTCCCAAGGAAAGCAGTCATGTACTGGAGGGCCAGCGGAGATTGCCCGAACCAGCGGGTCGGTGTCGACCGGGGCTGTGGGGACCCCGGCATTTCTGGTGTGCGGGATTTGGGGCTGCAGGCCTGGAACCCCCCCCTCCCCCCCAAGCATCCTGCCTTGGGCACCTCCCCATTACGTGGTTCCCCCCCCAGTCGGCGAGGGAGTCCCTGCGACCGCCTCCAGGGCCCCCGTCGTATGTCGCCGGGAATCCGGGGATAGACGTCGTCGACCATCTGGACGCAACCCCCTCCTCATCGCACGCAGTTCCGCGGCCGGGAGGACGGGCGCAAACCTTACCCTTCAGGCCATGGAGCGGCCGCAAGCCGCTCCCTCAGCAAGGTGATCCAGTGCAAACGGGCGTGGGCCCCCTCGAATATCCAGGCAGAGAGCCATCGACACATTGCCGACACCAGCGAGCGTGGCCGGCGAACAGGGGTGCTGCATGGCGCGGCACGGCGTGCCCTTTGTGGAGTGCAATTTTACGTGAATATGGGGTCGGCGCTGGCTACGGCTCCATACCCACGACCGGCACCAGAGCCCCGGGTCAGATACTTAAGAGAGCTGCGTGCCATGGCCACGATGGTGTAGGCCCCGGGCCATCGCTCACGCTGCTGTCGCGACATTGGGCTTCACACAGCAGCTATGCAACTGCTGCCTACCTCCGTCCTGCTGGCGGCACTGGCAGGGCTGGCGGCCGGTGCGCCGGCAAGCGAGGCGTCGAAAGGCAGAAGCCGTGCCGCCGAGGCTCGTGTGCCGGCTGCGAAACTCGCCTACGGCACGTATCATGGCAAGCACAACAGCCACTTCGATCAGGACCTATTCCTCGGGATTCCCTACGCACAGCCTCCTACGGGGCCCCTCCGTTTTGCGCCGCCGCAGCCCCTCGCGACGTCCTTCGCGGCCCCTCGCAATGCCACCGAGTACAGCCCCTTGTGCATAGGCTACGGTGGCGACACCACGGCTTTGGGCGACTATGTGAGCGAAGACTGCCTGACCATCAACATCGTACGGCCCGCTGGCGTCGTGGAGGGAGATGACTTGCCGGTCGCTGTCTGGGTCCACGGCGGTGTAAGTGGCCACCCTAGGGATGATGCGCGCACGCCCCCTAACACGGTCGTTACAGGCATACACGCAGGGAGGCTCGATGGACCCCCGGTACAACCTGTCGCGCATCGTGGAACAGTCTGTCGCCCAGGGCACCCCCATGATAGCCGCCAGCATCAACTATCGCCTGTCCTATTGGGGTTTCATGTTCAGCCGCGAGATGGAAGCAGCTGGCGCTGGCAACCTCGCCTTCCGCGACCAGCGCTTGGCCCTGGAGTGGGTCCGGGATCATGTGGGCTCCTTCGGAGGCAGTTCTGAGAGAGTGACCGTCTGGGGCGAGTCGGCGGGCGCGAGAAGTCTCGGCATGCAGCTCGTTGCATACGAAGGCGACCACCAGAACCTCTTCCAGCAAGCCATTCTCGAAAGCGGCAGCCCCGTGGCCAACTTTGCGACCTCGGCCCAGTGGCAGCCGTGGTTCGACGCCCTCGTCGACAAGACGGGGTGCGCTGACTCGAGTGACAAACTCCAGTGTCTCAGGAAATTGCCCGTCCAAACACTGAACGACATTTTCAACTCCACGGCGACCCTTCCGGTGGCGGCGCCGGCCCTGAGCGCTGTGCTCGATGGCGACTTCATGACCGCCCAGGGCGCCGACTTGCTTCGGAATGGTAGGTTTGCCAAGGTGCCCCTGCTCATGGGTAACAACTTCGACGAGGGCACCCAATATGGCCGCAAAGGCATCAACACGACGGCGCAGTTCCTCGAATACGTCAAGAGCACCGGCGCCTCGGACGCGCTGGCCGAGGCCATCGGGGAGCAGTACCCAGACGATCCCGCCAAGGGGATTCCCGCCACGCTCGACGGGCGACCGCCGGCCTATCCCTGGGGATTGCAATGGAAGCGCGCAGCCGCCTATGCCGGCGATATACAACAGCACAGCGGCCGACGTCTTCTGGCCGAGTCGTACGCGAGCGCGGGCGTGCCGGTGTACTCGTACCGGTTCAACGTCCTTGTTAACGGCATGGCCATCGAAGAAGGGGCGAAGCACTTCCAGGAGGTGGCTTTTGTGTTCGACAACACCGAGGGTCAAGGGTACGAGGTGAACCCGTTCGAGGGCGAGCCTAGCTCCTTCATCGAGCTCGCCGATCTCATGAGCCGGATGTGGGTGTCGTTCGTGAGCAGCGGTAACCCGAATGTCCGCAGGAGTGAGTTCATCCCCGTAACAAGACGAGAGGCTGCACAGCGCTAACAAGAACGACGCAGACACGACTTGCCTCAAATGGCCGCCGTATCAACTCGACAACCCGCGCAACATCGTCTTCGATGTTAACGCTACGCATTTGACCTACCTTGAGCCTGATACTTACCGGCAGGAGGAGATCGAGTTTCTGATTCAGAACTATTACGCCTGAAAGCCAGCATCGCCTGGAAATAAGAAGACAATACTGCTCCGGGGTAGTGTGTTGACCATTGGGATCAATTAATATGCCCCTCGTGTGTTGTAACATCCAATGTCCCCCGTTGCCTGTACTCGATTCGTAGGCGGCCTGTCGAGCTGCCAAGAGCTGGGTGAATGGGATATACCGGCTCTTCGCGGCCAGTGTCGCTAATCGATCCGTGTTGCCGTGATGCTCTCAACGGCTCTGCCCTGGCGGTATAATACAAGGAAGTGGTAACAAGTAGTGAGTGCGAGATAGGCGAAAGGGATCCATGTCCCAATGGAGGCGGGTGCCCAAGTCTATTCTTCGGTGGGTCCCGAACAGCTGGTACTGGAGCCAAGTTGAGTGGACGGACGCAACGGAGGCGCGTCGTCTCGAGCCTGGAAGAGCCGATTCCCGTGGCCTTCATCACAGGCTTGTGTTTTTGGTTTCGTTCCGTCGTCGCGCGCAACGTGCTCCCGCGAGACGACGAGGTAAAGCGTGCGAGAGACACTGCTATGGGCAGGTTGGGACGGCCCTGAACTGCCAGGCGGCGAGGCGCGCTAGAAACATTCCCGTCGCCTGCAGGGCGCCGGACCTGCGAGATACTCACAAACTCACCCGGTCGCCATGGCGCTTTTCGCGATGCTCGAGGCTCGTCCGCGCATAGGCTTGCTCTTGCGCTCCCCGCCTCATCGAATCCGACCGGCAGCTCCCCGTCTGCCGCGCGCGGCGGCGGCCCCCTCGTCTCCGGTTTTGCGCCTTGTGCCGCGGCGTTCGTTCGCGCAAACCCGGCCACGTCGCAATTACTACGGCCCCGATCACGAGGAGAAACTGCGCAATGCGAGGCCGCTTTTTACGAACCAGAGCCTTGGGCGCTTCGTCCGCTCGCCCAGCACGCATACCGTCGTCGTTGTCGCCATTTTGGGCGCTGTTGCCTTTTACTTCAGCAACATCCAGACCGTCCCGGTGAGCGGGCGGCGGCGTTTCAACTGCTACAGCGACGCGACGGTCGAATCCCTCAGCGACCAGCAGGTCAAGCGGATAGAGTACGAGGTCGAAAGGCAGGGCGGCCGCTTCTTAAGCGACTGGGACTGGCGAACCATCATGGTCCAAAGGGTGATGAAAAGGCTGATACCCGTGAGCGGCATGGGCGACGCCGAATGGGAGGTCCGCGTGATCGACGATCCGGGTAGGCTACCAGGAGGCCCGTACCCGCGCCGGCCCTGACTGACGAGCTGCGCAGGGCAGGCCAATGCCTTCGTTCTCCCCGGGGGTAAGGTCTTTGTCTATTCGGGCATCATCAACGTCGCTGGCAACGAGGACGGCCTCGCTGCGGTGCTCGGGCACGAAATAGCGCATAACCTGGCCCAGCATATCGGAGAGCGGCTCTCCGGCCAAATCGGCATCAACATACTGCTCTACAGTTTCGTCTTGCTGACGGCTTTTTGGGGCGGGGCCATCCTGGGCACTCAGCTGTTTGGTGGCTCCTTGCTCGACCTGCTTTTCTCGCGACCCATGGGCCGCCTACAAGAGACAGAAGCGGATTATATCGGCCTGCTTATGATGGCCGAGGCCTGTTACGACCCCCGCCAAGCCCTGGGCTTCTGGCAAAGAATGGAGCGTCTGCAGCAAACCTCACCCCCGGAATGGATGAGCACCCATCCTTCTGTAAGTCGCAGGCCGTACGCAACGGCTTCTCTCCCCTGTGGGCGATGCGCTGACCCGGTGCAGAACCATAACCGGATCGAGAAGATCAAGCAATGGCTTCCCGAGGCCCTAGACAAAAGGGCCCAAAGCGACTGCGCGGGCACGGCCGCCTTCGCCGACAGGTTCCGACGCGCGCTCGCCGGAGGAATTGTCTTGCAATGAGACGGCAGCCTTGGAGATGCTGGGCGACGTGTAGGATGGCGATGCGCACAGCCGTGAAGACGGATGTGGCAGGTGTGTGGTGGTGTCAGGTGTCCGAGCTGGCCAACCCTGGCGTGGCCCAAGTTCACGGCGGCGTCGCGCGCTGGGTACCAGTAGGCATGATGGAATGTACCCAGCTATGGGCACGCAGCCAATAGCGCGATTGCTATAGACAATAGGTCGCGCAACTCGGGGAGACAGAAACCGCGGTATACCAATAGACTCTCCGCTCTCGTCGGTGGTGGCTTGGATTCGGGTGGTTGCTAGCCAGCGGCACAACCGGGAAATGACCCAGCGACCAATGACGGCACAGAGAGTCAGCATCCCTGCTCATGTGAGCCGAGGTTCGAGGCGGACGGGGATCCATGCGCGCCCTGACGGCCGTTCCCCCCCCCTTCGTCACCGTCGACCACGAGGCTTGAATCGTCCTGACTGGAAAGCGCACACGTAGCATCTGCCGACTCCTGCTTCACTACACGACCGGCGAAGGCTTTGAAGTAAACCCTTTCTCCCTCCGCAAGCCACCCCGTTTTGCGTCCATCCGCAGTCGCTCCATTCCCCGAAGAGCACGAACGCTCCACGCCACCCGCCGTCGAACCCGCATCGCGCGTGCCGCCCCCCGAATTGCCATCATGTCGAAGACTTTCACCAAGAAGGACGTCGCGGAGCACAAGACCGAAGACCAGGGTATCTGGATCATCGTCGACGACGGCGTCTATGACATCACAAGTACGTCGCGCGCTGGCACTGCGTAGGACGACGGGCGCATCTACGGTTGCGCGTCGCTTGGGAGGGTCGCATTCCACCAGGTACTAATGCAACATCGCAGACTTCATTGACGAGCACCCTGGCGGTGCCAAAATCCTGAAGCGCATGGCGGGCAAGGACTCGACGAAACAGTTCTGGAAATACCACGGCAAATCAGTCATGGAAAAGTATGGCTCCAAGTTCAAGATCGGCACGGTCAAAGAGGAGGCGAAGCTGTGAGCTGGAAGGCCGGTTGCCGTGGTCGGCCCAGGTCTTTGCGGATGAGGAGCAGGGCGTTTGCTGTTGAAACGCCTGGCTGTATAGATGACTGGACTGTTCTTAGCCGGCGCTCAACACTTTACCGATCATGCCAGTATGCACTTATACCCAAGCGGCATAGACAAACAGAACAATAGATGGGCAGACGAGGCGGCCATGGTGGCGTTTTGCATTCCGAGCCGCCTCGGCTTATTATCATGGAAGCCGCCTTTTTGTTTACCGGTCACGGTGCGTATATTGATTGTTTCTTGGGCTGGCAGGTCGAGATTGCACAGCGGTACAGGTCGTAGTGGAGCACGTCGCAAAAACACGAATAGTACGTGCCGTCGTGGTTGAGGCGGTCTCCCCACATGGAACGATGGACAGACGAGGGCCGCCTTGCGTACCTGGAGTGTAGGGACGTGGAAGATGAGGTGAACGGGCTCGACGGGGCCATCCTAGGAACGTCACACGTTGCAGGGTCAGTCGGCTGGCGAGAAAGAGCGTGGAAAGGGAAGGGCTGCGGCTGGTTCTGATTGATATGAAAAAGAAGGAGGGGGCATCTTTGCTGCACGTTCTTGATGTCTGGCGGCGGGGTGGGGTGGGTGCGGTGCGTTGTTGTAGGCAGCGGGTACGAATGCTCGTGTGATGTCCTGACGGCTGTCTCCAGCGCACGGGAGGCCGGGGCGCCAAAGTCTGGGGTTGGAGTGAGCTGGGGCGGGCTTCGTTCGGCAAATCGAGAAAAGCCCCCCCAGTGGATGATGGTATTCACTGGGCGCCGAACGGCCCAGGCGACTTCATACTCCACACGCAGGCCTCGGCTGGTCGCTGAGCGGTGACGTGAGCGGGCTATTAGGCTGTTAAGGTTCCTCTGGATGCCCGCGAAACCTCTTTCGATGGATGGTCGTCACGAACCAGCTGTTCCCGGTGATTGATCCGCCATCCCCCCCCCGGTCAGCCAGGTGAGCATTACGCAGGCCTCCCCAGCCGTTCTGGCGAAGGTTGTCGCGTGTTGGGGGTTTGACAAACGGGTGATACATACCGCCGCCGTACATTGCGGCGTGTCGCGCCTGCCTGCCAACTTTCCGTACCTGCGCCCTCCACGATGTCGAAATCCCGAATCGGCGGCTAAAAGAAGCTTCATTGACTCGCAGGCCAGACAATCACCAACCTAGGGAAAACGTCGCGTCGTGTTGCGTTCCATCCCATCTCGGTAAGTAGCGTGCGACCTGCTACACTTGAGTTTACCGACTCACCACATCCACTGTCTTCCAGTTCCCGCCCAGGCGCCGCCTTAGGTTTTGCTCGAGGCTGGAAGCAGACAGGCCAACCTCGAGTGGGACCCCGAGGGAGCCGTGGGATACAATATGGGCAGTTGCATAGAGTGCACGGCATGCCATCCAGTACCTATGAGCTCTAGCTCTCATGCAGGCATGGAAGGACCTAGCTGGACACTCAATGATGCGGGTGGCTGGCAGCCCGCCCATGAGGGCTGGCCATAGGGTAAGGTACCTTCAAGTCTGGTAGAACAAACTGGTAACTGGATCCTATACGGCACAGATAGGTACCCACCTAGGAAAAGAATGGACGGATGGATAGGTGTGGATGGGGAAGGAATGGATGCGCGGGATCCGCAGCCTGCAAGCGGGTAATTGGTGGGTGCAACGCTACCTAGACCCTGTCGGGCATTGAGAACGGGCTCCCGAACAAGACGGCCCAGGTGCGAAGTCTGGCGGTGGGCAGGCAACCAGACGTGGCGTCCCGCCGAGTTCAACCTCTCTAGGGCTCTCTCTCGTCTCGCCAGCAGGCATGCCGAGAAATATTGGTTCAACGAGACGCTGGGCACGCTGGGCACGCTGGGGTGCCTCTCCCAAAGCGTTCGCCTCGTCAGCCGGACGGGGAGACTGGCCACGGCGGACCCTGGCACCCCGGCTATGATGACGGGCTGGCCACTGTACGGACTGGGTGCCCGCGCGGTATGGCACGGTGGACACGGCAAGGTACGGGCAGAGCGGGGGCCACAACTGGCGATGGACGATCGACGTTCACCCCCCTGGGCCTCCCTCCAATCCATCTGACTCCCAAAGAGAAGGTTGGCCGCTTAGCCTCTTAGCCTCGGCACCAAGGCTCCAAGACGGTCCAAGACAGAGGCCAGGTTCCCCAAGATGTTCCTCGCTCGCCTAGCACTGCTACCTATCACCTAGGCCCTGTGTGCGTAGCGTCATTGCCATCCTTGGGTAGTGAGAGGTAGGCACCACTCGCAATAGGGCCCGGACCGCAGTTCCTCCTCGAGCTGTCGACTGGGTTACCATCCATGATCATAAACATTCATGGGGGGCTCCGCAATCCCCATTGGCACTAAGATGGATTCCACTTGTAAATTTGGGCTGAGATCGAGCCCGCACTGCGCGACTTTCAAAGCCCACTGATGCCACCGCCCCAGCCACCGTCTTCAGCGACAGCCGTGTATGTGATGGTAGGGAAGGGACGCGCGCCCGCCCGCCAGGACGCTGAGCACTCATACCTTGTAAGTACCGAGGGAGCTCAGGGTAAAGTTCATGGTCGTTCCGGTCGTACATACCATCCGTCTGCCTGCCCTCAGTCGGGGGGGGGGGGGGGGCGGGGGGGGGGGCTGCCAGTCCGGAGACGGGCCTCGTCCGTTTCCCACCCCCATCCACCACCCATGTCGAGCCCGTCCGCGGCCCTTCCTTGCTCGCCTCCCCTCCCCAGCCGAACGACGATCCGTTGCCCGTCCATTCCCGGCCTGCATCCATGCAACCGTTACCCACTCGGCACGCGATCTAGCAGGCCCTGGCTCCTGCTATGCGGCCGTGAGAAATTCGCGCAGGTGAAAGAGCGAGGCGAGTGCCTTGTTGTTTCCCGTAGGAGCTAAGCTTTGTGTTCCCTTGACTCGAAGTCTACAATGGAGCCTCGATGAGTGCCTTCGCTATGGCGCTAGCGGGCTCCCATTAGCGCTATTTCCTCTCTCCCACCTGTGCCATATATGGATGTTTGCTCCCCGCTGGAAACACACCTGCATTCCCTTTTCCTCTCTCCTCCCAACCGCTCGTCCTTGGAACTATCAACCACCCCCGTTGCACGTCTGGGTCTTCTGCTCGACGCATCAACTCCCGACAAGGCGCGTGTCGCTCGCAAACCCGACCTCATCCATCACCCCAGAATCGAGCCTAGCTCTTCTTGACCTGACGCGCCCTGTATTCCGCTATCGGCATCAGACAGCCTAGGTCATTTCCCACAGGTATGCGCTACTGAATGACGTCTGCCCGGCAAACGGAAGAGGCTTCGGCGTGCGCATCGGCCCTTGGATCCACCGGGCCTGAGGCACATCGTCGGCGACGACCCTCAGCATCCTCTGGCACCGGCAGCTTCAGGCCGCCGAAGCGGCAAGGACGGCCTCAGCTCCTCACCGGCTTGATTGCCGCGTGCCCACGGCAGCGCCGAAGGCTTGCCGGTGTCTGGGATGGTCCGCCTGTGAGCCAACGGCTTACGCGGCAGCCGATTGACTTCGTCCTCGAGCCTCAACGCGTCTCCAAGTCCCGGTCACTAAAGCTTACATCCCATTAGACTTCAACCATAACCGCAAAATGCCTGCCGTTAGCAACGCCATTATCGCCCGCGACGCCATGGGCCACCTCGCCAAGCGTGAGAACTGGTAAGCTCCAAGTCCCGCAAACGCAAGGAATATCGTGTTTTTTCTGCCCTGGCCGGACGATGCCCCTTCTCTTATAGAGGAGCAGGGACTAGTCACGCCACGATGGACCCACCCCTGCCGACCGGGAGCCTCGACTGACGGCGCGTATAACAGGGCCAAACAAGAGGCCGGTGTCGTGGTTGTGTTCTGTATCGTCTTTCTCGTCGGCTGTGGTCTGATCGCCCTGTGGATTTCCAAGTGCATCGCTGCTCGCAAGAACAAGAAGCAGCCGAACGAAGCATAGACGGAAAGGCCGGGGACGGAGGTTCTAATGATTGCACGAGCGTGTCGACGAGAGGGAGGGGGAACGAACAATTTACGATACCACATGCGTCATGGGTTGGCAACAGCATTCGCCACTCGGGCGTCAACGTCGACTGGATTGCCCAGTTGCGAAGCGGGCAGGCGGCCTGCTCTAAAGTGAAGCATCACGACCCGGATCTATAACAGCAAATCGGCTGTCGTGCTACAGACCGCATCGAAAGTGTTAATGACAGCCGTGGCGAACGAGGGCATGGACAGCTATATATGCTGAGCTTTAATTTTCTAATCACAGCGCCAATGCTGAAACGAGACGTTCCTCTGGGAGCGTGCTCGGTATGGCCATTGGCGCCCACTTTTTTGTTGTGATCAACCACTATCCATTCTCGTTCCCGCACGTAAGGCACATACCTTCAGAGACAGTAGGTCTGTACCATGCAGCCTCGGCGGGCCGAGCGGTTGCTTTGTTGAGTATCTCACTGCCAGCAATGGGCTCTGGCTGGTCGGTTTCAGCCACCCTTGGGGGGGGGGGGGGGGGGGGAGCTTCCACACCAGCAACGAATGCCGTCATATCCATGCTAGTATAGTTCCATCTTCTCCAGATGGATCAGCCCGTTAGCGGGCTACGGATAGGTAGTACCCGAGTTAGCACGACCCCAGTTGATGTGGCTTCCTCGCTAGGTGGGCCAAGACTTACTGGGGAAAACTGTCTCAATTTGATACCAGCACTGCGAAAGACGTCGGCCGCCTCGCCGTCCATGCTGTACCCCTGGTTGTACACGACCTCACTAATGCCCACTTGCACGATCTTGATGGAGCATGTCAGGCAAGGGCAAGTGTTGCAGTAGAGCACGCTGCCCTCGCGGATGCGGTCGCGGCCGGCCTCCAGCAGCGCGTTCTCTTCGGCGTGCAGACACAGGCAGGTGGACAAGCCGGCGCCCGAGCCGGCGCCCGAGTTGCAGCGCGCACACCCGCCCTCGGCGCAGTTGGTCACGCCGCGCGGCGTCCCGTTGTACCCGGTGCTGATGACGCGCCGCTCGCGGCCGACCAGCACGCAGCCCACGGCCCGCTTCATGCAGTTGGAGCGCTGCGCCGCGAGCGAGGCCAGCGACATGAAGTAGCTGTCCCACGACGGCCGCAGCCGGTCTGGGTTCGTCAGGTCCAGCTTGCCCAGCGTCGCGTACAGATGGGCCAGCGACGAGGACGTGTTGAGGAGCCGGATCGTCGCCCGCGAGATCAGCGACAACGCGCCTGAGGAGCCCGAGTACAGGTGGTCATCGGACTCGGTGGCGAACTCCTCCAGTGAGACGGCGGGCGCAGGACTCGGGGGGGCGCCGGCCTGGTACCGTCGCCAGCGCACCATCAGGGGCGCGTCCACGCTCACGAGGATGAAGAAGGGTCGCCGCGAGAAGACGTCCAGGACAGCCTCGTTGTGAACGTCGGTCGTCACCCAGCGGGAGCGCCAGGACTTGGTCACGAAATCCAAGAGGTCGGCGGCCGAGGTGAAAGTGTGGGTGGAGGAGGCGGAAGAGGCGGCCTCTTCTCGAGGGGTCTGCGCTCCTCCGGGAGAGGAAGAGGTGCCACTCAGGTGGCAAGGGGGCTCCAGGCAGACCTGCTTGAAGCCATGGTGCTCTATCAAATACTGAGCAACCGTGGTTTTACCAGCATATCTGGCTGTGGGCTGGTGTAAGTGGAAGCGCAAGTGAGGCGGCTCTGGGAAAGGGGGCTTGAGAGCATACCGCCACAAATGCCAATCAACATGGTGGTGGCACAAAGAGGTAGGTGGTAGTTCAAGTAGTTATAGCTGCACAAGAACCAAGGTTGTTTCCTAGGGCCGGCGCAAGACGGAGAGAAAAGCCCTTACGTACGCAATCCCGGGGGGGTGCTTGTGGTGCTGGAGGAGCTTGGCTAGCAATGGGAAGTCGGGATATGTCCGAGGCATGTAAGTTACAAGTAAGAGGCAAACAAGTAGGTTGGGTACTTTGTATGCTGGGTGTACTGCCTCTTCTGTGGTGCGGTGCTACGGGATGCTGAGGTCGCATTCCAGTACACCTAGCAGAAAAAACCCGCGGAGCGCGGCCACAGCACGAGCTGGGGCGCGTCGCGTTACGTGACCAAGAAGCACTACCGCACTTTAGCCGGTTGGGGGGGAGGAGTTGGTTGCGATGGATACGTACATATGCACCTACACTCGCACTAAGAACGGGCGGGAGCGCCCCTATGGCCCCGATTTCATGAAGTCACAACCCGCTACATAGCAAGGTAAGTGGCCGTCCAGCTCAGGCACACAGGTGCAGGGCGGGCTGTATGTACCAGACAAGCGGGAAGCTGAGATTGCTTGCTGGGCATGGGATTCTATGCATCCCCGGCCATCCATTGCTCGCCCTGCCAGGCGAGCCAGGCTAGGTGCCAATGCAGACCCCGCCAGTGGGCCACCTGCAGTGGGGGGCACAGCGCGATTCCATCGTCAGCATCCGCCTCTCCCCCACGGAGCTCTGCCAGCTGACCCCTCGACGTCACGAGGGCATCCCAAGCGAGCGGATGCCCTTGTTCGGCTGACACGGGCGTGCGTGCCTGTCGGCATGAGATATCGCCATGTCGTATCCCTAGTCCGGCCACCCCTCTCCTCTGGAAATGTCCTGGACGGCTTCCACCATCTCGAGTGCATCTTCTGCTTCCAGCTGCTTCGCCTCCATTTCCTCTGCCTGAACCAGCCCGTCGTCGAGCTTCCCGTGCATGCGCTTCGAACCTTACCCTCCGTACCTCTTGTTCCCGTTGCGCCTGCCCCGCCTCCCGCCCGCGTCAAGGGAGCTACAGGGGCTAGCATCTCGCCCCCCCCCGTCCCTCCTCCAGCTCCCGCCCCTCCCGTAGCCAGCTCTCCCTCCCTCGACTAGCAACCCAGTACTCCTGACGCAACAAACCACCACAGCCTCTGCGCATTCTCCGAGATACACGATCGCCTCCTCTCGATCACATTGCTTGCCGCCAGAGTTCCGTGGCTGCCAGTGTTGTCAGGCTGCTGCGTACTGCTCAGTCCAGTGCACATTATGGCCAGTGGAGCTCCCGCCGCCACCGCCGCCGAGGCATCGTCGCCCACGATGACGACGCTCAAATTCGTACCCTTTTCGTCCGAGATCGAACTGCCCTTTTATTCGGCTTTGTTCTCGTCCAAGTTGGAGCATGACAAGCTCAGCGACTCGGCGCGGCCCGTCTTGGGCGTCTACGAGCCAAAGCCAGGCACTGCGCCTGAGGATAGCGTCAAGATGCAGATCTTGGCCACCGCCCTGACGTCCCACCAGTAAGTGGCAGCACTGTGCCTCTTCTCTACAGGGAGCGCGCCATGGCCGGACATTGAACGGTCTGGGTGTTTAGGGTGGGCATGAATGCCTCGAGAGCCGAGGGCATCATTCGCAACATGAACACGATGGATGCCTTCAAGAATGCCGACAGAGCGGAGATGCTTCAGAATGCCGCCAAACAGGTCGGTTCCTCCCTGCGCTCTCCGCCCGGACCTGCGCGTCCTTACTGACTCGAGAAGATATGGGAGGCGATTCGAGACGGCACCATTTACTCGGTCCCGTCCCTGCTCTCCTCCTACATCATCCTCTCCTACGCCGACCTCAAGAAATACCGAATGTCGTACTGGTTTGCCTTCCCTGCCTTGCAATCCGATCCGCAGTGGAAGCGATGCGGCAGCATCGGTCGCTTCACTGTCAGCGAGAGCACCCAGCTGGTTGAGCGGGTTGGCACTTGGCGCTACACGGTAGATGACAGAGAGTACGGCTTTTTCCTAGCCAAAAAGCTGCGTGGAGGAGAGGCAGAGAAGGCCCGCTCGTCCCTAGACATGCCCGAGGACGACATTGGCTTTAAGTGGGATGTAGCATCGCTTCGCGAGTACGAGAGGGGTTTCTTCAAGGGCGTCCCCGAGGAAGACCAATACGTTGCCTTTGTCGACCCGTCTACCTACGAGGAACATCCCGGCTGGCCGCTCCGAAACTTGTTGATGCTGATCAGAATGCGCTTCCGCCTGAGCAAGGTCCAGATCCTTTGCTACAGGGACATCCAGTCGCGCCGCCACGAAGCCCGCAGCATCGTTTTGCCCCTGGTCATGGAGTCGCCAGCTGTCGGCGAGCTGACCGAAATGCCCAAGGTCACGGGCTGGGAACGGAACACTGCTGGCAAGCTGGGATGGCGGTCCGTGAGCCTCGCCGAGTCGATGGATCCCACTCGGATCGCCGACCAGTCAGTCGACTTGAACCTCAAGCTCATGAAATGGCGAATCGCACCCGACTTGCACCTAGACCGCATCAGGAACACAAAATGCCTTCTCCTTGGTGCGGGCACCCTTGGTAGCTATGTTTCACGGCTCCTGCAAGGATGGGGCGTCCGCAAGATCACATTTGTCGACTACGGCGCAGTCTCGTACTCAAATCCGGTGCGGCAGCCGCTTTTCAACTACAAGGATTGCCTCAATGGCGGCGCTCCAAAGGCGCTGCGTGCCGCTGAGGCTCTCAAAGAGATCTACCCGGGCGTCGACAGCGAGGGCCACGTATTGTCAGTGCCCATGCTCGGCCATCCCGTCTCCGACAAAACCAAGGGGGATTTTGAGAAGCTGAAGGAGCTCATCAGTCAACACGACGCCATATTTCTCCTGATGGACAGCAGAGAGTCCAGATGGCTGCCCACCGTCATGGGCAAGGCACATGATAAGCTCGTCATGAACGCCGCTCTGGGATTTGACACGTACGTTGTTATGCGACACGGAGCGGAGCCAACCGAAGGCGATGATAGTACCCTGGGTTGTTATTTCTGCAACGACGTGGTCGCCCCTGGTGATGTAAGTCAAGCTGGTGTTGCTCGTGCCCTTGCAGTGCTAACGAAAAGACGTTTAGTCCCAGAAAGACTTGACGCTTGACCAGCAGTGCACAGTAACACGGCCCGGGGTAGCGGCTATGGCCTCTTCCTTGCTTGTGGAGCTGTTCGCGAGCGTATTGGAGCACCCGATGGCGATGCGCGCTCCTGCCCCGGTTCCCAAGGACGCATCTGGTGCGTACGAACGAGACCCACTGAACCACGCCCTCGGCCTTGTCCCGCATCAGATCCGTGGATTCCTGGCCGAGTTCTCGCAGATGAAGATTCGGGGCGTTTCGTACCCGTCATGCAGCGCCTGCAGCAAGCCCATCTTGTCAGCATACCGACAGGACGGGTGGGAGTTTCTGAAGCGCGCCCTTGAGAACAAAGAGTACGTGACGGAGCTCAGCGGCCTGGCCGAAGTTCAACGCGAAGCGCAAAAGGTTGCGGACTCGTTAGACTGGGACGATGGCGAAGAAGACGAGGGCCGGGGGGCTGTCGATGAAGAGGGGGTGCTCCTCTAGAGGAGTCTCGCTCCACAGAGCCAATACAACCGTCGGCTTCGGCGGAAGAAGACACGCACACCTCGCTTCAAGTTTTGGAATCGTCCCCGATGGAACAAGACCATCTAAGAGTCGAGCTCCAGCGAATCTCCTAAGGACCCCGGGTCGACGCCAGGTGTTTCTCCTGGAGGCATCACTCGTATCAGTTTAGTGAGCCCCATTACCACCCCTTCGTCTCCGGACCCCCCCCGGGGGGGGGGGGTTGCGTCGCGGCCGTTGCAGATAGGTGGCGAGAGTCCATCGTCTGAGATGTCCTTGGGGGGAGTTTTGCAGATGGGTCCGGTCAGACAAGTCCTTGGCGGCGGGCCATGGGAGGACGGCGACGGAGATGCGCCGAGTCGGGAGGCGGGCGCAAGAGCACAGGAGTTATAACTGGCGGCAGGTGGGACGTCTCGCAGGGCCATGTTTAATTCTGCGTCGGGCGTGAAGCACTATATATAGGTATCTACGGGGTTGGACCGAGTAGGCGCTTCGGGCTGTGAATTCAGACAGCGGCACACACGGTGCCTACCTACTCCTCTGGAGAGATTGGCACATTCCGGAAGCCGGTCAAGCCGGAGGTCGGTACGTACTTGGGTATCAGGTTACATAGTTCAAGAGCATTTGGGTTATCGGTTTCACTGTGAGGAGTTGCTCCTTTGTTCGGGCAGCCTTGGACCGTCGGTAAAGTGCTTTACGTCAGTCCAGGGATGCTATGGCCCCAGATTCCCGTGAACAATGAGGTATCCATCATGGAAGGTGGATGTGGTGTGGTGACCCCGTCAAGAGGCCCTTGGCACATGAGGATGGGCTGGAAAAACAAAGGGATTTAATTCCATTGCATCCCGTCCATGCCCGCCTGGTAAAGGACAGACAGACACGCGGGTGCATGGGTATTGGCACGGGTCGGCTGCCACTTTAGCGTGCAAGTGCCCGCTGCTGCTGCTGCGGGCACGGGATTCCCATCCACCATCTTTGCTGTACCCGCCTGGCCCTCGAACCGTGAGACCCTTAACTTCCATCCATCGCCACCGGCACTGTTCAGGCTGCGCGCACCGCCGAGGCCCGAGCCTGGAAGCTCACCGTTCTGTTTGCCTGGGGCGCAGTCAACCGAGGGGCTACCTAGGCAGGCACCTACACATTTACTTCACTTCAATAGGAGAGAGGAAGCTAGCAGATCAAGGGCGCCTGCTTTTCTACTTCTTGAGAAGCCATAAGTGCCCGCTGTACTGCAGGGGAGCACCGTTGCTTGCATTCCCCCCCCCCTTCCCCGATTCATCGTCTATCCCTCCTTGCCCATCCGCCCAGCCATACGAGCTCTCCTGTCGGCCGCCGCACTCTCCGAGAAATAACTGGGGGCCCATTGTCTCCTTACTCCCCCCCCCCCCCCCTACCGGTTTGAAGGCAAAGGGCATACCCAACGTACGGCCTCTCCAGGTAAGCGCCTGCACCCGACACTCGCCAGGCCAGCAGTGTTGGCAGCCCCCCGGGCTATCAAAGTTTCGATTGTCTCATCCCGCCTTTTCCAAGCTGCTCGTCACGTGGGAGATAGTCCCAGACATCCTTCCATCCGTCCATTCCCTCTGTCGGCGTGTCGTTTGCAGACCAGTCTCTTTTCCCACTGGCACTGGACCCCTCTTCGGCCGGGGAGCAACAAACCACCGCTTACCTCTTCATTGTGTCCGTCTCCACCGTTCTTATTAAGCCCGGCGACCTCGGCGCCACGGGCAACCTTGCCTACCCGACCCATACATCCTTACTCTCATGTTTAGGTACTAGATAAAGTACAGAGGTAGTTGCCATCACAGGACATCGCCGCCTTCCAAGCCGGCCCGTTTGCCATCTTGCGGCCAGCGCTAAGAAGAATAGAGACCGTCCAACGCGCAGAAGCAAGACACAGGTGAGGCGTAGCCAGATTGTTGGATATGCGCTTTCTATCCACCTGGCGGCCTCTCCGGAGCCACATCGAGTCGGTGCATGACTACGCCGGCGTCCAAGTGCCGCTGGAGGAGGCCCATCTGCATAGCCATTCGGCGCGGACGGGGCGGGCCGAGTTCGAGGAGGTGCGTCAGGACGATGACGAGGAGAGGGACGCCGCCCCGGGCCATGAGGACGATGCCGACAAGGACCCCGACCACGAAGGAACCGGCATGCTCCAGATGAGCGCCGCCGAGTACACCATTGAGGGACTGCGGAGAGCGGTCCGCCATGGCGAGAAGGGGCGCACTTGCACCGAGTACGAAGGTGAGTGGCGCGGCGTCGAAGAAGGCGGCCAGGGAGGCAAGCGGATCACCCGAAGCTGACGGCGGCGTCTGCAGTCAAGTCTAAACTCATCAACAAGGCCATCCAGGACATCGGAATGGGCCGGTACAACTGGCAGCTCTTCGTCCTGTGTGGATTCGGCTGGTTCGCCGACAAGTGAGTTTGCGTACGCCCTGCTGCCGAAACGGGATCAAACTAACGGGGAAACACAGTCTTTGGTTCCAAGTGAGTATTTCTGTTTTATTTCTTTCTTTTTTTTTTCCAACTTACGTACAGTAGGCGTCAGTTAGCCTACCGCGGGGCGCCACTGCTAACGGCGCATCAGGGCGTCTCCTTGTCGCTCCCTTCTTTGTCCCAGGAATTCGACGTCTCGGAGAAGACGGTGCGGTACACGACCAGCTCGCTCTACGCCGGGCTGTGTGTCGGCAGTTTCTGCTGGGGCCTGGGTTCCGACATTCTGGGCCGGCGCGTCGTCTTCAACATGACACTGCTCATCACGGCCCTCTTTGGCATATGGGCCTCATACGCATCGAGCTGGGGCGGCGTGTGCATCTTGTTTGGCCTCCTGGGCACCGGCGTCGGCGGCAACCTGCCGGTCGACGGCGCCCTCTTCTTAGAGTTCCTCCCCGACGCCTCGAGCTCGCTTCTCACGCTGCTCTCGGTCTGGTGGCCCGTTGGCCAGCTCGCGTCCTCCCTGGTGGCCTGGTACTTCATTGCCGACCGGCCCGTCGAGGTTGGGTGGCGCTCTTTCATCCTGACCATCGGCGTCATTACGCTCGTCATGTTCCTGGTCCGCTTCTTCCTCTTCCACCTCTTCGAATCGCCCAAGTACCTCCTATCCCAGGGCCGCCAGGCCGAGGCCGTCGCCGTGGTGCACGGCATCGCCTACCGCAACGGGACGCGGACCTGGCTGACCGAGGACATCATGGACGCCGTCGCCGACGCCGACACTGTCGACCGCTCCGGGCCCCGGCTCTCGGCGCGCAGCATCCTCAAGCAGAACCTCGCCTCGCTCTCGGGCGACCACATCCGCCCGCTGTTCAGCAACCGCAAGCTGGCCACAGCCACGGTTCTGATGTGGTCCTGCTGGGCCACCATCGGCATGGGCTACCCGCTCTTCAACGCCTTTCTGCCCCAGTACCTCTCCCACGGCGGCGCAGCGCCGGTCGACGACGGCGGCGTCGCGCCCCCGAGCACGCCCGAGACGTACCGCAACTACGTCATCATCTCGGCCGTGGGGGTACCGGGCAGCCTGCTCGCCGCCTACACGGTGGACCACAAGTCGCCGTTTCTGGGCCGCCGGGGCACGCTCGCCCTCTCGACGCTCGTCTCGGCCCTCTTCCTCTACCTGTTTGTCACGTTCGGCACCACGCCCAACTCGCAGCTCTTCTTCACCTGCGTCGAGGCCTTCACCCAGAACATCATGTACGGCGTGCTCTACGCCTTCACCCCCGAGATGTTCCCCGCCCCCGCCCGCGGCGCCGGCACCGGCGTCGCCAGCTTCCTGAACCGCGCCGCCGGCCTCGTGGCCCCCGTCCTGGCCGCCAACATCCCCGGCGACGGCACCCGCCTGCCCGTCTACCTGTCGGCCGTCCTGATCGCCTGCGGCTTTGTGTGCATCTGCCTCATCCCCATCGAGACGCGTGGCAGGCAAAGGCTGTAGCACGGGAAGGGCACCCCACCTCCTTTTCATCCACGTCATCGTCTCCCTCCCTCCCCCCAAAGGGGCCGGGACGGCACTGCGTGCATCGCAGTGGGGAGGGTTGTGTAGACGTCCCATGGAGTGCATCGGGGGCGTCCGCGGCATCCCGTGCCCCTTGGGGGTACTGGGCCCAGGCGTTCTGGTTAGAGGAGAGGGGCATGGCGGCGTTTCTTTTGCTTTTGTTGGGGTGGGATTCGGCATCATCGATAGATATAATACGGCATAGAGGGCCGCCCTTCCCGGCTGGCGGCCAAAGCTCCTCGATCCGGGGGTTCGCAGATACACGGGGATTGGCAGATGCATGCTTGGACACAGATCTGCATACAGGTACATGGATCATGTATGTATAGAACTACCGGGTATATTGCGATTCCGCATCTATGGGTGGTTTCTGGGTCAAGGGCGTCTTTGGCCTCCTCCTCCCTCGTCCTTACCTGTTGCCCCTTGCGCCGGCGGGGGCGTCGACGCGCCTCTTCCTCAGCGACCGGCCGAGGGCGTCCCGCACCATGGGGTCGGATCGAATCGTGTTCTGGACGAGCCACTCCTTCAACTTGGTGCGCATGGTGCCGATGACCTCGGCGTCGCCGACAAAGGGCGTCATCTCCAGCTCCATGAGGCGGCTCGCGTCGGCGTCCATGGCGCGGGCCGTCTGCTCGAGGCGGTCCAGGCCCTGCTTGAGGAGCTTGTCGTCGGCGGCGTCGCCGGCGCGGGCGGCCTGCTGGCTCTGCAGCAGGGGTCCGATCTGGCTGAAGGCGATGTAGAGGGTGATGCTGCACTTGCGGGCCAGGCTGATGAGCTGGAAGGGCAGGTAAGGCGGGTGGTGGGTGAAGCGCGTGAGGAGCGGGTTGACGAGGGCGGCGGCGAAGCGCGGGAAGGCGGGGCGCGTGACGGCGTGGACCTCGAAGACGGCGAGGGCGACGAGGGTCAGCCAGCGCCAGTAGCGGCCGAAGTCGAGGTAGCCGAACAGGCCCAGGACGTACATGAAGGCGGCGGCGGCGCCGTAGTAGGGGACGAGCTGCTGGGTGCCGCGCAGCACGAAGTCGCGCACCGTGGTGCAGTGCTTCCAGTCGATGACGTCGGGGCCGAAGCGCTCGTAGGCGAAGCGGCGGGCCGGGTCCGTCAGGGTGTCGGCGGCCGTCTTGAGGTGAATGAAGTAGGCGCCGCCGTCGCCGCCGTCGGGGCCCGTCTTGTCGGGGTGGTGCAGGGCGGCGAGGCGGCGGAAGCGCGACTTGATCTCACGCTCCGTCGCTGCCAGCGGCACGCCGAGGTCGTGGTAGAAGTCGGAGGCGCGCCGCAGGTCGTGGTCGGCCTCGTACAGCGTGTAGAGCAGGTAGGCGCCCACGACGAGCATATGAATGCGCCGCCGGTGCTCGGCCCAGCGCGGCGTATTGGGCTGCGGCCGCGGGTCGCCCGCCCGGATCGTGAGCGAGTAGTAGATGGTCTGCGTCCAGCCCGTCACCAGCTGTTTTTTCTCTTCGTTAGCAACCGTCCGTCTGGCCGTCCTTGGGGGCCGTCGCGCGTCTCGCCCCTAAGGGGGGAGAGCGGCCGGTGATGTGCATGTGTGCATGTGTGTGTGTGAGTGAGAGAGAGAGAGAGAGCGTGTGTGTGTGTGTGTATGTATGAGAGAGAGAGAGAGACAGAGAGAGGGTGGGAGTCTCACGTTGGGGAGGAACGTCCATCCCAATAAAGAGAGGATGTTGCTGGACATGATGGCGGGTTCGGGTTCGCGCCGATGGCTATATCATCGTCCGGTGGCGGGCAGAGGGAGAGAGGTTCGTGTTGCTGCCGTGTCTGTAGTGGCTGGGCGGGCGCGCATAAACCGTGAGCGCAAAGCGACCTCGGCGGCGTGAAAGTTGAAGATACTTTGCTTTATCCAAGGAGCCGTTCGCGGGCCGGGGGGCTCAAAATAACATCTGTCATTAGTGGACTTCGAGATGCCAGGCACCCAAGCGAGCCAGGGACGCTTACCGGGCTGGTACGTAGGTGTACTAATACCCAGTGAACGGGGGACCCATTGAAGAAGCAGCCCCGCTCCACCCAGTGGAGAGTGGGCGGGATGGGTGGTCGGCACCGATGGGTTGATGGAGGGCCCGTCCATCCCTAAGTCCAGGTGACGTGCTCCGGATATGTACATGCATACCTGCATACATACGCATGTATTCGTACGGGCATGTTGGGATGCTATGGGATCGAGAAGGGAGGGGTGCTGATGCCCCCAACACCGAAGCCTTCCGAGACACCCGCTCGCCGGCAAGCGTTTCTGTGCCTACCCCAATGGTAGGGGTGGCCAGGCTTGGGAAGTTAGGCAGGACAACGTACGTTCGTTGTACCGCGTCCTAACGCGCGAGGCCCCTATGCACGGTACAGAGGTACGGGCGCCGACCGAGCTGGCATGGAACGAACGTACGACTGTCCATTTCCGTGGGCCCGGAGAGACGCATCAGTTCACTCGTTACGCCCGTGTAGCTCTGTCCGACCTATAACAACCGCATGTCCCCCGTGCCATCGGTTGCCCTCCTCGAGCCAGCCACCCTGATTGTCTCTTCTCACCATGGCCCCCCGAGGCAACCTCTCGCCCAAGGTGAGAAGCCATGCGCTCGCACCGGCCGTCCCCAGTTGCTGAACCCTTTCGTCTTCTCTGCACAGACCGTCATGGCGCCCATGGCCGCCTTCACCATGGCCTGGGTCCTCTTCGCGTCAGTACCCCCACGGGATGTGATGGCTGCATCACTCTGTCTGACACGACGCCAGGTACACGCGCTCGTCTATCCACGAAGCCCGGCGTAACGCCGTACGTACACACCCGGCCCTCGGCCTGCCGTTGTCTAGAGGCCCTCCCCGCCGGGTCTCGGCTCCGTCTCCTGGACAGTGGGACTTCCTGCTGATACGGCCGTGTGTAGCAATCGGAGCGGCAGCAAAGAACCTCGGGCTCCACGTCCACGTACGACGGCGAGGGCAAATGACCCCGGCCTGTCTCTGTGTCACTTTAGGCACCATGCGCTTTTGGGTCTTGACTCGTCTCGCCTCGGATGGACAAGGGCGAAGCGAGGCGAATGGAAGCCGCCCGCCAAGATGGCACGCAAGACAGCACAAATGACTGTGGTGAGGGGAGAGATGCAGGCTTCCAGGCCGACGTGGCCGCCATCCGCTCGCAGGGTGGCACTTGGGCTGGCCGCAGCCTCGGCATGGTTACCCATGAAGCCGTCTGGAGCTGCCCGAAGCCAACTATGGATGGTCAGCCTCGTCCGTCGTCTCACGTTCTCGAAAGCAAGGCGGGCACGCGAATCGGGGCGATTGCGGCTCTGCTCTGGGTACCGCACGGGAGCGTAGTCGAGCAACTGGATGAACTGGACTTGTCATCCATGTGTCATGGCACCAAACTCGGGGCTAAAAGTCGGTGGCGGGATCTGCAAACATTCCATTGGTAGCCTTGTTCGTTCGCCAGGAACTCAATTGGAGGGGGGAGTAGGTATGTATACGCGTCGAGTAATGGGATGCGGCTCTGCTTGACCGGTATAGCAAGGGTTCCGTTCCGCTTCTGGCCGGTAGGGAATTGCCAAAGGTATCGTATGCCTGATTAAGGTTCCAGACCGGCGGACCTTGTCGCTCCCAATCAAGGCATAAGCAATGAAGGAGAAACTCGCGTCGTCACATGGTGAGCCGGCGCCCCATGCGGAGCCTCAATTCCGCTCGACTCTCTTCCCAGCCCGCGTGCCAGGATTGGATGGGAGGAGGGACGGCAAGGGATGGTATATTGGGGGTTGGTTGGCTTCCACGGCAGCCCGCTTCACTACGGCTCATGGAGGGAATGGGTGTCAGCTTAGCCCATCCGGACTAGATTGGTATTCGAGTCGGGCTGAAAAGGCCGGTGTGGGCAGGAAGTAGGCCAGAGGTATGTACCTCTTGACTCTAGCCGCAACTCCTGGCGACTCACACCTTCCCCGTACACGCAGGTAATCATTACAAGCCAAGTACGTCGAGTGCGGAGTACGTACGCTGTACCCATCACACGACGAGTCATATTACGAGAAGGAGCAACCGGTGGCACAGGCTTGGTTTGTCTCCCGCGCAAGCAGGCTGCGATGAGGTGATAAGGCTTCGTTCAGCACCGTCAGGTGGATGTACCGGGGCCCGGGAGGGGTCGTATATCTTTCAGCCTCATGACCGGGTGGGGACGGGGTCACGGCCGATGCCCCTTCTCATGGACACCCGGATACCGCCCTCGATGCGGTCGATACTTAAGGGTGGACCGAGGAGAGGCTGCCGTCTATACGAACATAGCACCTCTCCCTACTCCTCCTCCTGCCCGTGGTCATGCCGTGACCCGGCACCCGCCGCCTCGCTCGTCCTCTCCATCCCCGCAATACTTGACCACCCATCTCGCCCGTCCTAGGGCGTCCACGCTGCCGTACCGCCTGTTGCCCCCCCCCCCCCCCCCCCCCCCCCCCCCCGGAAACACGATGCGTGCGCCAGTCCCGGCGAGCGGGCTGTCTCTGTCGCCACCCCCGGGCCTCCAACGCCTGCCCTACGAGATCGTTTCCAACATTGCATTGAGTCTCACGGTTGACAGCATATTCGATCTGGCTCTCTGTAGCCGGCACTTCCAGTATGTGATACGGGAAAATAACTTCTGCAGAATCATCGTCATGGTAAGCCTCCGTACGCTTACGCGGCCATGGTGGCAGTGCAGAATCCTCGCCGTCACGCCTACCCGAAATGCTGATTGGGTTGCCCCATTCCCCCTAGGCCAAAATGCCCTTCTCCCTCGAGGCCAAGGAGGCAGCACGCGACGGCCGCTACGCAAGGGCTCTGCGACGATTGGTGAAAAGACGCCGAGCCATAGCCCAAGCCTCGCCGTACGCCGTGGCCATCCTCGGCGTGGCCGATGGCTTCGGCCTTTATGGTGGCAACGTGTGCTACGTGCTCGAGAACCGGCCCCAGCGGTGGCTGCGCATCTTGGACCTGCAGGAGACGCCCGATTACGAAATCGTCGTCGACGTGCCTGCCCTCGTGAGCGAGGCCGTGCCCGGCGTCGATGGCGGCCAAGACTACACGTTCCGCCTTCTGCACCACGCGCACGGCATCACGTCGTGCCTTTATTCTGCCGCCCGGCCGGACGCGGCGCACTGGCTCCTGGTTTTCAACGCGCGGGAAAATACGCTGCTGGGCACCATCCGGCTCGATTCCGCCGTACGTTTGTTCGTCCGTAACACGATAGAGCTTCTCTACTTCGGCACGCACTCGGAACTGGGGGCGGATGGCTTCAGGAGATGGGTACTTCGCTGTTTCGATCTTCGCGACGGCCACTTGTCCCCCAGGAGAATCCACCTGTCCAAGGTGGCCGGGTTCGAGATGGGGGCCACGGTCTGTTTCGAGCTGATCGACGGCTACTTCTACGGCGTGACCAACACGACCACTTTTGAACCCGAAGAAATCGACTGGACGTCGTATTACCATTGCTTCCGCTTTCTCGTCGACGACCCGGACCCGGACAGAATCGAGGTCATGCGTGAGTGCGACAGCTGGCGGAGGCAGCACGAGGAGGGTCCTATTGACGACCGGTGGACGCATCTGAAGCTGGAAAAAGACGAGATGACGGGCCAGCTACGGATAATCGAGTCCCGCCGGGAGTGGCTTGGCGGGACCAGTAACAGCAGGAGGACTTGCTACGCCACCGACGTGGTCTTTCTCCCAGTGGATGCAAAGGCAGGAGCTTCGGATTCCGGGCCTCATAGCGGCTATAGCCTGCCCAACGTGCCCCTCGCGGGGCTCCTGGAATCCGACGACAAGCCCAACTATATGCCACCGCCGGCCCGTCTCCCGGAAAACGTACATGCGGGGGACGAGGGCACGGCACCGTTCCTGTGTAGCAAGACTTACTTGCGCTCCTACTTTTACCAATGCGGGACGTTTCTCGATTTGGTCGATGACCCCCCGCCCATGGCCCCGTATACGCAGAGGTTGCGCCTGAGGGCCCTCACCCGGCTGTCGAACGGCGCCTCGCTTGTCCGCGGCCGGCAAAGCTGGGACATGAGTTATTCGGGGCGCGGCACGGGGCCCGAGAAGGAACCCAACATAATCTCCATGTGGCCGCCGGGGCTCCAATGGCAGGGCGCGGATGCCCGCTTAGACATACTCCAGCAGACCATGAACCCCGATAGCCACTGCGGCGCCGTCCGGGTCATGAATGACGACCGTTCCATTGTCTACGAAACCGGAGGCGCCGGGGAGCCCAAAGCCCTGATTTACATCTCGTTCGACCCTGCCGCCCGGCTTGCCGGCATGGGCTATGGGGGCTCGTTGCCCGGGGAGTTAATCCCAAGTGGTGTCGAAGATGGGGACGGTCTCCCTGCTGTTGGCCCTGAAGACAAGGGAAAGACGGCCATCGGCCAGGCGTACCTGGTCCCCGGGGCGGCGTCTGCAGAAGACACGCAGACGGCACCGGGGGGTACTTACGTCTCGGTTGCCCCCTCCACCGAGCTCGCATACAAAAAGAGCCCCGCGCTTACGTTGACGGCCTCGGGGAGCGGCACGATATGGAGAAGGGTCGAAAAGGCCTTTCACCATGAGTTTTCATGTAAGCACACCTTTGGCCTTTGAGCCGCCATGTACAGCCCCGGGCCATCAAGGAGGAGGTAGAAAGAAAACAGGTGTTGTTACACAAGGGTGGATATCATAGAGTAGTAAGGATATCTGTGACCACCGGTTGAGATGTCCGATTAGCAGAAACACGCACGCGCGCCCCCTTGTTTCCGGCGCCCAAGAGTCTGTACGTATGTCATTCGACTAGTCGAGCCCCCAAGACTAATATCGAGTCTATTGCTTACTGACGGGTGCGATGTAGCTTACAGCGGATGGAACCTCGCCCGCTCCTCTCCCCCCCTTCCTCCCCTTTCGGCGTGGAGGGGGTAAACAGTGCGGTATGCCTTTATGTCCAAGAATAAGAAGAGGGGGGGTTGGGTTCGCAGAGCCTGGCTCCTGCTTGTCGAATCGGATGCGGGCTTTGCCTCCCGTGTTCTCCATTTACGCCCGGCTTTGCTGACAAGAGGCCGCGGGGGGGGGGGGGGGGGGGGGGGGGGGCGAAAACGCCCGGTTTGTGAGCAAAAACCCAAAGCCCCGAGGGAAACACTCGGCAGCTGACCTGGGCCGATCATCTTCAAGGGGGTCACGGCGAAGAATGCGGACCAAGAAAAAACCTGCTTTTACGTCCATGCTCTATGACAGGTGCGCTTCTGATGAATAAAAGGCTGGGCAAGGGGGGAGCCGTTTGCCCCCTCGCCCCTCGCCCCTCGCCCCTCTTTCTCCGGGCTGCCGCTGCGGCTCCGCGGAAGATTCACGATCCCCCATCCCCCCACAATAACGGCTACATTCCGCCAACGAACGAGCGGGGGGCGATCCCTGGCATGCCGGAGGGGGCGGGCCTATCTGCTGGCCATCTCCCGTCGCCGAGGATGCTGCGTCCGCGTGCTTGTGGCCCCATCGGCCCTTGGCCCCAGCAGGCTGTATGCGGCCTCGAACGGATCGGCATCCCCTTCCCCCTTGCCGGTTTGACCCGGAATACCCAGCCGGAAACGGATCTCGGGGATCCCGGATATGTTGTGGACTAGAAGGCCCCCCTTCCCCTCCAACGGAAAGGCGGACGGGTCGTCCATCACGACCTCTTCGCCGAACCAACCCACTGGCTTGGCATGGCTATGTACGCTACAGGCGAGCACCCGCCCCCGGACGAGACGGAAACTTGGCCTGTCCCTGTCGCCGAGTTCCCTTCGAGGGCAGAATCGCGCCTCCGCCCGCTCATCAAGATACTTCTTACACGGAACAGCACGAGTTTTCGCTCCTAACCCCCCCCCAAGCCGTGCTCGGGCTCCAGTATCACGTTCTCCGGTGCCACGTTCTCTAGGCGCAGTACAAGGCCCCCTTTCCTAATCACCGTGGCAAAGACAAGGCCGGAATGGACGAGGACGGCCAATACTGCCCCGGCTTCGCCTTAGTATCGTCGAAATCAGATTGCTTTGTCATTGCCAGTTGTAACCATGTCCGGACTGTGTCTATACCTACAAGAAAGGGTATCGTATCTGAGCCGATCGATTCGACCCTCCCCCCCCCCAACCCATCCCGGAGCCTCCGGCAAATGCATATGGTCCCGCTTTGCTCTACGGCCGCCTGCCTTGGACTATGCATCGTGCTTTATGTACGGACACGCGTTCTTCATCGCCTGTCGACGTCTTCCCTGCTCATTTTCCCAAACGCCCACAGGTTTTGGGGGAAACCGGCAGCTGTGTGGCAATGATACCGGTCTTATACAAAACACCAGAACAACTTAAGCCAGGGCCCTTACGCGCCGGGCCTCGAGGCGTTCGTGACGCAGGGTCTTCATGATGAACTCGTACGTCATCATGGTCACCGTGGCCGCAGGCACCGCCCGCATCATGTTCACGCCCATGCCGGCGTAAAAGGCCCTCCAGCCCTCCTCGCGCAGGATGGTACGGAAGGTCATGGCCACGCCCTTGTACTTGGGCTCGGGAACGCCGGTTGCCCCGCTGCCCTTTTCCTGGATGCCCAGGCCCTGCAGGTACTCGCTGCCGGGTGTCGGCCGGCGCTGCGTCTGCAGCCTGGTCCGGATAACCTCGTGCGGATACGTGGCCGAGCTGGCCAGGATCTTGGACATGATGGACGCACCCAACACCCCCATCGACTCTTCCATGAAGTTATCGGCCGTCTCGCCCATGGCTTTGCCGGTGAACTTCTTGCGCAAGTACTCGTAGGCGGGGAACTGCACAGCCACGTGCGTCAGGCCGAGCAGCGCCGGCGTCAGGCCCGAGTAGAAGGACAGGATCCCCTCGGACGAGTACATCTTACGCGCCGCGTCTAGGGTGGAATTATAGTGCCACGGAGAGCTCATAGAAGGCCGCGAGGTCGGCGTGTTGCCCGCCCGGGGAAACGCTGACACGTGCTGCTTGGCGCCCCCCCTCGAGGATTGCGACATCAGGCGCGTCTTGATAACCCATATGGGGTTGGTCACCACGGTGCTGCTCGCGCCGGCGAAGATGGACGACCAAAAGTTGATGGCGAACTGGTTGTGCACTGCGTCGGCGGGGTCAGCGGGCAAGGAAGCAGCCGGGAGCGGCGGAAGATGCGACTAGAAACCGCCGGGGGACGGACTCACTCTCGTGCTCGGCCATGAAGGTCTTGCTCTTGTTGTAGACGGTAAACCAGACGGCCCAAGTCGGCAGATAGCCCAGGATGATGGGGCCGAGCCCGCGATACATGCCGCGCAGGCCTTCCTCCTTCCAGATGACGCGGGTGGTGCCTACCAGGCCCTCGTACACCTTGTGATGACCGACGTGGCGCCCCTTGGACACCGGCGCAATGCCGCCCTGGGCCTGCAGCTTGGTTTTAATGACATCGAGCGGGCAGGTGACGACGCCCGAGGTGAAGCCGCCGATGGCGCCGGCCAGGGCGTGGAACTGCGACTCCGAGGCCGTCGACACCCAGTTCTGCCACAGCTGCTGCAGGCCGTGGGAGTTGTGCAGGGCCATGGCGACGACGGAGGGGGTAGCCGAAGTCGTCGGCTGGTGGTCGCGGGACGAGGTTACCGCGGAGGCGGCTGCGGTCTGGGATGCGGGCGCCGGCGATGCGAACAGGGCATAATCTGAGGAACCATGAGTCGACGGTCCTGGCGGCGGGTTCTGGGCTTCTTCGTGAGACATTCCCTCGTAGACGGGCCACTGGATGTGGAACCGGACTCGAGCCAAACGTACGATGGGGGGGTAGTGGTGATGGGTGCGTGTGGCAGCGGGCAGTTGGGGCCTCTGCTGGTTCGACTCAGAGGCCCCGTGCGACCGTGGCTACGGGGGAGGAGGAGGAGAAGAAGAAGAAGAGAAAGGAGTAGCGAACAAGCAGCAGCGGTCCGGTCTGGGTGATGGGAGCTGCCGCGCGATGTGGTTGTGCTGCCCGTGTGGGTGTGAGTGCCTGGGTCTGCGGTTTGCGGCCTGCCGTCTACGGTTTGTGCGGGGGGCGAGGAGTGATGTAGGTATGTAGTGTACAAGGGAGAGCCCACACCGGCACCGGGTCCGCGTTCGACAGTGCAATACCGCTACAGTTGGTCGCAGGCCATTGGCAGGGTCACGGCGGTCGGGATGGGGGTGATGGCGGGATGGCGGACGACGGGCGGGAATGGGGGATGTGAGAAGAGAGGGGTGACGACAATGGAATGCGGTCAGTCGAGTGGTGGTGGTGGTGGTGGTGGTGGTGGTGGTGGTGGTGCTGCTGCTGCTTGCTGGGTAAGCAAGTACTTCCTTCCCACCTTCTCCTGCCAACAAGTACTACTTACTTTGGGTAGGTCTTCTTACTCGTTGGTCGGCGACTATGCTTGGGTCGGGTAGGGGCTCTCGTCCGAGGTGGATGCCGAATTCACGACAGGCTTCACCCCTCGGGCGGCCGACGATTGTCGCCCAGTCCAGCGCGGGCCAGCGATATGGCGCACCCAACGGTTCTGCACCGGCGAGCGCCGCGCAATTCCCGGACACGGATGGACTGGATCTAGGCGAAGTCGGTCCTGAATCGGCAAGCGAATGACTGGAGCTGGGTCGGCCCCTCCCCAGCTGAAAGGGCACACAAGCAGCTGGGACTGGCGGGAGTCTTCAAGAACGGATGCTGAAGCACCCTGTGGGGTGAATCGAGCCTTCATCCGTTCCGTCTCGCTGCTCGTCGGTGCTCCTTTGTCCGTAAAGGGAAACAAAGCACCCTGCCCACTACATGAACCACCTGGAGTTATAGGCCAGAACACGGCAGTGGCGATGGGCTGCGGGAGAGGTGACCTCATATGCCCCGAATTCGTTGAGCGGATGCGCTCGCTTGTTTCCCATCCCACACTTGCAGGGCTACCAGCCAGTAACCCAATTCCAGCCGGCGAAAAGGGCCTGCCGCCAGGCATTGGCCAATCCAGGAGGGCGAAGGAACCGTCTGCCTGGCCGTCTCCCGTATGCCCGAGCCGGGTGGTCTATACTACTGCCCCCCGAGAGAGGCCCTCATGTCGCGCAATGGATGCAGGCTGGCATGGGCGATTGCGAGGGCGCATCTCAGATGCTGCTGAGCATCAATGCCATCCCTCCCTCCCATTTGTAGGCCCGTTCCATGGAATGGATCCCAACGGGATCGATCCTTAGGTACAAGGTTCTTTACGGAACATATTATGGGCTGCATTAGTACCTCCCGCTCCGCCTCCCCCATCTGCCCGCCAGCTGGCAGCAACAACGTCCCATTTTCCCTGACATAGCTTCGTGATTTTACCACTAGCAGTCCAACTCCGAAGCTGGGCCTTCCGTTGAAAGCAATATCACGCACCGCTTCGCGACAAACCACCACCCGCCGAAACCCATCCCACCATGTCCGCCTACCCGACCCTCGCGCCCTTCGTCCTGAAGCGGCCCTGGCTGCGCAACCTGCTGAAGCCCGTCGCCAGCTGGTACTCTAACGCCGCTGGCTACCGCCAGCTCGGTCTCCGGTACGAAACGAACCCCCCCCCCCCAACGACGTCGACGATGGGAAGGCGGCCCTCGCGCCCTCTCCCTGCCCGATTTGCCCAATTGCCTCCCACCATCCTTTGCCTTCCCACGCGAAGAGCGAGAGTCAACCCCCGGCGCGCGCCCCGCTTGCTAACGCGTCCCGCTCTTGCCGTCTAGTGCCGATGACCTGATCGTCGAGGAGAACGAGGACGTCCTCAAGGCCATCAAGCGTCTCCCGCCCCAGGAGGCCTACGACCGCGTCTACCGTCTGCGCCGCGCCATGCAGTGCAGCGCCACCGCCAAGATCCTGCCCAAGTCGGAGTGGACCAAGCCCGAGGAGGTGAGAACGGCGCCCCTACCAATTGCCCTGTCGCGCGCCCCGACGACGGCACCCAAAAGTTCCGAGGGAAAGGCCGGCCGCGGCTAAGGCGAACCCCCCTTCCCCGGCCTTCTCTTCCTCTGCTCGTTTCACGCGTGCTAACCTGGCCCGATTCCCTGTAGGACGTGCCGTACCTGCTGCCCCTCGTCGAGCAGATCAAGGCCGAGGAGAAAGAGAAGGCGGCTCTGGACTCCTTGACCGTCATCAAGAACCACTAGAGCGGAGACTGGCAGCAAGCCATACGGACGAGTTATCAACCTGCTCAACATGTTGGCGAGCTTTGTAAATTAGGCCGGTATAGACGTGATATCAAGATTGCCTCCCCATGACGGACCAGGCCGATATCGACCAAGAAACCAAATGGCCAGCTGCATCGCCGAGGGGGGGGGGGATCCAACCATTGCCTGCGCAGTTCTAGACGCCCGGCCGGGATTTGCCTTTGTTTCCGCGCAAACAGCCTTGGCGCTGCCTGATGGGAATGCAGCACCGTGTTACGACCAAGCTTTGTGTGGCAACCGTGCTCCTAGCATCGTAGTGGCATGCGGCATCGGACTAGCAGTATCAATTTCGCATGTACGAGCCGGGCCCGCACTTGTGTGCTCTTATACACCCCGTGTCGCCAAGCCCGTACCCGTCTCCTATGTTCCCCACGGGCGTCTTTCTCTCGTCATGTCCGTCAGGCTAGGGAGATGAAACCGATACTGTAGGATGCGGCACGTGCTCACCAGGCCCGAGGATGCCTTCACCGCGAAGCACATGCAAAACCCCTTTGGACCACCGTGACATCCTGAAAACACGTTGCCATCCTCCCGAAATCATTTACATGCTCTCAGCAGCCGTGAGATTGAGCAAACTTCTATTATGGTCGCTTCTCCAGCGCTTGATGCCTTCCGTCCACCCAAGCCTGTGCGCGCTTCCAGCACAGCAAAATGTGGCCACCGGAAGTCCATCTATAGGGCAGTTCCGAAGCAACCAGGAGGGCCAGCAGTGCTAGCCCCTGAGCCGAAGCGCCCGCCTCCCACAATCAAGGCAAGCCGAAGCCTGCTGCCCAGCCTAAGCCATCCAGAGCCCCCATCCCACAGGCTGTGCGGGAGGCCGAGGCAAACGTCGAAAATCAAAACGGAAGGCAGCATGGCTATTCCATTTCCCCAACTCCTCTTCGCCCGGCGTTTATCTGGTGAGTGCCCAATGCAGCAATAGGGGTGGTGGTGCGTTGTGTGCGTGGATCATGACTTCTCGTACAGTAATTACGTTCCCCGTCCTTGTTGATATCGAGTGTCCCGCACCGCTGAACCAATCCGGTACACAGAAAATATGTGTTTAGACACGAAAGGATGCGGAAAGGAAACTGGCGTTACCCGTCTATGCATTACCGGGCTTCTCCTCGGTGTCGATGTGCCAGACAACATAGTTGGGCAGACCAAAGACTTCGTATCCCGCCCTCTTGGCCATTTTGGCGAAACCTTCGGTCTCGGCTTGGTTCTCGAAGGCGTAACAAGGGAAGTTGATGCCTACAAGTCCGGTTAGAAAGGGGTGCCCACGCCACGTTCTCCGCCGCCATCGTCGGGCGGCAAGCACTCACCTGAACGGTGCACGTCAGCCTTGACGAGGATGTTGACGCCGCCGATACCATCAAGCTCAATCTCCTCGTCTTTGTTGTTCCGCCAGTCGCCCATACGGGCCATGTATTGTCTTCCCGTGTCATACTGCTTGTAGCCTGTGAAACGACCCCGCCGTTAGCTTGCAGGTCTTGCCACGGAACGTGGCACGCTCAGGTGCATGGTCCGGTCTTACCTTCGGCCAGTACGACGTTCTTGTCCAGACTGTTGGCCAGCTTGAGGCCCTTATCCGACTCGACCCACGAGTTGTAATCGACTGAGGGGGGCGGACGTTAGCATACAATGCCTTGATCCGCATTTTTCAAGTGGAAGGGAACTCACATCGACCCTCGATGTCACGTCCATCTCTGTAGCGGTGGAACCAGATGTCTGTACGCATGCGTTAATAGGACAGCTACGGTCGAGGTCGGAGCGAGGGGGGCCTACTGGGCACGAGAATGTCGCGGTTGTGGGCAATGAAATCCTCGAGGATCTTCTTGGGACTGTCGACAATGTCGACGTCACGCCAGTACACCCATGAGTGCTCCGGCTTGAGGGTAGCCGAGAGGAGGTAGTTTCTAGCGCGGCCCATAGCCTTGCGCCGGGGACCCTGAGCCTCGAAACTGTGCCTGTCCTCGACCGACTGGCTCAAGGTTTGGCCAAAGTCCTTTTCAACCACAACGGCGCTGTTGAAGGGGATCTTGTCCGGTCTCTTCTGGATGCGATCCAGCTCCATGGCCAAAACACCAAGTGTGTCGTCAGTGGAGTCGCCGACCAGGAACCCCAGATCAATCAGGTGGTGGGGGTACGACAGCTCCGCGACGAGCTCGAAGTACTTGGAGAGGTAGGGGGCGGCGTCCTTCAGCGGCGTCAGGATAAGAATGCGCTCCTCCTTGTTGACGGCTTGGGGCGTAGATTTGACCGAGTTGAGATCGACGTGCTTGATGGTCGTCGAGTTGATCTCTATCGGCGCGTGGTGGTTGAAGATTACGGGGGTTTGCATGTGGGCGCTCCAGGCCTGCTGCTCGTTGAGCGACATCTCCATCGGGGGCTTGGAGGGACCCCAGCAGTAGAAACTGTGTCATTGCGAGGGCCGTCAGCGAGGCGACGGGGGCGACCGAGGGGGGGGGGGCGCGCCAGTACGGGATGCGACGCTTACCTTTGCATCTCGCCGGCGCCGCTCCTAATGCCGCGCCATAGTAATAATATTAAGCCGGCGATGGCAATGGACACGAGGAAGCGCGTCCTTGTTAGGAAGACCCATATCGCCCTGGTCGGAGGCAACTGGGATTTGGCCGACTTCCAGGTCATGCCGCCCTTGGGGAGAAGCATGGCGAGCGAGCGCTCTACGGGTGGCCGTCGTTACCACCCCGAGAGTCGTGTGCGAGGAAGAGGGATGAGAGTCGGGCGGGGGCCGGCGATGAGGACCCGTCGATGGCGATGGAGAGCGACGCGGCGGCAGCGAGCGGTGTTGGTGGTAGTGGTGGTGGTGGTGGAGGTCGTGCGTGCCCGGTCGAACAGAAGTCGTTGGGCTGGGGGTGGGAGTGATTGCCGTCCTGAGTCGTTTTGCACACGTTCGTTTTTTTAAGGGATGAGGCCCAGGCTACTTGGGCAGGTACAAGTGGGAGGTTTGTACGGAGCAGGTACCTAGGTAGGCAAGGACGGGGAAAGATAAGTGAACCTGTACCTGGTATGCACAGCAGTAGCCACCAGCCTGGGACACAGAGCACGGGGTAGTAGACACGATGGCTAGACCGGGGCGCCAGTGGGTAGTAGCGGACTGGAGGATCTGTCGCTAACCGGCGCGTCGAGCGATGGCGACGGCGACGGCGTCTTGTGTTTGGCCTTGGGGGACTCGCGGCCGACAATTCTCAGCCGATTCCCGCAGGGCGGCAGCAGACGGGTCGCGCAATTGGCGAGAGGATGCGTCGGCGTGGGTGAAGATGAACGTCCGTCCCAATGCACACTTCCTTTCTTGGACGTGGATGGGACTGTTTTAACTTGGGTGGGAGGGATTGCGGAGGAGGGAACAGCCCAGGCCGGCCCTGGGATCAACCTTAGTATGTGGGTTGGAGATTGATCAATTTGGCGCAGGCGGCGGCGGCGGCTGAGGCGGGGGGTGGGCGAGGACGCGAAGCCAAAAACCACAATAAAAAAACATGGGATGGCGGACGGCCTGCAGCAAGAAACGAATGAGCGACCAAGCAGGCCAGCAACACGGGGCGAGAGCAAATACGGACGGAGGGACAGGAACGGGGGGGGGGGGTGAGAGCGAGTCCCGATCGAGAGAGAGCCTCCCTGCACTTGCATCCCATCCCGGAGCGACAGCCAGCGCACTCCGGACATGTACATGGCATGGATGGGGAGGGAGGTGCTCACTGGGACAGACGATACGGGGCATCGATCGCATAACGTGAGATCAAACCCACCCCGCCGCCTCATCTATCTAGGTGCATATGCTGTAATGGCCTGTAGAAAGTCGCCAGCCACTTCCAGTGAGCACCGGACAGGTCTGCACACGTCCCCGGCTCGTTCGTCGTTAAACAGTAGTCAAACAGTGGGTTGCGAATGCCGACTGCAGGAACCATTCCCACCCCGTACAGCCAGCCACGATGGGTGGGATAGGATTGGATCCAGGCCCGGGATGCTTGCATGTACGCAACTCGGAAAGCCCCCTTGGCAGACCCCATGCCCGGCCGTGCCAACGGCTCCAAGGCTGCTAGCAGGAAACTTCCCTGGCAGGGGCAGTGGATAAGTAGGATGCAAGAGGATGGGAAGGCCGCTGGGCTGAGCGAGTGATGGCCTTAGGTAGGGCCCGTTCGGATTGATACGGGGCTTCCGTCCGGGACCCCGAGCAAAGCTTACGTGGTCAGGAACCGCGGCCTCTATGCAAGCCCTTTGTGATTGCGTGCCGGCCCGGTAATTAGAGTGTTTCCAGGCTCGCGTGGCTATGTACTGGAGGCAAGTTAGTTACCACCTGTGTAGAATGTATAACCGGATGGAGCCGCTTCACACGCCCAGTCCCTTCGGCTTGCGTGCTCTTGCCACGGATCTCGATGAAAATGACACCTACCACGCTTGGCCCTACAGAGCGCATGCGCCCCTTCGCCAGAGCGGCGGGGGGGGGGGGGGGGGGGCACACAACGGGCAGCTCCGGTATACTTTGCTGTTTCTCCCACGTCTTCTTCAAGCTCCCTGTGCCTGCGTGCCTCCATGTTAGCGCACGGCCAAGTGGTGGTGGACATACGGGTCGGCGCCAGACTACAGGCAGAAGGGGGTGCTTGTCTGTCTCTCGGTCTCTGGAAAATGGCAGAGGCTGTGTGTCTGAGACCCCGAGGGCCAAGAAGAGGTGAGCCAACAGCCGACGCAGCGCATGGCGGCACGGATTCCCCCTGTACCTACCGAGGGAGCATATGGAGCCCTACGTGACCATGGACCTATGCATGGGGGTTGCGCAGGTACGGCACCCCCCAACCGCCTCTGCAAATGCCCCTCTTTACAGCAGGCACGGCTCTTTCTGACGCCATCCTCCGCGAACGTGAGCGACCGGCTGGTCTGGCCCCCGAAATGGACCGGGGAAACCCAAGCGGCCCGTGGGCGGCCGAAACTGGAAGCACGGCTCAGTAGAGCATGGATTCGCAGGAAAAGTGTCGAGTTGGCTGCACACGCCCGCACCGCCCAGGGCGTCCGCTCCAGGAAACGCGGCAGGCAAGTAGGCAGCCGCCGAGCCTCGATTACAAAGCAGCCTGGCGCAACCGCATCCAATTCCAAGATGCCCTTCCCGCTGCCAAGGGCGCACTCTGCCTCAACCACTCCGCTGTCCTGCATCATCCGAGACAGTACAACCGAGGAGGTGTGCCCGGAAACGCATTCTTTCGTGCCCGGCAAGGCCGCGTCCGCCATAGCGCTCGCCTCATATGGGGGCATGGCACTGCATGTCCACCATCACTGCCGACCGTTTCTTCGCCTTGTTACCATCGTCATCGAGAGTTGTCCCCAAAGGAGCTGCTGCGCGGCTTGAGTTCGGCCTCTGCCTGCACTCACTGTCTTGGGCTCGAAGGAATCCCAACCCACAACAGCCGCGCTTAGGAGCAGAGCCGCCGGCTCCTCCGCGTCCCCGCTCGCCCAACTCTATCCTGACCCCGGTTCCGGCCAGTCTCCTACGCGGGCAGCTACCTACACACAGCATGTCGACACGCCGGTCGGCGCGACTGAGCGCCGCGGCCGAGGCCAAACCACCGCCCGCCGAGATGCCTCCGCCGCCGCCGCCTAACCCTCGGAAGAGAAAGGCGGCCCGGGCACAGGACCCGGAGCCGACCGATCAGGGAGCGGAGCCGGTGGCCGCTCCATCTACGCCGAAGCGGCGTGCGAAGGCAGCCTCGGCAGTCACGCCGCCCCCGGCCACGCCTACTCCCAGCAACGCCCAGCTCATAAGCGAGCCGGCCGTGACGGGAACCACCCCCAAACCCAAGCCCGCGGCGGTCATGAGGCTCGCCGACCCCAGGGGCACCAACGCCACCCTGTTGTCCCCAGAGACCTCCAGGCTCGTCGCCACGAGAGAAGCGGACGCCGCCTCGCCTACCAAGGGTGGCAACGCGAGAACGACGACCGCCACCATTCTGGACGAGGCCAACGCCCATCTCATCCGGGTTGACCCTCGGATGGAACCACTCATACGGAAGAATCACTGCCGCGTGTTCAGCCCGGAGGGGTTGGCCGAGAAGATCGACCCCTTCGAGTCGCTCTGCAGTGGCGTCATCTCTCAGCAAGTCTCGGGCGCGGCCGCCAAGTCCATCAAGAAACGTTTCGTCGATCTTTTTGCCCCGACCTCGGCTAGGTTTCCGCAACCATCGCAGGTGGCCGCCATGAAGATCGAGACGTTGCGAACGGCAGGCCTGTCGCAACGCAAGGCCGAGTACGTCCAGGGGCTGGCCGAAAAGTTTGCCTCGGGCGAGCTGAGCGCGCAAATGCTGGCCGACGCCTCCTATGAAGAGGTTTTCAAGAAGCTAATCGCCGTCCGGGGCCTCGGCCGATGGAGTGTAGAGATGTTCGCCTGCTTCGCGCTCAAGCGAATGGATGTGTTCTCCCTGGGCGATTTAGGGATCCAGCGTGGCAGTAAGCAACCCTCCTTGGTGCTCTCCATTGCCCCTTGGGGCGCCCTGATTTCTTACCCCGTGGCCCCATTGCCTCTTTCCAGTCCGCTCCCCTGGTTCACCAGGGCACCGAAACACTCTCGCAGAACGTCTTTGTAGAACACTACTGACTCCGGGTGTCGCAGTGGCGGCCTTCGAGGGACGTGATGTTGCGAAACTCAAAGCCAAGGGAGGGAAATGGAAGTACATGAGTGAGAAGGAGATGGCGGAGATGGCGGAGAAGTTCTCTCCTTACCGAAGTGTGTTCATGTGGTACATGTGGAGAGTCGAGGAGACCGATATCAGCACGCTCGAGTGAAGGGACTCGGGGAACTACGGATGCGGAACCACAGTACGCGATGCCCGCCCATTGCTCGTCAGGCCCTGGCTTCGATAGCGAGTTACGCTAGCAGTTCCAGGGCCCCCAAACTTGACGGTACTCTTGATGCCAGAAAGCATGCTATCGTCTCCGTCCAGTGTATAAGGATGTGCGGTCTCCCGCAGCTGGGACTGAATGTGTACGGTTAAGGCACATTGGGCACCGAACTGGCCCGACCTTGAGAGCGTAGGGCATGGCTTTTGCAGACACGCCAGCGTCAGCCATCCCCCACGCCCACGCCCGCGTTGCTACCATCATGGGGACGCCGGCGTCTGGTACGGAATGCCAGGCGGTTTTATTTAGGGGAAACCAGAGTATGGCAACGGTAGTGGCCTCGGCCTTCGCCATGCTCCAGCGGCGGCAACCAAACCTCGCCAGAACTAGGGCCCGGGAGGGATTGGCGTAGTCTCCGTGCAGCGTCACTCATCGGTTGTCCTGAGCTTACTGGGCCATGTCGGCGCGATGCTGTGTCCGCCCGCCCCTCGTTGGGCAGGCGGCGGGCGGACTACCGACAGGCCGTCGCTGGGCCTGGAGGCATCACTGAACCACGTGAACAAGTCTCTGTGCGGAGCGGCAGCCTGTCGAGAAACTGCGATCATCCCCCAGCCAGTGCTAAGACGGTTTCATGGTGCCGGGTTCGGAAGATGGTGTTGATCTCGATAGGTTGCTACGCGGAGGCCATGGATGGGGAAGGAAAAAAAGACTCGTGTCGACGACGGTCTTCACTGCATCGGTCGTAGTCGTCCGCACGGAGTACCACCTGCTAATTTCGGGTATTTCCACTTTTCCAGGAAGTCGGTATGAAACCAGGGCACCCGAGGCGCTTCGCTGCATGGTCTCCTCCCACTGTCTGCCTGCGGTGCGTTGTAGGAGAACGGGGATTTCTGCGTGTACGTGCAGGTAACCGCAAAACGCCCCCATGGACCCAAGCGCATTGTCGGCGAGCAATGGAGCGTATGGATGAGGACATGAGGGTAAAATACCTGGGGGAGGTTCTACCGACAGCATGCCCGACTCTACTTACGGACTGCGGGAACATGCACCCAGACAAGTCGGCGAACCAACGAGGCCGGGATACGTCCAACAGGCAGTAATATCCTACCCAGCACCTCGCTTCATATCCGGTCATACTGTGCATACGGGGGCCATTGACATGGCGTCAAATCGAAAAGAGAGAGACGGGTAGGAGGGGCGGAGATAATGTCGAATATAGTAAACGCAGAGCACGTCGCCCCGCCTCTCTAGACTCTGCTTTCGGGCTTTACACGGTGAAAGTGTTGTATCTGAATGCCCACGTATTACCTCTCGCGTGCATTGTATATTCCGCATTGATTGACCGGGATCAAGGACGGTAACACCGTGGGTGGCGCATGAGGAAAACCCTAGGGCAGTCGGATCCGATTTGGCAACCCCCATTCATTCCACGGACGGATGTCTAGAGAGCCTCATTAAGACCCGGAGGTACCCGCCGACTTATGAGGGGAGGGGGGCAGGCGACGTGTGTGCGCGACGCGTACGCGGCGGCCGGGTTCGACGACCATGAGAGGAAACAAATGAATCTGGCTGCCCATCCATGCATACTTTACATATCCCCGGGGTTCAGGACTGTGAGCCCGGGATCGACGCAGGGTTACCGCGGCACATCGTCGCACGCGGAGCAAACAGGCCTCGGGCGTTGCGACACGATTACAGCCGGTCCTTGGGCACTCTGACGGATGGCGGGCAAGGAAGAAAGATGCCTCTGCCCTGGCGGCGAGGCGGCGGCTGGCGGTGGGTGCTAGGTTGCCAATAGCGGGTTTTCGGGTGGTATGTACGACTACATTACCAGTACGATCCATCCACAGCGGCCAGGCGATGTAGGTGGGTACGGCCATTCCCACCTGGCTGACATCGAGTCAGATAGAGTTGCAGTTCATCAGAGCGAAGTTGCCCGAACAGGTTTTTGTTCGCGCCGTAGGGTCCACCTCGGGCACAGGCGACGCGTGGCCGAGAAGGGGGTCGTCGCGGCGGGTTGGCGGGGGAAGGAAGAGCGGACGGCCACCCGGGGAGGTTCCTTTGCGCGTACGGGAAGAGACCCCAGCGGGCGGAGGCAGCCGGGCGCGTGGGCACGAACCAGTAGAATCGACTGAACCAGGTCGACGGTACTGGGCCGTATCATAATGGGCGGACGGGGACCAGCCAAGGCACGGAGACGCAAAACCTGGAGCACACCTCCTCCGTCCATACCTTACCTAGTTAGAGAAACAGACGGACGAACAGCCAACCCATTGTTTCCTGAGCCGCGGTTCCACCCGCCCGGACGGAATGGGCAAGAACAGCGCTGGATCGACCCAGACGGCGCGATGACGTCGCACGCCGTTTCGGCCCTTCCCTGGTCAGCAGAGAGAACGAGGGCGGGAGAGAGTATCAACTTGAAACGGACCGACACCGGGGAGGAGAGGGCCAAACATGAGATCGGCGGCCCGGCTGGGCAGGGCTGGCAAGGCGAGAGAGAAAGCACGCAGACAAGACGCGAGGGCGGTGTTGCGAACGTGCTGTCGCAAGCGCGAGACGGCCGTCCGAGCGCGCCTTGTGCCTTCGCCGCCAGCCCGACAGGGGTGTTGTCTGACACGATGTCGCAGATGCTTGGAAATGGAGCGGACGAGGCGAGACCCGGAGAGAGAGGAAGACGGAGGGCCAGCAACCGGCATCAGATGGACGCGTGCGTGGCGGCAAGGGGAAAAGGAGGGAAACTCGGCATCAGATGGGATGCAGACAGCAACTGAACGAGTAAGTGCTAAGGTTGGCCGCGGGTGGTGACGAGTGTGAATCGATACTGCCCGCTGCAGATGGTTTTCGGATTCGGCACGCGATACGAGTTTCCCTTCTGTACAAAGGCTCGTGTTGGAGAGACCCTCCCCCCCTTCACCACGTCCTTCTTTCGCTTCTGTCAATCACCCCAGGGCGCGGGCCGAGTTGCCACCGCCAGGTCAAGGTATGATGACAAAGGCTCACTGAACGCGACGACTGGGCGGATGGGTGAATAAACGTGCCATAAGACCATCGGCGTCGAGGGATGGATGCCCTTGACACTGGAGGCGTGGGTCGCCCCCATCAGTGGATTTCCTGACAAGCAACAACCTTCCTGTCCTTCCTGTAGGAGGGAGGCATGTACAGTAAGGCGTCTCTATTTTCCATGGTGGCGCTGCATAGACCGCCGATTGTGCATTGCTGTCGGTTCGTAACCATGTGGTTGCAACCGCACTGCAGTATAAACGAGCTGCCTGGCTGGGGTCCTACAAGGCTCCAATAATGCCCGGGTCGGCTGCCCGATCGGTAGGGGCGGAGACCTGCTGAGCATGGTAGGTATGTGTATGCTCGCGTGTGGTACGGACAGAGGAGAGTCATCATGCACGTCGACCGGGGGGGGGGGGGGGAGGACGGGGAGGATGAGCGCCAGGATGCCGCTGTTCGTGACGGCGTTGGCAATCCACGCCGTGCCTTTCCCTCACACATTCATTCGCGGACTGGCCAGCGCGGCCCTTGGCTCGGCTAGCCACGAGCCCGTCTCCTGTTCTGTGGGCTCCCATGGGAAGAGGTAAGCTTCGCTCGCGATGATCGTCCTGCCCCCAATGAGTGCGCGCGCGCGCGTGGCCACGTCCCGGTCGAGCCAGTCTCTTCTTCGTCCCATAATAGCATGCGTTATGAGCCGAGCATTGCCGGCGCGTGAGGGCGTGTGGCGGCGAGGGGATGACATCCACCAACTGGGTGGCAAGAAACGGCCCCGTCGGGAACGCCCAGGAACCACGACGGGAGCAAGTGGGCTCTGGGAGGTGTTGTACTCGGCAGTGGCACTGGTAACACGGCGGGTGGTTCTGGGACGTTCACAAAAACCACTGCCACCCAGCCGCCCCGGTTTGTTTAGGTTGTGCGTATTGGACAACTGAATGCAGCACACACAGGTCGATTGGCTGCAGGCTGCACTGCCGCAATGGAGGCCCGGGAAAATTGCACGGGTGGAGCGCAAGTTGATGCGCGGACCAGAGCGGCCTAGGGGTGCTAGGGATTCCCGGACGGCCCAGCCCCGTCGTCTGGCTCCTGGCAGTCCGCAGACGGCCCCCCATCCCATATCACGGACAGGGAGGCTGGCAGCGCAGGGATGGAGTTGGCAAGCGGGCAGACCAGTCGGGAGGGGAGGGGGGCACCAACAAGGAGGTCCCAGGTCCAGGCAGCCCAGGATCCATGGATGGTAGCGCGCGGAGCCGTGTTTGGTAGTGGAGTCCCGCGCGTGCGCTGCTGAGACGGTGCAGAGTGGTTGTCGTCATCTGTCCATATTTGCATTCAATGCGATGCACCCAGCCAAGCACCCACCATCCCATATGGACCTCAAGCGGCCGGCCGCGGCGCCGGCAAGCTGGGAGGGTTTGGGATACGGACAGGTGAGTAGGGACCTACTTGGCCAGGCTGTCGCCCGCACACGCCTCGCATCCATTCCTGGGGGGTAGGTTGCCAGGCCTCGACCAGTGCCATTGCTGGGCTCGCTATCGGCCAGCCTGCTGGGCAGGCCCGCTTTGGAATCCCACTCACAACCGCCCATCCATCCATCCATCCATCCATCCATGCGAGGAAAGGCGGAGAGGCTGCTGGACGGGGCGGACAGGGGGTTCCTGGGGGCCTGGCCGCGTTTGACCGGCGGCCGAGGTGCATCGGTGCAGCGAGCCACTGCAGCGGAAATTGATACCGGAGGCACGCAGGCGAAATGGCGCTATGTTTCCCGCGCAATGCTTCCCGCGCGCTGCGCTGAATGGCGGGCCGGGGATGAGGGAGCGTGAATGTAGGTATACGGGGGTGTACCTGAGGCGTTCAGCAGGCACATACATTACCAAAACGTAGGTTGACAGGCTCGCTGTCCCTCCCACGCCGGACAGGCAAGACAAGACGGCATGTACAGTCGTCAGCTCCTCAAGACGTCTCTACTCTGAACATCAGGAGAACCTTATGTCCATGCTGAAACGCACGGGCTGCCAGCTGGCGGTGGGCAGCCAATGAGACGGCGTTGGTGCTGTCCCGCCCAGGACGACCACGGCCCAAGCCAGCAGGCGCTGCTGCCATCGTGTGGCATGCTCTGGGAGGTCCTGGGGAGTATCTCTGGGTACGGCTACGGGCGAGAGACGGCACCGCCATCGAGCTTCTGGAAAGTATCGACAGGGGGTACGCTGAGCGAGTGGCCCGCCAAGGCAGATCCTTGTCGCGTCTGCTAGCCCGACGGGGACCAACGAGGAGCCAATCTCGCCAATTGCAGGATGTGTGATATGAAGCTGCGACACTGGAGGGGGGCGGCTCTGGCAAGGCGGCTGGTGTGCAAGAGAGAGGACTCCTCTGTTTCTCTCGGGCGTGATCGTCCTACACCCCTTCGACGGGCCTCCCATCCGAAGAGCAAGAGCTGAGGGGGGGGGCGAAGAAAACAGAAGAGCGAAGGCAGAGAGAACGCGGGAGGCGCTACACAGGCGCACCGTAGCAGTCCGTGTTGGGGTCGGTTCGGGCTGGAGACGACTCCACTGGCGGTGGTGAACAATGGGCGGCTGCCAGCCTGGCAACCTACCGAATGACGGCGCTACTACGACGTGGGCGGGCTTAGCGGTTGAGGTTATTGCGGCCGATGAGATGAAAGAGAGAGGCTCCCCTGCTCCCTTGCTCGTACCAGGCAGCGCAGACCCTGGCCAGTCGCAAGATTGGGATCTCTTGGTACAGGGTGTGGGTTGCTCGGGGGCGCGGCGGCGGCGTGGTGTCATTACCACTAGCCGATGCCCCCTTTTGGACCCGCTGCTTTGATTTTCCCATTTCTTCTGCACCCCCCCCAGGACGCCGGTGGAATTCCAAAACGTTTCGGCTTTTCCTGGACGTGACAAGACAGTTTTCTCCCTTCCCTCTCGCCAGTCTTCCTCCCTCTTCCTATTCGGATTCATTCGTTTGTCGATATTCCTTCGTAAAAAAAAGCCCGAGGAAGAGCACTCGCTCCCCCTAGCTTCCTCACCTTTAATATCACCCGTCCGTGACAAACCCGACCTCCACGCGAACGAAACCAAACAGCAGCAAGAACAACAACACAACCAGCCCGATCTCCCGCGCAGCAGTCGAAGCACGAGCCGTCGTTGAGTCAACCACCTAGAGGAGGATTAGTGCCACCGCCCGGCAAATATCAGAAGCAGGTGAGTCGACGGCGCAAGCCTATGAGAGTCGGACGCTGCTGGTCAACAGCCAGCAGGGACGATCTCGCATCTACTGCCCCCCCGTGGTTTCTACCCACTACCAGCCCGTTACCCTGCCTCTGTCCCTTTGGTTCCTCCCTACCCAGACGCGGCGGCCCATCTCCCCATCACCATCATCATTCCATCCCCATCGCGTTCAACGTCTCCCCAAGATGCCGCAATCCAGGCAGCCCGGGCGATCTCGGGAGGGACACCGATTGGGAGAAGCCGACGTGCCGCGCGTCCGTCTGCCACGCTGCATAGTGCTGGTTTGGGCGGCGCCCAGCGCTACCGGTGGATTCGGGTCCAGAATGCCATGGCCCTCCCCAGGTCTCCCTACATCAGACTGTGGCTGGTCCTCCCAAGCCGCTACTGTCGCTCTAGCGCTCTAGCGTGGAGGGCCAGTGGCGTCCCCCCACTCTCGCTTCCGCCGGCGATTGTGGTTGCTGTTACCCGGGCCCCCCCCCAGCCCTGCCCCCATTGGCGAATGGCAGCAGCACGAGCTTTCGCCGTCTGAGCTACACCCGGCTGGACCGGCTGGTGCATTATCGCGCGCGCCCTGGACGAGGGGTGAGACCAGACACGACAGTGCTGTGGTGCCTCGCTGTTCCGAGTTGCCGACGATTGCCGTTGCCGCGAAGGGCGTACGCAGGGGAGTGGAGGCTGGGAGGGAACCCGCGGGCCTCAGTCAGGCTGCCAGCCAGTGCCTGCACACCTTGAATCTCCGCCGGGGTCTAGGATCCAGGCTCTGCCGCTTCGTCCTGACTGTCGCTTCCCCCCGCGGGAACGGGCAGGTGGATCGGCTTGATGGTGCCATCCCATCCATGCCATGACTGGCCTCTGTTCCAAGCCCCGGCGGCATACACCTAAAATGCACTCCACGGCAAACCGCGACCGAGCATATATGCAGCCTGCACGCGCTCCACTACCCTGAGCTTCCTCGTTCCTTGCCCGGCACGTTCGCAGCATAACAGTCACGGGTCGTTGAGTTGAGTCCGTTGCTGCCGCGGCGTCTCGCTCTCGGATTGAAAACTGCCCACTGCTCTGCCATTCACTCACTTCCTCTCCCCTCCCCTTCTATCAAATCATCAGAACGCGTTCATCCAGACCAGCATCACTTTTTGGACCCTTCCCCCCACACTTGATTCCTGCCATTCATCCATCTACGCCAGGACCAGTGTTGCCTGCTACCTGGAGGGGAGACACGGCCCCGTCTTCGTCCGCACACAGCGCTGTCGCCAGCCAACAAAGGCAAGACAACTGACATTTCTATCCAGCAGCCAACCTTCACAATGTACGGCAAGAAGATCGTGTCGGCCGTTGCGGCCCTCGGCATGGCCACTGGTAAGTTTGAGACGGCACCTTTGGGCTCCGGACGGCACTAACCTTGCCGGTGACAGGTGTCATGGCCGTCTCTTGCAGTGACAAAACTGCCGACGTCAAGTCGACGCAGGATGCTCTCGACATCGGCAAGTGCGAGAAGTTCAAGGGCAACATTCAGATCGGCAACGAGACCGACTCCCAGCTCAAGTTCACCGGCCTCGAGGAGGTCGGCGGTGACATCACGTGCACGAACAACGCTGGTCTCGTCAGCCTGTCGGCTCCCGACCTGAAGAAGGTTGGCGGTATCTTCAAGCTTGAGGGCCTGGCCGTCCTGTCCACCCTGGACATGGGCTCCCTGAACTCGGTCAAGGAGCTGCAGCTTCTCCACCTCGGTGGCCTGTCCCGTCTCGGATTCGGCACTGAGGGTATCAAGTCGGCCGACCGCGTCGAGATTTCCGACACCCGCCTGAACTCGATCGAGGGTGTCAACGTCCAGTCCCTCGCCAAGATGGACATCAACAACAACAGGCACCTGGCCAAGTTCGACTCTAGCATCCGCAACTTGACCGATGTTCTCAACATCAACGCCAACGGCCTCGGCGGTGCCGACGGTGGCTTCCAGGTCGCCCTGCCCAACCTTGAGTGGATTGCCAACATGACCATCTCCAACGTCACCGAGTTCAAGGTCCCCTCTCTGACCAACGTCACCGGTAACATGCGCTTCGACTCGAACTTCTTCAAGAGCTTCTCGGCCGCCAACCTCACCGAGGTCAAGGACGGCGAGTTCTCGTTCGTTAGCAACTCCAACTTGCAGAACATCTCCATCCCCATGCTTGAGCGCATTGGCGGTGGCTTTACCATTGCCAACAACACCGACCTTAACAAGGTTGACGGCTTCCCCGCCCTCAAGGACATTGGTGGCGCTGTCGCTCTTCGTGGCTCCTTCACCGACGTTGAGCTGCCCGCTCTCAAGGACGTTCGCGGTACCTTCACCATTAAGTCGACTGAGGATATCGAGAACTCGTGCAAGCGCTTTGAGGACAACAGCGCCGCTCTCGCCATTGCCCCCGACTGCAAGGGCAAGGTTGCGAACGCCAACGACGACACCTCGTCTGGTGACGACTCTGGAAACGGCGATGACAAGAGCGCTGCTTCTCCTCTCTCCATGAGCATGTCCGCTGTCATCAGCCTGGCTGCTGTCGCTGGTGTTATGCTTTCCCTGTAAAACGTTGAAGAGTATGTCGGCGGCTGAATTTGGAGGCGTATGCAGACTTTCCTTTCCCAGTGTCAAGCAAACTCTCGTCTTTGTCAGTTTCACTCAGCCGAGTGTTGGCCAATTGGGCTACGTACAGGATTCACTAGACTTAATATCGACGCATCTGTAACAAGCTGTCCTTGACCCCCAAATGTTCCGAGTCGTCTCGATCTGCGCGGCCGGACCAAGGTCTGCCTTTGATGCCCACTGGAGCCAATGCTGCGCATCTCGAGTCACGGGTGCGACGTGCGGGCACCGTAGGCGGAGATAAATATACTGATAGATGCCATCCGCTGAGCGAGCGCCTTGCTACACGGGCGCTTGAGTAGTTATTCTGGACGCCCTCGTGATGAAGCCCCTCGTCCGCAGCGGGAACTAGATATCTGCAGCTCAAGCCGTTAGGGGCGTGCATTACGGTCGGCTCTGCATTTACAAGCTCCGAGGTACATGCTAGCCCGCCATGTACACCGACGCCCGCATCCATTCTCCAGACAGGCGACCATCCGGCCGGCGGGTACCCGGAACGGATACCAATTCCACGGGGAAGAGGGGGCGGGATACGCCGGGCCGGCTTATTGACATACATGCTGGCTCATTGTCCGCCGAGTTCCGCTCCTTTGCGGCAAGTCCCCCACCCATGGATGACCGGCGATGGTGCCACGGTAGGTGACATGCATGTGCGCGTGCTGGTGCTGTGGCCCTTCAGAGACGCCTGGTTGCGCGACAGGCGAGGTTTGTGCTCCGCTGGCAGGGCGGCATCGTGCAATCGTGTGCGCCTGGTGCTGTGCGCCCAGGGTCCCGGCTACGGAGGGAGGGGGTCTCACGGCCACCCCAGCCCACGTAACCCATTCTTTGCGTCGTCGTCTCGGTCCAAGACGCCCGCCGGAGACACGACGGCCCGCCCAGGATAGGCAATGGTGGCCGAAGACGTAGCGTCGTCGCAGCGAGCACTGCGCAGTAGCAGGAATCGTGAGAATGCCCCGGCCTACTCGTAAACGCCCCTCTCGAACAGATCCTCGGCATAGTACCGAGGCGCAATGGTGCTCCCGGCAAAGACGCGGCCGTCCAAGGCATTGACAGCCCTGAGCGCGCTGACCTGGTCCACGAACTTGATGTAGACATTGCGCCCCGGCACATCGATGTATAGCCGTTCCACGCGGCCATACTGGGTGCCGCACTCCTCGCCGATCTCCTGGCCCAGGCCCTCCTCGATCTCGTGCTGCAGGTTTTCGATGTTATCCAGCATGTGCCGCAGGACCACGACGGGAGACATGGTGCCAAACTTGCTGGTGGTGGAGCTGGCGGCCGCCGAACTTTCGGGCTTGTGCTTGTTGCGGGAAGAGTCAATGATACGTCCCTTCCCGGCTGGCTCAGCCCATCCGCCGCCTTCGGCGTCGGGCCGCTTGCGCCGTTTCTCGACCTGAACGCGCAGGGGCTCGGCTCTGCCCGAATTGTCGGCGCCCAGGCCTTGGCCTTTGGACCAGCCGAACTTTTGCATGAGACGGGTGGCGAAATGTTTCTGGCCCGGCACGTTGCTACGCGGCGCCTCGGCATCGTCTTCGGGTCTGTCCTCGTCCATGGGCTCGGAACTGCCAGCAGCCGGCGGCGGCGACACAGGCTTGGGCTGTTCGTAACGTACGGGGGCGCGTGATATGGTCGAGGGGTCTCCTTCGGGGCTGGGCGACGGGGCGGGCGGCGCGGCGGGGACGCCCTGCGACATGGCGAGACGACGCGCATACGCATCATCACCGGTTTTGTCATCAGGCAGGGAGGCATGCGGGGGCGACATGGGCGGGGGCGCGAACGAGTACGAATCGGGCGGCGCAAACTGATCTGTGACAACGGTGCTTTAGCATGGCAACGGCCAGCGAGGGCCCCGAGGGGGGGGGGGGGGGGGGGGGGGGGGGGGTCGGACATACTGTTCACGGGGGGTTCGTCCTCGCCATCGTCGCTGTCCCAGCTCGCTTGTCTCTCGGCGCGGCCTCTATGCCGGTACAGCAGGGCCTTCCACTCGCGGACCTCACGTATGCGCTCGTCGCTCCGGAGGTATTCGTCGACATTGGTCGGACGCGAGGGGTCGTACATCTCGTCCCAGTTTGTCTCCACGGGGGCCTCGTCTCTTTGCTTCTTTTTCTTCTTCCGGTTGCCCTTGGGCCGCTGCGCCCCGGCATACATCCAGTCATCGTCGTCGTTGGCTGCCCAGTCGGCGAGGGTGGTTTTCGGCGGAGCGGATGCAGCGGGCGGCGCATTGGCGTTGGTCGCGGCGGGCGGCGCCTTGGGGAAGCCGACCTTGGGTTTCTGCTGCGTCTTTTGCTGGGGGCGTCGTATGGACTGGAAAGGCTGGAAGCGCAGAGCGGCGTCTGCGGGCTTTTTGGCGGCGGCGTCCTGCTCCTTGGCGGCATCGATGGCCTCGCGCGAGACGACGGGGGCGCGCGAGATGGAAGCGGCCGCCGCGTCACCGGGAGGGTCCAGCAGGTCGGCATAGAGGGACAGGCCTCCTCCGCCTGGCCGCGACGAAGGCGGCGGCGTAGACATGGCCGAGGCGTGGCCCGTTGACACGAGACGAGACGCTGGGGGGGAGCGTGCGAGCGGTGGCCAGACCGGAATCTTGGGCGGACGGACGGACGGGGTGGAGGAGGTTGCCAGCGTCTCGTGCGATGCAGTCCGCATATGGTGTGCCGTGTTGGGCCAAGCGAGAGACTGGACCTCCGTCCCAAACGACAAAACGCCGCCAAGTCCGGCTTAGCGACCCATGCACATTACCTGCGGGTCGGGCTGATGTGTGGGTACGACGCACGCCCTAGGCATTATGTAAGTATAATGTACGCACTCTAAGTCGTAGGCGACCCCGTACGAGATCCCACTGCCGTGCCTACATACCAACACGGTATGGCACCTAAAGTATGGATGGCAAGCCCAGCGCCTCGGGTGGTCCTGGGCAATCCAACGGGGGTCCGAGGCTCAGGCCTATTCCCAGCCGGGAACGAACGCCCGACTGACGCATAAGCCCCTAATGTTACCCGGATGGGATTGCCGATCCGACGAACGGTGCGTTCCGGATTTACCAGGGACAGGAAGAGAGGTAGAGATGACGCCACGCGATGGCACGACGGTTCGTGCCTATGAAGGCCGCCGTCTTTTCCGGGAAAGCAATCTCTCATCTTGGGAGCTTCCAAGGTTCTCTCTCTCTCTCTCTCTCTCTCCCTCTCTCTTCTGTCTTGTATAGATCCGGCAGTGCTGCGCATTGCTTTACTCCCTTCCTGCTTTTCCTGCTCACTATCCTGCTGTATACCCAACAACACCCATCTTGTTGGATCCTCGCCCGTCTTACGCTTTCCCCCTCCGTGCTTACCGGCCTCATACCGCCGCCCACGCAAGACCAGCCGACGTGCCGGCCGATTTGCCATGTTGGCCACCCACCCGACCCTGCGCAGCGAGATACACGGCCGCGACGATGCCACGGCCGTCGTCATCCCCTCGAAGCCCCGGGCCCTCGCCGTGACGTACCGGGACCTCCGGGCCGAGTGCGCTTCGTTCCAGCGCAAGCTCGCCGCTCTCGGCATCGGCCACGGCGCGCCCGTGTCCATCGCCACGGTGAACTCGTACGAGTTCATCGTCTCGTTCCTAGCCACGTCGTGGCAGCGTGCCGTGGCCGCGCCGCTCAACCCGGCGTACAAGCAGGACGAGTTCGAGTTCTACATTGACGACGTCAAGTCGGCGCTCGTCCTGGTGCCCCGGGGTGCTTACGCGGCCGGCGCCCCGGCCGTGCGCGCGGCCAAGAAGTTCAACGCCGCCATTGCCGAGTGCTATTGGGACGACGCGCGGCGGGAGGTGGCGCTGGACGTCAAGGACCCGGGCCAGTTGAAGGGCAGGAGTCGCGAGAACGTGCTGGAGCCGCAGGCCGACGACGTCGCCTTGGTTCTGCACACAAGGTATGCCGTCGAACCCACATGCCCTCCCGGCGCGCGGAAACGGAGGACTGACGAGCGTCTGCCCGCATAGTGGAACAACGTCGCGACCCAAAGTTGTGAGCTAGCCCTGCCCGTCGACGATGGAGCGCGTTTCGGCGGCTGCAGGGGCCAGCACTAACATCCACCATCCGCCTGCAGGTACCGTTAAGCCATCGCAATTTGACCCGCACTATGGGTAAGTGATCGACCGACGATACGGAAACCACCCCCCACCGATCGATTTCGTGGGGTTGGCTCCTCCCATGCGATGCCTTTGCTACTGGGCGGCCGGACACTGACGGGCTTTAGAAAACATCCGCGGGACGTACCAGCTCACGCCGGCGGATCGGACCATGCTGGTGATGCCTCTGTTCCACGTCCACGGCCTCCTCTGTGCGCTGCTGGCCCCTCTGTACAGCGGCGGCTCCATGGTCGTGCCCCCCAAGTTCTCTGCATCCGACTTCTGGGCCGACTTCACGGCTCACCAGGCCAATTGGTACACGGCCGTGCCGACCATCCACCAGATCCTGCTCAAGTCTCCGGTGCCTAGCCCATTACCCAACATTCGCTTCATTCGCTCGTGCTCGTCGCCGCTCTCGCCCGCCGTCTTCGACAAGCTGGAGGCGACCTTCAAGGCCCCCGTGCTCGAGGCCTACGCCATGACCGAGGCGGCCCATCAGATGACGTCGAACCCGCTCCCGCCGGCTAAGCGCAAGCCGGGCACCGTGGGCCTGGGCCAGGGCGTCGAGGTCAAGATCCTCAACGACGCGGGCGACGAGCTGGCGCAGGGCGACGAGGGCGAGATCTGCATCCGCGGCCCCAACGTGACCCAGGGCTACCTCAACAACCCGGCGGCCAATGCGTCGTCGTACACCAAGACGGGCTTCTTCCGCACGGGCGACCAGGGCCGCTTGGACGAGGACGGCTACGTCGTCATTACGGGCCGCATCAAGGAGCTCATCAACAAGGGCGGCGAGAAGATCAGCCCCATCGAGCTGGACAACGTACTCGCGCGCCACGACGTCGTAGCCGAGGCCGTCAGCTTCGCCATCCCCGACGACATGTACGGCCAGGACGTGGCCGTCGCCGTTGTGCTGAAGCCGGGCGCGAAGCTGGGCGAGGGCGAGTTGAAGGCCTGGATGGCCGAGCGCGTCGCCAAGTTCAAGGTGCCCAAGAAGGTGAGAGAAATGACGTTGCCCCCCCCCCCCCCCCCCCCCCCCCCGGTCCGCCATGGACGCCCCATGCATGGCGAGATACCACGACGGACTAACGCGACCCGCCCCCCGCGCCAGGTTTACTTCACAACTGTCATGCCCAAGACAGCGACGGGCAAGGTTCAGAGACGCATCGTAGCCGAAACGATGCAGAAGCAGGATCAGCCCAAGGCCAAGTTGTAACAAGGCAAACCAAGAACCAAGGCGCGCGACCATGTCTCACCCGCTAAAGGTTGGCGTCATCACGTAGCCAATAGGCGGTGCCGGTACGAAGTAGTGCATGCACGGTTAGATAGACAGATGCAGGTACTGACGAGGCGACTCGCCCCCATGTAAAATAGTTGTAGAGTGGTGTGAATACCTATGCATGTTGAATGAGCACAAACCCAGGTGCTTGGCAGTGTTGGGGAGTTTTTTTTTTTTTTTAAAAGGGGTATCTTGCCATGGTCAGAACTCCGAAATGCTCTCCGGTTGCCAATTGCGGTAATAACATCTTGTTTTCTCTTCTTCGCATGCCCATCGTGTTAGTTCATCGTGACCAGCCGAAACGCCCAACCCAAAAAGACCCTATGACGCCGAGGACGCTTGCAGAAAATAAGAACCGACGACGCTTTGCTCCATGCACGAACGCCCATGCCATTCCACGTCAGGAAACCGGTTTAAGCTCCGCCGATCCACAAATTTGGTGGCAGGAAAACGAAATGAAGAAAAAAAAAAGTAGACAAGACAAGATGCATGCGCCAGCCTATCAGCCCATGGAGAAATAGGCGTCCTCGTCGATGTCGTCAGCGTCATAGGACGGGGCAGGCGCCGCGACCGACCCGGGCACGGCGGGGAAGTAGTGGAAAAACGAGGCGACAGTGGTGTGGGCGGTGACGCCGGCAGCCGGAGAGGGCGGCATGGCCACGAGGAGCGCGTCTTCCTGGCTCCGGCGCTCGCGCTCGGCCCGCGCGGCGCTGTACCGCGCGGCCTGTTCGAGCGATGTGTAGACGGTCACGGTCTCGCCGGTGATGTCGTCCGTCGCCTCGAACGGCGGCTCCTCGTCATCGGGCGCGGTCGAGGCCGAGCTGCCGGTTGAGAGCATGGAGAAGACGGACGCGTTGTCGTCAAAGTCGTCGTCGTCGTCACCGTCATCGTAGTCTTCCTCGTCGTAGTAGCGGAGAGAGGCGGGCAAAGACACCGGCGGTTGGTAGATGGTGCAGCACGCCGGCAGCAGTGGCAGCGCGTGCGACTTGAGATGGGAGATAAAGTCCCTCCGGGGGCCCATGGCAGTGGGAATGTGGGCCTGAGGCATGGCGGCCATGGGCATGACGCTGATAGCCCCCTCGCAAGGAAGCGGCAGCAGCGGTAGGAAGCCCATTCTCGCGAAGTTGGGATTTGGTGATATGGGGACGACCAGGAGGGCCGGAGGGGGTGGTGACGGCGGGCTTGCCTGCGCGCTTCACGACGGTTGTGCGACTCGGTTGGAGGGGTCAGGAAGGGCAGGGTAGCAAGCACCTGTGAAGTTTGTGACAAGGGACCTGGGGATATGTAGGCGTGACGTGATGGCAGCGGTCGGAGCGACCTCGCTCTATCGGAGATAGCTCGTATGTACGTAGGTGCTCCGTTCCCTACAGACCGGGCGGTCAAGAAACTCCAGCTCTGGTTTTCGGGGCTTTGCCAACGCCCACGCGTAGGTGCGCGTGTGGGAGCTGGGATGGATAGTGAGTGGCTGATGAGCTGTGTGGTAGCCTCTTTTCGTGCAACCAATCTGGCAGTTGGCTTGCGAGGCGAAGAGGGGGAAGTGGAGCGTGCGGGCGGGCGTGTGGGTGGGTGTCTGCGTGGGTGTGATATAACTATGCAGGTAAAAGTGGTGGGTTTCAGATGATGGCTTCCGGGACTGTGTGAGACGGGATGGCTCGTCTGGAAGAGGACTGAAGCTTATGTGTCGAAAGCAACAGAACGGATGGGCACCTGCTCTTGTTATATCACTGCGCCGTCTTGGCCGGGCGGCATGATGAGCCACGATGGTCATTGGGGTTTCGTCTCCCGTTGCCCCGCCAAGATACCTGTTTGGTAGCTCCGGGTCACCAGGTTGACCTAAGCTGGAGGCCAAGAACCGATAGCGCCGTGAGGTATCGCTCCCGCTCGCGCTCCGCCCTCTGCTCGCCGATACGGGACATTGATGTCCGTCAGTCTTCCACTATCGAGCTATGTACCTACCTACTCTACCTATCCATCTGCTCACCCGGGCTAGTGTGTGCCCTTGGGGCCCTGGGTTGGCCTTGGCGCGGCTCGTTGTAGGGTCGTTTAGTGCGCTCTGTCCAGAACGCGAGCCATGCGTGAGACAGCGAGATGTGTCGGCAATGAGGGGATTGCAGTGGAGGGACCCATTCGATCCCATCTCGTCGTCGCCCATGATGGATCAATACGACCTGGGGTTGCCCGCCTCGCCCAATGACGCCTGCAGCCGGCCGCTGTCGCCCATTTTCCAGACCGATATGTACAAGTCGTTAGGTGTGTATAAGTATGTACGTACCCAGTGTGTAAGCCGGTGATCGCCGACGTTAGCCAGTCGAATCAAAGCCGCCCCGAACCCGCGAGGTCGCGACGCGCGACCCGCACGCGAATGCCGGTCTGCCCATGCCCGAGTCATCCAGCCGCATCTCGGCCTTCTCGGCCTGGGGGCTCAGGTCCAGGGTCGTGCACTGGATGCCGCCGCCCGGCGAGGGGGGCTGTTCGCCGCAAAGAAACGCGGTATTTTTAGACGTGCTGCGACTTACAACGAGCCTTATCAGAGTGTTTGTGCCCGCCGTGTTTCAAAACGGCCACAGCGCCCCGGCCTCTGCCATCGACACCAGCTTGGCGTTTCAACAGCGGGAGCGGCCTCCTGGGGATTGGCATCTTGCCAAATATCTATAAAAAGTATTCGTGGCTACAACCAACTGCCGTGTACTCTCCGCCAAGGCCCCCGCCGCGCGCACATCACTGCGCATCGCCAGACCACACATCCATGAGACCCGCCGAGACGAAACTCGGCGTTGGCTGCCTGGGTATGGATCCGCGGGCGCAGGCAATGCGTATTTCGGGAGGGAGCCTCCCTGGCCTGGGCTATAGCCCAGGCTTCGCGTCAGGTGCTGGGCCATTTCCAACCGGAAGGCAGGGCCTACAAGCCCGGACTTGGCGGCCTGGCTGCCCCGGCTGAGAAATGGACAGGGAGAGAGCGCGTCTGTCTGGGTCCTCGGACGGTGGTGCCGAGACACGTGGACCACGCCAGAACCGCACGAGAGTGAGAGCACTGATGCAAACGACCCGTCCGGTGACTGGAAACGGCCTCGATTGGGCCCGTCCGGGGCCACTAATAACAGCCTGGGTATCATCGACTACATAACACCCGGTCAGCCCCCGGGCGGGGTGTCGAACGACCCCACGCGGTCATCCTCCGGGGAGAGGCATCTTCCGGGGAGAGACAGGGCCCCTGGTCACCGTGCAAGATTGCCAGCCCGTGGGTGAGAATGAGACAAAACCATATGTTCTGCCCCCCCCCCCCCCCCCCCTCCCTTCTCTCGCCCGGCGGGCACCGGTCGTCGTGCTATGGGGCCAACGCGCAGTCTCGGCGCAGCCTTCTTCCACTCGGTTGCAGCTGCTCCTGGCCAAACCCAGCCTGAGCCAGCGCTCAGCGTCGTGTCCGGCTTCTCTCGTCGCCCGGCCTCGCCGGGCCAGCGTTGAAGTCCGAGCACACCACAGAGCGGAACGCTGTCTTGGTAGCCGTGAAGAGCCCCGAGGTCTATGCTTACCTGCCGCAACCTACGTATACACCGTCGTCCCGCTCGGTATTACAGGGCAGACGTCATATTGCTGCAAGTCAACCCAGCCGCCCAATCCATCCTTGCTCCTCGCGTCTGTCTTCAGGACATGTCCACTCCTTAAATGCCCATGGGCATGGCTTTCGACGGCGAGCCTGGCCTGGTTGCGCAGTTTTCCCTGCGCCAGTTGAGCGTGCTCCCTGTTACTCTGCGTCTCGGCCGTTGCGGGACTCCCAGACATGGGGCAGGATGGTGAGGGACAGAATAAACGCAACGAGGTAACCAACGGCAGCCATGCTATCTATGCTGGAGGGCCGCCAGCATTTGGAGCCTGGACCCAATGCATACTCGCAACCACGGGTACAGTAGCAGGAGGCGTGTAATTCGTGAGCAAAGCAAGTAGCTGCCTACCTGGATACCTGAGGACCCGAGGCCTGTCGTCGTTGGTCGTCCGCTTTGCCTGGTGGGTACCTCTTTTGGGTGAAGCTCCAAGCTCACTGGTCACCCCGCCATCGACATCCAATTGCACCCGTAGACGCACGTCCCGGCTCAACTTTATCAGCCCCTCGCTACTGAGGTACCCATTGCATAAATTGAGCAGCTCCAGTTGACGTTGACACAACACCACCAGCTTTCAATTTTCGACGACGGCCACGACGGCGCAAACCCCGACCCTTCCTGCCACCACCGCTCCACTGCATACGTATCCAAAGAAGCCGGAGAGCCGCCCGTCGACGCCATGGATATCCGCCTCCTCCGCTCCAGCGACATCCCGCTGATCCAGCATGCCAACCTCGAGAACCTGCCCGAGAACTACTTCATGAAGTACTACCTCTACCATGCCCTCTCCTGGCCCCAGCTCTCCTACGTCGCCGTCGACGTCTCGCGCCCCAAGAAGACGCCCTACGACTACCCCAAAATCGTGGGCTACGTCCTCGCCAAGATGGAGGAGGAGCCCACCGACGGCGTGCAGCATGGCCACATTACCAGCTTGTCGGTGATGCGCACCCATCGCCGCCTAGGCATTGCCGAGAAGCTCATGCGCCAGTCCCGTAAGCTCCTCCAGACCCGTTGCCCCCGGCCCTCCCCCGATGGGAACTGACCGAACCCGCCAGAGCTGGCCATGGTGGAAACCTTTGGCGCCTCCTACGTCTCGCTCCACGTGCGCGTTTCCAACAAGGCCGCCATCCACCTCTACTCCAAAACGCTGGGCTTCGACCGCGAGAAGACCGAGGCTAAATACTACGCCGACGGGGAGGACGCCCACTGCATGAAGCTGGACCTGACGCCCATCCGGGACCAGCTGCGCAACGCCGCGCTGGACGACGCCGACGCCGAGGACGAGAATGCCGACGCTGGCGCCGAGGACGAAGGCGACCCCGTGGGCGATGTGGGCAAGGCCGGCGAGGCCGACGACGTCGACGGCGACAAGTCAACAAAGCTGGCCTCGCGGCCCAAGGAGGAGAAACGCAAGGTCAAGGTGGGTCGGCCGCTCGGCGTCGCGGGGCTCGTGGAGAAGGACGAGAGCAAAGCGTAACCGGGCCCTTGCGAGCACCATCGCCCACCCATGGCCACGCGCCGCGGTGCGGCGGCAGACTGTATTGCGCACGCGCGAGGCCCGGGGGCATCGCTGGGAAGGCGAACGGGCGAATGCCGGCCCTCATGGCGCGGTGCCAAGATAGTTCCCGTGTCGTGTCGCCACCGACTCCTTGAAGCCAGTGGCTGTCGCCGCCCGGTCCCAGGCATGGGCAAGGCACCGGGCGGTGTGCATGGTGGCAATTCAATGACGCCACGAGGAATCCAGGCCGACCCGCCCGTCCCTCCCAGACACGGCGTGTACCTGCCTGGGGTTACGGGGCACGAAAAATACACCACAATTCAAGACTTCACGAGACCACGAAGCGGCCGGCTTGACGTAGACCAGTCTTCATTATAGAATCGAGCCATCGCGCTGCTTCACCGGCAAGCGAGGACCTTCCACACGCTTCAATGGCGCCCATGTGAAATCAAGGTTGTAGTTCCCTTGTTTACGATGGCGGTCCGCCCCTTGCTTCCTCTTCGGCGAGCTGCCGTGCCAGCGCTTCGTCCGCCTGCATCCTCAACGCCGCCAGCCTGTTCTCGAGCTCGTGGATTTCGGCCGCCCGATCTTGCCGCGCCGGAGCGGCCACGCTGGCGTCTTCTTGGCCTATCTGAGCCGCCGAGGCTTCCCTCTTCTCCTGCTGCACTACCACCGTGGCAAGAAAGGTTAGCTTTTCCCCAGCGGCTCTGCCCCTCGGGAACCGGTCCCTTTCAGGCTCATCGCGACGTCGTGGGCCGAGGGCGGGGGAGGGGACTCGGTGCGAGGGGACGGGCGCTCTTACCATAGTGTGTCTGAAGGTCCGCACCGGCCGACGGCCGTGCCTCGTCAGCACCTGCGCGGTCGCGGTCGCAGGGGCTGTACGGCACTTGCGACGAAGTACCAGCACTCATCACTGCTGCGCCGGGCCCCTGGCCCCAAGGCTGCCACCTGGCTTGGTGCCGCAGGGCTTCGTCCCGAGCCCGGGCCGCCACTGCCTGCGCCTCTTGCCGGCTTGCGGCGGCGTCGCGCAGCGCCGCATCCCGCGCGCCGTGGGCCCGCGCCGTGGCCTCAGCCCCCTGTCTCCGCGCGTCGTGGAGGGCCGCGTCCCGGGCCGTATGGGCGTGGCGAACGGCAGCGGCAGCGGTGGCGGCGGCATCGTGGCGCGCGCGGTCGGCCGTCGCTAGGGCCGCGTCTCGCGCGCCGTGGGCCTGCGCCGCGGCCTCAGCCCTCTGTCTCCGCGCGTCGTGGAGGGCCGCGTCTCGCGCGCCGTGGGCCTGCGCCGCGGCCTCAGCCCTCTGTCTCCGCGCGTCGTGGAGGGCCGCATCCCGGGCCGTATGGGCGTGGCGGACGGCGGCGGCGGCGGTGGCGGCGGCGTCATGGCGCGCGCGGTCGGCCGTCGCCAGGGCTGCTTGCCGGTTTGCTGCGGCGTCGCGCAGTGCGCCATCCCGGACCGCATGGGCGTGGCGGATGGCGGCGGCGCCCGACGGCCACGCCCCCGGCGGGTGCGCCCAAGGGCCCCCGAAGGGCCCGCGACTCCACCCCCCACGGCCCCCGCCGAGGAATCCAAAGGGCCCGGGACCGCCTCGCCAGCCTGACCCGAATCCATCCGCGCCGGGGCCCGCGGACGACGGGTCGTCCAACCCCGGCGCAGGGCCGAAAGTCTCGGCCTTGACGGGGGGAGGAGCATCCGGAGGCGCAGGGCCAAAAGCACTGTGCGCATGCGCGCCGGCCGTGGGGGCGTCTCGTCTGGTCTCTCGCTCGGCATGCCGGTGGTCCTTTTTGTTCTTTTCGCCTTCTTTTTTTGCCGCCTTGCGTTCCCGTTTACGCACCTTTTTTTCTTTCATGGCGACCTTTCTGGCCGCCTTCTTCGCCGTCTTCTGCGACTTTTGAACTTCCTTCCACTGGGCCAAGAGTTGCTTGGTTTCTTTTCGCTGGCCGGCGTTGCCGGCTTGGCGCGCTCCGGGCGTACCTTCGACGGCCTTGATCTCGGCCTTGACTCTTTTGTACTCAGCCTTGGACACTGGCAGGGCGGAATGGACCCAGCTCCCGACCGAGCCTCTCAGGATCGACAGCTGGGAAGCGTTCAACTCGTCCCAGTCGGGCAGCGAACCGACGGAGCTATCCGATCCCGACGAGGACGAAGACGAGTCGCTCGAGGCCGAGCTACGCGAGTGGGATCGGCGCGCGCGGTCGTGCCAGCCAAATCCATGCTCGTGATGGTCGTGGGGGCCAGGTTCGCCCTGCACGCCGCGGCACCCTCGGATCGCTCCCGAAAAGAGCCCGCCGGGCATGCCGCGCCCTCGAGGCCAGCCCCGACCCATGCCACGATTCCCAGCCTCAGAGGGCCGGCCTATGGGGCCGCCGCAATCGGATTGGTGGGGCAGTTCTCGAGAAGCGTCAAGGGCGGTGTGGTCCCATGCTCGCGGCACATCGGGGAAATCGGGGGCAGCATCGAGACGAAGGGTTACCCCGTGCGGCGCGAAAAACCCCTCGTTCCAGTGTTGAACCGTCCGAAGGGCCACCTCAAAGCCCTGTTTACGGCGGGACGCATCGGCTGCGCATTGGGTTGGATCAAGCTGGGTCTCGGCAATGGTCCGGCCGGCTTCGCTGGGAGTTCCCTCCCGTTCGGCCCGTGGTTTGCGGTCGGCGATGTACTCGCTGGCTTTCTCGGCGTAGAGGGGGAACAGGTGGATGACAAAGTCATGCCAGTCCTGTTCGGCGATCTGCCGGTCGGCCGCCCAGCCGGGGTACGGAAGATCGGCCGGCGTCATTCCCTCGGCCAAGTGGATGGCATGGACGATGTGGGCACTACTGGGGGGACGGCCCGCGGCGGGTCGGGCGGCAAAATTGGAAGTATGGGCCGACGCCGGCAATGGTGAAGCGTCCGTGCCACCGGCGGCAGCCCAACCATCCTGTGCATCGGGCGTCTCGGGCGGAGTGTAGATGATGTTACTGTGCGACGAAGACGCGGTCACGGATGCGTCGTCGGCGTTTTGACCAGCAGGAGACGAGCGGAGGGCTGACGGCATCGACGCAGAGTATATCTCCACCTCTGAGTAGGGCGGTGGAGGGGCGTCGTCGGGGCGCTCCATTGTGCCCTGTTTGCGTGAGGATCCGGGCTTTGCCAACGATCTGTAGCTCCACGGTTCTCAGTAGATGATGCAGCCTTTGGTTGTGTTCGGGGGAGAGAGATAGCCAGCAGAGAGCCTCGACGGCGAAAGCAATAAGAGGTAGCCGAGGGACCCGACCGCTAGTTCTGGGGGGCACATGTTTGGTCGTCTGTTGTGGGATGGGAATATGTGGTTAAATGGGTTTCTATTGGTGTGGCGCTAATTCCCAACGTACTCGCTCTAAACGCTTGGTTGATCAGGCTATGCCAGGTCCCATCCGTCCCGTGGGGAGACAAGTGCCGAGCGAATGCGCAATATCATCATCGTAACAGGTCGAGGGCACCGGCACGCCCTCCCGCGGTAACCGCACAGCCTGGGCCCACGCTTAACCACCACCCACTATCACTGGCCGAGGCTTGGGGAGGTTGCCTAGAGCGGGGACGTCTCGAAAGCCTAGCGCCATGTCATCTCTACGATGGATGGCCTATCTCGGGCTTGTCTTACATGGCCGGCGTCGTTGCTCACTACACCAGCTGCCGTCGAGACTGAATGATGGATGGGGTTGCGGGTCGGCCGCGTCGCCTTCCAATAGTCCTGAATGAGTCAAGTTGATATGGTATCCTTTAGTACCACTGCATTTGTTCCTCGCAGGGCATCATGGTTAGTACGCCTCGAGTCCGGACTTTGGCCTTGGCCGCGTGGCACAGATCGTCGCTTTGTCTAACGAACCGCCGGGCATATAATACCCAGGCGCCTGTCACAAGCCTGAGCGCCGACGGTGCGTGCATGGATCGTCGTCTCGCTGTCTTATCGTCTCGCCCCAAAGAGTGGGACGTCATCGGCGAATCGTACCGTAAAGATCCAGGTCAATATCCGCCTCCTTGTAGTGGTCGCTCACGATCTGGTGCAAATGGTCCCGTGAGTGTGCACCGCTGCCGACAGTGTTAGCACACGCCATTTCATCGCGCGAGTCAGCTAAGGGACAACTTACAGGTTCGTAATGTAGGTATTCACAAGCTCGGCGGGGATGTACTCGGACACGGCGTTCCTGACATGCACTTGCCGCACCAACTGTCCGTCGGCGTAGTTGACGTACTTGGACGGATCTCCCCATTCTGTCGCCGAGTCTTGGTCGGCCTGGCTGTCGGGGCTGAGCTTATAGACGCCACCCAGAACGATAACTACGCGGCCTTGCTCCTGGGCGGCGCGGGCGATGATGGCAGCACCAGAGTCCACAATCACGCCACCGTTGCCCATGATGGCTTTTGCGTCGAGGATGACCTTGGTTACACGGCTCATATAGGCCGTCAGGCCCGAGTTCATGACAGTGACTACTATGGAGCCTGTGGTGGCCAGCGATTTGCGGAAAGTTGCATACGCGTCGTCGTCGGCGGACGCAGTCGAATGGTCCGTGACGAGAAGTACGGTGAATTTCCTCTTGGACTTGCTGATGAACCTCTGGACCGTTTTGGAAGGCTGGTGTACCAGGATGAAATCTCCCGGGTGCAGGATGATGTCCGAGTACGACTGGACCTGCTCATCGACCTGTTTGACCTCGTCCATGGTGTCGTTAATGCCATCGATGACCTCGGATCGCAGGGCGGATACATTCGTCGATTGGGCGTCCACCACAGGCGTGGAGGCGCCGGATGCCAAAGCGGGCGAAGCGGCATTGGAAAAAGCGAAAGGCATGAAGTCGGGATCGGCCAGAATGTTGAACATGGACTGGGTTCGGGTCAAAGAGCCTATGGCGTTCATCATGGGGGGTCTCGCGGGCCGAGGAGCTGGCGCATCCTCGGGGATGGTCGAGGCGGCCAACGGGGTGGAAGGGGGGTCTTGGACGGAGGAGGCCCCGCTCTCGCTGGCCACGTCATTGCGGTTTTCCTCAGCTTCGTCGCGAATCAAGCCCAGGACTCTCCTCACGATATTTCCGATAACCAGCTCGCGCGGTTGGGCGGCGACCAATCTGCGGCCCACCGCCTGGACGCGGGCCAGAAGCTGATTGACGTCGTTGTAGCGGTCCCTGGCCACGACTTGGAGCAGGATATGGGCCGTCGCGAGGGCGCATGGTTCAGGGCCGTGGATCTGCCGTCTCTTGAGGAGGCTGTGGTGGCGGGATTAGGCCAACTCGGTGCGCAAAGAGGGGCGGCTGGTTCGCCGAGGTTGCGGAGAGGATGCTTACGAGATGAGGGACTCGATCGAAGCTTCCACGGGCTTGCCCTTTAAGCTGTCGATGAAGGACTCCAGGTTGGGCGCATAGCCTCCCTTGGCCGGTGCCATGGCTCCACGACAAGAGTCTGTAGAGCGCGGGAGAAGCAACGGATGCGTTCGGCTGCCAGGTATTGCTGATCGATCGACCCGATGGGCTCTTAATTTTTCGTGGTGGGGTTGGGGCCTGTTCGCGGATCGGGCGCGCCAGGTGCAAGGCACAGTACCAATGCGCAGAGTGCTGGCTGGGTTGGTTCAGTTCCGTGTATTAGGCACGTAACCGGTTGCAGAGGCTTCGTAGGGGAGAGCGAATGGGGGTGTGGAAGGTGGTGAGGTGGTTGGTCCGACCCGGCGCCGATAGCAATGAATATTCTCAAAAATTATGACTCAATGGCCATGATGTGAATAAGTCGTCGGATAGGCGGGGTTTTTGCTGAGTCCACACCCACACCACACGTGGGGTTTGTGCCGCTAACCACTCCGGGCCAAGCAGAGTACGGAGCTCCAAGGGAGGGCTCTGCTGCTGTGTACCCAATGGGGATCCCCCCTTTTTCTTTCCTCCTACGATTGAGGTGGTACGTTGGTGGGAATTTGGACATTCCAGCGGGGAAGGGAGAAGCACGCAGGCACCAATGGATGGGCGTTGAGGCACCCATGTCCTCCTCCATACGGCATCCCATACTATGCACCCATCCCACAGGACCAGCGTCCTGGATGGTAGCCCACGGGACGTCCCTAGGTAGGTACTTCGATACATAAGGTATGCATGTCATATGTAGTGTATCGGTCCCTAAGGCTCCTCTCTCTATCAGCGTGCGACTCGGTGCGTCCCCTTTATCTGTACGCGGCCAGGTTCTGCAGCGTATAGTAGCAGTAGTGGTCGGTACTCGGAGTGCATCGTCCTGTTTGGATTCGGCGGCGGCTGCTGACGGGCTCGGACTCTCGGGCAGACGACCGTGGCTTGCCGTGGGCAGATGCAGCGCCGCACGCAGATCCATCCAGGTGCGTCTTGCATACCACCCTCGCCGCCCATCGTCGTATCGGCTCTGCTTGCTTGCCCTCAATCTCGGGGCCCCCGTCACCTTGCATCCTATCGGCCTCCGTTTTCTGCACCGGGAGTCTGCAGAAGTATCCATGGTCGGGATGCAGGTGCATCCATACAAACTACATGGCATCTGTCGTATCCGGACCCATCCAGCCATTCCCGAGGGTGGATGCCCGCCCATGCCTAGGTCTGGCCGGCTGGTTCAGGAGGCTCGACGGCGTCCCCTCCGGCCCTCAGCAGGAAGCAACATCTCCTGCTACAGTCTGGGAGAACGAAGTCCACCCGCTCCAACATGCAGTCACCGGGTGTTGGTTGACTTGACACACCCAGACAGGCATCCTGGCAAGGTTCTATCCATACAGGTTCTCAAGTACATACGGACGCCTACTTCTCCCCCCTTCTTTGCTGTACATGCATTTATACTTTTTCAAACTTACCTAGTTAGTACCTACAACCAGGTACCTCCTCTCTGCATTGCCGCCGATCTCACTAGCGACCTGCCTATGAGCATGCAGCCGTTGCGTGCCTACTGACTTGCCCATCCATCACCTGCCCTCGTACACCCCGTGCAAAGACCTCGGGGGGGTTTTGCGAAACCCCGTCCAGGAGCCGCCCGGGCTTGTCAACGTGCGACCACGCAAAACACAACGGGACACGATCGTCTGTCTGCACAGGACAAGGCGGCCCGAGCGGATGCTGGCGACAGGTGAAGCGACTGCCTGCCTCCTCCACCGACCTCCTCCTCCCCCTCCGGCTCGGTTCTACGTGCTCCAGCCAGTTTAATTGATTTCCTGGGAACGCCCGTCCAGACGCACTGGGGTTGGTTGCGCCCTGGGACCCTCGCTGCTCAACAATCCCCAACGTGGACTTGCGCGCTCCTTGGGCAACGCACCGCCAGCTTCCCGATCGCCCTGGCCCGTCTAGGCCTGTACCGGCTGTACCCATTGCCCTCCGTACTGTTTCCTACCTACCTTGCCTATCTCTTCATATCCGCCATACCCATCCTCATCCCGCATCGAGCCGGGCACCATTCATAAGCCAGTCGTATGCATAACTGCTAGCTGGTCGGCCCTTCTGCGAGCCCCGTAGCCGTGCGACGCAGCCATCCATTGTCGAAGGAAGTTGCCTAGAGGTACTTGTCCACATTGCTGCTTGCATCTCAACCCACCCCCAGGTTCGAACGGGCCCTATCGCGCTCGCGCGCAAACACCCCAACCCGCCGCCCCATTCGCCTGTCTCCTTCTCCCCGGCTGTCCTTTTTATCCTCCTCTCGAGAGCTCCGCGCGCCGCCAATCGACTCTTCATGGCTGCCGACCCGATCGCCGGAAGATGAACTCCCTCAACATAATCTCGGCGCGAGTCACTCCACAGCCGACCCCCGCCCCATCCCGGTCCAATTCTTTTCGGCGTGGAAATCTGGCCGTGTCAGCCGAGGACCAACAGCAGGATCCCTTGCAAGGGGGTGTGAACACTGCCACCGCGAACCCGACAGCCGAACCCGACGGCTACCGTCCCGCCCAAGGCCATGAACCCAACGACAACATGCTGGATTTTGTGACGAGCGCCGACGAGAAATCCCCGCTGCTGGGCCGGGCCGAAACCCCCATATCCAAGGACCCCAACGTGCGAGCGCAGTCCTGGCATGTAGTGCCTGCCCGCCTGGCGAACAGCCTGATCAACGCGATACGCTGGCTTCTTTCCGCCTTTGTTGCACCTGCCTTCTACTTGATTGCCTGCCTCTACGACCAGCACGGCGCTTTCGCGCCCTTACGACGACTGCGTGCTTGGCTCGGCTTATCCTGCGGCGAGACGAGCAGGCCGGCCACTGAGGATCCCGAGGATGCCGAACGCAACGCCGAGAAGCGAGAGTCCCCGCGCCGCACGACTCAACAACACAGTCGAGCCCAGCACACGTCCGCCGCCATGCGACCTCCCCTCTCCTCGGGCTCTTCCTCGTCCGGGTTGTCGTCCGAGTCGGACTCGGATGCGGCCAGCCCAAGCGATGCGGGCAACCGTGCCACGCCCAGCCGCCATGCGCGCTCCCGGTCTTCCCCGTCGAGTGAAGAAATCGCGCCTGCGAGGCGGTCGATCAGGATCAAACTGCACAACGACGAAGCCCTGCGCCAGCGCCAGCACAAGAAATCACAATCCCTCAGTGCCAAGGGCAGCGGCGGCGATGGTGCCGCTGGCGATCTCTCAGCCCAGCTCAAGTCTCCCACGTCGCCAGTGGGCGCCCTTACCAAGTACCCGAAAACCCCAGCACCGCCTCGGCCCCTGATACCTCGTCGCCAGCCTTCGTTCATCTCCTACGAGAATCCCGACCCGACGCACCTGAAGACGCTGATCCTGGACCTGGACGAAACGTTGATTCACAGCATGTCGAGGGGAGGCCGGATCGGCTCGGGACACATGGTCGAAGTGCGATTAAACACAACGTATGTGGGGGCGGGCGGCCAGCAGAGCCTCGGGCCTCAGCACCCCATCCTATACTACGTCCACAAACGGCCGCACTGCGACGAGTTCCTGCGCAAGGTAAGCCCATGCTTCCCGGGATGGTTGGGCATGGCGGCCGGGCGCCCGTGACTGACTTATCCCCGTGGCCACAGGTGTCGAAATGGTACAATCTGGTTGTCTTCACGGCATCGGTTCAGGAGTACGCCGACCCCGTCATTGACTGGCTGGAGTCGGAGAGAAAGTACTTCACGGGGAGGTTCTACCGGCAGCACTGCACGTTCCGACATGGCGCCTTCATCAAGGACCTCAGCTCAGTGGAGCCGGACTTAAGCAAGGTCATGATCCTGGACAACAGCCCTCTGAGCTACATGTTCCACCAAGGTACGTCTTGGCCAGTGCTTTTGACTCTGAGGGGGTTGGGCGACCAGCTGCTAATCCAGAGGGGTGCAGACAATGCCATCCCGATCCAGGGCTGGATCAGCGACCCGACGGATAACGACCTTTTGCATCTGGTGCCCCTGCTCGAGGGTCTCCAGTACGTGTCGGACGTTCGGGCGCTGCTGGCACTGAGGGGAGGGGAAGATGGGCAGCATCAGGTATCATGACGTAAGGCCACCGAGCCCCAGGGCCGTAGGGCGACCTAGCGAATAGTTATTTAATGGATCCAAGGAAGAGGGCACTGTCGCATTCGCCGCCGCTTTGCAGTGAACCGGCCTTTGTGTTAGGCACATTCTTGGCCTCACACGGATCGACCCCGCGACACCTGAGTGCTGCGCGTGCCGTGGCGGCAAGTTCGCAATCCTCGGCTGCCCGTCCAACCTATGCGCCAGCCTTCCGTCCCGTGCCAGCTCCAGGGCCCTCTAGAACGCCCATGCGCTCTGCCTTGGCAGCCTCTATGAGGACTTGCGACGCCAGCCCTGCCGCTGGGACGAATCTGCCTGGGTGCGCGGTGTCCTCCCAAGTGTAGGGCCATGCACGAATTGGCCAGGTCATCGTCGTCTGCCGTCATGGTCTGGGCAGTCGTGGCCTCCCACGGCGGCGGGGGGAGGCATGTGTTTAGGTCAGTATGTACATAATGCCTACCACGTGCATGGCAGGTAGGTAATCTAGGTAGGTAGTCGATTGCCTACTACTGCCTTAGCCAGCAGTACTGCCTGCGTGCCACAGATGCCGACCTGGGACGCCCGGCAAGTCAATGCAAGTTGAGTGGCTGGCTGCCCGGGCGTGCTGAAACCTGACAGCTTTCTTTCCCCGCAAGGCGGGCGGGCTCGTGAAGGGCCAATGCCGGTGGCTGTGCCCACGGTGCCCACTGAAGCACAGGGGATCGCCTTGGCTTGGGGATTGCGTGCGGCTCGCGTTTCCACGCCCATCCATAGTACAGGCCGTGGAAGGCTATCCATGCGTTCCATGCGAATCGGAACGAGAACAGAAACGGACGGGAAAATCGGGCAGCTGGGGGGGGCGCGGGCTGGCCAGGGTGGGGCGGCGCTCAGGAGCTGCTCCTCCTGGCGAGTTACAGAGCGTTTTGTCCGCCCGCCAAGCGCTGCGGGCACTGCCAGTTGGGGGAATCTGCGGTACATATAGTATTATAGCACGAAGGGGGGGATGGGTTCGTCCGGCTAGCGGCGGGCATGGAACCACTAGCGATGGGTAGGTTGGTAGTGCTTGATGATGCGTACAAACCGAGAGTGGGACGCAGGCCACGGTGCATATGCCCTCCCCATCTCTCTTTTGCTCGCCTTCCATGGCCACAGCCTTCCCTTGGCCCCCCTGCCCCTGCTGTGCAGCTTAACACCCGTTGGGTGGACAGAGCGAGGGGAGGCGTTTCGCCCGGTAGATTGGTGAGGAGCATCCCCGCCGGCGCGGGTGCTATTCTCCCCGTCCCATGCCACGGCGCTCTCTCGCCCGTGGCCGCAAGCCGAGTGCAAGCCGAGCCCGGCGCAGGACAGGTCCATTACGTCACGCCTTCCCGGGGCTTCGTGCGTGCGTGCAAACTGCACCTGCGAATCTACTGTGGCCCGGGGTGGAGGGTTCGAGGCTGGCCCGACACGAAAGCATGTACCTCTGTCGGCGGGTGGAGGCAGCCAATGCCCGCGCCGGAGCTGTGAGCTCATCATCTCGTTGAATCACGATTCGGTCGAATCAAGAGGTCCCGGAAAGCCTTTTTGGCAGCGCAGGCAGGCGGGCGGGAGCCCAGCCCAGCCCGCCCGGTTGGGGGAGGACCAGCTGATGCATCGCCGTGCCTGCTTTCGTCTTCTTTCGTCATTGTTCGAGACCTGCAGAGGCGGCCCCCTCCCCAGCCCCAGGGAGCGTGTAACGTAATGGCTCCCGGGGAGACAAGAGGAAGAAGAAGAAGAAGAAGAAGAAGATGGTGAAGCAGGGCTTTCCGTTCTCGTCTTCCCCTGCCCTTCTATAAAGCTCCCCGAGGCCGCCTCTCCGTCTGTTGCTGCCGCCTCCTCGACCTACCACCCAACCAACTAGATACCCATCTCCACCACCAACAACATCGCCACCCCACAGCCCATCATGTCTCTGCACTGTGAGTGCGCCCTCTCCACCACCTGGGGGATGGGGAGCCCGGCGCGGCGTGGACAAGCCGCGAGCAGACGCGCGACCTCGCGATACTCTTGGCCGTGCTAGCTGCTGTCCTCGCTCGCGGCCCCCGTCGCCTTCCCATTGCCGTGCCCGGGTCTCGCTTGGCCTCTCGAACGCTTGTTGACCACTGGCTCTCTCTCAGATCTCCCCCCCGTCAAGCCCTCGGCTATCGCCCTCGGCACCGCCTTCAACCACGGCGTTGAGCTGGCTGGTCAGTAGCCCCCCCTCCCCCCGTCCCCGCGGCGCGCCTCGGTCTTGGGACCCTCCCCCCGGCCTCGACTGACATCAATTCGCAGTCATGGCCCCCCTCTTCGGCCAGGCCTACCACCGCGCCAAGGCCGCCAACTCGGGCTCCGAGTTCGCCAAGTCGCGAGAGGCCACCTCGACCGCCGTCGCCTGGGGCACCTCGCTGGTCGGCTCGGCCCTGCAGTCGTACGGTGTCGGCGCTCTCATCAACGCCACCGGCACTCTGTCATACAAGGGCGCCGCCTACCTGGGCTCCCTGATCTACCTCGCCACCGCTGCCCCTACCGTAAGCCACGTCGCGACGCAATCGATCACGTGTGGCGCCCGTTGACTAACCAGCACGCCAGTACCTGACCCAGCTGTTCACCGAGAAGCGCGCCATCGAGGGCGTCGCCATCAGCGCCACTGCCAAGGCCTTCGAGACCGTCGGCCTGTCCATGTTCCTGACCTGGTGGGGAACCCGCACCAACCCCTTCGACTAAGCGGCTGTGGTGGAATGTGACGATGTTATGAAATCGAGGGAAATGAAACTGTGACACCAGCTGTCTACACACCGGCGTGTAAGACTGGCTAGCCGGCAACGGCAAAGCACCCCCGGACGGGCGTCTGGGAGCTCCACCAAACCTAGTTAATAAATACTCGATATCCTTCATCGCACCTTGAGCATCAACGATTCCAAAACGTGGTGGCTTCGTAATGACGTGCTGAGCCCGCGATCCGTCGCTTGGGCTGGTTCTTCTCCGTGGCAGGTTTTGATAAAATTCCGCATTTTTTTACCCTATCACTGTATGAAGAGCCCGAACGCCTGAAGCCAGTATCCTGTGGCCCCTTTCCGTAAAACGTGACCGATGTATAAACAGAGAGCAAGTCCATGACTGCTACGAAGAATCGGCACGAGTAACTGCTGTTTTCCACGCGTCGCAGCATGACGGCCTGCGAAAACGATGGCGCAGGGTGCTTCGGATTCCCGGCAGCCTGCACGTCGTCCGCTCTTTGGGTCCGTCCCCCGGCGACCAACGTCGGGTTTCTCGATGGCAGCCCCGGCCCCGGGGTGCGCGGCGGCGGCGGCCGTTCCCGCCCTCCAAGCTTGTACCGTCTGGACGAGCAGCAGCAACAACAACAACAACAACAACTCCTCCCCGCAACGACCACGACAAGGTGGTCCTGCTTTCCCCTTCCCCTCCCTTACGCCGTCTTGAGCTGCTTGGCCTCCTTCTGGACCAGCTTGACGAGGTCCTTGTAGACTTCGGCAAAGTCCTCGGCCTCGTCGGCCTCGTCGGCGGCCTTGTCCTTCTTGCCGCCCGTGCGCTTCTCGGTGACCATGACGACCGAGGTGGGCCGCTTGGTGCTGCCGGCGGCGCCCAGCTCGGCGCGCGACGTGACGAAGATGTAGGGCACGTTGACGTCCTCGCACAGCACGGGGATGTGGCTGATGACGTCCATGGGGCTGATGTCGCCGGCCAAAATCACGACGCCGGGGAAGGACTGGTTGGTGGGACCCGAGGGCGGCGACTTGCGCAGGGCCTTGACGACCTCCTTGACGCCGCGCTTGAGCGTCTTGTGTTTCGCCGCTACGGGAGGGGGGCCCAAGTCAGCCCATTGACGCACGGGAAGAGGGGAGGGAGGGCGGGCTGGGCGTCCTTACCTTTCCGCACGCTCTTCAGGACCTTCTTGGCCGCCTTGTCGTCAGCCAGCGGGCGCGCAAAGGGCACCAGGGCGCCCACGACGACCTGGGTCTCCTTGGCGCCGTCCTGCTCGACCTCCATCTCGGTCACCGAGGGGGCCGTCTCTACGGCCGAGGCGGCCACGTCGGCCTGCAGGGAGTCGTCGAGGGCGGCATTGACGGCGCTCTTGAGCTTCTCCTTCTTGTCCTTCTTCTCCTTCTTCTCCTTCTTGTCCTTGGGCTTGGTCACGCCGTCGGCCTCGGCACGCTTCTTGTCCTTCTTCTCCTTCTTGTCGACCTTTTCCGGCTTGGTGGCACCCATTTTGCGGGAGTTGGGGGGAGGCGTTCTCGTCGACGAGGGAGCAGGGCGACTCGCGGGTCAATGGTATGGAGGAGAAAAGGGAGGCGGTACGAAGACGACAGGCGAGCGGCGGGTTTTCGTTGGGCGGTGGAATAACAGCGGCTCGGTTCTGCAACGAGTTATCGCTGCTAGCTAGCAAATATCTCGAAATTTTTTGTCGGCCACTGGGACTGGGCGAGCAGGGATGGCGACTTTTTGCGGGGACGCGCGCAGGCGCTGGGTGCCGGCCAATGAACAGACGCGCTCGTGCTCTGGTAAATCCGCGCCGAGAGTCGAGGAGCATTTTCCTATTAGACTCGGTCGGACCCTTGGGGGCTGCGCTCGATTGGCCCTCAGCCAATGCTAGGCCGTCCGGTCCTCTTGCAGCTCAACACAGGACAGGGCGAAGCCGTGGGAGGTACTCGAGGGCAAGCAATGCGCCGCAGGTGCTCGCGTCTTTTGGTCGCATCATTTTCCACATAGGCGCCCGGCGACGGGCCCGTAATCAGCTGCCTGCCCGTGGGCCCCCTTGATCCCCGAAGGCCGCAACCCCGCCCCCGAGAAGGACGAAGCCGCGCCCGGGATGGGAGGCCAAGGTCCAGTAGTATTCGAGCCTCGTCCGCTCCGACTCCCGTGCCACAGAGGGACACGCCGTCGGCCGGCCGAGTCAGCTTCGTCCCGACTTTGGAGGTTGGCTTGCTTGCGGGCGGGGGCGCTCCCACCCCCCCCCCCCCCCCCCCCCCGCCCCGGCACGTGAAGTACCTCATCACCCATCATGGATGGATTGCGCATTGCCTACTCTCCCTACCGCCCCATTCGGGCTCGGCAGGCTTCCATGGCGATAGGCGTCAACGACTGCCGAATACTGCATCACCCGGCATTAGCCTGCCCGGACCCGAGTGGTAGTTCAGCCATCGGCTCTCTCTCTCTTCGGATGGGATGGCACTGCGTCCGACTTCCTTCCCCGCCAACCCCGCACGCTCGCAGGCTGCAGAGCGACCATGTCTCTCTCGCCGGCATATACCAGCCTGCCGGCTGGCCCGGAGCCGGCCTTCGTCGTCGATCCGCGGCCGGCGATCCCTGGGCTGCATCATGTTTCCCGGCATCTGGTACGTCCATGCAGCTGGCCCCATATACCGCAACGGCTTCGCCTCCACGTAAAAGCAGCAGCCGTGCTTCCTATTTAGGAAACCAACCCACGCAGGGCTGTTGACATGGCCTACTTCTGTTGAGGGGCCGTCAGCCGCTTCTTCACTGCCAACTGGGATTTCCTTGACCACAAGTACCGTAGCCGGCGGAGTGCGAACGGTCCTCCTGGTATCACGGCCCATACCTGCCCATACTACTTGTTGCTTTGTGCCAGGTCAGGAGCGTGGGCACTGTCTCCTCTTCCATCCCCGTTCTCTTTCAACGTGCCCGAGCCCTTGCGGGCCAGCTGCAGTATGGCTTCGCCGTTTCTTCTGCTTTTCCTGGCCCTGGCTCTGCTGCCCCGAGCGTCCCTGGCCGAGCAGCCGAAGAAGGAGGCGGCGGCGGCCAGTAGTGACGGGTATGCTTACGTGAACCCCTTGATAGGCACGCGGAATGGAGGTCAGTAAACGGCCGTCCTCATGACTGCCTGCCCTGCCAGGGAGTGCGCTGAACCCCTGCCAGGCCACGTATTCGCCGGCGCTTCTCTCCCCTTCGGGATGGCCAAGGCGGTTGCCGACTCGACCGAAGACAACCAGGGCGGTTACGCTTCTAACGGAAGCCCCGTGAGCGGCTTCTCCCACATGCATGATTCCGGCACAGGGGGTGCTTTGTCGCTGTTAGTCTCGCTGCCAAGCTATCCACTGCAAGACCCCCCCGGTGCTGATCCCTTCTCAGGGGCAACTTCCCCATCTTCGCGTACCCCGGGTGCAAAGGGGACGATGTGAACGGCTGTGTTTTCCCCAAGACGCGGCGGGCCGTGGCCGCGGTGAGCCATAGCGCCTACGCGAGGCCTGGTTACTTTACCATCGACCTCGAATCCGGTATCAGAGCCGAGATGACGGCCGCAAATCACACAGCACTACACAAGTTCACCTTCTTTGGCAACGCCACCGCCAACGCTACGGTGGATGGTCCCCTTAGTCCGTTGTTCATCGTCGATCTCACCGATCTGCCGGATTCCCGTAGCAACGGCACGGCCTCGGTGGACCCGAGCACGGGGCTCATGACCGGCACCGGCACTTTCAACCCCAGCTTCGGTCTTGGAAGCTATACCCTCCACTTCTGCGCCGACTTCGCCCAAGGGCAAGCACCCATCCGGGAGACGGGCGTCTTCATCAACACGCGAGCGGGAACCGAGCCCAAGAACATCACCGTACAAAAGGACAACAACGCGACCCCTTTGCCCGCCGGCACCTATGTGTGGTTCGGGCCGGTTGCAGCGGGCGCCGAGTTCACGGTTCGTGTCGGCGTTTCCTTCATCAGCACGCAACAGGCCTGTCGGAATGCCGGGACAGAAATCCCCGACTTCGACTTCGGCAGAACTCTCGCGGCAGCCGAGGCGGTCTGGAAAGAGAAGCTTTCCGTCCTCAGCCTCGACGCCACGGGGGTCGACGCCTCACTACAAACGGTTTTCTGGAGCGGCGTCTACCGATCGATGCTCAGCCCGCAAGATTACACTGGGGAGAACCCGCTATGGGAAAGCAGCGAGCCTTACTACGACTCCTTCTACTGCATATGGGACAGTTTCCGCAGCATTCACCCCTTCATCCTCTTGGTGGATCCTCACTCGCAGGCCCGAATGATTCGGTCGCTTATCGACATATATCGTCACGAGGGCTGGCTTCCCGATTGTCGCATGTCGCTGAGCAAAGGATTCACCCAGGGCGGCTCCAACGCTGACATCGTCCTGGTGGACTCGTACCTGAAAAACATTACCCAGGACGTCGACTGGGAGACCGGTTATGAAGCGTTGGTGAAGGACGCAGAAGTCGAACCCCGGGTTTGGGACGTCGAGGGACGCGGAGGCTTGCGGAGCTGGAAGAGCCTGGGATACATACCCGCAGACGACTTCGACCCGGACGGCAACGGCGTCTTTTCGCGAAGCATCTCGCGAACCGTCGAGTACGCTTACGACGACTTCTGCATCGCAGAAATGGCCCAGGCCATGGGGAAACACGACGACTACGAGAAATATCTCCAACGCTCGGCCAACTGGCGCAACTTGTTCCACCCAGACCAGACGTCGGCCATCAATGGAACCGACACGGGTTATAGGGGCTTCCTCCAGCCTCGATATTTGAATCGCACGTTTGGCTACCAGGATCCCATATTCTGCTCCCCCCTGCTCAATTTCACCTCGTGCTACCTTAACGAGAAAGGCCAAGAGGCGTACGAGGGAAGTAGCTGGATGTACACGTTCTTCGCTCCGCACGACATGGCCACGCTGATTGCGACGCTCGGGGGCCCGGAATCGTTCGTCCGCCGCCTCGACTACCTCCATGAGAGCGGCCTCCTGTACATGGGGGACGAGCAGGCCTTCCTCCCCGTGTACCAGTACCACTACGCGGGCCGGCCGGGGAAGTCGGCCCAACGGGTGCACCACTACATCCCGAGCCAGTTCAACGACAGCAGGGCGGGAATACCCGGCAACGACGATTCCGGGGCCATGGGTTCGTTTGTGGCCCTGTCGATGCTCGGAATCTTCCCGAACCCAGGCCAGGACATCTACTTCATCACGCCGCCCTTCTTTCCCACAGTGGCCATCACGAACCCGCTGACGGGGCGGACGGCGACCATCCGGAACGTCAACTTCGATGCCGCCTACCGGAACATCTACGTCCAGAGCGCCCGGCTCAACGGCGAGCCTTACGGCCGCAACTACTTGACGCACCGCTTCTTCGTCGAGGGCGGGACGCTGGAACTCACGCTCGGCCCGCGCGAGAGCTTGACCTGGGGAACGGGCGAGGACGCCGTGCCGCCGAGCCACAGCCCGAAGCAGGATCCGGGCTTCCACGCAGCACAGTGACAGCACGCTGGTATGGCACCCTCCGGCATGGGAGTGGGTGGGAGCAACACCGAGATCGATGGGCGGAGCCGTCTGGCTGCTGCTGTGCTTAAAGCCAGGGGAAATGGGAGGTCGGGGTCCGCATGACCGATGTAATCTCCCAAAGCCCAAGAGGGACAAGCTTGCATCCCTACATATGTGCTTCCTGGCACACACATTCCGGCCTCACCACTCGCCGCACGTGTTGGTCCTCCCAAGGGGGCGAACACAGGCAAAGACGCCTTACGAGGTCGAAGCAGGAGATCCTCGCTTGGCTTTACCTGGGAAGTTCCAGCAGCCGGGGGGGCGAGCAGACGGCCGGGTGTCAACCTGGGGGTTTGTTGCCGGGCGCTCGCGGGTTTGGGGATTTATTAGACGAATGCGACTCGTGGCCGACACGGCGTGTCGCTGGGCTCGGTCTGTTTGGTCCCTGCCCGGCGGTGGCCCCGGCAGACGCACATATACACACACATACACATATATACACGTACACGCACACGCACACACACACACACACACACGCGCGCGCGCGCGCGCACACGCACACGCACACACACACACACTCCCCCCCCTCTCTCTTCCAAGGCGAACGTCCCATTCGGACGAGGCGGGGAAGGGTGGAATGTTATTATGGGGAGAAGCGGCGCCACGAAAAGGCCTGTCGAGCATGGAAGATGCCGGGGATTGAGAGAATCAGGAGAAGGGGAGGGGAGGCACCACCCGCCCCAGGGGATCTGGGCGTGCTTGGGCTGGCCACGGTGGTGGCCGGGACCCCCTACGAACTACAGAGCCGAAGGGAGGGAGGGTTGAAAGATTCGTACTATTTTGGCCTAGACCATGCTATGTGCGGTGGCACCCTCACTTATGCCCCCTACTTAGTAGTCGACGTCTTCGCCAGCAAGGTTTGGTTCCCCCTCCCCTTCCAGACTTGCCGGGCGCCTGGGTCTTTGGGCCAGAGTATGCCACTATGCTGATCTTCCTGGATCTCTATGACCTGCACCATGATGCCATTTCCCCCATAGGCGAGTGTTCTGGTGTATGCCCCACTTGCATACACTTCGTAGCGATTTGGTCGCCACGTTCACATTGTATGTTGCCCTCTGGCTTGGTTCTCTTCCCCCTACCACCAAACTCTTTTGTCCAATACGGACGTTCAGCAAACTCCCCCTTTCCCTCTAGGCCCGTCTGGAGCGCATGCCCAGCCCCCGGCTCATCCGAGCTCATGCGGGTCATCCCAAGTCGTAGCAGGCTCTCTGGCCTGCGAGGTTTAGCCCAGAACCGCCCTGAACCCCGAGCGACGCTACAGCATTGCCGACCACCAAAGCCTAGATCCCCTCCGGCCACGTCCGCCTTCGCAACCACGGCATCTGCGAGTGCTTCTACATGGGACCGCGGGCTGTCGTCACAAACGTGCTGCTGAGTCTGCTAAGGCTCAGCTCCTCCCGGTGTGCGGCTGACATGGAGAAGCCAGGCGTACCTAGAGCACATCTTACACTCCACGTTTTGGGTGGGAAAATCAAGTGCTAGACGCGATTGGCGCGTATGGCACGAGGTTTTGTCCACCCAATGCTCTGTACCGAGGCGTTCGTGGTAAACTTGGGGGCTTTCGAGCCCCGGGAGATACGCATGAATACCAAGGTCGGAGGGCAGGGAGTCTATGGGGCTTTGAGGACACCACCCCTCCGGAGAAAGCGGGCGCCTGCCAGTAGCAGGCGCATGATGCTCAAACTTCTGGCCAAGGACGAGCAGATCGCAGCCCGTATATGACCTCTGATGGCATGCCCGCCGAGCCAACCCCCTCCGACGCCAACGCCGTCACGCTTTTTCGCATTCACGGAACGGGCGACGGGCGCCGGAACAGGGCCCGTCCTTGCTCGTCACCGTCTATTAGGCTTCATCCGAGTTTGAACACGGCTTCGATAGGCTTGGCTCATTTCCGTGGCTGGCCGGACGACTGAAACCAGCCAGGCCCCCCCGTGGCCCCAAGGCATAGTCGGTAGCAACCCCATGAGATCGTTCACCCGCTCCTCGAACGACGGGACGTATAAGTACACGGGCAACTCCTGTAGTGTTGCCTCGACACAAGTTTGTTAATCGGCAACATTCGCACCGGAAACCGGGTTGAGCATCTGGGACCGAGGCTCCTCGCCACTCTTTTGTTCCTAGGTTCTTATCATCCTCATCTATACCCACGCGCTGCTGTCCGACGCCCTTCACTGTCGAAACGTCCTTCTTTCACCATGAAGTTCAACACTCTGTCCCTCATTCTCGCCAGCGGCGCCTCGGCCGTCGCTGCGTTCCCTCACGTTGTCGAGTCTCTGGTACGCCTCGAGTCAGCCTCGGTGCCCCGGGGGGGTCGTCGCCGTCGCCCATGGCTAACCCCGCATGCGTATAGGGCACGAGAATGTACCAGGAGCAGAGCGCCGTCTGCGGCACGGGCATGTCGGTCAGCTACACCGTGCAGCCGATGGACACCCTGACCAGGATCGCGTTGTCCCTGTCATCCGGCATCTGCGACATTGCCACGGCCAACCGTATCAAGGACGTCGATTTGATCTTCCCCAATCAGACCTTGACAGTCCCTGTCAAGGTTGCCAACCCGGACAACGCTTCGTGCCTGATCGTTAACGACGCTACGGCCACATGCGTCCCCCAAGGCCCGGACACGTACACTGTCGAGAGCAACGATATATTCAAGTCCATCGCCAAGAAACTGGGCATCACGACCGACTCGCTCGTCAAGGCCAACCCGGGTGTTGACGAGTTTTCCCTCAAGCAGGGGGATGTGCTGAAAGTCCCTGTTTGTGCCGCTTCGCCTCCCCCGGGTCCGCCGCAGTGAAGGCATGGGCGGGTTTGAAAGTCTTGGGCGTGAGAGCGAGGGCGGGAGGGTTGGATCGGTTGAATGCAAGACTGGGAGATCTGATAGGTTGCCTACAATGGGACTCTTCGATGTGACTCTTGCTGGCTGCGCCCTTGTCTCTTGTTACTTCTATTCCTCTTCACTCCGAAGTACTATGCCTTCGCCACTGTCGCGTCTATATATCTCATAGCATGCCGAAATCTCGGTTCTTTAACAAGCGGTTTCCACGAGCGGCGAACCATGTCGCCGAATCCGGTGTCACAGGCGCAATGCCCAACTGCCAGGGCCAGGGGAGAAGCTTCCTGCTCATGGCAGAGCCACCAGGGCGGCCGTGGCAGGTACCGACCCCATATCTCTATGAACGTCGTGGGTTTTCCAAATGAGTAGATAGGTAGCGCTACGCAAAAAGTAGCGTCAGAGGGGTGTTCGTTGGAGCAGCCGGCCAATCGTCTCCAGCGTATGCCGATGGAGGGCCTCAGAATCGCCAAGCTCTCGGTCCAGATCGATGTCTGAAGCGATACCCCGAGGGAAGGCTCTAGTCCTCGAATGAGAAGCACCTTTCCATGTCTGCCGAGGTCACGCTCGCTACACCATGTAAGCAGAGCCGATGGATGGGCCCATGCTTACGGGATTAGAATGGACCACAAGACCCCAAAGTCCCACCCACGAGCCGCATGTGCCTTCCAGGCCCTCCCCTCCAGTCGGGAGGCGCCGGAGACCTTGGAATGGAACGTCGGATGTAGATGACGACGAGCGTTGTTGTGCAGAGGCCGCAGCGTCCATAAGGGAACGCCTCATCTCCTTTCTGCGACGCAGCTTTCCTTCCGTATCCGTGGGGGAGTCGGGACAGAAGCGAATGGAGGGAATGTAGGGCATTATGGCTTTTTTACCGGCGGGATTCGGGAAGAGGACCAGGTCAGTGTACGCATCAGCCAAGGCACATCAAGCGCTTTCTCTCCCTCGGCGGCGCGTGGAACAGCCCAGAGGGTCTCGCGGCGGTTGTGATGCAAGGCCACGCAAGACTACGCAAGGCCATGCAGGACTCCTTTCTGGTGCTGCTGGGAATTCTCCGAGGCGCCACTAGCGTCAGTTGTTCACCCATGGCAAGCAGATGAATGATTGGCGGATAAGTGGTGAAGCGGTCACTGTCTGCGGCGTAGATCCCCCAAGTGGGACAAACTGCTGGACGGGTGGAACGGCGCTGCAAAAACAACGTGCAGGCGGCAGGCGGTACGAAAGGGGCGGGAGGCCGTCCATGTCGCGGGGCGCCGGGATGCGGCAAGCCGGTGCAGAGGATAGAGATGGGATTGGGTGTGCCGGGTTAAGAAGAGGGGTGCTTCATCCGCGTGAATAGAGACCCCCTCTTCCCGGTCACGATGGGCTTGCCCACACAGAGTGGCAGGCCGCAGGTAGCACCGTAGCCATGGCGTCGCTTGGGAGAAAGGGAGGATGAAATTTCCCGTCGCCCATGGGCTGGCGTAATGCTGTAATTTGCGAGCGCGGGCCTGCCATCGAGACGATGATGATCTGCCCTGGGAATGTATTGGTGCTGCGTGGGGTCCAGCAGCGCGGCCCATGCGGATCGCAAGTGTGCCCTGGGACCGGAGAGCCCTGACATGCCATGGACGGAGGACATGATGAGACAAAATGAGACCGAAGTCGGGTGGGAGCGGTCAGTCGCCGCCGTCCTCGGCCAGCCTGGACGGCGGAGCGGTAGAAGCGCCGCCCAATTGCGTTGTCTTGCCTGCAAGACATGCAGCGCGATTTCCCTGATCGAATCGAATAGCCCGGAGCCCTGCGCAGCATTCGCCTCGGGCGTCCGTACACAGCCGTTTCTTAGTAGGTACGTATGGAGCGCGTCAGCTGCTAAGTAAGGCGGGCACGTATCCGGCTGCTTGCGAGGTTTCTTTTTCTTTACCTGCACGCACATCCAGGTGCTGGGTTAGCACTGCCCCGGATGGCCGACGCCTGGCCGCCGGCCGTATGGGATGGGGATTCCATGGGCAAGAAGAGGGCCTCACTTCATGGGACCCCGGTTATTAGAGCCCGGGCAAAGGAGGGATGAGGGCGATGGGGGTTTCTGAGGGTAATGATGCCTTTGCCGAGTACGCATGGGAACATGCCGGGCAGCCGGGCGGCCCATGTCCTCGCCATAGGCCCGAGGCGATGGGCTGGCTGCAAGCCCAGGGCCCGAGATGTTAGCTTGCGAGAGGTACCGGTGTCACATGTGCCGCTTTATCCAGAGGGCCGGCGTCGCCTGCCGCTGCGGAGCTTCTTTCTTGGGCGGCCCATCGGGTGCGTGCTGCTGAGATGAGCAGCCTGTGCACACATATCGATGCTCGTTGGCGCAACCTCACGAGTGGGCACCCCCCTTCCCCGAGAGCCCTCACGCACGGGATGGGTGCATTGGGGATCCAGGGCGGAACGGGACGCGGCATCGCGGCACCAGCACCAGCTGGTCCATGGAGATGCTCGCGCAAGACCACCACACAGCAAGCGTGCAAGCACACTTGGAGCATCCGTAGATGCTCCCTCCGTACCTACGGCACCGCACCGCACCGCTGCTCGCATGCTGCACTGCACCACCACGCGCGCGCACACGTACCGCCCAAACCTAAGCCACGGGCTGACAGGAGCCAGCCATGACTGGATACTTACGCAACACCGCATGCGGCTTGCTTAAACCTAACTTCACGGCGACCGATGAGCTCCCGGCAGGCCCAGGCCGATCGGAGACTCTGTGGAAGCTTATGAAATTCCCCGACGGCCAGGCAGGCAGGCATATTTGACTTCGGGCTCCTCCTTCGCGTGCCACCCTCGCAAGGCATTATCGACTCGCTAGGTTCCCATCCAACCCCATGGGCTTGAAATCCTTTCATCGACCCCCCTCCTCCCCCATACCTACAACCTGAAATTGCATTCCCTTGGATTTGCCGTGCTTCTACAAACGCCTGCTGACTGCGCATCGCATCCGGAACGCTCGCAGCCTGCGGATCCGCGGCCTGCCGCTTCATTCGCGAAGCATTCGCCCCCCCCCCTGCTTCCGCCAATATCCTTCCACGGTCCACCAAATAAGGCTCGACCCCAACAGTCTCGTTCGTCCGTCAAGGCCAGGTTGCCTGGCTTTCCACTTGGTGCCGCGATCCGTGCCGACTGGGTACAAGCGCGCGCGCGCTTTCGGCTTACACACCAAGACTGTGTGTGTCCTTACCTGCTGGAGAAGACCCCCCCGGCTTCTGCTAGTTGCTTCGCCGGGGCCTGTTCCGCCTGAAATCGTTGGTTGCCATGAGCGTGCGCGCTGTCATTGCCAGGTAGGTGAGCAGGGGTTTCCTTCGAGTTGTCGTTGTCCCCTCCAGACGTTTCCCCTCCCCTCCCCCCCCCACCTTGGCCGCGCCCGCAACCCGCCCATCCATCTACCCATTGGTCAGCCCCCCCCCAGGCGGGTCATGGCACAGCCCAGAGGCCATCTATACCGATCCTCTTTCCCACTCGGCAAGCGGTTTGATTAGCCTCGCCAGAGTCATTTTGCGCCCCAATCAAACGGTACAGGTCGACAGGTCGAGTGGCATGACGGCCTCTTTTACCGGCGCTGTGGGAATGCCAGGGACCATGGATCTTCGTGGTCCACCTCGGGATACCCCTAGTGAGGTTCCTCGGCCTCCGCTGATGCCGTTGATCGCAAAAAAACCTTCGTCAACCCTTTGTTCCTGCGTCCTGGTTCGTCGCACTACTGCGGCCCCGTAAGCCTGGGATAAAGTCTTCGCAATGCCTCGTTTTGCCTCCGATCTTCCCACCTTGGACCCTCTGCGCTTGTCTCCCTAGTTCCAAGTCTCTTTTGTCATAGCCCATATCTATACGTACTACCTGCTCCGTCCACGTGTGTGTTGCCTCCATCCGAGCCAACTGTTGCCCAATCACGCGCCCTGCTTCACCCCGGAGAGGCTGGCTGGCCAACCTGGAGTCTTTATTCTTACTGTATCTACCTCACCCCTCCCGCCGAGCCACCTTCGGCTTCTTTTTCACCATGTTCCACCGTCCATCTTTCTCGCTGTTTGCTAAACAGAAATCACGCACCGCCACCAGTAGCAGCAACAGCAGCAGCAACGGCCAAGAGCACGACGACTTTGCTCTCACCATGTCTTCCGCCTCCACCATCAGCAGCCAACGGCCGATGAGCCGGGACTACGATACCGGCTTCCCCGAGTCCTTTGCTGCTCACACTACGTCCATGCGGCATCCCGATGCTAACACCGGGCCGGGGGCCTGTATCTCGTCCGAGGACATCGATCCCTCCAAGACGCTGCAACGCTCCCGCCGGTCCCTGATGCACAAGCATCGGCGCACCACCAGCCATGGCGTCATCACTGCCGAGATGCGCGCTCAGTACGTCCACAACGACTCGGGGCTGTCCCTCGGGCCCATCGACAGCATAGCTGAGCTGGATGCCACCAAATACTTGGCCTCCCACGACAAAGAGGGCTTGGAAGGCATGGGCCGGAGTCTTTCCAAAGACAGCTTCGAGCCCGGGTCCCCGCCGAAAACCGCCGATTCCGAGACGAAACGACCCGACTCACGGCGAGGGGGCGTGCTGCAGAAATGGCGCTTCCTCAAGAGTTGATCGAGTGTACTCAGCTTGGTGCGCACGTCGAGGGGGCGTTATCGAGCTGGCGTGGGCAACGTGGCCTCACTCGGGGTACCACCAATGGCGCCAAGGGGAAGGCGTCCGGTTTCTGGCTTGGGATGGAGCATTGCATGGTCGTTTCAGCGCGGAGTTTTGATTTTTGGGTTTTCCCGTCTGTTCAGGGTGGAAACCAGGCAGATTGACGACATTCACGGACAGCATTCACTCACGGGATTGCAGGGACTGCCGGGCCGGTAGTGCTTTCCCCCCTCCCTTCTCTACCCCCACACAACCTGTTATCGTGGCTACCTTCACGGGGGCTTTTCCTTTCGCTAGTCACAGTACCTCCGTAGGTACAGAATATAGCCATGAGAAGGCTGGCCGAGATTCCATCCAGTCTGCAGAACAACACAAGCCAAGCCATCCAGCCAAGAGCGGCCCCTAACAGTACGGGGAGGGGAGGGGGGCCGCGGGGCGCGTTTTTCGCCGGCCAAGAGCACCGAGGACTCGCGGCGGCGGCGGCATGACCCAAGCGCCTGCGCCGCCCTCGGCCACTCGCCGCCCACCCGCGACTACTGCACCGCATCGAGAGAGACGAGGCGCCAGCGACGGACGACGGCCGACCAATCGTGCCGAGACTGGTTATAGTGCGGTTAGCCCCCCTCCCCGCCCCGATGGCAGCCAAGCGCGTGCATGCCACCGGGGGCACCTCATGTACGAATATATACTAAGCTGCCGGTGTCGGATGATTGAGCATCCGTCCGTGTGTACGTATCATGGAATTTGTGGATAAGTCGTGGGCCGCCTGACGTACGATCGATGTTCGCCATGGTGGTACCGTGGGTAGGTGGTGTCTTGTTGTTATGGGTGCCGGTGTAAGGCCTCAACGATTTGTCTCCCCGTGCGCGTGTTCAGCGGCGCGCCAGGATTGGCCCCCCAAACGCTACTGAAACGGGGGAAGCCCGGGTGGCACAGGCTGGCCCAACGTCAGCCACGTTGCGATCCATCTGCTACGGGGGGCCGGCCAGACGCCAGAGCGGTCGCGCGCGCGCGGCGGCGGCGGCGTCGTCTTCGTCGTTGGCGTGTCAAGGCAGCAGCAACACCCGGAAACACAGAGAGAGGGCCGCCCGATCCAGGGATGCCGAAGAACCGGCAGAACCCAGTCTTGCTCGACTAGCGTACCTGCCCGATCAGGTAGGCAAGCCAGAGGGTGTTTGCCAGGGTCCCCATCTCCAGCCGCCGCCTTCCCTCCCCCCAAAAGACCCTAGGCCCGGAAGGGCCGTAATCCCCCACCAGCCCATCGAGGCTTGGCAACCCTGGGAGCTGCGCGACTGGGCACTTATGGGGAGTGCTGCCCACTCTTTGCACCGGCCGCGGGCCGCGTCACGGCCATGTGCCGAACTCCCGAGTCGCCTACTGATGAAAAAAAAAATGCTTGTGGCGTGGCCATTTCCCCCCTAGGAGACGGCGCCAATATGACCAGGTGTCCCTTGATTCCCACCAGGTCATGCCCGGCGGCTGCCTCCCAACCTGGAAAGCCAGCCCGCCAACTGCGTGAGGCAGCCCTCCCCTCGCCGCCCTCGGGCCCAGGGCATGCGTGCGTTCCGGACAGCCGGCCATTCGAGGGTCTCGACTGCGAGACGGTCTTGTTTATATGATTTCTAAACCCCGTGCCCCCTGCCTCTCTGGCCGGCTGACAACTCTGGCTGTTTCGTGGATGCTCCACAGCGCTTGACTCATCTTCGTCGGCTATGTGGTATACCCCTAGGCGGCTTGGGCGGCAGCCAGCTGTGAATGTGGCGAGCGCAGCCATGGGAAGAATCGTGCTGGCAACTGGTTTGGGCGGGAAAAGCCCACCACCCTCTCCCCACCCGCCCGTTGAAGTTGTCCACCGTCGGTACCTATGGGTGTGCGTGTCAGGCAGTATCAATGTACCGTGGCATGTGCCTGACTAGCGGCAATTGCCGCTGAAAGAAGGAGGGGGCTTTGATGAGATCTTGGATCTCGCGCGTGCTTGTCACTTGTCAGGCGGCGGATACCGCAACCTCACCTTCATTCTGCTAGACAAAGGGGGGTGAGAGTCTTTAGGTGGGCGGCCGGGGGCGGAGAGGGAAGAGGCTGTGTTCAGAGGTGAAGCTTTGAGGCTCAGCCGTGGGGAGAAAGCGCCATGCCGACGAGAAATCGGCCGCAACGCCGTGTCCGGAGCGCTTTGGTTCCGTATTCCCGATTTCATCTTGCCCATGCATCTGCTCATTGCCAGGCGCCGGCCATCTATGACGCCTGCGTCGAGGAAAAGCTCGCCGCAACACCTGGGTTTAGCCTGATGGCCCTGCCGAACCGTCCGGGTGCTCAGCACGCTTCAGTTTGAGCCCGTATATTCGTACGGTACTTGCCTGCAGGTTCCAGACCAGCCGGCCCCGTGACCCACAAGCCTCGTAAGCAGATATCTTAACTTTGTGGCTCGACTTCTACATTGGGATCAGCCTTGGGCCGTGGCCGGTGCTGATTCGCCGTCGGCGTCGGCAGTGGGCTTCAAGCCACCTCGAGAACGCCACATACTGATGTCACCAGGTTGATGGTGTAAGGCTTGTCGGGTGCGCGTGCGAGTAAGGCTGCGTGACGTCAAACTTCAATGGCTGTCGCTATGGGCGTTGGTCCTCCCCACCCCCAAAGGGCTCGAGGGTGTACTGCAGATCGGACGGGTGCGGAAATCACTTGGGCCTCCACAACGGAGCACCTGCCTTACCTAACCAACGCTCTGCGACCTGGAGCAGCGGTACGGAGACGGACCTTGCGCTCCTGGCTGTTGGCTCTTGGGGGACCTCCGGAAGGTCGGCAAGCCAGGTGCGCAGAAGATCCCCCCTGCTGAGACAGCGCGTTCGTGGGAGGATTACGTACCCGGAGTCGACCTGCCGTTGCGCGCCCATGCCGAGAAGACACGACGGACGACGGACTGACGACGGACAAGAAGCCCGGCCAGGGCATATCCGAACGACGACTTGACGACTGCACAGGTCTCCGAGTGTGGCTTGGCTGGGACCGGGGTAGCATGGATGATGGAGGAGAGCCGAGCAGGGCGGCTCCTGTGCTTGCCGCGATGCAGAAAACGGCAAGGCCGGGTGTGCGTACGACTTATGGCATGAAGTAGTCAATCAGCCGGTTCATGGTGGCTGGCGCTGGCTGGGCGCATGCGCCGTAGCACTGACCAGCCAACTAGAGAGGCAGTTCGCGGGAGAAGCAGGCAGTGGCGCGGAATCCAGCCCAGTCGGTGTTTGTGTGCGTGTGGTTCTCGCATCCCGTCATGCCATCATGGGACATCTCTTCCCTTGCCGAATTGGGAGAGGCAGGAAACCGGGAACCATGGCCCAGGGTAGGCGGCTGCCGGTCGATGACGCAGCCGCCGCAGCCCAGCTGGGAAAGTTTTCGCTACCATCCCGTCATTGTTCGGTTGGCTCGCGCTACATCCCGGATGCTTGCCCGTGGCCTGTACGAATGGGATCTGGGCGAGGCATGCCGTCTCCGGCACTGCATGCACCGCACAAACCCGTAGAGGCTGGGCAGTGCTGGATTGATGGCTGGATGGCTGATGACAGGAGGGAGCTAATGGAGCTCTCGCCCTGCCCGTATCCATTCCGGGGCCATCTTGTCCAGGATGGGGCCATGTTAGCTGGCCCCGTGCCCCATAATTCCTCATGTCGTACCTCTCCATCCCTCCCGTACCCGAGGCGTATTGAGACCGCATGCCAGGGCTGCAGGCGCTGGTGAAAGAAAAGCCATTCGGCCTGCTATTTAAGCTACCGGTTTCCCCTCCGCTCCCGCCGACCTGAAAGTCAGATCTCTCTTGCGCCGACCAACTTCTGCAAAGAAACAACAACTGCCCTCCACCAGCTTCCCACGACGAGCCACCAACCTCACTACCATCCCCAGCCACCACCAACACCGCCAACATGCCGTTCACCGCCAGCGACATCTGCAAGATCCTGCTTGCCATCTTCCTGCCTCCTCTGGGTGTCTTCCTCGAGCGCGGCTGCGGTGCTGATCTCCTCATCAACATCCTCCTGACCTGCCTGGCCTACCTGCCCGGTATCATCCACGCCTTGTATGTCGCCCCACCCGCTGCCCGGCTCGGGCACCATCGGCATCCCCGGGCGTTTTGTGCTAACGCTCACCGCTCTCCAGGTACATCATCCTCAAGTATTAAGGGTCACGATGTCTGCCAGCCGCCGACCCCCGCCCACATTTTGGCGAGCACGCGCCCGCGCGCGTCTCGCCCACGAACATGCCACCAACGATCCCCGTGGCTGGGCAACCGATAAACTGCGGCCATGTTTCGACAGCGGCGTCGCGCAGGCCGTCGGACGACCAATGACGAGGGTCGGATCGCGCAGCGGAGCCGACGGATGACGATCCCCTCCCTCTCCGGCCCAACGCCCGGCATGTTTTTTCTTCTTGCATGTGGGGCCTGTCAACAGCCGGACCAGCATTCATCAAACTTGGCGCCATGGGTGTTGCAGTCGGCGCAGCCCGCTTTCCCCCCACGTCACCTCTCACCCCCGACCATACCCCCTTCCTATCTCACCCCGCCGTCTATGATACCATTTTTCCTTTATACTTGCCCTCTTCGCGCGCGCCATTGCATTCGATGGCCGGCACGAGCGGAACTTGCGTTCCCCTCGTGGGCGGGGTTAATGACGATTCGACACCTCTTGGCAACCACAGGCGAGAGTGGCTTACGAGAGACGGCGTTCGCTCGTCTCACGGGCCCTCGCGGTCGCGCCACGAGGTGCTGGGTTCAGCCTGGCGAACAATACTTTCCTGTACCATAGCCAGCTTTCTCCCCCTCCCCCCGTCATACACTGGGCATTCCGTAATGATGATGAATCGATACCCGAATTCGATTAGGTTAATTTGATGCTTATTGTGATTGCAAGTTTGTGCCTTCTACTCTCCCTGCTGCGCATTATGCAGGCAACTGACATGCCTCCATCGGGTATTCGCGCGTGGCAACCATGCGCTCAGCGCACGAGAGGTAGTATTATACTGATGCCAGCGTCGCGCTCTTTCTCAGCTGAGCCCTGTTAAGCGAAGCGCACTTGTGCGATGCGGCCCATGGCATCTGGTTTCTCACAGTGCCGAACCGTGCAACGTCGATGCGCCTCACGCCTCATCTCGCATGTTCAACTGCAGCCGACAACATTGCAGCCTGCCTTTGCAGTGGCAGCCACGACAGCCCTTGAGCGTATTGTCGTTTGCCCCTGTCTGTACTCGGCGCGTTTCTTGTCTACATTTGTACATTTTCAGCGACTTGTCGCCAACACCGTCCTGTGGTATCATACATGTGTTGTACATCCATCACCTTGCCCGTTTGGAGCCCAGGCGCGGTGCACTCTTCGGTAGAGCGGCAGGTATCGTCAAGTAGTGCTCGACCCTCTCCTCGCCGTCGATCAGGGTGCCGGCCTCCGCCTTCTGTTGGTCCAGAAGCAGCGCTTGTTCTCTCGCCGCCTCGATCTCTCGCACTCGCTCCTCCGTGAGCCGCCAGTGGGTGGGGAAACGACGCTTCTCCTTGAACTGGTGATGTCTGGTGTCCAGGGGCACGTCTGTGAACATGTCGGTCGAGTCCTACGGACGACAACCATTAGTACGGGCAGGCACTGCTAAGCGTCACGCGCTCTTACCTTGGCTTGCGCAATCAGCTTGCCAACCAGGTCGCCCAGGTATCTCTTGTTCTGCGCCTGGTGGTCGAACTGCTCGCAGCTCATCTTGGCGATGTTGGTCTCGGGGTTCAGACGAGGACCGAGCAGCTTCTGGAGCTTCAGTTGCTGTGCCGCATTGAGCGGCAGGTCGGCGGGCGAGAACTCCACCACCACCTTGCTCTGGGCCGGGTGCTCCTCGCCCATGTATGTCGTGTACCGGAATCGGAGGCACTCCTCGGCCTTGGGGGCCTCGAACTTGCGTGCCAATTCTGCGCGGAAGGGGGAGGGATCAGCATACAATCGTAACAGCGTGCCCATCGACCGAGGAACACTGACTGGAGAGCAGGGGCATCTGCCATGCCGCAACCCGTGCGTACTCTCTGTACTCGCGGAACTCCTCGAGCTTGCCATGCGCAAGACTGAGGATGTCGTCCTCCCCCAGATCCTCGTCTTCCACGTCCGGGATCATGTAATCAGGATCCTCCTCGTCTTCTCCCCAGAACGAATCCTTCTTGATCGCCGACTTTTTAGGCGCTGCCGCAACCTTCGAGATACCCTGGTGCCACGCGTCAACCTCCTTGGAAATTTCCTCAAACTCTTTTTCGGCCTCGGTTGGCAGGGCGATCGTCTCTTTGAGGTGATCAAGCTGATCGTCCACGAGATCCCATTTTCCACCCGACATGCGGGGCGTGTGCCGCCGAACCCCCGGAACACCAAGCTGCTCGAATTGTTCGCGAGTCATCCGCGACGGTTGGGCCTTTTTGGGAGGGGCCTTGATGAATTCGAGATCCTGCCGCGGGGCCGCATCGGTGTCTTCGTCGTTTTCCTTGGGCGAGTCGTCGTCGGCGCGCCGGATCGGAGTGGTAGAGAGAGCCCGTCTCGTCGGATACACGACCCGGGATGTCAGGCCCCGAGGAGCTGGAGCGCGCCTGCATGGCGGCAGACACACCCTCAGCGACCGTACCGCAGAGGCCATGGCTGTCAATGGCGTTGGTAGCTATGGACCTATACTTGGGCGATCCTTGGGTGATGGCGCTGCACCGGGCCTAGGAAGCCGCAAATTTCATCGGAGAACCAATAATCCTGGGCCGGAGCCGGTAGCAAAGGCACAGGTGAGCACAGCCAGCCAGTCAGGCCCATGCGCCCCCACCTAATGGGAGAATACGGTAGCGCCACTCTTTATCGCGCCACAACCTCTGCTCACCCCATATTCCGCCACACCTGCAATGAGCCTGGTACCCTACCCTCTGTCCGCCACAATTCCATCTGAGCTTCCACATCTGCCTTGCGCCACCTCTTTTCCTTCCACCTTTCCCCACCCTGCGCCACACTTTCATGTCCTGCACGGACCACAGTGCACGTACCCTCACCATCAGCATCCACCCAGCGGACTCTCATCGCTATGGAGTCCTCCACTGTGAGTTTCATTTAGTTCGCTTGCTTCACTCTCCTCCATTGGCGAGGGTTTGCATCTAGCGAGGCCATCACCATCCCGCTCCCTTCCACCATTTCTCTGCCTCCATTCCCAGGCCCCCTGCACGGGAGCAAAATATAATAACCCTTTGTCAATCAATCGGGGGTTTGGCTGACAAAGAAACTAGCCCCAGGGCCAGTCGGCCTCTAAGGCCACCAGTGCTGGTGCTTCCCAGGCACCTACTCCCCAGGCACCCACTATCTACGACCCCTACGCTTCGTATCTTACTGCTTTGCGTTGCGAGGGACCCGAGTTCGGTGACGCGGATGTGGAGGACGAGGGAGACCAGAATTGGGACGACGCTGAGCTCGACGGGGGTCCCGTTGGTTCGGGTGTCGAGGTCGGTGCTGCTGAGCCGTCGCGCCACATCGAGAGCCCTGTCCTCGTGGCCGCTGACGCCCACTTCTCCATCATCGACATTTCCGACCTCGATCTCAACGATTCGGTTCTCGCCGAGGCCGACGATTCTGGTTCCGACAGCGGCCGATTCACGCCCGCTGGTTCGGTCTTGGATGACGGCGGACCCATAGCCTCTCACCGGGACCCCGTGACTGAGGGCGAGAACCCGGACAGGAACCGGATCCGCGACTTCTTTGCAGACGCCATCACGGATCCGGGCCACGAGTTTGGCCGCGCCTTCACGTCCCAGCCCACCGACCCTCTCCTTGGTCAGGATTCCCGCGAGATGGCCAACACGGGTCTGGAGCCGATCGCTCCTGGCGAGGGCGGCCTGGGCCGGTCCGCTTTTGTAACCATCGGCGCTACCGCTTCGTTCCAATCACTCATCAAAGAGATCGTATCGCCTGACTGCTTGGAGGCGCTCTCAGCTGTCGGGGTGGACCGTCTCACCGTGCAGTGCGGTCCGGACTACGAGCTCTTCCAGAGCATCGCTCCGCACCCCGGGCCGCAGTCTTTCGATATCCATATCACGGGCTTTGCCTACACGGATGATATCCATCGAGAGATGTCGCGCTGCGCCCGCGTTCCGGGTGTTCGCCGCACGGGCATCATCATCACGCACGGGGGTAAGCCCCTTTCCCCCTCGGGAGCGGGGGTAAGCAGTGAACTTGTCGGGGATTGGAAACTAATTTATCCTCCAGGCTCCGGTAGCATCTTGGAGGCTGCCAAAGTCCGCGCCGCGCCCATCATCGTCGCCAACCCCTCTCTGATGGATAACCACCAGGAGGAACTCGCAGAGGAGATGGAGAACCGCGGCTATGCCATCAGGGGTGTCAGCGGGTAAGTTTCTTCGGGGGCGACCCAGCACGGAAACATACTGACTATATACAACGTAGGGAGGTCCACCTGGCGATCCGACGCCTCTTGGACGGACCCCGACCGTCCCGCAAGGCCGCCCACGACGGCGAGGGCCGCGAGCGTTGCGGATTGGAGGAAATCACCGAGGAGCTTGCGGCTGCTGTGGACAATGCCGAAGACGAGCCCAAGACTCTTTTCGGTATGTTCGTCGAGCTCATGTATGTCACGCCCAAGGTTGCGGCGTTATACGTGCCGTCCTCTCGCCCCCCCCCCCACCCTTCTCTTCCTTGTCGGGCCCTCGGACTGACCTCTTCCAGCCACCGACTTGTAGGGCTTGTCTGGCGTTGATCGATTGCCCTCGGACGGCGGCCGTGGCACGAAGCGTGAAGCGCCACGGGCTGGGGGGACGACTGCACAGAAGCGAGCGAAGAGACTTCACCGGGGGCTGAAGCCGACTGCAAAACAGCAAGAAGACGACGCTATGCTCCGCTTCGAATAGAGGCGATTTGCCTGTCTGCCATCTCGAGGCTTGAAGCTATAGCCATCCATCACCGGGGTGATGGGCGATGCTACTACACACGCATCCCGTGGGGCCTATATGGAATGACTTGCGGTTGTTTTTCGGCGTTTACAAGATGGCACATCGCGAGCGGGATAGTTTCCGGAACGCTTGATGAGCTCCGCGTACTGCCTACTTTTGATACTCATGGCACGGCCCAAATGATCATGATTCGAGTTCTAGCACCTGATTCCAGACTTTGTGGTCGTTCCAGGTTGCTCTTTCACACGTGGCGTGCCCGCAATCGTCCGTGGCTTCGCCCTATGCCTTCTATGTACTCGGGCAGCTTCCCACAAGACGCTTCGCCCAATGCCTAGTGAGTGGCCCATGCGCTCATCGTTGCCATAATTCATGATCCATCCTCGCGTCACAGAAGTCTTTTGACACGCCCACAGGCATGCCTACTTGCTTATTGTAGGCCACTTACGGCCCAAATCTTGATGGCCGCGTCGCCGCCCGTACTGGCGACCTGGGTGCTCTTGTTGATCCAGCACACGGCGTTGACGCCGTCCTTGTGGGCGTTCATTGCCTTGACTCTGCTGCCCGGCTTGGCCAGGCTCCAGACGAAGACATTGGTGTCCAGTGCTCCGCTGACAGCGTGCGTGTTGGCCTCGTTCCACGCTATGCTGGTGACACGCGCAGTGTGGGCCGACCAGCGGTCCGTGACGACGGACAGGTCGGCAGTCTTGTATGCGTAGATCTTGCCCGACGAGTTACCGGCGGCGAGAAGCGTGCCGTCCCGGGAGAAGGCCAAGACCGAGATGGCAGCGGTACTGTTCTTGGCCTCTCCGACCAGGCTGAGTTGGTTGCCCGAGTCGACCGTGTACAGGCGCACGGCGTTGTTGCTCATACCCACGGCGATATGAGAACCACAGGCGGCGATGGCCGTGACCGGGGCGTCGGTGATGGGAAAGGTGTCGGCGTGGGTATCTTTGACGTAGATCTCGACTCCGTTGGCGTTGGCCACGTATACGCGGCCTCCGGCGGCGGCAATGCCCTTGGGCTGTGCCGGGAGCTTCAGGGAGTCGCCGACAAATGTACCGGCCGACTCGTCGATGATACGGAGCGTATCGTCCCAGCCAACACTGTACGCCCGGCCGGGCGCTGAGGCGAACTGCGTGACCTGGTTTGTGTGGGTCTGGCCGTCCACGGCCGTGCCCACGCCTGAAGACACATCCCACTTGCAAACGCGGCCTTCAAAGCTGCCAGTCACCAGTACCTGCCCCTGTCCCTCGGCATCGGTCCCCATGGCCGTCATGGCCTTATTGTGGCCCTGCACAATCTTGATGGGTTTGTCGTTACCCTCGGTGAGGTAGTTGAGGTCTCCATCCAAGTTCAGGCTGATAATCAGTCCGTCACTGCGTGGCGTCCACACCACGCCGACCTGCTGGTCGCCGACGCTGACACCCTCACCGCCAAGCCTCCAGGTATAGGTGCACTTGCCGGCCTCGATGTCCCAGATCTTGACCGTCTGGTCGGCGCTGGCCGTGGCGAGCCTCTTGGAGTCGGGGGCCCAACTGACGGAGAAGATACTGCCGCGGTGCTCACCGTCGCTAAGGGTCTGCGTCGGCTCGCCCGTCTTGCCGTCGTACAGCTGGATCTTCTTGTCCGCGCCCACGGTGACCAGGAGGTTGCCGTCCGGGGAGAAGGCGGTGCCGTAGACGAAGCCCTTGTGGATCTCGCTCTGCTTGGAGTGGAACTTGAAGGGCGCACCGTGCAGAAAGCACATGGCCATGTCGTCACTGGCGGTGGCGGCACGGAGAGGGCGCATGCCGCGCACGGCCACGCTGTTGATGACCTTGGAGTGGCCCGAGACCTCGCCCACGCTATTTCCGCTGTCGGCCGTGACGCAGTGCCCAAAGCGCTCACGGCCGTCGCCCACGGCAATGATGCGCTGCGAGTCGCCGTCCCACGCCACGTCGTTGATGCGCCCGCTAATGATGGCGTACTCGCCCTTGGTGTTGACGGCCTCGACGGCGTCCCAGACGCGCACCATGCCCGAGGCATCACCCGAGGCCACGTAGAAGCCCGAGGGCGAGAAGCGGGCCACTGTCGTCTGGGCGGTGTGGCCAGTGTACTGCTTGGTCTGCGAGGGGTCGTCGATGGAGCGGAGGAACACGGATTTGCCAGACTGGACGACGTGCGGCGTGAGCATGCATCACAGCGGCCCTGGGCCCACGGGGTGTCGGGCCTGACTCACGGCATAGGCTATCCGCTCGCCCTTGGGATCGCAGGACAGCTGCGTGGGCTGGCCGCGGGTGGTGGCAGGCGTGGCCGCCAGGATTCTCTCGATAGTGATGGACATGGTGACGGGGGTAGCGATCGCTGGTACCGCGCGTGCGTCTTGCTCGTCGTCTGCTGCCGCTCCTCCTTCTTTTGGTCGTGTCTAGGCGGGCCGTGTCTACTGACGGGCTGGCTCGGGGGGCAAACTGTCGATGTATGTCGGTGGAGGTTGGAGCGCAGCTCCGCGCGCAGGGAGTGGTGGTGTCGGGGCGTGGGATGGGACGCCGGATAGGGGGGTAGGGGCTCCAGGAGCTAGCCTTCCTGCTAACCAGCCCAGGAGCTGGTAGCTGCCTGGTTGTTTACTTTCATGCATCCGGCCTGCCCAATGGTGCTGCATGCCTTTCTTGGAGGGGCAATGAGGGGCCGACGCTGCCCGGCCGGCTGGCAGGCAGAGCAACCAATTGGATCCTAGACTGCTGAAACGTCATCCCGCTACGACCGCGCTAACCACCCATTCCCCTTAGCCGTGCACGCAACCCGCCGACCTTTGTCGCTTAGGCACATAGTGCCACACCTGGGTAGGTATGCACTAGCCGAGATTCCGGTGTAAGTGAGCCGAACACGTATACTCTCGGTCGAGGAGGTTGGCCCGCGTCCCCCCTGCGGGCGTGTCCTTCGTATAGGCAGACGAGTATCCCCGGGGATCTTAGAATGAGGTCTCTCCATCCCGGCCTCTGCCTAGCCATGCACGGCTCTTTCCTCCGGAGGAAGTTGCAGCCTGGCCCTTCGCTTCGCCGTCTCACCGCACCTGTGCCGTGTATCGTGCTTCGAGCGAGGGCTTATAGGTTTCCAGCCGCTACAAGCTTTCAACACTATCCTTCTTCCCCCCGTTCGCCCCTTGTCCACCGTCCTTCCTCCTCCCTTTTTGCCACGCAGAGACGGGTTGGGAAAGGTGATGGGTGACGACGGTCACCCGGTAACAGGGCGGCGCAGCCCACGACCGCGCACACCGGACCCCCCCGCGGCCGCCAAGGAGATCGAATTTGGCTTGCCAACCCCGACTACACCATGCTTCGGATTCCGAGACCGCGGAAACGGCTCCGAAGATGACTGGGGAATTTCGGCCCAGCTGACCGTCACGACATCGCAAAGCGACCCTGTGCGGCTTAGCCCGGCCTGGCGTGTAAGTTTGGATCTAGAACAGATCGGTGCATTATCCCTAATCCGGCTGCTGCTATTGTGTGCCAGAATCTGCTTGACGAGGATCTCGTTAACGATGCCGGCCGTGCTGGTGCGGAAGTTGGGCGTCCGCCCACCCGCGAGCCGTTTTCGAGCGGTAAACAGCAGGAGAGCCGATCAAACTCGAACTCTCCTCCTGAAAGGTCTATCCCCAAGCCGTCGCGGAGAAGCCGGCGGCTTGCTATCTTGGCGAAACAGCGTGCCTCTGACCAGGAACCTCTTGAGCTCCGGGCCCCGAGGTAATCCTTGCGGATTGCCCTGAAAGGCTCGAAGGCCCCTGCACCAAAACGTCCCGATCTCACGGCCGTGAGGAAGGCAAGCCAGCAAGGCACTGTCAGCACCAAACCCACCCGTGAGTCTAGGAGGGGCCAGCAAGGTCAGAAGAAGACCCCGGCAACGCGGCGGGACTTTCACCAGGCTTTGTCGCGTCAAGTGTTGCCGCAAGAGGATAGTCAAGTTCATACCTCCCAGACCAAGGCGCTCGAGGCTGTTCCGCCACGCTCCTGGCAGGCGATACCAGCTAGCGAAGACGTTGCTCTTCGGCCTGCCCTCGCCGTGTTCTCGGTGCCTTTGTCCCATTCAGATGGTCCGCCCGAGTCGGGTACGAGACTGGAGCCCTGGGAGGTATCACCCCGTTGTATACGAGACGGTAGTGAGCGTAAGTGGGCGGTGGCCACTGATTTGAATGGCGCTTTGCGTAGGGATCCCGACAAAACCCTAACTAACACTGATCATGACAGGCATTGCTTTTTCTACAGCAGCTCTCACCGGCCTGCAGGAGACGCGGATCGGCCCAAACTTGGGCTTCCACGTTCTTGTGTTGAAGCCCGGAAATTCCCATCGGTGGCTCGCCATTCCCAACAGGGTGCGCCTGTGCTCGCTTGCTGTAGGAAAGATCTCTGTCAAGATGGCCGGGCGAAGCTTCGCCGTGGGACCTCAAGGCCTCCTGAAGATTGGCGGCGGTGTTGAATGCGCGGTCCAAAACAAGTTGTACTCGGACGCCGTACTACATGTATGCGCCATTGCCGATGAATGAGAGAGCCCACCGCCCGAAAACACCAGACTCCAATCGGCTCATACGACCCCCATCAGCAGCCGCAATCCAGACCAGCTAATCGATCCACGTGAGAAGAAACAATGGCCTGAGGGAAGGGGCGTGAGGACAGAGAACACTCAGTAAGGCAAGGCGACATCGTGTGAATGGATCATACTGTCGAACGTACCGACCTACTCGATGAGGCGGGCTGTTCCTCATCAGGAAAGACCATGGCAAGGAAAGGGTTTTGCGACGACCAACGCTGGTCGAGAGGACAAGAAGAGTGATAGCTGTACTTGTAGTGTTTCTATCTGGCCATGAAAGAAAGCACCCAAGCTTGGAACGGATCATGCACCAGCCTCTAGAGTGCCTTTCCCGAGGTTGATATGGATAGCACGGGCCGTCACGTCAACTATAGTGGGCCAAGCCTGGGGGCGGTGGGACACTGGCCAAGCCGGAGCCGAGTACTGATCTATACCTTGACAACACCTGGCTTTTACTTTTCGGGAGAAAATCAAGCTAGGAGCAACGCGCCGTGGGAGTAGCAATGCCCACTGGGCTGTTATTTAGAGGATGGGGTTTGCAACTCAGCCGTGAAGGCTAGGGCTTCGTTTCCGGGGCAGAGCACTTGTAGGACTCTGCACTTGATCGTGTGCCAGCACGGCCCCGGTAGTCGATGGAGAGGACAAAAAAGCATGGATGTGTGCATACCCCCAAGTACCTAATGCAACCCCCTGAGCAGTGACGTAACGCTATACGGATGCGATACACCCAATACATAGGCAACATGTGGCCTTGGCAATGTCGGCTACGATTGGCTCTTACGACGAGGCTATATCAATTATGGCGGCTGCGGATTGCCGCCGCCTGGGAGTAAGGACTCGAAGTAGACATGGCCCGGATCCAAACCTGGAACCGGGCCAAAAGGGTTCCCTTCTGCACGATAGGGTATAGCGCTTATGAAGGGGCAATCAGTGACTCTCCCCCCCCCCCCCCCCCCCCCCCCCCCCCCCCGGCAGCCTAGTAAGTAGGGAGGTAGGTAGGTATAGTTGCATAGATGCTGGCTGCCTCCGATCGGGATTTCTGCCACATCGTATGTTGCAGGACGGCGATTTGCGACCACTTTGGAGCCCGCCTATCCATCACCTCACACCCGCCACACGCCCGCTTCACTTTGGTCCCACAGGCTATTCCGACGCTCCGCAGTCGCATTCCCGTCACGGGGATCCTCCGTCCACCTCGACACCTATTCACCCAAGTATCTGCCTGGTCACCTTCTCGCACCAAGCTGCCCGGCCGTCCCAAGACGTCGACTGACCGACAGGCCCGGCCGGTACCCACGTCCTACTTGCATCCATCTTGCAAGAGGTGCCTCTGCTTGCCTACCCCGGCGGTGCGAGATCGGCGCTGACCGTAAAACGCCGACGGGAGACCTGGGGGTTTTCTTTTTTCTCTTACAGTCCGCCCACTTATACACACCTCCAGCGACCCGGTGCTCACTGTAAGCTCGTACAGTAACGATCACGCTCTGGCTGGGCGGTGCGTACAGGTTTCCCACCACGTCAGCATAGTTCCGACCGCGCACGACGCATAAGTAAAGTACTTACGCGCAGCCTCCGCCACCCGGCAAGACAACCACTGCGTTTATGGGAGGCTGGGATTGCGGCCGAACATCCCCCGCCGAACCTGCGACGGGGACTAATAAAGCCACGCTGACATCGACAGGCCTCCCCTCGTCTTGCGGTTGGAACCGATGCAGCCGCAATGACGGCTGGTCGACGCTGCGCGGGCCTGAGGGGGCTGGGGTTCGGAGCTCTAGGTGGTAGCCGCGTCACGGCTCCTGCTCCCGTTCGTTCGAGCGCGGCTCCAACAAAGGCCCTCCATGCTTCAGCCATCACACCTCCCAGACGCCTTACCCGGCGGGGGTGCGGATTGGATCCCTTAATAAGGCCACATCACCCGCAACTGCGCCTGTGCCGCGTCTTGCAGACCTCAGCCCAAACCCCTACACCCTCCCGTCCGCCGCCGACTGTCCCCCTGTCCCGCCTGTCGCGCACCCGCGACTTTCTGCGCTCAATACCCGCCATGGCAGCCCTCGCCCAGACCCGGAGCCACAGCGGCCACGGCCACGGCCACGGCCACCACCACCACCACGACAACGTCTACCTGACGTCGCAGAACAAGAACGATGCCGGCGTGCGCATCACGCGCCTTGGCCTCTTCTCCAACCTGGGCATGGCCGTTGCCAAGGGCGTGGGCGGCTACGCCTTCAACTCGCAGGCCATGGTCGCCGATGCGATCCACAGCGTGACCGACATGGCCTCCGACGTCCTGACCCTGGCCACCATCTCCTGGAGCTTGCGGCCGCCCACGGATAAGTTCCCCACGGGCTACGGGAAGATCGAGAGCTTGGGCTCCCTGGGGGTTTCGGGCATGCTCCTGGCCGGTGGCTTGTGGATGGGCTACGGCAGCTTGTTGTCTTTGTACGGCCATTTCTTCCTGGACCCGGCCGCCGCCGCGGAGATGCTGGCACATGCGCACTCGCACGGCCACAGTCACGGCCACGGCCACGGCCACGATCATACCGCCCCGAGTCTGCATGCTGCCTGGCTGGCGGCAGGCACCGTAGCTATCAAAGAGTGGCTTTACCATGCGAGTACGACAGCCCCCCCCCCCCCCCCCCCCCCCCCTTTCCCCCATGCCTGCGGCCGTCCGGGCCGAAAGCAGTTGCTGATCGTATCGTCTCCCGCAGCTATGAAGGTCGCCCGAGAGCGCAAGTCGTCCGTCCTCGCATCCAACGCCGTCCACCACCGAGTTGACAGTCTTACCGGCATCGTGACCCTGGCTGTCATTCTCGGTGCCAACTTTGTGCAGAATGCCGCCTGGCTCGACCCGGTGGGCGGTCTCCTCATCTCCCTGCTCGTTATCAAAGCCGGTGCCGAGAACACCCTCTCATCCTTGATGGAGCTTGCCGACCGCAGCATCGACGCCGAGGTCAAGGGCAACATCCAGAAGCAGGCACGCAAGGCACTGGTCGACTTTCCCGAGACCCACGAGATCGAGCTCCGGGATGTCTCGGGCGTCAAGTCGGGCCAGAACTACCTTGTCGACCTCGAGATGGCCGTGCCGAGCCACTGGACAGTGGAACACGCCCGACAAGTGGAGGACTTGGTCAGAACGCGGGTCGGTGGCAAGGTTCGAGGCGTCCGCAAGGTGCGGGTTCGCTTCGTGCCCAAGGAGGCCACGGTGGCGCCCAGATTCGACGAGTTCATAGCTGGCGACGCAAGCCAACGGTCGAGCCCCGAGCCCGAGGAGGAGGACAACGGCCACAGCCACGACCATCACAAGTCGCACTGATGCCGGGGTGCAAACAGAAGAGCGTTGGCGTAGTTCCCCCTCCAAGACGGCGTTTTTAAGGATCTGGTTTGGAAACTTGCAGCAATACAGGGAACAGGACGAACAAGGCTTTGATGATACCACGCGAGCGGCTCCAGAGAGAGCCCTCCCCGACCCCATCAGGCAGACCGCGGTGCGAGGCTGCACAAAGGGTCGTGTACTTTTACCTCTCGGCGATCCGAGGGAGGACTTAGCATCAGACGGCGTTGGAAGACTCGCAGACAAGAAGATTGGCGGCTTCCACGAGGGGCCACATGGTGCATTTGGAGCGGCATTCAGGGCTTGGATTGGAAATTGTAGGCCGAGCTCATGATTTAGCAGTGCGCCGGCCCGAAAACCTGACGATGTGACTGAGAACCAGCTGCAGACCTCCACGTGGCCCGTAGCAGAATGCACCGAGCACATCGCGGCAACACACACACATTGGCGCGCCTATCCGGGGGGGACTCCATTCTCTGCAACCTGGGGGGCCCCCCGGGAGGGAATAAAGTAGATGTTCGGCGACCGGGGACCAGCGGTCTGGAACCCCTGCGTCCCGGTGCTGTGTATACCCGGGCAATTGGGCGGTAGAGCCGCGCCCAGCAGGCCGAGGTCGTGCGTGGGTGGTGGTATTCAGCCTAAATACAACCAGACTCGAGCTGATCATTCTAGATGCCGCTTCCATCCTGCTCACCAGGCATGCCGGGGCTGCAGCCAGGGATGAGTGCAGAGATGGAGGTGCAGGTATGCACTTGTGCAAATGTACCGATGCAGCCGACATCGACAAGAAGCTCCAGCCCCCGCGCGAGGCTGCCAGCACCAGCTCTGCCCGCCGGGGCGGCCCTTGAGGCATGGGTGCTGCCATCGTGAAAACTGACGAAATGGATGCCCCGCTGGGAAAAGCGAGACCCAGAAACCCACCCGCCCCCTCCGGCTCCGGATGGGTACCGGATGGGAATGGATACCCTGATCTCATCGCAGTGGCAACGCAACCCCGCGTCAGAGCCAGCGAGCGTCGGTCCATTGCTAGCCAAGCCAGCCCTGCGTCAGACCCAACGGGCCCGCGGCGTCAGGGTCGGGTCAAGCTTGCATCAGGGAGTGCCCGGCTGTTGCCAGTGCGGCCGCGTTGCGGCTACACCGCAGCCAACGTAAATGTGACTTGGCTATCCGTGCGATGGAATCCAGGTATCGATCGACCTTGGCGCCTTATCTTCTTCTCCCTCCCCAACGTCCTATCCTCTGCTCCCTCGCCCGAGACGTCTGGCCGCCTTAAACCTCCCTCTCCCTTCTCTCATTCTCCTCCGACGTGGTCCAACAGAACGCCGACTCCCTTTCGGCAAGCAGACAACCCCTCCCCCAACACACATACACACACACACACACACACACACGCACGCATCCAAGCTGCTGTCGTCGGTCTCGGCACCCTGGTGCTGCGCTGCCCACCCCCTCCCCCAACCGCGAAGCTGTGACCTCATAGAGGAACGACCGCCAGTATGAGCTCTGGTCCCTTGTACCTGGGATTTGACCTGTCAACCCAGCAGCTCAAGGGTAAGCCATGCCTTTCCCTCCGCCGGCCGCGTGTATAGTGGCTGTCGACTGACCGGAGCGCCCGCCCCTGCCTCAGCCATCGTAGTCTCGTCGGACCTCAAGGCCGTCTCAGAGGCCAAGGTCGACTTCGACGCCGACTTCGGCGCCAAGTACCATGTGCACAAGGGCGTGCTTACCAACGAGGCCGAGGGCGAGGTGTTCGCGCCCGTGGCCATGTGGCTCGAGGCCGTGGACCTCGTCCTGTCCCGGCTCCGGGACAACAAGTGCCCCATGGACCGCATCAAGGGCGTGAGCGGCTCGTGCCAGCAGCACGGCAGCGTTTTCTGGAACGCCCAGGGCCAGGCCGCCCTCCAGGCGCTGGACGCCAAGAGCTGCCTGCAGGAGCAGCTCCGCGATGCCTTCGCGTACGAGTTCGGTCCCAATTGGCAGGATCACAGTACCCAGGCCGAGTGCGATCTGTTCGACTCGCACCTGGGCTCCAAGGCGCGCCTGGCCGAGGTGACGGGCAGCTCGGCGCACCACGTAAGTTCACCGGCGGCCGCGAAGATGCGCTTCGAAGCGGGGCGGTGTATGCTGATTCGTCGCAGCGGTTCACCGGAACACAAATCATGCGGATGCGCCGGAGGCGCCCCGAGGTCTACCAGAACACGGCGCGGATCTCCCTCGTGTCCTCGTTCCTCCCCTCGGTATTCTTGGGCGCCTGGGCGCCCATGGACATTGGCGACGTGACGGGCATGAACCTCTGGGACATCCACGACGCCAAATGGAGCGAGGAGCTGCTGGAGCTCTGCGCCGGCGGCAAGGACGGTGTCCCGGAGCTGCGCAAGAAACTGGGCGAGGTGCGTCTGGACGGCGGCGGCAGCATGGGTCCCATCGCGCGCTACTTTGTCGACAGGTACGGCTTCAGCCCCGACTGCCAGATCGTGCCCTTCACCGGCGACAACCAGGGCACCATCTGCGCCCTCCCCCTCCACCCCATGGACGCCATCATCTCCCTGGGCACCTCTTCGACGTTCCTGATGATCACGCCCACCTACAAGCCCGACCCGTCGTACCACTTCATGAACCACCCCTGCAACCCCGGACAGTACATGTTCATGCTCTGCTACAAGAACGGCGGGCTCGCCCGCGAGAAGGTGCGGGACAAGCTTCCCAAGCCCGAGGGCGCCGACCCGTGGGCCAACTTCAACGAGCATGTGCTCGGCACGGCGCCCCTGGACGCCGCGTCAGATGGCGACAAGGCCAAGCTGGGCCTCTACTTCCCGCTGCCCGAGATTGTGCCCAACATCAAGGCGGGCACGTGGCGGTACACGAGCGAGGCGGACGGGGCGGGGCTGGCGCCGGCGGACGACTGGGGCGCCGAGAAGGACGCGCGGTGCATCGTCGAGTCGCAGGCGCTGTCGATGCGGCTGCGGTCGCAGAAGCTGGTCGACAGCCCGGGCGGCGGGCTGCCGGCGCAGCCGCGGCGCATCTACCTCGTGGGCGGCGGCTCGATGAACCCGGCCATCGCGCGCGTCTTCGGCGACGTGCTGGGCGGCGTCGACGGCGTCTACAAGCTCGACGTCGGCGGCAACGCCTGCGCCCTCGGCGGCGCCTACAAGGCCGTCTGGGCCCTCGAGCGCCGCGACGCCGAGAACTTCGACGAGCTCATCGGCCGGCGCTGGACCGAGGAGGGCGCCATTCGCAAGGTCGACGACGGCTACCGCGACGGCATCTTCCAAAAGTACGGCAACGTCGTCGGCGCCTTCGACAAGATGGAGCGCGAGATCCTCGAGGTGGCGCACAACTGAGAGGAAGCCGGGCGCCCGCGCAGATTCACGAGACGACGAAAAATCTTTGGCCGTTGGGCTTTTGTTGTTGCTGTTGGTTGTTTTGAGCCTGTTAGATCTGTGAATAGACTACATCCATCTATCTGTCCCCCCAAGGATTTCCAGGGAAAGCACCACCGAAAAGGGAGGGAGGGAGGGAGTGCGCGCAGACTCGCCAGAGGCCGTGACGGCACTCCCGGCCAATCACGCGAGCAGCACCGCCAGGAACGGGCAATGCACATGGATTGTGGCATGGCCCGGTTGCCGGGTCGCCTGCGTCGCACGGCATCTTTGAGGCTAAAGTCGCCCCCATATTGAAGATGTAGCCCCGAGCGCCTGCCTACCTGCTTGGCCAAATGCTTGGCCAAGCAGGCAGGCATCAAGCAAGTAGCCACCCGAACCCCCGATGCCGCTCCTATGCATGTCTGTCTCCCGGGAGGTGTCTGTCAGGGCCCCATCGGGATCAATCCGTGGAGGGTGGCGTCCGAGTGGATGGCGGCAGGAGTCGAGCTTCAGGACGGGGGGTACCTTGTACCTCTCAGGTGGTTTTGGCCCCCCCCCCCCCCCTAGAGGCTTCCACCCTGTATTCGTAGGGAAGGACGGCAGGCATTCCCGATGCGGAAGAGGTGGCTCGGCCCTTTGCGCGCGTGCAGAGGCCGGCGGGCTGGTGCTGTCCATCCGACCCTTTTTAGTCCTGGTTCCCTGGCGACGTCACCACAACGGACGTCCAATGCGTCCGTTTGCTGTGGTTCGAGTCCATCCCCGGATAGCTTTCAGAGAGGCAACGAGGGAACGAACGTAGCCGAGTCGGCCTCTCCCGCATGTGACAGTCGGCCCAAACTGCACCCCCCCCCCCCCCCCCCCTTTGGGAATTGTCTGCGTGCCTCTCCTCCCCCTGGGAACAGCGCTGCCTAACAAGCCTTTGCAACACCTGCTCGCTCACCGGGGCCCGTCGTTCCATCGGGACACATCCCATCCCCCCCTCCTGCCTCCGAACCTCCGGCATCCACGCTCGCCGAACCGCCTCGGGGCCCTCCTTGTCGCACGTCCGCTTTTGCTGGCCTCCTCCCTGGCCTTTTTGTACCTGGCAACCCCCGCCCTCGTATGCGAAACCTAAACGGAAGCCCCCCTCTCGAGACCGCCGCCGCCCGCCCGCGATGAACCTGGGTCCCGTGTCGTACCTGGACTGCGTGGTCTTCTGCATCTGCCTCGCGCCCCAGCTGCTGATCCACGTCGGCTTGTTTGGCACCGTCGGGGTCGTGCTGCGATGCTTGCCCTTCCTATGTAAGTCCTGCCTCGGGGGCGGGTCTTCCCCTACCGGGTCCGGTCCTCCGCTCACCGAGAGAGCCGGCGTAGTGTGCAAGCTGCCTGTGGGCTTCGTCTACGAGCACTTCTTCCAGTGCCGAGAGGAGCAGACGCCTTTCGTGCGCACGGCGTCGGGCTTTGAGGACTTCGTCGTTCGCTGCGTCCGCTTCGCCTTTGCCAACATCCCGCCCCACGTGGGCCGCGTCTTCTTCTCCAAGCCCGTGGCCCTGCCGTTCTTGAGGTTCCGGATGCTGCGCCACGGCTATTGGAGATGGCCCGTCCACTGGGAACAGGCAACTGATGTTGGTTCCCCCCCCCCCTCACTCGCTGCTGCCTGGCACGCCCTGGTACTGACGCGCCATCTAGAACCGTTTCAAAGGCGTGTGGATGATCAAAGACCCGATGAGGCCGATCGACGTCTGCATCTTTTACGCGCATGGTGAGAACCCCATCCGGCCGTCCTGCAGGCGGCAACGTGGGCCTTTGGCTTATACGGGAAATCAGGCGGTGGATTCTCGATGGGGTCACCATACTTCTACCTGGAGTATCTTTTGACCTGGCTCTCGTTGCTCGGCGAGAGCGGATACGGCAACCCGGCCATTTTCTCCCTAGAATATACTCTTGTGCCCGACGCTGTCTTCCCCACGCAGCTGCAACAGGCCATGGCTGCGTACCAACACGTGCTGGAAACGGTCGGCCAGGCGTCCAGGGTCTGCATTAGCGGCGACTCGGCCGGTGCGACCATCATGCTGAGCCTGCTGCTGCATCTGGCGAACCCGGGCCGCGGCGCCGATAGTATGAACGACACGGGTGCCTGGCGGCTCGAGGCCCCTGCTATGGCGGCCCTCATCTCCCCCTGGGTGACCCTGGTTTCGCCCAGACACCGCAACACAGCGAGCGACTACTTGAACCAGGAAAACCTTCACCAGTATGCCCTCGGGTATGCTGGACGCCTGGCGGTGACCGACCCACTGCTGTCGCCGGGCGACTGCAGGGACGTAGACTGGTGGCAGCGCGCTTGCCCGTCGGGAGGCATGTTCATTGCGTACGGCGCCGAGGAGGTCTTTGCACCCGACATCAAGGAACATGTGAAGTTCCTGGAGACAGCTGGCGTTAAGATAAGTAGTAGGGCAGAAGACGGTGGTATCCATGCGTGGCCCGTCGCCTCGCTTTTTCTTAGCACCGGGGCCCGGGATAGACAAAAGGGGTTGAAGAGCCTGGTTGAACAGGTCAAGGCCGGCATCCCCACTGCGCCGGTTTGAATCCGGGCCGGACCAGGATGGGGGGGGGGGGGGGGGGGGGGATTATAGAAACGGATAGAGAAGCCAGCCGAGTCCGTGTCATGTCAGATTAGATCAAGTAAACCTTCAACGACCACCTTGTGGAGAGGGAACCAGAGCGCAGGTGCACACGGCTTCCAGTCCTGAGGCTCTGGGTCTCCGTATGTAAAAAGCTCTGATGTGTTTTCGTCATCCATGACACGCTCGGATGCTGTGGAGGCTCGACACGGGACTGGCACAGGCCAGGTTTGTGCGACTCACAAGCTACCGGGCTGTTCACTCGAGGCCGCCTGGTGAGCACACGAGACGCTGCCCCGGGGCGGCGGTCTTTCAGCCTACTCGCTTTGGGCAGCTGGCGGGAAAAGGCGAAAGACGGGAGAGGGAGAAGTGATGTAGCCCACGTTGCCGGGCCTTATTGGGCCGCGATGGCCCGTGGAAGGCTATAGTATCCCTGCATGTACTTACTTGCGGGCACGAGTGGCCGTAAATGCAGCACATGCGGTGGCGGTCTTCTCAGCCCGGCCTAGCCCTGCCTACACGGCCGAGGGAGGCCAGGCTGACGGCGCTTGGCATGTCTGAAACAGACCGCGGGTGACGCACCGCCATCCATGCTGTGTCTGCGAGCCTGTCGCGGACGGTCGGAGGGTCATAGTGGGCCGTACACAAGCGGACGCGAACCGACGGTTGTGAGCCTTGGTTCCAAGCTTCTGGCCCGCGCTGCCGGGCTCGAGGCGCCGGAAAGGCAGGTAGACAGGGATGGGCAGCATGCATGCAAACGCGACGGGGATGAGCATCCATCCGTATCCGCCATGGCGAGAGAGGATGCACGGCAACACGGCAGGATGGGGGGGCGGCGGAACGTGTGTGAGGGAGTGAGAACGCGCGGGTGGACAGAGGGAGTGTCGAGGCGCGTCTGGGGTATTTCTACCTAATGTACGTAGCGCTAGCGTTGGAGAGGCGTATAGAGTGATCTGCATCAGCGGGAGGAAATTCTGGTGGCGGTGCTGGACGAGCATCGTTGTTGGTGCCTGCCCCTGCAGCACGCAACGCGACGGACGCCATTCGAGGTACATTGCCTTACCCTGAACGGGATCCCATGGGATGGGAGATCAATCAGAACGAGCAACGCATGCCCACACCACAGCGGGACCCCTGCTTTGGCTGTCTGCCCCGGGTCTGGCCCAAGCCGGGTATTTAAAAAAGCTCTTCTGCCCGGCCAAGCGAGTAAGCAGAGCTGCTGGAGTGCGTCTGAGTAAGAGGAAGAGAGAGAGAGAAACACACACAGACACACAAACACAGACACACAAACACGCACACACGCACACACACGCACACACACACACACTCTCTCACACACACACACACAACACACAGAGAAAAAGAGAAAGAAGGGGAGAGAGAGGGGGAGAGAGAGAGAGAGAGAGAGAAAGAGAGGGAAAGAGGAGAGGGAGAGAGAGAGAGAGGGACGCACGATCAATACGATCCCCTCCCGCCACTCGTGCCCCGTCGAACGACAAACGACGATACCCATCCATCCCTCCGGCGCCCTAACCATCCCCCATCCTTGGAAGTCGGTCAAAACGAGCGACCCGTGTCTGATTGGCTCGGCAAATTCTTCATCTGCTGCGGGAGTCTCTTTCATCTTATACCACAACCCTGTTCCGTTCCCGAGCCTGCGTGTCCTGGCTGCTTCCTACCAATCTCGAACCCGAGACTCGGTCCGTATTCCATCCCGGCTGCTTGGGAAGCCCGCATTCTCCCCTTCCTTCCGCTCGCGTTGGGCGCTTCGGGCTTCATCTTACCGCCACCCTTCAGACTTGCTCCCAGCGACCAGTCGCTGTCCGTGTCTCTCGTCCAAGCTTCTCGCCTTCTAGCACGGGCTATCTGCTGCGACACGGCGCTTGCTTTGGCTCCGTCCGAAGTGATTGCCACGCCAAGTTTGCAGGCAGGCAGAAACGACGAAGGACTAGAGAGAGGCGGAGGGAAGTAGGGAGGGAGGGCTCCGAGAGAGCTGTTGTTAGCCCCGCCATCGATCCCCCCCCCTGCCTTGGCTCATCCGCCAGTCCAGTCGCAGGCCCGTCCGCCCATCCATCCCTTCCTTCATCCGTCCAGCCACACCGTACGCTCGCTGACGGGGCTTGGGCAAACGAATCACCCCTCCCCAGCACACGCGAGACGGGCTGCATTCCAGGCCTGGCGGTTGGTCGGCAGCGTCATCAATCAGACAAGCACCTACCTACCCCCCCTTCCACCCTGTCAACTACCTACCTACCTAGGCCAGCATCCATTCCGAGACAGCCCAAATAAAGCATGTCCGACGGCGACGGCACTCACGCCCACAAGTCCCCCAACTTCTCCTCCTTCTTCCCTGCGGGTGGACCTGCTGGTGTTGCTGCTACACAACCACCGCGACAAACACCACCTGCATTGGCTGGCTCTGCGTTCCCTTTGCCGGCGCCAGCGACCGGAGGGTACGGTCAGCCACAGCCCCACCTTGGCTACCAACTCTTTCCCAGCCAAGCCAGCCCTCCCAGCGCCCATCACCCGCCGGCCGAGCCGTATAACAGCGCATTCAGCGCGTCGCCTTACAGCTCGCCTGCCCGACCGCCGCAGTACACCAACTACCACCATCCCCAACTCCAGCACCCCGCGCCGCCACAGGCAACTTCTTCTTACCATTCCCCAACACCTCATCCTGCACACGCGCTCGCGCAGCCGCACCCGACATCCGGCAGCCCACCACCGCCGTCGTACTATTCGCCTGCGCAGCCCGCGCAATACGCCGCCGACCCTCACGCGGGCGCCGTCCCGTACCCGCAGACTTCGCGCCCCCTCCCGCCCAACCAGGCATCTCCCACACCCGCTCGCCCCGCCGTCCCAGCCGAGCCAGCCGCCGCCATGCCGCCACGACGCGCTGCCCCGGCGGCTGCCCCGCCCGAAATCGAGCCGTCGCCCGTCCGAACCAAGTTCCCCACGGCGCGCATCAAGCGCATAATGCAGGCCGACGAGGAGGTCGGCAAGGTGGCCCAGCAGACGCCCATCGCCGTCGGCAAAGCTCTCGAGCTCTTCATGGTGCAGATTGTCACCAAGAGCGCCGACGTCGCCCAGGAAAAGGGCTCGAAGCGGATCAGCGCGCAGATGCTCAAGCAGGCCATAGACGCGAACAACGAGTGGGACTTCCTGCGCGACATCGTGTCCAAGGTCAGCGAGAAGGAGGAGGCGTCCAAATCCGGCAAGGCCAAGGCCGAGACGGACAGCGAGGAAGAGGCGGAGCCGGCGGAGCCGAAACGCAAGAGAGGCGGCCGCAAGAAGAAGCCGACATCGTAAACGGATGAGGCGCTCTCTTTCACTCACGATGATACGGTAATGGAAATGGAATCACGAGGAAATGGTCGGTTCGTCTGGCGTTCAGAGGTGGGAGGGCATATATCAGGCGTTGGAGGGTTTAGATAGCGTGATGGTGCCGAGCAGCGGTCGGGTTCCCTCGCCGTGCGTGCAGGGACCACAGGCCGATACTCGAGTTATATTATTCCTGGCAGGACCTCGCACGAGGTGCTGGTCTTGTCCTCTACCATGTTTCTCCATTGCGGTTGGTACGTGACCTGCCTGCTTCGCAGGATTCCCGTACGCGTTAGTTGTTGGGCTCCCTCCCATTTTCTTTTCTTTGCCCGGGTGCGGCTAACCGAACCCAGAATACACCCGGCATCCACGGTGTTTCATGTGCGTATACAGCCAGCCCTCCAGGCCTTGTACGTGCGCGGGTGGTCCAGCCTGGCACTCCACCCAGGAGTTGAGGGGTTGGCTGCATGAAATGCGAGGCTGTCACCGAGGGAGCCCTCGCCCTCCAAAACACGTATGGGGTAAGAAACAAGGACATAGCCAAGGTGGCATGCATGTACATATATATATATATATATATATATATGTATGTATGTAGATACATACATACAATACATACACCCACACACACCCACACACACCCACACACACACACATACACACACACGTATATATATATATATATATACATATATGACTATTGGGTGTGGTGGGTGGGACCATCCGCAACAGGCGCATTTGAAACTCGCCATCGTATCCACGGCCGGCTGGTGCTCAATGCGAACCAGCAAGTCCATACCATCCCACCCATATACTGCCCGCATTCCGTACCCAGCACCCAGCTCAGCGTTCCCGGGCCGACGAGCCATGCACAAGCGCCGAGCCGTAAGGTTACCCGGTCCTATTTCTGTGGAGGGACTGACGTTTAGTCCTAGGTTGGGATGAAACGAGAGGTAGGCAGTATTGGGCTGTGTCGTAGCCCGGTGGAGGGGAGGGGCCCTATCAGCCGAAGTTTGACACCCCGCTTGTTCCTTGCTGCATATGTAGAGATGCCGACATCCCCTTGAGCAAGGTACCCTCACACAGCAAATGCAGCACGAGGGAGAGAGAGAGAGAGAGATACGACGGGGCAAAGAGGGACGAACCCAAGCGCTCCCCGCCATTGAGAACATAGATCATTCTTGCCGGCGCCCTTAGTTTACCCATGGCTCAGCGTACGGGGCTGCCTGTAGGTACAGTATGTAGGTAGACATCCATCCGCGGGTGAGCCTACTCCACTTGCTTCCGGCCGAGGTAGAGTCGAGAATACGAAGGGCCCTTAGGGCGCAGTAGGGACTTGGTCAGTGTACGGTAAATACCGTACTGCAAATATGAATGCCGGTCGCTTCCGTCTGCATGGCATGGAAGCACTTTTCCAATACCGGGGCGAAGGAAAGCCACGATGAACGTGACGTGTAAGATTCCACGTAGAGTGCTTATGTGCGCGCCCGGTACCGTCGTAGGGGGTCATCCGTCCAAAGGTATGGCGTAATGGGGGGGGCCCTTCCGCGACGACAAGGCTGGCCCAGTCGGCTCGTCAAGGGCGCTCTGCCCAGCACTGACGGGCTGGAGCAATGGGTGCAGAGATCACCTGGATGTGGACAGCGCGCCATTGGCGGATGCGCAGCCAAGGGCCGGGAGACCCGCTTCGCCGAGTAGCCGTTGCCAAAAAGGAGCAGCGGCCAATTCAGTAGGTCCCTCCACCTGCGGCGACCTCTCATAGTTGTGCTGGGAAAAGTGGATGATGGATGGGCACTGGGCTGGCATGAGGTCCCCCAATCGGTCTGGCCCTCGGTCTCGCTGCCTCTGGCTAATTGGCTGGCTCTCTGCTTGCCGGCCGGCCAGCCCAAGCGAGTACCGACCACCTAGACGAAAACGAACGACAACCCTCTCTTCCACCCTCCCAGCACCGCTGAAGAAGCACCAAGACCGGCTGCCCTGGACCACCATCCCGACCCCTTGCGTCTCCTTTCCCGATCCGAGCGCATCCACGACCGACTTCCGTCCGCCCCCTTTCGTTGCGTGCCGCTCTCGCGCCTGTGGTCCTCCCCCCCCCCCCCCCTCCCCGACCCGACCCGCCATGACAAAGCTCTACGTGTAGATGCCCTCCTAGTATCCATGAGGCTGCTCGCCCCGTCCCCTTCCCCCCCATGACCCTTTTCTCTCCAAGTTGTGCCGCCGTTTCGCTATGTCGTGGGACCTGCTCAAGCGGTTCCTCGAGAGTGATGTCTTCAACCAGAACCCCTTCCTCTCTGTCTCCTACCTCTCGTGAGTCCCCCCCCCCCCGCCCCCTCGGTGCCACCCCCGGCCGGCGTGCGCGCGCGCTCGTGCGTGCGTGCGTGTGTGTATGTGTGTATATGTGTGTTTGTGTGTGTGTGTGTGCGCGCGCGCCAGCCAGCCAGCCGTTGCCGCCACGAGGCCTCATCCACTGACCCATGCGTGCCCGTCTAGACGTTACGCGGACCACGTCGGCATCCACTATGTGCTGTGCTCCAAGCTCCGCCAGTTCCCCTACGAGGACATCGAGTTCTTCCTGCCGCAGCTATGCCACCTTATAATCAGTATCGACAATGAGTCGATGGCCCTGGAGGAGTTCCTGCTGGATCTGTGCGAGGAATCCGTCACCGCCGCCTTGCTGGTTTGCCTCCCCCTCCCCCCCCCCCCCCCCCCCCCCCCCCCATTCGCCGCGTGCACCCCGCATCGAGCGAGCTACTGAACCGTCCCTCTAGACCTTCTGGCTCTTCCAGACCTACCTGCGCGACCTCGCTTCGACCCCGCAAGCACAGGCATTCAAGACGTGTAGGCGGGTCTACAACAAGGTGCAGCACATCGTTTTCGGCCACTCGGACACGGTACGCAACGACAAGATCCAGGAAAACGTCTTGCCCGTCACCGTTCTCGCCAGTTTTGTGCTCGCCAGCATCGGCGTGCCCTTTCTCCCGCAATGGGCCGGCCCCCTTGCGGTGGCGCAGGCCAGGAGGTCCCAGCCCGACAGCGACGTCATTTCCGAAGCGAGCCCGGGCTCCAAACCCACGAGAAGCCAAACCGTGACGGTCACGTCTACGAAATCGTCGAGGCGCCGCGAGCTACACCGGGGCGTCAGCGCCACAGAGCTGGGCGAGCCCCAGTCACCAGCCGAACCAACTCCCCGGTCTCCGCATGTGTCCATTGCCCTCCCGCCTCCGTCTGCGAGCCCGCCCTCGAAGCCGTCCGGAGAGGCGACGCCAAAGCCACGGAAACCCGCGTACATGGATAGCCGGCTCGCCGAGGCGCATCTGAGCTCCTCCTCGCTGCCTCTACCAGATGTCCGGTCGCCGGGGGGCAATCGGCCGGCGACGCCCGTCTCGGCCGTGTTTCCTCGGCCGGGCGACAGCCTCTCGCGCAGGCATTCCCACCACGTCAAAACGCTCGTTACGCAGTCGGAGATGTCGCTGGCGCAAAAAGGCAAACTTCTTCGGCAAAACTACTTCCGCTGCCAGACGGCCTTTTTGCAGGCGTTGGAGGACATATCCAACCGGCTCGTCATTGTCCCGAAGCAGGCCCGGCTCAGTGCCCTGCGCGCAGAGCTGGCCCTCGTCGCGAGAGACTTGCCCGCTGAGCTGGACATTCCCGTTATATGCCCCCCGACCTTGGTCGACGGGTCGCCCTCCAAAAGTCGCCACCATCGCATCGTGAGGGTGAGCCCGGCGGAGGCCACCGTCTTGAACAGTGCCGAGAAAGTGCCCTTCTTAATCATGGTGGAGATACTGAGGGACGACTTCACATTCGACCCCGAGTCCCCCGACAACCAAAGATTGATCACAACGCTACTGGCCGAACAGGGATCGCGCAAGCGTATATTCGACCTGTCCGAGGCGCCGCGGGTGACTGCCGCCGAACGGACAGCCGAGACGGGGGCGACGGATCGGGTGGACAGCGTCTTCGAGCCCACATCGGGCGACCTCGGTAGCTCTCCCATGCTGAAACCCTACGATGACGAGGCCGGAAGCAGAAAAAACGGGAAGCATGCGACGCACCAGAGCAGGCATACCAGCGGAGCCACAACCATGTCCAACTTGTCCGAAGCGACACCACGGACGTCGGCCGCGTCCACGTCACGGTCCAGCAGCCCGGGGATTTCCGGGGGCCTGCGGAAGATGACCATCACGAACCCGAAAAACAATTCGGTCGACCAGCCCGACTTCTCGGCGCTCGCGACGCATATGCGGACGGCGTCGCAGATGCTGGCGCAGCTGGAGGCGACGAGCGGCAAGCGGCCGCGCGGCGAGGTGGCCGCCATTCGCGCCAAGATCATCGCCAGCATGCAGAGCCTCGAGGAACAGAGCTTCGAGGCGGACGACGGCCAGGGCCCGACGTTTGACCTCATTATCGCCAAGGCCAGCGCGGCGCAAGCGGCGGCCGAAAACGTGGCGCATAGCAGGACGGAGAGCGGTGTCGAGACGCTTGAGCCCGAGCTGGAACCGGCCATGAACGAGAACGCAGGCCTGGAGCGCATGGAGAATGACGCGATGACGGGCGGCGTCCAGCGCAAGGGCGACCGCGACGATCCCAGCGCAGCCGTGTTTGGCGAGGCTTGGCAGGAGAAGAAGGAACGGATTCGCAAGTCGTCGCCGTACGGCTGGATGAAGAACTGGGACCTCGTCAGCGTCATCGTCAAGACGGGCGCTGATCTGCGTCAGGAAGCATTCGCCTGCCAGTTGATCCAGGTGTGCGACAAGATCTGGACCGAGGCCAAGGTGCCCGTCTGGGTGAAGCTCATGCGCATCCTCGTGACGGGCGAGTCGTCGGGCCTCGTCGAGACCATCACGAACGGCGTTTCACTGCATTCTCTCAAGAGGAGTCTGACGATTGCGCTGATTGAATCAGGCACCAACCCGCGGCGGCGCATCGCCACGCTGCGGGACCACTTCGTCAAGACGTTCGGCTCCCCCGATAGCGAGCCTTACAAGGCGGCCGTGGACGCTTTCAAGCGTTCCTTGGCAGCGTACAGCATCATCTCCTATGTCATCCAACTGAAGGATCGACACAACGGCAACGTGCTCATCGACAACGAGGGCCATATTGTCCACATTGATTTCGGCTTCATGCTGTCGAACTCGCCCGGGTCCGTCGGGTTCGAGGCGGCCCCTTTCAAACTCACGTACGAATACGTCGAAGTGCTGGGCGGCGTCGGGTCGCCCGAATTCGACGATTTCAAGAGGCTATGCAAACAGGCCTTCCAAGGTAAGGCAGCGACGCAGAGAGGATGGAGCCCGGGGTCCCGAGCTAACTGGGGTGGCAGCATTGCGCCGGGAGGCGGACAAGCTCATTGACCTGGTCAGCATGATGGGTCGGGATTCCAAGATGCCCTGCTTCGCTGTCGGGGTTGCACAGGCGACGGCCACGCTGCGGCAACGGTTCCAACTGCATTTGAGCGCGGATGAGGCGGAAAACTTTGTGGAGACGGACTTGATTACCAAGTCCTTGGGGAGCTACTACACACGACTGTAAGCCAGACCCGCGCCCGCGCCCCCTCCCCTCTCCCCCTCGGCCGTCCCGGAGCCGATCTAACCAGGAGTCGCAGTTACGATACCTTCCAATACCGCACGCAGGGTATATACTAGACGGATGTCGGGGGGGGGGGGGGGGGGGGGGGTGGGGCTGCGGGTGGTTGCTTTGGGCAGAGCGTGGCAGCATCGACGTGGCATCAGGGCGGCGTTGGAAGGTATAGACTCGGCCCACAGGATCATGACGGGTTCACCTCCGAAGCACCTCGGGCACCTTGTGCCGCGACTTGATCTTGGCCGAGGCGAGCGCTCCCCTCCGGCCGTTGGCTTGGATCTGTGAAAATACATATCGACATGCACCGAGCCAGCCGCCACGTCACCATGCATTTGTGTTCCGTGACCACTTGGTGCCCTTGCGCGCCGTTGGACTGTAGTCCGAACGCGGGCGGTCCAACGTCTGGTTGGCGGCTTGTGTGGCCCAAGGGGGCATTGGGAATGCCGAAAGACCTGCATGACGCGGCCGAGGAAGGGCTCGGTCGGGTACGGGGGGGGGGGGGGGGGGGGGGGGGGGGGGTTGGCACGAAAGAGATGCCAAGCCGTTGTCGCCGGGGGGGGGGGGGGGGGGGGGGGGGGGGGGGGGGGGGGGGGGGGGGGGGGGGTGGGTACGGGGGGGGGGGGGGGGGGGGGGGGGGGGGGGGGGGGGGGGGGGGGGGGGGGGGGGGGGGGGGGGGGGGGGGGGGGGGGGGGGGGGGGGGGTCGGGGGGGGGGGGGGGGGGGGGGGCGGGGGCGGGGGGGAGGGGGGGGGGGGGGGGGGGGGGGGGGGGGGGGGGGGGGGGGGGGGGGGGGGGGGGGGGGGGGCCCTGGGGGCTTGGAATTGGCAAAAGAGGATGCAGCCTTTTTTGGGGGGGGGCTCTTTCTTTTTTTTTTCCTGTCCAATTTTGACAACCGTTCCCCTGGCGTATGGGCTGTTCTGGAGACAACGAGAACCCCCCCCCTCCCCGTGCTTTACCAGCGGCGTTCGAGTGTGTGGGAAACGATGGTGCGGGAGCGTGAGCGAACGGCGGCGCGAGGGGCGAGCGTCCTAGGCGGGGGGCGGCGGGCGGCGCCGCGGATGTAGTCGACCTCGACCTCGAGGTGAGGCAGGGCGCCGGCGGCGCGGGAGGCGGCGGAGCCCTCGGCGGGCGGGGGATGGAGAGGTCGTCGCCGCCGCGGGGCGCGAGGGGGTCCCGAGGGGGGGCGACGGCGGCGGCACGACCCGGCCCGAGGCGCGAGGGCCGCCGCCCGCGCCGCGTCGAGCGCCGTGACGTGAAAGGGCGGGCGGCGTAGCCCAGCGCGCCGGCGCCCGCAGCGACGAGGCAGGCCGAGAGCCTGGGAGAGGCCCGGGTGCAGCCCGGGACAGCCGCTCGTCGTGCGGGCGGCCCCCCCGCCGCCGCCGACGGCCCGCCCCCGCCCGCCCCCCCCCCCCCCCCCCCCCTCGCCTGGCCCCCGCGTCCTTGGGCGGCGCGCCCGGCCACGGACAAACACGCGGCGGCAAACACGCACGGCAGCGCCGCGGCGGGGCGGACGGGAAAGCCCGGCCGGCGGCGGCGGCGGGGTGGGGGTTGCGGCATCGCGTATCAAAGGCGCTTCCGGGGGGCCCCCCCCCGAACGCGGCCGGCGGCGGCGCTGGCGGCGGCCCTCCCCTTACCCCGGCGGCAGCGGACGGGCCCCGGGCGGCCCCCGGGGGAGGGTGGAAACGAGCGGCGGGGGCGGGGGCGAGGGCGTCCTAGGCGGGCATGGCGGCGGGGCGGCGCCCGCGTCTTGCCGACCTTGCGATGGTGGCAGGCGCCGCGGCGCGGCGGCGGAGCCCTCGGTGCGGCGAAGAGGCGGGAGGGCGTCACGCCCCGCGGTAGGTCAGGTGCTCCACAGGGGGCGGCGTCGGGGCCGTCGTCGGCGAACCAGGCGCGGCGGACGCAGGCGCGCAGGGCCCAGACGCGGCCCGGCGCCGCGTCGAGCGCCGTGACGTGCTCAAAGGCCTGCGGGTGGTGGCGCACGTAGCCCAGCGCCGTCTCCTGCAGCGCCCGCAGCGACGGCCGCACCGCCTCCACCACCCGCGCCGACGAGTGGTGCAGCCACGTGATGGTCAGCCGCACGTCGTGCGTGCGCGCCGGCCCCGCCGCCGCCGCCGACGAGGCCGACGAGGCCGGCGCCGCCCGCATCCCGCCGCCGCCGCCGCCGCCCATGGCCGGGCCGGGCCCCCGTCGGCATCGAGGGGGGGCGTGGTGGCTCTTCACGCACCCAGCGCGGGCATGGGCCCAAAAGTGCCCAGAGGGCCTGGCGGTGGCGGGACGGGAAAGCCCGGCGGCGGCGGCGGCGGCGGCGGCGGGGGTTGCGGCATCGCGTAGCCAAAGGCGCTTCCGGGGTGTCCCCCCCGGAACGCGGCCGGCGGCGGCGCTGGCGGCGGCCCTCCCTTCCAACCCGGCGGCAGCGGACGGGCCCCGGGCGGCCCCCGGGGGGGAGGGTGGAAAATGCGGACGCGAGGCGGCCGCCGCTCGTCGTCCGAGTCGGGCTGCTTGCTGTCCGTGGTCCCCCTGGGGGCGTGCGATGCCCGCGTCTTGCCGCCCTTGCGATGCGTCGTGCCGGCAGGCTTGCGGGCGGCGGCCGGGCGCCCGTGTCGGTGCGCCGTGGACGAAGGGGGCGTCACCACCACCTCGGTGTCGGAGTTGCTCCACAGCGACGCGGCGGCGCCGGACGCCCAAGTACTGCCCGAGGCGACCGAGGTGGCGTCGTCGTCGTCGTCGTCGTCATCGTCGTCGCCGAGGGCCGCCTCGTCGTCCTTGTCGAGGTCGCGGGGCGGTTGGCTGTAGCCGTTGGTGGCGATGTACAGCTGCACCGCCTCGGTCGTCTTGAGGTGCAGCGACGCCATGGCTTCCAGCACGCTGTCGCACGGCTCCGACGCCATCAGCGCGTCGCGCTCCTGCCCGCTGGTGTGCACCGCGATGGCTTTGAACTGGCCCGACGCCTCCTTGGCCGTGACCACGGTGACGTAGTCATCCTTGGCCGTGAAGAACTCGCAGTTTTCTGGCCGGGCCGTGAGCCAATGGGGCCGGGCGACGGGCCGTCCCGGGAAGGGAGGGGGGGAGGGGGGCTCTTCACGCACCTATAACCTGGACCCTGTGGTCAAAAGTGACAGCAACCGGCGTTTTGGGCGCCATGGTCGCCAATGGCTGGCCGGAAGGACGGGGGCGAACTGGGAGGGAAAGGGAGGGTGATGGGAAGACCAACATGCAGAGCCAGCCGGGTCCTTACCAGGAGAAGCCGGGAGGTGACCCAAGATCGGACAGAAGTCTATATATACCACCCATCCGCCGAGGTCCCGTTGCGGCCACCGCTCGATTCGAAGGGCCGTACATGATGGGGCGGCCGGCCGGCTTGCGCTCCTCGGTCTCGTGGTAGGGCAGACGGCAGGGGTGACGATACCTGGGGAAGGCAGGCAGGCAGGCAATATGTAGAGGGTATACCCCAGCAAGTAGCCGACGTTGAGCAGCACCGGCTTGTCCGTTGAGACACGCCCCCCCCCCCATGACCGGACCAGGACAACGGCTGCTCAACGTCGTCGCTACCCCCTTAGCAACGCCATGCATGCCTCGGCCTTTCCATGGTCGCTAAGAGCGCCAAACAGAAATTGTCCGTCCCAAAGGCTTGCAGCTCGGCCGTGTGGCTGTTGCATGGGTCGGACCACCACCACCACCACCGGGCCGCCCGATCAACCCCTCGCTTCCAATCCATGCTGGATGGGTTCCGGGGCTTTGCTCGCCCCGCCGCTCCAATGGACAGTGTTGAAGCCTTGGGGTCCCCTGCAGTTGGACAATCACATAACCAGTGTCAGGGCCACGGGGATCCGGTCGCGTGTCCGCTGCCCGAGCTGGCTTGCCGCATCTCCAAACTCGAGACAGCCGTCGAGAAGAAGCACCCGAGGTGAGGCTGCAGCCTGCTTGACTGGTGCACATTCATTCTGGGTCGCAGGCTTAGGGTGATACATACTCTCACCCACCCGTGTGTCGTTGCGGCGCCAACAAGGACCGCCCCTTCGGCCTCGGGCTGTTTGCATCTCGAGTGACCCAACACAAGTACCGCCGGGCTCCGCCTGAGCCGCGCTGCTCGGGACCACGAGAAAGAGGGAGGGCGGTGCGAACTCGAACCCAGGAGTCGACTACGGAGCCGCCCGTCTCCATGTTACCTTCAGTACTTCCTATGTGCTACTCTCGTCCGAGTCGGGGCTCCTCCCACTTCCTGCGCCACCGCCGTCCGCCTGCCATTGCTTTGCACCGGAAGCCAACCCAGCGAGGTAGTTTTTTTTTTTGTTCTGTGCCCTCTCTCTCTCTTTCTCTCTTTTTCTTTTCCCTTTTTTTTTTTCCCCCTTCGGCGGCCTGCCCCTCGTCGACGCCCGGAAAGAGAGCAGGATGAGGGCGGGAGGGAGGCGGAGGGCGCCGGGCTATGCAACACTTGCCTCTCCCCCCCCCCCCCCTTGTACCACATACACATATCAGGACGAGGCTGTCCGGCCAATATTGGGGGCTGGTCGGGCGTAGCGACCTGACAAGGGTCCAATGCCGTGCCAGGGTGGATGCGTGTAATCAATCATCTGCTGCCGGCACTGTTACCCATGGATCATACGCTGATGAGTGAGCATGCACCCGTGTCGCCTCGGAGCCTTGGGAGGCCGGAAAATCGCCTTCATTTATCCCCACACATAATCATTAATACAGTCATGCCTGCGTCCAGGGCCGACACCGCCCGGCCTTCTTGGCGACGAGCCGGAGTCCCGGCCACCAGCATGGGCGACGCTCAGCCGGCGACCGACATTCTCTCCAAGCGCGTCTTGACGGCCTCCACCAGGGCCGTCTCCCGTTCCAGGAGCCCTTGTACCTGTTTCAACTTGGCCCTCCTGAGCTCCGAGGGTATGCGCAGGTCGGGCGACGAGACTGCCTGCTCTTCCTCCCCGCTGCCACTCGGCGTGGCTAGCTTCTCCGCTTGAGACACGAGCTCTTCCTTGAGCGCTTGCACCTCGTCGTATCGCCTGCCGAGATGCTTCAGCCGCGACGGCCCATCTGACACGGGTGCATCGGTGCCCGAGATGCTGGCGTCGAGCGCCTTTACTTCGTTGACCCATGCCCTCTCCTTGTCACTCAGTTCTCGACTGGTGCCTTTGCTGACTGTCTTGCGCATACGCTCCAGTCTCTGGCTAAGCGCCTCGCCCCGCGTCTTGGCTGCCTCAAGTCGTCGGTCGATGGCGGCACGGCTTGATTCGGCGACGCCTTCGTGCGCCTGGTCCTCGCCCGTGATGGCCTCAACCCGGTTCTTAACCTCGTTGGCCTTGGCAATCTGCTGGCGTAGCTCGACCTGCAGGCCCTCCAGGCGGCGGAACAGCTCGGCCGCCCCGGTGCCGAGCCGGTAAGTCTCCTCGCTCAGCGTCTGGTGGGCGTCCGTGAAGATGGCCAGGGTGACGGGCGAAAGCCTGACCTCCTGGCCGACAAGAGCCTTGTGCCGACTGGTGCGCAGTTTGTCCAGCAAGCTCGGGAGCCGCAAACTTTCGCCAAAGACATGGGGCGGCTGGAATGTTGGCCGAGGCTCGTAGAAATCCAATGGCTTGGTGTCGATTTCCTGGTGCAGCTTGGGTGAAACCGAATGCATCGGCTCAAACCCGTCGTCGGGCGCCTCGAAAACCACAGCAATCGGGTCGTACGGGTTGGCCGATAACAAGAAGTACCCAAGGTCAGGATCGCGGAAGGCGACCGCCGCAGCCAAGGGCAGGTTGCTGTCGCCCTGGTTCGGGCTCGTGTACAGCCGCTCCCTCGACGAACTCTGCCCCTTGACAAATAGATCGATTCTAAAGTCGCTTCCTTGAGACGAGTCTCCCCGGAGTTCGCTTTCCAGTCGGAAAACCCACGGCGACAGGGACATGTAGGTAATGCCCGCGGGATGCGTGACGTAAAACGCATACCGCGAAGTGACATCGGGGCTGAACATGGGCCAACCGTCCTCCGTCATCTCCAGATTCCTCAGCGTGTCGAGGGTCTGGAAGGTCAGGAGGCTCGGTTCCTCCTCGTCCTCGGCCAAAAGAGCCGCCGCCTTCGATTTGTTCTTGGGTGGAAGCCATTTGGCCTGCACTCCGTCGAGGTCGAGACATATACGCAACTGGCCGCTGGAGGAAAGCAAGCACACCACATTAAGTGACAAACCTTCCTGGTCGATGTCGTCAATCTCCAACTCCTCATCTTCTCCCATCATCAGCTCATCCGTATCCAGCTTTTGGCCAATGACAAAGATGTCTGTGAGCTCCAGATCCATATCGACCTCGGATTCTACGCCCAGCTCCAAGCCAAAGGGGCCCTGAAGCCTAGGGACCGTTCCTGGCCGCGTGGGTCTGGTATAAACGTCCACAGGCGGCTCCCCCAGGGGGCCATTCACCTCCACGGGATCTTGGTTGTCCAAATCAGACATCCAGTCAAGCTGTTGCTGCGCCAGCAGCTTCGCCTGGGGGGTAACGTGGGGGTCGTCTTCGATGGCTGCCAAGTTGCCAACGATGGCGACTGATAGCGAGGGGATCAATGTGGGTGGCGGGGCCCATCGGGAAGGCAACAGAGGGCAGAGCGCGTAGACGTCGCCTTGTGTCATGGCCACCCACAGCGTCATGGGCGACCAGCCTCCTGCGCCGCGACCGGCAAAGGCTGCCGATGCCACGTCCATTTCGAACGAGTCGGCAGAGAAACCTTTGCTCGAGGTTTCGTTGGATGGCGCAAAGTTTTGGTCCAACGACGTGCCGTCGGCGAGCTTTCTCAGATCGATGGTGAGGGACGACTTGTCGAAAGACCAACGGTCCGCCGGTGACAGCTCCCACACTCTCACCACCGCATCGGTCGTAATCGTTACCAGGGCGGAGCCATTCACGCCGAGCGGGTGCCACAGGGCCGTGGCCACGGCGGACCGGTCGACGACGTGGGTGGTCGGTCCCAGGGTCCACGACTTGGGCTTGATGATGTCGTTTGTCGGGCTCGAGAGGTGGGATAAATCGGGGACCGCGATGATGCGGACGGTGTGGGTGGTCAGGACAGCCAGGTAGTCGGCTTGGGGCGAGATAATCAGCTGCCGAATGTCGTCGGCGATGGGGAATTGGATCGTCTGCACGACGGGCCAGCCGTGTTAGCATGCAGGAGGTCTCGGCTGCGCTCTGGGTCACCGGTGGGAGATCTTACTCGGAAGCCGGCATATCCTTCCCGTGCCGATGCCCTCAGGTACTCTTCATCATCCGGTTCTCCCTCATCTTCGCGCTTGATTCGGATGCTCGAGCGGCCCCGGACTGCCTTTTCTTGCCACTTCTCTTTGAGCTCGATGAGGTCGGCCCATCGGATTTCCCGGCCCACGGCCACGAAGATCTGGGAACCAGATCGCGCAAGGGTCTTCCGCGGCGCAGTTTTGGCCGCCTTCGACTTGGCGGCTGGGAAGGGCGAGCTTCTGCGTTCCTCGGACGAAGGAACAAAGAGGTCGTGGCCTGGGGCCGGCGGCGAGAGCCAGCTCGGGGTGTAGCTCTTGATCTTAGGCATCTTCTCGGCTCGCGCGTCGCAGTGAGCGAGAGAGCATGCCCAGTCCGGGGTTGGAGAGGGGGCGGCAACCTAGGGGATTTCGATGCTTCCTTGCGGAAATGTCCTTATGTAGGTTGTTGGGCTCGTTTGTTAGGAAGGGAAGCGAATTCCTCGGGTGGCCAGCCAACGGGCGACGCATCCGGGAATTTTTGGGTGCCGCTAGAACCATGGAGTCATTAGCTTGCAGCAGCAACGGATGGATCAACCACCGGGTCTACATGTTACGCGGTACTCCTGCGCGGAGCGACCCCTGCAATGGGATGGAAGCTTTTTGTTAGGGACCTGAGCAGCTCCTCCGGCGTACAAATACTCGGGCACCGGTGCAGCCGATACGGTACGGTACTGCCAATCTCACCTAGATGCACTGATCTGGAATGTTGGTCCTTCAGGAGCTCTTTTGACTGTACATCAGTAGGTACCTCTTCTTTGGGCTTGCTCCTGGCGCGCGCGCGAGACCAAAACCGCGTCTGACCGGGGCCGGACGGGCTGCGTTCCACAAAACGGGCCCGAGCTTGCTTGCATCGACTTCCATCATCGCCAGCCGTGCTCCCAACCAAGGCCGTTTTCCATATACCAGACGCTACGCATCCACACAAACGCTCCTCCGTCCGCCCGCATCCTTATTCATTGTTGCCAAGAGCCAGGGCCGGGAAACGATGCGCGCGGGTGCCCGGAACACTGTTGATCGCCTGGATCGGCCCAGTGCCTACTACCAGAATCGGGTATGTTGTTCTGTCCGTCGCTTGAGCCGCATGCGCCTCGCATGGCCCGTGGCTTTCTCTCGCCTCCGGAAACCACCCTGCCCATGATCAGGCCGCATACTAACACGGCCCCGCCAGAACAAGCACAAGGGACGGCGGAATGACCGCAACCGGGATGAGAGGGATGGCGACTCGGAGATGGCCAACACCGATGCCACTCAACAGCCCGAAGAGGCTCCTGAAGACCCTCTGAAGAATGCCACCACCCTCTACGTGGGCAACTTGTGAGCCTCAGGTCCCACTTCTTTGGCCAGGGCCAGCAATCTAACGCCATCCCAGATCCTTCTACACCACTGAAGAGCAGGTTTACGACCTGTTCTCCAAATGTGGTGAGATCAAGCGGCTCATCATGGGTTTGGATCGCTTTAACAAGACCCCTTGTGGCTTCTGCTTCGTCGAGTATTACACCCACCAGGATGCCCTGGACTGCCTCAAGTACATAGGAGGCACCAAGCTCGACGAACGTGTCATCCGCACCGACCTGGACCCTGGTTTCGAGGAAGGCCGCCAGTACGGCCGTGGAAAGTCGGGTGGCCAGGTGCGTGATGAGTACAGAGACGACTTTGATGAGGGTCGTGGCGGCCTGGGTCGTGCTATTCAGTCGGAGCGTTTGCGTGACGCCGAGCGCTTTAAGGACCGTGACCAGCAGCTGGAGGATGACTATGGACGACTGCGGTAAAGAGACCGAGCATTGTTGTGTTGTATGATACGAGATACCCCGGGGGGTTAAGGGGGGGGGGGGCTTCTGCGCAGGGCTACCTCTCTTTATTGGCACCTGGATCTTAAGACAGGACCGCCGGGGTTAAGGGCCCGCAGTCCTTGCACCGATCCGAGGCCGTCTTATGAAAACGAGGATTGCAATCTTTGGATGCATTCGTGCTCCCGTGCTGCAGCTCTAGGATGGATGGCAAGTGGCCTCCTCCGCGGCTTTCCTCTATACACGAGCGTACATAATCCCCCGTGCCTAGTGGTTCCCCCAAGCCCAGTGAATGGGTTTACCGTATCTTACATTCCAACCACAAAACCATCGCCGGGGAGATTGTGCTTCCTGTCAATTCTGGTCGCGCTGGCTTCGGCTCGGCACTGTGGTCGGGTATGGCCCATGTATGAATCGACCCAGCCGCTCCGTTGGCTTAGTAGCCGGGCGGGTTCAGTCGCTGCGATACCCTGGTCCACTTTGGTAGTTCTGTAAAGACGCCGGTTAGCCGCAGTTCCCTCCTCTGCTCGGTGCGATGTCCGCGAGTCCGACAGAGTGACTCCGCAGCCACCACCGAGGCTCGCCATAAGGCGGGTATGGACGTACTGTGGATGCCCTTGCGGTATCTCTTCTCCTTGCGGTCAAACATGGTGTATTTATCTTTTGGCAACATCTCGGCTTCGGTCGGCATGGTGTCCTTCCAGGTCTGGAGCGATTCCAGAGTCTTGCCCTGGCGCGCAAGTGCGGCATCGACGGTCGCGACGACCGAGTCGACCGCTCGAAGCCTGTGACGCTGTCGGTTCTTCTGGCAACGGGAGATCCGCCAGGGGGTCTTCCTGTTTGTGGGGAGAGGGTCAGTGGGCTGGCCAGTTGTGGCATGAGCTGCGATGTGCTGCGATGTGATGCAATCGACGGCTTTTTCTCTGGATGGCGGACTGGGGCGGCACCCTCCTCCTCCTCCTCCTCCTCCTCATCCGGGGGGCATTGGGCGGTCTCACCAAAGCAGACCCCCAAACAAGGGGTTCGTGACTCGGAAAGCGCCGAACATGGTGTGTGGGTGATGCGATGGTTCTGGGCGCCGAACTGAGGTATCGCGGGCCGAGGATTGGCGGTCGCTGTCGAAAAGTTCAAAGTCCCGGGTCTGGCGTTGCTGTGCCCGCCCGCCGCTGCACGAACTTTCTCCACATTGAATGCGACCAATGGATTCCGGCCCCACGTTTGCGGCTCCCTTCCGTCCCTACGTATGGATCATTGCTCGGGGAAAGCCACTCAATCTTCCCTTCCAGCTCAGCAGCAGCTTCCACCCTGCTGGCTGTATCGCACGATCGCGCGACGGCTTCATCCCCAGGCTGACTGGCTTTCCGTTTCGCGACGCCTACTGTTCGTACTTTCGCCCCCTTCTGTCGTGCAGGCGGAGGCCTATACACCCCCCGCGCGCCATCGCATAAGTTCCGCAACTATCCATCCCCCCCCGATCCGCAGTCGCCCAATATGTCGTATTACTTCGCCATTGTCGGCACGCAGGACAACCCGCTGTTCGAGCACGAGTTCGGGACGTCAAAGCAAGGGGGCGACGGCATGTCCCGGTTCAATGAAGCGGCGCGGCACATGAACCAATTCATCCTCCACAGCAGCCTGGACATCGTCGAGGAAGTGCAATGGGGAACTGGGCAGTTGTAGGTGCTTGAATACTGGACGCCTCTGCGACCTGGCGCAGGGGCCATCGCCAAACCACCACCTTGAGCTTGCGTTAACCCATGCCTATGCGGACAGGTACCTTAAACACGTGGACAAGTTCTTCAACAACTACATATCATGTTTCATAACTGCCGGCAACATCAAATTCCTCTTGTTACACCAGCCTATGGGCCCCATCTCTTCGTCGTCGTCGCGCAGCTCTACATCCATCGCCGCCAATCCCACAAGCCCGCAGACCGAGGAGGCGGTGAAGAACTTCTTCCTCGAAGTGTACGAGAACTGGGTCAAGACAATTATGAGCCCCTTCTACAAGGTCAATATGGAAGTCCGCAGTCCTGTTTTCCGACAACGAGTTGTTGCCGCGGGGCGCAAGTACTTATGAGCTTGGCTCACCTACGTTCCCGTATTGGCTCGGGTCGGACCCCTTGAATTTGTGGTTTGGCATGGGCATTACGTTCAGGCTTCGGCGGCTACACGGCGGTATTTTCACGGCAGCCCGGTCTATAATGTGAGAACCGGCGGCAGGAACCCTTGTCTTCAATAGGTTCCCGGCACACCGCGAATGGCCCAACACCTGCCGTGCACCTGCCATCTGAAGCACCTCTGGCCATCCTAGAATTGCTGCCCAGCTTTACTCACATGGTCCGCTCATGGCTAGGCTTGTGACATATCAAGGTGGCTATGGACTGTACAACATGCCGGAACCTTCTGGGTGGTTTGAGAGGCTCTGGACGAGAAACCTGACCCCTGGCTCATCAAACAGGTGAGGTTGAACGAAGTTGCAGTCGGGCTACGCCGGTCGTTCAAGCTACTACCTCAGGTGCTCTACCTGATCCCGAAATCTGGCTTGGGGATGACCGGTAGGCACACGGAACATTGCTGGCCCGGGGTGCTTCGGGCTCGAGAAGAAAGGGGCACCATCTTCCATTTAGAAGTGCTGCACCAGGCGCCAGATCCCGTGAGCATGCCCCGGGAAGAAGCGACAGCCACGATTCGGCTGAACATCAGGCCTCGCAACCTATAGGCGACATCGTCGATAATCAAGGGGCATTAATTTGCGTCGCATTGATGTCTGTGTTGATCAGCCGTACGAATACCGTTGTCACCACGGAGACCACAGCACTGGAGACTGGACTCAACTGGGCCTGCGGCTACGCTTGCTTCACGTCGTAGACCTTCATGGCCGAGAGGCGGTGCTGAAGTAGGTGGGTACTTAGGTATGCAAGCGCGCAAGTGCTGGAATGAAATCAGACCTCCTTTTCAGCAGTATTCAAACGCCTAAGCAAGCCACTGTAAATGCTTTGCATTGAACATGCCTCTTTACGTGGGTGCATCTCGTATGTTCAAGTAGAGTGCCCAAATTGTGTAGGCGGTTGAGGGACGAGCTCGGCGACCGGCTCCGAGGGTCCCAGTACCGGTTTGGTGGCCAGGGGCCCCTGCCCACTTGCAGCCAAGAAGGCAGGTATGTAAGGCTTGGGCACTTTCAACAAGTGTACAATTGAGGGGAGCCTATGTCCTCAGCCAAGTCTGCCTTTGTGCCTTTGGTGTCGCGGCTGTGCATGAACCACAACTGAGCAAACCCATTGAACAACCCACGCGTTCCTGCCAACGATCTGGATCCCCAAGCTTGAATCAACCGCGGGCGGAAAGCGCCCGGGGCCATGCGCTGGGGTCCTACGGCTTTCAGTCTCTGCTGGCGGGAATGACCATGCTCTACCCCAAGGGTGCTCTTGGCTCGGAAATCTTGATTGCCCACCACCCCAGCTGCCCCTTGCCCCCCCAAACATTCATCGCCGCCATCGCCAGCACACACAACATTCTTTGAACCCACTCTTTTTTCTTGTATAGCCCTTGTCTCCAAGATGCCGGGTCTGGAAGACTCCGTCTGGGCGTCGACTGGCCACGCCCACCCAGCTGCTCCCCTCCGCCAGTCCTATGGGGCAGCAGTACACAACACAGCGCCTGGTGCCATCACCGGATTCACGACGCCTCCCCAGCCCGCTGTGGAACTTAAGCGCTTCCTGAAAGTGGTAGCACGCCTTCGATGGAAGTTGCCGCTCCTTAACATGGCGTACGAGAAAGCGGGAAACCGCGTGGGCATTCCCCATGAGGACGTTATTGCGCAGGAGGCCCAGTTCAAGGTGGATTTTCATGAATTCTACGCCCTTATTGAACGCGGACTTGTCCACCTGATGGGTGTATTTGACATCAGAGTCAGTGGCCTTGCTGGCGCTGTCAAAAACCCCCTGGGGATTCGGCAACATCACGAAAGCACGCTTCATGTGTCAGGGAGTCCGAAGCGCGCCGGTCTCTCCGACAGTGTCCATAATGTCGCCGGAGCGAACGGCGAACGACACAAGTTTGTGCCGAGCTCGAGGACCATGGCTGGAAGAAGCAGACACCAGTTCCACGAAAACGTTCTCCGGGCATTGGAAGACCCGGGAAACCCCCTTTATGCTGTTTTTGGCTCTAGCGAGGTGTTCAGGCAGCTGGCTCGGGCCAAGGAGCTGCGCAACCGTTGGAAGACAGCTGATGAATACACTGACGAAAAAGGACACGCTCCTGCACCACTGGGGGCATACAACCTGGAGCACATCCTTGGGACGATACTGAACGCATTCGAAAATGGGTACGAAGTTGCACGCGCGTACGTCGAATCACTTGCCGGGGCGGGTGTCTTGGATCTTGATTTCATGTCCCTGGATGAGGACCAGGATGACAATTCAATGGACTGGGAGGCATGTTGACTTTTCAGGCTCTATGGGCAGGCATTCAAGCATGGAAATTGTGCCTGGATTTCGAGTTGAGGCGTTCGGCGGGGTTGACAGCATGGCTTGGGAGCACGGCGTTTTTCACAGCTACTTTAGAGTAGATAGGCACCAGCGTTTAGAGATCACTACTAAGCGATTGGACTTTTACGGTTCTGTGGTGGTTCGGCGTGGCCGTTTGGTGACGCGCCCGCCCCGGGAGAAGGCCCTATCAGGAATTACCGGATATCCAGCAGGGGATTTCTGTCAAACAATACATGCCAGACAGCCCAGAGCAGAAAGAACAGTAGGTACTCCAGAAGCATACTGAGTCCTTCCCGAGCAAATGATGACTACCCGTAGGGTCGAGGGTGAGGGAGTTCTACCAGGATGCGAAGTTCGGCCTTCACCATCAGGCTACCGGCCCAGTATGCCAGCCCTCCTACCGAGCTTATATGCTTTCGCGAGGCCGTTCATGCCATGCGGGTAGGAAATATCAGATTCTGGTTGTCTCGGCAGTGAGCAGCGATGCATATGCCCACGACCAAGGGCAACAGGGGAATGGACGACAGGGCCAGTGTATATCGCCACCCAGGCCAAGAAAAATGCGGCGCATCGAAGGGCTTTCCTTCCTAGTCCTGTCCCGAGTAGGTACAGTGCTAAGGTTCCTGTCCTTCCACACGGCATCCCGCGCTGGCTTCCTCATATGATACACGATCTGCACGAACTAAATACACCAGTTGTAGTTCAAGAGAGAGGGGTGGAGGCCGAAGAACCATTCAGTATGAAAGAATTTGGGAGTCACTGCCGGGCCGCTTGTCCTCAAACAAGAGCTACTCCAGATCCATTCCCCAGAGCCCTTCAGGTAGGTACACATTTAGATAGCCTCCCGCACAGAACTCGGGAAAAGTGGGGCAATGTCCGGGGGGCTGCAGCTCCCCAATCCCATGCCATCCCATCAGGACCTACATAGGTAGTACCTCCTTGACGGATCCGTCTTGTAGCTAGCGCTTGGACCTCCGTCGACCCCTGCCAACAAGCGCGAGGCGGCTGCAGTGAGCGAGTTTGACGCGATAGAAGGACATTTTTCCCAGCTTGCACCGGTTGCCTATGGGACAGCGGAGAGCAGCTGGGCCACTTACTTATCCAGGCACACACTTACCAGTGCCTCCCTCCATCGGCTCCCCAACAACCCAACGATAATTTCCCACTCCCTTCTACTTTCCTTCTCTTCTAATTCCATTGTCCATCGCCGCAGTGGCCTTTGGCTCGCAAACCCCGTGGCGCATTGCCACCCCCCGCAGCACGTGAATCTTCCCACGCGCATCTCCTAGTCCTCCTAACCTGCCCAGGACGGGCCTACCTCGCACGAACGCTCTCTTCGCCTGTCGAACGCCGCCGCCGCCATCAACATGAGCAACAGTATGCGCGACCTGGTCATGGGGGAGGCGGATGTGGATAGCGAAGAGGAGGACGAGTCTTATGATGAAGACACGGGCGAGCCACGCGAGCGTCAACGCGAACCTCGCAAGCCAGTCAACGATTCCAGCGAGGAGGAAGACGACGATGAGGATGAGGAAGAGGCCGCCAAGGTGAGCTGCACCCCTCCGACTGCCCACGGCACCGGGCCATCTAACACAACTGGGATCTAGATTCGCGAGGGATTCATTGTCGATGAAGACGAGGAGGAGGAAGAGGTCGAGGATTCGGATGCCCAGCGCGAGAAGCGCAAGCGCAAGCGGCGGCGCGAGAGGGAAGAAGAAGCCCGGCTCGACGAAGAAGATCTTGATCTGATTGGCGAGAACATCGATGGATGGGAGCCCAAACAGCCCGAGAAGGTGTGTGACGCGGCCTCTTCGGCCGGCAACAAAGGCTGACCCGCTTCCCTGGCAGAAAAAGTTCAAGCGTCTCCAGCACGGCCATCGAGACGACGACGCGCAGAACCACAGACGAGGCGGCCTTGATGACATCTTCTCTGATGAGGAAGAAGACGCCGACGACCGCCGCTATGGTGGTGGTCGCCCCAGCCACCGCGCCGCTGTCGACGATCTCGACGACTTCATTGAAGAGGACTTCCCCGAAGACGAAGATGAGCAGAGGCGCCACCGGGAGGACATGGAAGTCGCGCGGCCTCGTGATCGAGGCCTCGCTGGGCTCATGGACCCGACTGGTCTCGATCCCGAAGCCCTCGAGGATATGGAAGCTATTTTCGGCAATGGCGATGACTACGAATGGGCTCTAGAGCTGGAAGAAGCCGAGCAGGAGCGTGAGAAGGAAGAAACCAGCCTCGAGCTCAAGGACGTTTTCGAGCCCTCGCAGCTGGTCGAGAAGCTGCTGACCGAAGAGGACAACGCGATACGCATGACCGACGAACCCGAGCGATTCCAAATCGACCGCAAGCCCTTCAAGCACTTGCAACTGACGACGGACCAGTTCAAAGAGGAATCAAAATGGATCACGAACCTCATGTGGCCCAAGAAGCAGCTGTCGAGCGACTTGCACGGCCCGTTTCTCAAGGCCATCGGCAAAGTACTGGAATACTTTGTGCTTGAGGAGCTCGAAGTGCCTTACGTTTTCCAGCATCGGAAGGACTATCTGATCCACGCCAGGAAAACCCGGAACCCCGACTCTCGTGACGACCCCGAGGCGCCCGAGTACCTGGTGAATGCGGAGAAGCTGCTCACCCAGGATGATCTCTGGAGAATCTTAGAGCTCGATATCAAATTCCGGGCCCTGATTGAGAAGCGAAACGCACTGGAGAGAAGCTGCGATAACCTCCGAGAGTCGGCCGGCATCCAGGATGAGATGCTCTCACATATGATGCCCCAGGCAGCCACGATGGAGGAGCTCCAGGATCTGCAGGATTACGCCAACTTCCAATACGCCGCCCAGCTGAAGGACATTGCCGCCATGAATGGCGTTACGCGGGAGACGAAGCGGCCTGGCGCCAAATCCTCGATTTTCGAACGTATCCGAAACAGCAACGTTTACCAGATGGTCAAGGCATACGGCATCACGCCCGATCGCCTTGCGCAAAACCTGCTGCGCGAGGGCAAAAAGCACGCCGACGATGTTGATAAGCTCCCCATCGACCTGGCTGATAGCCTGACTGATCCCGCGTTTCCCTCGGGCGACCAGGTGCTTCACCATGCCCGCCAGATGTATGCTGAGGAGCTTTTCATGAACCCTAGGATGCGCAAGCACTTCCGGGCGCACTTCTACGGCATGGGTGAAGTCAGCTGCCGCCGGACTGAAAAGGGCCTCAGGAGGATCGACGATACACACCCTTACTACGAGATCAAATACCTCATAAACCAGACGATTCCCGATCTTGCGCGGAGACCTGAGCTGTTCCTCAAGATGATGAAGGCAGAGGAGGATGGTCTTGTGGAGGTCGAGTTGCGTTTGCAGAACGAAAGAGAATTCCGCAAGCAACTCTACGCTGAATTCGTGTCGGAAAACTTCAGCGACCTCGCAGATGCTTGGAATCAAGAACGCCAAGAGGTGTTGGACCAGGCGTTTCGCAAACTCGAGCGAGTCATCACGAAGGGCGTCAAAGACTCTCTCAAGACCGCATGCCAAGAAGAGCTCCTGCAGCTCTGTCGTGAGGAGTACTCCAAGAGGCTGGACCAGGCGCCATACAAACCCAAGGGGATGGTGCTCGGTACAGCACCTCGCATACTAACACTTACGAACGGCATGGGTGATCCCGGTCGTGACCCTATCTTCTGGTGCTGGGTCGAAGAGGACGGCCGTGTGATGGAGCAAGGCAGATTTGGCAATCTTGCCCGCAATGAAGACCAGCGGCAAGCGTTTGTCGAACTCGTCGAGCGCCGACGGCCCGACGCCATTGGTGTCAGTGGTTTCTCTGCCGACACCCACAGACTCGTACGCGATGTGGAGGGCCTTATCAACGAAAAGAACCTCCGTTGCCCCGATTTTGAAGATCTGGACACGGGAGACTGGCGCAGCGAGCTTCTCGAGGTTCTCGTCATTAACGACGAGGTAGCGCGCCTCTACAAGGACAGCCCCAGGGCACTCGTCGAACACCCCACGCTCAACTCGCTCACTCGTTATTGCGTGGCTCTGGCCAGATACCTCCAGAACCCGATGAAGGAGTACGCAGCTCTGGGCAAAGACATCACGTCATTGCTCTTTCACCCATGCCAGAACCTTTTGCCTTCGGAGAAGCTCCTGAAGACGCTGGAGTCTTCCATGGTGGACATGGTGAACCTCTGCGGAGTGAATATCAACGAGGCTGTTGACGACACCTACACGTGCAACCTCCTGCCGTATGTTTCTGGCCTCGGGCCTCGCAAGGCCACCAGCGTTGTCAAGGCCATCAACATGAACGGCGGTGTGGTCAACTCGCGCGACGAATTGGTTGGCGACCCCGATAACAACAAGTTGCCGGTCGTTGGGCCGCGAGTCTGGAACAACTGCGCTAGTTTTCTCTTTATCGACTACGATAGCACCAATGCCGCTTCTGAGCCCCTGGATAATACGCGTGTCCATCCCGAGGACTACGAACTAGGTCGCAAGATGGCTGCCGATGCTCTCGAGCTGGATGAAGAGGATGTCAAGGCAGAGACGGATGAAAACGGCCCTGGAGCGATCGTCCGGAAGCTTTTCAAAGAGGACGAGCAAGAAAAAGTCAACGAGCTCATTCTCGAGGAGTATGCGGAGCAGCTCGAGAAGAACTACAGTCAGAGGAAGCGCGCGACCCTGGAAACGATCCGTGCTGAATTGCAGGCGCCCTACGAAGAACTCCGCCGAAGCTTTGGTTTATTAACCCCCGATCAGATTTTCCTGATGTTCACGGGCGAGACTAAGGAATCTCTCGGAGAGGGCATGGTGATTCCAGTGAACGTGCGAGTGGTGAAGGATGACTTTGCCATCGCCAAGCTCGACTGCGGCATAGAAGGTCGTGTCGAAGCGCACGAAGTCACGAATCGCGGCAACGTTTCCATAAAAGAGGTCATACACGTGGGCCAGACGGCACAGGCCAAGATTCTGGAACTCAACCGCAAGGACTTCTTGGCGAAGCTGTCAATGCGCGAGGATGCCGTGAAGAGGCCCTACAAGAGATACGGGGACCATGAACCCCGTTCATGGGACTACCGTCTCGAAGAGGAAGATAAGGAAGCCACGCGGGAGAAGGACCGGGTCACGGGCCGCGTCCAGCGTGTCATCAACCATGCACAGTTCAAGCCTTTCAACGCGGTCGAGGCAGAGCAATATCTCGGCTCCCGGGACAAGGGCGACTGTGTCATTCGGCCCTCTTCGAAGGGCAACGAGCACCTTACCGTGACATGGAAGGTGGCCGACGGCGTGTACCAACACATCGACGTGCTGGAGCTGCATAAGGAGAGCGAGTTCTCGGTGGGCCGAACACTGCGTGTGGGCGGCAAGTACACGTATGCCGACTTGGACGAGCTGATTCAGGAGCACATCCGGGCCATGGCTCGCAAAGTGGACGAGATGATGAACCACGATAAATTCAAGAAGGGCAGCCTCTCGGACCTCGGTACGTTGGATCCCCCCGACCCTTCCGCTGCGAGCGTATGACTAATGCGTGAAAACCAGAAAAATGGTTGACGGCGTACTCGGATGCCAACCCGATGCGGTCGATCTATGCATTCTGCATCGATCCGAAGCATCCGGGCTACTTCTTCCTGTGCTTCAAGGCTAACAAGGAGGCTAAGATCGGCCGCTGGTATGTCCGAGTCGTGCCGAATGGGTACGAGATGATGCACCAGCCCTACCCGGACATGCGTGCCCTCTGCAACGGTTTCAAGATACGATTCTCGGCGGAGATGAAGAAGCTGGTGACGGACCGCAGCAGGCGTTAAGAGCAGGCAGTAAACAGGACGGTTCGGGCACGCACGGCTTGGGCTATGTAGTTACATAAAAGAGGGCTCGACTCGCAATCCCAACACGAAGGACAGCGGAGCTGGTTTATACGTCCTCGCCGAGGTGCAAAACCTGTCCTGTACGATAATTGGGGGCGGGAGGGTTGTTTCTGTAGACAGGCCACACCACCGCGGCAAAAGGCAGGCGATAGATAGGGACAAAAATTCAGGAGCTTGGCTCGTGAGGCAATTTGGAACCAAATTTGGAGGCGGCCGCGTTGGTTAGCTATTGGCACGGGAGCGCGGTCCGCACGCTCCACCTGAATGACATTGATTATTAGACGGTCCCGGTCTTTCGCAGGGAGGGGGACAATAGTCGTGGAGGGCGGAGGAGATCTTCAGGGACCGCATAGCCTTTTCACTAAACACGTGTTTCTGGACGCCAGGAACGAAGACGGTAGGGAGCCGATCAAGGCAGGCTGGGAAGGGCCAAACCAAGGGCTCGAAAAAGCTGTCCCTGGTGCCAAACGCATTCTGCCTTGCGGGACACAAGACAGCGCATACGTCACCACCGGCATCGCTCGGCGGCCATGCCTAGGCAAGCCAGGTTCTCCTGTGGCGGGGCGTGCGAGGCTTGGGCAGGGCACAGCACGGGAGGGGGGGGGGAGGGGGTTGGCGACTGGTAGGGGCTGGTATGGGATCCCATAGTAATACAGGCTGCAGGGAGAAGGACACGATCAGCCGGGCATCCGGATTATATTACGAGCCCCCACTTAAGAAAAGACCCCATGGCCATCCTTCGAGGACCCATCTACCAAATACGCGTATCTGGAATGCCGTAGCCTGGAGGCGTGTCCGCTTGGCCAGAGAGGCTGAGGCCGTGTCTGGACCGGCCATTCTCGGGCTTGTCGGTTGTCGGTCGGCGGTGTTATGAGGGGCTTGTTACCATGCCATCCAGGCCATGTAGGATGTCCACCAATACCCCCCAACGTCAGAGCAGCTCTCAGCTGTCAGAAGGCACGGGATGGGTAAGCCCTCCGAGGTTGCCAGGGTCTCTCGGGCGGGACGGCCAGCGAAAGGCAATTGGCAACCTCCTGAAAGCCTCGCCAGTAGCGGCGGCTCAGCCGACGAGGCAGCAATAAAACATTATATCTGAGGCCATCCATCACATTCCAGTGCGGGCCGGCCGGCCGGCAGGCAGGCAGGCAGGCAGGCAGGCAGGCAGGCAGGCAGGCAGCCTGATAGGTACTTCACGTACATCGTAGACAAATGGATCCTTATTACCTACATCTTGTACATCCCGCCCCTGGCCGGCGGGCTGGGTGGCACATAGCCTCAATAGCTTTCTCTGCTCGCAAGGCCAAGCCAAACCGGAGCTGGGCAAGCCGCCCAACGGCCCCCGCCCCACCCGATCGCTACCAGGCGCGAAAGCGAATTACGCGAGACGACCCGGATAGACATGGATTGGCTGTGAGTGGGATGGGAGATGAGGAGATAGACGATGTACTAGGTAGCTACTTGCTTCCGGTTCTATATGTATAAGTGAAGAACCCGCCTGCCCCATACCTTTCTGGCCAGTACACAAAAGATACCTACCTCTTACATACCTCGTTTGCGTGCCGCAGTGCTGAGCTGAGCTGTGCTGTGCTGTGTGTGTGTGTATGTGTGTGTGTGTGTGTGTGTGTGCTGTTGTGCTCGGCTGTCCTATCCCATCCCGCCCACCCTCTCTATTCCCAAACCCCCTCCGGAGAGAACACATTTCCCCGTAAAGGAGTGCAGCGGCGTCATTTTATTCCCCGGACATCCACGCCCCCCCCCCCCAAGTGAACAAACACTCTGCCGGCGCGACACCCAAAGCAGTACAGTGACTCGGCAGTGCCACTTACCTACCTACCTACCTATACCTCCTCTGACCGCCTCCCTACCTGCATCTTGGATACCTACCACCTCGGCACCTCTATATACACTACGTACATAGGGCAGAGGTATAGCCTCGGCTGCAAAGCGGGAGAAGGCCCCCCTTCGACACGGAGCCGCGGCCTGCGCGGCAATCGCGACAGACGCTAGCGACGACGTCGACCACAACGACGGCGGCAACGTGCAAAGATGGCGGGAATAGAGCAACTCGAGATCCACAGCAAGGTACGTCGGCTACGTGACCCCCAGGTACACCCAAACGGCGCACCGGTCGCGCCACCCCTCATCCGTCCCTGCAGCCTCGGTATGCTGACTGGGAATGCCGCAGTCCTACATTGTTCGCTGGGTCAAGGTCGACGAGGACCACACCATATCATGGAGTGTGCAGCCGCACAAGAAGTCGGTCAACTTCGGCATCGTGAAGCACCCGGGCTCTGGCACCGCAAGCCTGACATCGGCAACGAGCGTCGACGAGCTTAATAAGTCCTTCGACAACCTCGAGACCTCCAACAATGCCAAGGGCAGCCGCTTCGGCAAGAGCAATGTGGAGGGCGCCCAGGAGCAGCTGCAGAGCAAGGGCTTCACCATCATGAAGTGGCATGGCAAATGCGAGGCCGACAAAGTCTCCATGGGCACCTACGACGTCCTCCCCGGCCAGGGCGGCATGTTCGGCCTGGTCTTCGACAACACCTTCTCCAAGCAGACCAGCAAAACCGCCACCTTCGTCTTGCTAACCTACCCGACATCCCAGCCGCCTCAGATTGCCCATCATCTCCCGAACCAGGCCGCCGCCGCGAGCAGGACCAACCTGGCCAAGTCGAACCCCCAGACCGGCGCCGCCGCTTCCGACTCGGTCGACAGTCTGCACAGCCACCGGACGAGGGCCGTATCGCTGGCCGGCCGCAGCGACGGCGGCACGTCGGCAGCGTACCACACGGGCACCCTGCTCAAGAGACGGCGCAAGAAGGGCCAAGGCTTCGCCCGCCGCTACTTCTCGCTGGATTTCTCCTCGTGTACGCTTTCGTACTATTACAATCGCTCCTCCTCGGCCCTCCGCGGCGCTATCCCGCTCAGTCTCGCTGCTATCGCCGCCGACGAACGGCGCCGCGAGATCAGCATCGACTCGGGCGCCGAGATCTGGCACCTCCGGGCCGCCAACGAAAAGGACTTCACTGAGTGGGCCGAGGCCCTGGAGAGGGCAAGCCGTATCGCGAGAGGCCTGGAGCCCGAAGTCGCTCTGGAGCAATCGTCAGCCCCCGGTGCCAAAGAGAAGCCCCGGCTGCAGACGGGTGGCCTCGCGCGTCCTCAAAACTCCCACATTGAAGAGGAGAGGGAATGGCAGCAGGTTGAATCGCTGGTCAGTCGCGTAGTGGGCACAAGGGATGCCCTCCGACGGCTTGTCAAGGACATGGAAGCGAACAACCAGCCTCCCGTCCGCCCGACGACGAGCAGCTCGCACTTGTCGCCCGCCGCGCCTACTGGCCCCGAGGAGGGCGAAGCCGCGGGCTACTTCCCCACCCAAGGCCAGGACAAGCGTCCCTTCTGGAAGCGCAAACCAAGCACCACGGCCTCTCCGCACGGCCACCACCACCAGCAATCCTCGGGCTCAGTCTTGTCGGTTGCCTCTGGAACTCCCAACGGGTCCCACGGGAGGAAGCAGTCCAAGGGCGAGGAGCTCGGCAACGCACACAGCCATTGCGCCGCGCTGCTGAGCGACCTCGACTCCGTTCTCTCGGAATTCACCAACGTGATTGCTAAGAGCAAGCGGCGGCGCACCCCCGCCCCTGTGTCGGCAGCATCCAACCCGAGACGAAGCCTGGAGTCGGTAGTGTCGAATGACGAGTTCTTCGATGCCGAAGCTGGCGAGACGGACAATGGAGGTCAAGTGATGATGATCGCCCGCCGGGGCGGAGAGGAAGACTCGCAGGGCTCGGAGGCAGAAGATGATGCTTCGGTCCATTCTTCGTCGTCCAAGTCGTCGGCCGAGGAGGAAGAAAAGCCCCTCGACCCCAGCGACAGTGCCGCACTGTTCCCGCCCAAACCAAAGTCGCTTACGCCTCTCCCCATCGACAAGAGCGTCGAGCGTCGCCGCACCATCGCCCCAGCCACTGTGCCTCCTCCGTCTCTCATTGCCTTCGTGCGCAAGAACGTCGGAAAGGACCTTAGCACCATCTCTATGCCCGTCTCTGCGAACGAGCCCACCTCGCTCCTTCAGCGCGTTGCTGAGCAGCTCGAGTATGCGCAGCTACTCGACGCGGCCACCAAGCTCAAGACACCCACCGAACGCCTTTCCTACGTTGCTGCCTTCGTCGTGTCTCAGTTCAGCAACAACCGGGCTAAGGAGCGGTCCATCCGCAAGCCGTTCAACCCACTTTTGGGTGAGACCTACGAGCTGCTCCGCACCGACTCCGAAGTACCCGGCGGTTTCCGCCTCATTGTCGAGAAGGTCACCCACCGCCCTGTGCGGCTGGCCATGCACGCAGATTCGGCACTGTGGTCTTTTACCCAGAGTCCGGCACCGACGCAGAAGTTCTGGGGCAAGAGTGCTGAGCTGACGACCGAGGGCCGTGTCCGCGTTGCCTTGCGGTTGCCAGACGGGACAGATGAGCTGTACTCGTGGACCATTGCGACCATGTTCCTGCGGAACGTCGTCATGGGCGAGAAGTACATCGAGCCGGTCGGAACAATGACTGTTACCAACGAGAGCACCGGCGACAAAGCCAACATCGAATTCCGCTCCGCCCGCGGCATGTTTGGGGGCCGAGGAGAAGACGTGCAGGTTGACACGTTCGGCCCCGACGGCCAGAGCACGGGGTCTAGCCTGACTGGTACCTGGACTGGCTCGCTGAAGTTGATTGACGCCAACACCGGCAAGGGAGGACAGGAGATCTGGCGCGTCGGCGACCTCGTGCCAAACGCGGTCAACACGTACGGAATGACGACCTTTGCGGCCTCGCTCAACGAGATCACGGACATTGAGCGTGACCGTCTGCCCCCCACGGACACCCGCCTGCGTTCGGACCAGCGGCTGGCCGAAGACGGAAAGCTGGATGACGCCGAGGCCGAGAAGGTCCGGCTCGAGGAAGGCCAGCGGGTTCGCCGGCGGGATATGGAGGCCCGTGGTGAAACCTTCAACCCGCGCTGGTTTGTCCGCGTCGGCGATGGCGAAGGCGAGGAGGAGGTCTGGAGGCTCAAGGGGGGTAAGGATGGGTACTGGGAGAGCAGGGAGAGGAACTTCCAAGATTCCGGCATCGAGGAGATTTTCTAAAGCCCTGATGGCCTCGATGAACAACCTGTTTGGTCGCGCTATAAAGCGTAGGTGGGGGGGGGGGGGGGGGGGGGGGGGGGGGGGGGGGGGGGGGGGGGGGGGGGGGGCAGGGGGCAACACGTCCTTTGCTTAGGATATAGAGGCTCGCAAAGACTAGCATTTATAAGACCCCTTGGAGCGTTACATGAACGGTGCAAATTCGGGGTCGTGGTGACAACTAGCGGTTGTGATGGAGGTTCCAGGGGCTTTCACGCGGTACCATGCGTGATGGCGGTTATAAAGATGATATACAATGATCACCTACGCCCATGGATGATAACGGACGAGGATCACAGCTGTGTTTCGGCGCCTTGGGTATTTGACTCCTTTGGGCCCGGTCCAACGCCCTTCTCTCATTTTTCTAGGCTGCCATGGACATGGTAGGCGAGTGATGCACTGCCGTGTTGCGGTATACGAACCTGTTGTGTGTGCTCCCGGGTCTCCCGCTGGTACGCGGGGTGGACGGAACAAAGTTCATAGCCTTACCACCAGATCCAGGATCCTGGAACCGGCCTGGCTCACTCGGCGACGTGTTCCACGTACCGACGACGTAGACAGCAGATACTTATGTTGCTGGACCTAGATGGGGAATGAAAGGGGTGTTGGTGGTTGATCGGCCATGGAGCACTGCTCTGGCGATAAGATGTCCTGTAGCACTACGCATCTTTTGCTTTCAAGAGCAGGTTCAACTGGATGGGTTGGATATCTGTTTGTATGATCGATAGATGATTCCGTTCGATTCCTTTGCTTCACGTAGTACAACCACTTCAGGGAGATTATCGCCACTCTCAGGGTGTGTGGAAAGCCTGGGAGCGCCCAACAGGTCCCATAGGGCGTGTAAAGCGGCACGATGAGCTGCTCTCGGGCGGGAATACGATACGAGGTCCTCCCTCCCCTCGGGGCCTAACCAGCCGAAGTGTTCCATGACAAACTCGTCCGGGCCGTCACCCCGCCGCCCCGGGTTTTCCTCGCCAGCACGCAGGATCCCCGTCGTGTGGAAGCGAGCAGGAACCGCGGACGTGAGCCAGAAATAGTCCAGGGAGAGGGGGCGGGCGTCTAATCCACGACCCCCCCTCCCCTTTGCGGTCCTGCCTTTTCTCCCCAAAAGAGGCCCAGCATGCTTCCGCGATCCGCCCCCTCCATGACCGAGGAGGAGGATTCTTGAGCCCGGCCGGGAGAATGGGTGGCCCAGTTGGCGGCTGTGTTGACGAACCGGGACCTGCGTGGTCACGGGGGGAAGGGAGTTCTGCCTCCGCCTGTTTGTGGGGTGTTGACAGGGTCTTCTTGTCCTGTGTCACCAAGGTTGGGATTCGGGGAGTCTTCAAGCAAGTGGATTCTGAAGAATGAAGTTAAGGGTAGGTAGGAGGTATGATCTAGGTACAAAGGAGAAGCGGATCACGCTGACGAGGCGGCTAGGCAGCTCGCACCGGGTTGGCCATGGTATTTAGATCCTCTTTCACGTGTCTAAGTTCTCATTTGGCGAGACGAAGCATTCATTTCTTACCTTTCTGTGCTGGCTGGAACCACCCGTGTTTGGCAAGCTTGGAACCGTCAGGGGCAACGGTACTACGCCCTTTATCCCCAACCAGGGTCGAGTTCTCATTTTATCCGAATACTTTGCTTTGGGTAGCAGACTGGACTAGCTGAAACCGCGGGATGGAGACAATAGTGGAGTGGAGTTACGATGTTGTGCAGAGATACGGCAACGTGCGAATATGAGTAGGATGTAGTTGTGTAGCTTCCCGATTCCTAAGGGGAACCCCCCCCCCCACCACCCCCACCACCCCCCAATCTTCCGCTATACTATGAATGAAGCAGAATGAGCTTGAATAGTAAGAGAATGGCCGGTCGATCAAGGAAGCAGTATACTACCAAAAGGCACTTCCCAGAACCAAGCAGCCACGCCCATTGCGCTGATGGACATGGTGAATGCCATCAAAAAATTGACCTCGTTGTTGTCCAGCCAGTCAAGACCACTGACGACGACACGCGTAGGCTTATGGTCTCCAAAGCTGGAAGTGCGATGCCTGTTGGTCGGATCGTAAGGGTTGTGGTCTGGCGGCCCATCAAGAACAGCCGAGGCATTTGTGGTTTCGACAGCTTGCCTGCCTTCGGCTTTTAACAGCCGTGCTTTTACGTCCACGCTCTTCCCGAAGTGCTCACGCGAGTTTGGATCGGACTCGGTTGCCACCAAGACGCGGGCACCACCGTCGCCTTCCACGATCTTGCCTGACCTGGCGTCGCGTACGCTCCGCTGGAAAACGGCGCCCAGGAAGCTGTCAAGCACAGAGCCTAGTGCTCCCCAGAGAGTCAAAAACCAGGCTAGTGTGGCCCTTTGGCTTGCCGTCCAGGCAACGCCACCGGCCAGCTTCGCAGCGGTGGCGTCGTTGCAAAGAGGGAGGAAGAGGAGCGAGGCGGTGACAACGACCATGCTTCCCAAGAGGCCGGCCACCAGTCCCCACGCCGTCACGCCCCCGTTGGTTCCGGGGGGGACTTTCCGCCACGTGAGGGAGGTGATGAGCCTCGGGCTGCTTCGGGACAGGATTCCCAGCTCGGAGCTGAAGGTGTCGGCGCATACGGCAGCGTAGTTTGCGACGATGCCCACGACGAGGATGTCGGGCTTGGCCCAATCGAAGCAAAGCGATCCCTCGGGGACGCGGCCCTCGGCAACCGCTTGGCGACGCAAACCCAGCTGGTAGGCATGGAGGAGGGACAGGGCCGAGGCGACCAGGGAGTTGGCCAGCACCTGCACATGGGTGCGGGGGCCCTCGCCGCCCGACAGGCCGGTAGAGTTCAACGTCAGACGCGCCTTGACGTTTTTTTTGACTTTGGTAACCCGGGTGCCGGCGAGGAAGAAGACGACGAGCAGGGCAAAGGGGAGATTCCACGGATGCACGGCATGGGCGACGGCGGTGAGGGCGGCCACCACGATGCCGAGGGGTGTCAGCGACTGGTGCGAATAGGCGCGGTAGACCAGGGCCAGCGTGGCCGGGACCGCGACGACAGCCTTCATGGTGGCGGCGGCGCGGCGGCGCGACGAGGTGGAGGCCGAGGCCGAGGCGCGGGACAAACGGGACGAGGGCGCCTACACGACGAGGGTGCGGGAGCTGGGCCGTGGGTGGGCCTGGCGCTGCTGGATGGCGAGAAGGAGGATGGAATGGATGCGGTGCCCGTCGCCCTGCGATCGCGGGACCGGAGGTTGGGCAGGATACGAGACGGCGAGGCAGCAGCGGATGCAAGGCTGCTTACGCGAGGTGGCCGGATGAGGTCACCAAGCAGCAATGCCACCTGCAACGCCGGGAGCCCTGTTTGCATGTTCCCGGTCTGGCCGCAACGGCAGCAGCAACGCCCCGCCCCCGTGGGCCAGGCCAGGCCGTCCCAGCCGGCCGTTGCCTGGGGCACCGCGTGGGCGGCACGCGACGGCGGAATTAACATGTTCCCTCCCCCGCCCCGCGGCCCCAGTTGGCGCCGGCCAGCAGGCAGTTGCCAGGCACCGAGGCCGCAGTGACACCAGACCCACGAGAGGCACACTAACCGTGCTGCGCCCCCGGGACGTGAAGCTGGGCCGCAAGACCGCGGACACACAGGGTTCCATGCACACCTACACCCCCCCCCCCCCCCCCCCCCCCGTCCCGTACGAGCGCAATCCTCACGGGCAGCCGCTGCAGCTGGCCCGCTTCCTCAGACGGGAATCCCATCCCATGTCACATGTTCTCTCCTCCAGGCGGTGTAGCGGCGCACTGCGACCCTGCCAATGCCGTGTGAAGTGGCACACGGCTGACGCGCATCTCGCCCGCCCGATCGCTATGTGCGGTTGTGACGCACCAAAGGGAGGTTGGCGAGCAAGCCCCCCCCCCTGGTTACGCGCTCGCCCGCCCATCAGATACCGCCAGGAAAAAAGCACGAGTCTCCCGAGTGTGGTCGGGGTCGGGGTCATGCCGGGCTCGGCAACTGTGCGTGTTGCCCCACGCGACGCTAACACTAACGACGAGTCCATCATTCATTTACGGCCATGTGGCATGCATCTCAGCCGCCTCGCGCCGTCAGCCGCATCCGGGCCGGCTGCGGGAGACAGGTTGCTGCAGCTTCTCACTCGTGTACCCGGGGAGAGTCGAGCCATGCATCCTTCTACTTACAGTCCGGAAAGGCCTCCGTCAGCGCCATCCTATGCGTGTTCCCTACTTCTTTAGGCTTGCCCCAGCCGAAGGCTCGGCGTTGGGGTGGCACGGCGTCAAATGACAGCCCCCCCCCCCAGCACCCAGGCCCCCGGGTCGCCTTGGCTATCTGCTTGGAAGAAAGCGGCATTCATCAGATGAATTGTCGGTCGAGCCTCCATCCTGCGGCCCCCGACGCGCGACCCATTACGATAGGTAACCATCACCAACATTGGACCCCCTCTTCCATGATGTGCTACGTCATAGACGAGGACGATAGCAGCGCAGGAGTCCCAAGCCCCGGGGCTTGCCCGCCCTTGTCTTACACGCAATTGCTCATTGGCCCCGTCGGTATTTCGCTCCTGGCCGCATCAGCCCTCCGCACACTCGGCCTCAGATACCCCCCCCCCCCCCCCCCCCCCCCCCCCCCCCCCCCCCCCCCCCCCCCCCCCCCCCCCCCCCCCCCCCCCCCCAAAAGCTGGCCTGCTCGACTGCAACCAGGGGCATCGGGCATAACATCCCTGGCGGCGCATTAGTCTATGCGGATCGCTGCCACAGGCCTATGGGACGGGCTGGGCCTGGCGACGCCACTCCGGCTTACGGAAAGAACAGCATCACGAAGCTCACTGCGTCCCTGTCTCCCAATCGGCCCCGTACCACCAAATTGACTGCCAAACGAAGCCGAGCTCGGCTGGGGTATGGCTGCCGCCCCGGCCGTTGTCGATGTACTTGGATCGGCGAAGTCCTGGCCAGCCGTTCCGAAAACAAAAGTTTACCGCAGCCCCGTCGCGGACGCATGGCCCGATAGAGGTAAGAGCATGGCAGTGAGCTTTCTGACAGGTTCGTCGTACCTATCTATCGCTGCTTACTTCCCTTAGGGGCTCCTTCAATTTGCTCGGCACACGGGCCTAGACCAACCACACTTGGGGGTGGGCCGATCGGCAGCAGTTTGCCTTCAGCCTTCACCCGTTGGCTCTCTGCCGTTTCTCACATCCTTTCTGACTTGTACGTGCATTGATTGGCCTCTCGCTCGACTCTTCTTCCAGCTTGGGCAAGCGGAAGCCATCAGGGTCCAGCGCCACGGTGGCACCGTCGCCCAAACGTTGTGGGCTGGACAGTCCGGGGCCCTGCAGCCACGATACTCCAACATGCCGTCCATGAGGATTCCCCGCGCCCGATGCCATCCGCACTACGGGAGCAGAAGCTGCCAGAGACGTGGCCGCCCTTGGTATTCCCAATCACTTGCGAGCTTCGTCCACTTACGCTTCTTGGCTCCGCCCCGCGAACCGAAGAGGCACATCCTCCAAACACCTAGTTAGTCCACTGTTGGCTTGGAGCCATCTTCAGTTACACCCTAAAGCCACCACCCCCTTGCGCTGCATTGCTGCTGGCCAAGCATGAGAGGTTGGCTAGCGCGCTGTGCGGGGCATCTCTTGTTCTGTAGGGGGTGGGAGACTGGTGTATGTGTGTGTGTGTGTGTGTGTGTGTGTGTGTGTGTGTGTGTGTGTGTGTGTGTGTGTGTCTTAGATCTGACAATAGACCTATTGTGGGTGCGGCCGCCCTGATGCGGTCAAATCATGCACAGCATCGACCGACAAATCTCCCTGCCGAGCCGGGCCAAGCCAGCTGTGAGCATGCAGTATATCGCCCTACGACGAGTGCCAGCTAGCTAGGAGGGTCGAGCAAGGGCTGGTTCGCTAGCTGGCGAGTTCCTGACCCACTGGTTCGCTCTGACTGACGACCAACATCGCGGCTTCGTACACGGACATCCGGTGCCTAATGAGCCGTCTGGCTGGGTTCAAGAGCATAACTCTGCTCCTTGGCGCCCGGTCCTGTCTCTGAGGTGCACCGTTTCGGCCTCGCCTCAACGGCCCTTTTCGGGCGGCAGCCATTTCCGCACCCCTGTTGCCTCGCGGAGGCGGGAGCCGAGATTCAGTTGCTGGTTCGACCATTCAGACATCTGGAGTCAGGACAGAGGAGGGGGGGTTTGCCTCACCGACCGCTTATAAGCAGATGAAGGGCCCGTCATCTCTTCCCAGTCCAGGAATTGAAACTGTGTGCCCGTGGACTGCCTCGTCCCTTCTCTCCATCATCACCTTTGTTGTATTCAAAGGGTCCTGTCGTCTCTCTTTTGTGATCCGTCCATCAACGCCGACATGTACAAGGGCACCCTAGCCTCGATTGCCGTCCTGGCCCAGGCTGTCGGCACCTGGGCAGCCACAGTGACGTACAACTGGGAGGCAACCTGGGTCAACGCTGCACCCGACGGCTTCTCCAAACCCGTGATTGGCATCAATGGCCACTGGCCCTGTCCCAAGATCGAGGCCCAGGTGGGCGACCTTATTGTCGTCAACCTGGTGAACGGCCTGGGCAACGAGACCACGGGCTTGCATTTCCACGGCATCGACCAGATCAACACCAACTTCATGGACGGTGCCAGTATGGTCAACCAATGTCCAACCCCCCCGGGGTCCAACATCACGTATCAGTTTGTCGTAAGCATCACCCAGGTATACGGGAGTGACTGGCGGACGGATGCTAACGACGTGGCCATTTTCAGGCGAACGCGCCCGGCACCTTCTGGTGTAAGTTGAACCTGCGCGGTGGTCAGCGAGCGCGAAGACTAACATGGACGCAAAGACCACTCGCACAACATGGAACAGTACCCTGACGGCCTTCGCGGGCCGCTGATCATCCACGACCCCAAAGACCCGTTTGCGGGCCAGTATGACCACGAGATCATTCTCAGCGTGACCGACTGGTACGTGGCTGGGTGTCGCGATGCCGAGAACAGTGCTCACCGGTACGACGCAGGTACCGTTCGCCGATGCGACCCTTGATGCAAACGATGCTATCGCCCAGCAACACCCAGTTCAGGCCCCCCCTGCCGGACTCCATGTTAGTCAATGAGGGACAGGGTGCCAACATCTACTTCGACGTCGGCAAGACGTACCGGCTCCGCATCATCAGCTATGCGGCACTGGGCTCGGCTATGCTCCAGTTCGGGGGGCACACCATGCAGGTCATCCAGATCGACTCGTCGTATGTCCAGAAGCAGGAGGCCACCATGTTGCGCATAGCACCCGCCCAACGATACGATGTGCTCATCACCGCCACCAAGAGCGACAGGGGCCTCAACCACCCTTACCTTTTCGCCCTGGATGTGAACCGGGACTGGCAAGTCAACCCTGTATGGCCACACAACTTCACGGGCTACCTCGTTACCGACCCCTCATTGGCCATGAACGGGAAAGTTGATCTGCAGAGCTGGGACGTATACAACGAAGCGGACTTCAAGCCGCTCGACAATGAGCCGATATTGGGCCCAGTGTCGGCCACCTGGGAGCTTACTTTCAACTATTGCCGCGACCAAAACAACTACTCACGGTAAGCCTTCTGTCCAAAACCACTCGGATCGGGAACCGGACTAACGTTTGCAGGGCCTGCTTCAACAACCACACGTACATCACCCAGAAAACGCCTACTCTGTTTTCGGCCGCGAGCCTGGGCGACAATGCCATGAACGCGAGCCTCTACGGCCAAGTGAACGCATTCACCGTCAAGTACAACGACGTGGTCGAGCTGATCGTCAACAACCACGACGAGGCGATCCACCCTTTCCACTTGCACGGCCACCAGTTCCAGGTCGTAGACAGCCCGGGCCGCGGCGCGGGCGACTGGCCCGGCAACGACAACAACGCCAACCAGACCCCCCCCAAGCGGGATACCGTGAGCACCGCGCCCAAGTCGCACACCGTCATCCGCTTCCGCGCCAACAACCCGGGCGTGTATCTGTTCCACTGCCACGTCGAATTCCACGTGGCCATGGGTCTTACCGCCACCCTCATCGAAGCGCCCGAGAAGCTGCAGGGCATCACCATTCCCCAGGGCCACTTGGATAACTGCAAGGCCCAGAACATCCCGACGTCAGGCAATGCCGCGGGCAACCTGGATGACCCCCTCGATACCACGGGCTTCATCACCGTCCCGCCCACAGACTACACCGGTGCGGAGTGGCTGGGTGCGGCCAGCACACGACGCTCCATCCGGAAATCGGTGGCCCCGAGGCGTATCGCCTGGTGATCGATTCAACATGCGAGTGTAAGCAAGAACATGGAAAAACGAGAGAGAGAGAGAGAGAGAGAGAGAGAGAGAGAGAGAAAGAAGGGGGGGAGGCAGGTGCTCGCATACCTTTGTCACTGGTGCACCACTCAGCCATTGTCCAATACCTTTCATAATACCTATTTTTTCTTTCCGCCTTTGCGGTTGCCCCCTCCCGGGGGAGCGGCGGTTTGGGGGGGGGAGTCTTTGGATTACTGTACAGATAGGGAAAGCAAGGGGGCGGGGGTGCATGGGGGGGGGGGCACTCGACGTATTTGTTGTCGGAGTTGAGGACATTTGTTACTGGTAGAATAGGTGGTAGTTATGAGTCTTTTGCAGCCAGCCGAGAGGCAGTCAGTCACCCGGCTCTCAGCCACGCCAAGCAGTCTCTTCGCACATCCGGACGTCCCCCCTCAGGGCACCCGCTAAAAATAGACGCCTCGTCAGCCGGCCGGTCGTTCGGATCCAGGCGCCACTGGAGCTCGCTTCTCGCGAGTTACGACAGAGGCGCCCGTCAACCCGGCTTGATTGGACGTCGGCTCGGCGTTCCTCGCGGGACTCGTTGCTCACTAGCGTGCGTGGGACGGTCCGTCGGCCCTGCCAACCTCCATCGTCACCTTGGCGTGACGCGAGCACGCATTCAACGAAGCACGCCTGGTCAACCGTGCCCGGGACTCTCGCTGCTCCCTGCCTACCGGGTACTACCTGCCCTGGCGGATGGCGGGGGGGAGCCGGGTTCTGCTGCGCTCTCCCAGCCTCCTGACGGTGCCATGCTGGTATCGGCGCCCCCCTCTCCCGTGGCTTGAGCCACTCACGTTGCCGAAAGCGACGGGCGCGCTGTGGTGCGACGCCGAGAAGGAACAGACGCGCCCCGGGCGGCTGGGATGACGCGTGGACAGCCCCGAAGAAGCGTGCCACCGCTGCGGTGACCCGGCTACGGACTTCGGTCTTGCGCGTGTCCGTAGTGCGATTTGGTGTCGCACGTTCCCTACGCCGAGTGGCCGGCGGAACCCCTTCTCCTCCGTCCGGAACGCATCGGTATGACGGCCTATTCTGGGCTATGGGCGGGGAGATAGGCAGAAGACGAGCGCCATCGTGCTTCCTGACTCTGCCAGACCGCGAGCCAGCATACCCGGAAAAAGTGGCCCGAGTGATGTAGAGAACGTGAGCAGCGTAAATGGCGAGAGGCCAAACACAAGAGCTGTACTCGGTAGATCAGATCAGCCACGAGCTTTCGGCCTGAACACACCCCTTTGCCGTTCCGTCCTTTCCCACACCCTCCCTTGCCCTTTCTGATGCAACCCATCGTCTCGCCTTGTTGGTGGTCTCGTCAGCACAGCTCGCAGCAGGCTGGCTGCTTGCGGCTCCTTTCACGTAAATGCCTGGACCCTGGGGGGCCCGGTATCTAATCAACATCGGATGACTGCCAGACCATTGACGAGCAGGGTAACGTAGCCCCTCGGCTTTCCCGTGATGTGATGGGGAAGGGGGAGGAGGACCGGGAGAGCGCACTTGGTGACCGACTATTGGAGGCACTTGTCACAACTCCCGTCTGCCTTCGCGGGCCCTGCGCTTGGTCCTACTCTCAGGGTGATGGGTGCATGTTTCGACCCGCCCCGATCCGATGACATTAGCAAGTCCGAAGGAGGGGGGAGGGGGGAGAGAAAACAAGAGACGCAGGCGCCCTCGAATTATCCCCAAGTTTCTCCCCCCTCCTGCAAGTGACAAGCACCAGGTCACCGGCGCTCGGGCCTTGGAGTTAGGCGCCAATCACTTATTACAAAAGTTGTCACCGAACAACAAAGCAATTGGGTTCTCTCCCTGGTACGGGCTAATACACCGTTGCCCCCTGCGACGATGGATTTGCCAAGATGGCGTGGCGGGCTCGGCCCAAAGTAGCGGTCCCTTCACCCTTGGTCGGTAGCGGCTGGGACAAGAGAACGAGGGAGAGAGAGAGAGAGAGAGAGAGGTACCTAATTTGCTTGGGATATTCTGCTGACACATGCAGGCGATGGGCGGGCGAAACCTAATTGCAGACAAGAAGACGGCCACGCGGACTTTGCACGTTGCTTTTTCTTGCTTCAATGTCTCAGCTAGGAGATGTGGAAAATGGTTTCTCATTAGCTGGTCGGAGTTTTCTGCGCCGTGTCCTCGACACGAGATATGAGAGAAAACGTATTATGCAGCTCCACGTCTGATGGGGAGATCGGCTCATGCTCAGCTGGAGGTGCGCGGGCCTCCGTGGAAAATACATGCAGTCAGCAAGCCCTCCATATAACGGGTCTGGCCGGTGACCAAGAGGAGCCTGAGAGACGCCATACTGACCGCCTGCAGGGCCTTTCACCGATAGGCCCAGACGCGGGCCCTGGGTGAGACAGAATAGAACGTGTTGGCAAAGCGTTGCCTGGGGGGGGGGCGAAGATAACATAACTCAAAGGGGGTGAGAGGTGAGAAAAAGGACAACGCGCAGCGGGGGGGGGGGGGGTTCGGCTTTCACACCCGAGCGTGCAGTTCTGGCCCCCAGGGCATCAATTTCGATGTCCTGCGCGGATGCCATGGTTGAGCAGAGTTCGGCCCCAAGGCTTGGACGGAATGGGTTCTAGCATGAGAGGATGGGGCATGTCGGAATCGAGCCTCCGGCGGACAACGGGGTGCCAAGAGCCAGCCCCTCTGGCTCCAGGCGTTCGGGGCCCAGCAACAGATGATGTGTGTGCTTGTGCCCCCCGTAGGTTCAAGAGAAACGTTTGGCCATGCCTGGCCGGGGCCGGGCTCAACCAGCCTCAGGGGTTTCTGGGCGACAGAGGAGACCGGAGAGGCGGCGGCACAGCCTCGCCCAAAGCCGTGATTGGTTGTTTCCCGAAAAGCCATACACGTGTAGGTGAAGAGCTCCGAACCGAACCTTAGCTTGGCCCCTACCGAACGGCTATCACGTGCCTCTCTCCGAGCCGGCTGAGTTGGTATGAAACGAAGAATCTTTGAGTAGCAACGCAGTTCTATAGATGCCAAGCCGAACAAGATAAACGGCAGCCCAACAGGCAGATAGCATGCCAAAATTCGACGTGAAACAGCGCTGAAATTGAGTTCCTGGCAGGCCTCCGTACTCCGCGTTGCCACGCGTGGGACAGGGTACCATGGCGGGAGTTGTTGGGGGTGGCGGGAGAAGGCGCCCATGACGGCACTCAGGCCCGCTCGTAAGTCCTTCGTATATACGAGGGGGATGGGATAATGCCAACGGGGAGGTGGGGGGGATATCAAATCACGAAACACCATGACCGAAGGACCCCGTCTGTCTAAACCTTGGCTCGCATCCCATGGGGGGGGGGGGGGGGGGGGGGGGGGGGGGGGGCGTAGAAGGACAGGCCATGACAGGCCAGGGTGATACAACCACTGGTCCCCATGCAGGACGGAGATGCAGCTGCGGCTTCCATCAGCATCGGATCACGCTTTGTTGCCGTTGCAGGCCATGTGGACCCAAACGAAGAGTCCGTGAAGCTTCTTTAGAGGCTAGTTGAACCGGCCAGGAAAAGAAAACGCCTTGGAGGCGCGGCGGTGTGGCTGCTCCCTACTTCCAGATGTGTAAGTGTGCAAGGTCATGGTCTGGGCCCCTGGTCGGAGGCGGGGAGGCGCTCAAGAGCATACGCAAAGCAATCGAAGTCCCAAGAGCGCAGTGTGTTCCGCCAGCAAGCTCCATCGAAGCAGACGAGGGGAGGTTTGCTGGCCATGCCAGGTCAGCAAGGAGATGGCCATGCAAGCAAACTCGCCATGGCTGACCAACGGGGTCGTTGATCTTCGTCATGACGAGAATCTGGCGTCCGAGGTTCTAGCACGCACATGCCAACTTGGCGATGGAGCGAGGTCTCCAAGAGCAGGATGGGCATGCCCAAGCAAGAGCCCCGTGTCTATTTTCTTGGTCACTTGGTGGTACCCACCTGGCCTACCGCAGGTGGTAGATAGATGTATGCAGACGCATAGATTGGAGCGGTCATGGGGAAATTCGGATGGCCCCGGGTTTCCAGGAGAGGGGACAACTCTTCCCGCTCGCGGCGCAAGCATCCGACATGTGCGGTCTGGAGACTGGCATCCCGCTCGCTGCCTAGGTGTCAAGTAGCCGGGTAGCTCGGGCAAGGCGCGAGAAACTGTGGATTGCTCCGAGTCCGATCTGCAGCCTCGCGCGCGACGATGCATGCATGGATGCACTCCAGGGCTTGGCCTGGCATTTCCGGGCCACGACGTCCCTGCGAAACAAGACCGGGTAGGACCGTAGGGGTACAGAGGGATCGCCGAGGCATAATCTAGGGACCGCGCCTCATGGCACATGCTCTCGCGCCCGGTGCGGCTTGTGGCGGCGGGGAGAGGTGAGGCCGGTGGACGAAAGGGCAATGTTAGTCAGCGTGCGGCTTGGGTACGGACCAAGATGGCTAAGTACCTCCTAGGTAAGTATGCATATTGTTAGCGAGAAACGGAAGGGCAGGGACGCAGCTGCCCGGTGCCTGCATAGAGTTCGAACCCGACCAGACGGGTTGTTGCTTTTGTTTGGACAAGGGCGGTGGGCTGGGCTGTAGGGAAGGGGGCGCTGTCTAGTGCTCATCGATGCTGACGCCGTGTGTTGGTGATGATGTTGGATGGCAGCTGGTAGCGGTGCAGAAGCGTAGGTATACACTACCGAAACCTCAGCCGAATGGTACCCACGGCTCGCCCGGGATGCCTTGGACACTCAATCGCCCACCGCCCTGGGCCGTCATGTCGTCCGACCGACAGCCCGTCCTGGGCCTAGGCCTGGCTCCGGGTAGCCGAAGACCGAGTGCTCGCCCTCCATCCAATGGATCCTTCCCGTCGAGGCCGGTGTTCTCGTCACTCTGAGCCAGGGCAGTGGGAGGTGGGGCCCGAGGCAGTGCGCGGCGGTAAGAGCCCGGGGCTGTTGGTGATGGGACGGCCGACCTGAGCCGGGCGGAAATGGGCGAGGTGTATGACCCGGGACAACGGGTCAGTGGTGAGGACGCGAGTGGGTGAGTGAGAGTGATACTGGGCATGATGAGAGTGAGACAGAGCTGTACGCACGGCCCCCATTGGAGAGTGACGAGCGCGGCGGGTGTGCGGCGACAACATGGATCCTAGGCACCTGCCTCCTAGTCCGGTTCCGGGTCGCTACTTGCGAAGGAGCCGCCGGGGTCTTGTGCCTGCCCGCGCCCGATGGGTGCAAAGAGGTACGTACCTCCCCCCGTTACGGGAGGTCGCCCACTGCCTTCTTCTCTCCGTTGGCGGCAAGGTTGGGAGTAGAGCCCGCCCAAAGAGCGTGACGTTGCTTACCGGTCGGGATGGATCTATGGACCAACCTCGCGCGGAGAGAGCAAGAAAGCAGCCGAGTACCCAACCTAGTACGCGCTGTTGGGAACGCGACAGCTGGCCCCAGTGGGCACGGGGGCACTGGACAGACGGGGGGAAAGTCTATTTTCACTTCACGGCTTGGGGGCTGCTAACCACCCAAGATCCAATAGTCCGAGCCGACGGAGCTGCGCCCGCAGGGGCCGAGCACCGGTACGTACCCAGGTGGCTTGCGTGAGCGCTGGCTGGCCTGGAATGAGATCCATGTAGCAGAGCTGGGAAATGACTGTCCCCCCTCTCAGCCGTCCGTCTCGCCGGACAAGACAGCTTCGGACATTTCGCCCACGCATACCCAGGTTGCCGGCCCAGCCCTCCCTCCGTCGCCGGGGGAGATGGCGCGCGCACGCGTGCCGCCGTGACAGGAGATTGCCCATCGCATTTACAGTTGCATACTGAGGACATGGACAGAGGCTAATATCACCTTGTTTTTTTTTAGACCCTCCCTCTGACGCCTGGGATGACTGAGTTATGCTGGTGCGGGTGCTGGCGTTGCCGACGCGTGGGGTCCACCCTGGGAAAACAAGACGCCCAGCCCGTAACCCAGATCCCATTGTCCACGGGCTGTGCGGTGCAGGCGCGGTCCCCATGCGGCTTGGCATGGGCTTGCAATGGGATGTTCGTCGTTTCGCTGCCTTGCCTTGCGTTGCGCCGCGGAGTTCCCCAACGGCCATGACCCACCATCGGCCCAGGTGCCTTCCCCCCCTCCCCGAAACGAAGAGGGATCATCACCACGGAGACAGCACTGAGTCGTCCGGTACGTCCGTTCATGACAGTGGCCCTCGTGCTTGCCGTGCGTGCTCAAGCCTTGGCGCTGCGTGCTGGTTCCAGGTGAGCCTCATGGCCCAGCAGTGTCGCCGTCTGCTCGCGCCCGCGCGGACGGACATGGGCGTGTCTGTCGACAATCGCCTATCGGACACGGGCTTACATGGCGCCTGTGCCAGCGGGGGCGTACCTCGCGCCACGACGTCACGGCCCTCCAGCGGGGCAACAGGATGGAGGAGAGACAGAGCCAGAGACATACGGGCCTGTTGTTCCTGCCGGACTCCCACCCACGCCCTTGGGATGCCCAACCCTGTCTAAACCCCCCCAAGGGCTGGGGTGCCGGCACGTATCTGCTCAGCCCAAAGCGGGAATGTGCTGGTCATTCTCCATCAGCCCTCGGTCGCCGAGATGGAGCCATCCATGCCGGTCCGGTACATGGTGCGAGTTGGAGGGGGGGGGGGGAAGAGAGGGAAGAGAGACACGTACAGTCGGTTGGTAAGAGGAAAAGGGGGGAGGGGGGGCGTGTATGTGTGTGTCTGTGTCCGTTCCCCCTGTCCACACCCCCCCTTTGCCCGTGCCGCCTCTTTGTACGGTCAGGGCAGGGTAGGTCCTTGGGATAAGCTCGTAAGTGGCACCGACCGTTTACCGTCTTTGCCTTTGGCCTCCTGCACCCGAGCCGAGCCAGCTCATGTATATAAGTGAAAGCCGACTCGTCCAAGGTCACGACTCTTATCACATCTCATCATCAACACACAGGACAACCACCTCCTGACCCATCACATCCAACAATGGCGGACCAGATGGCATTCCTCCTCTTCGGAGACCAGTCCCTTGATACCCACGGCTTCCTCGCCGACTTCTACCGTCAAGGGAACCCGAGTGTTCTGTCCAAGACTTTCCTGGAGCAGGCTGGACAAGCACTGAGGGGAGAGATCGAGCAATTACCCCGAGTGGAACGACAGAAGATTCCGATATTCCGCAGTCTTCAACAACTCAACGAGAGATACCATGCCCAGAGCATCAAATACCCCGGAATCGACAGTGCCCTGCTGTGCGTGGCACAACTCGCCCACTACATAGAGTACGTTGTCTTCCGGAGGCGGTCCCAGATGGAGCACGGGGCCGAGGTGGCTGGTCGGCAGCAGTACTAACACGGCCACAGTCGATCCGAGAAGGAGTATCAAGATGTCACCAAGCCGGAGCACACATTCCTCTCCGGCCTCTGCACAGGCCTGTTCGCAGCGACGGCGATCGCTTCGAGCCCATCGCTTTCGTCGCTCCTGCCTATCGCTGTGCAGGTCGTCTTGATGGCCTACAGAACTGGGTCCCACGTGGCCTCGCTATCCGAGCGGCTGAGCCCTCCCACTGACAAGTCGGAGAGCTGGACATATGTTGTCCCTGGAGCCAAGGAGGCCGAGGCCAAGTCCATTCTCGCTGAGTTCCACAAGTCCGAGGGAATCTCGCAGGCCTCGCAGGCCTATGTCAGCGCTGTGTCCGCCAGCAACATCGCCATCTCCGGTCCGCCGGCCACATTGAAGTCCCTCTTCAGCAAGGACTTGTTCGAGTCGAGGCCAACGGCCATCCCGGTCTACGGCCCGTACCATGCCGCTCACCTGCATGCGTCCACCGACCTCGACAAGGTCCTCCGCCTCAACGACGAGGCCGTGACTGCCGCCCTGGCAGAGTCGAAGCCGCGAAGCTCCGTCATGTCGTGTGTGACCGGTGCCTCCTTCACCGAGTCCGACACCAAGTCTCTCCTCCGGGCCGTCGTCCGGGAGATTCTCAACGAGCCTCTGCTCTTCCACAAGGCTCTGAGCGGCAGCATCGGCCAGGCGCGCAACTTCAAGGGCTCGCGGGTGCTCGTCATCCCCTACGGTCCCACCCAGGCGGCCAGCACGCTGGCCAACCTGCTGAAGGCGCAGACTAAGCTCGAGGTGGTGCTTCGCAACACGCCTCAGGTTTCGCGGACGAGCAATGTGTCGACAATCGGCAACCACGGATCGACGGGCAAGTGCAAACTGGCCATCGTCGGTATGGCGGGTCGTTTCCCGGACTCAGCCAGCGTGGAGGCGCTTTGGGAGTTGTTGGAGAAGGGCATCGACGCCCACCGCGTGGTACCGGCAGAACGTTTCCCGGTAGACAGCCATTACGACCCGACTGGTAAGGCCATCAACACCAGTCACTCGCCTTATGGCTGCTGGATCAAGGATCCGGGTCACTTCGACCCTCGATTCTTCAACATGTCTCCTCGTGAGGCCTTCCAGACCGATCCCATGCAGCGCATGGCATTGACCACCGCGTACGAGGCTCTTGAGATGTCGGGTTACGTCCCTAACCGTACACCTTCTACCCGGCTGGACCGCATTGGTACTTTCTATGGCCAGACGTCGGATGACTGGCGAGAGATCAACGCCGCCCAGGAGGTGGATACTTACTACATCACTGGTGGTGTACGTGCCTTCGGCCCCGGTCGCATCAACTACCACTTTGGCTTCAGCGGCCCGAGTTTGAACATCGACACTGCCTGCTCGTCCAGCGCGGCCGCCATGCAAGTCGCTTGCTCGTCGCTGTGGGCCAAGGAGTGCGACACGGCCATCGTCGGTGGATTGTCCTGCATGACCAACTCGGACATTTTCGCCGGTCTCAGTCGTGGTCAGTTCTTGTCCAAGAAGGGCAACTGCAACACCTTCGACAACGCGGCCGATGGTTACTGCCGTGCTGACGCCTGTGCTTCCGTGGTTGTGAAGCGTCTGGATGATGCCCTGGCGGACAAGGACAATGTCCTTGCCGTCATCCTCGGCTCCGCAACGAACCACTCCGCCGACGCCATTTCCATCACGCACCCTCACGGCCCCACCCAGTCCGTCCTGTCGTCGGCCATTCTTGACGAGGCCGGTGTGGACCCGCTGGACGTCGACTACGTCGAGATGCACGGTACTGGTACCCAGGCCGGTGATGGCACGGAGATGGTGTCTGTGACCAATGTGTTCGCCCCTGCCAACCGCCACCGCGCGGCTGACCGGCCGTTGTACCTCGGTGCCGTCAAGTCCAACGTGGGGCACGGCGAGGCCGCGTCGGGCATCACGGCGCTGAGCAAGGTGTTGATGATGCTGAAGAAGAACGCCATTCCTCCGCACGTCGGCATCAAGGGCGAGATCAACAAGACTTTCCCCAAGGATTTGGGCGAGAGGGGTGTCAACATTGCCTTCCACATGACCCCCTTCCAGCGCAAGGACGGAAAGCCTCGCCGGGTGTTTGTCAACAACTTCAGCGCCGCTGGTGGCAACACCGGTCTCCTGTTGGAGGATGGCCCCCGCTACGCCAAGCCCGTGGTTGATCCTCGCAGCGTTCACGTTGTCACGGTCACCGCCAAGTCCAAGGCTGCCATGATCCGGAACGCCGAGGGCCTGGTGCGCTGGATCGAGGAGAACCCGTCGACTCCTCTGAGCGATGTGGCCTACTCCACCACGGCCCGCAAGATGCAGCACTACTGGCGCATGAACGTCGCCGCGAGCGATCTGGCCGAGGCCGGGCAGCTGCTCAAGGAGCGTCTCAAGTCCAACTTTGTTCCCGTTTCCCCCGAGCAGCCCAAGGTGGCCTTCATGTTCACCGGCCAGGGCTCGCACTACGCTGGCCTGGGCAAGGACTTGTATGCGCACCACGCCGTCTTCCGCACTGCCATCGATGAGTACAACCAACTGGCGCAGATCCACGGCTTCCCGTCGTTCTTGCCTCTCATTGACGGCAGTGAGCCCGAAGTGCAGAAGCTGTCTCCCGTGGTGGTCCAGCTGGGGCTGGCGTCCTTCGAGATGGCTCTTGCGAAGCTGTGGGCTTCTTGGGGTATTCGGCCTAGCGTGGTGCTGGGCCACAGCTTGGGCGAGTACGCAGCTCTCAACGTTGCTGGGGTGCTGTCCGCCAGCGATACCATCTACCTCGTGGGTGCGCGTGCCCAGCTGCTGGTGGAGAAGTGCACTGCCGGTACCCACGCTATGTTGGCTGTCCAGGGCTCCAAGGAGAACGTCCTGGAGGCTCTGGGCGAGCGCGGCGCTTCGACCAATGTCGCCTGCATCAACGGCCCTCGCGAGACGGTCCTGAGCGGCACCTCTGCCGAGGTGGCCGAGATCGCCGAGAAGCTGGGCGTTGCCGGCTTCAAGTGCACCCAGCTGAAGGTTCCCTTTGCCTTCCACTCGGCCCAGGTTGAGCCTATCCTGGACGACTTTGAGAAGCTGTCGCGCTCCGTCCGCTTCGAGGCACCCAAGGTTCCGATCATCTCGCCGCTCCTGGGCAAGCTTGTGGATGGCGAGCCCATCAACCCTGCCTACTTGCGGGACCACGCTCGCGAGGCTGTCAACTTCCTGGGTGGTCTCGTTTCGGCCCAGCAGGCCAACATCATCGACGAGAAGACTGTCTGGCTCGAGGTTGGCCCGCACCCCGTCTGTGCCAACATGGTCAAGGCCGCTTTCGGCGCCACCACGGTTGCCGTCCCGACAGTGCGTCGCAACGAGCCTACCTACAAGACGCTGAGCGCCAGTCTTTGCACGCTCCACACGGCCGGCCTCAACCTCGACTGGAACGAGTTCCACCGCGACTTCGATTCGTCCGTCCGTCTCCTGGACCTGCCGACGTATTCTTTCGACTACAAGAACTACTGGCTCCAGTACACGGGCGATTGGTGTCTCACCAAGAACCGAGGCGCTTTGGCGGCTCCTGCGACCAAGGCCATCGAGGCGGCCAAGCCCAAGCTGTCCACGACGACCGTCCAGAAGGTGACCAAGGAGGAGGTCAAGGGTGATGTCGTCACCCTCGAAACCGAATCCGAGATGACGCGAGACGACCTGCGACTCGTCTGCTCGGGTCACCTTGTCAACGGCACTGCCCTGACCCCTTCGTCGCTTTACGGTGACATGGCCATCACCGCTTGCGAGTACGCCTACAAGCTGGTGCGCCCTGACGCTGAGGATGTAGGATGCAACGTCGGCCACATGGAGGTGCCCAAGACGCTCATTTTTGACACCAAGGCGAAGAGCCAGGTCTTGCGCATGACGGTCAAGGCCAACGTTGCGGAGGGTTACGCCGACCTCAGCTGGTCTACTGGTGAGGGGAACCAGAAGACCGAGCACGCCAACTGCAAGGTCACTTACGGCAGCAACCAGGAGTGGTTGGGCGAGTTCGAGCGCGTCAGCTACCTGATCAAGTCGCGCGTCGACGCCTTGAAGGCGGCCGAGCAGCGTGGCGACGCCTCCAAGATCGGCCGTGGGCTTGCCTACAAGCTCTTCGCGGCTCTCGTCGACTACGACCGCCGCTACAGAGGTATGGAGTCGGTCATCCTGGACAGCGAGACTTGCGAGGCTACCGCCAAGGTGGTGTTCCAAACCAGCCCCGAGGATGGTACCTTCCACACTGCTCCCTACTGGATCGACAGTGTCTGCCACATCTCCGGCTTCATCTTGAACGGCTCTGACGCCATCGACTCGCGGGAGCAGGTCTTCATCTCCCACGGTTGGGGCTCCATGCGCTTCGCCGAGCGCTTGTGCGCGAGCAAGACCTACCAGACCTACATCCGCATGCAGAACATCAAGGGTACCAAGATGATGTCGGGTGATGCCTACATCTTCGACGGTGACAAGCTCATCGGTATCGGCGGCGACGTTCGCTTCCAGGCCATTCCTCGCAAGGTCCTCAACGTGGTGCTCCCGCCCCAGGGCGCCGCCGCCGCCTCGGCTGCCCCCGCCCGTGCGGCTCCTGCTGCTGGTCCCAAGGCGGCCAAGGCGCCTGCCAAGGAGAAGAAGCAGGTCACGTCGGCGAACCTGCCCTCGGTCAACAAGAAGCTCAGCAAGAACTCGGTTGTCGCCCAGGTCATGGACATCATCGCCAAGGAGACCGGTGTCAGCCACGACGAGTTGGCCGACAACATCGCCTTCGCCGACCTGGGTGTGGACTCGCTCATGGGCTTGACCATCAGTGGTCGTCTGCGCGAAGAGATGGAGCTGAACGTGGACTCGCACTCGTTCAACGACCACGCCACGGTCGGCGCGTTCAAGGCCTTCCTGGCCCAGTTCGAGACGGCTGGCGCGGCTGACGACTCGGTCGACTCCAGTGGCTCCTCCGAGACGGCCGACATGGAGAGCGAGTCGGATGTCACGACGCCTCCGGACGAGAGTGACAAGGGCTCAGTCAAGGGAGACGCGGCCCCGGCCGACAACACCAGTGAGCTCCAGAACATTGTGCGAAGCACCATTTCGGATGAAATGGGCGTGGAGGTGGAGGAAATCATCGCGGCCCCGGACCTGGCCGCCCTCGGCATGGACTCGCTCATGAGCTTGTCGATTCTCGGTATCCTCCGCGAGAAGACGGGCTTGAACATCCCGTCGGATCTCCTGGGACACAACCCCTCGCTGAAGGACATCGAGCGTGCGCTGGGCATTGAGGACAAGCCCAAGCGCGTCGCGGCGCCCAAGCCCGCCGCTCCTCCCAGCGAGCCGAAGCAGGCGCCGAAGCCCAGCCAGGAGACGAAGACGCAGTCCGACGTGGTCGACGCCTACCCGCACCGCAAGGCCACCTCGGTCCTGCTCCAGGGCAACCACCGCACGGCGACCAAGCAGCTGTTCATGATCCCCGACGGCAGCGGCAGCGCGACTTCCTACACCGAGATATCGGAGATTGGCAAGGACGTGGCCGTCTGGGGCATGTTCTCGCCCTTCATGAAGACGCCCGAGGAGTACAAGTGTGGCGTTTACGGCATGGCCACCAAGTTCATCCAGGAAATGAAGCGCCGCCAGCCCGAGGGCCCGTACGCCGTGGCCGGATGGAGCGCCGGTGGTGTCATCGCCTACGAGATTGTCAACCAGCTCACCAAGGCCAACGAGAAGGTGTCCAACCTGATCATCATCGACGCCCCCTGCCCCATCACCATCGAGCCGCTGCCCGCCGGCCTCCACGCCTGGTTCGCCGAGATTGGCCTCCTGGGCGAGGGGGATGCCGACGCCAAGAAGATCCCCTCGTGGCTGCTGCCCCACTTCGCCGCGTCGGTCACGGCGCTGTCCAACTACACGGCCGAGCCCATCGCCAAGGAGAAATGCCCCAAGGTCACGACCATCTGGTGCGAGGATGGTGTCTGCCACAAGCCTACCGACCCCCGCCCCGACCCGTACCCGACGGGCCACGCCCTCTTCCTGCTCGACAACCGCACCGACTTCGGTCCCAACCGGTGGGATGAGTACCTCGACGTGAACAAGATGACCTTCTACCACATGCCGGGCAACCACTTCTCCATGATGCACGGGGATCTGGCGCGCCAGCTGGGCACCTTCATGCGCGACGGCATGAAATAGAGGGGGCGGGTCGGTCGGGGTCGGCGGTCGGTCAAAAGTTTTTGGCGTCTGATGATTCTCCTTCTGTCTCCCTCGCATCCTCCGCGCTACCACCTGTACACCATACGCGCTCGCTGCCCTCCTTTTTGGTTTGATCATCATCGGACCACATACATGTCAGGATCGATGGGTTTTCTTTTTCTGTTCTTCTTTCTACTATACCGGATATAGATTGGCACCGTGAGCCTTCGAGTTAGCCTCAGTTATCTTGAGCTTATCTGCAATAATACCTTTTCTTCCTCCACCGGCTGGTGTCTTGGCCCCTGGCTCGCCTCGTGATTCTCCCCGTGTGTGGCACTGGATGTGAATGTAGTAGTACAGCGACCCGAGCATATTAGGAAGCACCTGCGCGTCCGCCACCGTGCCGGCCATGGGCAACTGGGTGCGACGTCGAACCGCCTGTTCGTGGCGCCCGTGGAGCACATGAAAAGAAGGAAGGAACAAAAAGCATGTTTATGTCACCACTAGTGCCCTGTGTCACGTCGCCTTGCTTGTGTCCGGGGCTTGGCCGGGCCCATCATGATTCATCGGAGAGAAGCGCCGGGCAAGTCGTCGTCGTACCGGGCATGCCCATGGTATCCGCCAAGGAGACCATGGGCCTCGAGGCTACGAGGAACAGCCCGCCGCGCCCCCGCGAGCCCATGCCGTCTCGTTTACGATTTCCTAACTGGCTCAGGGGCGGGCTGTCACCGGTGGAGGCTGGAGGGGGGGGGCAACAGGGCAACGGAGACCCGGGCCGCCGCGCATCTGTTCCAGGGCCCTACGACGGGAAACAATAGGGAACGGCAATGGGCACGCGCGTCGCCCCAGTCCCGGGCGGGACTGGGGGTGCGCCTTGTCTTCTAGAAAACCCCGTGCTCACCCCCCCCCCCCCCCCCCCCCCCCCATCAAGCACGCGGGAGAAATGGGAAAAGAAGCTGACGGTATTCCCCTCCCTCTCCGGTGTGCGACGTCAAAACCACAGGCGCCGCGGCGCGACGCAGTTATTCCTGCCGCAGGCGACGTGCCGATGTATCGGGTGACTGTTCGCGCCACGGCGGGTTGGGCATGTTGGCGGGCGGCTACAGTTACACAACACTCTTTTGCCCCTCTTTTTCTCATGGCGCCCCTGTCCACATCCGCTCCCCCTCCCCCTCCAGGCATCCGCGGTAGTCGTGTCCGTGTCCGCTCGTCGCTAAAGCGCATGTGCACTGCCTAGAGGGAAGAGGGGGGGAGGCACACGAAAACTTGGCCCTGGCGCCGGTCCCAAATGGCGGCAAAGGCCGTGTGAACCGGTAGTGGACGGTGCGTATTGTCGGAGAACAAGCAGGCTGGAGATTCTGTCGCTCTGCTTTGTGGCGGCAGCGGGATCGGCCCTGGCAGCAACAACGGCCGGATGCGTCCCCGACCTGCAGCGGAAGGGGGGGGACGAAGACGAGAGAGACAGAGAGAACGAGGGAGGCGAAAGAGGCGCCGGCGGGGTGGGTATAGGATGTGCACATGTAGATGTGGGCATGTGCGTGCGTGCGTGTGTGTGTGTGTGTGTGTGTGTGTATGTGTGTGTGTGTGTGTGTGTGTGTGTGTGTGTGTGTGTGGACGGCACGGCTGCTCCTCGAAGCCTCCATGGGATACGGGGCGCCGCCGCACCCGCCGCACCGTCTTCCATGTTCTTATCAGCCTGTTCATGTCCCATCATGACCCATATTAGACTCCTCCTCCTGTCCCCCCCCCCCCCCCCCCCCCCCCCCCCCCCCCTTCTCTACACACGTGAGATTCTGACGGCGGCGCCTTGTGACAGGTGCGCTGGGCAGCATGCCCGGTTGGCCGCGGCGGCGACATCGCCACTCAGACAAACCCGTCCCTCGAAGGCCGGCTTTTGGTGGCACTCGTGCATGAAGCCTCTGGAGCCCACCCCGAAGCCGGTGACACAGCAGTGTTGGAGGCTATTCTTCGCAACCGCGAACCGCGAACCGGGCCGCTCTCGATGATCCTCGAGAGGGGAGCACCTTGCGAAGATACGGGCCGGCCGGCATGGAAACCGTCTCGTCTGATGGTTTCATCACGATGCTGTCACCAAGAAGGCAATCCGGGCACCCGGCTGTCGCTTTCCAGTTTGGGAACGGCGAGACAAGAGAGCAAGCATGCCGCCAGCCTCGCCCACCCTCACGCATGCAGGCAAGCTTCCAAGGGTCTGTCTTGCGGCATGGAAGGGCGACGTACGTGGGCACCCGCTGCACGCTGCGAGAGAACTTTCGGCTTCTTCGGCCACGGCAAACCCACGGCCGTTTCCTGCTCCGACTGGCTGCCTCGTAACCCGCCGGTCTTTTTCTCGTGTAGGCTGCGCATGCCGGGAACAGACATGAGATACAGCAGGCACCCCCTCCCTCCATCCTTCGTGAGAACCCCCCGGATGCATATATGCACAGGTGACCGGGCAGATGCATCCAGGCGAGATGGAAAACCCCCTTTCCCCCAACCCGGCAGCCATTCGGGGCGCGACGCTAGCCGGACGGTACAGTGCTTCGGGTCAGTCCAGCATGCCTGCGCCTGCACACAATCGCTCTACCACTTACAGGCTCACGAAGAAAACCTCTTCCTCTCCCCATTTGTGGCCCCAAGGCGTGAACTCGTGCCCTGCTTGATGCCGCCTGCGGCCCCAGGACGAACACTGCGTACTTCATTGTCTCTGTGGCTCAACGACTGCTGCACTACACAGGAAGCGAACCGTATCTCCCTGCCCTCACTGCATGCCATCCGTGCGAGTCGAACTCGCCGTAAGTAGGGGATTCCCTGTTGGCGTTAACAACTGTACGTGGTGATATCGGCCCCGGAGGAGAAGCTCCTCGAACCTCGTCCTGCTCCCGCATGCTCTGTACTTGTTAACCTTGGCCCCAGGGAGAAGTGTCTCACCGGCTGGGTATGCCGTCGGCGTTCTGTTCATGCTTTGCCGTGGTGTAGGCAGGAGAACTTTAGCTGGCAGGCAAGAGCTGATTTATCAACGCTGTAGAAGCGGCCGGCCATCACGCGGTAGGACCAGCGGCCAAGGTTCAAGCATTCCCAGAGGCAAAAGGGGCTGGACCTTACAGGAGGAAATGCTCCGGGTCGAGTTCCAACCAACCTGTGGGCCAAACGGCGCCATGCCAAGAACAACACGGCAGTTGCTTGCTCCACGGTTGCTGGTAGGCGAGGCCCCAGCCGACTCACGAACCAAGGGGGTAGTGAACCCTCCATTCATCAGCTATGAAGGTGAATGGCCGCAAGATGTGCTTGTTCCCGTGCCAATCCGTTCAAAGGGCAACTCGTAAAGCCTCGAAGGCGCTGTGCGCGAGACACCTTTAGTGGATAGTTCGTGGCGCTGAGGAGTGCCGGCACTCGACTAAAACAGGCAGCCGTGCAGCTTCCGAGCCATGGGGGACCAGAAGAGACACGTCTTAGACACTAGCTAGCCGTTAGACCGTCGCGCCCCCCCCCCCCCCCACGGCCGAATAAGAGAAGGACGAAAACAGAAGCTTGAAATCATCCGAGACAGCTCTAGTCTAGCCTGGTGCGGTGTCTCAGGAACCCGCGCTGCCGATGGAAGGGGTTGGGTTGGACATGGAGAGACTCCCGAGTATGAATATCAGAAGCGGAAATGCAAGTAAGGCTCTGCTTTGCGATATACGCGAGCCAAATTGAATTCCCATGCCCCCCCGAGATAGCCAGATCGCCCAGTTCGTATGCGGCGTCGTTGACGGCTGCGAAAAGGGAAGCATGCCTATAGGGCAGCCCATAGCGTGGGAAGATGCATGGGCGCCCCGGTCGCCCGCGTAGCCACGAAAGGGATCCGTTGAAGTCCCGGCGCCTTATAGCTGAGTGCAATATCGCCCGTCAGCCTCAGGCCTGCCATGTTTGTGATGATCCCCACCGCGAATACGTTGTGGAGCAAAGGGGCGTCCGCCGCCGCTTCATGGCTGTGGTGACCGGCTCTTGCTTGTGACGGGAACCCATGGTACTTACCGATACACACGCAGCTGCTGGCTGCAGGGAGGGGGAGCCCTGCCCCCGCTCCCCAGATGACCTTGCGTACAGATTACCACCGCGGCCAACCTCTCTGGAACACGACCCCGAGCGAAGCGATCCGTGCGGGCGGAACGACCAGGGGGGGGGAATTGTCAAAGATGACTTCTTTACGGCCGAAAAAGGAAGTATGCTCAATGAGGGCAGCATGCCTATCTCAACACCTGACCAGTCCTATCCCTGATGATTCATCAGTTGAATGCTCCCACTCCTTACGGCGAGTCGCAATCTCGGGAGCTGACCGCCATCTGTTGCAGTCAATCCGGTAGCAACAAGCACTGCCAACTTCAGACACGGCATTGCTCCCCCGACAATCTCCCCGCTGTTGTGAGCCTCTTGGGTACGCATCAATAGAATGATGCGTGCGCTGGCCGAGGGACGGCCATTCACAGCCAAACCTGGACATCGGCGGCCGTCACAAGTCTCGGTATGCGGAAATGCATGCAGTACGGGGGCGCGGCTGTCACCAGAACTCGGGTAGGTTGCGATGCCGAGCCAGGTTTTTTCAGAACGGCGGCGCCCATGACCAATGCCCAGGTCACCAACAGGCAGAAGGTTACCAGCCAGACTGAGCGGAGCCGCTGCGAGGTGTTGAGCAGAAGCAATTCAGCTTAGACAATGCGCCGATCGTTGCCCAAGCGAGCAATCACCTCGAGCTTGCGGGACGACAGGGCACCTGTCGTCCGCATACACGTTCATACGCAAGCTGCAGTCTGGCGGCAGAGATAGATAGCCTGGCGCAGTGTGACATAGGAGGTCGTTGAGTGCTGGAAGCGCACCCCCGTTCCCCTCGGCGTGCGGCCCAAAATGCGTATGTGGCGCCTTGGGCGGCAAATGTGGCTGAAAATCAGACTGCAGGTATAGCTGACTCGGCTGACCGGTAGTAATCCTAGTCCGCCCAGAACCGGCAGTGTAGGAGAGGTCGGGTTGTCTCCAGTTGGGCGGTGCTTTATCGCGAGAGCCAATCTTCCCATGCTGGTGCAGCAGAGCGGGAAGGGGCCGAAGCGGTAGGTGATCCAGCAGACAGAGCGTCCTGGGGCAGGCAGCTGTGGTCCAGCTTGTTTGACCAAGGCGGGCATACCGGCGACCACACAAGATTGCTGCCCCATTAGGACATGGCGGAGAACATCGTGCAGATAGAGTAGGGCATGGTTCTGACCGACTGACTAGTCACATCGGTCGACCCTGGTTTAGCGGTTGGGCCGTTACTAGCAGCTGGGGCTGGGTGCTACTATTCCGGGGTTTGCTGGCTGTCGGCCGGCCTGATCGGCGACGCTCTGCAGGACTTCATCGCTCCCTGCCAGATATGAACAATGGGCGAGCTGATAGGCGCGGGCGCCTGCTTCTGCTGCTGCTGCTGCTGCTGCTGCTGCTGCTGCTGCTGACGTTGGCACTGCCTCTGCCACTGCCACCTTCTATCGGGGCCCGAGCAACTTGGAGCCAGCGATTGAGGAACGGGCGACAGTCGCGAAACCACGTCCTTCAGCTGTCAAAGTGGGCGACGACCGTACGAGGAGGCGAAGCGGGCCGGCGGAGGTCCGAAGGGATGGTATTTGATCATGAACTTTGGGCTGCGGTTTCCTCTCTGGCCACGAAGCCGTCATCGAGCGTCTGCAGGTAAGAAGGCGGAGGCTCTGTTGACAAAGCCAGGACCGGCCGGCCGGCGTATCTCTGCAGCGGCTGAGAATTACCTGCAGAGCGATCGATGGCCACGGCTTCATGGTCCCGACCGCATCATCCTATAGCGAGGAGCCAAGGAGAAGATAGGGCTGATATGATGGGCGATGGGTCGGCATGGGCAAGTTGGCTCACGAAGGGGGGAGGAGATGGCGTGCTGACCAAGGCAGTGGGGTCTAACAAGTGGCTAGGAAGGGCACCGGGTACGACAGACCGTTGGAGTCGACAGTTGACAACAACGTGGTGATGGCATGTTTTGCGGTCTCGGGGGAATAGCTGGATGCCAGGCCAGGCCGGTTGTGCAGTAGCGATTACTTTCTGCTATTCTGGAGGCCGGGCTGATTCGTCGGCGGGGCCATCCCTGCCGCCCGCGGACGGGCTGGGCACTCCACCAGACGCTAGCGCCTGCACCACGAAGCATGGTAAAACCAAAAGGTAGGGACAATCGGTACGGACGGGTCGTGAAGCGATGGATAGGGTAAGTGAAAGTACATAAAGGAGGCTACGCGCGTGCATAAGTACTTGCCTACAAGCATCCAGAGAGGGAAAGAGGGAACAGCGAGATGGGTGCCGGCAATGGACGGTGGTTGGAGGTACGTACATGGATGGGTCCCGCTGTTTCCGTCCTGGAGCCCGCTTCCCCGGGCAGGGACCTCTCTTTCCCGCTTGCGGCCTTCCTTAACGTCGACACACAGGACACCTCCAACCCTGACGACCCTGACCGGGCCCCCGGGGGGGGGGGGCCTAGTTTGAGTGCCTACCGGGCACAGCCTAGCCTCCACCATCTCTTGGCTGGGCCTGGCTAAAGAAGCAGGTAGTACCTTCCTATGTTGACCTGAACCTGATGGTGACCACTGGAGTCAAGGCCTATGTTCCAAGCCCAGTTGACATGCCCCACCACGGCACCACGTCGCACCAAATCGGGAGGCTCACCCAAGCGCGCGATTCGGGGCAGCCATACGCGGCCGATCCATGGGTTGGAATGTTAAGAGACGTCCATAGATGTTACAACTGGAGCCGCGCACAGTTGTAGGCCATGCAAGGTTCCCAGGATTGGTCCAAAACGTTCATCTCCATCTGTCGTCCAGTCCCGCGCTGCTGAAAATGGGCAGATGGGCCCTTTCTGTCGATGGAGCCGTCCGAATCATGGACGCTTCGTCGTTTCGCCCCCCACGTGAAGCTGCCGGCGTGCTGTCGGGACTGGGCCCCATGGGTTTGCTGGTGGGCAACCTTCTTGACACCCTCCACTTCCCAATCTTCCTGCCAAGTCTCGATGGAGGCCGTCAACGGCATCGATCCCCGGCTCCCGCTCCCTCGCCCCCCCAATTCCAGCGTCAGCTCGGCACCGAGCAGCTTGGATTTGGGGCTACCGATCTCAACGTCAGCAGCTCGGATCGCCGGGGTGCCCATCGGGCGCCCCCCCTGTCGACATGTGTATCTGTCTGCCTGTCTGTCTGCAACATGCAGCACACGTACTGATCTACCTACTTAGGTCTTTACATGCTAACATACCAACATAAAGTACATCCATGCCCGCTTCAGGTACGTGCATGCATACCTACGTGCAGCCATACAGACACCAAATATCTACCTACACGAATGGGTTCTGTTCTATTGTACCCGGCCCATGCAATGCACACGCCTGCAGACGGCCCACCCAGTCCCTCCCCCTTCACGCAGCTCGTTCGGGATGCCAGCATCTCGCTACATAGGACCCTGACCACTTTCCACCCGTGCCACCTCTCTTGGTCTCCTGCGAGCCCAGGCGCCTTCTGGGAGCCATCGCCATGCCCTAGGCCCTGCCGCGCAGCGCAGTCCGGCACCCGGCCCCGTTCCGCCCACACCACGTTGCTGCTCAGAGCTGGAGGGCAGGGGAGCCCTAGGGCTCTCATTGTAAGCGTGCTTTCCGATAAAGAGTACATGCCATGTATGTACGTAACGTCTGGGTTGAATGCAATGTACCCACCTAATTCTCTCCCATGGCATGTACGTCGACTGTGCGATGCGTCCCATAAGGTCCCATGTCGCTTCGCCTCGCACGCCCGCGTTGTGCCGTCGAGCGGTTGGCAAGCTGGCGAGATGGCCCTCATCCCCCTACTCGCCCTTCTCTTCTGGTTTCCTTGACCCAAACCCTGGGCCGCGACTGGCACGTCTGGCTGGGCCCGCCCATGGCAGGCCACCGACGATGCGCCTGGAGGGGGTTGCCACGCCCCCCCTCCTATCCTGCCTCAACGAGCCGGCCTCGAGGGAAGATCGGCGGCTGCGAACGATCTAGAGCATCCAGCACTTGTGCTGTTCGTGATCAAGAGCTGGCCTGACGTATGGCTCGGTCTTGTCTCCAGGTGCCACGCATGAGGTATGTACCGGCCTGCTGTCTCCAGCTCTTGGCACGTACCAACAGGAGGACTCGGTGGCCCTACATTCTCACCGTTCTCCTCTCTCTTTCTTGTGCCTGTCCGTCCGTCCGCCTGCCCGCCCTGGCTCCCTGTCAGCTTTGGTGCCGCTGCCGGCGCTGGTGCTGGTGCCGGCCCCGCGAGCGAGCGAGCGAGCGAACAGCCCAGATCCCGGCCACCGCGCATGCATACGCACGCTGCTGGCTATATACGAGCCACGGTGAATGGGTGGTCAGGGCCCTCCCAGCCAATTCCGCCTGGCGGCCCGCCGTCTATCTCAGACCACCCTCCTCCAGACACGCCCCCTCTCCTCCACGCCCCCCTTAGGCACCCGGGTGCTGGGCGAGAGCGATAACAGCCCGGAGGGAGGGAGTGCCCATTGACTTCCACCTCAGACAGCCTCTGCTGTCTGGTGTGGGTCTGTTCTCCGCCCGTCACCGTGCTCAGTCAGGACTGCTTGTTTAGTCTTTTCTGGCTCTTTCTAACCACCCGTCTCGTCTAGACCGACGCCCCCCCCCCTCCCCATGGGCCGTGGCATGCTTTGCATTACACATCCTTCGCCTCTTCTTTTACAACGCTCTGCGCTTGGGTGAGCTGAAACGCTTTTGCTTGACTTTCACTACGCTCTTGTTATAGAAGAATGACATATGCTCATCCCTCTCGTAATCATCCCTGGGCCCACTCCATCGTTCGTTTGATTCTGTCTGGCTTCCAAACCTATAGCCCCACAAACTCTGTGCTTCCTTGACTCTACTGAGGTCTCACTTATACCTACCCGCGCTGTCTCCCCCCGATTTGACTGTCCTGTCCTGGCTACTTTGCCTCATCGCGCACTCTCACACCCCGTCTTTTGCCCCCTCTGTTGCTATGCACACGGTTGTTACACCCTGAGAGCCAGTGTCAGACCACATCCAACCCTCCGCGACCTCCCACCGGCACAACATGGCATCATCCACCAAGTCCCGTCAGCCGCGCCTGCGCGCATCGTGCGACGGCTGCTTCCTGGCCAAGGTCAAGTGCTCCAAAGCCAGGCCCATTTGCTCGAGATGCCTGGCCTGTGGCATCGAGTGCCGTTACTCGCCCTCCAGCCGGGCGGGCAAGCCCAAGCCCGACGCCCATGGCGCCGGCCACGGAATCTCGGGCCAGGATATGAATGAAATGCACGGCATGGGCGACGACAAGACCATGATGTACTCGCCGCCACCCGCCCAGGCCACGGATCAGATGTTCCGAGTCGACACGGGCTGGGCCACGCCGCCCACCAGCGTTGACGGGGGCATGAGCAGGAACCCCTCGATATCAACGGGTCTGGCATTGATGGGCATGGACGAGCGCCCCATGAACGAGCACGACATGACCGCTGCGCCGGACATGTACGCCTCGACGATGCCCTGGACACCGCCTACGGACCTGTCCTGCGCCCCCTACGGAGATGTGGCCGTCTCGGCCGCCCACATGTCCAATGGGCATGTACGGTCACATTCGTTTGACATGTCCATATCGACGCCAATGGGCTGGACCGACCCGAGCAACCCGGAGATGATGGCCTACAGCCAGATGCCGACGCCGGCCAGCATGGCCTCCAACTACTTCCCCAGCCCCACGGCGACGCCCAACATGCGGCCGAGCAACACACGCCACAAGTCGTCGCCGTCGACGGGGAACGGGGGGTCGTGCACCTGCTTTACCGCCTGCCTCCAGTCTCTCCAGGCGCTGCACAACGCGTCGTCGCCGGCGGCGCCGGCGTTCGACCTCGTGCTGTCGCTCAACCGCAAGGCCATGGAGGGCTGCGCGGCCATGCTGGGCTGCTCGCGGTGCATGAGCCGCTCAGGTACGCACACGGCAGCCATGCTTCTGGCGACAGTGCTCGGCAAGATTACGTCGTTTTACAAGAACGCGTCACACTCGTACTTTGAGCACGGTGGCGTCGGCCTGCCGCCCGCCGGCCCCGCCGGCGCTCTTGGCGTCAGTTTCGGCGTCTACCAGCTGCAAGGCGAAGACGGACGTTGGCTTGAGATGGAGATCTTGGCCCGGGAACTCCGCAAGCTCGAGGAGGTCTATGCCCGCTTCCGCGAGGTCTGCTCCGAACTGTCCGAGGATCCCGAAGTCAGCAGAGCCATGGTCGGCTACCTCGGCCAGACGCTGGGCTCTACCATCGATCTTGTCAGCCATAGGAAAGGAAACATGACTTTTGTGGCATGATTGAATGCGAGGGCGGCGGGGTGCGCCGTATTTCGGGAGAGCGCGAGAGCGGCGGAGCGTTTGTTCCGTGTTTAATGAATCTTGTTTTTTTTTTTTTCTTAGCTTTTGCTTGTGCGGTTGGTTGGGCGTTCACGTTGTTGGCACCGGAAACGGTCATTGGACTGGTACATATGTTTTTCTTTCTCCTGTTAAACGGAGCCCAGGTTGGCGTCCTGGCACTGGGGCTTGGGCGGATCGCTATAGAGGGCTTTTCACTTGTTGCCGCGCGCGGCCGGGGGGGGGTATGGGGCGGAGGGTTCGCGGTCCTGTTGCCCGGTATGGCCAGCATCTCAAGTTTGGATGGTTATGTCTTCGTTTCTGCCTACGGGACGGGGCGGGGGCGTTCGGGTTACACACTCCTGAGAAGCAGGAAGCTTTCTACACCGTGTCGGCTCTAGCTAGACACTCTTTGTGTAGGTTGTTAGGCGCAAGATCTGCTTTCTCCGCCCCCCAACACCCCCTTCTCGGGTCGTTTTCACTCGGTGTGTATGTATTATATGACGACGCACGATTAACGCACGCTTATGCTTAATGGGTCCTTAACAGAACGCGTTGGCCAGCTCCATACAAGCCAGGATCTACACGCAGAATTCAAAGCATGTGCAGTTTTTGGTATGAGCAACGCCCGTGGCGGGGAAGTGGTGCAAGGGACGCCTGCTCTCGTGCCCAGCTGCCCAGCCTGTCTACTGCGAACTCCCATGCGCGGGAGGGGCGACTCTTGCCGTCGAGGTGGAATATCGAGCCAGAGAACCGGTGAAGAGCGGGCCGGTTCGGGTTTCGAAGCGAGGCATACTGAAGGGCAGTCCGCATGCGATGCAACATGACTTGCATGGCTTAGGGCGAATGAGGCCCCATGACTGTTCCGCGAACCCACGAGGGGTCCGGTCGCCTCGGGCTCGCTCATGATGGTCTACTGCAAGGTCCCAGGACGGGCCTCGGTTCTCCTTTCTACGTGCCTGGCCCAGGAAGAACTGGTATAGCAGGTTTTCAATGCGCACGCGCGAGCGCGGGATTGCCCCGAGGGAGGGAACACACTCGCACGGAGAGAACGAGCGTCCCCCCCCTCCCCCCCCAACACGTTGCGCGGAGTCCGTCCGCCCGGCCTTTTCGCTTCACCGTCAGGCGCATTTTAGCCCCCCCCCCCCCCCATGGATCGCCACCCGACGACACAAGAGAAGGGCCATTGGCTCCCAGTTCCTATCTCGGAATAGTCCGGGCCTTGTGTGAGCGGATTACTTCCGGTGGTTGCTTATTGTATTTTCGGCTTATATGAGGGCATGCGGTGCGGAATGGCCCTTTGTGCGCAGTAGAGGCCAGCCGTCTAGACGAGGCGATGCCACACTGGCTTTGGAGGCCTGACTGTAGCCCCTCTGGACATCGGATGTGAGCTTGTGCCTGCGGACGCAGCAGAGCCAAGAGCCAGTCGAGGCCACGCCCGCGGGCTTGGGAGGGGTGGATGGGAAGGAGGGAGAGCTGGGTCATCCGCCGGGCCTGCGGGATGCGAAGCGAAGGGAAGCCGTAGTCGCCGCCGTCATCGTCAGCGTCATCACCATCCTCGTCCGCCCTTACCACCTTGATCCTCCTCAAGCATCCTCCTCACGCCCAGGCGGATGGACGGGAGGGATGGGACGGCCGGATTCGGTGTGGGGGGTCTGGGGGGTCTGGGTCAGGGAGGCGTTGGCTGTGCGTGGGTGTCTGCATGTTTCCGGCCCCCTTGCGGCAGCTGCCCGCTTACCCTGTGTGTAACGCGAGCATGAAAGCCTGCCTACTTGCTCGTACGTTGGACTTCTTAGGTAGCCGCACGCGATCGATGCACACGGGGCCGTGTTTGGTCATGCGTCCTCTCGACAAGTCCAAGCCGAAGGCATCCTGCGGGAGGCAGGAGCTGGGCCAAAGCCTCGTGTAAATTTAGCTCTAGAGCGTCCCGGGGAATTCCAGAAGGGGGGTGCGAGTGGTGATGGATGGGGGGCCATGAAGAGCCCCATGTTGCCGCCTGGCTTGCCCTTCGGTTCGTAGGAGGTTGCCCTTACAGCTAGCAACGCCTGCGACGGTTTATGTCGCGATTACTGTTGCCAGCCGAAAGGCTCGAGGAGGTAGCGGATCGACGGTCGCCTGGCACCGGCGCCACGCGGAGCGGACTCGCGGCCCCAGGCAATCCAAGCTCATTGTTATTGTATTGGCGCATACTTTCAAGATTCCCAACGCCGGGCTGCGAAGTCTGGCACTCGACTACCTCGCGCGCGCTTTTTCCCTGAAGATGCAAGGCGCGGGACGTGTGGCATTGCCAATGCGGGTTGCCAGGGATTCGCGGCTGCATGTGTGCAGCCACTTTTCGCTCGCCAAGTCCGTCCCGAGCAGCAGCGCGGGATGCATCGATCTGAATGGGCTGGAAAGAACCTTGTATTCTTTGCATGCAATCACTTTGCATACGCCCATCTATTTCTGCCCCATTGCCTCCTATTCTAAGTGGAGGCATTTACTTGGATAAGGAAGGAAGCAAGTATCCCAGGCCGGCTAAGCACCTCTCATCACGTACTTGCCTAGGTAACTTACTTCGATAGTAGGTACTTCTGCAAGAAGAAGCTACGCGCGCATACACCCGCGTAGGGCAACGACTCCTAAGCGATCGGTTGCTCCCATACCTCCGTGCAGCCTATCCTCGATTCTGGCCGGTTTCCACTGCGACGTTCACGTCCCAGCCGGCTCTATCGACGGTTGCGTGGAGGATTCAGTGGCCTCCCCTACCACAGGTAGTATGTAGGCTGGGACACGCCGACGCCACGTCTTTGCGGGATCGCCTCACTCAGTAATCTAGCGGCATTGAAGCCTCCTCTCCCACCCTCTTCCCGCCCCTCCAACATCCCATGGGAAAGTTAGCTTGGGCCAGCCGCCAGCTACTGGATGTCGACGTCTATCCCCCACCCTCCCAGCCTCTCCCTCTCGGGCCACGGGAGCACGGCGTCTGCGCGCGCGCCGCCCGTGCGGGCACCGGCATTCTCGTCATAGCGACCGCCTTGGTGTTCGTCGGTCGCGTCTGCTTCCAAGCCGTCTGGTCTCAGGGGACGCACAGAGTACGCATTCGACCGCAACCGTTGGCCCCTTCTACACGCCGGGGTCTTCTCTCCCCGTCCCCGCTCGTTCGCAAACGTGGATACTGGCGCCCGGCATCCGTTGAGATGGGACAGGTTCCAGAACAGCGCCGCCCTGGCCCTGGCCGTTCCGTGCCCGTCTGCCGGCAATCCAATGGAGCAGCAGAGCTGCCCCTGCGCCCGCTGGTAATCCCAGCGACAGAGGTGCCCCCTAGCGAGGAGGCTGCTTCCCAAGCTCTTGGGTAGGGGCATTCTTGGCAACGCCCCAAGCTGAATTTCCCGGACCGGTTGCTTGGGGGGGGTCGGTACTCTGGTGCAGTGCGTCACGACCGCGATATCAGGGCCATCCTGGCCTTTCACCATCCGTGACACGACTCAGGCCTGCATCGGCCAATCCAAGTACGGCCAAGCAGCTCCCGTCTATGCCTCACCCTTCGTCTCCAGATACCACGTCCGCCTTTTGGCACCAAAGGGCCGCCACCCGTCTCAGCCGGACAAAGTACGGCACAGCCATGACGCATTCGCTTCTCTTCGGCACCTCATGCGTTGGACGGACTCTTCCAGGCGCGCTCCCGGACCCCGGCCCGTCAGCATGACTGCATGCGTAGCCACGCACCTATATGCCCTCGTTTCGTTTCTTCACAATTGGCCGACTTCTTGGCATCGCCTTGACTGTGCTTCCACACTAACAACGGACGTTCCCCAAATGGCAGCCCGCGGTCTGGTCATGAGAGGACGGGCCAATCGTTGCGCGTGTGCCCAGGCTCGAAAATGCTGCGACGACAAATCCCAAGCCACGCCACCACTCGTCCCAGCTAGGTCGACACCGACGACGAGGGGATTCTACCCGGTCAGCAGTGGCCCACTGATGCGGAGGGGACCTCGCGGAACGTAGCCAAGGACTAGCTCCAACGGAACACCACCGTGATGCGATTTCCGTTGGACTTCGGAGCCAGCCCATTTCGAAACACTTCAAAGCTCCGTGCTAGCCGGCGAACTGGCGTATCGCACAAACAGAGGCGTAATGCATTTCGCGGAGGACACGAGGTGAGCAAACGGGAGGAGCAAAACCAAATGCTCCCGCAGGAATCTGTCAAACAGTAAAGGGGGGGGGGGGGGGGGGGGATGATTGAGGGTGTATCGGTATCATCACCCATGGTCATCTATCGGGCCAGTACCATGCAATCGTCCGTCTCCGCCTTCGAGTCAGCCCCAATTCCCAAGTCGGGGAAGGGCGCGGTTCTCGGGGTTGCACTGATCATTATGTGCATGCTCACGCCCAAGCAGCCGGGATGCTCGTTTCTGGGCACACGGCATATTCTAGTTTTTAAGCTTGTTTTGCCCCCCCTTACCTCCTTTCATCCTATCAGCCGACGCCCTGACTTACCAAAATGGCAATCCATACGCTCGCTGCTTTTGGCAGGCGCTTTTCGATCGTGGCTGAGAGACACCCAGCAGACTAAATACCCCACCTGTGTCACCCTCGACGGCGAGACGCACGTCTCTTGTCGTCTGAACTCCGAGCGCATGGGGGTTAGGAAACAGGCCCAGCCATGTCAAAGCCTGCTTGACCCTTGACGGGCTATTTTCCCGCTCAGCTTCACGTCATGCCATTCCGGGAAGGGGACGCCACCCAGCTCCCTCGGGTCTACTTCTAGAACCACACCCTCGCTATGACCAGCAACTCGGACTTGGAAGTCTGGTATTCTCGCACCTCGAGGGCTATGCAGCCGCACTGATGCCGGTATGGTCCTAAGATGGCGCGAGAACTATTCTGGTTGCTCGGAAACGGCTTTTGGGAGCCGTTTTAACACAGACGTACTTTCACTGGCGTGCATAGCCACTGCTGATCTTGCAGGAGTCATGCGCTGGTCTACACAAGCTAGGGCTGACTTGCACAAGAGCAGGTGAAACACCAGAATTAGAAGGGATCAATAACTGGCACGGCTGAGCTCATCAAGGCCGGCAAGCACAGCCGTACGACGAATATGCCACGAGAAGCAAGGAATCCCATTGCGACGGGTCTGTTGCCGTTTCGTCGGTAGACCTGGGGCAAAGCTTCCCATGGGACAAATCAGCCATCCCGAAGGAGCACGTAAGCGCCCTGGGCTGCCGAGACCCGGAAGTCCGCGTTCAGCTCCAACTGGTGGTGGCACAGTCGGTACTGATTATACTGGGCGGCACCAGAGAATGGTCGGCACTGCTTCGGCGGAACTGTTGACCGTTCGGAGCCAAAGGTATCACGGCATCCGCTGCCCCCGCCACGTGGCGGGCGTGACATGGTGATCCTTTTCGTCTTCGACGGGTCAAAGCACTGAACCAGCCTGAGTACGCAACGCGACTCCCAGGCCGAACGCGTCCGGCGGCAATTATCATCTTCGTGTTGGTGGCCCACCGCATGCGCGGGCAACATACCGTCATAAGCGAGGAAGTGGGACATCGGTGGGAGGGCTCAAGTCGCGAGAGAGGAAAGAAAAGGAAAGAAGAACCAGGCTCCGGGTATTGCGGGAGAGGGCGGTGGTCCCCTCGCCTGCTCGAGCGCCTGCTTAGGTGTTCTGTACGTGCGCCGGGATGACCGAAGGATACGCGGTTGGCCCGCGAGTATACAGAAGGGTGGGAAACATGTCTCTTCAAGGGCCCCGAATTCAGGCCTTGTGTGTTGCATTCGCATACGCTCGCTGCGTGCGGGATTGGTGAGGTGGGCCCGATGGCCCCCCCCCCCCCCCCCCATCCGTCGCCCAGCATCTACCTCTATCGAGGGTAGCATCCGGACCGTCGATTGCAGAATATTGACTCGCATCGTGACGCACACCTCCTCCCCTCCCCGAAAACCCAGGGCGAGCAGCAAGCAACCCCATCTCGATTTTGGCGGGTTCAATATGCCGCCGCCGCCGCTGCTGTGCGACGTCGCCAGGGCGAGCTGACCGAATGCCCTCCCCGAGGGGGCCTAAAGTCACACTCTCTCCCCCATCGCTTACAGGGGTTGGGGGGGTTGGGGGGGGGGGGGGGGGGGGGGGGGGGGTTGTTGAAAGACGGAGGTACAGATATTGACGGGCCAAGCAATCCTTGACGCTTACAACATAATCTTGGAGGTGTTTGTTGGCTTTTCCCGTGTAACCAACGTGGACTTGGCATCGTAATCGTTGCCCCAGAGTACGGGGGATCAATCGCACACGGGAACTCCCCGCCCGAGGTTCTTCGCCACTTGATGCAGGAATGAGTATGCTGAGAAATGTTTTCTCGTGGTTCCAATGACAGTCTATACTAATTACACGAGGCTTCAAGAAGCGTGGATACTTGTACTTCCCATCGAACTTCTGTACCCCTACCGGGTTGCACCAAACACTGTCCAGAGTCCCCGGGACAATGCGGCAACATCGGCCAGCTTTTCTCTCGCCCCTTCGTCCCGCCCGTGGGGCCTCCCGCGTTCGCACGTTTACACACCACCACCGGAGCAGCGGATGACCTGGCCTGGATCGCGGGTTAGTAGCTTGCTATTTATCTACGAGGCGAGGCGTGCTGTACGCCGGGAGGGGGGGAGGCAGAAGGGTGAGTACATACCGTTGATCCACTCGCCCTCGTCGCTAACCAGGCAGTAGACGGCCTTGCCAATGTCGGCCGGGGTACCGACGCGGTTCAGGGGGCACATGCTGGCCAGGCCGGCCTTGATCTTGTTGATGTCCATGCCCTCGTGGCCACCGGGAACGTAGTGCCAGCTGTTGGCGTCGAACATGTCGGTCTCAATGCCGCCGGGGGCGATGGCGTTGCAGGTGACGTTCTTCTTGCCACAGTCGACGGCGAAGGAACGGGTGAAGCCCTCGATGGCGGCCTTGGAGCCGGCGTACAGGGCGTGGTTGGGAATACCGGCCATCTGGGCGGCAATGGACGAGGTGAGGATGATGCGGCCGCTGTGGCTGATGTGCTTGAGGGCGTTCTGGGCGACGAAGAACTGGCCGCGGCAGTTGAGGTTGAAGACCTGGTCGAACAACTCGGGCGTCACCTCGGTCTCCTCACACCAGACCTCCATGCCCGAGTTAGAGACGACGATGTCAATGTGGCCAAAGTGCTCCATGGCCTTGGCAAAGAGACGAGCGACATCCTCGGGCTTGGAGACGTCGGCCTGCATGGCAACCGACTTGGAGCCAAACTTGGCGAGCTGGGAGACGACCTCCTCGGCGGCGCCGGAGCTCTTGGCGTAGTTAACGACGACCGAAGCTCCGCGCTTGCCGAGCTCCAGGGCAATGCCCCGGCCAATTCCGCGGCCGGATCCGGTGATCAGAGCGACCTTGCCGGCCAGCGGCTTGCTCTGGGTGCCAGCCGAGGCGGCAGGGATGTCCTGGGTGGCGGCGGGCGACATGGCTGCGGTGAAGTGATAGGCGAGCAGGGTATATGGACAAGGAAGACGAGGGGAGCGAGGTGGGTGAGGCTGGGTATCAAGGTAATGTGGTGATGAGTGGATGAGAAAGCTGAGTGGATAGATCAAGTGGTTTCCCGCGATGTTCCTTTATAGACCGTTATGGGCGGTCTGAGGGGGGCTCCGGGCGAGGACCCATGTTTGGGGAAATGTGTCGGAGGCCAGAGGGTACGGACGGACGCCAGCACCCACACGGAAGGCTGATGTTTCTGCTGGGAGTGCCGGAGCCCGAGAGCAGACGGGCAAGCGGCGGCAACGGACCGACTCGCGAGCGCCATGGCACTTGTCTTCAATGGTCTCGGCGCGCGCGCTCTTGTTCTGAGGCTTGCTGGGCCTGCTCCCGGCCTGGTCTCTCGCTGCCCACCCTGGCGCACGCTGGCGCGGTGCACACATCGACCCCATCTGGCGTTCGCAACGGCCCGTCCTCCAGACCAGACAGCCCAGGACAGACGGACGGACGGACGGACAAGCGGCGGTGTCGGCAGCGGAGGTCCAGGTCGCTCGGTCGCTGGGCGGCTCGGGCAGAGTCGCTGGGGGAGGGGGGGCTAATTACTTCTTTTGGTCAGGCCCGCTGTTCCCACTGCCGTTTCGAGCCGCATGCTCAGCCGGAAGCGCTGCTGATTGGCTACTGTGGCCCTTGTCGCCGGCTCAGCACTTGACCGCCTTGGGCAAGGACTGGTCTTGCATCACCTGCGCCCCAACGGATGTCCGCCCTTTCCCCTCCCCCTCCATTTCCCACAGAGACAAAGTCTTGAAAATGGCCAGCGAGGCCTCACTGAACACCGCTCGACGTCCTGCGCTGCCTCATCGAATTCACTCGGCTCGGGTCTGTGCCACGGGGGCGGGGATCGTGAGCCCAGCTCAGCAGTTGGATGGCTAGCCGCCTGCCTGCTCACCAGCGTGCTGGGCCACCAAACGGAGAGGGGCTTTGCTGCTCCTCGATCTCGGGGGGGCAAGCAAAGAAGCCGAACAGCCTGCCCGTTTCGACGCCAGGGGACCCACGCGATCCTAGGAAACTCGGGCAGGTGTATGTCACGGCCAGCGGCAGCCGTCCGATGGTCGTCGCTGGTAGCACGGGTCGAGCATTGCGGTTGCAGCCGTGATGGCACGGGCGGCATCGGCATGCAAAGCCACAGCGCCCGCGGTCGGCGTGAGGCTCGCGAGGCACGAGAACTGCCATCTCTTCCCCAGGCGTTCGAAAGCCCGAAGGTGCTTGTAGCATTGGAAGCCATAGCGAATAGGTGGGCTTCGACGGCACACATGTAGCAGCTGCCGCCACTGGTGCGCGCGCAGGCGCGTGGTGCCCAAGGGACGGATCAGGCACGTACGAGGCTGGTAAGAGGAGAACCAGCCAGGCAGGTACGGGCAATACGCCGTATCGCGCCTTCCCCGGTCTGGTTCCTGCTGGGTACGCAAGGTACATCACGTTATTGTCGTAAGTCAAGTACCTCCTCTTCGCAGGCTTGGGTGCATGCAAGCGGTCTCGTCTCCGCCATCATCACAGCACACAACTGGCGACGGATGCTTGGCAGCGACACCGACGACGACGACGACGACGACGGTTACTTCTCACAATGGGCGAAACTTGACCCCGAATGCGGGCCAGAGGTCGGCTACTGGCCCGGAAACTGAGAAGGCTCCACATGCCAACCATCTGTCCTTGCTCGTACGGGTGCCTCGGATGGATTTGTCAGGGAGGGGATATGCGGTCGTCAGCTCCAGCCTCAGCCCTGCTGACGAGCGACCGGAATCACACTCCGGTCGGTCCCGTTGCGCACATTGACCTTCTGGTGTGAGGGTCATGCGTCGCCTGGCCATCTTGATAGGCCTGGACAAGTAAGCACCTTAGCACCATTTATTTCCCTTCCCTTGGTTTCCCGGCGACGTCTCTCCCTCGATGGCTTCACGTGAAACGAGCTACAGCCAGGCAGGTAAGCAGGCACGTGGCTCCCAAGAGTCCACGTCGGTACGCGTTTGGCCATTCACGGGGTGGGTGTTCAGCCATCTCATCACTATCGTCTCCGCCTTCTCCCCTGCTCTGCCTCTTCTACTTCTCCCCCTCTCTGTGTATCTCTCGCTCCGCCGTCTCTTCCCGCTCTCCGCCTCTCTCTTTTCCACCCCCCACAGCCCCTGTTCCCCCGCGACCAGAGCCCCGCCCGGCCCGCTAGTCCCTGACACCCTGCGCCCACAGCCGAAGTTGGTAGCTTTTTTCGGGAAAACCAATCAGCACTCGGGTCCTTTCATTGGTTCCCTTGGCGTCGATACCAAATGCGGTACCACGGCAGGGCTACGCTGCGTACTTAAATGGTACTCTCTGTGTGGCAGGTCTATCGGCTCTCCATGTAGCAGTTGACGGGAACGGGTACGTGTGCGAGAAGGGCCTTGCTATATCCACCCACTTGCCGGACCGAGGTGTGTGTATATATATATATATATGTGTGTGTGTGTGTGTGTGTGTGTGTGTGTGGTGTATAGGAGTCTCCCTACTCCCTGGGCCAGCCAGCACGGAATGGCGTCCTTCCACCGGGGGCATCGCACGGGCAAGACTGACGTCGGATCGGCAGACCGGGTCTCCACCAATACATAAGGGCGACACGTCGCATGGCATTCCGGCCTGTCCGCCGCGTCCCGCAGCCTAGACACCAGCTGTCATGTGATGGTTGGCGCTGGTCCTGTTGCCACAGCCTTCGGCAGTTGCCTCGACGCCATCGCGTGAGAACCCGTCCTGGCATGAGCGCCATGTTTCCATGAGAAGGGAGGCGCCACCGCCCAGGCCCGCCCTCTTTCACCACCCACCCCTCGCCACAGCCCTGGGCGGCAGGGGTGGCGGCTACAAGCTTAATCAGATCGCGGGGTCCGTCGCCTCTCCGTATACAACCACCTACCTCCATGAAGGCCCCCCCCCCCGGCAGCGCCAACACAGCATGCGTCTCTGGGAACGCTTCCAGGGCCTTGCCCTGTCTTTCGTTTGCTCTCGCCCACGACAGCCCGACGTATTACCGGCCTCATCGCGCCGGGGTGATTTCCTGGGCTGCCGATAGCACCGTGTGCAGATGCCAGTGGCACCGTGGCAGACTGGTTCTATTCATAGACAGCCGGGGGGGGCACAAGGGGCCAACCGCGCCGGTGACCTGCTTGTCCGGATAAACATCCCGTCGTAGCGTTCGTCTTCCACGTCGACGGGAACTAGAGAAGGGGGGGGGGGGGGCAAAAGGAAGAAACAAAAGCCCCGAGGCACGACACCGACAGACACCGCCTGCCAGTGAGACACGCAGCTTGGCTAGCGAGCTGCCTGCGGCTTCCTGCATACGGCGGGGTCAATAGTCGACAGGCTAGGCGTGCGGTACCCGTGCGAGACCCGCCCTCGGACGGCTGACCGTCGAAAGGGTTGGTGGTTGACGCTTCTGCCCGGTCCCCTCCTCCCGCTTTTCCACGGTGTGTTGCGTCACTCGGAGCCCGTGGACACATCCCCCCCCCCATCGCAACCCCTACCGCATGGGGGAGTAGCGGCCACAGAGAGACCAGCCTCTCTTCCCGGTCGCCCCAGGGAAGCTCCCAGGACGAAAACAACCTTCCAAGGCGGCGCTTTTTCTTCTCAGCCCTCCCCGTCCTCCCCGAACGGGGGAGCGCCCGACGGCAAGGAAAGAAGCAGGGCGTAGAGATATCCGCCAGCCACCCCCTCCCCCACTCTCTTCCATGATGTTATCGGTCACTTGGCCGGCCATGAAACACAAGCGACAGGAGCGACGGTGAGGAAGCGGGGCGGCGGGGTGATTCATCTACCGTCGCCAGTGGACCACGTTGGATCATCTATTTTCGGGGAGGCGGCCTACGTGGACCTCGTCGCTTACTGAGCCGCCACCGTTCCTGGGCCTGTCCGTCTCCCGGCTTGCCCTCTTCTCCTGGCCCCGTCTCGGCCTCGTGGTGCACCAGTAGAAAAGCAGAGGGGCTTACAGAGGCCATGTCGGGGCGAAGAGTCAAAGGCCTTGTTCTCGGCTGGTATATATTTCTAATCCAATATACAAGGGGGTGACGGCAGGCATCATTAATGGAGGGAATGGCCTCTTTCCGTAATTAGCATGTGCTCGGACGGGAGCAGTCATGGGACCGGGGGTGCGGCCCCATCCCCCATGTGCGGTTTCGCTGGGGCGCCCTTTTTATGGTGACGAAAACACCTCCCGACAGGAAAGTAGCAAGGAAAACAAGGTCAAGCGATAGTGGGCCGTGAATAAAGGCTTTGTGCCTGTGCCCCCCCCCCCCCCCCAGAAAGAGGTGGTGCCGTTTGGTCGGACTGTTCCCTTTGCCACGACCGTCCCCGTGCCAAAAAAAAAAAAAAAAAAAAAAAAAAACACCTAGAACGCCTTGGGCCAGTCATGTAGAATTATCTCTGCCATAGGAGGGTAGGACGGCGGGCCTACACTCTGTGTAGCCATCCACGCCCCCCTCTCGCCCCGTCGTAGCCAAGCAGACGCCCCGTCCCGAGGGAAGAGGGGCCTCGTCCGTGAGCGGGCCTATACCGCAACGCTTGCTAGCGTGTCTAGATTCCAGTTCTTGCCCAGGGCCACCAGTTTACGTTTGATGCCGCCACTGAGCCGGCAGCTGACACCGTCCTCGATGACCTTGACGGTGTAGTCCAGCACGTCGCTCGGTTTGTCCAAGGACATGGGGCTGCCGTCGGGCCGGGACAGCACGGGAATGCCGTCCCCGCTCCAAAGGTACGAGATGACGGCCGGGTCCTCGAGGTTCACCTGGTCGATGGCGACCAGACTGCCCGACTCGTCGCGCTTCTGGAAGTTGGGGTCCAGGCGGGAGATGCTGTCGGTCCAGAGGATGAGGGTCGCGCGGTAGAGAGCCGCGCTCCACCACGTCGGCCGCTTGTCGCCCGGCATGGCGCGGACGAGGCGGATGACCTGGCCGCAGTGGAAGATGGCCTCTTCGCGCTGGTAGATGCAGCGCTTGTGCCGCAGCGACAGCTCCCAGTAGGAGCCGTCGAAGCCGTCCCGGCGGGCCAGGCGCTCGATCTCGGGGAAGTTGGTGACGGCGTTGAGGGAAATGAGGTGGTAGAGCACAATGTTGGTTTTGCTGACGGTACAGTCGGGGTTGGCGGCCAGCAAGGTCATGGAGAGCTCATACCACTTTTGCAATAGAGCTTGGACCTCCTCCAGCCGGTTCATGGTGCTGGCCTTGGTCACAGTACGTGCCGTCGTGCGCCGCGCGCTCAGGACGTCGGAGAAGCAAGACAGCATTTGCCGCAGGTGGGCAAGCAGGCCTTGCAGGGGGTGGAGGAGGAGGCGGAGGTGGTGGGGCGATAAGGTGTTCTTCCGGCGCGACAGGTTGTCGTGGAGGAAATCCTGGAAGATGTCGTAGAGAGAGGGTGTCAGCTCCGAGGGGGTAGAGAGCAGCTGGGGGTTGACGTTGGCGGTGCAGCCGTAAATGGACTGCATCGCGCTCATCCACTGCTCGCAGTTGGTGGATATCCACAGCAAGTCGGGGCCGGGAAGGGGAGCACAAAGCTCGCTGATGTTCAGGATAGGGGCCGTGTCGTGGAAGAGGCTCAGCTCTTGGTCCACCATGACCCAGTTGTACACAAGGCGGTTTTGGGTTTCACGGTGCAGCCACGAGCGCCATTGCAGCTCCGTCGTGGTCGAGCCGTTGAAAGACGGGATCATGGCCGGCTGCGACTCCAACATGCCGGCATGTTTGAGCATGGACAGGTACATGCCTCGCTGGCCGAGGCTGATGTCCATCAGCCACTTGTCGCCCGACCAGGCGCCCAGCAACGTGAAGAGCAGCGCGCAGCGCAGCGCGATCGGGTCGGCGCACATCTCAATGTCCTGCAGTGGCCCACGTCAGCGTCGGCCCGGCACGCCAGACCGGGGCGGGCCAACTTACCTTTTCAATAATGTCGAACAGAGAGATCCGGCACGTTTCCACCAGCCCGGCCGAGAGCGCTCTGGCTTCGGCGGTTGGTACTGCTGACGCCCCCTGGGCGATCATGAGCAGAACCAAAAGAGTGGATGCCTTGTTGTTCGAAATCATCTCATTCGGATCGACACAGCCAGTGGAAACGAGCGAGTAGAAGAAGGAAAGGCTCCGCACGTCTGCAGTGCGCTGGGTTAGCCGCCGTCGCCGGGCCAAAACTGAACGCATCAAGGGAGCGGGGGAAGGGCGTACATGAGCGCAGGAAATACTCCAGGATCTTGGACGGCGGCAGGACGAGAAACGTTGCCAGGCCGGGGCTGCCGTATCGGTCCTTGCCGTACCCGCCACGGTGGATTTCCAGCGCCTTGTGGAGGAAGGACTGGGTAATCGCCAGCATGTTGTCTCTCGTTCGTGGCTGGAGGGGTATAACGCTAGCCAAATCGCTGGCATCCCAGTCGACATCGCCCAGGTCCTTCTCCAGATTGTCCCAAGTGTGGTCCTGCTGGCATTTCTGCTCCAGGCTCTCCAAATGCACGATGGCGGTGCGGGGGCATGAACCGCTGTACATGGGGGGATTGCATCGCGCCAGGGGCCATGATGCCTCGGCGGCAAGGACTGCCTCGAACTCGGGTACGTCGCTGGAACTGGCCATGGCTACCTCGACAGGCTTCAAGGTCGGCTCGTAGTCCGCGCTGGACATGATGCTTGTGCTCCGGGTATGGATCGACCCCCTGGACGATGACAGCTGTTCCGAGTTGGAAGAGACGTCGCTCAGCTCTGCAAAAGTGGGCATGGGCACGTCCGCCCGCCCGAGAGGCATATTGCCGGGATACATTTCCAAGTCTAGTGGGTAGTCCGGCCACATGAGCATGTCATTGTAACTGGGGTCATGCGGCATGAAGTCGTTGCCAAGCTGCATCATCTCGTCGAGGCCTTCGACGCGTGCATGTGGCGAGGGAAAGTCGTCGGAGCCGGGCGAGTTCCTCTTACTGGGGCTGTCGTGCTTGTGTAGCCTTGGGTCCATGGTCAGACTGGCCGCGGGAGAAACGACCGTCTTCCCCCCGGGCGAATCGTGTTTTACGGCGCTGGACTCGAGGTCCATGAAAACCGGGTTCATGGTGGCCGCTGACGGCGGCTGAGGGGGTAAGGACACCGACGTGTTGCTCATGGCGGCGCTGGCTTGCGCCATGCGCATTGCTTGCTTGCTTGAACGCCTCGCACTGCCAATGGCGCATTAGCATCTCTTCCACACGCGCCCCCGGCCCATCCGCGAAAACTCACTATCGAGCAGCACACGGCAGGTTCTTGTCCGCACACCTGGAGCAGGGAACCCGCTTATCGCAACCTGTCTTCGCCTGTGCACAATTCAGGCACGCAATGGCCTGTCTGAAGTTGTTGACAGGTGGCGGGGCACCGGTAGATGGCTCAACTGTCGGTTGCTCATGATATCTGCACAATACGGCGTCAGCCGCAATTCCCAATGGCCGAGCCCCAGCCACGGCGGTCATGCTGGGAACCGAGCGACTCACGTGCTGTAGTGCCTCTGCAAGAGGTCTCTTCTGGCGAAGGAGAGCTGGCAGCTCCCGCAGCGATGTGGTTTCACGTTGGTATCTTGGCCATGTTAGCTGGGCTGAGCGTCATCGGTGAGAGAACTAGGTCGTCTAACGGGTTGGTATGTGTCTCTCGAGGTGTTCCTGCGAGGCTCACGAGTCAGCAACAAACGGGGCCGCAGGAAAGTCTACCGGACCAGGAGCGCATACCTTTCTCGTGAACTGCTTCCCGCAGTATCTGTATGCCGGGTGTCAGCCTACCAGTCCCTACTGTATGCCGTGTCGTGGAGGCCGTCCGCCGAGCTGGAGACTCGGCGAGCAGAGGAAGGGGAAGGGGGGGAGGGCTTACGCGCAGAATACCATCTTTTCTACTGGAAGTCCTGCCTAGCAACAGGAAAACACACGATGGAGATACTTTGCCGTAGTCGACGAAACCGAGGGAGATGGAACTTAAGAGAGGGGGAGTAAAGAGGCGGCTAGCCTAGCTGGCACTAGAAGACGGAAGAGACACAGACGGGAAAGTTGGCATCGTGGAGAGATCGGCTAAACGAGCGGAAACATACTTTCTCGATAGGTATTTAAAAGACGTTGGGACACCACAAAAGACAAAAATGGAAGCTTGGCGGGTACAGAGGTACTCAGCACGGCCGCAGCCACTGGGCTGGTATGGATGGTGCATCGGCTGCCCATTAGCCCCTGCCTTGTCAAAAGAGCGCCAGGAACGCCGACACGAAACGTCTCCCGCAACAGGGATCCGGCTCCCACCTGTGCAGGCTCAGCAGATGCCGGTACCTACGGTGGCCACCGCAGGCAGGACGGCAAGGAATGGGCAGCCAAGACAACCTTCGCGCGGCCGTCAGGCGCGGAAGATTGGCCAACAGCGACCATGATGCTGCTGCTGGAAGTTTGTGGGCTCGAGGTTGAAGTCTGCAGTGCCTCGTCGACATCAGGGACGGCGCAGCTGAGCGCCATCCAGAAAGCCAGCCTCGGAGCTTCCATGGACCAGGGTCGGTATCTTTGCCCAAGTCACATATGCGCGTCTCGGCCCAGGACGTCGGTCCACGGGGTTGTCGGCCAAGGAGGTGAGCAGTGGCTTACAGCCTAGCGGATCGGCGACACCAGGCGAACTTGAGCCTGGGATAGATGGGTTGGAACAGCAGTAACAGTAGCAGCAGCAGGAGAGCTCAGCCCAGCCCAGCCGGCCCCGCAACAACGCCGGGGGCGGGCGGATACGATGGGATGTACCTGATCGTAGATTGACACCCCACGTTCCTGGAGACACCCCCCCCCTCCCCGCCTCTGGCACTGCTTGGCCTGTCGTCTCGTTCTCCTTCCATTTCCTGGGCTTGGCTGTGATCGGGTGGTGATACGGTAGACAGCGGTGGGGTGAAGAGGGCCCTATAGGTCAGCAGTTCACCGTCGTCGAGCACCCCAGGATCCATCCAACACTCCAATGGATACGGGACGGCGACGGGAAAGGTGATGACGACGGGGGCCCCTTCGCTTGTTTTGCAGCTGAAGATAACCAACCCGTCGGGCCCCCCACAGGGCAGGTGGCTCACCTCGCTTGCTCACTTGCTAGATGGATGGCTGGCGTTCCTGGCTTGCTGGGCGAGTGTGGGCTTGCTGCAGCAATAAAACTCTCGCGCCTGGGGTCCTCGCGCGGCGCGCGTGCACAAGCAGCGCACGCACAAGCAGCGCACGCACGCCCCCCCCGTCCCTCTGCTGACCTCTGCTTCGCTCTCGTGCCGCCAGGCAGGCCAGTATGAGAAAGGACGTAAGTGGCACCAACCGTGGCACCGAGGCGCTGGTAAGTGGGAGTAGCATGCGGCCTAGGTTCGGTGCAGTTGGTATCCGCCTTCGATATCGACAGAGCCTCCAGATCCGGGCCAAGACTCGACGCTCGGACGCCATCCGGGCCAATCTCATTGGGGAGCGGCTCGGCGGGAAACGAGCGGCCGTCACGGTTCGCGCCCTGGAGAGAGACGGCGAGAATGGGAGAATGAGGAAGGGCGCTGCCCCTCCTCCACAGACGTAACCTCGCCCAGCCGGGCTGGAGGTAATTGCTGGTGGAGAGGAATGGATCCATCCTGGAGGCGGGATGTGGAGGGCCCCGCATGGATCTGTTCCATTCAAACTTACCACTTACCTAGCGAAAGGTACCGACGCTCAAGTGCCCGCGTACAAACCCTCCCGATTCCCGCGGTCTAATACCAGGAAGGCCTCCCCCCGGTACAACGGAAGCGAGAATGCGGGCTGGGGGGGGGGGGGGCGTTGGTCGTGCTTTCGTGCTTCCTGGCCCGTTCTTCCCATGCGATGGACGTTTCCCCCAGTTACCTACTTCGGGAGACCCATGCAGCCGATCTATCTGTCTGCATACATCCACACTTACCTTGTGTACACAATCTTCAACGGCTGCGATGTCATTGGAACCGGAACCCAACTAGCGATCGGTATTGCTAGAGTCGAGTCCGTGTTGGCTAATAGGCACAAGTGCGTACGCGTTGGAAAACCCAGAGGTACGTGGGATGGCAAACAAAGGCCCCCGAGGCAATTGAGGAACAGGGAAGCAAGTAATGATTACATAAGTACCTACGTGGTCCGTCCCCTTGCTTGGGCGAGGGTCGTTGGTCGGGTGGAAAATGGAGTTGTAGTATGTCACAGCAGACCGACGTAAAGTAAAACATGGGAAAATCTAACTAGCGGTCACCGCGGGGCGATTGGGATCAAGGGACTGCAAAACAAAAAGAAACAAGGAAAAACTGGGGAGTCAGCCGCCTGGCTTCCACTCTGCATCCTGACCGCAGGGGAGGGCTCAGACTCAATTTCTCTGTCTGTACCTATGTAGGGACCAGGACGTCTGGCTCTCTTCTCGCGTGTGTTTTCTTTTGGTGACGGATTGCTTGGCCTGGCTTTTGACAGCGCCCTCACGCACGCGTCGCAACACCGCCTCGACCCAATCCTGCCCAGTAAACACACCCCCCGGCAGTTTCCCAAACGGTCCTCGTACGAATGCCCACCCATCGCGCCGCGGGTCTAACGGGAGCGAGAGGAAGAAGGAAGGAAAGGAAACCCAGACCGGGAAATCAGAGGGAGCAGAGACGATGCCCGGGGGCCACCGCAAGTGTCGGCGACAGACCGCCCCCCAGCTCGCTCCACGTCGAGAACAGCCAGATGCCGGAGGCTCCTCTGGCCTCGGCGGGCCTGGGCGGTTCGGCCCCTACGAAACGGCTGATGATGTGACCAGGGCTGATCTCACCACAAGGCACCGGCGGAAACCAACCAAACAGCAGGCAGGAGAGGATCGTGGGCGGCCGCCACCAAAAAGTCCCTACGTGCGCCTTTCGCTCCCTCGCCCAGGCCCAGGGCCGTCGTGAGAAAACGCCCGAGCCCTCTGTCAGGCCAGATCGAGGTAGCTGCCGGCCGTCGATCATTACCTGGGCTTCGGTCGTCATGAGCGGTCGGGAACGCCTCACAACGCCTCGAAGCCGATGGGGAGCCGAATGGACAGCGGGCTGACCCTTGGCAGCCCGTAACACGTCATTCGGGCGGGGCCTGGGGACGGGACGATCAGCACACCGTTTGGCTGCGTCCTCGTGTGGTTATACGACTTCGGCGAACGCTTCCCCCATCCCACGTTTTGACTCCCTCCTCTCTCTCTTGTGCGACCCTCCCCCCTCGATCTCGTCGGTCCCGAAGCCCTACGATGCGCAGGCGCCACCAGCCAGCGCCTTGCTTCTTTTTCGTCGGGCGTCTCCTCCCGCCACGCACCATGCATGCAGCCATGCCACTCGAGTTGCCCTCCCCTCCCCCTCCCGGCGGTCTTCGCGACGTCGGTGTCGGTGCTGACGGCGGCGGCGGGGGCGGCGGCGGCGGCGACGACGACGACATGCCACGGTTGATTCGCATGGTGCTTCGTTCGGGCGCCCCCTCCCCTGCGCTCGGGCTCGCCGGCGCGACGTGCCGGAGCAACGGCGAGGCCATCACGACCAGGCATCCTCCAGGTCAGGTGCGGTATTTCTCGGTCGGCGGCGGAAGCCCCCCTCCTCCTCCTCCTCCTCTCCCCCAGCCGTGCTACCCTCCCATACCGGCCTGACCTGCGCAACTCGCGTCCCTAGACCGCCTAATGGTTTCCGGCCAACGTGTGTCAAGTATCCAGACCGGGACACGGCCGCTCGGCTGATTGGCCACGTCGTCCCCCTCTCCCCTCCAAATAGAAACCACGGCGACGACAGCAAATCCAGGGAGCGTAGGGACGGGACGTAGAGACGCTCGTAGGCGCACAGCACCGCCAGCACATGCCGCGAAAAGACTCGCGTACGCCCTAGTGTCCGGACTAGCAGGCCGGAGGCAGAGTGTCGTGGACCCTCGATTCGCTTTCGGGGCCGCACCGGGGCGGTTCTGGTTTTCGTCGAAAATAGAAAGCGGGCGGGAAGGAGGGCCGGTGCCGATGCACACTGCACTGTGATGTGCTGTGCTGTGCTGTGCTGTGCTGTGTTGTGCTCTGCTGTGCTGTTCTGTGCCGTCCTGCGCTGATGCTGTTAATAGTATCGTAAACGCTGGTTGGCCGGGTCCGCCGACGGGGATTGGTGTCGCTCGAGTAACACGACCTCGACGCCCTGAAGGAAGATGCGGCGTCGTCGAGCGTCTTTATGGAAGGCATCGTGCAGCTTACCATGAAAAGCCCCTGGTCGGTAATTGACATCGAGGGCTCCAATGGGGGGCAATACGACCCTTGCTTTTCCGCTCCGGACTTTGCCGTAGGATTCGACGGAGTTCCCCCATCCGCGCGGGCCGGAGCTGCTCCTCACCGTATGCCAACGACAGCCAAGCCCACTCGACCCAGACCACCGTCCGGCAAGGCTCAGCAGCGCCGCAGCCTAGAGTCCTATGTCCATGAGGATGAGTACCGGAGGCAAAAAGGCATCGAGGCCAGGGCCGTTGTATCCTTGCCTCAAGCCAGCCAGCCCCTTCGCGCTGTGGTCGACTCGGCTGGATGCCGTCGCGACAACCTGCCTTTCTCCATGTTGGACGCACCAAACCCTCCTCTGCGTGGTCTTCCTGGAGGGCCTTAGGTGGCTTTTCCCCGCCCGGAGGTTCCTCTCTGAGCCGCCTGGACGCCGTCGGTGTCGGCCATTCTCATACTATCAGATCTGCACGGATATTCACCACCGGACATACGACTAGACACTCGCCCGAGATGACCTGCGCCACCCTGCCTGTTTTGGGCCGTAGGCTCATACTGATTTTCCATGATGGGAACTCTCATGCTCATGGTTGCCATTGCGCGGGTTGGTTTCCCCGGGGGGCAGTAGATTTTGGGCCTTCGTCGTCCCCCCTCCCCCCCCCTGGTATCATATGATGATGGCCGTGGAAATGGCACGCGCGGGAACCTGATGTCCGAAGATTGATCACCGATGTCGGTCCGGGATGGCATCAAGGCTTCCGTTTGCTCTTCACCGACAGTATTGTGGTCGATATTCCGGGCGTGGCTAGAAGTAGTTGCCACATGAGGGCCCCGAGTTCTCCGCCCTATCTGATTTTGATAATGCCCGGACTACGGGAATGGACAGGTTTCCTGTCGTCATAGCTACTACCAACCTCCTGCCTCTGGACTTCTTACGCAATTCGGAAAACCAGGGGAGGTCCCATGCTTTCAGCAAACTTGAGAGGACCTCAGCCTGTATCACCTTCTAGTACCGCGGGTGCGGTTGCCACGGGATCATGTCTGCCTCTTGGGAAATCTTTGCTTGACAGCCCGCCGGACACCCGATGAACCATGCCTTGAAATTCAGTTCCGCCAGCAAGGGCCGAGGTGCGGCCACATTCATGGCTACGGGTCCCACCACCCACTAGTTCGACCGGACCTCTGTAGATGCCGAGTCGTGTCTTGGTTCTGTTCATCACCACTTTCTTTCTCGGCGCACATCATGTGGCCAGTTTCGTCCTACCCACCCGAAATTTGGCATTTGGCCATACTAGTGCCGCATAACTACCGACGTATGCACACCGACGAACCGAAGTGGTAGCGGATAGGTACGTTGTCCGGTAGATGGCAGGAGTTCCGCAGATGGACCAGGGGTGGCGAGCAGAGCCACGGGCCACTGAGACAGATACGGCACTGTCCGCCCCGGAAGACCATTTTCACGCCCTCGGCGAATAGCAACCCCCGGTGTGTACCCCCTCTTCGCCTCTTCCCCTCTGCTTATTACCCCTTCATACGTCGGTGCCGCAGTCGGCCGACACTGCTCGCCAGCGGCCCCCCCCCCCCCCCCCCCCCCCCAACTTGCGTGTCCCCGTCCTGCTTTCCCCCTCTTGTGCATGCGTATGCTCTGGGAGATATGACGAAAGGTCGAGACATACATGTGTCTTCTGCAAACACCCGAGAGATATAGGACGACCATGTGTAACACGAAGCCCCCCGAGACGTGGCCGCCGTTCTTGTCCGCCCTTGACTGACTCTTCCTTTTTTTTGGTCTCATCGCCGGGCCCAGGGGCTTATGCCGGCTCGTGGTTTCCCTTGCGTCCCCAGCACTTCAGGCCCCGAGCGGTCTCACCAAAACCCCGACGACCAGGGGCAAATCGGGAGGAGACAAACGGAGAGTCCCCGCGGTAGCCCTGCCTATAAAAGACCCGCGGTCCGCCCCGGCAGCCCCGAGCATTGTCCATCCCGGGTGTGGCACAAAGGAACCCAGCACGTGTCGACTCGACCACCGCTCCCGAGTGGCTGGCGGAGCTCTGAGCCCGTGCCCCCCCCCCCCCCCCCCCCCCCCCCCCCCCCCCCCCCCACCACCACACCCGCCCACGATAACTATCGGTGCTCTAGTCTCTCGGCGACGGCGGACGCCTGGCCATGGCCGGGCGGCGAGAGCCCAAGACGGCGTTCGCGGCCGGGATTCCAAGGCGGGACCCGGTTTAGAACGGCCGGCCGAAAGACGGTGTCGCTGCCTGGGATAGAGCCCCTCGGGAGAACCGACATGGGGGAGGAGGGAGCAACCGACACTAGGCGTACGATAGGGGGTGAACCAAGCGAAACAAGACCCAGACCACCCAGCCGGGGCGGATTGGGGGCCACACGATGCGCAAAACCCTTGGTCGACCCGGTACGACAAGATGTTGACGAAGGGCGGCGCACCCAGGGGTTCGCCGCATGGGGGGCAGGGCGGAGCTCGCGGCCACTGGTTGGGCGGGATGGTCTGAAGGGGACATCACAAGAAGCAGCCTGCGTCGGCAACCGCAGGACTATCATGACGGTTTACGCATCCCGCCCCCAAAAGCACCGCCATCGAGACCCCGCCGACCATCTTGGGACTGCCCCTCGTGCCAAAAGCGAAACAACGAACACGGCGTATAGTCTATACTGGGCACAATGAAGCCAACTCGGGGCACCTGTCCGGGGTGACCCCCCCCTCGTGGTGCTGCGCGGACCGGGCGGATCTTACCCACCACGCGGAATCAAGTGACCTGGGAATACTATATCGTGGCGAAGGGCCGCCGATGGCTCCAGCTCGACAAGGATCAACAACGCCCATATGATGACCCAAGTGTGGGTTCGGATCACGTCGCACAGCGCTTAGGGGGTTGTGTGGGTTATCGATCTACCGCAGCAACAAAAGCCGCATGGGCGTATAGGAGACCCTGACGCAACAGGATTGGCCCCGGGAGGGTTAGCAGGCATCATGATCCGCCCGACCGGATGGGGGGGGGTGGTGAGGATGGTGGTGAGGATGGGGGCGGGGACCATCACTCTGCGTCTAGTTCTCTCGACCTCGTGCCGGGCATCACGAGGTCCACGCGAACCCGGTACTGGCAGTCTATAGCGCCTGCGGCACAGCCGAACGCGACCCTCGTCGGGGCGTTTCTGACTCCCGTGTCCACCGTAAGGCTCAGTCCAAGGGCGGGCCTCGGCAGGGATCGCGGAGGGAGCCTAGGGGCTCTGACTGCGCCTCCGCGGACGGCCAAGGGGTGGAGAGCGGAGTGGGCGAGGGAGGGCGGTTCTCCCGCGTGAGCGAACGGCACCACGAGCCGAGGCGGCGCCGACACTGCGCGCGCGTGTTCGTCCGTAACCGAGATCCCCCCCCCCCAACCGGGACAGGCGGCAGGCAAGTCGGCGGGAACCCGTGGCCCGAGTTGCGGCGCCACTGCGCCTGTTTGCTGCTGGGGCGGGGGTTGGCCATGCCGGCGGCCCTGCGCCCCTTGCCGCTGCTCAGCTCCGTTCCAGCTTCCCTGCCAAGAGAGGCGCCGAGGAAACCCTGAAGGCCCATCCGTATTCCCCGCCATGTCTCGGCGGTATTGCCGCTTCCATCCCGCCGGCGGCCTCAAGCAGGTAGGAAGGGACTTGGGGTGCTTCAACCCGCCGAGTGGGGGTTGGGCGTGGCAAAATGCAGCGAGCAGCAGCACCGCGGTGCAGGGCGCAGGTGTAGTAATAACCAATAGACCACCAACCAGCCAACCAGCACACACCTCCGCCACGCCCTCCCGGAAATGCTGTCCAGTATCTTCATCCCGTCGTCCATGCTCAACCCCCCCGGCGGCTCCTCGTCCGCCGACGCCTATCGCATCGCATCGCAACCTCTCCCAGCCGAGCCACCGGCCACACCTGTGCCACCACCGGCTTGGCTTTGGGGGCTGACGACCTTGCCCCCCCCCCCCCCCCCCCCTCTAGGCTTATCTCAGAAACGGTAGATCCTTCGCGCAACGAAGCCCGCGCCGCTTCATAGCTAGCTTCTCACGTCATCCGCCACACACACACACACTCCAGTCCCCTTGTTCGAGACCACAAGTTCATAGCCATGCCGGGCTATCGGAGAGAGAGAGAGAGAGAGCCCCCCCCTCCCGGCGGGCCAATCACATCTCCAAGTTCGACCATACCCCGTGCCTCTCTCAAGGGCGCCAGATAGCCCCAGCTTGTAGTCTCGGCTGGCATTTGTCATCACAAGAACGCCTCTGGCCTCACAGCAGAGGTGCCGATGCCTATCAGCCGCCCGACATAAGTTCGTGCGACTTCGGCTTCCTGCCCATTTGCGCTGCTTTACGACTGGCTATTTTCGTCTTTCCCTTCGAGACCACCCCGGACCATGTCGTGACTCACCACCGCCAAGGGGGCCGTGAACACGCTACATGCGCCCTGCATCGCCGGCACGGCCGGGGCACTTTCTCAGATATCCGAGTTCGGGGTCAAGCCCACCCGCTGTCGTTTGCATTGGGCCGCCAGAACTCGCCGTGTCGCGACTCTGGCCGGGCCTGGCTCTAGAGCCTCACGTTCGGGCCCATGGGTTCCCAGGATGGCGAGGAACCACCGGCGCGTCCCGTGGAGTGGGGAGAGAGAAAAAAAAATTTGTATTGATACCAAGACCGAGGCATTCAGCTCCTCCAACACAGTTTCGTCAAAGGCATGCACTTATTGTGATAATTCGACAGTGAAACGTAACGCCCCGAACCTCCTGGTTTTGTTGACGCCTGGCTCCCTTGGGAAAGACCTATCCTCAGGGTATACTTCATAAACCGAACTGACCCTCCTCTTGGACCTCTTCATCTTGTTCAGGCCGCCCTCTTCTTGCGGCGGTCTCGTACACTTGTAGCCCAGGCGTCCTCGAAGAGCGTGGGCAGCTTCTTCAGATCATTGTCGTCGAGACCAAGTCTTCTCACGACCTGGAAAGCGCCGGTGCCCACTGTCATGGTTTGGCCCATGATGATCTTCTCCGAGACACCTTCAATCTTGTCCGTCTTCATGTTCGCCGCCGCCTCGAAGAGATGGTCCGGCGTCTTCTCGAAAGATGCCAGCTGTAGTACCGAGTCGCGCATCTTCGACAAACCGAAACGCGTGATACCCAGCACTTCACCCTTGTACGTCATCACATCCGCAAGAAGCTGCATGTGGCGAGGGTCGATGTCCATGTCACCCATGACCTCCCCAATCTCGCTGGCAATCGTCGTGCGGGCGGCCTCGATTCCGAGAACATCGCGACATTCAATGACCGAGTTGGACCGTGTCTGTGTGCCGATGACACCTTCTGTGTTCATGCACTGGCGGAGACCGTACCCTTCGACCAGTACCGTGTGTATTAGGCAGTCGGCATCCACCCCCTTCTCGTCTTTCCGCTTGCCCTCCTTGACCTGAATGATGGCTCGGGTGGCCTCTGGATAGCCACATATAGCCACGGCAGGGAGAACACGCTTGAGGTTGCTCACGCGGGTCAACAAATCGGCGGCTATCTCAACTGTCGCCACCTTGCTCTTGACAGTTCTCCGCGCTGCCGACGGGTCCGGGCTGCTCACGGAAATCTCGATTGTGCCATCAATGGGGTAGACGCGAATGTCAGATGCCGATATCTTGAGCTTCTTTGCCTTGACAATCGCGTTCTTGATGTCGTGAAGCCCGATACCGAGATGCATGCTCTCAAGCGCATCCATGTCGATCGCGAGCGTGATGTAGGCCCGGCTCGACTCCCACTCATCGTCGACGTATCGTAAAACGTCCTCGACGAACGTCTTTTCTACCCGTCCACGGACCATGCGCGCGGCCTCGATCTGGTACTTGTTCTCCAGGGGACAGGTGATGACGGGCGTGCTGATCAGCTTCGACGCGTTGATGATTTCCTTGATACGAGGCACACCCTGCGTGATACTCATACCAGCGACACCGGCGAAATGGAAAGTCTTCAGCGTCATCTGGGTACCGGGCTCGCCAATAGACTGTGCTCCGACGGCACCAACGGCGTGTCCCGGTTCCACGTGGGCTCGCTTGAACTTGTCCAGACAGAGCGTGATGAAAGCCTCCAGAGTGCGCTGCGAAACCTTGGCTACCCGCTCACTGTGCACTCGCCCGTCGATCAACTTGCCGTTGGCCTTCGTTTCTTTTTTGTCAATGCTAGCTGCGCTGGCCCGCGGCTTCGTCAGATGTCCTTCCAGGCCAAAGTGCTCGCGGGTGTTGGCCAGTTTGGTTGCAAGCTTGGTGACGAATGCCTCGATGGTCTTCAAGAAGAGACGACTGCTTTCATGCTCATCCAGACCGTAGTCTGTCTCGTCGTCGTAAGCCAGGCTCTCTCCTTTGAGGAGACCTCGCCTCTGGTACTGCTTCCTTTCCTTTTCGAGCATGGTGTTGCACAGCTCGAGGATCTCGAAGGGGAGGAGAGCCCGCTCTTCGTTGTTCCATGTCAAGTTTTCGGCATGTGACCAGGTCCGATCGAAGTGCACAGGAACAGCGGAACCCTCCATATCCACGGGGTCCAGTTTATCGGCACCGAACTGGAACTGAACAACACCACCCTCCGAGGTTCGAACCGTGTCGTCGTATTGGGCCGAGAGATCTTCGAGAGATTTCATAAGACGTCGGGACATGTAGCCGGTCTCGGCCGTTTTCACGGCCGTGTCGACGAGACCTTCACGTCCGGACATCGCGTGAAAGATGAACTCGGTCGGCAGCAACCCGGTGTAAAAGCTGTTGGCAACAAAGCCCTTCGACGCAGGCTGCCGGGCCAGCTTATGGAAATGGGGCAGGGTCCGGTCCTGGAAACCATCGGCGACACGGGAGCCTCCTATGATTTGCTGGCCGACCAAGGCTATCATTTGGGCCACGTTGATATTGGATCCCTTGGACCCCGACGTGGCCATGATCCACGGGGCGTTCTTGGTGCTAAGAGTTCGGATGCAGTATTTACCGGCTTCGCCACGGACCTCACTGAGAGTTCCCGACATGGTATTCTCCAACGTCTCCTCCAGGCTGCAGCCTGCGGCCTTGGTCATCCTCTTGTTGTTGTAATCCGAGATCAGCTCGTCGGTCTTCTGGACAGCGCTCTGCACCAGACCGTGCTTGGCCTTTGTCAAAGCCCCAGTAGGAAAGACGTCGCCAATGCCGATGGAGAATCCTTGGTTCGTCAGCATCCTGGCACAGAGCTTCGCAAGACGAGTCATGGCCACAGCCGCCGCTTCGGGCCCGAAATCACGCAGGATGACGTAGAAGATGGAGTCCTTCTTTCCTGATCCGACCGTGGATTTGTCCATTCTGCCGCACATAACCACCGAGTTGCGAACCACAAGCCAGCCGTCTTTGGGGCACATGTCCGGCGCACGGGTTCTCTCATTGGGGTCTGGTGAGCTCTTGTTGGGCGGTTCGTATTCTCTGCACTTGGCGTCGAGGTTGACCTTGACAGGCGAGTCCTGGTTAGGCCGCATGAGAATACTGAAAACTTGCTTTCCTGTCCAGAGCCTCTGTGGTTTGTAGATGGCGGGGGGAGGAAGATCGAGATGTGTCACTCCGTCCATCATATGCATGCAGATATAGGTGAACGTCTTGCGGTCGAAGAACATGTCCTTGCCACTGAGAATGTATGCAGCAGTGATGAAATCCTGCGTGGCCGCAATAATAGGCTCTCCGTTCTTCGGTGTGGCCAGGTTATTCTTGACCCCCATCAAGTTGATCGCCTCGGCACGAGCCTCCTCGGTTTGAGGGACGTGAAGGTTCATCTCGTCACCGTCGAAATCAGCGTTGTAAGGCGTGCACACACATTCGTTGAGACGGAAAGTCCGCCAGGGTCGGATCTTGGCGTGATGGCTCATGATACTGAGCTTGTGTAGCGAGGGTTGGCGGTTGAACAAGACAATGTCGCCATCCTCGAGGTGACGCTCAACAACATCGCCATAGCGCAGGTCCTTGGCAACTCTGACCTTGTCGCCGAATTTCAAGGATGTTTTGTAGCTCTGATCGCCATCTTGTTTGATGACCGCCTGGGCGCCGGGGTGGACATCCGGACCGTTGAGAATACATTTTCTCAGCTTCTCAATATTCTCTCTCTGCACTCTTTCCGGATAGGTGAGATTCTTAGCGACAAGTATCGGTACGGCGACCTGGTCAATGCTCAGATTGGGGTCGGGAGAAATGACAGTCCGTCCAGAGAAGTCGACACGTTTACCAGAGAGGTTGCCTCGGAAGCGACCTTGCTTGCCCTTCAAGCGTTGGCAAAAGCCCCTCATGGTCTTGACCAGGCCAGTACTCTGGAGACCCGGCACATCGCTGTTTACGTAGACGGCAATCTGCAGCTGCAAGAACTCCCACTGTTCCATGATGGTTTGCAGGGCAGTGCCTTTCTGCAGGGCAGCTCTGATAAGGCCGCACGCCCACACAATGTCACCAAGCCGGGTTGTCAGATCATCCTCGTTGCTCGCCCCTTCTTGAGCCACCGAAGGCCGAATGCAGACGGGCGGGGCAGGAATGTACTGCCACAGAAACATCTCGGGTCGTCCCTCAGTGGGGTCCATGCCGAGAAGCTCGCAGTCGGTGGCGCTGACCTGTTTGAACAAGTTCAGAACTCTTAGGGGGTTCAAGTCTTCCATGGCCTTTCGGGCATGCTTTTCCAGATCCGGATTGTTCTTCTTCGCTTCGGCAAACGAGTTATCAAATTCAATCTTCTTTGGCGGTGGCTGTTTCTTCTGCGAGGTCGATTTATTATAAGCGACAAACTTGTCGTGCACCAGCTTCAGCGCACCCAGCTTCCGAATTTGTCCGTTGGTCGCGCCGCAATAGGGGCATGACTTGGATTTTCGGCATTGCTCGTTGATCTTCTTCAAAACGGCCTGCCGTCGCATGTTGTCGATGGGTCTTCTGAGCTCCTTCAGAAAGCTTCGGCGCTCTGCCTCGGTGAGCAGAATGCGGGAGCACTCCTTGCAGATCTCCTGAAGCACCTTCATGGTGAAACGGATGTAGCCAATGTGGAAAGCGGGCAATGGCAGTCGGATGTGGCCGAAGTGGCCAGGGCAGTCCTGGAGCTTCAGTTCGCAGGTGGCACAGAAAGCCGTCTTCCCAGATATACCAAGACGCTTATCCAGTACGCCGTTCTTCGTGGGCTCTCGCCCCTGTGAAAGGTCGTACATGGTGCGGTCAGACACCTCCATCACGGCCTGATTCGCGATGTCCTGCATGGACTGGATGCCGAACTTCATGTGCTTGAAACGTTTCGGCAGTTTGTCGACGACCTGGTGCTTCACCGGCGCCATGGCACTGGTGCCTTTCGTCATCGTATCGGTTGCGGTTGCCATTGCATCGGTTGGGGGTCGGTATCGAGCCCGGGGTTTGGAGAGGCTATCGACGCGAGGATGGCGGGACAAGGCCTTGAGCCCGTGTGCGCTCGAGTTATCCCGAGGGCGTGGTAGTGGCGTACTCGAGCTAGCGCGATGATGATCCAGGCCGAATCCTCATGGTATCACCTCCTGATACTGCGTCGCATCTGCTCCTCTCGGCGCGGCCTCGATTCGCTTCCCGAGATGTAACGGAGCAAGTGGAAGTCAGCGTCAGCAAGAAGGTGAATGGGAAATTTTACTTGGCTCATCCAGCCCATCCCGCAGCAACTTGGGTTGGGAGTCATGCTTCCTGTCGTGGCCAACCAATAAGCGTGTGGAACGGTGAAAGCTTGCAACGGATGTGCTGCTGGTAGTGGGCCCGGGCTGTTGTATCTGTACTGGTCCGCCTGCTCCTCACGGCCGGCAGAACCCTACTGTATCTCTAAGGGATCTTGATGGATTGGGTGTTGTGGGAGATCCGGAGGCCAGTCAATTTCAGTCCCCACTTGCCCGGGCTCTTCAACCAGTGGTGCCCGTATACTGCTTCATTCTTCTGTCGAGCCTTAGGGTGGCATTGTGTCGCTACATAGTGCCACAGTGAAAGAGGTACCTAAGATACCTCGCTCCGTGAGGTCACTTTCTCGGCGCCATCAGAGGGGCCTCCCTGGCGTCCCCTGTTGATCTCTCTTATAAGTAAGATATGCGGGTACCAAGGAGGCGCCTGTGAATAACGTACAAGATAGCACGTGTACGTAGCTAGGCGTCTTCAGACAGCTTCACAGCCGTCCATCTAGATGGCTGCGTAGAACATTGTAGTGCCCCGCATTGATCTGCTCCGGCTCGAGCAAGGTACCTATCTCAGCCACTATTTAGCCCTGGACGGGATGCATGCCTAGCGTCCAAGTTGCCTTGGTTGCTACAGAAGCAGAATCGCACCTGGTCAGCTCAAATCGTATGGGATAGAATCCCATAATGCCCGGGTTCTTTCCTGGGGTCATAAGCCCCTCCAACAGCAATTTGCTGGTGCGCCCACCGCTTGGCGTCACTCGACGCTGGGACCCATAAGAGGGATGGATGCATGTGACGATGAACGAATGCCCATCTGTGCCGCGTGCAGCTTCAAGACCATCGTCACCTACAGCCCTTTGTATCCTCATCTGACCGCCATTAGACGCGCTGTCCTCATCATAAAAATCACTGCTGCGTCCCTGCATCCGACCCGCAGAAGCGGAACCCAAGGCTCTCCCATGCGGTAGCAACCTCTTTGGCCAGCCTTCTACTCCTCCCATCCATCTGATTGCCCGCTTCCATTTTCAGCTCGGCCGGAACAAGCCTGCAACTCTAGGGATCCAGTCTAAGCATTGCTTGCCGGCCTGCCACGCATTGCCGCCGCCGCCGAAACCATCCCGCATACACACATTCATTCCCCGGGTTCAGTCTGGATAGGCGGTTGTATAGCCACGTTGACTCTCCACCGCTCCGTCGTGGTGTGGGGTTATAGAAGGGCGCCACGTACTTTCCGTACAACACGCAGCCGAGCTTACTGGAATCTTCCCAGCAGCAGAGTCTTCGGATGGAGACGCGATCCGCCGGATGAGATGGCATCAGCACCGGGCGACAGTGGCTCAGGGGCCACGGCCGAGAAGAAAGTCGAGAAATCGTACCTAGCGAGCGCAGTCGGCTCCATCAACCCGTGGAATACGAGCCGCAGCAGCACGCCGACGCCCAAAGAGGCCCCGAAGCCTCCGCCACCGAAACCAAAGCCGACCCAAGATGCGCCCCGGAAAGCCGACGACCACAGCACCAACCCTATCTACGGGCAAAGCTTCAAGAGATACCCTCCCGAATGTCCGCCGCTGAATGTGATGTGGTTCCATGCCTTCGATGTAGGTTTTGACCGACCCGCGCGCCCATCATGCCGCCCTAACCAACCGTGTTGTAGGTCCCGAAACGGAAACCGCAGTTCCTAAAGAGCAAGACAGAAAAGGAGAAGGAAGACGGCAAGCCTCAAGCACCAAAGAAATACTCGGCGTTCAGCAAGAACGATTCCATTTCTATCGAACACGCGTACCAATCCCTCCTGGAGGAGGCCGAGGAGGAACGTGGAAAAGGCATCGCAAACTCGAATAGAGGGCTCCGATCAGCCTCTCGCCACGGTCGCGCGACGAACCCCGCAGATGCGCCAAACACCACCATTGATCAAGGCCATAAAAACAAGCGCCAGGGCCTACGAGTGCCGGTCAACGAAGACTTCCTCTTCGATGTTGACATTGAAGAGCGAGAGCTCGCCCCTGTCTACTGGCTTGGGCCAGTCTACGACGTGAGACGGGGTAGCTGGTTTTACCAGGAGGGTTCAACGCTTCGTCCATGCGAGGAAAATTTGGCGGCTCAACTTGAGGAAGGGTACCTCAAGGTGAAGCCGTGGACGTACCCAACCGCGTCGCGGTCGCGGAGCAATTCGGGCACTGGTCCGGAGATAACGCCCAAAGCTTCTAGGGAGAACCTCAAGGCCCCCAAGCCGTCCAAGGAAAACTTGAAGGCGGCGGCAGCATCCCAGACAGAGAACACGCCCAAGGCTCAGCCTGCTCCAGTGCCTCAGCACCAACCTCAGACGTACCGACTTTTCGGTACATACATGAACAGTAGGTTCTTGCCCTTCTACTGGCTTCACTACTGTCGTTGTCTGAGTGAAGGCGATATCCCTACACGCTCATATTTGCGAAAGCTTTTGGAAGACAGCCAAGCTGTTTCTTGGCCGGCGCCTAAGAGGCAACCGTACTGATTCCTCTTGTCACAGGCATTGCGACATACCAAGACTCAACGACTGCGTGGCTCTCGTCTGACAGCATGCTGTCGTGGGTAACGTCAACTGTGTACCAAAGGTTTGCTGGAGGGGGTTACAGTATGTCACTCTCGAATGGGCTGCCATAGACCGTGCATCTGACTTGTTTGGCAGTGAGTGGCGTGAAATTGGTGCGGGGCTATACCGAGCCGGGAAAGAAGGAAACTAAGCGACCGACTACACCGACGACTGCTTCGGCTACCACGGCCCCCGAACAGTCTCTACCTTTGAGCGAGAAGGAGCAGAAAGCGCTTAAGAGGCGATCTGCCCCCCCCCTGGTAAGGTCAGACTCAGCCTCCGGCCTGGAGCTCGAGGACGAGGGGGCGGCGGCGGAATTGGAGAGACGAGAGAATCGCCTGAAAAGACAGTTCTCTCCGTACGTTGAGAACTCCGAAGACCTAGACAAACGGGAAGAGGAGATCAGGAAGCGAGACGAGCAAGAGATCCAAGACGATTACAATGCACCAGCCGGCGAGACGCAGGGACGCGAGATTGAGCACCTTGTTCTCGTAACCCATGGAATCGGACAGCTTTTGGGCCTCAGGTCAGTAATGACAGCAGCCTGCGCCTATCGTGTGGGATAAGCACAACCACTAACGTCATCACAGAATGGAAAGCGTCAATTTTGTTCATGATGTCAACATACTGCGGAAGACCATGAAAGGTGTGTACGCACATTCAGCGGATCTTCGTGCATTGAACTCCGAGTTTGGAGAAGGCCCCGGGAATTGCCGGGTTCAGGTTCTTCCTGTGTGCTGGCGCCATCTTCTGGACTTTCCAAAGCGTAAGGAAAAGAAAGGCGAGTTAGACTTGAGCACTGCAGCCTTTGAAGACGAGGACGACTGTGAGTGGAACCCTTTTTTTTTTTGGCTTCTCAGACAGCCTGGTCGGGATACAAGTCCCCCTTCCCCTGATGCTGACTGCCTTGTAGATCCGTCCCTAGATGACATTACTATCGAGGGAGTTGCATTTGCACGTTCTCTCATATCTGATCTTGCCCTCGACGTTCTTCTATACCAGTCGGCATACCGGGAACAGATTGTGAACATTGTGCTGCGGGAGTCGAATCGCATCTACAAGCTTTTCAAAGAACGCAATCCGGAGTTCAAAGGCAAAGTGCACATCATGGGCCATTCTCTGGGTAGTGCAATCATGTTCGACCTTCTCTGCCGCCAGAAGGAAAAGCCTAAGGACGGCGATGCGTTGCGGAACCCCCTTCGCTTCTGGCCGGGAACAGAACGCTCCGAGTCTACAATCGGCTCGCGAGAGGTGGCTTTCTCCTTCGATGTCGAGGACTTTTATTGCCTTGGCTCGCCCATCGGCCTCTTTCAGATGCTCAAAGGGCGCACCATCTCAGCCCGGCACCTCCCCCTCTCAAATCCGTCCGAAAACCCGTTAAGCAACGACCATCTGGATGATCCCTTCTTTGCTACGAGCCCCACCGAGCGTGTGTCCTCCGTGACGGGCTTGCCTTCCTCTGTCTCCTCACCGAGAGTGAAGCAGCTTTTCAATATATTCCACCCCTCTGATCCCATTTCCTACCGCATGGAGCCACTAATCTCGCCAGCCATGTCAGCCCTGAAGCCACAAGTCCTTCCTTACACCAAGAAAGGGATCTTCAACTCGGTGGCACCACAGGGCCTATCCGGCATCGGCGTCAAGGTTGGCCAGAGTGTCAGCGGACTTTGGAGCAGCATCAGTGGCGGGATTGCGAGCTCATTGCTCAACAGAAGCTTGGGATTCAGCAACGAGGATGTTGCCAACTACACGGCCAATTCGGGCAACAGCAACATTTCGGCCAGCAGCTCCGCACCACTCCCCCCTTCAGCCAGCGGAGGCAGCAGCAATATGGTTGGCGGGGGCGGGATTTCCGACGTCTCGGCGCAGTCAGAAAAGACGGCAGCGCGGAAAAAGGCTCTTGCTCGCCAACAGTCGATTTCCGACGGGGTGGGCTGGCCTGGCGGCGACGAGAGCGGCACCGGCCCTACCCTCATCGACGACGACCTCGAGACCCTCTACGCTCGGTTCCAGAAGAAGCGCATCGAGGAGCACCAGGCCGCGGCGAGCCGCGCCGAAGAGGGCCAGGCCTTGGGCGACGCCTGGGCTGCCGAGGAGCAGAAGGCACAGAAGCTTCGGCGAGAGGAAACGAAGGTGCGAGCCTTGAACCGCAACGGGCGGGTGGATTACAGCATTCAAGAGTAAGTTGGGTCCTTCGTTCTTCCCTCTCTCCTGCCAACAAGGCTGCCGCCTGCTCCTCGCCGTGATCGGGTTTGGTTCCTCGGGCAGCACATGCCCCGGCTTCTGTCACGACGGGATCCTCGGGGTGATGTGTGGTGAGCCGAGGCAAGGACTCACAGGCTAACCCATGGGACCGTAGGAGCGTGTTGGACTTCAACCCCATCAACACAATCGCCTCGCACATGGCGTACTGGCAGGATGAGGATGTCAGCCACTTCGTCATGTCACAACTTCTTTCCAGCCGGAAGACGAGTTTGGGGAGAAGCAGCTCGAGATGAAAACAGGCATAGACCGCATGCTACGAGCTTGATGGTAGCGTAATACATAGAAGGGAACCGGGGGGCGGCGTCTGGCCATTGCTAGCGGGCTTTGCATTTGTTCTAGACTTCTCGCATCACTATGCGAAGTCACAATTGGCCAAGACTTGGTGGATTCAGGCATCGAAATTCCATTTCAATATTGCTAGCAAACGGTCGCAACGGCGGCTGACCAGAGTGCAAAGCATCGTCGAGTCATGATATGTACCGAGCAACTGACATCGTGTCCGTAAACTCCATGAAAAACTTTTCCGACCCTATTTTGGCGGTCTCGTCGAGAGGATTGCAAAGAACAGCAGAACCAAACGTTGCAAACCGAGTGTGACAACGAAAAAAACTCGCGTTGCTGGCGAATCCACCATGAGAAGGCAGTATACAAAGAGGCTCAATCGACGATATCGAACTCCAGCTGCCGCTTCATATGCTGCATGATTCCATCACGTCGGACAATCGCCGGTCCTTAGTTGCTGGGGCACTGGGACTGGACGTGGCCAGGCTGCTGGCACTTGTAGCAGATCTTCTCGCCGCCAGTCGACTCCTTGGGGCAGTCACGCGAGAAGTGGCCGTTCTCGCCGCAGTTGTAGCACTTGGAGCCGTTGACACACTCGCCTAAGCCGTCTCGTTAGAAGAAAGAACGCGCGATGGCTGTTGGAGAAACTCACGGGACATGTGGCCGTAGCCGCCGCACGAGTAGCAGGTCTTGCCGGCGCCGCCGCCGTAGCCGCCAGCGGCGTAGCCGCCGCCGCCGCCGAAGCCGCCACCGTATGCCGAATCGGGGCAGTTACGGGCGATGTGGCCAACCTTGCCGCACTATATCTTCGTGTGAGAAGAATCGCTTCTGGTTCCAGGTTAGACAGCAACTCACCTTGTAGCACTCGGTAGCACCACCCTGGCCACCCTGACCAGCGCTGCTGGGGCAGTCACGGCTTATGTGACCAGGCTGACCGCAGCGGTAGCAGGACTTGGTGTCCTTGGGGCCATCAGGGCACTCGCGGGAGATGTGACCCTCGTTGCCGCAGTTGTAGCTGGAATGAATCATCAGCAAACTGATATCGTCATAGACAAGCCGTCCAAGGACCAGAATAACTTACCACTTCGCGGCACCACGGGTGGGGCAGTCACGAGCCTGGAGAATATCTCAGTCAGTATGGAAAGGGGGCCACTATACACCGCATACGGGCTCCAACCGATCCTTCATACCTGGTGGGTAGTCTGGCCGCCTAAAGAAACTCAAGTCAGATGATACCCTACTCCCCCAATTGAAAATGGTCAAATCAGGCTAGAGAGCGCAAGCCAGAAGCTAAGTTCGGGCTGGTGTGCGGGTGAGAAAGCTTTGTCGCAAGATAGTACAACAGTTTCAAGTCCGACGGAGGGAAGAAAGGTCGTATGTTGAAGGGCAGGAATGTCCGAAACGCAAAAATCCAAGGGCAATGAGGCAAGAACTGTGTCGCGGAGCTTTCGCAGACATGGCGCTCGACATCCGCGTTGCCGGCGCGAGGCGCAACCACGAAAGCGGCGCGAAATGCCTGGGGAAAAGAGAGGGAAAGGTCGTTCTGTGCGTCGTCTGCCGACCAATCTTCGTCCGCCGTTGACCCAGGGACGAAAGGGGACCGTGACGGTAGCGGGCAGTTTGAATGAACGCGAGCACGATGTGAGATAGCACTTACAGTTGAAGCAGGCGCGTCCGCCGCCGGTCTGTCCACCGAAATCCATTTTGGTGCGAGTTTGCTGGAAAGGGCGAATATTCTGTATGTGAAAGTGCGAAGATGATCTTTTCGTGATCGCGGTCAGCAGGGCTCTATGCATCAAATACGAAGGGCGTCGAGAATGGTGTAGGTGGATTTGAAAGGTTTTTGACCACAGGGCAACCGGTCCTCAGAAGTGACCGTTGGGGCGTTGGCCTGGATGAGCGCGCAACGGGGGTAGGTGGGCAGGTATTTTGTCTGGTGGGGGAGGGGGTGTCTGCGAGGTACAGGACGGCCTCCTGTGCTCTCTCCAGTCGCCGAGGCGATTTTTTTTAGAGGTGTGGGGTGCAGAGGGGCGAATTTTGCGAAGAGCCCGCCAGGTCAATTGAGAAGCAGCTGGGGCTCTAAAAAACACGGAATGGACTGGTGCGGGAGGCTGCTCGGAACCTGGAGGGGGCTTTTGCTTGCTGGCAGAAACACGTACCGGGTCGTCAAGAATGCTGGGCTTTGGAAATCGACGATGTGGGAGTTGGAAGAGGTTGGTCCTGAAAGCGTTGGCGCAGACGTTTTGTGGTTCGCTAGCCGGCGGGTTCTGGTGCTGGGAGAGGGAGAGTCGGGGCACGCAGGCAGATGCGAGTGAATGGGGAAAGGCGGTATAGGCCACCGGCACGACGATATTTTTGATTTTTTGTGATTCGAGGTTGGGCCCAAGCGGTGGTTGTGTGGGAGGCAAGACCCAATCCCATCCCGCTTGCCTCGTCTGGCTTGCCACTTGCTGCTGGCAACTGCGACTGACTGCCTGCCTGCCTGCCACGCCCAGTCCTGCCTTTGCCTGGGCCTCCAGCTCGGCTCGATCTGTTCGACTAACCCGTTACTGCATCGCCGCCTTCCCTGTAATGGAACGTGCGCGGGGGCGGAAATCGCCAATCTTTCCAGCTCGTGCCGATTGGACCCTCGCCGCAGCATGGATCCCAGATGCATCCATGTGCAGTTGGACGAAGATTCCCATCTCGCAAGCTCGGAAACAAGGAAACGGGCTGGGGAAATGCCATGGACCCCCGACACGTGCTGTTAGCGACGTGTATACCATTGAGGACCTTTGCGGCGCCATGCCCCCGCCATGTCCTTCTCGTAGGGCTACTGCTACCTAGGTTCATACAGCTTAGACAGTACCAAGGGGATAGGGATGGCCAATAGCCGGCAATCCCAGGGTCAGTTCTGCTCGCCCAAAAGCAGGCGGCACTTGTCTATCGCGTACTGCCTACCTCTTATCAAGTGGCTTGCCCTCTTGCAGCCTTCTCCGGCGCAAGGGGCGACGACTGCGCGCGGCGTCTCGCGGCTCGGCTGCCTCAAGCCATCAAACGAGAATCGCCGTCATCGTCCATAGGCAGCCATGGATCGTTGGTTTCTCACAAGTCAACGGTGGATGTACATAGCGCCTAACAATCTGCAGGGTGCCGGGGCGGCGAAGCGCATCTCAGTCGACCTACAATCCAATAAGCATGCTGCGCAACCCCACTTACCGTGGAAGGAAGTCTTATTATGTAAGGAAGTAGGCAAGTGCGTATGGGGAATGGCAGGGGCCAGGGCCCGATGGTTGGCGAAGCTGGAGTCAGATTAGCAGGGCGCAGGACCGGAGTCTTTCCGTTTCCCATTAGGCGCTCTCTGGTTGGGCCACTGCATGTGAGGTAGGTTTCGAAGAATGTGCCTCTCGGATGATCAGTGCGAGTATGTCCACGTAACGGGCAAACAGATGTCGTCTCTACTATCTTCCTATCGTACCTAATGACGGCGTTGGGGGGGTTTTCCGATGAGCGGTAAGCTTATGCAGTGTGTTCGAGCCACACCCACTTTGGTCGGGTGGGAGCCGGGCTGTGGGAAGAGCTTTGACCACGCGGCGCGTTTGCGTTGGCCCCAAAGAACATGGCGTCACGTCACGCGCTGTCTCCCGGGCAGTGACAATTCCAGGCCCCCGCGACGACTGCTGCAACACACGAAGCTGGACAGCCAGCCACTGCCTGCATAATATGTGACTATTACCTTTTAGATGTGTATAGGCATCGAGCGCTTGCGACTGCGCTGCAGCAACTATGGAGAAATGGTTCAGAGACACCGGCAGACCAGCCCTTGCCGACGCCCTGTCCGAGGTATGCGACCGGCTCGAACAAGACTTCACCGCACGTAAGGGCTGCCAGAAGATACTCCGAGATCTCGCGGATCGTACTGACAGTGTCATACGTATAGGCGTCCAGAGGGAAGCCCAGGAAAAGACCAACACCGAGACCGAACACGAACGTCTACGGATCCGAGCTGCCAATGTCGACCGCTTGGAGCAACAGATCCAGACCCTTAAAAACGAGCTTGCCCAGCTCAGGAACTCCACGCAAATACCCTTAGACACCAGCCGCCCGTCGGTGAGTCCAAGGAAGAGCCAACATCCTCCTCAAATGCACTCGAGGGCACCTCTTACCCCTATTTCCGCCAACCAAAATATCGGGAAACCCGTCAGGGGTGGCCACTCGAAACTCGAGTCGCTTAGCCATACAGAGCTTTTGGACGAATACCTGATACTAGACGAAAAACATGGCAAACTACGCGTCCAGGCTACAGAGTCTGTCAAGGCCAACGAACGGCTCCAGGAACGGCTTCGACAGCAAAAGGAATCCTTGAGCCGTTGGAAAGAGCACGCAGCCGCCCTGCAAGAACAGAACGAAAAGCAGCAGGCCAAAATTACACAGCTAAAAGCCAAGGGCGCCATGACTGCGAGCACGCCAGCCACCAACTCATCCTTCAGTCCCGACACCGGTATCATTGCCCCAGGTGCTGTAGTACGAGACGTGCATTACCTTGTGGATGACGTTTACCGTCGAACAGGAAGTCCCGGGCTCAGGACCAATACGACTAAAAATCGTGAACAGCGAGCATCACCACTCACTTCCACAGAACAGCCTAGTCACTCTCTTGCTGGTGAGCCAGATGGGGTTCCACTACAGGTTGCGGATGAACTCCCATTGCCTCCTATGCCAACGGTTAGGAAGTCCGATCAAGAAGTGCCGATTAAGGCCGAACCTTCTTCCGATACACCGGTTGTTGTGTCAGAACGTTCTGTACGGAAGAGGGGGCGGGAGGACGACCAAGTAGTGGATACACCATTGGCTACCAAGGTGAAGATCGAGGACAGTTTGGACCCAGTGGCCACAGATGAACAGCATCAGTTTGTGCCTCATTCGAGTATCGATTTTGATGATAGGGCGCTTCTCAATCCAACTCCGAGGAGAAACCGGGCGCCGCGGCCGGATACCCGTCTAAGAGACGACCCGAGTGCCAACCCATTCACAAGCCCGAACTCCCGCCAGCGTGGAGAGATTGACCATACTCCTGGCCCTTCACCCAGTCGAGGCCGCCGCGTTCCAGGCCGTGCACCAACGAATGAGTGTGGTCAGGAGAAGAGCCATGCGTATCCCGCTGTCGCTGTAGCTTCTGTCCGGTCCGCCGCGATACATCCAGACAATATATCTTCAGGGCGGCTTTCGCACGCCACAGGGCTTGATTACGATACCGCAAACAGGAAATCGAGGTCCCGATGTCAGGCTCCCCATGGACTTGGCCAGAGAATAGCAAGCCTGGCAGAAGATGGGGCACTCGAAACCGACCTTGAGCCCGTGACACACCCGCAACACAAGAATAGTCTCCTCGACACACTCCTTCATACTGCCACCCCGGAAAAGAGTGCTATTGACGCTCCGTCCAGACTGGGCCGTGGAAGTCGACAGCTGAGCCCCTCGGATGATCTGGTCCCCCGGCGTCGACTAGATTTCCGGAAGACGGGGCGTAAGCAGACTGTTGGGCCAGCGCGGCCACCAGAAGACCGCCCAGGCAAATATACAGCCAAGCAAACATTGGGCCTGGACTCGCCAAACTCGAAGGCACTCAACAATTCAGGGAGGCCCTCCAAGCGCGGGGAGGGCATGGTGCCGTTGCGTGAGCGACCGCAAAGCGAGCTCCGCCCCGAGGATTTCAAGGTCAACCCCAGGTATAACGACGGTTTAGACTACGCCTATACAGAGGTCGTCCGGAACAAGGACGACCGTGCGTGCCTGTCGGGCTGTGTGCAAGAGGCATGCTGTGGGGCGTGGTGGCGGGCGGAAGCCCTGCGCGAAAGGGTCAATACAAGCAGATCTGCTTTCCAGGCAAACTTAGAGGCTCATTTGGGCGACGATGCTTGGAGGCTAAGCACGATGTCGAGCGAGGAGAAGGAGACAATGTGGATACGAGCGAGGATGCAAGAGCTTGCCAATACATACGGGAAGCACAATCGTCACCGCTTCCCACGCAAAAGCACTCCGCCGGGGTTTTTCAATCCTGATTTCCCCAGCACCCAAGAGCTTCTCGCGGGAAAGGAAGAGGGGGCAAGAGTGGAAAGGGAGCAGGTAGCGGAGCGCTGGAGAGAGGCTCGGAAACCCAACCAAACAGGCCTTTGGCTATTCAGGGATGAATGATGCTATGCTATGTATTGCGAATGCGGAAGAGACCTGGGTCGGACTGCCCACGCCATCCGACGGGGAGTAGGCAGCTTTACAGAGCGTCTGGATTGTTCCTTGGCTGCGGCATCTATGGAAGGTTACGATAGATAAAGCCATTGTCGAAGGTCGGGCTGGTCAACCAGGTGTGATGGCTCTGCGTGGGTGATTTATGGTCCCTTGTGTCCCGAGGACAGCAGGCACAAGCAAGTACGGCGTAGCGTGCTTCACTTAATGTAATGGGTATATACTTTCTACGTACAGCACGTAAGTACCGTACTTCTGGAGCACGGGCTTGGCCAGGTGAGGAAGCGAGTACCGACGCGGATAGGAGCCCAAACAGCAATACTTCTGTACCCCGGACTGTCCGAACTATGAAGATTGCAGATGCGTAAGCGGACTATAGATAAAGGAGAGCAACAAGAGCGTGGGAATACAACAAACTCGGTACACGCTCTAGTACCTGTCACAAAGAAACAGTGTGACGAAAATAGCCACAGGCGATCCCTGCCCACCCGAAAAGGGCTAGGGTAAAAAGTACGCAGGAAGCAAGGCGGCTACAAAGTACTTCGGCCTACCCCGACTGTTGTCATATAACGAGCAAACGAGCCGCGACAACGTCACCCTCCTGCGAAGCAAGGCGAAGAAGCATTGGACAGCAGTGTTCAGCTGTTCCAGCCGAGTCTCTTGTTTGGTGCGGCTCTTCCGCGAGACCAAGGACCACCGCTCCATGCCAGCCGAATTTGCCTATTGCTGCTCGGGTTTCTCCAACATTTCCAGGTGAGCCGACTCCGGGACGGAGCCGCGCCGTGGTGATTTGCGAAGAAAAAAACCGGAACGCACAGCCCATTGATTTGGACACAGGCGAAAGGCTGCGCCAAACCACTGCATCCCCCAAGAACCAAAGCACCACGGTACCGCACCAACGAGCGGCACAGTATTCCGAAACCGCCTCCCCCCCGCCTCTCCCTCCTCCCGGCGCTCTGAAAACATTTGCTCGCCTCGCCATCCACGCCGCTGGTAATCCAAGCCCTTGTGCGCACCCGCTGCAAGCTACCGCCGCCGCGCCGAGTAGTGGTCGTCGCCGTCGTTGTCGCAGCAGCAGTGGACGACTATCCACTGCCTCGTACTCCCCCAAGCCGGCAAGATGAACGGTAGTCATCTGCCGGCTGGGCAGCCCATGCCTGGCGGTGTCGGTGTCGGTGGAGGGCCCGGTGGGAGAGGACCGCCTGATATGGGACCTATGCCGGGCCCAGGAGCCGCAGGCAATGGTCCGAGACGCCGGCCGCCGCCGCATCAGTACGCCTCGCATCAACCAACGTATCATCACCAGCAGCAGCAGCATGTCAACCCGGGACACATGTACTACAACAGCGCGATGAACCCGTACGCGAACAGCTACTACCCGCCCATGGCACACTACTACCAAAGTGGTGGCATGCCCGCCTCGCCCTACCTGCCTCACAACCCCTATGCTGCTCGATCGCCTCCGGCCATGCACCAGCAATACCCCCCCATCGTCTCGTCAAACATGCAGCACCCGCCTCCGCCACAGCCCTACCCTAGGCCGCCTCGGCAGCAGCCTTCTCCCGCCGTCTCGACGCCACCTCCCTACCAGCCCGTGGCTCCTCCTCCGGGCCCGATACCCCATACCCCTTCCTCGACCCATTCCTCTCAAGCCGTGCCCGCGCCGTTGACGCCAACAACCCCGCAGACCCAGGAGGTTTCCCGGCCCCATCCCGACGTCGAAGTGATCCCGGCGAGGGCCCCTTTCAAAGCTCCGGTGAGTGACGGCGCCGGCCGCCTGGTGACTCCGCAGCAACCTCGCTAACCCGCATATTTCCCAGCTGCCATGGCTCTCGCGGCCGGACCTCCCTTTTCCTACCAGAAATGCGACATCAAAAAGGAGGAAGAAAATATTAACCTCGGCCCCCAGCGGTGTCGAATTGCCAGCCAACCAGCAAGCTGGTATTCAGACACTGACCGAAACAAGCACCAAGGAAGAGGTCGCAGCTGAGCCTCTGGTCCGTTCGACTCCTGCAACACCCACGCCCAAGACCGTAGCCGTTTCTCAAACTGCCGCGGCGGACGTCGAGCCTGGTGAGCAGTCCAAGGATGCTGTCTCCGAAACTCCCGGCGTTACCCCTACAAAGACGACCAAACCTGCTTCGAGGGCAGCTGTTCCAGCGATTCCCGCCTTGCCCGTTCGTCCCAGAGCTGGCCCCAACGATGCAAAACCCGTCGAGGCGCCGGCTACGAGCCAGGTACCTGAAGTGCCTACAACAGTAGCTGCAGAAACACCAGACGCCGAATCGAAGTCTGCAGACGCCGCTGCGCCTGCGCCTGCGTCTGCTCCCGCGAAGCCAAGCTTGTGGAGTGGTCTCTTTTCTCGGGGTGCTCCCGCTGCTGCTACAGCCAACGGTTCTCAAGTGCCAACAGCAGGAGCAGGAGCAGCAGCTACTGTGTCTGCGGCCAACGACTCGACAGAAGCCAACGCCCTTACTGGTAATACAGCTGATGTGATGGGAAGTTTCTCCAAATCCAATGCCAGTTCTCTGGCTGAGGCGCTTGCCGACTTCCGCATTGCTAGTGGCCAAAAGTTGGCGTTTCTCGAACCCAGAGGTCTAATTAACACTGGGAACATGTGTTACATGAATTCGGTGAGTGGGATAGAATAGGACCAAGTAAAGGTACCTTGAATACTGACACACTCTAGATTCTCCAGGTGCTCGTGTTCTGCGTCCCTTTCTATGATTTTCTCGATCAGGTTGGCAAGAAGGCCGCCCACAGCTTCAACAGCGAGACTCCTTTAATTGATGCCATGTGAGATTTCTTGCCCTGACTGTTACGCAGCTAAATAAATGACTGACCACGGCAAAAGGATCATGTTCATGCGCGAGTACCACGTGATCGATTCAGCTGTTTCTGTGGAAAAGTTACGAATGCGACTGAAGAGCGAGGAGTTAGAGCAGTTCGGGGAGCCTTTTACTCCCGAATTCGTATACGATGCTATAAGAAAGCTTCCGCGGTTCGCGAGTATGAGAGTAAGTAGTGCTTGGATCTGCAAATAATGGCGCGCAAGTTCGCTCACACTTGTTCAACAGCGTGGCCACCAACAGGACGCTGAAGAATTCCTTGGCTTCCTCTTGGAGTCCCTCCACGAGGAGTGCACTCACGTTATGCGCCATCTCCCCGAGCCGTCCGCTACGACCAACCCTGCCCACTCGTCGGCTTCGACGGCGACGGCAATGTCGTCGCCCACGAGTGCTACCGACTCTAGCGACTGGCTGGAGGTTCGCGGCCCCAAACAACGAGCCGCCATCACCCGCTCCTCGGGGCACCCCATTACCTCGTCCCCGCTGAGCAAAATCTTCGGCGGTCAACTGAGGTCGGAATTGAAAGTACCGGGTCTCAAAGACTCGGTTACTCTCGAGCCGTACCAGCCCCTCCAACTGGATATTGGCTCCCCACAGGTGCGGAACATTGTAGATGCGCTCAAGAACCTGACGAGGTCCGAGACGTTGCACGGCGACTTTGGGTCTCCACGCGGCCCCGACGTAACGGCGACCAAACAAGTATTCATTGAGTCGGTGCCGCCCGTGCTCATTCTACACCTCAAGCGCTTCCAGTTCGACGCCCAAGGCACAGGTACAATGAAGATCTGGAAGAAGGTCGGCTATCCGCTGGAACTCGAGCTCCCTAAGGAGGTCTTCACGCGTGGCAAGAGAAACAGCATGTTGGCCGACGGCCGTGGCCTCCCCAAATACCGGCTCATTTCTGCTGTGTACCACCATGGCAAGAACGCCAGCGGGGGGCATTACACGGTTGACGTTCGGCGACAGGACGGCCGAGAATGGATTCGTATGGACGACACTGTGCTTCGACGCGTGCGGAGCGAGGACGTGGCCGAGGGCGGCGTCGAGGAGGACGCAGTGAAAGAGGCCCTGCAATCGGATCACAAACGAGACACGGCCACAGGCGGTTCGGGTAACCGATTTGAAGGGTTTGGAGAGAACGAGGCGGGCGACGACGAGGGATGGAACAAAGTCACGACACCGGCCAGCGGCGGCGCCAAGAAGTGGAGCAACATTGCCAACGGCAACGCCAGTACGCCGGCTCCGGCCAAAGGCAAGCAGATCAAAGACAGCATCAAGGACAACAAGGTGGCCTACCTGTTGTTCTACCAGAAGATTTGAGCGGTTTCACCTCTCGCCGGCGGTCGGGGTTGGGGGCTAGACAAGGCGCCGAGGCATGCGGATGCTCAGGAGTGCCTTGGGGGGTATTAACGAGATATTCACGAAGAACGGCGCTGGATGCGTTGCAAGGAGCAGCAAGGCACGAAAAGGAACGGGAAGTCTACAGCTCGCGGGGGGGGAGGGGGGGGCATGTTCGAGTATGGCGTCGGAGGAGCATCGTATCGGAGACGCTGACGAAGCCGCGTCGTGCATGTCCTTTTTGTTCCGTGTCGGCATGGGAAAGGGCGAGTGCCTGGGAGGGTTCCGTCCCGCTGGTGCATCGGCTTTTAGCTATGGAGAGACTTGAATGATGTGTCACGACCTCGGTTGTACATTAGAAGAAAAGTGCTTTGAGCCCAATAGACGTGGTATCCTCGGAGGCCGCCTCCCGGTCGTACTGGGTCGTACTGGGCATGGAAAGGAGGGGGGGGGGTTGTCGAGGGGCCAGGGCCGGAGAAGGGCGGAGGGGCGTTGCGGGATTGCGGGATAGCGGGATGACGGGATGGCAAGTGTTGACGTCGAGAGCGGATGGTGGCCGGTTGCTCAGGCTCGACCAAAAACAAGATGCAGCACTGTCCAAGAGTGTCTGAGTCGTGTCCGCGCAGGATCTGCTGAAACGGTGGGTGCTTCCGGATTTACTGGCGGGCAGGTGCTAATCACAAAGAAGTAAAGGGAACTGCAGCACTCGGGGCCCAAATTGCCAAGCGACTAGGGTATCCGTAAGTACCTCTGCTCTTTACCGACTGCGCGCCAGTTTGTTACGGGCTACCGGACACTCTTTTCTTTGATATACGGAGAAACCTCCTAGCTGGGAAAGGATCTGAACGGGCAAGCGTTGGGGGAAAATTGAGCAGAGGGTGCGCACGAGCGGGCGTTGGCCCTATTGTAGTAAGCAAAGGCGAGGGCGATGATGATGATTGGGGGGGGGGGGGGGGGGGGGAGGCGACCCGGCCGCGTGACTTCTGCTGGGCCTTTTTTAGTCGGTTCCAATAGCGGCCAGACAGGGCAGGCAGGCAACCAGGCCGCCCGCAAAGCTACCGGTGATCCATGATGACATTTGGCGGCTCGGCGGACGACGACGTTTCGGCAGGCCGGGTAGGGCGTTGCCGCCTACTACCAGCCCTGGCAGGCAGTTGGCACGTAACTACGAAGTAGGTATCTGAGTACATACACGGTAAGTACGAGGTAGGCAGGCAGGTGAGTACCTCGAGTACCCACCTCGGGAACCCTTGGGATGGATGAAGGGAAGCAGGCAGCCTGTGTCGGCAACTAACTACCCCAGACACCACGCGAGGAAGAGACACGCGTGCGTAGTAGGAGCTAGACTACTGGGCATGTCCTGTTATGGAGCTCGGAAGTACGTTGATGAAGAAGTCGTCTACAAGCCAGGTCGAAACGTCGGTCTGTCTGTGTGTACCTACCGCTTTCAGCGCCGGTCGGGCCAGCAACCGCACCGAGGCGATCATCCATTTTTGTTAGTACTGACGGGCTATTCGCCCGCCCCTCTCTCTCTCTCTCTCCCGCCCCTCTCTCTCTCTCTCTCTCTCCCGCCCCCCTCCTACTCAGCGAAGCATCTATGAGGACCGACCAACTAAAGTGCATGGCCAAAGAAGTTGGTAATGTGGATGAGCTCATGTGAATCGGCTTTGGGAAGGAACAGGCGGGTGGCCCGCTCCGCTGGGCGATCGGGCACTCCGTGATCCTGTAAACTTGGCAGGGTGATCCGTTCATGTCGCATCGTTGCGCGCTTTCACGGACAGCACGATGGCCCTCTTTCTCGTCCCGATCTCTCGGGAGGACCACTCCCTCGCGCGCTGCGGCCGGCCACGGGGCCACCCCCCTTTCCAACACTGCCCGACTTGGTCCTGCCGATGGGCGTCATTCGTCGGTGTGGACGGCCTCAAGCCGAGGCTGGCCCGATCGAGGCCATGCGACTGACTGGACGCGGGCTCGGCTTCTCTCGAACCAGACCGGACGAGCAGCGCGATCCAGCGGCCCGGTCGGCTGTCCCCAGCGTCGTCCCCTCCTCCCCTTGCAGCGTGGCAGTGATGGATGATGATGCTGCCGCTGCTGGCTACAGGACCAAGGATGGGGTGCATGAATGTTCCCCATTGCCGCCTTGGACCCAGGCCCTTCTTCATTTTCTCTTACCGCGGTCTCCCCCAGGTCGTGACGGTGGTCTGGGGCAGCTCCGCGTAAGGGGTAGAAGGGCGATGGAGATTGAATGGGGAGCCCACGCCGGAGAAGGGCCGTTTGCTAATAATACGGTGTTCCGGCCGCGCGCGGGGGGGGGGGAGGGGGGGGACGGAGGGCCCAGGCGACGGGCACGCTCGGAAAGCAAGGCAGCGCGTTTCGCTGGTGCCGCGCCTGTTGGTCTCTTGTCAAGTTTTCTAGGCGGGCTTGGCAGGCTCCGTCTGGCGCCCCGGTGGCCACCGTGCGTCCCCGGAAGCCCAGTTATTTCGAAATGACGCAGGCCAATGAGCCGCAACCAAGAATATGGGGAGCAGGACCCCCCTCGGCCCCCCGGGGGCGCCAGGGCGCTTCATGCCTCAATGCTTCTCCAAAACCTGGGCGGCCGGGGCAAACGTCACCGGGGTTCTTGGGGTCTCCATTACCCACCGCAAAAGGCCCGAATACCGACACCACATAAACCGACCGGATGGACCGTCCTCTGGGGAAGAAGGGGGCCGATTTTCCATACCATTGCCAGCCTGGAAATCCCGCCGTTGGTGGTTTGATTTTTGTGGTTTGTTTGGGGGGGGGGTTTTTTTGGTCCCTCGCTCGCTCTCTTGCTCGCTCTCTTGCTAGCCCGCGCCCGGCCCGGATACACCCAACTGGACCCCAACGACTCTGACTTTTATATATATCCGGTGTCTTTGCCAATCCCGCACCGCCCTCTTTTGCTTTTCCAGTCTCAACCCGTTCTCATCGTCTCTTGCACCGGTCGCCATCATGTTTGGCAAGACGTAAGTGGTTTGGCCCCTGTCCCATCCTCCTTTGCATTCAAACACATACACATACACACACCTACACACACACGGAGAGAGAGAGGGGGGGGGGGGGAGAGAGAGAGGGAGAGAGAGAGAGAGAGAGAGAGAGTGTGTGTGTGTGTGTGTGTGCGTGTGCCTATGTGTAAAGGGGGGAAGAATGACCGGATTGCGTTACCACGATGAAACTAACTCGAGACCAGATCCATCCGTGTTAACGGCGCCGACTGCGGCGTCGAATCCATCATGCTCGGAGTCGTCACTTCGCTGGGCGGCTTCCTCTTCGGTTACGACACGGGTCAGATCTCGGGACTGGTCACCTTCATAGACTTCAAGCGCCGGTTCGGATACGAAAAAGCACCCGGCGAATATGCTTGGGTCCCTATCATCCAGTCACTGCTTGTCTCGTTGATGAGCATCGGCACTCTTCTTGGTGCCCTGTCGGGCGGATAGTAAGTCGACGGTCACGCAGCCTGACACCAGTCGGCCACGCATGCTAACCGCCGAAACAGCACAGCGGATTGGTGGGGACGACGTCGGAGTTTGACCTTTGGCGTCGCCGTCTTTATCGCCGGCAACATCATCCAGATCACGGCTATGGACAGCTGGGTACACATGATGATGGGACGTTTCGCCGCCGGTCTGGGTGTGGGCAACCTCTCCATCGGCGTGCCCATGTTTCAGTCCGAGTGCTCACCCAAGGAAATTCGCGGCGCCGTCGTGGCCTCGTATCAGCTCATGATCACCATTGGCATCCTCATCTCCAACATCATCAATTACGGCGTGCGCAATATCGAGGAATCGGACGCCTCGTGGCGCATCGTCATCGGCCTCGGCATCCTTTTCTCCCTGCCTCTGGGCCTCGGCGTCTTGTTTGTACCCGAGTCACCGCGATGGCGAGCCGGCCAGAACGACTGGGAGGGCGCCCGCACGGCCATGGCAAGACTACGGGGCATGACAGCCGATCCGCACAACCAGCTCGTGGAGAACGATCTCAAGGAGATGTACGATGCGATCAAGAAGGAGGAAGCCTTCGGCAACGGTACCTGGTTGGAGTGCTTCACGCCCTCGCCCCAGGGCATCCCCAAAGTCCTATACCGAACTCTCCTTGGCTTTTCGATACAATTCCTGCAGCAGTGGACGGGCGTCAACTACTTCTTCTACTATGGCGCCACCATCTTCGAGTCGGCCGGCGTCAAGGACCCGATTCAGGTGCAGCTCATTCTGGGTGCCGTCAACGTCGCCATGACCTTCTACGGCTTATACGTGGTCGAGGCCTACGGTCGCCGGTGGCCCCTGTTCCTGGGTGCCCTCTGGCAGGCGACCTGGCTGCTGATCTTCGCCTCGATCGGCACGGCGATGCCCCCTACGCAATACGCATCGTCGGGCATTGTTATGATTGTCTCGGCCTGCATGTACATTGCTTCGTTCGCCGGCACGTGGGGCCCCATGGCCTGGGTCTGCATTGGCGAAATCTTCCCCCTGAGAACGAGGGCCAAGCAGGCCTCTTTCGCCACGGCCGGCAACTGGCTCGGAAACTTCATGATCTCCTTCCTGACGCCGCTCGCCACCAGCGGCATCTCGTTCGCCTACGGCTTCGTCTTCGTCGGCACCAACCTGGCGGCGGCGCTGATCGTGTGGTTCTTCCTCTACGAGTCGCGCGGCCTCAGCCTCGAGCACGTCGACATGCTCTACAGTCAGGGCAAGTCGCTGAAGCCGTGGAAGTCGGCCAGCTGGACGCCGCCGGGCTACATCACCCGCGACCAGCGCGACGAGGCCTACTTCCAGGGCGACGCCAACGCCAAGGACGCCCACTCGGAAACCTCGCACGGCCACAACGAGAAGGTCGGCGGCGAGACGCCCACCGAGGTGCGCCAGGAGGTCGTTTAACCCCCGGCGTCTTCCCCCGTCCTTGATTTCCCTCGTTCCCGCGGCACGCCATGCCGCCAAGGCACCATGTCGCGACAAGAGCACAATAGAACCATTTCATGAAAGTAAACCCGTGCGATCCCGTCATTCATCTGCGCCGTGACATGAACCCCCCGTCCCCATGAGGCTTGTGCAACATCCGCCCCCCCCCCCCCCCCCCCCCCCCCCCCCCCCCTTCCGCCTCCCTACTGAGGCTCCTTCCGTGGAATCGTATCCCGTACCTACGCACAACGTTATGAAGGGTTAGTTTGACTTTGGCCCCACGGAGGCGTAGACGGGCCAAGTGTGAGCGCCTCATCGCCCGGGGCCTGCTTGTTTGGCTCGTAGTGTATACACCCGTGCGCGCCATTCTTCACCATGAATCGCGGCTCTCGCTTCCACCGCAACTGCCGTCCTTGAGATTGCTTATGGTGGGAGGCAGCCCATATCGACTGCGGTATGCCGTATCTCTTTTGACACCCACCGCGATCACGCGGGAACCGTGGAGTGCTTGGTGGACACGGGGTGGGCGACTATATATCCAGCTATTACGTATCACGTGCAGTTACATATATATGCTTGTCGATATGCGAATGCATCCACTGCGGCATGCCGTGTATACACTGGCATCCAACGTCCGCAAAACCACCCTTTCACTTCACCCACACGCTACCAACCCCCCATGGGCGGATGGGCGCCCGGGCGTTAAAAGGCGGCGGCGGCGAGGTTGCTCATGAAGTTGGGGTCGCGGAAGGGGACGTTGGCGGCGCCGAAGTCGGTGTTCTGGAGGGCGTCGCGAGCGGCGGCGGGGAGGCTCTCCCAGGCGACGAGGGGCTGCTCACCACCCTTGGTATCGGTGGTGCCGAGCTGGTGGTTGAGGGGCCAGGTGCTGTAGTAGCGAATCTTGGGGCGCGTGCCGTCGACCTGGAGGTTGCTCGTGCGCGTCGTCCAGCCGCCGTGCGCCGACGTCGACACGCCTACAAGCGTCGGGCTGCCGCTCTCGACGCCCTCGACCCACGCCACGATGCCCTCCCATTCGTGCCGGTGCCCCAGCTCCGGCGACGGCGAGTCCTTGGGCATGTACCTGTTTTGGTACGGCCCGGTCAATGAGGGGCCGCGCCTTGCGTGCGTCCCGGGGCAGGGGGGAGACTTACCAGGCGTACATGAGGCCGTAACGTGACCCGACTTTGCTGCTCCGCACATAGACTATAGGAGGCGGGCTGGTTAGTCACGCCATCTGAGAGGGGAGGGCAGATCAAAGCCCCCCCCCCTCGGCCACGCCCACGCGACGGACGGCCCGAGGAGTGCGCAGGAGGGCAAGGGGCATTTTCGGCCGCTGTATGATTTACTCACCCTGGCCGGTGCTCTTGGAGCAGCCCGAGCTATGCCCGCCGCTGGGGTTCAGACCACCACTACCAAAGTGAAAGAAACACGGTCAGCTTTCTTTGCCCTTGTCTTCGGGGCATAACGCCGACAGGGGTAGACGCACCTCGTGTTGCCTTGAGCGTCGACGGCCGGGAAGGGCACGCAGCCGGTCTCGACCTTGAGCCAGGGCTGGAACTTGCGGTAGGCGTCGCCGAGAACGCCCGACGGCACCGTCGTGGGAAAGCCGACGACGGCGTCGTGGTCGAGGACGGCGCGGGCCTGGAGCGGGGCCGCGCCCGCGCCCGCGGCGGCGAAGAGGGTGGCGACGGTGCTAGCGAAACGCATCCTGGCGGAGGACAGGGGGGGGGGTAAAGAGAGAGACAGAGGGACGGGTTCGTCAGGCGGGACCCGAAGGACACGGGGCGGGCGGGCACGAGAGACAAGAAAGACACAGGCGACGTTGACCTGGGCAGGACGTCGACATGGCCCAGAGGCCATGAGCTATCTATATGCCCGGGCCCATCTGGGCGCTCAGGGCAGAGGAACAGGCCCGGCGAACGAGCGCCGGGTTGCCGGGGCCAGAGGCTGGATGGAGAGGGGCGAGGCGACCATGTGCGGGTGCCGATCCCATCTCCAATCACCACATGCTATGCAAGCGCGTGGCCGAGCTGCCCATGGCGTCCCCACCGGGCAAAGGGCGGAGCCTCCGTCGTCGCGGGACGGCCTTGGATGAAAGCAGCAGGACCTTTGGGTTGCAGCTGCAGCATCGCCAGTGGTGGTGTGGCCCTCCAGGGGTGGAGGAGGGGGAGGAAGCAAGTGTGGAAGGCGTGGAAGGTGCAGCCCCCGGACCCGACGGCCCATTGGCACCACGGCTGGCCGGCACGTTTCTTCCCTTCGTTCCTTTCCGGCTTCGCTTTCCCAGCCGGGCCCCCACCCCATCATGCAGGCAGGCCCGCCTCGTCGACGTCGTCGCCGCCGTCGTCGTCGTCGTTATGCGCCCGCGGCTGCTGACGAGCAAGGCCGCACGGCGTCCACCGATTGCGAACGTGGGCCAATTCGGGGGCTGGCCCCGGCTTGGGTGGAGGGTGACATGTCGGCTTCTCTGCGCTGCCAACGGATTAAGCGAGTCCACGCGCGTTGCGATCCAGGGGTTTCACTACCGGCACTCGCAGATTGCCCGTGGTCGAATCGGGTAGGTAATACCTACCGACTAGGGTCCTGCGGGTGGAGGTGTCTCCCTTTTAGGCCGTCACAGCCGCCCCTACGGTCGGGGGTCCTGAGATGAAGAACGGGTACCGAGTACCACCCTTCCCGAAGCGGACCTCAAGGCGCCCGAGAGATAACGACTGCCGGTACGCGGGCAGCCAGAGGCCGTGTGTGCCTGTGCCGTGGGCCGTCCGTCTCATGTCTCTTTGGGAACACCATTGCGAAACCGCCTAGGTGGAGTGCGGACGACCTAATCAAGACGAACCGGACATCAATGTACGATGCTCAACCGAGCACGCGCCCCGGGGCTTCCGTCTCCATTCGGCGTGCGTCGTAGCGACCCACGCGTGTTGGGCATGGTAATTCCTTCTAGCAGCCCCGTCTGCCTCCGGCTGCCGGAGGAGAAAGCCCATGGCGAACCGAGACGGAGGACGTGGGGAGTACCGCGGACTGCCTAGGGGAAAGCAGACAGGAGGTCCCGTGAAAAAACAAAATTGGACAAGGCCGCCGCATATTTTTTTTTTGGAAAATCTCCACACGTGCGAACCACTCCTCTCTCTCTCAACCCTCAGTCAGTACCATTCCCACAAACAACATAGTCGCGGAACAGCCCTGTCATGTTGATGCACTTGGGAAGGGGGGGGGGGGGGGGGGGGGGGCAAACTACGAGCCATCGGCCGTGTTGGTGTCCGCGGTGACGGGTCGATCGTCGGTCTCCCAGACTGCAGGACTATGATGGCCAGGGACGTCGTTGAGCCGGGCGAACGGGAGCATCGGGAGACAGCGCACGGAACCGGCCGTCCTGCCGCATCCCCTCTGCGCAACCAGAGTGTCGCAGGCTGGACGTCCGTCACATCGCATCGTCGTCGAAGAACCTCTCGCTGACCCCTGTGCTCTGGCCCCAGGATGGCCACCCCTGTCGGCACCCCCCCCCCCCCCCCCGGAATACGCCGACGTTGAAGTGCACCCACTGCAGGGAAAGCATTGGCCCCAGAGCCGCATGCCGGCGTGCCGGCGTGCCAAGGAAACCAAAAGCGCTCAGACGGTAGTATATCCTGGCCCCGATGCTGTGCTGGCCTAGATCAACCCAAGCTTGCACTGTCAAATGCTTTGTTGTACCGGAGGTCGGAACCGCCTCCCTGCACAAACCCACCGCGTTGGATCCATACCAACACCCGCCAGACGGCCTTCAGATACAGACCGTACTCCCGGCGCGAAACCCGTCAGCCTCGGCTTCGAAGGGGGGGGTATACCAGTGGTGAGATGGCTTGCCTCGCCCGTTTCACAGCACATCTGCGGTGGCTACAACTCAAAACGTGATCAGCCAACGTCTCTTGGTCTCCATTCTCCCCGGTGCAACTTACGCCACACCTCACATACTGGGGGGGACAGCTACTGGACGATTCGGTCTCCCAGCCAAGTCTCATTACTGGTCACGGGGGTTGCGGAACTGCAACTTACCAACGGGCTACCGAGTATAATGAATGCCTGTGGTCGAGGTCGCCCGAGGCTTTTGTGTCGACGACGTGGCACGCGGCCAGCCGCGGATGCCGATGCGGCGGCTAGAGATACTGTGGAAAAACGACTGCATTTCGGAAGAGCCCTCGGGGTCGCTCGGGGATGGCCTGGCTCGCCCTAGATAATCGCCATAGCCGTGAGACCGAATGCTCTTTCTCGTAGGGCCAGGCGGCGACAAGGCCATGGCCCGCAATGCAGACACGACCCGCCGCCCTTTTCAAGTCAAGGTTTTTGATGGCAAGACGCATTAGCAGTCGAAGGGCAAGCAAACGTCCCAGGTGCTCCGTACTGCGTGTGCCCTCAGAGGCGGTGACGAGGCCCATCATCCGGTCGCTGACTACACACGGAAGATGCCTTTGCCTCTATCCCTCGGGGAATAACTAGAAATAGAACCCGTCCCTCGTTGGTGGGAGGGTGATTTTTTTTATGATTTTTTGAGGGGTCTCACCCCCGACCAGCGGCGCTCAACGCCAGCCTTTGGGGCCATCGTTTGTTACCAAAACGGCCATATCTCCACTCACCGTGCTCAGGTTCCATGTCTTGACTCGCTGCTGTTCGCTCCCTCCCATGTTACAATGTCACGGTTCCCATGAATCACAGACAGCGGGGCAGAATGACACACCAACGGATACCAATGCTTCTCGGTAAGAGCTTCAACGTCTAAAATCATGCGAGACAGCCGAGCACTGAAGTGCCCAGGGTATACCGGTGCGAGAGGTGCTTTGAGCGACCGTATAAAGTGACAAGTGTGCACATCCGCAAGAGGCACGCATCAAGTACAGTGGGGTGTCTGCTGGCGGTTTATTCACTCTTTAAGCCGTGTCCCGTAGGCTTGGGTCGGAGCGGAAATGTCCATGATCTTGATGGGCTCGGATGTGACGGCGCCCGAGTCGGCGCACCTTCTATCAACCTATCAGGTGGGTTATTGGCACAAGCGGTATGGTATTACAGTCGAGTGTTGTCGAGTTGGGGCGCTGCTTCCCTTCCCTTCCCTCGGTTACGACGAACAGTAATCCGGTGAGTTCCCGCCACGCCGCAGACCACCATGGCGCCGACGTTGGGGTTTGGCTTGCACCGACCGGGCGTCAGATGGTTCGTTGGTTTGCTGGTTTGGTGTCTGCTGGCTGAGGTGGTTTTGCTTGTTTCCCGGGGTTCAGAACGACGCGTTGGAAGAGGTAGGCTCTCGCGAAGCCTTTCGAGAAATGATTTTGATGGGCCTCGATGCCCCCTTGGGCCAGGCATAAACAGCAGACGCTTCGATCTGGCTCGCCTTGGCTCGATTTGCCGGGTACGCCCTCCGGAAAGGCTTCTGTTGGCTCTGCCCTCGCTGTGGCTGCAGCTTCTGCCTGTGGGAGTCCCCCTCGCCCCTGGCGGCAGCTTCCAATCCGCCAAGCCCGCTCGATGAGCGACCTGAGCCCATTCCCAGTGTTTGCTCAGTCGAACAATTAGCCTCCGTATCCAGAGGTTCCTGGTGTGATGTAACATCCCCGGGAACAACGGGATTTCCCCGGGCCGCTAACTTTTGTCGCATTTTTTGTCTCCTGGCCTCTTTTCTGGCCAACTTGATTTGTTCATTTTCGAGTCGCTCGGTTTCTTTTGCTCTCTGCTTCTCTTTTCTTTCATGGTACTCCTCATCTGCCCTGGTCGACCTCAGTTGCCTCTTTGGAAACGACGGTTCGTCATACTTGAGTGGTCTGGGGTGCGCAGGTCTCGATTCCGACAGATCGTAGCGTGGTCTTGGGTCAAACGATGTCCCAACCTTTCGAAACATGTTGAAGCTATCCGTCTCCCAGGCGGGCCGTGGCGATGGTTCTTTATCCCGTGCTAAGCTGACTTTACCCTTGACGAGCATGTCGCGCGGCATCTGCGTTGTCTTGGTTGCCATACTGCGATACTCTTCCCCCTCCTCCCGCTTCCGTGCCGTGGGAAACCAGGAGGGCGCATTGGATGCCACACGTCTAAGCACGATGGCTCGCTTTACAGGATGAAGCTTGGGCTTTTCCTTCCTGGACTTTTTGTGGGAACGTGACGGTGGGTTGCTGTGAGCAAGTTGTCTTAGATAAGATCTCAGTGATTTGTCTCGATTCTTGTCAGAGTCCAACGTACGAGCGGTGCGGTTTCTGCGTGTTATGGGCAGATCAGATATCTGGCGTCGCGTCGACGGTGTCTTGGACGCGTGGGTATCGACGCGCGGGCGGGTGCCATGATCGCCCAGCGGCGAAGAGGCGCCGAACGGCGTATGCGACGGGGCGGCCGCTTGCGCCGAAGGGTCGCGGGCTTCTTGCGAAGGGGATGTCTGCTCGGCTTGGGACGGTGCTTGTAGGTCACGAGCAACAGGGCTGATACCCGAACCGGCGCCACGTTCCGTTGTGGTGCCATCTTCCCAGAACTCGACGTCGCCGTCCTCTCCCAGTGTGCCGCGCTTGACTAGTTGGCCGCGCTCCCGCATCAGATCCTCGACAGTAATTTTGCGTTCCCCGAAAATGTTCATGTGGTCGCTGATAACGTGACGGTTGCGACAGGAAGGACATGTGATCAGCACGGAGCCGTGGTGATAGCCCTGCTTGGAGATGGTGTGAGAAGACCTCGTGCTACAGGGCACGCAGGTGAATGTCAACTCGTAGTGAGGCTCCATCTTCACCCTATCCTTGGCTTTTCCCGTCGCAGGGTCCGTCGGACTGGGCGGCTTCGGTATCGAGTGAGCACATCGTCGCGTGAGCTGGGCAGGCTGGAGGGTTCGTGGCAGGCTCGGATACGGGCGAAGGCGGCGCAGAAGCGACGGCGTTACCGGCGTCGGCGCGCCAAAGGAACGGAGAAGATGTTGGGAAACATTGGCGCCGAGTCTCGCTGCCATGTTGAAGGACGGAGGGAGTCAACTGCCAATGGAACACCGAGGCACGCGCCAACCAAAGGAGGTGGGATACGGAGTATGCCTATGTAGGTAGGAATAGACCTGGTGGGCTGTGAAGGCCGGGTTTGGGTAAGAATTTCCAATCCCCAGAGGGTGGGGCTCCACTGTATGATGCAACCGCATTGGGGAGGTCGAGGGGTGATGGAAGGCGGAGTACCACGTCCGAGATATACCCAGTAAGTCCTTCGAAGCCTTAGGATTACCAAAACTAAGCATACGAAGATAAGAAAGAGGCACTGGGGTACTGCCAACGGCGACAATATCTCCAGATGTCGTTTTTGTGTCGAGAACCTTGCCTGCACCGATGCCTGTATACCTAGAGGCTGTCACGATGTAGCACAGGCACCGTAGTGTGGAAAGCGTGCCATTCAACGGCATCAGTACGAGTGCATGGTACTATGGCTGCCTCTCACTATACGGAGTCATGCCGGCAGCCTGCTCCGAAGAACTTGTACTTTGAGCAATCCGATGCCATGACTCAGCTGGTCTCACTCGCAGTGCCAGCTCTCAAAGCTGCTTCAATGCAGTAGGTAGGGAGGAACCCCGTCGCTGCAATTGCACGACCAGTGGAGAGCCGGAGAATCCACCATCCCTGCCGGGTTCGCATCCCTAGACAGCTGCAGGGTGAAAAACAACAACACAGCACCTGCAGCAACGACGTCGGTTGCCTTCCTGGCTCGTCTTATTCCAGAGAGGAACGCCGCCAGGACAGCGGCACGACCCGCGGGTAACCAAAGCTTGCATTGCCCCTTCCCCGGACGGTTTCCGTCGGGCAGCACCACGCCGGAAAACCACGGTACAGCACGTATGATTCTTTCTTTTCCCCTTCCTGGGCGGGCAGCTGCATGGCCCGCGAAAGGCTTGGACGCGTTGCGTCTCTTTCAGCTGCTCGCGCAGGCCTTCGTTCTGCTGTTCGACCCGTCGGCCTCGCTGCTGCTTGATCTGGGCGAATCGCCACTGCCCACCCTGTGTCTCTCCCGGGTGTCCGAACCGTGCCTCTTGCTGCTGCTCAACCCGTGCCGCTTCCTGCTGTTCAGCCTGTCCATCATCTTGCCCCGTAATCGGTCCAGCTCCCAGCATCGCGGCCTGGCCTCCTCCCTAAGCGGCGGGGCGGTTGCGGGGGTCGCCTCCGGTCGCGACGACGACGCGCTCGGTGTCCTCGCGCAACTCGGGCATGGCCTGGTCCATCTGGGCGGCGAGGACGTCGCGGAAGCTGGCGAAGGCATTCTGCTTGCCGCAGAGGAACTGGTTGCGGCGGCGGGCCAGCTCGACAAACTCGCGCGTGTAGATGTCCGGGTTGCGGCCCTTCTCGACGTACTGGACGAGCTCGTTGGGCACCTTGAGCAGCGCCATCTCGGGCGACGGCGTCGACGCCGTGCGGTGCAGGGCCTGCAGGGACACGTCGAGCGCCCGCACCTCGCTTGCCAGCACCTCGCGCGACGGCCGCGTCGACGCCGACCCCGCCGACGTCCCGTTGCTATCGTACGACATGACCTGTACCATGATCTGGTAGAGCGACTGGATCGTATCCTTGAGCTGGGCTGTTTCAGTTTGCGCGAGTTAGCGCACGGCGGCGGAGAGATGGCGGGTGGGAGGGCCACCCACATTCGATCATGTCGTGGTCGGGACGCGGGATGGGAGCCATGATGTCGGTTTGGCAAGAGGCGGAACGGTGGAGAAGGAGAGTATGGCCGATCTGCGGTTTCGCGAAATGCAGTACTCCGTTGCCGTCACTGCTCGTGGTCGTAGCCGTGGCCGTGGCCGTAGTTGTAATCGTAGTTGCGGGATGATCACATGGAACGTGGGGAGTCAGGCAGAGGTCGGTGGCTGCGTGCAGTGGCAGCGGCAGCGTACCTGAGGGAAAGAAAAGAAAGCAAGGAGCCGTAGTACTGCACTTTGGAATTAATTGGAGCCTTGCATGCTGGAATGCTGATGCTAGGTACCCCAGATTCGCGGAAACCGACCCACTCAACGACTGCCCCACCACCCACGGGACTTCCGCACCTGCAGACACAGCTATTCCACGTGCCACCCACCCTTGGGGGTCTAAGTGGATTGTTCCTGCCCTCGACCGGTCGCTCTTGTACGGACAGGGGATGGAAGCAGGTATTTGTTGAGGGCACCGTCGACTTCCGTTACGCCTGTTTCGTGTACGTACATACTTGGATGCCCGTCATTGCCTCTTGCTGTTCTCGGATGTGGCTCTTCTTTCCGCCGCCGTAGCCAGCCTGTCCGCGCCCATCAGGCCCGGTCGGCGGGGATATCTTCCAAGAGGCCCGTCAGCCTCGCGATGGCGTCTTTCTGCACGCGGAGGGCGGCCGCTTCCCGCCCCCCGGCGCGTAACAGTCTCTCCAGGTAGAGCATGTCGAGCACGGTGCCCGGGGACGCCAAACCCATGCCGCGCTCGCGGAGGTGGATTGCGTGCTGCAGGCGCTCAGCCGCCACGGTGAGCAGCCCGGCCGCCTCCTCCTGCCGCGCCAGCAGGTGCATTGCGTAAGCTGTGGTCTGGTCGAAGAACTGGATCGCCTCGGTGCTCACCACCTCCGGGTCATTGTCGAGCAGCCGCGCATACCGGCGGAAGGTCGAGACGGCCCGCAACGCCATGACAGAGCCTGAATGGTCGGCCTGGATTAGCAGGGCCTGGTCCGATATCTCCCTGCCTTGCTCGTCCTGCCCGTCCTGCCCGTCCTGCCCGTCCTGCCCGTCCTGCTTCTGTGCGCGGATCCGTGCAAACATATCGGTCCACAATGCCCGTATCAACTCAACCGAGTCGATGGTAGCCGCCTCGCTAACAGGAAGCGCGCCCAGCACGCCATGGAGCGTGATGCTCACCACTGGGCCCGGTCTGTTAATGGTGCACGAGTCCCTAATCCGCGGCAATTAGCGTTGGGTTTGCCATCAGAGTACTCCAGGGGCGTATGGCCGTGCCTCGGGACCCAAGATGCTTTGGGTTCCCGGCAGGCGATAGCCCTACCCGAGCCGACAGTATGGCCGGGTTTCTTACCATAGGATCCCCAGCACTCCTTCTTCCTGCTCTACGTCCACGCATGTTCGGAGACTGTCGGCCCCCGCATAGCAACCTCGCTCCAACAAGCTACAAAGGCCTTGATCCTTCGTCTCCACGCGGCGGAGGCTCTGCAGCATCTGTACCAAAGGGTGCCTATCCGGGTACCTTTGGCTGACCAGCCCCGTCACGTACTTGAGAAATAGGTCATACAAAGGTGCCTGGCGTCCCGCCGCAATAGTATGCATCACTTCCGTCAGGTTGAGCAGCAGCCACGGATTATTCAGTCGTAAGAAGTCCTGCGCCCTGATGAACGCCTTGCGGGCGAGCCGTCCGGCCAGCTGGCCAAAGCCGCGGTCGAGTAGCTCGGGTATCAGTTGAAAGGCGCTGTGGACAAACTGGCTGTCGGTATAGAACTGCAGCGGCGAGAGCAACGGAGACGAGTTCGCTGCGACGGCGGTGCGGGCGGCTCGCACATCTTCGAAATACGCCGTGTTCCAATCCCGTACGCCCATCAAAAACCCCATTTTCTCTTGGTCCGGAGCGACTACTATACGGCAGACATCCAGAGGGGACGGAGCGGACTCCGCTTTGCTTGTCTGCCGGTGTGCCTGGGCCGGATGTTTCGGCCGGTGCTTCGGGCCACGGGGGTTTCCCAACCTCGACGCCGCTGCGGTGCAGCTCGCATCCTTCTTTCCGTACTTGCGGAACCTGCGAGCGCGTTGGTGGTGTCCTGGGATGCGTACATGTGGGTGCGGACACTCACCCCCATCGGGTCAGCCGTTTCTTATACCGGGATTTCCTGCCGACAGGTCGTGGTCAGTACGGGACGCCCAGGGGTGCATCCCATGGCTTACGTTGCCCTGAAATCATGCTCCCGCTCCATGGCCGAGATGACATCGTCTAGCCGACGTCCCTGCTCGATGTATAGGCGCTGGATATGGGGGTACATGGCCTCCCAATCATCGTCGTCCTGCTGAACCCATTTCAGTCGGGGCCGCAGCGCCAGGCCCTGACTGGTTGCAGCCATTCTGTGAAAGCTGGTCGTTTCAGCCACGGGAGGGTTTACGGACAGATTGAGGGGTGTCTAACCTTCCCCCTTCCCTGGGGGTTCCGGGAGTAGCCGAGATGGCAGCGAACGCCACGTGCTTGGGCGTCTCCCGCCGAGAGAACCAGAGAACGGCGTGGAGGCGGGGCTGTCAGCACTTGTCGCCTTTGTACCCGGTTTCACTGCCAGGCGACGTGGTTAGGGAAAAACGAGGGATTCCACCGGTGGGCGGCTGTGCACTAGGAAGTTTCTCTGCCTCGCTGCATCCTTCACACCCCCTTACATGAATACATGCGCGGGCACTTGCTCTCGGTTCTGCCTCTTTACTAGCCGTTCATGGCATTCGCAGGTGCCTCTCTCGAGTCAGGGTTCTGTGCCTGCTAGTCCTATTCGGTGTATTCGCCTGTGATGTGAGGCGGCCTGCTTGTCTCCAAGCAGCCGGTGCTACCAGAACCGCCGGGCTGCTGCGCGAAATCTGATTCGACTGGGTTCGTACATGTGCAAGCTATTTCGACTCGTGTCGTGTAAGTAGGCGGTAGCCGTCAATTGGCCTACTCTCACCGTAAACGATCCACTTGCCTCTAACGCTGTTTGTCGTGGAGGGTCGAGGCTGGAGGGGACGAGAAGGGAAACGAATACAATCTTATGCCTAACCGCAATATAGTGCCTTGGTAACAATACTGTCGCCCACGACGGGCGGACGGTTTCAGTAACGCCGCCTCCGTGCCCCAGCAGGCGTTTCAACTCCTGCTGTAAGCTCTGCCGCTTCACTCTGGGCTGTCGCCTCCGAGCTTCCTGGCTTTCGTCCTTGCGGCTGCTCGGGCTGCCTGCCGGCCTCCCCCTCCAGTCCCACGGATCATCGCATCGAAGTCTTCTCTCTCCACGCGGCGTCCTCCTTTCCGGCCCGCCACGGCAATGCTCGACATGGAGGTCTGGTACCTGGCATCGCGTTCTGTCTGCACAGGCTTGTACAGGTACAGGCACTCGTCGCTTTCGGTTGGGGGTGTTTTCCGGACGATCCTCGGCATGGCAGCTTCGGCTAGTGGTGAAGACGAGCGATTGTGCTGCGAGCGTGGCGAGCGCGTGTTGTTTCTGTCCCGAGCCCTCTCCGCTGCCTCTTGATGGGTTGGCTGCTGCGTGCGTGCTGTTCTTGCGGGATGGGCCGTCTTCCGAGCAGGTGTGTTTGGCCGCGACGTCAGTGCTTGCGATGGCGAGCCGGCCCTGTAATCGGCCCGGCACGGTCTGCTGGGCGAACTTCCTCCCGGTATCACCTGCTCCGTGAGGCGTGACGAAGGTCGCTTCGGAGTTTCCGAGGTTACAAAAGAAGGGCTGTGTGAGGGGATCACAATCCTCTCCTGCGAGGTATCAACAGGGTTCCGGGAAGCATCGCGAGCCCGTGAGCGCCGGTGGCGCAAGCTCGGAGGTGGCGTGTGCAGTCGAGGCGATCTGGGCCTTGTCAGACAGATGGTAAGAGGGTCCGAGGTATGAGGCGGCTTTGCTGAGGTGGAAGTGGTATCGCGGTGATGCTCGTCGAGAGTAGACACGGAGCATTGCTCATTCTGCGGCTTAGAATGCCGCTTTCTGGGGACTCGCTGCATCCATTGTGGGATAGGTTTGGTAGGACGCGGCTTGAAGGCTAGCTCCCCTAAAGGATCCAAGATAGAGACGTATATGGTTGAGTTGAGAGGAACGACGCAGGTTGTTTCCTTTCCCACTGAACCCTCGGACCCAGCGCCATCAACTGCCCGCCCAAAAAGCCCTGGGAAAGACTTGGCTGTGGTTTCTTCCGAGACCATGGCCGGTTTCCCGGGGACTCGTTTGATCTGGCCCATAACACTTCGGCACCCGGTGCCTTGTTTCCTCTCCCATCTGCTGCGGCTGAGACCGCCGTCAGTCTTGTCGGTTCTCCTTAGGGCCTTCTGCACGACTTCGGCGTGGCCCAGCTTGTCGGCCTCGATGTCGGCGACGCAGTAGGCGCACAGAGGAACCTCCAGAATCTCCTTGGCCAGAGTCGCGACGCTCTAGATGTCGACCCCCTGGTTAGCCGCATCGGCCGGCCAGTTCTCGTCGCAGAACAAGTCCCTCGCTGTCGTCCCCTGGGCAACCAACTGGCTGCCGCATAGCAGACACCCATAGCAGGCGCGATGCCAGAAGCACCATCCAAGACTGACACATTCGCTGCCACGACACACGACTTCGCCGCACACCCAGTAAATGGCCAGATCGACGATGGCGCTGTAGCACGGCTCACACGTCAGTCTCGCCGAACGCCCGAGCACATGGGGGGGCCCGCGTGATAGGTGCCAGCAGAAAGTGCAGGTGAAGAACTGAGGGGGAACCGGGGGCCTGGCGCGTCGTGACATAGATGGCAGCTTGCGCCCTGGGAGCTGATGTTGAGTTGCAAGGGCGGCTCGATCAAGATACTGAGCATTACTAGGTGAAGGCAGAACCCGATACCGAACGGATGGCGAATGGGTATTCTGCAAAATGAAGTGCTTGAAAAGCAACTAGGATCCCGGTAGGTGGCTTCGGCTCGGGTAGACCATTGCCACAGAGTAGGCAGAATGGCATGATACCGGTGCCGGATATCATGGCTCATCTCGGTGAGGTTAGGCCTTCTCCAATAGGGTCTTGCTTGGTAACCAACTGGTCACGACCTTGGAAAGAACAAACATAGCTTATGTTGACGCGGCAGGATTGTTCCTTACGTGATGAAACGCCGCCCCCTTGACTCTTGGAAAGTAGCTACCGGGTAGATGATACGGACCTTCCAACACAATGCGGCTACGTGTGCGTGTGGTCTTGGTTTTCAGGTGTGTCGCTGGCTGCCTTTGCAGTTTGGCGAGCCCGAGATTGCCGATTTACAAGCACGAACGGGTAAACAATTGCGTTGAGCGAAGAAACCCGATTAGCAAGAATAGCGAATTCTGTCATCACAGCACAAACATTGAATTCTTCAATAAGGACTGGGCCGTCAAGGGCCCCCGTGCTAGTCTCGAACCATAGGAAACAAAAGACCTCTCAGACGCCACGCCATGCGCATACAATCAAAAGGGGACGGAGAAGACCAAACCGCGCCAGGATTGGGTGTTTGTGAGAACATCGTGACCGGGAGGGAATCGGGGTATCATCGTAAGTCGTACAATGTAGTCGGATTTAAGGATTAAAGAGTTAGGACGTAAATAGAGAGGCGGGTCGAAGCGGGTACGAGCAGGAACCCATGTGTTATTGGGCATCGCCAATGTGCTCGGCGACCATGGCTGGTTCGGGCTCGGCGATCGGCCCAGCGCGAGAATTCGGCTCGCTGGCGGTAGGAGCCGGCGCGATCTCAGGATCGGGTATCTGTATGTCGAGCTGAGGTTTGCGTTAGCAGCTGGATAACCATCACGGACCGCAAACTGCCGACTCACGTTCATGTATCCTGTTCTTCTTAACGGGACTATTTTGGGGGCCAGGATACTGTCTTCGGCACCGATTGTCTTCTCCATTTCAAGATTCCACTTCTCGATCCAGCCTTCTAGAGTCGCGAGTTTGCTCTTGGTGTAGGTGAAGCCCATGTCGTCCCATATCCAGCCTGTCAACAAGCCCAGTGTACCGTCAAGAATATTCCGCCAATGGTAGGCGTTAAACGCTGGGACCATTTCGCCATTGAGCTTTTCGATGATGCGGCGGAATTCCTGCTCCGTTACGCCGGCTGGGTCGAGGATCTCGGGGTACAGATTCGAAAAAGTCGGTGCCAGATCACCCTCGACAAGCCAGTCCCTCTTGATACGGATGATGCGCGTAGCAGCATACTCGGGAGAGTTGATGGGCACGTGAGGGTTCAGGTGTGGGAAGCAGGGATGTTGAGGTCCCCATTCTTCACCAACGTCAGGCTGGTCGGGGTCACCCATAATGGACGAATTACTGGATGAGACCGGGGATCCAATACCGCCGGGTATCGAGAGGTTGTCATGGCTCAAGCGCTGCCCATGGGGATCGGGGCCTCGCTCGAGATCCTGCGAAAAAGACCGGGCAGGGTCTGCGTGGGTGGGAGCGGGGGCCATGACGGCTTTGCCTTTGCCCTTGTCAACCCTCGCAGGGGAATTGCCGGTCTTGTCCGGACGCACGAGTCCGAAACTGATAGCGCGCGCGCGGCTCGTCACACTCTGCCCCCGTTGTCGGAGACTTTTGGCCTTGGACTCGCTGCCTCGACTTGGCTGTGGCTCGGAGGGACCGGCCTCGACTGGTTCGGGAGAGGGCGAGTTCGAGATTCGTTTGCCGTCGTAGGACTGGCGAAGCGACCTGGGGAGGTTGGCCCGATGGTCGCCGCTGAGCCGGCCTTCGAGCTGCAGGCTGGCACGAGCTGAGACCGAGTGCCTGCTGTGGCGCTGTTCGGATTTGCTCAGCAAGGGACAGTCGCCGGTGGCTGCACCGGCCGGATCGTTGGCGTCCGAGGTAACGTCGATGACGGGGTAGTGAAGTGGGACGTTGGGAGGTGGCGGCGTCGACGGGCGACGGCGTCTTTGAGCGTATGTAGTGGTCGTCGGAGGTGGGGATCGGGGGGTCGAGTTGGTGGGATTCCACAGACGAGCAGCGGCAGGTCGTCGCAGGGCCTCAGTGCTGGTCTGCAGCACGTGTTCCAAATGATCCCGGGGTCGGTAAGGAGTCCTAGCCAGGAGGTTCCTGCGCGTGGTAGGATGCGGAGGAGTGTGGTGGTGCGGTGGCCGAGGCTGAGGCTGAGGCGGCGTCTGTGCCTCTACGAGATCGGGCGCAGGCGCAGGTGCGGGTGCATGCGCGGGCGCCAAATTAGGTTGCCGAGGATGTTGGTGCTGCACTTCTGCATCTAGGGCGGCCGATGACAGTGTCGCAGGTGCGATGCCAGCGTGCGAAGCCGTTTTCTAGACGCTGCAGCAGCGGCCGTCGAGGCGGCCCGTGGTCGTGAACTGCCTGTTCGCAGTTCGAGAGGCCCCAGGTCCAGGTCCAGATCTGGGTCCGGGTGCGGGTACAGCAGCAGGAACGAAGCGTCGTGGAGTGCTGCCGTTGTAGGAACGCCGGCTAGCCGATCCTCGTCGTCGGATGTCAGGCAATTAGGAAAGCAAGGGCGAGGTCCGCGACTACGAGGCAGGTCGGAATTGATGGGATCTGAGGGCGCGTCCCGGCTGAAAGCGGAGAAAATGCGACCGTCGCGATGGGCCACGGCACTGGTCGCCCCGGACTTCAGGCAAGCGGTCGACCCCCGGGCCCTGTACGGACGCGAAAGTGAGGCGGAAGCGACTGTGGTGATGGCGATGGGACGGAGGGCAGCGGCGGTGGCGGTGATGGGAGAGCAATGGCCCGCAGAGGCACTGGGTTCTTTTTCCCTCGGGGGCCCCAATCGACGCCTGTGTGGCTGTTGTGCTGTGTGTTGTCGTCGCCGCCGTGCGGGTGGTGGGGGTGGTGCTCGTCGCGCGGGCTGGCCCAAGCCTGCAGCAATTTTGACCTCTCTTCTGAGGGTGGAATGAGGCGCCGTTATCACGCTAGTTGAAGGCAAGCCCCCCATAATATTAAATTAGCTGCATGGATGGGTGCTCAGGTAGCCCAGATGCGAGGGCCCTCGGGTTCTCTGGGAAACGCCGCGTCCCCCCACGCGCCTTTCGCCAATTCACGGTGCCGGCAATGAATGCCAGTCGTGTGTCTTGTCGGGGCTTCGTTTCCTGTGCAGTGCGTGCTGGTGGAAGCTCCACACAGCCGAGGTCTTGACAGCGAGTCGCGATGCAGTGATGGGTGCGCGTCTTTGCACCTTGGCGCCACCGGTGGGCGTGAAGGGAAGGCAGATGGGGCCTGGCGGGTTAGGGGGCTGCGACAGACCTCGTGGCGCTAAACCTTGGGCCTCGGCCTCAGGATGGGTTGAAACGGGCGGGCAGTCTCGCCTTCTCACAGCCGGGCGTATGTCGGCAGAAGGTTTACTCCCCGCACAAGTATCGGACAAAGCGTACTCAAAACAACCCTCGTGGACATTCGGGGACGGCGAAGAGCTGCTGAGGCCGGATGGCTGCGGTATATGTACTTTGCCGGAGGCAAATAGTGTTGGGTGCTCATCTTGCGAACCGTCGGTTCCGGCGGGTTCCCGTCGTCATCCCATGTCTTCATGCCTCGGATCCCAGCGAGAAACAAGCACTGCATTATTGATTGCCTGGTGCACGCATGCCCGTGGGCGTGGGAGAAGTTCCTTCTGTGATTCTATCGGCGCGCGCACTGCGCAGGCAGCGCGCCCAGCCGTAGGAACCCCCCGTCACGGTTCCAGGGGTCCCCGTCGCCCAGAGGTCGACGCCGGCTGGATGGTTGGGCGATGGGATGGGGCAAAAGATGGCACCCGCCGCCCATTCCGCGGCGTGACATGGTGTCGCGCGGCATACGAGCCGGGTCCGCTCTACGGCCTCATTCTTCCTCTGTCTCCCTCTTGGAATGCAACTGTTTGGCACCAAAACCGGTTTGCGCCGGCCGACAGCACCGGTCGACGACGCGCTGTCGGTCTGTGCATCGCCGAGCATAAACGGCGAAGGTTCGTGTCAGCTGGCTTATTGGTGGTCGTACGTGCTTTCAGGTGCGCTCCACTTGGCATCGCCATCTCCGGCCTTGCCTATGCGCAGACGGATCGTCAGGAAGCACGCCAGACGCCCCTTGGGGCCCAGCAGGTACGGCATTGATGAATCGCCAGCCGCTCCGCATGTGGAAACCAGGCCTTCGTCCCATGCATCATCGATCCCTATTCACGCGTCTACGGAGGTAAAGCAAGCAGGTACTTACTTTACCCACCACTCGCCCACTCTGGGCGACTTCCAATGGCACTGGTCATCTGGTGGCTGCTCACTACCTGGGCTGTTTCTCTCAGCCGCAACGAACATGGGCCTGCGGATGTCCGAGGAGGCCGTCCAAAAGGCCCCTTGCCGCGGCCGATGGGGGTGTGAATACGACCTGTCGGTGTCTAGACGAAATGTAGGCAGGCAGATTGCCAGTGCCAGCCCGTACCGCTGGGCAACTTGCGTATGAGGCGCGACCGCGCTTGGTGTACATAGATAGTAAAGGATAAAAGCACAGCCTTGCAAGCTGTCTGACGTTTGGGGCTGTGATATGTAGAACCCATGTGTGCTCTTCTGCCGCACCAAGGCTCGGGCAAAGGCTCAGTTGACGGCCCCTACCACAACAAGGCCGATGACAGGCTGCCAATGTCCCTGGGATCAATATCGTGATCCATGGCGGGTGCTATCTGGGTGGGTGGAATCCAGCAGCCGGGCATTGGGAGCTAGCGTGGGGCAGATGGAGAGCCCCAGACCAGACCATCCGCATCATCCGGTGCGTGCTACCCGTCACCTCCAGTGGACTTGGTGCAGCCCCCCCAGTTATTGATAGATGTAGTACCTACATGGATATGTGCTTAGGTATGTGGATTACCCCAGGGGGTCCCTCCATTTTTGGAGAGTGCCGAGACGGGGCATCGCGGGCGCTTCCGGCGCATCCATTCAGCCCATCGACGCTGCGTGAGCTCCAAATACAGGATCCTGGATTTCTACTACCAGTCCTCGTCCCCCGCATGCGGGTCGTCCATCCTGTCGGGAGCCGAGAGGGGGGGATTCAGTGCCTCTCGTTCGTACAACTAGATGACTCCTTCATATCCAGCAACGATATACTGTCTCGTAGTCATCGCGGAGTAACGTAGGCGGGCGTATTTGTAGCCCTTCCCATCTACCAAGCCAAGCTGATCCCGCAGCCTGCTCTTTGGCTTTTTGGTAGAAAGAAACTGGAAAGTACGTACATAGTATCCGACGGCTATACTGCCAGATCATCCGTTCTTGACGAAGACGGGGGCCAGGCGGAAGAGGTAACCGCAGTAGCGTCCCGGCAGTTTGGATTCAGGCTCAGAATGCTGTAATGGCCTAGCTTCTGGCTTACAGGGTTGCGCCGCCTGCTTCCGTATCTTGTACACGAGTCCGAAGCTGCGGCACGACGTCTCTTCTTTCTACCTAAGTAGATACATACTCCGCGGCCTTTCGTGGCCGTGTACTTGGCTCGTCCATTGCCCACGTTCACCCATCCTCAATCTCTGCCCACCCCCTACACTGGGACAGCTACTTGCTTGGAGCAGAGACCTAAACGCGTCTGCCCCGCATCAGTCCGTTGCGCAAGACGGCGCAAAGACCCCGACGACCAAGACATCACATCCCTTTCAGCCCTCGCGCTCTGCCATAGCGCACGCATAGCGCAGCTCTGGGTGGCGGACCGACAGAAGAGCCGTTTCCTCGCCGTACGGCCTACCTGGAGCCAGCCTCACCGTCCTCGCCCCCCCCCCCTATGCAGTACCCCATCTGCGGCGTCCAGAGGGTTCTCCGTCTCGACAAGATCACCCTCATTTTTGGACTACGAAGTCGATACCGTGCTTACAAGACCATACTCTCGAGTAGGTCCCAAACTCCCGCATAGGCTCCCCCGGGCTCGGCCTTGGGTATGCGCTCATGGGCCCCGTTCCTCACACCCGCCATGGCCGACGACAACTACACGTCAACATCGACGGCGGCGGCTTCCGCGACGGCATCCCCTTCACGCACCCTGCCTCCGAGCTTGGGGATTAGACGGGCCGTCACCGCCGACGAGGCAACTCAGCCGCGCCGCCGTCTACCGTCGAACACATCCGCAACGGCAGAGAATCCTTTTGCTGAGGCGCGGCGGCGCAGCTCCAACTTCTCCGACCTCAGCCTGAACGACGCCCAACAATCGGTTGGAAACAATGACGACCGCCTGTGGAACCTGGGCGCGCAAAGAGTGCAGCCAGGGACCGTGATCCCCTTGGCTCTGGCCTTGATGCCGGCTCTGGGCGGTATACTCTTCACCAACGGAAGCGCTTTCCTTACCGATGTCATTCTTTTGGGCCTGGCAGCAGTATTCCTGCACTGGTCCGTTACGCAGCCCTGGAACTGGTATCGGGCCGCCCAGGAAATACAGCTCTTGAAGGACGAGGCCATGATGGAATCCGTCTTTGAGTCCGACAGCGAGGCTGAGCACTCGGCCCCGGGCTCGGCTGCGACGGCACCCGGACACGTGCCTGAAGAGGAAACAAAGGAGGGAGAGGGAGAGGAGGAACTCACAGCCGACGAGCATGCCTCAGCGCAAAGGCCATGGGAGAGGCGCCGCGAGTCGGCGGCACGCGAGCTCCACATCCACGAGATGCTGGCGCTGACATGGTGTTTCCTATTCCCTATGCTGGGTGCCTATCTTTTGCACACTATTCGTGGCCAGCTGAGCCGTCCGTCCGAGGGACTTGTTTCCGACTATAATCTGTGCATTTTCCTCATCGCTGCTGAGGTACCCCCTGTCGCCCACATCCTCAAGCTCATACAGGGGCGAACATTGCGCTTACAGCGCGTCGTTGCTTCCAACCCCCACACCGTCAAAAGCTCGAGAAATCAGCAATTCGAGGCCCTCTACGCCCGCATCGACAGGTTGGAAGTCCGGGCAGCGGCAGGAGAGGTGTCGTCAGCTGCCACCCAAGCCGACGCCTGCAACGCAAAAGTCGCCGAGGCCATGGTGGCGCGTAGCGTCCGTGATGGCATACAGCCGGAGTTGGACGCTCTGAACCGCGCAGTGCGTCGTTACGAGAAAAAGATTGCCATTCTCGCCGGGCAAACAGACAACCGTCTGGAGTATCTCGAGTACCGGCTGAACGATGCCATTGCCTTGGCAGCTGTGGCGGCTAAGCACAGCACAACCCAGCAAAGCATGGCAAGTTGGCTGTTCGAGAAAACGACCCGTATCATTGTGGTCCCTATCCAGACAGCGGTGGCAGTATTCATGTTCCCATTTCGAACACTATCGTCGCTGCTGGGGCGGCAGAGCCGCGCCTCAGCTGAGAGATCCCACAGAGCAGGGCGGTATACCAGACCTGGCTCAGCTAGGGCCAACTCGGACCGTGTGCCCGCTCGCATGTCTAAGAGATGACGATTCTATACAGTTCAGGGCACAACTTGCCCCCATTTATTTCGACAGGGGCTGTAAACTGTTCGCGATGTTATGATACCAGGCGAGAGGGAGTCCGGGACAAGGAATGACGACCCGTCGTCGCCGCTTTGAAGGAATCCAAGGGTGGCAAGTGTGACTACTTGTTTGTTTCCGAGATTCTTGGACGCAAGCATCGACGGGGCCGCTTGTTTACATAGTCAATTGCATCCTTCGCTTTCACGCACACCCTGCGGGGGGGGGTTCTGCCCCCGGGAGTGGCTTCCATCCGACGTAGGCTACGTGGGGTGAGCATCCGAGCCAGTCACAGGCCTCTGCCACAAGCAACTCAGATTCCTCCAGGCTGGTGTGAATCGATCTCGTGAGACAGCATCCCGGGCGTGGCGAACCGTTCAACTACTGCTCAACACATTACCAGACACGACGAGTCAACTCAAGAATCCCACCGAACTCTGGGTTCCCCAGGGCACGCTGCGATGAGAAGGCGAGAGGAGCGGAAGCTCCGGCCACGTTCGAACGACTTCTCGGAAAATATATACTCCCCGGGCGGTTCCAGACACTCCCGGTTGGCTGGAAGCACCCGCGGGGGAAGAGACGGGGAACGCTGCGCGGTCTCTAGGCACAGCCGGGCAGTAGGCAGCGCATGTACACGTTCCGTAGAGACATATACAGTACATAGGATGCATGGAGATGGAAGGTCTTTTGACGCCAAGTCCTTGCCAAACCAGCGAGCGAGCGAGTGCAGCTTTGTGGTGTTCTCTCTCGGGTTCGATGCAACTCGGAGATTATGCCCCATCCAATGTTCTTTTTCGTCCTGGTTGACGGGCCCGGCCGCCACGTCCGTAAGGTCGTCGAGCCGCCGCTCATACGTAACACAAACGACCCAAAAGGCAACCTTGGAGGAGAGAATACATTCTTGCTCTTCCGCCTTGTTCGGTTTGCCACCTCATGCAAGGAGGTGCTCGGTAGCAGTGATAGTGATGGCGAGGCCGCAGCTGGCCGGAGCTGGTCCATAACTGCAGTTGCTTACTGGCATATCGTGGGTATATGGATCACCTAGCTGTTCTTTACAAGAGAACGGATGCCATATTACATAGCGGAAGGCCAGGGTCCGAACAGCCCTATAGACAGGCAGAGCTGGATGGGGATGGGAGTGATGGGTAGGTGGTGGGCACAGGTATGCTGAGGCCGGGATCCATGGTCAAATCGCACACCGTCTCCGGCAACCCTACATAGCACCATGGAAACGGCGCCGGAATCTCGGGACTTGAGATTTTCGATGATGCGCGCGCGGGCGCTATGGCCCGCGAGTTTGAGAGCGGTGGAGTGCACAATGCATGCACCGGAGCACAGCCTCAGCCCTCCCGGACGTGGATACTCATCCGTTTCGTCTGTTTACAGGTTACTGACTGCACGACCTGCAGCTGTTTTGGTAATGCATGTATGTAAACTGGGTATGGATGCTCCCGTGCCGACGTGAAAAAGGGGGAAAGAAGCTGGGGGGCACAGAGGGGGGGGGGGGGGGGGGGGGGGAGCGACGGGAATATTCTTCTTGGTTCTCGAGAGGCGGTGTCCGTAGAAGTGAGTTTCCGAGACAGCTCTCACCAGGAGCCGTTTTGGAAGCCTTTCATGCAGGGCCCGTCTCGGCTTCTTTACTCAGCTCCTCCTGCTGTCGAGTACGAACACGACGACGGTCCTGCATGGCGCCGCCGCCGCCGTCACATCCGGGAGCGCCCTTTCTTGGGCCGCGCGCCGTGTACGAGTCTCAACGGACACCTACTCTACTTTACCTGAGTACATGCGCAGGCCCCTGGGTACCATCACAACCGGGCTGGCGTCGGCGGGCGAACCCTGCTGATCGTGATCAATACTCGACGCAACCCTGACTCGGCCCCAAATTACAGGGCCAAGTTGGGCCTCTGGAGTGGCGGCGCTGGGCGTGATGGCACGTACGGGGAACCTGCAAGCAACCTGCGAGCGGCGCCCACGGGTCACACATCAGCTATCTGCGCACCACCAAACGCACCCGCCCACGCAGCACAAACCGGCACATCGAAAGCCCTCGCCCCGGCTGGGGCGCCGTGGGCGGCGGGGACCCCTCATCTCGTTTTGTTGGCTGGGGACCCGAGCCGTTTGGTGGCAGGCCGGCGCGATGCGCGCACGCGAACGGCCAACCTCGACTGTCAAGTATCCATCCACTGCCAGACTTTGGATCCAAGTAGCTAAGGTTCCGGTCGTGACGTTACTAGAGCACCCGCTGCTGGCCCCAATGCCTGCAGGGCTGCTTTCTTTGGTACCAAGGCTACCTACATGGATAGGTAGGTAGGTATGTACCTAGGTAGGCACCTCTTGGTCTTCTAACGCCTCTACGGACCAGCGGCAGTGACATCTGGGCAATCGACCGAGACGTGCAGCGAGGTCGTGCAGGGTCGTGCAGTCCTGCCGCCGTCGCCGCTGCCGCTACCGCCATTCTGTTTTTTTTGGACCCTCGTGAGGACAGCACGGAAACAGAAAAAGGTATCACAACACGCCCGGATGTCGGCGACGACGACTTCCAGATGGCTGGGCCGGGAAGGGCCGCCAATCACCTTTGCGATGGATGGACTTGCTTGTTCCAATGCCAGCCCCCGTCGCGGCTCGCCCCAGCCAGCCCATCTGCCACCAAATGACAGCGCATGATGGCGCTTTTCTTTTTGGCCAGCCCGTCTCAGCTCACTTGCGTCTGACAGACAGCGCCGCCGTCTTAGCCAGATGGAGGGGGGAGACAGACTAACCTAACGACAATATTTGACGGCAGGCTCTGGAACCCCCGCCGGGATGGCCGCCGCATACTTACAATTAAACCTGCTTGAGCATCACCATGGAGCACCCAGGCATCCATCCCCAGGCAGCATCCGATGGCCAGGTTGCCGACTCGCTGATCCAACAGTGTCGGTCGTTGTCCCACTGCAACTCTGACTCGGCGCCTGCATGGCCGGCCTGTCCTGGGTGAAGTACCGTAGCGAGCCAGGTATGTGGCCTTGTGCAGATGGAACGCCTTCCGGGCTCGTCCCGCCTGCGTCAACCGTCTGTTGTACCTACATTGCCCAAGATCGGGCATGTTTCTCCGGCGAGGCTCGTCGAGGTAAGTTGCCCCCCCCCCTCTTGATCACCAGCATTATACCTCGGGCACGGGCGAACCGGGCTGCGTGTCTTCCCTTTCGGCCATAGCAGCGCGAGGCAGAGCGTCTCTTTCGCCCGAGGCGCCCCAGACCACCGTGGGCGGGGCGATGTCACCACACTTCGACGACCATGTATATCCGCATGTAGCAGATGCGCCATCCACCCCCCACTGCAAAGACACGCCACTGCATGCGAGACCGCAAGCCTCCGAGATAGCCCGCCCGCTTCATGGCTGGCAGGGGGTGGCACGCTACCTGCCGCCAATCAGGGGCGCGAGGACCATCAGGCGCCCCCCCCCCTTGGTACCACCGCACTCCAGGACCCCAGTGCCGGCAGACCGGACGTCCACCCTTGCTTGCAGCAGGGGAAATTTGGATCGCGGGTGTGTCGAATCGCAGTTCGTCTCAACCTCAGCTGGGCCGGCTGCCACAGTCCCAGCCTATCTGCTCTGCTGCTTCTGCCCTGTCCTGCACCAATTTCGCGCGGGCGGACGGGGAAAGAGAAGCGAAGAAGACAATGTGTGTGTGCCGTCCGCCAGCCATGGCTCCATGTCTGTCTGCCAGCCATGCCAGCCCTCCAGTGGCGTGAAGACGCTGCCGAGATGAGATGAGCCCATGAGCCAGCCAACGGATGCCCGTAGGTTGCCAGCGTCGATCCTGCGCGGGAAAGAGAAAAAGTCCGACGTAAACCAAATCCTCCTCCTCCTGTCGTGGCCAGAGCCGGATCATGCTCCTTCTCTCAACATTGTGCCACGGGCCTGCCTGTTGCGGCTCTTCTTTCTCTATCCATTGCCGTCGCCGCATAACGTGAGGCTCCACCGCAGAGTCCTGGGAAGCTCCGTGCATGATATCGACACCTTGTTATACCTACCCTACCTCGTTTGATCTTCCTTTTCCTCTTGCTGGGCCCGCATAACGCTATCCCCAGGCCTGTACCCAGCCGCAGCCGTGGCGAGGGAACACCAACCCAGCCCGCGATCAGCACTGCCCGCCTTTCCCCTGCCAGTCGGGAACCCGTACGGGGCAGACCGTATAGCCACTTGCACCTTGTGCTCCCTTGGGCTGTCCTTGGCAGCTTCGCGGGAGCCAACCCCGCCGGCATCGACGGATCATAAGGAGCTGGTCTTCCCGTGACCCTGGAACCTTCGCGTCCTGTTGAGGAACTTTATGTTACCCGATAACAAGGCAACCTCACCAACGCCGCCCTCACCGATGATGCCTCGTGGTGGCAAGTAAAAAGACAAGAGCAGGCCACCTCCGGAAGACTTTTGGGCACCGGGCCAAAGATTGGCGTTGTGGCTTCTCAAAGCGTTGCGGACCACGAGGACAGACCGTTTCCAGGGGCACACCAGGTCACGATGATGGCTTACCGACCGCCGCGACTGTGGCTGTTGCTATGTCTGGTTTTGTGCGTGAACGCTGTGATGGTCAGCGGACTGGGGCCTCTTCGGCGGCAGAACGTCTCCCCGTCTACAGCGGCGGCCACTACCCCAGCAAGTTCCCAGCCAGCTACCGCTCTTCTTACCGGTTCGATGACGGCGCCTGCCGTTTCCACCAACACTCCTGTCCCTTCCGCCCTCAATGGGAACTCGCCCACCAGCTCGGGCTTCAATGACAGTTCGTTTTACGGTGAGCCCGCCTGTGCCCCCTGTGCTTCCTGGTGGTCTATGACTTTCTAACCCAGAGATAGCGGAAGTTCCACCTGGCGAGCTTCCCCTTCCACCGAGACTGAGCCCCGCGTGGGCCGTCGCAGGTGTGATTCTCCTCATTACTGGCATCACTTACACGGTCGTCGGCATCAAGAACGCCTGGCTTCACGTGTTCTTCTCAGCGGCATTCTTGACGAGCATGTGCACCGTGGTTCTCATCCTCTATGTCATGACCCTGCCGGTCACGGATGCCATACAAGGCGCCTATTTTGTGGCGGCCCTCTGCTCTGGTCTCCTCCTGGGCGGAGGGGCCATGATCTTCCGAGAAATCACAGAGGGTCTCGGCTGTCTTTTGGGCGGGTTTTGTCTGGGTATGTGGCTTCTCTGCCTCCACGAGGGCGGTCTGATTGCCAATACCGGGGGCAAGGCCGCCTTGCTTGCCTCCTTCTCCCTGGCCGGCTTCGCTCTTTCTTTCAGCCATATTACTCGCGAGTATGCGCTCATGGGTCTGATGTCATTTGCCGGTGGGACCGTCGTGGTCCTCGGCATTGACTGCTTTACCCGCGCCGGGCTGAAGGAGTTTTGGGCCTATCTCTGGAATTTGAATGACCACCTGTTCCCCTTGGGCGCCAACACCTACCCGATCACCAAGGGTATGCGCGTGGAGCTCGCTCTGCACTTCATCTTCTGCTTGCTGGGGATCGTCTCGCAGATTCGGCTGTGGAAGGTCATCAAGGAGCGGCGGACGGCGCGAGCTGAAGAGCGTGCCGCAGTCGAGCGGCTGCGGGATGAAGAAGAGTCCCACCTTGGCAGGGCGTTGGAGGCTGAGAACGCCCGCGAGAGGAGCGAGTGGGAGGCTGTTTACGGCAACGGTAACGTCAACAGGGACGAGTCCGCCACTGCCCCATCACCACCCGGCTCGCGCGACTCGGGCGTTGCGGACCTGAATGAAAAGAAAGGCTCGCAGTCCGACCTGAACAAGGAAGCGCAGGATGGCACCGCGATCGAACTGACCGAGTTGGCTCCAGTCGACCCGTCAGGTTCGGCATCATCATATACTGATGCGAAAGAGGCCAACGTGGTGGTCATGGCTTCGGGCGAGGACGACACAATTGCCATCGACGATGCGCTGTCCGCCGTGGCTGGACCGGACGACCTGGAAAAAGGCCCAACAAGCCCAGAACAGGGTCGACCAGTCTCCATGATGTCGGCACGCAGCTCGCAGCGATTCTACAGACTGTCCCGGTCATTCTCACCCGATGTCATTCCTTTGCCTTTCAAGGTCCCTGACCATGCAGACGCACAGTACGGCGAGGGTGAGGAAGATGAAGAAGACGACCGTTCTTCTTTTGCGACATGCGCCGATGACGACCGCTCTGCCATTCTAGGGAGGAGGGACTCCCGAGCTACCTCGCGGCGGAATCGCCTGTCGGCCGAATCGGGACGCTTTCTGAAGAGGCTGTCACAGCACTCGGCTACGTCCAACTACTCGAGGAGGGGGTCTGGAGCTGCAACCCCGGCTCGATTGGCTACGCCTGAGGGCGAAAGCAGGGAGGAACTCGTTTCCGAGGCAGCGAGAAGCCAGGGTGACGATGCTGCCCCTGCCGATGTTCCCATGGACAAAACGAACAAGACTAGAAAAGCCGAGACGATTGAGGATACCACTGCTGATGTTCCCCCTACCACAGCGGCAAAACTCGTGGAGCAGTCGAACACGACTGGCACTGTGGAAGACGTGCAGAAGAGGCTGGCATCGGCGGCAGAAACAACCACTGCCGACGCTCTCAGCACCGAGGCCGCCGCATTGGAGACGGATGATGCCGAGACGAAGCAGCCCGACCCAGAACAACTGGCTGCTATCGATGTAACGAACGCGGAAGGGGACCCTTCCAAGGGCAAAGAGGCCGCCTGCGAAACGCCCAAAGATTCGAGCACACCAAAAGAAGCCCGTTCCGTGGCGGCGTCTGTAGTTTCCTCGACGCCAACAAGCCTCACCAAAGACCGACTGCCTGCTCGAATGTCTCGCGTCGCCATGACGTACCGGACCAACGAGTGGGCGAAGCATCTTGCCACGGCAGAGACACCCGAGCCAGAACACGTCGATTGCAAGAAAGACCTGGGCGATTCGGAGCTGGCCACACATGTCGAGGCCACCGCTCCCCTCGACGTACACAGCCTCCAGCAGACTGCTCACAGCGGCGCCCCCGGGCCGGCCGCCCTGTCACGGTCGCCGCCCGCTGCGTCCAGCGTCGCTGCTCCGTCGGCGGCTGTCTATCATTCCAACCCGAGGATCTCCAGAAGCCCCGCGGTCCAAGATGTCAACAACACCCGAGCTAACATGGTGAGCGCACAGCCTCTCCGCCCAAGCCACAGCTTCAAGAGGATGTCGACAGCGAGCCATCGGGTGTCGGCAGACGTCTCGGTTCACCCCATCGTCGAAGAGAACGCCAGCGAGCTTCTGTCGGCCGCTGATGGCTCTCCGCCAGGGTCCGACAAGATCTCGCCCGTCTCCTCTGCTCGCGCCTCTCTTGAACAGTCATGGCCCCGGCCTCCGGTGCCCGGCGTTGTCTCTTATTCCAGCCCACAAACTCTGCTTGGGCTGCGCGAGATGGTTCTTCGCAATAAGACGCCCCAATTGGGCCCGGCCCCAACCAGCGATGCCGGGTCCATTTACAGCTACGCCGGCCCTTCGCCAGTGCTATCTGGGGATGACCTGGACAATGTTCCGCTCACGCAGCGCAAGCACATCATGCGCCAGAGCAGTCTTATGACTATCGCCTCGCAGTCCAACCACAGCATAGCGGACCCGGCCGTACTTGACTCGTCGTACCAGCGTGGGCGGCTCTCGAGCCTGCCGTCACAGGTTGTCCGGGAGGCGCAAATGGCCAATTTCCGACAATCTGTCGCGCAAGAGTTGCGGGCGGGGACCCCCGTCATCCCGACGGGTAACAACAACAATAATAATCAACGGGAGAGCCTGCTGCCTTCGGCGTCCTCGCCGGCGGTCCTGGGCAACATGATGCGCGGGGTTGCGGTGCGGCAGAGCATCGAGTACGGGCGTTCCAAACTCCTAAACCAGCGCGAACAGGAAACTCAGAGGAAGCAGTACGAACAGTGGGAGAAGGAGCGCAACGACCGCATGTTTGAGGAGCGCATGCGGCGTGGCGATTTTGCCGACGCCCATCGCGAGGCTCTGCGCCGCATGCAGTCGGCGGTGAAGGACTCGTGAAGAGTACGACTTTCTGTCCGTCCGTCTGGCGAGAGGCGCCGGGACTGCTACGAGGCCACGTTCTCACGATACGATTCATTATCTCTCTCACCCCTCCCCCCCAGACCCTCCGATGACTATTCGGGATTCCTCCACCATTTTCTATCCGGTACTCTACCAGGAGAACCTTTTATCATGATACCCTTCTTTTCATTCTCTTGAGCATTTAAACACAGGGCCTCAGCTCGAGTACCTGAAAAGCACACCTCCTCTCCCTCCCTCCGAAAAGCAAGTCCTAGTGTTTCTTCATTATTTGCTCCCCATTATCATGCGGCCGATATAGGAGCCTCTCAACCTACCAACAACCATTCTCTACGAACTTCGTATTCACTGAACAAATAATGCACCATTGGATGTATGTCTGTAAATCCGGCAAGCGGATTTGGTACGAGCACGATGCTTCGCCGCGGAGCGAGTGGGTGTGTTGAGGGGAGGAAAGACCTGTGTATATGCCTTCTCTCTTCTCTCCTGCTTCTGGTTCTTCCCATTCCTCTTTATCTTAGTTCAGTGGTTTTGCTTGAGAGGGAGACGGCATCGGAGCTACGGGTGTTGGGGTGCAGGCGGCGGGAGGCTACGACCTTGGGGCGGAATCTGGGCACCGGGGAGTTCGGCGGGTGGCAAAGTGGCGGCTGCCCTGGGTCCATCTTACATAGATGCAGACAGTCAAATGAGGAGAACAAAGCTACCGCCGAGACTGGCTGACGGGCACAAGCTTTCGCACGATGCTCGATTCCATGCAGGTGGCAGACCACACGGGGTTGGATTGCTACCCACGGCCCGTTGGCCTGCCCGGCGCCTGCCCGTGGCGTAGCTAAGGAGATGAGGCCAACGCAACGCCCAGTAACGGAAGACGTAGGGCATCTGGGGGCGGGGAATCACACGTTTCCACGCACCGAGTGCATCTATATCGGTGAGCAATAGTCTTGATTGAGTGGTGCTTCTTGGCATTATAGAGTACGGCCGGTCGACTCACGCCGGACCGACTTCGCGAGTTCGCCCTAGTCGTCCGTACCGCCGGCGGGGGTGGTAGCACGCGTCCGGACGGGACGAGATGAATGAATTCTGCTGCAAGGGCGGGGAGGGGATCGGGGATGCGGTGGCGCTACACCTGTTATCAGGTATTTCAGGGGGAGGTAGTAGGTACACAAGTGAGGTCCTATCCGAGGGCCGTCCACAGGCTGCAGGCGCTGTAAAGAATACTAGAGGTCGCGCATGTGCCTGCATGGGATAGATACTCTTCTCAGCTGCCACGCAGCCCTGGACGCCCATGCCGGTTGAAGGCCAGGCTACCTCTGCTCCACTGCAGATGCCATCCCTTGAGAGCCGCTTCGGGGGTTCTGGCCCCCACCATGCGAAGCGCAGGCGTCAACCCCTAAAAATGGAATGGAATCCATTAGGCTGGAGGTTGGATGCTCAACAGTGGGGCCACACGAATCACCCAGAGGGGACGCTGTTGGTCCCTTGGGGGGGCAAGCAGTTTGCCTCCCTTTCCATCACCGCTCCCATCTTCTCGGCCGCGTGACCGTTTCCGGCTGGTTGCAAACCAACTGTCGAGATCTACCTGCCCGTCCCGTAACATCCTCGCAGGCACTTCTGGCTTGCCTTTTATGGGCAGCTCTGGGTGTACGGGGCACCCGCGTCCCATTCCAGCCAGGAGTTGGAGGTCAGGATGGATGGCAGTGAACTCGCCTTCCCCGCTGCGTGCTCTCCACTTGGCCGAGTGCCTGCCTAACAGGCGGCCAGGCAGGCGCATACTCGACACCCGGGATAGAGTTGTAAGGGGCCATGGCGGCGGGCCGAAGGAAGGTCCCCCAGATGGATGGAAGGAAGCAAGTACCCAAGGCAGCCAGGCAGTGTGCAGTGAATAAGTAAGTAGGCACATGGGGTGACTTGGGAACCCTCCGGACGAAAACCACCGCCGAGGAATAATTGCGCAGGCCCCCCCCAACTCGCCCACGCCGTCTCGGTTGTTCTTCTGCAACAAGCAACTACTTAAACCCTCCATTGCCAACTCCAGCCCTCGTTGTTGGACAAAAGACAGAGTTGCCTCGTTCCCACCCAGACCTTTCCCAGTATTCCACCGTGGCATTGTTCTGCTTCCCGCCCTCCGCCTTCATCGACCCATTTGGCGCGTCTTGGTACCGCTGCTGGCCCTCCATAAATTAGGCCGGCGCAACCCCACCACTGGCACCTCTTCTAACAACCACAACCCAAGCACCCAAGCCCTTCCACCATCGGCAGATCAACGTCGCTGACGGTTCGGATCGCTACCACCTCAACCGCATCTCCCGCCATCATCCATCGCCGATTCCCAGTCCACCCATCCTTCCCACGTCACAGATCACAGCGAGCAAGATGGCATCAGAGGCTCCCACGAAGATTCGCCTGCAGTCGAACGACAACGCAGCCATCGAAGTCGGTAAGTTGGCCCTTTGGCCCGGCACCCCTTCCACCCCTTGCCCTTTGGTGCGTGCTGTTGCTGACCAGTACCGCGCAGACCGCCAGGTTGCCGAGCGGTCGCTGCTCATCAAGAACATGCTGGAGGATCTTGGCGACGCGGCCTTGGATCAAACGATCCCCATCGTGAGTAACCAAGGACCCCGACGCATGCCTCGCAGACACTCCATTTCGCTAGGTGCTGACTCTTGAATGCCGTAGCCGAACGTTACAGAGTCCGTTCTCCGCAAGGTCATTGAGTGGTGTGAGCACCACCGCAACGACCCCCCGTCCACCAACGACGACGAATCGGACACCCGCAAGAAGACTACAGAAATCGAGGAGTGGGATCAGAAGTTCATGCAGGTGGACCAAGAGATGCTCTTCGAGATCATACTCGTATGCACCCCCCCCCCCCCCCCCCCCCCCCGCAACCTCCGCGCCCGTAGACGAGAGTGCTGACACTTTGTGCCACAGGCGTCCAACTACTTGGACATCAAGCCGCTGCTTGATGTTGGCTGCAAGACGGTCGCCAACATGATCAAGGGCAAGTCTCCCGAAGAAATTCGCAAGGTGCGTGATATACTACAAAGTCCTTTCCCGCCCCCCATGTACGCCAGCCATACTGACGAAACTCCAGACGTTCAACATTACGAACGACTTCACCCCCGAAGAGGAGGAGCAGATTCGTCGCGAGAACGAATGGGCCGAAGACCGATAGAATGGCGGAAACCGCTCGTAAGCTTTCGTCATGGCCCTTGCCAGATGCGTAGCGGAACGAGTAGGTTCGGGATTGACAGATCATCCCGGCTGCTCCGGATACCATTATTCGCCAGCACGCTGCCCGTGGTATCACTGGCTGGTAAAGGGATTGCGCATTGCTCTGAACCGATGATTGGTTGGCTGCTCGGAAGACGGAGCACCACACGGCGTTTTCTTCTTTTATTCATGAATGGCACGATTTGCATGTAACCCCCCCTCAGGGCCAGTCTACGCCCTTGCGTTCACACGCTTTGAGGTGCTGCTAGGCGGGGTTATAGTGACGCCGGGGTGGTCAAGATCCCAGAATACTGGCAGTTCAGATACCCGCAGAAATGATATTCGGCAACCTTTACTTTATCGCTTCCGAAATGTCTACGCCGTAAACGGAGCCCTCGAGTGTGTATTAATTATAATTTCCCACCCCCCTCTTCTTCGTGCTCACTAAAGTTCTTAATGCCAGCAGCAAAGGTATTCCAGAGGGGAGGCAGAGTCAAGGGGCGGCAGACAGTCGAGTACAGGGAGTTAGATATACTTTTCCTCCGCCCGGCCAGTGTCACAGTAGCACTGTACGGTGTGCAATACAACGTCGTTCTACACAGCACTCCACGGGTTGGGTTTCAACGAGCTGTACGTCATGCCGGACGCCCCGTCCCATACGCATTAGGCGGCGCTCAGAGAGTAGATTCAGCACGTGCCCCACTTCAAGCCTGCCCATACAGCCTCAGACAGGCGTGTTCTTGGCTCTTATATGGTCACAGAACGCTTGGGGAAAGTTGTTCACAAAGTGTTCATTCCCTATGACCGGTACCAGTGATGCAAAGCCCTTTGAAGAGGAATCCGGGCCGATCATATCGATCGACCTTTCCACCGGGCGAGTAATTTTTCATCTTCCCGCGTTCTCAGGCTTGCCGGAGGGCAAAGCCAGTTCAGGCAGAGACCACTCTCAGCATAGTCGCCATCCTCGTTGCTCCCATTCCCTGAAGAGATCCTCAACACATCAACGCCGTCATGATAAGCCGAAAGTCGGTGGAAGCATTCGCCGGAAAACCAAGGTGCCCGCTTCTTTGGTGGGAAGTGGTGAGGAGGGAGGCGAGATGCTTAGATGCCGAGGCGGGTCTTGCGCCAGTGTCTACGCTTGGCGTTGTAACTATAACCAACGAGTTAGCCTTGCGAGCGTTCCGAACAGGATCGCCGCCGTGTTGCTCGTCGCCAAACGCCCGCTCGGCCGCAGGTACGGGGAGCGGGCCAGGTCGAGAGGGCCGAGAGGATTGGGGGCTCTGTTCGTCCGGGGGGGGGCGCGCATACCGAATGGTGTTACCAGTTCGGAGACGAATCCACTGGGGGATAGGTCGGTTCTGCTTCTGGGCCTTGGCCAGCTTCTGCTTGGTACGGAACGACTTGTGGCTCTGCAAAGGTGGGAAGAGACGACTTGTCAGCCTGTGGTTCCTTGCGGGCATTCCCGTTGCCAGCGCCCTCTCCGCCCCAGCGTGTCTCCCGCTCTCGGGGTGTTCCCGCCCCTCATCGCGCCCGTCGTTCGTTCGGACTGCTCGTTGCTGCTCTTTCGGTCGCCGACGGCGCGCGATGCGGTTCGTTCACGCCCCGGGGCGGCAAGGGGTTGGACGGCAACTACGTACCGGCATTTTGACTGCTGTTGCGTCTGCAATGTCGAGATGGGTTGGTGGTCTGCTTCGGTTTATGGGAGGTGGAGTAGTAAGTCAAAGGACGGGCTGCGGTCGCTTAGCTTTTGCTGGCAGGCGAATTTTGCGTCGGAAGGGTTGTGCAGCCCTTCCAAAGATTTCCCGACGGGGTCACGTGCGAAGCGGGCGCCAAGTGGGACGGCCCAGGGGGCGCCCTCTTCCGCAATGATGGGACTGATGGGTGGGATGGGATGGCTGCACCGATAAGGATAAGGCACTTCCAACTTGTGGCTGGCTTAAACACTGCCCGTGCCAACAACACGCGGTGGGCAACGCATCGTCATGTCTGATGGGGCTGAGAAGCTTGAGCTTATTGGATCGGCGCGGGCGGCTTGGCTCCATAGGGTTTGGGTCAGCTCTAGCTGTATGTACTCCAAACTCCCTGGTCCCATCTGGACAGCCAGCAGGCAGCCTATGCGCTGCCGCTTTCCATGCGAGGCGTGCCTGCGTGAGAGGTACGTTCGGGAGACGGACGGAGGGGAGCAGTAGCATTTGCCTTGTCATCGTGTGTATGCTGGCCGCCCGGGCCACCTGGCGTACCAGTCAGTGGCCAGGCCTGCGTCCAGGGCCCGTCCACGGCGCAGCGCAACGACAGGTTGCCTCGCTTTGATTAGCAGGAGGGAAAGGGAAACCGTTGTTGCTTACCGATCTTCCCCTTTACGTTCAGTTTGTATAAGCAGGCTGCACACGCGAAAGGACAGCTGTTTCTCGGTTGCTTGATAAGTAATCCCGTACATAACTATCGACCGAGCCAAGAAAGCGAAAAGCGTCAATCCCCTGCATCGTACCTTCGTCATCCATCCACTCCCGGCTTCCCTCGTGCGCCAGCCCGTCCTGCGAACCACTGTTGACGTGACCCCAGTAACGGCGGCAACTTCCAGACCACCTACGACAACTACCTGCCACATACCAACCCGCCTGCGGACTTGCCCAACTCTTGGGTAGTGCTACTTGTGCATACCTACATACCTAGGTACATACTTAGACACCCATCCATATCCACTTTGGTCAGATCTGACTCGACCTCCAGCTAATTGGAAGGCGTCTGACTGCCGTTCGGCGACATCGACCATACTATTACGTCTGCTACGCCTCCATTGGGTACCTCCATTCAGAGATACCAACCTACCTACCGACAGCAGCAGCAGCACCGCCGCCCCCGGTCCACGCTACGCGCGCCCAGACACACGACGCCTCGCCGTGCCCTCTCGCGACTCTTGCACGCTCCGACCGCCCATCCCAGGGGAGAAGGCATCTTATCTACCCCGGATCACCGAAACCGAAACCACCCGCACGACGACATACACCACATACGTAGCCAACATGGGTCAGAGCATGTCATGGCTGTCCAGCCTGCTGTGGGCGAAGAAGGAGATCAGGATCTTGATCCTCGGACTTGTAAGCAGCACCTACGCCAGCAGCAGCAGCACCACAAATCCCGGCCCTAGCTTGCTCATGCTGCGCGAGCTTGGCGACCTCACGACTGACCTCGCCTCGCACAGGATAACGCCGGAAAGACGACTTTGCTGTACAGATTGAAGGTGCGCGCGCTATCCTGAACCCCCCTCCGCCCCCCCCCCCCCCCCCCCCCCTTTGCCGGCTGCCTGCCCTTCCAACCCAGTCCCCGCTGGCCGTCGCTCGTTGCCCACACCATGCTCGCCCCGAGGCGGCCCAAGGCGCGTGAAAGATCCGGATGCACGCGAATCCTGCCCCCGCGGCCCTGACAGACCGATCGACTGACCACCCGCAAACTGCAGATAGGCGAGGTGGTAACCACGATCCCGACCATCGGTTTCAACGTCGAGTCCGTAACATACAAGAACCTAAACTTTAATGTATGGGACTTGGGCGGGCAGACCTCGATCCGGCCGTACTGGCGGTGCTACTATGCGAACACGGCCGCTGTCGTCTTTGTCGTGGACAGTACCGATATCGAACGGTTGCAGACAGCCGCCGAAGAGCTGGGAGCCATGCTGAACGAGGACGAGCTCAAGGACGCGGCCCTGCTGGTCTTCGCCAACAAGCAAGACCAACCTGGTGCCAAGGGAGCAGGCGAGATCAGCGAGGCGCTACGACTAGGCGAACTTAGAGACCGCAATTGGAGCATCATGGCTTGCTCAGCGGTCGACGGCAGTGGTGTAAACGAGGGAATGGACTGGCTTGTGGTAAGTGATCTCCAGCTGAACGTGTTCCCAGCGAACTCGTCAACCCTCCACTGGCAGACGGGGGAGAGGGGGTTTGACTCTTGAGTGCACTGCTAACCATCTTCGTCAGCAAACTGTGGCGCAAGATTAATTGTTGCCAGCGGCGGCATAGGAGATTCGGGGCAGCAACAAATAACGTGCCTGGGATACGGGATACATGGGCCTTTTTTGTACAGCAACCCCTGTCACCCCTCGCAACGTGGCCATTCCACACCGCACAAGGCATTTCGCTCGCACGCTGCTTTTGGGTACAAAAGGGGGAGTGGCCTTGGGGTTTTATATTCATCGGGCGCACGCCGGCAGCGAGTCTTCGGTAACGAATGCGAAAGGCCCTGAGCACCCAGAGACCCAGGCGTTCAGGGGTACAAGGAATCACGGGAGTTCATAACCCAGCCCCCGCTCGCGGTGGTAGGACCTGCCACGGAACAAGACGAGATGGCAGAAGCGGGTATTTCATTGATGAGCCCTTGGGCTTTGGTTACCTGGATCGAAAGAAGAGAAACACGAGCCCTCACCATGCGAACCTAGGCGGTTCATCTTCATACTCCGCGCCAACTGCGAGAAAACGACGGCGATATTGGTGCTCCCAGTCGACCAACGTACGTACATCAACAAGCGCAATTATTACCAACTCTTTTCAGCTTTCCACTTCACTTCACTTCATTCAACGCTCAGAGACATATTTGCCGGTTTCCGATACAGACCTTATCAAGCTAGCGATGAGCCCGACCACGGAGCCCATACAGGCCAGGTGGGTAACTTTTCCCAAGGAGCAAGCGTCGGCCGTGACCTTCGGCCCCTCATGACCATGGACGGCGTACTGCCGACTCGCCGCGTGCGTAGGACGGATGCCTGAACCAACGGGGCAGGCTTCGACGAGGTAGCAGCGGGGGAGACCTATAGAATGCCCCCCTTGGTAAGATGATATAGGGTAGCGAGGAAAGGAGGCGTATCCTCGCATCGCAATTACTAGGGAAATCCCGTGGCATCTACATCGCCCTTGCTTAGTACCCACTGGGTCGACTGGGCGAAATGGCTTCGCAGAACCGTCACTTCTGGCCGGTACCGCGTAACTTCATTCCTCGCCTGTGGCTCCTCGAGACCTGTGTTGTTATCACGCAGGCTTCATTCTAGGACGTAGCCTCGGTACAGATCATGGCCGCCGATTGTCCTGCTGAGCTGGGGCAAACCTGGGTAGAGATCTGGCTGGTCCCACCGAGCAAGTGCCCGTGGCGAACAGTAAGGCCTCGGGCAGTTTCCGGGTCTTGTCCCGTGTCACTTGGTGTTTGTTCATCTTGCGCTTCCGGGACGGACGGGTACACACCCACACCTTCTCGCCTCCCCTGTGCGGGAGCAACTCACGCGTAGTTCTTGTTCTCGGAGTTGTGACGAATCCTATCAGGCGTAACGGTCTCACCCGGCACGGCCATTCATAAGCACCTGCTTGATAGGGGGGAGGTTATGAACTTGCGTGGCGCCACGCTCACGAAGGTAGCCTCATAGCAGTTCAATTCCAGACCTGTGTCCCCAAACCTCTTCGGCTATTGCCTTATCCTGCAGACGCCCCCCAAAAGATTACGGGATCCCCTGGCCTCGTTAAGGCAGCGGGGTATCCGCAAATAGGGCAAACGCATGGGCATCATCATATCTCGCGCCAGATACGACTGCGTTATCCACCAGGGTGCGGATTCTGGCCGCTTCCTGGGCTGTCAGGACGACGTTGGCAGCAGCAAAGTTTTCCTCGAGGCGCTTGGGATTCGTGGTGCTATGGGGCCCGTCAGTTGGAGACTCGGTGCAGAGAGAAGCAGGGACAGCTTACCCAGGGATCGGGAAAATATCGTCGCCTTGACTCAGCAACCACGCGATGGCCAGCTGCCCCGCCGTGCAGCCCCTCGCCGTAGCTATATCTCGCACCGCATCGACGATCGCAAGGTTCTTGGGGAAGTTCTCCTCCGAGAACCGAGGGTTCAGTCGACGGTAATCATCTGCCTCAAAGTCGGCCGGGTTTCGAATTTGCCCCGTGAGCATACCGCGCGACAGAGGCGAGTATCCGACAATCGCAACACCGAGCTCGCGGCACGCTGCCAGGAGGCCAACCTTGCTGTCCTCAATCTCGGTCGTGAAGAGGCTGTACTCGACCTGGACGGCTGTGATGGGGTGGACAGCATGAGCCCGGCGCAGAGTCTCGGCCGACACTTCGCTCAGGCCCAGATAGCGGATCTTCCCCTGCCTATCGTGCCACCGGTTTTCTGAGCGTCCGGTGGTTCGGCTCTTCCTAGAGGAGTGTTTCTTAACTAACTTACTTTTTGAGCTCCACCATCTCCTGTACAATGTGCTCCACGGGCGTCGCGCCAGAAAGGCGATGGGGGTAGTAGAGATCGATGTACTCCAGGCCCATCCGCTCGAGGCTCTTGTTGCAAGCTTCCTGCACGTATGCGGCGTCCCCACGAAAGGCCCATTCGGTCTCATTGACCATCACAGCACCGAATTTGGTAGCGAGGAAGATATCGTCTCGGTTGCCTGTACGGGCAAACCACTTCCCCAACAAATCTTCAGAGTCGCCCTGGTCAGGTAGCATTAGCGTCTGTTCTTCCTGGCCCGAGCATGCTCCTGCTGCCTACATAAAAGTCGCTGGTATCCCAGAATGTCGCCCCTATCTCGTAGGCATGGTCCAGCACGGCTAATCGCTGGGCGTCGGGTAGGGGTCTCCCGTAATCCTGGGACAAGCCCATGGTCCCGAAGCCGATGCGTGGCACCGGGGGACCGTTTCGGCCAAGCGGGCGGGTCGCCATCCGGCAGGTTCTACAGGACGCCTTGGGGGGGGGGGGGTTGTTCTCCTCGGCTGGCTGATCTTCAAGACTGTGTCTTCCGATGGGGTTGCTGGGATGAACGGCATGGGATGGCGAAAGAACCGCGGCCTCTTATACCGCGCGCACCTAGGGATATCTCACCCGTACAGACAGGTCGGTTTTCGCGGTCAGCACACATGACCCAGCAGCAGTGTGCTTGAGAAATGAAAAGTCATCATGCGGCGCGATTCGTGCGGCTCTCGTGGCAGGATGAGAACTAACAATGAATAATGATACGTCATTGCACATAACATATCAGCAGTGGCTGCTCTCGTGAGATTTCGCCCCTGGTCACTTTACCATTACAGATCCCCTCCCCATCAAGGGGTCCGGGATAAAAATGACCCAACAGCTACCTTTTCAATCGGCTCTACATCAAGAACATGCACTCAAAAGGAATTTCTAAATACATAAGTATCAAATAGGGGAGATTCTCCATAACTACATCAGTTTTTTGTTTTCCCAAAATGCCGTTTGACATAGGAAAATAATGCTGTCAAACATGTCCTAGGAAAAGCTGTTGAGTCATTTCTATGTCGGACCTCTTGCCCATGAGCACTTAGGCTTCCGGGAGCTACATAGTGGGCATGGTACATGGCTTGATATCTGCCCTTGTACCGAGGAAATAATAGATTGGCCCGCCTCGCTTTCAAGCTATCCCATGACCAGCTTCACAACCGCCTCGATCACGGGAAAAAGCCGAGTTTGGAGCGGCCGAGAGGTAGTGGTTAGGGCTCATTAACGCCCGATTTCCGTTATATCCCACGTTACCTGATGGACGCCAAGATTCTTGATGAATTACCCAGCTCTTGCGAAACCACCCAGCCTCGAGGGTTTCCGCATAGATCGGGTACGAAGATTACGTACCATGCCGCCGGCTGTGGCGGGACCTTCACCAGCTGACGGACCCAGATATCGATATTGGGGGCGGGAGGGGCAACATCCAAGGGCTGGCAGCGCGGGGTCTCGAGCTGCCCGAACAGGCTTCCCACCTACCCCGAATCACCGAAGCAGGTGGTCATCGGTCTCTTGGCAGAGCCATGGCCTTTGTCATTGGGCATCGCAAGACGGCCGCGATGCGATGTCGGACGACGTGTCGGATCGGACATCTGAGAAGAGGCCGAGTGCTTACAAGTTGCCATTGTGGCGCCTGTTTGCTACCCACAGACGGAACAGCGACGACCCCTGCCGGCCGTAAACCGTCGGTGGATCGTTGTATCGGCGGGGATCCGCCTAGGAAACACCCCGATGCAGTAATGTCTCGCCTTGGGAGGGTTGGCGCGCTGCCACCAGGGTCTCTTTTGTCTCGGGCCATCGATTGGATGGGTTGCTGAAAGAGGCAACCCTAGAGACTGGGGGGACGTAGCCAGACGGCACATACATGCAGCGTAGCGGGTGGGCGGAGACGTCCTGAGCCCATGGAGTCCCATCTACCCATCCTACCGTTTCCATTCCCTCTGCATCATGCCACCCACCACCTCCAGATCCCCGTACCAAGAAAAGCCGCCGTTGGCCGGTAGGTGTTGGCCAAACCCGGCTTGTTGGAGAGGGGGCCGGGAAAGCACGCCCGTCGTGCCCGTTGAGCTGCTGGCGTCCGGTGCTCCCACCCGCATGGGTGAAACCAGCCCGAAACGGCCGCGGCATACCAAGCAGCTTCATGCCTGGTTCCGAGCCGAGCCGAGAGTCGATGGTAGGGGTGCTCGATCTCTCATTCCCTCCTGCCAGGCGAGCCATGTGTGCTGGCGGCCCGGCATCATCATCATGGGGCGCCCGTGCCAACGGGTGCTGCCCGCGCTATGCTTTGCCATGACTCCACCGCCGGGATGCGCGGCCGCCACGAGGCAGCTAGCGAACCGGTTGTCAATGTGGGCAGCTGCTAGCTCACGAGCTCTCTCCAGTGCTTGGCGGCGTCGGTATGCGTTGGTTGGCAGGCTCCCAGCCGGCAGTGGGGTTTGGTGGCTCGTGGGGTGGGTTCATGGCCATCGTCGTCCTTCCGTTGCTGTGCACAGCGCGATCGGGGAGTGGATCCGCAGGGGCCAATTACCAAGGAAACCCCCGCCCGGCCAGCGGGCCAGCGCGGGGCTGACAGCCGAAGCTCACCAATTCCCTGCTCGCGATTGGTCCCTTCCCCAAAGCGGTTACGTACTAGGCACTTCCCATAGTAGTAGGGTGGGAAGGGAAGCCGCGCGCCGGGCGTGCGAGCGTGCCGAAGGAGGCACACGAAGAAGGCCCGAGCTGGAGCCCCGTGCCAAGCGTCGAGAAGCAAAGAAAAAGCGTCTCCGAGCATCGTGTGGTGTCAAGCCATGCCATGCATCGATGTGACGCCGTGGGTGTGGCATGGCTTGGAGGAGCAGTCATCAGATGGATGCTTCCTGGCGCTCCGGTCACTGCGCAGGTCCCGGCTGAAAGCTTGGAGGCCCCGAAAAGACGGGGAAGGGAGGGAACATCCCAGCTCGACCCCGCGCCTCGCTCGCCCGTCATTGCTGTATGTGTAACCGCACCCGGTACACTTCTCGCTGGGCTGCGATGGCTGGCAACCCCACAGCCTACTGCGATCTATTGCCGGAGCGGCGTGTCCCAGACCGTTCGGTCTCGAGCTTGCCGGCGGCGGAAAGCTGGAGCACAACGCGATGCCATGAGGCAGGTAAGTGCATTTAACATCTTGCATAAAGACGCCCATCTCTCCCAAACCCACCCCGTCCCGTAGCCCCTCTTCTTCCTCTTCTTCTCCTACTCCTCTTTTCTTCCAGCTCTCCGTCCCCCTCACCATCCTCTCCACCATCCATCCGCGTCTCCCTCCTACCAAGGGCAGAAAAAAACCACCCTCCCCCGAACGGACGAAAACACGAATCGGCACCATGTCTGGCCAGTGCCCGATTCGAAGCAACGTCGGCGGCTCTGGCACCAAGAACCGTGACTGGTGGCCCGAGCAGCTCAAGGTCAACATCCTCCGCCAGAACACGCCCAAGTCAGACCCCCTGGGCCCTGACTTCGACTATGCCGAGGCCTTCAAGAGCTTGGACTACGCCGCCTTGAAGAAGGACCTGCATGCCTTGATGACCGACTCGCAGGACTGGTGGCCTGCCGACTTCGGCCACTACGGCGGTTTCTTCATCCGTATGGCCTGGCACGGCGCCGGTACCTACCGTGTCTACGACGGCCGCGGTGGCGGTGGCCACGGCCAGCAGCGCTTTGCCCCCCTCAACAGCTGGCCCGACAATGTGAGCCTGGACAAGGCCCGCCGCCTGCTGTGGCCCATCAAGCAGAAGTACGGCAACAAAATCTCGTGGGCCGACCTGATGCTCCTGGCGGGCAATGTCGCCCTCGAATCCGCCGGCTTCAAGACCTTTGGCTTCGCCGGCGGCCGTCCCGACCAATGGGAGGCCGACGAGTCTGTCTACTGGGGCCGGGAGATGACGTGGCTCGGCAACGAGGCTCGCTATGGCAAGGGCGTCGAGGGCTCTACCTCGGGCGGAACCGTGGATGGCGACCAAAAGAGTGGTGGCCAGATGCATTCCGAGCCCCGGGAGCTGGAGGAGCCTCTGGCGGCCGCGCACATGGGTCTGATCTACGTCAACCCCGAGGGCCCTGACGGCAACCCCGACCCCGTGGCTGCCGCCCATGATATCCGCACAACCTTTAGCCGCATGGCCATGAACGACGAAGAGACGGTGGCACTGATCGCCGGAGGCCACACCTTGGGCAAGACGCACGGCGCTGCGCCATCGGACCACGTAGGCAAGGAGCCCGAGGCGGCCCCGATTGAGCAACAGGGCCTCGGCTGGGCCAACAACTACGGTACCGGCAAAGGCGCCGACACTATTACGAGCGGCCTCGAGGTGACGTGGACGACCACCCCTACGAAGTGGGGCAACGGCTTTTTCACGAGCCTTTTCAACAATGAATGGGAGCTCACCAAGAGCCCTGCTGGCGCCCACCAGTGGGTTGCCAAGAATGCCGGCGACATCGTTCCCCACGCCCACGACTCCAACAAGAAGATCAAGCCTACCATGTTGACGACCGATCTCTCGCTGCGCTTCGACCCCGCGTACGAGAAGATCTCGCGTCGCTTCCTGGAGAACCCCGAAGAGTTCTATGATGTCTTCGCCCGGGCCTGGTTCAAGCTGCTTCACCGTGATATGGGCCCCAAGTCCCGTTACCTGGGCCCCGAGATCCCCCAGGAGGATCTTCTCTGGCAGGACCCCATCCCCCATGTGAACCACCCTCTCGTCGACCGGAACGATGTCGCCAGCCTCAAAAGGGACATCTTGGCCACGGGCATCCCTCCTTCCAAGTTTATCTCGACGGCCTGGGCAGCGGCCTCGACATTCCGTGGCAGCGACAAGCGGGGTGGCGCCAATGGTGGCCGCATCCGCCTGGAGCCTCAGCGTAGCTGGGAGGTGAACAACCCCCAGCAGCTGGCCGAGGTCCTGAAGGCTCTCGAGGGTGTTCGGAACAACTCCAACAAGAAGATTTCCATTGCCGACCTGGTGGTTCTCGCGGGTTGTGCTGGCGTGGAGAAGGCGGCCCAGGACGCCGGCCACAACATCACCGTTCCCTTCACTCCTGGCCGCACCGACGCATCCCAGGAGCAGACGGACGTGGAGTCAGTGGGCCACCTCGAGCCTCTGGTCGACGGCTTCCGCAACTACGGCAACTCGAGGCCGCGGGTTCGTCTCGAGGAGTTCCTGATCGACCGGGCCAACCTGCTGACGCTGACGGCACCCGAGATGACGGTGTTGCTCGGCGGCATGCGCGCTCTGAATGCCAACTACGACGGCTCGGCGCACGGCGTTTTCACCAAACGTCCAGGCCAGCTGACCAACGACTTCTTCGTCAACCTTCTGGACATGAGTACACAGTGGAAGGCCACCGGCAACGACACGTTCGAGGGCGTCGACCGCAAGACGGGAGAGAAGAAGTGGACGGCCACCCGGGCTGACCTCGTCTTCGGCTCGCATGCCGAGCTGCGCGCCTACTCGGAAGTGTATGCCAGCTCCGACGGAGGTGCCAAGTTCGTCCAGGACTTTGTGTCAGCCTGGAACAAGGTCATGAACCTCGACCGCTTTGACCTGAAGGCGTCGCCGAAGGGACAGCCCAGGCTCTGAGTCAAGGGGCCACAACAAAACCATGTAGCTATCTGGGAGGCCAAATTGTGCAAAGTGTGGGAGGGCACATAACGTACCTCGTAAGTAGGACTCGCAACGAATGTGACACGCCGATTCTGCCGCTGTATCGATATCCCGCGAGATGTCCATTTGCGCTCGCCACGGTTGTGAGAGATGCGTATCTGCCCTTTGCCCGTTCAATGGGTGGGTTCCCCGTTGCAACCGAAACATGAAGTTGCATGGGTTGAGCGTAAGCACACGGGCGGGTGCTCTTTTATGATTGCCTCGATTGTGCGGCTGGTTCTACTCATCACTTACATGCTAGAAGGAATTACGACCCTTTCATCCACGCCATGGAAACCGTCGGTTCCCCTTCCCATTCCTAATGCAACCGACGTCTGGCAATATCCATACAAAGAACTGACACGGCCACGCCGCATAGGGGGTTGGTCAAAGTAATTCCTTTACAGCCATGACCTAAGCGCTTGGATGGGTACGGTCAGCGGGGGACCATTGAGCCCGAGCTTCCGGCAACCGCAGGCGAGGAGAGGTTAAGCCATGAGCAGCGAAAGGCATGAGCGATGGCGACGCCCCACGTTTTCTCTCGCTAGTTATCTGGTGCTCCAAACCGACCTCGTCTTCCTCGACGAAAATCACCCTCGAGGCCAACCGAAGCGCCCTATCGCTGCCTGGGACCCGGCACGATGCAGGCGCGCCCCCAAGCTGTCGGTGGCCGTCTCATCGGTGAGGGACACTTCTTCGGACGGCATCGACGCCGTGGTCCCGGGGCCCAGGCCGCCTCCGAGACGGCCGGCGGGGGCCCGGCGGGGGCCCTCGGGGTCGCTGCGCGTCTGGATGCGGATGCGCGTCTCGCCCGGCGACGTCGTTGTGGTGACAGGGGGCAGCGGCCACGGCGGGAGCGGCCACGGCGGCGGCACACCGTCGTCAGGTCCGGAGCCGAGGTGGGGCGGCCTGTCCTCGGCGCGGGCGCGGGCGCGGGGATGGCGGCCGAAAAGCGCGGCGAGGCGCGACGAGGTGCGCGGAGGGATGGCGGGCGCGTCGCCCGCGTCCAGGGGTGTGCGGCGCGGGGCCCGGCCGCGCTCCAGGGCGTCGGCCGGGTCGGCCAGGGCCAGGGCCAGGGGCTCGACAAGATGGGCAGGCGAGCGGACGGGGGGGTCGGTCGGTTCGTTCTGGCTTCTGGGGCGGGACGGTCAGCTGCGGCCCGCGCAAAGGGGGGTGCGGCGCCGGCAGGCTCGGGGTGGGTGGGACGGTGGGAACTTACCCTTTCTCGGGCTCTCGGTGGCTCCGGTCCCGAGGGCCGTGCCGGAACCCGTGGTGACTACCGCGCGAGTCGTCGAGGGCCGAGTCCAGCTTGGCGACGTCGACGGGCAGGCGCTGCGGCGCCTCCAGGGCGGGCCAGAGACGGTGCAGGCCGAGAGCGCGGGCGTAGCGGCGGTAGGTGGCGAGGGCGTCGTGGGTGAGGCCGAAGAAGAGCACGATGGGGACGGTGGTGAGGATGGGGAGCCAGGGCTGGTTGAGGACCTCGGGGGGCACCAGCCAGCTGGGCACGAACATGACGGCGCCCCAGGGGTACGGGTCCGCCGTGTGGTGGACGCGGTGGTAGCTGTACGGCCTCCAGCCGTCCGTGTCCTTGATGCTGAAGGCGAAGAAGGCGAGCATGAGCGGCACGTACGGCACCAGGATCGAGAGGGACATCTGGTAGAGGCGGCAGCGCATCCGGGCGGCCCGCGCGGCGGCGGCGCCGTTGGTTTGGTGGTCCAGGGCGGCGGCGGTGGTGTGGGCGATGGCGCGGAAACGCCGCCAGGTCAGGACTGCGCCGGGGTCAATTCTCGGCTTGGATTTTCCTTTGGGGGAAGGGGGGGCTACTGACAGGCGTAGGGCACGGCGCCGAGAGAGAAAAGGGCGGGCGGGCTGCTATACAGAAGAATCTTGGGCCAGCTGCTGTCGTAGGTGGCGGAGCAGCCGACGAGGGCGCCGACGAGGTAGCGCTGGGCGAGGACGAACCAGGTGGCGGCGAGCTGGACGAAGGGCACGAGGAAGAGAACGAGGGCCTCGGCGAGGCGGCGGCGGCGGCGTTCGGGGGCGGAGGGCGCGAGGGCGGCGGTGGCCGGGGCGCGCTGGCGGGCGAGCTGGCGGGCGAGGCGGCGCATGACGGCGAAGACGGCGGCGGCGTAGACGGTCTGCAGCGGCGCGGCGAGCCAGACCTCGGCGTCGCAGAGGCCGGCGCCGTCCCACCAGGCGGCCCAGTCGTCGCCGGCCCAGAGCGCCGCGTTGGCCGCCGTCAGCGCGTTGAGCAGCACCACGTCGGCCACGAGCACGCTCGCCGCCAGCTCGCCGTGCTGCGTGAGCTGCCGGAAGGGCACCCAGCACAGCAGGTTGCCCACCACCGCGCAGGCGATGCGGCCCGCCTGGTTAGCCCGGAGCAGCCCGTCCGCCGCGCTCTGCGCCTGGAGCGCGACGTTGTCGTCGGTCATGGCGGGGCGGACGACGTACGACGGCATGGTTTCGGGGCCGGCCCTGGGCTGCCTGCTTTCGGCGTGGGACCGAAGGAGGTTGCACGGGGCGAACGAAGGACGGGAGGGGAGGGGAGACCCGGGGGGGGGACACGTCTCGGGCGCAAACGAAAACCAAGCGCGGTCGAGGCCGAGGCCCAGAAGCGGCGCAGTTCTCGGGAAAGATGCGTTCCACGTGCGGGCTGCGAATGCTGCGTCAGTCGGTTGCGTGCAAACCGACCCGGGTATATTTCCAACGCGGGCATGGGAGGCCATGTTGTCGAGCGCGTGTGCAGCTGGCCATGGCTGGCCCGAAGGGGGAGGGGGAGGGGCCGGGTCCCATGCCACCGGCCTGCGAGAATCAAGCGGCGGGAAACGGCTCACAAGAACGAAAAGACGAGGCCTACGAAAGCCTACCGACATCTACCTGGGATTCTGTTCTTGGGTGCAGGAGGACATTCCCGACTTCTCCCATGGTGCCACCGGCCATCTCTCTCCAGGCTAAGTGCCGTCAATTCGGGGCAGCGCAGCAGGACATTCCCAGTCCCTTACCCCCCCCGCTGCCCGGATTTCTTTCCGGGGCGCGCTCGAGATGTCCAAGGCGCGGGCAGGGACGACACTGGCATGGGCGGACCGGTGGTGTAAGTCGCCGGCCATCACGACGACGTCTCGATATGCAATTCAAGAGGGGCAGCGGCGGGCGGGCCGCCAAGCCTCAGGTACAACGGCCCAAACGGGGGAGGGGGGGCCTCCCACGTCACAAGTACGGACAGGTACTGCAGCTTACCCAAGTACTTGCGCTCTGCTTCCCGGTGGCCGGCACTTTGGACGAGGCGCATGGAAGACATGGACAGGGCGGCCTAGGGAGGGGCGTAGCAGCGAGCACGAGCACGAGCGTGGGCGACATACGACCCGCGGAAGATACGTAGTACCGGGGAAATCTCATCACTCACCACCAGCCCGTCTCCACACGCAAACATTCCCTGTCCCAAGCTTCCTCCCGCCTCAACACCACCACCGTCGCCCGCCGTCCGCCCCTCGCCCATCATTCTCTGCCTTGACCTGGCCTCTTGCCCTCGCAGCCGATCCTTCCGCCTTTCTCTCTGCACCCGCTTCCGCCTTTTCGAGAAACCCAGCTCGCCGTCCCCCACGGGAGATCGACCGACGGAAGAAACCAAAAAAAAAAAAAAAAAAAGAACCATGTCCTCCTTCTTCGCCCGTGCCGCCGCTCCCACGCGCGCCTTTACGCGCGCCTTCAGCGCCTCAGCGGCGCGCCCGCGCGCCCGCATCACCATTGTCGGCAACCTGGCGGCGACGCCCGAGGTGCGCGCCACGTCGACCGGTCGCGAACTGATCGAGTACGCCGTCGCCTCCAACTCGGGCCCCAAGGACAAGCGCATCACCAGCTGGTTCCGCGTCGTCAGCTTCGACGGCGAGGGCCCGCGCCGCGACTACCTGACCTCGCTGCCCAAGGGGTACGTTTCCTAGTGCCCTCCTTTCTCTCTCTCTCTCTCGCTCTCGCCATGCTCGTTTTGCCCCTCCTTCCCGGGTCCCTCCCTTGCATACACGAGAGCCGATTCAGCAGAGCGGCTGCTTGTAGTGGTGGGCGGAGGAGAGGGAGCAGCACAAAGGGAAAAAAGAAGCAAAACCCAAAATACCAAAAGACCGGAGGCTAACCGACCCCACCCCCACCCACAGCGCGACCGTCTACGTCGAGGGCGATGCCATCATGAAGAGCTACGAGGACGGCGAGGGCAAGACCCGAACCGCGCTGAGCATCTACCAGAGTGAGTGCCCTGGCGCCCGCCCATTTACAAACACGGCCACCCCGCCCGCCGACTGACCAAAACACCAACCGCGAACAGCCGACGTCGAGGTTCTCCGCCGGCCCTCCAGCGGCTCCAACGACCAGCAGTAAAGCCCGCCTCCCTTGCCGATAGGCGAGGAAAAGGAGACGGCGCGCATGGGGGTGTGGGCCTCGACCCGTCGTTCCCCGTGACGCCTTCCATCCTATAGACGGAAGGAGGGCGGAGAGCCGCGCCTCTCTCTCATGTGCCCGACGATAACTTTGATGCCATACTTTTTTTTTTATCGAGGTGGGGATCGAAGGACTGGGCGATCCCATTTTCTCCACTCCGTAGCCATGGAACGAAGGGAAGAAAGGAAAAAGAAACGAGGACGGATCAGGGAACGGGAAGGGACATCCTCTTTCCCAACCTCCCCCGGCATTGGGGCCTTCTTTCGTGTTTCCTTTTCTGCGTCTCCAGGCCGCGCGCGTGTCGGGCGAGGCGGAGCATCTCGGCCGGCCGGGACAGCAGCGACGTGGCTTTTGTAAAGTAGCCCACCCCACGGCACGGACGGGGCTGATGAGAAAGGACTTGATACCACTGTAGTTTTCCTTTCTTTTCCCCCTTCTCTCGGCTGGCTGCCCTTTGGGGCCGAGGGGTTGCCACCCGCGAGCCGCCCCCTCCCCGGGCTGCGGCAAATCTAGAACCACGGCATGGGCCTCTTCCCGCCGGAACCGCACCGCGGCATCGGCCCATCCCTCATCATGGCGGCAGCATGTACGTCCCCCTCGGCCGCCGGCCGCCGGTTTCCTGCTACGAGTCCGGCCCCCGAGCTCGGCGGGAGCCCGGGCAGTCTGTTGCTTGAGAGGGGGACTTGGCGTGCGTGTGCCCGGTGATGGACGTCGGGAATCGCCAGAGAGGGGGAGAGGGGGGGGGGGGGGGGGCATGGGCCTGGCGAAATCAACCACACCGGACGTGGAACACACGCAGCAGAGGCGCAAGCACACACCGGAGCCCACGAGAGAGCCCGCCCTCGTCTCTCCGCGCCCGCCTAAACCATGGGTGAGACGAGACTATACGCCCCCCTCAAGGGGGAAAACATCGGTCGAATTCCATTACTGGGATACTATACCCAACAACTGACTTTCCAATGGCCTCGAGGGCTCAAAGGCGTATTCACCACCCAACGCCGAACTAGTTAACCGGGCCGAAACAAATCCCCCCCCCCTCCGCTGCCCCTCAAAGGAAAACGCCCGCTGTGAACCAGATACCAACTCCTGGCAAGACATGTGCCCCGAGTCTCGATGTTTCCCTTCCCTGCCCTGATGTGGGCGTCCAAATGCAGAAGAGAGAAAAAAAAAACCAGAACATAACGCCTCTGCTTGGGCCCGTCCTCGCACCATGCCCCGTGTCGCTCTCCATTGCTGGCAGGCACCGTGCCTCGCAACGTGTCCAAGAGGCCCCCTCCCCCATTCGTATTGTTCCCAGGACAGGGTCCTGGAAGCACCCAGGTTACGGCATGCGCAGGCGTGGTGCTATGTACTCCGAGGACGTGGCGTCTTTGGGCTTTCAAACAATAGACAAGAATGCCCCGAGCCGCGAGGCCCGCGGCGTGAGGTGTGGTGGTACCAAGTCTATGCGTCCTCTGCGCCGCTCTCCCGCCAGCGACAAGCCGAAGCTGGCCGATAGCGGCACCTGAGAGGAGGGGCAGTGTTGATCGTTCAGTCATAAGTCGTGAGAGCCAAACTGCGGGGCCGAACATGACCTCAGCCACACGGCTGGCCATCAGAAGGTCGTCGTGTAGCTTCGACCCAGCCCGGGTTTGGTTGACTTGGACGACGGCGCCGTGGCTGTACCACTGCCCCCAATCTTCTCAAAGCCTTTGAGAATGTCCAGGCCAGCACAGTTCTCGTCGTTCTCCTCGAAAAAGGGACCCGTGCAGAAATCCTCGAGCGAGCCCCAGTCGCCCGTGTGCTTGATGGGCGACTCCATGAAGCCTTTGCTTGGCGAGGACAGGCCTTCGAACACCTTGCTGGGTGTCTCGTAGGCGAGGGGGGTGACGTGTGCCGACAATTTCGACATGGGCACCGGCGTCACCGACTTGTTGGGCGCGTTCCGAGTGATGTCGCCGAGGGTGTTCACCGAGGCGGTTCGGTCAGGTCGCGGTCTCTTGGCCGAGCGTTTGATGGGCGAGCCCGCATCGACCCCGTTGAAGAACGTGTCCAACGAGCCGTCCTGGAAAATGTCAAAGTCGTTGCCATCGTTGACGAAGTCGTTGAAATTGAAGAAGGAATCGTCGATTTGGAAAGCGGGGCTCCCCGCGTTGAAGTTGTCCGACAGACTGCTCACCCGGCGCAGAGGCGAGTTCAACATGTGGTTCACCTTGTCGCGATGCATGCGCAGGTTCGTGTTGGGCGATACCGAGGGCGGAGGGCGAGCCGGAGGCTTGATCTTGACAGCCGGTGTCAGGGGAGGAAGCATCTGGCTGGCCTGGCGGATAGGGGACGACGAGGGCGGGACAAGGCTGTACGAACGCCCCTTGCTGGGGCTATCGTACGAGGAAGCACGAAGACGTGCAATCTCCTCCTCGGCACGGCCCCGCTTGATGCGCGAACGATCGGCTTCCGAATTCAGGCCACGCGGGGCTTGGTTGGGCCGCATGGCCGAAGACTCGAGGGATGAAATGTAGCCACTGTCGTCCATTGCACTGTCCATGGACGCGAACTTGCGCTTATGAGTGCGGGTGCCTGACGAGGCCGGCATACGTGGCTTGGGGGGCGGTGTGTTGCTGCGGTGCTGCCGCGGAACCGGCGGAGAGGAATGCATGGCCGCAGGCAGTGGAGAGCAAGCGCTGCTGTCGCCGGCGCTGTCCTGGCCCTGTAGCTTGTCGCTATGTTCCTCGGGGCTGTCGGACAGGGGTATGGTGGCGTCGGAGGACACCTCTGGCGGTGCCGTCACGGGGCGATTTACGGGGTCCGCCAGCTGGGACGGCGTGGGAGGTTGCGGGGGCAGGGTGGGAGGGGGCAGTGTCGGCATGTCATTCACGGCATTCGATTCCAGATGTGCGGGCTCAAGACGGGTCGACATGACGGGTACGTTTTCCACGCTCGCTTGGGATTTTCTCGTTGGTTTCTCCTTCATAAACTGGTGCTCCATACCGGGCTCGATCGACCAGTAGTTGCCCTTGCCCGGGTCGTCCTTGGGCCTTTCCTGCTTGATGAAGGCCTTGTTCAAACTCAAATTATGCCGTATGCTGTTTTGCCAGCCCGCGTCGTTGGCGCCGTAGAAAGAGTAGTTGTCCGAAATCCACTTGTATATCTGGGACAGTGTGAGGCGCCGGTTCGGGGCGCGCAGGATCGACATTCCGATGAGCTGGGCGTAGCTGTGCCCGGGCTTCTGGCCGTCATCCACAATGGGCGGAAAAGAGTCGTGGGGCGGTAGGGCCGAGTCGTCCAGTCTCGTCGTCGTCTTCTTCGCCGCCGGCCTGGCCTCCTTGATGGGGGCAGCCTCAAGCAGGGTCCGCTTGCCGGGCAACTTCTGGTAGTAGCTCTCCAGGTTGATGTTGAATGGAGCCTGCGGCGCTGGGTACAAGGGCGGGTGCATGTTCTCCTTGCCGTAGTTGCCAAAACTCGGGTCCATCATGGGTTTCTGGGCCACCGTCTTGAATCGTGACATCAAGGGCTGCTTCTTCATCATCGAGTCCGTCATCTGGCCGCGCGAGCTCGGCGGTACCAGGGAGACCGAGTTCATCTGCTGGTTCTGCGACTTCATGGGCGTCATGGGCGCCGCCATGGCTCGGCCGCTGGGTTTGAACGGCGAGTTCTGCTTGCTAGCACTCGAGGGCGGGTTGAAGACAACATTTCCGCTGGCGTTGCCGAGCGGCGCCCGCGGGACCGGCATGGGCTGCTGAGGGGTGACCGAGGGCACCGGAACGTGGCTAGTGGATGGTGGGTGCACGGGTGTGTCGAAGAAGTCGTCCTGGTAAATCTGGAGCGGCTCGGCGCTCGCGGCGAAGCCACGACTCGGATAGGCCATGACGGCCGGAGGTGGTGGAGGTGGTGGTTCTGTTCGGCGGCGGCGATGCGCGGGTGGGCGGGCGCGCTGGCGGAGTGATCTGATATCGCGTGGTGTTAGCTGGTATCGCAGGCAGGCCGGGTCGGCGTGAATGCGGAGGCCCTGGTACATGTACTGCTGTCATGGGGGCGTCGACGGCAATGGACCATGACCCAGCGTTTTGGCCTGCATGGCCGAGGGATAATTCGCGTGATAGCGTGGGCCAGGCAGACAGACAGGTACTCACAGCAAGACTTTAGGTCGGGCTCGCAGCTTTGATTAGAAGTGGGGACGGGAAGCCAGGGTGACGTGTGGCGCGATAGCGGCCTTGATGATCCTCGATCAGAGTCTCAGATGCGGCGGTGAACAATATGCGTAGTGGACGAGAATAGTCATATACGGGGTTTGCAAGCCCAAACCGTAACCTTTTCTTCTTTTTCTTCTCCCCCCCCGGGCCGCTTCCATGGGAAATGCTGGGGGTGTTGGTGAGCGGGGATCGATGGACGGGAGAGAGGATGGGAGGGATGACGAGAGGAGCAGCGCGGGCGGTGCTAACTAGGTCGCAGCAGATGGACGCGGGTATGCAAGAGAGATATGCGTAGGTCGACGGATGGAGAGAGGGCGGCGCGCAGAATCCGAGTGGGGGAGGGGAGGGGGGATTGGATAGGTTGCGAGGGTGAGCAAAGAGAGGGAGGAGGAGTAGCAGCGGCAGGAATAGGACCTTGGACGTCCCGAGGGGTACTTGTGACCTACAGATGACGGGTTGGGCTGATGCAAACGAAGAGAGGGAAAAGAAGGGCGAAGCGGCAGGGCGGAGAGGTACAAACTATGTACAGGGGGGGGGGGGGGGGGGGGGGCGCGAGGAGCAGAAGGGACGCCAGGCCCGAAGCAGCAACTCTTCTTTGCTTCCTCGTTTGAGCCTTGCGTGGGCGAACGAAGCCGGTCGTGAGCCCAGGTGTCGCGGCTAGCGAGCAGGGGGACGAGCGCCCGCACACGGTATCCAGGCTCAATTCCAGCCAGTCGCAGCTTGGCCAGCACGCCAACTCAGCGTCGATCCACCGGGAGCAGAGGGGTGTGGAACGGAGCTCCAGACGAGGATTGGACGGGACGACCGGGGGCTGACACGATGAGAGACAAGGTTGACCACAAGAAGATGGAGGGCCCAGGAATGTCTCGAATCCCGGCCGGCCTAGCTCGGACGGCCCAGGACGACGGCCTGCCTGGGCTTGCTCTGGTGCGGGCGCGGAAGCAAGCACGCACGCGAGAACGATGGCACTTGGCTTGGATACTATTACTTGCCTATCTGTCCCGGGGCGCCGATGGCCTGCGGGCTACGGGTGTGCCTGGCCGACGGCTCAGGCACGTCGAACCATGACGATGATGGCTTTTCAGGATGGGTCTTTCCTTTTTTTTTTCTTCCTGAATTTTTCCGTCCCCGTCTGGCGGGCTGCACAATGGGACTGCCGCCGGTGGATGTGGTGGGAGTGGTAAGGCCCGGTAGTGGCTTGTTTGTAGTACGGTATCCGTACGACCACGACCAGGGGGTGTTCAGTGCAGAGCTGATGCAAGGCCCAAAGGCCCCAGTGGAGGGATGGAATGGGATGGGGAAGGGATGAATGGGCCACACAACGGCGCCATCCACATGATGAAAAATACACTTCTTTTTTTTTTCGAAGTCACACACACTCAACCGACAACGGGTTTGACGGGACGCCAGAAGAATCCTCGACAGCCTGCCTGAGACTGCCACACTCGACGGGGGCGGGGGACGGGGGATGGAGGGTGGGAAGCCAGTCCTCGAAATAGGTCGTATGGCTGGCCGGGCGGGCTGTCACCATACCCAAGACTGGCAACCGTTTGCTGTCAAGGCGATGGAATGTCTGAGCGGGCGAGCCGCCGTTCCAGGAACAATTGTCGCTTGCCAATCCAAGTGGGTGCTACGCTCGAAACGAGTCGTCAGTTTGCGACCTGCAGCCCGATGCCGTGCACGCATTACAACGTTTGCGATTGGGGAAGATTCGAGCGAACTATTGGACAGGAGAGCCCAGGTGGCGGCGGCGTTGGCCTGCTCGCCCGCTCTGTCCATCGCGGACGCTGGACGCTTATTACCACCACACCGGCCCCACGAGCGCCAGCAAGCATTGGCACATCCGCCGTCAAGTCTCGTGAAGACGCGGGCGCAAAGCCGGGCCTCTTCTTCAAGCCTGACGCGGGACGCGTAACGCGCATCCCCGGTTGTTGATGCTTCGGCACGCGTTGCGCCAATCAGAGGGCGACAAGCGCCCTTTGTCCCCATCCGGAATGCGCGACCTCGTGCGTCTGCACACTTGCGCCCGCGTCTGCACCTCTGCCTGCGCAAATCACATCCTCGATCGCTGGTTGGTGTGGCCGTCGTTCCCATGAATCGGCGGCACACACACACACACACACACACACACACACGCGTGCACGCACGCACGCACGCACTGCCTCCCTTACGCTTCCTCTCTCGTTTGTTGCGTGAGGGGTAGCAGAAGAGACTATGCTTCTTCGAGGAAAGAGGACTAGGAAAAGGATGGGAAACCAGCGAGGCGCCAATAGTCATGGTTTCCCGCCGTTTGTCCCGAAAGCAAAGTAGATTGCTCGTAAGCGTTCCCCCCCCCGGTGGTTCGGGAAACCGCCTACATAGTACACGAGGGGCCGAGGTCCTCGGGGCCTCTCCCGGGTCTTTGCAAAAACGCGGCCCTGAACGTGCACACAGCCCCGGATGCATGGCAAGGAGTGGGAAAGCGTCCGCCTTGGGCGCCCTGGCGCCCACTTGGCAAAAACCTGGCGGCGTCCTATAGCTTCCCACCTATAGCTTCGCATCTGCCAGACGGAGGTCTGCCAAGGGGGGGGCCTCCCACACCGACGCCCACCGGCTCCCACTACCTCACAGTAGGTTAAGCGGTGGTACCCACAAGTGGCTTTTCCCTACGACCCTCCAGGTCTGCGTCTAGGGTACATCCCGTTTGCCCGCCTGCCCGGGATCTCAGCTCGCAATTTCTCTCACGTTGAGCATGCAGGGAGGCAAGAGGTGGACTTGCTCTGGTGCCCTGAATTCCATACGTATACAGTTCCTTGTTCCGCTGGAACTGCACCGTCGGCCCTCTTTACCCACCACCACTGCCTTCGACTCCTAGCTAGCGCTGGAGTTGATCGCCAGTGCCGGACCATGACATCACAATGCTGGCTGGACTTGGCCACCCCTCGATCGTGGTCGCTCAGAAGCCCGTTCGTGTCGGGCTAGGCTGCTTTGCGGCCAGTTCGTTACAGAGCGTCCGAACTCCCAGATGGACCATGGCCGAGACCAGCAATTTCAGCCAAGAAACCGTTGTCGCTAGCCAGGTACCAAATCCGACGGCCATTCAGATTCCCATGTTTCGTGCCTGGATCGTCGCCCCTCCCGGTGGTAGCCTTGTAATACGACTAAACTTCGGGGGCTTTTTAATGGCTGTCTGGCACAATCGCACCCCCCCCCCCCCCCCCCTCTGCACCATGGCTTGCCTGGGTTCAGGGGCCTCCCCGGGTCCCTTGGGCCCCCCTCTCCCAGAAGATGCGCCTTTCTTTGGCCCATGACTGATTCGCAACGTGCGCCACGCATCTTGCCAGCTCATCGTGACTGTTCTCACACCAGACTAGACCGGGAGCGTGGGCCTCGGATCGCTGGCGATCGGGCGGGTGATAGCAGATCTAGAACCACACGGCATTGGCACATGGTCTGTATGGAATGTATCCAGTTTCTGACGACTCCTCATCTCCAGTTGCAATGCAACGACGTCGACATAACACGGCCGGGTCCGGGGGGCGGGCAGGGACAGGCGTCTGTTTCCCCATCTGCTCCCGCTGGGGCCTGGGCGCAAACGCGGGCGGAGTAGCAGTGGTATGTAGCATCTCGCAGTATTTTCGAGTAGGTCGTAGGGTTCACTGGGGGGGGGGGGGGGGGGGGGGGGGGGGGGGTGGGGGGGGGGGGGGGGGGGGTGGGGGGGGGTCCTCTGCCACTCCACTTACCGGGACGTGAACATACACGACGCCCATCTGTTGGCATGCACCACCGTGGCCCTTCCGGGACGGGCATCTTCCCAATGGGAACCCTGTAGGGATGCCCGTCTGCATGCAATGCCGCCCTCCCCGCCAAGGCCAGGCCGACAGGTTTTTGCTCAGCTCGCAAGATTCGCGCCACATGGGACCGTCAACCTTCGCGCGCCGTTCGCACGCAGACGCTTTTGCACCAGCGGGCGCGTACCCCGCGCCCGCGCCCGCGCGCGACAATCCTTGCCCGCACTGCGGATTGCTGCTGTTGCGTATATACGAGCCGTACATACCTTGCACGATGGGGAAGGGAAATTGGGATCCCGCGAAGCCCGTACCGAGACCCCCCCCCCCCCCCCCCCCCCCCCAATATGCAGCCTCTTGTGGCCGGAACAGGCAGCTCGTCCGTGCCCGCCGCCGACAACCGAACGGCATGTCCTCAATGTCCTCTCCCATCGACGTCCTCCCGGTCTGGCCATGCATGTCTTGGGCGCCCAGCCCTCGCCCCCGGTTGGCATGGGGCGCCCGCCGCCCAACAAGGCAGTCCGCGATGGCGCCTTCACTTCCATCCGAGGTCACGGCATCGGACTGGCTTTCGCATGAGGGCAGATGACAGCCACTTTGAGTTCGCGCAGGGTTTGCTTGCCGTTTGACCATGCTGTCGGCGACCTAGCGAATCCGACAGGCTTGCTGCCTTCTAATGCTAGGGGACGGGAGGACTGGAAGCAAGCATGCTGAACCCCTTCCCTCTCCATTGCCGGAAGCATTGTATAGCCCTGTAGCCCTGCTTGCCAGCGCACAGCTCTCGTGCCCACTCATGCCTTATCACCTCCATACCGAAGCCCCTCCTCGCGATCGGCAGAGGATTGCTCAAGTCGGCGGGCCGGCACACGGTGGACTTGATCCTGATTGGTGCCCTCCATTCCCAGGGCGATCAGGGCCCCCGGGTTGGCCCGATCGGGTTGTCTTGCTGCGCGAGGGGGCATGGGAGAGGAGGCAACTCTTTCGCCCACAGTGCATAGCCCAGCTGCTGCTAATTTGCCATACCATCCTCACGGATAAGTGGCCAGTCAACTGCCACGGCCGGGAAAGCCGCTAGGGGTCCAGCTCCAGCCTCACGTGCCCACGGATTTCCACTTAGGCCCCGTACGGTAGTCTTTCCAGAATGCCACGCCTGGTTAACTCGATATAGCGGCATTCTTGCCATGGTCATATCGAACGTGATGGGCTATGGCGTTCAAGCTCACCATGGGGGACCATCCGGGACGCGCAGTTGGCTCCGGGCTGACGGGCTGACGGCTTGCCGGATTCGCTAGCCCTCGCCACGGCCGCCACGCCGGCCCTTGACACAATTCTTTTGCCATCGTGTCTCAGACGGCAATTGCACGTCCCCACCATGCACCCTCTTCGCTGAGGAGGAGGATGACAATGCTGCCGCTGCTGCTGCCGCCGCCGCCCGGCCCGGCTTCTAGAGGCGCTGTTTCAGCTTCCTGTCGGGACGCCGGGCCAGACTTGCTGCTGGTCAGCTCCTGGGGAGGAAACTATCGCTATGATGGCCGGTATCTCCTGCCGAATGACCTTTTCCCGGCAGTGCTTGGGCTGAGGGAAACACGGGGCCCCAGCCACGTTGGGTGAAGCACTTGATGATACTCAAGCAGCGGCCGCGCGGGCGTTTTGGGTGATGGGTGCGTCACCTTGGGCATTCTTTCAATCGCGTTTCGGTTGTCGTCGAGCTGCTCGAGCGAAAGGTTCCTGCCAGGGGAGAGGGGCCCGACACATCGCAGCTATGGCCCCCTTGGAGCGGCGCGCCGAAGCGTCTTTGCGCGCACACGCTGTTCCATGCTTCAATACGCATGCGGCATGTGTCGTTTCCCCAGGGTCTCCAAGGTAACCAAAGCATCTGCTTGACTGTCAAAGCATGGTACCCGCCAACCACACAGCCCGAGCTCTGGATTGACCATGAGGAAAGTCTCTCGTCGCGGCCCGCCGCAGAGACGGCTTCTTGGTGCAGGCTGAAGAGCACCCGGCTACCTCGAGGAAACCGCCTCACGGGCAACGTGGCGGGCCTGGCATTCGTGCAAGCCGGTTGCCCGCTCGGCCGTCGAAGAAGCCCAGATGTAGTCTTCCATCTGTCAGGTACAAACTCACCAATGTCAGCGTGTCTTTGTTCCTGAAGAGATGGCCCGGTCACCACCGCTACGACCACACGTGCTCTAGGCACAGCATGCCGAAAATCTATGACATTATGTCTCTGCTGCTTCCTCTTCTGCCGCCTGTACTTTCCGGACCACGTGGGGGCCTAGCGGGGCCTTCATCAGCCGAGTCCCCGTTCCCGGGCCTTCTCATGCCTGCCGCTTCAGACAGATCCTGCGGGAGATTGACAGCGCGAGGTGAGACGTTGTCCCGCCTGCTTAGGCTTTTGTGCATAAGACAAAACCCGCGTGTGTCAGGAGCGGTCAGGTTGGCACCGATAGCGTCTGTGGTTAGAATCGGGGCTCTTGCCGGTCGGACCCAGGAATACAAATCCAATATCCACCCGAGCCGGCGCCCGGCCTTCGGCTTTCACTCCGTTACCACGGTGGTATTGCCAACTACGTGGCCGCTTTTTGTTGTCTCTACCATGGAATGCCGCGGTCCTTACTACAGGAAGCCCCTGCCACTTGACGGGATACATGCATGATGCTGCATCACCCGCGCCTCCCTGATCGCCGTTGTGACTAGGTTCTGGTCTGCGTCGGGCGGTTGCTTCTCCTTCACACAGCCCCATTGTCACCAGAGCCGTTGGTAGTCGGGACGGTGGCCCCCCGTGCATCTAACTTGAAATTGGGGGACGTAATGACCCTTTGGTGGATGGTGTTCCGGCATTGGTGGTGGCTCCGGCTCCAGCCCCTTCTCCGGCGCGGCTCGAGCTTGACCTGTTTCCTGAAGACCTGCGTCTCGTCGACCCTCATTCGGTCCTGGTTCGTCCAGGAGTTGGTACACGTTTGCCACCACTTGCACCTCTTCCACGCTTGATACCCTGGGTCGTCGGTGTGGTTCACAGTGGGTCTTGCGCACCTTGAGCGAGACCTTGCGTAGACAGTTGTGACACCTGGTCAGTTCGCGGACGTAGTCATAAAGTGCTCGCAATTTCGGTATTCTCGTGTCTACGAAAGAGAAGAGGCCCCGCGGGATAGGGCAGGGAAATGCCCTGCTTGACAATGGACATGGTGGATGGGCCACCTGGACGAATGGCGCGAGGTCCTCTTGTAGCGTCGCAGTGGCATAGAGGTGAGGTAAGAAACCACTGTTAGTCAAACGGGGTGAGGCATTTGGCCAGCTCATTTTGATCCGCGTCATACAGAAGACACAGTCGGTATATCTTTAGGTTCTCTTGCTACCTGACAACAGTCGCAGCCCGACGGCGCGCGTTTACTGCTTTTCGCTGGCAGACATTCGAGGCGAGTGCACTATAGAGAGATATGCCACTCTGAAAAAGGGCTTGATGAGTGAACGGCCAGCCGGAAGTTCGTAAGTTGCAACGAGCACAGACTGCCTCCGAAGAGGCGTCAACTCGTGGCGCGCTGTTGGGTATATCGATGGATGGTTGGCTTTTCGTATGTTATTATGACTGGCACAAGCCGCGACCTGGGCGAGGAACCTGGAGTATCCAGATAAACTGGCAAACGGCTTGGGCCGCGGGAGATTCAGTGCGTAATACCCTTCGAGAGGATCTCTCTGTAACTCTCCAGGCTGAGCCCTATGATGTTGATGAATGGCCACTGTGTGTTGCTCTTGAAAAAGTGTGCCCATATCTTCAAGACGGCGAGGCTCAAGCTTCCGGGGTCATTGGGCGACTCGGGTTCCTGGTCATCAAAGTCTACTACCGCGTAGGCTTCCGCAACGATGCACCGGACCCAGTGCAGTATTCGATCTTCGCTATCTTTCGGCTCGTTAGTATGATACCGTTTGCGGGTTCCCCGGGGAGATCGCGATTAGACCTACCAGTCATGGGAACGTTCATAGACTCTTTCAGCGAGTTGAGCCACTTGCTGAGCAGTACGGCACATTCGAGCCCCGAGAGAGAATGCCGGACACTCCAGAAAAAGGCTTGGCTGCGAGCAACTCTGTCGATACCCAACCTGACAGGCACGCTTAACGCGTGCGCGGCATAGAGGAGAGCCGAGATCACACCATCGCTCCGCTCCACACCGGGCGACCGGCACAGCGCTCTGGCAATCCGAGAAGGATCTCGCGTCTCCAGTTGGCGATAGGGGCCCAAGTTGAGATAGATGCGGACGTAGGCCAGTCCTAGAAGCGAGCTTGACGTAAAAGGGATGGGACCATTCTCGTTATTGGGATCGAGACTGCTTTCAGGGGCCTGCTGCCAGCCACTTGTCCAAGAACGTAGGCCACGTCTAAATAACACGTCACATCAGTCCGTGTATGGCGTTCGGGGCTGGGTATGGGGCTTACTCAAGCTTGTTTACCTCCTCGGCGGGCAGTGCGGCCGAGTGGTCCATGATGGGAAGCGAGAGGTCTCGGACGATATGTATCCTCTGGAGCAACCCGTGCAGGAGAACGTAGTTTCCAAGAGGGGTGGGTATTGGATCCAGAGGCGCAGTACCATCTCCGTACCTGAGTAGCAGTGACAGAGCATCTTGGAAGTTGAGCTGTTCCTTGCATATGTCTCGTCGTGCGAGTTGCCACTGGCACGCATTGGAGGCTTTCCATTCGGCTGTGGAGCAGGGCAGCCTCAGATGCAGCTCGTTGCTGCGCAAGACGGGATAGACATTGTATGCCACACTATGCGTGTGCAGGAAAGTGAAGGAGATGAGCTTGGTGCGTCGTTCGGACTCCTGTCGTACCCAGGCCTGCCAGGCTGCCCTTGGGTTGGGGGGAATGTTGACGACATCGACTTGTTCGTCCAGCCCGACATCGCGAAGAATTTGCACAAGAAGACTTTGAAGAGAAAAGGCCTCCACGACGAACCGTTCGCTGCGCTCCCAGGTTGCAAAGCCCATCAGTATCACGAGCGCCCGTACTGTTTCCATGGGCTCCCACGGCCCGCCCTCCTTGCCCCATCCGGGAGACGTCGGTTCGCACTCGAGCCCCGCCACAGGACAGTAGTTGTGCATGTTCAAGAACGTGCTGGTCTTGGGCCCGAAACGTCCGTGTTCATGGACGAGTCGTTCGAGAAGGACCGCCTTGGCCGCTCGGAACAGTCGTTCTGAGTTGCGGAATTCAAAGCAGTACTGAGCGCCCATGGTGGCTACGGCCAATACCAGTTCGGGCGCGGACTCGGGAACGGTCCACGTCGGTTGGTGGATGAAGGGCATGTGCAGGTGGAAGCCCTGGAAGTAGGAGGTCACGTATCTCGTAAGGGCATGGCGTGAAGGCAGCATGAAGTCGGCATCGATGACATCGTGGAACGACTCTAGGTAGGAAGCCAAACAGTCACGCTGGTCCTCAGCTACTCTGAAGGGCGGCGACACACTTTCTACGCCACGGGATTCTTGGAGGACACAACAGCATAGTCAGCATGACGGTTCCATTACATAAGGTAGCTTTTGGTATGAACATTGGTATCAACACAAGCAGGCGCTCAACAAGTCTGACGCTCCAAAATACACGATGTTGTGAGGTGGGTACGGCGGTGCCTTGCTCGATAATCCCATGGGGTCCTGTCGCGGCTCGATGATTCACTGCACATGAATACCTTCGCGGCGGTGTTACTAAAGTCAAGACGAGTATGCCGGGCGGAGCTGCGTGTGAAGGAAAAGCAGATGGCACGTGATTTGACGCGAAGCAAAAAGAAAAATGGCACTCACTGTTCTCGGGCTGTCCCTCCGTTAGTTTGCTCTTTTCGGGGGCCGAGGGGAGCCAGTAGCTGAAGGGCGTCCCTGCCCTCCCGTCATAAGCCGCCATGTCGGTGGCGTCTGGCCTCGGATCCCGCAACTCTGGGTCCAACAGGTCGTTCTCCGGCTCCGGGCCGTGGAAATAGGGACTCCACTCGGCAGGCAGGCCCACGCCGTCGAGGAAGTTGGCAAATTCGCGAAAGTGGTCAAAGCCGCCAGCTATGTCCTGGCCTGGAGGCCATGTCAGTTGGGCGGACACGGGACGGTGATGGAGGGGGAGCGACCGACCATTGTCAAAGTATTCGTGGGCCAGCATGGGCTGTTGGAAGGGCTGCGCAACAATGCCGGGCGGCTCTTCCAGGCCTGGATCGGGATCCCGGTAGCCACCGGCCATGGACATATGCGGTTGGGGCTGTTGCGGGCCCCAGGGGTTCATGCTCATGCCAGACAGCGAAGCGGCGGCGGCAGCCGCGGTCATATCGTCAACGCCACTGCCGGGGCTTTTCGCCGCGGCACGGGCAGCCGACCTCTCCTCGGGAGGCGTCCTCTCATGCAGGGCAATGCGTTGATGCCGAGTCAACAAATCGCGACGCGTGAAGGCGGCTCCGCAGTGGCAAATAAAGGGTTTCTCCTTGGTATCTGCATTATGAGTGGCACGTTAGAATGCGCTGCTGCCGATCGTCGACCGGACGGAGGCAGCGGCAGAGCGGCAGGTGCGTTGGCACCTCAGCTGGGCGGCCCTGCAGGCACGTCCGCGCGCCCACTACCGTGTAGTAACGATGTGCGTTTTCTCGGCGCCTGGACGCCCGCCCACACCCACCCACTAGGCTTGGGTTTGTATAGCGTGGACGCTGAAGCCACGAAGAGGGAGATGGGCCGGCCGGCCGGCCGAGCAGGAGACAGGCTAGTTGGGTGGCCGTGCCAGGCTGCGGAGAGGAGGAGTGGTTCGCTCGATGGGCAACACACCCGGGGGGTCCATTCCAGTACGAAGTGTCGAATGGACAATAAATGGGATGCGAGAGCGGATGGGCCACCAACCACCAGCCGCACGGGGCACCAGACCAAGGCACCCCGCGCCGCCGTCGTCGCAAGCCCAAAGACCCAGGATGGCAATGCTAAAAAGAAAGGAAAATCTGGGGTACTGACGAGTCCGCACGTGGCGTTCCTTGTGTTCGGAGCGCTTGAAGCTTCGGCCACAGTGTGGGCACGTGTGTGAGGTGCTCCCGGCGGCTGCTCCACGGCGTCTTCGGCCACTGGATCGCGGCGCCGCCGCCGCCGCCGTCGGCTGGTGTTGCTGCTGGTGTTGCTGCTGGGCCGGGGCCTGGGCCTGGGCCTGGGCCTGAGCCTGAGCCTGCGCGGCCTCCATGTTGGAGGAGGTTTCGAGGGATCGGAGGGGTGTGCTGTTGGAGAAAGACGGCGGCATCTTGGAGGATTGTCGGGGTTTAAAGTCAATTGGAGAAGTGTCAAGGTGATCGTCGGGTGGGGTAGGCGGGTAGCGTGACTTCCTCCCCAGCGCATACTTTGTGCTTAGCCTGGCGCTGGGTGGCCATGCGTAGGCGAAAGGGTTCGCGAGGCGGCTCGACGGGCCAGGGTTCTGACTCGCCACGGCCGTCCCCGCTTCTTCTCGTCAAATGCATTGGGGTCGAGGGGGGGCACCTATCGACGGACTGACTGACGGCCTGTCTGTGTGTGCGCGCATCCGTCCAGTCCGTCACCGGCGGCTGCGGACCGGGGCCATTTTCGGGACCCGTGCCAGAGTCTCGGATCGCGACAAAGGGGTGTGGGCTCATCCACCCAGTCCCGTCACCGATGCGTTCGTGGTACGTAACCGGCTCGTAACTTCTAGGCCAGAGTATAATAACGAGTAGGCAGTCAGTCCTGGGACTAGCACCCGGATACCCCAGGAACCACAGCACGAGAGTGGATAGGGCCCTAACCGACTTTGTCTTCGCGAGAACCTGCCATTGCCTTCTTCCTATGCCACGCTTCTTTGCTGATCACCTTTGACCCCCCCCCCCCCCCCGGGCGCACTGGCCGGCCAGCAGGAACCAGACACGACCATGGCAGGGGCCTTTTTCAGGTTCCCCGGCGTTGCCAGCATCACCGGTGCGGGTGGGACGGGTACGTCAACGCAACGCGGCCTTCCCATGCGCTCCTTGTACAATTGTATGGTATGGGACAGCCCGGCCAGCTAACTGATATGCAACTCTAGGCATTGGCGCCGCCGTAGCCAAAGCCTTCGCCAGATCCGGCTGCTCGCGCATCGCCATCACCGACCTCAACAAAGAGTCTCTGGCCAGCACGCGTGAGGCCATCCTCGCCATCAACCCCCAGGCCCAAATCACCAGCCGTGAAGGCGACGTTGCCGACGAGGCTTTCGTCAACGACTTCGCCCGCGATGTCTTCAAGACTTTTTCACGCCTCGATTATGCTGTCAACTGTGCCGGCATTCTAGGCGAGTCCCTTCGCTCCCACGAAACCCCCACGTCCGCTTTCGATCTCATCACCAATGTGAACTACAAAGGATCCTGGCTCGCCTCCCGGGCCGCGCTCTCCCAGATGATGAAGCAGAAGCCTCTGTCTGATCATCCGGGCCAGAGAGGTGCCATAGTCAACATAGCCTCCCAACTGGGCGTCGTTGCCCGGCCCAGTGCTGGTATGTTCGACACGGCGTTTATGTCGCTGGCCCTAACTAACTCGCACACAAGCGCCGTATTGCGCCTCCAAGGCCGCCATTATCAACATGACACGCGCAGATGCCATTGACTATTCCCGGGAAGGCATTCGTGTGAACTGTGTCTGCCCGGGCGTTATCGCCACGCCCATGACGACCGGGTCCGAGGAAGTGACACAACGCCTGAAGCCCGCGATTGACATAGCGCCTATGCAAAGAATGGGGACACCGGAGGAGGTTGCCAATGCCGTGCTGTTCTTATGTTCACCTCAAGCCTCGTTCATACAAGGGCACGCTTTGGTGGTAGACGGCGGATACACGATAAATTAACGGGATTGTTCCTAATAAATCCATTGCTCATGCACTCGGCACCTTCCGGGCACCAAGCTCAATGTCATGCGGTCGCTTTCCGTTTTCGTTCACCCACTCTTCCCGCGGAGAAGCATCCGCTCCTGTGCTGCCCGGTGGTACAGTGTCCACGGCGTCCGGGGTCTGGGCACGTTTCCAGTCAAAGTTGACCTCCCAGGCACGCCCGACCTGGAGGATCTTCTTTTCCTGCCACAGCCCGCCGACAATCTGCATGCCCACGGGGAGCAGGACGTCCGGGTCTTCTTGGGCCGGGGCGAAGCCGACCGGAATGGTCATGGCCGGATGGCCCGTGATGTTGAAGATGGCCGTGTTCGTGGTCAGGCCGATGCTGGGTTCGAAACAGGACCGCGGCGACTCCCGCGAGCCGTGCCGCGGGGCGACGTACGGCGTCGTGGGCATGACAAGCACGTCGTACTTCCCAAAGGCCTCCTGGAAGGCGTCGCGGATCCGCCGGCCAAGGTTGACCGACTTGCCGTAGAGCCCGGGGAAGGTCTTGGCCAGGTAGAGGCCGTTGATGACGGTGTTCTTGGTCGACGGGAACAACTTGTCAAAGTTCTCAGCCGTCCAGGGCAGGCGCGCCTGTTCGAACTCGGTGAGGGAGAGCCCCCGTCTTCCATGCGCCTGTCCCAATACGCCGGCTGCCCCAGCAACACGCTGTTGGATCGTCCAGATCAACGGCCCGTCCAGATGTGAAGGGACCGATACATCCTCCACCAGAGCCCCGAGACGCTCCAGCTTGTGTGCTGCGGCTCGGACTGTGTCTTTCACCCTAGGCTTGACGATTGCGTGCTCGAAGGCCTCGCTCAGGAGTCCTATTTTGACGCCCTTCAGAGGCAGCGGCGTGTTTTCCACTAGCTGTAGGGACTCGGCAAAATGAAATGAGCCATGTGCCCCGGAACCGAGCGATCGATCGTCAATACCGTCGTACCCAGCGATGGCGTCGAGACATGCGGCCGCCTCAGCTACCGTCCTGGCCAGGGGTCCGGCGTGATCGTCGATCGCATCTCCCGACGTCACGCCTGTGTAAGGGACCAGACCATGCGTCGGTTTGAAGCCGACACCTAGCACTGTTGTTAGCCCGGGTATGGCTGGCGCATGACCTCGCCAAGCAGAACTCACAGCCGCATAGAGCCGCGGGGACGCGGATCGAGCCTCCCTGATCTGTACCAATGGCATAGTCCATCGTCCCGCCGGCGACCAGAGCGGCACCGCCCGATGTACTTCCACCAGCCGAGTACCCTTCCCGATGGGGATTCTCGATGGTACCCTGCGCGCTCGTGAACGACGAGGTGGAATTGCAGAAGCTTTCGCAGACGGCGGTGCCGTGGACGTCGGCACCGGCATCCAGGACCCGGGTCACTACCGTCGCGTCTGTCGAGGGTGTCCATGCAGGGAAGGCATCGCTGCCGAAGAACTGCGGGACGCCGGCCACAGCGATGCAGTCTTTGAGACAGACCGTCTTGCCTTTCAAGGCGGTACCCTCGTGGTCCCCCTGGATGAGGAACTTGTGCGCCCAGGCGTGGCCGAACTCTTGCTCGGACTCGGCTGGCACCCGGAGACCTTGGCGGGGGTATTTCTTTAGGTCAGGGACAGGCTGGTAATCCGGAAGGGCGAGCAGCTGCTCGGCGCAGTCGTGCACGGCAGCGAGGAGCTGGTGGTAGTCACCCGAGTCTTTGGGGTCGACCCGCAGGCCGAGGTCCTTCAGCAACTCTTCAGCGGCTCCCTCGTTGACGGGGTTGGCTCTGGACGATGGTTAGCTGCCCATGCGCATCGCAGCGCTGGTTCTGCGGTGATGCTTACTCGCCAACCTCCTTGAAGAATACAGACATGGCTACGGGCACCCTACACGATCAAGCTTGGTGCATGAGCTGGACCCAGTCTTCTCCGGTCCCCCGGATGGATCACGAGATAATGATTTTATATACAGCGGAAACGATCCGCCGAGAGGGGTTGAAAACAGTCACCATCGGAACAAAATCCACGACCACTCGGCACCGGGCCGGAAGCTGGGTTCATGTAAGCGGTCAGATGGGGCATTGGTTAGGAAAGAGGATCAGACTATATGATGCAATCGGCAGCCTGCGGCATAGGACACCACGAAACTAGGAACCATCCCAAGGTTGAGTGGCGTCGCTTGGAGAATATGGCGCCCCAGGCCACCGAATGCGAGGCGTCTCCAATTGCGCCCCATTGCCCAAACCGGCAAATTGGGGTCGATACCCCACAGCATCCGTGCCGTCTTGGGACCCCCGGTGAGTTCCTCTCGTACTACACCAATCATCCATCCAACCCAATATCTTGTGCGAGCCGGCGAGCCCAGGCGCCAGTAGCAAGGAGAATACAGGAACCATAGGAATCACCAGGCTAAGAAGCTCGCAGATCTCATACAGGTAACCGGGTACGGCGCACGGTAACTACAGCATTACGAAGCCCCCCTTTGGCGTGTGGGTGTGCGGGCCCTCGACGCAAGCCAGGCAGTCCGTCGGTTGCACAAGACGCAAGCAACCCGAAAAGGTGAAAGAAGCCAAGATGGTCTGTGCTATGCGCTCTTTATAACCCGTCGGCCCTTCAAGGTCTTGTCCTGATGCGCATCGATGACACCGGCGGCCGTGAAAGCCGGGCACGAGGTCGGGCTGGAAATGGGCGGGGACCTCGGAGGCGAGCCGGGCTTGCTCCGGACAGCTTGGTATCAAGAAATACGTACTGGGCTGAGTGTCGGCATCGGTAATTTAGTTCCGCCCGTGTCAACAGCTGGCACGCCTCGGGCTGGCTGTCGACAGCGAGGGGTCCGACATCCCAGGGCTCGGGCGAGCCATCCGTCCGTGCCGTCATGCTGGAAGCCCGCCACCTCCCCAAGATGGCACAGACGGGGGTCGAGCGACGCGAATTCTCGCTGGGAGCCAGCGCACCCGCTGCCCGGTACATGCCGTGCCGGCCTGGGCGACCACAGCGGCCGCCTCGTGCGAGGGGCACGATGGGCAGACCCGGATCAGCATCTCAGGGGCGCCGATCTGGGGAGCGGGCTTCGTCCTGAGCACGTACGGCGGGTTGAACTGATGGTACGGAGCAAATGGGTCAGCGAGGAGAGGTCGGGGTAGCATGGGGGATGACCGCTCCACCAGGCAAGATCAGAGTTCAGAGCACCGGTCAACCGTCGCCTCCGGGTCTGTATGATCAGCCAGTTGCCAACTCCGCACCGGCGTCTCCAACAGTACATTCCCCAGTGCTCAATGCCACATTGCTTCCTGCCTTCGTGAGCTCAGTAGCCTTTCTCTCGTCCCCAATGGGCATATGATGGGAGGAGCGGGCGGTCTGGTTGGTTGCATGTGGTGCTCCATCTGGAGTCGGCGATGGTCGCAGACTATGTAACCACTTCTCAACGACACTGTGGGAGTTTGGAGTAAGACCCCAACTTCTTCACCCGCGTCAAGCCACCCCCCTCTCTGCCCCTCTGTCCAAAGATGGGCTCCAACTCCCGTATCGTGGCGGATTGCACAATTCGCTCACTATCATTGAGCTATCACGAATCCAGAGTAGGTGCATGCGTATACCGCAAGTCCTTGCAGAAACGCCTTGAGGGGCCTTATCCGGCCCTGGGAAGATCGGATGGCTGCGTCATGATAGCAGCGCCCGCCCCCCCGCAGATGAGGGGCAGAGGGGCAGTCTCCACGATACGTTGCTGTATGCAGTTAGAACACCGTGATAGGACCCTGATACCGGGCTGCGATCCGACGAGAAGGCGTCGCCGTTTCGGACTCGCGGTAGATTGGGGCTTCCTCTTCCGCAACAGACGGCTTTCTATCCCACGCCCGAGCGAATTCATCCATCGATACCTACACATCCTCGACCATGGGCAAGAAAAGAGTCCTCATCAGCTATGGCGTCGACGTCGACGCTGTGGCGGGCTGGCTGGGCTCGTATGGCGGAGAGGACTCGACCTCGGATATCAGTAGAGGTGTGTCCTTCGCGCGCGCGCGCGCCCTTCCCTGGGAAGAGAGAGATGGTGGTGCAGGTTGGCTGACGCGGCGTGCCTGGCCGCAAAGGCATCTTCGCGGGCACCGTCGGTGTGCAGCGCCTGCTCAAGATGTTCAAGAAGTACGACATGAAGACCACTTGGTTCATCCCGGGACACAGCCTGGAGACGTTTCCCGAGGACATGGCCGCGGTTCGGGACGCCGGCCACGAGATCGGCCTCCACGGCTACTCGCACGAGAACCCCGTCGACATGAGCCTGGAGCAGCAGCGAGATGTGCTGGACAAGACGTACAAGATGCTGACCGAGTTCACGGGCAAGCCGCCGCGGGGCAGCGTGGCGCCCTGGTACGTCTCCCACCCCATGATGGGTCTTCTTCCGAATGGATGGCGCTGGATATTGACCCGACTCTGCGCACCTCCTCAGGTGGGAATGCAGCAAGGAGGGCGGGCAGCTGCTGCTCGACTACGGCATTGAGTACGACCACAGCATGAGCCACCACGACTGCCTGCCGTATTACCTGCGGACGGGCGACACTTGGACAAAGATCGACTACCAGAAGAAGGCCGACGAGTGGATGAAACCGCTGGTCAAGGGCCAGGAGACGGGGCTTGTCGAGATCCCGGCGAGCTGGTACCTCGACGACCTGCCGCCTATGATGTTCATCAAGGGCGCCCCCAACAGCCACGGCTTCGTCAACCCGCGCGACATCGAGGACCTCTGGCGCGACCAGTTCGACTACTGCTACCGCGAGTACGACGAGTTCATCTTCCCCATTACCATTCATCCCGACGTCTCCGGCCGGCCGCAGGTGCTGCTCATGCACGAAAGGTAGGTCCAGTGCTTCGCCATCGCAACCCCGTTCTTGTGTCTGTAATGCTAACGAACGGCCCCCCGCTACCCAGGCTGATCGAGCATTTCAAGAAACACGAGGGCGTGGAGTTTGTGACAATGGAGCAGATTTGTGATGACTTCAAGAGCAAGAATACCCCTGCACAGGGCGCCGTTCTGCCGGCGAAGCCCGGCGCCATGCTCAAATGACATTTTTGCTAGAGGGACTAGAAAGAGAATGAAAGGCCTACTGGCAGCTCTGCCGCCATTGAGTAAGAACATGCGCAAGGTGTTCGCCGTGTGACGCCTTGATCTTTCACGGCCAGACTGGTTGGTCATGGACAGTCAGACCAAATCCTGTTGCCGAGGCCGATCAAATTGCCGACTATTATGCCAGGGCCTGCCGGTTATCAGCGGTGCCGCTCCGTCGACCCTCCCTCGCCTCCACGGCCTGACGTCAAGCCGGTATTGGTCCATTGTTGCCTATTGCGCGTTCGTACGCCATCTCATGGAATGATGGTCCTTGGGTACCACGCCTGTTGGAGAGCTGGCTATCCCGGGCACTGGTGTCTGATAATCGAGCAATCAGGACCAGGATTCCCGGAGAGGCCGTCCATTGTCACGACTCCAACTAGTGGAGACGTGCCTCTCCAACCGCACGGCCTCACTCTAAATATACTTGCCGGCGGGACTCCACCTCGTCAGGTTCCACATTTTGCCCCAGATTACGCTGGCTTGTATCTACGCATCCAGCTGGGGATAAGAATTCTGGGGATAGAGGGGGGAGATGGGGCTTGGCCGCCCCATCTCTATCTATGATACATGCCGTGCTCTCGATAGGTCGTCTACGATAAGCCCGCCGGTAGTGTTCATTACCATAGCGAGCCAGGCCTCGGGTGCCGGATCGAGGTTGTCTATAAGTGACGAAAGCCCCTGAACGACCGACTTTCCCCCATGCCACGACGCCCATCCATCCCGCCGCTCTGCTAGACTCGGCAGACCAGACAGTCAAGGGCCTGCTTTGCTCCGAATCGACTGCCCATCATGGCGCCATCCAACTCAGAAAAGACCGGCGCCGATGCCATCGCCCCGGCCCCCGGCCGGGCCAGTGGCAGCATCGAGGCGGTCAAGCTGGAGACGGCCGACGACGCCTTTGAGATCTTCCGGAAACAGGAGGGCCAGGTCGACTTCCGCACCGTGTCCTGGGTCCATGCCTCGGTCATCTTTTTGAAGCGTACGTGCGGGTTCCCCTGCCTGCGGGCTCAGCCTGGCCCGTGGGTGTCCGGGACGCGGCCTGGCTAATGCAAGTGTCCAGTCATCTTCGCAACCGGCGTCCTCACCATCCCCAGTGCCATGTACGTGTTGGGGGCCCTCCCTGGCGCCATCAACGTGTTGGGCTGGCAATTCCTCAACACCTACTGCGCCATCATTCAGGGCAACTTCCGCAACTCGCATGCTGGCTGCCACTCCATCGCCGACATGGCCCAGGTCGTGGGCGGCCCCTGGCTCCGCGAAGTTGTGGGCGTCTTTTTCCTCGTCACCTTCGCCATTGTGGGCGCGTCCGGCATCTTTGGCGCCTCTGTCGCGTTCAACGCCCTTTCGAACCATGCCCTGTGCACGAATTCCTTTATGCTCGTCGCTACTGCCATCGTGTTCATTATGGCGAGCGCCCGCAAGTTCGAGAAGATTGCTTGGCTGACGTGGGCCGGGTTTCTCTCCGTCTTCATTGCCGTCTTCGTCGTCGTGTACTTTCCCCCCCCCCACCCCCCACCACCCCCCCCCCCCCCCCAACCCACCCCCCCGTTCCCCCCCCCCCCCCCCCCCCCCCCCCCCCCCCCCCCCCCCTACATCCCCCAGCCCCTGGGTGGTCACCGCCTGGCTCCGTGGCCTTTCGTTAACACACACGGGTGTGCGTCCATAGAGTCGGTGTCACAACCCGCGATCGTCCTGCCGCGGCCCCCCAGACTGGCGACTTTGACTTTGGCTACCATGTTATCGGGAATCCAACATTTGTGGCTGGCATCACTTCGGTGGCGACCATATTCTGTTCAGGCGCCGGCACCTCGGCCTTCTTGCCTGTCATATCCGAGATGAAACGACCGCGCGATTACAACAAAGCCGTTTACCTGTGTATGGGCATTGTGACGGCCTCATACCTGTCCTTCAGTCTCGTTGTCTACCGCTGGTGCGGCAAGTGGGTGGCCTCGCCTTCGCTTGGCTCCGCGGGTGATACCATCAAGAAGGTCGCGTACGGCATCGGTATCGTTGGCCTGCTGGTGAGCGCCTGCCTCTACATCCACGTCGCGGCCAAGTACATATTCGTTCGGGTGTTGCGGCACTCGAAGCACCTACAGAGCAACTCGCTTGTGCACTGGTCCGTCTGGCTGGCCTGCACACTCGGCATGTCGGTCGTCGGCTTCCTGATCGCATCCGGCATCCCCATATTCAACTACTTGCTCGCCCTGGCTGGCAGCTTAACTTTTGCCCCGCTCGCGCTCGGCTTTCCGGGGTACCTTTGGGTATACGACCACCAACATTACCGCAAGGGCAGCGCGTGGCAAGTCATTGTGTACTATCTCAACTGGCTGATGATCGCCCTGGCGGTTTTCTTAACCATTGGCGGAACGTACGGCGTGGTGCAAAACATCATTGATGCATATGCCAGGGGGGAGATTGACCGCGCGTTTTCGTGCAAGGACAATAGCAACTCTTCATAGTGTGACCAGCGCTAGCGCACTGGGAAAAATGAATATCATGGAAAGAAATCGGACGGTTGATCCAATCTACGTTTTGAACACCGGCGATGGCGACGAGCTTTGGCCTATGAGCGGAATCCGAGCTGGCAGCTGAGAGCCGAGTCCTTGGCTAACCCTTGTTGGTGCTTGCCACGAACAAGCGAAAGTTACAGCGAAGGGGCCAAGCCCCTGGGCCGCAAAGATGAATGTTTTACCCGGGGCTGACCCAGTCCATCCGATGGCGTCCTCTCTGCCCTTTTGCCCCCAGCCAACCGCCCTCAACGCGAGGGGTACTCATAGGAGAGCAGCTGGCGCTGGTAGCCGGGACCCGGCCAACCGGCCCCTGCGTAGGGCACAGAAAGGGGAGGGTACTCCGTGTTGAGATGTCAATTTTCACTAGGCCAGATGGGCCCTTGAGATGTGTCCGTGGAAGTTTGATGCGACAATGAGAACTCACGCCCCTTGTGAGCTGCGTAGCTGTCCAGCCATCCAGTATCAAAGCCCCGATAAAGGAATCCTGAACACGGAATCCATAGAACGACGGTATGCCCTTGGGCCTGCAAATATGCACATTTAGCGCGGCCCATCCCATCGGTGCCTGCCGCTTTTGAATGTGACCTCCCTACAGATATCTCTCGGTGTGGCGTGATTATTGCACGATCTCAAGAATGCGATTAGCATTCTGATTGGCCAAATTAAGTCTGCACTCCCGTTATGCACATCTGCAGGCCCAAGAGGACGAGATAATAGTATGAGAACATATAAAAGTCCTTCAGGTCCACTGCACTGTTTACCGGCACCTCTTGAAGATATGCAACACTCGTACCGCCAAGGTTCGTTTAGGTGGGGTTTCGGGTCCTTTTTTCTATAGACGATGGGCTTGGGCGTGCATACTCATTACGGCTAACCGCTTCACGTGGAAAGTGGCGCATAACCGTACCCAGGACCAGCCCCCAGGTAGTATTCACGGTCCGAAAGTTCTTATGGTGGACCGCACTATCAATTCAGGGCTGCCAGCTCTGACTCTGTACTCAAGTAAGTATGGATTTACTCGCAAACTTCCCGTTCTGGACAAGGATCGCCGACTCCGATCCATTGGCTGTGCCGAGGGCAGTCGGCGCTGCCGTATAAGCAATTCGCTTGCGGTAACGAATCCAGCAATAGGGCAGGTGGCGTTATGGAGTTACGAGTCGAACTCCATAAGGACTTGCCTCGTTGGGCCAAGTGAAGTTGGTACTTTTGCGAATATGCATATGCAGCGTCTCCAGCATCATCTGCCACATGTTTCCATGCATCCCATACGAACAGCGCAGCAAGAACGCTGGCCACCCCCTCCGCTCCCGTGACTTTCATAGTCCGGCAGCTACCAGCCCGTGTGCACGGTGTTGGTGCGACCAACGCTGCCCACAGGAATAGGCGGCATTCGTACCAGTCTCAAGCAGTCCCCCCCTCTAACCCCGCGTCCAGGACGGAAGTAATAGAACACGGACGCGTTTTGGCTGGGCCCCAATGGTGGCGCGGCTCAATTCTCACCCAAGCCACCTACGCCCTTCACTTTGGCCCCGGGGTCCAGATGACGGGGCTACACGCCGACCCAGTTTGCACAGAATGAATAGTTTCTTCGTGAGGAGGGGACACGACCTTGACAAGCAAGGGTGCCTACCTCGGCGCGTCGACGGCCATGCCGACTTCTTTGGTCTGCACCACTACAGTTTGGACTGTCGATCAGCCTATCACCCGCGGCCCGCTGTCGTGGGAAGCCCGTCCTGCTCGACGCGGCTGCGTGGGAATACGCCGTGTGCAACCAGATTTTCGTGCTTGTGACATGAGCTGGCGAGGAGGACGAGTCAGGCGGGGGAGGGGTTCGGGGAGAAGGGGAGGGGGGCAAACAAATTTGACTTGTATTATCCATCGTATCCGATGACAAACTGATATCAGCCTCTGCAGCCCACGCCGGCTGGTGGTGAGCGCGTCACGGCTGAGAATATTGGGAGGGGCCAAGGCTGATGGTTCGCACCCGAAAGGCCGTGGCGTGGCCGATTGCCAGGAAGCGCCTCCAGGATCGGAAGTTAAAGTCCAGCCTTTCCGGACGCGGCCCAATTGGTGTGTAAGTCGGTAGGCAACAACGGCGCAGAGTGCACCGAAAGCTTGCGGCGACACTTCGTCGAAGCCGATCCCCACCGGCTTGGACATGCCGGTCAGGCACCGTGATTGGGCCACCACATAGTTCCCTAGGAAGGGTATTTCCAATGTTTCACTCGTCCGTCAAGTCGCCAATGTTTCGGTCGGATGACGGCGGCCAGTCCAGGTCAGCCCGGGGAACCGCTTCAGAGGTCCAGAGTACTTGCGGGCATCGAGGTCCCGCCCTAGTCATCCGGCGCAGGCGATTCACTGGAAGGTCGTGCAAAAGGAGGCCAAGCCCAGGCCATCGTCGTCGCCGCCGCCGCCGCCGCCTGGCTGTGCGACTTTAGGTCGTAGACGAGCCCCGACTGACCCTCCCCGCTGGGATATATGGTGAAAAGGGTGGGAAGCAGTTAGGTAGGCAGGTATTCAATCAAGGACTCCCTTGCTCACCAACGAACGAACCCGTCGTGGTCTCTCCTCATCGCCATACTATACACCCCCTCTTATGGATTGATGGGTTTGGACTGTGGAAGCGAGCCATCTGCACGTTCGTTCGCTCTAGCGCTCCACTCTTCCTACGGTACTTTTGCGACTTGCACGATGACGGGCAAGTTGTAATCCGGCGCGCATGTAAGGCTCCATAGGTCGGGTTGATGCTTTGCCCTCCCACCGCGTCCACGGATGATGTCGTGGCCGCGGCCCGGAGGCTCACTCACTTGCACTCGAGCGGTGCTCGTATGTAGGAGCGCTGGGTATTTACCGCCTGGCTCACCACCCGGCTAACCCGTATGTAACCAGGCCCTTCCCCCCCCCCCTTGCGCTGCGTTACCTCTCTCCCCGCGAGGCAGACCAGCAGCATTTTGCTTTTGCCTCCTATGCGTGTGCAATCGGTCGAGCACCCCCGGGGCTTGTACATATGCATGAACCGGCATTTGAATTCGCCAACTCGTCCTCTTGCCCTTCGGCGTCGAGGTTGACCGGTCGGCATCATCGATAGCATCCTTGAATCATTAAGTGCTGCTTGCTTGACCGCCTCCCTGGCGGACCTACAGACAGTACTTACACCCCCTCGCCCACGCCGCGGCGACCCATGCCCGACGACGCACATTGCAGGGCTTCATCGCGGCCACCCATTTGCTAGGACAAGAGTGTGACGGACGCCTTGTCCCATGGCGAATTTCCTCGAGCTGGTCAACGACCTGTCTGGGCGCTCAGGTGTGTGCTTCTCTCTCCCTTCCTCTCTTTCTTTGTTTTAGGTCACCCATGCCATGCGAGCGCCATCCACCCCTGCTGGAGTCGACCAGGCGCTAGCCCTGGTGTTTCTCTGACGATGCCCGCCCGCGGTCCTAACCAAGCACCAGACGACACGCCAGGGCACGAGTTCCCTGGCAGCGAGCACGACGACTTCTTTGCCGACCGAGACACTGTCGTCTCGGCGCGCCACCAACACTCGTTGCCGTCTTTCCCCGAGGCTTTTGGGGGCCCGAATGATTGCCACCGACAGCCCTTCCCGTCCTCCCTGTGCCCACTGCACAGCGATTTCCTACAGCAACAATATCGGCTGCCACTCCCCCCTCCCCCCCCCGCTAATAACGTCCTACGCACTCTCGACCACAGCGCGACGGACTTGGCGCCCCTGCACCCTGGCCGCAATACCACCACCAGCAACAGCGACAGCCACAACAGTAGCGACGGCCCTTGCCAGACGAGTGTCTCCGAAACACCCGCCCTTCAGTGGCCGGATGGGGCCGATCGTCCGTTTTCATGCCTATCTCACGCCCCACTACATTCACAGTTCCAGCGCCAGCGCCAGCAGCAGCAGCCATTCGACAACCACCCCGTTAATCCGCATCCGTTTATCAGCAATCTGGGCGGGCTGGACCTGGACGGCCTGGATTGGGACCTGGACCTACATCATACCCATCACTGCACTGCTCAACAACCGCCCTCCACCTCGCAAGCGCCGCTGCGTCGTCTTGCCTTGCCTCCGACAACAACCGCCCCGTCCACCGCCCGACTGGACCACGAATACGCGCTGGTTTCTAACGAAGCGCCATCATTTTCGACACCTGAGCAACCGCAAACTTCACCACCACCACCACCACTACTACTAACATTACCACTACCGCAACCGGGCTTTGGCGGCAATCACTTCATTGACACTCTCCAGGCTCAGATCCCTGGCGCCGGCTTCGACCATTTCTCTGCACCTTACGGCAACAGCCAACACCCCTTTCCTTTCTGGCCTCCGTCCATGACCAGCGCACCCGGTCTCAACTCCGACTCCTTCGAGCCAGAAGCCGCCATGCCTTCATTAGCAAACCCCCCGTCCGCCCGACGCCGATCATCAAGACGACTGAGCAACAGCGTTGTGGATCTCACCAAGGAGGAGAGCCGGGACAATCTCACATCCTCGTCGCCAGTGCCCATGGCACCGCCTCCCACCCGCAAACGGAGACGCTCCACCCCAGCCGGCGGTGCCACCTCGGCCTCAAACGCACGGCGGTCTTCTGCGTCACAGGCATCCAAATCCATCAAGACGGAAGCCAAACGGCCGAGCTCCCGGGGCGACGACACCTGCGTGTTTGGCTCGTCGCCGCCGCCAGCCTTCCACAGCGACGAGGAGGTGCTGGATCTTACCGAAGTAAACGAGGTTTCTGCCAACCAGAAGAAGATAGAGGCGGATCGACGTGTGAAGCTGTCCAAGTTCCAGTGTGTCATTTGCATGGACGACGTATCCAACCTGACCGTCACACACTGCGGCAAGTCTCGCCCGGTTCCCGGCTTCCCACAGTATCTCTAACCCAAACCCAGGCCACCTTTTCTGTTCCGAGTGCCTACATTCGGCTCTGCACATTGACACTATCAAGAAGTCATGCCCCGTCTGCCGGACAAAGGTCGATCTCCGAAGCAAGACGGGGAAAAATACCAAGTCGTACTACCACCTCGAGCTCAAGGTCATGACGGCAACCCGCAAAGGCAAGCAGCCTGTAGCGGCGACACGGTAGCAGTCTTCTACGCTGTATCATATTGCTGCGACGCTATTGGAGGATTCGTATGTCCTCGAGGACCTCGCCTCCCATGCCAAGACCTCGCTTTACATGCCAGAGCTGCCTGGGCAAACCCAACCATGTTAACGTCACGACCTTATACCTCGGATACCACAACGACTTTTCCAGATGTGTACCTCTGCATATGCAATACCAACGACATGGCCTTTCCACTTGAAATACGGAAAACGGGCCCCCACGACCCGTGCACTGGGAATGCGCAATACAGACCTCCACGACTCGTCCACTCGAAACATCCGAAACGAACCTCTACGTTTGTTCTGATTTTCTACTTGGAAGGGGGTCATGTTGATACTGTATCAACAACTTTGCCCACGCTTACAAGACCACGCATTAAAGAGCAAGTGATGCACGGCTCGTCACGACGATGCGTTTACGCGGGGGCCGGTCACCTGCTATGCGGCCAAAGCACAAACGCGACCTCGCATTCCCGCTCGATTGGCATCTATCGTGGTCACCTGTTCTTCGACGTTTGTTTGCCCGCAAGAGCTTCTGGCCGGCTGACCATCGAGGATGGACCCACTACACCGACCTTGACGCCATGCATGCAGAAGTGCAGGCTATTTCGGCAGCCCGGCAGCCTACAGGTTCGAGATTCAATGATGTGTATACTGTAGGAAGGAGAAACTGCGGGATATACTACGAGTTGTCCAACTTGTACTGCATTGCATTGGACGGGGTGTCATTCATGGACCAAAAGGAAAACCTTGATACCCTTTTACACCCTTTGGGTCGCTGCCGCTACATGGTCGCAATACGGGCTCTGAGATGTAATAATATAACGAGAAGAAAGCACTCACTACGGTCGAGTCCTCTACCAACTTGGCTTCTTGCGATGCACCGAGGTTGACAGCCAAACCACTCCACTTGCACGCAAAACACGCAAAGTATCCACTTGAACCATGCTGCTTTACTGTCCATGGATGGGTGGAAGCAAGTGCTAGCTTAGTCATGGCTGCATTAGGAAATCTGGGTTGGCCTAGAGAATCTGTGCAGTTCACGTGGCTCTTGCTGTTCACATGGCTCATGTTTAGTTTTGATTGTGACCCCCGTGGCCTGGGATGCCTGGGGGGGGGGGGGGGGGCGCGGGAATTGTAGACGCCCGAGTCGTCCGCCCTGGTTACGGACCGGAAGGCCAACCCACCCCATTTGCTTCCTATTGGGAAGCCTCGAGGAGTACGAGCTATGTACTCGGTCTCTCCGGGGCCGGCAACTTCATTTTGACGAAAAAGTACTCGAGGCAACAATATACTTTTATTAGCATGACGCCCGGCGACTAGATCGGTCCAGCCATCTACAGCATGACGTGCCTCGCCTCGTCGATACCGGGACTCCGGGCCGGGCCGAGGGGGTCTTGGTCGCCGTCGTCGTCGGCCCCCAGGAGGCCATGCTCCTCGGGGGCGGCGCCGTGCTCACGTACGAGACCGTCGAGGTGGTCGACGTCGTCGGCGCCGGCGGTGCGGCGCGTCTCCTCGGCGCCGTTGAGGACGTACCAGCAGTCCTTCTTGGTGAGGAGGCCGAGCAGAGAGCCGCGCTCGACGAAGAGGACGTAGCGCACGCCGAGCTTCTGAAAGTACGAGACGGCCAGGTGCAGGCTGCTGCGGCTGGGCAGCGTCAGGGGCGTCTGGTCCATCCACGGACGCAGGTCGAGCGTGGTGCGCGGGTCGGCCAGCGGCTGGTGGGTGAAGAAGGCCTCGGTCTCGGGCGGCAGCACACGCGGCGCCTGCGTGGCGCCGTCGAGGTTGTACACCAGCTCGGCGCGCGAGATATAGCCCAGCAGGATGGCGTCGCGCGGGTCACTAACAACGGGGAAGCCGCGGTAGTCGCACGAGTCCAGCACAGCGCGCAGTGATGCGATCGTGTGGCCCGTCGCCGTCAGCACCACCAGGTCCTCGATGCGCGTCATGATCTGGCCGGCGGGGATGTCGGGCACGTGCTGGAACCCGGCGCCGTCGTCGCCGCTGTCGAGGAAGGGGTACGCGTTGAAATGGATCCACGACTCGTAGATGCCGCGTCGCGAGAAGGCGTCGCCCACCCACTTGGACAGCATCACGGCCACCATGATGGGGAGCACATACGTCAGGGCGCCCGTCAGTTCGAAGGTGATGACCACGATCGACACCGTGAGCCGCGTAACGCCGGCCAGCGTCGCCGCCGCCCCAATGACGGCGTAGGTACCGGGGGTGATGCAGGGCACGTCCGGTCGGCAAGAAGCGAACGCTATGAAGCCCGGGTGGTTGTTCTGCCAGATCTCCATGATGATGCCGACGGCACGTCCCGTCAGGGCCCCAATAGCCATGGAGGGAAGAATGATACCGGCGGGGATATGCAGGCCGAACGTGATGGACGCCAAGAAGAAGCCCAGAACAGCCGCGAAGAGGAGCAGCACAATTGTGTTGGCTGTAGCCGCGCCAGTCTTGCAGAGCCCAAACTGGTCATCGAGCAACTGCGAGCACTGCGAAAACAGATTGGCTACAAGCTCCGAGTTTTGAGCCCGCATATATAGGTTCGGATAGTTGATGAGGGCGGTCAAGAGGGCCACAATGACGACCTGGACCAGGGGCCCCGGCAAGGGCAAGTTGGTCGACTTCTTCCACTGGGCTACACGCATGTTGGCTTTGATAAACAGCCCTCCGTAGATGCCTCCTAGAACACCGAGGAAAGCGAAGGGCACAAGCTCGAAGCCGTGCCAGTTGGACGTATACTTGACCTGGTACAAGACCAACTGACCGGAGCGAAAGGGGTCGAATGCCTGCAGCATGACGGCGGCCGTCATGGCGCAAACGAAAGATTGCCACATGGTTTTGTCGGGGAAATAATACGATAACTGCTCCAGGGAGAACAGCACACCTCCAATGGGTGAGCCGAAGGCGACAGATATGCCAGACGCCGCAGCTGCCGACAGCACCTCGCGCTTCCGGGCTTCGTTCTCGTTGATGTTGGGGAAGAGCTTGATGAACAGGTTGGCACAGCAGCAAGCCACATGGACCAAGGGGCCTTCCTTACCCAGCCACATACCCGATGCGACAGCCAGGACCTGCTTGGTATCAATTTCTGTTGGTCGACAACACCAGGCCGGGGATAGGCCAGGCGAGACCGAGCAGAGGGCAAACGTACCAAACCCAGGGATTTGGTGACCAAAGTCCAAGTCCCCAGGAACCTTCGTATTATAAACCCGCCCAGGACCGTCTTGATCTCGGGTATACCACTGTGCTTCGCGTACGGGGCGTATTCCTGGACTAGGAAGCCAGAACAGACAGCAAAGGTGACAGAGAAGGCAATGAAGAAGATGTACTCGATGAACCATTTACCGCCGGCGCTCCCGACGCCGAGAGCGGCGGCCCATGGTCTCCAGCCGGCGCATTTGGCGCCGGTATCATAGCCCATGCAGCAGAAGCCCCTGTTAAGATAAAAGGCGCCGCCGTCGGAGCCCGATGCACAGTAGCCGCGCTTGAGATCGCCCAGCCAGTCCGTCGTCACGTCAATGCCGGCCGCAAGAGCTCCGACGGCGAGCCCAGTGAGCACCAGGATCACCCATACCTGGCTCGCGTCGAGCAGCTGCTGCACATAGCCCAGCACGCCGGTAGCGCTGGAGTAGAGCACGCGCAGTCGTTGGCGCTCTTTCGTGTACTCAAAGATCCAGTCGATGGCCGTCAAGTCCTCATATCCCACCCTCCGCCCGGGCCCCTCAACATACCAATCGAGCGGAAGGCCGTCCTTGGACACCGAAGGGACGTGTCCACCATCGGGCCGCGCCGGGTGGGCTCCCGGGGGCCGTGTCGGCGTGTTCGTGCCGGGCAGGGAGATGGGGGACGGGGCCGTGATGCGGTCGGACAGTCGGATGCCGGTGATGTTGGACAGGAGGCGGGCGGGCTGGGCGAGGATGCTTTGTTTCTGTTTTCGCTTGAAGCTCAGAGGCTCGTGCAAAGGGTCGTTCTCCGGGGGGGCCCCCTCGTCTACGTCGACGAAGTCAACCAGCTCGTCGTCGTTGTCGTCGTGGGGGCGCCGGGGTGGCGGCGGGCGGGCGTGGGCGGACTGCGACGACGAGGACGACGCGCCGTCTTCTCGCTCGGGTCGACTGGAAAGATTCCGGGTTGCCATGGCTTCAAACTGGCAAGTCGTTCTGGCGTCCCATTTCGCAGCGGCCTCTCTTTCGTGGTGGCTCGGTGGGAAGAAGACCGGAGCGGTGCTTGGAGGATTGTGGGATGCCGCTACGCAAGTATGTACCTACTTGCCTACATGGCTACCGCTGGCGACGACGGCTGAGACGGGAGGGCGGCTCAGCACTCTATCGGTGATAAGCCAAAGTACTGCCTCGTGGAGTCCTGGGCCGGGGAGTACATCCATACAAGTACGTCGAGCAGGGGCCAGGACGCTGTTGCCTGTAGAAAGTGAGATGCCGGGATGGGGGGAAGGGGATCGAAATCATAACTGGCGGTTCTTTGTCGACGCGAATCGAACAACAGCTGCTCGACCCACTTGCACCATGCTCGTCTCTGATCGCAAGTCGTTGCGCATCCAATGCTGGTGATCGCCAAGGTCGCAACGGGTGCCGCCGCTGCTGCTATTCGTAGCTCTAGCGTCACTGCAACGACGCTCGTTACCAACGCACCTGCAGAAATTCCAGAATCAACCGATCCTGCCTGCGAGTGCTCCACCCCCGGAACTCTTCCAGCTAGAGGAATACAATCATCTAGAGATGAATACCTGCGTCTGAAATGACTCTTCCATCGTAAAGCATCTCCTCGGTCCCGTCTTCTCCCCCCCCCGCAACTAAACTGAGCCATGGATGCGTCCGCGCAGCAGCGAGATGAGGGACCCGCACATTCGCCTGGCCCTGAAGCTCGCCAAGTCGGACAAGTACAGCAGCTTCTCAAAGCAAAGGACGACACCTCGAGGTTTGTCGGCCTGGCTCTGCTTAAGTCGACCCTGGACGACTCGGCCGAGCTTCGAGGCAACCGGGAAGTCGTCGCGTCGCTATGGGAGTCCATCTCGCCCAAGTTCCTCGACCGCCTGCTGAAGACGGGCTCGAGACCTGGCGCCAAAGACAAGGAGACCAAGGAGATGCTGGATCTGGCTGTGAATGTGCTCTACACATTCACCCTTCTGCTCCCGGAGGAGTCGCTGTCGGACGCCCGGCTCATTGGGAGGATCCCGAGGCTGGTTGAAGCTGTGCTGCGGAGGTAAGTGTTGGCCGTCGCTTATCACCTTGGGACAGCAAGCTCATATGCCGCAGCTCGGAAGAGACGACGGACATCATTCTGAAGACGCTTTTCACACTCGCCAGCCGCGTTGAAGGTGGGCGTGTCTTTGCGAAGGTTGAGGACTGGACTCCATTGGTCGAGATTGCACCCAAGCACGAATACGTGTTAGCCATCTTCTCTTGGTCGTGGCTCCACGCCTCGGCGAGTCCGGACACCCGGCCTGGTCTCCGGAACAGAATCAACCACACTATCACCGCCTTGGTTGCATCGTATAAAGGGACGGATGCCGTTACGCTACTGCAGTTCCTCGACAAAGCCCTGGGGCGCCTGGATGACGAGGTGAGAGGATAGCACCTACAAACATCTTGGCTTCTTACTTACCAACTTGACTTGCGCAGCTCATTCCCGACAACCCCATATGGCTGGCCGGGGTAACTGGTTTTATTCGCAACCTAGCGACAGCCAAACCAACCCCGGCGGGCCGTGAGGCCTATACCAACTGTGCTGCCCGTCTTCTTCTTGCTTACCCCGAGTTCGCACCTGCGCTCCTATTCGGTGACAGCGGGGACTCGTCCACGCCATTTTCATATCTCTTTGTCAATCTCGTCGCCATTGACCTCCGATCCAGTCTCCCTTCACTTCTTGCAAAGCTTAACACTGCCGGGTATCCAGCCATCTCTGCACGACTATCGTCTGCGCTCTTCGTTCTGGCCTCGTTCGTCATTTTCCTCGTTCAGCAGATGGATAGCCAGATGGACGTAAACGGGCCGGCGTCGACATTCACCTCGACATTTCACATGGAGCCTGACCTGATGCTCAAACTCAACCGATCCATAGGAGAGACACTTTCGGTGGTCATGGAGTACCTCCGTGATCGCTGGGATGCTGCCGTCGCCGGTGTCCAGGGCTTGCACCCCGAGGCCCGCCGGGGCGAGTCCCATACCATGTCCGGCTCGCACCTGACTCTCGCGTGGGATGTGCAGAACGAACCTGCGTCTGAGGACCCGCTTCTGCTCGCCGCCCTCCGCGTTCTAGGGGTCTGGCTCCGTGAAGATGACGGGGAGGGGTTGAGGAGGGAGGCCATCAGCTTGATGGACATGATGATGGATCTTTACCAGGAGCACGGCGAGCTCACGGGAAGCTTGGGCTACCGCGCGTGTGTGATGGGGGTTCTCCAAGGCGTGACGCAGATCGACGACGGTATCCGGGCACTACTGGAGCACGGCGGCTGGTCAATTCTCAGCAAGGACCTCCTGAATATCTTGCACCGAACGTCGGCACCACAGCCGGATCCGCAGCATTGCGAGCTGGGGTCGCATCTGGCCCTCCTGCTTCTGGCGCTGGCCGAAAGCCAGCACTATACGTCGGAGGAGTGGCTGGATTTCGTGACGGCCGTGGCATCGTACGATGTCCCCGCGGTCCCGGAACCGCCAGCACAGCTCCAACGACTCTGGGCTGACGTGCTGCAGTTGGGGGCCTCGCTGCTGGCGAATGCGCCTCCTGGTGTCAAGAGCCGGTACATTCACTCTGCGGGTGCCATCCGAGGCATCGCGGCGGCCGTCGGGGGAAAGATCGAGGTGGCTGAGGCCGGGGAACAGATCAAGGACATTGTGTCCACACTGGACAGCGACCCGGTACTGGGCAGCCATCCGGCCCCGGCCTGAAGTGCAGACCGGTGTGGTTCCGCAGAGGTTGGGAACCTAGACTGCACGTGCGCAGAACTCGCCCGCGCCGCTTTGGCAGGCAGATCTTGACGGCCCATCAGCGGGTTGTCATTGCAGTATGTCAAGATACCGTGTTCCCCAAAGCGTCGACCTGGCAACGGGCTCATTGGTTTCTTCCCGCTTCGGGGGTCGTGCTCGGTCTGGCGCCCGAGCGAGGGCCGAGCCGGGCTGGTTACAAAGTCCGGAGTGGCCGCCGGCGGTTCGCTCGCGCCGCGGTGAGACACCTTTATCGATCGAGCACGGTGGCAGTTTGTCTCAGGTTCGCAGCATCGGCATGGGGGCATGGGGTGCTGTAGAACCCATTGCGCGCCGCCGCGTCCGGATGATAGAGGTTGAGAGGAAGAAACTGGAAGTCAAATCGGAACACGTTTGTTTACTCTTTGCCATGCCGTGTTCCATCGGGTGATCCGTGGAGGCCGTCCGGGCGCTTGACATGGGCACAACATGGCCATTGCCATTTGCTATTTCCTAAGCTCCATCCCCGGAGCCATCGGGACTGAGGACGGAATTTGTCGGTCACTCGCGCATCCTTCTCCCCCATACTCTCCTCTGAAGCAGCCAGCCAGCCGCCTATCCGAACTGATCCCATCTGCCCGACCAGAAACTCCACTTGACCTGTCCGGCCAGTCCCTACCCCCTTTTCGGTACGCCACCGTGCCCCCCTCCTCCTCACCATCAACCACCACCATGAGGTCTTCCGTCGTCGACACCTGGGTACCAGTGCTGCTCGTCCTATTCAGCGGGCTCGCGGGGTCTCCGCACGGCAGCGGCGGACCGGCGCTGGCGCTGGCGGCGCCCATTGACGATAAGCCGCTGTCGCACGTCGACAGCAGCAGCCGCAATGGCGAGATGACGACGCAGAACAGCGGCGTCACCAACGCGACCCAGTCCACCATAGTCAACGGCAACACCACCGTCACCACCATCACCACCGTCACCAACGGCAACAACAACACCATTGTCATCATCCAGCCGCGCGACTGCCGCTGTACCTGAGGCGCGCGCGTCTTGTTCGGGCGGGTCAGAGGGGGGAGGCATGGGGTGGCGACCATTCCTTCGGCGTGCCGCCATTGTCCTCCGTCGGCCCATCCTTCTCTCCCTCTTCACCTGTCCCCGTCGGAGGGAGGGGTGGGCGGGCGGGTTTGGAAAGGTGGCCGCCCCGTCCGGACCGGCGCCCGTCGGGGACACGTGTTCGCTTCCCTTTTCTCTCTCACGGTCCGGCCCCGGACACCCGGCCCTGACGCGCGACAGGCCGGGCACCCGGGGCCAAGAGGAAGAAGAGGAGCGGGAGCAGCGGCACGAGGAAAGGAGGAGAACAAGGACGATGACGACGCGACGAAGCGGAAGCGGAAGTCCGCCACGGATCGCCACGCTTGTGCTTCTTCCCCCTCCCCCCCCCAGTTCCGATGACCAGGCCATGGGAATCCGCATCCCAAGGGCCGGCGCCCCAGTGCTTTTCGTGGGTCCGACCCCAGCCTCCCTTCCCCTCGGCCCCAATGGCTTCATGTTTCGTGTACAAATATTTTGGGTGTTTTTGGTTTTGCCAAGCGGTGCCGTCGCGGGGCCCCGGCTTTCTGGAGCTCCACCTCCGCCAGCTCTCCCCCGCCTACCGACGCACATACGCGACCGGTGTTCTCTTGGCTGTTGTCCTCCCTGGGACCGCCATCCCCTGTCCACCAAAGCTGCGGGCTTTTCCCAGCCCTCCTCGTCCAATCTTTCCCTCTCCCCTTTCCCCGTGGGGCAACAGGGGCGGGGGAGGGTCGGGGGTGAGCCTGCCACGCGACGCGCGAACCGCACTGGCGCTATTCTTCATTCCCCCCTCCCACCGTTTTCATTACCTACGGATTACTTGACGCTGGAACCATTCTGTTCCGGAAATGAGGGGAGACCGGGGGGATGGGGGAGGGGAGCGCCGCTCTTTTCTTCAGCCCGGATCGATCTCACAGTACCTGGGGGTCGCGACTCGACCAAGTACCTTGCCACTCGGGCCTCCCCGGACATCTCTTCCCGGCCGTTCCGGGGCAGGGGGAAGCAAACGGGCGAGAAGCGGCCGGAACCGTTCGCCCTCCGCTCGGCGGTTCTCGCCGACGCACCGCTGCGCGCACGTGCGCGCGCCCACGCGGAAATAATACCGCAGAGATGGCGTGTGGGTTGCGGCCATGGCATGGCATTGCCAACACCGGGCAAGTGGACTCTCTCGGCTATCACGGCTGACTGGCGGACTGGGGCCATGATATCACTGGCACCCTTGTTTCCTCTTCACTCCGCCCCCAGACTTACGTGGTCTGGCTGAGAGCTCGTCCTTGGTTCTCCTGTCCAAAGGGGAGGCTCAGCACATAGGAGGGGTGGGGGTCGACTGGTGGACGGAGGCACATGCGACGTTGAAACCAGGCCTGTAGCATCGTCAGTCATGCTTTTCCTTATTCTCTATATCCAAAGGATTTCTCTATATGGCTTGCACAGATAGGCTTAAAACCACGGGGGTGTCTACAACCTACGTTTCTTTCCGACGGAGTCTTACTTCGCACCAAGGGCCTGCCGGCTTTACGGGATAGTTCTTCAGTAGTCCACATGTCTCATTTATATTCATTTCATCTGCGTCGTGTAGCTAGAGGCAGATTGCAGCAGCGAGCTGCAAGGAGGCCAATCCAAGGATCCAACGGGCAGGCCGGCTTGGCTTAGAAGAGCCAGGACACATATCTGTTGTAGAACTTGCCACCGGCCGTCTCGCCCTTGATCTCGCGCTCGGCCGCCTGGCGGGCCAGGAACTCATTCTCCTCGCGGTCGATAATGTCCTTGCCCGTGTAGAAGTCAATCTCGCGGGGCTGCATGCCCTTCTGCCAGGTGCCCGTCTTCATGCGGCCCCAGAGCTTATGGCCGCCGATGAGACACAGGTACACGGGAATGCCCAGGTAGCCCGTGATGAAGTCGGGGTACTTCTCGGCAAAGCCCTTGCCCTTGAAGGTGACGAAGACGTCAAAGTTCTTGGTCAGGGCAATGAGGATGCACATGGCGAGCGCGCCGTAGGAGCCCCAGATGCCCAGGGGGGCGACGTAGGGCATGTCGCTGTTGGCCAGGCCTTGGGCCTTGCGGCCGCGGCACCACCAGATGTGGGTGACGAGGATGGAGATCCACGTCATCAGACCGAAGATGGTGGTCAAGTTGACAAAGTAGCCAAAGACCTTCTTCGAGTCATCCGACACGTTCATGAAGGCGAGCAGGGCGAACATGGCCGACAGAGCGAGGGCGGGCACGGGCACGCCGTTTTTGTTGGTCTTGCGGAAGATGGCGGGGGCGGAGCCGTCCGAGGCCAGGCCGTACAGCGTGCGGCTGGCAATGTAGAGATCCGAGTTGGCGGCGGAGAAGACGAAGACCAGGATACAGGCGTTGACAATGTGGGGCAGGACCTGGATGTGGGCGACGGACATGGCGACGACAAAGGGCGAGGCGGCGGCGCTGTTGGACTGCTTGGTGGCAAAGGCCAGCTCGGGCGAGTTGTAGGGCACCACCATGCCGACCAGGATGACGGAGATGATGTAGAAGAAGAGGATACGGTAGAAGGTCAACTTGATGGCCTTGGGGATCGTCTTGCGCGGGTTCTGGGCCTCGCCGACCGTCACACCCACCAGCTCGGTACCGAGGAAGGCAAAGGTGGCCGTGACCATAGTGCTCCAGAAGGCGAGGAACTTGCCGGCGGAGCCCTCCTTGATGTACGTGTTGAAGGCGCCGGGTTCCTGCCAGTAGTAGAAACCGGTGCGACGGTGGTCCGGGGCGGCGCCGCCGAGAGCGATGCAGAGTGTCGCGATCATGATGCCGATGATGACAATGACTTTGAAACTCGACAGCCAGAACTCGAATTCACCGAAGAAGCGGATGCCGAAGTAGTTGATGCAGATGATGACGACGAGGAAGATGGCGATCCATACTCCGGGGTTGACCCGCTCACGCGGCAGCCAATACTGGATGACGAGGGCTGCCGCCGTGAGCTGGTTGGGCGTGACGATGATGTACTTGCACCAGTAACTGCGACGGCGTGAGCAAGCATTTCGAAGGCATCGTGCACGTATGGGGGGGTGGGGGGTGGTGCTGGGGTGTGTCACGGCGATGTGTGCAGGTAATGTGGGTGGGGTGGGAGGAATCCACTGATAATGGGCCCAAGGGGAGAAAGCGCCAGTCCCGCGCGATAAGGATCCCTCGCTGAGCGAGGGAGGAACGACCCCGTACCCACAGGGATGTGCGCACCAGAGCCGACATGGTCGCCACTACCCGTGCAGGGAACATGAAGAGAGCCCAGACCCGAGGGCCCAGAGCCCAGAGCCCAGGACCCACCGTGGGGAAGAACCAACGGCTGGGAAGGGCCACCTCTCCACACACCGTCACGCGTTCGGAACCCGTCGGTCTTTTCTTTGGCACACCTGGGCCTGGACCTGGTGGACGGCTGGGCCCGGCTCTAAGCCCTGGATCATCGTGCACCATCCCGGGGACCGGCCGGGGCAGGGCGAGGGGAGAAGCAAGAAGAGGGAAAAAGAGAGAGAGAGAGAGAGAGAGGGAGAGGGAGAGGGAGAGAGAGAGAGAGGGAGAGAGAGGAAGAGGGGAAGATGAGGAAGAATAAGAAGCCACAACTCACCTCCAACCGAGCGCAAAACCGAGCGAAGGGTCGCAGAACCGTGAGGCGTAGCCGGTGAAACCCGCCGACATGGGCAGCCACGCCGCCATCTCGCCGAGCCCAGCCATGACCAGGTAGACGACGAAGCCGATGATGCTGTACGAGATGAAGACGGAGCCGGGCCCGGCCTGCGCGAGCGCCTTGCCCGTGCCGATGATGAGACCCGTGCCGATGGCGCCGCCGATGGCAATCATGGTAATGTGTCGCGCCTTGAGGCCACGGTGCAGCGACGTGTCTTCCGACGTCTCGATGCCGCGGATGTGGCCCTGCGCCTTGTCAAAGTCGTCTCCCATCTTCTCGGCGTCGTAATGGGGCGACTTCTTGTCGTCGTCGCGCGACGACGACGACCGCTGAATGGCCGCCATGGCTTGCTTGCTTGCTTGGAGGGCTTGCCAAGGGGGAGGGGGGGGGGGGCGACGGTTCCGAGGTACCAAGGCCTGGGCAGGAAGCTTGACACCAACGCGCGCGCGACTTGGCTCCCTCTTAACTGCCGTATACGACCCAAGAGCACGGCCCGGGCGTGAAGCAGGGGCGCGATGAAAACGTTCCAAGCACTTCGGCACGAGGCGAAGCAAGAAGGAAGAAGGGGGAGGAGGAGGAGCGGAGGGCAGGACAGAGCGAGCTGGGGTTGCCTTCGTTCACGCCGCCCGCCAGGAATGCGGGCGGTGGCTACTCCTAAATATTGTGTAGCTGGTGCCCGCCAAGCACCTCCCCAGGTTCCCATTACTTGATGCCCTCGCCCGAGGAGCAGGGCCACCCCGTCGTTATCAGAGGAGAGGTACGGCCACGGCCTCGCACTGCCAAGTACCTGGGACCCTCAGCCCCCGCCCGCCCGCCCTCCTGGGACCGGGGGTAGAGAGCAGGCTGGCGGGCAGGCAATGCCTGCGCCAAAGAAACCCGTGGCGGCCAAGCAAAAAGGTTGACAAGAACGCCCAGCGGCTGCTCCAAGGTCACCGCGGCCTTGCGGCCTGGACTTCCCTATCGAGACAAGAGTCTGTGGAGGAGGTGCCGCTGCTATCGCCCCAAGAGGAGCCCGCCAAGGCGAACGCCAAGCCAGCCATCGTATGCCGTCTCTCATTTCGGTGACCGTCGCTCGCCCACCGGCCAATCACCATCCAGCTGAATATCTCACAATCGCGCTGGCGCCGCACGGCTGGGGCCTATGGCCTGCCGCCCAAGCGACACTAAACCACATCTATCACCGTCGGTAGCGAGGGTAGGCAACCGACCAATGCGGGTACCGCAAGTCGATGCGAGGACCCGAGGCTTGGAACCAGAGACCTGTGAGAGGCGAGGGGATCATCACCATCCGTCGCCTTGATCAATCTTTGCATTGTGAGAGAGAGCCCGTCTGCCAGCTTGGTTACACGAGGGCCGTCTGCCCCGTCCCGGCCTCCAGGTGAACCCCCTCTCCTCAGCTTCCGAACGCCCCCGATCTGAATGTACCAATCAGCCGCCCGAAAGGATGCCCAGCACGCAGGTCGTAGTAGCCCATGCAAGGCAGTAGCCCATGCGGGTAGTTGTTATGGTGGATGCAAGCCCTCTCGCCCCTCCCCCCCCCCCCCCCCCCCCCCCGCTCCTCATCGTGTCCCAGTCGTGTGTCCATACGAGCTCAGCCGGGCACACCCCGTGAGGTAACGCCTGTATTAATGGAACAGCACCGGCTTGACCGGGGCTTCCGGCTGGAGTGCCTCGTTCTCGTACTGCCATCATTCCACATCAGTTAAACGAAGGCCATGCTGAGGGATGCCTTGTCAACCTACCTCGAGAAAGCCTGTGGCCATGACGATGACCAGGAATGCTTCTGCCAGCTCCTGGATTTTGTCGTCCAGAGGCACGTCCATCTTACCCCCGCCGGTGCCGATGCCCGCAGACCGCTTGAGAACGTGCACAACCAGCAGCCGATGCTCCGTCAAAAAACGCCTGCCCTGCATCACGTTGTGGGTACCGCGACTGACGACCGCGGCCCCGATGATGCGTGCCACCTTGACGAGAAGGGCATAGTGGTTCTCCAGTGCGCGGGAGTCGGACGACGTGACCTGCAGCTCGGGGTCTGCCGCAAATAGCCCCGACTGCTCGATGGCACGAAAGAGGTTAGCATGGAGCACATCCCTGGCCCCGTCGCGCGTCTGGCAGAGCTGGAGCAGCAGCGCCAGTTTGGCATCCTCGTAGTGTTCGAGATCCGAGTTACCTATTCCCGCTGCTGTCAGTCCCAGTCCAAAGCCCCCGATACGGAGCACCTGCAAGTCCCGATGGGGCGGTCGGGGCGCTTCGGGGCGGAGCCTACCGTGGCGGTGAACTTCAATCCACTCGTACATAACATTGCGAAGCGAATCCACCAAGATGCCGATGAAGTTTAGTTTCTTCAGCATGTCCACGACGTATTTGTCTCTTTCATGCCGGCCGAGGTTCACGAGAGCGCCAAGCAGGATGAGGGCAGCCGTCTGGCAGGCAGCGTCACCGCTGTAAGCGTCGTCGCAGACCACGTTCATCAGTCGCTCGCCGAACGACTGAATCGCTTTGGCCGCGTTCCGGCTCCCCGAGAGGCCTTGTTGCCCGTGGTCCACCAAGTTGCTGATGTACCGGAAGCAAATGCTGTAGTAGACGGCACGCAGCTCGGGATTGCCCGCCCACTTCGCGATTGCGTTCAGGCACATCTGGAACAACTGAAAGAGCTTGTCACTGACCAAGCTTCCGATGGCCCGGCTTTGCTTGTCCGTCGACGCCATCACGGTAAAGTCGAGGTTGAACAAGAGGACCTTGGCGAGTTTGGCCAGTTCATACGCTGCCTCCGGCCTTTCAGACCCGTACTGCTCGAGGCTCGGGAGGATGGCCTGCAGTACTTGGAGGATGAAGGCGATCTTGTTGGTACCCTTGAAATCATTCGACTCCGCCATGACGGTAAGCAGCTTGTTCCACACCTTTAGCACCTTTTGATTGTGCGACCGGACTTGGGTAAGCCGGTTGAAATAGGCGGCCCAAGTCCTCACATCTGCTTCCTCGGCTTCAATTGGCGCCAACTCTTGTTGGGGAACCAGGTGGCCCGAGAGACGGTTCTGGTTGCGTTTCAATAGCAGTATCTCCTGAACTTTTGCGACGTTGTAGATCTTATTCGACTCCTCGTCTTCCTCGATGCAAATGCGGATGTCGATGTCCCGGTAAAATGTCAGGTGGAGAGGCTGAGCGGCGAACTGGTCTTCTTGAGGCAGCAAGTCGTTCAGGTCAAAAATGGATTGGACAGGCACGGTTTCCCCGTTGTCCAGAGGAATCTGACCGCCGAGAGCATCAAATATCCGCCGCTTCAGCGTCGGCTGGTGACTTTGAGTAACACTGCAAAGTTCGTGGGTGATGTACTCCAATGCCATGGCTCTCATCGAAAGATAATTGACATAGCCCTGGCCAGGCGCAGTGGTAAGAAAATCAGGCCCAATGGGCTCCAGACCGTCCCACGTAGTAGCTGGCTGGACCATAAGGGGCTGTATCAACAGGTGGAAGAGAAAATCGTTCTCGCGCAACTGCTCCAGAACGAGGCTTGACGATAATCTTGAACCCCAGAGGGCTTGGAAAATCCGCATTGCCTTGTACTTGAGGTTGATGAGCCACTGTTGCATGATCCCATCTTCGCCTTGCATATCCGTGTGTATTGCTACACCGAGAAGCACATGGAACAGCGACTCCGACTTTTCAAAGGAGCTGCCAGGTATGATGCTGAGAGTCTCGGGACCGCAACCGAATCCTAGAAGTAGATGAGCCACCGTTGGCCTGTCGGGGTTGGCGCGGATGGTGGAGTAAAGGAAGTCGAGAATAAACATGCGGCTTTGGTAGCTGACCGACTCGTCCTTGCGGTAGTGATCGAGCTCGGCGCCAAACTCGGAGATGAAGGAGCCAGAAACAGCATCGACGTCGCCGTTCTCCTCGAGAGCGACTATGGCCTTGTTGCGACGGATCTGTCGATCGGGCCCGGCCTGCCAGGCCGAGATGATTCTGGGCGAGGTAGATATTTTTTCCAGCAACCTCAGACTCGCGTGTGTCAGGTCCGCGTTACCAAGACCGCAGTACCGCCCCAAATCTGATATGAGCTTGAGATTGGTCATGAGGCCATCCTCTATGGATGCGTAGGCTGCGTTGGAGGTAGGGATGGCCAGAGAGCGGCTGGGTTGCCTCGCGTGTGGTTTAACAATGGGGCGCACAAGGTCAAGGTAGGTCGTCTGCAGCTCCAGGACCTTCAGTATCACCTCGATGGCACGCAGAATGCTAAGAATGAGTGGGGAGTCGGGGGCAGCCGCGCCAACCTCGGCCGACTCTTGGTGAACTGTCTGCATCAAAGCCTGCATGAACTGGCTGTCGTACATCCACTCCATCACCCGCGCAAAGGGATGTAAACCGACGTAAGTCGCAAGGTCGGATGTCGATATCGCTGCATCCACAGGAATGCTGGTCTGGCTGGCAAAGATGATGAGATCTTCGTTGAAAGTGGCCAGACAGGCAAGGGCAAACTCGAGGCAAGCGTATCGCAGAATACGCTGCTGTGCCCGGTCTGAGCCATCAGCAGTCTTGCGAGCAAAAACGTAGCCCAGTGCAAAGTCGACATATGGTTCTATGCCGGGGCGTATTCGTATCGACGCGCCCAAAGTCTCTGCAAAAGGGAGCGTGTCGTTCAGCGGCGCGTAGCCCTCGGGGAGGCATGCCAAAGCAGTGAGAAACTGCACGAAGGCACATGTGTCTTCGAACTGCGGGCTGATATCCTCGAAGAGGGCTTCCATGTAGTACGACGGGGGTGTCGTGTTGGGCCCGGTAGTTGACTTTTGGACCGAGGGGGCCAGAAAGTACCCGCTCATACATGAATCGAGATACTCCCACATTATCCTGCTCTGCTCGAGGTCCTTCCGGCAGAGCAGCGCGGCCAGGACGTTGAAAGCACATGATCTCAGGCGGGGCGGCACCAAACTGCTGATAAGCTCAAAGAGTAGGTCGTACAGCTTGGGCTCGCAGTCTCGCAGAAACACCCGGGCAGGCTCGCTTTGCGAGGCCAACTTGGCTATCAGTCGCAGGTAGCACTCCAGCATCATGGCAAACTCAGGCTCCGCTTCAGCCTGCTCATCGATAATCTTGCCTGCTTTGTATGCCTGGGTCTGGGTGGTTGCCGGTTTTTCTCTGATCTTGTGGATGTAAAACTCCAGCTCTTTCAGTATTTGTGACCAAGTCAAGGACAGGTTCCTCCTCATCTTTCCGGTCGCATGATGTCCATCGTCAAGAAGGAACTCATGCGCCGACGTGGCAGACTCGGTATCCTCGGACAGCGACTGGAGCATTTCACAGAAAGCAGTCACTAAGGGGGTAGATGCTCTCCGGGACGCCCACTGTAGAAAGCCGGCCAGGTTGCTATCAGGGTCGGCCCAGAACGCGTCGGCGGCTTCGGGCCGCCCGTCGTAAGCGTACGCAATGATGAGAAGAAAGCGTTCCAAGTCGAGGTCCTGTTCTTGGCCATGCTTCATCTGTCGCTGTTCGTCTTCCTCCGTCCTGAGTTTTCGCAAGACGTCGGGCAAGTTGGAGATGGAGGCGTCGACAAAGATCTCCATCTGATTGGCTAAACAGAGCTGGAAGTAATCGGAGAACGGGACTGTATCGGGGGGAAGTGACGGAGCTTTCCTCTGGAGCCACTGCCGGATACTGGCTCGAGCTGGGTCTTGCCAATCCGAGGCTTTGACGTCGGCTACAATGGCGAGCACCATGTCGAAAGCGCCGTCCCTTAACGCCTCCATGAAGAGCCTCGACCTTTCCTTGTCTTCTGCATCGATATCAACGCCCGGTTCTAGCGATAAATTACTCGTATCCATATACCAGCCGCTGTACTCGGCCAGCCACCAGGCCCTGACGGCGGCGTGGAGGCAGGCCATGGAACGCGGCTCGTCATCGGATTGTTGGCAAACGATGGTGTTCAACTGCCTAGCCATTTGAAGGTCGCCGTTGCCCTCAGTAGACCCGAACACAGTGATGAAGGTACCGAGTATTGGAAAGTAGTGGACTGAAACGTTAGTTAGCACCTGGCTCATCCAACCCGAAAAACAGTGCTGATCCCGAGCTTACCAGTGGCAAAGTCGTACCTGTCCACCTTCTTGAGGTTGGCTAGGAACTCGGTGAAGTCTTGCTTGGTAGCTACCCGTCGGTCAATGGCGTGGCAGATGATCACGGCGAGGAGTTCGTGCTGCTGAACAAGACTAATCTGAGAGAACTCAATGACCTCCCGAAACTCGTCTTGTTCGGCATTTCCGAGTATTTGGGCCCCGGCCACGCGGTCTGCCAATTTCTGTATCCAGGCCCTGATATCGCGCATGGCATCCATGCACCGAGGCACAATCTTCCGGGTCTGAGCAGAAGGCTCCGTTCCCAGGATGAATTCGTTCAGGATGGAGCTAAGCCAATCCTCAATCTCATCCGGTACTTCATCCGGCCTAGAGAGCTCGAGCAAGAGCCTGATGCAATCCAGCAGGTATCTTCTTTGCTGGTGAAAGCGGATCAAGGCGCAAACGCGATGCGTTCTTCCGAGGACGGGTATGTCCTTCTGCGAGTCCAGCACGATCCGCGCTGCTGCGAGTTCGTCTAGTTCAAGCTCGTCGGCTACTTGAACGGCGACCTCCTGGAATTCGCTACTGACTTCGTACTCGTCGTCCGACATCTGTAATTTTCCTGCATTCCACCTCGCCCGTTAGTCGTGGCTCTGGGAGTCACAGCGAACAGAGTGGCGCACCTGAAAGAAGCGCATTTCGGCTGGTCTGGTTCCGCGCAGGCTTGTCCAGGAATATCTTGAATCTGTCGGCCAGCACCTCCAGTGGCGTTGCGATGAGCTGCGGGAGATCGACACGGTGCTCTTTCGGCAGCTGTTTCGTGAAGAAGAGGTTGCGATGGAGGGCCTGGAGAGCCTCCAGAAGATCCGGGATAGCATCGGCCATGGTTAATGGTGTAAACCCTTTATCGCATCGTCGCACGGTCGTGGAGGGGTGAGGAAGCGGCCCCGTAGCGGGATCGGTCAGCCGCCAGGCTTCTTTCCTTCGCGCAAGGCCGGCCTCTGAGGCGGTCGGCAGCGGGTCTGACGATGGTGGTGAGGTCGGGCGCTGGCAGATAGGAAGGGGGTCCGAAATCTGTTTATGTTGCGGCTTCGATGGCCGAAGCTGTGACGACTTTGCGGTCTCTGGGTACTGAACGGACGTGTCGAGCCCGTTCCAATGCGCGCTTGTTGCAACGATTGGTCCAAATAAATTTCTGGCAGGGGACGAGCTGTCTAGCGCCGTTGCTTCCTGGCTACCCCATCGCTGGGAGGTACGCAGGATGTACCTAAGTACATCTCAAGTAAGGTAATTCGTAGTAGGCAAAGAGCGGATGGATACCCGGGGCAGCTGAACAGAGCCCGCTAGAGAGGTGGCACAGCTGGGCAAGCAACCTCAAGATTTCCAGGAGAGCAGGCGGTGTGTGCATTCTGCCAGGCTGCCAGCCACTCTCGCTCATACGTCTTGCTCTTGTATGGATGGATGGATGCGCGTGTAGGCGCGTACCTAAGCATACTCTGGGGTTCTCAGAAATCGAATGCGACAAAAGCCCGGAGGAAGGTTGAGGCTCAATTCCGAGCTGTGAGTGAGTGCTGCAGTGACCCGCGGATCTAGGTTAAGTCTTTAGTACCTACCTAGCTCTTGCCGCCAGTCGTCGGTCATCTGTTCCAACCCATGACTGCTGCTGTGAGGATACCTACACTATTTGGTTCCATCCCCAAGTCTAGCCCAGCTACATTATCCCACCTACAGCGTAGGTACTGGAGCTTCTCAAGCCGACGACTTCCTACATCCACACTTCCCAACCTGAGGGCTATTCACACAGCCGGCTGTCAGACGGATCGATGTTCCTCGCCGCGTTCCCCCAATCTGTCCGTCCTATACTGTGGTAACTGCATGTAGGAGAGGCAGGTTCCTTCGTGCCGCATCCCCATTCTCCCTTCGAGTTCTATCACAACCCCAAGGGTCCCGTTGGCTGCGTGAAGTCCTCTGACGCCCGCCACATAGCTTTACTTCGCAAGTCATGCCGCCAAAGAAAGCACAAAAGAAGAAAGCGGCACAAGCTGCGCCAACCAAACCTCGAGAGATAACCCTCGACGGCGTTGTCGGTACGTCCCTAGCGGAGGCCCGCTTACTCTTTCACCGAGCCCTTTGCCTGTACTGATTATCGTAAGAAACCCTTGAGACCGGCACACTGCGAGATCGCCAGGCATCTCTGAATGGTCAGCTGGCCCCTTCAAGTCACGAAGGTGACGAGAGACTAACCCAACTACCAGACTTGATCTACCTGTTCGAAAAGCAAACCAGAGCCGCAGATATGTATATTAAACCCTCTTTCACAAGCCTGGGCCGCATATGCTGACTAAATCAGCTACGACCTCGAGGACAAGCACTATCACAGAATCCTCGACAGCTTGTTCCGCTATGCCATTCGCGAGAAGGCCTCATACCTTGGAAGCCTAAAGACCAGCAAAAAAACTTCCCCTTCCAAGCTGGCCAATTGCGCAGCAGCATTGCGGCTGGTCGTAGAAACGGGGGTCCAGAAGCTAAAACGCAAGACGTTGTTGGCAGTTATTGACCACATCACCCACACGCTGCTTGGGCCGGAGGACGAGCTTGTGGAACCGCTCACTGTGGGCTATTTCAAGGCGCTGGTAGCTCTGCTGAGTCCCCAGGCCAAGGTTGAGTCTTTGGCAACGTTCGAAGCGGAAGGCTGGCACACCTTGATCGATTTCACCCTGGAGATCATCGAACTGTTTGTAGAGGCTGAAAGTAAGGACTCCGGCCACTCCAGGGCATCGCCTGCACCTCCTGCGCAAACCTTCTCCCTGCCAACAGCGACGCCACGCCCTACTGGTCTTTCCTCGACTCAACGCAGCAGCACCTATATACAGTCAAGCCAGCTGCAGGATACTCTGCAATGCCTATTGTCACTTGTGTCGGCAGCCAACGCACCCCTCAGCAAGCTTGCCAGAGACATTTCGGCCACGGTACTCCAGGTTCTTAAACTACGGTCGGCCGGCCATGGCACAATCCTCCAGCTGGCTTTTGCTGTTCTCAATGAACTACTGGCCTTCGCACAGACTGACGATGTCGCGCTTACAAATTCACTGGCAGTCGACATTGTGCCGCTCATCGGCTACTGGTGCCAGGCCAAAACCAAGGCCAAAGAAGATGCTCTGCTCAGCAGTGTGCAGGTCGAGATGTTCAAGGCTCTCTACGCTATCCATATGCCTATCGAGAGCTTGGTACGACAAGGCAATAAATCCCTCCTCACAGACATCGAGGAACTTTGCGACATGTTCTGGTCGGAGTACGCACGAAGAGAGGACCGCATCCAGCTCCAACAGGATGACTTGACGTATTCGACCCTGCCCCGACACCCACATTCCTTCACCACCCCCCTTTTTAGCCTCCGCGCCCATAACGTGGAAGCAGAAAGAAGATGGGCTGTTTTGCATTGCCTATCCCTTCTCGAGGCCATCTTGTGGAGAGCATCGCATTCCCGCCAAGTTCTTGCCGAGGAGGACGAGGAGCAACCGCGCAAAAAGCGGCGCACAAATACGGGTTCCAGCCGGTTACGTCAAAAGCTGGGTGCCCCTGAACCAGTACAATTCGCTGCTCTGCAAGTGATTCCCTTCTTTGTTTCCTGCGTCCAGATTGACAGCACTGATGCGGTCGACATGCTGCTGTCACTGATCACGCTTACGGCTCACAAAACGGAAAAGCTATCGGTATGGGCCCTGATAGCCGCTGCTAGGTAAGGAAGACTACCTACAATCCGTCTGGCATTTCTCCCAGCTGACCGGAAACAGCCTGGCGCAAACTCGCCTTGCGAATGACAAAGCATTGGCACCGTCTTGGAAGCAGTTGTGGTATATCGCCACACGTAATCTGAGCATACAAGCTAGCTGTCGTGCAGCTTCCCTCCTGTTGCACGCAATTTTGTCTCATAATCTGTTGGCCTACCACGACATGTCCGACGATATTAACAATATGATCACTGCAGCCGATGTTAGCGGCCCCGCCATTCTCGTGGACTCTTCGGTTGTTCTCATGACGAAGCTGCTCCAATTGAGGAAGAGCCAGCTCCCGAACGCAAGCTTCGCCACGTGTAGCCATATTGTGCGTTGGCTCTTCCTCCGATGGGATCCCGGTAAGCGTTCCTCGATCGTCGGGAAACTGTTCTTGCAAAACTAACTCATCCAGCGGATCACACGTTCATTGCGTTCTATGCCCGCCATGTTGAACCCTTAGACGTCATCAACCTACTACGGTCAGCGTACGGAGCGCCACTCGTCACTCTCTCCGGACCTGCTCAGACCATTGTTGGCCCCATCGGAGAATGCTGGAGCGCATTGCAAGAGCGCAAGGACATATTATGTTATCTTCATCTGGTTGAAGACGAGGCGCCGGTTGGCACCCAGGATAATGGCCCGCATGGTCGCGGCACGTTCTCCGACTTGCCTGCGACACAAACATCCGACACACATGCTACCCGGAAGCTTGTGGCGGAGCTGCTGTACCCGAAACTAGAGGAGCTGGGTCTTCTATCAACTTCGTGGGACAAGCGTGGGGATAGATCGTCTCAAGTCTCGCCCGAGAAGCTGCAGAGCGTCTGGTGTTGCCTAGTCGTCATAGCCTTCAGCCTACCTCACTTGAACGACACCAACACGCGCCAAACCCAGGATCTTGAAGGAATCATGTTCGATGTGCTGGGCAGGGCTTCAAAAGCTGCGTCCGAGGCCAGCGATAGCTCGTCTCTGCAGGCAGAAGTTTTAAGGATAATACGGCCATACATGCCCGGTTGCATAAAACTCGACCTCATGTCTATGGCAAAGGAACAACCGCATGTTCTTCGCGTCTTCGCTCATCTATCTGAGACTTACCAAGAAAGAGCGCATCAGCAGTCTTTTTCCATCAACGACGACATCATGGATGTGGATGAAGAGTTTGGCACCCAAGAAAGTCGCGTCAGTACCGCGTCAAAAACGACGGAGGTCTCACGTCGGGAATCGGCAATGCTCGACGGCGACTCCTTTTTCTTTGACACGGCGGAAAGGTTGCGTCTTCTGAAGCTATTCAGCGAGGACCATAGTCAAATTGGTCTCGTGCCGTCAGCATTTCTGGATGCTTTTCTCGCAATGTCGGACGAAGAAATCCTTCTGAACCGCCGCTTATGTCGGGAGATGCTTAGTAGCAACCTTGTTGTCAGCCCAGACGATGCATCCAAGGTTGTTGAACGCATTGGAGCCATCATGAGCAACAGCAAATTTGCAAGCTGCGAGCTGGCCTTGCACCTGGGCCTCGACGTCTTGGATACTTTCATGCCGCTGTGGTTAGCCGAGAGGGGTACACTGGCCGACAATGTCGATCAGTTATATTCCTTCTTTGTCAGGACCGCTTTGCCGAGGAATTTGTTATCTACCCAGGTTCGGATTGCACTCGCTCGCCTTCTCCTGAACCTCACAATGGTGGATGAAAATTACCCCGAGGCGCTAGGGCTCCCGAGAACCATCGACACCTTGCTGGACATCCTCCAGGAAAGCGCAATTCCTGTACAGTTCTTCATTGGAACGAAAATTTCCAAGGTTTTTGGGCGGTTTATCCTGAAGATGCACGACGAAGTCTTTGCCGACTACGTCCTACAGAAACTGCCCACGGATCCCACGTGTCTTGAGGGTATTGCGTTGAGGCTATTCGTCTTTGCCGAGATTGCTCGTGATTGGCCTACCCTCCTGCGCCGGTGTGTATACCACATTTTCGAGACGCCAGGCGAAATAACAGAGTCTACGAAACACGCGACTTTTTGTATGAAGAACATTGCCAAGGCATTGCGATTGGACAGCGCTCATAAGCTATTTCGTCTGTTTGCGCCTCAACTCCTCTATACCTGGCTGTTCACGAAGTCTATGGAGAGTATCCCTTTCGAGATTTTCGGATATGCCAGTCTCGAAGACTTGCTCAGAGATGGCCAGGCTGAAGCAGCAGCTATTCTGATGATGCGAGGCCAGGACGAAAGCATATCCGTTCTGGCTCGACTGCTCCGCCTCAGTCCAGTCGAGCTGGTGCAAAGGTCCTTCTCAAAAATACTGGCTTTCAGTATAGCTCACGATTTCAGCGTGGCAAAGAGTGAGAACTATCAAAGCGGAGAGAGCCGGCTCCGTAAGCTCATGGGCCGGGACGAGTTCCTCGAGCATGTCTACATCAACTTCACCGATACCATTGGGCACTTTTTTGCGCTGATCGATCAAGAGGATCCAGTCGAGAAATATTGGATGAGGGACGAACAATTTGCCTACGCAGCCGAAGCGATGGCCCAGATCAAGCAGATGTGCCATTCTGACGTTGAATTGGGGGCCAATCAGCAGCCCACTTTCCATGCCAAATACCTGACTCGGAATTTGACCCTTCTGTCGAGTCGAACGGAGCACGAGTTGCACAATCTCTGGACACCGGCACTCGTCGTTTCCGCAGCAAGGACACTGTTCAACCTGATTCATCCCGCCTTGGGGCCGCTCCATACTTGCTCCATCATCCGCAAGGTTCGAGTTTTGATATGCCTGGCGGGCTCGGCTGCCTGGGCCCCATATCCTTTGCAGATGCTACTACAGACGCTGCGGCCTTATTTGGTTGATCCTGAATGTGCTGATGACGCCCTTGGGATGAGCCAGTATCTGCTTACCCATGGGTTACCAGCACTGTCCCAGTCGCCTTCTTATCTTGCCGGCTACGGTCTGTCGACTTTGGCCTCATTGAGGGTTTTCCTGGAATCCAACCAAGCCAGCACAGCACAAGAGAGCCTATTCAAGTCAACAATGAGCAAGACACAACAGTTTCATACTTGGCTTGCCGAGTACTTGGAGAAGTATCAATCTCCATTGCTACAAGATCAGCAGATTGATGCTTTCAAAGCAATCACTCATTCCGCAGCCCATGTCAGATCCTCGGGAAATGCCGAGCGTGGAACATATGAGAGCAACCTCCTACTTGAGATTCTCCGCGACGAGAATAGCAATACGCAGCTGCTTGACGAGCCGTCACGCAGAGTTGCCTTCAGAATCCTCTGCAAGGACTTCCGGATCCCTGCCTCATTTCACCTCGACACCGTGAACACGGACGAAGATGCGATCAGTCTCGCCACCGCGGTGTGGAAAAGCTCACGCGCCCAAGCCATTAGCGATGAGTACCTTGCCTGGGCTGGGCGTGTGATAGGGCGGGGCTTTGCTGCATCAGGGGTCATTGATACAAGTTTGTTGCAAGAGTCCAGCTTGACCCAGTACCTTAAGATCTCATCAGAGGGCGCAAGCTCTGAAGAGGGGCTGCTCAATTTGATACAAGACCTGACCGCGGATAGCGACTGTTTTACTGCCGGATTAGGAGAGTCTGCCTTGCGGAGCATCGTTTCAGAAGCTGCATCTCAAGAAGACAAGGGCTTGTTGGCGGCATGCGAGCGCGTTCTCAGCCAGCAATTATACCTGGCGTCCGACTGGAGGCCGTACCAGACCCCACCATCCGATAATGTCGCGGTAGAGATCCGACCCGACAGTCTCGTGTTCTCATCAGAAGCGCTGGAGGATCCGATGTGGTCGCAAAACCTCACATCACGTCTCATCCAGGCGGTCCCAGAGAACGTAGTTCTGAGCGCTCTGTCCCAGCTGCTTGAGCGCGTCAAAGGGTTCGCCGAGTCTGCGTTTCCCTTCGTCATCCACCTCGTGCTTCTTGCCGATTGGAAACAACGTCAAGCTGCAAAGCGGAGCTTATCCGGGGCTTTCAAAGACTGGCTCAAGCTGTCATCCTCTGGCACGACGGACAATCTAGGTCTCATCATCAATACATTGCTGTATCTACGGACGCAAAAGGTGCCAGGGGAAAGCTCTATGGCTGACCGTGCACATTGGCTGGACGTTGACTCTTCGGATGTCGCATCAGCTGCTGCGCGGTGCGGTATGTATAAGACGGCACTCTTATTCGTGGAGTCGGCTGCAGCCGAGGGTTCCCGAACGTCGCGTCGTTCTTCATCCTTTCGGGCCCAGGAGTCCATGGACGTCTTGGTGGATATCTTCGAGAACATTGACGACCCTGACGCTTACTATGGGCTGCCCACCAACTCAAGCCTAGGCAACGTGCTTGCTCGGCTTGAGTATGAGAGAGACGGTAGCAAGAGTCTCGCATTCAGAGGAGCCCAGTTTGACAGCCATATCCGCAGAAACGACGGTGCCTCCAACTTGGACAGCAGATCCCTCGTTAGTACATTGAGCGACCTCGGCTTGACGGGTCTATCCCACTCTTTGCTACAGAGCCACCAAAATCTAGATGGGGCATCTTCAGCTGTTGAAAATACCTTCAACAGTGCAAGGAAGCTCGAGGTCTGGAATATCCCCCCTCCCCCTACCTCGGACAACCCTACTGTGAATTTGTACAAAGCATACCAGGGTTGCTACCAGGCAGTGGACTTCCTGGCGGCTCAAAAGTCGGTGTATGCCAGCTTCAGCTCCATCATGCATAATGTCGTCAAACGCGACATCAATGCGACTGACGTTCGGCGCAATTTGGTGGCCCTAGCTGCTGTGACCGAGTTGGACGACGCCCTCCATGCGGAGGATGCAACCGAGTTGGAGGGCATCCTAACAACATTCAAGGCCCGGTCGCACTGGATGAAGAGCGGAAGGCAAGTATTTATCCTCCACTAAGCGTTCTATCTTCGGCACTTACACAGTATAGATACACGGATGTCAGCCAAATCCTCTCATGCCGAGAGACGACGTTGAGCATACTTGGCGGCGCTGTTCCAGTACGATCCCATACGAAAGTGAAGCCTCCCGACACCAAGCTGGTAGAAGTAAAGTCCATGCTGCTCTCATCCGGCATCTATCGATTTCACCAGGCCACACAGGAGTCACTCAACATTGCGACAGCTCTCAACGATCTGATTCTTCCGAATGCGGAACTGGGCCTTGTGATTGACGCAGCCGCCAAGATCGAGGCCGCCAATGCGCTTTGGGATCACGGGGAGATGGTTCCGTCCATTCGCATGCTTCAAGGTATCGACGAAGTGTCCGACTTAAAAAGACAGACGGTATCCGTCCAACGCAGCGATCTTTTAGCCAAGATCGGCTACCAGGCGTCAGTCGCGAAGCTTGAAAAGCCGGACAGCATCCAGAAAAACTACCTCTACCCGGCTTTGAAGGAACTCAGGGGCCGGACAGACGGCCAGGAGGCTGGTCAAGTATACCACCAGTTCGCCATGTTCTGCGACGAACAGCTTCAAAACCCTGACGGCCTCGAGGATCTGGCGCGTCTGCAGAGCCTCAAACAAGGAAAGAATGACGAGGTTGTGCAACTAAAGACGCTTATCGCGGCAGCCAAGGACTCGCAGACCAAGACTAGATACCAGGGTCACCTGGCGAAGGCCAAGCAGTGGCTGGAGCTGGACGAGCAAGAGCTGCAGCGCGTTGAACAAAGCCGCAGCGAGTTTGTCCGGCTGAGCCTAGAGAACTATCTTCTTTCCCTCGCAGCTTCGGATGAGCACAACAATGCTGCGCTGCGGTTCACAGCCATCTGGCTTGAACGTGCTGACGAAGTTTTAACCAACGAGGCTGTCAGGCGACACGTCGAGAAGGTCCCCACGCGTAAATTCGCGCCTCTCATGAACCAGCTCAGCTCCCGCCTGCTGGACCAGAACCAGCCCTTCCAGAGACTGCTCATCGAACTTGTGTTCCGCATATGCGTTGACCATCCATATCATGGCATGTATCAGATCTGGTCGGGCACCAAATCCCGCACCAACGAAAAGGACGACGTTGCGGTTCTGCGCCAAAAGGCCACCGAGAAGATTGCAAAGAAACTCCAAACAACGGAAGGAGCGGCGCCGATTTACGTGGCGATCGATAAGACGAGCAAATCATATCACATGTTGGCTCTCGAACGTGATACCTCGCGCTATAAAGCAGGGCAAAAGATCGCGGTGCGGGACTCAGCTGCCGCTACTAGGCTCATGTCGGACTTGACGAAGTACCAGATACCGCCGCCAACCATGCAGATCGAATTGTCCGCCAGCAAAGACTACACGCATGTCCCCCGCGTACACAAGCTCGAGGCTTCGATGAGCATCGCCTCGGGCGTCAGTGCTCCGAAGATTATCACGCTGGTGGCCAATACGGGCGAGCGATCCAAGCAACTCGTCAAGGGCGGCACTGACGATTTACGCCAGGACGCAATCATGGAGCAAGTTTTCTCGGCCGTGTCTTCTGTTTTACAACACCACAGGTCAACCCAACAGCGGAACCTAGGAATTAGGACTTACAAGGTGCTGCCGTTGACTTCGTCGTCCGGACTTATCGAGTTTGTGCCGAACACGATCCCGCTCCATGAGTACCTCATGCCAGCACATGAGCGCTATCATCCCAAGGACCTCAGGGGCTCTCAAGCTCGCAAGGAGATCTCGCAAGTACAGAACAAATCAGTCGAAACACGCGTAGCCACGTACAAAAAAGTGGCCGAGCGGTTCCAGCCCGCTATGCGCTATTTCTTTATGGAGCATTTTGTCGATCCGGACGAATGGTATGCCAGACGGACGGCATACACGCGGAGCACGGCTGCTATATCGATTCTTGGGCACGTCCTTGGGCTCGGAGATCGACACGGCCACAACATACTGCTGGACTCGGTGACGGGCGAAGCGGTTCACATTGATCTGGGTGTCGCATTTGAGGCGGGCCGGATCTTGCCCGTCCCCGAACTCGTCCCATTCCGGCTCACGCGTGACATTATCGATGGGATGGGAATATCGAAAACAGAGGGTGTCTTCCGTCGGTGCTGCGAATTTACGCTGGACGCCCTACGAGAAGAGGCATACTCAATCATGACCATTCTTGACGTTTTGCGGTACGACCCGTTGTACTCCTGGTCCATCAGCCCGGTCCGGATGGCAAAACTACAGGACCCTCGTCGTGAGGAAGGCGACGTAGGGCCCGCTGAGAGCATGGTGGACGCCAAGAAACGGAAGGCCAGCGTGCCAGGCGGCGTGGTGAACCAGCCGAGCGAGGCTGACCGTGCTCTGGAGGTGGTCAGGAAGAAGCTCAGCAAGACGCTGAGCGTCACGGCCACTGTCAACGACCTGATCAACCAGGCAACGGATGAAAGGAACCTCGCGGTGTTGTATTCTGGTAAGTGGATGAGGGCTCTCGGCCGCTCGTGGTCCTTCTGTGCTTCACGACTACTAGTCACTTCAGGGCTAACATGAAACCAGGCTGGGCCGCATATGCTTGAAAAGACCTTGGGATGATACGATACTCTGTACACACGGGCGCTTGCCGTCGCCTCACCAATACATGACTTTGATTTGAGAGCATCCGCGTTGCCTGGGGGTGCCGCCTGAACCTTGTGCGGATAGAGTCGGGGAAGAAAGACGCAACCCACGGGATGATTGCGGTTTAGTGTTTCATGTGTCAAGCTGTAAGCTCGGAGTGGGCGACATTCCCATTTGGCTTCTTTGTCGCCGCAGCCTCGGCCTTGGCACGCCTTTTGCGCGCTCTTCGGACCTCGATCTCGACCTGGGCCATTTCGTAGTTGACCGATACTAGCTTGGGCAGGACGCGCTCGACGGCCTGGGTGCTCTGGACCTGTGCCTGCCGGAGGGCTGTGGGCGTAAGCAGCCCAAACCAGCGGAGGGGGTCTCTCTTTTTCCTGGCCGGCTTTTCCTGGGGACTGTCCTCGGCGCTACCGCGGCGGGCATCGCCGTCCTCTGGGGCCTCGGCGGCCTTGTCTCCCGTGGCGGCAGGTAGGGGGGCGTCGGTGGCTTCGGCGAGGGCCCTGTAGCTGAAGCAATGCGCACCTCGGTCATCCGGGCGGATGCCCACGCCGCGCTCGGCCTGCATCCGATCATCGTAGAAGTCCGGGCCAAAGCGCATGCCGCGCTCGGCGGAAAAGTTGGCGCGGGCGATGTTCTGGTACATGGCCGTCTGCAGGCCGTTGAGCTCGGCCCGGAGCGCCGTGTACTCATGGAGCAGCTGCAGGTAGCGTTCCAGCAGGCCATCTATCTCGCTGCCCTCCATCGCGTTGGCGCACCACTCCGGCCGGGACGAGTCAGGCCCAGTGTTCCGTCCGGGTCGGGTGGTTGGGGATGAGAGACGGCTATACCAGGTGTGCAACGTCGTTGCTTATCCGGACGTCACTCGGGTTACGAGTGGCCAACTGGTTGCGGAAGCCCGTCAAGCCACTTGAGCTGCTTTCGCCACATCCCGTCTGCTTGTGGCTGGGCACCGCCGTCTCCTGACTCTGGCTGTCAATAGGTCTTCTGCCTTTGGTGTGCTTGTTATTTCTTCATATACGGGAGAAGCGCCTGCCGCTTTTACTATTGGGTGCAGTGCAGTCCCTCCCACGTGCATGTTGCTACATAGCAATCCATCCTCGCCTACTTTTTTTTTTCTCTCCCGAAAACCCATAAACGCCATGGGCTGCAGCGAGGAGGCATGTGCTCCCCCCCTTCCCCCCCTTTTTTTCCATGCAGAATGAACAGCCGACAGGCGCGGCACATGGTAAACTACAGCCGTGTTCTTTTCTGTGTCTACTTTCCAGGGATGAGGCAAGGGGGCAATCGTTCGCTACATCGCCGTGGCCAAGGCTCCGGATGCGACGAGGAAAAGCAACCCTTGGCTTCGGTTCAAGCACCAGTGAAGCACCAGTCATTCCAAGGAAATCCCTACGCTGGTCCTATATGGCAACGTCACTGTGGTCTGTTTCCCCGAAGCCCACCCCTGCGAGCCTGGTGGCCGACTCCTTTTAGATGCAGCAGTCCCGTGCCACGGTGGTTTTTTCCTCCTCGTCGCCTTCGCAAGACGAGTCGGGCGCCCGTCGTTGCCGTCGTGGCACCTGTAGTCCAACGCTGCTGGCCAGCGCCCTGCAGCATCGCCAGCCCAGATTGTCGACTGTGCCTGGCTTCTATGTGAAAAGCCGATGGTGACGCGATGTTGACCGGCCGAGTTGTGCGACGGGCGGCTGCCTGTTTGCCTCGAAGCGGCCGGGCTTGACGGAAAGCACCAAGGCGCATTCGTCGTGGTCGTCGGCCAGCGAGGGAGGGCGATGGGGAACAGCTGGCTGGGTTGCGTGAAGCGCCTGCCCGACTTGGATCCAAGTACCGCACTCGCGTACTCCAAGTAGCTACCACAGAACGAAAGCTGTAGCATGCGTCAAGTAGCACGGTATATGAGCTGGAGTGGAGGCGCCGCCGGTGGCTCGACACAAAGGGGCAGCTCGAGGTGCGCTGAGACGATTTCATCATCGAGTTCCAGTTCATGATTGGGGGCAGGGCCCCCGACCATGCAGGTGCTGGGACTGCCACCTACTATGGAATGAGTTAGTCGTCAAGCCCATGACTGGGCGAAGTGACAGGTCGGCTCATGCTCTCCTCTCGGATCTGCGCGCATCGATTCGCTCTTCAGTAGCGAAAGCCCTGGCGCTGACCGTCACGATGTGGCGTGTCGGCCCACATGTGCGCCCCCCGGGGGGGGGGGGGGAGTGGGAAGATGGCGCCAAAACGCCCATTTCAGATGGGCGTGGGCACGATTGCATACTTGCCCACACAAACACATACTCGGTGTTCCTTGTGCTCAGGTGCATGGGGTGCAACATATCGGCGAAACAAAAAGTCGACATGTCTGGTCCCTGTTTCTGCGCTCGCCCGAGAGGTTGAGTTGTTGGCTGGCAAGCCCTCGCAAAGCCAGGTTTACGGTTGGCCTTGGAGCACGGGGATACCTACCGCTAGATAAGCAGGTCGATATGCAGGTAGGCAGGTGGTTAGGCGTGCAAACAATAGACATGTCGCAGTACCAAATCAAAATTGTTGCAATTACAACGGGCCCAAACCAACCCGTCGGAACGAGGGTTCTCTGCGTACCGCTCAGCATCTTTCCCATGTTGTGGCCGACCAGGTACCGCTGGTCCTCGGTTTCGGTCCAGCGGAGGAAGATAGTACCAAGTTGCCGTTGGCCTTTTCTTCTTCCTCTCCTTCTTTCTCTTCTTTCTTTTGTCTCCAATCCTTTGTGGCGGCGGTGCGGATACACCAATGATGTGCACTTTACTGGCTACGCACCTATTGTCCCGTCGCCCATCGCCCATCGCCGTTCGGGCTTGTCCTCCATCTCCGCCCCGACACGTGCTGGGTGTTCGTTCCGGCATGCGAGTCGGTCAAGGACTTTGATGAGGGACGAGGGAGCCGTGCTCATCAGAGGGCCCAGGCTCGGCCGTATCGGCAGAAATTGTCCACCGCCACGAGGAGGGGGGGACCCTTTTACCCACCCGGAAAGGGGATCGCTGGAAACAGGGCCAACCGGCGCATCGAGAGTCGCCTGCCGGTCCAGCATATGATCTGCCTAACTGTCCAAGTTCCCTGTGGGCGACAGCGGCGGTCGGCGAGGGCTACGAGAGCCGTGAGGGCCCAGCAATAGTCCGGGTATGCAGGTGAGTGACAAAAAACGCCTCAATAGCTCTACCACGTCAGGACGCCCTAGGCTAGCTGGGGCGTTTATTTTGTCATCCACCTGGTATGGACCGGTAGGTAGTCGTTGGTACCTACATAGCTGTAGTACGGAGTACATGGCTACAGTGGCTCAACCACAGAGCAAGCAGGTGATAGCTCAGTACGGCGTGCCTCGAGGAACCCCTGCCAAAACGGGCTTGCGATAGACAAAGGCCGAAATCAACTTGGCTAATTGCTTGTCCGTTTCGGGTCGGAGCCACACCACTTGAGGAGATACAGTTGGACGTACAGGTCCTCCTTAGTGTGCATACATCAGACCTACTCAAGTACATCTGCAACTAAGTACCTTGGCTCATTACATCCGGTTCATTGCAGATGCAAGCTGCGTATGAATGGGGATTGATAAGATGGATTGATGCAGGATCGGGGGTCCCCCATGGCAGTGCCATCGATGCTTGACCCATTCCGGTCGTATGGTACGATGCCCGCCGGTCGCTGTTCGCCGGCCCTGTCTGACGAGGCGTGCCGAGGTAGTGAAACGGTGCCCATTGGAAGATAAGTCCACGCGCGCGCAAGTGAGGATGGAGGGAAGAAGAGTGAAAAGGACAGAGGCACAAGGGAGAGGGAGAGTGCGAGGGGAAGAGAGAGGGCGAGAGAGCGAGAGAGAGAGAGGGAGGGAGGGAGGGAGAGAGAGAAAGAGAGGTAGAGGCAGGGACGGCAGGGTTTCGGGACGGCGTCGATACATCATTTGCCGGCCTCGAGGAGAGAGGCTGCCGGCGTCCATGCACATGCACCATTGCCCGCCCCCAAATGAACGAGGAACTGCAATGACGAAATACATGGGGATATCTAGACGCTGGCCATGTTTATATGTATGCAGTGTGTACATACGGGCAAGTATGTACGAGGCGAATTAATGCAAGCAGATACATACGGTCCTACGCCGCGCTTCGTACTCCCTCGGTCCAAGAGGATATTGACTGTGTCCTGCGCAAGGCCGACAGAGGTCGGGCAACAAGCCTCCCGGAGCTGCAAGTGAGATTCTGTCATTTGGACGAGCAGAGGAATATAGTGAAATGCCCGTTGATCTGTTACGGCATGGCAGGCAGGTCATTCATCCCAGCATCACCCGCTAGGGTTGCCCTCCCCCATATAGATGGTGTACAAGTCTCGATCCCTGGACCGTGGGAAAATCTCCGTCGATGCGCCCTCCCCCCCCCCTTTCTCCCTGTCCAGGGTTTGGTGTTCATCGACCGGGACCAGGACCAGAAGCAGACGACGTGAGGAAACCCACCGCTCGCTCCCAGCGTACCGTACCGTACCGTACCGTACCATCGCGCGCCGCCGCTCCATCGCCAGCAGAGTTGCAATAGAGCAACCCTAGGTTCGTCCGCACGCCGCCGGCCAGCGAGAGTCGTGAGCCGTGGCCCGCGTTTTTGATCAAGCAGCCTCGGCCAGGTCTACCTTTCTTTACCACGCTACGAGGCTGATGAGCCCCGGTTCAGCTGCTACTCTACGCAGCCCAGCAAGCAGGTAACGTATATCTTTTACCTCGTTGGTATGCTTGCCTCCTGCCAGTACCGAGTACTGCCGGTAGTCTCCTGTCACAACCCGCCATCGACACGCACGCCCACCCGTCCATTCTGCGATCCCATCTGTGCATCCATGTACTCCCCGATTGCCCCATCCTCCCGTGGCCGTGAGCTGGGTCAATTTGTCGTCATGCCTGTCCTGCCCTGCCACTTCCCCGTCTGCCCTCCTACCCTGCTCCAGCCACGGGTCGCGTTCAAGAGCAACTTCTCGAAGAAGCAGCGGCACGCGGTGGGGGGGGGGGGGGGGGGGGGGGGGGGGGGGGGGGGGGGGGGTGAGAGAGAGCTGATGCGGATGTGGATGCGGGCGGAGACGTGGATGTCGGAGGGGGTGTATCCCATGGATGTTGGTAGCTGGAGGTGTGGGTGCATGCATGTTTATCTTGTGTGCCGCACCAGAGGCTGTCTCTGATCCAGGGCCCTCCTCGGCCATCAGCGGATGTGGTTTTGTATGGGATGGATGGGAGTGCTGGTGGTGGTGGTACACTGGTGCTGTTTCCCGCCGTGCCCACTTCGACTTCCATTTCCACTTCATCTGATGCTCAACTCAACCCTCTCACCCTCCCTCCGTCTCCCTCTCCTCGGCCTGGGGGGGGGGGGGGCATTGGCCCGAATGGGGGCTGCTACTCTTCCCATTCCACACTGCCAGGCTGCATACCACCCCCCATGGCCATGCCCCATGCCCATCCATGTGCATGGATGGGTGCCCATGCGAATCCATCCCGTCCCATGTGCTCGCTCCCCATGCTGCCATGCCCACCACCAACCCCCCCCCCCCCCCCCCCCCCCCCCCCCCCGGTCACCACCAAGCAGCCCTGCCTAGCTAACATAAACGGACTCGGTTCTTTTCTGCCAAGTCCACTTCCAGGCTTGAACCCGAATCCATCCCAACCCAGCCCATGCCTAGTTGCTAGGCACCTAGGTCCCATCTAGGCGCATCCCACCAGTTGCCGGCCTGTTCGCGTTACCACCACCTGCCGGCTCACTGCTGCTGCTGCTGCTGGCATATCGACCAGTCGGCTCGCCCCCAAGACAGCTTCGTTACAGAAGAATTCGCCTCTCCTTTCTGTGAACCGAAAAAGAAAGACGGAAGAAAAACAAAACAATTGATAAGAAGAAAAAACACCAAAATCCTAGCCCAGTTGCCACCCTGCTATTGACAATAGGAGAAAGGCTGCCTGCCTGCCAGCCTGCCTGCCTGCCCGGCAGCCCACCCAGCCATCGGCCCGTCGCTTGCCTGTGCTGCACTCACAAGTCTGGCGGTAGTGGTAAAAGTCGGGTCTGTCCGTCCGCCCGTCCGTCATCTCCAGGTGTGGCCCTTCAAGCTGCAGCCCGTCTACTTACCCTTACTTAGGTTCCATAGATACTAAGCTCCAGGCCTATCGGCCTGCCATTCTATCTGGCCTGGTTGGGCCTGGTGCACAGGGCTGTTCCTGTCCAATCCCCTTGGCCCATCATCCACTGGCACCTATTCATTCGTCCCTCGATCCCTTCCCTCACCCTATCCACACCCGCCATCCACCATCCTGGATTCATTTACAACCTGAGGTCCGCGCCCGTCCGTCTGTACCTGCTACCTGCTTGCTTGCCCGGACTGCCTGCCTGTGGTAAGTACGCTCGCTACTGACATACACTCTCCCTCTCACCCGCCCGCCTGTCTCTACCAACACCACCTCACCACCACCCTGTCCACTCATTCACCCGTTTCTAACCTGCTGGTGACGCTTGGTTCATCCTCCCGTCCTATTCCCCAGCTCTTCTCCCTTCCCTCCCCCCTCCCAAACCCCCCCCCCCCCCCCCCCCCCCCCCCCCCCTCCCCGCCGCCGCTCAGCGACAACAATCGAGGTCGTCATCCCCTGTACTATTCCTCTTGCTGTCGGTGGTGTTGCCGTTGTCCTTGTCTTGTGTTGTTGCTATTTCAGTTCCTGTCGCTGTTACTGCTGCTCCTCCTTAACTGCTGCGTCCCGCCGCCCGTTGCATTTGCATGCTTCGCTTCCCTGTACTGTACTTCCCATCACTCATTCCCATCGGACGCATCATTTGCACTCGGCCTTCTGAGACAAGCAACAGCGAGACCCCTCTCATTTACCTAAGAAAAGTAGGTAGGATTCGTTGTCTGGTCCGCCTTGACTCCACACACGATTACCTACTAGCCTGCGCCCGGGACGTCGACCTAACAAGCCATCCTCCCAATTGCCCATCTGCTTGCCAGCTCGCATTGAGACCGGCTCTCCCAGCGCTCTCACTCCAGTCCCCAGCCCAGAAGTCGCCGGCAGCCACTAATCGACCCCAAGACACCTCGTGTATCACGCGATAAGAATTCCAGTCTCGACACTTCCGACGGGCCTTCCAGATACCATTTTTGCTCCTCTGCAGGAGCACCTCGGCTGGATCAAGATGGTGGTTGCTACGATCAAGTAAGTCGTGCCAATCTGGACCGCCTCTCCCCCGTGTCTCTCCATGTCTCCCACACCGCGGTTCCCGCACTTCCTGTCGTCGCATCCATCCCCCTTTCTGCCTCGGAGCCGTCTTCTCGCCGACCGACCAGGACGAGGCCGGCCGATGCCGCTTTTCGCGATGCCGCCACGTCGGCTGTCTTTCCGTCGGGCCCAGCTGCACGGCTTTGCGCCTCCCAAGACATGCTCGGCCTGAATGACGCGTTTCCGCCATCGCTGCCCGTCTCGGCCCTGCTGCCACTCCCTACTCTTCTCGTCATCTCTCCTCCCTCCCCCCCCTCCCCCGGGCCACACCTTCGGTCACCGCCGCTGGCTGGTCCATGTACTAACCTTGGCCTGCAGGTGTGTTGTTGTCGGTGACGGTGCTGTTGGCAAGACGTGCCTTCTCATCAGCTACACGACGAACAAGTTCCCCTCGGAATACGTCCCGACAGTCTTCGATAACTATGCAGTCACGGTCATGTGAGTCTCGCCCTCCAGCCCAAACCCTCCGACCCCTCGGATCGCACTCCCTCGCCACCCGCGACCCCTTTTCGTCGCGCATCGCTGGACCCCCGGAGCCACAATTCCGTTGGCAGGAACCCTGGTGGTCTGCCGTCCTATGGGGCTGGCTATGAGGCCGTAGGCGAGCCAATAGTCAAGAGGTCTGGACTGACATATATACTACCAGGATTGGCGACGAGCCCTACACGCTCGGGCTGTTCGATACCGCCGGACAGGAGGATTACGACCGCCTGCGCCCTTTATCATACCCCCAGACCGATGTCTTCCTTGTTTGCTTCAGTGTCACATCACCGGCTTCATTCGAAAACGTCCGCGAGAAGTGGTTCCCCGAAGTACACCATCACTGCCCCGGCGTGCCTTGCCTGATCGTGGGCACGCAGACCGATTTAAGGGAGGATGCCAGCGTGCGGGAGAAGCTGCAGAAGCAGAAGATGCAGCCGGTCCGGAAAGAAGACGGCGAGCGGATGGCAAAGGAGTTGGGCGCCGTCAAGTATGTGGAATGCTCAGCATTGACCCAGTACAAGCTTAAGGACGTGTTCGATGAGGTATGCCCACCCCTCGGTCTCCTTCGGCCGGCCCCCCTCGGACACGGAACCAGTTACTAACCGCGATGGGCGGCTACCAGGCGATTGTTGCAGCTTTAGAGCCCCCCGCGCCCAAGAAGAAGTCCCATAAATGCCTGATTTTGTAATCGGCCCGGGGCCTTCTTTCTTCTGTCCCTCGTTCTCCCCCGCCGGAGGACATGAAGCTGTGCGTACGCACTGGCCGGGGCAACACCATCGTGGTGCACGATGTTTTGAATTTTCACCATCACAGCGAACTAGACTTGGGGAGGGAGACCTGCGGTTTTGCTGTGGAATTTAAGGAGGCAGGCTGCGAGAGAGGAGGGGAGGAAACGGGAGGGAGAGAGCGCGCGCGCGAGAGCGATGATATTGGGTGGGTGCGAAGAAGAGGCGCGTGGCGGGCCGGGGTGTCGAGAGGGGGACGGCGAGCGCGGGGCAGAAAGATACCACGACGAGGGAACACAGGTACCGGTGCTCAGCAGGATTCCAGCATACCCCGAGGGTCGCCTCTACGGGTAGGGGCGGCCATATCGGTCCCCATCCTGAGACGAGGTCGGAGACAGGAACGACGCGCGCGAGAGCCAACAGGAGGAGACGACCATGGCTATGATCATGATCGTGGCCCCCGGTTCACCAGAGTCAGCCAGTCAGTGCTCTGTCCCCGGCCGAGGGCGGGACAGAGCGACCCGCATGCCGCTGGCTTTTCTTCGTCTGTTGGGGTTGTTCTACGAGGTCTCGGTTCGGGGGCACGTCAACGAGAAGAAAAGGCACCAACGCAGGCAGCGCTTTCGATAGGACGGTTTGGCGATTTGGAGTGCACAATTGAATTGAGTTGTTTCCCCCTGCCGCTTTCGGGTTGCTCGCATGGGTTGGTCTCTGGCCCGGTCTGTCTGTGGTGCCCTCTCCTGGGTCTGTTCTAGTATGTGTTCGCAATGGATGGGTAGTTGGGGCAACCTGGTTCAACTATTGCGGGGCGCGAGGACGACGGGGATGAGATTTTAGGTCTTTAACCCCCTCCTCCTCCTCCTCCTCCTCCTCCTCCTCCTCTCTCTCTCTCCCCTCGTTTGCCCCCTCTCATTTCCTATTCGTTTCCCCTCCTAGTTTCTCTCCCTCGTTCAAAACAAAGGTTCGGGATGGGGGTTGGACTGGGGAGTATAGGACAATGGGATGGTGATGAAGGTGAACGGTCCGGGGTGGGTTCGTCCCGTGCGTGCCCTGTGTGCCGAGGCAGGCATCTCCCATGGCTATTTTGTTGCCTACCTAGCTGGGTATATGTGCAAGAAAGCAGCATGTGAGCACTTGAAGGTATGGAATGGAATGGATCCTCAGTCGAGCCTTGTCCGTGTGTACGTGGTAAATATGTAGGTACCCAGGTGGGTAGATACGGTGGCGTCTTGGGCGCGGGGGTTGGAATCGAATCCATAGATGCCGCGGCCGTCGAGAGAGACGGGAGTGTTCGTCGGCGCTGGCCTGTCGGCAACGGGTTTCGTAATGGCAGGCTTGGCTGGGCCAGGGAGGCATGGATGGCCGGGATCTCCTGTAAATGGATGCAAGCGGGCTCCCCTGGGGCCGCCTGCCGCCAATCCGATTCCGCCGCTCTGCAACTCTAGCGCAGCCCGCATAAGTCGCATGAACCACGCATGGAATCCGGGGTCTCTTTTTTTTCCCTCTTCCCTTTCCCTCCGTGCCTCGCACATCAGGGGAAGAGGGAGGGGAGGAGGGGGAGGAGGGGGGGGAGGAGGGGGACTCGGTTGTCGACGCGGAGGCACGAGACCTCTCTCTCTGGGCTCTCCAATTTCATGGCAGCACGTGACGGTCCGTCGTCACGGCCGCTGCCCAACTGCGCAAGCGCCCTGGCCGGGGATTGGATTGCCTCGTCACACCGGTCCTCGTGCCATGCCGGGGATGCTGCACTAGCCGGCCCGCCGCCAGGTGGGCGTTCTTGATAGTCAGGTACGGGCTTGCCTCTGATGATAGCGCGATGAAAGGCGCCGCGAGGAACCTGGTAGGCGTCGCGGACGCTTAGGCACCCTCCAGCCCGGGCTGCTCATGGCATTCCGAGCCGTGTCGAGGTGCGTGCCGAGGAGAGGCGAGAGAGGTACGTGTTGGTCTCGCCTTGGCCTCCGGGACACCTGGTACATGGCTCTGTGTATCCCATGCTTGGCCCCCTTGCTGCGTACTGTTGCCGTAGCCCGGGATCCTCGGTGTTTGCTATTGCTGTCTCTCTGTCTCTCGCCCTCTCTCTCTCTCTCTCTCTCTCTCTCTCTCTCTCTTCGTCGTTTCGTCCGGTTCCCACTCCCTCCCCGCCCGTGGTGATCCATCTCCTCCTCCAGCTCCTCCAGCTTTGGTTTTCGGACCGGCGCGGGGCCACCAGCGAGTTGGACGAATCAGGGCCGGCCACCGGCGGAGCCCGACTGGGCTCTATCTACAGCCCATCAGTGGTTTTGCATCAATCTCCCGCTGGGCGGGCGGCCGAGGACCGGCCCAGCGCGAGCGAGGCCTGGGACGGGGGTCGGTCATGCGGTGTATTGGGTATTGGCCGCCCGTCCCTGCGGCCCCCAAACCTTGACTCATTGCCGTGTCTAAAGAAAGCGAGGTACCTGCTGGCCTGCCGGCCTGGGTCGCCGACTTCACCTCCCCTCCCTGCCTTTGGCTTTGCCGGACAATTCTGCCGGTGGAAAACAGCCTCGCATATACACCACCAAAGGCCGAAGGCGTGCATGGCCCCGGCTCGACCTGCCGGCTTGGGTAATCGTCGGGCCAGGCCTTTGTCGCTCTGCTGCCACTCACTCTGGGGCAACCCGTTTCGCTTAGTTCATTAGCGTGTTGATAAGTGCCAAGTACCTCATCATAACACACCCCTCCAACGTCTATCGTAGTCCAGGTCGGGCCGGGGCCGGGCGCAGGCGTCCGAGTCGGGGGGCCCGTCGGGGCGGTGCAGTTCGGGATAAAAGCACGTCGGCTCGCCTCTTGGTGCGGGTGGCGGGGCGAGGGGCTGGCTCGACATTCCACCATCGCCCTCGGTTTGCCAGTAAGCCGGACCCCCCCCAAGCCAGCAAGAGGGCATCGTCACCACCCGTCGCCATGAAGTTCTCGGACCTGTTCGGCCTCGCCTTGGCCTGCCACGCGGCGGCGGTGCAGGCTTGCGGCGGCCACAAGCACGAGCAGCGGGAATGGACCCAGGAGGAGCTCGACGAGCTGGAGAGGAAATGGGGAGCCGAGGTGGGTTGACCGCGTTCTTGACAAATTGACGCCGGCCGGCCAGCCAACCACCAGACATGCTTCTAGTACGGGTTCATGGGCATCGGCTCCTTCGCCCACCTCGAGCACGCCAAGTGCCTGACCACGCCGAGCACCCTGTACGACATTGCCATTGTGGGAGCCCCCTTTGACACGGCCGTGAGCTACCGGCCCGGTGAGTCCCGCCTCGGCCCCCCCCCCCCCCCCCCCTCTCTGCAGCGGCAAGCACGGGTGCTGACGACGGCGGCACACGCAGGCGCCCGCTTCGGTCCCCGCGCCATCCGGCAGGCGTCGGGCCGACAGACGTCGTTCCGCGGCTTCAACCAGCGGGCCGGCCTCAACCCGTACCAGGACTGGGCCACCATCGTCGACTGCGGCGACATCCCGGCCACGCCGTTCGACAACGCGGTGGCGCTGGCGCAGATGACCGAGGCCTTTGCCGAGCTGGGCGGCCGCACGCCCGTCTCGCCGCTGCTGCCGCGGCCCAAGCTCATCACGCTGGGCGGCGACCACTCGCTGGCGCTGCCGGCCCTGCGCGCGCTGAAGCGCCACTGGGGGCCCGGCATCCGCGTGCTGCACTTCGACGCGCACCTCGACACCTGGCACCCGGCCAAGTACCCGTCGGCCTGGCCCTCGACCCAGGCGCATTTTAACCACGGCTCCATGTTCTGGCTGGCCGGCCAGGAGGGCCTGCTGTCCAACAGCAGCGCCGCGCCCAACGTCCACGCCGGCCTGCGCACCCGCCTGACCGGCTGGGGCGACTACGACGACGACGACGCCCAGAACTGGCGCCGCCTCGCGAGCGACGACATGGACGACCTGGGCCCCGACGGCATCGTCTCCCGCATCCTCGACGTCCTCGGCACCCAAGACCCCGTCTATCTGTCGCTCGACATCGACGTGCTCGACCCGGCCTTCGCGCCCGGCACCGGCACGCCCGAGCCCGGCGGCTGGACCACGCGCGAGCTGATCCGCGTCCTGCGCGGCCTCGAGGGCCTCAACCTCGTCGGCGCCGACGTCGTCGAGGTCAGCCCCGCCTACCAGGGCGCCGGCGAGGAGACCGCCCTGGCCGCCGCCCAGGTCGTCTTCGAGCTGCTGACCTCCATGGTCAAGAAGGGCCGCGACGCCATGGGCAAGGACGGGCGCGCTGCCGCTCACGACGAGCTGTAGGACGAAAGCCGAGCCCGTGTCTAGCGGGGCTGTCGAGCCCGGGAGGGGGGAGGGGGGGGGGTTCCAGAAATGGGAATCACGGAAGAGCCAGCCGCAGAAAGAAAGAAAAAAATGGCTTGGCCATCTCTTGAGGGGGGGCGTAGGGCAACAAACCCAGATGGTCTTGAATACGCAACTGGGCGGCCAAGGCCGCTCTGCCGCTGTGTGTACAGTAGGAATGGGATGGGCTACGAGAGAATGACGATAAATACGACGATGAAAGGTTACGCGGGTGTCATGGTTGGCAGCCAATCCCTAGGTACTTCAACTTGTCCAAGAACACAGACAAGGCGCGCAAATGAACCAGGGGGGGGGGGGACAGCACGTATTACCGCCCTGCCACCCGTTCGCCATGGCCCCCTCCTTGCGAGGCCGCCGCCCCGTGCGTCGTCCCCGCGGCCCTTCGTTTCCACACACGACACGGGTACCCATCCTTGGGCTTCGCCGTGCCTTGAAGGACCTGGTAGGCCCGTTCGCCGTCGACCATATTGAGCGGCGTCTGGGACTGTGCCCGCGCCTCCTCGGGTGGCGGTGGCGGCGGCTCGCTGGTGGCGGCCGCGGCGGCGCCGGGGGCGCCGAGCCGCACAGCACTGCCCCAGGGAGTCCGGTCGCGACCGGGGCCGGCGTAGGCGGGCGCGAGGTCGAAGAAGCGCGCCGTCAGCGCCAGGATCACCTTGGTCTCGAGCAGGGCCAGCTCCCGGGCGACGCAGTTGCGGGGGCCGCGCTCAAAGGGCCGCCAGGCGCCGCGGGGGGTGGGGGCCCCGGGGAGGAAGCGCTCCGGGCGGAACTCGAGCGGCCGCGGGAACAGGTCAGCGCGCCGGTGCAGCGTGTGGTGCGGCACCCACACGAGGAAGCCGGCCGTCGGGTAGGCCGCCGCCGCCGCCCCGCCGCCGCCGCCGACGACGACGGGGGCGCCCGCCGCGCCCGCCCGCACCGTCGACACGGGCGGGTACAGCCGCAGCGTCTCCTTGATCACGGCCGTCGTGTAGGGCAGGGTCGCGTCGGCGAGTACGGCCGCCGGCCGCGCCTTGATAGCGGCCGCTGTCGCGTCCGCCCCCTCCTCCCCGTTCGCCCCGCGGCCCCCGAAGACGGCGGCGTGCTCGGCGCGCAGCCGCGCCAGGCACGCCGGGTTGAGCGCCAGCAGGTGGTACGCGTACGCAATGGTCGACGAGGTTGTATCGTGCCCGGCAAAAAGGAAGGCTTTGAACTGCGAGACGGCGTTGGCCACAAAGGCCGGGTCCAAGGCCCTGGCCCCGGCCCCGGCCGACTCGCCGGCATACGCGTCCAGGGCCAAATCGATGGCGTGCCGCCGCCCCTGCTGTCCGCCGGCGGTTCGGCCCTCGAACCGCTCCTGGAGCACCCGGCCGAGGTACTCGTTCATGATGCGGGTGTTGCGCCTCTGCAGCGGCCACTTCCGTGGGTCGATCCGCCAGAGGGCGTCCTGCAGGTTGGGGAGGGACGCGCACTGGCTCTTGAAGGCGTTGACCAGCTTGTTCTCGGACCGCTGCGCGTTGAGGTTGACATCCCTGCACGCATGTAAGCCATGGACGGGGAGCCAGGGGGGTCCACAGGTTTTCCCCTCGTACAACACAATCATGCCGATGATGTCGACGGTCAACCGGACCGCTTCGTCCACCATGGGGAAGGCCTCGCCACTGGCGGCGTAGCCATTCCTACCACCGTCTGGAGTCAGCAGTTTCCCAATAATGGGTGGTCATCGAGCCGGGTTCCGAGCCTCCTTAGACCCGAGCAACCGAGAGCCAGAGACCAACGGGAGCACACGGGCCGGTGCCCGTGCTGAAAAAGACACCAAGAACACTAGGTTCTGCTCACAGCGTTTCCACAAAGGTCAGCGTGTGGTCCACGATGCTTGGCACCAGGGTCACCAGGTGGTTCAGGGAGAAAGCCGGGTTGAAGAGGGCCCTCAGCTGCTTCCAGGCGTCGCCGTCGGCGGAAATGATGTTGTCGGCCCCCAACAAGGGCGTCAAGAAGTCGCCGAGCGTGTGGTGCTTCGGAAGCGAGGGTTGCTGCGTGACCTGGGCCGCCAGCTCGGGGTCGACGACGACGCACATGGGGTCCGCGAAGGGCCAAAGGTCGAGATAGAACAAGTTGGGCAGGTCGTACTCCTTCTGCAGGTAGTAGTTGAAGGTATGGCCGTGGCAGTCCGGCGGGAGCCGGCTGGTGATGCTGCGCACGGCGGCGAGGTTGCCCAGGAGCCAGTGGTGCGGTGGCTTGGGCTGTCGTCCATGGGTCAGCCGGGCATAACGCCGTGCCCCAGGACCCCAGGACGGCCCGGGGAACTTACCAGGCCTCGGAACATGGCACGCGTGTGGTAGAGCTTGACGCAGAAATACAGGGCGCCCTGGAGCACGAGGACAAGCAGCACGCCGCCGGCAAGCTGCCACGGCGAAGGCATTGAGACCGAAGCTGGCGAGAACCTCCCCTGTGCCAACAACAGCGGAGGGCCAAGTGTCTTGGAAGACACATCCGGCGAAGCAGAGACGAGCATGTTTGAAGACCCGCTACCACGGTGGATATGGACATGGCATCCAAGTGAACTCTGGCGTTGTCCGACCCCATGGCTAGCGAGACTGGCGTGTCCCGTGTGACGAAAGCGCCGGCCGGATCAGCTCTGAACTCACATCGCGCCGTGATGCAGGAACGACGTCACACACGCACGCAGCCTCCAGATCATCTACAGGCGGACGACACGACTCGTCGGAGCTGCAAAGGCCAGCCGTTCCTGGGCCTGGCGCGTCGCAGCGTCCAGCCCGTCGTCGTTGGCCCGGCCAGCGCGATGGGGGACGGCGGGGAAGAGACGCGCCCCTACGCTTTGCCGCCGGATCACGAACGCCGTTGGCGATGTCACCCAGCCTCCCTGGGGCCGCCCCCGCCTGGGTACGACCAGAGGGCCCGCTCCCCGGGGTTCATCGACGGAGCTGGCGCAGGAATGCATTCTGTCGCTTCAGGTCAGGCCGGCGTCCCCGTAGGTACGGGTGATTGTCCCGATTGGGACCGGCCGGGCCCCCCGGTCGGCAGGTGAAACTTGGAGAGGGAGAGAGAGAGAGAGAGAGATCTTGGGTGAGACGGGATATCGTGGATCGAGTAGTCGCTCGGGCCTGCTCTCCGGTTACCGCAGCCAGCGAGTCCATCTCCAGCCGCCGTGACTCATCGCAGCCAATCAGGACGTTATCGAGAAAAGGTCGATTGGGAGACGGGCTTGTAACCCCACCAACAATCGCCCGCCATCCCACTATCACTATCGCCTCGCATCCCACCATCGTACATATTGGAGGGGTCGATCGATACGCTCGCCGTCTGGACGTCTACCTTTGGTTTCCTTTTGGCATTCCCCGTCCTCGTGTCATTACCACCAGCCCTTGATTCCCGGAAAACTTCCTCTCACCCACCCACCCACAGCGCAAACCATGGCGGCCGTGCAGGAACTCGCCGAGCGCGTCAAGAACGACGAGAAGTGCTACATCGACACCGACGCCGGCGCCGACAACGAGACGGCCGACGGCTCCGAGTTCAAGCCCTACAAGTCGCTGGCCTACGCCTACATCCAGAACTACGAGAAGCCCACGCCCGAGTACCTCACCCGCGCGTCCGTCAACGGCCCCCTGGGCCCCGACGAGGACCCCGCGGTTCGCCTGCAGTGGAAGGAGCCCGCCAAGAGCGCCGTCAAGAAGGCCCAGAGCGCCATTGACTCCCACAAGAAGAAGCTGCAGCGCCAGGCCCAGGCCGCCGCCGAGGAGGAGAAGCAGAAGAAGCAGCGGCTGCAGAACCTCGAGGACGCCAAGAAGATCGTGCTGAAGCAGGACGAGTCGCTGCCCGCGCCCCAGAAGATCAAGATCAGCAACCGCGACGTCGAGCTGGGCGATGGCGACCGGAAGGGCGCCCGCGTCAAGGTCATGGGCCGCATCCACCGCCTGCGCGCCCAGAAGCAGGCCACCTTCATCACCCTGGTCGACGGCTACGGCCACCTGCAGTGCGTGCTGCAGGCCGGCGACCTGACCAAGACGTACGACGCCCTGACCTTCGCCCAGGGCACCTCCCTGGCCCTCTACGGCGAGATGCGCAGGGTCCCCGAGGGCCAGTCCGCCCCCGACAACCGCGAGCTGCACGTCGACTACTACGAGGTGCTGGGCGCCTCCCCCAGCGACGAGGACGCCATCACCAACCGCGTCTCGGCCCAGCAGAACCAGTGGGACGGCGCCATGCTGGACCAGCGCCACCTCGTCCTCCGTGGCGATAACGCCTCGTCCCTGATGAAGATCCGCGCCGCCGTCGAGCGGGCCTTCCAGAAGGTCTACGACGACATGACCATCACCAAGGTGTCCCCCCCGGCCCTGGTGCAGACCCAGGTCGAGGGTGGTGCCACCCTCTTCGGCTTCCCCTACTACGACGAGCAGGCCTACCTGACCCAGTCCTCCCAGCTGTACCTCGAGACGGTCCTGCCCAGCCTGGGCGACGTGTACTGCATCGAGAAGTCCTTCCGCGCCGAGAAGAGCCTGACCCGGCGCCACCTGTCCGAGTACACGCACGTCGAGGCCGAGCTGGACTTCATCGAGTTCGGCGACCTGCTCGACCACCTCGAGGAGATCATCTGCCGCGTCATCGACATCGTGTTCGCCAACCCCCAGATCGCCGCCTACCTCAAGGAGCTCAACCCTGGCTTCCAGAAGCCGACCCGGCCCTTCATGCGCATGAAGTACGCCGACGCCATCGAGTGGCTGAACCAGCAGGACCCGCCCATCCTCAACGAGGAGGGCAACCCCCACGTCTTCGGCGACGATATTGCCGAGGCCGCCGAGCGCAAGATGACCGACACCATCAACCGGCCCATCTTCCTGACCCACTTCCCCGTCGAGATCAAGGCCTTCTACATGAAGAAAGACCCCCAGGACCTGCGCGTGACGGAGAGCGTCGACGTGCTGATGCCCGGCGTCGGCGAGATTGTGGGCGGCAGCATGAGAATGGAGGGCTACGAGGAGCTGCTCCAGGCCTACAAGAACCAGGGCATCGACTCCAAGGACTACTACTGGTACACTGACCAGCGCAAGTAAGTTTTCACCCGGGGAACTCTCCTGTTGGGTCCCTGCGTCATCCATTCCTAACGGCTTCGTCTAGGTACGGCACTTCGCCCCACGGTGGCTACGGTCTCGGCCTCGAGCGGTTCCTGGCCTGGCTTGCTGGCCAGCACACGGTCCGCACCACGTGCCTGTACCCCCGTTTCATGGGCCGCTGCAAGCCTTAGGCGGAAGAAATGGGGACCGGGGTATAGGAGCTTCGGGTTATGGGTGCCTCTCCCAGAAGGGGTGGTGTAAAGAAGGGCCACCGTGGCACGACCCATGATGACAGGGGCAAGGATGACCGGGGCAACCAAACAAAAATAAGCCAAAATTAGGAGAACAATAGAGTGTGGGATTGGAACACCAAGTTGAAGGGGCCCTTGACCGCTTTGCGTTTTATGACTGGGCGGGAAGAAGGATTTGGGCATGCCGCCCTCCCCCGGTGCTATCGTCTTATCAAAGAATCGGAAGCGGCGCGGTAGTTCTGTGAAACACATAGAACCCCCCTCCCCCCCCCCCGTCGCTGCGATATGGCGGTGATATCACGCGAGGCCGTGACTGTGACACCTGCACACAGCATGAAGAAGAAGCCGTCATTTTGTGGCACATGCCCTCCTAGCCTGCGCGCGGACGGTTTGCGAGGCGATAGAAACACGTACACGGGGTCGCGTGCCACTTATTGACGTGGGAGGGCGGTGGAAATTCCTGTTTCAGCAATGTACCCCCCCCCCCCCCCCCCCCCCAGCGCCAAGTGAGAGAGGGAGAGGCCGTAGAGAACCCAACGAACGGGCATGGCCGTGTCCCTGGGGGTAATTGAGACAAAGGGTGGACAAACCTGGGGAGGGGGGCGGGATGGTCTGGAGCTTGCTCTGCGGCGGGTGTTGTACCTAATCTAACCTAGAGACGTTTCATTCATCCAGGCTTTCCGACTCCCAGGGCACGTACTTGTTGTTTTGGCAATGCGGTTGCATACAAGTCCCACGACAATATGTGCACCTTTGACAGAAATGGACAACCCGGGGATGCTAGAGAGAGGAAGTGGGCGAAAGGGGGGTGTGGTGCTATTACTCTCATTCCCACCTTCTTGAACATCCAAAGAGAAAAAAGAACCAGAGGAAGAGAAGGACGTGATGGTTACTGGCATCATGGTTGACGGAGCGCGGTCGGCGGCGGGCCGCAATGCGAACAATGTTGCACAACCGTGTCACGATCGGTCGCCTCGTGGAGAAACATGCCGCAAAGCGAGGAGTGACCCCCTCTCCGTCCTTACCTGCCCACCAGGAGAAGCCCCCCCTCTCGCTTTCTCCAGCGGTAGCCCTATTGTGCTTGTTCCCGCGGCACCTGGCAAGTTATACCTGCAGAACCCTATGGCTGGTAGCCCGGGCCCAGTACGATAAGAAGAAGAAGAAGAAGAAGAAAAACGACCAGGGAGGTGCGTAGGCACGCGACCAGGGACAGGAATGAATGCGGCGCGGCGCGGCGCCCGCCCGCCAGCCAGCCAGCCAGCCAACCCCGGCTTCGCAACGCTAGAAGACAGATACACGTGGGAGATCCGTGGAAGGGACGGTGTTCCTAGCCGCCGTCTAGGCAGTTAGCCTGGATAGATTGCGGTCGGCCGGGCCGTGACCAAGCGACACTGGCTACTGGACGGGCTTGGAGGATAAAAATAAGAAGTGCGACGTTCTCCTGCATCGGGGAGGGGGGACGGGTACCTTGCCGTAGTGTTGGTACCGCCGCCCAGGCCCTTTTTCCTGTGCAGGGTCTCCTGGGCTGCGCCCATGTGGGGATTTGTCCGTCCTTCTAGTCGTCGTGCTAGTGAGTGAGTGGCTGATGATGTGATGGTGGTGTTGGTGTAAGGGTAGACCGGCAGGATGGGAAAAGGGGGTTCGGCTTGAAGGGGCGGTCTGTTATTTTTTTTTCTCCCTCGGTGGAGATAGATCGGTACATACGTGTCGTGCAGAGAGTTCAGTTGCTGCCCATGGAATGGATGGGATGGGGTCCAGGCTTGCCAGGGCGAATGGATGGCCTGCCTACCTCCCAGGTGGGGATTGACGAACGACAGTTGAAGGAGAAGGGGCCGAGAGGAGGCTGAATCTGGGAGGCTTGGCCCTGGGGGTTGTTTGACAATAATTGACATGGGCATGCGACCCTCTACTCAACCATGTAGCTTTCACCCCCTAATGAGCACAGCTCCTGGCGTCGTTGCCAGGTCCCCGCTTGGCGATCGGGAGACGAAGCCCGTACTGGTATAGAGACAAAGAGGGTCACGGCGATGATAGCAATAAGGGAGGGATTGAACAGCTGGCCACTCGCTGGTAGGCCGGTAATAGGCATCACCCGACGGCTATGCAGTGATTGGAGCCTGTGTGTTGCACATCCTTGTCCCAAAGAGGGGGGGGGCGGTTGGAGGACAGAGGGGAACGAGCGGCTGTCGGAATACGCAAAACTCATGGGTGCGCTTGGTTGCGCAGTGATCCCGCCACGGGCGCTGGCGGCGTTCACCACACGAGAATTGCTGCGGCAATCAGCGGGATATCGGACCCGGGCGTGCTTGTGGCAACGATGACGGCCGTGAGCACGGCAGCGGCTGTGACACGAGAAAACCCACTGCTTCCTTACGCATGAATTGCCCCAAACCTATTCGCCCCCTTGGGTCCGGCACCAGCCCCAGGCAAAGGGCGACAGGCAGACGAGGGTTCGTTTGAATGCCTATGCGTGCGCATAGAACGGAGCATGACTGGGGAGCCGCATCCAATAGCCCCTGCGACTATGTACTCAATGCCAGGGTCGCTTGGCCCACGGTCCGTGAACTGACCCCGCGATCTGCCTCGTATGGATGGATGGCGCCAGCCGAGGTACCCGGGAGTACTTCTTCGCCGGTGACCGACGTCAACTGGGGTCCGCAGCATGGGCCGCCAGAAGCAAAGACGCCCGGCTACAGTTGCACGTAGGCGGGAAGAACATGTCTCTAAGGTCGGAAGCCCCCCGAGAGACCTGGGGACTCGGCGTCTGAAGGCGGCTGTTCCCCGGAGCCGCGCTGTTGCCGAAGCTGCCAAAGCTGCCGTGGTTGCTATCAGCGTGGTCTAGGTAGAGGTAGGTACCCAGTATGTAGGTAGCTAGAATAGTGTGCGAGAGCCGGTTGGTGGGCACTTTATACACCGCATAATACGCCTACAGACCGGCAATATCGGTGTGTAGGCGGTGGCACAAGAGGCGTGAAAAAATCCGAAAAAGGAACGAGGCCGGGCTGCAGCCATCACCACATGAGGCTCATCTTTTGTGCGGGCAGGCGGCGGGATGGATGCCCTGCTAAGCTGTATCGTCGGTCGGTCGGGGCGAGACCAATTGGTTAGTGGTGCCCCCAGGGGTGACGGTGACGGCCCCAGGCCGGGTCCGACCTTTAGGCCCTAGCAAATCCGCCCACATGCAGTTTAGCTATCGTGCGCACCCATCCGGGAGGGTGGTTTGGGAACCGTGGACCAACAAGGGCACCTCCACTCCTCAAAGGTGGCCAAGTGTGCTGAACCCTCTACGAGCATGAGCATGCCCGGGTATAAGCCCCGTGAATGGCGACGGTCGAGGCTAGACCTGGTGCGTGGTATGTATCCGGCAGGAAGATGTATCGGTAACAGGCTGCCTCGCTTCTGTGACCCCAAACCCCAAGTGGATGGACCAGGCCCGCACGCTCATGTGTTGAGCAAGGATGGTCGTGGTGGCAGTAGGACGTGTGTGCCGCTGCATTGAGACGATAACCACGGGCCAGGAGATGGTCGAACCCGGCCTTGGCACAACGGAGGAAACGGCCAGCGCTGAGTCTGTAAGGGTATGGAACCATGTTACTGGGTAGCACCCTGTCTTTGTTGAGCGTGCCCCTTTCTTGGGGCGGGCGTAGCCCGAACACTGGGTCTTTTGGGGAGAATTTTAGGAGCCGTTTGGTCTCCAGTCGTGGATGGCGGCAAGCGAACGGGCTTCGCGGCACCAGAGGGGTAGAAGGGAATGGACTTCAGGGACACAATGTAGTGGAGGAAATAGGATGGAGGATGTACGGTGTACTTAGTTTGGTCTGCAAATCTGCACCCTCCACACATACCGTACCGTCTCTAGACTAGCTGGAGTTAGCCACGGTTAGCGATGGGTTGCGCCTTTTCCTCAGGGACCTCGGGGGTCTTCCCTCGCCATTCCTCAATCGGGCCAGTGCGCAACGCAGACCGGCCGAAAGCAGCAGACGAGCCTTCGCCCCGGTTCCATGCGCCGACAATTCCCTAAGCGAACCGAAAATGCATGTCTCGTCCCATCCGCCCGCATTGTCGTCTGTTCGTAGTGATACTCGATGCCAGTTTGAGCAGGAAGCGCTGTTCATTTCCAGGCTTGTGCGGCCGGGCCAGTCGCGTGATGACAGCAGACGCAAGACGCGATGCAGGTACCCTGAACGGGGCCAGTGGAGTGGGCAGGGTGATGGAGGGGAGGGGAATCCTGGAGCCCGCCTACTTGGGTATTGGTAGCCCAGCCACGGTGTCGGGAGTACACTATAGATGTCAGCCATGGGACGCATGTAGGTACGGAATAGAGGCCAGTAGCCGTACTACGACCTCTTTTCTAGCGTGCCATACGTCCCATCGTCCTTTCCGTCCCATGGGATCCCATCCCATCCCATCCCAATACCCAGGTTCCTGCGTACTTCACCAGGTACCGGTGGTCTGGAGGGATGGCATGGGAGATACCTAGCGCTTTGGGTCTGGGCATGGATGGCAGCTGTGGTCCCCCCCCTTGCCGTCGGGAAGTGTCAGCGCTACGGCTGTATGTGCCTGCCTGCAATCCATAGACACCGCCAACAGCGCCTGCCATCCGCCAGTCGCGGCACGGGCTGCGTATGATAGATGTACACATGCGAGTACATTGCTCTGCAACTCCCGCCAATGATGCACGTACGGTGGATGTATCCGATCTTGTAATGCAATGAAGAGGGATGGCATGGCATGGCATGGCATGGCATGGCATGGCACGGCATCTCCCATCCCGTACAGCCTCACTGGCCGGGCCTTCACCTCTTCGCCCGTTATGCCACTTTCACCCCCTCCCCTCACGGTCCAATTTGCTTCGTACTGCCGCTCCCGCAGTTGTCACTGCCTCCAGGGCTGCTGTTGCTGCTTCCTCGCTCCTGCCACATTTCACCCCGTCCCAATGGATGCCATCCCATAGTCGCTGCCCAGGATGGCATGGATGCAATGGTTGTCAACTGATCCCTGGCTGGGCTCATTTAACTAGCAGCAGACTCAAGCCCGTTTGGGTAATCGCGACCAGGCCCCGGTCGTCCCCCCTTCCCACCCTGAGCGCCTCCTTACCGGCCGTCTCCATCCCATCCCAATCCCCATCCAATCCAGTCGTCGGCCACGGCCACACCCACACCCGCATCCACACAACTCGCGATCCTCGTACCGTTCTTCTCTCTTTTTATTACCTACCGACCTGCTTATCCTCTTCTCTTCCCTCGTTCCGTCCGACCTCTTTTCCCCTCTCTCTTCCTCCTCTTCCTCCCTCGGTCATCCAATCCTTTCCATTGCCGGCCTCTTTCGTCAGCCTTGTATCCGTCTTTGGATCTTCTCCCAGCTTTCGATTTACCGACATTCGTTCATCTGTTGACTATACTTTCTAATATTCTTGGCCCTTGCCTGCAACTTCACCCCTTGGCCGCACAGCTGCAACTTCTGCGCTCCCTGCTATCCCTTCTCTTCCATGCCTCCCCGCGAAGAGACGCCGCGATAGCAGTTCCGTACATACCTACACATCATCCTCTCCAGACAGAACCGACTTCTGTGTGCGGCCAGTCCGTCAGTCACCGGACAAGGAAGCCGTCGTCCATTCCGACGACCGTTCCAGTCCCGTTTCCCCGCCTTGTCGCTCTGCCCCAGAGGAGGCCCTTGACCGTCCCATCTTTGTTCGACGCCGAACCCGTGCGTACAGACCAGGCCCAGCGCGCCCCGTCCCTCCCCGTCAAAGCATTCGAGGCTCGATATCCGCTGTCGCCAGCACGCCCTTACCTGTTTCCGTTCTGCTCTGGCCAGTTTCTGGGCATTCTACTGCAGTTCTTCCGAGTCTCGCACCCTCTGTTTGCCATCGTCACCGGCCCCGGGACCTGTGAACATACACGGACATTGACGGTTGCACATGGTCCTTCTCGGTCTACCCGTATCCTTGCAGGGCACCGCTTTCACCAACTTTTTACACACATCTTGAGATACCCCGTTATCTTCAAATCACCGGCCTTTGTTTGGAACCGACTCGAGGTTGTTCAGTTTGCCAACAGCTTTTTAATACCATCCGCTGCAAATCTGCTTGCCACTATTCCAGCCGACCCCGTCAGCCCTGTCCTCCGCGCTGCTCCGTGCCTGATCACTCGGGCACAGTCGAATCCGCCACAACGGCAGTACTTTCTCACGCCACGCGGGACACCCTTGTCCCTCCTCATCTACTCGGGATGCAGGACCTCTCCCAGCACGGTGGCATTCCCACCGGGCCCGCCCAGGGGTCTAACGGTCGTTTCGGTCATGTCTCCAAGCCATCCACCAGCGACACAGGCTTCTCCCACGGTGCCTTCACGTCCAACGTCTCCGGATTTGCTGACCGGCGCCGCGGCAACATTCCTGCCATCAACACGCAGCCCGCGGCCCAACTGGCCCCTCCCAACAACCAGCACGACATGGCCACCCCCGGCACTGGTTTCGACATGAACTTCACGCCTCTGCTGCCCTCGCAGCTTCTGCTCGGAAGCCCCTTCCAGCCCGGCAGCCCCAACGCCTTCGCTAGCCCTCAGTTCCAGAACATGTCTGCCTTCCAGCACGGCCAGCACAACGGCCAGCACCAGCACAATGGCATGGGTAGCCCTGTTCAGTCTCCCCAGAACTACGGAGCCATGGTCTCGCCCTCGACCTACGGCGCCCCTCAGTTCTTCAACCCCCAATCCCCCACCGGAGGCTACAGCACCATGGGTGGCCAGATGTCTATGCAGCCCGGCTCGCCGGTTCCCATGAGTCCTACCGGCATGGTCACTGGAACCAGCAGAACCGTTTACCTTGGCAACATCCCTCCCGACACCACTGCTGAGGAGATTCTTGGCCACGTCCGCAGCGGACAAATTGAGTCCGTCCGTCTTCTCCCTGACAAGAACTGTGCTTTCATCTCCTTCCTCGATGCGAATGCTGCCACCCACTTCCACTCTGATGCCATCTTGAAAAAGCTCTGCATTAAGGGCCAGGACATCAAGATTGGCTGGGGTAAACCCTCGCAGGTTCCTACCTCGGTTGCCCTTGCTGTCCAGCAGTCGGGTGCCTCGCGCAATGTCTACCTCGGCAACTTGCCCGAGGAGATCACAGAGGAGGAGCTTCGTGAGGACCTCGGCAAGTTCGGCGCTATCGATACCATCAAGGTGGTGCGCGAGAAGAACATAGCCTTTGTCCACTTTTTGTCCATTGCCAATGCCATGAAAGCCGTTCAGCAGCTGCCCCAGGAGCCTAAGTGGCAGACGCCCCGCCGCGTCTACTACGGCAAAGACCGCTGCGCCTATGTCTCAAAGACGCAACAGCAGAATGCCGCCCAGTACCTGGGCATCGCTCCTGGTTACGCTGGCATGCTCACGGGGGCCGATCGCGACGTCATCTCCAGCGCTCTTGCGCAGCAGTCTGTGGCGGCTGCTGCGGTGGCCACGACGGCGGGTGGCATCAACAACCTCGGAAACCGCACCATTTACCTTGGCAACATCCACCCCGAGACCACCATCGAGGAGATCTGCAACGTCGTACGTGGTGGTCTGCTGCACCACATCCGGTACATTCCCGACAAGCACATTTGCTTCGTGACTTTTATTGACCCCACGGCCGCCGCGTCCTTCTACGCTTTGAGCAACCTGCAGGGTCTGATGATCCACAACCGTCGACTCAAGATTGGCTGGGGCAAGCACTCGGGCGCCCTGCCCCCCGCCATCGCCCTGGCCGTTAGCGGAGGCGCATCGCGGAACGTGTACATCGGCAACCTGGATGACACGTGGACCGAGGAGCGTCTGAGACAGGACTTCTCCGAGTTTGGTGAGATTGAGCTGGTCAACACGCTTCGTGAGAAGAGCTGCGCTTTCGTCAACTTTACCAACATTGCCAATGCCATTAAGGCGATCGAGGCCGTGCGCAGCAAGGACGAGTACAAGAAGTTCAAGGTCAACTTCGGCAAGGACCGCTGTGGTAACCAGCCCCGCCAGATGCAACAAACCCAGGCCCAGTCTCCCCGCGATGGCGTCTCGTCGCCCCCGCCCACTGGCAGCCAGAACGGCCACTCTCCCACGGGTGCCACCTCGCCCCAGTCCGCCTCGAGCAACCCGGGCATGTTCGCCAATGGCAGCAACCCCCTGACGATGTACCTCAGTCAGGTTTCGCAGCAGGCCCAGCACCAGCAGCACCAGCAGCACAACATCCTGGCTTCCCAACAAGCTGCCCTGTTTGGTACTGCGGCTTCGTCGCCGAACGAGCTATCGCTTGACGGCCCCCAGCAGGGTCACTTGGGCCACGGCCAGTCGGCCAGCATCTCCAACGGACTTGCTGCCCCCAACGGTGCCGCCCCGGGGGCCACAACCATTGGTGGTCTCCTCGCACCCAACAGCCGCGGTAGTCAGCACAACCGAGCTGTCAGTCTGCCGGCCTTTGCCCCGGGATTCGAGAACGGCGGCGGCAACAGCCCGATCGGCTCCAACGAGGGTGAGCGCAGAGGCCACCAGTACCAGTCCAGCTTTGGCGGCATGGGTTCCGGTTTCGGTCTCGCCATCCAGGGTGGCCTGAACGGATGGGTGGAGGAGGAGGTTGCTAACTAGAGAGCGGTCACCGATACGACGAATCTGCAGGTCGATGGGCCAGGAAAAGTTAATCTGTTGTAATCGTCGCGTTTGCTTGCTTTGGCTGGGTTCGTTTCCATTTTGGATCACATGTCGTCCACGAGATGTTTTACGTAGCCCTTGCATCATGTTTCCTGGTTAATCGGCCTGGGTGGACGGCGGGAGAATTCATCGGGATGCAATGAATTCGAGAAACATCGAAGGGGTTTGCTCAATGTCGACAAGGACGTGGATCTCTGAAAACGAGATTGTCCGCTCCAAGGGAACTAACTGACAACGGGGGATAGCCCCCATTGGTGTACAGCAGGTCACAGGTGTTTGGCTACTGCTACCGAAGAACGGGAAGCGCATCTAGCCCTTGTGGGGCTGCGTTGAGAAAGGAAACACAAGTAATCAACTTGATGATCACAAGCCCCCTAGCCCTCCATCTGGGTATGCTCATTAGGCGTGACGGTCTTGCTGCCAACATCGCATCGCCAGTAAACCTCTGGACGCCATTGGAGGATTAGAAAGGGCTACCACTGGATGGCCAATTAGGATGCGTACGAAGAAGTACAACATGCACACGTCTATTCAATACGCGAGAGGACGTTTGTGTCACTCATTCATTCCATGGGTTGTCGTCAAGAAGTGCATAGGCTTGCACCACAGCCGATCGCAGCCTTCCGATCCTGCATGGCGGAAAAAGGCTCAAATCGGATGGTCCCTGCCCGAGTCGGCCTCTGAAGCCAACTAATAGCCCTACCGTCATCCCGAGTCAGTGATTTCCTGGTCTAGGTGTCCTTGGACCAGTTTTTTTTTGGGGGGAGCATTCTCGGGCCAGAACGCCAGAAACAAAGCGTGGGGGGGGGGGGGTACAAGGGGAGGGATTCGGGCAGGAATAGGTAAAGAACACCAGATGTTGCTTACTGCGGGTTCCGGTTTCGAAGGGAACGCGGGCGCGTCCGCATTTGCTCTGCATTCAGCCTTCCAATCCTTGGGTACGAATTTGTCGACGATGGATTTGAAGGCCGCCTGCCGTTATGATTAGCCCTGGTCGAGGCGAGGGGCAGTCCAAACCTACCAGAGTACAGAAACTATCGTCGCCGTCGAGATGCTTGCCGGCTGCCCGGCACCCCGGAACTTTGACAACCTGGTCGTTGTACCGCAAACGGACGTAGTAATTGTCCAGCGTTTCTTTTTCGGCGTCGGACAAGTCCCACGTCCGCCTGCGCCCGATGCCCGGGGGTGGCGAGCCGGGCTGGGTCTGAGAGCCCCAGGAGAACAGGCCGCCAAACCAGCCGTTCGAGTTGCTCGCAGGGCCCGTGCTAGCAGCCGGCGGGACCGTGGCCTGGTTCTGCACCGGAGACGCCCGGGGTTGCATGCGGTGTCCCTTCCGGAACATCTCGATGGCGATGTGGCTCGTGTACGGCGGCCATTTGTCCGTGTCGAAAGCACCCAGACTTGCCAGCACGCCGGCGAGCGTCGTGTCGTGGCAGCCGCTCAGCCCGAAGCGGATGGGCGTCGCCTCGCCCTTCTGGGGATGACGGGCGACTTCGTACTCGCCGTCGGCCGTGCTGCGCTCGGCCGAGCCGACCATGCGGCTGACGATGTCACCCATCAGGGCGCCAATGCCCAGAGCGCGATACTCGGTGCTCTCCTTGTATCCCGAGTACCATTCCTCCACGCCGATTTTCTCGACGATGTCGCGCGCCTTCTGGTCGTAGAAAGGCTTGGGCAGCCTCGTCTCGGGGCCGTGCGCCAAAGTTGAGTTGATGGTGTCCATGATACCGCTCAAGCGCGGGCGGCCGTCCACTGCGACCCGAGGACTGCCCTCGGGCATCCACTTGCCGTACAGCTTGTTCAGGTAGGCCATCTCCTCGGTCTCGTTCCAGCGGTCAGCGGTGCGCTGCGCGAAAGCCCGCGAGAGGGCGGCAAAGCGGCGACAGGTACTGTCGTTGGGGAACAGCGTTTCGTCGGCCAGGGCGCGGGTGAGGATGCTCGGAGGCGGGAGGTCGGGGGCGCGGGCGTGGGCCGGGTACAGGCCCTGGAGGACTTCCTGCAAGCTTTCGAGAGCGCGCGGAATGGGCGTGGCCCGCAGGTACAAACTGTCGGCGTTGCTGAGCGCGGCCGGCAAAAAACCAAGCTGGTCCACGTAGAGGCGGCGCAAGCGCGTCCCCAGGGCGAAGGTGGTTTCGCGGCCCTTGTCCGTCAGCATGCCCATGTCGCAGATGGCGTCGAGCTCGCCGCGCGGGCCCGTGGCGACGACGGGCTCATCGTGGGGGCCAAAGGCCTCGAGGCGGCGCTTCCACTCCAGGGTGCTGAACTGCGCCGGCGCGACTGAGCCATCGAGCACGGCCGACTTGAGCTGCTTGACGGCCGCGCAGTACGGCCAGAAGGCAGGCAGCCCAGCGTTCTGGAAGCGCGCCGAGACGGGGGAGCGCTCGCCATGGCGGAGGAGAACCTGGACGAGTTGGAGGTCGAGGCCGGGTGGGTAGAGCGTTGCGAGCTCGTCACGGGTGTACGGGGGCCGGGGGTGGAGGGTCGTCATGCTCGGCTGCCGGGGGGCTGCCTCTCAGTCAAGGCCGTGGCTCCGGAAGCAGATGAAGAAAGGACGACGGGTTGGCAATGGGGCGAGGGCAGAGGCCGAGGCGTCGGGCAGCGAGAGGGGGTTCCCTAATTAAGCACCGAGGGTATGGACTCGGGCGCGCGCCATGCCAGGTCCGAAGCCGAGGGAGCTAGGACACAACGGAACGGCCAGGCGTGCAAGTAGGTACCGAGGTATGTATAACGGGGCATGGCGCATGGAGAATGCGCCGCCGAGGGCCCCAAGGGGACAGGGAACCGGCCTCGCTCCCACCGCCCGGGGATACGTAAGACGACGTGACCAGCGTCCGGCCGTGGTCCGGTCGCGGACGGGCAGGGAGGAGAATGGACCAACTGCCATATCATCATCGATCGACGCACCTCCGAGTCTCGAGGCGGGGCTGGCATGGCTGGCATGGCTGGCATGGCTGGCATGGCTTGGCTCAAGCCCCGTCTCCCACTGGCTGCCCGGGCGGGGTGGATCTGTACTAGCAACGAGGTACGTGCCACGACTGGGCAGGATTCCGTTCCCGACGGGCCATATGGGTGGCAGAGCCGCGTCTCCACTGAAAAGTCGCAGTCGCACTTGCCGTCCCGATTCCGATGCATGTGGCAGCTCCGACCGCCGACCGCCGACGATTAGAAGACGTCGACTTCGCCCCCGAGACGTTTGCAAGCCACCCGCCGACTTCGTCCGCCTCCGTCTCGCCGCCCACCCTCCCTCCCCAGGCCGAAGCATAGCCGGCCGGGCCACGAGACGTCCGTATGAGGGCATCCTCCAACCCCGTCTGCCTGCTATGTAGGCACAGACTCGCGCCGAGGGCCCCCAGGCGAGCCCTGCCGTGGCCACACCCTACAGCGGCCTGTGCCTATTCGACCGCGCCCGCGGCCGCCGCCCCGAGCCCGCAACCCGACGGCCATGGCTCCAAACCCGATGCCGTGCCCGTCCGCCCGCTTGGCGTGTTCAACGATGATCGCTTCCCCCGAGCGGGTGTCACGGACCACGGCAACTCGCGGAGCCGGGGCCGCTTCAGTCCCCGGACGAAGCCGCTGGCGGACGACGACATGGGCGCCCTGTTCCACCGCATTGTCGACGGCCAGAGTGCCGCCTCGGATCCCGCGCCGAACCTCGACATGTCGCTTGTCTCCGACATCGCCCGGCTCGAAAGCATGGTCGACAGCAGTGTCCCCATCACTCGCTCCTACCACTTCCTCAAGACCGAGCTGTATCCCCGGGTGCAGCAGGAGGGCGTACACGTGCCCAGGATATTCCTGACTGTCGTGTCCAAGTGCATGTCCAAGTTGATCGCCATCAAGAAGAGGAACATGTGGGACCCCCAACTGCCCCCGGTCGCCGACATTCTTCGCGTGTGCGCCGACATTGGCGAAATGTCGGTTCAGCACTGGGCCCAACTTGTCGGCAAGCTGGTCGAGAAGCTGTGCGGGCCGAATACGTCTCACCAGCACTACGACTCCATCGAGGCCTACGAGAAGCACCTGGCCATGCGAGATGCCATGATGGAGGACCTGATCGAGTCATGGAAAGTCCTGTCGCTGCCCAAGTCCATGGTCATCGCCCCTTCGGCTGAAGAAAACGAAGTAATCGACGGCTTTTGGTTGCCCCGGTTGGAGAAGGCCGGCACCACCAAGTTTTACGGCACCTACAACTTCAAGGCCGCCCTGGCCGGCCTCTTCCCCCAGTACCAATTCACCGACGACCTGAAAGCCCAGGTCAGCAGTCTGGCGATCGCGACATATGCACTGCTTCTGGATCCTGACAGAAGCAACGCTCGGTGCAGACAGAATGCGGCGCGCTTCATGGCCATGGTCGCCTATGTGCTGGAGAAGGTGCGGGTCCGGAGCAAAACTCTACGCGACAACCTCCCACGCGCTCTGCCCCTAACTTCCGCGTACATTCTGGCGCAATGGCCCAGAATCCGGGCCACCCTCGAGCAGGATCCCGTCTACAGGGACATGTCGAATAATTCCTCGGCGGCACCGGCCCCTTCGGCGCGACGAGCAAATAACGAATGGGCCGTAGCTCTCACCAAGCGTCTCAGCCAGAAATACCAACAGTCCAACCGCGGCGAGGTAGACCGTCTTTGGCACGAATTCTTCGGCGAGGCCAAGGGCCTGACGGTGGAGAGGGCCACACAGCTACAGCAGCACCCTGATGTGTTCAATTCCTTCATCAACACCTATATGGCCTTGAACCTGTCGGACAAGGCCATTGCGGTGTGGAACACACTGCCCGTGGTTGGTCTCCGGCCCACGCTAAAGACATGGAACATGATGCTCGACGGTTGTCGCAAGGCCAGGAATCTGAATGGGTTGAAGGCGGTCTGGAAGAAGCTGATGGCCTCGGGTGCGCGACTGGACTCTCAAGTTTGGACGACGCGGGTAGCGGCGCTGATCGACTGTGGCGACACGAAAGCCGCACTGGCTGCCCTGCGGGAACTGGTGACGGAATGGAACACAGCTTCAAGCACGGGTCGGGACGCCGTCCAGCCCACCATGGAGCCCGTGAACGCGGCGCTGGCGGGCTTGGTCCGCCAGGAGAACATGAAGGGAGCCGAGAACCTGGTCCATTGGGCCAGGAAGAACGGCCTTTCTCCCGATGTGGTAACATTCAACACGCTACTCCGTCCTCTCATCCGCAACGGCCGGGATGACGAGGTGAAGGCCTTGTTTCGCACAATGAAGGCACTTGAAATCCAGGCCGACGCTGCTACTTTTACCATTGTTCTCGACGGCACGCTTGCCCACATCCCCGAGGAGGACACGGCCAAGCAGCTTCAGGTGGTTACGGAAGTTTTTGGGAAAATGAAGGCCTCGGGCCTCGAGGCGAACCTCCACACATACGGCAAAATGATCTACCTGCTCCTAGGCTCGGGCGATCGTGCCACCAAGGCCGTCAACGCGGTGCTCTCGCACCTGTGGGCTCACGGTCACAACCTGAGCCCGCACATCTACACCATGCTCGTAGAGCATTATTTTTCTTGCCGTCCACCGAGACTGGACTCGGTCCGGAGCTTGCTCCAGTACCGTCGCCTCCTGGACTACGATGATGCCGACCGAGTCCTTTACGAGCGCGTCATCAAGGGATACGCTTCTGTTGGCGAGCCGGCCACGGCTTTTGGCATTTATTGCAAGCTGAACGACGCCGGCTTGAGGGTGGAACTGGATACGCAGACTAGTTTACTGGAGGCGCTGGTCGCCCAGGGTCGGCTGGAGAATGCGAAGGAGCTGGCCAGCCGGACCATCAAGTGGTTCAGGGAGCAGCACGGCGAGGAGTGGCGCAGCCCCCAGCATGCCAAGTTCTGGGGCCACTCGTTCTGGCATATGGCCCAGCGGTACGGAGTTCTGGACAGGCTGCCCGAGGGCGACGAGGATGTGCCCGACAATGGAAATGCCGAGACGCCGTCCGGTAGCGAGCCTGCATAGGTGGCGGTGTGGGGAGACGCTGCGACCTTGTATGGCGCAGTATGTGCGTCCAAGCAGTTCAGCACAATGTGTATAAAGGGGATATGTATGCGGCCCTGGTCTGCGATAGAACGGGTGTGTATGCGTGCGGAAAGTCCCAGATGCCATAAGAAAATGCGCCGGCTAAGTGCCTCGTCTCCCAAGCGACCGTACTTGGACCCATGGGCTTCACCCCCGTTACAGCCCCCTTTTGCGTACCCCTTGCCGAATGATCCCGTCGGTACCTTGGACTTTGCCTCCGTGCTGGCGAGAGACTGAGAAGTGCATGGCTGACTGCTCGGTCCCATGTAGGAAGAAGAGTTGGTGGCGGGGGGACTGGGTACTAGTTGAGGGTCCTTCTACGCCGGTACCTAGTACCTAGGCCGCGGACGAAGAGTGACGAGTCGGTAGTAGAGTTCTTTCATTGGCAAGCAGGTGTCGTCAATAAGCAATCGTGGCATTGATGCACAGCACGCTGCAGGCCGTGGCGGTATATGGTAGCGAGCGGAGCCCAAGGGCTGCCCCTTGGGGTATTAGGATTATGTCTGCTTTTCTGCCGCTTTGGCCCCTTCTGAACCATCGGTGCTCTCAGCACCGCGATGCGGCTTGTCAAGCCACACCCACCGTCCCACCTCGAGGCAGTCATCCCTTCAGTATGTCGTCGTTCCAGTTGTACATAGGTTTTCATACAGCGCCCACGTTATGAAAGTCTGGCGTCGCCACAAGCTCCAATTAGAAACAACGCCGGGTATGTTGCTTTCTCTTCTGCCAAGTCATGTCCTGCGGGCTGTATCCTGTCCTCGGCCGCACCATGATGAAGGGGCGAAAAATGCAAAGAAGAAGAAGAGGAAGAAAAAGAAAAAGAAGAAAAAGTCCCTATATGAATACAACGAAAGCGGCACACAAATCATGCTGTTTGAGTCAAGCCGGACTTAGGCCGCCTTGGTCGTCGACGTCTTCTTTTCGGCTGCTACAGCGTCCGCGGCATTCTTTCTCGAGCGCTCGTACTTGAGCGTGGTATCGCCGTGCCACATGGTGCCCAGGACCCTGTCCCAGAAAGTAAAGAAGGGCTGGGAGAAGTTGGTCTTGATGCCCCAGCTCTGGTGGTGGATATCGTGGTACGTCGCGTTATTGCCGGAAATGTGCTGAAGCGGGTCCCACGGCAGCGCGTATCCGCAGTGGTCGTCGACAGTTTTGATGGACGAGAAGGTGAAGAAGATGATGCCTTGACGAGCCGTCATTCCGGCCAGCTTGTAACCGATGCCCGCGCCGAGGGTGTCGAGCAGGAAACCCTCAAACGGGTGGTTGTAGAGCGCACCGTAAGCGTAGGGGACGTATAGGCGGTGGTGGCGCGAATGGAAGTTGGCTGGATGCATATTAGCACGGGGGCTCTCTGGATAGGGGTCGGACGTAGACATACTGTACAGCCACTTGTTCATGTGCATGGCCCGGTGCAGGAAGTACTGCCACGAGTCGAGGAAGGAGACGGCAAGGCCAAACTGCAAGGCCGGAACGACGACCCAGTAGATAGCCTTGGCGACCACCATCTCCCAGGCAGCAAAGGCGGGCACGGTAACGCCGTCGGGGCCGGCGAGACCGGTGGTCAGGAAGGGGTAGTGTCCGCCCGACAGAGCGCCGGCGAGCAGTGGGTGTGTCGCCGACATGTTCTTGGCCATGCTGGCGGCGTTGATGCCGAGCGTGGCCAGCATGGCGGGCAGCGCCCGTTGGGCGAGGCGCACGCGCGTAGCCCATACCGCGACGTCGTAGGCCTCCTTGCCCATCAGCTCAGGGGGGTCAAAGTAGGCCAGAGCGGCGCCGACGACCATCTGGATGACCTGCTGCAGGAGGACATCGCGGAGGACCTCGTAGCGGGTGGCGCGGTTCCGTGACGCGATCTCGGCCGGGGTGTGCAAACGGTACTGGGGGTAGAGGTCGTAGACGTCGATGATGTGGAAGATGCCCGACACAACCCAGTAGGCGAGGATGGGGGCTATCAGAGACACGTAGAAGTCGTCAAGGCCGGGGATCAGGCTTGGCACAATTTGGAGCTCGTACGAGGGCAACGGCGGAAGCGCCTCGGGCATCGTCGCATTCGCAGCCATGGCGGCAACAAGCGACGGGGTCTCGTGCTGCGCAGCTCGCGATCGCGTCCCGGGGGGGTGGTGGGCAATGCGGGTGTGCGTGCGGGCGTGCGTGCGGGTGTGCGCGTGTATGGGGGAGGCGTGTGTTATCGATTTGCGAAACGGCGACGGCAGCGGCGGCGGCAATGGGCGTAGGTGGTGACGTGATGGAAGGCAACCAAGAACCGGAGGGCCGGGGGCGACAAGAGGGAGGGAGGGAGGGTCTATGTAAAATGAGGCAGGCCAAAGGAGTGTAGGGTGAGGGTGTATCGCTGGCGCGGGTGGGTAATAATAAGACGATTTCGTTCTCCCTTCAGCATGAACAGCACGGAAGGGGCGGGAAGGGGCGGGGTGAGGGTTTGTATTAATAAGGACCGTGAGCTGGAAGGGAGGTAAGGGTGGGTGGGATGAATTGGCACGTATGGATCCTTTGCTTGCTCCGAGGAAGAACTGGGTAATGTAGGATGGAAGAGACGAGGGAGCACAGAAGACGCTTTCCGGGAACGGATAGGGAGGTAAACGTTCGGTGGGCAACACAACACGCGATTGAGCCCGTTCATCCCATGGGCAATCATCGAAGCCGAGTAGCTCCGGCGCTCCCTTTTTCGTCAATTTCGCTTGTCTGGTCGGGCGACCCGTCCCTCCCGAGCCCGGTAATCAGCGGTTTTTTTTTGGGGGGGGGCCCATTTATGCCGAATGTCGTCGTCGACTACGACCGTACCGACCGAGTACCTGCAGGGACGGCGGCAAGGCTGTGATGCAGAGCCCATGTCTGACGACGTTACTCGGTCGTCGGGCTGGCATGGCATGATGATGCTGCGTTGCCAGCCACTCGCGCTTGCGCTCGCAGCACACGGCTTTCTGCGACCATCGCTGGCGCTGCCTCTCCTTGTTGTCCACCGCGTACATCGTGGGATCCACGAGCTTGCTTGCCTCGCTAGCACTAAATGGGTACCTGCCTAGGTGGCAGATCCATGTGATCATGTACACATCGCCGCGCGCGCCCGCGCGCTCGCGCATGATCGAACGGCGACGGCGACGGGCACTGCTTGTCGATGGAGCTTGAACCTGGAGAAATGGAGCGGGTGGCGAAGGAATGAATGGATCTTCCCATACGGCCATAAAACCTGGGCACGCAGCCCTTCTTTGGCTGAGTACTTGCTCTCTGCACGTGCTGTGTAAGACATGGCAAGGAAGGGCGCAAAATCGCTCTCTCTCTCTCTCTCTCTCTCTCTCTCTCTCTCTCTCTCTCTGTCTCTCTGTCTGTCTCTCCCTCTCTCTATTTCTCTCTTCGGGTCCATACAAGGAGTCATCATTGGAAAACACAGCAAACTGCCACAGCAAACTGCCACAGCAACCCGGCGCTTGTCACGCGAACAGCCAGTATACAATGAGGTGGTACTTACCAGATACAGATAGGCTTCCCATCGTAATTGGCATGCGTCCAGACTCTCCCTGGTTGAGGATTTGCTCTTCAGCTTCTTGACGGTGGATGCCAGCCACAGCGTTGGTGCTACGCTACGCCCTAGATGGGCAAAGTCAGAGATGATGGGGAAAAGGTACGAAGTTCAGCATTTCTGAAGGTGGCTCAACAGTCTCTCACAGGCAGCCTGAGCAGTATCAAGTGGAGCCTCTCCACAGCCCTGCCAGCCACCGAGGCATGTACCTATGTATCCAATCCGCCCTGCTTTCATGAGTACATACTGAATAGCACTAGTATGGATGAAGCACTTGTGTATGTACATCTTAGTATGCCGTAGGATGGCCAGTTGCCAATCGCGCCCGCGCCTGCGCGGGTTGCCAGCCAATCGCCAAGCTTAGCCGTACGGGCAGCCCGTGGAGATTTTCTCCTAGCCCCTCCTTTCCCACTACGCCCAAGGGTCGAGGCCGTCCATCTTTTTTCCGCCCCTCCCACTACTCTTCGATCACAGAAGAAGCCATCCCGACCACTTCTCTCGTCCTTGTCACCATTTCCCTTCTCTTCATACCTTCGAGACCCGTGAAGCCGACAAGAAAAACACCGCCATCATGATTATCTTCAAGGTACGCCGCCGCTCGCATGCCAGGAGCCGCGCTCCCCCGCATTCCTTCCTCCCCCCCCCGCCCCAGCGCCCTCGGTTCACTGACCAAACCCCGCAACTTGTAGGACATGTTCACCGATGCCGAGATGATCTCGGACTCCTACGACCTGAAGGAGGTCGATGGTGTCATCTACGAGGCTAACGGTGCCATGATCACCATCGGTGCCGTCAACGCCGGTGAGTTTCTCTCCTCTCTCGTTCGCAGTGGCTTTTTTCCCTCCCTTTACTGCCACCAGTCCAGTCGGGCCTTAGCTGACTGGTTGTCCCCTCCTTCGCAGACATTGGCGCCAACGCCTCGGCCGAGGAGGCCGACGAGGGCACCGAGGATGCCGACCAGAAGGTCATGGACATTGTCCACTCTTTCCAGCTCCAGAAGCTCGAGGGTTTCACCAAGGCCGACTACAAAGCCCTGATCATGAAGTACATGAAGGCCGTCAGCAAGCAGCTGGAGGCCAACGGCAAGCCCAAGGAGGACATCGATGCCTTCCAGAAGGCTGCCCCCGCCAAGGTCAAGGAGATCCTCAAGAACTTTGACGACTACGAGCTTTACCACGGCGAGAACGGTGGTGACCATATCGGTGAGGGCAAGGCTATGTAAGTTCTATCCTGACCTGGCCGCGTCTAAGGAATTCGGCTAATAATTTGCTCAGGCTGGCCCTCCTCAACTACCGCGAGGACGGCATTACTCCGTACTTCACCTTCTGGAAGCACGGTCTGACCGAGATGAAGGTTTAATCTATCCATGATGCGATCTTATTGGCTTCTCGGTCGGAATAGGTCACCTGTTTGGTTCTCGTTGATAGTTCTGGTTTCCCTCGGCCCCTTGTCCTAGCGCTCGTCGCAACGACTTGGCCTTATGGCATATGCACTGCCGACACAATAACAAACCACTTGACTACCATACATATAAGTTATACCATGGCTTTGACACATTGATAGCTCACGTTGTGACTATCCGACAAATCCTGGATGGATACAATTATGAATTGTGATACGCTCAATAGCGACTTTGCTGGAACGCTGGCCTCCAGGTCGCCTTGGCAAGTCTGCCAGCCCCCCCCCCCCCCCCCCCCCCCCCCTCCCAACCCGATCCACGACAACTGGTGTGGCAACATAATGGGCTGTGACACGTATCGCACGTTAGAACTTGGGCCGTGTGCTAAGCGGTACGGGAGGCGGAGCCCCTCCATCGTCGGCCGGGGCAGGTGTCAGTCCTGGCTTCTTTTTGGGAGGTGGTGGTGGCGGCGCCGGCTTCTTCTTCGCAAGCCCCGCAGCGAATTGTCCAAATGGACTGCCCTGCGCCTGCTGTCCTTGAGGCGCATTTGCTTGGTTCGCCTCGCCCTGGTTCGTAGGTCCAAGACCGACCCCGAATCGCTGGCCCAAGCTACTGGCTGCTTGGGCGCCCTTTCCTATCTGCTCGCTATGCCGCTGACGAAAGTCGTTGGCCGAGGTGGCAGCAGCGGCTACTTGATCACCGTGGCGCTGGCGAAAGTTATTGGCCGTGCTGGCGGCCGCCTTAGCGTCCGAAAAAGATACCGAAGAAGGGTTTTTGTGGAAGTTGGATGCGGTGCGGAGTGCGGCTTGTTTCTCTGACATTACCCCGAGTTAGTAGTTTCCTAAGCCAGGCGTGTGGACCAAGTCTCAGAACACCCTCATGCCAGAGTGCCAGAAACAAATCGTAACAGGAGTACGGCCCGGGGGGGGGGGGGGGGGGGGGGGGGGGGGGGGGGGGGGGGGGGGGGGGGGGGGGGGGGGGGGGGGGGGGGGGGGGGACATGCGCGGAAATACGCAGTAAAGAACAAGGGGTATTGCTTACGCGCCCATGTTGTCCCCTGGCTTGGCGGATCAGCGGCGGGAGGCGGCGCTGCGGATTTGTCTCCTCCAATACCGAACCCGGGGACCGAGATGCCAGCCTTCCCGAGCCTGCTCATGGCACCCTGATTTAGGAATCCCTGCTGCGGCGAGTCGGCGGCGGCGGCGGGCGAGGACGGCGCGGGGGAGCTGGCGCCGGACCGCGGAGGCAGACGAGGCGGCAGCGCAGGCGGTGCCGCCTTGCCGGCGGTGTAGGGCGGCGGCGGCGGCGGCGGCGCTCGCCCGGCGGCGCCATCTCTCCTCGCGGGTGGCGGGGGGAGATGTGAGGTGTCTAGGCCCGAGGTATTGACGTTGAAGGGTTTAGGCGGCGGCGGCGGCGGCGCCGCCCTCGCGCTCGGGGTGGGAGGGTTGCTGAGGTTCGTCGAGGGCGAGGTGGCGGACGGGGGAGGGGGGGCCGAAAGGGGGGTGCCGGTGCGCCTCGGGGGCGGGCCGAATGAGGCCGGGTCCCGGAGAGAGGAGACGGGTTGGGCGACATGGGTTGAGCTCGACGAAGAGGACGGACTGTTTCCGCCGCGGCCGAGAAGGCCATTCTACTTGCGGGTTGGACTGTCAGCCGCCGGCCGCAGCACCGGGGTCGCACGAGACAGCGGGAACGGGACAAACTGACGACTTGGCCCTTGAGGGTGGTCCCCTCTTTCTCGGGGTGCCACCCGCTCTTGAGGATCCCCTTCCAGTCCGACATGACGGGGTGCTTCTTCGCGCTTCGATGCTGGCCGGAAACCGGCTGAGCGCAGGCGGCGTGGGAGCAGGACAATAGGTCGTTCGAGGCAAAGACACAGGATGGGCTGGTCCCCTGCAAAAGAAGCCGTCCCAGTGGTTTGGGCTAGGGTGAGGTGCCGGCCAACTAGAGGGCGGCGGGACGGACTCCTAGTTAGTCGCTGTCGGCACATCCATGGGGGCGGCCAGGGGTGAACGCACGGGGGTGGGCGGGAAACGAAGGATTGAACGCTCTGGGTGGCGGTATGGATCGCATGGGCTATCGGGGGAGCATGTGGGATGCGTGCATTCCGCTACATGCATGTATGGAGGATGGAGGCTGACGCACGTATAGAGCCAGGGCGAGGCCACCACGGCTACGTCCGGGGGATGTGTGTGTTGTATGAGGCACTAGGTAGACACTGCTACCTATGTAGGCACTGGATGGGAGAGACGGTACCCATGGCACGGGAGAGACGGGATGTAACTGCCCGTAACCGCATAAGGGGACGGGACGGGAACCATGGACAAGCAGCATACCAGTCCCTGGCTGCCTCTCTTTCCGATCGGGATCCATCTTGGACTGCCTGTCCACCTATCCGATGACCCCTCGCTAGGCCCATACTTGGATACATCTACACAGTACACGACTGGCGCTAGCCGCTCTGTGTTGGCCGGCTGGCTGGCAACATCCTAGTTCACGCGATTTCGGCATGGGCCAGACGGACCGGCAGACGCGTCCCTCCATCACCCATCGCATCGACCGCGTGCGCTCGAACATGCCACCATGGCAGCGCCCACCAATTCCGACACCGAACTCCTGACGGAGCACTTCGGCTACCCCCCCGTCGTGAGTACCCGTCCAGGCAGAGAGCCTGCGCGGTCCTGCGCCACGCCGCGGGCGCGCCGGTGGCTAACGCGCGCGCCGCAACCCCTCGCAGAGTCTGATCGACGACCTCATCAACAGCATCAACATCCTCGCCGAGCGCGCTCTCAACTCGGTCGAACAGGGGCTGCTCAACCTCCCGCCCGCGACTCTGGGCTTCAAAGCGCCGCGGGGCGCACCGCCCGTCGACCCGGCCCCCGACTATGCCGAGCTGGCCAAGACGGAAATCGAGTCGGGCACGCACCAGCTCGAGACGCTCCTCTGTACCAGCATTGATCGCAACTTTGACAAGCTGGAGCTCTACGTCCTGCGCAACATCCTGTGCGTCACGCCGCCCGACATCCGGCACTACAACATCCGGAATTACCTCCGTCTCAGTCACTACCAGGGTCTAGACTTCTCGTCGCCCGCGGGGGCCGACGGCGAGAACGGGGATGCCCATGGGGACAGGCCGACGCTCGAGTCCATCGGGCAGTTGCGGAAGCGGCTGCGCGAAAGCATGCGGCTCAATGCGCTGCTGAGTGCCGAGCAAGAACGCAACGCGCGGCTGCTGGCCGACATGCGAGACTTGCTGGGCATGCCAGGTGCCAATGAGGTGAAGCGCGAGCCGAGCGTTCACACGGACGACGCGCGAGAGCAGGGGCCCTTGGCCTTCCTGCATCGCCACGTGGGCGCTCTGCGGGACGCGGGCCCAGATACGCCCTTGAGCACGACGACGGCGTTCACGCTGTCGCAACTCCAGGCGCTGCGTGCCTTGTCCACATCGCTGCGCACCATGACGCCCGACCTCGCGCCCTCGGATAGGACGGAGGAGGGGGATGGTGGCAACGGCGCGCGCAAGAGCTGGCGCCGCGAGCGCGTCGAGTATGTCGAGAGTGCGACGCGACGCCACTTGGAGACGGTGCAGGGGCTGGAACTAGGCAAGGACGGCGAGGTCCGGGACGGCGGGTGGCAGAGCGAGGGGAGGAAGCTAGGCATGGGGGAGGTGGAGGGCCTGGAGGGTCTCGTTGCGGCCCTGGGGGGCGAAGGAGGCCCGTCCAATGCGAGAGGAGGGCGCGCGGGGGACGACGATGCCATGGACGAATCGTGAGCGGTGAGGAGAGACGGTCGTGCTTGCACGCCCCGGGCCTATGCGGCGTAGGGCGGCTTGATGATTTGGGATGACTATCTATACCTGGCTACGGCTCACGCAGGGGCGTTTTGGCGTTGTGGTTATTATGCAGTCCCTATTTTTGGAGCCCGCGGCTGCGGCTTCTTCTTCTTCTTCTTCTTCTTCTTCTTCTTTTTCTTTTTCCTCTGGTCATATGTTGCCAGTAGGTCTGGCAGAAAAGCGCGACTATGCTGTTCCCCTGCGTGCACACTCGGTGCGCCGTATCCAACGACCATGAAGCCGGCTTGCACTCGGCCGCCTTCTGGAGCGGCCAAATTCCGATCTACCGAGCCGGCGTGGGTGTGCCGGGGCAATTGGGGGGGGGGGGTTGGGTTGCGCATCCACCCTCTGGAGGGCTCGCCTCATGATGCCGGCCAACTGTGGGGCCCCAGCGATGCTACTTCGTATTGAGTATACCACTTGACTGCCGGACAGCGTGGTCGGTAGGATCGATATGCGGCATACGTCATGGACAGACAACTAGTGACCCCCAAGTGTGCGATAGGCGACCAAGGCGTCTTTCCGCTAGCAATCAACCGGGTGTCGGCCAGCAGGGGGGCACGGAAGGGGGCTCGGGGGGCAGCGGGGACGATATTGTTGTTCCTCCCCCCCTCCCCCACCTCGACAGCCTTAAGGGGACCCGGCCTCGAGGGGGGCTGGCCCGGTGGGCGGCAAGCGCATATACGAGGAAATGGACAGCAAAACTGCGGGACTTGCTGCGGGCGAGAGGGCTGGCCTCGACGTCAAGGGGCTCGCCAGGCGGGCGGGCCGGTTTCCTTGTTGAGCTACCTCTGCTTGGACGGGGTCGTGGAGGCAGGCGCTTGGGTATATAAGTGAGGACACATGGCCGCCAATAGACCCTGCTGCAACCACCCACCCAGCACCTCTACGCAACTCGTAATAGCCACTTGTTCTCGTCCGCTCCCAGCCCCCCGCCAACCAGCACAATGAAGTTCACCACCGCCACCGCTGCCGCCGTCCTGGCTGGCTCCGCCTCGGCCGCCTCGTTCGCCGTCAGCAACTTCGAGGCCAGCTGCATCCCCCACAGCACCTTCTGCCAGTACGTGGTTTTCCCAGCCCCCTCCCCCCCGCCGGTTCCCTTCTCCGGACCACGTGACTGACCCGGCCGCTTCCAGGTACTCGTTCAACGTCAAGACGCCCTACGACTTCGAGACCAAGTGCGAGAAGCGCCTCCAGGGCCCCGACAACCTGCCGGCCATCGAGTCGGCCGACTGCGAGAGCGCCGTGGCCTGGAGCATCGCCCGCGCCAACGGCGGCCTCGACCTGACCCTGACCAACCGGCTCAACTCGCGCAGCAACGCCACCGGCACCTACCACATCCCCCAGGAGGACATCGAGGTCGTCAACGGCGGCTCCGTCCAGACGGAGCGCTACGTCGGCCCCGCCGACTTCACCGTCGAGCTGAGCACGTAAAGGCGCATGCCGGAGGAGATGCGGGGCTTGTATATACGTCTTACCCTGAGTACATGAGAACCCCATCTGTACATTTCGACCCACCGGCCATGGGCCTGGCAGGAGACGGGAACCCAAGTGCTCACGGACTGGGTTGCCGGGGCTTGTTTCCATGGCCGTGAATCGGACGCCCAACGTTGGCCAGCCATGACTCCGAAAGAGCCGCATCGTGCGCCCCGGGATCCACGGATGGAGTCGATGCCGGCCGTGTCGGCAGGGTTCGCGGCGAGCCAGGGCTGCCCAGGCTACGTGCGCACTGCGCACCGTAGTCCGTACCGTAGGTATACGTAGGTGTGGGTCCATGGTGACGGGCAGGAAACCGGACGCGAGAAACCCCACACGTGCACATACATCCCCACCCCCGCCACGATGGGATGAACGGGCGGACGGATGGGTGTAGGTGCGGGTGGGCACGCGATAAGAAGCGGACTCTCCTAGGTACCCTGGAACGGTCTCCGCCCCGGCTTCGGCTCTCGACTCATGTGATTGATAGCTTGGCGGCCGGGAGTGGCTGCAAGTCGCACGTGGCTTAGGCAGGTAAGAAGAGGCAGGCCGAGAAGCCGCCTACGAGCACGCCCACGCCGACCCTCGGCACTCTCTTCCTCCATTGCCCTCCTCTCCCTCCCGCCCTCCCTCCCTCCGCCGCCCGCGCCCGTCTCCTGCCGTTTCGGCCCGGCTCCGGCTCCGGCTCCCTCCCCCCCGCACCGTCACCACTACCACCACCACCACCACCACCATGGGCCTGCTGCTCCTCCTCCCGAGCCCCGGCGCGGCGGCCGTGCTGGCCGTGCTGGCGGCCGGCGTGTACTGCGCGTGGGCGCTGCTCGCGTCGCCGCTGCGCGCGGTGCCGGGCCCTCGCGCCGCCCGCCTCACGTCGGCCGTCCTCAAGTGGCACGAGTTCCGCGCCGGCCGCACCCGCTACCTGCACCGGCTGCACGCCGCCTACGGGCCCGTCGTCCGCATCGCCCCCCACGAGGTCGCCTTCGCCTCGCTCGCCGGCGTCCGCGAGATCTACGGCTCCGGCGGCTCCGGCTACGACAAGACCGAGTTCTACAACCTGTTCCAGGTCTACGGCAGAAGGTATGTAGGCGGCGGCCACCGTCTTCTTCGTCAAGCTTGGACATGCATCTCACTGTTTCTCTCTCCCTCCCCCCTTGGTCGTCACGCAGGACCATGTTCAGCACCCTCAACAAAGCCGACGTGAGTAGTCGGCCCCCCTTCCCCTGCCGGTCGTGCCCGGGCCCTGTCTCATCCTATGCCAGCATGCCAAGAGGAAACGAGTCCTGGCGGACCGGTATGCCAATACCAACATCATGCGGTCCGCCGCGCTCGACGGCATCCGGGAGCGGTCTTCGCGGTTTCTCGAGAGGTGCTCCCAGTCGGCGGGCGGAAGCCTAGATCTTTTCGTAAGCCCCCCCCGACCCCCACCGGTTGCCCCCCGCGAGAAGCTCACCCCTGAGCCAGATCTGTATGTCGCCCGGTTGAGCCCCCGGTGCTTGGGGCCGCACGAAGGGGGGCGATTGATTGACCTGTCGCTTGCACGCAGGCCTGCACGACTATGCCTTTGACTGCGTCAGCCATCATCTTTTCCACCCGTACGGCTCGGATTCGCTTCGCGATGCCGAGGACGAGGCCATCATGCGCCAAGTCGCCTTTGACGACAGTCTGCAGAGTAGGCATGCCTTCCGGGGTTGCCGGGTTGCTCGCTAACGCCCTCAGACCGACTGCTGTCCTATTACCACCCGCGGCTGCACCGAATGGTCGCCCGCGTCCTGGGCTTCTTTGCGAAGCCCCGGGAGACGCCCCTGGCCGATAACCTCGTTTTGACGGCCAGCTCGAAGCCGGACCCGGCCGCCTTCACCCTGCTCAGCCGCATGCAGGACAAGCGCCACGGCATGGAGCCCCTGGACATGGCGGCCGAGTGCCTCGACCACATGGCGGCCGGCATCGACACCACCGGCGGCGAGTTTCCTCCCCCTTTCCCCCCCCCCCTGGCGAGCGCACCGGCTGACCCGAACACGACGCCCGGCCACAGACGGCCTATGCTTTCTCATGTGGGAGATGTCGCAGCCGCGATCGCTGCACGTGCAGAAGAGGCTTCAGGCGGAGCTCCGCGCCCACCCCGACGCGCCCTTTGACCAGCTGCCTTACCTCGATGCAGTAGTGACCGAGGGCTTGCGCTGCTTCCCAGCCATTCCCATGTCGCTGCCGCGCTATGTCCCGGCGGGCGGCCGCACCATTGACGGCTACTTCGTGAGTGTCCCCCCCCCCCCCCCCCCCCCCTTTGCTACCCCTTTCGGGCACCGAAGCCCCTTGCTACGTGCTGCCGTCACTCTTGCTGGTCCTGGAGTGCTCGGAAACTCCACGTGCGAGTCTCCCATGCGGTGGCCATCGCTGACACTGCCTTGGCCCGGCGGCAGTTGCCCGAGCGCACCATCGTGAGCTGCCAGGCGTACTCGACGCACCGCGTCGACACGCGCGTCTTCCCCGACCCCGACACGTTTGCGCCGGCGCGCTGGCTGGACGCCGAGGGCGAACAGGACCGGCGTCGTCTGTTCTTCGCCTTCGCGAGCGGCGGTCGTGGCTGTATCGGAAAGCAGTAGGTCCCGCCCCGCACGCCCTTTCTATTTTCTATCTTGATTGATTCATGCCCCCCCCCCCCCCTCCGCATCCCTTATTCTCCCCCTCCCCCCTCTCCCTCTCGAGGCCAGGACGGCCCAGGGCTAACGAGACGGCCGTGCCTTGTCCCGCGCAGCCTGGCGCTGGCCGAGATGAAGATCCTGCTGCGCGACATCTACAGCCGCTTCACGACGGTGCCGGACCCCCGCATGACGGATGCCGACATGGCCATGGCCGACCAGCTCATCTCCTCGCAGCCGCGCGCCCAACGCTGCCTCATGAAATTCGTGCCCCTGGGCGCCGAGGGCGCGTGAGGTGACGGCCACCCCCCCCCCCCCCGCCCCCCAGAGGGGGAGGGCGGAAAGGCAGGCCAAAGTCGTCGGACCCGCGGGAATAAGCAAGGGGGCGGCGGCTTCGCCGTCTGTCGCCCTCGCCGCCGAATCGATCCTCGCGGTGCCGGGGGGAGACGACGGGATCCACCGCTTGAGTCGTCGGCTCCCCCTCGCCCTCGCCCTCGCCCGGCTCGTCCCATTGGGAACCTCTTGCACGCACGCCGTACTAGCCCCGAGAAGAGACGCCGGCGCGCTCCTTCCTTGCCGAGCAAGGCCGTCAGCATGAGCAAAGAGGCGGTGGTTGGGGAACAACTCGGGAGGTGCTGGCCGGGTCGGCCATGTATTGTATTGCTTGTGCACCTCGGAGTCACTCTGTATTTCAACTAGGGCGCCACGTAGCTACTTGAGCCATGGCCTGGACGATGGCGGGTTTGCTGCCGTGTGACCGGCCACCTACCCAAGACGTGAATCCGTGGCGTGATCCCCGTCGCCAGGCCTTGACAGAGCCTGCCGACGTTGTAAATCCGTATCCACCACCACTCATCACAACAGTGGGTTCTCACGGTTCATTACCCCTGTTAGCCACTTCTGTTGCTGGCTACTGTTGGTCACTACGGTTGGGTGTACGGCTGGCATTGCTGTGCACCATCTCTGTTCATCACTACGTGATGGCGGCTTTCGGTCGTTGCACTGAGGGCATTGCGTCGCGGGGCCACCGACCAGGGGCGGCTGGCAGCTTCCCTCCCGTCGCCACTGGGCCATCCGGTCGAATGCCGACGCGTTCCTTGGATCGGTATCCAGGGGAGGGACGTGGTCGGAGCCGCGGGCGGCGTGGGAGGAAGTGCTATAGCAGTTCTGTTTTATCTGCACGTCCTTGGGCATTCAGGTTCGTGGCCACTTTCCATTCGCTGCCCTGGGGGGTTCATGCGACGTCCACCTATTCTCGGCCGCAACCCCGGGCAGTGCGTGGCGTACGTGCCGACCATCGTTTCACGCTTGGGGTGCCCTTGGGAGCAGAGGTTCTTCGAGAGGTGACCAAGGGGCACATTATCTGCTTACCTTGCTGATTACAGAAGACGGACCGTAGGAAACTACACCGGGGTCCAGGCCGCAGGGGTTCATCAAGGCGAAATGTTTGCCCGACCACCTTCGCGCAAGGTGCGTAGGAGAAAAAAGGGGGGGCTGAAAAGTCTCCGGGCGGGGGGGGGGAGTGGCAGAGTCAGTTCAGACGACCAGGATGCGACGACGGCTCGTTCCCGTCTCCCGAAAGGCGCAGACGACTGCATGAGCCCCTCTCAGGGGCTTCCCGTTTCTTTCTGCATGTCCTGCAAGGTGAAAGATTTCCTCAACGTCGCTCTGCATATGCATGGGCCGGGATGGTGGGGAAAAGGGGGGGGTGCGTGTATGCCCGCGCTCGGGAAGAGAGAGGGGGGGAAATAAGACGACGCCGAGGCGATTTGACGGATGCGGGCGCGGGTGCGGACATGAGCGGACAGAGCCAGTGATGCCGGTTGTCTCTTGGTTCAAGCGAGCTGCAAGGCTTGTCAGACAGTTGTTGTCACTGCTGCCAAGAAACGTCAGACGTCAGCCACGGAGGGGCGGCGGGCTGGGATGGACGTTCGCGGGTGTAACGAGTGCCAAGGGAACCTCTACCATGCAACATGCAACCCGCCCAACGGCGCAACGAGCTGGCCCGGCGTGGCCGGTCTCGTCCCCGGCGGCAGAAATGAAGGAAGGAGGAGGGGCCCGTCCGTGCCGGCAAAATGAGGCCAAGGAGCCATGCTCCTCGTTCGCAGGGCCGGCCTTTTCTCTTGCTCCAGAGGTCTCGGGTAAGAAACGGGTTGCTGGGAAGGCGCATCATGATCTGATGATGCCCAAGAGGGAGAGAGAAAAAGGGGAGGGGGAGAAGAGTGTGTCGGGTACGAGGAGGCTCTTCCGCTGCGCGGCTGAAACGGCAAGACCAAGACCATGCCCGGCACCGTCGGACCCCATGGCATCCCACCGACGCCACGGCGGGAGGGATGACGAGGCACAATCTCAGGGACGGGGGCACGGGGGTACTTTGTACGACCCGGTTACTGGAAACGGGCGGGCCCGGGGCTGAGAATGAGGGGAGGAGGGGAGGCGGGCGGCGGATGGTGATGGCTCCCAGACCGCAGGCAAGGAAGTGCAGGAGTGGGAGTGGGGGACGAGAAGCTTGACCTGGCCTCCCTCCCTGTTTCTCACTCTCTGCCGTGTGACCCCAAGGCCCCCGACCCCCCGACGCTCCGACGAAAAGGGCGACGGGCGGCAGGGAAGGACGACGGCATGCCCTAGCCCCGTGTAGCAGATGCCCACGCCCGTCCGTCCGTCCAGGGAGCGAGGATCTGCAAGTCGGCTTTGCGGGTTGCCGCGGGGAGGGATGAAGGACAAGAAGACCTGGGGGAACCGGGACGGTCCACATGCGTAGATAGCAGCATTGGGTCACCGCCGCATCCGTGGGGGGGGGGGGGCAAAGCGGCAGGCAAGAGGTGGACGGATGTGTTGGACGTGGGGGGGGGTTAGTTTTCGGGCGTGCTGGTCGGGACCCCAAGACGCCCCTGCCCGCACGCCACCCAATCGCCGGGGCTGAAGGCGACGGCGTAGGCGGGCATGTAAAAGAAGGCCAAGGCCGCAGGATGCAACGCGTAGATAGTGCCCGTGTGCCCATGCAACAGCAGCAAACAGCAGCAAGACCTGCCTCGCCCCCGTGCCGGCCCACGACGCGCCCTTAGGGCCAAGGCAATCAACCATGTGACAGATGACCACCAGCTACGACGGGCCAGACCCATCGACGGCGATGGGAGGGAAAGAGGGCGCATTTCCCGTACCTCCGTCGCGGTGGTGCTTTGGCGAACCCCCCCCCCCCCCACTCAGGATGCTCACCACCCCTGGGGCGTCCGTGGTCGAGTCGTGGTGGTCGTACAGTGTGATGGGAGGGTTCGAAAAGAGGAGAGAGCGCCGCTTGGAGTCGAGTACCGTACCTAGGCTAAGTACGGAATCCAGCATGCGCTTCTTCCTGCCTGCACCGCACGTACCCCCCGGGTCAAACGGGACCCATCACGGGGCCATCCAGAGATATCCGTATTTCGGTTGGGAGGGGGCCATCCCCCCCTCGGCGACGGGCACCAGAGCGCCGAACCACAGAACCGGCCCTCGCGACCCGCAGGCAATGTCGGGATAGACGCGGTTGGTATCAAGCGTGCTCTTCAAACGAAGCTGCTTGCGTCTGGAACCCACGGCCGGCACGCACGACCGGGACGCCGGCCCACCCGTCGTCACCAGGCACCCCCACCGCACGGGGTGGAACGAACGGCCCCGTCCTGCATTCTCCCACTTCGGGCCACTTCGCCTTCCCTTATGTGGCCGGCCGCAGAAAAGAGCCCTGTCGCGCCTACATAGTGTTGTTCGAGCGCCTCCCCCCTCTTCGGTTCTGCCCGACCGGCAGGGAAAGCAGAATGATCAGGCAAGGAAAACGAGGTGGGGACGGAGGGACGATGGGACGATGCGGGTGGTAGGGGGAGAGAGGCCTGCCTTGCATACATGGATGTGTCTGTCTGTCCGTCGTGTGTAGCGCCCGGCCAGACCTTCCGGCCCCCCCGGACGAGGGAAATGCAACGAGAGTGCCCAGCCGGGCGAGGCCGCCCATTATGCCCGTCTCGCCAACAACAAGACGCGCAGAGCCACCGTCCCTTCATTGGCCCTCAACACAGACGGCCTGACCAAAGGGCGAAACGCACGTCGCCTCGCTTGGCCCTCCCCTGCCCCCCCCCCCCCCCCCCCCCCCCCCCCCCCCCCCGTCCCGCCAGCCAGTCCGGCAGCCGCTTCAACAGCTGCCCATAGTCAATGTTGTAGGTAGAGAGAGGCCAGCCAGGCCAAACAGGACATAAGCATCATCCTACGTACGACCTAGCTACATGGGATCAGACATATAGAGAGAGACCCGCGGGGCAGGATATAAACAAATCAAGACAAACCAAATCGCCCGTGGTCTGTTGCCACAGCCCCCTCCCCCCAACATGTTGAGCCACTGTCCTCGCGAGGAATAGCCCCCCGTCCCGCCCAAGACGCTCGACGCCAGACAAGCAGGCATACAAAGGAAATAGAGAAATCCGCGAAGAGAGCCTCTTCAGAAAAACAATCACCAATGAGACGCGGCGCGGGGCCATCATGCCTCCGGATATGCATGAAACATGAACCTCCGACCTGCGTCGGGAGTCACGCCGCACCGCCCAGTTGAAGTGGCTCCGAATCAAGATGAAGTCGGAGCGAGACCAGTTGTGAGACCGCGCTGGCGCATCCCGCCCGACGGGAATATCACACCTGCGCCTTTGTTGATGGCATCATGTGGCCAAATAGACGGGGCCAACAATGTGAGGAGGAAAAACATAGCATATGCCCCTGCGCCTCCCAATCAGGTGAGGTGAATCGCCCTCTTTTTTTTATCGGCACGTCGGCTCTATAAGACCCAACCCAACCCGTGAGCGCGTATCGCAAGGGGGGGAAAAAAAAAAAAGCACACAAACGCACCCACGCATACTCGCGTGCGTGTACACAGAAACCACCGCTCCAATCGCTTGACGGGTATCGTGCGTCGTTCATCATTAGTAAAACTCCCAAGTCGGTCGACCGTATCGACTATCGACTATGCTTCGTCGTCAGGGAGGGTAGCAGATACTTTGCCCACCCAGATAAATCAGGAAAATGTTGCCGCCCAGTACATGCTTCCGCCCATGCCGCGCCCTTTATGCCTTGTTGTCGTCAATCCGAAACGTCAAATCGCTGCGCTTTGTCGGCGGTATCAACACGCCGTTCGAATGAATAGCTTTCTAATGCCGTTTCCCCCATGCCAACGAGGGGAAGGGGGCACGTTTTCAGGAGATCGAGTTTCGCGCCATGGCCTCCATCTTGATGGGAGCCCCATGTAAAATCCTTCCATCTCCCTGGACGTAGTCGGCGTACCCCCCTGCGTGACCCATTGTGCTGGTGCCAAAACCGTCGGGCCGGTACAAGGAGGCGGGCATCGGTGCGTTGTGGTTCCTGGCCATATGGTTGTAAGCCATGAAATCTTGGTTCGGTGCCACGGCCACACCCGACGGGTTGACAAAGTTGGACGGGCCTGCTTGTGGGTGAGATGCGAAAGAATGGCTCGGTCCGTTCGACGTGTTTGTCCACGAGTAGACGGCAGGTGCCGCAGAGCTGTGATAATCCGTTGCCGTCGGCACCATGGCCGAGGAGCGCCGACTGGCGTCGTGCGGGTTGTTGTACATCTCTGGGTAGCCACCAGGGGTGTGGAGGCCTGGCTGAGGCGGAAGAACCGAGTCTTCAACGTAGTGATGCGGGTCAGCCGCGCCATCCGTCGTCAACAGAGGCTGCTGATACGGCTCTCGGGTCCCCATGTCGCCCACGCTCATAAACGAGCCACCCTGCATGTTGGATGGGCTGTGACCGGCGCCGTGGAGCGGCATGCCGTTCCGGGACGGTGAAACTCTAGACGAGATGGGCGTGTCGTCCTTATCCCCTTCGCTCTTGTACAGCGAGGCCTCGTCGCGGTCCGACATGTATCCATCAAGCCGGTCGTCCGACTTGACAAACACGCGTGAAGTGCCTATCGAACAGTTAACAACCATGTCCAGCACACCCGGACCAAGTCGATACTAACCGAGCTTGCCTGCTCTGTGGCGCTCTTCCTGATAGGCGACCTTGAAGATTTCTCTCAAGTACGGCCTCTTCTGCGCGTTGCTGAGGTTGTCTTTGTCGGTAAAGAAAGCTGACAAGGCCTCGTTCGTCACTTCCTCCAACTTATGGACATCTAGGTTCAGCTTCCTGACGTTGTGAGGTTGCTGGTCGTTTGGCTTGACGATCATACGGAGGATATGGTTCAACAGGTGGAGACGCTCTGGATATAACCAAGCACGTGTCAGCTGAGCAGAGTTGTGGACAAGGGTACAGGGTAAACTCGCATACCTCGCTTGTAGAGATGGTCAGGCTCCTTGTGCCGGACCCGGTCGTCCTTCCCAGGCCCCCATGGCTGTGGCCACCAATCGGGGGCTTTTTCGTCACTGCCTGTGTATGGATGAGTCGACTGCTTCTTGGGCTCGACGGCTTTGATCCACGCCTTGGCTATGAGCTTGCATGCCGTCTGCTGGCAGTTCTTGAAGCGTTGTTCGTAGAAGTTCCAGAGCTCATCCTCGTCGGTGAGCTCAATGGCTCTGGTCGAGGCCACCGTGGGAATATGAAGGGTATCGTCGTCATAGTCGACCTGGCGACGGGCGCCACTAACTCGCTGCCGTTTCCGCGTCTTGTAGTGACGATCATCATCAAAGGCGTCCACGTCACGCGCATAGCGGCGATCCATTCCCCAGCGAGAAAACTGGCCAATGCTATTGTCAAGACCGGCATCTTGACCGGCGCCTAGTGTTGACGAGGCTGGGTACAGTAGTAAGCAGGGGTACTGGCCACATGAACACCTGATCTACTTACCGGCTTCTATACGATGCATAGAGCGTTGGAATTTGTCACTGTCGAAGAAGGCGGAAACCTTCACATTCTGCCGTGATGGTGATACTAACGTGCGGACTTCTCCGTCATGGCCGAGGACCGCGACGAAATAGTGCGAGCCATCCAGCTTAGCATGCTGACGAAGGGCCTTCTCGATAGTCTGCAGCACTGTGAGTGGGCGATGGCCTCACAAACCGGCAGCAACGGAAGAACTCACCATCGGTGGTTGATATTTGTGGTAATTCAGATCGGGTGCCGCGACGGCCGAGTATCTCTCCTCAACGCTGAAAGGGTTGCGGGGGTGCTGGATATCCCGCTGGGGATCGAGTTGTTGAACCATGGTTAGGGCGGTGGGATGGGACGAGAAAAAGGAGAACCCGAGCGTGGAAGACTATATGGCTTCCGTGGTACAGAATGATGTGCCACCTACGCCAAAGCCTCACGTCTGGCGGCCAGCGTAGCAGACCGCGTTACAAACAAGACTCGTGCGAGTTTGGTTCTTGCCTAGCAGCAGAGGGGCTTTGGGGCAGTGTTGCAAAGAGGCGACGTTGTGCCCCGGTGTATTTCCACAGTGAGTGGGCGTGGAACGAGACTCAGCATGGAAGACCGCGCTGATGACTGGTTGGTGGTACGGGCGCGGAAGTGTTTCGAGTGGTGCAAGAACGGACCCGCAAATGGGAGTATATCCAGGAAAACGAAGATCAGGTCGTCAAAGGTCCGGGCTGGCGTACGACACACAGGGCAATATATCCTGATGTGGTGGGCCTGGGACCAAGTTGCAAGCCCAGCGTCGGCGCAGACAGCGTGTAGAGGGGCCGGAAAAGACCCAACACCACAGACACACTCACGATGGGTTATGCTGATAAGAGGTCGTGATATACTTAGGCGTGGGGGAACGCGAGAGACACTTCGTGCGTCTATGGCAAGTAGGCGGGACAGTGTTTCTTTGTTGGAGACGGGCAGCGCGAGCTTGCTTGAGAGGTTGGTGGTAAGGAAGAGACGCCAAACGGGCGGATGATAGTAAGGGAGGGCAGGAGGGGAGGTATATGTCGCTAGGCGGCTGGTCAGGGAGGCAAGAGTAGTATACGCCAGTCCATGCGGCTGCGAACCGGGGCCACCGGGCGGGAGGGTGACCGGGGGGGGAGGGGGGGGGGGGGGGGGGGGGGGGGGGGGGGGCCTGTGAACAAAGAAATCAATATCCAGTTGTCAGAGGCTGATGGACGTCCCAGGCCAAGACGATTGCGCAGGGGGGTCTCAAACGGTGTTATCAACTAGGCAAGCGCATGGATACCGTGTAGGAACGGGACGTGTGATCCCCTTCTACTCCGCCACGGCTCTGAGACATCAAGCAAAGAGATGCCCTCCGCTGGCCTTGTCGCGATGTCTGCACCTGTCTCGGGAGCCGATGTGGGATGGGGCTGGGCGCGTGAGGGAGAGGAGAAAGATGTCCGGTGGTAGATGGCACGCCGTGGTACCCCCGCAGGAGAGAGCAGGGTATGCAAGAAATAAAAATCCGCCGGCGACTCGGGGGGGCACGCCGATGTAGGTAAGTAGCTATGAAGGTATGCGCCGGGCGGTTGCACAGAGGCTGGTGTGACAGGCGAGCCGACCAACAGATTGGCGATGTGATATGGAACCACGGTTCCTGGGTTCCCAGAGTCGAGGGTAGGGACGGTAAATGACGTGCGGGAAGGGGTCACACAGCGATGCAATCCGTATTCTCGGAGGGAGAGACGGGGGGAGGGGGGAGGGGGAGGGAGGGCCTGCAGGACAGAGGCGAGGCGAGGAGGCGAGGCGAGGCGCGGCGATGCTCGTCGAATCATAAGATGCTCGGGAGTGAATTCCCAGTATCCGGGTCTTGCGACACAGCCAGACGAGCGTCGCGCGTCCACCACCTCCGCCCAGGAATGGCCCGGGTGGGTTCCGACTAGTAGAAGCTGGCGAGGTGTGAAATGGGAAACGGCAAAAGCAAAAAATAAAACCGAACACTGATCTGGCAGAGGGGAGGGGAGAAGATCGGTCACGTTACCGTGTGTTGATCGCTGCTCGGTAGATGAAGTACCTTGAGCTGGAGAGTAGCATCAGATGCAAAGATCGAGAGAAACTGCAACTAGCAACCCAGGCAGCGTTTTGGGTAGGATAGCTAAACGGTCCGGGTAAGATAGCGAGGGAGGGAGGGAAAGCCTGGTCAACAGCCGAATTGACTATCCATGTCCCCATGTCGGCCCCTCCCCATATTCCCTGCAAGCGTGTCCGTACAGGAAGCAAGCGACGGGCGAGCGAGTGGGTTACGGGCCACGGCTGCGAGGCGCAGAGCCGGAAGGCCGTTCCTGGGGGCGCACTAACTGAAAGAGCAAAAGATCTGAGATGGAGGCGCCCACAGCTTGCTGGCATCCTTGCCCGGAAGGGATGCTTGCATAGGCCTCTGTGTGTGTGTGTGCGCGCGCGCGCGCGTGCGTGTGTATGTATGTAGATGTGGTGGTGGTGGTTGGGGGGGGGGGGGGGGTTGCGTGTCTACATATTTCATCCCAGGCGATAGGTAATAAGGGAGTAGTTGCGCCGCCAATACGATACATATCTACCTACCTACATACTTCCCTAGGTACACACGTCAATACCGCTTACTACAGCTCCCAGGGATGTCAACTGGATAGTAAGAGGTACATAAAGTAGCGTATTGGATACGCCGTAGCATGCAGGAAGGCTGATGATGATGGGGAGGGAGGGGGGAACCTGAGCCCAATCCACCGACGACCAAGACCACCACACCACGTGCATCCGATGTACGCGAGGATATGCCGGGTATGAGATAGGTATTCATGTACACTCCGTACTCTATACATACCTGCCCGCCAATCTTCCTATACGTACGCCTGCGCGTGTATACGTATGCTCGGGGGACACAACTTGTGCGTCGTTTTTTTCATTATCTTGTCCACTTTATTTGCTGGTCCTCAGTGCTGCTGTGTGCCGGACAGGCCAGCGCAAGCGAGCCAATGGTGCCACGGCCATCCAGGCCTCTCGTGGCGACGTCGTAGCACTCCCGGAAGTGTGCCCCCCCTCTCTTCGATGGCCCAGCCCGCCAGCATGGCCAGCGACCAGCCAGGCAGCCGAGCAACCAGGACCATTCATTCTTTTGTCACCACCACCCCCAGCCGCGGCCGATTGATGGGCGCACAACGTTGGCGGGTTGACTGCTTGCGGGACGACGGCAACATGGGACGGGCAGCCGTGGATGGGTATGACCCTTTGGGGCTCGCCATGGATGGTCGCTTGGCCCTGCGTGGGAGTACCATGACATCCATCGGCCTCCACTCCTCGCCTGCGACAGCCTACGGCCAAGGGGGGCGGGGAGGTCGAATGGGCCAGCGCCCGCCTGGAATCGCGAGATGCGAGAAAAGAAAAGCAATAGCGACCTCAAGGTCGAAATGCATGATCGTGTGGGAGCGAGCCCATGTCGACGACTAGGGTCCTGTTGCTCAGGCTCGGGTCGCCGGTGGATCCACTCGTAACCGTAGGTGGGCCGGTGGGGAGGAGACTTCTGCTGCTGTCCGTCTATCCACCCGCCCTTCCTGGCTCCTCTCCGTCCGTGGGCCACTCCAGTGTCTGTGTCTCTCCAGCTCATAGCCGGGGGTGTCTGGCTATATCCCCAGTTCTAATTTAGTACGTACATAACTAGATACCGGATAGGTCTGTGTCCGTGCTGAAGAGCTTGAGCAGCGGCACGAAAGGGGAGGGGGCGCCTACCAGCACCGGCATCAGTAGCATCACCGTCCCCAGCGCTTCGTGGGCCCGTACGATACGGTGGACTCTCCTAGATAAATGCGCCCATCTTTCAGGCTTGGCCGCCCCTGCCGGTCCTGCCAGCGCGTGGCTTTCCGCCCAGGGAGGGGGGAATTTTTGGGGGCGCACGCGTGCAGGAGAGAGCGGGCATCTACGCGCCGCTCCCTGCTCCGTTCGCCTCTCTTCTCCATTGTCAACCTATTCCCCATCACCCATCGTCCAAACCGGAGTTCGAGCTCGTGAGGGGGGGGGGGGGGGGGATACATGGGGTACGGCGCGAGTGGGCATTCATTGGTTGGGTGCACGCCCATTGCTCTTCCATTTCCAAGCCTCCGTCCCTACTGTGTACAGTACGCAAGTACATCTCTGCCCAACGTCATGATATGAGGTATACACTTATGAAGTACATGTGTACAGTGGCAGAGCAGCAGAGCAGGGTGGGATAGGGCAGGGCCACCGCTCGCGACTGCAGTGTTCAGACAGCCCAACGGGTGGTGGGCTGGCTGATGGATTTAGTGTGCGGCGCGGCTTCTGGGAACTCCCTCATTCGCTTGCGTCGTGCCGAGCAACTGCCATCCCGCTGACCATTTATCTGCTTGATTTGCTGGCTTGCCTGCCGCTTCGTCCATTCGTCGGACATCCGTGGTTAAAAAAAAAAAAGCCTAGGCATTTCTTGCTGGGGGACATATGCGTCTCGTTTGATGCATCTTGCCCATGCACCATCATTGGACATGTCGAACTGACATTGTGGCTGGTAGAATGAAGGGGTTCTGTTGTTGGCTAGCACCTTTCTCCTGGATTCTCGCTCGCACTCCTGCTTTTCATCTCCCTGCTTTCGTGATAACGTACTCCAAACGCCGCCCAACGTCGCAGCCTACGTCCTCCATTGGGTGGCGATGCCGATATCAGACTCGTTGCTTCTTCCTACTGCCGCCCAGTTTGTTTCATCAGCTCGGGCTGACCGGCGGGCTGAGTGGGTGGGCCCTCAACGGCAGCATGAGCCAGGACGCCTCGTGCCCTGCCCTACGACGCGAGCACTACCATGCGAACGACGGTTTGTACCATCACGCACACAGATTGCTGTGTACAACGTTGGTGGCATGCGGGAATGCTGGTCGTTTTGGAAAACTGTGCCCGTTGGTGGGAGGAGGTCCACATACCTGTTGAATTCCGTTTAGGCCCAGTCCCCCATCAGGTCTAGTTCAGCGGTAGTCTCGGGGCTATATCTTGGGCGCTCTAGGTGCTATAGTCACACATAGTCATAGTGGAAGCTAGGAACCCTTGCCAGCGAATTCCGCATGCAAGGTAGCGCCAACCCAGGGCCCTCATTCGACTCTACGACTAGTTTGTTGGTCTTATGGGGCCGGAGAGGGGGGCAAGGGAACGCTGATACCGGTTTGGCCTGTCCCAAACCGGCCTCCGCCTTGAAACATGAAAATTGCACGGGGATGGCTTTGCTACGACTGCTCAGTGGTGTGCGCGCCAACATCCATGCTAGACCTGCCCGTCGGTCCGGTGAGGTCCCGTGGAAGCATTTCATTTCGTCTGGTCAGTGAACCCTTTTTCGGGTGCTTGGACGTTCCACCGAGACTAGTGCAGCGCTCGAAACTTTATCATAACTTCACCCACGCCGCTCGGCGCGTCGATGGTTCGTAGACAGGCCTTAATGGAGCCCAACAGTACCGCGCCATCGTCTTCGGCGGAATGCATGAGCCCGCGGCCGACCGCCGCGCAGATCAAAGGCCAACCGCAGGCCCGAGGCGTAACGATGGTGGTCAAGAAGCCTTAAAACCGCCAAGACAACCGGGTAAGGAGCCAATGGCATCTTATGATGTCTTGAGGCCCCCTTGCCTCTACACGTGGAACACCACACACACATGTTGGGATATGAGGCAAGTAGGCAGGCAGATATCTAAGAATCTAGGCAGTTGTCGCAACGACACCACCCGCCAGGATCTCTGCCCTCTCCAGTCGACAGACGGCATCTCATCTTCGTTGGCAGCAAGCTGGTGCTTCAGCTACCGAAGTGGTCAACACGCTTGCTGAAGCATAGTATGTACCTGTTCATTCGGGCCGCCCGTCCGCACTCCTCCTGTCCCGGGGATTGTCGGCAATGAGCTTGTGCCCCCCCCACCACTCTGTATATTCTATACGGGTGCAGTGGGCATCAAATCGATATGCCTCGTCAGCAGGGGCTCGATTGCCTCCGGAAGCCCATCGCAAGCTGACAGATCTGGTACTCCCTCGCCGCGGGTCTCCTCTTCCTCCCGCCCGGTCCAATAGCTCTGTACCAGGGGTGGATGCTACGGCGACCCTCATCCGCTTCCCAATGGCTACAACGATCTGCAGAATAACGCCACATGCACGAGTGGAAGGCCATTGGAGGCTAGGGGAACCGTGGAAGATGTGCCGGCAGCGCGAAACCAGGGCGTCACCTCCCCTTTGGTTCATTCTCTACCTCTTGGGGTTTCAGAAGCCGTGATTGTTACGTTATAGGAGACGTACCCAGCATCAGCGGACAATTGGAGAAGGACGGCGAACGGCGGGGCTGCCAGTTTCTGGCCGTACCAAACTTGGCGCGGTCCAACACGCACGCACCGGATTCCGGATAGCCGCGATCTCCAGCGTCTGGCCGCCGCGACGCCCATCGTACCTATTGTCCAGTGTGGCGAGCCAAGCTATTTGTGTGCCCTCCACCCATCTCCTATACAAAACTGGCTATTTACCCTCTACGTATGTGGCTAGGCACCCAAGTATGCTTGGCCGCCTTCTGCGTGAGCTGTTCGACAAGTACCACCTACATTCTCCGTGCATACCACAATCGTGCTTCAGCATTGACTCGGGTCAGGCACTGCGCCGCAGTGCCGCCGTAACAGTGTTCTTGGAACGCATATGCCATGCGGCTACATGAGAGTCCGAGCGGCTTCTGCCCGCACCTGGGGACCGTACCGTATTAGGGAGCTGGCTTGCTTTTTCCTCATCGGGCCTGCATGAAGGGGCCATACGGACGGACCTTCTGGTAAGGGCACGGAAGAGCTAGCCGGCTCGACTGGGAGGCCGACGGCATTAGATAAGTGATATTGAATGACATCCGGCCAAATCGAGCTACTGACCTAAGTATGCATTCCTATCCGGGTGGTGGGTTGCGAGTTGGCAGCGCCTCTTACGTGGAGCAGCAGCAGTAGCGGCGGCGGCGGTGGCGGTGGTAAAAGCAAATAGCGGACAGAGTAGATACCTAAGTACGCAGCCAAAGATGCTGTGCCGCAACGCAGGCTGGCAGGAAATATCCTACAATGCAGTAGGAATAAAAGTGGATGGCAGTTGTGTGCGTGTCGGTGTGGTTGTAGGGCCTTTTTACTGAATACTGTACTACCAAGATACCTCCATACCTAGGTACATACCTACGAGTACGTACGTCCCCCTGGTCCCCTGTTAGCAAGGAGCACGCGTGGGATTCAGAGTGGTCTGGCCGTGGCCGAAAAAACCGAACTCCCCCCCACTTTTGGTCCGCTCCAGGCCCGAGCACCCCCAACTTCCAGCGGACACGCTCTAACTTGATCGCGTAAGTGAAAGACACAAACGTATTCCACATGCTCTCTTCCTTTACGGAGCATCCCAGGGCGGGGCGGGATATGCTTATGGATGCTGTCCGGTGGGCGTTGTGAGGAGAGAGGTACATGGCACTTTGCGTGAGGCAGAGGCGCAGGAGCAAGGACACTCCAGCCCCGGCCATGGATTGGAAACGAATCAATCCGATGCTTGCCCACCAGCCACAGCATCTGGCGAGGGCCTTTCTTCTCTCCGGCGTTTTTTGTCAGGGGCGCTCGGCTGAGCGTACCCGAAAAACCCATGGAGGCGGGTACAAATGCATCATCGCGTGGGCGGTGCGGTGGAGCGAAGCACAGAAGCGACTGAAAAACCGGGAGGGTACTCGGTTTAGGTAGCCCGGCGGATTCTAGTGAGTGAGGTAGGTACTTTCGGTAGAGCAGACCTCTCCAGACCCCCCCCCCCACGCGCTTGGCTTCTGGGTGTATCTCTTCATCCGGCATCACTATTATCATTGGTGCTGCACCGGAGGAGCCTTGGACTGGAGATTGCCGAGTATACTCGTACCGCTACACAGTATAAGCGGCGGTAGGCGGCAGGCCTGGACGTTACACCCGAGCTCCCCGGGTGGCCCAAACCAGCCAATGGATCAAAGCGGCGTTCCGGCTTTGACAGCAGCAGCGGGTGTGACCGGTTCACTGGGTCCCTGGCGGGGCCTTCACGTTACCTAGGTACTAGTGGACCTTCCCCGTCAGCTAGCCGTATGGGATGGGATCCATTGGGATTCCATGGTTGGAACCCGCGGTAAATACCATCCGCCCGCTGTTTGGCCAGCCGCGCCTGCCCCGAACCAGGGCGGAATACATTAGGACACCTCCTATGCTCCCCTCTTGCCCATTAAGATGCAGCTCGATAAGAATGTAAAGGCCCCCCCGTTCCACCCTGGATACGATTAGGCACGCACTTAGCACCTGCCGGCGGGCAATTCATCGGTTTGCGACTCGAGAGGAGGAACAGGCGGGGTCTGAAACATGCACTCTACATGGATGAATGAGGGTTTCACACAGCACGTGTGCTAACAGCCACGATGATACGGGTTGACGGCATCCATTAACGCCAGCGGCTTACACCTACATACCTTTGGCGAGCTTGTGCTCTAAGCAGTTCGTCGTCGTACTATAGGGGCGCGTGTCAGCTAACCTCCGCTCCTCCGCGCGCCGTCGTCGCCACTGCATGGTTGCCAATCCGCCTCGCTTCGGGAGGGCTGAGTGGCACCCGTCGCGCTCCCGTTCTCCAGCCAGGTTTCGCGAAACCCGCCGTGTTGGGTCAGGTACGGCATTTCCGCACGGACAGCCTGGATCATATCATCCGTCTCAAAACGGGCTCCAGACCCTCGGCTATCCATTATCTTCCACACGGTCCAGCTGCCGGGATCGTAATTATTCGACGCGGGCAAGTGAGCACAAGGGTATGTAGGCATCCATGTGACGACTTATTAGCTCATGCTGTCAAGCTGTACGGAATGGAGGTAACGGGTAGCCCTACGGGGGGCCGGGGTGGGGAGTTGGCAACTCCACGTGCTATGGAGATTGACGACCTCATACTCGGGGGTCCAGCACTGCACGACAGAGCAGAAGAAACAAGCCAGCCCCTGGACCTAGAAGGTCGGCACATCGGTCATGCTCGACGGAGAAGTGCCGACTGCCTGGACCCCCAGCCGACTCGGCACCCGCGTCTGGCCGCCCATCGGGCTTTCGTTCCGCCCTCGCCCCCGCCGGGGGTCACACGATATCGTCGCTCGCACACCTTGGCAGCCTGTCAGCCTGTCAGCCTACCAACCGAGCCAACCAAACCGGCAGCATGGGAAGGAGCCTTCCCGCTCCATGTCCTGCGCTTTCACCGCCGCCGCTGCATCAACCGGTAGAGACTTCGACATCATGGCCGGCGACGCGCCGACAGCGCGCCACATGGCTTCAGGAACCGGTTGCCGCCAAACGCCGCTTTCGAGGTCAGTCGCGTCTGCCAACTGCCGAACCTGGCGCCGACCTTGTCCAACACTCGCAGTGCTGATCCCATTGTGCCCAGGACGTCTCGGCCAAGGGCACCCTGATCGCTCTTGGGAGCCTCTATTAGTACACACAGATGCACCTCATCTCGCCGCCCGCCTGTCAAGAATTCATTTGCCGTGCCGGTTCGCGTCGCGGCAGTATGCTCATGCATGAAGTTGACGACCCGTGTTTCGGCAGTCGCCCACGATGGTGGCATGCCAAGCAGACCATCTCAGCTTGCAACGCCCCGAACGCACGCAGCAACTGCCGATGGGCTCGGTGCTCTGTCCCCCGCCCGTCGGGAATTCCTACCTAAACAACGACCGGCTCACTCTTTGCTGAGTTTTCCATCGACCACTTTGCACCTTCTTGTTTCCAGCGAAGCGCATGCATCCTCCCCAGGCCCCCCAACGGCCATAATGCACCAGTATCTGCCTCTTACATACCTGCTCATGTACTTACTGGCATGCAGCTGCCCCTCATCCTTGCCCCTATAGTAGGCGTAACAGTGGACCGCCAGCCCATCAGATGCACGAATACTGCCCAGCTTTTCGTCCGAGACCATACTCGGCAAGCAGAAATCCTATTGGTCGGAAGCAGCGCTCGGAGCAACCCCCGGAGCCCCGCGCACAAACGGCCCTACGGTGCTCCAGTCTCCTATCTCCCTGGATGCCCATCGTCATCCGCTCCCCCCCAATCTCGGCCATCCGTGGCAAGACATGCGGGACGGAATCGACCTATGCTGACGCCAAGACACGCGAGCGGGCACATTGCTCGACGCTTGTACGGGGCTGGTTTCCCCCATCGTGCGCCAGCGGGCAGCCGCCCGCTTTCTCAACCCTTGCGGAACCGCACCGTTGGCCGACGTGGTCGTTGTCAAGATGTTGCGATTGGTCCGCACTGCATGGTACGGATCTTGAGAGGAAAATTGCGCTCTGCCCCCCACCAGCACCGGCCCTGCTTACCACCTGAAGGCAGCCGGGGAGCCGGGCAACCAGGTCGTTAGCCGGCCTGGGCCGATGGGGCGCGCCAAGCTCAAATGGTATCCCGGGATTTTCGCAGGGTCGCCAACCATTTCCACACGAGCTGCTGACATACCAGGACCCCCGTCGGGGCGCTGCGGGAAAATCGGCGGAGCTCTCAGGCATTCAACAGGTCATCTAGCCCCCCCTCGCATGCAACTGAACCTGCCAGATCGCATCCGATCAAGATGGCAAACAGTAACGTGCGCTTTCAAAAACAAGCCCGGAGGGGAGGCGCATAGGCAGCTGGCCCATGGCGTCTGCATCTTGCCTCCCATATTTTCTGCTAGGGCATCCCCTGGAGTCCCGGCTCTATCCCTCAGGCATGTCGGGGCCGGACGCGACCAACGTGCTGCCCTTCGTGGGAAGTCCCCAGGCTGCCATGTCCGCGGGCGCTGCGAGGGACGCTTAACCCCACGCTGGGAGCCGGGATGGTGGCTCCTACCCTGCCAGTATGTGGTAGCCAATACTCCGGCATAAAATGCAAGAGGCGAGAATGCCAGATGGCCCTGGCAAACGACAAGCGCAGTATGATCCTCCGCGGACCTCGGAAAACGACGGTACCTTTGACGGGGGACAGCTCCCTGCTCGTGCCGCGGGCTCTGCTCCTCGTCAAGGCTTCCAACCCTTCTCCTCCGGTACGGATATATGCAGCTCTCTACAGGGAACTTGGCGAACTTGGCCACCTCACTGCTGACATGCGTGCCAACCCCGGCTCTCCAACAGGCGCGGATGCTCTTCCGGGCAATTGCTCAGCCCATTCGGCTCCTCCGCCTGAACATCCCGGCCAATACCCTCCCACCCCTACCTGTCATGGTCGGGGCTCAAGGCTGAACATTGCAGGGGGCTGGGCGCGTCAGGCATGTATCCTCATTCCATGCCGACCACTAGGCGCCCGCTCGACAGCAAGCCTCAGTTTAAAAGAAAATATGAAGGGGTATTTGTGGCAGATCACATGAGCGCTAACGACGTACTTATATGTATAACTCAATCGTCATCATGTCGTCGTTGGCCACCTTGGCGGCATTCTCACCTCCATCCTGCGTCCCTCTTCGCTGTTCCTGATCCCTTGTCCTTACACGCGGCACCTAGCCAAACTCTACTTGCAATAGCGAAGGGGTGCATAGTGTCTTGTCATCGCGTGCATTGCCAACCCGCTATTTGGCCAGGAGGGGAAGGACACTGATCACTAATCCGCGGCAACCCCTTCCGGTTCGCCTATCGAACTCATGCCTCGCTTCGAGTGGTGCGTCTCAGCCGGGGTTCCCCGATCGATACCCAGCGGACAGCTTGCTCCCTCACCCTCGCCTTGCACGATGGTAGGTAGGTTCTGAGAACCGTGGGCGGCCAGAGAGTAGCCGATAACCCGGCGCCGTCCCGTCCCGTCCCGTCCCGTACAGCGCTACTTCTCTGGATTGGTCCTTCGGGCTTCGTTTTCTGCTCCTCGTTGCCCAAGTCCTACCGGAACTCGCTTGTGCCCGTCCGTCCGGACTTGATCAGGCACGTGGCAAGGCAATCACCCGCGCGCGGGGGCCTACCGCCTGAAAAGCAGGGCGTGAAGAGCGGCAGCGATGTGCAGAGACGGGACAGGAGCTGCGCATCGTACACGGTCCCGTCCTCGCCTACATGGACGGGTTGCCTTCGCTCGCAGATTCACGTTCCACGAACCCTGCCCGAGATGCAACCAGAGGCATGGCGAGGCCGCAGCTCAGCGAGGGCATGCATAAGCGACAGCCGACAACCCGCCGCGTGAGGGCTACGCCTACATAGCCATTGCCTATTTTCTTGGCCGACAGCCAGTGACGAAGGGGGGGGGGGGGGGGGTGGGGGGACGCGATGCCGCTCCGTGGTAACAGCTACTGCAGCGCAACATGGCGTCCGGGCTGACATTTGGACGCGGGCATCGGCCACCCCCCTCCCCCCCTGTCACCCCTCTCGGTTGGTTTCATGAGGCAATGGTAAGAGACAGATCATATCTTTGCTGTTTCCATCTTGTTCCCCGTAACCACATCCCACAACTGCTTCGGAGAGGGTGTGAACCCCCGTGGGCACGCTGCATGTTCACATTGGCTGACGCTTCAAAATCGGCGCCGCTGGGATCTTGGCTGCATCCGGGGAACTGGCGGCATTCTAACCGGGGCGGGCAAGCAATCGATCTAAGGTTAGGGATCTCTGATCATCTTAACGCATCTCGCCGTCCGATCGCGATGCGCCGAGGACCTTCCAGATTTGTTTTTGTTTTTATATGTGGCCTATCCCGCGTCTCGGCCCCTCTGGCCCCGTGGCCTGCGCGCTACAGCCACGCTCCGTGCTATTTGGCAGCTTGCCTTCTGGCCCATCCTACCTCCTCCTGGTGCTGGGCGCCTTTGTGGGGGGGTGGGGGGGGGGATACGCAGCGAGTTTCTTCCATGCCCGAGTTACTTTGCCATCCCCACCACCCTTGCGAGGGCTGCATAAGATGCGAAATATACCATAAGCGATGGCGAGCGAGGGGCGAAAGCACCAGGTCATGGAATAAAAAACCATGGCACATGCAGATAATGACTTTTTTTCTTCTACATGCGTGCCGGCGTGCCCGATACCAACCAGTCGCTTCGAAGGCAGTCTAGACGAGGAGCCGCAACCGTATTTCCGGAAGGCGCACATCCCGAGGCACGCCACCCGGGGTAATGCGCAATCTAGACCTGCACCAGCGCTGGCCCTATTCCGTATCCAGGCCGGCCTGCTTCACCAGGCCGTAGAAGGCGCCTTTGCGCTTGATAAGCTCCTGCGGGCTGTCAAACTCAATAACCTCACCCTTGTCCAGAACCACGACGCGATCGCTGTCGAGAATGGTATTGATGCGGTGAGCGACCGTGATGATGGTGCGGTGAGCGAAGAGCGGTGACCGTAGTGTTGTCTGGAGCATGGCATCCGTCTCGACGTCGACAGCCGCTGTTGCCTCATCCAACACCAGAATGTTGGACGGCGTGAGCATGGCCCGTGCCAGCGAGACGAGCTGCCGTTGACCCTGTGATAGGTTGGACCCTGTAGAGCCAGGTTAGTGTGCCGTTGGGTAGAGGCCAAGCGGGGAGCGGAAGAAAAAAAAGGAGGCATAGAGTGTCCAGAGGGCGAGGTAGAATGAACCGTGTCTCAGGCCGGCTCTTGTGCCATCACACCCTCACGCACGGAAGGCCCTGTCCGCGCTTTCTCGCCTCTATGTCCCTCGTGGGCTCTGTACGAAAAGATACATGCGCTGTTCACTACGTGGTATTCCTGTCTCCCGGACGGTGGGAGCCAGCCAGGTCCCGCCACCCCGAGATGACAGGGCTACAGCCGCAGCACACCACATCGGGCGGCTCTTGTAGACACACCCCCGGGGAGAACATAGAAAACGAAGCAAGGGGCCGAAACAAAGAGGAAATCGCTCAGGAAACTTACCTCCTTCGTGTACCTTGGCCTCCAGGCCACCATCCATACTCGATACGTGGTCCCGCAGTCGTGCGTGATCTGCAGGTGAGGCTCGCATCAGTAATCAACTCCGTTGCCACAGAGGCCTCATTAACACGGAACGCACGGGCGTGCCTGACGTGGGGTCCAGGCCAGGAAGAGAGAAACCGAAAAAAGGGGGGAAGGGGGGCACCTACCTAAAACGCTCCATAGCTCCGTGTCGTCGTGCACATGGCCGGGATCCAGATTGTCGCGGATCGTTCCCTCGAAAAGGGCTGCATCTTGTGGGATAATAGCAAGCCGCCTGCGGAGGTCCAGCAAGCCGATCGAAGACGTGTTGAGGTCATCGATACTGATGTTGCCTGTTGCCGGCTCAATGAGACGGAACAGAGCCAGTGTCAGTGAAGACTTGCCCGCGCCTGTCCGTCCCACCACGCCGATCTTCTCATGCGACTTGATGTCGAGGTTGATGTTTTTCAACACCAAGTCCAAACCCTGGCGGTAGCGGGTGCTGTAGTTGCGGAACTGGAGCGCGCCGAACGCCGGCCACGCCACAGCGGGCCTATGGTTGGGGACAATATCGGGAGCTTCGCTTGGGAGGCGGGCGTACTCGAGGACACGTTCCACAGATACAATGTTGGTCTCGACCTCGACCGTCTGTCGCACAATCCAGTTGAGCGACGTCGTAATCTGGAGGCCATACGACATCATGAGGCCGACCATACCGGACGTCAACGGGCTGTGCTTCGCCACGGCGATGACGGCAAATCCAGCGGCGGCAAGGATGATGATGGCACCAATGAACTCCAGACGCACTGCCAACCACCTGTTTGCACTAATGGACGGATAGTAGGCGCGCAGATTGGTGTCCACCCGCCATTCGTTCTCCAACTCGAAGCGTTCTTGCTGTCGGTAGGCCCGGATCGTGCTGATGCCTCCGAGCGACTCCTGGAAGTGGGCGTAGATGGGACTCCGGCTGACACTGTCCAATCTCTTGAGTTCCCGCGATGTGCGGAGGTAGTATCGCTGGATCCAGTAGTACATGAGACTCAGGGGGATGATCAGCGTGAGGAACCACGGCAAGCCCACCGAGATTACCGCCAGGGTGAATGCGGAGCGGGCTCCGTTGACGAAGAGCATGTTGAAGGTGCGAGCAAGGACTTCGTCCAACTTGTAGATATCGCTAGAGAACCGATTCATAATACGGCCTGCTGGTGTCGTGTCGAAGAAGGACATGGGCGACCGGAAGATGGCCGTGGCCATTCGCTCGTGCAGTTTCCGCGACGCTTCGATGGAGCAGAAAATCCAGAGAATCAACGTCTGAATCACCGTCAAGGCGGCGGAGCCGATGCCAAAGGCAAAATAAATCCCAAGATACTTGCCGACGTCCGAGTTGACCCCGAGTTTGCTGTTGTGTTCAGACCAGTTTTTCAGCCAGAAACTGCCACCTATTGTTGCAAGTCAGCATCTATATCTTGAGACGCAATCATATCAGCCCAGTGCCACATACCAATCTGCGCCGTCTGGGCCGCGAGTAGTGTAACAAGATAGACAGTAACAGCAACCAAGTTGCTCGTCTTGGCATATTCCAGGTAAACTGCCATGCGTTAGCCTTCAGTCAATTGCGCACCTCCTGTGGCCACGTACCATCCCACTTGACCTTTCCTTGCTCCACATGTTCCTTTGACTGTCGTGTCTTGCTGCTCGGGTCCTCCTCGTCGTTGAGCTTGCCTCGAGGGCCCTTGAAGCTGGCAGCACTCGCTCGTCGCAGTGTCGACATGCTGCCAGAACGTTTCTGCATAGCCGAAGAAGCCCCCGTCTTGATAGGGGCCAGCTCAGGAACATTCTCTTGAGCTTCCTCAAGCTCTTCCTTGTCGGTGGGGGCTTCGATGCACGTAGAGCTCTCGCTGCTCGAAGAGCGCTCGGGACTCTGGGCTCTGGATGCCGGGCCAGAGTCCTGGCCGACCGTTCGAATAAGTTCGGCAATGCCGCCCTTCATGGCCATGAGCTGGCGGAAAGTACCACGTTCAGCAATTTCGCCATTCTTGAGCTGCACAATGTAATCCGCATCGGTCAAGACGGAGATGGCATTCGTCGCAAGGATGCGGCACTTGGAACCCAGCAGTCCGTTCGGGCCCAGGACATTCTGAATGAGATGCCGACCAACATGGGAATCGACAGCAGACAAGCAATCGTCAAGTAGGTAGATATCCGCTCTTGCGTAGACTGCCCGGGCCAAGGCAACACGGGCCTTCTGGCCACCACTGAGGGAGATGCCACGCTCTCCAACGACGGTCTCGTCCCCGTCGGGAAGCTGGACAAAATCGTCAAGCAGTGCACAAGCTTTGACCGTTTTTTCGTAGAAGTTGGAGTCGTAGCGGTGGCCAAAGATGATATTCTCTTTGACCGTTGCGTTCATGATCCACGGCTGCTGAGCCACATAGGCAATGTGGCCGTGGACTTGTACAGTGCCACTCTGCTTCCAAAGATCGCCCAGGATGCTCTGCAGCAGCGACGACTTGCCCATACCGACGCGACCAACAACGCATGTCAATTCACCTTTGTGAGCAGTGAAATGTATGTTTCGGAGGACCGTCTTGGATTCATGGCGGTTCCACAAGAATGTGCCATGTTGTATAACCACAGCCTCCTCTCCGCGCTCCTCAACGGCCGGGTGGATTGTGACCGCATCTTCCTGAACTTCCTCAGCCATCAGGTACTCGGTCAAGCGGCCCACAGCAACGCTAGCCTCGATGATTGACGTAATGACCATGGGCAGCACGGCGAGCGGGAAAGTCAGCAGGTTGAACAAGGCAAGAGCCGGAAAGACAATTTGGGTGGTCAAGGGCTCGTCCTTGGTAAGAACAAAGACGGCAAACGTGGAGCACGACACCAAGAAAGGCGTCGAGGACCACGTGAAGTTGGCGAATGCTTGGCCAGCGCCAATTTTGCGAAGGTTCTTGAGCTCGAGGTCGTTCCGAACATAGTTGAGCTTGTTCATGAATGCCGTGCCCCAAGCATAGAGCTTGATGCTCTTCATGTTGTTGATGATTTCGGCGATCAAACGGCTTCGGGCATCCTTGTTCTTCATCTGCTGCTTCTGCAGTCTCTTCATGAAGCGGGCAATGAAGCCGTTGATGGGAATCATGATAATCATGACACCCACACCGGCAAGCATGGACCAACCAACGAGCTGGTACAGCGAGAACATGCAGATGGCGATCTGGAACGGAGCGGACCACACCTGCTGCGCGAACTGGGTCAAGTCTTGCAGGCGCTGGGCATCGACGGCCATGTAGTTGACAATGTCACCTGTCGTCTTAGTAGCGCGGCCCTCGCTGGACAGCTTCAGCGACTTCTTGTAGATGGCCGAGGCCAGTCCGGCTTTGATTCGCATGCCCGTCACGAACGCGAGCTGGAAATATTGGTGCTGCGCAAATGTCAGTCATCTAGCAACCCTCGGCGGCAACACAGGGGCATCTTACAATCATGGCGGTTTGTAGACAGGCGACAAAGAACATGGCAATGGCGATAGCGGCGCCCTTTACGACAGGCTGCTCCATTCTTCCGTTCTCGTACGAGTCACAAAATGCGATCAAGTACCGCAAAAGTTGGGGCTGGGAGAAGGCGGCCAGATCATTCAAGACCTTGAAAACCGTCGCAAGAAGGTAAGGCAGACCGTATGCCTTGAACAGGGCGAGCCAGAGAGAAGGATTCTTTCTATGCTTGAGCTCGTACTGCCACGCTTTTTCGAATTGGTCGCCTGTGGTCGATGTTTTGTCGCTTTGCTGAAGCCCCCATAGGTCTTCCTCGGTTAGAAACTGCTTGTAACCGTGTTTCATCATAGGCGTCATCCACGAGAAGGTGAGTTTGGAAAAGACGGTGGCATATTCCGCGGGACATTCTTCGCCCTCATCATCAACCAGAGCCTCGTACGTGCTGGTGCTCTTCGGCCATAGCCACTCCAGAAGGAAGGCAAGGACGGAGAGACCAAAACCGAGTGTGTAGGTGACGAAGTAGGGCCGACCGGTGTGGTATACCTGCTGCGAGACGAGGGAGCGCAGTTTGACCGCATAAGCAATCAGCAAGAACAGCCAGAAGAACAGGACCACGCCGTTGGCGTTCCGGGCCCGCGCATGTTCAACCCATTGTACGGAGAAGACGAGGGCCAGCGAAAATGTCGTCAGAATGGTTGTCCATGCGCGAATATCGCCGAACCAGATACTGGGGAAGTTGATGATCTGCACGACGAGCTGGGCGACGGTGGCGGCGATAACTAGAAGCAGAACAACCTGGTACGCGCGAGCAAAAGTTAGCATCGGGCGGAACACAAGACCAACGGTGTACGCGCTCGGACTGGGTAGCATACCTGCTTAGACCAGAAATGCCAGCCCTTGGTAACTTCTACGACCTTGGACTTTCGGAGGAGGTACCAGAGGGCGAAAGGGCCGCAGACGAGGCCGTAGACAGCGACGGACAGGACCCAGACGTCTATGAAGCAGGGTGTAAAGTCGTAACGGAAAGGGCTCATGGGCCCCCAGCCCTCGGGGTTACCGCATAACGGCTGCCGGAAGTGCTGAGCAGCGGCCAGGTAGTCGGAGCCGAGCTGCTCTCGCAGAGGCCGGTATCCCGTGAAGGAGCCGGTCGAGTGAAGGACCTGCTGGGATAGGTAGTCGAATTGCATGACCGGCTCAGCTGCTCATAGTACGCAGTCGCGGAGGATGGCGCGATCGAGTGCTGGTGTGAGGTGAGCAGAGAGGGGCCAATGGCATGCAGAGGGAAGGATGGCGGGATGGAAGATGAAGATGTCGTTTGGTCGGAGGGAATTTTCGAGGCGCAGGTGGCAGCACGGATTCAGGTGCTCAATTCGCCCACGCGCACGCGCTGACTAGGATGGATGACAGCGCAGACAGGCCTGGAGGCTGGTTGGCCGGGCTGGATGGATGGATCACAGAAGACGTTAGACAGCCGGAGCTTCGGGGATTAGTAATGGGCAATGGGTAGTGTAAGCATGGAAGCCAGCCGATGCCAGGATACGTCCGTCCACCGAGCTAGGCCGCTCGCGTGCCTCGCTGAGTGGCCAGGGATACGTGGGGAGCTGGAGCTGCACGGCCAGATAAGACATCGCGGCTTCGGCCCCGTTCGTTCCCACGATGGATGCAGCCGCAACGGGTGCCGAGGCTGCCAGTGGGGGATCCTGGATGAAGGGGAGAGGGACGCCAGGCAGCTGGCGGGTCCACGTCACACCGAAGAGCGTTTTCCGCGGCCGCCATGCAGGAGGCTGCTTAGCCGCACTGCCGGGTTCCCAAAAGGCGGTGCGATTTATCAGCGGTGGCATTTCCTGGATTCGCGTTTTCCCATTTGCTGTCGGGCACCCCCGCACGCTCCGAGACCCTGGCCTCCAGCCTGGGATGGGCTCTCATCGGGAGGTGCATGAAGCTACTGTGTCGCCGTATGCACACCACTGCGGAGTGCCGAACCCGTACGAAAGTTCGTGGCGCCTACATCCCCCCTCTACTGTACTGGATGTGTACTGCAGGGCAGTGTGTAAAGCCATCCATCGTAGCCTGCCCCGCTTGGGGTGCAGAATGGCATACGGAGAGATGACAACCGACCTCATACGAGCAACCTCCACCAACAACACCTTCACCACTCACATTTGTGCGATAGGTACCTCGACAGGTAGGTACGAACTGGAGTACTGAACGAGAGGGACGCGGCCGCCTTCATGTGTGACCAGCCGGCCCGAGAGAGGCTTGCATACCCACCTCCCAGGAGGTAAGTATTGTCGCATGCGCAACAGCGTTACGGAGAAGCATACATCCGTTGCACACGGGCATACAGGGAACAGCACGAGGTACCGGCGGTTTGCGCACTGCTGATCGCACGTGCAACGTGCCTGGCAACTTGGATGTCTTTGCTTGAAGGTACTAAGGTACCTGAGTACCTGCCTCCAGTGGAGCAGGGCTTCTTCTGATTAATCGGATGCCATGGGGGGCCGCTTTTGCGAATCAACCATCTATGGGTGTCAAGCGGGAGCTTGTTTTGCTGCCAAGAAACCGAGGATGGGCCATCGACCATGGGATGTCAGAAGTGACGAGTCTTACTCCTCACCTATGCCACTGCACTGTAGCTACGTACATAAGCCTCAAGATCCCAGCTGCAACTTTATAAATAAATAAAAAATTGCGTGAGGTGTTGGTAAGTACAAAGCAACTAAGCGGGTACGTACTTTCTTGGAGACAATAAGTGGACAATCGATCGCTCGTCAACACATGGATGAAGCATTGATCCTTACACCAAAGCCAACCTCCCCGTCAGCCTTTCATGGTTGCGTACCGATTATCTCTCCTGTCAGTTCCGGAGGTACTTCAACTTATGTCCACCGAATAATATCCGGCCTGGTCTAAGAACAACAATACCTCCTGAAATCACCCCGCTGGCACCTCACCCCATCCACCTCTCACTTCATCAGGTGATGCCGCCCCTTGTTGGAGCATGCCGAGTGCTAATTACTTCGCATTCGCGCTGTCATCGCTTACAGCCACGAAGACGGCTAGGAAGGCAGCATAGCCAGCCGTTGCAATAAAGACGCTCGTCTCATCCGACGTACTGCACCATGCTAGCGTGAGCGCGAAGAGGAAGACGGCGACCGCGGACGTGATGAGGCTCTTCTCCAACGTCCGCCCGACGCTCATGATTACCTGTGCAACCATTAGTCTCGGGACGGCACGGAAACGTGTGAAAAAAAAGACACCAATACCATTGGTGCAATAGCAAATATGCCACCGACGGCGGCTGTTGCCAAACGACGTGGGAACTCTCGTCTACGCCGTTGTTCGACCAGTCGGAGTTCATGGGTCAGCTCCACCTCGGTCGCATCACTCGGGGCACTTGTGTTTGTGTCTCTCTTCTCGAATGCAGCTGCTTGTATCTGGGAGTCCAAGGTTTTGGTCTTGCTTGCTGTGCCTTTCCCCCCCTTGGCGCCCATGGGGAAAGGCGAGATGAAGAAGGGGCGAGTTGCTTCTGGTATGCCAGTGAACAAGCCATCGAGAGCTCCGTCTAGCCTTGTGTGCGCCGTGGGTCCCTCTGCTGGAGCAATGACAGTATGGCGACGGGGAGGTCCTGGAATGGCCTCGGGCAGTAGTGAGAGTACACCGGCCGTGGAGTTTCGTGCCGATGGAAGGTTGGGCATAGAACTAGTCGAGGCAGCTCTCAGGGGATGATGTTGGGGGGGCCCTTCCGCGTTGGCGGGAGACAGGTCGATCGTCACTCGTTTGCCCATTGTGTCTTGTCCCGGGAGCGTACGGAGGAGAGAGGATCTCGCAATGAGGAGAGGGAAGAGGTGACTGGCACCGGCACAGAGGTTCCATGGTGTCGAAAAATAGAGGTAGTTGGTTGCAAGCAAATGGAGTAATGAGGTTTTCGGGCTAACCCAACAGCCTGGAAGGCTACATGTACTTGCGTGAGGCAAGTGTTACCGAAGTGGCCAAAACCCCAGACCCCATGCCTTATAAAACGGTATAAGGGCTATCAAGTTACATACACGTCGTACATACATCTTACCCAGCTAAGGGCAGGCCCCTGAGGCATGCTCAACTGCTTCTCACCAGCCCGCGCTTTCCTGTTTGCTTCCCAGTGAGCCTGCCATAGGGTACCCGGAACAGACCAATGGATCCCATTAGCCGGGGTCTATGTCAGCATATGGGGGGGGGGACCTGCAAGGTTGCTTGGGCGGCGGTCAGTTTGGATTGTTATAGTGCAATTTTCGCTGTCCGACAGGAAATATGCACCTAGCATCCATACTCCAACAACTTTTGCCTTGCTATGGAAAGCCAACTTCCGTGGTATCTGGGGGCAGCCCATGTGGAAGTATCCGGAGATCTGCGCCCGATCGCAGCCACCCCACATCGTTTTCCTCCACTAGGGGCCGTTGGTACTAGTCTGCCCGTCTGGAACTAGGTAGGTGTAGCATACAGTTGTGAGAATGTCTCGCCGCGCTCGCGCCTGACAACGAGGACGCCCATTTCCGGTTGCAAATCAGGTACTGGCCTAGCAGCATTTGCCCCATAACAGCTACTTAGTGGGAGTAAAACCTAGAGCTCACTGTTAGGCCTTTACTCGGTCAATAGCCAAGAACGGGCGTTTTCGTTGTTGCCAGCGAGGCCGTGCTTCAATCAGCCGACAGTGCTAATACATCCCCGCGAAACGGTGTGTACTACCGCGTCGGACTTAATGCGCGCGACGGCGAAACAACCGATTAGATCATTGATAGATGAGCTTCATCACTCGGAGCAACCTACTACGTCCTGGAACTTGGAGGTGACCGGACAACCCGCCGACAGAGTTCCGAACCCATCTCAAACGGCGCGCAGAGAGCTCGACTGCAACACAGTTTACTTACTGCTGTACCTCCCTCCTGCCTAACCGTACTTATCGACTCGGCGTCATTCATATCCACCCGCCCATCGAGGAGCACATCCCCCGCCCGACACACCCGCCCAGCAAGCCGCCTTCTTTTGCCGTCGAGGTTTATGTGACAGCTGTTGCATGACCTCCCTCTAGGTCCATGCCGCCGCCACTGCCAGACCGCTCCAACTCGACTCAGAACAGCCGGGTGGGTGGTCTCGAGTCGCAGGGAAGAAGTAAGCAGGCCGACGAGACGTCGACGTCCAAACGCCGCCAGTCCGACGCCCGCCCGTCCGAGCAAGTTCTGAAGCGCCCGAAACAAGGCGAAGTAACCCCCGCCGAAGCCCGGAGGATGAGCAAGGTGCTAGGAAAGCGACCCGACCCCGAGCCCCGCTCTGCCTTTCGACCTCAGGAGGGTGTGAGGCGCCTGGTCATCAAGAACCTCCGGACCGCCTCCCGCGCGAACGACCTCGAGCAATACTACACCAAGACCTGGAATGAGCTTGATGCCGCCATCGCCGCCATATTTGCTCAGCAGCCACCTCGGCAGCCCCTCGAGAGACTGTACCGCGGGGTCGAAGACATCTGCCGCCATGGCAAGTCCAAAGAGCTGTACGCTTTGCTGCGCCAACACTGCGAGACCTATTTGAATCAGGACATGTTCCGGTCCATAAAAACACACATGGGCGGGAGCGCCGTAGAGGCGCTGCGCAGCGTGCACCGGCATTGGGTGGCATGGAACCAGCAATCGGTATGAAAGCTTCCAAGCCCCTCCTCGGGCATCCCCCAGGTGCTCGGAGGCCCTCCACCGGCTGCAGCCACTGACCGCTTGGTAGTTGACCATTCGCTCCATCTTCAGTTACCTGGATCGCTGCTTCCTCCTGGGCGCGAAAGACCTGGCCCAGCTGAACGATTTGACCATCACCCTGTTTCGGAGGATGGTGTTCCACGCATCCTGCACCATGGGCTCCCAGGTTCTACAAGGCATGTGCGATCTGGTCCAATACGACCGCACAGGCGATGCGCGTTTCGACGGCGCCCTACTCCGCGATTCCATATCTATGATGCATGTTATGAATGTCTACGGCAAATTCTTCGAGCCTCGTTTCCTGGCTGCCTCGGAACAGTATCTCAAGGACTTCGCCGATGAGCGTAGCGCAGCGTCGCTGAAGTCGTACATCGGGGCATGCGAACAGCTCCTCGGCACCGAGGATCACCGCTGTAACGCATACAACTTTGACAGCACAACAAAGCGGCAACTCATGAGCATGGCACACGAGATACTGGTCGAAAACTATTCGGAGAAGCTTCTAGATGGCGAAAGCGTTGGGAAGCTCCTGGACGACGGTATGGTCGACTCCATGAAGGCCCTCTACGACCTATTGCGCCTGTGCGGCATCCAGAAGAGGCTGAAAGAGCCTTGGGAGCACTACATCCGCGATAGGGGCGCGGCCATTGTGAACGACACGTCTCGCGGCGAAGATATGGTGGTCCGGCTGCTCGAGTTCCGCCGGGCCTTGGACCTGATGATACGGGACGCCTTCCGGCAGGACGACGACTTCTCTTATGGGCTACGAGAAGCATTTGGCAACTTCATCAACGACAAAAAGATCCTTTCGTCGTGGAACACGTCCACATCCAAGGTGGGGGAGATGATTGCCAAGTACATAGACATGCTCCTGCGTGGAGGACTGAAAACGATACCGAAGGCGCTTTTGTCGGACAACAAGGACCGCGCCGAGGCAGAGAGAAGCGGGCAAGCCAGTACAGGCGACGAGGACGCCGAGCTCGACAGGCAACTCGATCAAGCATTGGAGCTGTTCCGCTTCATCGAGGGCAAAGACGTGTTCGAGGCTTTCTACAAGCAAGATCTGGCCCGCCGCCTTCTCATGGGGCGCAGTGCCAGCGCCGACGCGGAGAGAAGTATGCTCACGAAGCTCAAGAGCGAATGTGGCTCGAGTTTCACGCACAACCTGGAGCAGATGTTCAAAGACCAAGAGCTGGCCCGCGAGGAGATGACGTCGTACAAGGATTGGCTCGAAGGTACAGGACGCAGCAACGGCAGCGTCGACTTGAATGTCAGCATTCTGTCGGCAGCGGCTTGGCCGACGTATGCCGACTCCCGGCTGTTCCTCCCCGACCAGGTGGCAAAGCAGCTCGAGGAGTTTGAAACGTATTACGTGGGCAAGCACACGGGCAGGCGGCTGACATGGAAGCACTCGCTGGCCCATTGTGTGGTGAAGGCGAGGTTCCACAAGGGGACCAAGGAGCTGCTCGTCAGTGCATACCAAGCCGTCGTCCTCGAGCTGTTCAATGCAATCGAAGACAAGCCCGACGGGTTCCTTGGCTACACGCAGATCTCCGAGGCCACAGGCTTGAATGGGCAAGACCTACAGCGGACGCTGCAGTCGCTGGCCTGCGGCAAGGCGCGAGTACTTACAAAACATCCCAAGGGCAAGGACATCAACAAGACGGACACATTTACGGTCAATAAGGCGTTTGCGGACCCCAAGTACCGCGTCAAGATCAACCAGGTCCAGCTGAAGGAGTCCAAGGAGGAAAACCAAGAGACGCACAAGAAGGTGGCGGCAGACCGGCAGTTCGAAACGCAGGCGGCCATTGTGCGGATCATGAAGAGCCGCAAGACCATGACGCATGCCAACCTGGTGGCCGAGGTCATCAACCAGACCAAGAGCCGCGGCGCAGTGGACACGGCCGAGATCAAGAAGAACATCGAGAAGTAAGTCGGCAGCGAGTCTGGCGGGCACGCCATGGGGCCTCAAGCTAACCAGATGGCGCAGGCTGATCGAGAAAGACTACCTCGAACGAGAGGGCGGTTCGTACACGTACCTGGCCTGAACTGGCCCGACAGGAAGGGGCAGGCAGGCCGGCCGGCTGTGGGCGAGGTGGTGGCCGCAAGCAAGGGCGGCGGGTTAGGCGAGCATGGTGAAGAACCGTGGGCAAGGGAGGGTCTACTACACTTGGCTTTGTTAGGGCCTACAAGTAGGGTATGACGAAAACAGGACGGTAGATGTTATGCACCCGCGGATACTGGGTACCAAGTAGTCCAGTCCACGGTACGGAGAACTGGCTGGTCCCATAGCCGCTGAGTGTACGACTAGACAGGCGGGTTGGAATCGACGGGGAACCCAGTGGAGAGTGAGTGAGTGGTCTGCTGGTTCCCTCCCCCAACCTTTTCTGTCATTATGCGCGCGTGGGCCCTGCTGTTACCGTCACAGGCGAGGTGCCAGATAGGTATAACGGTTCCATTGCAGTACGGATGTCACAGTTTTGGCCCCCATAATTATGAGTGGGTGTATCTCGCCGAGACGGAGGAGGGGCCATTGCATCTGCTGAAATACCTACATCTCAGGGGGGGTGTATGTGCCACCGTGTGCCCATAGCATCCATTTGCATTCACTCCCCCCCCCCCCCCCCCCCCCTGGCTTTGTGTCCTTGGGCCCCCTCTTGGGAGCAGAGCCGCTCTCTTGGCGCTTCCCCATCGCTCCCGGTGTGGTAAGACCTATGAAGTCATGATGCGATATTCGCACCCGCATCCTCCCACTGGCGATCAGCGCCGGCGCCCGGCACGGCCTTGTTTGCCCGTCGTGCCCCTTTGCCCTGTCCCTCTCCCGGAGCAAAGGTCCGGCCGCTTCTGGCTTACCCGTCCGTGCCAGCATTGCGCCTTGGGGGCAGCGACCCCGGTGGCCGCGGGCGAGACGGGAAAACCGGGTCTATGAGATCATACTCCGTACATGTCGTCAGATGGAGCAGTTCCTCGGCGAGGAATATCTCGATGGCCTCGCCGTTGGTATGACGTCGCCCAGCACCCGCTGTTGCGGGATCGAGCGGTCGGTAGGTGATAAAGCGTAGCGAATGCCGCCCCCCCTCCCCCATTCCCCTGGAGAAGGACAATTGCTCCCCAACCACCACCGCCGCAACGACCCTTTGCCTCCCCCTTCTCGTACGAGAGAACCGGCCACGCAAGCTCACCCCTCCGCCTCCCGTCTCTTATCCCCATCCGAATCACAAACTCCCTGCACCATGGCCCCCTCCGCCGAGCAGCTGCGCGACATGGCCAACCAGGCCGAGGCCGACCTCAACACCTACGAGGCCAAGACGGGCGCTCACAAGACCTCGGTCAACGACGAGGCCGGCGTCGACTCGCGCGTCGAGACCAAGTTCCCCGGCGCCGAGGTCAAGTACGGCAAGGACCTGAGCACCAACGCCGGCTTTAACAAGCGCATCCCGCCCGAGGAGGGCGGTGAGTTGGACGCCCGCGGCCGGTAAGTTTCTCGTCTCTGCTTCTTCTTCTTCTTCTCCTTCTTCCCGCGGCGGGAACACACGGCTGACCCCCTTCTCCCGCCCAGGCAAACCCGCGGCGAGCACTTCGAGGGCCAGGGCGGCCCCGAGGACAAGCTCGCGCAGCAGCTCGACAGCCGGGGCGGCTACGACAACGTCCACGAGCTGTCGGCGCGGCAGCCGGCGGGCGAGACGGGCGCGCAGGCCGACACGGTGCCCGAGCACGCCGGCGTCGACCTCGCGAGCGAGGGCAAGGAGGCGGCCCGCGCCAACGCCGCCCTCGCCGAGCGGGCCGGCGGCAAGACGCAGTTCAAGGGCTCCGACTACTACCGCCCCGAGTCCGTCCCCGACTCCATCTCCGCCGAGGGCTACATCCCCCCCGCCAGCGTGACGCAGGCTTCGCGCGAGGCCGAGAACCCCTAAACGCCGCAGCGTGGGGTGACAGGATCCCTCCTCTCTCTCTCTCTCTCTTACACACACACCGCCTCCCAAAACCAAAGCGTCACTTGTGTTTTTTTTAATAGAAAAAGAAAAAGGATAGATAAGGGGGGCGGTCCGGCATGTAATAAGGCAGGCGTAAACTACGCGCCAGAGGTGGAGGACGGACAAGGAGCCAAGACGGGGGACTCGAGCAACTGGTGTTGGGTGCTATGGCGGTGTCCTCGGAAACCCGCCCCCCCCAGATACCCAAGTACCTACCTGTACGATGATGGGCACGGTGAATGATTAACGACTCAACAAGTTAACCACTTCAAACTTGAATCTCACAGCTTGACCACATGTGATACCTTCTTGTTTGCACACCCCTCGGCAGATTGCCCTGTTACGCTGATAGGTACGCCGGTTTGGGCAAGGGAAAAAAAAAGAAGCAGGCATACATGACACCTCATCCCCGCAACATGACCACCTTCACATATATGGACTACATATATGGACTACGGAAGCCCGTCACAGGTCGTACAGGTCAAGCAACGCGTATACGGATGGCTCGTGGTAACAAAAAGATTTTGTGTTGCGGCCAGCAAACCGGATGCGGTTCAGCTCCGTACCCCCCAACGCCCGCACAATTAGGCACCATGCGTACCAAAACTTGCCATGCCGTGGCTCATGCTCTCTCCCCAAACCTCCCCCCCCAAACGCCGAAACATATAATCAAACAAACTGCCATCCCGCCCCCTAATACTCCAACGAAACCAACTTTAGGTAGTCATCGACGTGCCCGCCCCCTCTCCCCTTTTATGCGCCGCCGGTGGCGGCAAAGCCCAGCTTGCCAAAAAGGGTGTCCATGGCCACCCAGCGGCGGCCACACTTGTCGAGATATTTCTCGACAACCCCCTGGATTGTGCCAAACCGGGTACGGTTGTGCTCGGCCAGCGCCAGGATCTCCTCCCGCTCCGTGGCCGAGCTCACCTCGGCCGCCTTGATCTTGGCCTTCTCGACGTCCCACAGGCTGGCTAGGTAGACGAGCTGATTGTAGATTTCCCGCTCGCCGTACTCGTACCGCATGCGTCCGAGGCACCCGCTCGCGAGACCCTTGGGGCCCAGGCAGCGGCTGCCGTAGACGCTCATCTGCCGCGTGCGGTGGCCGCACGACGCGTCGTCGCACACCAGCCACGCCTCGTAGTAGCGTGACGTCTCGGCGCGGACGGCCGCTTCGACCTGGGCAACGACGCTAAGGTTGGGAATGGGTGCTGAGCATGCCTGGCAGCTGATGCCTTGGGGCGTGACGCTCTTGCTCGAAACCAGGCCCTCGAAGAGGGTCGAGGTGCGACACTTGCGGCACCGTAGCGACAGGCGTGTGCAGTCGCGGAAGCGGATCTCATCGGGGATCTGAGACTCCAGAGGGTGGATCTCCAGGTCGTTGCCCCCGTTCTGGTTCGACGCGTTGTTGGCGTACCTTCGGACGTCGAGCCCGAGCTGTTCGGCCAGCTGCGCCGTCGAGGTGCCCACGATATTGGCACACAGTCGCTCCACGGGCGGGAAAATCTGCTTGCCCAGGTACCATTCGACGTCGACCTGAAGGCCCGAGTCGACCTTGGTCACGTCTTGCGGCGTGAACGCTCGCTTGGCGACCGGCTCCGAGGAAGACTTGTCGCCCGTGATTACGTACGAGATGACGTCGCCACGGCGCACGTTCTTTCCGCGGGCCATCTCCCTCAAAGCCACCTGCACCTGTGGCATCGAGTCGGCATTGGGGTACTCCTTGGGCGCCTTGCCGAGCTGGGTGAAGATGATGTACTTCTGGACGGGGATAGCTTGCTCCCGCATCTTGGCAGCCGTCTCTCGCAAGTACTCGTGGATGCGTTGGATCGACACCTCGCTGTCGTCCCCGCTCAGAATGTCGTTCAGAATGCGCGAAGAGATCTCCTTGGACAGGTTACAGTACTCGCGGCGCTTCATGTCCAGACCCTTGACCTCCATCTTCTCCTCCCACTTCCCGCCGGGAACCTCGACGAGGTTGATGGCCGCGTACTTCTTCTTGGCCTGGAGCAGGATGCGGCGGAAGATGTTGTCAATGTCGATCTCCAGAAGTCGGTACCGCTCGTTGACAGCATGCTTGAACTCATGGCCGACCTTGAGGGCATCCGCCACCGAGTTGACATTGGCATTGATCATGACGGAATCCGTGTCACCGTAGATGACCTGCAGTGACTTGGACTCGGCCAGTTCCTTGGTGCTGCGCAGAATCTCACGGCCCTTGTACGTCGTAAGAACGGCCAGAGGCCGCGCATAGAATCGCGACTTGGTGTACCCCAGGCAGCCGTACATCGAGTTGGCCGTCAGCTTCAGCGCAAGCTGCTTGATGTCCCACGTGGCAAGTTGCTCCGCCGTGACGTTTTTATCCTTCATGAGCGATTTGACGGCCCGTCTGTTATTGACAAGCGTAGCAATGAGCTTGGGGAGAATGCCCTGGTCCTGATCCGTGGGGACTTCGGGTACGCCATCGTTTTCTTCGTCAGACTAGACGGCCCGTTAGTTTCTTTCTCAAGCCACCGAGATAACGAATTGACCGGTTTCTTACCAGTCCAGTCCGCTCGACCGTCGTAAAGCAGATGTTGTACTCCTGGATAATGGAGGGGTACAACGAGTTGAAGTCCATGACCAGAACGAACTTGTCGTAAAGACCCTTTTCCGGCTCGAAGACCAGACCTCCTTTATACTTGTCCTTCTTTTTCCCCTCGCCAGCCTCCTCTTCATTTTCCTCTTCAGGCTTCGGCTTGCTCTTGAAGCTCTGCTTGTCGGGGCAAATGTACTTGTTGCGATGGAACTCATGCAACAGAATGTACTCGTTCCGCTCGGCGCGTGTTCCCGTCAGGGTTCGGGCCCACGAGTTACCAGCCAGGTTGGTAAGAACCTTGGTCAGGGGCAAGATTTGCGTCCTCAGCGCGAGAGCCGCGACGTAGTGCGTATCGGCCTCCATGTGGGTGATGTAGTCCATCAGACCATTCTTCTCGGTGGCCCAAGTCTTCAAGGCCACCTCGTTGTCGATATCCCGCCGTTTCTCACCACCCAGATAGAGGCTGCACATCTCGGTCAAGCTCCAAGACTGACACTTGATCATGACTGACTTTCCGGCGTCGTTAGCTAGGTCGCAGAGGAGGCGGCCGGCCATGACCTGGCGCTCGGCAAAGACGTTGCCGCCAGCCTTGCCAAGAGACGACGGCCATGCTTGTCTACGGAGACGTCCTAGGCGCGACCACTGGGGCGTCTTCTTCTCTTGCAGCCGGTTGAGGAGAATGCTGTAATCGACACCTTCCAGTTGGTGGCCCATAATCACATCCGGATCGACGACGTCGACCTGCGCCAGGAAGAAAGAGAGGATTTCGGACTCCTGCTTCATGAGCTTGATAAGCCCCTTCTTCCTGTCCCGAGCCAACTTCTCGAAGCCCATAGGGAAGGCCGACCCGTTGGGGCGGATCAGAGTAAAGGTCCGGCAAGGCAGCTTCTCGGCCGGAGTCGTGTCGCTCAACGAGATGCTGTCATAGATCCGGGCACTGATGGAGAGGATTTCCTGTTTGTTGGCCTTGGCGTTGAACGTGGTTCGCAGCGCGACACTCATGATGGTGAGGGGGGGCGCGTCCAGGTTGTCCGTCTTGGTATCACAGGACACCATGTTGGGATGCTCCACCAGGACCTCGAGCTTGGCGTGCGAGGCATTCTTGAGGCTGCCAAAGTCGGCGTCCTTGATTTTCAGCCAGCAGGGGCCTTTGATCCCTTTCCACAGGACGAACTGCTCGAAGAGAGCCGTGTTGGTGCCGAAGACATGAGAGAAAGTCTCGCCCGTCGTCTCGGGATCCAGCTGTGGCTTGGTGTAAGGGTACAGAAGCTTCAGGTACTGTGTTTCCCTGGGTATGCCGGGAAGCTCAAACGCGTACTTCCGCGTGCAGGGCTTGATCTTGTGCATGTCGACCTTCATTTTGGTCATGATGTCGTCCACTTCGGAGTAGACGTTTACCATCTCGACCCCGTCTCCGGTATCGAAGCCACCGCGGTGACGCGTCTCGCGAGGCAGGAAGTAGAGCTTTCGTAGAACATTGTCCACCTTGACGAAGCAGCTCACGTACGTTTTGGTCTTCTTGTTCAAGACTTTGCCAAACAAGCATAGACTGCCGTGGACCTCGGTATAATCGGTCCAGAAAAAGTTTAGGCTGCCATCTGCTTCTATGGCGTCTTTATAGTCGATCTTGCCAACACTGCGCGCCTCGGCGGGCGGACTGCTGACTACATTGAGCTTGCTGGTGAGGTCATTCCAGGATGACGCATCCACTGCGGCGTCGGAGGCCTTCACGGGAGAAGAACTGGCGGGGGAGGGGTAGGGGTCCGGCTTGGCGAGTTTTTTGATGGGCCTCGAGGCGGCCAGATTGACACTGGCAGTGTTGATGGTGCCAGCGTGGGCAACCTCCATCATGTCCACATCGTCGTCGTCGTCGTCTGCAGCCTCGGCCTTAACTTGGGCCTTGCGTTCGACGGCTTTGGTGATGGGCGATGAAGGTGCGGGCTCCGGGTCGCTCATAGCGACATCAGGGGCCGGCGGCAGGAGCTCGTCATCCATGGAGTGGATGAACGTGTCATGTTCGGGGCCCTCGGGGGTGGGCAATCGTTCCTGACTGACCCTGGGGCGCTTCGAAACCGGCAACCTGGGCTCGGCCATGGGCGAGGGGACACGGGCTCTGCGCCTCTCAGGCGACCTGTTCCTCTTCTGGGTACGGGACACGGGGGCGGGAATGCTGACGTCGACTTCGCCCAGGAGGTCTGCCATGAACCTGTCATCGGCTTCGGTTTTCACGGGCTGACGACTCCGTCAGTCGGGGTGCGCAGATTTGGCCGGGCCGGACGTACCTTGGGCTTGGCGGCAGTGCGAGCTTTGGTAAAATACTCGCCGATGTCGCGATCGTTGGCATCCCGCTTGGCCTTGTCCTCGTCGCGTTTCCGCTTGTCTGGGCCGGGCGCGTGAGCAGGGCGGCGGCGGGAGCAGGGAGTAGGGAGGGGCAGGTGAGCATACCTGACTTGCGGTCTTTGCCTTTGATCACCCGCTCATCTTCGCTGTCCGTCTCGTAGTGGTGGACGCGGTCCCACTCCTCGCGTCCATCGTCAGCGTAGCCCTCGCCGTTGTCGTCGACCACGAAGTCATCTTCGTCCAGGCGTTCGCGTAGGATCTCCCGGTACTCGTTCTCGTCGACCTCGTCGTATACGTCTCCGCTGTTCTCCACCTCGAACGAGTCGAAAGCCTTCTTGCCCGAGGCTCGCAGAGCGCGGAGCGCAGCGAACCGGTCGCGCTTGTTGACAGCCCGAGACATGGTGTGGGCGGGTGCTGGCGACGCAGAGAGAGGGAAGGAGAAGCGTCGGTTACAAGCGACGGCGGCTCATGACCCAAGCTGAGCAGCAAGGACTCGGGATGGAACACCGAGGTTGGTGTTTTGTGTGTATGTGTGTGTGAGTGTGAGTGAGTGTGTGTGTGTGTGTGTGCGCGTGTGAATTTGGCGGTGCAAGTATCTCAGCACCCAGCAATGGGAGGGATGAAGTATGTACAAGGCGTGTATGGGTCTGAACGGACGCGGGACCGCCTCTCAATTAAACACCAGGGCCCGCGTCCGAGTGGCGCGTCGCGGCCCCGACGCGAATCCCTGTCCGCGTGGGCGGGTTCGCGAAGAAAGAAGTACCAACTTACAGCTTCTGTACTTGCCTTCTTCGGTTGGCGTAAGAACCGTCTTTACCCGCCGGGTTGAATGCATGGCTGCGTCCTGGCGCCTGGCAGGTTGGCTAAAACCATGTGCCCATACGGCCCCTCCATCATCGGCGGGCTGTCATTGGGAGTTCTCCAGCAACCTGTGCTGCCAAAGGAACATCGTTCTACCGCACGAGAGCGGCAGGCGACCCCAACGCCGCCCCCGATAGGCGCAGCCGGACCCAGAAAAATTTCATGAAGCCGGGTTTCTCTCGGACAGAGAAGACCAGCTCGAATCCAGGCCGGGCTGTCGCCAACGCCCAACTGCTTACCCAGACGCTGCCATGTTCGCTTGCAGAGCCTGCACGCGGCGGCTGCTGGAGGTCGTGGTGCGCAATGCTGTTCCCGTCGAGGCGACATGGCGCGCGATCCCGCGGGATCCTCTAACTCGGGCCTCGGCGCTTCGCCAGCAGCGGACGTTTGCGACGGCAGCCCTGGACCACCCCGAGGGCCGCGTCGCCGACGACAAGCAGACCGACGTCGCCACGTTGGACGATGCCGATCCCCGGCAACGCCTGCGCAACCAACGCGCCATGCGTTGGCAGGTAGACCAGCTGGGCGATCCCTACCAGATCGCCAAGCATGTCCAAGTTCTGCTGTCCAAGAACCGCTTCGCCGAAGCGCTGGACCTGACCCGCGAGGCCAGTCGCACCGAAAAGGTAGCCGTCAGCTGGAACTACCTGATCGAGTATGAAGCCAGACACAAGGGCCTCCGCGCCGCCATGAAACTGTTCAACGAGATGAAGAAGAGGAATCAGCAGCCGACGGCCCAGACCTACACCATGATCCTGAAAGAGTGTGCCGACCTCGCATCCTCGCCCCACGCTCTGTCCGAGGCCGTCAAGCTGTACAACAACATGCTGAAGAGCGAGCGCCTAAAGCCCAACACCATCCATCTCAACGCCATGCTGCGGGTGTGCTCCAAGGCTCACGACTTGGAAACCATGTTCACCATTCTCGAGTCCATCAACCAAGGCATCCGCGCCCCCAACAACCAAACCTTCACCACGATTTTTAACGCCCTGAGGGCCCATGCCGACAGAGAAAAGAAGATGGTGGAGCGAGCCCAGCACCCACAGCTGGAAACCCTGCCGGACGACTACATCAACAAGCTCGTTAAGCAAACGATCGAACGCGCCCAGGCCATCTGGCAGGACGTCTTTGCACGATGGAAATCCGCCGATGTCGTGGTGGACGAGGAGCTTGTTTGTGCCATGGGGCGGGTGCTGCTCCTGGGCGGCTACCACGAGAAGACCTCGATTCTCGAGCTGGTAGAGCAAACCATGGGGGTGCCTCGAGACGAGGGCGCCCTTATCGCTCTGGCCAGGGAAGCCGTGGTCCAAACCAACGCAGATCACAGCCACCCGCCTCAGAGACAATTGCAAGCGTCTCCGTCCCGCGAGATGCGCAAAGTCCACGCCCGGGATCCCAAGCCGGCCTCGCCCGGCCTTGCCCAGCCGGGCAAGAACACCCTGTCGCTCATCTTGACGGCCATTGAGGATACCGGTAAGACCTCGCTGGCGTCGCGCTACTGGGAAGTCTTCACGAGGAAATATGCCGTGGAGCCCGATGCCGATAACTGGCGCTCGCTCCTGCGCTCGCAGAGTCGCGGCCACAACAGCGCCAAGACAGTTGAATATCTCCGGGTCATGCCACCCGCTCTGACGTCGGAGAAGACTTTCTTCCGCGCCATGAAGACCTGCATGCGCGATAACCTCAACAAGCATGCCTTCCACCATGCCACCCAGGTCCTCGAGATGATGCTCACCCGGTGCCGCTACCCTGATCTGGCCACAATGCGTCTATATCTGCAGATTGCCTACGCGAACAAGCGGCCCTTTGACGAGCTGGCCAAGAAGGACGCCACCGGCGCCAAGTTGGCATATGGCAAGCAGTTGATCGTGGCCCTGAACAACCTCTGGGAGCCCTACAAGCTCGCGGCGAAACAGTTCGCCTTTGGTGGTATAAGCCGCATCGCCGTGCCCGTCGTGGACCATGAGACGGAAGAGAAGCAGTGGAGGGCCCACGCCACGGAGAAGTTCGAGGTCGTGGCCTTGGCCCGCAAGATGATTTCGGCCTCGGACCGCCTCACCTTCGGCGACCTGGTACCGCCCGACATGGTGGCCCACCTGAAGGGCCGTTCCGTCATGCAGATGTCATTTGTGACTCGGTTCTACGCTGAGCGCGCCAAGTACGACCCGGTCTGGCAGCAGAAGGACAAGGCAGCGCGCGACAAGGGCCAAAAGGGGGAGGAGGAGGAAGGGGATGATATCGAGTTTCTCCATGGGGACGATAGACACTAGGAAGGGACTGGAGACTACGGTGCTTGGTGGGGAGGGGGCGGCAGCATTCCCTCATACCAACTGTACCATTCTTCCAAGGGGCAGCGGATGTAGAACGCGGCCTTGCGCGGCGTCCCGCCACGGGAATGATACCATATGGCTGCGGTACATGTCATCTTTGGAATACAAAGAAGCGCTCCGCTCAAACCACAAAAAGAGTTGCACGCGACCACCTTCTCGGAACCCAATGACGGGCGGTCGGTGCCTAGGCCACACACCAAGCCCCGTCGTACCATGGAGACGAGCATTCCCACCACCGACGTCCGAGTCACGGACCTGCGCCCCACGGAAGTTAAGCACGATGTACGTAACGGAGCGAGAAGCCCCCCGAGGGGGGGGGGGGGGGGGGCTGGCTCGCCTTATGCCCTTGGACAAGATGGATCCCCAGTGAGCCCAGTCTGCCATCTACAAGGACATGGCCCCCCTCACTGGGTGTTACAATGACGGCCATGCGGCGGCTATGGCGATATGCATCGTGGTCTGCTGCCTGTGGCACCTACAACTAGCATAAATCTCGTCTATCCAGACCCCCTTCATCGCCAACGCTGACTTCTCGGGGGGTGAGGAATAAGCAGGTCTGTACTATCAGGTGACATATAATTCCTTGGCATTCGTTTCACACGGAGCGGAACAATCATTCCTGGCCTACAATATATATATATATATAAATATATATATATATATATAAATATATATATATGTATATAAATATATATATGTGTATATAAAAGCATACCTCGATTTGATTCTCTTGATTACGAGACAATGAATCGGAATTGCGGATATTACAGCCCACAGAGCCAACGCTTCGAGTCATAAAAAGCAATGGTATTGCTGCTACCGTAGCAGCCAAGGCATTAAGCTGATGTTCGGAATGTCACCAGGGATTTCCCGAAGACCTCATTTTCTCCTGCTCGCATGACAACCACAAGCGGACGGCCATGCTGAGCTCCGCCACTCTGCTCAGGCATACATGCATGCCTAACCAGGCCTTCGTTATCATGCCCCTGACCCTGACCGTTGACAAGGAGAAGCGCCAGCAGCTCGCAGAACTCCAGCATCGTAATACACCACCAGTCCGGTTGGGCGTCCCTGTTCGCGCAAGCGGTATCTTGTGCTACCGGCAAACCGCTTGGTCTCCTCTCCTGGGCCACCACCCAGCTCTGCTTTTCGCTTCCCCAGTCGTGCGTGCTCTCTCCTCCCAGTAGGCTCGTAGCGCCAAAGCTGGCCGCCAGCAACAAATGGGGATGTGTTTTGCGCCACCAAGGAATGAATACAACTCGGGAAACATGACCCTTGCGGACAATCCTCGACCACTGCCATGAAGATGCAGGAAGATGTATGAAACACAGTCGGGTGAAGCGAAGAATGTTCAGGGGAAGTCATGTCTCTTCTAGACAGTGGTCGAGGAGTGTAACTCTATGGGAAATGGGAGGTATCATGAAGTCAATGAAAAGCAACCTGCAACTTTTGTTGACACATTTTGAAAACCCCGTAAATGCAATACAGCCCCCAAGTCTATGCTGAGATGTGCAGCAGCCGCAAATGCAGGACGTGTCTATGATGGAACGGGATCGGCCAGCTCATTCCTTCCCGGCTGCGCCAGTGTCAGGCGTGGCCTTGGCGAGGGCGGGCGAGGCAGCAGTGGACGGGGGAGAGGCTGGGTTGTCTTCCATGTTGGCGAGGAGGCTGCCGGCAAGTTAGTATACAGTCCAGCCGATGGAGGAGAGGGGGGCTGAAACCCCTGCTTACCTGTATGCGTTGATACTAGCGCTATCCCTTGTGGGAGGGGTGCCGGTGCGGGACGAGGCAGCCGAGTCTTCGTTGCCCCGGCTCAGAGAGCCACCAGGACCCAATCGCCTGCCACTGTTGCTTCTTGATGAAAACATCGAGGTCGGGCCGAGGGTAACATTGCTGGCCGAGCTACGGTTGGCAGCACCCTTCAGGCGGCGCAGATCATCCATACCGACCTGGTTCTGAGCGGGTTGCGGGAAGCCAGAGGAGAATTGACGCGCGTCACCACGACCCATTTGCGGCCGTCCGGGGCCGCCGCGTTGGTTGCCGCGAGCGTTCTCGGCGGCCTTCTGGGCGGCGGCAGCTTCGGCCTCGGCACGGACCTCCTCCAGAGTCTTGGGGCCCTTGTTTTGCTCCTTCGAGTGCCAGCCGGCCTTTCGCAGATCGATGACGTCCATGAGCATGAACTTCAGACGGCTGGGCAGGTCGGGCATGTCAATCATGGTCTGGATGCGCTGGAAGTAGGCGTCCATCAGCAGCTTGCCCTTCTCAGACGCGTCCAGGTTGCCACCAATGGTGCGCAGAAGCTTGGACAGAGACTCGACCTCGGCCTCGTCCGGAACGCCACTGTAGTCGACGAGTTTGCGGACACACTCGTGCATGATACGCTCTGTAAGCATGCCGAGCTTGTACAGCTCACCGATGAACTGCACAAGACCCAAGCCACGTCGCTTGGCCGCAGCAGCAATATAGTACTCGTCTGACAGCATGACTGCCTCGCCGGGTTTCTGCGTTGCGCCTTCCTTGGGGTCAGGCAGCTGTGTCTTCCAGCCACGCTCGAACTCTTCTTGGCAGCGGTTGAGGAGGTACTTCCGGAACAGGGCACCGCCGATGACGGGTTGGCCGTTCTTGTCGTTGACGTTCTCATCGCGGATCTCGGTGCTCATACTCTCCAGCATGCGCTTACAGAATTTGGCATACATCGAGGCCCAGTGGGCCTCGTCGGTAGCCTTCTCGAAGGTGAGCTGGATGACCTGGCGCAAGGTCCGGCCATCCGACTCCTCCTTGGACTGACCAGCAATGTCGAGAATAGACTGGGAAACCCTGTCGAAGTTCTCGGGGGTCATCTTGTTGAGAGCAGCCTTGACCTTGCGTTGCACCATGGCGGGGTCCATAGGTCCCGCGCCCGGGGCGGCAGTCTGCTTCTGGGTCAGACTCATGGGCTTCCAGCCGGTGCCCGATGTAGTGGGCAACTCAATCTTCATGCCCGCGGTCAACGGCATAGTCTTGGCTGCTTGAGCTTCCGACTTAGCATTGAAAGTATCGCGTTTGCTGCCGGGGCCGCGGGTGTTCCGGCTTCCCGTACGGGGCGAGTTAGGCCCGATGTGGGAACTAGACGACCTAGACATAGCCCCCCCACCCGGGAACGCGCCTCCAGGTCGCTGGAAGCTGGCCATGGAGCCCATGGTGGGACGCTGGGCTTGTGACTGCGATTCCTGGAAGCGGGCCTCGGATGTGGTGCCCGGGGGCAAGGTTCTTGTCGGCTGCGCACCGAACTGGCCGAAACCACCGCCACCAAAGGCGCCAGCGGCGCCTCTGCCCGAGGGAGCCCGACCACTAGGACCAGGGGTTCTTGCGCTGCGTCCGGAGCCATCATTATCACCAATCAAATTCTTAACTTGATGATGGAACTCCATCGACGGGGTCTCGGTGAAGACCGTCTTGAACTGCAGCAAGAAGTTGGGGTCGTACTTGAACGCCGTACCCTTCCTAGAGACAGCAGAGTTGAGAGCTGGGTTGGGCGAGTTCATGCCAGCAGGGTAGCGCATGGGGAAGTCCTCAATCTTTAGCAGTCTCGCCGTCTTGAGGGACTGCAGCGCAGCGCTGGGCTGGGCGGGCTCCACGCCTGCCTTTGTGTTGAGGTTCAGCGGAGGAGGCTTGGCTCCACGCTTCTCACCGGGGCTGACCTTGGCTCCGGCCACGGCGCCTGGCTTGTCGTTAATCGTGAGGCTTGCCGGCTTGTTACCGGCCTCAGCGCCGTTCTTGTCTGAAATGGACATGTCTTTGACCTTGCCAGCGAGCATATCGGCCACAGTCAGACCACTCGCCTCGGCCTCCTTCTGGCGACGCTCCTTCTCCAACTCAAGACGCTCGGCCTCGGCTTCAGCTTCACGCATCTTTTTGTCGTTCTCGGCAGCGCTAAGCTTCTTCTGCGCTTCCTCGGCGGCCTTCTTCTTCTCTTGCTCCGCCTGCTTCTTCTTGGTGATTTCAGCCTGCTCGGCTTCGCGTCTGGCGTCTTCCTCCTCCATTTCGCGGATCATACGCTCGGTCTCGTCCTCTTCGGACTCTTTGGTAGCTTCCGCGGCGGCGGCGGCGGCGGCGGCATCGGCCTTGGACTTAGCCTCAGCCTCTTCCTTGGCCTTGGCCTCTTTAGCAGCGGCCTCCTCCTTGGCCTTGGCCTCTTCCTTGGCCTTGGCTTCGGCCTCCTCCTTGGCCTTGGCTTCGGCCTCCTCCTTGGCCTTGGCTTCGGCCTCTTCTTTGGCCTTGGCCTCCTCCTTAGCCTTAGCTTCGGCCTCTTCCTTGGCCTTGGCTTCGGCCTTCTGCCGATCTTCTTCCGCAGCCTTGTCCTCGGCGGCCTTGTTGTCTTCGGCCTCCTTGGTCTTGGCTTGCAAGTTCTGGGCAATCTTGTCCCTGAGTTCTTGCTGCACCTGTTCTTTGGTCTTGGTGGCTGCGGCACTGTCCGCGCGGACGTGTGCGGGCGCAGCCGGCTTGGGTGGAGGGGTAGGAGTTGAGGCGACCACGGGAGGTGTCTTGGACTGCAGGCCAGGGGTGGGGGGTGCAGCTGCCTTCAGGCTTGACAAATCAACCGTCTCACCGTTGGCGTTCTTGATAACAATCGCCGAGCTCTTCTTGTTGGGCCGGTTGAACTGCGGCGAGGAAACGACGGCCGGCTGCTTCACCTGGGCAGGCATAGCCTGAGGGGTTCCTTGAGCCTGGGTCTGGCCAGTGCTAGAGGCCGGTCGCTGCTCCGAGACCTGCGAAGAGCTGCGCGACATAGGGGGGGCGCCGCCCTGGGGGTACTGGCCAGGGGTGGGGTATGGGCCCTGGTAGTGGGGAGCGGGCGAATGGGGCTGCGGCATCATGGCATAGGGCATGCCCTGGTAGCCCATGGCGGGAATCTGGCTGCGGGGGTCATAAGGGTTTGGTGGGTAGTACTGTTGTTTCATTTTGGTTAGCATTTGATCGAAATTGCCGCTCTCTGGCGATAAGTCAAGCGGGCCGGCGTTCGGCGCAAAGGGGAACCCATGGCTGTAGTGATAAGCCGGCGGCGGGATGCACATGTTGGATTGCTGGTCCATAATGCCCTCTCCGCGCTCAGGTGGCAACTGTCCACACCTTCGGTCCACTGTCATGTCGACAGGGGCAAACCTGTTGTCCATGCGCTTGTTGTTCTTGCGCTTGGGCTTCGGAATGCGGTCCTGCGACACGTCCTGGAGCGAATCTGAGCGGTGACGTTGGCCGTGTTGCGAGGACTTCTCGCCATCACGACCACTGTTGCGCTGGTTGCGCGGCTTCCCCGACTTGAAGGACGCGTGCTCAAAGAAAGACTGGGAGGGGGGATGTACTTGGTGGGCCGGCATGGGCGGCTGTGCCATGTTGGGGGGGGGGTTATAGTAGAACTGCGGCGGCTGTGCCATGTTGGGCGGCATGCCGGCGGTATGCGGTGTCGAATGCCGGATCGACGGGCTCGCATGCGTCTGTGGGGGCGTACTGGCGTAGGAGGCAGGGCGATTCTGGAAGTTGGGGTTCATGCCGCCACGGCCCTGGGGTTGCTGACCACGGTAGTGGTTGTTGGGGGGGTAACCCATCTGTTGGTTAGGCGTGAAATTTCCATTGAAGCCGCCTCGGCCGCGACCTGCCTGTGACTGGAAGCCTCCACGGCCGGGAGGGCCGCCCTGGTTGCTGGGGTCGCTGGCCATGGACTGGGCCGACTCGTTTCTCATATGGGCATTGGCACCAGCCGCACCCTGCGAGGCGGACGGGCGTCGCATATGGCTGTCTCCGCCGAAGCTGCCAAAATTGACCGTGTTGCCCGGCTGAGCGCTGGACGGAGGCCGGCCACCGCTGGCAGACGGTTGCGGAATCGGCGATGGGGAATGCTGGGGCGAAGTAGCGCGAGGATTCTCGCGGTTGCCGGGGATGGCTATGGGGGCCGAACCCGGCTGAGGGCTGCTGTGCTGCACAGCAGGCGAGGGGAAGCCGAACTGGATCGGTTTGGTGGTACCGTTGGCTGCGAAGTTGTTTGGGCCGTTCGGGGCCGTCATGGTGACGGACGGCGTGCGTGCGTGGGCTTCGCCGTTCGCAGCGGAGCTGCCGTGAACGACAGGAGGAGCGCCGGAAACGTTGGGTACTGCAGGCATGATAGTCGAGTTGGGTCGACCATTTACGGGCGATACCGAGTTTGACTTGGCATGTTGTTGAGCAGCAGATCCCGCAGCGACTACAGGCTGCTGCGCGCTCGTACCCTGCGCGACCAGCGGTGTCTTCTTCGCTGCGCCGGCAGCGGAAGCGTACGACGGTGCTGACGTGTTGGCGGGCGTCTGCGTGTTGCCGGTAGAAGTCATATGTAACGCTTGGTTGAGAATGCTCTCGCGCGGATGTTGGTGACGTTTTTTGCGGTCTTGAGAGTAGGTGGCGATGGGGGTAGCCGAAGATGCCCTTTGCTCCTTCACGCTGGGGACGAAAAAGAAGCGAAGATCGATCAACGAAGATGGATGATGAACCGGATATCAAATCCGAGACGGACGCAGGATTTCTGAATGGGTGGGCGGAAATGTGCTCGTGTCGTCGTAGCTCCGTTGTCAATTAACCTTTTTTCTTTTTTGCTCCTGGTCTCTTTTTTTTTTCCCCGCGGTTCTGACACCAGGCCTGAAAAACGAGCTTTTCTGCTCGTCAACCTTCTTTTCCGAGGGGGAAAAGACAAGGTGATGGCGAAAATTGGGTATCAGCGAACAAGTGGGGTGGGGGAAACGAAAATGAGCGTCAGGGTCGCAAAAATTCGTGAATACGCAAGGCGCGTCTGATTAGGCGACCGGGTGCGGATGCCGTAGAGATGGGGGAGAATTCCTCGTATCGACTCTGGCGTTGCCGTGCCAGAGAAGAGAGTCGTCGGAAAGGGCGGGAAATGTGTGACGGGTGATCGTCCGGTGGCTCAAAAAAAGAGGCAGGCCGGAGGAAGCGCGCGCACACAGCGGAGTAGAGATGGGCCTACTGGTTTCTGAGGAATCCAGAGACGCAAAATTAAATCCGGCCTCGATGAAGGGATTCAAAGAGGGGGAAAGGCACACGGCGGGGGAAATGACCTTCAGAAGGGGAGTTTCTGAGGTCGATTCACTGGAGGTGATCGTAGGTGAAGGGAGGAGAAGGGAAACCTTTTTCCCCCCTGCCTCAAATTTTTTTTCACAAGGGCGTTGCTTTGCCGGGCACGAGCAGGAAGCAGCAGCAGTAGCAGCGCAGCTGGAGCGCAGCAGCAGTAGCAGGCTTCGGAGTAGCAGCGGCGGTAGCAGCCAGCCAGCGGGCAGAGAGAGCTGAGTGACGCCTGCCTGCCTAAACTGACGGGCAGTGATTTGCGACTGGCAAGTGGCTGGGCCAGTGTGGGTGTGGGCTGGTTGCTACGCTGCTCCTCGTCTCTCTGTGTGTCTGGTGGCGGATGGTAGGGTACAGAGGGTACAGCAGGGCGGGACTGCTGGTGCTTGCGCTTGGGCTCTGCTCTAAGAGGGGCCAGAGTTCTGGGTGCAATGGAGCGGAAGGATGTGGGCTCGGTAGGGCAGGGATATGGGAGGGTACCGAGCTCCAAGTCACCGACGTGCGCACTTGAACCGATGGGGTACTTTGGCAGACAGCAGGATAGGTACCGTTGGTGGAGTTGGGGTCCGTGTCTGCACTGGGCGTTTCCCATGTCTTTGGGGGTGGTCTAAGCCCGTTTGGTCTCTGAGCTCTTGGTCGGTTTCTGTGGGGCCCTGACTTCATTGCTTGGGAATCGGATACTCGACCTCCTCTTCTATCCACGTTGTTATCGACGCCTGTAGAGGACCTGGCAGTCGCGCCGTATCCCCAGTGCGCCCCCGATCACTGAACATCGAGGTGCCTAGTATGGGCATGCGCTTTCCTGGGCAGTATGGCTTCCTGGTCCCGTTGTGGACCCTAGGCGCAGGCGGCGGCGATTCGGGGCGAAGGGCCAAAACCCATCTGTGAATCGTCCTGATGTGTGCCGGGCGTGTCCGTCCCGTCCATGCTTCTACATTCAATACTGGACGGCTCTCCTCGGACTCAATGTGCGCAGCCTGATCTTGGCGTCTTGGCCCAGGAGTTGCTTACCTCTTTTTGTATTACCGCACTCCATGCAACCACTCTGCACGTTAGTCACCTATCGTCACACCCGTCTGTGGTGAACGGTCCACCCGACCAGGACGACTCATATCCTATATCTATCGGGGATACTCATTTTCGTGGCAGCCGAGGAGGCCTCAAAGGTTGTCTCTTTTTTGTAATCACCGGGCCGGCTCCCTCCCTACGGAATCTCTCAACTGCACCCATATGTGTGCACCCACGCTCATGCACGTGGGCGGTCAATCGACTGTCTAGAAGCAGACGGGCGGCTTCACGGCTCTGCCCCCGAATCTCCCGCTCGGCCCATTAGGGCGGTGATCAGTGCTTGGGTGGCAGGTACCTACAATGCCTGCTTCCACGGTAGGCGAGCTACACCGACAATGGCCTATGCCGGGTTCCCAAGGATGTCTCGCCTCCTAGCTATGTCGGAACGTCGCTGTCCTCGTGGCGTGAGGCGGCCCATAATACCTCGGGCTATTTACAGCCCTGGCAACAGTATTCCTATGTACGAGACCCAGCGACCGCCACCGGTGAGTTGCGGGTTGGTAGAGCCGCCAGGCTCATTAACGCAACGCCTCTCTGCCTGCCCACGTAATTCCCAATGGGATCCCGTAGCTACAGGGGCGGCTTGACATGCTATGCCGATGATAAGTATGCCTTTCTTTATACGCTTGTTGCTTACATTGTACTTATTAAAGGGCTCGCAACAGCAAGCGAATTTAGCGCTTTTGAAAGTCTGACGCCGCCGCGGGTGGCCTGTCGCCACTCGCGCGCCCCTGTCGAAACTATCTTGTTTCCTAACTCCGAGCGAGTCACCCGCTCATGACGTGCAATATATGGGTTGCCCATCCTCTTCCGCGACAGCTGATTGGAGGTCCCTAGTGAGGCTACTTGCCAGCCATGGCCGCTCCGCATGGGTATTCATACATCTTGCCCTTTCCTCTCTCGTCACTCTTGCCGTGGTGTGGTACAGGGACTGGGGGTTTTGGGTGACCCAGTCATCTTGCCCCCTGGGGGGGTTGTTCCTCTTGCTCTATCTCCCCCTATTGTACAACACAGATCGTCTGGTCCTTGATAAGCCCAGCTTTACCTGCGAGGCGAACACACCCTCGTTCGCGCGCCCGTCAACCCACGGGCGGTTCCAAGGGCTGTGGTCGCTACACATGTACCTATGGGGTATGCCAGTCGCTTGTGTCTCCGGGTACCGCTAGCGGCAGCCTCTCGGGCTGGGTCCAAGTACCTAAGTTGTTCGGTATGCAAGAGGGGCTGTTGGCTTCAAGTGCATGTGTTACATTTTGAGGCCTGCAGCTGGGGAGGTGATGGTGCGCCCCCCCCCCCCCCCCCCCATGCGCCCTCCTGGGCCCGCGTAAGGGCGCACTGCCATGGTCCCGGGAAAGGCGCAAATGGCATCTCCGGGGATATGGACATCTGCATTTTTTTATTATCGTGTTTCAAAACAAGGTGACCGAGCAAACCAGGGCGGGCCGGGTGCTGACTCGACGGAAGTGAGCAGCCTGCCAGGTTGTCTGCCCTGTCCCTACTCACCGACCCCTGTTGGGCTCTAGTTCCGGGGCAGATTGTCCCATCCCATCTTTGGCTGGGGAGCCATGGGCCGGCAGGCCCAGGCCCGCTTGGATGTGATCATCGGCGTTCGGATGGCCCAGCTTGCTCTCATAGGTTGGGCTACTTGGCTGGAACGTGGTGGCATGGGCAGTCTCGATAGTCAAGCCGTCGCGGCACTTTTGCTCTTTGGCGTACAGCTAAGGGCTGCTAGTTTTTTTTTTGCCGCATGGCCCCGGCTGGGACGCGCTCGGATACGAGCGGCCCCGGGAGCTGGCGCATGCATTGTAAGGTTTCATGGCCCTTGCTGGCCTCAAGGGACAATCGCGACAGCTCGCTGGGGCGGGCGTCTGTGCCCCGGGCGAGGAGGCGTGGATTATAAGTACGGAGCAGGAGAGCACCCTCTTTAGTGGGCATCTTGCGACACTACGGTGTGCACATCCCACCGCGCTTTGCAACGGTGCCCCATCGGCAGCCAGCACGAGGTACCTGAGGTTGCCCAGCCCTCCCTCTGTCTGTTGGAGCTGTGCTTTCACGGCCGAGTCAAGGCCGTACGTATCTGATGCGCGGGAGTCGTCCTGGGCTGCTGCCAATCATCGGATTCGGTGGGCAAGCCGTCCGGAGTTGCCAGCTGACCTGCTCTTTCGTTCGTCTTAGTACACATGCCTATGTCGGGAAGTACTCAATAGGCGAAAAGGCTGCTGGTGCGCTTTGCTACGGCCAGGCCGTCGGTGCCTGCAGCCTTTTGGCTCTGACTCACCCGGGCTCTGACGTGGTTGGTGGCCATGGAGAGTTTGTAGGCGGGTGAGTAAGATGTAATAGAAACGGACTAGTTAGGAAATCTCAAAGGTTTCCCGCAGCGGCCAAGTCATGAGGCATGCCGTCGTGCGACCACCATGGATGCGCAGATATCCCCACGATGTACGCAGGCATGTGCCCAGCCAGTCATTGGGTGTCCTGATGAAGTAATCAACTACCAAGTCAAGTAATCTGTGGTTCTGGTAAAGATATAGACATGCCCCCGTACATCGAAAGGGTATTGATCGTCAAGTCGGCGCAACTGGAATCCCATGGGATACCTTGCACTCGCTATTCAACCCAACGTTATCGATTGGGGTTGTTGGTCAGGCCATTGCCCTCCTGCTGTATGACCTCAATTGGGTTTCCGAGTCCCAGCACACTTTAACCGGCCTGCGGGCAAGCGAGAAGGCATGCGAGACGCAGACGCATGCATTAACAGATCCCATTCCGACATGAGCAGCAATCCCCCTGTCGCCTGGCCAGCCAGGCTTTCCAGCCTATCGGGCCTGTTCGGGAGACGAAGGTTCATCTAGAAGCAAAACGCGGCACGCCAGGCCAAAGGAGGAGGGGAGGCTCGTACTCGTTCGGGTGCAATTCGCGGTCTATCTTCTCTTGTACCACGACCACCAAGCTGGTTGGCCGTCGTGAGGCACAAGACCGTGGGAGAGAAATCGAGCTCAGCTGCCCAGCACATGCCAGCAGCACCTCGTTCTCCCTACGGCTGGGCGGCGACTGACCCGCAGTTTTACCTGTCTGAGTCACCTGCTGCATCCTCTTGTCCATTTGTCATTGTTCCCGGCCGCTGGACACGTAGCTATGCGGCCTCCTCAGGCCAAGACAGCCCATGCGAAGTAGCCGAGTGGGTTTCCTTCTTGGATACGGGGTATGCGTCAATCTCTCAGGCCAACCCACAGCACCCACCAACCGGGAACCGCATCGAATGTTGACGACTCTCGCCCACCACAACGGTAGGATTCGTCAAGATGAATTGAGCGGACCACTGCATGCCATGGCTTCCTTACGGGACGCACCAGGCACTCGCACGGCATCCGGGCAACATTTGAGGTCCAAGATCAGGTTACCAACAAGCGATGCCAGGACGTCAAGGACATCAGGAACATCACGATCTGGGACTTTGCATTGCCCAATACATCATGAACGTCATCACCGGAAGGGTGTTGCACTACCTCTAAACCGTAACCTGGCCGTCGCGGTCGGTTTTGTGCAGCGTAAAACAGCTGCTTCTTCGAACATGGGTCTGCCACCGGCGAACGGATTATCAAGTTTCTGGTCCTGAATAATGCATCCTATATTATCTTTGTTCAAGCTGTGGTAAAGAAAAATGTCTCTCCAGTCACCCGATACAATTATCCTTGATGTGAGCCAGGGGTCTCGAAGCCAGGTTGTTAACTCTGCCTACATCACATAACTTCTCCATTCCAAGGGCTACATCGTATCTACTTTTCCCAATTCTTGTTTAACTGCCTTTTACCGTACATAACCCCACTTATCCTATCCATATTCCCATAGCTATACTCTCTAGGCTTTGTTGGTCTTAATCGTCACTGACTCTTCTACGATCTTAGCATGTTGCGCAAACATCGAAACCTGGACGAACATGGTGCCAAGATGTGAATTATGTTATAGGCGAGCATTCCGGGGCTTTATCATTCCTATTTAATGATATAGAAAGTCACAGAAGAACGTCTTCAATTACCTAGAGGCTACTAAGGGGGGAGGTACGGTATTCTGAACCCCATTCACAAATATTACGACCGAATGCCATACTCGGACTTTCCATTCGCCCCCGTACGGAGCTTTTAAGAACACTTTCAAGTTGCCGTACTCAGGCCTGAAGCTACAGAACTCAGTAAATGATGGATGGATAGTGGGCGGAGCTGACCCAAAGCTACCTACACCGTGCTTTCAAACCGGCACTTTCATGGAGCAGGAGTAGACATACCAATATCTCGTGACGAAAATTCAGTAGTCGGCGAGCATAGATGAGCTCGTTCATAGTATTGCAAGTTCGGCTCTCACTTGCTTACTTTACAGGGGCGAGCATCCGCCGCCTGTACAGCGCTTGAGGGAGGGGTACAAGGTTCTTGATTGTTGTTTGTGCGATATAATACATCGAGTATTCAAACTAGCAACCATCGTGGCCAAGTGAGTTGGCCATTGCATCATTCACTTGCGCCATACCGTAGCGGCCCGTTCTTTGATTTGTTCCGTTGATGGAGGCAACCTTCTCCGCCAACCCATAGCTCTGTAACAAGAACACAGGCCCATAAGTTAGCCAGGTTCCCAATAATTCGAACTAAGAAATTTCTATATCAGCTAGGCATGGGCGGTAAGAGGAAGATCCAGGAGCTGGCCGCAGGGATCTGAGGGAATCGGGCTGCGGGTAAGATGTCGGCAATATTCAGTTGACGTTCCATTTGGTCCTCGTAGATGGGATAGAGGTGGCGTTGTCGGGTGGCAGGGAAGGAGTACTTATCACCAGACCTTGGATACATTCGTCTGAATGTTCGCGGCAGTTGGACCGACTATCGGAAAGGAGGGGATCGTAAAAGGAGCTGGCGGAGGGCCTAGGGAGGCGTTTGCCCCTCTGTGTTTGTGTTAGTGACCCAGGACTAGCTACCAGAGCTAAGGCCTTCAACAGGTAGCCGAACGAGACTGTCGCTAGACATCCCATATGCAACGAGCCACCGATATACCCGGCAGGGGGAGAAGAGTACCTCACGAAGCGTAGAGGCCGGCCCTTCCAGTCCGCTCAAGGCTGACAAGACGACTTCAACGACCGCATGAGAGGACGTAGGGTGACACTATCCCCCAGCAATGTAACAAGCTTCATCTACGGAAGCAAAAACATTCGCACCTGGCACCGAAACGGAATCACGGCCCAGAGAAATACCCTACTTTACCACAGAATTGTAGGTGGAAGCTGGGAGATCAACTATGAGCTGGACAGATTGAAGCAAACCTAGCACACGTCAACACGAGCCTACTCCAAGAAAGTGGCGCGGGTTGTATAGGGACGCACAGCACTCCGGCGATTAACTGGCAACCAGCACGAGCAGCCGAACAAACAGCCACGATTGGCTCGCACTGGCTGTTCCTGAATCGATCTGCTGCCTCCGAGTCCCGGCGTGAGCGCCGATCCTCGGGCGCGCCAGGGCCACCGGGCGGCGCCGTTGTCAAGATCGGCGCAATTCCCGGGCCTGGTGATCGGCCGGGCGCAACAGAAGCACAGGTCATAAGGGGAGTTGCCGCCGGGAGGAAGGGTAGAGGGGACCCTTGGGCCCGCCTGAGCGGCGACCTGCCGCTTCGGGACTGACTTATAGCCACCCTTGTCTCGCTCGCGGCCTACCGTCTTGGCGCTTACGGTTTCTGTGGCCTGAGGGGGAGCCCCGAGAATTTTTCAACGGCCCGTCGGCCCTGGGAAGAGTTGCTTGTCCCCGGGTCGCAGTGAACAAGCGGGCACATCACATCATAACAGATGCCGAGACGCTGGGCTGAACGCGGAGTACACTCCGAATCGGTGCCAGTGGGACGGGATACACCCCCGACATAGTCTATAAGGCCGGCGGGGACAAGCCACGGATGTCATAGCCGTGTTTCTACGCTGGCGAACTACAGCGTCGAGTACGGTGGCCCGAAGACGCCGTCCCCAGCCCAGCCCATGACTCGCTGGAGCGGTGTAGTTGTCTGCTCCATGTAACAAGACATTTGATGGGCTGGGAAATTGGGCCATTCCGATCAGTTGGCAGTCTACTTTTATGTGCCCCCCTTGGCCGGGATCCGGGTCGGGATCCGGACTGGACTTATTCCAGGCAGGCCCCATCCGCTACTGACGGCCGCATACGCGGCACCTGTATACTCGCGGCCGGAACCCCCGATATGGTATGAGTCCTATAGGTTGTGAGGGTCTGGGCAGGCAAGCCCAGCCGGCCCCGCATCAATCGCGTCTTATACCACGGCGGGGCGACTTGTGCTTGGCAGTGGCATATTTGGTGCCTGGAGCCCAGACGGAATCCTGTACATTCTTTTTCCTTGCCGTACTCTTCCTGTCCATTGGCAGTGTGCTCGCCTTCGCTTGCCTTCTGCGCGAAAACGGCCACTGTCGTCTCTCTGCGTCCCGCCACCGGCCAGGCTCGACACGTTTTGTACGGAGAAGCCGTTCACGATGCAACTCGCCGGACTGTTCGCCCTGGGCCTCTGCGCCACCGCCGCGGCCTCGCCGCTCCAGGCTCGGGATGAGCTGCAAGAGCTGCAGGACCGGGCCGTCGCGGCTTTGAAGGACGCCGGCCACGGCGCTGAAAGGAAGTCGTGCTCCGTCTTCAACGCTGCCGTGCGCAAGGACTGGTAAACACGGCCCCTGAGTCTTTCCGCGGGGCAGGATCTCCTCGATTTCCGGGTTGAGCTAACCTGCCACCGCAGGGCCATCATGTCGGCGAAGGAGAGGAAAGAGTACACGTCGGCGGTCAACTGTTTGATGAAGCTGCCGCCCAAGACCGATCCGGCCCTGGCTCCCGGCGTCCGGAACCGATACGACGACTTCGTGGCGCAGCACATCAACCAGACTCGAAGCATCCACGGAACCGTAAGCACTCGAGGGCGGGCGAACAGGCGGGCCGGAGTCAAGCGGCTGACACAAGCGGGCAGGGGAACTTCTTGAGCTGGCACCGGTACTTCGTCCACTCGTACGAGACGGCCCTGAGAGACGAATGTTCTTACCAGGGCTTCCAACCTGTAAGTCCACGCTGGCGTCCGTACCGCGTCGAGCTTGTCGTGCGCTCCGGCTAACCCTCGGCAGTACTGGAACTGGTTCGCCCATACCGACGACCTGCGAAAGTCGCCCGTCTTTGACGGCAGCGAAACCAGCATGAGCGGCGACGGGGCATTCGTCCCGCACAACGGTAGCCGAGCTGGAGCCGGCCTGATCTCCATTCCGCCCGGCACTGGCGGTGGTTGCATCACCAGCGGACCATTTAAAGAGTGCGTGTGTCCCTTGCCCTCTCAACCCAACCCAACCCAACCCAACCCTTTTTTTTTGGGGGGGGGGGGGGGGGGGGGGGGGGGTTTCCCGGTTTCTGCAGGCGAGCACCCGTACGGGAGGATGGCGGCTAACCTGCGGCTACAGCATGACGGTCAACCTGGGGCCGGTATCGCCGACGCAGGAGGGGGAAACCAAGGTCAGCACGCCGCTGGGGTACAACCCACGATGCCTGAAGCGGGATCTCTCCATGTACGCGGCGGGCACGTGGCTGACGGTCCCGAATCTCCTCAACGTGACGCTGGGGGCGGCCTCGCGGGATCTCGCGAGCTTCCAGAACGAGCTGCAGGGTCGTTTCACCGACGGCTTCCTTGGCCTCCACGCGGCTGGCCACTTTGTCATGGGCGGTGATGCGGGCGATCTGTTCTCCTCCCCCGTCGACCCCAACTTCTACCTCCACCACGCCATGGTCGACCGGGCCTGGTGGCTCTGGCAGGCGCTGCACGGCGACCAGGCCGAGACGGTGGCCGGCACCATTACCATCAACAACAACCCGCCCAGCCGCAACGCGTCCCTCGACGACCCCCTGGACATGGGCAGCTTCAATGCCCCGGTTCGCCCCATCCGGGACCTTCTCAACACGCTGAGCGGCGATCCTCTCTGCTACATCTACCTGTGAATGGAGGTCTCGATAGCAGTCCGGGATCTTGGGAGCCGCAATGACGGTGCCGCACGCCTTGTAGCACATGGCACGCCCGGGCATTTCATGGCGGAATCGGCAATGTGGACCAACACGGGCGTTCCGTGACTAATTCAAATACTGCTCTTGTACTAGTCCCCCATCGTGTTCCTCTATAGGGCCGGCCAGGGGGTTGTTCAAAAAGGGGTTGCAGAGCCTATCTGGCCGTTGTTGTCCTTGCGTGGTGATAAGCTGCCCCACTCCATTCCTATTGGGATGCTTTGGGTGAGAGTTTGGGGTGATCTACCCAGCTCAGCAATACAATGTCAATACCGGCCACGCCTACATGGCTTCATTAAGAGGGTAAGCTTGCAGGGGGGAGATGAAGTAGACCCCGGTAAACTGTGTGAGTCAGGCGACTTGACCTTTGTTTGCCTAGGCTGTTCCAATGATGTCGGCTGGGCTAACAGGAGAAAGCAACTAGTTATCTTCGCTCTCCGCACAAGGCAGCGGCTAAGAACCGTCTCCCCCAATTTATTCTCACCTGCTACTATTGCGATGTGGCCGTCGTCGTCTTTCGGCAACGCCATGATCTGTGGCCAGGAATGTTCCGAAGGGGGGCCAGCGAGAGCAAACCAAACGGCGGACGGGTTTGCTTACTTCAATGCTTTCGTGTCGGGGCCTTTTTGGTCGCCTTCATCCGCGCCCTCTTCGTTGACCCATTCGCCAAACAGCCTGAGATCATCGAATGCCTCTGCGAGTGCGTCGGCCACTGCATCTTGACGCGCCGTCATGGCTAGATCGAGGTCAAGCAGGAAACGCACGCTCTCGGGCTTTTCGGAAGCCGGCGCCGCGGGTACGTAAGTCTTGGACAGCTCGAGCGCCTCGATGTTCGTCAAGGCACCGCGACGTGCCGCCATGACCAGAAACCCCTGTATTGCAGGGCCGAGGGCCCCGAAAGCCATGCCAAGCTGGGAGCCCAGCCCCAGACACAGAAGGAAGTAGAACTTCCACTCCTGGTCGTCCATGGTGTGCATCAGACCCCCAAACAGATGAATGAGGGAGCACAAAAGGAACGACGAGCGCTCCACCGGCGGGCAATGGAGGTGCAGCATGAGTACCAGGCGCTTGAGCTGTTTGAGCGAGGCGGCGAATATCTCGCTGGGATGGCTGTCGTGGGAAGAAAAGGAGGCCAGGCCGTGCGTTGTTGGCCGCCCCAGGAAGGGACGGAAGAGATCCAGAACGGCACAATGGTAGTACATGCTACGGATACTGGTCAGATGGTCACGGCCCACGGCCCAAGGGGGGCGTATCAAGGCGAGACTGACTGGAGAAACAGCACGTGAGCCGGGGCCGGGTCCTGGTCACTTCGAAGCGCCGCACTCGGCAGCATGTCGGACCAAGCCAGCAACTTCCGATACTTGGCTTCGGCAAAAGCGACCGGAACCCTTTCTGTCAGTGGGACGCTCGTCTCCTCCTGGTAGACAGTCGATACTTCCTGGACGATGGTCCAGAATCGGCACAACTCCGTAAAGGTGGAACCGATGTACCCAGGCAGCGGGTGCGCCGGCCATTGTACCCCAAGCATTTCAGTTTGCCCAAGGTCTCCTGGAACAGGGAAGATGGGAGGGAAGGGAATGCTTTTGCCTGCGTAGAAGCAATACCGATGGCTCCATCGGCAAGGTTAACCTGACTATCCATACTCCAGGACGAGGTGACTCACGTCAACCAGTTATACACACCCCAGGCCGTATGCGCCGTCGCCCTTTTCCACTTCGGCGACAAAGCAGCAAAGGAGGCAGCTAAGGCGGCATCGTGACGAACGCCAAACAGCTGCATCCTCTCAGCCATACGACGGCCCTCGAGGAGGAGGCCCGGTGTTTGCTCGTCTTTGCCGTGGGCCGTTAGCATCATGCAGTGCAGCTGGATGGCGACGAGCGTGTTCAGGCTGTCAGATGAACGCTCGGATTGCCACAGCATCTCGGTCTCAGCCAAGAAAGACCTGGCCAGGGTCCCGGACCTGAGGTCGACGGCACTATACGAAAGCTTTCCTGGGCAATCAGCACACTCCCCTCCCCCCTTCCTGGAACCGACTGTCAGTTGGGCGGACTTACACAGGCATGAAACATCAACGCGCTCACGAGGAGAGGCGAGCAAAAGTCCAAGCACCTCCCTACCAGGTCGTCGAGGAACAGGTCGGCATCGAAGAGGCCAAGTATCGGGTGATCTCTGACAAGATATGAAGACAAGATACACGCGGCAAAGTCGTCGCTGATGGGGACTCGGGTCCAATAGTCCATGCGCACCCGATGAAGACGGTCATCACACAGAGCCGGTGCTTGGAAAGGTCTGATCACTGACTGCGCAGTATCCGGGGCAGTTTTGCCCTGAAGGGGGGAGACCGAACAGTCTATAGCCAGGGCATTGGACGCGGCGGCGGCTGAGGGGTCGTGGAGGAGCGGCGGCGGCTGCCCCGGTACCAGCCTTGAAGATCTCGGCGTCGGCATGCTGACGGATGTGAGGTCGACGGGGGCGAGCATAGGATACGCGTTGGGGTGCAGGGAGACCAGCTCGAATTCCAGGCTCGAAGAAGACGGGGGTGAGACGGCCCGAGCCATCTCGAGGAACGAGGGCTGGACCTTGTCGTGACTACTCCCCCGGAGCGAGGCGAGGACCGACCCAACGTCTCCCGAGGCCCGCAGCCGACGCAGCATCTCAAGGGCATTGGCTTCAGAGCCCGTCGCCAGGTGCTGGAGGAGGTCGACGTGCTCCTGCAACCGTCCCCGGAGGCCACTGTCCTTATGGTTGTTCCGGAAGACGCACGCGACCTTGCGGTCGGCGCACGAAGCACAAGGGTGGCTTCCATCGCACTAAGCAGGCGTGACGCGGGTCAGAGAGGGCCGCGGGCGGCTGGTTTGGAGGTAAAGGGGGGAAACGTACGGCGACCTTGCGGGAGCGGCATTCTTCGCAAGCGGTTGCTATACGGCGGCGTTTCGGGACCGTTTGCTCCGGCGGCTCTTGCTTGTCTCCGGTATTCTCTGGACGGTCTGGTGGTGTAGCGGCAGCGGCAGGCAGGATCGGTTTGTAGCGGCGCTCCATCTATGGCTCGTTCAAGGGGCCTCTCTCGTCAGCGATGATTTCGACCCCCACAGGGCAAGGGTCAATGGCTGGCACTGGCAATGGCATAGTCTCCCTCCCCCGTCACCTATGGCTTTCAAGCCGGTCTTTGGGGGGGGGGGGGGGGGGGGGGGGGGGGGCCGCAACGATGCCTGTCGACCCAAGTCACATGAGCCCCTTTTGCGCAGCCGCAGTCCTGGTAAGCCGATAACACGTGCACGATGTCTGCTGTGACCCGGAGTAGCGGTTACGACTAGCGAGCCTCGTTGCCCGGACCCAGCCGTATCGTCAAAAATTCGGGCCTATCTTAAGCTGAAGACTTACCGATTTGATGGATGAGTCGAGCGGGAGGCAGATCTCGATGCGCAGGAGAGGCCCCTGCCGCTAAGTTTCCTAGCCTTTAATGCTGCGAGACTCCGGACCCCGTTCCGGACCCTTTCCGAACTTGTCCACAACGACTATTGGTCAAGACGCACCAATGCCAGGTAAGAAAGAAAACAAGAATCTTGCCCAGCACTACGCCTTCTTCGACCCCAGGCAAACCTGAGCGATCCACGGTCACCAGGTCGATGCAAAAAAAAAAAAAGAGTGGGGGAAGACGAGATGCAGGAGGCGCGGCCCTGGGCTGTGAAGAGCGCAAAGGACACGGCCGCGAGAAGAACACTTTGTTATAAGAATCAGCGGAGGCGCGAGCGGACCGTCGGAACCGCCTTCCTCTTATACTGTTGACCCTTCGCATACCGACTGGACTCCAGGTGACAATGCAGCTGCCTATCCGCGGGAACAAAAGGAATTGCAAGGCCACCTGCACCCACCGTTACGTCCTGATCTGTATTGGTGCCGCCCTCTCCCCCCGGTCTTGTTGGGCCTTGGCTCTCGCAAACTCACCCAAACACCTGGGGCCCTGCGTGGCCCTCTGGATTTTGGATGTTATTATAATAGGATTTAGCCCCTCTGGACCTTTCAGATCCTCGTACAGAGACTTGTTTCGGGTCAGCCTGCTGGCCTGCACACGGCACCGACGCAGCCTCGGGCGATATATCGCCGCCAGAGCGTCCCCCCTCCCTCCCCCCACCCCTCTGTGCATCCGCACGTTCGGTGCGTATAGCCTGATGCCGTGATAGAAAGAAATACAGACAACTGCCGGCCAGATCGGCGGTATTTTTCTCCTAGACCCAGGCCACGGCCCAGTGGACCATGAGACCGGGTTGTTTCCTTGGCCAGGCGGACAAAGGCTTTTCTTACTTACACCCTGGTGTGCAGAAGCCTGCTTTGTCTGTCGTGGCTTGCCCCAGACGGGTAGGGGAGCTGGCCATAGCCCGGAGGCTATGCGTACCTCTAGGGTAGCAGCGTATCTTCATACTACTGCTCCTCGCAGTAGTATACTGGCCACAATCCGCGTAGCTCCCTACTCATGTTCTTGGGCTGCCGTGTTGACGCATTCGCTGCCTCGGTTTTCTCCCATGAGCACCAACTCGACTAACTCTGTAGCCAGAGAGAGGATCACTTAGTCCCGAGCAACCAAACGCGAGCCAACCCCTCCATTCCCAAACACGGCCGATCCACCAGGTTTCCGTGGCGATACGCAGGACGCGCAGCCCCCTCGCTCGCCGGAAAGGGCGCAGTCAGCATCTCTCAACCAGGGGGCGGCCGCAAGAGCTTAACTCTTTCCCTCCCAAAATGCCTCCGCGGCACACTCATACAGGGCACAGAATCTCCACAGCCCCCATCGGGCCGTCCCCGTCGGCCCCCTCGAAAGAACCCTTGGCCTGAGAGTGGTCATCCCCACGCGCTTCTTCCGGCGCCGGCACCTGCTTGAGGGGGAGGCGACCACGGGCACGCAAATCTAAACGTGATTGTCGTGACTCTCGGAAACGCGTCTTGTTGACGGCCTACCTGAGCAGTTGTCTTACCGACCCGACGCTCCTTGGGCGTGAATACTTTCAGTTGCGTTGCTGCGTGAAACCTCCCACCCTCACGCAGGTCGCCATCCAAGCGCCCTCTCCCGACGTCGTATTCCCAACCGATCCAACCCCCCCTCCCCAGAGTCGACGGGCAACGAGAGAACGCCTGCCCCCCTCCCCCTCCCCTCCACCGGCCACGGGCATCCAAGAAAGAGGGAGGGAAAAAAGAAAACATGGCCAGTACGACGGACCGAGGCTCCCCGTCCATAATGGTCCTCGATATCGGGGAAGGATGCGTCCGACACTGGTAATTCCCGTCCCCCCTAGAACCTCCTAGAAGCGACCCTGTGGCAGAAACCGTCGAAGCCTGCTTTGGTGTCAATGCACAGCACCTACAGTCCGGCTTGGCTGTAGAAAAACCAGGAGCAACCCCCCGACACCGCGACAGGCGAGGGGGTTGACGAAATAAGTGACTCGGATAGGACAGCATCTTCTAGCGTGGCTATGGTAGAGCTGCCGAGTCACCTTTTTGGTCTCCCCCCTCGGCAGGCACGAGGACCAGCAACAAAGACTGCTTGGCAATAGCATTCGTGACTAGTGACGGCTAGTCAAGTGGCTTGGCAATGTCTGGTACTTGTCATATCGTGCAACGCCGACACAGGTAATCACATGTAAGAGTAAAAATTTGATGGGCGCATGCCCAAAGGGGGTATCAGTGTTAGTTTGGCACTGAGGCACTCTTCCTGAGTTGTATTCAGTCTACTGTGTCTGGTGGCATACCCGAGATACAGGTTGACTCGGGCTTGTTTACCCCGTGGCGAAAGCCCGGCTCCTTATTCCTTACTCTTCTTGGACCGCCGCTGCATCGTCTCCCCCAGAGCCCGCATCGTCGTGCTGGTCGTCATATGTCATTTCCTCTTCCTTCATGTCTGCCTCGGCGGCTTCCACGACCTCGGCATCGGGCAGCCCCCGTTCCGCACGCAGTTGCTTGACCCTGGCCGAAGTCATCTCGAAGACGTACTGGCCCAAATGCTCCACGCCCTCCATGACCGCCTCGCCCGCCACTGTGCTCTCGTCGCCCTGTGCTACCTCGTCGGCCAGGATTCGTTCCGAGGGCCACATCTCGCCCGTCGCCAACGTGAGCTTGTCGGGTCGCTGCAGTAGCAGCTCAAACGCGGGTTTGAGTTCGTAGCACGCCTCAAAGACCTCCCGGCGGCCCAGGATGTAGAGACCAAGCCGCGCGCGAGACAAGGCCACCGTCAGGCGGCGGATATCCCGGAGGTACCCGACGCGCGAAGTACGGGTCAACGAAAGAATGATATCTGGTGTTCCCAGGTTAGAAAGGGCTTCTGTCTCAACACCTCGGGGTAGATAGAAACTTACAGTCGTTCTGCTCGCCTTGGTATTTGTCGACCGTTGTGACAATCTTAGGCAAGCCGAAGATGGGGTTCTTCCCACAACGGTGGGCAAGAACATCCCGAATCAGAGCGCGCTGTCCGGCGTAGGTGGTGAGGATGCTGACTTTGTCGGCGGGGTAGCCGAGTAGTCTCATGTATTGGAACAGGGCCACGGCGTACTCTGCCTCGCCCAAGTTCTGAATAAAGTGCGGCGTGGGCTCCATCTCACCCTGGCCTTTGTAGTCGGGTACGTGGATGAACTGGTAGTCGTATTTGAAGCCAGCATTGGCCGTCTGGAACTCTTTAAGACTCTCCACGTGTGGCAAGTTGCCCAGGTTGGGATACCGCCATTGGTAAAGGGCAGCGATGGACGGACGCGCACGGCCTTGTTGGTCAAGGGTGATGACGGGGCTGCCCAGGCGGACCAGGCGGGAGAAAAGCGACTGCTCGAGGTTCGCGTAGTGGCGAGAGGCAAGATTTTGGATCACTGGTGAGTTCTGGTAGTGGTCGCCGCAGAGAACCACCCTCTGCAATGCCATCTGTCCCTTCTTGGGCTTTTGCATCGCTAGGGGGATAAAGTTCTCGATCTCGGTAATCTGCGCTGCTTCCTCCATGACAACGTTGTCATAGTGGAAGCCCAGGTTCGCTATCTCGCTCCTGCGCATGGCCGCATGGGTCGAGGTCATGGCAACAATCCGGGCCTCGTTGGTGAGGAGGTAGTTGGCCTTGTCTCGGTCCCGGCGTAGGATCTCAAAGGGCAGAACATCTGCCAACTCGACAAATATCTTGGAAATGTGGTGATAGCAGCCGTCGGCAATCTTGAGGACTGCATCGCGGTCGGCCTCCGGGGGGAACAAGGGTTGGGGGGCATTGGAGAAATACTGATGGAAAGGGAATGCTGCCACAATGTCTGCCGCTGGCGCGTCTTCCGCCTTGGCCATCTCCGTGAATTTCGCCCAGGCGGGCTGGATATAGACAGAGTTGAAATATCCGGCTGTCTCGGCCGAGTTGCCATGGGCGCCGGGGGCCCCGATACTCGCCGCCAGCCGATTGACTTCCTGGAGATAGCGGTCGCGGTTTTCGAGGAACGACTCGACACGCCCAAATTTGCTGAAATTGCCCTCCGTATCGAGCTCTTCCTCCCCGTGACCAAGACGAAGGAGATGGCGTTCATCGATATCCAGTGCAACGATCTTGGCGAAAAGCTGGTTCAGGGCCTGGTTGGAGTGTGCGATGAGCAGTGTCCGTTGTTCCGGGAAGTTGTGGTAGATATTATTAATAATCTGAGTGGCCACATCAGTTTTTCCAGTTCCCGGCGGCCCCACGATCACGGTCAGGCCCGGTTGTGTCCCCGAGATGATGGCATCGGTCTGAGTGGCCGTGAAGCGAACATTGTTCAGCTTCGGTGCATCCATGGGGTAGGGTCCTGTGTTGGGCGGTTCGTAGGTCGACACCTTGTATGTTTCGACCTCGTCCAGGAGGGTGGGCTCTATGTCTCTCCTCCTCTTCTTGGACGGCTTGGACTTGGGCACTTCGGCCGCCGTCCCGGCATATTCCAGCACGTAGGGTGGCCCAAAGCTACCAGGGACATCGAAGCCAGGCTCAACGGCCTTGCCGGGCATGCTCTCGACGAGGTGCTGCCAGTTCAGGAATGTGTCCCGATAGTCTATCTTGTCCTCTCTGTTGGGAAGGTTCTTGTACGTCGCACTGGCTGGGTCGCCATAGCCTAGAAAGACTTCGTGTAGCCAAGAGGCAAGCGGCACCTCGGATAGGGTCAGGCTGCGGATGGACTCCAAGACCGGCTTGAAGTTATTTTCCCGTCCACTTCTCCTGATGACCAGATTGATGCGTTCGTATACGTCGGGCTTGCCGGATGATGTCCTCTCCATGTCTTTCTTGTAATTCAAGGGATCCAATCTGAGCTGTAGCTTTCGTGTACCCGACTTTCCTCCTTCTTTGTAGTAGACTGCCGGGTCTCGGATTGTGCGGCCCTTGTCGTCATTCAGCTGGATGATCTCAGCTGTTCGGACTGATATAAGTCCAAGTTTCTGCGCTTCGGAAAGGTCGGCATTGTCTCCATTTGAGTCGGTCTGCGCCGCGTTTGCATTGACCGAGATGAGGAAGATGGTGTCATCTGGCCTGAGCGAATCCCACTCTCGACGAACATTTTCGCCCATGCGCTTGACGTCTAGGGAGATCTCTGCCTTGACCGCCGATGGTTTATCGTCGCCGACGAGAGGAGGCACTACTTCCAGAATGGACGGCCTCGAAATCGGCAATGCCATCCGGGAAAACCCAGCGAATCGAGTTTCGCCCGACCTGCCAATTTCTGGTCGCAATCGCTTTATCGCGTCTTCAATATCCCGGCGGATACCAAAAAAAGCTTCGTACCGGTACAGAGTCAGAGCCCGCCACAGGAAATCTCCCACAGAGAGGTACTGCAGGTTGAGCTTGGGGATGGCAAGTGGGTGTGAGCCATCGTAGCTCTCCGTGCTTGACAAGTTGAACTCGTACAAGCTCTCCTCAGTCGGGATGATAGGGGGGAGAGATTCCTGAAAGGTGCCGCGCCTCTCAAAAGTTGAAAGCAGAACCTCCATCAAGAACGGCCTGTCAACTGCCACTTTGGACGAGGCCGGATATTCAGTTCTTAATTCAAGAAGGCGCGCGAGCTGGAGAACCTCGGCATCCGTAAGCGGCTCGAGCAAGGCCCTCAGTTCGCTCCTCTTGTCGATCGAGCCGTAGTTGGACAAGGCCAGGACCGTCAATTTCTCCTTGAAATGCTTCAAAGAAATACGTTGCAGTCTTGCCAATGCAGCGCAGTGTCGCTCGTATGTCTCCGTGCGGCTGAGTTGGGAGCCGGTCTGGTCCTCAATGTTGAAATAGGTGTAATGGCGCAACAGACGCCACTGCTCACGCAGTAACCTGTTGTCTTCATCCTGGAACATGGGGGACGCCGCCATGGCTACCAACAAGTGTAGGTCCTGGAGTAGAGTGTTGACGTAACGCCGGGTGGGAAGTTGGCTCTGCAAGTCCGTAACGAGCTCAATGAAGCGCTCTGCATACAGTAGGTGTTCGGGCTTGCGCTTCGATTCATGAAGTATCGCCAGGAACTCCAATGCGAGCGTGTAGAGCCATGCTCGCTCAAAGCGCAGCCGAGCCTTGGTCTCTTCGTCAGCCGAGTCGTAACGCTTGGCAGCTGCCCTCCAGGCTTTCCGCAGGTGCGGCGTCTTCTCGAGCAGAGCATCACGTTTCGTCTCGGTCGACAAGTTGTGCCAGATGGAAATAGAGACCAACGGGGCACACTCCTTCCTGACACTACCGCAGTCAAGACTCTGGAAGGCGTTAATGATGAATGAGAGGAGATGGGTTCGGATCGGCAGCGAGAGCGTGCGGTCGAGCGTCATGGATAGAACGCGGCGGAACAGGGCCGAGAAGTCGGCAGGGCGATCTCCAAAGAGCGACCATGTCTCAAGATGCTCTCGCGCCTTGACGTTGGTGATTAGGGCAATAAGAAGCACATGGAAGTTGGAGGCGTCGTCCGAGTACCCGGGCCAGAGGTAGCTCTCCAGTATCTGCAGGCCTTCCAAGACCAGCAGGGACTTATACTGAAACGAGTCCTTCTCAAGCGCGTCCCAGATCTCGCGCTTCAGGACGTCTTCTTTGACCTTGACCCGGGTCGTCCGTTTCGTGGTCTTCAGCCAGTGCTGCTTGGCCAGCAGGGCAAACTCGGTCTCGCCTTCGATGTCGGCGGCAGTCGGTCGCGCCGTGTCGGCCTTCTTCTGCGACCTGGAGGCGGCGCCCTTGAGTCGCTTGGCTGTCGGCATTGTTGCTGTGGCTGCCAGCGGGGGGGCGCGGGCAAGCGGATCGTGTTGTGACGTGCCGACGACGTGACGACACAATCCGGGCGGGCAGCAGCTCGGGGGCGAAGGGGCAAACACTGGGTGAGGTCGCCGACTACGTCGATTATTTTTGGTGGCGGGAGATCTCTTGGGAGCTGTGGCGCAGGCGCTAACAAGCTCGAAATCGCGACGCAATTGCAGGTCGCGTGTCTGCCAATAGGCTTTGATGGTAGCGCGTTGTCGCTACGCTTTGCTGTAGCCCGTATGAAAATGCTTCTCCTAGGCACTGTAGCAGCTACCCCTGCAGGCTCCATGTACCTACAATGCCCGGGAATCCATCAAGTGCCTCGTCCCGTCTGAACATGGTATTCCATATATTTGGACGGGGGTTTATTACGCTTATGGATCCTCCGAGCCGCGCGCTATCCGTTGTATCGCATCGAGCGTAGAAATGTACATCAGTACATCCATCCATTCACAGCGTATGTACTAATGTACAATTGAATGTACGTACGTACTGTCGCAGCGCGGTTCAGCAGTGCCGGTTTGGGCCAGCGGTGGGCGACGGCAGTTTGGGAACTCGCCTGGCTGCGATGCGACGAACGGGTGAGCTATGGAATTCAACCCAAATGTAGTCCTGCGCCGGAACCACGCCTGAACAAAGCCATCCCACTTCCGCTGCGAGGCTACACCACTCCAAGCGCCGACAGCTTTCTCGCGCAGAAACCCTTGTCGCATCTGGGGTTCCGATGATTGTCCTAGTTTAACAGCTCGTGGTCCGTACAGCGCCCTGCAGCTGTTCCTCCCCCCTCGGCGAACTGTTGCGACGCCGATGATCGACGAGCCTCGCTGCGACCTGCGCCAAACACATATCCACGTCTGTTGCTCCATCCACCGCATTCGTCCAGGATAGTCGGACGCACGCCATGATGGCGGTATCCGAGTCGCAGGGCTTGGGCATTCCGAAGGCCACAGCCTTCTGCGAAGCTCTCCAGGCGGCTCTCGCACACGCTCGGAAGATCAAACCGTCGACGTCGATTGAACCTGCTCTCACCAAGGCCGACTTCGAGGAATTCCTCGCCCAGCTTCCAGTCATCTTCCCTCCAAAATCGCCGGATGCCGCCCAGCCTCCAGATGGCAAGGTCGTCGATAACAGGAAGCAGCGCCAGCTCACCATTGTCGAGGTCGTTGTACGCGACCAGTTCAATGCCCTCGTCACAACCACGCCCATCGATTCGCCTGAGTTTGTCAATGTCTGGAACCTCCTCGACATCACCAATGCGTTGGCCGTGACGGAGAACTGTGAGGCGACCCTCGTCCACTTGCTGGTCGAGGCGCTTCTCGACAACCAGACGATTGAAGAATGCCGCAAGACGTTCGATTTCCTGGAGTCGCGCCGCGAGCAGCTCAGCGCCACTCCGACCTCGCCTGAAACCAAGAAAATCTCCGAGTCTAAGAAGCTGGTCATGCTCAGGTTTTGCAACGAACTTCTCCGGCGCCTTTCGCGAGCCGAGGACATGACATTCTGCGGTCGTGTCTTCATATACATGTTCCAATGTTTCCCCCTGGGCGATCGGAGCGGCGTTAACCTGAGAGGAGAATACCACACCGAGAATGTCACCACGTACGAGACCATTCCTGCACAGTCCGACACTGAGGGAGAGAAGATGGACGTGGACGCAGCGGCAGACGCCGCCAAACCGGACCAGGATGGCAAGGCACCCGGCTCAAAGGCCGTGACGTTCGACGCCAAGAATAAATCGACTTCCGATAAAGACAAGCCGCTGGACACAGACGCGCTGTACCCCATTTTCTGGTCCATGCAGGAGTATTTCAGCCAGCCGACCAAGCTCTTCCATGCCGAGAACTTTTCCAAGTTCAAAATAGCCCTGGAGGCCACCATTGTGGCGTTCGAATCGGTTGCGCAAGGTCAAAAGGTCTCCAAAGCTCTGGATGACACTAAGGATCCGTCCAAGAAACGAAAGAGATACGAGATTGACAGCGCCGACGACAACAGCAACTTCAACCCCAAGTATCTTACCAGTAGAGATCTTTTTGAGCTGGAGGTGAGGATGACTATGCGCTCGTGTGGATGAGGCATTCGCTAACGCTCGATTCATAGATAAGCGATTTATTTTTCCGGCGACACATCCTGATCCAAGCCATCATCATTCTGGACTTCCTCAGATCTCTTACGACCGAGGCTAGAAAAAAATATGCAGGCATCTCGGTTCCCAACAAGTCTGTTATGTACAGTGACAAGATCGTCAGCGAAGAAGATGTAAGTGGAAGCGTCCAGATGGACACCGGCAAACATGGCTTACGTATCTCCAGGACAAATGGGCAGACGGCATTAAGAGAAGAATCAACGAGTATCTATTAAACGGGACAGACGGCCAGTATGTCCACAGGATAATACAGTCTGTCACATCTCGGGACAAGGGCTGGATACGGTGGAAAATGGAGAGCTGCCCTCCCATTTCAAAAGACCCTGTATCAGCAGACGATTTCAACGAAGCACGAGCCTCGGCGAAGCGTATGGCCACCAGCAAGAGGCTAAAACCCCACCCCATGGGGTCGTTAAACCTCGACTTCCTTAAGGAGGAGGAGGAAGCCGCCGCGATGGAAAAGTTCAAGGACCCAGGCAGATGGCAGCTCCCAGACGTGTCGACGTTCCGATCTAAGATTGCCGATGACGATTTTGACATTGGCATGGCAAAGTCGGACAAAGAGAAGGGACAGTTCATCGAGACAAAGGCGAGCAAGACGTGGAGGGCGTTACGGATTGCAAGCCGCACAAGGCTCGCTGCTTTCGACAAAATCGACGACTGGCAAGACGTTGAGGCTATTTTTAAAGACCCAGCCGAAGCCGAAGAAGACTCAAAGGAAGAGGAGCAGGAAGAGGAAGGCGAGATAGGCCGCAAACCCGAGGATAAACGACTCATTCTCATAACAGGTCCTCCTGGCGCGGGCAAATCTTCGCTTCTCAGCATGCTATTCGAACGCCAGCCACGTGTTTTTGCCAAGCTTCTACTCCACACGTCCAGGAAACCATTGGAAGGGGAGGCGGACGGTGATGCATTTCACTTCTTGGACACGGCCGCCTTCAACAGCATGGCAGATGGAGACAAGTTCATGTTCTCATATGGCCCGGGTGAGATGCCTGAATATGGTGCCAGCAAGCCCGCATCGGATGCCATCAGCGAATCAGGAAAAGTGCCAGTACTATTACTTGATCGCAAGGTACGTTCCCGCCAACAGTATGTCGCACGGGCAGGCAGTCGCTGACTCGTGAAGCAGGGCGTCGAGGGCGCAAAAGAATGGGCCTGTGATGCGCGCATTGTCTTCATCGCGCCCCCTTCCCTTGACGAGCTGGAGGCTCGCATCAAGAAGGCGGGTAAGTGCCCGGAAGACAAGATGGCCGAGTTGTTGAAAGCCGCACAGGAAGAATTGGAGCAGTCCAAGTCAGGGGACTTGTATCAAGGCGTGGTCGAAAATGGCGATTTGGAAACTGCCTACAAAGCTCTTGAGGCGTTCATTTACGGGGACGGAACCCAAGCAAACACCCTGAATGGGACCGACGCACATGCCGAGGAGGATGTCGCCATGCAGGACGGTGCTGGCGAAGAGACAGAGCTGAACGGAGCAGCGGCCCAGACAGAGTCGGGATGAATGTGCGGCTCTCACGAGATGATCCTATCGAGGGCTGTTAGGTGCTTGCCAACCGGAACAGTCCAGAGGGCCAACAACGGCTGTGCACACTCACCCGCACGAACTGGTCCGAGGTGCCGGTTCGTACTGTGTATGATAACAGAGGTGGTCAAGGAGGCGGTCACGCCTCGGGCCAGTGCAGCAATGTTGCTCGGATTTGAACACCCTCGGCGAAGATACCCAATACACTTTGGTTTTTCCTGCGTCTCGCCCAAGGCGGCAAGCATGTCTACCTTGCCGGGATAGCCACGCCAATGGCAGCGTTGAGAAAAGCCAGTGCAGGCCCGTTCGTTCATGAAGTACATTAGGATTCGAGATGCCGCCACTCGCAAACTCCCCTGCTCCGGTGAAAGGTCCGATATCATCCAAGCCCGATGTGCCCAGTGCACTTGGGCACGAAGTATCCGGGTGCCGCCCACCTGCCTCATCCAACCTAGACGTGGGATTTTACATGGCGGTCCTCCCCCTCCCCGTAACCCCGACAGTGGTGGCATAGTTCAACCCAGAAAGGTCGCGGCTGCCCGGCCCCCGTGCTCGTGGGTTTCCGGGCCTTGGGCCTTGTCGGTAATGCCCTCTCTCCTTTTCCGGGCCCCCGAGGGCTGCGGTAACGGTTCCTCTCGCCCTGCCGGCGGCAGCCCCCGTGACGGGGTAGAACTCGGCGAGCGGGGTGACCATGGGCGCGCCGTACAGGCCGGCGCGCCCGAAGGGCCGAGGCCGAGTCGGACGTCGGCAGGCTTCTACGATGACGCGATTTTTCACAAGGGGGCGGCGAGGCGTCCCGAGATGAACACGCCAGATTGCCGGGGGTGTGTGAGATGCCGGATCCGGCACAGGCGGGCAACACTCTCTAAATCATCCGAGGGGCCCTGTTGAGGGTGCTGTTGGTTGCGTGTCCTGGAGATAAAAAGAATACACCGCCAAGCCAGGCCAAGCCAAGCCAACCCATCCCCCCCCCGGGGGCTGTTTTCTACAGCTCGTTCGACCATGCTGTGCTCGGCTTTTTTTTTGGTTGCCAGTCGGGCCAAGAAAGGAGCAACTGTGCTGTGGGCTGCCATTGCAAGCGTCTTCTCCGCGGCGTCCCTGCGAATTCCCGCGTGCCTCTCGAGAGCAATGCAATCCAATCTCCGGCCGATCAGGGGCAACTGGTTCGTCACCCATGGACCAACTGCAGCTGTCAGCCAGGGAGGGGGTGAGTCTCGTGCCCAAGGGCAGGCTTCAAGTGCTCTCGAGCGTGTAGCCGCTCCGTAGTTTCGTCGTGGCGGCTCGCAGAGGACAGTCTGCCCCCTCGCTGTGGCCGGACAGCGGCTGCCGGCCTCCAGGCTGCTCCTCGCCCCCACGGCCAACGAACCCCGATTGCGCCGCTCCTCTAGGCGCAGCCGAGGAGACCAGGAGTGAAACCAGAGAGACGCGCATGTCCGTCCGCCCGTCCGCCCGTGCGTGCTGGGCATGGCTGGGCCACCAGCGCGGCCGGCGCTTTCCCCGTAGTCCTTCCCCCCTGCCCCTCCCCCCGACCCCCTCGCCACCCGGTAAGCAGCACGCGCGCGTGTGATGGGCGCATTCGACCGCGGAAAGAGGCTCCGGAGAGACAGGGCGGCGAACCGAACAACCAAGGCGTGCCGTTGCCGCACTGGGAAGCGGGGAGGGGAAAGACAGACACGCAGTCGACGGCGTCCTTATCTCATGCCCGAGGGCGGTGCGGGCGAGACGACGCTCTCTCGACGCCCACCCAGCGAAGGAAGCTTCGCCGCAGGGTCTTTGCCCCCGGGACCGGGCACGGCGAAAGGGACACAGGACGGAACAGGCAGCTGCTGCTGGAGGACCCTAGCGGAGCATGCGATGAGCAGGATCGACAGTCGGGCCCTCCACCCGCCGGAAGCGATCAGGGAGTCAGGGTCCCTTCTCCCCATCGCCCTGCCTCCTCTGTCCTTCTCCCTCCCTGCCTGCCTGCAGCATGGGCGCCTGCCCAAAACGGGAGGACATGCGCAGGATCATCTTCTCTCGTCTCGCTCGGGGACTCCGCCCGGGGGGGGGGGGGCGAGGGGAAGAGGATGTGAGGAGAAGTGCGCCCCGATAACACCGTCGCCAAAACCATCCACCCACGTGCGCGCCGCTTGCCGCGCAACGCGGCACAAGCAGGCCCGTCAAGCGGCCAGGGCCACTACCATGTATAGTAGCCTCATCGGCCACCCCAGCCTCAAGAAGCCGGGGGGGAGGAGAGCGGCGAGGGCGGATGGCCTCAACAACGCCGAGCCAGCCCCGTCTCATATCCCCTAACGAGAATGTCTGGCGTGCATGCAGGGCCAGCGTGGCCGTCCGTCGGGTGGTGCGGGACTGGGAGGCCGGGGCTTCGCAAAGGCGCCGGGTACAGGGCCTCAGGGCGCAGGGCAGGGCAGAGAGGACCCCTACTCCTAAGGCCCTTCCTAGTCGTCAGTAGTCGTAAGTAATTACGGAGCAGCAGATGTCATGCATGGCTTCTTAGCTTCTCTAGCTAGCGGGACACGGCATCGTTTGAAATTTCGCTTTGTTGTCCAATGTGTCCCAATGGGGCAGGCCGAGCTGCTGTAAGCAAGTGCACCTTTCCCCCCTCCCCTTTCACCGCTATTCCAGGCTCCTGCGCCGCGTCCTTCGTCAGAGACTTGCTGCATCGTAAGATGGTGCGTGGCTGGTGCAGATATTTCCAGAGTCTAGTTACAATCGGGCAGCCATGCAGAGCGCTCGGAGACGGCCGTAAGGGGCGGGTGCGAAACGACCATGTGCATGTGCGCGGCCCATGGAGAAATGGGCACGCCAATCTCGGATTTCAAAATACCATCTTCGTCGACTTGGCTCTTGTACCTCGGTCATAGCCGGCCAAGCATGCAGGCAAGGCCCATGTTCCTCGCGAACGGAGAAAAACATCAGCGACGAATCCCGCGACACCATTCCGATTCAAATCACGCCGTCCGGGCCCCAACCACGGGGCCCGCGGGCTATCGTGCCGGCGGGAACCAAAAAAAAAAAAAAAACATAAAACAGCGCCAAGAAACAGGACAGAATGGGATATGTTTGTATTGTAATGGAATCAGAAACATGGGGGGGTATTCCTAACTACTCCTGGCGAAAAAACCGAGTGACGCAAGTAGAGCTCTAACGAGAATCTGAAAATGATGATGCAATGTGAACAGGGCCCGTGGGGGCTGACAAAGAATGGGGGGGAAAAACACCCCTGTACAAGAGTGGGCAGTAGGTGTCGCCCGTAGGCGCCCAGCGGCAGGTCGGGCGACGCCAAGAGGGCATTGAAGGTGAGCGAAAAGAGGAGGGATCGTGTGTTTTCCGGGTTCCCTCTCATTTTCCTCCCTGCACGTGAATTCCCCGACGTCTTCGGGTTGAATTGTTGCATCCCCTGGTCTAGGGCTTCGGGGGTCGCACCAGCACTCCCCAAGGGGAAGGCGGATAGTGCGCGCACGCATGCACCGTGCCGGAGTCGATGCTCCTGTCAGGACTCCGGTCGCAACGGATAAGACAGGACCCTGCAGCCGACAGGGCGGCGCGTTTGCACGTTGTAGCCAGGCCAGGCCGGACCGTATCGTGTCGCTGGCAGGCGGTCGATTAGGAAGGTCGCCAGGTTTGCCAATGGCATTCTGGAAGGCTTCTAGAGTCGAGGTCGAATCCACCTCCCCGTTTCGGTGTGTGCCCTTCGTCTGACGCCCAAGTGGAGCTGCGTCGGTAGTCGTACATGGTTGTCGGATGGAGACGCGGCATCGAACCCTTGGACTTTATCGCTTGGCTGCCCGGCTTGGCTGGGCGTGCTGGGCTGCGACTTATGCAAAGCCCCCCTGGCGGTTGGCGACCCGTCATATGCGACTTCGGTGAAATGAATAATGGCTTGCTTCAGAAATGGACCGCAAACTTTTCAACTCCGGCGCAGATGGGGCCGCACCCATGGTTTCCACCAAAGGAGCCGAGGCCACGATGGGCTCGCTGGTGATGGGCCGGTCGGAAGTGGGCGCGTCCAGTCGTGAAACGTAATGGTAAGCGCGCTAGGTGGCTGGTTCGCGTGGCGAGGCCCGGTAGGCCGATCGGCAAAACAGCGCGCGAGGAGGTCCAGTCCAGGCAATAGGAGGGCCGGCCCCGGCTCTCCAAGCTGGGCGGAACCGCGCGCATGGTGGGAGTAGGCGTCAGGGGTCTGGATGGCCGAGACAGCGAGGTCACATCTCCGCTTACACGCTATCCTGGGAGATGGCAATCCAACGAACTGGCACGCCGTCGGCTCCCACGCGGTAGGGCTTCGTGTTGAGCTGGCGCGGCGGGAGCAGCCACCGCGCATGGCCCGCCCGATCGTCCAGCTTGCCGCGCTTGTGCATCATGTGCTCCATGACGGCAATACGAATGAAGTCCGAGTTCTCCCGGATCTCGCGCTGTCTGGGGCCCGGGGGGAAGGTTGCAGTGGCAGGCGCCTTGACCGACTCCTGCTGCGGGGGCGCGGGTCCACGGGAGGCCGCAGGCGGAGCGCTGCGTGACCTCTGGACCTTGTATGTCTGCATTTGGATAGACGCCGTGTAGCTGCGCGTCGGGGGTGCGCCCGTCGTTCGCATATCGAGTCGCGCGCTGCTGGTAGGGTTGAGGTACCGACGCATCGCCTCGCTCGGCTCGTCGTCCAGCACGGGCGGGCGGCGTTCGTCCGTGTAGGGCACGGCAGGATCCGCCGTGAGGATGGATCGGGTGAGAAGGTCTTGAGGCGGGACGGACGAGGCGGTAAAGGCAGAAAGCGACCGGGCCGCCGAGCGCAGCGCCCGTATCGACGCCGTCAGGTTGGACTTGAAGGCCGTTTTCAAGGGCAGGAAAACCGTGGTTTGCAGCCCGTCAGCAGCGATGGGCGAGGGGTCGAAGGCCGGGAATGCAACCTCCTCCAGGTCGGCGTTGGGCCGAGCAGCCAGAGGGTGCTCGGGCTCCTCGCCCGGTGGGGACGACACGGGCTCCAGAGACCTCCGGGGCTTTCGGAATTTCCTGAGCCTGGGGGTCACGGGGCTCTCGAATGAAGCGGTCCCGAGGGAGTCGCCCAGCGAGGGCAGGCTGTCAAAGGATCCAGCCCGCGTCGACAGGGCCGACGTGAGGATGCTGTCGTCCGTTACCGAGGCCTCCTCGTCAAAGAGCTCGTCGGGCGGTGTCAGGAGCACCTCGAGGGGGCTGCGACCAAAGGGCGACAGGCTGAGTTCCTGGCTGAGGTCCTTCTCCGAGACTTGGGACCGCGGCACGATGCAATCGACCGTCATGCGGGGCTCCTTCTTTTGGCGCTGGCGCAGGCTTGAGCGGCGACTTGGGATGCTTGTGACGGCCAGGAGTTCCCGAACCGAGGCGGGCATGGCATCGGGCGATTGCACATCCCGCCTCCGGGAACTGACACTGGACGACCGACGCGCCGAGTCTTCGTGATGGCGGGCCTTGTGCCCGCTGGTTGGTTTCAGCTTGGTCTTGACCGGAATCTCTACGGCGCTCGACGGCGTCGAGGGGCGACTGTCAAACTCCTTGCGCTCGGCCATAGCGTTGTCGGTCGAGCAGGTGATGGTAGGTTTGGTGGCGTTCTCGATCGGTAGCGGTGGTTCATATCTTCTTCGGGGCGGCAAGACGGGGGGTTGTTGCGGACTCCTGCGAGATTTGGAACGTGATGGCGAGGGTGACAATGGCAGTGGTTGCTGGGAAAGAAGAAAGGACCTGGGGTTGACCATCATCGTGTCGACGAATCCCGGGGCAGCTAATACGCGGATATTAGACTAATGTAGTCGATGGAGCGGACCTGGTGGTAGGTTTGCTAATTCCGGGGCCAGGGCCGGTACGTATACTTTTCGTTCGGGCAGATTGTCCAACGTAAAAGGCAAAGAAAGGGTTCTGCGGACGGTGGTTTCTTGTACGTAACGAAGGGCCCGTCGCATCGGTTTTTAGTGGAATCCCGCTGCAGGATGTCGTGTGCTGGTCGGGAGTGGTGCCTGGTGGGTGCGACAGCCGTCGCTGCGTGAGTCGAAGGCGTCTGGTCTTGTGCGGACCTGACCTGACCTGGCAGGGCTGCTTGTTACCCTGTTCCTGGGGCCCGGCAACCCGTACGCAAAGCGTATTGGCTTGGTGGTGGTGGTGGCAGTGGTGGTGGGCGCAAGGCATCCCCACGTGGAATCAGGGCAGGAAGAGTGGCGGGCAGGATGACGGCGGACGCGGAGCGCAACCTCGCGTCCCTCGTCCTCGCTCTCTTGCGCCCTTATCAACTCTGTGAGGCGGGTTGGCGACAGCGGCTACGGGGTCTTGACTCGGTGACGTGGGCAGTTCGCCGTGTCCGGGAGAGTCCCTGGCCGTGGATATTTCTCACCGGGCCGAGCTCGGGGTTTGTCTCTGAACCGAAACCTGGGGACGGGAAGATTGGCAGGCAGACAGGCCGCATAGATGACGGGAGAGAACGACGACGACGACGACGACGACGACGACGACGACGACAAGGCGGCGGCAACTTGGACTGATATGAACTGGAAGGGCGAGGGGGAGTGTACGCATTCATACCTACATGTACTTACCTACCCGTGTACCCACCTACACACTGGCTCCTACCTACCTACGTCCATACAGGTATACTCCAAGCGGCGGGGATCTACGTTTGTGAGGAGGTACCGGCACTCCAGGGCATTAATGCAGGCGTGCCGTGCTGTGCTGGCTCGACTGAGAGGTACAGACAGCCCGGCATACTAATAGGCTACCACTGCCCTATCTGGCTAGAGCGGCCAGCGGGGGCGAACAGCCCTCATGGGCTACACTGCCCATGAGGGATCCGTCCATGGAATCCATTCCGAGCATCCATCCCTACCTGTTGAGAGCCCTGCACGTTTGTAGTCATGGCCAAAGAAGGAGAGATAGTAAGAGATAGATGCCCTAGCCGCCTTGAGAATCCACCTGGCTCTCTCTTGTCGGCCTGCCTGATTCGGAGGGGCCGCCCGTTCGACCTCTCATGGTACCCAACCATCCACCATCCAGTTGCGGAGTTGTCTGACTACCTGCTTGTCTGTTTCCCGGGTTTCGGTCCTCATGCATCTGCGCATGCGTACCTACGCGCCTATACGGAGCCGGTGGATGCTCTGCATGGGCAAGTATGGAAGTCAAGAGGTAGGTACTTACTTCGGTACATAAAGTACCTCCCCTAGGCGCATCCATTCCCATCAGACCTCCGAGCCAAGCGACGGCTGCTTCGCCTCCAGTTACACAGACCGCACTGCATAGGTAGGCTCACAGGGCAGCCCGGGGGGAGCGCGGATTGATGGGTAACGTGTCTCTCTCGCAGGGGCAGGGCTGCCAGCACCCACTTCACAGGAACTTCTCCAGTCTCACCAAAGCATCCATAGTTTAGCAGCCAGGCAAGGCTTCTGATGCCAGGGCGGCCGGGGCGCCTTGGGGTTAGGGGCCTCTCTAGCTATACCGCGATGTTGATTGGCTAAGAGCACTTCAGACAGCAAGAGGATCTGCTCACGCGTATGACGAAGCTATTGTGCAGCCAGCCAGCCAGCCAGCCAGCCAGCCAGCCAGCCAGCTAGCCAGCTAGCAGAGCAGTCCATCCGTCCCTGCAAAGAATGAGTCGCGACAAGCAACATGACCATGTCAGGGAACCACTCAACAACTCTTCTTCAACCCTCTGAGACGCCGTCAACATGTGAAGAGAGCGTAACGGGGCAGCACATCCCAACAGCCGCGAGAGAGATTTAGGAAGCGGCACGAAGCAAGTACAGGTATTGGGTATATGCAAGCATGGACGTACCATAGTTGCCCCTCTAACCCATCTTAGGCGGGTGAACATAAGGTTATCGTGGAGGTGCCCACACACCTTTTACCTATCCCCATGCATCCATCCCAGCCCCAAGGTTGGGATTCCGGCTAATCCGGAGAGGTCCATGTCTTTTCTTATCTATGCAGAGGCTGTGATTGATGGATCGTCGAGCTACCTCGGTGAGTCGGATCGCGCGCAAAACATATATAGTCCAAGGCAAAAGCTGCGCCGTTTGACTCGAGCCTTGCCCCGCGGTAACACCAAATTTTCCCGGCCCGTTTGCTGTGGGAGCCTCGATGTCCATGTCATCGGGGTGACCGGCACCAGGGGGGGAAAGACGGTCGCTAGAGACGGACGTAGGTATACAGTGCATATAATACGTGCGGATGGGTAAAGCGAATGGACGTCGCTGCCTGCTGTGCTGCTGACGAGAGACCGGGCAGAACGGGATCTCTTGAGCTCGTCCAATCTTTGTTCCTACAATCTTAGGTACGGAGTACCAAGCAATCAGTGTTCAGCCGCTGCCCAGGAATCAGGGCCTCTGTGATAGTCTGTTGCAATGGTCATGCTCGGGTTGTGAGTGGCTTTGAGTGCATGCGCATGCCTTATCCATAAGCAATCACACGCGACTGCTTGCCCGTACGAGATACACGGAAGACAACCCCCCCCCCCCCCCCCCTTCCCCCAGGCCGGCAGACGTGTGTATTGGTCAACATATCGTGGTCTGTCATCGCCTCGTGTCAGCTTGATGGTCCTCCGTAACGCGGTCCACCATGTTAACACAACTCTGAGGATCTCAAGCTAGGTACTGACTGGCTGCCCGGTAGTGGAAGGCGCTATTCATTAGCTGAGGACGCACGTCCTTCTTATCGCGATCGTCTCAAGGCGATCTCCCGTTCCCCTCGAGGAAGTTTACTTTCCAGTCGGACATTGTCTTATGTCCAATAGGCCAATCTGTGAGGGGTCATGGCTTGCTTGTACTCAAATCCCCCACTGCCTGGTTCGCGTCCAGCGGCCCCTGGCAAGTATTGGGGGAGGGGGGGGGGGGGGGGGGGGGGGGGGGGCACCATGGCTGACCCGAGACTTGCGGCCCAAGCCTCCGCATTCGTCGGGGGGATAACGGCAGAGACTGTGTACCCAGGCAAGCTTCTCCTCTTCTTGCATTGTGTCCTCGCCGAGGCGGCGCTGGGCAAGAAGCCGTCTTAAGCTCTAGCGGCACATACGGCGCAAGCGTGTTATGTAGGCTCCTTCCATAGCAGTCTATACGTAGACAACCTCGACCCGGGGTTGTGACAGGCTGGAGCAGGACGGACAAAAGGGGGTGCTTTTTCGCGCTTTTGATACCTAGGCAACGCTCTGGCTCCCTCTAGATCCTTGGCATGCGGGCCTCCGATCTCGTGCACGTGAGTGTTGGATGGTGCCGAGCTGGAAAAGGTTGCGACCGCTTCGCGACTCGAGCCATTCGGCAGCCTGTTCGCCCCGGCATCTCGGCAGCTTGGACTTGTACGGCATGGGAAGTTACCTGCCCCAGCCATGACTGCCCCGGCCGGGGTGTTGTCGCCCCTGCGGCCACGGGCTTGTCCATACGGTACGGCGGCCACCGGCGTTGGGCGTTGGGCGAGAATGGCCATGGAGCACACCCATACACGTGCCTCCGGGGGTCTGGGCAAGAGGAGACGGGCGCACTCCAAGTCATTCCGCAGGGCCGCGGGATCTGCGCCTCTATCCAGTGAGTGGCCAGTAACGGGAATAGGACCACGCGACCCAACTCAACACGGCGACGAGCACCGAGGGCCGACATGCGGGTCGTCGAAACCAAAACAAACCGCCCTCGCCTTATCGCCCGACGCTCATTGGCCCCCCCAGAAGACGCTTCCACACACCATCGGTCATGGCCACACACCACCACTTCTCACGAGGTGGGTCGTCGGGGTTGCGCTCGTGCCGTCTAGTTCTACGGACCAACTACCTGGGAGACCAACCCCCTTCCAAGAGCCGTGATGACGGCATTCCCGCCGCTTACGAGCCCTCCCTCCCCCGTTCTTCCCTATCCCTACTCTGGGCATATTAGTACACACTCATACCCAAGCAACCCAAGCACCCCACGAGGTATCTATTAGTACGGAGGGGTTCAAACGACCGGGGAGGAAGTAGGCGAGGCGAGCCGATGGATCAGTGAATGGGAGGATGTGTCGGACACCCACACGCGCACACCCCCACACCCCTCGACACTCACATATCCTCGCCCTTCTCTCTGTGAGTGTGTATGCGTGTGTCGGTCCGCGCGGCTGGATGTCTTACATGGACGCCCGTTAGGACCCTGGATGTTATATCGCAAGACCCCCCCTCCCCGCCCGGAGTCCCCCGAACGTACAATGAGAGGATCAGACCAGGTCAGGCCAAGAGTTGCTGAGCTGCGCCCGCCCGTATCACGGGAACGACACTCGTGCTGGCTCGCGGGCGGACGGAAGCAGATATCTTCCGCAGCCTGCTTGTTCTTATCACACCTCCTCCTCAGTACCGTGCAATGCTTGCTAATGAATGATGGATGACCCGCGAGCCTGACGAATAGAGAGAGGTCTCCAGGTGGCTTTAGAGTTATCTCTCCCCCAGGCGGCTTGTCTGTGGAGACTAACGACACAACCAACCAACCATCCATCCATCCATCCATCTTCCCAGCTCGCAATGAACATCCATCCGTCCATCCATCCATCCACCCATGTAAACCAGGGTTGCGCAACGCATGTGGCCTGGTGGGCTGGGGAGCTGGGGAAGGGGGAGTGCAGGCATTCTGCAGCATACGTAGCTCAACCAACACACCCCGTCTTGCCCTGGGTCGGCATGCTTCGCCGCGGGCCCTTTCTTATCTCCCACGCTACAAGCTATGGTACAGGATACCCAGCCAAGCCCTCGGGCTTCCGGGTTGCTTATTCAGATAGCCCGAGGCTCCAGTGAGGTCCTGGCTATAACAGACCGGAAGCGCGTGGACCATGTACACTCGTCCAGCGTTTCACGCAACACAGAACCATGGCATCTGGAGCCCAAGTGCTGTCGGCGCTCTCCCATGGGGAAGCACGACACCCTTGGCATCCGGCGTACTATAGGGCCGACGGAGCGATCGTCCGGTACGCACCCCGTAGCAGTCCTGGGTTGGCTGGCCGCAATGGTTTGTGTCGGGGATGGTCCCGAAGCCGCATCGAGTTTGCTTGTGGGCGCGAAGCGCGGTCCGGCGTGGCAACAACAAAAGAGCCGGCCGTGAGCCGGCCCTGATCTCTCTTGCCTTGGAAGCAGGGAATTTCCCTCCTCTCACGTCGAGATGACAAGCGGGCGGGCTGCAGGCCAGCGGCGTGCTCGAGTCAGGTCGTGCCCCAGGCAAGCGTCACATGGAGGGTTTTGCTTAATATGCGTGGATCCAAACAGGTATCCTCCCCCCACCGCGGCCAGAGGGCCCAGATCATATCGTCCACTTGAGATCTTCAAATACGATTTCGAGAAGATAGGAGGAATGCTGAGTCGGCGGTGACGTTCCAGTGCCGCCTCCGTCGGCAACAAACGCGCGCGGAGGCGAAGCCAATTCAACACACATCCAACTCGTCATGCCTTGTACGATTACCTCAATGGGTTACAATACCCGATGAATGGGTCCAGGGGCCCATTCAGACATGGCAGCTCCCACGGTTTTTTTTTTCCCTGTGGAAAATCGGTGAGGACACGCATCATGGCCAGCGCCGTATTGGTAACGCGGTGTGCTTTGTTCACTGCGTCGCCAAGCACATTCCACTTGTACGTTTCCGTCCAGGATCAGCATCCTGGCCAGGCCAAGCGGAGAGAATCGTCAAGGACTCCATGACCTGTGCAGCCAAGCCCTTGTGGGAGGGGGCTCGCAGGTTACTGCCACTGTTATATGGCAGGGAGACATTGTTTGCGGTGAGTTTTGTTTCGTCTGCTTGGCGTCCCAAGTGGAAGCCCAAAGTGTGTGCCATATCTGCCTCTCCCAGCGATGCCGAATGGCCAGCCATGCTACGTGTGTCCTTGTGTGATAGTACCGATCGTACTACATTCCGTTCTGGGAAGAAAGGGGATAACCCGATAAGCAGACAAAGCGGACTGAAACCGACTCCTTTGAGCCTGGGTCTCCCGTGTTTTGCTCTCCCTCGCGGCGCTCGGTCTCGTGACAGCCAAGGATCACGCACGTTTCGTCCTCCGACGAGTGCATGTAGTCACGGGTGGTGACCGGGCTCCTCGTTGCCTCCGACGGGCAGTGCGAGGCGGGAGACGCCAGTCATGGTGGTTCTCCCGGCCTCGTACCGGCCACACGGTCCTCCGGGGTTCAGGGGCCCAGAGAAGAATTCATCAATGAAAGGGGGCCGTGGACAGGAAATTGACCCATCTTGAACAGACTCGTGTGCCATCCGGATTTGGCAGGGAATTTGGGAATCTGGCAAGATGGACGTCAGTGGCGGTCTTGATGACGAGGACGACAACACCCCAATCCAGTTGGCGACGTCGACTGTCAGCATCGGTGGCATGCTGCTAATGGGTTGTTAAGAGCGCTGGGTTCCGACCCAGGAGGCCACAACTTGTCCCCCGGGTTAGGGTTTGTATCACGTACCGGCTCGACGCAGAGTCTCCAGTTTCGGAATTGACGTTCTATCAGCGGAGGGCTTCAGATGGGAATTGTGCCTTGAGACACAGATCCGAGACTGACATAATCACATAGGGCTGTCCCAAACGAGCAAGACGAGGCCCCAAGTTCAATATATGGATACGTGACCATGGGACACAACCTGCAGTCCAGGAAAGCTGGTGAAGCTGCCGGAATTCGCCACCGGGCACTTGAGGAGCTCTGGGATGGCAGGAAGACTATCGACCCCATAAACGCGGTTGTCAGTCCCCGGAGCATCAATTCCGAGGCGGAAAATGGTGACTATAGAGTAATACAGTGAACCAAAGGCGAGGAGCACCCAGCACACCTGGAAGGAGTGCCATGCCAAACAAAGGGGGTCTGGTAAATGCTGTAGGCCTAGCAGGAGAGAAGTGGCGATAGAAGACGCTGAGATACGGGAGGCATAACACTTTACCTACCAGGCAATCATGTTTGACGCGGTTCCATGGATTGTTAGAATCGAGTATGGGAAGATCAGCAAGCATCTGAGAAATGAAGGCCACGTTTCATCCTTTCCGCGGCATCTATACCTTGGACCTGATTTGACATGACAGATGATGGGTGGCACTGAACACTCCCAGTCTGGGATCCTTGTGGTTACTGCGTTAATTCTGAGGCAACTCAAACCTATTGCATTCCTACAAGGGGGTAGCGATACTAGACCTCTGGCTATGCATGTTGGGCTGGAGAGACGACGCAAATATCTCCAGAATAATCAACCAACACCGTAACTTATGACATGAGGCCCATAGATACACTGTCCCTTCCAGTCAAATGCCTGGTTAAACAAGCCTCGTCTGTGTGGAGGTCTTCCCCCGATGAAAGGCTTCAGTTGGCAAGAATGGGCGGTTGACGCAGCGTGATCTGTCGGGAGCAGGAACTTGATCAGCGCCGAGAAGACTGAATGACAGGGCTTTCCTCCTATCGGCACGCTCATTACTTGGCTCTTGGTCTCTTGTGTTCTCTCCCCCCATTTTCTTATCATTTAGACGGCATACGCTTGAGTTAACCGAGTACCGTTGCCAGGATCCAGGCTCTGAACCACCCCTCCTCTCTACATCCTACTCAGATTCCCCGAACTGTTCGACCTTTCCCTCGGCGGCCACGTTTTCCCCAGTGGAAAGGATATTGATGCCGGCGGCCCCGCCAACCGACGTACTGCCATCGGATCCCTTGGTGATGCCGGCACTACCACCCAGGTTCTTGGTGTTTCCCGTTCTATCCACAGTGATCCCCTGGTTTCCATCGAACTGCTCGGATTCCTTTACTGCGGTCAGGTCTTCGGCCTTGGCGCCCTCGGCGGCCGCGTTTCCCCCCTTGGCAGGAGCCGCCTTCTCGCCTCCAGCAGGGGCTTCGCCAGCCGAGCCGGCCTTTTCGCCTCCGGCAGGCAGTTCCACAACAGGTGCAGCCTTCTCCCCCTCGGCCGGCTTGGCCTTTTCTCCCTCGGCTGGCTTGGCCTTTTCTCCCTCGGCCGGCTTGGCCTTCTCGCCCCCGGCTTTGCCTTCGCCGCCCTTCGCTCCGTCGAGCCTCTGGCGAGCCTTGTCGATATTTTTGAGCGCTTCGTCGGCATTCTTGAGAGCCTCGTCGGCACTCTTGCGAGCCTTGTCGATCCCCGACAAGCCCCCAGCAGCCGCGCCTGCTCCAGGCTTCTTGGCTTCGCCGGCCGTTCCGTTCAGTTTAAGGCCTCCTGCCCCGCCTATCAGTATAATGCCATTGGCAAAGCTATCCTGGCGCTTGGCGAAAATCGACGGGGCCCTATACGCCGTGATCAACTTGGCGCGGGCGGCAGCGCTACCCTGGAAATATGCCACATCAGTTGGGTGGTCGACGTCGCCATGGAGTCTTTTCACTTACAGTGAAGGTGATTCTGTCCGAGAGGCCCAGGCTCACGAACGACAGGGCGGCGACGATGATGGGGGAAGAGAGATGCATGGTCAGGATGGTTTGAAAGTAGAAGCCCGGCTTCTAGAAGAATTGAAACAAACAGCGTATTGCAATTAAAAACACAACCCGATGGGTGAATGAGCAACGAGGCGTCAAGCTTCGCGCAGTATGTACAGCTATGAGAAACGAATACGGCACCATAGAAACGAAGGAACCTCGCTGGGCGGGCGGCGACGGGAGGCCCGGGTATATCATCGTGAGCCCGGCCCTCTGTCCTCGTGATAGCGGCGACATGGGCCTGGGACGCCCCGGCGCGCTACCCAGTCTTGGGTCCGGAAGGGCCTGGAACCGGAGAGTAGCATTGAAGCGAAGCTGAAAATAACCACCCGGCCCGCACTGGGAAACAGTCCCCAGGCGCTGAGTGGTGTGCCCCCTCCAATGGCACTGGCATGGGGGACGCCTTGGCGTTACAGGTGTTTGAGTGGCAGGCATCGGCTCCCCCCCCCCCCTGGCGGTCACGGACTATGACATCGGAAAAACGCCATGCTCGCTCGCACCGGTGGCGGTTCCCCACGCACACAGGCATTTCGGGATCTCGCCCCGCGCGTTCGAGGAGGGACAAGCCGGCGATGCGACCTGGTGAGGCTGCCCAGGACGACATCGCAGCTCCCAAGACCGGGCTCGAGCCACCTGGCCGTTTCTTCGGGGTCGGTAGCGTGGCCGCCGAGGCAAAGCAGCCAAGGGTGGACGGCACGTGGCCGACGGCCATGTTTCTTCGCCCGGACGACGCAGGGCCCGGTGTGCCGCCCCGGGGCCAGCACCTTGAGTTCTGCGTGGATCAGCCTTGGCACCTCCCGATGTGGTGTGCGTAGCATTTCCCGGGGGAGACCAGGAGGGCGGTGGTGCACTGCTCGTTCCAGTCATCTTAATCGCGTGGACTGGCCGGCTTTGCTTTGCTTTGGCGACTGCGCACTTATCCCGTAAGTAGGGACCCAAGTACGGGCCCCCGCAGGCCGGATTGGTTGCGTCTATGCAGACATCTACGGAGGCGGTTGCCCGGCGATGGCGTCCTGTGGGATTCCCATTCCTCTCCATCCACAACCCTTGCAAGTGCGGCGGCAGGAACCCGTGGCGGCGGCACCGTCCCCAGTTCTACGCTAGGTCCGTACTCATCATGTACCTCGACGGGAGCAAAATCCCAACAAGCCAATAAAAACAAACTTGGTGGCATCTGGCCAAGAAGCCTCGCTGCCTCGCGCCCTGCGGCCCGTCTTCTTAATCATCGTCACGTCAAGCCTCGCCGGCAAACCCTCCCAGGAACGCCCCTCCACCCGCGCGAGTCTACATCGCCAGCCCTCCCGCCGCCCTCTCTCGCGCTCTCTCTCTCTCTCTCTCTCTCTCTCTCTCTCTCTCTCTCTCTCTCTCTCTCTCTCTCTCTCTCCGCCCTCTCGCTCCCGGCGTCGGATCGTCCAGCCATGGCCCAGGAAGTGTCCAAGCCGCCGAAGCGGTCGTCGCCGCTCAAGACGGGCTACCTCGTCCTCTACAATGCCCTGTCGGCCGTCCTCTGGCTGACGGTGCTTGGCCGCACTGTGGGCACCAACTTCATGCGCGGCCCCCAGTTCGTCTACTTCACCACGGGCGACTTTGTGCTGTGGACCCAGACGCTGATGATCATGGACGTCTTGCACGGGCTCATCGGTATGCCATACCCGGCTCCTACCGCCCACCCCCCCCCCCCTTGCTCCGTCTTGCGAACAAGAAACTGACATTGGCCCCCTCCCCGCCTCCCCGCCCATAGGCATTGTTCGCTCCGACCCCGTCACGGCGGCGGCTCAAGTCGCCTCCCGCTACGTGGCCGTTTGGGGCGTGCAGTACCCGTTTCCGGAGCTGTGCCAGTCGCCCGTCTACTCGGCCATGCTGTTCGCCTGGTCCGTCACCGAGGTGATCCGCTACTCGTACCTGGCCCTCAAGCTGGTCGGCTTCGAGCCGGCTGCCTTTGTCTGGGTGCGCTACAGCTCCTACCTCATCCTCTACCCCCTCGGCATCACGAGCGAGATGATCCAGATGTGGCGCGCCCTCGAGCCCGCCAAGCAGACGTACGGAATGCCCTACCGCACCGTGCTGGGCGTCTGCTTGTTCGTCGTCTGGCCCATTGGCGCCTACGTCCTGATTGGCCACATGAACAAGCAGAGACGCAAGGTTCTGCGCGACGCAAACACTCGGGTGGCCAAGGCGCAATAATGTCGCCGCCGGTGCTGCCGTGCACGCTGCTTGCATAGGGCGACGTACAGCGCGATGGGAGGCGAGGAACCACACGCGCGAAAGGCCCACAACGGGAGCTGTTGGAATGCCGCACAAACCTTCCCCGCACTGGTGGCTTAAGTCACCCAAGTTTCGGGACAGCGAGGAAAACGGCAAGGCATGGGGTTGTCTTGTGGTCCTCCTTCAAGAGGATTGCTTAATGTCTAAGCATCGGTAGGGGGGGAAATGGCCAGGCGGTTATCCCATGGGATCTTGAAACGATACCGGTGAACTAGCTGCTTGTCGATCCGCATGGCGAAAAAAGGGGCACAACCTTTTGCTGAGGGTTCTCTATAGCCCACACCATAGGACGCCATGTGTCATGCAGTATCATTACATGGGACCGTGCCACTACTCAGGCCCGGCTAGGAGTAAGAATACAATCTGCTCGGAAGCATCATGTACCCTGATTGCCAAAAACCCAAGTAGCCAGTGGCAGCGGGGGGACGTCTTCAACGCTCAATGACCAACGCCAGACGCCTGTACATTGGACTCCTTATTCCTCTATCTCCAAGCTGCTTGTTTCGTACCACTCATTCTTGGTCCAGCCTACGATCAGGTTCTTCGCATCGTCGGAAAGCTTGGCGAAACCCGGGTTATGTTTGGCCTCGAACATGGCTATGTCCATGGCACATTAGCTCGTACGCACGCCATGACACTCGCTCGCCCATGGGAGTACGTACTCATATGGGCCCCCGTCTCGTCCTTGGCCGCATCGTTGACGGCCTCCTTCCACACGCCGGCGGCCTGCTTCTTGGGAAGGTTGCAAAAGGTCCGCTGGTTCCCCATGACGAGGCCGACGGTGCTGACCTGCTTGGAGCCGGCGGCCTGGCCCAGGCGGGTGTAGAGGTTGGCGAAGCCGACGCCGACTTCCTTCTCGAGGCGGACCATGGCCTGCACGCGGCTGCGCAGCTCCTCGCCCTTGGCCAGGCACCCGACGAACTCGAGGTGACTGCCGACCCAGCTCCAGCCCTCGGTTAGCTGCTGGCGGTTGACGTAGGCCGCCGCGCCGCCCGCCGCAAGCTTCACCCTCCAGAGTCAGTACTTTCCTTAACCAGGAGTTCGCGGAGCGTGCTACGGAGCGCCCCCAGGCCAGAACGACAGAAACAAAGAGCAACGGGAGCACAACGGCAGAGAGTCATGCCGCAAGGGGCAATAAAGAACGTGGGGTATTGCTTACCGCGCCCGCCGCCCCGGCCGCCATGGCGATCTTGCCCCAGCCGCCCCAGCCGCCGCCGCCGCCACCACCGCTTGCCGCCGCCGCCGCTCCCTTGCCGTCCTTCTTGCTGCCCCGGTTGGGCGGCGCCTCCAGGGCCGCCAGGGGTTTCTGCTGTGCAGCCTGTGCGGCCTGGCGCGCGGCGTCCTCCTGGGCCGTCTTGTTCCCGCCCCAGAGGCCCGTGAGGCTGCTGAGCTGGCCCAGGACCGCGGCCGCGTTCTGGTAGTGGCCCTCGGCGCCGTGGGCGACGACGCCGGGCGAGATACCCAGGTACGGCGTATCGAAGGCCAACACACCCTGGACGTACGGGAACATCATGGCGTTGAAGCTGCTGGGCTCGGGGGTGGTACGGGCCTTCGCCTTCTCCCCCGCGCCGGGTTCGCCGCCGCCGCCGCCGCCGCCAGCATCAGCGCCGTCGTCGTGGCCCTGGTCGCCGCCGCCCTCGCGGGCCTCCTCGTGGGGCACGATGGGGCGGTCGGTGCTGAGGGCGAGGGCGGTTTCGGCGGCGACGATGCCGCCCATGGAGTGGCCGATGAGGATGGTGCGGACGCCCGGGTCGACAGTGGGGCTCGGGGTGCCCTGGGCGACCTCGAGGTCGATGACCTTCTCGAGCAGCCAGTCGCGGAAGCGGGCGACGCACTCGCGCAGGTCCCCGCGCGTCTCGTACTTGGGGTAGACGAGCGTGCGGATGGCGACGCGCGGGAGCTCGGCGCTCAGCAGCGCCGCCAGGTGCTCGGTGAACTCGCCCTCGGCCCCAAAGGTGTCATCGCCGCCCTTGAAGCCGTGGATGAAGCACAGGAGGAGCGTCTTCTTCATCGTGCCGCTGCTGTCCCCATCGGGCGGTGCTGGGCGGGAACCGGGTGCTTGTGCGGGAGGGAGGGCAGGTGGGGAAAGGGGCGGAAGGCGAGCGAATCGGGGAGCCAAGCGAGCGAGGGGGATTGTCGGTTACGATTGGGGCGAGCAGTTGCGCCCAGGCCGTCCTCAACTCAATCTTCAACTCTGCTCACTCGATGATGGCTGCATCCGGGCTGCCCCCCGGGGACGTTGCGGATGGACGGGACAGCTGTAGCGGGGCTCTTGCCCGCCCCTGCCCCGCACATGGATTCTATCATCCGCTCCCCAATCGTCCCAACACCTGCCCGCTTTTCTAGTGTACAGGCTCTGGTGGAGGGAAAAGGCAGGGGCCTCGGACCCCGAACCAGCCGAGTTGTAGGTGCATCCACACCTCAATCTGGCGTAGGCATTACCGCCACTCCGGAAGACGACCCGAGGCGTTGGTAAGGAACTCCCCAATCTATGCAGCAGACCGTATGCGTGGGTCGTTCTCTGTGTTTCGCATGCATGTGCCGGTCGGGCGCATTTTGGTTGGTCTTCTGTCCAACTCGTGAAATTCCGGGAATAGAGAAAGACCGGTGCGTCGCCTCCGTGCCCCCTTGGCCCGGCCTGCTCTCTGGATCCGGGCCGGTCCGTCACCTAGGCAAGTACTAACCTACCTCCCTAAACCCACCCTGGCGATCGCTCTACGCCCGTTCTTTCGCCCTGTTTGCCCACCACCCTTGCCACTTGGAAGCGATTCCCGTCCACCATGACCCCGCGAACAACCCCCAAACTCCAGGGCTTGCTCAGTAGGTGGCGGTCAGCCTCTGGACCAGATAGTCGCCGCTGTTGATGCCGGGGTACTTCTTGTCCGATTCGGCCGCGAAAGTCCCTGGGATGGCCTCGATATGGCTTGTGAAGTTGGGGTTGCAGAAATACCTGAGGGCGGACGGGATGGGTCAGCGCGACGGGGCCGGCGGCACCCACGGGCCGTGGGGAACTTACGCAATACTGTACCGCGCCGGGTAGACGTCGCCGTCGCCGCTGGGCGGCTCGACCACGCGGTGGATGGTGCTCTTGATGGTGTCGTTGCTCCAGCGCGCCAGGAGATCGCCGGCGTTGACGACGCACGTGTCGGGGATGGGCGTGGCGTCGACGAAGGCACCGGTCGGCCCCTGTACCTGCAGGCCGCCCCGGGCGTCCTGGAACAGCAGCGTAATGCTGCCGTAGTCGCTGTGCGCCCCCGCGCGTACCTGGCCCGGGTTGATGGTGAAGACGTCCTTGCGCACCTCGGGGTAGTGCAGCAGGCGCAGCGTGTTGTCGCCCGCGTCGGTGAAGGCGTCAAAGTACGTCTCGTCGATGCCCATGCCGACGGCGATGGCCCGCATCACCTCCATGTGCAGCGCCTTACACTGGTCGTGGAAGGCCAGCATGCTGTCCCGGAAGCCGACGAGCTCGCCGTTCTCCGCGGGCCAGTGGTTCGGGTGGTCCGGCTCCCCCTCGCGGCCGATCTCGAGCGACTCCTTGATGTCGGGGTTGCCTTCGCGCAGCTTCTGGATGTCCTCAAGGTTGGTGAGTGACGTGGTCTTCTCGCGCCCGGGGGCCGAGTAGCCGCGGTTGGCCTGGGGCGTCGTCCAGCAGTGCTTCATCTTCTCCTCCGTCGGCAGCCGAAAGTACTTGGCCGAGGTTTCGAAGGCATGCTGGCGGCTGGCGGCGTCAATGGGCAGGCCCTTGAGGTATATGAAGCCGGCCGTCTGGAATCCCTCCAGAATGGCCTTGGCCGTCTCTTTGCGCTGCTCGGGGTTCCCTTTCAGGAAGGCGGAGAAGTCGATCAGCTGTGGGTGCCGGGCGTTAGTCCCGTGAGTTCGACGCCCGGCTGACGATGCTTACTGGGATGACCAGTCCCTCGCTTTTGACTGCGGCAGATTCCATCTCGACGACGGCCGGGTACCGGGTGTTGCGTCGACGCCCAATAGAGACGAGCGTATACTGGGGGGGGGGGAGGGCGCTGTACTGTCCGATAGAGGGCTCCGATGGTGAGACCTTCCCGGGTACCGGTTTTCTTGCGCCGGCCGTTCGTAGGGGGCAGGCAGCCGGAGAGATCCCGTCGTGTTTTCACAGTGGTAATGCAACAAAGGAGGAGCAATGCCCGAGAGAGACGGTCGACTGGACGAATGCGTGCCAAGGGCTCGGGCGACAGTTGCGTGTCGAGCGAAGACGGGGAGGGGGGTTGGCAGGAGTGCGTATCCGGGGGTACCAGTTATTAATTGCAAGGACGCAAGCCAACTGCTGGTCCGAATATCTAGGTGTAGGACCGACTTATCACGGTGCAGGAAGACAACCACGTTCGATCAGGGCCGAAAGTATAAGTGCGATAGCCAGATAAGTGTGGGCAGATAGAGTTGCGGGGCAGGACCCGGGCAGTGGGGTTGAAAATGCCCCGGGGCGTCCCAGGCCGGGGGAGGTGGGCGTTGGGAGTGTGACGATAACCGCCGGTGATCGCAAGCGAGGCGCGTCGGTGCTGGACAGCGCGTAGTATGCATGACTGGAGGCTTCGTGTCAGCAAGTCGTCGGAAACTGGCCGGCCACTGCCTATTTGCTCCATCGGGAGGCTTCCGTCGCACAACCCAGCCCCGTAGCGCACACAGTATGCGGGTTGCCGGTAGGGCGGCCGTTCTGTCCAATCTCTTAGTATCTACTCTTCGCCTCCGCATCCATCCTAGGGTTACCCCTCCCCCCCCCTCCCCCTCCCGCCCTGCCAAGTACATCCCATACTGCACATTTACTACCCTTTCCCTACCTCAATTGGCTTATACGCATTCTACCGCCGTGCCCCGAGGACTCCCGCGAAACAACAAGATAGTCGAATCGACTTACAGCTCCCCAGGATGAGCTCGTCGTCGTCGTCGTTCAGGGTGGTCGACGTCCACACGCACATGTACCCGCCTGCTTATGTGCAGCTCCTGGAATCGCGAGACACCATCCCCTTGATCCGCAGGTTCGCCGGCGCCAAGGACCCGCGCTATGTCATTCTCCCGGCCGAGGCCGAGTCGCTCGACAAGATAGAGCAGGACGGGGCGGCGTCGTCGGACCACCTGCCCGGCCGACCCATCACCTCGCATTACTCGTCGCTGAAGCAGAAAATCCACTTCATGGACACGCACAAGATCGACATCTCGGTCATCTCTCTTGCCAACCCCTGGCTGGACTTCGTCGCCTCGGCCGAGGCCGCCGCCACGGCCCGGTCTGTCAACCAGGAGTTCGAGAGCATGTGCCTCGAGCACCCGGGCCGCCTGTTCTTCTTCGCCACGCTGCCCCTGACCGCGCCGCAGGACGAGCTGCTGAAGACGGTCGATTTCGTGAGGGGCCTCAAGCACTGCCGCGGCGTGATTCTGGGCACCTCGGGGCTGGGCAAAGGCCTGGACGACCCGGCCCTGATCCCCGTCTTCAAGGCCATCGCGAAGAACCAGCTGACCGTCTTCTTGCACCCGCATTACGGTCTGCCCAGCGAGGTCTGGGGCCCCCGGGCCACCGAGGAATACGGCCACGTGCTTTCGCTTGCGCTGGGCTTCCCCCTCGAGACCACTATTGCGGTGGCACGCCTGTACCTTTCCGGGGCCTTTGACGAGGTGCCGGATCTGCGCATGCTCTTGGCCCACAGTGGCGGCACACTGCCCTTCTTGGCCGGTCGGATAGAGAGCTGCATTGTGCACGACGGCCATCTGGTCCGAGAGGGCAAGGTCGGCCCCAACCGGAGGACGGTGTGGCAGGTCCTCAAGGAGCAGATCTACCTCGACGCCGTCATCTACTCCGAGGTGGGCCTCAAAGCCGCCATCGATGCCAGCGGTGTGGACCGGCTGATGTTTGGAACCGACCACCCCTTCTTCCCGCCGCTGAACAGCGACGAGCAGGGCGAGTGGGAGAGCATGACGTGGAACAAGACGGCGGTCGAAAAGGCGCTGGGCGAAGGCAGCGAGGGCGCCAAGGCAGTGATGGGCGGAAATGCCATCGAGATCCTGCGGCTGAAGGAGGATGCTTAGCAAGGTCCGCGTTGGCCCAGCACATCTGAAATAAAGAGCCTCTTTCCCCCCCCGGGCCGTACGCGCGGGTCATCCAAGCATCGAACTGGCATGTATCAAGCCGCGCTGCTGCCCGGGGTCCAAAGATAGATTCAAAAACCGGAACCCAACCATCATGTCTCGTGAGCGCAGGTCGTGGCGTTGGTGGTCAGTCGGCCCAACGGTACGCTGGTCTTGACACGGCACGCGCTCCTTCTACGAGTCTGCAGCTGGACAGAAATCCCAGTGTTGTCTTCGGCCCAGATCCTGCCGGATCCTTCGGCCGATCCAGCGCTCACCGCAGTTTGTGCGGCGGCTGCAAATACATGCGTTTGCTGGTTAGCAGCGGAAGTGCCGGTTGGCAAATGGCCCGGTGGCTTGTCCGGAAATAAGCACAGCATAGCCACGATGTTTGGTTATCAGCGAATCCAGACCCTGGTCCCCCGGGAAACCCAGCCCGCCTTGCGTCCCGGCTTTCCAGCCTCCCGTCAGCCCTACCGGGCCAACATGATTGCCGGTCGGGCGCAGCTGTCGTTCCGGGCTTGCGTGTCGGCCAACCAGCGGCCCGGGGGCGTCTTGGTAAGGCGTGTTGCTATTTCGAGCAGTGCTGGCTGCGGTTGGTCAAGCCGCCACCCGCAACAACACCAAGCCAAAAGCCGTGTGCTGTTGTTAGACAGGCCCGCGATGGCGGCGCGACCAGAATATAGACGGCTGAAATAGGGGACGTACCGGAGCCATGTTGTATATAAGCCGCCGGTTCTCCCCGCCAGTGGGTGTCCTATCGAGCCATCCACACTGACACCACCCACCACTCTTCTCTTTCCGTCTCTTTGGGAACCCCACGACTGCTCTTCCACTTGAACCGATCCCCGCCACCCCGACCCCAGCCGCTTTCCCGACCAACACACCAGGCTGACCGCCATGTTCGCCCCCAAGAGCACCACTTTCCTCCTCGCCGCCGCCGCGGCCGCCGCCAGCGTCTCGGCGGCGCCCACGGCCACATCGGGCAACAGGCCGTCGGGCACGGTGGCGCTGACGGGAGTCACCCATTCGGTCGTCGCGGGGCTGGGCGGGCTCAAGTTCGACCCGGCCAACGTCGTGGCCGAGGTGGGCGACGTGGTGCAGTTCACGTTCCTACCAGCGAACCACAGCGTGGCGCAGTCGTCGTTCGGGGCGCCGTGCGAGCCGCTCGCCGGCGGCGCCGGCTTCTTCTCGGGCTTCCACTTCGCCACCCAGGACGGCCGTCTAGCCCCCGACGTCTTCCAGCTCGTCGTCGAGGACGCCGCCCCCATCTGGTACTACTGCGCCCAGCCCAACGGCCAGCACTGCACCAGCGGCATGAGCGGCGTCATCAACCAGGACTTTGACGGCCCCAACACCCTCGCCGCCTACCAGCAGGCCGCCAAGGCCGTCGACACCATCGTGCCCCCCGTCGTCCAGGGCGGCAAGACGCTGCCCAACCCCAGCCCCAACGGCGGCTTTTAGATGCGTGACTGGCCGCGTCGTGGGGGACCGAATGGGGGCGCATGGGAGGTAGCGGTACATCGGGACACGGACACGTGGGCTTCTGCATAGCGACGGGCATTGGGTCGGGCGTTGGATCGGACACCGGGTCGGACATTGCATAGGGGCATCGGAGTTGTATCGGGTCGGGCACTGCATAGGGGGGCGTTTTGTTATCCTACTCCTTTATTGTTTTCTCTTCTGGCTTTCCCTCTATTGGATGATTTGCGTCTTCGAAGCACCAAAGATAGACGTCTCCCTCGAAACGTATTGCCCAGCACAGAACGACGCCTTTTGTTACGCACTGGTTTCCTCCGGGGCCAAAGAGACACAACTGAGAACACTTCTTGACAAATTCATCTTGGTCTACCGCTTACGCTGAGGATCCCCGCAGTGCATTGACACAGGAGGATACCTGTTTGGGGACCAATGGAACGGCTTGCGCCTCTCTGATTCTGCCCGCCCGGATACGACGGTAAAGTGGCGACAGCGATGGTGGTGGCCAAGAAACGGGACATCTAATTAAACTGTAAGTACTTGGAACCGGCTGGAATCCTTTGGTGTTGTACACAGTCCTCCGAGACTTATACTTCTGGAAGGAATTAGGCCCGGAATACCCGCTGTATGGCGTTTAATACTACTAAGGGATAGGAGGGAGGCTGTGTGATTTCAAGTAAAAGTACCGTCTAACAACGCTCATTATCCAAATTTTCAAGGAGAGTTCCTGGATAGTTTCGGGATCTTCACAATATTGAGGGGGGGGCTTTGGTGTCCGGGTCAAACACCATGTAGCGGTACAAAATTGGGAGAAGACAGTGCCGAAGAATTGTATATAACCCAACTTATGATTTTGAGTTGGAGAGCACAATGCACCTCCTTGTCGGTTAATCAAAAAGAGAAATTTTAACATTGTTCAGGTCTCGAATGGTTCGCAAATGGAAAGTGAAGCAAAACGCTTTAAGCCGCGCCAGCCAAGAACAAAAAAGCATAAACTATAAGACGGCCCTCTAGCATGAGAAAAGCCTGGAGGGACCGTGTAAAACCAGTCGTTACTATCATCTATGTAACGTTTGTGTGCAGCCACCGAGTTATCTGGTGTCCTTTCGGGTACGGAGGACGCGGGTCAGGTGTATACTATGTGCAGAAGCCGTCTCATGTGCCTTGGTGGGCTCATCATGTTGTTTTCCTGCCAACTCCCGACGTCCGGAGGACTGGTTTCTCTGCCATGCCTCTTTCCACAACTCCCGTTGCCCCCCCCCCCCCCCCCCCCCCCCCCCGGCTCAGAGCTCCCGGGTGCCCGTATCTTCTGGCGGTATGTCGCATTTGGTGGCGTGCCTCGTGATGCTGGATCCCAGGGCACCTTCCAAGACATTAGTAGGAAGAAAAAAGCCGCATGGCATCTCAAAAGGATAAAGAATAATGGGGTACTAGAAAAACTCGGCCCCTGTACGGCTGGGTTGAATACACAGCCGACACGGTTCGTAGGATCAGACCCTCGCGAATGTGCCGAACAGGCTGCTTACCGCTGCGTCCAGCTGAACATGGGAGGCGAATGCAAAAGATATGATGTTCTCTTCGTGTTTTCCTTTTCTCGTCCTGCCTTATGCCATCGGAGCAGAAGGAGAAGTCGAACACTGGATATGATCCAGAGGGCGTCAGATCCCACACAAGACGTACAAGCATGTGCCCTGGCATTTCTAGCGACTCCTGGGCATCCCTCTGGCCTCGAAAACTCGTGCTTAGCGATATCAATGATCTTGGATACCAGCTGTTTCTCCATCAACATCAAGGGAGGCGCCATGGTCGACAGAGGGAACCGAGTAAGAGGGGTGTTCGTGTTGTCACTCATGGTCCTAACAGACTCCATACCGATAGCAGCCAAAGAATACGCTGTTGCAATACCGGGTTGTCATCTAGCCATGCTCCAATCTTTGAAGTTCCGCTTGAGAGTTGACATCTCGAATCCGTTTCTGATGCTGACTTCTTGGCCATGGGTTATAGGCACGGGGCTTGTGGAAGTCAAAACCCGTTGAGCGCACATGCTACCAGACGACAGCGACTCGGCGGCATAGGGGCTCAGGCTTCGAAGTGCCAGGTGCCTTGAAACCCGATCGTTAAAGGCGTTTGTTGATGCCACGATCTGGCTCTCAGCGCCGTGCACAGTCAATCTCAAACCTATCCTTCCCGAACCGGGCACAATACTGTTTCCAATGTGTCTAGTAGTTGAATTTGAACCAAATTGCATCTAACCTTGCCGTTTAAGCTCCGCACATGTGACTGGCCCCTAGAAGCGAGGATCCATTGCGATGGCGGAACAGTATTGTGCCCGGTTCGGGAAGGATAGGGGGACAAGCCCCTTTCGGTCTCGTCTTTACCTGGCTTATAGCTTCCCGCCAAACAGCAATCGAGATCTACGCCTCCCCCCACAAACACGTTCTCCTCATAGGTACACAAGAATGAAGGGTATCAGCCCAAGAGCTCCTGTGCAATAGCATCCGCCCGCCGCCAGTCCTCCAGCAAGCCGCTTTCCCTGTCAGGACCGCGCAGGCGAAAGACGAGGGGCTGGTCGCGTGGCTGCAGGACCATGCCGCCGACGAAACCGGTCTCCAGGCTGAGGTCGATGCCGCCGGGCGGCGACAGGATGTCGTAGGCCCACAGAAGCTTGGCGGCGGTTAGCAGCATCTCGGTGGCGGCGAAGTGATCGCCGGGGCACTGGCGGCGGCCGGAGCCGAAGGCGTAGTTGGGGCGGCGGCCGGCGGCGCCGGCGCCGGCGGCACCGGCGCGCAGGCCGTGCGGGTGCGCCATGAAGCGTTCCGGCACGAAGTCGCCCGGCCGCTCGTAATCGGCCTCGTCGTGGTGGATGGCCCACGCGTTGGCAATCAGGGTCGTGCCTTTGGGCAGGAAGTAGCCGGCCACCTGGGCGTCGCTTCGCGAGGCATGTGGAAGACCCGCCGGTGTTGTCGGCCGCCACCGCAGCACCTCCGAGAGGCACGCCCGGAGGTACGGCAGCCGCTCGAGCGCGTCGCTCCGCGGAGGCCGACCGCTGCCGACCTCGTCGATCTCGGCCTGAGCCCTGGCGAGCACCTGCGGGTGGGCGGCGAAGGCATAACACAGGCTTTGGAACGTGGCCATCACCGTGTCGGTTGCCGCGCCGAGCACCCCCTGAGCTAGGAAGCCCAAGTCCACGTCGGTGAAGGCCTCGTCCTTCTCTTGACCGTGCTGCTCCCGCATGATCTTTGCCAGGAGACACTCGAACTTGACGGTGCCGGGGTTGTCCCTGGTCTGACGGTGTTGATTGAGGCCGGACTGGAACAGAGTCTCGGCATCGGCGAGTGCAATCTTCCTCGTCGCCATCGCTTGCTTCTTCCACGCGGCGAATGGGACACGGCGGAGCAGGGGAAATACATCAATGGGCGGCGCCGAGCCCGGGACGAGGAGCTTCAGCATTTCCTCCTGGACGCGGAAAAACTTGGGCGCATAATCCGCTGGCAAGCACTGTAGTCGCTCACCGCAGATGGTGACCAACGGGGTGGCGAAAACCCCTGGTGCCACGCGAGATTAGCGAGCATCGGAGCGGCCGGGGAAACACGCTCGCGGAAAGGAAAAGAGCAGCTCAGTTCTTTTACTTACAGTAAAGTATATGCTTGTGAAAGCCCTTGCCGCCGTCTAGGCACTTACGAGCAAGGTTGCAAGCCTCGGCTTCGAGCAACGGCAGCGCTCGCTGGATACCCGCGGGGCCGAGGATGTGGTTCAAGCTCTTGCGCCATCGGCGGTAGAAGTCATCGTATTGCAACTTGAGAACTTGCGTCTCTTCGGGCTTGTGGAAGACGTAATGCGAGAACATGGGCATCTCTGGACGGTCCGAAAACTGGGCGCCGCGCTTTTCGAAGACCTCATGGACCAGCTCCGGGCTGTTCAGAATGACCATGTTCCCGGCGCCCGTCTTCAGCCCGACGATGTCGCCGTACTGGGTTTTCCATTCCTGGAATTTAAGGTAAGGCCTCTCCAAGGGAATATCCAGCAAGTTGCCCAGTCCGGGGATGACAGGAGGGCCGGGAGGGTAGTGTTTAGGTCGTAGCGTGGAGAGAACCCATTGGGAGGCGTAGAAGGAGATGAGGGCTAACGCTGCCGTGGCGCCCACGAGTTGCCAAGCTGAGATGGAAAAGAGCATGATCACGGTTCTCCGTGGCTCGTAGCCACCGGGTAAGCGCTCAAGGCCGACAACGGTAACCAGAGAGAAGATAAGACGCAAACGATGCTTCGCTTCACTAATATTGGTCAACTGTACACCAGGGCATCCGGGCATCCACGTACATACGTATGTACTTATACACCGCTGGCTAGTCACCTGCCCCCCGCCCAAACCTGCTGGTTCCTTCCTTGTGATTTTTTTTTTTTTTTACACAACACCGACGTCCCAAGTTCCACTGCTTATAAGCGCCCCCGCGGCGCCGGGCTGCCATGTAAGACGCGATAGGCAGTGATTCCTGGGCGAACAAGGGCTGCAGGCCATTTCGATCACACCCATGCGGCACCGCCTCCACATGATTAAACCCATTTCAGCCGAGGATGGATGCAAAGGAGTGGCGGGCATCCAGCTTCGGTGAGATGTGAGCAACGGGCCTCCAATCTGCTTGCCTCTACCCGCCGCTCCGGGGACTGGCAGGCGGAGTCACATTTGTGACGAGAGAGAAGCGTACCGAATGTATCCACAGAAGGGCCACCCCTCGTTCCAGCAAACGTAGCCCTTGCTTCCCGGCTTCATTTCCTTCCAGCAATGGCTCTGGGTATTGTTGGTGCCAGCATTCGCTCCGCACCAACCGGACAAAGATTCCTACCTTTCTTGGGTCAGATGGTACGGCAGTCGTTGGCCGCATTCCCGTCCACTGCTGAGGGGGCCATGCTGTCCATTGAACAATTCAATGCCAACCCCAATCCCAACCTGCTCAGACGCCAGCCCCAAGCCCGAGGAAACCCAGGCGCCCTTGTGTTCCTTTGTTTGGACTCTCCATGACTTCGATTTCGAAACAACGCTTCAGCCCCTCCCGAGCCCCAGGCCCTCCTTCTGCTCATGTTGGAACCGAGCTCGGTATACTATCTTCTGGTTATGTACATTTTTAGTGATTACCTACGTATGCGCCAAGCCACTCCCTGGGCGGGGCTCCCTGGCTCGGAGCCGGAAGGCCTAGTTCTCTTGTTCTTGCTCTTCCTCCAGAGCCTTTAGGCGATTGTCCACCTTCTCGCGATGCGCCCGGTTCTTCAGATGGACCGTGAAATTGGCAGCCGACATGTCAGGGCCGGGGGTATAGAGCTTTCCAGGACAGTCGAGGCACCTAATACGAGGGAGGAACCAAAACCTCATGTTGGACGGAATTGGGGCACCTGGTTGAGGCATGGGCAGAGGCGAGTCGTTGAGCTCATTCACGGCAGAATAACGCATGACGCCCTCAAACAAGTCGTTCGCGTAGCCTTCTTCCTTGAACTTCTCCAGGGACTCGACGAGCCAGGCAGGGGGAGGGGGCTGTGGGAGAATGGTGAGTAACAGGTATACAACAGTGACACGCGGGTGGCGAGCAGAGGGACATGGAAATGGAAGATTGGCCAGCGGGTTCACAAGTCAAACAAACAGCTTGGGTAGCGAAAGATCGACGACTTGTGCGGAGGGAACAATCGGGGCGAGGCTCTTACAGGAGTGGGTTGGGCACCGCCTTGTGCCGGAGGAGGAGGGGCGGCAACACGGCCTAGTTGGCCAGCAGGAACAGTCGCCGGGGCTTTGGATACGGCGGGAATGATGGGGACGGCCGAAGCGGCGGCCGTGCCGGAACTGGTCACGTTAGGGGCGAGAGGGGGCGGCATCGTGCTCTGCGCCGCCGCGTTCGGTGCTCGCGTATGCGTCATCTGGGGCGTCTGTGATCCTGCGGGAGTCGATTGTCTCAACTTCAAGTCACGATGCAGCTTCTTCAGCTTTTCCTTGCCCACTTTGAGAGTGACCCAGTAGTGCTGGGGCTCTTCGGTAGCTTCACGTGTTAGCTCGCGCCCGAATTTTCTGGGGACACGCGTTTCGTGGTGATGTATGGTGGCTTCAGGGGTTTCCGAGCGGCCTAGATTTGCCATGCGCTGCTGTGCGGCCGACGCGGCACCCCGCATGCCTCTGGTCCTCGCAGTGCCAGCCAATTGTGAGGGTGCAGGGGAATCGGGCGACGAGTCCTCGCTTTCATCCGATTCAGAGAGATCCCCTTCGCGCACGCCGCCGGTCCGTTTCCGGCCGGGGGGCGGCGCGCCGGCAATCCTCTTGTAGAGTCGACTGTCCTCCACGTCCAGAGCGGCGCCGGGGAGCGTGGAAGACACCACGAGTGTGCGGATTGTCCTTGCCCGCTCCTTGAAATCGGGCAGCGAGGGACCACCTCGTCGGTTGACAGACCTCTTCTGCCTCCTCTGTTCACGTTGAAATATGACCTCATTTCTCTCCAGGTCGGCTTCGCTGAGTTCGTACAAGTAGGGGGCATAATCCTTGGCCTGTTGCTGGGGCCTGAACACACTGGGAAGTGGCGAGGGCAGGAAAGCGGCCACGAGGTCCGGGTCCTCGATAGGCCTACCGTCAAATGGATGACCAACGCTGTACAAGCTGCGGGTGAATATGTGGGCCTGTTCTCGGATGCAATGAGCAATGGCAGTCGTGAACTCGCCGCTAAGAGACAACTCCTTGGACATGCTCGCGGCAAACTCCTCGGGCGAATTTAGAGGGTTGTTGATTTCCCACTCAAACTGATCCACCAGAGTATGCGCACCGATGGTGATGTTGAGCTTGACCAGTATCCTCATTTCGTCATTTTTCCATGCCGAGTAGGGCAACTCGGGATCCAGCGCGTCTTCTTCCGAGAAGACAAAGGGGTAGAAATCGTTCAGCTGATCATGCATTTGCTGCACGACTTGGTCGTACACCGGCCCGAAGGCAGGCTGCTTCAGGCCCATATCCTCCACCAGCTGAGATGCGAATAGTTGCGTCGAACATAGTCGCTCGTGTAGATTCCAGGTGAAAGTGTCGCGCAGACGAAGCTTGTCCCAATCCACGTCCAGGCGCACGGGGACCAGTTCTTCATGTTGTTCGGCCTGCTGTTTCATGTCCTTCCTCTTCCACTTGAGCGCGGGCGTTGTGCGCCTGCCTGGCCGCAGCTTCTGCTGCGGATAGAGGACACGAGAAGGCGCACCAATCTCGGTCCTACCGTTGCCATAGCCGCTGTAGCCCTCACCGTACAGCCTGCTGGGTGGGAACGCCTGGCGGTATTCATTACGCACGAGCTTGTAATCGGCAATGGCTCCGCGAACGCGCTTCAGGTAGTCGTTCTGGACCCTGTCGTCGGTGACGAGGGCAGCGGCGTGCATACGGTCTCGCGTAATGATGTCGTTTATCCGGTACTTCTCGAACGATTCCTTGTCGCGGTGCGGGAGACCGGCCTTCGCGCTGGCGGGGGCGGGCACATCCGACGTATCCTTGGGAGTCGACGTGGACGAGTTTTCCGACTTGGCCGCCGAGGCCGAGGACGAAGCAGCAGCACCGGGCAGCGCGCCGGATGCCGACTCCGAGTCCTGCGTGGTCGCCATGTTTGAACCGTCGCGCGACAGGAAGCCTCACATATGTCGGGCCGCTGGAGGCAAAAGCGAGAAGAACAAGCCGAGAGTAACCGGAGGGATGAATACAGCAAGCGAGCGGAAGGTGCGCGTAGCGATGCGGTTGACGCCGATGTCGATGGCGATGGCGAGGGTGAGGGTTCAAAGTTGAGGCGCGGGATCTGCTGGCAAGCTGGGCCGCCAGGCTGGACTGTGTCGCGCGATTGAGCACCTGCTTGAACTTTTTGGGGGTGTTTGGCAAGCTGGCCGGCCAGTCAGAGGAAGGCGTGCTGAAATGACACAGAGACGCGCCTGACTCCCGGGCAACTGCAAGACAGAAAGAGAGGAGAGGGAGGTACCTTGGAATGGGTAACCAGCCCACCGAATCTGAGGTATCACCAGTCTATATGATGAGCGGGGGCCCGTGCGCTCCCCAGGGAGGGGGGGGGGGGGATCCTCTAAGGAACGGCGTCTTGACACGAACGACAATAGAGCCCTGGCAGCTGAGTCTATGGTGAATATTATACAGGCTTTGTTCTTTGCTTACGCACAGTTGTCCTATATTCTTACCAGTGGGTGTTTGACCATGTAACCACGAAGAGCCACATGAGCTGGGGACTGACTACGCCTACGCCATGTCGTCTAGGCATACAGGTAAGGTGATTTTGGCACGGCGTCCAGACGATCAAACGCCTATCAACATACAGATCATGTAGCCATGTAAGAAGCTCAGGATGGGTGGCAGAAAACGTCCCGCCTACCGATGTAAAACGTTAAGGCTTGGGCTTGGGTAAGAGCACGAATTTATCAGCTGGCTGTATCTTGAGCGCTGCGGCAATTCTGTATCCCAACTGGCCCAGGAAGTGCGCATTACAGCGAAAGGGTAACCTGACTGATTAGCAGGCAGCGTTTCGGTTTTCGAGGCCCTGCAGTGCTTGGAGTCGCACCAGAGGTACCTACAAATATAATAGTACGTCTCCTTTAGTTAGGCCTCATCTGAAAAACCCGAAGTACGGGTTACACGAGCCATAATCCACATTGTCTGGGCCTGTTGGAATGGGTGCCAGAAGGGAGTCGCTTTCATGTAGAAGCCCTGGAGGTACCAGCATAGATAGGAGAACGGCCGTGTACCGTACGTGCCGTACGTAAAAGGGAGGTAACTATCAAAGCAATCTAGGGCTTGGTTGGGCAAGCGAGTGCATCGCTACGCAAAAGGGGAGAATTTCACGGATCGTACCAGGTGGTAGAAATAGAAACAAAAACGGCAGCCACTGGGTAAGAAGTACGCAATCCAATGCGTGCAGAGAGAAGAGTGGGGACATCCGGAGTCGCCAGCTTGGGGATCGTGAGACGTCACCGGCGATTCGCATCGGAGCTTCAATTGTTCACGGGGTTGTTGGTATGAGATAGGTAGCCCGTAGGTGATGGCCCCGGATGCAGGTCGATGTACCGGTACATGGATCGGCTCGAGGTTCCTTTGGTTGTAGGTGGTACCTCCCCTACGGTCCACGCTTCTTGCAGCAAAATCGCCCGCCTCGTCACTGCGCAAGCTCCTGTCCCACAAGACCCCGCAGCTAGGAAATGCATTGGAAAACGTTGAAAATCGCGGCTGGCACCTCTCTTCCTCCCACATTCCAACACCGTTCTAGCCCGAAGGAACGCCCCGTCACGACAGGAACCGTACACAGAAACACCTCGTCACCATGGCCGACACCAAGGAAGTTATCGGTTCGTGCATCCCACTCTCCCCGGCGCCGCGCCCTCGCCCTCCGCTCGCAACCCTCCTACCTCCCCACCTTCACCTCGACGTACCAGCTACCAGGCCTGCTGGTACTGCTGCTTGGGTACTGCCAGTGTGCCGGCACCGGTGCAGCACAACCACCCCGCCGTTTCGTAGAACACCGGCATTGCGTACCCTCGACGGCACGGGCGCTCGACGTCACGGCATCAGAGCTAACGGCCGTGCTTTACAGATTACTCGCTGAGCAACCCGGCCACCGTCGACAAGTACAAGGCGGCCGGCGCCATCTCCGAGAAGGTCTTGGCCGAGGTATCCAAGCTCTGCGTCGCCGGCGAGAAGATTGTCACCATCTGCGAGAAGGGCGACAAGCTCCTGGAGGAGGAGATCGCCAAGGTCTACGGCAAGACCAAGTTGAAGGGTTGGTTCGCCCTCGAGCCTCCGACTCGCCAAGCCAAGTGCTGACCCCAGGCACCTTCCAGGTTTCTGCCACCCCACAACCGTGTCGCCGAGTTCCTTCGTCACCCCCTACACCCCTCTGACCTCGGACGAGGCCGAGGCTAAGGTCGAGCTTCAGGCCGGCGAGCCTATCAAGATCCAGCTTGGCGCCCAGGTCGATGGTTTTGGTACCATTGTTTGCGACACGGTCGTGTGTGCGCCCAAGGATGAGCCTCAAGAGGTGACTGGTCGGACCGCCGACCTGGTTCTGGCCAACCACTATGCCAACGAGCTGCTCCTGCGCCTGATGCTGCCCCCCGGCGTCCTGGCCTCGGGCACCGACGAGGAGAAGGCCAAGGCCGCTGCGGCGAAGCCCCCGACCCAGGCCAAGATCACCTCTCTGCTGGAGAAGGTGGCCAAGGCGTACGAGTGCAACCTGGTGGAGAGCACCACGTCATGGTTGTTCGACCGCAACGACATTGAGGGCAAGAAGAAGATTGTCATTGCCCCCGGCGAGGGCAGCAAGGGCGACGGCGTTCCCGAGGTGGGCGAGGTCTGGGGTGTTGAAATGGGCATGAGCCTGGGCAGCACCGGCAAGCTGAAGAACCTGGAGCAGCGGCCTACTCTGCACCGCCTCATCAATGAGAACGGCCAGGCCAAGCGTTCGACCTCGAAGAAGTTGATGTACGACGTCAAGAAGAACTTCCACAACTTCCCCTTTAGCATGAGGCAGCTGGAGAGCGAGCGTGATGCCAAGCTGGGCATCCTTGAGTGTGTCCGCAACGGCATGCTCCGCCAGTACGAGGTTGTCGGCGACAAGGAGGGTGCCCCTGTTGCCCGACTCCTGACTACCATCCGTAAGTTCCCCCCGACAGCACTTCTGGTGCAACCACCCATGGCTAACACCACGCAGTGATCACCAAGAACGGCATCACTAAGTTGAGCGCCCCGCCAGCCCTGGACGTCACCAAATACAAGTCGGAAAAGAAGATTGAGGATGAAGAGATCTTGAAGATTCTTGAGCAGCCCCTGGCCAAGAACAAGGGCAACAAGAGCAAGAACAAGAACAAGAAGAAGACGGCCAAGGGCGATGACGAGTAAATGTCTGCCTCCTGACAAGCCCCCTTGGAGGGACACAAATACGATTGTCGGCCCTCGCCTTGATTCGGAAGGCTTAAAGGCACCGTCACCCGCCCGGAGAGCGGAAAGGATGGGCCATTGGGAGCATTCGGCCGCACCTTGGTATTTTTTTTTTCAAACGAGCTGCGGGTATGGGATGTCACGAGCCCGCTTGCATAGCCGCTGTGGACCCGGCAAAGTCCGGTCGCCCAACACCTAACTTCCATGGAGGGAGGTGGCAGTGGACCGCAGTACCTAGGTACTTCAGGCTAGATACAGGTTACCCTTATCCAAATCAAGGCGGAGTTGAGTCCTGCCGGTTGCTGATCAGCATGTGTATATGAGTGTACGCGGGCCGCGGGTCGCGGGATGCTGTATGATGGTGTTCGGAATACAGTTGCCCACCGAGGCTAGCATACTTATCTGTGACAAGCCGCCCAAGGACGAGACTCAGGGGGTTTGAACATCCCAACGCGGCACTGTTGTGTGTGCTATGGGGGGGGGGGGGGACCGTGGCCGGCAAACGCCTAGAAGCCTGCCCAAGGATCTCATCATGATGAAAACAGGACCGGAGAATGGCTTGTTGCTTATATGGCGGCAGGAAGCGTGTTCCTCGCATCCCCGTGTGGCATGGCCAGCTTCTCTATGAGCCCCAGCCTCTATCTGGGTGGATGTCAGTAGCGGGCCGATTGAGTACGATGCATATTTTATGCCTCCTCACTGGGCATTGGTGGCGTCCAACAAGATAGATAGCATGGTATGGGGTAAAGGAGGCAGAAAATTGCGCACCCGCTCCCCCTCAGTAGCCAGCCCTATCTCGACCACACAGGTGTGCTTCTCCTGAATGGAAGGAGCCACGGTGCCAAGGGCATGATATAGGAAGGCGTTATGGTTGGGCACTTAAAGCAAGCCCACAAGTCAGAGAAAGCGAGCATTTCCCGTGCGTTTGCACTCAGCTAAGGGGAAGGGAACATGAGGGGGGAGGGAGCGGAAAGATGCGCGCGCACGGGGGGAGGTGTGTACATGAGTGTCGTGGGGGGGGGGATGAAAAAGCTCGAACGACGCAAGAGGAGTGGTAGCCTTGCGGGAAAGTTGCTACGACCTTCCCTTCCATCTCATGGGATGGAATGGGATGGATGCGAGTGGTCTGACGCCCAGCCTAAGCACACCTGGTGGTGACCTCCTAAATTACCTGCGACCTTTACTCCCTACGGACCACCGCCGGCGGGGGTGAGAAGCACCGGAAGGGGATGACGATGGGGCAAATCTGAGCAGACGACGAAACAGTCAAAAAACCCACAGCAGAGCAGAGAATGGGAAGATAAATACCTCCATACGCGGTGCGAGGCGCCCAAGGTCGAAAAAAAAAACGAATCTGGATGGGAGGGGGCTGGCCACTCGCTGTAAGGCAATCCTGTAAGGTGAGTGCGCGCCCTGGTTCAACTGGCCGAGGGGGGGGGGGGGGGCCTTTGCACCTCTGCGACTCTGCAGCGCCGGGGGGCTCGGAGCAGGACCATTGATTTTTTGAACACCAAACCCTCCTCCCTACCCCATCCAACGAACGGAACCGCGTCAAAGCCACGAGAAAACGCGCCTCACCCGCCGGAGATCGATGCATCCCGCACGCGATTAGGTATATTGCCCTTCGTCCCGATGGAAAGACCACGCGCTAACCGTGTGCGCAGCTGCAAGACCACAAGGGCTGCCTACCCAGGCTAATAGGGGCGGCAGCGCGCGCACTCTCCTCCTGAAGCCCGCAAGAAATGGCCCCAACAAAGCCCACTGCCCGCTCCTCGTCGCGTTTTTCGAGTCCACTGCATCTTTCGAGCTCACCTTCCGGTCAAAATAAGGGCATGACCTCGGACGGTCAACGGAACTTCATGGCGCGCTGGCTGGAGCCCCCGGTTCAATCCAAGCCCAGTTTCCAAGAGGCGGGCTTGATGCGCGGTGGCGTGGTGGAAAACATGGCCCCCTTGGGCACCCTTCCGCGCGCGGCCATGCACAAGCGCTCCCAGCTGGCCGGCGAGGAGACGCCTGCACCGTCGGTCAAGCGCATCGTGCTGAAGAAGACGCCCAAGGCGGCGCCGACCGAGGACGGCGACGTGCACCAGGCCGCAGCCGGGCGTGGCGACGTGGTCGAGGTGGAGGTCGCCGACGGTTTCGCCGACGGGGCCGAGGCGGCCGTGGCGACAACCTCGCCCACGCGGCCCTTCTTCCCCGTCACGGGTCTAGACGACTCGGGAGACGACGACTACCGACCCAGCAACATCAAGGCCAAGGCGCGCCGTACCTCTGCCAACAACGCGGTAGCAAAGCGCCCTCCAGGCAGGCCCCGGAAAAACACCACCACTGCACGTGCCAAAAGCCCTCCTCCTCCGCCCGCCACGCTTCACTCGGATTCACCCTCGTCACCAGCACCATCATTGGTACCTGCCCCCATGAGTTTTGTTGCACCACCTTCCCTGCGTAACAGAGAGCCCGACAACAAGACGTTGGCTGATCTGGCCGTGGAGTTCGCCGTAGAAGAGGCTCTCCAGCACCACCGCTACCCTACTGCCTGGGCTTTGCGTCTTCTCTACGACGACAATTCCAAGGACAATCGTTTTGTGGCTATGATTGAGGACATCTACCTCCAGAGGGCTGACGTGGACACACAGCGCGAGTTCTCCCGCTTGGTCCGGGAGAAGAAAAAAGAGGGTAAGCGCGATAACACAGCCTGCGATTATTTCGTGCCGCCTTCGCCCGGCAACAGCCGGTCCACCCCGAACAAACCCAAGCCTGCGCCCTACGGTGCCATGCTCACGATGGATTTCTCGGCCGCAAAGACGCCGTCCAAGTCGCCTTCCAAGGCGCCCACCCTTTCGCCCGTCAAGCTGCCCAAGCACACCAGCGAGGACGGCGATGGCCACGTGAGCAAAAAGGCCCGGCTCGAGACCGCGCCGGCGCCTGCAAGCATGGGCTTGGTCAACGGCGGCCGAGGCCGACCGAAGGGCATTAACGGCAGCGCTTCGGCCAAGCACTCGCCATCCAAGCACTCGCCGTCCAAGCACTCGCCGTCCAAGCACTCGCCGTCCAAGCACTCGCCCACAAAGTCGCTCACGAAATCACCCTCCAAGGGCCGGCGGGTGCGGTCGGGCTCCGTCAGTAGCGACTCGTCGCTGAGCGAGGTCCCTGACGACGAGCCCGAGGACTACGACGAGTTCAAGAAGATGCTGGACGATGAGATTTCGCGGCCCAGCACTGCCGAGCCAAGTCATGCGCCAAAATCGGGAGACGTGGACCAGCCAATCAGCAGCCCACAGCAGAAACCCACGTCAAAAAAGACGGCCAGGCCTGATGCTGCCTCCCCAAACACATCTGGAACCCAATCTTCTGCCCACCCGCACGACTCGGACATGGCCGCGGCCGCCGTCATCCCCAACGGCACCTCTCAGCAACGGGCTCCCTTGACCCACACCAACACGCCCCTCCGCTTTGCCACCAAGTACGCCGACGCCCTCAATCAGGACACCCTCATTCAGCGCAAGCTGCAGGCCAAGGCAGGCACGGCTGGTCTCACCAGGGTCGAGTCTTTTGCCAGCTTCACCCGCGAGCCTCTTGCCGCGGACTCCATCGAGGAGGCCCTGCCGGTGCTGCCGCCCGTCGCTGAGCAGACTCGTTCGTTGAGGACGCCCCTGGCTCTGACCGGACGCGCTGCCAGGGCTGCAAAGCGGAACCATGAAGATGCCGAAAGCTCCCCGGTCGCACCTGAGATCGAGCCTCTCTCTACGCGGAGCTCCAGAGCCGCCACGCCTTCGGGCAACCTGCGATCGACGAAGAAGCCCAAGACGTCGGGGCTGCGCGTCAAGAACTCGTGAGTATTTCCTTTGATTTTCTTCGAGCTGGCTGCTGGTGGCTGTCGGCTGGTCAAAGGCGCGCCATGGGAGCACCAGGTGGACCAACCGCCGGCCCGCTCATCGAGTGCTACCGATCCCGGTGGCTGGCATGGCTTTTGTTGCCCCTGCCATGCCAGTTCGCTCCCCGCGCGAGCTCACGCGCCTTTCGCTTGGGAGGCTCGTCGTCATTTGACGCACGTACTGATGTGCCGCGTGTAGCCCGATGAAAAAGAAGGGCTCTGCCGCAGGAGTGCCCAGGGAAGGCAACGGCCTCATGTCGAACGACAAGGTATGTATCCAGCTGTCTTCCACCACCCGCCCTGCCTGGGTCCGTCATCGATGGGGTTGCCACGGAGCCGGTCATTGCCATCCTTACCCTTAGGGGCCGCCTGAGCTCCAGGACGGGGGGGGAGGCTGAGCCAGGGTTAAGATTGCGCACGGTAGTGGCGGCCATCTCGCGGGCCCCCATCCGAGTTGGGCCGAGGTCTGAGCGGTTCCACGCACACAATGCTAACGTGTACGCTTAGGAAAACGGCGCCTCTAATGATGATGCTTGTTGCACCTGCGGCGGCAATGGTGAGCTCGTGTGCTGTGACGGTAAGTTGTCTCCCGGCATCTCTTTCTTGATGCGCCAGCTAATTCCCCCCTTAGGCTGTCACTACTCCTTCCAGTAGGTCCCGGACTCGCTTCTCTCTTCTCGCTTGCTCCCCACCCCTTCATCATCGCCATTCTCTCCCTTTACGGGATTACACCCCGTTGGCGGGGTTTCTCTTTGTCTCTCTCACGGGCCTCCCCGCGCGCCCGGCGGTCTTGGCAAGGCCAAGTTGAAACTGACTTTTACCCTCTCATAGTTTCCTCTGCATTGACCCCCCGTTGAATGAGGACCAACTACCCCAGGACTGGTACTGCTACGAATGCCTGAACCTGTATTTCCCAGCGCACTTTGTCGGCAACAAGGGCACGTTTGGCTCATTACTGGACAACCTGGACAAGTCCAATCCTCGGGCTTTCCGCCTGCCCCACGATATACGCGAGTTCTTCGAGGGTGTCCGAACCGGGGAGGAGGGCGAATACCAAGATATCCCCACCGGAAAGCCTCCCAAGTAAGTAGCAGCCTGTCGGCTTGGCTTGCCTGGTTAGTTGGAGCTGACGTGAAGTCCAGGGGCAAGAAGGGTTACGAGGAGCCGTTTGACTTCTATAAGATTCGAGATGCCGATGGCAACGCCGTGCTGTGCCACCAATGCCACCAAGGTGCTAGCGATAGCCGGGCCATCATCCCCTGCTCGGTGCCCAACTGCGGGCTCCAGTTCCACCTCGAGTGTCTTGATCCTCCGATGACGATTCCGCCGGTGGTGCGGACATGGCAGTGCCCCTGCCACGCGGGTCGACCTCCCATTCTGAAGCTGGCCCCAGCCCACAGGTATCGCAAGATCAAGAACGCGCCCATAATCGAGCAGGCCTACAACCGTGGCCTCCGGAACAACGGATTCATCGAGGTCGAGGAGGACGACGATGAGGCCGAGGATGCCTTCGTAACCCGCAACGACTATGGCCGAGTCTACCGTCTGCCCGAGAAGGGCATCAAGCTGGACTTTATCGCGAGGTAAGGGAACCGGGACCGCGCTATCCGACGGAGATGAAGGCTGATTGGTTTGCAGCGTTCTGAAGAAGCGGAAGCCGGCCAATGGCCATTCGCCCGCGCCCGTGACAGCGTCTCCGGCCGCACCTCCTCGGTCTGGCCCCCCCGTGGCGCCCCATCCGCCTACACTCGAGGAGCACCAAGCCGCCTTGAACCTATCCCAGCTAGCCCGTGGCGACGGCGTCAACCAGCTGATCCAAGCTTTGATCGTGAGTGCTCCCTGAGCTCGAGACATTTCCGGAGCGGTGTGCAGCGTGCTGACGTACGCCGTAGTCTCAAGCTGGCCCAGACGCTGTTGCCTTGATGGCCCAAGGGGACGCCACGCGCTTGGCATGCGGCGACCTGAACCAGGCCAACACCACGGCCCTGCAGGCTATGCTGACCCAGGCCGATGGGCTGCGAAACTCGATCAAGAAGCTCCTTGAGGCTCGGCAGTCCAACCAGGGGCAGGCCCCAGACCGTGGCAGCGCTGGCGACTCCATGCACCTGGACTGAGCCACGTTGCATGCCAACTCGCCACACCTGGTTGCCCTGCACTGCAACAATCATTACCGCCAGCCCCGGTCGCCCGATTTGCGTGCGAAAGTGTCGTTTGAACCGCCGAGCACGCCCCTTTGCATGACGTCACCCGACGGGGGAATGGCCCATCAGGCATTCGGGGGGCCAGACGGACGGGCTTCCATCACTTATGGGACCACTTGCATGGCCCAGCCCAAAAAAACGACAGGCCCTGCACGGCAGGTTGGGGGGACAGGGTCGACAAGAACTCGACGCACTGGCACGAGGCGGCGAATCCATCCGCCCCCGGAGAATCGGCAGCCCTATGCTCGTAACAGCGTTTATCCGTTTTTGGACCCAGCAGCAGCCCACGCCCCGTCGATTTGGCCCTGATTCGGCACTGGACACGAGCCATCTTTGTGAAGCCTCACCTTGGGACCATCCTCTGGTCCCTGCATGACGACACAGCAACGGGGGCGGCAGCGTAATTGCTGCCCCCTCCCCCTGTTCCCTGGCAGAAGATGGTCAGGATACGGAAGCCGCCGAGGGCGACGGCTCTAGGCTTTTTGTTTCCCCGGATGGGTAAAGAAAACAAGCCGGTGGATGGCAAGGTACGGAACACATGGCGGATCGTACTCGGTGTTTGGCAGGTGCCCAGCCAGGCCTCTCTGTTTCTGCTTATGCTTATGCATCGAGGTGGCCGGCCAGCCACGGCTCAACTAAAGGGCCACCAGAGGAATGAAAGCAAAAAAAACACGATATTCTGGGGCCATCGGCTTGCACCTTCCCACGCTCGGCTTGTGACGGACTGCCACTGTGTTTCACTTCTAAAGATACTCCCCTATTCATTTGCGCTATAGACGTACACGTACAATACTACCCAAGTGAAAAACACTTGGCAACATGCCTGTAAGCCCCCTCCCTTTCCTGTGGGTGTTTTTTCAAACCAGGCCCTGCCATGTCAGGCTCGATGCCAGGCTCGGTGTCACCTCTCATGACAGACCCAGGCCTTCTGCGAAGAAGACGGCGCGCAGGGAAAAAGACGCAGCAAACTCTACATACAAGAAACATAATCGCACGGAACCCCTACGCGGGCGTCCATGTCTATAATGTACCTCGGCAGAAGGCGCGCAGCGGAAACGCAAGGACCCCCCAGAGGACCAACAAGTTCTTCACCGTGCCGGGTGGTTGCCCGCCCGCCCCTGGCCTCAAAGCCTTTGAGAATCGTAATCATGCGTGAAATCCCCCCACCCCTTTGTCCATCGTCGGTCGGTCCATTTCGTTTTCGTCACTCAAAAGCAGGCCACCAACTCCACATAGCGCGAACAAGCCAAAAACCGCCGTCAAGAGAACATGAACAAGAAAATCACACGCCTTGATTGCGTAGCCAAAAAGAAAGAAAACAACAAGATGGCAGGATCGAGACTACGGCCCCCATCATCTCTGAAGGGCCAGCGTCAGCTTCATTGACGGGCACGCGGCTGCGGCGATCTTCCTGTCTGCTGAGGGGGTTGCCCTACACGTCCACGCCGGGCGTTGACGGGCTGCTCTTGCATGTAGGGCATGCCGCCGTACCCGTAGCCTCCCATGCCCATGCCCATGCCGAACCCGGGGGGTGCAAAGCCTGCCGGGGCGCCCGGGGGCTGGATCGGGCTACCGTTCGGCATGGGCTGCGTGCGGTACTGGTCGACAGGCATGGGCGGGTAGTAGTTGTTGACCGGAGGCGTGCCACGCTGGAGCATGCTCTGCTGGTACTGCATCTGCTGCATGTTGGGCGGCACCATGGGAGGGTTGCTGCCGTTGAACAAGGAACCCTGCTGCCCATACTGCGGGTACGGCGGCATGGCCGGCTCGACGCTCTCGCTACGCGGGATGGCAAAGCCGCCCATGTCGTAGCCGCCGGCACCACTTGCCGGGTTCAGCGGGTTCATGTACTGGTTGTTGAACTGCGCACTCTGCTGCATGGCAGCGGCATTCGCCTGCACGTGGGCCTGTCTCGAGCCGGGCCGCTGTCGCTCGTTGGTGGCGTGCGCCGAGTGGTCGCGCGAGGCGCTGCCACCGCCGTTGCGGGTCGAGAGACCGACCTCGTCCATGAGTCGCTTGTATCCCTGGTTCGGCTGGGCTTTGATGCGGATCAGGACGTTCTTGACGTTGTCGACCACCTGGCTGCGGATGCTCTCGTCGAAGAAGGGTGTGGTCAAGACCTTGAAAATCAGCGTGGCGCCGCAGGCGTGGTCGCCGAGGATGGCCTCAAGCACCTGGTCCTTGGGCGTGAAGAAGAGGGCCTTCAGGATGGTGTCACGCGCATCGGCCTCGGCCTTTTGGTTGATGACCTTGAGCACCGTCAGGTAAGCCACCTTGTGGGTGCAAAGGTGCACCAGGTAGGGAACAAGCTGAGGAGCCAGCACGCTGCGTCGCTGGGGGAAGGTGCACGTGTCCAGGAACCAGGTGAGCAGAAGAGCCCCGTTGGCATTGGTGGCCAGCTGGACGCTGTGCAGGGCGATGGCAGCCGCGAGCAGCCTTTGCTGGTCCTTGCTGGCGTGGTGGCTCTCCAGGCACGCTCGCATGGCTCGCGCTCCGTAGCGACCCTGGCCGATCTCCCACATCCTGCTCAGCATCGTCTCGAAGATGAAGTCGTTGAACGGGGCACCGAACTTCAGGCAGCCCTGGAGGACGTAGTTTCCGTACTGGTCCAGGAACAAGGGCAGCGTGTAGGCTCGGATGTTTTCGACAATCATGGTCATCTGCGCGGGGGTCTTGCACACATCAATGATCTTTTGCGCAGCCCAGGTTCCGTTTTTGTGCACGCCGATCTCGGCCAGGTGAGGCGCAATTTCGGCCAGCATGGCGTCTCGGACCTGGTCCGAGCAGTGCTCGAACAGCTTCTGGACGACCGTGTTTCCAAGGTAGTCCGACGAGAGCTCCGCAATTTCGGGCAGCATATCAAGGGCGATGTTCTCGATTTCGCCCTGGGAGAGGCTCTGGTTGTCGATGCGCTTCCGGATATCCCTCAGCTTCGGAGCGTCGTGGACACGCGTGTGCGTGGGCTCCCGCACGGGAGGGATATCATCCACGAAGGCGGTAAACTGGATGGCCGACGTCAGGGAGTGCGAGATCCGGAAAGTGTCCTCGTCGGTGGCCCCAAACGACTTGACGATCTGAAGTACGTCTCCGGTCATCTCATGCAGAGGAGGAATCGTGGGAGCGGCCGTGGTAAGGGGGGTGGCCGAAGTACCGTCGCCGCCGGCGGCGGCAGCACCCGCGGCAGCAGCTTCCTGTCCCTTGGCGAAGGGGTCGGGGCTGGGAGACGGGAAGGCGCCTTCATGGCCAGGGGTGTTGGAGGCAGAGGGCGGCTTGGCGAAGTTGATGCGAATCGGGCCAGCCCCGGGGAAGATCTCCTTGCCGTTCATGGCCGTCTTCGCAGTCATGGCGCTGTCGATTCTCTCAAAGTTGACGAAGCCGCAGTTCTTGTGCGTCAAAACCCGGGCAGAGAGGATGGGGCCGTACTGCTTGAACATCTCGGTCAATGTCGACGTGGTGGTCGAGGTGGGAATGCTGCCGAGCCACAGGGCACTCGTGGGGCCCTCCAGGCCGGCCTCGTCGGCCGCCAACAAGCCATTGTTTCTGCTGCTCGAGCGACCCAGGTTCAGACCGGCGACAGACTGGGGTAAATCTTCAAAGTCCTTCTCGTCAGACAGTCTGATCTCGGCTGCCGTCATAGAGTTGTCAAGCCGCGAGGGCGTGGGGTAGAAGTTTCGCATGGCTCCCCGGGAGCCCGCGCCAGCCAAATCGAGCACACCGGCCGTCCGCGCGCGAGGCCGCGTTATGGTCTGGCGGGCGAAAGCCTGCAGGCCCTGCACGGCAAGGTTGTGGCTGTGGATGGCAGCATTGGTGGCAGCCAGCTGGTCCTGAAGGAGAGCAGCGTACTGGCTCTCAGCCCCCATGCCGTCATCGAAGTCCTCGTCGTCCTCGTCGGCGTACTTGTCTTTGTTGTTGACCGAGTAAGAGCGGAATCGGTTGGCCTGCTTCGTGAAATCGGCCAGACCGGGGAGATAAGGGGTGGCAAGCTGGGCGCGCTGAGGTTGGGGCGTCTCGGCAAGGCCGAGGTAGTCGAGGGTCCTCATGTGAACGTCATTCTCGCCAGTGCCCTCCTTGGAAAAGGCCGACTGAGCCGGGGAGCTGGGTCCGTTCGAGCCCACGCTCGCGATGCTCGCCAGCGTGTTACCTCGCTCGCGGCCGGTGGGGTTCCAGCTGCTGAAGATGGAAGGACCGAAGGGAGAGGCAGAGGTGCTAGGGAGGTTAGACGAGAAGGGGCTGCGCTGGGGCATGGAGCCAGCGCGCAATCTCGACAACAAGGTCGAAGACCGGCCAGGGTCCGCCAGCGACGAGGACTCGGCCAAGCCGGGGGACGGCGTCTTGTTGAAAGGGCTTGTAGAGGGCGCAGGCCGCGCGGCCTGCTGTCCCATGGGCGGAACATTCAACATACCGCTGCCGACCGGAGCGCCTGGAAATCGGGACGGCACTGTCCCGGCCCGGGCACGTCTCCCCGTCGAAGGCATGCTGTCGGGGGTGGGCAGCTGGTTGAAGTCGGGGAAACCGTCGGTGGGCGACTCGGGAATGTTTTCGCGCAGAGGAGTCGAGTTTCCGCTCGTGGGCGGGCCGCCCCAAAGGTTGTTGACGGGCAAGCCCGGGACGCCCTCCTGGGCCTGAATCTCTCGAGCCCGCTTGGAGAACAGCCTGGATGAGCCAGAACCAGACGGGTCGTTTAGTGGGGAGCCTGCCCCCGATCGCGTGGCGCCTGCCATTTTGCTCCCAGGGATACCAAAGGGCGATCTGACGGCCGGGTTGTTTTCGATGGGAGACTGGGAGCTGGTGGTAGCGGTGGTGGGTGAGGTGGAACGGCCTTGGCTGGTAGCACTCAGCGGCGGAAAGCCGATGGTCAAGTGTTCGGATCTAGCAGTTGACATTATCGATTATTCATCCGACCCTCGTCAGAAGAAGCGGCCTGTACAGAATCGTGGGCGCTCTCTTTGGCGAACGAGTATGTACTGGTTGAATATTAACCCGGTGCGGCCCTTGTATGCAGGCGTGCACGACAGGGTCGAAAAGAAGGTCGAGTAACTTTCGCGTCGAGCTGGCGGACGACGACGGCAACGACGACGCCAATGCTATCTAGCGAGCTTGCTCGTGCTTGTGGGATCCTGGCGTAGATCAACAACGGCCAAGGGCGACAGAATGACAGACTGCGTATTATGTCGTCGAGACGCGAGATTGACAGCAAGAAAGGACAGGGTGGAATGTGTCCAAACGAGCGAGGCTGTCGAAGGTAAAGAATCCCGACACGTTGACGATGCGGGATTGTATTACAATTGGGCGGCTGATCAGAGATCAACTGATCGGGTCGAGCCGCAGGTGGTGCGTGTCGACACGGACGAGCAAGGGCTGTCGGAAACGACGAATGGGTCGATGCAAAGAACGTCAAAGCCCGAAGGGGTTCTGGTGCGCAAAGGACAACGGCGGTGATGAAATCTCGTAGGTGGTTAGGTTCCAGAGTCGGGTCCGGGGCGGTAAGGTTCGGTGTCGAGCTTTTTCTCAAGCAGAACACAGTTGCCCAATGCTTTTTTTTTCTTCTTGCGACGTTCTTCTCTCCCCTCAATACCAATCGAATGTTGTGTAGCTTTCTGGCACTCGAGCCTCGAAGGAAGTTTCCCGACACTGATCCAAGTCCTGGATGAAGGAGGAACAGGATGAGGTGGGAATGAGGACAAAGAGTAAGAAACGAGGGGGAGGGGTGAGAGGTTGGGGGGGGGGGGGGGGGGGGAAAAGATCGGGGACAGCGGGTGGAGGTCGAAAAAAAGGCCAAACGGATGGATCAATTCCAGTTCAATATACAGGCTTCATTAGGCGGACAGTCTCTCTCCAGTTGTGCACGATCCCCCGGTAGCATCGGAGGCTGGTACTTGCACACGAGTAAGGCAGAACAAGTCGGGGAATATGAGAGGGCCTGGAGAAGGGGATTAAAGGATGGCAGACAAAGGAGCCGCAGGAGTTGGGGACACGGTCAGACGGAAGCGGGAGCAGCTGGGGGTGGTGGTGGTGGTGGTGGAGGAGGAGGAGGAGAGGGAGAAACCAGATAGCCAGTCAAGCTGGCTCGAGCGGTGTTAAACTATGGACAGCCGTGGTGCTGGTGGCCAGTGTTACTGGCTGGCACTAGCTACTTGGTTGGTTCCTGCTGCTGCTGCTGCTGCTGCTGCTGCTGCTGCTCGTGCTGCTTGTGCTGCCACCGCTACTACTACTGTTGCTGGGCTGGCCGGCCGGCCGGCTGGTGGCTGCTGTTGGCTGTATGTTCCAGGAGGTGGTGGTGTTGTGGATAGATAGACGAGCGACCGCCCATCCACGTAACGCGCGCACGAGGTTTAATGGGGACTGGAGGTTCCTAGTCAACTACATGATGCGAGCAGGGAAAAATAGGCCGGGGTGGGGTCGCAGAATGGCAGCGTTAGGCCGCTTCGAGCCAACACCAGGCAGGCAAGCAGGGCAGGCTCGGCAGGACTGGCAGACCGTGCGGATGGGCCCAGCATCGAGGGCGTTTGGAAGCGAGGCCTAGGATGGCATGAAACCAGGGGGCGACCTTTTACTCCCTTATGCATATCCCGTCCCCCCTCTCCCCCCCTCTAGGAGCATTACTATGACGGGACCTGGCAGGCAAGTCTTCTCGTTGGTCGGCCGGGGTCGATAAGCAGACCGCAGTCCCGGCCCCCCTACCGTCCAATGCATCCCCGGTCTATACTTGCCCGAGTACGTAGGTATTCGTCGACATCTGGCGACGACTGCGGCAACACAGCAATGGGGTCCTAAACCTGCATAGGTCGAGAGAGAGCCCTGACTCCATCGGGTGATGGCCTGGGGCCCCGTATAGAAGTACTGGATAGGTATGCTTGCACGGTGTCGGTTCGAGGCACAACTATGTCAATCTTGGTGGGGAGATAAGGTATTTGGGCAAGTTCGTACCTCCATATACAGGCAGGTCCCTACATACATACCTGCCCAGGTTATGCAGAGGCACCTACATAGCTGCGTCTTTAGCGCATTGGATAACCACTACGTAAAGTAGCCGCTGGGGGTAGAGATCTGTTCCCTACCTATTCTATGCCTGAGCAAGGAGGTGCGTGAATATTCGCCTCCCGCGACGTGGTGTTCGCACAACCCGTGGTTATAGGCCCAGGGCAGACCTACCGCCACTAGCCCCGGCCCCCGGTACCCACGCTTCTTCGGCACGTTGGCTGGCACTGGCTAACAGCACGACTGGCCCAGCGGCCCGCCCTTAACAACAACTGCCTGTTCGAGTGAGCCCAACCGCCGCCGGGCTCTTCTCAACCTACCTGTTGACTACTTACCTACCTCCTTGTGTACCTGTAGGGTACCTTTGGTACCTAGCCGGACGGGCTACCTGTCAACTCCAACCACGGAATGAAGCTAGAGGAATCACCGGCGTAACACTGGAGAGGACCCCCACTCATGGGAGCTGTGGTCGAATGGGACTCCCATCCTCGCCTCTTCATCAGTCTCAAGGCGTATTCGAGACGTGGCGTTATTGGGTTTTCTTGTCAAGTTCTTCTGTTTGCGATCAAGGTAAGGTGCTTATGCACGCTAAGGGAGCACATGCATTGATGTTTCGATGGTCGTTGTGCCGTGTCCCGCTTTTCTCAGGCACTGGACCGCAGGTTGTCTTGCACCACCCGATGCCCGGGTAGAGAGAGAGGAAGAGATAAGGCGGGAAATGTGTGTCTACAGCTTCTGCCAGATACCTCACCCACCCCTTTTCATGGAATGTGAGGATGGAGGGGTAGATGAGAAACCCACCTGCAAGTACCGGATGGGGGAGAAACTGCCTGAGGCGCGACGAGGCGAGGCAAGGCTGTGTGTGTGTGTGTATTCGCAATCTAATCCGAGTCCGTCAGGTGTCAGCCATCGGTGCCACGGATCGTACGTCGACGACGATGTCCAGACCCAAGAGTGGCAGAACGGGTTGGCCCCATGTGGATGACCAAAGTCAATGCCAACGTTTTTTTTTTTGTTTGCCACTCCATCATGACGGCCGCGACGTGCCCCTCCGATCGTCCTCCACTGCTCGCGCCAAACACCACGTTTGTTCTGGGGACTTGTCGTCAGCTGGTACCTCGGCTTCGTTGATTGGTGCCAGCCCAAACCTTGTTCTGGCCCATGATTGTACGCCAGCCCACGCTCTCGCATTAGATGGCGGGGAGGGATGCCAATGGGAGGCGGCCTGTGTACGCAGGCAGGCAGGCTCGATAGGCACCTTCGCCATTTGCAGGCCCTGCCGCCATCTTGGTTGCTTCTTGGCCTCTTTCCAGCCCACGCGCGTGCCTACCCGCCTGTCTGAGCGGCGCCCCGAGACGGGGAGGACTCAAAACTGGGTGCCCAGGATCAGGCAGACGATCCATCCGTGTTTGCGGCTGCGCTGCCGCCGGGGAGGGAGGGGTAGCTGGGGTGCTTCAGGGGGGGCACCAAGCTTCAACGGCCGGCTCCCTGCCGAAGGTAAAAAGAAGAAAACCTCGCTGCTGTGTGCTGTGTGCACCGGCTGGCAGCCAGCCAACGCCACGGCATGGCTTGACCGGAGCCGTAATAACTTGGGCATCCAGCCGAGACCTTGTCCCTTGTCGACGCCCCTGGGGAAGTGCCCCCCCCTCCCCCCCCTCGCCCCCGTGCCTGGGTTGCACCCGCGATCGACCGGTAAAACTGCCCGCTTCCTGGCACTACACTCCTACAGGCACACCCACGCACCCGTCGCTCTGGGGCCGACGGTTCGTCCAGTCCACTGCTGGCGCCGGTTCGGCGGATCGCCAGGCGACGTACAATGTCGCCATGCTGCTGCTATACAAGCACCCAACACACACACACACACACACACACACACACACACACACACACACACCACACACACATACATACACCCCAAAGTCTGCCGTGGCTTGACACGGGTCTGGCCGCGTGAGACTTGGCTGCTGCTCGCTGGGCGTGCGAGCACATGGAACCGGTTCGGCCGCCGAATCCGAGTCTTGCAACAAGCGAGAGTCGGGCACAAAGCAAAGAAACCGACCAAAAGAGAGGTCGCCTACTTTCTTCTTGCACGCCCCCCCCTCCGGGCACAGCAGCCAAGACAACCTAAGGTAGGCAGTCTCTGCTACCGCGTGTCTCTGCGCGCCCAGTCAATGGAAGGACCGGTATTCCCGTAGCATCGAAGCTCAAAGTATGGAAAGCCCTCGCCAGTGGAGACGGGCGGTGGGCAGGAACAGGGGGTGAGACAGCAGCACCTATCCAGCCCGCCGTGTTTGTCGAGGTGACAGGAGCCTTTTCCGGACGCCCATTAGTGCGGCCTGCAGCATCCTGGTGTTTGACTATCGAGCACTGCCGCCTGACTGACAATGGCAGATACCATGTAAGCTAGTACGTGCAGCTCAGGGGGTTCGGTTGCTACCGGCACTCGGTCCCCCCCGCTCACGATGGCAGGCTGCTGTTTCGTTCTCGGCTGCAACGGAACGGCGAGGGCAGGTTGGATCGCTACGTGCGTGTGCATTATCCAACGTACCGCCCGGGCGACAGCAACTCGGCCACTCGGTGCCGACGTGGCCCCAGCCTTTCCGCCGCCAGTTCCTCTCAGCGGGGCTTGGGTGACGACTTGAGACGGGCTTCTATACCGCCTGCTAACACACACGTGCCCGTGTCCGTTGGCTGCTAGATATCATATACCTACCACCCACTACCGTATGGCTTCGGCGCCGCACTAGGGCGCTGCGACTACGTCCTATAGCGCCGTGGCTGTAGCGAGGTCGGTCTTTTCTCCAGATTCACCAGCCGGGATCCCTGCTCCCTTGGCCCCCTCCACCGTCTGCATCCCTCGGAAGGTCTGTTGGCTATGATCAATGCGACGACTTCCTTTGCCCACCAATGAGGGCTTCGAACGGGCTAAAGCCAAAATCCGAAACATCGTCTCATGTGCTACCCATGCCGCCACGGCGCTGCGTCTTATCCGACGACGCGATTCTGCAGCCCGCCCCTTTCACGACACGTGTGCCTTGAGACGGCTTTGCAACTAAAGCCTGGAGGCTGCTTTCTTTTTCGGGCTTGGATACGCTCATCAGGCACGACATCCAATGGCTTGCGCACACCACCTGTATGGGACATAGGTAAGCAGGTACGTATACGCTCTATCAGCTGGATGTGGATAGTGAGCGCCCTGGTCGTCTGGGTTTCCATCCTTTGCTGCCGATCTGGACCTGGAAGTCCCATGCTTTCCACCCCGCCCCCCCGCGGGAGCTTGGGAGCGACAGAAGAGGACTCGCGCTCCGTCGGGCGTGTGCGCGCTGGCCTGTTTCAGATTCTCATCGCAAACCCGTAGAGATGGCCGGCAGGGATGAGCCTGTGGGGGAGGTTCGCACGGCGCAGAGAGGACCTCGGCTTTTGCCAGTAGTGAGTCGGAAGCGCTTCCCCCCCCCCCCTCTTCCCTTCTCCTCGCTCTCCTCTATACCCCTTCCGGGGGGGGGGGGGGGGGGGGGGGGGGGGTATTCAATTGCATACGTAGCGCTGTGTCGGGACGATGACCCTATGCTCCCCAAAAGTCCCCTGTGCCTGAAATAGCCACCCCCGCTGGACGCCCGGGCTGGTAGCCACTCTATTAATAAGATCGTACATGGACGACGATGCGCGCGCGTTGGCTACCCCCCGGCGTAAGGAAACGAATGCGTCTGGTATTTTTCGGCCGCGGGGGGGGGCAGTGGTGCAGCAGTAATATCTCGGCCCCGTGTTCCACACCACCGGTAACAGTCCTGCTGTTGCTGTTGTTGGTCCTCGCAAAAAGGTGGGAGCGGAAAATGGCCGCCGAGCTCCCCGACCCCTTCCCCATACACACATGCACATATACATGTCCTTGCGCCCGCATTGCCCGGCGGACGGGGGGTTCCGCAGCCCCCGCGAGCCGGCTTGTGCCCCCGTTCGTGATTGGACAAAGGGGAGGAAGCTTCTCGCCATCCGCCGGCCTCTGCTTACCTATCGCATGGCCCCCCGGTGCCCCCCCCCCCGGTATGTTGTAGTAAGTGCTGGACCCCCCCCCCCCCCCCCCCCCCCCCCCCCCCCCCCCCCCTCCTTTTGATCGTGGCACGATGGTATTAAGTTGCCTCCTCGTTCGGGTCTTCTAAGACGATTAACTCTATTGTGGCGATGAGCTACTGAAAAAACAAACAGATGGGACAAAAGATCTCATCTCGTTCGGGACTGGCCTGCTGGGTCGTATGTACCACTTAACCTTGCCCTTCGGGGGCGGGCGGAAGGGTCACGGCTTGGCAAAAAGTATAATGTGGGCAATACCGGTCGGTCTACGAGAGTTTGGGCGTCGTCCCATGGGGGCCATGCAATCCCGGGGGATAGGGGAGGGGCCAAAGGCAGCAGTCATCCTGTGTGCCTGTGCAGCTCGTTCAACCCCATCTGATCGCGAGCGACAGGGCCAGGATCAGACTGACGCAGAGAGCCCGGAACTGCCGCTGGGCCCGGTACGTACCTCTGTCACTGGGTTCCTGTCCTCCGGTTGCGGCGTGACGGGCCTCCCCCTTGCTGCCCCAGGACTTGTCCACGGGCAGCTCTATTCATCCCGCAAGTGATATCGGGGCGCCACGGGCGGATCGAACAGCTCGGGGGTTCGGGTGCACCAAACAGGAGGCTACCCTCCGGACCCCGAACTCGGGGTCGGAATAGGGGAGACGGGAAAACTGGATGATTTCCCGCAGCCCCGGGGAACTCTATGGCCAATGCCGAGCTACTCGGCCGGCTTCTTCACGCACACGGCCGCGCCCGAGATAGACGCCTCGGCCCTCCTCCCATCATGATAACCGCCGACATCTTCCGGGAGGGCAAGGTCTGGGGCCAGCCAATTGCTATTCCCTGGCCGTAATCACAGTACCGGTAGAGACGGACGTGGCACTATTGATACTTTCGTCGACGCACGGCAACTGCAATAAGGACGACCAAGGCGGCCTTTCCGCGGTGAGCCCCTTTTCGCCACTTGGCCGAAGAGACGCGGCCCAGCTCGCTTTTTCCCTGACGCTCCTGGACCGGAGAGGCACATTCAGAGCCCCCAGGACGACGGTCTGTCTCGTCTCCAACGAGTGTCATGTCACGAGACGGTGCGTGTATGTCGGACAACAGACCGGGACAACGTGCGACGGCCGCTGTAAATAGCCGGGTATCTAATTCCATTCCAAGGTACTAGACTAGTTACTACATCATGACGCCTCGGGCGAGAAATCGCTCTTGCCTAATAACCTACATACACCGGCTCCCAGAGCCTTTCCCCGGTGGCTGCTCGGCTGGCCTATTCTGGTCTCACAGCGCCCACTCATTCTTATTATCGTCCGGCGTGACAAAAGGCTCATCGATGCGCTTGATTGCGTAGTCGCTACAGAGGATGCTGTGTTTCCCGTCATCAGTATCAAGCGATCCAAGGGGTCCGAGGGGTCCCGCTTACCAGGCTGAGGCTACGAGCGCATCCAGCTCCGCAACCATGGCGTCCTTCTTTGCCCCGCGTACGTAGCCCTTGCTGATCTGGACCTGGCAGTCTTTGATGCGCTTACTCTTCCCGACGCCGGCTTGCTCTAGCACCTTCTTTCCCAGACAATCAGAGTGGAAAGCGTGCTGGCATGGGAAGACGAAAAACTGCCTGCTCAGCAATGGTAAACCGCACACGTAGCACTTCTCGCCGGGTTCGACAATGGCGTACCGATGGTCGAGCGCCGCGATGTCGATCTTGATGTTGGCAGCCGTCTGGGAGCTCTCGTCCATTTCCTTCTTGAGCCCGTCGATGTTGCGGCTGTAGTCTTCTAGAGCGCTGCAAATCTCCTCCTTGAAGTCATCAATGACGACAAAGTCGGGGAAGAAGGGAATCAGGTCCTCAATTTTCAAAAGATCGCAGCGCTTGAGAAACTCGATGGCCGGTTTCATGTCGCTGGACTGCGAGACGACCTTTTTCGCCACGGCGAGCCAGAGTTTCTTGCGAAGAACCGGGTTGGACATCGGTCGGTCCGCAATAATAGCCGCATAGTCGATCTGGTTGTGCGAGAGCGCCAGGTCCACGGCTTGTACATACTGCCCCATGTTGGTGTATATATGTACACAAGAGAGGGTGCGCTTGTACTGAATACAAAGGCGAAGAGCGAAATCGGGGTCGAACCGGGGCTCCTCGCCCTGTGACTCGAGGTACATAAGGAGGCCGCTCTCGTCCCTGCTGGGATGCGAGGCATAGATGGAGACCAGGGTGTTGTGAACTGCGGCATCGGTTGAATTCAGTTTGTTGACGATGTAGAGGAGATAGCGGAGAGCCTGGTTCTGGGCCAGCGGACCGGTAAAATTCTGGTTGTAGTCCAGGAGGGCAGGGATGATCTTCCGCGGTTGTAGATCCGGATGCCGCATCAGAATCTCGACTAGCTCGTGGCCCACATGCGTCATCAGCACACTGCTGTATCTGTAGAAGACGTCCGGGTCTGTTTGCTTCTTAAGAACATTCAGGGCCTCGGTCCATCGCTCCCGTTGTACCCAATAAGACAGGACGTAGTTGTAGTCGTTGACGGCGTTGGCATAGTACAAAAGATCGTCCTCTCGCGCGTGGCTGCTGATGGTGTCGTAAATGGTCTTGCGGTCCAGGTCCGCCTTGTGTTTGTTGATGAAGTCGTGGAATTCGTCGCGGACCGACACCAATTGTTCTCGAGACTGATCGATGCTGAGATGTTCGACCAGCTCAGCCTCCGTTTGGATGTTGTCCTCGAGCGAGTTGAGCTTGGCCATGAATATCTCCACCAGCCACGTCGCTATCATCATCCTCTGCATGACCGACGACTTCGTATACATGCCAAGTTTGGTCAGCAAGTACTTCCTGAGGGCATCGTTTTGGTTGCTGTCGATAAAGGCCAAGGCCACCTCCTCGAACGGCTTGCTGCTCTTGCCGTAAACCCCGGCCGCCTCTATGAACAGCCCCTTTCCGGCCAAGTAGTCGCCGGACGCCATGGCAATGGCGTCTTTCTGGGCAGGCGTCTGCGCGTATTGCAGCGCCATGTCGAATTGTTGTCGCTCAAGCATGATGCGCCATATGTCCCGGGCCTCGTCTCGCACCACCACCTCGAAGATCTCCTGCGGCGTGAACAGCCAGAAGGTGTTCTTCTGCTGGTCCACGTACAAGCCCAACACATTCTGGCCCTGGTCTATAACGACTTGGTCGTAAACGACCGAGCCCGTCAGCCGGTTCGCGGCGACAACGCGGCCGCCTATCAGGCTGACAATGTGCCACTGGGTCAAAATAGCGGCGTCGATTACATCCTCGGTGGGCTTCTTTCGCAGCGAAGGGTCGGACGGGAGGATCTGTGCTTTGGGCAGCAGCTTGGACTCGGCGAAGACCTTATTGCCGAGCTCGGGGGTCGCCGGAACGGTCAGAAGCTTGCCATGGTAGATGCCCTGTGATGAAAGCCAAGCAAAGGCTCGGTCGGGCGAGACGTCGTCGTAAGACTTGGCGTCGGGCGAGTCGGGTGATATGGCCAGCCCAGACGGGGCTGCGGCGGCGCCGCGCGAGAGCTCGTGGACCACAGGGTGTTCGGCCTCGAACAACTTCGTGTAGATGGAGCCGCTCCCTTCGTGGTGGCTGCGGCCGACACGACCGACGAGGTGGAACAGACGGTTCTGGGTGGCAATCATGACCCTCCTCAGCTCCGAGGTCCCCGCCATGCTATCAACCCAGAGCCCCGTGACAGGGCCATCGGGGAGCTTCTGAAGCACCTTCAGGTATTTTTCTTCCTTCCGATAGAACTCGTTTGTGCTCTCAATGAAGCTCTCGTATATGTTGCCATCTGAAGCGCCGAGCAGAATCTCGCGGGTCGAGGCGGTCGGCAGAGACGGGTTCCAGGCTATCGACTCGATCGAGACGCCGCGCAGCCTGCTGAGCGGCCGGGGCTGGCGCGACTGCGAGTGCAGGTAGTAGTTCTCGCCCAGGGAGGTGCAGATGAGGAGATGCGAGGCCGTCGGGTCGAGGAACATGCGGCGGATCACGCCCACCTCGGAGGGCCGCTTGGGCAGGTCGATGTCGTCGATGTCCTCAGGCCGGTTCAGGTCGATGCGTAAGATGCGGCCGTTGGACAGGGCGAGCACCAGAACGTTGTTGGCGATCTGGGCGGCCACAAAGTCGGCAGCGACGGAGAACTGGAGCTGAACCCTCTCGACCTCGAAGACGGGCAGGCCGTCGTTGAGCCCGCCGGTCGCGGCGGCCAAGCCCACGAAGCCATTTGATCCGTCCAGCGCCATGCTGCTTTACTGCCTGCTCATGTTGGGGCAGCCGGGCCGCTCGCTGAGGTGGCGGCAACAAGACGGCGCCGCGTGTTGTTGCGCGATGGCAGGGCGAAGGGGGCTCGACGGGGCGACGGTTGGGCGGTTCGCTGCCTCGCTTTTCTTCCGGAGATGGGTTCTCGGGCAGCCTATAGCCGCTGCTGACGTTTGGGTATAATGCGGAGCTGGAGCTGGTGCCGCCGTCGGGTAGCATCAATGGGATCCCCCAGCTGGATCCCCGTATCTAATCGCGGTTTATGCAGGTAACGCGGCAAAGCGGATGGACCCGCGGGCCACTGACATCAGTGACTGGCGGAAACGACCGGCCGCCCAACCACTACCACATGGTGTGTGCTAGCAGCCCTGGCCGTAACTGTCGCCCGAGCCCAGCATCGCGACCGTATCCCGCACCACTGTGTATCCTTCCAGTGATTACCAGCGTGCTTCATAGATGCATACCTATGTAGGTAGATCGTGTGTAGACGGATTGGCTCCCCCGCCACGTCGACTTTGGGCCGTGGTCACGGAGCACTCATTACTCGACGGGCCCGGCGTGGGTGTAAATAACTTCGGTATACTTGTTCGCTGCCGAAAACAGTGCTCTAGCTGAATTCAAAGATGCGAGACGGCTTCATGGGTATTTGCAAATATCGTCAGAATGCAGTCTCCTCTCCGCCCACCCGCTTCCCAGACCACAAGAAGGCTACCCGGGAGCCAAGGCACTCTGGGGCCCCCGGGCGCGCTCACTTGGAGGGTAGTACCACGTGGTTTGTGTCAGCTCACTCGCGGCGGATGCTCTTTGCTTTCATGTCACGCGCCTGACAACGGCCATGCGATGGGAAACCTGGATCGCAAGACTCAGAGTCCAGCATCCGGGCCCGAGCCTTCGACTACACCGGTTGCGTTTCCCCGCGGGCCCCCTAATCCGCGACAGCATACTCTGCGTCCGGTACCGCATCTCCGAAAGTTGCTTCCGGACCAAGACTCGGTGGCCTCGCAGGCTTTCTGGCCGTAACGACTCTGAGCTTGATAAAGAAGCCGCTCGCCTTTTCCGGGTCGGACATCAATTCCATCATTTCATTCTGCCAAACCGCTTTGGCGAAGCGTACCTCCTCGGGCGCCCAGCCCTTGTATTTCGTGAGCAAACGAAGTGTCACGGCCTCGAAGGCCTCGGTGGTGGAGCGCAAGAACAAATGGCCTGTGGACAGCTCCTTGGGGCTCAGGGGTATCGCGTGTTCCGTGACGGTTACATCCTCAAAACCGGCGTCGTACAGAAGCCTTGGCTCCAAATGGCATACCCCGCGGGGTCTGCCGGAAATCAGTGCGGCCTCCTTCAGATCCTGCCCTACTTTCTGGATGATGGAGTCCGGGCGGAAGAAGGAGAAGAAATTACCAAAGCCTTCGTACTCGTCAAAGTCCAGAAGCTCGATCCATCCGCTTGGTTTGGTGACCCTGAACGCCTGGCTGTAGATGAACGACCAGTCGCAAAAGGCGCCTATCATGTTGCGGAAGTGGATCAGGTCATAATGGTCGTCGGGCCGTTCCCACTCTATTTCGGCGTCGTCCACCTCGAAAAAGACATTCGGGTGGACGGCTTTGGGGAAGACGTCGGCAAGGTCAATGCCGGTCACTTCCGAGTCCGGAAAGCAGTCTGCCATGTCCTCCGCCCTGCCCGGAAGTCCGAATTAGCACGCGGTTGTTGTAAGCGGCCCGGGCAGGCCAAGTCGGGCATGGGGAAAGGGGGGGGGAGGTGGAACGAGGGTCGGCTTTTCATCGCCCGAGACGAAAGGGGGCTTTGTCGGCTCTTACCATTCGCCCGTGCCCGCGCCTACGTCTAATATATGGCTCGGGTCGTCCAGTGGCACGCTGGTGAGCTCCCCGTCAAAGGCACTCAGGTAGACTTCGTGCAGCAGGAGCCACCGGGTTTGTTCGGCCGTGTCGTTAGGGATGTGGTATTCCCCAACGTAGCGTCGACCGTGCTCCCACACATAAGGAACATCCGACGAGGCAAGGGACCGGGTCGAGTTGCTGTCATGCACCTTCAGTCACGTACTTGTCCAAGGTGCCCGTCCAGTGTCCAGCTTACAGTGTCGCCTCGCCATCCTCATCGTCATAATAACCGCCACCGCCGTGAAAAATGGAGAAGGCTGGGTGTTCCGAAGGCGAAAAGAGCGAGCCGGGATCGAGCGGGATTCCGAACTGCACCGTGTCCTGCTCGTCGTCGTTGACGGCGAGCTGTTGCACCAGAGTGTCCGGGGCGAGGCTCAAGGCGCCGCTACTAATACAATCGCTCGAACACTCCTCCGAGGTCGTACCATCATCCAGATCGGGAATGTCGGCGGCGCCGGTGCCGGCAGCGTCGTTGGAGTCGGTGTCGCGGTTGGGGTGGGAAAGGAGCCTCTCTATGTCCAGCGGCAGGGCGTCGCGCCCCTGCGGTTCCATCTTGGTTGCTCTCGCCCAGGGATTGCCGTGTGCTTCTGGGTCCTGCACCCCGTCCCCATGACACTTCTGACAATGATCCGAAGGGCGCGGCGCGTGCTCGTGGAGGGGGGCACTATAAGCGACTCGTCCTCATGGTGGCGGTACTGGCATGGTTGGTCAGGTCGGCAGGTCAGGTCGGCAGCATCGCGCGCTGGCCCAGGGCGTTGGTGCGGACACAGCCAATGGACGGATGGGTTGGCGGATGCGAGATCCCGAAGGCCTTCAACGGGTCCAGCCTCCAGTGGGTTCCCAGTGGTTTGGTTACGGCTCCTCCTGGTCTGCAGCGGGGCCAACCTTAACCACCCATGATGGGCAGCTTGCGCCCGAGACCGGTGGAACACAGAGAGAGGGTGCTGCGCCCGCGTTCGCCCTCGTTTGAGGAGAGGAGAGTTGAAGACGAAAAAAAAAACCCAGGGCGAAGAAGCGTTGCTTGCCCCAGAATCCTGATTTCAAGCCGCCTGGCCTCTGGCAGCCGACCGGCCGCCCGCTAATTGCGACTCCCCCCCCCCCCCCCCCCCCGGTTGGTTCACTAAGAAGTACTCCATCCATAGGGTAAGCAGACGTACATGAAGTAGGGGAGGCAGAGGTACCTCCTAATCAGACCACACTTCCGTGGGAACCAACGGCCACCCACCAACAGGTACGCTACTATGGATTCCCACGCTAAATCTTTCCTCGAACCATTGGTGTTTGCGCAAGTAGATGTACCTTGGGGGGAGGGCCGACACATGCCCCATAGTGGGAGTGCCTCGCCGACAACAGCTAACTCGAGGGAAGTACATCAGTACACAATCTTAGAAGTACGGATCGTAGAGGCCGGTAGACGCGGCTAGCGGAACACCACGTGCCGCCAATGCCCGTGGGGAAAGATCCAAACCGGCAGTACGCGCTCTCTTCTACCAACGGCATCAACCCAACGCGATTGAATCACGGCTCCCTTTTACTCCCCAGTCGGAGGTGTGCTCGTGGTGGAATACGGGCGTCAGTCCCTACTTTGTACGGCAGTGTGAACGCGCGGAGGCAATTTAAACCCCGCTGCCTCCTTCATACCCAAGTTTCGCAGGGATTCAACGTGTTGATCATTTCCAAGGCACCCCGTGCGCGCCGCGGACCTGCAAATCAACATGCTACTGCTCGCCCAGGTTAACGACATTGCGGAGTAAGCGGGAGCCACATCGGCACTGTACAGCTTGGGGGGTTTTGCGGAACAGCAAAAGAAGCCATGAAGCCCGAGGCACCCCGCGACTTTTGGGGCACAACTGCCAACACTGCCCGGACGCCAAAATACCGGGCCCCAATTATACTTGAAGTGAAATGCTCTTTGTGTATTATTAAACAGAAATATGAGTGCAAAGCCGGCTCCAAGCCCTTGAGAAACACCAACCCGTTATCATTCACCGCTGTCATTGGTGAATCGTGCATCGTAATTGATCGAACCGATCAAGAAGAACCAGGCCTGGCCTCCGGGCGTCAAATAGAAGCGCAAATCGGATACGTACCAAAACCACAAATACTGGCTACCGCCCGACGGTGTTCTGCCAAGGCTTTCTATGTCGTGCGGGATATCTTGTCCACCAGCGCCGAAATATATGATGGAAATTCACCCAACCGGAACTCCCGGAGCAATTAGGAACGCAAAATGGGCTGGCGGGCCTGGCTTGTGCCTAGAAGCTTCAAGCCGCTACCGCATCCGGGCGAATCGCATCGCACACCTTCCCCTTCTTCGCTAGCTGCGGCTCGCCGCAGCTTTCTTCCCCGTCCAAGCGCGTGGCATCGCACGCTTTTCTCTTCTTCGTCGAGTGCGATTCGTCGGGGATTCCGTCGTGGTCCGAGGGTGGCGTCTCACACACTCTTCGCTTTCTCGCCGACTGCGGCTTGTCGCAAATTTCTTCCCGGTCCGAGTGCACTTCTGCCTCTACAACAATGGGGAACGGGCTGAGGACCTTGCTGATGTCGCCCCACCACTCCTCGCCGAATCGACGGTACCAATCCACGGTAATTCGGAGACCTTCGGCAAACGTGGTCTTCTGTACCCAGCCAAGGTTCCGGAGTTTGGTGCCGTCTACAGCGTACCTATGATCATTAAAAGGACGGTCATGGGTGTACTTGACCCATTGGTCGAAATCCGCCTTGGTCTCGTTAGGGATGCCCATTTCTTTGAGAAGCATATTGCACAGCTTGATGTTAGATATCTCGTCGTAGGAGCCCACATTGTAGATGTGGCCGAGGGAACCCTTGTGCAGGATGGTGTCGAACGCATCGGCTGCGTCGCCCGCGAAGAGATATCTTCGAGTTGGCGACCCATCGCCGTGTAGCACCGTCGGCCGTTTGCGGTTCAGCAAACATGTAAACTTGGGGATAATCTCTGTGCCTGGGTTAGTACGGCCTGTTCCCTAGTTAGGCTTCACGGGTCGGAGATGCAGCCACTCACTTTCAGGAAACTGATGCGGTCCATAGACGTTATTGCTGCGGACGATGATGACGGGAAGCTTGAAGCTCTTCATGTACGAGTTGACAAGCATCTCCGCGGCAGCTTTGCTGGCAGCATAGGGATTCGTCGGGGCCAGGATGCTGGTCTCCAGCAGGTCGTCGTCGTCATCCTTGACCTCGCCGTAGACCTCGTCGGTGGAGATGTGGATGAAGCGGTTGATCCCGACCTTCTTGGCGCTCTCGAGCATGACGTGTGTACCGTACACATTGGTGTGGGTGAAGCCGTACGAATTTCCGAAGCTCAAATCGACATGGGACTGAGCGGCAAAGTGGAAGATAGTGTCGATGTTGTGACGCTCCATGCAGTCAAGCACCTCGGAGGGGTTCGTTATGTCCCCATGGTAGAAGCTGAAGTTGCGCTTGTCGTTCAGGACCCGCGTGTTGTTGAGTGACGAGCAGTAGTCCAGCTTGTCAAAGGAGACAATGTTGTAGGCCCTGGGGTATGTGAGGGTGAGGTGGCGGACCAGCCAACAGGCACTTCATCGATCCTTGTTAGTCTCATAAAAACTTCTGCGTGGCGCTGGGCGGCGGCAGTCATGCCGCAGGCTGGGCGCGCAAGGCAAGACTTACATGAAGCCGGCCCCACCTGTGATCATGATGTTTTTCACATCCGGGAGCGGCTCGAACTTGGTACTGCCTGTCAGCACCGGGGCCTCTTTCCAGACGCCGTAGTCCTCAAACAATCTGGACATGCGGCGATTGGACGCGGATGTGGCTGCACGTGGTTCGTGGTGTTAGTCAGGGGTCCACGCATGGATGCATGCAAGGCTGTCACTAATGACGTACCCGGGTGGCCATTGCTGTGACTGGCTGTCATGGTGAGCAGTGGTGAGAGGCTGTGTGGGCTGGGCCGTGTGCGATGGGCAAAGATGCGAGTTCTTCGGTGCAAGTGTGACGGTTCCCCAATCACAACGCTACGAAGAGCCTGGGCCAGAGATGGCGTCGATATGCCCTGGGCTTTTGTATCGCGGGGGCGAGCAGGGCACCCAGCTGGCCAGCTGGCTCGCGACGGTACGGACGGACGTGGACGATGTCGCAATACCCCGGCGGGTTGGTTGCCGATGGTGCCGCCCAGGAAGGACTGAAAGGACGAGGGGGGGGGGGCGTGGTGTATCAAGGAAAAACAACGAAGGGATGGTACACACGGGGCGGCCGCGCGACAAGGAATGCGACGCCGAAGTGGTGCGGCGTGAGGTGGGACTCTCACGAGGTCTCACGGTTTGGCTGGAACTTGGAGTTGAGAGAGAAAGTTCGGGCCAAGTGCCTGCATCCCTGGCCCTGGGCCGAATGGTCGCTAGTCAGCGACACTGCAGATCGGGGCTGGCACGGCAGGTGGTACTGTAGGCAGGTATGGGATGCGATGCCTTCTTCAGAACGGACAGGCCTTGCGCGGAAGCTGGTTCATGGGCGGACAGGCTGGGGGGCCGGTGGAGGTGGTATTTTGCCAGAGTACCCAGGTTGCGAATGAACAGACGGAACGGCCAGCCAGGGTCATGAAATGCTGGGCGGGGAAGAGGATGGATGATGGAACACCCGCTCCTGTCGCAGAGGCGAATGCCGGTTGCGTCGACCTGAGTAAGAGGTAGGAAATAGAAAATGGGCCACGGCTGGTCTTGCCTCTAGCCCAGGCTTCCCGGACGGCAGCATTGCGCTGCGCGATTGTGTTCCTGCATGTCGCTTCTGCCGGCTTTTGCCATCGGAATGTCTGGGTGTGCGCAAATCTGAGGCGCTGCCTGAAGGAGAGAGATTCGGCAAGGACAAGGGCCAGCAACAGCGCCGACACACAGCGCCAGCACCGCACCAAGAACCGCACCAGAGCACCACCAGCGCCCGTGCCAAAACCAGTCGTCGGGTGCGCACGTAATCGCCAGCAAACGTTTATCGCTCGCTCCTAACCGTTTCAAGACAATGCCAATCTTACTCGCGCTGGGATGGTATCACTGACTTGCGAACTTTAATAAGACATATCCTAGCTCCGCATGTCTCGAGCACGGCGACAGCCGCTCGTCGACCAGGCCCGAGGTAGGGAAGCCAGCTGAATACAACCTGCTACCGATCCCCCCGCCTCTGCTGGAGTCAACCCTGCATCCGACTCGAGGGCATCCGGGGGTGGATGCCTATGCTGCCTTTTTCCAAGCCGGAAGCGCAAGATGGGGTGGGCGCTGCCTGCATCGACTTCCAGCCGTGGTGGCGCCAGCAATTCTCTGTCGGCTTCTATTTCCATAATCGGGTTAGGTCCCGGCCCTGGAGCCAACATATCGGCCCTGACGCCGATCTGTGGTACTTCCGGGGTCCGCGACACCAGCAGCGGGAGGCCAAGCAGAGCGGGACGGACGGGTGCCAGACTCCAGAGCGGGAGAACAGGGTGCTCTTGTCTCCGAAATCACCTCTCTGGCAGACTGGCTGCTGGGGAAATCGGACGAAATGCCCGGCCATGGACGCTAGGTTGCTTTGCAGTCAAGGCTCTCAGGCGCCATTGTCGTTTGGTAGTTGCTCGTTTCGGAATGCATGGTTGTTACCTCTTGTCTGATCGGTGCTAATTATATGCGTCCAAGCTCCAAGCGCCGTGTACGCCGTGGGGCGGCGCTGGGATTGTTGTTTCCCTTATGCTTCATCCAAGAGAAGTAGGTAGCCCTGCAGTCATGTGAAAACTACCTGACCACCGTTGTGTACGTACCTACCTTCCACTCAGAGGGATGGAATCTTCGGGCCGTATGCGCCAAGATACCGCATCGGGTCAGTCGGTTGATAGATTCGTACCCGTTGCACGTACCCAGACTGTGGATGGATAATGACGTACTATAGTCACGCTGCCCAAGGTGGCACGCGTCCTCCCTGGGCTTGCTTCCGAATGCCATTGTGCAACCTGTGGCACGCGAGAGCCTCCCTGCAACTACCGCGTGGAGTGGAACCATTGCACTCTGCCTCGGACAGAAAGCTGTGCTACGACGTTGTGGCCGTAGCAAAGCACGAGACAGGCGACACCTGGAGGTATTATGGCGCCCTTCCAACGCAACGCTATAGGCGCCCGGACACGACCGGTATACGGGGGTGTAGCCTCGCTGGAACCCGGGAGCTGGCATGAGACCTGCAGGGCAATGGCTCGCTACTCCCAGCCTGCATACCTGCAGAAAGAACGCAACCCTCTCAGTCTCTAACCCCAGTCGTTCGTGGCACTAGGTAGACGAGCTAGCAATCCATGTGCACATGTGCGCCCCCACGACGCCGCCCAGCCTTGCATTGCTGGGTGCACAAGGGTCGATCCCAGCCTTGGTAGGCTGCAGCCATGGGGGAGGCAGGCGCAATGCGTGGGCCGCTGAGTAGGCAACGTAGCCTAAGTATCTATGCAGGGGGCAAGCCGGTTTACTGTTGCGCTTGCGATTGGCCGGTGGAGGGAGTATAGGGATCCATGGCTGAGTCGAATAGTGGGAGACACGGACTGGAACGCGGCCGCGACAATGTGCCCCGTACATAGCCGACTGCTGAGGTATCCTAGCAAAAAGGTTCCAACGGGCCCAGAGCTTCCATCTGGCATCTGTCCTGTCATTCAATAATGCGGACACTCGCTCATTGGTTCCACTATTTCTGCTTCGGGCTAGACGGTGCTCCGGCTCGATGGCAGCAGCAACTCCATCGTCCGTCGTCATTGGATCGCAGTGTTTCACTCCGCGTCCATCCAGTACTTACCCTCGTTTTGCCTGTCCACCTGTCCATGCCGGCGGGAAGTGCCATTTTGCTTCGACACGACGCTTCTAGTGACGGTGCCTGACCACGATCTCCATCGCGGTCCCGAGGTCGCGGGGAAGAGTCGTGCTCCTGCGCCTGGTTGCTGCTGCTCGTAGCGCATATCCCGCCCCTGGCCACCTGGGTTCGCGCAGTACTTAGGTAGTCCGAGAGCACGGCGTCTCGCCTTTTCCGCCCCGGGTCATTATTCAAAACCACCTTGAGAATGGCGACAACGACCGTTAACAGCCGCAGCAGCAGCGCCGTCGACCGGCCAGCGTCGACGGCTTCTGCGTCCACCGAAGGCCGTGCTGCGCGGGAGAGATCAGGCAGTGTCGGCGCCAGCCGTGACAGCCCAGCGCAACACATCGACCATGCCGCCTCCGAGGGCCGCGATAGCGAAGAAGGATACCGGCTCTTGGAGAAGGACGAGGAAGCCCAGCCCGTGGAGTCGTCGCCCTCCAACGGCGATGGTATGGCTTCGGCGATTGTATGGATGGCCATCAACACCTTGGCCACCATTGGTATCGTCTTCATGAACAAGGCCATCTTCTCGGATTCCTCCTTGAAATTGGCCCAGCTTAGTTTCGCGGCGTTTCATTTCTTCATCACGTGGTTGACGCTGTACATCCTGTCCCGCCCCCGGCTGGCCTTCTTTGTTCCGCGCCGGGCCACGATCCGCGAGATCACCCCGCTGTCCGTCGCCATGGCCCTCAACGTTATTCTGCCAAACTTGTCGCTGGCCTTCTCCAGTGTCACCTTCTACCAGGTTGCGCGCATCCTCCTCACGCCGACGGTGGCCCTGATGAACTTTGTACTGTACAAGTCCACGCTGCCGCGGAAAGCGTTGTTTGCGCTCGTGCCGGCGTGCGCCGGAGTCGGCATGGTCTCCTATTACGACTCGCTGCCGTCAGATAATGAAAACATTAAGACCACCTCGGGATTGGGGGTCGTGTTCGCCTTCGCTGGCATATTCGCCTCGTCCTTGTACACGGTATGGATCTCCAGCTACCACCGAAAGCTGCAAATGACGAGTATGCAGCTGCTCTTCAACCAGGCGCCCGTTTCGGCTTGCCTGCTACTTTATGTCATCCCTTTCGTCGATACGTTTCCTGTATGGCTGGAGGTGCCCGTTAGCAGATGGGTCATGATATTGATGGTAAGATGGTATGCTACTCTGTCACAACGTGTACTAAACGATTTCCCAGTCTGGCGGTTCCGCCTGCCTGATCAACATCTCCCAATTTTTCATTGTAGCGAAGACAGGGCCTGTGTCGAGTACCGTCGTCGGTCACATGAAGACTTGCACCATCGTGGCCCTCGGCTGGGCTACATCGGGTCGGTCCGTGAGCGACAGGTCTATTGTGGGTGTGTTGGTTGCCGTAGGAGGCATCATTGTGTATGTTGCAGAGAACCCCTCCAAAGGCAATATATTTCAGCTAATTCGATCCAGGTACTCAATTGTCATGCTGAGGCACAATGCGAAGGGCGGTGCAAAAGCCTAAATATCCCGCCCGACCTATGTCATCTGCAGATGCCGGCCGGCATATTGGCAACCTTGGGCATCCAAGTAGGCATTCGTCGTTAGGCGATGAACCGCGGATCGCGTTGATTGATGGCCAGAAATTCTAATGTAATTAACAAGAGACGGCGAGTTGGGAGCCCCAGAACCACCGGCTGCAACCAAAGCTAGTTCGTCTTGCACCGTTGGGACACCCACAGCAGAATACAACTATACTGAAAGCATGTCGATGAATATCTCGTTGGACAGGGAGCAAAGTTGCGCGGTATGCTAATGGGGTGTATACACCGAGCATGAACCATTCACCGCACGTGGTTGTAGCGAGGTGCCCGAGTACTTGCCGAATCGAAGTGTTCCAAGGTCTACGAACATGCCAAACAGGGGTCTAAGCCCAGCCAGCCCACAATGCGGTTGCTCGAATAGCAGCGGCGATGGGCAGGCACAGCACATGTGTTTTCCCTTTGTCCATGACGCGGATCATGGTGGTGGACACTTATGTACTTACATAAGTTGGTACTAGGTAGGTCTTTGTCGAGTGAACTCATTGGATTGGATTGATGGGCGGTTCTTAGTGATTCCTCGACCAGCAGCTTCCAGCCCGAGAGGAGTGATGCGGTGCCCTTGTTATAGAAGCTTGCGAGGCCTCTATGCGTAGTAACACCCAGCTTGATTCACAAGCAGGTCATGGGACGATGATCCATACTGGACTCCAAATACAGAAAGTGCTCAGGGTTGTATAAAACGAATGATGGAAGGCCCGGGAGTCTTTTTGCAGATCCGGGGAGAGTGGGCAGTGGGATGGATCAGGATCCCGTCCGAGCCCGTCCACATCCACACCCACTGATGGAATTGGAAGTGGTAGAGGGGCGGGTGCGGGAGGGAAACGCACGGGCCTCATTGGCTTCGTCATTGGCACTGCATTTCCTGGAAGGCTCAGGCAAAAGGTCAGGCTCCAGGTTTCGGTAGCTCCGCCTCCGCCGACGACCTCGATTCCACCAGGCTCACTACGAACAACCTCCCACCCACCGAACCCACTCTTGGTGACGCTTATCAACCCCCCTCTGGTGTTGTCGCGCGCCTTGTTCTTTGCTGCACGCCCCCCCGAGCCTCATCTCTGCAGCTCCCAGGAGACTCTCGAATGATGCTCCTGACCCTTTGATTGCATCGCTGCCGTCCCCTTGTCATCCTGGTGCGCGGGCTCGTGAATCTCCCTCACCCCCACCCCCACCTCGAACTACCGACGACCTGCCCGACCTTGTCGTCGCCATTGTCCGAGGTGCGACCCAAACACTCACTGCCTGCTACCTGCTGCTTGTTGCTTGTTGCCTGGCTCACATCAACCGCAGCACCCCGCCGACCGCCAGCACTTGCCAGCGCATGCCAGCTTTGTTCGAAGCCCGCCAGCCTGCCCACCAGTCCGCCAGCAAGATGTGGAATGACGAGGAGGACAACAACCCTTACGGGACCAGCTTTGACAGGCGGGACTCCATGACCACCTCGTCATCAGCAAATCCCACCTCGCCCGGACTACGCGACTGTAAGTCCGCACCCAGGCCTGTTGTTCCCCTTCCCGAGAATCCCCTGCCAGCCATCTCTTCTTTCCTCCTCTTCCGGCCATGTGGGAGTCGATGCTGGATACGAGCAACGCCTGCCTGGAGGACGTGCCGCTGGATGCACCCGACCCTCCCACCGAAGCTGACTTAGCCTGGCACATGGTAGACAACCCGCGCTACGCCGAGCCCCAGACACCCTCCTCCACCAGCGAGGATGCACCACCGCCGCCTCAACCCCTGGGCCGGGACCCGGACGACAGCGACGAGGAGTACGCCGCCCAGGCGCGAAGCCATGTGCCCCGACCGAAGCCCGGTGGATATGGCAGTCGCATAGAGCAGATTCTCTACGAGAACCCGGGCCTGCCCATCATGATCACGGTTGCCGGCAAGAGCGCAGAAAACGGTGGCCGCTTCATCGTCTACACGATCCGCACCGGAGACCTCGAGGTCCGCCGTCGATACTCCGAGTTTGCATCGCTGCGAGATGCTCTGACGAGACTACACCCTACTCTCATTATCCCCCCGATACCCGAAAAGCACACCATGGCAGACTATGCCGCCAACCCCACCAATGCGAAGCAGGATCAGCAGATCATCGACCTCCGAAAGCGCATGTTGGCTGTTTTCCTGAATCGTTGCCGAAGAATGGACGAGGTCCGGAACGACGGTGTTTGGTGGAGATTTCTGGACCCTAATGTGAGCTGGAACGAAGTCCTCCAGTCGCACCCTGTGGCGTCCATTCCCAAGTCTGTGCTCAAGGCGCCGCCCCTGGATCCGGCCAACCCTACCGAGGCGCATTCCCATCTACCGATCCCAGCCGCGTCGGCCAAGTTGCGAGCCTCGACTGCGCCAGGTCCTACGCCTACTTTTGAGAACCCCGGCCCCCTGACCGGGTCGCAGATCTTGCAGCGCTTCCCCCCCGATACTCATACCCTGGACGAACAGGAACTTGACCCCTACTTCAACAGCTTTGAGGGTTCGATCAAGGACCTCGAGCATCTTCTGATGGGTCCCATGGAGAAGGTGAATCGCCGCACCTTGAGCCATCTTACGGCCTTGTCGTCGGACTTGTCGGATCTGGGCGCCAAATTCAATGCCTTTGCGCTATCGGAACAGGATGCTTCACTTGCCGCAGCCATCGAGCGTGTCGGCCAGGCTGCTGACTCGTCATACATAGCAACTGAGGAGTTGGCTGGCTCACTGGGCGCAAGCTTCGCCGAGCCCATGCGCGAGAATGCTCAGTTTGCTGGTGTAGTCCGTGGCGTGCTCCGCTACCGAACATTAAAGCGGGTGCAACAAGAGATGACCAACGAGGAACTCGTCAAGAAACGAGCCCTATTGGACCAACTGGAAAGAAGCGAGGCCGAGGCCCGAAGAATAGAGCAGTACTTGAGCAGCAGCCAGCAGATTGGTAGCCCGCCACAGGCTCAGCCGCCCCGGAGGTCATCGAGCATGAAGGAGACGTCTACCCAGCAGCACCATAGAGAGAGCAGCGGTGAAGACACGGCGTCCATCGACTCTGACTTTCCACCCACACATGGCGACTTCTCCTCGGCGCCTTCAGCGCGTGTTGGGGCCCCCGAGCGTACCAGCCCAACCCACAGGAAGGCGCCTAGCAGCAACTCTATCACGAACAAGATCTTCGGCCCAATTCGACACGCCGTCCAAGGCGTGGTAGACGTGGACCCCGAACGAACCAGGCGAGACACGATTGGCAAAACCAGAGAGAGTATTGAGCATCTCGAGCTGGCCCAAGTGGCTGCGGCGCAGGACGTTAAGGATGCCAGTGCCAGTATTCTGCACGACTTGAAGAGATTCCAAGGCGACAAGGAAGAAGATCTGAAGCGTTACATGGTGAGCTCGCTGTTGAATACTCACGGCCCGAGATCTTGAAAGCAACTAACACAACCTCGACAGCTTGCATATGCCAAGAGCCAAATTGAGTGGGCGCGAAAGAACAAGGAGACTTGGGAGGAGGCGAAATCCGAGATCGAAAAGATCGAAGAGGCATGAACGGGACGGGCCCACGAAGTTGCAGGTCATAAGGAATCGCCCAGGCGGACTCCAACGAGCCGCATCCGTTAGGCGGCTGTCATAGGGCGCCAGGCGTACCAGGAGTTTGCGCCACAGATCGCCTTCACAGATGTTATAGTAGTGTAATCCATGAGCTGAGGGCAATGCGGCATGAGCATACCCCTAGCAACCGCCTTTGGTTCTGAAAAAGACAGTGCCCCCCCCCCCCCCCCCCCCCCCCCCCCTGCGTGCTTTACTGAATCAAGATCGACCGCGTGGCTATCTACGACAGCCAGTCCCGGCGTGGGCTTCCTGCAGAGGGCGTAGGATGGCAGTAGTATTATGGTATTAGAGGCTTGTAGAGCAACGTCTCTGTACTACTACAGCGTGAATCAGCCTTCCTTGGCAGCCATCTTCTCGGCTGACGGCGACATTTCCCTGTGGGAGCTGCCAGACTCTACGTCGTCGGTGTCGTGACCTCGGCTGGTTTGGTCCGAGGTAGGCACGCGTGCATACTGGCCCCAGGGGCCGCGACCGGATAGCCAATGCCACGAGGACCGGCAGGCGTCGAGGTGGGCACAGGCGGTTTCGGGTCCCGCCGAGTAGTAGAACATGCCGACGAGGGCGATGCTGTAGCCAAAGGCCTGCAGCAGTGTGACGGGCGTGCCCCAGAGGAACATGGAGGCCACGACGAGGAGAATGGCCTTGAGAATGCCCGTCAGGTTCATGGCCAGGGCCGACGTTCGACCGATCTGGAGGCGAGGCGTTAGCACGGTGCAGCAAACGGGTCGAGCGCAAACGCGAGACAGAGCCTTTCGGGGGCAGGGGACGACGGCAAACGGACCAAAAAGACGCTCGCGACATTGAGCAGGAAGGCCACCATGCCGTTGAGACCCAGCACGGGCAAGCCCACGCGCTCGAGGTCGGCCCAGTCGAAAAAGGGGACCTCGACGGCCAGGGCGACGACGCCATTGAGGAGAGCGCAGACGGGGGCGTAGTAGTACAGGCCGACGAGGGGGTCCATGCGGAAACCGCCCTCGTCGTCGCCGCGCTTGAGCAGGACCTGGATGAGCAGCAGGCGGGTGCTCTCGGCGACGGTGCCGGCCATGGCGAAGAGGAAGCCGAGCCAGCGGAACTCGACCTCGGCGAGCGAGCTGACGAGCACGCCGACGGTGATGACGCCGACGGCGGCGAGCACGGCGGGCGCGGGCCGGCTGATGCCGGCGGCCCAGGCCACTGCCAGCGTCGTCACGGGCGCGAAGGCCTTGAGCATCTGGATGAACGAGACGGACAAGTGCAGGTACGACAGGTTGCTGAAGACGAGCGACGCCGTGTACAGCACCCCGATGGGAAGGACGGCCCGCAGGTACAGCCGGCCCGACAGCGGCAGGGCGTGCCGCGAGTCGAGCAGCGGCGTCGTGCGCGCCAGCAACTGCGTCATGGCCGTCGCCGTGCAGAGGTGAAGCGTCGTGAGGAGGACGGCTGCGGAAAGACGAGGTCAGTCTGTCTGTCGGTCGGGAGGCGTCCGCCGGCTCCGTCCGACGTGCCCAAATGCCGGAGGTGACCGGCCCCGGGGCGCCGTCGTGTGGCCGGCGGGGCCGCGCGGAGAGGAAAGGAGCTTACGGTATCCTGCATGCTCAGGTTAGTCACTATCCAGCTTGTCGAGAACCCGAGATCCGGAGATCAGGGGCGAAGGGACTCTTTCGGACTTACGAAACCCGGCCGTATCAAGTAGCCACTTGTTGAAGAGAATAGTCACATTGCTGAAGAAGATCCAGGCCCTGTTGACTTTACTGTGAGCACGATTCCTGCTCCGACCCTCGCCCTGACGATTCGGCTGGCGACAACAGCCACATAGACATTTCGGTTTATTCCCGCGGCGACAGCAACGAGATAGGATAGTCGATCCGACCGCCGGCGGGCAGATCGTGATCGAGGAGGGGGGTGCCGGGTGGGGCTTGGGCACTTACGCGACGTAGAATGCCGGGTGCATCTGCCCGTCCGGCTTCCCAGTGCCCAACAGCGACGGCGACGGAGGGGCCATATCACGCGGCGCGGTCATCTTTCGGTTTTCGATCGTGGAGAGGCCGGAGGACAAGCGGGAGCGACACGGGGGAGGCGCCAAGAGGGGAGAGCAGTGCCTATAAGTTGTCTGGGCATCCGGAATGGGACGAGACGGGGCGGTTGGCTACAAGCACGCGGGCCCAGGCGATTGGTGGCAGTGTGTAAGTCGTAAGCAGCCAAGGATGCCTACCAGCACCGGCAGGGCAGGGTGTTAGTAGATATAAGCAAGGGAACGAGTAAGCACGGAAGGTAAGTGAGCGGGTATTCTTTCACGGGAGAGGATACAGTTTCCCGCGATTGGCGAACCGGGCGTGCGAGGAAACAGGACTCGCGCTCTGGCCGGGAAGAGGGGAGAGGGGGCGGGGGGCACGAACGCCATATAGAGTCTCACTGCTCGAGCGGCGGAAGGACCGGGCTCGAGGGGAGCTCGTGTCGCCATGGAACGAGACAAAGCAATCGACTTCTAGGTCTTACACATGCCGCCAGACGAGCGAGCGGCCGGGGAGTCCAGCCAGCCCGCGCCCAAGCCCCTCTTGGGATGAGAGGGGGGTAGAGCGAGAGCGAGAGGAGACGACATGAGCTAGAGTAGAGGTGGGCGGGCCTATCCCAGGTACCCGGGACCCTGTGCTGGGCCGTCAGCTGGGCAACTGACCCGCGCCCTGCTGGACAGCGCCGGCGAGCCGTGGCACTAGGGGTAGTGCAGAGGCTACTTTCCCGCACAGCCTCCTCTTGTACCGCGAAGGGCTTGACACGAGGGAAGCTGGTATGTTCGTGCTTTTGCGGGCACTCGTCCACCCCACCGCGGGTTTCGCTGGGCCCAGCGGCAGCAGCGGGGAGGCGAATGGGCCGGGCGCCTCTGTTGGCACTCATCAGCCCTGCGCTGGTCTTCGAGAATACGAGGCGACGATGGATCGCGGACGGGAGATTCAAAGAAGCCGTACGGAGCACCTGGGCTATGGATCAATCAGGTTGGCCCAGGAGGCCCGGAAGGGGGCCCTGGGAGGGGGGGATCGGCGGGTTAGCTCACTGCCTCTGCCGTATATGGCGGCACCCTGGCAGTTTGGGGGGGGGGGGGCGTCGGCCGGCTAGTAAGGCCTACCAAACTTACGGGAGGTACCGAGTCGGCCAGTAGGCAGTGCTGTTCCTGGCCCTGAATCCGTTCGGCCAGGGCTGTACCTGTCGGGCCCGGAGGGACCTTGGGCTGCCAGGGCTTGGTGGGCTCTCTCTTGTGTGTGCCCTGAGGAGGGCCCCGTCTCTCGGGCTGGAGAGTGTGCACAAAAGTAGAGTTCAATGAAGAGAGCAGACCCAGGCGTCCAAGAGCCCCTCGGTTCGGGAAGGACCCCCAGGGTCCAGGGGCAGTCAACCAGCGGAATTGCCATTGGGAAATCAATGGCTGCGACGGGCGCCCAGCGCATACAGTGGAGACGGTCAAGACACCCATGTTGGTGCGTGCAGGCCATCTTGTCTCCATTTTCACCTCCAACCTTCATTGGAGAAACATCAATCACCTGGTTCTTTTGCCGTCGTCCAATTTCACCCGGCCATTGGGCATCCGAGCAGCCGATGTTCGTGACCGGTGAGGGTGGTCCGCACTGCTGTCACCGCCCCGCCCAGGAGCGCCTTTGTCCCCATCAAGTTCCAGCGCGGGCCATGCGTGTATAGGTGCCTCTCTGTGTGTGTGTGTGTGTGTGTGTGTGTGTGTGTGTGTGTGTGTGTGTGTGTATCCCACGGGATAACGGTTGTTGGACGGTGAGCTGGCAGCCCGGCTCCGTCGATATCTGTAGGTTGCTTTTGAGAAGAAGAAGAAGAAGAAGAAATACATCTTCCCAATATGGGTAGGCCGGAATGCCGACTGGGAATGGGAGGTTGCCAGGAGCACAATTGTCCTCCTGCAAGCACATACAAGCTGAACGGATCGCGGTTGGATGCCTGGAAGTTGGAGCAGGCATGTAAAACATGCAGGTGACCACACGTACCTGCAAAGTGCGTGAGTCTCGGGTCGAGGCAACAAGCCTTCGGACGTGGGAAACCCGGATGCGGGAAAGCAGACCAACTAGCAGATCTTCTATCATGAGAACGGCGGCCCCGTCACCGGCAGGCAACGGGCTCGGGACTTGATCCCCTGTTGCCAAGGCTGGTCTACTCCATGCACGTCGGCCACGGACGGGACATTCCTTGACCTTCCTGCAGCCACGCACATTCTAAATTCCATCGTGGTCCAACACGCTACCAAGCTATTCTCAGCTCTTCAACGCCTCCCTCAACAGACCACTAAAGAAGCAGCATACCCAGCTACCGTACGCCCACAGGCGAGCGACGCCACCGAGGGCGTAGCAGCTGCTCGAGTGGCTTGTCTCATGTTGGAACAGCCGACATTCTTGGAACAGTAGCACTCGCATGATGCGCCTACCGATCAACCACCTGGCTGGGCATTCGTGGGCGTGGGTTGGCTCCCGGGTAGGGGGGGATTACGGCCAGGAGAAACCCGGGGCGGTTGGCGGAGCCTCGACCTAGATTAGAGACAGAGCGGCGCCAACATGGTGATGGGTCCTGATGAGGAGGCCATACGAGCGCGAAGCCGAGCACGTGCCGCCATTCACCCAATATCTCTCAAGCAAGGTCACGGTCAAGAAGAAACACGCGCGACATCCCCGCATGCCCACTTCGCCGTTGAAACCATATGCCTGGTCGCCATCGCTCGGGTCGCTAGCGCGACGGGCCAGCCCAGATCTGAGATCCGACCAATATGTTGCATTGCCATGGAGGCGTTCGCGCGGTCTTGGTACTGGGGATAAAGTTTGGCGGTGACGGTTCGGCATAGTATTGACTGTTCGGGAATACGGCAAGACCCGTCCGCGCCTCATGACTCCTTCTCCTGGGGGGGTTTGCGAGCCCGCGCACGCGCCGTCAGAACATATCACGGACTAGAAAAAGCAGGCCCATCTCCCTTGTATCGGGCAGTACATGCCATTGCTGAAATCTCACACGAGGCACTTCGTCGACTGATTAGCTCTCGTGAGCATCAGGATGGACACGATGACACCGTAAAGCCCCAGGACCTCGGCAAAGATCAGTATGAGCACCATACCCACGTATAGGCGCGGCTGCTGGGTACTGGCTCGCACTATTCCATCGCCAATCGTCAGTGCCCGTTACCCCCCCTCTTGGGTTATTTTCACTTGGGTTCGGTGGCTTACCACCGGCATCACCAACTATACCAATCGCAAATCCGGCGGCGAGCCCGCTAAGGCCGACGCTGAGACCAGCCCCGAGTTGAAGGAACCCCTTGTAAAGGGGCATCATCTCTTCGAGGTTGCCCGAGATGATGACGCTGGCAACGAGACCATAGATGGACAGAATCTGCGCCATGATGGCGCAGAGGCTGCCTCTCTGTCACTACCAAGGCCGCTGGACCTGTTCGTCAAGGAGGCTTACGTGTTCTGCATCATGCGGTCCGGGCGGAGGATGCCCGAAGAGAAGATAGCGCCGCTCGACTTGGCTGTCCCGTACGATGCGCCAAACACCGTGAAGACGATGGCGCAGGCGCAGCCCATGGCCCCGAAGAACGACTTGGTGAGTCAGCCTTTCAGTTTCAGATATTAACATGCGTTGTGGGAGGATCTATGACATACTGCATACACCGGGCTGCCACGTACGACGGTGTTAATAACGTGTGGCGTCTTACTGAATTCCAGGCAGCTGGTGGTAGGGGAACATACCATCGATCCGGATTCGTCGACATGGCCTCCATGATGGACAACCAATATATCTCTTTCTGCTCACTATGGTCTTCTTCAAAAACCGGGCCTTCTGAGGACTGCACCTCGTACGTGCCAAAAAAAAAAAAAAAAGAGCTTCTGATTCAGCAACGAGAAGCACTTCCTATCCACCGGTGTCACAAACATCTTGTGCCCATTTTATAAGCATCAATGACGACTGGTCTACAAGTCTTGAGCCGTGGAAGCAATATCTCCGGCGGCCTCCTGGTTGGTTCTCATGAGGCCATCATACATATCAGGCTGACACCTCATGGTGCGGGCGACCAGGCAGAAGGATTTCGGCACTCATGATTGGGCAAGCGTCAGCAACATAACCGCCGCGCGGCGCCAATACCGTGGAAGCATCTACACCGTTCGTATAGGGCGCGGGGGAAGGGGTTGGAAGTCTGTGCTGCGTCCGCCTAAGCGACCTCAAGCAGTGCCACACTGGATATGATTTGACAGGACCACACGGGGCTGGCTGTTCGTCGTCCACGTCTCGCGGCGCTCTTTCGCCGTGCGGATTGGGGACGGACCACACGAGTCCTTTGGCCCCAGTAGGTACTCGAGTATGGCTTTTCGCGAAATCGGCACATCAAAGACGGCCTACCCCGCGGGGCTTCATGGCGAAATCCAGCTTATCCCAGTGTGGTGATGTGGAAGGAGGCGACGAAGCGCCCCACCGCGTTGCCCTGGCCCCGCGTTTGTGTCCATGGCCCAGGCCAGCAACGGCTTTTCCAGGAAGGGTCCGTGGACAAACCCAAGGGGAGCGGCACAGAAGCTTTGGAGCGTCTCGGAAGCGACAGCTGACGGCGAAGAAGCGTGTCGTCGAGGACGTGGCGGCGGCCAATTCTGGAGACTCGATGGATGGTGGATCGTGACCCGGCGATGATGCATCGTGCGCCAGCTCATCTTTGGTGACGTTTAAGAGCCTCGACTCGCCATTGGGCCTAGGTCGAGACTTTAAGGTTAAGTTTAGTAGGCCCGGCAATCAGGTAGATTGACGGGGCTATCTTTACGACGCCGAGCCGCCCGATGCCCGTCGGCCATTTGGTGTCGGGGAGCAATGGCGGCCCTTTGGTCTGCACTGAGCCGTACGGGTGCACGCTCAGCCCTTGTATGGCAGATCTGCACGCCATATATACGCCAGCCAAGCGGGACAAGCAAGCATCGCGGCCCGGCTTGGGTTGGATTCTTCCCCTGCGAGATTCACCCTCGATGCACCCTACCTGTCACACGGGGCCCCAGACGGCAGCATGGGTACTGGTCGGCGGGTGAGAGTGCAGGGACCAGTCTGAGGCCCAAGGGCATCTGGCCGACGGGCTGTGTGGAGCGAGAGAGATGTCGTCTCATGCACTGCTCTGGTACCCTGTCTCCTCCCCTGTGTGCCCGTGTTTGACTGATCTCCTTGCCCGCATCGCGCGGGCCCGTTGGGGCAACGCGAAAGCGGCTCCTGTGCTGGCACTTTTGTCCATTGGTCTGCGCGGATGGGGGTGTTCAAGATGTAGGGAGGGCGTTAGTCACGCACGCACGTACGCAATGCTGTGTGCGTCAGCGTGGGCGGGCGGGATGATCGGCTCCCGTCTGGCGCGGCCGCCGTTCCGAGCATCAGCGATTTGCGCATCGCAGTGGGCGCGCCTGGCCTGCGTACATCCGGCTTACCCAGCATGACTGCGGGCGACGTTCCCGAGAAGCTCTTTCGACTGTTGAGCCCTCCCGGTGGTCGATCCCCCTAACGTCCTCCCGCCCTCAGTCGACCCGTGTGTTTTGTGGCTGCGACGCCAAGGTGGCGGCTCCACCTGGCAGACGTTGAAACGTCTCAGGTCGGGTTACGGTAAGGTCCTGGGGCTCGGAACTGACTCTTCCAGTCCTGCCCAGTCATGCTTGCAAGGCTGGCGTATCATGTCGCGCAGCTGCCAGGGCCCGTCGGTCGCCCCAGGATCAGACGGTGGCCGCGGTCTTTTTCCGCCTCCCTGCCTCGCTCGCCTCTGTCAACCTCCGGCGCGCCGGCCCCTCGCTGACCCTCATCAGCCAGTCGGACCGGCGTTATGGGCCCTTAACGCGTGGCCGCCGCCAAGCCTCGCTCGTCGCCATCGACACGGGCGGCAGGGATCAGCGTTGCACTCATCAGCGCGGAGCCCCAGCCAGGAGGGAGATCCTCTCGCACGCTGTGCTTGGATATGGTACCAAGGCGCGTGGGTGAGACTCGCGCTACGCTTGGCGAGCCGCCTCCCCCCTTCACCCGGGCCTCCCTTGGCTTGGCCAGCGTGGGCGGCTTCGTCGAAAGCAGCAGGCCAGCCAGACAGCAGCGCTGCTATTTTGGGCGTCCGGATGGCCGCTGGGTACCTCGCTTTTAAGCCCGGCATCGCCACGTCGGTTGGGCCCTGTGGGAGTTCTTGTTCTGCAGCTGCTGGTCAACTTTCGCTTCTTTTATCCATGCTTTAGCCTTCAGCCACCCGCCTCCCATCCCCCCCGTCTTAGCCCCGAGAGGCCGCGCACGACCTGACGACTGCATTGCTCGCCCGCCAATCCTTCCCTGTGTAGCTGCGGTGGACTTCTTGGCGACGAGACGGGTTATATACAGACCGGTTTCTGTACACGCGCTGGGCTTCTTTTTCCTTATTTCGATGTGTTAATAGCCGCTGGAGGGACGGATACGGTTTTCTTTTGGTCGACAAAGGGAGTTTTAATTCTGTTCGGATCCTGTGGCTTTCGTCGTCCCCATTCTATCCTCGGTTCCCCGGAGGTGCATTCTAGCTACGCGGCGTCGGGGCAAAATGAAGTCAACCATCATGGCTGGCCTGCTGGCCGGCTTGCTGTCAGCGCCCACACATGCACTCGCCGTGCCGCCGCAAAGCCGCGACTCGCCGCCGAGAGTCGTCGGCATGGACGTGCAGAGGAGGAAAGTCGCCAATCCGTTACAACGGGACAAGCTGCGCCGGCGAGGCACTGCCAAAGCCACTCTGGACAACGAGGTATGTAGCCCACCAACCCATCTGTCTCCTGCGTGCTGTCCGGCCCCCTCTGGCATGGGGCCGGACCGCTGTGGACCTGCGCCGACTTGGGTGCTGATTAGCTCGCCAGGAAACGCTGTACTTCGTGAACGGCACAATAGGCACGCCTCCTCAGAAGCTGCGATTCCACCTGGATACGGGCAGCAGTGACCTCTGGGTCAATTCCGAGAACTCGGCCTTGTGCTTGTCATCATCAAATCCGTGCAACTTTGCCGGGACCTACCGCGCCAACGCATCGTCCACCTACAACTATGTCGGAAGTTGGTTCAACATTTCCTACGTCGATGGATCTGGCGCCAGCGGCGACTATGTCTCGGATACGGTTACGATCGGGTCCACGGAGCTCGACCGCCTGCAGTTCGGTGTCGGTTACAAGAGCACATCGGCCCAAGGCATTCTGGGAGTTGGATATCCGATCAACGAGGTCCAGGTGGGCCGGGCCGGCAAGAAGCCCTACGATAACCTGCCAGCGAAACTGGTTACCGAAGGAAAGATCGCATCCAACGCTTACAGTTTGTGGCTCAACGACTTGAGCGCGAGCACCGGCAGCATCCTGTTTGGCGGCGTCGACACGGCGCAGTACGTCGGAGAGCTGCAAACCCTCCCGATCGAGAAGCAGGGTGGTGCCCACTCCGAATTCCTGATTACCATGACTGGACTTGGCCTGGACGACAAGATCATTGCCGAGAAGCAGGCCCTTGCCGTGCTGCTCGACTCGGGCTCCTCGTTGACCTACCTGCCGGATACCATGGTGGATAGGATCTACCAGCAGGTTGGCGCCCAGTACGACCCGGCCGAAGGCGCCGCATACGTGCCTTGCGCGTTGGCCGACAACAAAAGCAAGGTCCATTTCACCTTCTCGTCGCCCAAGATCAGTGTCGGTATGGACGAACTGGTGCTCGACCTGATCACCACCGAGGGCAGGCGGCCCACCTTCAGCAACGGCGTACCGGCATGCCTCTTCGGCATTGCCCCGGCGGGCGCGGGAACCAACGTGCTGGGCGACACATTCTTGCGATCGGCCTACGTGGTGTACGACCTGGCCAACAATGAGATTTCCCTGGCGGCGACGGCCTTTAACGCGACGGAATCCCGCGTCCAAGAAATCGGCACGGGCACCAATTCGGTTCCTGGTGCCACCCGCGTGCAAAACGCCGTCGCAGCCACTGCTGGCATCGCCAACACGGGTACCCTGAATGGTCTGGGGGTCGATAAGGATGACGCCGCCTCGTCCCTGGTGCCGTCTACCTTGTTTGTCGGCCTGTTCTTTGGGCTCGGAGCCTTGTCGGCTCTGCTATAGAGCCGCCCAATAGCATCTTCCCGAGGGAACAGCGTGCGCTTCTTTCCAGCTTGGCCTCGCGAGCCAACGACCCTGTGTCTTTTTCTCTTTTCCCTCCATTTACAAAGCGGTGTATAGCAAAGCATTGCAAGGCGTTCGGGTGGCGGCGAGGGCGCAAAGCTCTGGCCGGGATTGGCATGACTATCGCAGATGAGCACGACCGAAGTATCAATAAGTCGGCGACAGGTTCACGAAGTCGCTTTGGCATATAATGTTTTGAAGGCTAGATGGGCGGTATATATATATATCCGAGAGCATTGTATAGCGGAGACGGAAGACGGCCTCCCGATTGAATACAACCAACCCCATCTCGACTATCTGCACCTTGGCGATTGGCCGGAATCAAAAGGCAAACGGCTGCCTCGGTCTTCAAACTAGTATTCCCCGGTCTCTCCAGCAGCTTTTGCTTCCTTGCGTCTTGCCTCCACTACAGCCGGGTGCTTGATCAGCACTTCACTATTTGGGCATGGGGCCAAATCGCCCCTGTCGGCCTCCCCGCGTTGCTCTACACGGACGGGCGCGGGGCCGGCCAATGAATCGTAGGAGACGCCAATGGCGCCTGGTTGGGACCGACAGGCTAAGACAAGGAAAGGGACGGACTGACTTGCAGCTTCGCATCATATCACACCGTCTCTCCCCACGCACCTATTTGTATCGTTGGGAACGGATCCATGGCGCCTGGCTTGCAGGGTAACCCGCTGTCGTACATATTGTACAGCCCGTCGGGCTTTTGTGGCTGCCGGTGCGTCCAGGCCCAACAACGGGAGGCTGGAAACAAGCGAGCACCTCAAGTGCCTGGTCTCAGCTCGTGAATACCTGGCCCCGCCCAGCTGTCCGAAAAGAAGAAGAAGAAGAAGAAGAAGAAGAGCCTGAAAGAGAGCGTGGTTCCCTCTGCGCTACGTCTAGCCATAGGGGATTGAAGACACTGGACCTGCAACATGCGGTGAACCGATTGGAGGCAGCGTACCTGACCATTTGCTCGCCCGCGTCCGTCTTATATTCGAGATACATATGCATGCGCCCCTTCGCACCGAACTCGCCCTTAGGTCGGTGCTTTCACATAGGTACAGCGTATAACTAAGGACATGCAGTTCGGACGGCTTGTATCTTCGACTCGAGTCTTTTCTTCGAGTGGGTCTTGACCATCGAATCATCGCGGTCCCAAGGGGGGGGGGGGGAAACCTACCTAGCTCGACATGGCGCCCAGGGTTCTTGGTACCAGGTTGACGGGAAACGAGCAGCTCGGGGCTGGTGGCCCCTCCCAACAAATCAGGAGCCGCGGCAGTGGCACTCGTTTGAGGCTGGGCGAAGGCTTCACTTCTGTGCTCCGGCAAACACACGGCCGAGGGAAAGCAGAGAGGGGAACCATCCTTACACCAGACGTCAGTCTCGCTTGAATAAGCCGAGACAGAAGAAATGACGACTTTCTTCCCTATGCTCTGCCCCCCCCCCCCCCCCCCCCCCCCCCCCCTCCCCCTCCATCCCTAATTCCTGTTCCCTTGGAGTAGCAGTAGTAGTAGTAATAGCAGCAGCAGCAGCAGCAGCAGCAGCAGCAGTGCCCTATTCGCAACCAATCGCGGTTCCTTCGTTCCACCCCTCCCGCCTCGGCCTCCTCCATCCGACCTTGTGATGGTTGTGGTCTGGGGCTAGACAAGTCACAAGTTGCTCCCAGCAGCGTCCACCACCCCTGCGCCGTCCCACCTCTTCCGGCCGCCTGCCCCCCACAAAGCAGGACCACGTACCGACAGGGACGGGGATAGACGAAAAAGGCCGACCTGCCTCTCCCCCCCAACTGTCGACCACTAGGGCCACAGCGATTCCGACAGCTGATCGCACCAGCGAGTGGGAGGTGAAGCGAGAAGGACTCTCGACTCGAGCGACCACCAGCCCAACAAACCGTCTCGCAAGCCATTCCTCCGGTCGACGACAGTGCCTACAACCAGCTCCACCGCTACATACTAGTTGCGGTCGTCCGCTGCCGCCGGCCTTCTCGAACCCCTCAGCCCTCGTGTCGCATCGCATCGTGTGGTGCGTGGCGTGTCTGTCGACTTTTGGACGACGCACGCCGTGATCCAACATGTCGGTCTTGACGTATGTCGCCTACTTTTTCGTAGGACAAATCGCCCTGGCCGTCGTCTTCTACATGCTGTCCTTCGTCGTCCCCAAGGCGTCCTTCGCCGCCCGCTCCATCGCCGCCTACCTGTCCTTGCTCGTCGTCGCGAGCTACGGCGTCGTCGTCTCCATCCTCCTGCGCCTCGTCGGCCGCGAGCAGATTGCGCAATGGGCCACCGCGCGTGCCTTCAAGTACCTCATGTCGTGGTCCACGGGCATCACCTTCGAGGTTGAAGACCCCAACAAGTACCTCGAGACGGTCCGGCCCGCCGTCTTCCTCGGAAACCACCAGACCGAACTGGACGTGCTCATGCTGGGCTGCATGTTCCCCAAGTACTGCAGCGTGACGGCCAAGAAGTCGCTGAAGAGCTGGCCCTTCCTGGGCTGGTTCATGGCCCTCAGTGGCACCGTCTTCATCGACCGCAAGAACTCCAGCGATGCCCGGCAGGCCATGAGCGGCGCCGCCTCCGAGATGAAGAACCGCAAGCAGAGCGTCTACATGTTCCCCGAGGGCACTCGCAGCTACTCCAAGGAGCCCACCCTGCTGCCCTTCAAGAAGGGAGCCTTCCACCTGGCCGTACAGGCCGGCGTGCCCATTGTGCCCGTTGTCGTCGCCAACTACTCCCACGTTCTCTACATCAAGGACTTCACCTTCAAGGCGGGCAAGATCCCAGTCAAGGGTAAGTGAATGGGTCCGGGGAGGGGAAGGCACCCCTAGGTGACGGACGTTGTTGGCTGACCCGTGCAGTGCTCGACCCCATTCCCACCACCGGTCTGACGACGGCCGACGTCGACGAGCTGACCCGCTCGACGCGCGAACTGATGTTGAAGGAGTTGGTTGCTTTGTCGGCCAAGGCGCAAAAGCGCCCTATGGCGATGCCGGCATCCAACGGCCGGGACGGCGTGGTGAAAGCCAGTGGTGCCGACGCTACCCTGTCGTGAACCAACACGGCTGCCGGTCTTGACAGAGGCCGACAGCAACTAGAAACCAGCCACAACGGTACGCGATCCACGTCGCGGCCGGTGTGTCAGCGAAGGAGTAGAGGTGGACTGTCAGACACGGTGACGTTTGCACCACGACAATGCATTTGATACCCTTAGACCACGCTAAATGGCGGTTTCTGATGTGGGACCGGCCAGCCCGCCTGGGCACAGGCGGCAGTCAGGCGGCCGTCTCGGGCCCTGCTGCTTCTGCTGCTACTGCTGCTGCTGTGCGCCTGGCGAGTAATGGCCCTTGACTTTGCAGCATTGTGTTCTGCATATAAAAACCGAAAAGCTAGGAGTTGGGTGGATTCGTGCTTCTTTAGCATGACTTGGCAAAATAGACGACGAGGTGGACATAAGTCAATGCAGCTTGGCGGTAGATTCACGAGGAGCCTCTTGCCCCCCTCCCCTTGCATATATCCCCGCCCACCTATTGTTGCCCAGGGCCATGCTGGCCAGCGGGCTGGTCTTGGTAGCGCTCTATGTATCCCCTGTGAGTCTTGGTCATGGTTCTGGCTGGGCTGGGGTCCTGGCTCCGTGTTAGTTGAGCTCCTCAGCTGACAGATGGCGGTGCCGCCCCCTAGCCAGCGGACTGAGACGGTCGGCCAAAGCCACAGGCCTCCCGGTGGGTGGATGGTATATATACCCATAGTCGGCGGCGGGCTTCCCGGCACGTGTGCTTTCTCGGCCTGTCGCATTTCCGTCCCGGGCGATCACGATCCAGCCGTGGCCGGCGCCCAACCGTTGACGTAAGCGGGGTCACGATGTGCCGCCGTGCTCGGGTTGGACAACGAACGCTGATGATGCTCATTTGTCGTCCCTGGGACCGGGGCTACAAAGTACACCCGTGGCCTTGGTATCCGCTCTCCCACGGGTCGGTCATTGCAAATCGGCCGGGTGCTGCCGGCTCCCAAGGGGGTTACATCGATCAGGGACAAGATGCTCTTGAATGGAGGGAAGCCGCCGTAGCCACGCCCAACTCCAGTCAGCTGTCACGGGAAGTCACTGCATCCTCTTCCTCCCTTTGCCACGCAACAGATCTCGATCTCGCTGAACCACGACCGACGGCACTTGGAAGAGCACGAGCGGCAGCAAATGAAATAGGGACGTTCCACCCCCCTCAACGCCCACACCATGGACGGTCGAAGCGGTGGTGCTATCCGCCTCGTGAGCTGCGCCTTTGTCCGCCCCGACCCGTTGACTTGGAATGAGCCATTTCCTCGCCCTCCCGCTGCGGGCTGCTCGGCTGGGAAAACAGGGAATGCAAGACATGCCAACTCAGAAACACGCTAGCCATCCTCTCGCTTGTAACATGGCACAGGAAAAATGAAGGACGGCATCCGTTGCCCCCTGGACCTGGGCTATTTCGCGCCGAGGTATCCAGTGATAGCCTCACGGGTCCCCGCCCCATGCCCTGGGCTGCCTCGAGCACGAGAGGGTGCTACGGCGCGGCCACTCTGTTGGCCAAGGGTCTGGTTGAATACTTGCGGACTTGACAGATTCTACTCCCAAGTGAGGTCTGCTTGGAGCTCCTGCTTACCTGACACCAAGGCGGTCCCAGCCCGAGGCTGGGGAGCGCGTCTTCCCAACATGTCGCCTTAACCGAAGCAAGACAAAATGCGTCAGGTCATTTCGCGAGTTCTGGCCACCGGTGACGTCGCCCCTCGTCAGCCACCCCTCCGTCAAGGGGAAGGGGGGAGCCATTCGCCGGTAACCAAGGACACGACGGATGTCAGCGGTGGTATCCCCGTAGACTAGCAAACCTATGATATAAATGACCCTTTCGCCATCTCGAAGCCCGTGAGGTGAGGCACAATCGAGTCCACATCTATCACCCGCCGCAAAATACTCACTACACACCTATCGTCTCGCAGTATTCATCTTGGGTCGCAAGATCAATCGCCAAAAATGTCTTCCTTCAGCAACGACAACCTTGATGTCAGTCTCTTCCTACTCGGGCCATGTTTGATATATGCTGACGACTTTCCAGAGTGGCTACGGCGACAACACCAACGTATGTGATAGGAATGAAAAAAAAAAACCCTTAATGGTGATGATCCCTTCCTCACTGTCGTGAGCACAGGCTGCCAGGAGGGACAATGAGGACAGCTACGGCTCCGGCAACCGCCAGAGGGCCGCCACCTTCGACTCCAGCGACGGCTCTTCCGGTCGCGACAACAGCACCAACCTGAATAGCCATGAGCCATCTGGCATCGAAAACAGCAGCAACTCGTACAATGCGTCCGGCGCCGGTTCCTACGGCACCTCCGGCGACAACGCCACGTATGGTTCGAGCCGCCAGACCGACTCGTACGGATCCTCCGACCAGGAACGGGCCACCTTTGGCTCGTCGACGGGGTCCCGCCGGGACAACGAAGAGTCGTACGACACGGGCGGCAACGCCAACGACCACGACAACAGTTACGGAGGGCCGCCGCGGACCGCGGACCGCCACGGCTCTTCGGACGGCCACGAGATGGGCCTGAGCCCCGACGCTGGCCGCCGGGACGACGGCACCTACGGTGCTGGCCGGACCGAGGCCTACGGAGGATCGTCGGGCGACGACGCCGGAAGCTACGGCGGCGCCGCCCGGAACAACGACGCCGACAACGACAGCTACGGCGCGTCGACCCGCGGCGAGGGCACCGCGCCCGCGCGGGGGGCCGACAGCGCCATCGGCAAGTTCGTGGAGAAGGCCGGCGCCCTGCTCCACAACGACGGCATTGCCGAGAAGGGCCGCGAGAAGCGCGAGCAGAAGGGTTTTGGCAACGGCAACGAGTACTAGATGGCGCGGGCAAGGGGCAAGAAGGGCCTTGTTTTCCTAGAGTTTGGCGCCCCCTTCTCGACGGGTTGGCCTTGGCAGCCGCGGCATAGGTAGCTTTTCGGATACCGTGCAGACCCGACCAGCTGGTCATGATTCAGCGTGCTGTCGAGGATCCTGGGATTTAGAACCCGTGTGGGAGATGCCTCATTTGACAAGCTACCGGCGCCCAGCCGACGACGTCTTGGTCCGCTATTCCCAGTACGAAGCCCGTCTCGATGGGGAAACGAAGGATTCTTGGCTTTGCTCTGTTCTCAGTGTGGATTCTGCGTACGTCTCTTGGTAGCCCATGATTCTGGGTCAGGTTGTTGGCAGGTTGCGACATCCCATCCCTTTTTGAGCCGCAGGCCTGTACCCAACACCTCTCTGTCCACGGCCCTCGCTCTTTGTTGGTACTCTTTGGGGGCTGTCGGGACACCCCGTGTGGCGAAGGAAGGCGAATTCCTGCTTCGACAGCGCTGCCTGGTGAGTTGCACTTGAGACGCGCAAGGCTGGGGGGGAAGGGGAGATGCTGCCTGGTGGGTTTTCTCGGGCTATATCGTCCATCGATCCGGAAGGCATCTTCTTGGGGACGGGTTGGGTGGTATCGGGTTTCTGCACTCTCGGGAGCTGTAGTCGTCAGTGCGGCTAGAAATGGAGTTTCGTGTTTCTTGTCGTCATCCTTCCTTGGTTTTTCGAGACTTTGGCAAATCGCGGGAGACCAACATCACCTGTTTGGTGCCCACCACCTGCTCCCGTCCGCCAACGATCTCCGCCTCTCGCAAGGCCTTGCAACCCCTTGGTCGTCCGCGTCGTGCACGTTGACGCGTGGGCGTCCCCCTCGTGGCGTCGATCGAGCCCTGACGCCGAATGCCGCTGGGGGAAGGGCTGGATTGGTGTTTTATGGGCGCACCCTGCGTTTGCCGCGCCTTGTCGGTCTATCGTGTATACTCATCTTGCACCAGATCCCCGGGGTGCATGGAGATACGTATCCCATTGAGCACCGAAATTATTTCCAACAGAGGAGGCGAACTCAGCATTTACATACTCCAACTTTGGATTGCCGCCGGGGCCCCTCATTGGAGGAGCTTGTGAACTCCCTGTCCCTCCCGGGCTCAACATCGTGATGCATCCCCTGGCGAAAGATCCCATCCCAAGCTTTTCCAGCCCTGGGACGGCACTGTCGAATAGAAACACAACGGGGCCATCGCGGTATGCATGTGTGCGATGATTGCCGTAAACAGTCTCCAGTCCGGTCAAGATGAACACTACTGTTGGATGCTTTCACGGGAAAACCTCATATTGCCCTCTGTGAACCACAGTCATGTCCACAGCCATCAGACACGCACTCGTAGTTTCTGACTCCAGTCTGTCACGGAGCGTGCTTGTTTCCCTCCATTTCCTACCCTTCAAGCGCTCCTTGCCCTCCCGTGCAGCTCTCGGAAGATACCTCGAGGCGGCCAACAGCTCCATCGCCCCTATTTAGCCCCGGGATTCACAATATAGTATAGTACGGGATCGGATGTCCATCAAGTGCCCGATAGACAGTTTCTATATGCATTTCTGGCCTTTTCCTCTCCAAAGTAGCTCATACTCGCCCCTGAGCACCACCGCTGCCCGCACCCATGCCTGTTTGCCGGGTTGGTATGTACCCCTTAAGTCGCCCAGGCAACCACCCTCGCCGTCGCCGTGCTCCTCCCTCGTAGTGGTCGCCCGGGCATCCTGTCCCCCAAACTATTTGCTAGGCTCTCTCCTCCCTTCTGCAATGTTTCCCCTCCTCCCTTTCTCTTCCCTCGCCAAGCCTCTGGACTTTGATCCGTCTCCCGCTCGTATCACCACGCATCCCGCCCTCGTCTCTCTATCATCACGACGCTTTTTCGATCATCTCCTCAAGCTTCCAAGATGTTCCCGGTATTCACCAAGATAGCCGGTTACACCATGGACCGCCTCGCGGGTCGGCGTGCTGCCACCACGATGGCCTGGCTGGCTGGTCATTCCCCCATCCTCTCCCTCGCCTTTGGCATCCTCGCCTACTCGCTGCTCGCGGCCGTCTTGGTAAGCACCCCCATCTTCCTCACCCTCCGCCATAACCCAAGCTTTCATCTGGTGCAAGCACCAGCCCCTTTCCTCGCCCACTCTTTCATCCTGGCCGGCCTTTGGAGGTGCTAATGTTGAACCATGTTTCCACAGACTGTTGGTGCTACCAACGTCCTGATCGGGGCCATTCTGGCTCTGGTCTTCACCTGCCTCCGCCGCCTCTACATGTTAATCACTGGGCGTGTGGAGGAGGTTGTGCCTCTGCCGGAGGAAGAGCAGGCGCACGAGCCCAACGTCGAGATCACTCGCGAGGTTGACTGCGTCAACCAGATTCGCCGCCACCAGCTTGTCCGCATCGAGGTCCGCCGCATCAACGAACTCGGTCGCCAGCAGCTCGCCAAGGCGAAGAGGGCCGAGGAGTGGGCCAAGAAGAACCGGCTTCTTCACGAACGCCACGACCGTCCCGTGAAGCCAAGTAAGTAACCCTCGGTGTTCTTCGTCCCTCCTTTCGGCACGGATCCCCCACCCCATGCTCTCGTGAATTCTCACCTCTGTTGTTCTGGCCCCTCCTAAACATGCTCCAGGAACCCCTCGACCAGAAGAGTACTGACCTCGAGTGTTGCAGAGACTGTGCCTGAACTGTGGTCTCGGGCCCGGGAACGCTACAAGAACCTCGGGCCGGAGCTCCCGAAGCCCCGTCCCGCCTTCAAGAAGGTGCAGCCCCAGCCTGGCTGGCAACTCCGTGTCTGCCTGCCACCCCGGCCCCGGCCCCGGCCCCAACAGCCCCGTATCGTTGCCTCTGACACTCGACTCTTGGACATGCTCTCCCGGTATCCTGAGCCTACGCCTCTGAATCTGCCCCTTGCGGGTTCGCGTGTCGATGAGGCTGAATCCCGTGAGTACTGGTCCAAATACTTTGCCCGCCAGTCGGTTGCCGCTCCTGTCAATCCCGTGGTGCAAGCTTCGGCTCCCGTGAGCTTCGCCCCAGTCCATGGAGAGACGGCCGTCTCGTGCCCTGTTGTTGCTGGACCCGGCCCTCAAATCATGGCAGCCTCCTCTGTTTTCGCCTCTCTGGCTTCATCCGTGGGCTAGGTGCCCACTGGTGTTTGCTCTGAGCAGGCCCCCCAAGCGATTCAGGAGGTTGTTCAAGGGGTTCAGCACGCTCCCCAGGAGGTTCTCAAGGGCCCCCCCGTCCCCCAGGAGGCCCCCCAGGCTCCCCAGCTTCCTCTAGAGGCTGTTCAGATTCCCGCCGTGCCCGTGTTCGCGTTCTCGTCCGCTGCTGAGCAGACTACTCTGGCAGCTTTGCCCGGTCGTGTCAACCACCCACCGAGACGCAACATCAGAAAGCCCATCAAGAAGGTGACCAACCCGGCCACCCCCGAAACCCTTTTTGAAGAGAGCGAGGCGGACCCGGTTCAGGAGGCGATCGATAACTCGGTTCCTCAGTTTGCGCTCATTCCCGAGGAGATCGTCTCCGCCACCAGCGGGTTCCGACTCGAGGGCGACCCGGTCCCTGCCCAAGTCCCTACGGCGGTTGTGCAGGCCGCGGCCGAGCCCTTTCCTCCTCCGGAGCGCCGACACCGCCTGCCCGTGCACAGGCAGAAGCAACTGGACAGGAAGTCTGCTCTTCTGGCCGCCGCGTCTGCCGATGTCGCCAATGCCCCCCCGGCTGCCCCGGCTGCTCCAGCTGCCGCCCAAGTCGCTCTGCCTGGCCCGTCCACCGCCCCCGTCCACCAGTTCACCGTACAAACGGCTGGAGGGGAGCAGGAAGAGCTTGACTACGGTGACGACTCCGACATCGAGTGGTTCCAGCAGCAGCTAGACGGCATGCACGCCGACGAGACCGCCGCTCCGGCCCCTGATACCCTGGCAGCGCCCGTCAAGCTGTACGGCATGAACTCCGAGCTGGCTGCCCAGTCACGCGCGGAGTTTGAGAAGGCTTCGATGCGGGTCCTTGCCGTGAACCACGATACGCAAGCGGAAAAGCCGAACGAGGCCAAGGAGGCCGAGAGGGCTTCTTCCGAAGTTATGGCTGGCCGAAAGACATTGTCGGTCCGTCGTAACAAGCAGTAAAATCCAAGCCAAGCCAAGCCAAGCCCCCTTTTCTTGCCCCCGCCATGTACCCTCGCTCAAGATGTCCCTTTTGTATCCCAGCCTCCCATTGCCCGCCCTGTCATGCCGCCAGATAGGCAAGGCGCGCGGACAGCACGCCCACGGCAGATAAACGCTACGCTTAGCTATGTTCACTCGCAGGTCCTCCCCCCACCGCCCGTTGCGAACCCTCACTGACGTTTTCTCGTCTCCGCAGACAAGCAACATACGCCCCGCCCCCCTCCCCCTTCGACAGGCTGATTGCTGACCAGCAAAGGTCTTTACGATGGTGACCACTACGCTTTCCTGCAGCTGGGTTCCATCCCCAACGTCTCCGGGTTCGATCCCCCTTGCTTTTTTTTTTCGAAACAGTTCGACGCAGGTTCGTGGGCTGTGGTCACTACAATGACGACCTGAGCTGGCGGCTTCACCGGTCCTCATCCGTCCGTCCGGGGTGTAGCAACTTGTCCGTGTTGGCCGCGTCGAGGGCCATGCCCGTCATTCTGCGGCCGGGTGGCCAGGGTTCGATCCCCTTGCAGGGTTTGGGTATCCAGCTTCCCAAACCCCTTCGGTATCTTGCCCCGCGGCGTCGTCAAGGCGCTCAGATATGGCCCCTCGACTTCTTCGTGGGTCATGCTTGATCTCCTGCGCCAACGATACCAAGGGTTCGATTCCCTTGTGGGGTTTGGGTATCCAACTTCCCCGGCTCCTCATCCGGGGTCCACAGGCGGGCTTCGTGATGGTGTCTTGGTTCGGAGAGTCACCGCCTCTTTCAAGCATCGCCGCGACCTGACATTCGATGGCGTTGTTGGTGGTGATCTTGGTCCTGTAGGCTTATGTTGTTGATGTGGTCACTGGGATTTGGCGGGTTGGTTTTCTGGTTTGGTTTTCGGTTCTCCCCTCCCTTTTCTTTTTCCATTCTTTCATGCTTCCCGTCCCTCATTGGACACCCCCCCCCCCCCCCCCCCCCCCCAAAAAAAAAAAAAAAAAAAAAAAAAAAAAAAAAAAAAAAAACTCTTGTAAAATAAAAATGGCAAATCCAGCGGTGGCTGGGGCGAAGCCGGGGCAGCGGTGGAACCTTGTAGCGCCGCATTGTTGGATTGGGAGCGATGGATGATGGGTGGTGGATGATGGGTGGTGGATGGAGGAATGGATGGTGGCATTGGTGGTGGGCGCGTCACGTCCCTTTCTTCCCTACTATCCCCTTGACCTCTTTCGGGAGGCTGGCCTATCTGGGGCTTTCCCGGTTCGAGCATGGCTCTGCGGGTTTTTCCCTACCAGCACAGTAGCTGGGTCACCAGCGCTGCGCCGATGGGGTGACGATGGCGGTTGGTGGCTTGGAACTACAAGCGGCCGCTGGGCCGTGCCAACTTGATGCCCTGTGTATTGAATAGATTGATAGAGTCATTCTATGGCTTGATCTCCCTAGCGGCTGTCAACGGGGCGCGATACCAGCCGGACAAGGACGCAGGTCATAAGGTATTGGCCACACCAAGCAACCATGGCACCACATGCATATTTCCTGGCGGCGTGGTGTTGTGGATTGTTCGCGACCTCGTGTACTCGACGTCTCCACGCCTTGGCCGTTGCCGGCGCGCACCATGAGGCGACAACGACCACTGTCAGGGACCTGGCACCGCCAGGTACCTACCAAAGCACGATCAAGGGCAAGGCAAGCCGAGCGATATGCAGCTCACTGGCACAGTAGAGCTAAATCGGGTCGGAATCGTGGCGAGTTCGAAATATCCAGCCGTGATTTCCAAGCGCGCCGTCGTTCGTGGCGAAAAGATTGAGCCCAAAGCTGGCATTGTCCCTCCTACATAGTTCCGGATCACCGGGGCAGCAGATCCAACCGAACTGTCAGTTGGTTTGACGAAGAGTCCCCGTCGCGGGTCTGGGACTATCCACGCTATGACCGACCAATACTCCGCCGCGGTGGGGTCGCTTTTTGCCGATTATAATCACCGTGGTTGAAAGAGGAGAGGGTGGCCGGGGTGACTTGTCTGTTCTCTCTCTCCAAGCTTCTGGATCTTCTGAGGCCAGACGGCCCAACCGCATGGAAGACCAATGACGGCATTCCTCGATAGGCACATCTCCTCGCCACTTAACTCCTAGGTATCCATGTAGAAGATACACGCAGATCCCCCACGCCGGTGCCGATCCGGGTGTCGCTTCGAATGCTGAGGAACCGAGGTCCCTCCTGTCTTCGCTGGGGAGAGGACCATCTGCTTGGATTACGGGCATGATAGCCGGCCCTTCACCAAAGGCCCGCCTAGCGCATCGAGCTAGATAGGCGAGCCGAGCAGGGAGGTCCAGCACACTGGTGGTACGAAGGTGCACATATGGAGGTGGAAGGTCGGCATACGAATACGATAAGCGACCAACGTCGCACTGGGGGCCACCACAACCGCCGCTGCGTATGTACGAACGCCGGCACGACGCAACCGACCTGGAGCACAACTTCACCTGCTGGTTCTAGCAAAGTGCACACTGTCTGGACAAGAAAAGGAGAAAGCTTGCGGGGAAGTGGAGCTCGGCCATTCATGGATCGCGTCTCCTCCGGCGAGATGAGAACCCACTACCACATCCTTCCTCCCCACGGGTCCTGCGCATCCGGATGCACAGTCTCCACCACGGGAGCCTTTCGCCGCCCGCGGTGATCAGTCCATCTCAGCCCTTTCCCCTCCCCCGGCGAAGGAGGTCAAGAAAGACGGTTCGAGTCATGCTGGCCCTCCAGCAGCGCCTGTCGATCACCTGGACCGCCCGCCCACGATGCGCGAGCCGTCCCTTTCCCCCTCGAGCTAAGCGGCGCGCCTCGCACGCGCCTATCTCGAAACGATGGCAGGGGCCGGCCTTCGATGGCATGAGCTCTGGCCATTACGAGAGGCCAGTCAGCGCTGCGGGGGCCCGGGAGTTCGTCGTCCCGTTCGTTCGTGGAAACACGACGCCTGTGCCATCTTCCCCCGCCAGAGAAAGGGCTGGACTAGGGGTCTGGGGTCCCACGTCACGCCTGTGCTAGCTGGTGCAAGGCAGCAGATCAGCATATCTAGACTCGGCTCTCCCAGCATCCGGTGCGAGCCTCCCGTCGGCACCCAGCCGCCGACTGTTTCGGTGTGCTGCGGCAACATACTTAAGTAAAAGGAGGGGGGCCTACGTCCTCGACGCGGTCCTCGACGGGACACATGGCTGCCTGCCTAACCATCTCATTTTCCTCCTAGTTCTTGCCTGCCTGTTGGCTGCGGATACAATGGGCCATATCGAGAACCTCGTCGCAGAACGAGTGCCCGTTCTGGTCTCTGTTCTGGTTGTCATCTGCGGTGTCCTCTTCGTCTCGGCACTGGGCCTGTTTAATGACAACAAGGCTGCCGCCAATCTGATCCCCCTGGTGGGCGGAGAGCTTGGAAACTCCGAGCAGCGAAGAAAGGCCTATATTGCAAACGCTCGAGATATTTACGCCAAGGGATACGAGCTCCACAAGAGCCGAGCATTTAGAATCACCGACACGGATGGTTCGTCTCCCCTCCCCGCCCCTGTACATGCGCCGTTCGACATTGCGAGTGCTAACGGCGACCCAAGGCGAAAAGGTTGTGCTGCCTCGCCATCTGCTGGACGAGGTGAAGCGGCTTCCAGATGACCAGATCAACATCAGAAAGGCATTCGATAAGGCCTTGGAGGTGAAATACACCCAGATGGGCGACCCGAAGCACGGGGACTTTCTCATTCACCTCATACGCGCCGATTTGACCCGGAACCTCAGTATGTGAATCACCTCCCACCGCGCAAACGTCGCTGACCATGCGGCAGACCGCATCAACCCGGATCTTTCGGATGAGGCTGCCTCTACGGTGGTTAACGAGCTACCGCCCTGTGCCGATTGGACATCGGTGTCTGTTTACTCGACCGTGGCTCGCATGGTCGCCATCGTCTCGGGCAGGATCTTCCTGGGCCCCGAGCTGTGCCGAAAGGAAGAGTATATCCACGCCAGCATTCACTACACCGTTGACGTGTTCCGCGCCATATCCGAGCTCAAGAAATGGTCGCCCTGGACCAGGTTCGTCGGCCAGTATTTCATCCCCGAGCTGAAGACCGTCTTCGAGCATAGGAAGAAGGCCCAAGAGTTCCTGTCCCCCATCATCCAAGAGAGGAGACGGTTGATGGCGAAGGGCGAGGAGGTGCCGGACGACATGCTCCAGTGGATGTTGAACAAGTCTACGGAGGAGGAGCTTCCCGATACTGCCTTGGCGAATCTCCAGCTCGGCCTCAGCCTTGCCGCGATTCATACGACCACATTGACCACGACTTTGGCGTACGTCCCCGACCAAATTAATGGCCCTAGAGACCACGGGCTCCTGAGCTGACCACATTCCAGACTCTACGACTTGGTGGCTCGACCGGAACTTATCCCAGAGCTCCGCGAGGAAATCCAGAGGGTGTTTGCCGCGCATGATGGCGTCTGGACGAGTCGCGCGCTGTTTGAACTGAAGCTTCTTGACAGCTTCATGAAGGAGTCGCAGAGATTGAGCCCCGGCAGCCTGTGTAAGCCAGCGGACCGCATATGCTTCCCCGGGGTGATGCGGATTCGGTGCTAATGCTCCTTGGACCCGCAGCACGTTTCACCCGTTACGTCGAAAAGCCACTTACGCTGAGCGATGGCACTCACTTGCGTGCCGGCGATCTGATCGAGACGCCAGCGGCCGCGGTCCTCCTGGACCCTGGGCTCTACGAAAACCCTGAGGTGAGTCGTGGCTGCTACTAACGGATATCGGGGTGGCTTCTGACCTGTAATGGCAGACGTTCGACGCGCACCGCTTCCAGAAATTACGCGACGGCACCACCACGGATTCCCTGGAACTTTCTAGCACCGAGCAGTACCAGTTTGCGACGAGCACCAAGGACTTCATGGTGTTTGGTTATGGACGCCATGCATGGTAAGTGCCCCCGCGCAGTTTGGAGGACCGCATGATTGATCCGAAGGCAGCCCCGGACGCTTCTTTGCTGCCAACGAGGTCAAGCTCCTGCTTGCGAACATTCTGCTCAACTACGACGTGAAAATGCCCGAGGGCGTGACGGAGCGATACGCAAACATAGAAATTGGGGTCAACTCCATGCCCGACACGACCAAGGAAATCATGTTCAAACGGGTGGCCACTGCATCATGAATGTGTACTTAGCAGTGTCTGAGAGTGTTCGCTGCGACTTACCAATCCATCAATCAGAACGAGCCGCCCACTTGACAAGCGGCACGGTATGCGTATCGGCCTCCCCGGTGATGATTCCGTACTGGCGGCCAGGAGAGTTTGGAGAGCATGCATTTGAAACGCCAGTCTCGGCAGGATGCCTAGGCGAGAGGGCCGAAGAAGCTTTGCCTGCTGCAACGCCAACCCGCCGGCAGCAAGACTGGCATGGGACAGTCAGTCAAAATGGTATTGTTCTAGGGGGCCCAAGCCGGGATACGTCGTTCTCGGCCGTGCGCTAGTACATACAGCGGCTTCGGTGGAAACGCGTGCTGGTAGTTACTGCAGAGCCCCCCCCCCCCCCTTCAACCTAGAGTCTGGCGTAGGGGCGGCCTCCACGCGCTGGCCGCACGCCAACATATGGTGGAGTGAACCCTTTGTTGGGGGCGTTGTTCCTAGGCGTCGACGGACACGGGAAACAGGAGTTCAGTTGATCCGAGATTGCGTCGCGTGCGTTCGTATGTTGGAGACGGAAGGCCGACGACCTGTTCGATTCTAGGCATGTGAGGCGTGCGATGTGACGCTTATGGGGGGGCACGCAAGCCATTCATTGGAGAGCCCTCATGGTCCATAGGGGGCCCATGCTCAGCCACAATTTCCCGGACCCGTGGGACTCGTACGTCAGCGTCCCGTCTTTGGCCCCAGAGAGCGCCTGTATCTGTAAGTTTGCGCCGAGACGGTCGTCCTTCGCCCATTTCCTCCCGGATCACTTGTCGCCGTGCCCTTACCGTTTCGTATTGCCGCGCCCAGCCCATCACCACTGCCTCTTGTTTTCTCTTGGATGGGGGCACTGCCTGCCGGCGGCTGTACACCATGCCCGTGTCCGCAATGAGCGTCGCCTCCCCCGTCGGGTCCGAGATATTCGCGGCCAGCGCCCTGCTCGTCCTGTCGCTCGCCGTCCTCCTCGTCCTCCGGTACTACCTGCCGCTCCGGTCCACGCCCGCCTACGTCCTCGTTCCCATCTTCTTCGCCCTGTGGCTCCCGGCCTTCATCGTCCTCCTCGTGCCCATCGACCTCGCCTCGAGCGCCGCGACCGACGATGTGGCCGCGAGGGGCATCTGGTTCCCGCCGCGCTTGCTGCTGGTGTCGTGGCGCATCACGTACTGGCTGACCTTCGCGCTGACATGGTACGGCTGTCTCTCGGGAGGGGAGGGGAAGGGAAGAAGCACCGCCCCGCTAACGTCTGGTCCCCAGGTTCATCCTCCCCATCCTTGCCGAATACTCGGATGCCGGCTACCGCGAACCCAAGGACCGGATCCTCTACTCGTTGCGCGCCAATGCCCAATACCAAGCTCTGGTCTTCGGGGCCGGCATCATCGGTCTCGTGTTCGCATTCACCAAATACGGATTCCACCTGACCCCCCTGAAGAGTGTCGTCATGGCGTTGGCCTACTGCTGGGGCCTGGTCCTGGCCATCTATCTTATGGGCCACGGCCTGGTCACCATCCCGCGGACGCTTTTCCGGAAAGCCAGTATCAGCGGCCGCCTACGAAGTCTGCAGGCCCACGCGCCGAGACTCTACGAAAAGATGGAGGATGCCGTGGCGAACCTGGACGAACTCGAGGCCCAGGTGTCGGAGCTGAGCAAACGGAAGACGGGAAGCGCGAGGGACTACCGCGAGTGGATCGAGGAGATGGCCGACATTTGCAACGTGCCCGAGTCTCAGCCCAGCACCTCGATGCCGCGAGCGGGGGGCGAAAGCCGCATCGTGCCCACCGTCATCACCGAGAAGTACCTGGCCGACTTGTCGCGCCAGCTTCTTCGAGCGCGCCATGCAAGATCCCGCTACGCCGATGAGTGGAACCGCCTGCTCCTGGATGCCTCCCAGACCCAGGCTATCCTCGACTCCGCGGCGTCCAAGAGACTTGATTTCGGCAGCGCCAACCCCAAGTCCTCTCTTGTGGAGAAGCTGACGGTCCTCACGCCCTACGCACGCTACCTCCTGCATTTCCATTTCCTGCCGGGCTTCCGAATCCTGTCCGCCGGGGTCCTGGCACTGGCCTCGGCCTGCATCATCTGGTCCGAGATGGTCAAGACGGCCCTGCCCAACCTCTCGGTGATCCGTCTCACGGTGGTGCACCACTGGACTGGGGAGTCGGGACAGGTTGGCTTCGCCGGCCAGGTTATTGCCGCGCTCTGGATCCTGTACATGTGCACGGCGGCCCTTACGTCGATGACAGAAGTCAAGGTATGGCGGGGACGGGCATTGGTCTGGCGCAACACGGCTCACGAGTCGGGATTCTGGTACGCGAGCTACGTGGCGCGGCTGAGCGTTCCCCTCGCGTACAACTTTATGACGTTCCTCTCCTTCAAGACATACAGCAAAACAACCTTTTACAACTTCCTCGGGGAGCTGATTGACTTCACGCCCCTGGGCGAATGGTTCGACAACCTCTTCCCCATCCTGATTCTGTTCCCGGTCTGTGCAACCTTGTTCGGACTGTACGGGCGGGTGCGGCGCCTGTTCAGCTTCGACATGGACTTGATGGACGACGAGGAAAACGAGTCGGGCTACGGCACGGGGTCTTGGCGCGAGGGCAGAGCCCTGATTGAGCGAGAACTCGGCGGCATGTCCATCTCCAGCCGAGACCCAGTCGCGGGCGCCGTTGGTTCTTCTGCGCGAGCAAGGCCGATTCTCTCGGTCCCGGCGGCTCGGCGCGAAGGCGTCCAAACCCCCTTTGCCACATCGCCATCCTATCGTGACGAGCCGACTCGGACGACGGCGCGGACAGCGCGCTCCAGGATGGCCGAGGAGGAGCCCGAGGACGACAACTTCTTCTCACAGCTGGGCCATCGGTTCAAAAACACCATGGACACGATGGACACCCCCAAGTGGCTGCAGGAGATTGGCGACGGTTTCAAGAAACCGAGCTGGCTGGGGGGGCAGGACGAGGCTCCAGGAGGCGGCGGCGGCGCCAGCGGCACCCACAACGATGTCCGAAGATGGTTCGGCGGTGCCGAGAGCAGGATCAGGCTATAGCGTGTACCGTTAGGTCGGCCCCTTGGTTGGGAAGTAATGAGTCGAATAGAATCCTGGCATGGAGTGATTAATGTTGGTAAAGCTGCCAAGTAGAGAAGTCGGCGGCCCCTCTCCGTCCGCTCGCTTTTCGATGAAACGGCCCCCTCATCCTCTCGTGCCCGGAGGCACCAGTAGTAGCACGCGGCTTGCACCCCCTTCCAGAAGGCACGGCCAGGAGAGGCACGCGACGTCTCCTGGGAGCGAGCACACGGGCGCGGCCGGCAGGCGGGAAGCCTTGTTGGTACGGGCGACGACTGCGAGTCCCGCTGGTGGCCGCGGGGGAGGGCGCCAAGCATTACAGGCATGACGTCCGGCCAGAGCCGGGCGGGTCCGCGGGCGGTAAGCTGGACAGCAGAACCGCGTCGTCGGTACGACAGCCAGGCTCCCTGGACGGCCCGGTATAGCCTGGGCCAGGCCATGACGACGGTCGCCCAGGGACGCGGCATGCACACGGAAGATGGGCAGGGCAGGCTGACTGCAGGCCGGCGGAGGGCGGAGGCGAGGTAGGCCAAATACAGGCCGTGCTCGACTCGGTTGCCGTGGGGCCGGGCGCGCAAAGGCGGGCGAGCCTGCAGGATTCGGCCGTTGCTCGTGGCAACGGCGACTCGCCCCCCCTCAAAACAAGGGGATCCGTTGGTTTCACACCCCAGATGCGCCCACCGTCGTGTCCACCGCCGTCTTGCAGCCACGCTCATAACCAGCACTATTTCTGTGCCGCCCCAGGCCCCGTCCCGTCTCTCTCTTTCCCTGCTCCCACACCGGCACCTGCGAACACACACACGCACACCCCCGCCCAGCACCATGGCCGCCCGCACACTAGAATCGCGCTTCGAGCGCATGTCGGTCCACGACGAGAACGACACGGCCCCGTACCAGAAGGCCAAGGACAAGTCCAAGGTACGTCGCCCGCGCTGCGCGGCGCCCGCCGGCGCCGGCCGTTGACTGACCGCGAGGACACAGGCCGTCGTCACCGCGACGCAGGCGAACGCGGCGGGCCCCGGCCGGCCGCCCCTCTACAAGGTCGCCCTCCAGGCCCAGAGCAGCAACACGGTCACCTCGGTCGTCACCCTCCCGTCGCAAGCGGCCCAGAAGAAGGGCGCGGCGCCGCCATCGCCCGTCCGCAAGCCGCTCCCCAGCGCCCGCGCGGCGGACCGGTCCGCGGACGAGGCCCAGGCGGAGCGCAAGTCGGTCGTGCTGGTCGACCAGCCCAGCGTCAAGCAGTTCCACCTGGGCATGTTCGAGATCGGGCGGCCCCTCGGCAAGGGCAAGTTCGGCCGCGTGTACCTGGCGCGCGAGCGGTCCAACGGCTTCATCTGCGCGCTCAAGGTGCTGCACAAGAGCGAGCTGCAGCAGGGCCGCGTCGAGAAGCAGGTGCGCCGCGAGATTGAGATCCAGAGCAACCTGCGCCACCCCAACGTGCTGCAGCTGTACGGGCACTTCCACGACAGCAAGCGCGTCTTCCTGATCCTCGAGTTCGCCGGCAAGGGCGAGCTGTACAAGCACCTGCGCAAGGAGAACCGCTTCCCCGAGTGGAAGGCGGCCCAGTACGTCGCCCAGATGGCCAGCGCCCTGCGCTACCTGCACCGCAAGCACGTCATCCACCGCGACATCAAGCCCGAGAACATCCTCGTCGGCATCCACGGCGAGCTCAAGATCTCCGACTTTGGCTGGAGCGTGCACGCCCCCAACAACCGCCGCCAGACCATGTGCGGCACCCTGGACTACCTGCCGCCGGAGATGATCAAGCCCGGCGGCTCCGACAACTACTACAACGAGAAGGTCGATCTGTGGTCGCTGGGCGTCTTGACCTACGAGTTCCTCGTGGGCGAGGCCCCCTTCGAGGACACGCCCGTCATGACGCAGCGGAGGATCGCGAGGGCCGACATGTCCATCCCGGCCTTTGTCAGCCCCGAGGCCCGAGATCTCATCAAGCGGGTACGTCGGCACCGCGTTTTGCCCCTCCCCCTCCCCCTTCCCGATGTATGCCGGAAAGCGTGTGCTAACTCAAAGGCTTGTAGTTACTTGTCCTCGACCCGGAGAAGAGGATCCCGCTCGACCAGGTGCAGCAGCACCCCTGGATCGTGAAGCATTGCGTCAAGGGGGAGCGCGTTGCCAACCGGGAGAAATACAAGTCGGGCGGCAGCAACAGCAGCAGCGGCGGCGGCGGCGGCGGCGGCGGCGGCAGCAGCAGCAGCCAATAGCCCCCAAACAGGATAGCGGCATGCATGATTCATCTGTACATTATTTGCTTAGAGCCGGCGTTGGGGAGGCATGGGCGTCATGGGGTTTTGGGGGCATTTTGCATCATGAAGAAGCGGAGGGGACGAGGCGACTTTCTTGGACCAAATACACAGCCGTTCGCATTCTATGCATACGTGGTGCCCATAAATCGCCATCTCTTGGGCTTGGGGGGAGTATGTAACCCTCAACTCCGAACGCCGCCTCTCCCAGGATGCTATTGTACATTGCCGCTTTTTGTGCCGCGAGGCGGGTGTCCCCCAGATCGCCGAGGCGCTATCTGTAGACCTCGTCGAAGGGCCGGGTATCGGCGAAGCACGAGTCCCACACCTGGTTGACGACCTTGGTGGCTTGTACGTCGTCCCGGCAGTGCGGGCGGGCCTGGACCGACATGATGGCGCGCTTCCGCACGCACTCTTGGAACTGCTGCGTCAGCGTCCAGTTGCCGCGGCCGAAGGACTCCTTGGTCCACCGGCACTCGCCGCTCAGCATGGAGGCGCGGATCTGAGGGGGGTCAGCCAAGACGCGGGCGCACACGGGAGAGAGGGGGGGGGGGGGGGGCGGAACGTACCTCGGTGCAGGCGGCGTGCTTGAGGTCCTTGTCGCCGCGGAAGTCGACTTTGAAGCGCAGGTGGTCGTAGGCGTGGACCATCTCGTGGGCGAGGGTGTCTTCGAGGTGGGTGCGGCCGGCGACCTCGTTGGCGCAGAGCAGGATGCCGCTGTCGGGGCTGAAGCCGCCGCTCTGGCGGTGGACCTGGCCGTCGGCGGTGAGGCGGGCGGGGCAGCGGCGGCAGACGACGGTGGCGGCGTCGAGGGCGCCGTTGAGGTCGGCGACGCGGTCGCGCAGGTACCGCACCACGGGCGAGTGCGCCAGCAGGTGGTCGCGCATCTCCTCGCACCGCCGCACGTCGCGCGCCTCGTTGGCCCGCGTCCGGTCCTCGCGGTAGTGGAACTGCCCCTCCGCCGTCACCCCGCCCGTCAGGATCTTGAAGTAGTTCATCCACCACGCCGTCCCCGGGTCGTACCCCGTCCGCGCCGGGTCGTTTTTGAGCAGGGCCGGCAGCCTGTCCGCGTCGCCCGCCGTCGCCCGGTTGCTGCTGCTGGTGGTTGTCGCGGCCGGGGACGCGCCGCCGGCGGGTGGTTGTGGTGTTGCCGCCGCCGCGGGCGCCAAGGCGCTGCTGCTGCTGCCGCTGGTGCTGCTGCTGTTGCTGCCGTTGGCGGTGGAGGAGGAAGGGGATGCCATCTTGTCCGTTGGGGCGCCTGCTTCTGCGCGGACGAAGCGGCAGGGCGATCGATCTGTTGAGAGGCGATGCTGTTGCCTCCGGCTGTTTGCGCGGGGGCGGGGAGAGGGGAAAAAAGACTGGCTGTCGGCAACCGCTGCTTTTGGGGGGAGGAGGGAGGGGGGAGGGAAGAGATAGGAAAAGTCCGGGGATGCAGGAATGTGCAAATCGAGACTGCTTTCCAGGATGGTTACCTGGTACGGACGACAGCATTACTTAGCAGGTACATACGTTGCTAGTGGTTGAGATCGGTCCATCGTGGGCATCCAGTGGGTGGAGCGGGACCTCAGCCGCTGGGGGAGAGCCTGGGTTCCCTGAGCCTCCAGAGCCTGAGCCTGCGGAGACGGGCGGTACGGGCGGCACTCATGTCGTTCCCGTTTCTGCCGACGCCGACGCCGTTCCCCTACCTTTTCTCTCCCTGCCCGCCCTCCGATCCCGCACCGCCGGATCTCTGCCCCGTAAAGCCGCCCAGCACGACGTATCACATCGCCGAAAGGCCCCCCGCCCCCCGCCGGGGAAGCCCGTCTCTGCAGCTGTGGATCTCTGTTGGTCATATCGTGCCTCCCCAGTCAACAGGTTGAACACAGGCGCACACAGGCGGATAACCCCCACGTTTCCTCTCGACCATGAACCCCCCCCCGGAGCATTCCTCGGCCTGTAAGTTTCGCCCTGCATCCCCGTGGCTCAGCTGTTGAGCCATATTCCTCTCGCGCTCGCTGGGTCCCGTCGTATATAGAAGACCGCCTCCTCGCTCCACGGGCCGCTTCCTGTCGCCTGACTACTCGCAGTGATGAAGAGCCCCAAGTCACTTACCGTCGTCATCAAGCTGGGTTAGTTGACGTCTCCTTGCCGCCCCGTTTGTCTGCCCGCGCACGCGAGAGCAAAACCCCTCGTCTTCTGGCTTTGCATGGTCTCTTCGGCCCGCGCCCCGTCATGTGCTCATTCGTCTTGTACACAGGAACTAGCTCCATCGTCGATGAGAAGACACACGAGCCACTGCTGCCCGTCTTGACCCTCATCGTCGCCACGGCCGTGAAGCTGCGCAAGGATGGACACAAGGTCGTCATCGTCTCGTCCGGCGCCATCGGCGTCGGTCTCCAGCGAATGGACCAGGAGAAGCGCCCCAAGCATCTGCACAAGCTCCAGGCCATGGCCGCCATTGGCCAGTGCCGGCTGATGAGCCTCTGGGACAACTTCTTTGGCCATTACCGCCAGCCCATCGCCCAGATCCTGCTGACCCGCAACGATATCGCCGACGTAGGTACCGCTTCCGGCGCCCCGGGGAGCCCGCTTGCTGACGGGCGCTATAGCGGACCAGGTATCTCAACGCGCAAAACACCATGACGGAGCTCCTGGACATGGGCGTCATCCCCATTGTCAACGAGAACGACACCCTGGCCGTCGCCGAGATCAAGTTCGGCGATAACGACACGCTCTCGGCCATCACCGCCGCCATGGTGCATGCCGACTTCCTGTTCTTGATGACTGATGTCGACTGCCTGTATGACAAGAACCCCCGTACCCATCCCGATGCCAAGCCCATCGAGGTTGTCGAGGACATCAGCGACGTCCACGCCGACGGTGAGACTCCCCAGCCCCCCCTGATCCCCTTCGGGCCCTCCCTTGGTTCGCAATGCGTGTTCTGACCCAGCCCAGTCTCCAGCGCTGGCTCCAGCCTCGGGACCGGCGGCATGGGCACCAAGATTGTGGCCGCCAAGTTGGCCACCTCGGCCGGCGTGACGACGGTCATCACGCGATCGGCCAGCCCGGGAAACATTTCGCAGATCGTCCACTACGTACAGAGCCTCAACGGCGGCAAATCCCCACGGGCGGGGTCGACCGACGGCCACCACCACGACGAGGCGCCCGCTGCGTCGTCGTCGTCGTCGTCGTCGTCGTCGTCACCGCCGCCGCCGCCGGGCGACCAGGAAAAGGTACCGCTGCACACGCGCTTCCTGCCGCTGCCGCAGGCTATCCGCGACCGCTACTTCTGGCTGCAGCACGGGCTCGCGCCGCACGGCACGCTCTTCATCGACGCGGGGGCGCACCGGGCGCTGGCCGGCAAGGCGGGCCTGCTGCCCGTCGGCATCCTCGACGTCGAGGGCCACTTCGCCTCGCACGAGGCCGTGCGCGTCGTCGTCGTCGAGCGCGCCCCCGAGACGGCCGACGGCGGCGGCCGCGCCTGGTGCGGCACCCCTGTCGAGGTCGGCCGTGCCCTCGTCAACTATGCCGCCAGCGAAATCATGCGCATCAAGGGCCGCAAGAGCACCCATATCGAGGGCCTGCTCGGCTACGCCGACAGCGACTACGTCGCCGACCGCGACAACGTCAGCCTCTTCGCCCGCGAGAGCCGCCCCGTCACCCCCACCATGGAAGCGAGCATGGCCGCCACCGCCACGCACGAGATAGAACAGAAGGCGTAGGCCCGGCCAAGGCCCGGCCAGCACTAGTCTCACGCGTACGATACACGGGCGTTGGGTGGATTGTGGTAGTCTCGACAGATATGATGCAGGGGAGGGGGCGACTGTGTGTTCACGTTACGGGGCGGGTAGCTAAAAGCATCTTTTGGTTCCACCATCATGGCAATCTAGACTTTTCCTTCTCTCCTCCGAAGGAGACCGCTTGCTTTGGGCGGCTTAGCAGGTGCGCCTGCTTGGCTGTGCATCTGGGCCCAGGCCATCTTTTTGCGAAACCCCTCACTCCAAAGTGCTATGCCTTCACTCCGTCCTCGTCCGCTTCCGTTGCATTTTGCCTCGTCACGAATACGCGGCTCGGGTTGATACGGGGGCCGGATCGTGGTCGGTCGTTATCGTAATGCCAAGTGAGAAGTGGTATATTTCGGCGTGCTCCCTGAGTCAGGGGCGTCGTCAAGATCACAAGCAAAAAGATCCCCCAAAAACATGGATTCTCCATGACACCCCAAACGCCCGATATGCAATGCCCTAACCCCGCTTTGCTTCTTGATTCGCTTAAGCGCCCGAAAACAGCGTATCCTCGTCGCGGAGGTACTCTCCGCAGTCCGCCTGCCGGAAGGCCACGATGCCGGTGGGGTCCAGACGGCGCGCGTCGCTGGTCGAGCGTGCCGTAACGCCAAAGCCCAGCGGCCGGTCGTCCATGCTGAAGACCACGATTCCGGTGTGCTCCGGGGTCTGCATGGATCAATGAGAGTTAGCAGCTCGTCCATAGATACCGACAGATCCAAGGAGGGGGGAAAGAAAATCAAGCAACTCGTTTGAGGGAGGGGGAGAGGGGGATGGGCAGTCACTGCTTACGTCTTCGGTCCATCGCCCAATGTGCGCCTTGACAACGTTACCGCCGTACAGGAAGGGCATCTCGCCGGAGGGCTGTGTCGTCCCAAGTCAGCATTCGGAGGCCTCGAACAACCGGGCATGCTGAGATCCCCTACCTTGACCCAGATCTTGTACCGGCAGTGCTCGGCGAGGATGGGGAGCGCCGTGATGTGCAGCTTGACCTTCCCCGTCTTGGTGATCTTGCCCAGGCAGGTGCCCACGGACAACAGCTTGTCGCGCGAGACCGAGGTGGCCAGGTTCGCTATGGAGAGGAGGACGTAGTAGATGCGGTCCTTCTGGACACGAAAGACGTACTAATCGCGAGCCAAAGTCAGCGTTGCCCAGCTCGCGCAAGTCCGGGCGATGCCCCGGGGGGGCGGCCTTTGGGCGGTCTCGAGAGGATGTCAACTCACGCGATCGGCATTGGGGCTGTCGTCGAGGGGCGCGATCAAGTTCTAATTCGCACGGCCGGGTCAGCGAAAGGCGTCGAGGCGGGGGCGCCCAGCGCAAGTATGATTAGGAGGGCCGACCTTCAGGCTGTTGCCGCAGAAGCTGGCCAGCTTCGCGAACAGCGTCTGAGTTTCCTGTTCCGTCAAGGGGCGCATTGCGTCGGCTGTTTGCGTATCGATGCGGGTGGCGGTGCTTAGGATTCGATATAGCGACGCTGGACCAAGGCCTGGGTACTACGACTGCTAATCGCGGGGGATGAAGTTCTTTGCCAGACAAAAGCGCCGTCTCGATCTTCCCATGCGGCAGAATTCCCAAGGAAAAAAAGGCGGTCGGCGCTTGGCAGGCGCGGGATGGAGAGCTGACTGGGTCCGCCTTCCAGCCGACAGGGATTCTCACTTTAGAAGTGTGGGTCCCGAGACCCTGCGGGAGCCCGCTCGTTCATTGAAATTTTGAAATCCAAGTCGGCGCGAGCATCGCATCGCATGAAAATCACCAGCCAGCAAATAGCAGTCGACATGGCGCCGGCACATACCATGGCCTCCAGACCCTCCAAGAAGAGGAAACTGGCGCCTCCCCGGCCTGAGGAGGACGAGGGCCGGTCCAACGTCAAGGCCCAGAAGGCCTTCTTCAAGAACGCCGCCTCATGGGACCTGGAGCAGGATTATGAGACCAAGGCCCGCAAGGGCAGCAAGAAACAACAGAAAGAGAGCACCCGGCTGCCCGTCAAAACGTCCGACGGCCGGTGGGAGAGCACTCAGGTGGACGACGTGCCAAGCGATGAGGAGTGGCTGGAGGCCGAGGACGTGAGCGAGCCCGAGCCCGAGGAGGAAGAGGAGCCAGCCGAGGAGGCCCCGAAAATCCCCGTGGCCCAGCAGATCCGGGAGGCCAAGGAGGAGCTCGCCAAAATAGCGACCGCTGTCCAGGAGGACCCCGAGGAAAACGCTGGTGCCTTCAAAGCCCTGGCCAAGATCGCCCAGTCCCGCGTGCCCGCCATTGTCAAATTAGCCCTGGCCACCCAGCTGCATGTCTACAAAGACACCATCCCCGGCTACCGGATACGGCCCGTGTCCGAAGAAGCCTCCCAGGAGAAGCTTTCCAAGGAAGTGAGGAAACTGCGCGCCTTTGAGCAGTCGCTCGTCACCGGCTACCACGGCTACATCAAGGAGCTTACAAAGCACGCGCGATCCGGCCGCGCCCTGGAGCCCACAAAGGGGCAGACGGTGGCCAACGTCGCCATCACATGTGCCTGCACCCTCCTGAACGCCGTGCCGCATTTCAACTTCCGTGGCGACCTGTTGAAGATCCTGGTGGGAAAGATCAGCACGAGGCGAGTGGACGACGACTTCACCAAGTGCCTCCAGGCCATCCAGACGCTATTCGAGGAGGATGAGGAAGGCCGCCCATCACAAGAGGCCGCCTCGTTGATCTCCAAGATGATGAAGGCGCGAGACTACCAGGTTGATGAGAGCGTCTTGAACACGTTCTTGCACCTGCGGCTCCTCTCCGAGTTCTCGGGCAAGGCCTCCAAGGACCGTGTGGACCAGGACGTGGGCCCCAACGGCAAGAAGCCAAAGTTTAAGAAGGAGTTCCGCAGCAAGAGGCTGCGCAAGGAGATGAAGGAGCAGAAGGCGCTGCAGAAAGACATGGAGCACGCCGATGCCCTGGTCAGTCATGAAGAGCGAGATCGCATGCAGAGTGATACCCTGAAACTGGTATTTGCCTCGTATTTCCGCATTCTCAAGTTCCGCGTACCGCATCTCATGGGCGCCACACTCGAGGTAAGAAGAGCCAGCTCCCCTCCCCCTTCCCCTCTGCCATCGGGCCCGAGCCGCCAGCTGACGCCGAGAACAGGGTTTGGCGAAATACAGTCACCTCATCAACCAGGACTTCTTCGGCGACCTGTTGGAGGCGTTGAAGGATCTGATCCGGTACAGCGACGCGGCGGCCGAGGGCAACGAGGACCTGGAGAACGACGACGCGCCGGCCCGCAACACGACGCGCGAGGCGCTACTTTGCACCGTGACGGCCTTTGCGCTGCTGGCCGGCCAGGACGCGCACAACGCGCGGTCGGACCTGCACCTGGACTTGTCCTTTTTCACCACGCACCTGTACCAGACGCTGCTCCCCTTGTCGTTGAACCCGGACCTCGAGCTGGGCGCCAAGTCGATGCACCTGCCGGACCCGGACGCGCCCGCTGCCCAGCCCGCCCAGGCCCGCAACAAGGTCAACCTGCAGACCACGACGGTCCTGCTGATCCGCTCTCTCACGTCAGTCCTGCTGCCGCCCTGGAACATCCGCTCAGTGCCGCCCCTGCGCCTGGCCGCCTTCACCAAGCTGCTGATGGGCGCCTCCCTGCATATGCCCGAGAAGTCGGCCCAGGCTGTCATGGCCCTGCTGACCGACCTGGGCGGCACCCACGGCCGTAAGGTGGCCGCCTTGTGGAACACCGAAGAACGCAAGGGCGATGGCGTCTTCAACGCCCTCAGCGAGAGCGTCGAGTCCTCCAATCCTTTCGCGAGTACCATATGGGAGGGCGAGATGCTCCGGCGGCATTACTGCCCCAAGGTGAGGGAGGGCGTCAAGCTGGTCGAGAAGAGCATGATACGGGAGCGATAATTTGTCTCGCTTGTTTCACCGATACCGGTAACGCGGTAGCAATGCATATAATGAAACAAAACCAGTTGATTGACCCCTCAGCCAAGGGCCTCGGAAAAGTCCCAATCATAGATATCCGATGGCCGTCATATTGTACACACAGTCCCAGGCGTAGGCCCCGCCAGAAACCCACCCACGGCCATTCATAACAAATCGCTTTCTCGTCTATCTAAGAAGCTAGACCATGCTACCGCTGGGACCATATTAGGCGCTGGATTGACGCAAGCTGCGGCATAGGTCATCGATTCCTCAAGCCCGGGCCGCATTCGGCCCCTTCGTTCCCTGTTTACGCGTCCCCTTTTGCCTCACATACAAAACGGTTTCAATGAGGGAGAATAAGAAACGCAATGCCGATGCCATCATCCACATACGGTGCGGCCAAGAAAAGTCAAGTTACTCCGACACCATGCCGTCGCCCCGGCTGAATCCGGACACAAACGATGAAAACGCCCATGTGGACGACGGACATGCTCACATGCAAGCTTCCAGCTCTCAAGCAAAGCGAGATGAAGCGAGGCCGCCAAAGGTACTCTTCTTGAAGCTGTTAGGCCTGTTGACCTGAGACTGCTTGGTAATGGTCGGTCCGAGACATTGAAGCGTGGCGCCCTCCAAGGTCTCATGCTCTCGCGAAGCATCGAATCGCGCAGGGGTTGGAGTAGGATGGACAAGTCTAGCCAGGTGCCAGGTAGGTTCAGTACGCTTGGAAATTGTTAGCTTCTGCAAATTTTGGTATAACGTTGGCCAAACTTGCTCGATAGCCCAGTACGTTGGCCTGGGAAGCCTTGGTGTCCGGAACGGCTTGAGGTGCCCATCTCGACTGAAGAACGCCGCCATAGGTATGTTTAGTAGCATCACCAGCCACGGGGTCTCTCCCAGCATCCAGCATCTCGACGTCGGTATTCAAGTCATCTCCTTTCTTATCAGGCTCAGGTGTTATGAGACCTGCCCGAGGAGTCGAAGGAGCCATGACGGGCTGAGTGGCGGAGGACACGAAGACTGGAGCCTCCTTGGCCGCGGCAGGAAGCGCAGTATACTTCGAAACGTGGCGTTGCTGGCCATCAGGAGAATCCACACCGGAGTTCATGCTACCAAAGTGGTTATCGTGAGTTTTGGTGGCGATTTTGGGCGCCGTGCACAGGGTTGCAGGTCGGGCAGTTGATTGACCAAGTCGAACATTGTATGAAAAACGGCTATCACTCAATCCGCCATGTCCCTTAATGGGCTGGCTTCTTGCGGTGTTAGGCAGACGGTCGACTTGGGCAGCACTATTCGTCCACGGAGCGGTGATGTTGATCGCCTCAAAGGTTGAAGAGGTTGGAGGCTCGGCATACGTTTCGGACTGGCTGTTTCGTAATTTCTGAGGGTCCTCGGCAGCGGCCTTTGGGTTACCCGCCTGGAAGTTGAAGATGTCGTTGGTATGTGTGCCACCAGTGTGAAAACTGGAGAAAGTAGATTCTCCTTGGTCACGTCCTGCCGTATCGGCACCACAGAACTGTTGAGCGGGACCGCAGGCAGATTGCCTCAGGTGGGGAGGCAGAATATACTGAGCAGAGCATCTGATATTCCGGCCAGTAGACTGAACAACGACTGGCGGGTTGTCATTACCATCAGCACTGGCAATCTGCTTGGCCGTTTCTGCGTCTTTCAGTGTGGCCGTCTGCGTAAGTGGTGTGGATTGGGCGGGCTGAGTATACTGCACCAACCGACTGTTCTGCAATTCGTCAAGGCTATTGGCAAAAGCCTGACTAATGCCAGGAGCCGCAGTATTACCAGCAGTCTGCGTATTGCCAGTAACCTGGTTTTTGCCAGTCTGGGATTTGACGCAGGGCTTTTTACCGCCAGAGCCACCGGCATCAGCGGGCTGTTGAGTGGAACTACCAGAAGGGACTCTTAGGTGAGGAGGGATAACTTGAGAGCCAGACGGCTGCTCGGGAGCATGCCCAACTGGTTCTCTCAAGTAAGAAGGCGTCGCCTGAGAAGAATTGACAGCGACGCTGCCACTTTTACCGTGAGATCGAGCAACACCAATCGTCTGCTCAGTGCTTTGACCAGCGACTGATCTTCGATGGGGAGGAACAGTTTGAGCAGTACTGCCTCGGATGCCGACAGGAGCAGGGATGCCTGCACCGGTGGCACTTTGAGATCGAAACATCGCATGACGACCCATGGAAGGCTGCGGGTAGTTCGAGGCCGCATGGGTATCGTACACGCTATGTCTTCCGCCTCGTCCACTTGGGCAGTGAGAGCTTTTGGAAGATTGGCCAGAAAAGCTTGCTCTCAACTCCCTGGCTGCCGCCATCTGAGCAGCGTGATTCATTCTGAAGGGGCGTGTGGGACACAGCCGATTGCAAAGGAGGTGTTTGGACTGTTGAACAAGGGTGTGTTCATTAATTAGCAAGCGAAAATCAAGTCGTAAATCGGGTAAGGTGATGGACTTCGCGAACGACTTGCGCTGAAAATATGTCTGGCCGACGAAAACGATCGTCGACGCGTGTGAAGTCGCACTCCGCGTAGGAATGGAGACGGAAGACGAGAAAGAGACCTCTAACACGCGTACACGCAGCCAGAGCAACGGAAATGGACAAGCAGATGGCTGCGATGGTGACGAGAAGCCTGGAGGATAGGGTGCAGGTAGATACATACCGACCTAGCGGATGTCGAAGTGGAATGTTTCTCGGGGAAACTCGAAAACGCGTAATGGGGGTCCAGATGGAGAAATGGGTAACGGTTCAATTTTACAAGGTAGGAACCTAGTAGGGCGATGAAGCACCCGCCTGGAATGGAACACGGGGGTGAATGGCAGATGGGAGAGGAAGGAGCCCGGTCTGGTGCAGGCGGAAGGAAGGTGGGATGGACGGCCGAGGAATACCAGCCTGCAAGTACAAACAGCCAGAGGGGACCGAACATCCATCTGAGTACGTTAGGTACGGTAGACAGGTACGCTGCCTAAAACTGGAGGGGAAGAAGCTTCCCATATGCTGCATGTGCGCCTTCCATAGTGGAAGCTGGTGTCACGGGTGGTCTAGGGGGCTCAAAAGTCACCGAAAATGCAGGGCTGAAATCGCCGTAAGGAAGACGCCGAGTCGTGAGAACCACCCGGGGGAAGACCGGGCGTAGGCCATTTGGAGGTGCAGTTAGCCCAAGTATTGGGGAAGATGGTTGGGGGTGCCTCAAGGGAGGTCGAGTCCTGATGTGACACACGGGGCAAGCAATGCAGGCGCATCTGCGGTGCTGTAGCTGTGCAAGATGCTACCATTGAGGTGTCTTTCATTGCGCACAATGTGCAGGCTGTGCTAAGAAACTAGATGCCCCTTGTTACCAACAAAGGCGGCCCCAGATGATGGAGCAGGGTCAAATTTCCCGGATGCGTGCTGTTCACCTAGATATCCCACGGTACAAACTTGAGGACCATGGCTTTTGAGTCGTCTATGCTCCTCTGACTTCACCCTCGACCAACTCCGGCTTCCTGGACTTTCGTTGCCCCACAGTAGTCTCGCTGGCATTGATTTTGGTTGGCTTGTAATCACCATTTGGTAGGCCTTTGAGCCACGCAATATCGACCACGGGGACACGCCCTCGAACAAAGTCAATAAGAGCCCTTGAGTTGGGTGCGTTTTCTGCAAGGCCGATGCATGAGACCCGAGGGATGCCCACAGCCTCCGACAAGCGGCCCTCGCACGACTTGGAGAGGCCAACAAGCCTGATGGGTGGAAGGGAGGGAGATGCCTCAGAAGCAGCCCCTACCATTTGCGGGAAATGGCCGTTGAGCGCGCTGGGCTGACCAGACCGAGCCACAAATACGACAGCGTAGCGGCGCATACAGGGTGGCCTTTCAATGACCTCGGACATCTTGGCCCCGGACGAGCCGGCAGCGAGCGGTTCCTTGCGTGCCGTTGTCTCCTGCAACCGGCGAGAAACGGTGGCGAAGCCGACATCAATATAGCGCAAGATATCCGGGGCCGGGGCCGTTACAGGCATATGCCCGGGCGGTTCCGGCTCCTTGCGTTTGCGCTTCCGCTCCCTCTTGCCCTTGGATGCCACTGCATGCTGTCTCCGGTAGTGTCCGAGCGGGGACAGGAGGCTACGAGGTTGTGTCAGTGATGGATGCTCGGGGCCACGGGCGAGACGGAGATGCTGCAGCCGAGATTGGGCTTGGCGGAAGATGACGGCAGCTAAGCGCGGCCAATCTCGCCGCAGTGGTCGGGTTGCCCTACCTGCATAGGATGTCCAGAATTGCGTCTTGGTCGTCGGCGGAAATGGCTGGCCTGCGTCGGGACGTCAGAGTCCGGGGTGTCCGCCACGAGCAACGGGAGACATACCACTCAACCGCCGAGTACGGCGTGTCAAGCTGAAAGGCGTGTTTCTTCTTATCCATGTCTTTCTTCCGTAAAAAAGGCCGGCTGGAAAGAAAGCCCCTACTTGACGCGGGAGGCGGTGGTGGCGTGACCGAAAAACGCTGGCCAATGAGAAGGAGATAAACCAAGGGGGGATCTGAGCCACCCGAGAGGATTGAAGTCTGTTCCGGTCAAGGCCAGCGTCTGAAAGAGGAATGCTTCGCAAAGGGGGACAATACAGTGTTACCTAGGTCCCTGCCTCCGTATCACCTTGGCTGGGGGAGGGGGGCGAAGCTCCTGTCCTGTATTCTGAATTGCTTTCGTCTCCTCTCCTGATGAGTTGGCGAATTTCAAGCTACAACCTTGCTCGGGCGGTCCGTGCTGGAGGCTAGAAGACGCTAGCGAGAGAGGGCCGCTCGTGGCTGCCGTCCCTCTGCAAATACCGAGAATGAGGCTCAAAGAAGGGGCTCCGTCTCCATGGATCGTTGGGGACGAATGAGAGGTACCCATCCTGCGCCCCAGGTAGGGGAGAAGGTGAAGTGGCCTCTGACCAAGTACTCAGCAAGTACCCGGTCTTCAGGTATGTAGCTGCACTCTCACCGTGTGGCTGTTTTGTACACAACACGGGGCCTTCATTCAAAGCCCGTACGGCAAAGCGGCGATGGTTGTCGAGAGATAGGTATCCATTCAGAGCGTATGAAAAGCTCTTAGCGAGGCTTGGAGCGCCTGCTCATTTGTTAGTCCCTGGAAGCTGCACAAAAGAGGGTACAGGCCGGTACTGGTCACGAATCCAATCACTTCAATCTAAGTGGAATCTTCCACCGGATGGATACAATACCTGCAGTCGATCCTCCAGTATGAATTCCAGCAAGCATCTGGGATCTGACGTGTCCGGCCCCAGCTACTTGGATATGCCTTGTTTCTCCGGCCGTCGAGGCCTCCAGACATCGTATTCATTCAATGTCGACGGAATGAACGCTTCCTCCTCCGCATAGGGTCCAGGAGCCAACCACATACCTCTTGAGAGGGCAAGGAAGAGGTAGCCTGTATCTCCAGTTACATATGGGTACCCCGGTCCTCCAGGGCGTGTACATATTTGCCTGAGAGCCCTCCCGTACCGAACTATTCGTTGTAGGTTCGTATTGTGGGAGCTAAAAGAGCGAGTTTCTATACAACTAGGCCCCCGTGCCCCTTCCCACTGTTGGTCTTTGACGCTTTTATGGTCTTGCCAAGGTGGGTCAATTACTTCTAAGGGACTTCCAAGTGTTATCGTCATCGTCGCGGCCACCAGGCAGACCACCCACGCATCTGTTTACTTAGGTGCGTCCAATGTATTTGCATGCCAGTGGTCCATCCCCCATACCCAGGAGTACCTACCTAACTGCTCACTGGGTTCCATTTCTCGGTCCCTCGCACTCCGTTGGCTCACTTCCAGCTTGCCAGCATTCGATGACACTTTCTGTTTGCACACATTCCACCCGCTCATTACCAGACAATGGCGAAGGTTCCTGGCATTATTACCCATAGGTTGTCCAAGATCCATCCATGGATCTCCACCCCGCCAAGCAGCACTGCATCCATGCCTACAGGCATGCGACGGCAGCCTTCATACACTGCGATGGGAGCAATTACATCAGCCAGATTGACAGTGTCGTCGGTTACTCTATTTTAAGCCTAAACTAGAGGTCGGACAGTGCCGCGGGTATGAGGATCTCGTTCTGCAACAGAAGTTGTAAGCCCATCAGAACAACAGCTGGACCGAGATTTGGTAGGGTGGTGCTGAAGCAGGTTACCGGGTGTGTCCATGGCAGCGCCGCTAGCTTGGTGTTGAAGAGGTGATACTCTGAAGATTCGCGCTGTATCACAAGCTCCAGTGTGATTACGTAGTGAGAGGCTTACCCACTAGCGCTCGGGGCCCCTGGATCAGCTCTCTCGCAACTTCAACTCACCACCAGCTCGTTCGATAGTTCACAAAGGCCGAGGGTGGCACACTTCACGGAATCAAAAGAGGGCCAAGGCTGTTTCTACCTTGGGGGTTCGGGTACGGGCATATATCATACATCACATCCCTAGCCTGCACCAAGGTATCCAAGACAACAGACTATGGCCAAAAGTTGGGGCCAGGCACCCGGCAAGCTCAGGCTAGCGGACGGGCTGCCTAGCATCCATTTCGGTTGCCTTGTATGTACTAAACACGCCCCTCCCCCGATTCCTTGCCTGCCCCGCTCCTTCCGTCACTGCTGTCACCACCAAAAAAGTAGAGAGCTCTACGACACCACTACTACGCGACCCGGTGCTTGTCCGGATCCAGATCGCCGCCAGAGCTGCCACTCCCAACCCGTCTTACATGCACCTGCCTCCCATGTGGCACTCGTACTGCCCGGCTACCACCTGTTAGCTGCAGAAACAGCAGTTGTTGTTTTTGACTTGGACTTCTGGGAAACACATCCAACCTGCTTTGCTCCCACGCGCCAGGCAACTACAAGCCGCCCCCATTGCCTGTCGTTGCCAGGCTCGCGCCTCGAGATATCCGTCTTCCAGGCTGCCCCCCCCAAGCTCCTACCCCCCTTCCACACACATCTACGTACACACATTACACACCCCCACGTGCGCATTTTCTATCCACATGCTGATACTGAAGAAGCCTGCAAGCCGCCGAGCCTTCTCGCGCGAACGCCGCAAGCTAGGAAGAACGTGCCCGGAGCTCCCACTAGCATCCCTGTTGCGTTTGCGCCAGCCAGATGGAACCGGATTCGAGATCCTCCCTGCCGCGAGAACGAGCCGTCTCCTCTGAGCCTTGTTCGACCCGCCCCAATCCTTTCGACGACGACGACGACGGCCAGCTCTCTGCCCGTAAACGACGGCGAACCTCCCGGACGGCCTCGCGCAGTCGATCCGTCGAGACCCTGGCCTCCCAGCCACGAGATAGCTCGGATCCAGCCGCCGCCATGACTGTCGACACTCCCGAGCCACCTATCCCGAGCACCCCCCCGTCACAGTCGCAGACCTTGCCCGAGCCTCACTCTAGTAGAGTGACCATAAACTTGCGCCATGCGGGCCGCCGGGATACCACCCCGCCGTCCCCCGTTTCCCCTTCGGCTTCGCGGTCCCGGAAAGAGAGCGTAAAAGCCAGTGTCGAGGACTCTGAGATAGCTGCCTCCTCCGCGCATGTAGTGGAGAACTGTGCCGACGACCGTCAGGAACGGAAGCCTGCCGAGTGCATCTCGGGGGTTCCTATAATCGCTCTCGATGATGACGAGGACGAGGATAACGACGAGGACGATGAAGCACTCGACGTCATCGGTCCTCCTTCTCCGGTCGCGCTCGTCGGGGCCACGGATGGCATGGACATCGAGGCGCTCTTGTTCGAGTTTCCGTACCATGCTACAGACGAGTCGTACTACGATACCATCCTTCGCCTCGTCCAGTTCCTCTCCCAGCGTAAGGTGCCAGAACGCCGCTCGAGCAGCAGTCCACGCTCGCTAACCAGCACAGCGTCCACACAAATTGATGAGGTGTTAGTGGCACTGAGAGACTGGTTTGATAAATTCTTGCTCTGCGCCAAGAGTTGCCCGAAGCCTGTTGTGGTCGAATCTTACATGGAAAACAAGTCCTTCTGGCAGAGTGTACCCGATCTGTTCTACACGACCCGTAGCAGAGTGTAAGTTCCACTCCACGTCCTAAAGCTTTTTTCGGCGCTCACCTCTTCTCTTCAGGAATCCCTTCCTCAGAGGCAAAGAGGCCAGAGACTTTGCTTCGCACTTCTTCGCCCAGCTTGCCAGGTTGGCCGGGTACTTCGCCTCGCTCGACTGCTCCATCTTGCAGTCAGCCGTTGCCGATACGAAAGTTGACCAGTTGGAGCTGACATCGCCATGTTTTGTGGCGGGCCTCGGCTACTTTGCCCGATCCGAGGACGCATCGGTATACAGCTACAGTGTGGATGGACTCTCGGACATTGGCAAGCTATTTGAGCTCTTCCGCAGCGGCCCGAATGGCGCGATGACCCAGCTGGTACACATGACCGAGCTTCTCCTGACTCTGTTGGAGCGATGCCCTCGGAAAACCATGGATGCCATCACCCACTTTTTTGTGCTCGCGGACAGCATCATACAGGAAACCACCCAGAAACTGCCATATACCTCGGTATCGTCTCAACAAGCCATTCGGTACAAGAAGAACTTGTCCTTGGGCCACAGGCTCTTCACAATGGCCTCGGGCGCAGTGGAGGTAGTAATGGACAAGTTCTTGAGCCAGTTCTCTGCGGACTGCGTCAACCGTCTGATTCCCAACATGTACAGCACGTTGAGTGCCAGTCTTCTCAACAGCAGTAAGGAGGTGGTGGATCTGGTTGAAAAGCATCGTGCCGACCATCCAGACGTCCCACAGGCATATACTGCCGAGACCATTGCCAATGAATGGCGATTTGGCGTTCTCGGAAAGCTCATCAGATCTCGGCAAATGCAACTCAGGGTCGCCGCTGTCTCCTCGATGAGCACGGAGCTGGTCAATATGTGGAAAAGATGCAACGACACGGGCGACGACGATGGGCCTGGACAGCAATACCTGCGCTACTTCTCCGGGTTTCTCGCCAGCATCGGCCTCGTTGACTACCTGTTTGGTCCAACCTGTCACCCGGAAATCACACAGGAGAGCTCGAACATCATCGGTTTCTTAGTAGTTACGAGGACTTTCACGACCGCCCAGGCAGACTTATTCTGGCAGACAGTCACATCCACCCAGGACCCCAGAGTAGCCGATGCTCTTGTTCGCATGATAGCTAAGATCACACACCTCATGGTCCCCGAGCAACTTGGCTGCATGTGGGAGCACCTGGAAAGGCTGCCCCTCGAGGCATTGACGTCCTTCATGAGGGACCTCTGCGAGACAATGATCAAAGCGCAGATCACAAAGCTGGGCATGCACCCGAGTCCGCCTTTGACCTCGATGACACCCATCAAGTTTGTGCTTCGACTTGTTCAGGAATCCTCGGTCTTCGATGCTCAAGGCTCGCCGGTATCCGCCGAGATCCAGAACTTTGCGGTCCCCAAGTTTAAGGAGCTGGTCCAGTATGCCGCCACTATGGAGATGCGCCAGGAAATCATCTTGAACTGTCTTCGAGACATTGCCGAGAAGAAGCCGACAACCACAGGAAGCATAACCGCCCTATGGGCAGTCATACGAGCTTCTGCGTCCAGAGAGTTAGTCACACTCGTCGAGGAGCATGATTTGACTCATCTCCTCATCGAAGATCTCGAGGCCACGATCGCATATGCGCGTCAGCTGGGCCCATTCCCTGTTTTGTCGAATCCGGTCAGCGCAGCGCGTCGAGAGATCATTTTCACCATTATTGGACAACACGGGTCGGTTATTAGCACCGAGGATGGCAGACGCCTTTGGGATTGCCTTGTCGGCGATGGTGCTGCATGTCATGAAGATAGAAAATCGGCCTGGCAGTTCCTTGGCGCGGCCCAGAAGCGTCCCTTGCACGCCCAAAACCCGTTCCTGGTGGCCTGCCTCCACCAATACCTGCCTGCATTGCCGCCTTCCTGCTATTGTGAAGGTACGCTCGAGTTCGTTCGAGACGCTCTGCTTCCTTTGGTGGACGACCCGAACAGCACCATCTTTGACGAAGAGGGTCGCCTTGAGACGGACGCGATCGAGCTCCTTTGGCAGATGATCCTAGCCGCGCCTCCAAAAAGCATCGAAAAGGATGCGATTCACATCTTGGTCAACGACATATACGTTGACAGCCAGTTGTTGCTATCCTTTCCCTTACACCGCGCCCGCAAGGTGCATTCTGGTCTGCTCAACCGCTGCCTGGAGCAGATGGCCGCAGCAGCACACAAGCTGCGTAATTTTACCGAGGGAACCCGGGATGGAGACGACGACCCGATGATCATTGTGCCTACTGACGATCAGCAAAAGGGCGAGGAACTGAAGTTCACCAGATCGCTCGCGGTGCTCCGTACTTTCCTCCGAACCCTGCAGACCAAGTCACATTTCGCTGCTCCCGACCTCCGGTCTCTGATGCTCCAGTCACCGGGAGCCATGGAGGGCGACTCGGCGCAGCTGAAGTACCAGTCCTTTGACGGGGATGAGCAGTCTGAGGTGAAGCCGCTCAATATCGGCATCCACAACACCGCGGCCTCTTTGCTGGCAAGTCTGAGGGAGGCAACCGGATTTGACAATTACCGCATCTTCTATAGGGGGGCTCCCCTTGCACCTACGGAAGACCAAATTTGTGCGTCTCTTGAAGACCTCGATATACACGATGGCTTGATTTTGGTAAAGAGGGAGACGGATGTCGTTTCTTCGCCAGTAAGAATCAAGCCTGGCGCATCACCTTTGGAGATAGAGATTTTGAGTCATTTCAAAGACCTCTGGGAATATCTCAGCATGGATGAGAAGTTGGCCAGAGAGGTATTTGTTTCTCAATGGAGGGAAAAGCAGCCATACTGACTTCACTCGGCAGATCTACACATTCGTCGTCAAACTTCCCGCAGACGAATCTATCCTGCAGGCATTCGAGAATACCTCGACGTCCTACCGAGATATCTTCCCCTTGGGCCAACCTTTCAAGTGCCTTTACGCCATACATGCTCTGCGAGAGTACCTAAGTACACGTCGTTTGAAGACACAGGTGCTCCAAGTAAGTTCGCAAGACACTGATACCCAGCAGAGAACTGCTCTTGAACAGCATGATGCCCTTCTGAAAGCAATGTCCCTGCTTGTGGGAGCCATCTGTGACCCCGAGATCGTCATGCGCTGCCCGAGCGAAGCACTCCAGGTTTCCCTCAGTCTTCAACTAGTGGAAAGCTTTCTTCAGCTTCTCAAAGGTAAACCCCCCCCCCGGTTTAGCCGATCGTGGTTTTATAACTATACAAATTCTGACGTTGCGGTAGAATCAGTCAATATGCCGTCGATTGACGAATACCTAAGCCCGGCCCTGCAAAAGCGGCTGCTGACCATTCTTTCCTCGGCCACTACCACGCTATCGCCCCAGTACAACGTTGAACTCGTCAACCGAGTGCTGGAGGCACTGCTGGAGTGCTGTGCCCGGAGTCGCACCTTTTGGGACGAGTTCCGACACAAGGATGGTGTGACCAGTATCGTTCAAGATCTTTTGCTGGCCGACGAGCGACCTTTTGTGAGGAAGGCGGTCTACAAACTGATCAGCAGCAAGTGCATCTACAGCCATGGTGCCCCAGGCGTGCCCTCGATTGACTTTGCCGAGTTCTTCTGGCCCATCGCTTTTGGGCTTTTCCCTCGGGCAATGAATGAGCCAGCCAAGTGTGAGGAAGTTTTCAATCTGGCCTTTGTCCTCATGAAGAAGCTTGCCGAGGTGGAGTCGCCCGTTCTCGACCTCCGTGCTTGTCTGGCACACTGTGGCACATTGCTCTTGACCCATGCGACAGCGGAGGATATCTCGCGTCCCGAACTTATCGACGTGACCTCCCATGGCCTCATCTCGATGCTTCATTATGGGGTCAACACAATGTCTCCTGAGGAAACACTGCCGTTTCCTGAGGGCTTCGGCGAAGAATTGTTTCGCAAGCATCTGTTTCCTCTGGAAGATTCAGATTGTTTGATTGTGCCACAGGTCCTCTTGCACTCGAACTCCCGCAGCATGCTTTGTGACATACTCTTCATCATCGCAAAGTCAACCCCCGAGCGCTTTCGCTCTCTACTCCAAGACATGTGCGAGCTGGTACCTTATGAGACCGAGAGGGTGTCTGATCCGTACCCGTACGAACTGGCCCAATTCTATGATCGGCAAAAAGCAGTTCGGTCACCCTGCGGGTACTCAGGGTTGCGCAATCTTTCCAACACGTGTTATCTGAACTCTCTCTTCACGCAATTGTTCATGAACACAGGTTTCCGGCGCTTCATATTGGAGACGCCTGTCGCAGATCCGGAGACGCACCAGCTCTTGAGCGAGACTCAGATGCTGTTTGCACAGCTTCAATACAGTGCCCGTCGGTTCGTGGATCCGGGCCCATGCGTGGCCTCCATCATGACCTATGATGAGACACCCATAGACATTCACAATCAGATGGATGTCGACGAGTTCTACAACCTTCTTTTCGACCGCTGGGAGGCTCAGCTCCCAGACGATAAGGCAAAGAGGACGTTAAAGTCCATATATGGCGGACAGCTCGTACAGCAGGTCAAGTCCAAAGAGTGCGAGCATATCTCGGAGCGCATCGAGCCCTTCTCTGCCATCCAATGTGATATCAAGGGCAAGGCAAACCTTGAGGAAAGCCTACAGGCCTACGTCGACGGGGAAATCATGGAGGGCGACAACAAGTACAAGTGCGAGATGTGCGATCGACATGTCGACGCAGTCAAGAGGGCGTGCCTCAAAGAGCTCCCGGACAACCTCATCTTCCACCTAAAACGGTTCGACTTCAACTTGAGAACGCTGCAACGCAGCAAGATCAACGACTTTTTCCCTTTTCCAGACAAGATCGACATGCAGCCGTACACGTTCGAGGGCCTCAGCGACCCATCGGGCCGCGCCGAGCCGGATACCTTCGAGTTGGTTGGTGTCCTTGTACACTCGGGCAACGCCGAGTCCGGACACTATTACTCCTTTATTCGAGAACGCCCTGGCCTGGCGAGTGCGCCGTCCTGGATGGAGTTCAACGACGACAGTGTTCTGGCGTGGGACCCAGCACACATGGAGAACGCTTGTTTTGGCGGACCTGACTATCGTCAACCTTTCGAGAATACCGTCTACGACAAGGTATACAGCGCCTACATGCTTTTCTACCAGCGGTCTTCCTCGGTGAAGAGAGAGCAGAATCTTTTGGAGTTGTCTGGAAAGCCTAGTCCATTGAAGTTCGGCCTCCCACCCGATCTGGAAGCTCCAGTCAAGGCCGACAACTGGACGGTGGTACATAGATACTGTCTAAATGATGCTGTCTATGGCCCACTCGTGAGGAAGGTCCTGAGTACAGTGTGCGGGTCAGCATGTTCCAAGGACCACGAGACCGAAGATATCGCGATGGACGCCGCCTTAGGCTACCTGGACCAAGTCGCTTCGCGTGCAAAGGACACGCCCGATTACGACGGGGTGTTCCATATCGTGGTCACGGTGTGCAAGAAATGCCCGCGGTGTTGTTTGGCCATGTTTCGGTATTTGACTGAACACGGGGAGGCTTTGCGCAATCTGCTGCAACGGAATGCCGAACAGGGCATCCGGCAGTCTACCAGCAGCATGCTTATATGGGCGTTTGGCTGCCTCCGGCAGGCCTTCCCCGTGGAGTACGGCACTGTGGACATAAGGGGGTCATTGGGCGACACATGCGTTGTTGCAGCAGTGCACGCCTTTGAGACGCTTTGGGATACTTTTCACGTCAGCCTTCGTGCTTGGCCAGAGTATTTCGGCACCATGGCTGAGTTTGCACAGCTCGGCCGGGTGGAGTCGGGCGGTCTCTTGCAAGCCGAGTTCCTTTGGAAGCTACTGTTAATTATCGGAGCCGACAGCACGGTAGACCTCCCTCCTCCGTATGCTCGGCTGGTCCACGCCATCAACAGACGGATGGCCAGGGGCCCGCCTTGCTACGAGTACATCATTGCATTGATCGACACGCTGCTCGGCTATATGGACGACACAGTATCGGACCAGTCAGCCATTGTCGAGACGGCGGATGGACGCTGGGAGCTGGCGCTCCATGGGCAGTCGATTCCCTACACGGCGGATGAGATCAATCTACTTCACAGAGCGCTTCCTGGCACCGCCGTCAACGCTTTTGTCGACAAACTGATCCAGATTAACCAGAACGCCGTGGCAACGGACTCCATCATCGTGCGCCTGATGGAACTGCACCCGCTCATGGACAACGGCGTCTTGGCAGCTCTGCGTGCAGGCATCTCCGGACAAGTGGTCGCGTACTCGGTTGCTCCGTACCTCCGTGTGGCGGCTGCGTTCGTGCGGAACAACAGCACAGTTTTGAGCATACAGCGTTTGATAAACCATATCTGCCACCAGTGCCGCCACATGCAGAACACGGAAGCGGGCTGCTTCCTCGAGTTCTTTAAGGAGGTTCACGACGGTTCGCGGGTAACGGAAGACAGTTCAGACGTCGTGCGCATGCAAAGTCTGCGCGACTTCCACAAATGGGTGCCAGGGCTCCTCGGCTATACGGATGAAGCCGTGAGCCGCGGTACGGAAAGCTTCGTGCAGGACGTGCTGTTTCCGGAAGCAGCATCATGGTCGCCCACCACCGCCGAGACGACCAAACGACAGGCCCTGGCAAACGCGGGCAAGGAATTGGCAGTGGCCTGTCTGGAATATATGCAAGACACGTATATCCGCCGGAGAGCACAGGTGCCTCGCAACGCTGTCGGGTGTCTAGAGCGCATGGTCAAGTGTTGCGAAGTCTTCTTTCCACCCGAAGCGGCAAGTGATGAGATGTCGAAGCGCGACTACCAGGAATACTATCCATGTACGTCTGCTCTTTTCCTCCCTCTCCAACTTTCCCCCTTTCCTTTGCATGGGGAGGCTGATGGTGTGGCAGCGGTTCTTGAGCAGGTACGACAGCTGGTCGTCGACGAGATCGAAGACGAAGGTTCCGGTATGTGGAGCGATTCTTCCTCGGCCACGCTGGACGACATGAACTGATACCTCGCAAGACTGGGAGCACTCGGTCGGGTCGTCGGAGCCGGTTGAGAACTTGGCCGACTTGGGCATGCAAACAATGAGTGAGCTCAACGAGGCCAACATGCGCTGAAGGGCCGGAAGAGGTCTGGTGCGAAATGACTATGAGGATTTCACGCGAGCGAATTGAAGCATACATAGCACGGGCGTGGCAGGCGTCTTTGCGAGAGGGAAGGCATCAATGATTGGGCCGATTCGGCAGCCGCCTCGTCGGTTGCACAGTGGTGGCACTTTGAGGTTTAAGGGGGTCTGTCTGGTGGCAACTGAGAGCGAATGGGAATTGCCGGCGAGCCAAAGTATTTTGGTGACGAGGATATACAGCGCAGACACATAGCTAGACTGCAGGGCACTGCCTAGCTCGGTAACTCGGCCAAGGGGGTGATGAGCCATAGTAGGGGGTTCGGCAGCAATGAATGCGACGTATGTTTGCGGAATGACGGTGCTGCAGACAGGAGACGCAAGACAGAGACGCGGGGACTCACTTATCGGACGCGAGTGACGGCTAGCGGAAGACGAGGCACAAAATGGGCGGAGGAGAGGAATGTGATGTGAAGCTATAAAAAGCTTCTGAGGGAGGGCAAGAAAGGCCATTTGCAGATCTGAATGGTGAAGGTGAGTACATGTAATATGTAGCGGTCGAGGCGCCCAAGCAGGGGTCCCCCGGTCGCCAGGCACATGGGGAGGGGGGCTATTTTTAATCGGCCTATGGAAGAGAGGGGGGGGGGGGGGCGATGACGATGGCTGAATGGTTCTAGTGAGGGGTTCATCCAGTGGCACGAGAATTGGGGGGAGAAAGAGAGGAGAGGAGAGAGAGAGAGAGAGAGAGAGAGTGTGTGTGTGTGTGTGAATGAGTGGAGGTGGAAGCGGCAGCGGGTGGGTCCAGTCATGGGAAGCTCTTCCTGTCTGTTCTGGCTGCATCTGCATCTGTATCTTGGCATCTTGGCCTCCACTTTCCCCCCGTTCCCCGGCAGCTATTTTGGTCCCTTAACCGCCCGGGCTACTTTAGTCAAGGTGTGATTTGCGGGGGCGAGCGGGAGGCGAACATGAAAGTCGGCTCTGTTTCTCTCTCTGCCTCCCCGGCCCTCTCTTCTCTATGCAGTGGATGAGTCCCATCTCCCCGGCCATTCGCAACATGAGGGGCGGAGACAAGGCAGCGTCCGTGAGGGAGCCAGAGGCAGGTCGTCGTCCAATCTGGTGCCGTCACGGGATGCTGCTCGTCATCACAGCTGTCGTCGCCCGGCTCGCGCGTCAGAGCCCTCGGGGCGCCATGTCAGCCTGGCAGACGTGATAGGACGAACACGCATACTCACACGGCAGCGCGTCCCGTTCCCCGGCCCGTCCGTGCCCGTCCGTGGGCCTGCGAAATACTGCCGGGCCCTCCAATCCCGTGCCGTCGGGCAGCGTAATGACGGTTGTACACACGCCGAGCTGGGGAGGGGAGCAGCTGAGCCTTGGGGAGGGCTGGGACTGGAGCTGGCAGCCCGTCAGAGTCCATCGTCAGCCTGCCGGTCTTCTTGTTGTCGGCAATGTTTCACACTCCCTTCGCTGCGGATCGCGTGCCGAAAGCAGTCTGAAACATTCCTCTCTTCTCTTTACTCCTCCTCCTCCCTGGCCCGAGAGGTCCAGCCCGCCAGCCCGCCGGCCGGCCCAGCCCGCCAGCCAGTCAGTCGCGGGCTGGGGGCAGGGCGTCTCGTGTGTGTGCTCACCTTTGGTGTCGGAAGCAGCGTCAACCACGCGGGCCCCGATTTAGCGCCCATCCAGGCACGCGAGCCCGCCCTGGCCGCGGTGGGGAGAGGTTGTTCTCGAAGAATCCGACCCTTGCTTTTTGGCCCGGGGGGTTGGGAAATTCGACTGGTTTCCCCCCCTGTCGGCCGCCACCGTTCGGCCAGCGGGGCTTCCGGGTCACCTTGCAGAATCGAGGCGCCCTGCGTCTGTCCAACCCGCTGGTGTTTATCCGTGCTGGTCGGTACGACCCCTGCTGCTTGCTTGTCCCCATCGGCGTGCGGGCGAGAGGGCCAGAGCGGGTACGGGTAGGTCCTCCGGTCTCTTGCGCCCGTGGACGCGCCGATGTGGCTGTTGCCGTGGTTTTGTCGGCTGACGGGGGCCGCGTGCATGTGTCCTATGCCAGCTCCCCAAGCACATGACGGCCATGCAGGTGCCTCGTTTGTTTCATCGCGGGCCTCGTCCTGCCGGGGGTCATCCTGTTTCGTTGCGGTCCCCACGATTAAGGTTGTGTGCATGCAGGTGCATGGCGTGCCCGCCTGTTCGTCGTGATAGCCGCCCATGCTTTTTTTATACTGACATCCGATCCCACTCTGCGTCCCCACCCACGCAGGTACCTCCTCCATTCTTCCCATCCGATCCCGCTCGCTCTCCCATCTCTCCTCGCTCCGGCTCCCAATCACGTTCCCCCGGACACGGCCACGATAACCCCCGTTTCCCAATACGTCCCGACCCGAGGCCTTACACAGAATCTCACCGCAATCTATCCGCCGCTTGTTTCATGTTTCAAAGCTCGGTTTCCATTTTCGGATCCCACCCGTCCACACGGGCCCTCGATAGCATCGCCACCGCCTTTCTACTTATACACTGCCCTGGGCCTTCCTCCACCCGCCCCCCCAATCCTGGCTGCCGGCAGTAGTAGATCCATCCGTCCATCACTACGACAGGTGACAGAGACGCATCCCAGCGGGACATGAACACCCCGGCACTGTCCCTCCGCCTCCTATTCTGAGGAGCGGCCAGCGACCTCTTCCCTCGTCGCAACGCCGTGCTCTTGCACAGCCTCTCTTTCCATCCTGCCTCCCCGACGCTCTCTTGTCTCTCCTTCACACTGTTTGGCGATTTGCGCCCCCACCTCGCCAGCTCCGCCGCCATGTCGCTGCTGAAGCAACGCATCTCCTCGCCCCTCGAGGCCGGCACCTCCCTCCTCGACACCCAGCACCTGCCTTCCCATCTCACCCAGGTCCTCGAGTATGCCTCGAAGCGGTTGGCCCGAAAGGCAGTCCCCGTAACCCTGATCGTGGTACGCAGGGACTACCAAGTCCCATCTTGCGCCACGCCCACATCCTCCACCACGTCGACACCGAACACGCCCGAGTTCTGGACCACGACGAATTCCTCCTCCTCGCTCTTCGCCGCCCCCGTGACGGGCATCCGGCAGTTGGTGCGCCGGGGTACCAACGCCTCCATTGCCTCCTTTTCCTCGGTATCGACTGCCTCGTCGTCGGCAGCCTCCGACTCGGGCTACGGCTCTGCCTGCAGCACCAGCACATCGCCAACCTTCCCACCCCCCACAGAGCCCATCGCAACGCCGCGGCGGTGGCCACTCACGTCCGGCAGCTCCGTCCCCAGCACGCCCTCTTCCGTCTCGACAGCAACCTCGACGGTATCGAGCGCCTCGGTGGGGGGGCCCAGCCCTGTGGGCGTGCGCCTTCTCCAAGTTCACTCCCTCACCCCCAAGGAGGAAAAGACGCTGCGCACAACCTTTGCCAAGGCGGAGCGGAAATTCGGCACCAACAGAGGCCTGTTTCCGCCCGCCACCACAGCTGCTGCGTGTGGCCTGAACGACGACCTCATCCGCCGATCCATTCTGCAGAACGAGGTTCTCTTTTCTTCCGAAGGCCTGACCTTGCTGGGCCTTGACAGGCTGTACACCTTTAAGGCCGCCCTGTCGGCCTATGCCCGCACCACGCTGCCGCCATCGTCCTTGGCGTCGCCCCTGGTGCCCGGAGAGAGCCGTGCCCGGATCGAGGACGCCGTCGACGAGCTCCGCCGCCTCGTACTGGCCAACAGTGGCCGCCCCGTCTCCAAGGCTGACCTACACCGAAGCTACGACTGGATCGGCGTGAGCGCCAGCGCCCTGGGCGACGTGGAGCGCATGTACCGGAGAGCATACGGTGGGTGGGAGAGGGCGGGCGCATTCGAGATACCGCCAGAGGAGACGCAGAGAGAGATGAACAACCCTCCGGTCGAGCCCGAGAAGCGACGGAACATACTCAGAATTGTCACGCCACCAGCGAAAGCACCGGTCTTGAAGTTGCAGACTACCTTTGATAAGTCTCTCAAGAGGCCCAGGGCGATCCGTCCGGAGATTGTCCTGCCGAGGTCGGCTGAGGTGGAGGGAGAGGTCGTGGCGAAAGAGGAGGCTGTGGGGCTCGAGATCCAGATCGACCGGCTCGGCATAGCAGATGAGGGCGACGAAGACGAAGATTTGACGGCACGGCCACCGGCGTCGGCACACCCCTGCTGGAACAGTATGGGTTCGTCGATAGACGCCATGCTCCAGCGCCAGGAATCGCTGACGGTGGCGGACGACATGTCGAGGCTCTCGGTGGACAGCCAGCGGCAGGGCCCTCTGACGCCTAATGGGTTTGACGATATATCCCCTATCACACGCGGTGAATGGGGATTCCTCTTCTCAGGGGACGGTTCCATGAGCCGGGCGAGGACAGCGCCCGTAGAGACCTGTTAAGACGAGATAGCGCGGCAAGAGCAATCTTGCCCAAGTAATGAATAACGACGCCCCCGAGCAATGTCATGTACCATACCTACGGGCTTCGTGCTGCCGTGACTCGCATTTCCCGCCCGCCGCCGTGCCCGGCTCTTTGCCAGACCATAAATGACCAGACGATCACCTCCATCCGTAGCGCGACCCCGCCTCGTTCCTGTTGCTCTTCCCTTTGGCAAAGCTCTCCTCCAGAGCCTCGCGTTGGGTCTGGACCTGGTTGACCAGCTGTCGCAAGTTGTGTTTGCCGGGCGCGATAGCGCGCACGGGGTTGAAGGCCTGCTGCTCGCCCGAGGCGCGCACCTCCTCGTTGTGGGCGTATTCGCGGTCCATGTTGAAGTTGACCACACTGGACGCCGACATGGACGACGCGGGGGTCCCCGTGCGTCCGAAAAGCTGCCGCCGCGCCGCCTTGGACAGGTTCATGTCGGTTGCGATGCTGTCGAGCGAGGCGAGCTGGGCAGGCGCGCTCGGCTCGGCGCGCGTGTGGGCGAACTGCGCATCGTAGGCAGCGAGCGCCTCGGCGTGGCTTTGTGCGGCGTTGGCGGCATACATGGAGTCCACCACGTCGTCGTCATCGGGGGCTGCGTACACAGGCTCCTCGGGCTCATCCGAGATGCCGAAGAGCGAGGCCTTCTTCTTGGGGAACGCTGGCTCCTGTGCTGGGAGGCCCGAGGGCGCAGCAGCACCGTCGATTGGCGTGTTTTTGGCCGCCGGCGCGGCTTTCGAGGGATTCTTTTTTGCCGGCTTCCTCGATACCGAAAGCGGCTTGAACATCAGAGGCTTCCCAACCAGTTTGACCTCGTCGGCCGGCTTCTGTCCGGCTGGTATGGAGGGTTGCGCGTTCGCGTTTTGGCCGGGGCCCTCGTCTCCGTCCCCGCCCCCCTCGTCAGCCGCTGAATTCCGGCTAAAACCGGGTGCCGCGCCCGTCTTGAGGTTGACACCGGGTTTGGGCGCAACCTTTCCATGGCTACTCGTCGCCGGCGGCTTCCCTGCGTTCTTTGGCGGCGGCAGCAGCGAGGCGAAGCCGCCAAACACACCGCCGCCGGTCCGGGCTCTTTTCGCGGGCGGCTCGTCTTCACGCGATTCCGGTTTCGTCTCGCCTTGGGCCGCGGCGCTCCCCAAGTTGACGACGATCCTGCGCGGGTTTGATCGGTCGACTACTTTCTGGACCGGCTTCTTCGCATTCGCTGTAGCGGGGGGCGCAGCTGGCGCTGGCGCCTGCTGGGGGACGCTTTCCGAGTCGGACTCGGAGTCCGAGTATTCGACGAGGCCCATCTTGGCTTGATGCTAGGTGGGTGGTCGCGAGGGGCCTTGGGGTATGATGTACAAAGAGCAGAAGTGAGTTGACAATCTGGAACCTTGGTCGCATTTAGGTAGTAGGCTCAACTACCTGAGGCCGGGGTTCGTGCTCCCATTCAAATTGGAGCTAACGTCTGTACCTTATGTGGGGAGGCGCTACCCAGTACGTACCCCTACGGCGCCCATGCTATGCATTTCCCAAAACCCCGGGGGGACAGCTGCTTCTACTCCTGCACATGCATGGGATTGGGGTCAGGAGCACGATGTCACAGCCTCCTTTTCTCTGCCAGGCTGGAACCTCAATCGGGAGACTGGGACTCTGACAAAAACGCGACCGGTACGGCTTGTGAGGCCGCAAGCAGCAGGCTCATCACATCCCCGCACGCCTCCTGCTTCCACCACCGGGGGCTTCCAGAACCTGGGTACATACGCTACGTCCCTCTGTACGTGGGCTGTGCTCCCGCGCCAGGGCCTCGACGACCAGGCCAGCAACTCCATGAACGACTGAGGCATTCCTCCTCGCCTTGCTGCCCACTGGACCAGCCTACTGTGCCGGTTTGCTTAACCAGCCCAGGCTCCCTTTATTCAACATGTCTCTCATTCGGGTTGAAGAGTAGGACGCTTGCACATCCACGGCGCATAGGGTCGCACTAATCCTTGTCCTCACAGTCTGGTCGCCTACCAACTGCGCACGAGTTACCTGACCGAGGTCGCCGATGGAGTCGGCGAGCGTCTCATTACCCTCAACGATGGCTTCTTCAACACCGTCCCCTTCAAGGCCGCTGGCTGGCGCTCCAATCCTGCCCACATTAAGCGAACCCACTCGCCCCCCATCCCTACCGCCATCGCTTCCGAATACTTCCAGGCCGCCCCTCGACTGGCCGGCCTGCCCCTGGAAGATGAGGCCGAGGAGGGCGGCATGCTCACAGGGGGCGGGGGAGAGACCCATGGGCCCGGCGTCGCTACGAGGCGACGACGGGAGCGGCGGCGGGAGCAGATGGAGGACGACGACAGCAGCGACCTAAGCGACGAGAGCGACGAGGATACAGACCAGCGCGCCTCGCAGGGCATTCGCTTCGCCAAGATGCCCGTCAGGAACCGCTCCGGCTCCTCTCCGATCCAGTCGTCCAACCTGCGGCAGACGACGACTGTTTCGTCCCCCCGCGCCGCGCCCGGTGCCCGGCGGGGCTCACAATCTGCCCTGGAGACCGTCAAGGAGAGGGCAAGGCGAGATACCGTCACCAGTAGCGAGGTCTCCTCGGACAATGAGTTTGACGCTTCCGGCTTCCACAGGCAAAGGGAGCTCTCGAGGGCCGCCGCCAAGGCTGCCAAACTGCAAGCCAAGATCGCAGAAGAGCCATCTCAAGGCCATGTCAAGAGACAGGAAAGCGATCTCCTGGCCGAGGAGGAAGAGGACTCGGACCTTTCGGACGGCTCTTCGGCATTCGGTGCCAGTATTGATTCTACCTCTATCTTGGCCGACGTGGAGGACCCCGCGGTCGGAGCCTCCCCTGGTCAGCAGCTGGTCGGCACGCCCCCGAAGCAGCTCATGCGCCAGTCCACCGTGCGGAAGCCGATCCGGGAGCCCGAAGCGCCGCGTCTTGAGGCACTCCCGCCGCCGAGGCCCCTGAGCATCATCCGGCCGCTCAGCATGGCTCAGCCAAGGAGCTTGCTGTCGGATGCCTTGAATGCCAAAAACACCAAGCCCGCAATGCCTTTCGAGCAATTCGCCTCGCTTTCGGGCCAGGGCGACCCGGATCCGCTGTCTCTACGTATCTATGTGCCTTATTGCAAGACTCCCTCCAAGCCGTTCGAGGTCTTCATCCGAAGAAACATCCAGGAGGAGGACGGCAGCTTCAGGCCGGTGACGGTCACCGAGCTGATTGGCCTGAGCCTGTGGAGGTACAATGAAGAGAAACTGGAGCCGGCCATCCCTGTGGACAAGATGAATGTGAATTGGTGGACATTGCGCATGGTGGATGGAGACGAAGTGGACGATGATTTCCCTCCTCTGGAGCGCAAGAAAGCCGTGAACTCTTTTACCACGGCCAATAACCGCGCAGGACGGCGGACCAACAACAAGGTCTTTGACGACTTTGGACTGGTACAGGCCTCGGAGGAGGAGTTTGAAGAAAACCAAGAAGCCACGCCGCAATATGGCCAACAGGAAGCCGCCGCCCAGGAAGAGGAAGAGGAGCAAGAGACGACGCCCAAAAATACGCCGCAGACCCAAGCATCCCTTCTCCCACCACTCGATTTTCCGCGGCCGAACCCCATCATCAACACCACCTACCGTCACGACACGGTACATGCCGACAAGCCCGCGCCGCCCACGGAGGCGCCGGCGCCTGCCAACCGGGGGGAGAAGCGCTTCCTGCGAGTTCGCATATTTTCTACAGACGCCACCCCTGGCCAGATGGTGACGATGGAGGTGACGACGGAGAAGTACTTGGCCGAGATCCTCGAGGAAGTCTGTCACAAACGGCGGCTAGATAGGAACGCCCATGTGCTGAAACTTCCCACCGGCGCCGTCATCATGCTGGACCGAACCGTCTCCTCGATTGGCAATGTAACCGACTTGGAGCTGCATCGTCGGCGCTTTGCGACGGACGGCCCCCTTACCCACACGGGCTCGCCCAGCAGCTCGGCGCCCAAGATACACGTCTGGGATAGCACCACCAACCCCAAAAAGAAGAAGGACAAGGCGGCAGCACCGCACCCTCTGGCGCAAGAGAGCATGCAGCTGGACGAGGCTGCCAGCGGAGCCATCAGTGTCAAGAAGTACATTGTCTGGCGCAAGCAGGCCATGCGGTTCGTCAACATGAACGAACGTATTCTACGGATCGACGGCGAGTACGTGACCATTCAGCACTCGTCTGGAGGCAAGGCAACGCGTGAGGGCGGCAAGACGACGACGATGCATTTCAGCAGCGTAATTGGTTGCACAGTCTCGCGCCGACACCCGGCCAACTTGAAGGTAGGTGCATCATGGCTAATATTGGTTGGTAGTCACGTATTCGATACACTAACATGACATGACACTAGTTGCTCGTGTTCAAGGAAAACGAGGAGAAACGCTATGACTTCGAGGCCAGGAGCGTCGAGGAGGCCGCCGAGATCGTTGGCGAGATTAAGAAAGGCGTAGCACCGTACAAGAAAGACATTTAAGTGGCTTCACGCGACATGGGGGGCGTACCGCACCACAACATACCCTGCCATACCGAGCGTGTCATATTCTAGGGGGCTCGGTTGAAGGGGGGGGGGGTTGGCTGTCGTGATGGCCGTCGCGACATGCCACCACGACAAGCCGGGAACAGGTAGCTGTACCGCCGCGGTACACTGGCGCTCAGATAGTACACCAGGACCCCGCGCAGAAGGCGGCACATTCTGGCAGCACAGCCGCGAAAGACCCTAAGCCGGATCTCGTCCTGGCATCAACGGGCTGATGCTGGCGCCCGCCGAGCAGACGGAAGACGGCATCGGTTCGTGGCCCGTGTTAACACTTGAGGGCCGTAGGTCATTGAACGAAGCAGACAAGCGAAACAAGGTCGGCTCTTGCCACCGAAATTTGGATGGACATGACCAATGGTGGTTCTATGTAGGTAGCAGGTCGGGTTGACAACACGGGCCAAGCGAGCGCCCCGGGCCAACAGACACGCGGACATGTGGACGCAGCGAGATGACAGGAAGGCATCCGCCATGTCCAGGAGCAGAAACATGAAACAGAAAGCTGTCCCACCATATCCCGACTGCCATACGTCACTCGCGTGTGTAGCGTACGCAAGGAAAGGCTGTGGGCACACGAAGCAAACCTGGAAGAGGAGGACAGACGGTTAGCTGCAGCAGGCGGTGGCCACGGGAATGCGGGAGCGTGGAAGCCACCTCGCCATCATCGCGCTCCCCCGGCGAGCTGAAGACGGGTTGAAGGGGTTCTACCAGGGCACGGTGTCCCACGGCCCGACGGCCTTTGAGGGGGTACCGGCATACAGACAATATGGAGGTGAAATGGAGGTGGCGGCGGTGACATTTGGATGACGGGCAACGGCTGGCCTGGCCCACGCATTTCTTTGCTTTGATGAAGGGCATCGGTCTCCGGCAGCCGGCGGCACTGGCTAGTACTGCTGTGCGGCTGGTTTGAATCACTCGCCAAAGGAGTAAAGAGGGATGGAGGCAAAGAAAAAAAAAAGGAGGGAGGTACCTCCTGCTGCTCTTGCTTGCAGTGCGGGTAAATAAAGTACGGCATCGACTTATTTTGACTGTTGCCTGCCTTGAGAGCGGTTGCCTCCTAATCAGCCAGGCTGCAAACGCCCTCCCTGCTCTTCCATTTAATCGACCAGCCGCCAACAACACCCTTGGCCCTCCCACTCTTCTACATCTCGCAGAAGTAATATCGATCCCCCCAAGGCTCGTCCCTAGGTTTTGTCCTTCGTTGACTCGCCATCGATCTCTCGTTCGTCCATCCACCGCGCCCTGCACCTTCGGCTGCGTTTCCCGCCTCGCACCCTCGTTTACTGCGTCCCTTACCCTCGCGAGCATCGCAGATTGCATCTTTAGACGTCACTGTCGTGCCCAAGCCCACCGTCGAAATGCAGTTCTTCAAGTTCATCATCGCTTCCGTCACGGTTGGCACTGGCATGGTAAGTGTTGATTTGGTTTGGTCCCCGCCCTCAAGCACACTCTCCCTACCCGCCCTACCAAAATCTGGCCTCGCCCTCGCCGGCAGGCTGACGCACCGTTCATCGGCCAGGGGGCGGCCAGAATCCTGACGTGCCTCACAGGCCTCCGTTGCCAACCAGTACAACCAGGAGTGCGACTGCACCGTCACCCTCTCTGGCACCCCGGCTGTTCCCACGGCGGGCCAGCCCAGCGTTCCGTCGTCCGTCTTGTCGGTCGTCACGACGTCTGCTGCCACGGTGGTTCCGGTCCCTCAGCCTCCCGCTGCCACCACGTCGGTCTACGAGACCAGCCCCTCGTCGTCTGGTGTCGAGACGGGTGCCACTCCGGCCACCCCGGCCACGCCCGCCCCAGTTCCCCCGGGTTCCTCGGGTTCCTCGGTCACGGTCGTCGTCCCGACCGCCACGACTGAGACCACTGGCTCGGCCTCGGCTACGACTCCCGCCGGTAGCACTTTAGACACGGCTACCAACACGCCCGGCGAGACGCCCACCGACTCGGGCTCTGTCACGCCCTCGTCCTCGCCCACTGAGGCTCCCCCGACCAACACGGCTGCCGCTTCCCGCCCCACGGGTATCGCGGGCCTTGCCGTCGTCATCGGTATTATCGCACTCTGCATCTAAACACGGGGTCAAGATGCTCCGACTTCTGGTTCGCGCGTGAACAATACCAGGTCCCTTAGGGCCATGAGCGGGGCGGACAGCCTCGCTAAAGCAGTTTGGTAATGACAGATGCATGAGCATGGGACCAAGTCTGGCGTTTGTATTCTTGCGGTGGTTGTCATTGCATACTTTAGGCCATAATCATGGCAGGGACGGCTTTGACCTTTGGGGTTTTTCATAGGACGGAAACCTTGAGCAATAACACTTAATGAAGCATCATTTGCGACTGTACCATGCCTTTCCGTGTGCCCGCCAACATTGTGCTTCCATTATGCTACGTCTCGCTTTTGCCGCGATGGGCTACTCGCTGAGGCTTAAATGGTTCCCGCCATGTGGTATTGCCCACCGTCTTCTCCCTCCACTTCAGGACCACGATTCCATCAGGCCACGATGCGCCACTCCAATATGCTCTGCGGTTTCTGGACCCTGTCTGCCTGTCTTCTCTACTCACAGCTTGGCTTTCTCGGCCGCGCTATCCATGCGTTTGCCCTCGTCGGCCTGCTCAGCCACCGTCAAGTCCGGCAGGCGTGCGGGCATGATGCGGCGCGGCTCAGCGCCTGGCACCTGTAGAGCGCTGGCGTCAGTATCGCCCCATTCCTTTGGATGGTTCCAGGGGAAGGACCCCCCCGTTGCCCCCTCGCCGGGGCATGACGAAAATAGAGCACACGGCGATGGACGCCCGCCAGGCTCCGAGAGGAGAGGGGAGGGCTTACGACAGCGTACGGCGCAAAGTCGGTCACGCCGGCGTCGGAGCGCAGAAAGTCCTCGTCGAGCGCGAGGCGGCCGTTGACGCTAGCCGCCGGCGCGCGTAGCACCGCCAGCACCGCATCCGCGAAGATGGTGGCCTTGCGCAGGTCCCGCGCCTCTTCGGGGTTCCGGCGCACCATAGCGGCCGTCGCCGCCGACTCGATCGCCTGCGTCGTGCCGCATCCGGTCAGCCAGGGAACAGAAGGAGCCCCAGGAGGCGACTGCGGGCAATCTTCCTACCACAGCGGGCCACAGGCTTGTGATGGCCATGTCACGCAGACCCTGTCGTTCCCAGTCCATCGCCAGGCCCTGGGTCAACACACTCATGGCCACTTTGCCCTAGAGGGTGGGGAGGCGTGGTAGTACAAGAACCGTCAGCATTTCTCCAGGTGGGATCGCCCATGCGCGCGAGAGGACGGCGGGACAGGGCTCCAAGGGCAAGAGGAAGGGCGCACCATGGCATAGGCCGTCTTGCCGCGGAAAAAGCGGCTGTAAATGGGGGGGCTGACGACGACGACGCGGCCGCGGCCGTGGCGCCGGAGGTGCGGCAGCGCGGCCTGCACCGTGGCGTACAGGCCGTGGACGTTGACGTCCTGCAGCAGCCGGAAGCGTGGCAGGGGCGTCTCCTCGACGGCGGCCCACCACACGGCACCGGCGTTGTATACGACGGCGTCAAGGCGGCCGTACGCCGCCGCCGCCGCCACGAGCGCCGCCACGCTCGCCGCGTCCCGCACGTCCACCCGCACCGCTGTCGCCGTGCCGCCGGCCTCGGCGATCTCGCGCGCCACCGTGTGGATCGTCGACTGCGGCGAGTTGGGGTCCGGCGGCCCGCCGTCGTCCCGGTCGCTGCCGCCGGTCGTCTTGGCCGCTACGACAACTGCAAAAGGGGGCGAGGGCCGGGGACAAAGCTCGCGTCAGAAGACGCTGGACTAGGAGAATGGGGAGGAGGGGGGAAGAGTCAAACGCGGGACGGACCGGCATAGTGGTTCTTCGCCAAGGCAATGGCGATCTGACGCCCGATGCCCCGGGAGGCTCCTACAACGAGGGCGACCTTGGGACCGTCGCCCATTTCGGGCAGGGGTTCAATCGATTGCGGGATAACGAACGACACGGCGCTGCGTTCAGGGGAGGCGACCACTGTCACGTGGTTGGGTGTGCAACGAACAACAGCGCCGAGGTTGGAGTGCTGGAAATCCCGCCCGCGATTCTCGGCTCAGATCAGCAATCGGTTCGGCCTGGAGTCCGTGGGTCCATCTATTCCCCGGCGGCGGTTCGCCTGTGGAGACCGGGATGGAGTGGGTACTCTCCTTTTGGTGTGCAGATTGGAATGTGTGTAGGTACGTACTGCAGGCTCCCATGGACTGTTCCCCCGTGATTCCCGTGACCAGGACCAGCCCATGAGCGGATCCCGGAAAGGGGGGGGGGGGGGTGGAAAGAAAGGATGGACGATAATCGTTTGTTACCTGCCGTGCACTTCCCGAGCCCGCCAAGGCAGGCCCACGTCCCCCATAGCTAAGCAAGCAAGTCCATAGGTATGTACTTCCACGCCATGCCGCCGCCGCCTCCATCCATCGCGGGTCGGCACCATCTGCGCAGTTCTACAAATGGAACCTCGTCCTCAGTACCCGCGGCGAGAGCTGTGGCGGGCAGGTCGGGTCGGGGGACGATTACGGTGTGGGGGTTCTGTCGGCGACGACGTCCGCCCTGCTCATCACGACATCAGCGGCACCGCCTCTGGTCGAAACGCGGACGGGCTTCCTGGCGAGCGCCAAAAGTAGGTGCAGATCCAGTCGGGCGGTGGAGGCTGGTCGCGGGCCACCGACCATGGCATCTCGCCGGAGCAGCTCTACCGGCCGAATCCAGAGTTGGGCCCCGCCGGCGAAACGATGCGGCTCGGGTATGATGCACTGTCTTGACGGTGGAGGGTATTGCGCGACGGAACTCGGGCGGGCGATCAGAGAAGACGAAGGCGAGAGCCCAGCCCCTCCTTTTCGCCCAGCTCGGCACAGCCTGGGCATGGCGGAAGGCTCCGATGGAGAGGCAGTGGTAATCATCAAGACCATACGCACGGCGGGCGGATGCGGAGACGCGTATGGATGATCCGTCGAGGTCGGGCTGGCAGCCGGTTGCCGAGCGCCCCAATCAGAGAACAAGAAGACTAGGACTCCCCCCCCTCTCCCCCAGCAGAGAGCACTGCAGTACGAATAGCAGCCCATACCGGTTTCTCATCCGATCATGTGCTTATACGCGCAACCATGCAGGCGCAGAGGGCGGTCGATGCGGCCTGCCAAGATGCCCCTTGGTGTCGTCATGATCGGCCCCACGGGATGGATGACGCTCGCTCAACCCCACCCGGTGCCGTCGCTTCCAACAGGGTACATAAGCTTCGACGGCCGCGCGCCGTCGATCCTCTTTGCCGGATCCAGTAACTCCCTGACGGCATGGTTAGCGATAGTCGTAGAAATAGCACTTCCCCCCCCCCGATACCGCCGCCGGTTTTGCTTCCGCCGTCAAACCCAATTGGAGAATCCTCGATTCGCGTGCGTCGTTCCGCCTGTCCCAAGGACCGCCACCATGCCATCCGACACTCAGCAGCCGCAGCCGCCGTCGCAGCCACGTGAGAGACGGGACACGGAGGATACGCAACAACGGCAGCAAGGCGGGCAGGACTCGCCGCCGCAGCAACAGAAACAAGACGCAGGGAACAAGCAACAGCAACAGCAACAGCAGCAGCCGCAGCCGCAGCAGCAGCCGCCGCCGCCGCCGCCACAACAGCAAAAGGGCGGCCAGAACCCACAGGCACCGCCCTCCCCACCGCCCGACGCGCCCGAGGAGGACCTGAAGCCCGAGGAGGTGGCCAAGAGCATGGGGCTGGGGGCCAAGGACAAGCTGGTGCAGGACCTCACCAAGAAGCTGCAGGAGTCCAAGAGCCTGGAGGAGCACGCGCAGGAGCTGCGGCAGAAGGCGGACGAGCTGGGCGACTCGGACGAGGCCGAGGCGCTGCGGCGCGAGGCCTGGGAGCTCGAGGAGAAGGCCAAGAAGGCGATCCGGGCGGCGCGGCGGCTGCAGAACGGCGCCTTCCAGGGCGGCGCCGCCGGCGCCGGCATCGGGGCTGGCATCGCCGGCGGCCTCGGCACCCTCGTCGGCACCCTCGTCGGCGGCGTCACCGCCATCCCCACCACCGGCCTCGGCATGCTCATCGGCGCCGGCACCGGCGCCATCCACGGGCCCTGGGTCAAGCTCGTCCAGGACACCGTCAAGGAGGACGAGGAGGCCGAGAAGAAGGGCGACGACCTGCCCGAGGCCGACGAGGCCTGAGGTCGCGAGCGCGCGCGGGGGGGGGGGGAACGGCCGACCGGCCACATATAACCTGGCCCGGGGTAAGGCCGTCACGAACACGGGTTGCATGCTTGACGAAAGCGGGCGTTAAAAGGACCGGGTTGCTTCTTGGGTCAGGGGGGGCGAGATCGCGCGTTTAGTCTCACTGTACACCTAATCATATGCCGTGTTTCCCCAATGGGAGGCTTCAGCGCCCGGGCTGCCCATCCACTGCGTCGCGAAGGGCACGTCTGTCTGCCCAGCTCCAGTACCCGCTCAGTCCAAGATAGCGGCGCATACGGGAAACCCGTAGCTCGGCCCCATCGCGCTTTCCGCCCGCATGCACGCACATTGCATGCAGACGCCCGATGCCAAGATTGCCTGCTGCCCTGCGCGTAGGGCGGAACATCCGTGGTCGCATGCGGACGCATGGGTGGGTCGGGTCGGTCTGTGGGGAGATGGCGACTTGGCCCGAACCCGACCATCTCAGGCTGACCGGGGCCGCCGACCCGGCGGCACATCTACGTAGTGTGCGTGGTGCCGACCCGGGCCAAAGAACACGCGCGACCGGCGGTACACACGCCCCTTCGAGCACGCCAACGGCGAGCGCTACTTCATCACCCCTCGGGCCCCCTCCTCGACGAGCATGTCTGCCATGTCCTGGACCGCGAGCTGCCCGGCCGCGTCGACAAGATCCCCGTCCCCGACGACGCAACGATTGCACCATTACCCTAGCGTCGAGCGTTCGCGTGATAGAATAGACATTTCTCCACCCGACTCACTTTTCATCTACTTGACCTCCTCGGTGTTTCGGAATGTGACTGGGAACTCGGCACACGTTGCCGTTGTCTCTACAGGCCCGTCTCGCTGCTGCTCGTGGCACTGAAGCTTCGGCCTTCCATTGCAGCGTGGAGACTGCCGAGCGCGCGCATAGTAGCCCCCTAAGACCCCGCCCGTCGTCGTCTTCACCTAGTCCGCCGGCAAACGAGCTCACGTAGGAATCCATTTGTAGAAAAATAGGGTATTGCATTTCCTGTTTTGGGGGGGGGGGTAATCATGCTTTCGTCTTCGCCCGGATGTCGGACCACAACTTGTCGATAATCTGGAAGACAGCCGTGACGTCTCTCTGCACGGCGTCGTCGAACTTGTCTCCCAGCCTCTGCTGGATCTTGTCCGGGTGCCACCGGACGCGCTCTTCTTTCAGCCTGGCCAGAAAATCCTTCTCGCCCATCTCGACGGGATCAAGCCCGTTCACGAAGAAGTCTCGGACCGGTTCGGACCCGACGTCCTCGCGCCGGCCGCTCCGAACGGGCCAGCTCATCTCTTCCAAGCGCCCGTCCCAGGCCTCCCAGTGCTGGGCATAGTCTTCGTACCGGGCCCGCCAGCCCCGCCGCCGGCGCCGCTCCTCACCCCGCCGGAGGCTCTCCTCCATCTGTTTGGTGAGCCGCCGGGCCTCAGCGGCGCGGTCGTCGCGGGCCTTCTTCTGTTCCTCGCGGCGCGCGCGCTCCTCGAGCAGGCCCTGGTGCGTCTTCTCCCACATACGCTGGCGTACGTAGGCGGCGTACTCGTCGTCCGTCATCTGCTCGAGCTCGCCCTGCGGCCCCGGCCGCTCGTTCGCGTACACGTGCATGGGCTGGCCGTAGACACCCTCCCAGTACGCGGCACCCTCGTCGTCGGCCATGGCGTCGAACAAAGACTCCCGGAAGGCCGCCTCGGGGTCCAGCGGCGGTGGCTCGTACGGATTGGGCGGCGTGGGCGACCGCGACCTCCCCCGCCGGTGTTTCCGGCGGTGGTGTCGCCGCCGCCGGTGGTGTCGATGCTCACCGTCATCGCGACCCCGGTGGTCCCCGCGCTCGTCCTCCTGATGGTCATCGCCATCGTCGGGAGCCCGGCTGCGGCCGTGGTGGTGTTCCCTCTCCCGCTCACGGTGACGGGAGGAGCGACGGGGGCGGGACGATGTGGTTTTGAAGCGGAACTTGGAAGTACGGCTGCTTCTCTCCTTGCGCTCGGGGTCGGCAACAGGACTTCGCGATTCGCGCCCAACTTCAGCCGCCTCACCTGCTGGTTGCGACGGTGGTGGTGGCGGGGCTGCCTGCGGGTCGTCCGGTGGTGGTGAAAGACGTACTCTATCGGGGTTGATTGAGGACAAGATGTGTCGCCGCTTGGGCGACGTGATCTCGGTCGTCATCGTGGGTATCTCATGGTCGAGAAACCACGGCTGGGCTCCTTGAAGCGGTTTGCTCTGTCGCCGGAGCCGTTGGCGTGGTTCAGTGGGAAGAGCTCAACTTGACCTCAGGTCTCTTGGAGAGGCAGAAAGAAGGGTACTTCTATCAAAAGTACCTTGTACCCACAAGGTGGATGCACATAGCCGAGTGACGTTGTGAGGCGGGACCGCTACTTGTAGCCCGTCAAACCCATGTTTAGGCGGCTTGCCCAGGCTGATGCGCCTGAGAGCTACGGATACAGCGTTGGCTTGTACTCTTCCCAGGCGGCAGGTAAATAGTGCGTTCCACCATTTCAGCATCCAAATTCGCATACATCCGCTCTACCCTCTGGATTACAGCGAGCCCATTTCAAAGCCGTCAACCTGTTTACCTCCGAGATTAGCGAGCCATACGCGCCACGAAAGCGAAAATGAGCAAGCCGGGCCTCTCATACGGCCTTAATCTGGCGAAGAAGCCTGGCTCCAAACCCGCGCCCGCGAAGCGGAAGCCCATCTTTGGCGACGACGACGACGATTCAGACAACGAGAGTTCCAACAACACCGGCCCCCAAACGACCGAAATCACCGAATTCGACAATGATTCACCGGCGAAACCAGCCGGCAGCTTCGGGAAGAATGCGCCGTCCAAACCGACACATGACCCTGCCAGCAAGAAGAAGCTCCCGATATCCATGTACGGCGACCTGTCAAGCTCGCTAGACTCGCGAAAGCACCAAGAAGCGGCAGAAGATCTGGATCCGTCAATTTACGACTACGACGCCGTTTACGACTCATTAAAACCGGAGAAGAAAGTTACTCCCGAGGACGCGGAGAAGCGACCCAAGTATATGAAGAGTCTTCTGGCCTCGGCGGCCGTTCGGAAACGGGACGCCCTGATCGCTGAGGAGAAAAAGATCGCGCGCGAGCGTGAAGCCGAGGGCGAGGAGTTCGCCGACAAGGAGAAGTTCGTCACGGAGGCCTACAAAAAACAGCAAGAGGAGAACCGGCGCATCGAGGAAGAGGAGCGCAAAAGAGAAGAGGAAGAAGCGAGAAAAAATAAGGGCGGTGGCATGACGGCCTTCTACAAAGACATGCTCAATCGAGGCGATCAGAGGCACGCCGAAGTCATGAGAGCAGCGGAGGAGAAGGCGAAGGCCGGTCCCCAGCCGGACGAGGCTCCCGAAGAAGAGAAGATCAAAACGGATGCCGACATTGCCAAGGACATCAATGCCAAAGGCGGGGCCATTGCAGTGAACGAGGATGGGCAGGTGGTCGATAAGCGCGAGCTGCTGAAGGGAGGACTGAATCTAGGCGCCAAGAAGAAGCCTGAACCACGGAAAGAGCAGCGAGACTCGGAGCGCCGGCCGGATCGACCGTCGACGGGTTTCATGGGAGCTGGAGGCAAGCAGGCGATGCGCGAGCGGCAGTCGCGCATGCTCGAGGCCCAACTGGAACAGTCGTTGAAGCGGTCCATGGAGCAGGAGGCCGAGGAGCAAGAGAAGGCCGAGCGAGCCGCCAAATCCAGAAAGACCGAAGGCGAGATCTCGAGCGCGCGTGAGAGGTACCTTGCCCGAAAAGCCGCGGCGGCCAAGAAGGACTAGGGCCGATTCTGCCACCCGCCGGCTGCCCAGTATATTAAGCAGCTTCCTCTGGCTAATAGTGCAGAGACAAGCGGTCATGGGTGGCAATACATGTCCACCTTGCCGGTCGATCCTCGCATGATTCGCCCGAAAAACAGTTAGCGACCTCGAGGCTGTGTTTGTATATCATTGATGGTTATATATGCAGACAATGAGGACAGTTGGAGCCGGCGATGCGTAGCCCGTTTCAGCCCTTCGCCCGTCGCTTCGAATGCTGCTTTCGGCTACTGGCCCTCCCGCTGTAACCTAGTGATGTACGAGGTGCTGACTTGGTTCCAAGCTGACATGTACTTCTCCATGCACTGGGTGAAGCAAGTCTGTTCGCCGCTCGACAGCGAGGAGCCGGGCTTCGGGACGCACTTCTGGAAACAGTGCTCGTTGATTTTCTGGAGACGCGTCAGCAAACAGCGGCCCGGGAAGCCCGGCAATGGGCGAACAAAGCGAGACACGTACCTCTATCAGCTCTCTGGCGTTGGTCATGGCATATTGCGTCCGGACCTGCTTGATCACCTCCTGCTTAACGTGGTCGGAGTCCATGTTGGCGGGGAATTGAGGGGCACGCGGTTGTGGTGTTGTAGAATCTGCCGCGTACTTTTGCTCGGAATCGGAGCGTCAGTTGCCGCGAATGAACGTAGCAGGAGGCAGGATCGAGTTGAGTTGGCAATCGCAAGGCCTCGGTGCACTGAAGCAATATGCTGGATGGATATGTTCGAGGCTAAGATATTTCCTTAGCGTCACTAGTATGACGGATACCTGCGGGCTGTATGTACATGGATGCTCTCGCAAGGTTTGGGGTCCATCCTGCAGTGAGATGATGTATGAATACGTACCTGGCTCGAGCTGTGGCGGTGCCAACATGTGGCTGGCCAAGCTCCCTTAACTCAGCCTGAAGGCTTCTTGGCGCTTGGTACTGGATTGGAGGAGCGGCAGCAGCAGCAGCACCTGGAGCGGGCGACAGGGGTCCAGAAGCCCCAGGAGCTGGATGGAGGCCCAGGAGCTCAAGCTGGCCACTTGGCGTCGAGAAATGGCCAGACGGCCCGGTTTTATTTTCGCGAAGCGGGCGTGAAAGAGGCCAGCTAGCAGCGATCAGTCAGTCAGTCGACGGCACGGATCCTGATTGAGACAGGCTGGACATACGAACAGCGCGAGACGGCCTGGTGGACGGACTGACCAACTGCTCGCACACGACCAGCTCTCATCCCACGTATCGAACTTACGGTATTTTGTTTCTTCACGCCGCAAGACGTTCAGCAGCTGTCCTTCCCTTTTCCCCACCTGCCCTCTCTGCTCTCCTCCTCCCCCCCCCCCCCCTCTGCCGAGGCTTGTGTTCCCAGACCATCTACCCCCGGCCAGACAGACCATGAGGTGGCTTACAGCGTTGTCTGCCCTATGGCTGGCAGCGACTGCTCGCGCGGCCGTGAGCCATGACGACGATGGCAATGTGCGAAGCATCTCGGTACGCCCCCGTAGCCATGCCCCTACTCGTGCCTCCGTGTGTCCCTGACCTGGCTTCCACCGCAGCTGCGAACGCACACCCTGGTGCAGCCGTACCTCGACTCGGACATCGCCAGCCGGTGGTATGAGTTTGGAGGCGATACCATCATTCGAACAGATTCGTACGCCGCCCGCCTCTGTTTACTCGCGGCCTGGAAGGCGGACTGACGGGCAACCAGATATGTGCGCCTGACCTCGGAACGCCCCTCGCAGAATGGCTGGCTGTTCTCCCGCGTGCCCTTGACGGCCACCAACTGGGAAATCGAGGTCGAGTTCAAGGTCCACGGCCAACACCAGCTCTACGGCGACGGCTTTGCCATGTGGTTGACCAAGGAGCGCGGCAAGTTGGGCCCCGTCTTCGGCCACACGGACAAGTTCGAGGGCCTCGGTATCTTTGTCGACACCTACAAGAACAACCGACCCGGCGTCGTCTTCCCCTATGTCATGGCCATGTACGGCGACGGCAAGACGTCCTACAACAAGGACAACGACGGCAAGGATACGGAATTCGCAGGCTGCTCTGCGCGCGGCATCCGGCATGCCAACGTGCCGACCAAGCTGCGTTTGACCTACTTCCAGGACAAGACCTTGAAGCTGGAGCTTCAGTACAAGGCCGAGGACGAATGGACCCTCTGTTTCGAGACGAGCGAGCCCCCTGCGATCCCCTCGGTCACCTACCTGGGCTTCAGCGCCGAGACGGGCGAATTGAGCGACAACCACGACATCATATCAGTCAACGCGCGCAACCTGTACAACTCGGGTGGCTCGGCGGGCAAGTCCTCGCCCGGTCGCAAGAACAGCCCGCCCAAGGTGGAGAAGGAGAGTGGCGGCTGGGGGTGGTTCCTCGTCAAGATTGTTCTGGTCGGTCTGGTTCTCGGAGGTGGTTACGTTGGCTACACTGCCTACCGAAGCAACAAGCGGACGCACCGGTTCTGAGCGGCGCGGGTATGGAACTCTGGGCAAAGGGAGACGAAGGGGCCCCTGGCGGTACGCGGAAAAGAAAGGAATGAATAGTATATAACCTACCATCTGCATCCACGGCTTTGAGGGTATGCGCTCCGTGAAATTTCACGTGGTCATAGATGCATGGGAGGGTTTTCCGACGTAAATCGGCATGTATCCTTGTTATCAATCGGCACGTCCAAATCAAGATGCCCCTGCTATTCCGTTGGCCGCCTCAGGGCCCAACCGATGCCGTATCCCTGTGAGCAACTGACAGCGGGCTGAAGTCATCCCCGAGGCGAATCGGCAGCGGACTGAAGTCGCGTTGCTTGCTTGGCTTCGGGTTGAGCTTGCGCGTGCACAGTTTCCGTCCGACCAAACCGCCCATGCCGGTGATAAGACGCGATGTACGTGCAAGCAGAGGCCGACCAATGGTCTGTCGAGTCCTCACCCCGGCCCCGGGCGCGATTGGTGCATGGCTTTGGAGCAGGGAGAAGCAAATAATACGGCATCCGCTTGGTTATGCTTAGAGTAGAGTATGTGCGCAGCTGGGTAGGATAGGTGGTTGGCGAAGGGGTGAAAGAAAACCCTTGCATCGGTGCGGTGGGTGGCTCCGTGTCCAAGGTGCCTCTACCGCCTCCTGCTCTTCCTCCTCCTCAACGGTACCCCGGCAACGTAGCAAGCCAGCACTCCCTGCCCATCGTGCCTCGGCACACGCCGACCGAAGCGAGATCAATGGTACGGTTATTATGCGGCTCAACTGCAGTCACTGGGGCGTCTTCTGAAGTCAGCATTGTGTGCCCCACGCCGGCGGATGACGAGCTTGGGGGCTGACCATGACTTGTGACCAATAGGTCTAGACAACCAAAGGAGGAGAAAAAAAAAAGGCCCAGGCATAACTTCACCTCTGTTAATGAGCAGGCGAGCCAAACAGGCAAAGCGAAGGCTGGCTCGCTGGGGCGGCGGGCGAGAGCCCAGGGCTACGGCCGAGGGCTGCTACCTAAGTATTTCCCGCTGCCACTATTTACCCCACGTCCCACACGGGCGTTACGATGCGCCCGCGTTCCCAATGCGTGGCACGGAGAGGGCTGTTGGGTCTTGGATCATGGTGAAGGGGGGGGGGCGTGGGATGTCGATTCGACATTGGGCCTCGATAAAGGACGATTGATGTCGCATATCGCAACGTGATCTTCGACTGTTGTCGATCAGCCGTACGAGGGCCTGGTACGGTTCATCATCGCGCCGCCCGCGGAGCCAACTGGTCCTCAACCAGCCTGCCCGGCCACGTTCATCGTCTACTACGGAGACGGGCACCCGCTGGACTACTGGGTAGCAGCAGATGGTGGATGTATCCAGCCCATCCCAAGATTGGGTACTAGAAGGAAGGTTGCTCTTTGTTCCGGCGGGTACATCCAGAGTGGCGTCTGCACCGTCATCGTCTTTTGTCTCGCCTTGCGCCTCCCCACGACGGCCACCACCGTCGGCCCGGCGGACGAAAATGCCAACGGCAGAGCAAATAGCTTCGCACTTCGGAGCTGGCGTCACCAACGTGCACGCGCGCGCGCGCTCTCTCTCCCTTGGGGGTCGGTGCAATCCAGGCTTGCGCAAACTAGCCGGCGCCCCCTCTCGTGTCGATTCGATGCGGTACAAGCGCCCCTTGCCCTCCAGCGCGCGCGAGTCCGCAGAGCTGTCGTCACAGCCGCGGTCCCCACCGACTGAAGTGAATCGGGAGAGTTCACCTCCAGTCCACTTTGCAGCTGACCTATCCATGGACGATCTTCCATGCTGGTGCTGGTCGAAACCCCACCTCGCCCAGCTGGATTAAAGTACTTCTGCAGTTAGCAGTTGTTGTCGCCAGGCCGCCTACCTTACCTACACGAGATTAGTTCTGTAGCTGTGGTATCCACGCATGGGGGGGAGGGTTGATGGATGACATGGGATAGCGAGCCGCCGCTGGGTCTAGGGAAGCACCTCTCCGCCAGCCGCGCCAAACTGTGTCCTATTGCTTGCTTCCCTCCCCCTCCCCTCCCCTCCCCGACCCGACCCTGGGTGATTCCTGGTTGTGTTCCCGGGTTGCCTGCCAGCCTACTGCTACCTACCTACTAAGTTGTACTAGCTGTATGTATGTACATACATGCATCACAGGCTGCTTGCTTGCTGCGCCTGCTGGAGACTGGAACCACCCCCAGCTTTGATAGCGCGTTGGCAGTAAGTACTTTTTTCAGGGAGAAGAAACCCGACGCGCGCTCTTGACCACTAAAGTCTCACCGGGCACCTCCTCAGCTGCCCACTCTTAAGCTTTCTCCCACCTCGAAACCCCCTCCAACTCGACCCGAACGGCACGCCTCTCCCTTCCCTCCAGGACGGCCGGGGAAAGCTTGCCTGCTCTTTTTTCGAATTGACCCATCAGAGCTGCGTGGGATCTCCTCCTCAACGGCCCTGCCCCCGTACCGGCACCCGCCGTGGACGTGGTCTCCCCTCAAGTTGACAGCAAATCGTCAGACCAGGCCCGCTTGCCGTTGCCGCCTGGCTCCCTCGGAAAGGACTGCATACCCGGCATCCCCTTGCAACTGCCCACCTTATCATATATTATTCCGTGCCTGGCCTGCCCTGAGGCACGAGACGGGAAAGCCGCGCCCGCTGTTTCTTGGCCGCTTGATCTACTTTACCTACATTACCTATCCACGGCAGCTCTACCGGCTCGCTTTGTGCCTCGGCCCTATCCTGGACAGCCTCCCGCCGCCCAGCCGGAACCCGCAACCAGCGACTTACCAGGGCCAACGTCGGTTGCTGCAATTCAAGCCAGGCCAATAGGACACTTCGCCGCCACCACAAAGGTCTGGCAATACTTGGCTAATTTGCAACGCTTGCTACTGACCTCTCGCTGGCTCAAGACGCGTACTCCTCCTCTCGTGGCTGTAATCCCGACCCACGGCGTATCATTCATCCCATCGCCTCCGCCCCGCCTACCCGCCCACCTTGGGATCTCCCGTCTTATTGCTGAGCTAGACTCGCGCTGAGCTGTGTGCCCAGTCGCCTTTTCTACCTCCACCGACCTGAGCAAAGCGAGGACATCGTCCTGCGGCCCATGAGCTGCGCTGCTTCTTCGCTTCCGGACAGAGCAAGCGTCTGGGCCCCTCCAATTGACGCCGCCGACGTGCCGGCTACCGACGCGCTCGACCCCTCGACCCAGGGCGCTCCCCGCTCCATCGCCACCCAGCTCGTTCCGTCCATTCACCAATCTCTCCATCTATGCCGAGTTTAGGCTTTCTCAAGAAGAAGCGGACGAGGGAGGAAAAGCCAGATTCCTCCAGCCAACCGACGAGTCCGGTCACACCCATCACGCCGACGTCGTCTAGGCCGTTCGACAATTCGCTCACAAGCACGCCAAGCCACACCACGGCTGCGAGCAGCATATCACATTCGCACACCCATTCAGCAGGGAGCCACTCGGGACTACACGACATACTAAGCCCTGGCGCGGGTAGCGACTCGCAACCGCAAAAGATGAGTTCCGTCAGCAGCCAGCACCAGCAGCCACAGCCGCAGCAGCCCCAGCAGCAGCAGCTACAGCAGCCAGCAGCGCCGTATGGCATCCAGCCCTCGCCGAGTCCTGGCCAGGTTGGCACTCCCCAGGCCGTTCCAAGTATCAACAACCTGATAAATACCCCACAGGCCGATGGTATGCCTTTCCCCGCGCATCCCGACGGTAGGAGCCGCGTACTAACTAATAACGAAGGTGCGAATAACAATGCCGCGCCCCAAGCGCCGCCCCCGCAGTCAACCACACCACAACCGCACCAGACGCACCACCGACAACAGCCCTCGGAGGTCAGGGTAACCAAGGGCAAATACTCCTTGGGCGACTTCGATCTGCTCCGGACCCTGGGCACCGGTAGTTTCGGCCGTGTCCATCTGGTGCAATCTAAGCACAACCAGCGCTTCTACGCCATCAAGGTGCTGAAGAAGGCACAGGTGGTCAAGATGAAGCAAGTCGAGCACACCAACGACGAACGGCGCATGCTGGGCGAAGTCAAGCACCCTTTTCTCGTGACTCTGTGGGGTACGTTCCAGGATCCTCGGAATCTGTACATGGTCATGGACTTTGTCGAGGGCGGTGAGCTCTTCTCGCTGCTCAGGAAATCCGGGGTGAGTTGCCCCCTCCCTTGCGCTCTCTGAGAGTGCCCTGGCGGTGCGCTCGTTGCTGATCACCCATGTAGCGGTTCCCCAACCCCGTGGCCAAATTCTACGCGGCCGAGGTGACGTTGGCGCTGGAGTACCTGCATGCGCGTAACATTATTTACCGCGACCTGAAACCCGAAAACTTGCTTCTGGACCGCCATGGCCACCTCAAGATCACAGATTTTGGTTTCGCTAAGCGAGTCCCCGACAAGACTTGGACACTCTGCGGTACGCCCGACTACCTAGCGCCCGAGGTGGTTTCGAATAAGGGCTACAACAAGTCGGTCGACTGGTAAGTAGCCGAGTCCCGGACGAACGCGGTCGGCGGTGGCTAACCGCAACTAGGTGGTCCCTTGGCATTCTGATCTACGAAATGCTGTGTGGTTATACGCCGTTCTGGGATAGCGGGTCGCCCATGAAGATTTACGAAAACATCCTCAAGGGCAAGGTCAAATATCCACAGTACGTCAATTCGGACGCGCAGAACCTCTTGGAGCGCCTCATTACGCATGACCTCACCAAGCGGCTCGGCAATCTGTATGGAGGACCTTCGGACGTCAAGAACCACCCCTGGTTCGCCGAGGTCACGTGGGATCGGCTGCTCAGGAAGGACATAGATGCTCCTTACACGCCACCAGTCAAGGCGGGCGCGGGTGATGCAAGCCAGTTCGATAGGTACCCCGAGGAACAGGAGAAATACGGCCAACCGGGATCAGACGAGTAAGTGGAGTTGGCACGGGTGCTTGGCGCGCCGGAGGGCTATTGCTGACAGCTGTGCTAGATTCGGCCACATGTTCGGTGATTTTTGAGTAGGCGCGAGGGAACACGCATCGACAGGATATTGCTAAGCCCTTCACGGTGTCGTGGCCCGGCACCGAGATGCCCGCGCGCAGGGCAAGTCTGCGGGGTCTTTCGGCTACGCTGCAGGTGGTGAGTGGGTGGAATGGAGTGCCGGGACTGCTCGATGCTCGGCAGGGAGGCAAACCCCCCCCCCCCCCCAAAAAAAAAAAAAACACCCCGACTCATTGCGAGCCTGGCAGCAGGTAGGTACTTCTGGGTCAGCATTATACTGGACTGGGAGGAGGGATTGGGGCGTGGTGTCTCGGGGGTTAAGGGCAGTCGTCTGGCCGTCTGGCCGTCTGGCCGTATCGGTTCTGCCTGTTGGCTCTCCACTGCTGACGCTAGTCAATGCTTTATATAAGTAATAGCATTTTACGAAGGCACTTCTTTTAGGGGGGGGGAGGGGTTCCCCCAGCTCCTGGTTGTCACGAAAGCAGGGCTTCCTGGTTAGCCGGTGACATTGTTGAGTTGGTTCAAATTGCAACATGGCCGGATGGCTGTGGCGGTGGGCGGGATCCAGGTTGGTCATGGCTTTGTGCGGAGGGGCGACGAGGAGTTTGTCGTTGGTCAGGCGTCGGCCCGCTGATGGCAGTATGTAATGAAGCTTTTCCTTAGACCCGCGACAGACCCTCCCTTGTCGTTGTACTGGGGCTTGCTCGATGGCCGCCGAGTCCAAAGGAACCGGTTTCCGCCAAGAGTAAACCACGGGCGTCATATTCCACACGGGGGGCTTGGTTTGAGGTATGTAGGGATCTGTCTAGGCACGCAAGCAGGTTGCCTAGGTAGCCCACCATGGTGTACAGGTGGGGGGGAGGGGATCAAGACTGCTCTCACGGCTACCGTCGCGCTCCTGATGCTCATGCTCTCTCTCGGTTGTGTCGAACGTGGAGACGACCCCTGGCCGTGGTGGCTCCGTGAAGGCTCGGCCAGAGGCTGGGCTGGCGTGAGATGATGGATGCTGCCATAGGGCGGGAAGGATAGATGGGCCGGCGTCGAAGGGGAGGGAGGGCCTCGATCGAGCCAATCAAGACCAGGCCGGACAGGCACTGAGGTCGACAAGTCGGCCGGAGGGGCGGTCGGCCGGGCAGTGGTCGTTCGGCGCTGTACCGTCCTCGTCTCTCTCTGGTGGGCGGGGTGCCTTGGCCCTGGGGACGGGACACGCAGACGGGCGGCGATGGGTTTGGCCGCATCGGGGGCTGGGACTTCCCGTCCTATCCCCTGGCACAGGCGACGACGGCTACCGACTGCATACATGTGCAGCAGCATTGGCGAGTCGCCGCTACTGCTACTGGTGCTTGTGCAGCCTCACTGCGCTACCGACCTCATCCCACCCATCCATCCCATGCTACTGCATCGTCCACCTCGGACATTGGATAAGCTGCCAGCCATCCCTCTTGTCCATCGCATTCCGACCTATCCCCTCTTCCCCCGTCCCTCCCCACCGCAACCACGAACCGCGTGGGGATGGCCCTCACTCTGGGATCGCTCTTGGGTCTGTCGCACCCTGACACGATCCGCTGTTTTTTTCTCTGAACTGGCCAAGCTAGCCAGCCAAGGGTGCCCACGCTTTGCCAGGCCAGGCCCTCCACCCCGGTCGTTTCTCCCAGAACAACTGGGGCTGGCCTGGCTGACCGCTCGCTCTCGCCCGCTCCTCTGCTGTCAGGCCGGACAGACAGATGCAGTGCCGGCTCGATCGCATGCAGTCCGTTCCGAGCATCAATCCATGTATAGGATCTGACAAGACTTGGCACGCGACCGTGAGCCCCCCCCCCCCCTCCAGTGTTGGCCGTCCCGTCCTTCTCTTCATCTGTTCCCATCGTCGTCTTGTGTCCACATGCGGGTGCTTCATGTACAGATAGACTGCAACACCGAGCCGGTTCTCCCATTGGTCTTGGTTTGCCCTTGCTTGATGTCTACCGAGTAGTCCGGTCGCCGGATTTGATTGTATTACCCCTGTCCGGCCCTCTTGGGCTCTCTCCTATTTTTTTCTTCGCCATTTTTCCATTGCAGGCCCTGGCTCGTCGCTCTCACCCACCTCTTCTCTTTTGCGCCCGTGTCCTAGCCCGCCATGGACGACTACATGTTCCAGACGCACGTGGACCATTCCAAAGTGGTGACCGAGGCGACAAGCTACCTGGAGATCTTCAACTACGCCGTGAGTTGGGGCCCCATTGGGAACGGCAGGCGCGCTCAGCCCGGACCCGGCGCGCTGACTGACACCTTGGCGCAGGACCCATCGCTGAATTATATCGAGGAGCATCCGCTAACAGCCGATGAATTCGAAAACTTCCTGAACCGCCGAGTACGTACCACCGGTGTCTTGGCTCTGCCTCTTCCGGGAGAGGGGGGGGGCCGTCGTCCTGCTTGTCCTCGATTGAGTGCCGTTTTTGCCGTCAGCCTGTGGAGCTCCCGCGCCTTGCCGAAGCGGGAGAGCTTGAGCTCTCACTTCCCCCAGCGCGTCGGCCCCGGCTCCGCGCCGCCGTCCCTTGCCTGGCTGGCCGGTAGAGCCAAGCTCCTATTCGGGTCCGGCCCCGAGCCAGGCGATCTCTTGAGATGCCATGCACCGACGTATTCATGCGTCTGTCTGTTCACGATGGTGCTCGACGCTAACCTGCCTCGGCCGCCACATAGGGAGCCTTTGAGCCGCCGAGCCATGAAGCGAAACTCCTCAACGGTCTCCGCCTGGTGTACGTGAGCGCATGACCCTCCAAGACGAGCAACTCGGTGCCCGAGGAAGGCTGACCCGAGGACACAGCCTTCAGAAAAACGCCAAGCAGAACGAGACCTTTGCGCCACACCACATCTCGTTGCAGAAAACCGAGTATGCGTCCATGGTGAGGACGCTGCGCCTGCCTTTCCGTGCCATCGAGGGCACCAGCGTGGTCGGGCCCTTCTTCTGGGCCTCGTATGACCATAATGCCAGTGATCCCCATCTACGTAAGATGGGCCTCTTCTCATGTCTCCTCCTTGTACCGGCCACGCGCGCCACCGCTGACACGGCAGACAGAGATCATCTTCCGCAAATCCGATGTGCGCAAAAAGGGCAAGACGCGCGGTTGGGAACTGATGCTGTCCCATTCCTTCCAGACGAACATCACTACGGGCTTCGTCAAAGGGACGCCCTCGTCCGACATTAATGAAGCCATTGAGCATCTCCGCTCGTGTTCGGACCAGATTGCGCACCCAATGCTGCTGCCCATCATCATCCTGTCACACGACCTGTCGTCGCGATCGGACCAGAAGCAGCGCGACGCGCGCGACTGGCTGAGACGGCTAGAGAATGCCGTAACCATGCGCAATGAGATTGACGAGAAAGAGGGCTACATGGACTTCAACCTCGATGCCATCAACCGTGATCTGGTCGAATGCCACTCGCAGGTGCTGTGGAAGCGCCCGCAAGCCTACCAGGAGATCATCAAGGAGGTCAAGGAGGGCATGGACAAGTTCTGGCAGATGACGAGCCACGAACGGCCGGATGTTACCGCCCTGCACCACAGTCTCGTCAGCCGGCTCGAATTTTACCGCATCAAGCTGACGGGCACGGAGCACTACGTTCACACTACTCTCGAGAGACTGAACATTCAGCGGCAAGCTGTAAGTATGCCCCTTGCCGGCTTTGCCCGACCGCGGTCGAATGATAGGCGCGGGTTTCCGAGGCTAACTTGGTAACGACAGCTGTACAACATCATCGCACAGAAAGAGTCGAAACTCAACCTCGAGATGGCGGCGCAGCAGCGACGATTGGCCCATGCCAGCAAGCGCGACAGCACCGCCATGAAGACGCTCTCTCTCCTCGGTGCCGTGTTTCTTCCCGGTACATTTCTCGCGTCGCTCTTCAGCATGACCTTCTTCGACTTCAACGTGGGTCCGGCCAACGGCGATCCGGACGACTCGTCGGGGAAGGGCGCGCAGATCTCCGAGTATCTATGGGTCTACTTCGTCGTCACCATCCCGGTGACGCTTATCATCGTGGGGTCCTGGTGGTACCTGGACCGTCGGCGGCAAAAGTTGTACGCGCTCGAGGACGCGGACATCGAGGCCGGCATCGACAAGATGGAGGAGAACATCATGGCCGTCATGCGCAAAAAGACGATGAGCAAGGCCACGACGTGGACGTCGGGGAGCACGCCAACTTTGCTGAAGAGGGAAACCTGCTGAAGGGCGAAAGGAAAACGAAGGGCTGACGAACCTGGCAATGTGAGCCTGCGGCCAAGACGAACTCCAGCAAGGGCGGATGCGCGCGCAGCACGCCGTACAAGGCCCAAGACGACCAAGGACTTGCCGCAGGATGGACCGGTGAAAGCCTCTCATCATTGCACACGTGAGGGGGTGCGGATACAAGAACAAGAAAACGGACCTTTGAGACGACACCGACAGAGCACGCAGCGACTAGGTGGGCTTCTCTCTGTACCTCTGATGGACAATCAGGACCTTACGATAACACGACTTCATACGACAAACCGACCACGAGCACTGGCCCTATACCAAGCATATATCCACATAGAGCCCCATTGATCAAGGACCGATGCACATTAGTAGTAATATACAACTTCACAGCTTCTTGCCGGGCCGGGGGGGGCCTGCCCATCCTTTCCGATTGGCTTTTTCCTCTCCTCGCACAAAGTGTCTCAGGGGGGTACGAAGAAGGCCTGTTCCTCAGGGGTTAGTCGACACGGCTTGGGTGGTTATTTGTTTAGTTGTAGTTGCCACTCCCAACCCTCTCGATCAAAGATACGATGTATAGACAACAAAACCAAGCCCTGGCTACACAGGCATAGCCAGCCGGTCCAAGCCCGAACAGAGTAACCAGGCGAGCCAGGTCGCCCCCCCCTCGCCTGCCGCCTGCATGCAACCACCCACACTCTCCCCAGCCGCCTAGTGCCTCCCTTTCATGTGAACCCCCGGTGTTTCTTCTCCTCGCCTCTCGTCCTGACCTCTCCTCGCCTCTCCGCCCCTCTCCCTTCTATACATCAAAACACCCCCAAACCGGCTGTTCCCAACCGAGCCAGCCCCTGTCCCAGGGCAGTGGCTGTCGGGCCCGGCAGGCCCAGACCAAAGCCCGGCGCCCCTCCTGACTCGGGGCGCCGAGGGGCGGCTCAGGCGGGTCCTTGGCCTTACTACCCCCTCCCTCTCCCCCACGGAGCGGCGGGGACTTGACTCGCCGCCAACGCCCGGTGGGGGGGGGAGGGAGGGGGACAAAACAAGTGGCTCGGCTGGGACATCTTCTAGCGTAGCTCGGGTAGAGCTGCCGGGTCCCCCCCCCTTTTTTTTTTCCCGTCCCCGTCGACGGCCCTCGGGGCCCCGCGGGGAAGAGCGGGCGGCGCGTGCTATGTTCGGGGGTGCGGATAGGGGGGGGGGGGGGGGGGGGAGCCTCCACTCTCCCGGCGGCCCGTCGAGCGTTCATGGCCCGGATGCCTCTTGGCCCCGAATCCCTCGTGGGAATGCCCTCGCCTGGCTGAACGACTCGGCAAAGCCCTTCTTGACCACCCGGCCGAGCTGCCCTCTCTGCTGGTGGACTTGATGCCTACCGCGCACCCCTGATTGGGAGAGGGGGAGAGAAAGGGGGGAGGGGGGGTCATGCGTAGGCCGTGTGGCGTCATGGAACCCGAGTAAAGAAGGAAAAGAGACAAGAACCTCGCCCCGCCCGCAGAGATGAGGGCATGTTTTCCTTCACGCTTCGGCTTTGTCTTGTCTTCCGACTGACGATCCCGTTGTTTCGGTCCCCTGCGTGGGTGTAGGTACATGTACCCGGGGGGGGCGGGTTCGCCATCGCGGGCAACAGTGGAAACAGCCGTGTCGTCGTTCCGACCATGTACCGGCACCGTACACGGTTTTAGCCGCAAGGGAGGCGGCATGGAGTCGGTGGAGGGTTTCCGTATACTCCACAGCCCCAGGACGGATTCGGAAGTCGGGCAGGTCTAAGAGCGAATCATGGTGCGCACCACACAAGCCGGGGTGGGCTACGATATCAATCAGAGTGTGGGGGATAAGCAACCAAGATTCTTATTATTGTGTGATGCGAGCGACAGTCGCGAAGCGTTGCCCTGGGGGCCATCTAAACTTGCTATCCTCCAATCATTTGGCTGGGGGTTTTATTCTTTCTTTTCGCCCGGCGTCGCGTTTTCACGAAGGCAGTGTCTGTCCCGTCACCGCCGCCCCTCTCAGCGGCAGTGGCTGCCCCCATGCCGTTCTCGCTTCGCCAGGAGCTATATCTATTGGGCGTGCTTCTCATATCCAGCGCCGTGAGCTTGCCGGGTCTTCATTCGTTTTTTTCGTCTCGCCGACGTATTAAATGGTGTAAATGGGTGATAACAGGCCCCCAAACGGCCTCGGGCCTCCAACTCGGCGTAGAATGATCCCACCATGTTGAAGTGGGGAGATGTCTACCAGCAAGGCGCTGGGAGATAGGGTATTTGTATGTGCAAAGGGGGTATAAAGTTTGAAAAAAAAAGAGGGGGTGGAAAAACTGCCCAACAAGGTCGAGGATGCCGAGCGAATCCCAGCGTATTCGCCCCTGATTCCGGTCTGCTCTTTCGGGAGTCGTTCCTGAACCCCAAGAACGTTCCGGCTTCATAATATCGTGGGGTGATGAACGCAACAGTCGCTAAACTGGAATGAGTACCCTGCTGCCAAAGCTGTGTGGCCCGTGACCTCCAGGGCCGTCGTCATGCAGTGCCGTGTTGAAGAAAAGGGGGATGCCGCCGCAAAAACCGAGTTCCTTCAGATCAAACGGGTGTTTTCCAGACGCCGTGGGCCGAGATGAAAATGCCAAGCGCCGATGGTGAGGGACGCCGCCTCGATCGGGTCATGAAGAATAACACGCAATAGCCAGTCCAGCCCCCGCCGACCAAAAACAAACCATCCATCCGTGATGGTTCCTCCTCTTCCTCGTCCCAAACGCCGCCGATGCAAGGTGATTATACAGAACCGAGTTGGAGAAGGGCCTGGATGGCTTCGCGCTCCTGCGCATCGGGCGATGCGGCCAGCGCCACGAGGTCGATATTGTCCAGACGGGGCTCGCGGAGCATGCCCGTGCCGGAAAAGGAGCGGAAGCCACCAGACCTATATACATGAGATGAGAGGTAGTTGGCGTCGCGATGAGCTTCAGCCGGGCTGTTGTAAGAGCCTGCGCGCAAAGCGGCAGCGCCAACAGCGGCCCAGTCTTCGTCATCGGTCGCGTCTTCGGGATCGTCGTTCATGACCATGTCGTCATCGTCGTCCGGTGCCTCGGAGCAAGACGCCGAGGCCGGCCCGTCGAGGGAGCCGAGGGACATCTTGTCCGCCTCGTTCTCCATCATGCACACGTCGTGGTCTTCGTGGGAGAAGGCAGCCGAGTCGCCGAGGCTCGAGGCATTCATCCTTGGGCGGCCGACGCGCCCGGTGCTTTGATTGATGGGAATGCCGGCTGGGTAGGAAGTGGGCGCGCCAGCCTCGGACAAGCCAGGAGCCTGGAAATGGCGGCCCGGCTGGCCGCGGCGCTTCGCGTCCCATCTGCCCCAACCGACCTTTTCGTATTCCACGTCGCCGTACGCCCCGCCGCCCGTCACTCCGTGCCCATGCCCCCGTCCCTCAAGCGCCGCCACGACCAGCCTTCGCGCCTTGGGTGGCGGAATCCCAGCAAAGCCAGGTACCGATGTGGTCAGGTAGCCGGTGATGTGGCGGATGGCCAGCGGGCCGTGGTTGAGCAGAATCTCGGGGAGGTGGTACTTGGAGAGCAAAGCCGGGGTGATGGCGCCGGCCGACTCGAAGGATGGCGAGCCACCAACCGAATCCGTCTCGGTTCCCTCGTGCAAGTCCAGGTCTGAGTCGATGGGCTCAAGCCGGCTGGCCTTCTGCAGCTGGGCTTTGAGCCCATGGGGCGGAAGCGCAGGGGATATGGAGTTGGGAGGGGTCGGGAGGGCATGCGTTCGTGTCACAGGGAGGCTCCGTCCAGAGGCCGCTACAGCAGTAAAGTTGTCTCGGCCGACGGAGGTCTGGGGGATATCGCGAGCAGCAGCAGCAGCAGCAGCAGCAGCAGATGCCAGGGAAGCCATTTTGGAGGTGCTAAGTAATTCGGATTGTGTTCTGTACGAGTCAGCGATACGGATTCAGTATTGATCAAACAAGCAATTAGAAATATAGTGGTGTGCGACACGGCGAAAGTGCCGAGTCATCGGGTTGAGTCAGAGGGCGGTGGGTGGTGATGTAGGGTTGGTTGGGTTCGGTAGGTAGAGAGGTAGGCCAGGCGATCTCACTTACAGGTGGACAGGCCGAAAGTGGATAACTTAGGCGGATGGCGATAATGAATCTCCCAAGCTGTTTTCAAACCGAGGCGAGGCAGAAAACAGGTCGGAGAAGGATCCAAATGGCGGCGCTGGCGCGATGACCTCTCGACTGTGACAAGAAGATGACTCTTGGGGGTGCAAAGATGCGTGTGGTGTTGGTTGGTGATGTTGCTTGGGGGAAGGGGAAGGGGACCCGAACTTGGAAGGGAGCGACGGCCGGCGGGCTACTAATTAATGTAATTGATTGTGGGAGAGGGAGGGAGAGAGTGTGTGTGTGCGTGTGTGCGCTTGGGTGTGAGTACAGAAGTACGGTTGATGGAGGCCGCTACGTATGTAACGGAAGCGGAAGGGGCATGCATGATAGCGAATTGGCAGGACAGGCCGGTACAGAGTACAAAGCGATGTCTTTCCCTTCCCTTACCTCCCGCCTTCCCAGCTGTGTGTATGTCTGTGTCTAATCTTGTGCTGGCCCGGTCGTTGCTGGCGGCGTCGCACGCGCGCAGTCGCAACACACGGATGGAATCCAGGATGGATGACGGGTCGATGGAGGCCCGGTTGCAGGGGGGTAGACCTATTGTCCGATCCCCCGGTACTTGCCTGCCTGGGTATCTGTGCTTGTATACATACTTCTGGCGACCATCAAGGCCGGCGCCAAGCGCACCCCCCCCCCCCCCCCCCCCCCAATAGTCAGCGCCAAACATTGTCCCGGGACCCGAGTCGGTGATGGTACCGGTACGTATGCTTAGGCTCTAACGACCCAAACATCATTAGTGGCGATGCACGGGATGAACAAGTGTTGGCTTGGTATGGATGTTGGACATCGCTGGGGAATACCGGTACCCTATGCTAAAGATACATCGTCCGTATGCGTAAAAGAACCGCGGGCATTCCCTTCCTCTTGGATGTACTTGACCTGTGGCAGCTCGGGTGTCCAAGAAAGAATGGTGTGCATGTGGCACATGAGACCAATCGCAGGCTCAACTGGCTTGGTCGACGCTGCTGCTGCTGACCTGCAGGCCAGTTTGTGTGTGTGTGTGTGTGTGTGTGTGTGTGTGTGTGTGTGTGTGTGTGTGTGTGTGTGTGTGTGTGTGTGTGTGTGTGTGTGTGTGTGTGTGTGTGTGTGTGTGCGTGTGTGTGTGTGTGTGCGTGCGAGTGCAAGTGCGAGTGTGTACGTGTGTACGTGTACGTGTGTTCGTGTGTGTGTGTGTGTGGGCTGGGTTCGCCTTGGTCTGGTTGCTAGGCAGGCTGAGGGGGACCGAAAGGATGGGATGGGTAGACGGTTCAGGCTTACCTGCCTGGTTCGTACCTGCTATGCGACGGCCAGTCAACAAACCCGAACCGGCGCCTGCGCGCCTCCGACTTCAGGCCGCATTCCCCATCCCGTCTGGCGCAAGTACCCTAAACACACACAATTACGACTATATTCACATACCATGACCGCTCCCCTCCACATCCACTACAGGTTCCCGACAAACCTGCCCGACCCAGCTTATGTTCGGTCTCCCGCGCGAGCCCGGGGTGGATGCCGCGTTTGGCCCTCTCGTTGAAGTCCGGAGAGCGCTCACGATTGGAGGAGGGCGGACAGGGGGCAGGGGGGAACAGGGGGGCCAGAGAGGGGCAGGGGGGCCGCTGGCTTGATCATCAGCTCCAGCACTGTCCATCGCGGACCTTCGCATACCCAGCCGGCCGGCAGAGCACAAACCAGACGCTTGCCCTTCCGTGCCCGGTGGCCCTGGGCAGGAGAAAGAGGGAAAAAGGAGGAGCGCGTGCCTCAGTAGCGGTCAGCGCGGCCCCTTTGTCCGCCGAGTCCGCTGCAGGCGGCGGTCGCGATGTGGACTTTCTGGCGGGCGCTGTCTGCGTTGTCCGCTGGTCTGCCGTGGCCGGTGAAGGGGGCGGGGGGAAGCGGGAATGCGTTCTTGTCGTCGTTGGTTACCTGCGTATACGTTCGCGCATAGTCCGTCCCACGTAATGCGCCCATGAGATATGTACCTGCCCTCGCTTCACATCAAGCACGCTAATTACAAGCATGTCATACGAGAGAATATTGCCCCTCCAGTATTATGGTAAGAGAGGCAGCCAGGCTAGCCGGCGGAATGGCTGATGACGTCGGTAAAGACTGCAGCCCAGCATCCGCGGCCCTTTCAGACACGTGCACCCCATTGTCCTCTTGCGTGGGAGACGTGGTTGCAAGTTGCAGACCCTCCCGGTCTGTATGGGTCCTGTTTCGTCTGGTCAGGCTCGACCGTTTCTTTGCCGTTGGCATTGTCACCTTGGGGACATGACCACTGCGAGTACGCGCCTTTGCGCTCCGCCCGCGACCGTCCTGGCCCATTGATCAAGGCGCGCGATGGACGAGACGTCCAAGGGCTGAGACCAGGATTGAGACTGGGACTGCTGGCACGGGGACGAAAGACCGGGGGGGGGAGGCTTACTGGGATTGGGATGACCGGTACCTGAGCCGGTCGAAGGGCCCGGGGGGGGGGTGTAGCCCAACACAGTATACAGAAAACTGTCTGGGGCCTGGGGGAGTAGGACCATGGATTCCTGCCTGGTTGAAAGGCGGTTTATCAATGCCATCCCTAGCCTGGCGGCCCCGGCACACGCCCGTCAGTGGAGGACTCCTACAACTGGACGGTAACTAGCCGTAGTGGCACGAGTAACAGCAGCAGCTCTCCCTCAGGATACGTACCTACCCAGCCCGGCACTAAAATAATACTCAGATGCCCCAGGAAGACTCACGATCGCGATTTGCAAACCTGGCCATGGCGGAATCACCCTGACGACGAGACAGATCACCAATGGCGCCGGCCATGCGTTTTGGACCAACCCGGATGGTGCTTTTGCGCAACTCCACTGGGGTTTTTGCATCTTACACAATTATTTTCCCTGGCCCCGGTGACTTTTTGTGCCGTTGCATTGTTTTTTGGGCCGAGGGGGGATGCGCCCGTGTCAGCACTCCCTAGGCCAAACTCTATTTTGCTCCAAGTCCGATCCAGATCGACTCACTAGTTGGCATCATGTGTCTCCTTCGGCCCCCCCAGCCCAGCCGCCTGCTGGCCAGTGGTATCTAGGGTTAGGCTGCGATAGCCACAGCAGGCGTCCGCTCCCCCTTCATCCCTGGTATTCCCGGCAACGCGTACACACCACGCGCGCACTACTACACGCGTGTGCCACACCACACCGTCGTGTCGTGGGAGGAGAGATAAGGGTAGCCCGGTAGTCTCGCAGGGCGGCATACCGAGCTAAGCAGGCACGCAACAGCATACCTACTAGCCGCTTATTATTAGTACACACTTCGTACGTTGGATGTGGCGGGAAGCTTAGGTGGACCCCTGATTCCGAGGCGTCAAGCCCTTGACGGGCTTCCAGACCACCATCCTCCAGATCAGTGCCAGTACCTTTGGACGCAGTGCCGGTGCTAAATACTCTGCCGCCATCACGTCGGTCGGTAGGTAGTTCCCATAGCACCGGGATATTGTAGTCAGGCGGCTTCGCCACTGGCCTGGCTGGCCTGGCCCGCGGCCCAACTTTGACTCGTCCCTTACACAGAGGCCGGTCATCTTGGTCCCCGGACAGTCAACAAGCATGCATTTTCCCTGGAAGGAGAACCAGCAGACAGAGGGGGGTCGCGCCTGAATCGGCGACTGTCGCTAACAGCGCAAATCGTGGGGGGGTTCCCTGCATCGGCCGCCTTGATGCGACGGGGCGACGAAAGCTGCCATGGTGCTCGCACAGCCAAAAGCAACCTCACGTTCCCGTCAGCGGGCCCGCTGATTGGCCGCCTGCCCCCTTCGACGGCGGCCTGGGGAACTGCTGGGGAAGTCGAACCACGACGGCACCACCTGCGCCAGCCGCCGGCGTGGCTGCGTATCCGTGCCTCTGCTAACCGGCCGGTCGGCCGCCGCGGGATTTGGATGACACCGTGGCGATCATGCCGCTAATATTACGTTATGTGCATGCCGCCTGCAACCGTCTCGGTTCTTGTCACCAGGTTGCCCGAGGCGGCACCCGGGTCTGGAGCCTTCAGCCCACATCCCGTCGTCTCAGGGGTTGGTTGCTAACCAGCAAGCCCTCCACGCTCTCTGTAGGCAAGTACGTACTTGGCCATGTATGTCCTCCCTTCGGACCAAGCCAATCACGGTTGCGCATCCGGGCACGGTAGGACAACCACGGCTACCAGCACAGCTCCAAGTAGCGACCACCGGCTGTCCGGTCCACCCGAAGCCCACGACGGGCGACGATGGCGTCTTGCGCGGGCTCGCAGGTCCTTCCGCTTTTTCCACGAAGGAGAGCGCCGTCTTCGAGCACATGGCCGAGGCGCACCCGACTCGTTCCTCCAAGGGGCGCCGCTACACCACCCAAGTAGGCTGTAGGTGATGGCCGCCCCATCTCGCGTCTCCATTCCGCGTCCTCACCCCCATCCACCACCGCATGCCTGCCCTCCCGCCAGCGCACCACTAGGGCTCGGGACCTAGGGTTTAACAAGAAGGCGGACGCACTCGTCTCAAGGGCAGCTCTCTAGCTGGTCGGTCGGCCGCCAGCCGAACCGGTCTGGGCCAGACGGGAATCCGCCGAGATGACCTGTGCGTCTCGCGTAGCGAAGACGGGTTGACTCGGCGGGCAAGCGCCGCAGTCGGACAGACAACTGCTAGCCCACGCCTACGCCATCTCGGTGCCCGTGGGAGAGCCGTTGTGGCCGCCGTCCGTGCCGAGAGAGCACCCGGGAGGGAAGCTGGGCCACTGACAGGCGCAAGCCCTGGCTGGTGCTCCATACATGGGAACAGCGCCGGGCTCCCTCTCCGGCCCTGTGGCGCTACCCCTCCCCCAATCACGCCAAGGCGAGGGAGAGTGCGAGCGAGCAGAACGGATGGAAGCGCCGCCCCTCGGCCTGCATACCCTGCTACGACACCCAGAGGCGAGGCACCTCGGATATGTTGGGGTCGGCAAGGCCAAAGTCTGATGCGAGCTGGAGGTAGGTAGACGTGAGACGCCCATGCCCGCCTGCGCGCTCCCCTCCTCGGGGGCCTTTCGGTGAGTTGGGACGCCGACTGTGCGGGCCAACGAAAACAAAAGCCGCGAGAGAGTGGCCATTTACATGGTCTCGGTTCCTTCCAGCCAACTTGGCGAGGCGCGGCCACAACACCTCGTTATCGGCCGACCTCGCCCAGGGAAAAGGACCGGGTACCTGTACTTGGCCCCCGAAGCCGCCGCGAGGACTGCGCCGTCCACAATGTACCCGCGTGGTACCCGGGGCCTCGTACGAGAGGGACGTCTGGGAGGGGGGCCGTCACGTTGCATATGGAGGGGTAGAAGGCACGGCCTTGTCTTGTGCATGGGCATATCGTCGCCGGCGCGCCTCTGAGCGCGCGAGAAGGACCTACTCAATGGCCGTGCAAGGGTGGCTTGGCTGGCCTATTACCCCGCTGCTGGGCGCTGCCATTCCCTGGCCCACCCTCCCCCCACGTTTTCCAATGGCGCGATACGATGCCCTCCGTCCCAGATGCGATACTCGTCCGCCGAACCGAGACCGGGCCAGCCGTTCCCTCTGCCATACATGTTTGCACCACCGCAGCCCTGCGGCGTAGCTCTTGAGCTCCACCGCTCAATCCCACACACACATGCGCGGGCCATACACGAGGGGGCGACAATAGTAATAAACCCGCGCAGCTTTCAAGGGCAGAGTAGAAACAGGGGGCGGGGGTTCTTCACGAGGTCGCGATAAGTTCCGACGACTTCCGGACTACCCCGACCGCTGCAATCTCCCCTCTCGTCCGCCTGCCCCCTCGTGTCTTCTCGGATCCGCCGATAAGACCTCGTGGGCAAGGGACGCCACCCCTCGGTCTCCGGAGGTGCTGCATCTCATGCGAGCCTATACCAGACATTCCCTTGCCTTGGTGAGGGGAAGTGGCCAACGGTGGACAAGCTCGTGGTCTGGAAGCAGCTAGCGATGCGTCTTTGGCAGCGACACTTGGCCTACACGATTTGCTGCCTTCTCCATCACATGCCTCGCTAGCGCATCTAGTACCGCGTAGAGTCTGGCTCCCTGGCCGTGTCGGTTTCGGCGTAGGCTCCATCCGTCGACGCCGCTCGCTCGAGACGGCAGCGTGCTTCACTTAGACCGTGTCTCCAATGCTACTCGTTGGAACAGTCCCCTTGGTCGTGGCCTTTCTACCAGTCGCCAATCGCGTGAACATCCGCCGGCAAGGCGCAGTGTGACCGGCTCCATGCGGAAGGGATCAACCGAGGCGAGCTCACGAGGAATCAAGCAGCATCGTTCTCAAAGATGTACTGCTTGCAGGCCTGCTTTGGGGTCAGCGATACCATTGGCGAGCGCGGTAGCCCGCGGGTTTCGTGTGGCAGGACATACGCTCTTGAGAACATGAAGTTGCTCCTCCGACTGGTCGTAGACCTGTCGATATTGCCCGATGCTCTCCTGCAAGACCAGTTGTTTGGTCGTCAGACCCTCGCCAATGGCCTTCATCTTGAGCTCCATCTCCTTACGCAGGAAGGGCTTGCCAAGACTGGTTTCCAAGTTCATCCTGTCAAACCCTTCGATCAAGGCCACGCCTAGCCGTGTCGGGATGAATTCCATGATTCCTCCTCTCCGCCCCCCTGATGCAGAAGTCCCTCCCCGGCCACCCCGCCCCCGGCCCCCTCCGCGACTGCCGCGGCCGCCACGGCCTCCTCGGGTCGCTGGCACGTCATCGGCGCCATCTTCGTCATTGACGGCTTGTTGGCCCGATCTCGGCACCGTACGCACGTACTCTCGGTCCTGGATCTTTTGAATGTGCTCTGCCATGGTGGCGTCGGTACCGATCCCGTTCGCATCCATTAAGGCGATCAAATCAGCTTCAGTCAAGTAGCTGGGGGCAGCTGTCTTTCCCTCCGTCATCATGGCCTCCTGGGGCTCGAAACGTTCACCCACCGTAAAAGGTGGCAATACCGCTGTCCCCGTCCATTTCTCGTAGACGTACACGTCCAAGTAGTTGCGTTCCAGCACTATGACCCCGTGAGCGTGGAACATCTCCTCGCCGTAAAGCAAGTCAATATCTGTGGCGACGCCTTTCGCATCCTCGGAACAGCAGGCGAGGAACCGCCTGACGACAAATTCGTATACCCTTTTTTCGTCATCGCCGAGGACAGACGGTGCCGCATACGTTACTGGGTGAATAGGAGGGTGGGCCTTGTCGTCGTTTTTGCCTTGCCTCGGCTGCTGGAACCCACCATTTACCAGATTCTGGGCAAATGGACCCCAACGAGCGTCCGGCGTCTGTTTCTGGACGAGCGCTCGAAGATTCATGCCACTGTCGAAGCGATCCGTCTCGGTTCTTGGGTAACTGATGAAGCCCTTGTTGTAAAGAGCCTCGGCCGCTGTCATCGCTTGCTGACCCGACATCCGAAGGAACATAGTAGCCATTTTTTGTAGCTCGACTGTCGTGAGAGGCAGGGGCTTCCACTTCTTTGTCGGCTTTTCCTGGACTTTGGTCACCTCCGCCATCTTGGCGTTGAGGCATCTTTCGTATAGAGTAATGACGGACGGCCGATCGAACAGCCGGTTCCTGGACCACGAAAAGTTGACGTCCATGCCTTCTTTGTTGTGTTTGACTTTAATGCTCCAGAAGGGCTCCGGCTTGAAGTTTTTGACCCGAAAATATCTATCGACCACAAATCCCAGCGTGGGGAACTGGCAAGACCCTGGAGGGCTGGTTAGTGACGACGATGGCATGACGCATCGGTTGCTTACCATAGCTGATGACGAGGTTTGACAGTGGTCCGCCAAGGCTTTTAAGATTGTTGGATAGAAACCGTGTGAAGGCATAGCCTATCCTGAGGTCCAGCTCGATCCGAGCCGCGACAGCACTGACTTGTTTCTCATCCAGCATGACCAGGTTCCTCGCTGCATGGACAATATGCCTAGGTCAGGATTAGTCGTCATCGTTGGATCGGGCGGCATGGCACTGACGCTCTTTCGATATTGCTGAACTTGGCTCTCTTAACGCGCAGGCGGTTGTTGCCTTTTTTGGCGGCCTCGCAGATCTCGTGGCCAATATGTTCACCCTCGCGATCACAGTCGGTCCAGATGCAGAGGCCCTGGCACCACTTGGCTTGGTCCTCGATGTTCTTGGCAATGTCCTTCTTGTCCTGTGGGGAAGGGTCATTTGAGATGGCGTCCGAGGCAGGAGATCCACTAGCACGCATACCTCGCTGAAGACAGTCTTGACGGGGGCGTCGAAGAGTCGGTTCGGAGGCGGATGCCTCCAGTCCTTATACTCCGGCGGGAACTCAACCTGGGTGATATGGCCCAGAACCGAGGTCATCGTCACCTCGCAGTTGCCCCAGCCCGGGCCAAAATCGTAGTCAAAGACATAGTTCTTGATATACTTGTTCCGCGTGTTGTGCTGCTCGGGTTATTTGCAAGGCGTCCCGAGGAGAGCACGGAAAGGGGACTCACAACTTGCGAGGTGCCGCCAGAAAGGTGACCAGCGACTGCTTTGGCAATGGACGGCTTCTCTGCCACGCACAATACCTTCATCTTGGAAGCGAAACCGCGCGACGGGCCGAAAAAGCCCGGCCCAGCGACCACGATCCGCGGCCGCCTGGAAAGAGTGGCCAGGTAAGGAAACCGCCTCATACGAAGGGGCTGCGAGACAGTTGCACGTGCACCACGAAATTTCTGCTACGTGGCCCCCCTCCCCTACGACACCGTTCTGGGATATGTAGTTGGTATAGGCTGGGTCGTGGAAGCTGCGTTACTCATAGACGCGTCTTGATCATCATTTTGGCATGTCTGCACCGAGATCGCGCGCAGGGTGGCACGTACTTCGCGTAGACCTGGTGAAACGGGCAGAACAAATTGTCTGGACGCTGTACAGAGACGGACGTATCGCAGAGGCCGGCGGGCTGTTCGTCCAGGGCTGTGAGTGGCTAAAAATGGAGATCCAGTGGCCTGGGAGAAATGATACCACTATTTTATGTAAACATGAACATTGATGGAGAGGTGAGCCTAACTAGCTTTTCCCGTCAACTAGGCCCACTCCAGCAGCTAGCTAAGCTATGGCAGGACCGACGACGACATTTACAGGGATAGCTCCTTCCACTTACTAACGTACGGCGTCTGTGCGCCCCGCGCGAATAAGCCAACTGGAATCAATGACGCCCGCTATCTTGAACTGAACACTTTCCCAACTTTAGGAGAACCTCGAGGACGCCAACCGTTGTCCTTGCTCTTCCCTCCGCCATTACGCTGCACCCTCGATGGTCGGAGAAGCCGTCGCGAAACACACAATGGCGACCATGGCCATCCCAGTCCTCACGTCACTTGAAGAGTGCGCCGACTTCTCCAAGACGGTTGAGCCGTATATCGCTCAGTTCTACGAGCTCCCGCAAAGACTGATCGCTAGTGGCGGCAGTCCGCATGACCTGCTCACACTGTACAAGAGCACCAATCCCCTGGTGTCAGGGTTCGCCTTCTCGCTCTTCTTGGGGTGTGTCTTCCTGGTCGTGTCCGAGTTCAACCGGAACTACTCGCAGGTCGATCGTATGTGGAGTCTGCTGCCGACCATCTACAACGCCCATTTTGCCGTCTGGACCCATTTGAACGAGCTGCCGACCCAACGGGTCGACCTGGTTCTTTTCTGGAGTGTTTTGTGGAGTGTATGTTTGCTTGGTCCCTTTCCTCCGTCTTGGTGGAAGGGTTGCTGACAGAAGCTGTGTTCAAGGCCCGCTTGACCTTCAACTATTGGCGGAAAGGGGGATATACCGTCGGCTCTGAAGATTATCGATGGTCCGAATCACCCGGCTCCATCTCGGCTTTTGGCTGAAAGGCTGACACAAGAACCAGGGAAATCATCCGGGGACAGATTCATCCAGTCCTGTTCTTCGTTTTGAACGTGACCTTTATTTCCTTCATACAGAGCGTCTTATTGTTCTTGATGGCTGCGCCAACCTATGCTATTCTGCTCACGTCACAAATGGAGCCCCAAGCGACCGTTGCCGATTATGGTTTCGCGGCTGTGCAAGTATTGCTTGTCATATCAGAATGGTTTAGCGACCAGCAGCAATGGGGTAAGCCCAGTGACCTAGGTCCAAGTCACGGGGACTGACACGAGTGCAGATTACCAATCAGCCAAGAAGGAGCACCAGGAGTCAGGAAAGGTGCGCCGTGGATATGCGCAGGCGGACTTGGAGCGTGGGTTCATCACTTCCGGCCTATGGGCATATAGCCGGCACCCGAACTTCGCGGCTGAGCAGACCATCTGGTTCGTGCTGTACCAATGGAGCTGCTATGCGAGCAAGGTCCTTTATAGTTGGACCGGCCTGGGCTCCATGTCCTTGGTCCTGCTTTTCCAGGGTTCGACGATCCTCACCGAGACCATTTCTTCTGGCAAGTACCCCGAGTACAAGCACTACCAAAAGCAAATTGGGGCGCACATTCCCAGTTTTACCGCCTACAAGCCGCCTGGGCCGAAAATCATCCGCACGAGCGAGTTGGCAAAGAAGCAGAAGACGAAACAGAAGTAGGCGATGGGCGGTGGGCGTCCAAGGTCCTGGACTCGATTCTTGCTTGCAAGGCTTGCCTGCAGCCGAGCGCCGGGTGCTGCGACGCGCTCCTGCAGCCAGCCACTGCTGGATACAAACCGAGAAGATATGCTATCGTGGCATGTATCGTGCGCAGATATCGGGAAGTATCTGGGTATATTCCCGCCGGGTGTCCGGATCGGGAACCTTAACATGCGTCCAGCCCCAACTCTCGGCGATGGCTCAATGCCTGTCCTGACGCAACCTTGTACCCGGGGCTGGCGGCGGGAAGTTTTTATTTGGTTTTGTCGATTCCAGTGCGAGGTGCATAGCGGAATAGAATCGACCTTCACGGTCGGTTTGGGTGACGAGCATCGTGGCCTGTATAGTACAAGGTGGCACGGAGGAGTGACGGCGGAGGACGGGGGCAGATAGGTCGCCCCCTAGTCATCAGGGCCACGAGGTGCAGTGCAACCCGAGTCGTGCAAGGTTGCATACAAGCGTCGTGGCCTACATCGGCGGCTGTGTTGATCCCCGGTGGCCATCGGATGTCCATATCCCAAGACCTCCCTCGCCTCTTCTCCGGCGCCGGCTTGGGCGGTGAGGTCTGCAACCTGCTCTGGCTTGGCCCAATCTTGCTTCAGGTGGCTTTCGCCCACCGCCCACTAAGGCAGCCACGGAACAAACCATGGCCATACCCCCGCAAATGGTGGCCGTGAGGGCGGCTCGCTCGGCTGCTCTGTTGAGTCTCACAACCGCCCACCAGTTTTGGCGTGGGGTATGGATGCTACCCGTCGCCGTGACCTTGGCATGGAGTGAAACGAAACCCGCTGCGGTTTGACGTCGTCCCTCCTCCTTTTATGCAGCCGGCGGAGGCCACGAACCCCCCTCCCCTCCAAGCGAGGCACGCATCCTATTGGGCGTGCCGCTCATCTCACGATAACCCCGGGGATGCGGTGCCAGTGGAGCGCCCAGGACCCCTATCTGCCGTGCACGTAACCTCGCCGGACCCCGGGCTGGTGCTGTAGCTTATCTCACTGGGCGGACTATTCAGGCCCAGGCCCGGCGTCGCGAGCGCGCGGCACTGCGCCTCTTGCGCTCGTTTACGCTTCTCGTCAGTGCTCGCCGTGCCGTCAATTAACATGGGAAATTGAGCCGGAGGTGGGGACCAACTAATTCTGTTCGCTGCATGGGGGGCTCGTCGGAAGTCCCACCTGCCATGGGACGCACATGGCCAGTACCCTGGTCCGGCCACAGGCACCTGGCCTGCCGTTGAGGCCATCGCCAGAAATGAGAACTATATATGTATAGACTGGCCTTTGTCCCCTACCTACCTGGTTGCCCATCCCCTCACGGCTCGTTATTCTTATTCCCCCCTCTCTTCAACGCAAAGCCCCCCGCCCTCGGCTTATCTTTACGTCTCCTGCTGTTTCGAACTCTCCGGAACCCCAGCTATAGTCGCACAACCGCTCTCTATCGCCCGTTGTTTCGTACAGTATCCCGCATCTGGGGCCGCGGCATCTCCTGAACATTTCCAATCTAGCACGCCGGCTCCTGCTCCGCTCTGCAAGCGGTCTACTGTTCTGCCGGTACCTCCCGGAAACGAGAGCTACCCCCGAACGAAACTCTTATTCCTTTATTCTCTCTACCTACCCCTGCACATTCAGGCGTCTACAGCCCACCATGTCTTACATCGGCGAGGCTTTGTCCTTTCTCACGGGCCTTCTGACGAGCCCCTTCAGCACCCCGTCGGCCTCCCAGGACGCCAACAGAGGTCGCACCCGGCCGACCGAGGAGAGCACGAGCTACTTTCCGGAGCGCTCCGTCTCGTCGGGACGGTCCTCCCTCTCGAGCGACAGCTCCCAGGACGAGACGCCCCTGCGGCCGGACATCGTCCGCCAGCAGACAGGGTCCAACCCACTGCCGCCGCTGGCGCGCGAATTCCCTGCCCCCACCGAGGAGCTCGACATCGACAAGCAGCTAGCCAAGCAGCCCATGAAGCGCTCGCTCCACGATTCGCTTCGTCGTGCAGCCACGGCAGAGCGCCGAAGCAAGTTCGAGGACGCCGAGACCAAAGCCCAGAAGCTGGCGGCCGCGAAGCTGCAGCTGCTCGCCCTGGCCGAGCGTCGCTGAGAGGTCCAGGGGAGCACCAGGTGGCATCCCGGCGACTTAGAGGGGCGATTTGGAAAGAGTCGTCCCTCAACATACAGGACCAGGTTTTCGACGACGGACACAGGCCAAAGTCGTCTGGACTGAACTAGTGCATTATACCCGAGCAAGGAGTGGAATTGGCAACAAGCGGGCGTATCGGTCGTTGTATTGGCTGCCTTCACGGCGCGGTGGTTTCCACACACACAGAAGGGATATCTGGTCCACGTGACAGTCAGTGCACCGGCGGTTTTTGATGTTTGGTTTTTAATCTCGGTGCTTTATTAGAGACAAGTTGAATCATTGATTGGCCCAAGTGGCCCGTTTTACTTGGCACATCTACTCGTGATTATTGGTGGTACAACGGCCCAGTCGCCGGTGTACTTCTATGCTGGCGTCTCGCCGCTACTGAATCCTCGAGCCCAGAGTGAAGCCGTACGCGACAACGGAGATGAAGGTGACCAGATTAAACAGAGACGAGAGGCCGTGGATCTTGCCAAACTTCTTGTTGAGGGCCGTCATCTCTTGGGAGTGAGGCGGCGAATCGTAGCTCTTCTTACCGTCCTTCGTCTCTGCAACAAACTTGGTGTCAGCAGGTCGTTTCACCCGAGGGTCTGGCCCACCCCCGGCTTCGGTGCACGATATCAATGGATACCGGTGCCGAAACTTACCTTGCTGTCGGCGCTTGGCAGTTATAGAATTCGTGGCCGGCAGGAAATAGGCCCAGTTTACGAGTCCGGTCAGGCAGGCTGTGCCTAGGGGCAGCAGCACGCCCCAGCGGTTGTGCTCGTCGAGCACGCCCCGGATGCCGGATGCAGCAATGCGGCTTCCGGGGTAGGTCAGAGCAACGACGACGGGCAGGATCGTCTGCATTCCAAAGTAGGCAGGGAATATGGCGCGCTGCAAAACGGCGAACTGGGGTCGCGGGAGCGCCGTGAAGGACGCCGGGGCATTGACGAAGCTCTGCGCGCCCACACGTCGCTGTTAGAACCGGGGTTCAGGTGACGCAGCCATTGCCAAGAAGACATGTCCGGCGTAGATCAACTGGACGGCGGCTTACGTGAAAGAAAGTGGTTCCCAGGAGCGTTCCGTAGCTATTTTGGGAGGCTTCTCATGAGCATGGGTGCCGTCTTGACAGGACGCACCCAGGGGAGAGGCGCTGTCTAGTACGTACGAGAGGACGTGATATGGGCCGGGAGACCAGAGGAGGGGAGCGGTCGCCATGTTTCGGTGCGGGTGTTAGCTTTAGTGATCTCGACAGCCAGGTGGAGTGGGGGGTGTCAGTGAGGATTGCGGAGGGAGGGAAGTTTCCCCGAAGGTTGAGAGAGAAGCGAATGCCACCTGCGAGGAAGAAGGCAGATGTGGGTAACGTGTTGGAAGGTTCTACGTACTAATCAAGCGAGCATAGAGAGAGAGAGAGAGAGAGAGAGAGACTGAACGGATGGCAACCCGGCAGCTACTGCAGCGCCTCGGTCACTCGGTGCTCCAGATGCCTCACACCATCCATGACGCTGAGACGGGGACCCCAAACTCCAGTGCATGGATCCATATGGGTGCTCCCGCAAGAAATGGAGCTTATTAATGCCACTAGGCTCGTTCATTTTGCGAGAGCTCGAAGCTCCGACTCGCAAGCATCCACCCATGTACCGATGTACATCGGTACCTATCCCACCCAGCCGGGCATGGATGTCGGGCTGTCCAACTACCCGATACCGCTGACAGCCGGCAACTGACCTCTTGAGGGCCCGCCTTCCAATTGGGCACTTAAGTACCTGTCCCTTACAGGGCTCTTGCTTCCCATGCAGTGTACTTGCCTCGGTGATGTAGGTAAGTGTCTATTAGCAGCGGGTGAAGAGAAAAGGCTAGGATGGATGGATGTTGCCATTGAGTACGGGCCATCGAGTGCTTGCATGTGTCTTAACCGTAGTATGTAATACCTCGAGAGAATTCAGCATCCAATGAACCCCGGCACCAATGAAGAAGGCTGGAGGATGGACGAACAGATCGGCGTAAATTCTAGGTATCTAAAGAGGGCCTCGCTGGTTGCCTAGGTGAGCGTGACCTCGCTCTCAGCTCGCGTTGAGACCCACCTGAGATTCAAGTCGCGCCCGCGCCCCCGTCGCTGCCTAGTAAAGACGTGACGCCAATGGACCTGTCGAGATGGGCCGTGCCGCGACTGCCTGATGCGCCTTTGTGCCATATATGAAGTGGAAGCCAGACAGGCCCTATGCTCGGCATTGCGACTTGAGAAATCAGCATTCTGATATCTATTCCAGGGCTTTCCTCCAGCCAGCGGACAGAACCTACGTGTCTTCCCCTCTCCTCCCACTGGGGTCATGAGCCCCAACATATACGGATTCTCTTAAATCCTTGTCTGTTGGATCAGCACCCACCCACTCTGGCTCGGCCCTGTACCACGCGTAACAATGGCCGACAAGGAAGCCACCGTCTACATCGTCGACCTCGGGTCGTCTATGGCAGAATGCAACAACGGCAGGACCGTGTCGGACCTGGAGTGGAGCATGCGTTATGTGTGGGACAAGATCACCACCACCGTGGCCGCCTCCAGAAAGACGTGGACCATCGGTGTCCTCGGCGTGGGTACCGACGAGACGGACCATCCCCTACAGGAAGAGAGTGGCTATGAGAACATTTCCCTCTTGCGCGATATCGGCCCAATGTCGTTGCCTGAGATGCGCGAACTGCAAGCCAGAATTGTGGCCAGCGACGCCGCGTTTGGAGACTGTGTGTCCGCAATCGTCGTGGCCGTCGACATGATCGAGAAGTACACGAAGAAACTCAAGTACAACCGCAAGATCGTGCTCGTTACCAATGGCGAGACTCCCATTGACGGCGACGATATCACCGACATTGCCTCCAAGATCATGGCTCTTGGCATAACCTTGACGGTGTTGTGAGTTCCTTGCGGTACTCTCAATCGCACCCTTTTATGGCCTGTTAACACGTATACCAGGGGCGTGGATTTTGATGACAAGGAGTTCGGCTTCAAGGAGGAGGACAAGACGGACCGAAAGGCCAGCAACGAACGGATACTGAAAGAGCTCGCCGATGCCTGCCAAGGACAGTATGGCACCATTGCAGAGGCTATCGAAGAGCTCGACGCTCCGAGGCTCAAACCAGTCAGGCCGTTCAAAACGTACGACGGGCCCCTGACGCTGGGAGATCCTGCCAATGAGAATTCCATGAAAATCTCGGTGGAGAGATACTTCAAGACGCACAAGGTGCCCGTTCCGCCAGCCAGCAACGTTGTAGTGAAATCCGACAACGCAACACAGTCAACAGGCACTATGGATGGCGACGCCATGCAGGGTGTCGAAGCTACTGGGGGCACGTTTGCGGCGGTGAAGAGCTCGCGGAACTACAAAGTCAACGACCCTGCGGCCCCCGGCGGCAAGAGGGACGTTCCATTCGAGGACCTTGCCAAAGGATACGAATATGGCCGAACAGCTGTACACATCAGCGAGTCGGAGCACAATATTACCAAAATCGAAACCGAAAAGGGATTCGCCATCCTTGGCTTCATTGGAAGAGAGAAATACGAGCCTTTTCTCTCTGTCGGGGAGACTGGAACTATTGTGGCACAAAAGTTCAACCGAGACGCGGCCCTAAAGCTATCATCCCTGATCCACTCCCTGCACGAGCTCGAATCCTACGCCGTCGCGCGTTTGGTTCCCAAGGACGGCAAAGAGCCCGTCCTGCTTCTGCTGGCCCCTTTCATCGATGTGGATTTCGAGTGCCTATACGACGTGCCTCTGCCTTTTGCGGAAGATGTGCGCAGCTACTTGTTCCCCCCACTGGACAAGGTGGTCACACATAACGGCACCACTCTGTCGCAGCATCGCTATCTCCCGACTGATGAACTCAACGAGACGATGAGCGACTACGTGGATGCGATGGATATCTCAACCTATGAGATGGACGAACAGGGGTAGGCAATCAGGAGTTCTAAGACCACTTTCGAAGCTCGAATGCTAAATTTACCCCAGCAACCGTACTCTGGAGTATGCGGCCGTCGAAGACAACTACTGCCCAGCACTGCATCGGATCAACCAGGTTGTCCGTCATAGGGCCGTCTATCCACACCAGCCGCCGCCACCAATTCCGCCGATACTCGTGAAGTACGCTCAACCAGACCAAGACTTGGTTGAACAGGCCCAGACAGTGCTTGCGGACCTCATAGACACCGCGCAGATCAAGAAAGGTAGGCCTCCGGCTCTTCATTTTGGACACCTTCTTCCGTATGGCTTGTTAACATGTAGCAGTGCCCCCGAAAGCCAGTGCCAAGCGCACCAAGCCCAAGACCGAAGCAATCTCGGGACTTGACGTTGACGCTCTGCTCAGGCAACCCCAACATAGACTCACCAAACTGGACCCCAAGAATGCTGTTGCAGACTTCATCCGTATGGTCGATACTGCTGAGAGCGATACCGTTTTTGAGCAGGCTGCGTTGCAGATGGGTCAAATCATATGCAACCTCCTCGTCGATAGCCTGGCGGATTTCCACTACGAACGTGCCGTCGAGTGTATGGGCGTGTTCCGCGATCAGATGAACAACGTCGAGGAACCTGGGCACTACAACAGATTCCTAAAGAGCTTCAAGAAGAAGATCTTCTCGGGCGAGCTGGGAGGAGATAGGCGCGAGTTTTGGTACCGTGTGAGAGTAGCGAGACTTGGCTTGATTGACGACAGAATGTCAAGCACGTCCAAGGTTTCTACCGCCGAAGCTGAAGAGGTAAGTTGTTCCAGCCAAATTGTACGAGGCGTCTGCTGATTTGATATCAGTTCTACAAGCCATAGGGGCACCATGATTTACACCCTCAGGTAATGACGACGAGCCACATGGATGGAAAGGCCTGGGACAGTGGTCTGGGATGACTTGTGCGCAGTTGCATGATCAATCATTGTGCCATATGATGCTCTGGCGGCTGGCTTCGTATTTTCCAGACGTAGCCAAGCTTCTTCATTGTGCTTCCTCGTCTAGTTACCATGTAATCCAAGCTAAACCAGGGAATGGATATGTCTGATACCAGAGAAAGCTCTGGTTATGCACAGGGTTATAAGGTCCAGAGCGGTCCACCGACATGAACTCAATGAATCTTTGCGGTGGGAGAGGTTGTCATTTCCTTTCCGGAGTACGCGCAAACAGAATCTACGGCCTCAAGCGGGGAAATCATGAGAGCAACCGGCCACTCCGTACGCCACCCTCGAGCATTCAAAAGCCAGTGCACTGGTCAAGTCAGAAAAGAAGGCAGTTTGCCAGAGTGGCCGTGAGCGGGTGCTTGCAATGTTCTGCTGGTCTTCCCGGATACGTGCGCGAATCCCCACGTAAGTGCTTTCGAGTCCCTTACCGCACGGGGAGGCGGGCGCAAAGTTCGTACTTTACCTCTGCAGTACCTGCTAGTTGGCCAATATCCCGGTTACGAACATCCAAAAAGTAGGTGCGTCCGGTCCAATCCAGGTTGACAGGCAGCATCCGATCTCTCCCTGAACACAATCACAGGGATCGCTTGCCTGCGTGGTCCCCATCGGCTGTGAATGCCCCCAGACCAACAGCAAACGGCACTGAGGGCTGAGATATCCATTTCCCGGAGTCCTTCATTGTAAAGTACCACTGATCTTGTCGTCATTCTTTCCTATCTCCCATTTTCCGAGAAGTTACCCAACGCCCAGAGCTGCCCATACGAGATCCATTACAGTTTCATACTCGGCTTGCACAGCTTTCGTTCCTCTCTCGGAGGCTGCTGCACTCCCCCGCCCCGGTTCTTCGGTATATACCTGCCGATATGGGTGATGAAACCGAGCAATCCACTGGCCATTCTGGCGGTTCGTACATTGTCAAGGACAATGAATCCCAGAATATTCGTGAGCAGCCGCCTCACACTCATGTTCCATCGCTCGAGCCGACGCCACCCAGTCCAAGAATAAGCCGCTTGATTCAAAACATGCAACGTCTTGACGGGACAGGCGACAGTGGTGATGATAGCGACGATGATGGGGAGATCAAAGATCCCTGTCATCAGTCTCCCCCCCGGTCACAATCCAAGTCCAAGCCCCAGTCAAGAAAACGTAAGTATATCGCAGCTTGTCATGCCCCAAGGCTACCTTTTAACGTGGAAAGAATCTTCAGATATCGCCTTGATTGCGGCGCAGTATGAGCCGAGTCAACCTCAGGGTGCTTTCGAGCCCTTCGGCCTCGAGAAGCGAGAAACATGTCCCAAGGATTTGAAGTTATGCCCTTTCAAGTTGGTATCGCAGTATCCCTACCGTTTTGTTGGCAAGAGCAACGGTGAAAAGGCATGAGCGCCTTTCCCCTGTAGACGGTCTGTTCTGACTGTCGATTTAGGTCGCAGAGTACTTCAAGACAAGTATCTTCGATGGCCGGATTTGGGACATGTGAGCCGCTTTTTTGTCGCGCCTCCGTATGAACAGGCTGATGCTTCTAGGTTCTATATCCACGATCCATGCCTCCAGCGTGATCCATTGATCCTTGTGCCGACTGCTCAGTTTGAGCATTTCCTAGACACCGTCAACGCCCATCTAGGAGTATCTCTCAGCGTCCCTAAACACGGAAAAAATTCCGAGATGTTCCAGGTTGTCTTCGAGGGATTAGGCCTACCTCGTCCTCGCTTCACGGGACGAATAACGACGGAGTCTATGTACACGGAAATCAAGAAACACCTGGGCAACGCGGACGATAATTACCAACAGTACAATGCGCCAACTCTCCAGTGCTTCAAGGGGAAAATGGACGATATTTACAAGTTTCTGCAGTCGCCACGTCGAGCTAAAAAGGACCCTGAGAAGAAGCGACAGAGTTGGATACAGACTCAAAAGACCTGGGGCCGCACGACCAAGCGGGTCCAGCGATATCTCGGCCTCCGTACCAGAACGGCATACAACAGTGATGAAGGTGGGTGGGTGCATCGTGAGCTCGGCCAGGTCTTGTGCCAATAATGACTGCAATAGGCAAGAACTGGAACGCCAACCTGCCTCCGCCGTTCAGAAATGAATTGTCCGTTCGATTTGTTTGTGTCGATGTAGAGGCCTACGAACGCAACCACAGCATCGTCACCGAGATTGGCATAGCCATACTGGACACAGACGACATCATCGGAGTTGCTCCAGGCGAGAGAGGCCAAAGCTGGTTTTCTTTGATTGAGACCCATCATCTCCGCGTCAAGGAAGTCTCAGATATGGTCAATCATGAGTTTGTCAAAGGCTGTCCCGAGTTTTTCGACTTTGGGTAATCAATTGCGACCCAAGCCTGTTACCGAATGGAGCTGACGGCGATATAGCGAGAGCGAGTTCGTCTCGCAGAAGCATCTGTGCGAGCGTGTCACCAACATTATCGAGAATAGTGGCGACACAAGTCCTCTTGTCATGGTGGGACATGACATCTCCATCGACCTGAAGTACCTCAAAGCCATTGGTTTCGATATCTGGAGAAAGGCGAATTTCTTCGACGAGGTGGACACAAAGACCATGTTCCAGCGAGTCCAGCGTTCCCGCGACCCGAGAGGGCTAGAGCACATGTGCAGTGAGTTGGATATACCAGGTCATAACTTTCACAACGCGGGCAACGATGCCGTTCATACTCTGCGTGCCATGGTCGCGATGGCTCTTCTCAGAAAGACAGGCTATCCCGATATCGTTCCAACCATCTGGAATCCTCGTGAGATTCCCAAGTGAGTTGCTTTCCCCGGTCAGTTGCGGGCCCCCTGAATCTGATGTTTCGAGATAGCGAGGCCGAGTGGTCCGATGGTGAGGATGACGATGGCGGGTCTTACGAGAGGTCTCTGGAGCCTGTGTCGACGTCTTGTAAGTGACTATAGATGATTGTTCATTGGCTGCCAACTGATTTCCTCGCTCAGCAAGCACACAGGCGAATTCGTTGGTCGCTGTTCCCGGCACGGCACGGCAAACAATCTGGTAGCCATGGCCCATGATAATCAAGGGGCATTGCGCTTGCTCCAAGGCCTTCTTTGGGACCCTAACCCGCGCTGTTCACGGGCACGACCTCGGAGGGGAACCTCGGTCGGTTCGTCGTATTTTTGGTCCAGTTCGTCCACATGCGGTTGGTCAGTCGTGCATGCTCTGTTTTTGCAGGGCCCATCGGGTTGTTCGGAAGTAGCACATTGACGATGCAGGACACAAAGCGACTGCTTTGTATTTACCCCATCCTAACGAAGAGAGGAGATGCAACCCTGGCCAGGTCTGTAATCCACGTATTGTAAAGTACAGGGCCGTGAACAAAATCCAAAATGCTATGCAATGACCAATTCCGTGCCCTCAACGCCGTCGCTCTTAATGTGGTGCGGTGTTTCGGTAGTTGTACATAATTATACAAGTGCAAAGCGCTGCCGCTATGCGCCCTTGTCCAGGATCTGCTTCGCCTCGTTGACCTTGGTGGCCAGATACGGACTGCCGCCTCTGTCGGGGTGGTTGAGGAGCATCAGCGTTCGGTGGGCTTTTTGGATCTTTTCCTTGGTGAGGGAGCTCTCGCTGGGGGCGTGCAAGTCAGTTATATGCGTCGGGGATAGGCAACTCCCTAGAAACACAGCGGCCGTACCTGAGGGAGAGGATCAGCGAGGCCTCTTTCTTGGTCATTTTTGCCTCGAAACCGCCCTTGTAGAAGGCCTTTCCCATGGCTCCTACGCCGCCCCTGGACCGTCTCCAGGCGACCAAGCCGGCCCGACCCTGATGAAATCCAGTCAGTATAGGTTCCGCGATAGATCTCCGAGATGCAGACGGCGACGATGCACCGGCGGCGGAAGCTCGAGGGTTCGCCGGCGAACAGCGAGGCCGGCCGGGGTACATGGTGTGACTAGGAGCTGCGTACCAGGAAGGCCGCCACGGCAACACCACCTCCGATAGCAAGCATAGACGCCATGTTGACTTTCGATTCTGGATGCGATACGGTGGTCCGGGTGGGCGGGATCGGTAGTTCGGATCGACGTCTGCAGGATGGATGGCTGTCGCCTGTGGCAAAGACGACGAAAGATAGAGACAGCGGGCGTCGTCGCAAATGGCGTCGCTCGCCCGCTCAATCCCTCTTGCCCGCGTTCGGCCCAGGTAGAGTTTTGGGGCACGGACCATGGGAAAGAGACCCTTGCTGAGGAAAGCCAATCAAGGGGGCCGATAAGGCGCCAGAGGTGGATGGTGGGGGGTGCCAAAACGCCTTATCGTGGCATGTCCGCCCAAAACTTTTTGATGGGTTCGCCTGAGGCGCCTCCTCCGCCTACCATTACCATACTGGATCCGACACGCTGCCAGGAGACAGCCAGCAGTCATCATGAGGTGAGTCGGCTTTTTCGCTGCTGCGTGCCGTGTTCTTCCGGCCGCCCGCAGGACCTGAAAACGCCGTGGGCAGGAGCAGATTCTAAAGGCGTGCGCGGCGCGACAGCCGTCCTCGCTGCTCTGGAAGGGGGACGGACAGCTGAGCACGGCGCATTCGCAGACTTGCTGTCTTGAGAACCAATCGCTGACACCAACTCTACAGAATCGAAACGTGTCACTTCTGCAGTCGCCCTGCCTATCCCTGTATGTATAGCCCCACGCTCAGCTGGACACGACCTCGCGACCCCCAGGCTAGCCAGCCGCGGGCGATCCCCCAGTCCATGCGAAGCCCTCGCGGCGCCAACACCCGCTAATGCTCGTCCTCTGATAGCCAAGGGAATCACGGTCAGTCCTCCTCGTCAAGAGAAAAAGCCAAGCCCTCGCGGTATTCCTCAGACACCCCTTCCTCGGGCGGCCGTCCGCACGCCCCGTCTCGAGAAACTATGGCGCCATACTTGCCCTGAATCGAGTTGCAGAGTACCGCAGTTTGAGGGCCAGTTGATGTTGGACGGGGCAGGCGACGAGTGTCAGAGCCTCTGGCTTGCCTGCGTCCGACCCTCTGGCTGCTTCCTGTGGCGTGTTGGCAGAAGAAGACGACAATCCCGGGATTGGGGACATGCTGACTCGAATCCAGTTTGTGCGCAACGACGCGAAACAGTTTCGTTTCTGCCGATCAAAATGTGAGTATACGAGAGCGGTGTGGTTGTCTTGTTGACGGGCCCCGGCATCAGGTGTCATGCGAGGCTGACATGATGATACCAGGCCACAAGAACTTCAAAATGAAGCGTAACCCGCGCAAGCTGCAGTGGACCAAGGCGTACCGCAAGGCAGCCGGCAAGGAAATGACGGTCGATTCCACCCTGCAGTTTGCCGCCAAGCGCAACGTCCCCACGAGATACAACCGCGACCTCTGGCAGAAGACCATCAAGGCCATGGAGCGCATCGAGGAAATCCGCCAGCGGAGAGAGCGCGTGTGGTACCGCAAGCGCATGGAGGGCAAGAAGGCGCGCGAGTTGGCCAGGGACAAGGCCCTGGTCCAGTCTCACTCCCACCTTCTGCCCCGCATGCGCGGCAGCGAGAAGCGCCGCCTTGCTCTGGAACAGGGTCTCGCCGCCGAGGAAATCGCCCGCATGGAGGAAGAGAACGTGCTGCCTGCCAAGACCAACCAGCTGTTCGGCAAGGAGAAGCGGAGACAGAAGATGCGGACCGACGGCGGCGTCGACGTGGAGGACGACATGGACGTCGACGAGGAGGACGACGAGTGAAGGGGCATTCCGACCTCGGGAAAGGGGGCGTGACAACTTTGCGGTCGGCGTGGTATCGGCCAAACAAATTGATGTTCTTGATCATGGCGTTCTACGGGATATGCCCTCAGTTTGCTCGCATGTCATGGCGTTAGGGTTTGATAGACGTAATGTCACTTGGAAAACAGGGTTACTTGAGGCGCCCTCGAACGAAGAAAGCTACTTAGGACGAGTGGTTCACCGCCTCCTATTCCACTGCAGCGACGAGGAACTGGTCTTCATCTCGTGTACACGGCGTATTTGCGATTCCCAGGCACACAACTTGGCTGCCCCCGACGCAAGCCTCTCTGCGAAACAAAGCGCACAACCCCATCCGAAGTACGTTGGTTTCGGTCGAGGCGCTGCCAAAGCGGGCGCGCATCAGCCGAAATCAAGGGTATCGCGAGGTAGGTATGGTGCAGGACGCACATGAAAAGGCCGCGGCGGCCTGCCTGGAGATGTCTGGATAAGAAGTAGGCCAGCGTGGGCGCGGACCTCGCGCAGTCTGCCCGTGAACCAAGCGCCGGCACGGGAGCTGGCACCGTAACCATCTCCTACCGCGGGAGGAGGGCGGCGATGTCGTGGGGCATCCCCCTCCTGCCCCCCCCCCCCGCCCCCCCCCCCGGCGAACGGCCCCGGCTGACCCCGGCTCCTTTCAGACGCCGACCCCGTCCTCGGGCGCGCCGCCGCCGTCGCCCGCGGCGCGGCGGCGGGCGACGTGGCCCTCGGCGTGGAGGTGGTGGACGCGGGGCGGCGGCGCGAGGCCGGCGTGGACGCTGTGGCGGACCTCGGCGTCGACGGCGGCGCAGCGCCGCCGCTCCTGCTCGGCCTCGTACGCGGCCTGCGTGTCGTCCTCGCTCCACACGCTGGCGCCCGTGATGTTGCCCGCCCCGCCGCGGCCGCCGCTGCGCAGCCCGGGTCCCGCCGACCCCGCCGTCGCCGGGCCGCCGCCGCCGCCGCCGCTGGTTTGTTGCGGCCGTTGGTGGTCAGCCGCCGCCGCCGCCGCCGCCGCGTCGACAAAATTGCCCGCGCCCCCGCGCCCCGACCGCGCGTACCCCGCGGCGGCGGCGGCGCCCGGCGGCGCCCCGGGAGGGCCCGGCCGCCGGGGCCCGTCGCCCGGGTCCGAGGGCGGCGGGTCGTCGGCCACGCCCCGTCGCTGGGCCTCGAGGGCGGGGGCTGTGGCCGCGGCCGCCTCGTCGATTTGCTGCTGACTATAATAATTGCCCGCACCCCCGCGCCCGGAACGGCGGTAGGCTTCCATTGTCTCTGGGGTCCTTTGGTTTTCGTCTCTTTCTTTTTCCACCCTCGGGTCTTGCCCCCACCTCTCGCTCTCCTGCTCTCCTTTCCTCTTGGGCTTGGTCCGGGTCTTCTCCCTGTGGCTTGGTTTTATTCACTAATTTCTTTCTCTTCTCCTTTTCTGGAACGTCGTCGTGATAACGGTGACGGTGACGGATGGGGACGTGGTTGGGTAGAAGTGGGTTCGCTTCTCCTGGCCCCCCCTGGGTGGGTTGCGTCTGGACTGGCGGTAGGTAATCGGGTAGGTGAGTAGTGAGGCATGTACACACATACAGTGCCGCCTAGGGGGAGGGGGGGCGTTGTTTTATTAGGGAGCGACAAGGGGCTGAGAAAAAGGACGTGCCAGTTGAGTCGCGGCCCCCTTCTCCTCCCCGCCTGCGCCCCCCCCAGGCTCCGGATCCCAGGAGCAGCTACCCGCGCTGCCGTGTACGAGCTAACGCTGGGATCCGACGCTCTCCCTGTGGTGGGCCGTCGTCGTCGTCGCCGGTGGTCGTTCACGCCCGGCAAGCCCTGTTTGAGGGGGACGGAGGTGGGCAGTGATGGAAAGGGGTCGGGATAGCGCCGGGGCGTCCATGGCCAATTACCGCATTTCGACATTCACGGTTTCACTCGTCCCCCCGCCGTTGGAGGGACGCGCGGATCATACCTGGCTGCCCCCCGTTCCGGTTTGGCCAATAGCCGGCAGGCCCGCCTTGACTCGAAGGCTGAACGACGGGGAACACATGCCTGCGTGTATATGGGATATGCTCGGCCCCAGCCGCCGTGACGGGAAGAAGCACTTGATGCGTGAACGGGCATCGGGAATATGGGATGGAATGGCGGCCGTGGCCAGGCTGGCGCTGTCTCGTCTCGGACACGGAGGGCGAGAGGCGCTTTGATTGACCACCGAACGCCGCCCGGCGCTACATGAGTTTGGGAAACTTATGGCTGCCAACAAGGGATGGCGCTCTGTTCGAAACCCACGACCAGGGTGCCGACCAGGGAAAACAGAGCCGAGAAGAAAAAAAGAGCAGGGCCAAAAAGAAACCGAAGTGGAAGCCAAAAAGAACAACCATATTCCACGTTACAGGTTCGGGCTCCAAGCCCACCCGCCCACTCCGGCATCCATCCGGACCTCCTCCTTGTTCTCTCCCCTGCGCGAGCGGCCTGGCTGCTGGCGGCCTCGGACTTGGGCGGGCGCCCAAGAAGCCGTGTCTTCGTCTTTTTGTATTCTCGCAACGACGTCATCGAGGGGCCGCCCAAGGCGCGGACACCGCAATTGTTCGACCTTTCGTCTCCACCCCGTGAAGCGGCCCAATGCACGCGCGGGCTGGGCAAGACGGATGAAGGAACGGTGAAGGCGGAAATATTGGTGCTTGGGAATCCCCCCTCGCTACTTGCCGACCACAATAGAGCCCCAAGGGTGGTGGGCTTCCGCGCTTCCAACTCGTAACCGTACCCCGTACCACGCTGGGTAGCCCGCTTCTTCCCCTTCGTCACTATCCAGCTTTTGGGAGCTGTCAAGCACAGTATACGGAGCCAACGGCACTATACACGGCCCCGTAGCTAAGGTGCATAAACTTGCACTTGAGGGGGACCCAGCAGTCCGGACCCAGCAAGTTGGGATGGGCGATAAGCTGCCCCTTCTTAGCCCGCTGCTAGCATCGTGACTAGGCTAGGAACAAGCATTTGGGATGTTGTGGAAGTTGGAGATTCGCCTAACAATCATCGATGCTGATCGATTCGCTTTAGGCCACGGCACGCGAGACGATCGCCTCGCACCGCAACGGTGGACCAGGAGGGGGGAAAAAAAAGGGCGGCTAGTGAGCGTGAGGATCGGATTCTGGACATGGGGAAAGCCCGACAACACCATCCCGCCGCCGGCGGAGGCGTCTTAGGCCCCCCAAATGCTCTTTCTCCGTTGCTGGCTACGGCCAAAATGCCATTGTCACAACACCATCATCCACGTGCACCCGCCAGGACCAAGGCATAGCGTGCCTTGCAGCAACGTCGTTGAGAATATTCCGATTCGACCAGCCGCAGATCGGGGCCATGCCGCCCACCTCTTCGCATTCCTCCCTTGGGGGGTTTTTCCCCCTGCGGCTAAGTTCCTGGTAGCGTGGCTCTCCGAGATCTTGGGTTGCACCCCCTCGGGATCCTGGGCTTCCCGTGAAGAGGTACTCGTTGGTGGTAAGAGGTACATACATCAGCCAGCACGCTTATATCCACTCTTGCGCAACCAAGACGGGCTGCCAACGAATTGGCAGCGGTCAGCTTAGGCAAGGCACCGACAAACCAGGGCTGCTCGGTTTTTTTCTTTTTCTTTTTATTTTTCTTTTTCTCTCCTCTCTTGATGCTGTCCTACCTCGGCTGAGCGGGAGCGGCCAATCTGGCCTGTACCTGGACGTCCCTCCTGTTCACGGGAGAGCACGGCAAATCGATATCGGATAACGTGGAGGGTGGGTGCTGTCGTGCAGGCGGGTACGACGGGCAAAACGGGTAGGGCGGTGCTGATCCCCCGTGTCCCGACTCTTCGCTGGGGAGGGGGCTGCTTTGTCGTACTGTGAGTAGAATGGGGCAAGGTCGACGGCGTGTGGCCGTCGTTGGTTAACGGACTCGCGAATCCAGGCCTCCCGGCCTCCATACCTCCATCGACAGAATAGGCTGCCTGGCCACACAGGTGGTGAACGGTCAGACGGTCTCGTACCGTCTCGGGTGGGCGTCATTCAACCAGATGATGCCACCGCGGGTGGGGGGAGGAGCCATGGGGCCATGTCAGCTGTCAGACGCCGATTATCTGTACGGACCATCCATGTATTCGGCCCCCTCGGACGGGGACTCCAGTGCTGATCCTGCATTCCGTAATGGGCCTGGACTCCAGGGGGGGAGGGGGGGCTAAAGGGCTAAATGGCACCGTGAGGATGGCTTGTGCTCGGCGGCGTCCGTACTGTGCAGCGGACCCAGGGCGTGTAAGAACGAGGCGCAGTCCCGCGTCACTTTGATGTGCCTCTGCCTGCGAGCAGTATATAGTAAGCGGAAGTCGTAGTAGTAGTAGTAGTAGTAGTAGTAGTAGTAGTAGTAGTAGTAGTAGTAGTAGTAGTAGTAGTACTTTGACAAGGCCCCGTGACCTTGGCCCTTGGCGTCGATTTTCTCACCACGTACCTACCTCTTCGTATCAAGTGCTTGATGGCTGCCGGATTTCACGAGCCCGCCGGGCCGATGACAAGGGCCCCAAAACACCACGGATCATGATATTACAGGGACAGCATAATCCTGACGTGGCTGGCTTCTCATTCAGGCTTCACGCCCCGCCCCAGCCGTTCCGTCCCTGCTTGAGGCCGTCAATAAGCTGGTCGTCGAGGGATGGGGTGTGAATAAGCTGGTCGTCGAGGCGTGGATGGGCAAGACAGTAACCATGTATGGACAAAGTACCTGCCACGACAGCCCCGATACTCGGAAGAGCTGCAGGAGTCGCCCGGCCAGCTTGACAGTATACTCCTCACCGGTGAACAGACGAGGAGGAGTTGCCATGGGGTGTCGTGCTACGCCGCAATGCCCCCCCCCCCCCCCCCCCCCCACCCCCCCCCCACCCCCCCCCCCCCCCCCCCCTCCCCTGTTCTCCCCCCCCTCCCCCCCCCCCCCCCCACCCCCCACCCACCCCCCCCCCCCCCCCCCCCCCCCCCCCCGCCCCCGCCCCCCCCCCCCCCCCCCCCCCCCCCCCCCCCCCCCCCCCCCCCCCCCCCCCCCCCCCCCGAAGCCTCTGGGACCCCGCGCCTGGGCACTCCCGACCCGGTTACGGGTTTGCCGGCCAGCGTTTTGCACGCTCGCCACGACCTGGAGAGAGAAAGAGACCGCACCCTTCCAGAAGTTTCCCTGCCAGGGGTCAAGCTCATGGCTTGCATGTGCTTTCGGACATTCGACGAGCCAAAAGAAAGCGTTCCGCGGGACGGATAGACACGGGATGAGCTGTGCGTCGACGAGCGAGTAGTTTTGTCCGGTGAAAGAGACGGAGCTTGCGAATCGTTAAATGGTTCTTCTGGAAATGGGCTCCACAGCCTGGAATATTGAGGGAACGATTCCAAAGACATCGGAGCCTGTGATCCCGGCACGCTGGACCATTCCTTCACTCGACTTGTCTCGAGCCAATATCTGCTCCGTACGGCGAAAAGGGATGCGTACATACAATCCCAACTCACAGTCCGCCCTCCGTACTGGCCAACTTCCACTGACTGTGTACGATTATGTCGTGGTCGTCGCCGAATCCGGCACGGCACTTTACCACACGCGGCGTAGTGGGGCCCGCGGAGCCTGGAAAGTACCTACATATGGGATTTCTTGGCAGCTGGGTCGATAGTGTCGGTGGTCGGTGACACAGTTAGCGTTGCAATCAGTCACCGAGACAGCCGGCTCGTTACGGGAGAACCTGGTGTGTTGTCATGCCCTGTTGCGAGGCTTATGGGTAGTTGATAGGGTTCGAAACGCACAGAAAAGAGCCGTGTTGCTCGTTAGCCACGTCAAAAGCCGCCTTTTACACTGGTCGATCGATTCGATGCGTTGCAGTAGCCCAATCGTGGCCAGGCCTGTTCTCGGTACTTTCAACCAGCAGACCCAGGGCGCCTACAGAAGGGTAAACGCGGAGAGCGCGTAACAGGGGGTCCGTCCAGGACGGTCGCCTAGACGATGATGGTGTGCAGTCATCCACCCCCAGCTACCCCGTACATGTGTGTCACCCGCGGCCGTGAGGTGGTGGCACGGATTCCCAGACCTCAGGTCACCTCGGCGGCCCAAGACGGTTGGTTGACCGGACTGGCCGACAATGAAGGCTGGCCAGACTAGGCCCGTCAGCGTCGAAACCTGCCAGGCCCGTAAACGCCCCGGGCCTCTCTAGCTGCACCCTGCCTGGTGCTGTGCGTGTAAGCTTCGTCGCCGGAGAATTGGAACACTGAAAGCCTCGCGGCCATGGTCGTCGGCAAAAGTCGTCGTGGCTTCCAAGCCATATATATATATATATATACAAATCGTGTTGGAGATGGATCTCTACATACCTACCTAAAACCACCCACCCAGTATGGACGGCACTCTCCCCCGCGAGGAGGGTGCATGCCCGCCATGTGCTATCATCGGACCAAGGAAAGAGCCGCCATGCCACTATACACAATGGGTGCACGTATGAGAAACCAGTGTTAGGTGAGTATCTGTAAGCAGCATCTATCCTGGGCAATAGGATAATGATGTGTAAGTTCCATCCATACCAATTTCTTAGTGAAGATACATTCTACCAGGGAGTTGCCTATCGTATAGGACCCCATAGTTACTTAAGTAAGCAGGCAGGTAGGGTATGCGAAGCCAAGGTACCTGCGTCTCCTCCACCAGGAATGAACCTGTTGATGATAGGGTTGGCGGCTCATCAAATGACTCTTCCATGGGAGGGGATTAGTGAGGTGACATATGGTGGAAAGATGGTGTGGCTGTAACGGCACGGCACCTCCATACGGACGAAGAGGGGAAAACGCATGGGCGCCGTCTCGGCAGTTCACGTACTCCGTACTGGGTACCTACCAGGGGGGTAACAAAAAAAGTGACTCAACACCACACCAAAAACACCCTTATAGTTGAGTCATTTATTTTGCTACCCCCCTCGCCTACTTCCTTACCCATCCGTACACATATAACCGGGCCACAACAACCGCGCGACCAAGTGATTAAGGTGAACGACTCGAAATGGGCGGATACTCGGTCGGCGTTGAGCGGCGATCTACACGTACCTATTCTGGACGACCCCGAGGCAGCGATGCGAGCAGAGAGGCGGGTGTCGTTGTCGAAACGAGGCCATTTCTCCACATGTCCCAGTCGATTAACTCTTGTGAACGGTGGAGAGCCATCGTCGCATGAGATTCTGAGGTCGCATCCTGCGGGCTCCGCTGCCCCTCTCGCGCTCCCAATCCGTCCAGGCCGTCCAAGACAGGTTGTGTTGTACCTGGAAGTTCGTGTCCTGCTGTATAGATACAGTAGTACTAGGTGTATGGCCTTGCGTGTGCGAGTGCGTATGTACTCGGAGTGTGTGTGTGTGTGTGTGTGTGTGTGTGCGTGCGTGCGTGCGTGCGTGCGTGCGTGCATTAGATGTGTGTGTGTGTGTGTGTGTGTGTGTGTGTGTGTGTGTGTGGTAGTCTTGTCTGGCGTGGTTGGTGTGCTACTATCCACCTCTCGTGCAGCTTTCGACTCTTCGAGATCACGTTACCCTGGCCGTCCTCTGCCCCGATGTGGCGAGAAACCAACGCCCGCAGTTCATTTGCTTATAGGCGCCTGTAGAGCTTGACATACAGGCGGAGGGGGGGACAAACATGACCGCCCGTGGTATCCGTATAGGGAGGGGTGTGTCACCCAGTACGGCTCTAGTAGTTTTTACGCGAGACCACCTGACACGCCTCCATGGATTGTAGCTGTCGCCCTCTGAGGATCCGGCCAGCACCGGTCTGCTTGGCTTGAGCTCGCCCGCCCTGCTTGTCTCCCCTTCCGTCAACGGTTTCTTGCCCTTGGGCCGCCTTGATCCTGACGCCGGAGGTGGCGGCCGAGACAGGCCTTGACGCTGGAGCTATTTGTAGCAACGGCACAGTAAACACAGTGTTCCTGGCTTTAGTCACTCAAGAGACACGTTCCCGACGGGTACCATTGTGCGCCCTCGGCGGGCATTGGGCTACTATAAACGTACAACTGCGACGGGCTTCGGACGACGATAGGAGGTTCCGTTGCGGACGCCGCTCGTCCCACTCGGCCTATCACGGGACACCATCCGTTCCCCCATCCCTCGCTCCATGATGTCCATACTATCGCTCCATTCATGGACAGGTCGGGTTGAGCGGGGCTGCCACCGAGTGCGGGCTATCTATGCACACGCCCTCTCTCCGTCCTCTGGGCCCAGGCCGGGATGGGTCCATTGGATTACATTCCATCCATCCATCCTCCCTCTCCGCTTCCTACCCATTCGGTACGCAGTTCGTCGCCCTTCCCCGAAGCGTCGACCAATGAGAGCGACGAGCGTCCACCGTGGCTTCGCTCGTCGCACAGCCCCTCAACATAACGGAAGACGGAAGACGGACGAACGGACGGGTTGCGCCTTGCATCGCATGCTGCAGCATTCCATACCGACAGCCAGCCTACGGGGCGCGCTTCCAAACCACGGGCCAGACCTGGAGGCGCCATGGGGTCTCAGCGGAGGGTGTAGCGTATCCAGCTGCTCCATTCCTGCCCAGCCTTCCATGTCTTTGGTAAGAGGTAGCGGCCCTCGAGGGCGCTCGTAATGAGACGCGTCCTGTCAGGAGACGTCCGTTACGACTGAAAGCGGCATAGATGAGGCCATCTGCCAGGCCCAACGCAATATGCGAGGCTTGAGTAATAAGAGCGGTAGGCAAATCAGAAACCGGCGGCACCACTGCAACTCGTCTCTGGAGCACCCTAACCCACCTCACTAGGTAGTCCGGAAGCATCCCGAGCGAGCCCCTCGGGTCCGCTGTTCTGCTAGCCCGCCATAGAGGTAAGTAGGAGGTACCTAAGGTATCTACCTAGGTAATCAAGTGCAAACGCGGCGGGGGAGCATCGAAGGGCCCCATCCATCCGGTGTGCTTTCCAGCCCACGAAACGGGTGCGGAGGCGCATGTGTGTGCCGACCTGTATGTGCGTCGGTCTACGGTCAAGTTGCCTGGCTACCTAGGTAGGAAACAGGTAGGTAGGAGTTGGCTGTACGGAGCGAGAACTGGCTACATACCCAGATGAGGGGTTCGTTGCGGCCGCGCATGGCTTTCCCGCAAGCTTTCATGTGGCTACAAGGCAATTTGTTATTGGAGATTGCCTGGGAGCTGTTACTGCCACGCCCGCCCCCTCCAATCAAATCCGGGTCTCGGTTATGCACACCGGGCTGCCCATCGCGATTCAGTTATCAAATCGGCACATTTTGTGCACGACGACGGCCCAGGACCAGAAACCCATGGAAGCCAGGCTGCCAAGAGCCGGGGGGCACGCGTACGACCTGCCTGCTGGCCTACGGTACAAGACGGATAATCAGTTGGAAGTGTGTTGTTGTACACACCTAGGCTCAGAAACGTTATTGCGAAGGCTATTGGGCGTTTCCTTGATCCGGCGCACTGATGCCAAACACCCAGCGTCTCGGGCGGTGCTTATTTATCGGCAGCACCAAATTCGAGATGCCGTCCCCGGCGGCTCTGCGTCCCAGGTCCTCGTCGGCCTCCTCGTCCAGCCTCTGGCCTGTCGTGCTCAGAGGCAACCCCCGTCATCCCTCCCAGCCGTGGGAGAGGGCGGGAGGGCGAGAGCCCACCCAAGAGAGGAGGGTACGGGCATGGGGCCTCGTCAATTCATGCTCGTACCGCTGCATCCCATTCATATGGGATATCAGCAGACGTGCTCTTACGCAAGCGCATGTGCGCATAGCCAGTCAGGCTAGCTCTACCCGGGCACAGATCAAGTCTCATGCGGCCAGCCCATGGGCTCCAGCCATCCATCCCCCTCTGCCACTCATCCTTCCATCCATACTGTGTGTGCTATTGGGGCGCAGCGGGGAGAGAAAGCCAGAGAGCACGCCCTGGTACATACCTCGCCAGCCCGCCTGCGCCCGGACCGAGAGAGCGCGTCGGTCGTTGGACGGCCTGGCCAGTTGGGCGGCAGCACCCAATCGTGAACCCGGTGCCCTCTCCCATGCGTCCATGACCTGGATGCCATGCCCTCCCCATCCACTCTCGTTTCCGACCGCACGCCCCCCCCTCCCCTATCGCCAGTGGCTAGTAGCTGCTAGTAGCACTGTACAAAACAGTGCCTCGACACAGACAGGGGTGCCGGTGCCCATGATGCCCATGGCGGCTTTTGTATTTCTCGTTAGGTATTATTAGACTTGGGCGGCGGGCGGCGGGCTGTACATGGTGAACGGCGACAAACGTGCCCAACGCCCATGTTCCTCCCTCCCCCTTGCCAGCCAGCTACGACCAGCTAGGCACATTGGAGGCAAGCGGATGGATCCCATGGATACGTCGACGTGATCCCCCTCCCTCCCACACGCCCCTCCACATCGAAACTTGGAGAACGGCGAGCGAGCGAGCGAGACAGCGAAACAACCCGCCAGTCAGCCAGCCCAGCCCGGCCGGTCCCCCCCCCCCTTCTTCCTCCCCAGTCCGGCCAGACAGCCAGGCGAGGCGCGAACGAGGCCGGCCGCGGGTGCCCTGCGCCCGTCGCTTGCTTGCTGCTCTTTGGGAAGTGGGATCCATGCTCCCTCGCCCGCCCGCCCGCTTGCTGCTGGTGTTCCAAATGCGCAACCTGTATGTACATATCTCAAGTACCAGCCGACCACCATGCCATCCGACTTGGCTTGGACCTGGCCTGACCTGACCGTTCTCTCCATGTACCTTGGTCCCCATCGTGCCTGACCTTTGTTTCCTTCGAGGGGAGCGGGAAAAAAAATAATTATTTGTACACTGTCTATCCGACCCGATAGCTCGGCTTTATTGTTTCCAGCACCTTGGCTTGCGGCCTCCATTCCCACACCCACTCATACCACCCACCACGCACACACCACGCTCGCTGTCCAATGCGTCCAGCCAACCCTCGCCCTTGAATCTCACCACCACCACTGCCACAGCTTCTTTGCTACCTCGCCTTGCTTTTTTTTTTTGGCCTTGCTCTTCCTTCTCTACTCCTACTGCTCTTTGTTCTCCAACACCACCACCAATCACCACCACCACCACCACCACCTCATACCTGGACCTTGCTCCCACCTCACTTACATGCTCGTGCCCACCTGAGTTGGACCTCCCGACCGCTTGTGCTCCCTACGTGGCAATGGCCTCATCCAAGGTACTTACACGAGAGCTCGCACGCGCCTGACTCGCTGCCGGGGCACAGAAGCAAGCGGCTTTGCTGATCACTTTTGTCTCTCACGGTAGGATATGGCAACAACGGCGCGGCCACTCACTCAACAACGCCAATCGCTGTCGACATCCGCCACGAACCCTCTCTCCGCTACCCGACTGCCTGCGCACTCGCGAAACAACTCCCATACCCATGCTCACTCGGCTCTCTCGGGTGCCCTTAATGCCACCCACCGCATAACGCGCCGGAAGAGCGTGACCAGTACCGCACCCAACGTGGCCGCCGTGGCCGCCGCTCTGAACGAGGCCGGCGATATGGTGGCCCCGCTCCCTATCTCGGGCCCCCGTCGGAGCAACGTGACCAAGGCCGCCCTCGCTCGGTCCTCGGTGTCCAACAGCCTCCCCTCCCCGCCCGGCAGCCTCCCAACCCACCGATTTATGATTTCAGTGAAGCCCGAGGGGCAGGACAGCGCCATAGACGATTCGAACGACATGTCAGGCGAGGACGCAGAGAACGGCATGGCGAAATCCAAGGTTCGCCGTGCCAGCGACGGCCAGCCGCTGGCCAAGGACGGCAAGAAGAGCAGCCGTCCCGACCTCCGCTGCAACAAGTGCGGTAAAGGATACAAGCACAGCAGCTGCTTGACCAAGCATTTGTTGGTGCCCCATTTCCTGCCCGTCTCGTACCCCCTGAAGTCCCTTGTCCCGGCCGTTGGTTAGAGAGAGAGAGAGGGCGAGGAGGAAGAGTGAGACAGGGGTCCGAGAGTTGGCGTGCGTAGCACAAGTACCAGGTCAAGGACCACCACCCGCCGGACAAGCCCCGCCCCGCCACCAAATCTCGGTGCTCCCCTCCCGGATTGCTTGATGGAACATGCGTTGACCGTTGCCGTGGGTGTAGGTGGGAACACACTCCCGAGTGGTCCTTCACGTCCAAGCTACTCATTTCGAAACACCAACAAGTCCAACTCCTTGAGGCCGCCTCGGTACTGGTGCAGATGAACAACATCACCGGCAAGGACGCCACCACCCCTCCAGACTCAACCCATGACTTCGTTAGCGAGACCGAGTCCATATCCCCGGCCGGCTCTGGCTACTCAGAACAGCAACACGACGGTCACAGTTCAGCCGACACCACCCCACCGCCACAGGCCGAGGCTTTCCGATCCACACCGAAGCGATTCAGCAACGGCAGCGCATTTGCACGATCGTATCAATCAGCCACGTCCAACGGGTTCCTCTCAGGAAGTGTGCCTTTCGGGGCGGACTACGGCCGCGGCCGTCAGGGCAGCGCTGATCGTCGTCCACCCTCCTCAGGCATGGGCAACACGGGGCAAGAGGACTCGGACCTTGCCGCCGCTGTCGAACTGCTCAGCTGCAGCTTCAACAGTAACGGGGGCCGGGACGCCAGGCTGCCCAACGACGCTCCCCCGGTGCCGCCGTTGCCGGCGCAATACCTCGACCCGGCAGCGCACACAGGCGCCAGCTTCATGGACAACTTTTCGCCATTCGGCACCAGCTACCTGGCCCGACAGATGCCCGAGAGCTTCACCCGTGGCGAGTCGCGCTTCACCAGCCACACCGAGGATGTCAAAATGGAAGACAGCGAAGGCAGCATCATGGACGACGACGACGACCGGCGGTCCAGGGTGCGTACCAGCGAGGAGGACGACGAGGGCGTCTTCGGGCGCATGGAAGAATGAGTGCCGGCGGGCGTGGTTACCGAGCCTCGAGGAGTACTCGGCGCAGTACGCCGGCTCCGATGGCAGGCGTCGGGCTGGAACCACAAGTGTATGGCATTGTCGTTTTCTTTTTGTACCACGCAACCATATATTCAGCCCTTGTAAAGTGGGTGGTTCGCTCCGCCGCCGAAACCTCAGCACCGAAGAGTGGGGAGGGGCGCCAGCCTGCACCCCACGAGGTTAAAGTGAGGATCGGGGAGAGCGTCGAGCGAACACCGGATACCTAGCATATTCGAACCAACAGATCCCATGAAGGGTCTTTCCGCCGGGGCAGAGAGAGCGCCGGGCTATCCGCCAGGAAGGATAACCAGGCTCATCTGACCTTGTTATGAATGAAACGAAATCAAGTACAAAATAAAGTAATTGAGATATACAAAACAAAAGAATACTTGCCTGATGTGACGACGGCCTATCATGGGTGGGGAGGGCTTAACCATACGGGATACACAGCTCGGAGACCTGCCTCATGTCCTCTGGAGGCTTCGTGTAGCCGAGCTGAGGCGGGCATCGTCATCTTATTCGGTCCTTGGCGTGCCTAGGGATGGAGAGGTTGCCCGTCCAGACGGGGGTCTCCGCCGGGTCCAACCCATCCCTATATGCCCATGCCAATGACCCGGGGCGAAAGACAACGATGGTTTTGTGAATAGGATGGAAGAAGCGCCCGAGAGGGTTCACGCCCGACCGTCGGAAGCGGAGGGGTCGCTTATAAACGAGACCTAGAATCTGGGGAACTGGCAGGAGGTCGGGTGTTAAGGCAAAACCAATGGACCTTCTTCAGATGGAAGGCAGTCTTGACGATCTTGGTGGGGCGATGTGCTGGTTGGCAGAGCAGCCGTGGGTACTGGTGAAGAAGGAAAAAAGTACGTCACTCCCACTGCAGTATTTACTTCCCTACCCACCACTGTCCGACCAAAGCTGTCTTGCCCATCCCACGCGCCCCAAGCTCTCCTTGACCTGCGTCAATCTCGATCCTTCACCGTGCGCACCTCTGAGGATCGTCCGTCATCAACATCAATCCTTCTTTATCTGGTCTTCCCCCCCCCGAGCCGGTCACCAGCTTTCCCGCACACCGATTTGCGACGCGCCTACTTCTTTTGTTGACCGGGCCTTCGTCCTCCGGCCCGATATCCCGATTCCGCGCTCCAACGCCGCCACCGCAGACGACGAAGACGGCGGAAGCTCACAGCATTGGTCGAACAAGCACCATGCGCACGAGAAGGCAAGCTGCATCGACGGCGGAGCCGTCGTCCGAGGCCGAGTCTACGTGCGCGCCCGACTTGCCCGCCGGGTCGACGGCCGTCGCCAAGGCGGATCGTCGCGCGAAGGAATCGCAATCGCCCTCACTCCAGCCGTCGCCCGACGGCAATGGCCCGAAGATCCCCCAGGCGCTGCAGTTCCCCCTCGTGGTCGTCCTGAGCTTCCTGGTCTCGTCGCTGGGCTACCAGGCTACCTACCCCTGGACTAAAGCCGTGCTGGCCGACCATGCGCGTATGCTGGATTCGTTGACCGAGGTGGCCCTTTTGACTGGTTGGAAAATGTGAGTCTCGAGCTTGTGAAGCGCTTTGCACGCTTCACCGGCAGCACGCTGGAAGGAAGCTGACCTGGACTGTCTCTCGGCAGCTTTGAGCTGGCCCTAGGATGGTACGGCGAGTATGATGGCTACGACCTCGCAGCCCTGAACATGCTGTCGCAGGGACCACCGGTAAGGCCGTCTGTCCATGGGGGTATTCAAATCAGGCGTCTACTGACCGCGGACGACAGTTGTATCTTCTCGCTGCCTTTTACCAGACCCCGGCGTCATCTCTTGCGCTGAGTCTGGCCATCGAGACGCTGTCTACGTATATCCCCTTCCGGCTCTTGCGCTCTCTGTCGCCTGCGCGTGCCGATCCCTCGCATGCTCCCAACGCAGAGCTGTTGACAGACAAGCCGATCGCGCTGTTGACGAGCCTCCTGTCTGGTGCCATCTTCACCATCAGCCTGTTCGCTGCTTACGCGACCTATCTGCCTGGGTTCCTGATTGTCTATCTTAATAACCTGCCTTCTCTGGCGGCGGCCCACGAGACTTCTTACATCAAGCTGCTCCCAGTGTCGCTGCCGATGGGACTGGCGGCTACATCCTTCATCTTCACTCCTGCAGAAGCTCAGGAGGTTCCCAAGCCTGGAGAGGGCGAGCAGTTCGACCCTGTCAATGCTACCTTGAAGGAGACCGTCTGGTGGAACCTGTGGGGATGGAACAGCAGAACCAAGACTGTCGTGAAGCGGACTGCCACCCTGGCTCTTGTGACCGGCGTCAACACCACGCTACAGACTGCCCTTACTATCGAGGGAGCTGAGGTTTGGGGCGGGGTCGCCTGGGCGTCGGTTTGGGTCTTCGCTTCTGTCATCACGGGTTTTGCGTTGGGTGCTGTTGGCAATGAGTAGTCACTTGCCAGCGGCTGTATACAACAGGACTTTGGGGAAGAGGGGTTGAGGTTGGCGTCTTAGAAAACCGACAGAGCAAAAGGCACGTTTCTGATTGCACGCTGCCTGTGTCTGCCTGTGGCCATTCACCGGCGTACACATGTCACCTGTATTTTTACTAACGTGGTGGGGACGGGAGGGTTTGACGTCTTTCTGGCGCGGCAGCGGTGCTCAGGAGTTTGAGTCAGGTCGAGGTGCAAAGAACTTACATCTCCTTGCTTAAAAATAGCAAACATATCTTGCGATCGAGTAACACCAGGCAGGGGGGGGGGGGGGGGGGGGGGCGATGGGCGGGGTCCTCCTTTTGCTATGGCGGAGAGGAGCTGGGCGTCTAATCGTGGGCATCTGGTTGTACCAAGTCAAAAAGGCGTCCATGCTGCCCAGGTTCATCAGCCTCGGGCAGTTTGCTAGGGGCAGGGCATCTATGGAGCAGCCAGAGTGTACGTTCCACCCATGCAGAGAACGAATGAAACCACGAAAACTCGTCTTAGTCCTGTGACCCTTCCGTACCCAGGAACGAACCTCGCTGTGTAGGATATGCAGTCACACACAGCATGTCGTGCTGCGTTCTTATAACAAAGGGCTGTATATCGAGCGCGATATGGCTTGGGGTCCAAGGATCATTGCAGCCGCCCCGATTACTTGCCGAACTACAAAGCTGCCTGTTTCCATATCTGCTTTGTCCGCGCTGAATTCCACTGGCGGGGAGGGGTGACGTACCCGGGCCATCGCTTACTGGATCCTCCCGATCCAACCTGGACTGGGTCTTGATGGAATGTGGGAGCCAAATCTCCACGCTGTTCAGCACGTCCACTCTGTTCCACGGGGCTGTATATTCCCACCTCCTCCAGCTCCGTATTGAGCGCCCGCAGCCCCTTATCCACTTCGCCCGGTTCTTCCCCGTACCCCTCTCTCCAAATACCATGACGATTGTCTACAAGGACAAACCAAAGGACGCCAAGGCGCCTCCTCCCGCTGCCACCCCGCCCAGGGCCACTGCAGCCTCACCCCCTGGGCTGGCAGAGGCGAGGGACGAGCCTCCCCCCTATACGCCCTTTGACCCCAACGCGACATGGCCCGCGGCTTACGAAGGGTCGTCGCAAGCGCAGCCGCCCCCGGTGCCGGGCGACAACGAGCAACAAGTCCCCACGTCGGGGTCCGTGTCCAGCATGGCGTCGCTCGACTTGGAGGGTCCCATGAAGATCGAGGGCAATATCGAGTCCCTCGGCCACATTCAGCTCACAGGAGACTTTGACGTCACCGAGAGCGTGAAGGCGTACGGGTACCTCGACGTGGACGGCACCTTACATGCCGAGTAAGCGCGAGCGTCTGTCATTGCCAGAGGGCCGTCTCTAACACCGTCTCCGCAGTGGCCATGTCAATGCGATGGGAAATCTCAATATCCGCGGCCGAGCTACATTTCGGTAGGCTGGTACCGCTCGCTGCGCCCTTTGGGCCAGGCAGTGCAGGCACTCACAAGACACTTATAGAAGCTCGGTCACGGCCTACGGCAACGTTTGCATCGATGGAAACTGCGAATGCGATGGCCACTTCACCATCATGGGATCACTCAGCGTCAAGGGATACATGTCAGTGTGGTCGCAGCGCCTTTGGAGTCGGCCACATGTTGCTGACTCGAACAGGAGATGCGATTCCCTCACGGTTATGGGGTCCGTGACGGTGACCGGCCAGTCTACTCAGTACATCGTGGAGGGCGAGGAGACGGTAATGGGCCCCAAGCGATTCGGGACCTGAATTCAACCTCAAGGACGCGGTCATTTACTACCATGTGACACAGTGGTGAGTCCAACTTGTCCCCTTCATACGGCCGTCACCCTTCGCTCCTTCCGCTCGGGTCGTGCAGTCAGTAGCTGTCACTGCTTTATATCCCCAATGATAGAGTCATTACTAATACGATGTAGATGTTTGGCTACCCGGGCACCCAGCTAAGGAGACCTCGGCCTCCTGAAATACTCGCCTGACGTGACGAGGCGCTTGCCGAGAACGTGTGTTTGGGAACATGCATGGGCTGGAATTTGAAGATTCCCATGGAGGTTGTTTGGCATGGCGCCTCTACATGGGATATTTTGCCCACTCGTGGGTGTATCTGCCTGGCGCCTACTTGGCTTGACAGAGATGCGGTATGGACTTTGATAGAGGTAGGTATGCAATGCCAGTAGTAGTGGCCAGGGTAGGAATGCCACTGCTATCCATTGTAAGACAAAGTGGCCTCAGTGGACCCGCTAGAATTGCAGCTTTAGTCCGGGCCGTTTTGGTAGGTGGGGGAGGAGCTTTCCCCAGGCGCTCAGACCCGAGAGGGTGCAGTAGCGGTACTTTCTGCCCCCAGCCGCTCCCCCCACTGTACTTGTACCTGCTTCGCCCGGGAAATAGCCGACGGTCGCAGCTTGCAGCTCCTGCCACGGCTCGCTCGACCCAGGACAGGAGAAAGCAAGCCACTCGCTGATTGATTACGCGATTGCAATTGTTGGCCGTCGCGTCGGGCCTACGACCTAACTGCGACTTCACACCTCGTATTGTCCATCGCGTGCTCCGACCCTCGCCATCTCTGCATCGACACACCTTATGCGCTTTTGGTCGCCGCATTCTGCAGATGACCATGGTCTACTAGGTTCGGCCCAGCGACACGAGAAAAGGCCCTTCTTGCTGCGAGGAAAATGGCGACCACGGAAAGCGAAGCGAACGGCGCTGGGGCGCCTCCTGACGTGGCTGCGCCGGCCGACGTCGTCGACGTCGCCGAGGATGACGGCGATGGCGACGGTGACACGCGCATGGCCGACGCCGAGCCCAGCTCGCCCGTCACCCACAAGACGAGTCCCGCACAGCCGCTGCAGCCCATCCGACCCCTCGAGCCCTCCACCACCAGTAGCGCGCTCGACTCCTTCAGCATGCGCGCCGACCCCGATGCGCAGGCGACCGTTTCCGACTACATTGATTTTGTTGACCATCTGCCCTCCGACATCCGCAGGTCGCTGACCCTCATTGGCAAGCTCGACCATACCTATAGCGATGCCTCTGCCAACGTCGATAGACTGGCTTCAACGTGGAGCAAACTCCCTACACTGCCCGTAGACCAACGCCCCGCCCCCGTCGAGCTGCGAGCGGAAATTTCGGAGAACCTGAACCGCTCCCTCAGCGCTCGCACATCGTCGTACGCCGAGGCCACGCGCATGGCCGAGTTTGTCGACCGGCATGTCAATAGAGCCAGGACCATCCTCTCGAAGCTGCAGATAATGCGGGATAACTACCCGACCGAAGAACAAAAGAGCCCTGTCCAGACCAAGTCGCCCCAGATGAACCGCATGCCCAAGGTTCCCCTCCGTCTGGACAAAGACGGCCAGCCTGTCCGTCGCCCACCCCGCATCACCGTGCCCGGTGAGGTTTTGGCGCCCTACGAAGTCGACTTCAATACGTATACTTCTTCCGACGAGGAAAGCTCCGAGGATGAGTCGTCCCCGTCACCACCGAGAATATCCCCTCCGCCCCGCATCAAGCTCGTCAAAACGCCCAAAGTTCCCAAAGAGAAGGCGCCCAAGACGGCGCGCCCCCCGAGACAGCAAGGTGGTGCCCCGGTCTTGTCGACAAGCACCGCTCTGGCCAAGCTTCAGCCCCCTCCCGAGAATGCCGTGATTGGCAGTGCCGACGCCCCCTGGCTTCAGCTCACACAATACGAGCTCGCCAGACTCAGGAAACGTATGAAGAAGAACGCAGTGTGGTGCCCTAGCGATACGATGGTATCACGGGAACTGAAGAATCTGGGGCGTGGCGTGGAGGCCTATAGAGAAGCCATGAAGAAGGCCGAAGAGGAAGGAAGGCCTTTCGAACCTGCATTGCCCGCCCCTATTGGGGACGGCGAGTCGGGCGTTCAGCACCCCCCAGAAGGCGCTATCAGCGCCGAAGCCCTCGGGGCTCCGGAGGTGCAGCTCAGTAATCGGGGCATGAAGCTCAACGAGGCCAAGAAGCTCAAGCGAGAGGCCCTCGCCAAACTTGCCGTGGAAGAAGCTGAGGAGTCTGCCCGGAAGATGGCTGAAACGGCACGTACGTTCTTTAACCACGAGGCCAGCCCCTCGGTTGCGGGCAGCATGCCGGACAAGGCTCCGGAGGCGGGCCCGTCCCAGCCGTCCACCTCGCAGCCCCAGAATAAAGCAGCGAAGAAATCGAAAGAGAAGAAGCGCAAGCGGGACTCGGAGTCGGAGGCCGCACCCGAGATTAAACCTGAATTCACCGAGACCACCGGCGCACACGCGAATTTGCCCACAAAGCCGCCGGTGAAGCGCACAAAGACGGAGACGCCCGTGCCCCCGCCACAGATACCGCGACCGACCTCTGTCCCGCCGCCGGTTGAGACGCCTGTGCCGCCCCCACAAGTTGGGCAGCCTGCCCCGGTTCTCTCCACCACGCCGGTGCCTCTGCCTGTGCAACCAGCACAGCCGGCCCCGGAGGTGGCAGCCCCGGTTACAAATGCTGCTCCGTCCTCTCCGGCCGGGACAAGCCCCGTGCCGGTACCCGTGCCACCGCCAACGACTGCGCCCACCACCACGTCTACACCCACACATACGACGGCGGTAACGGACCCGACCACAGCACCGATCACGGCTGCGGCACCGGCTGCGGCGCCAGCTACCGCTATTACTGCTGCTGCTGCTACTACGACTACTACCACCACCACCCCTACCACTGCGACTCCAGCCCCCGCTCCCGCGCCGACGCCCGCACAGGCAGCGGCGCCCAGCCCAATCGCTGCCCCTAGCCAGCTACCGGCGTCAGTGCCGGCACCAACTTCGACCCCCGGCTCGACACCAGCTCCGACCCCGGCTCCCACCGCTGGAGCTCCGGCTACGGCTTCGTCTCCGGCCACGCCCACTACTACAACTACGGTGCCCACTAAACCGCCGGCCGAGACTCCGGTTCCACCGCCTATCAAGACGTCCACGACGCCGATCCTACCGCCGACGCGCGACTTTGGCAAGAGGGAGACACGGAAGGAACAGAAGACTTTGCAGCCGCCCACAACTAACACCAGACAGTCGTCTAGAGCTAACACTCCTGTGACCACACCGGTTCCCGAAGCCCAGCCGGCAACTGCCCGTCGGCCCGTCTCGCGCGGAAAGGCAGGAAGTCAAGAGCCGCCTGTCATTCTTGCGGTGGAGAGACCTCGACGGGCCAGCACGGCCCGAAACACGCCGGTCCCTCCCGAGCCGCGTCAGCTGAGCAAGCGAACCAAGAGGCCAGCCCCGGGGGTGGTCACGTCCACTGCGGGCGGCAAGAGTGCTGTAGGCAGCCGTAAGGTTCCGCCCAAGAAAGGGACGCGGGGCACGAAGAAGCCGAACCAGCCAAACCAGGCGGTCGAGCAAGAGGTCGAAGTCGAGGTGGACGACGACGGTAATGTCATCGATCCCGAAGAACCAAGGTACTGCTGCTGTAATGGGGTCAGCTTCGGCACCATGATACAGTGCGACAATGTCGATGTGAGCAGCACCAAACAAAGCTCTTTGCGTTGGACAAGTGCTGGAAGCCCAGCATGCAGCCGTCACAAGACCCGCAGCAAGCGTCGCGGGCCTAACAAACAGCTTGACAAGCAACTGACCACGCCACGTCCACAGAATTGCAAGCAGGAGTGGTTTCATCTCGATTGCGTGGGCCTCTCGGCCATACCGGCACGTACGACGAAGTGGTATTGCCCCGAGTGCCGCGTACTACTCAACATCGGCGGGCAAGGGACGGTCAGTTCACGAGGGGTGAAGATGTAGGAATATGGTGCTGTGTCTGGGTTGGCAGCCCCCGGGCCGGGCGGGTGCGGGGACGGATGGTGAGGGGTGGCGGCGACTCGGGCCCTTGCGTATACTTTAGACGGCCCCAGAGTATTCCCCAGCGCCGCGCCGCCCCCGCGCGCTGGTAGCTTGTGAAATCCTATTTGACAGTGGATGCCGTCGGTGCATTCCCGCTTTGCTTCTTGTATACTTTTCTCCCTAGTGCCGGCGCGAGCGACGACGGGCGACTCGGTCTCCAGCGGAGCACGTGGGGGGGAGGAACTACCGCTGAATGTACACGCGGTAGTAGGCGAAGCGCAGGCGGTGGCCGTCTCCCCGGATCTTGGCATAGGCGGCCCAAGAGGCGGTCAGCTCCTCGCCCGTGCTGAGTACGTAGCCCACGTCCCCGATTACCATGAACTGCCGCTCCCCCGGCCGTGCGTCGTCGAAGGTGCTCTCGAAAAGCTGGCAGGGCGTGTGCTTCCGCGCCGCTACCTTGTCCCACATGCGGAGGCGGAAGTTGCGGATCTCTGTTTTGCAGAAGCGTGAGTGGGTTGTGTTCCGCCTGCTCACTTTTGGTTGGTTGGGGGGGGGGCTTCTTGTTACGTGGCACGTCCTTGCGTTGCTGTGTTTGTGTGTGGACAAAAGACATGATGGGGAGGAGGAGGCCGGCGCCAGGCTGAAGAGGGTGGAGGGAAAGCCCACCTTGGGTACCGGCGGCGGCGTCGTTTCCTATCTGGACCTCGGCGTCGGGCAGGAAGTACGCGACCCAGTCGTCGTTCCGGTCCGCGTCATCCGACGTTTCGTAGAAGCCGGCCACGAACGATCGGAGCGGGTCGTCGGCCGCTAGCGTCGCGGGGAACACGGGCTGGTAGCCCATGCTGGGTTTTCTCGGGCGACGAGGGAGGTATCCGTTGGTGGTCGAGACGGATCGTGGCCGAGACGGATCGTGGCAGAGACGGATCGCGGCAGAGAGGTTCGGGGGTGGTGGTGGTGGCCAGAGAGGGGGATGCTGGGTGGGGGATGTGGGCGCTTCCCCCCCTCGGGCGTCCGGAAGACACCGGCGCTGCGCGGCTCCACCACGCCTGGGCGGGGCTCCGCATCCGGGCGCGCTGCTCCCGGCGTGCCTCGCCGCGGTGGGGTGCGAGAAGAGGTAGGAAGAAAACACGTCGTCATCGTCGTCGCCGTCCCCCGCCTTCCGTCGCCGTTGCGTGCTTGGGCACGCCCGGGAGGAGGCATTGGGTCCATCCGCGTGGCACCAAGTCCATCGCCCTCGGCACGAGGGGAATGGTGGTGACGGGCGCAAGCCACTCGTTTATTGAGCCCGGGACACACGGCCCCTTTTGCTTCTTGCCTCGGATTACGCATTACCGCCTCTCCTGCCGGCATTGTGTATGATACGGCTACGCGTGTTTCCCCTCGCCCACCTGCCCTGCCACCGAGGCCTCTCCGCTTCTCCGACGCTCCCGCGCAAAGGCGGCCCGTGAAGGCGGCCCGAGCGGCACGCCACGAACCCCCCCCCCCCTTCCCTACCTAGGCCCTCAGCAGGCTGCCGCCGTCGCTGCTCTCGTCCAGCTGGACCCTGAGGGCCCGGGCCTGTCGCTTCTTGTCCTTGAGGCTGCCGACGCGGCCGAAGTGCGAGCGGGCGTCGTCGTCGAGGCCGTGGAAGAGCATGGCGAGGGCGCTGCTCTTGAGGGGCTTGGTGCGGGAGTGGTGGGTGCGGTGGATGGCGGCCACGAGGAAGAGGGCGGCGCCGGCGACGACGACGAGGGGCAGGACGGCGAAGCCCCAGCGCACCTTGACAAAGGTGCGCTCGGCGAGGGCGCGCCCGCCCGCGACGGGCACGGCGCCCTGGAACGAGCGGAACGCCACCGTCATGGAGACGGCCACGTCGGACATGAGCATGGCCAGCCCGTCGCGCCCCGCGTACTCGTAGTAGTTCCAGTAGAAGGCCGTGACGATGTCCGAGTCGAAGAAGGTCTCGCCGCTCGAGATGCCCACCGTGAGGTTGACCACGACGGCGCTGTCCGTGATGGTGCGGTTGAAGTCGCGCTGCGTGCGCACCGCCGCGCCCGCCGCGAAGACGGACGCGAACCAGCCGCGCATCGCCAACTACAACATTCAGAGTCAGGGATTTCCCCCAAAACACGTCTTCGTGGAGCAGGTTTCGGAGGAGCCTCCCCCCCTCCCCGGGCAGCACGTCAAAAACAAAGCGTGGCCGGGGGTGACAACGGGAGGGAACCGTGCTAAAAAGGGGCCCGGGAAGAACACCGGGAGTTGCTTACCATGGCCTCGCGCCCGAGAAGGTACGTCGTCGCGTTGTCACCGCTCCCCGTCGCGTACACGCCGAGGTCGGCGTCGTCGCCGGCCCGCGTCGTGTCGACGACGGTCTGGTTAACGCGCGCCTCCGTCATGTTCTCGCTGAGCGCCCCGTTGACCACGGCCGACTCCAGCGTCTGCAGGCAGGCCGAGAGGCTGCACTGTTGGGCCCAGGGGTTCAGGTTGCCCGCCTCCTGGTCCTTGGCCTCGGTGCCCATGAAGATGAGGCGCAGGATGGTCGAGTAGGGCATGTCCCCCCTGGCGTCGGGGATCAACGGCGTCATGCTGAAAACGGTCGAGCTGTCGTTCAGCTTGCCCCCCTGCGGAACCTCCCAGCCGCAGCTGGCGTCCTCTTCACCTTGGGCGCAGTATTTCGTCATGAACGGCGTCAGGTCAATACACTCATGGCAAACCCCGAGCGTTTCGAACGCGGGCCAGGTGCAGTTGCCTGTCTGGCACTCAAACTTGAGCGAGGCGCCTGGGCGGCCGTTCTCGGCGAACAGCCCGTTGTATACAGCGGACTTGAGTGGCAGTATGGGGACGAAGCCCGCTGTCGTGGGTGTCAGCAAGCTACACTGCACATGGTATCGGTATTTCGGGTCGCGCGGGGAGGGAGGGAGGGAGGGAGGGAGGGAGAGAGAGAGAGAGAGAGAGAGAGAGAGAGAGAGAGAGAGAGAGAGAGAGAGAGAGAGAGAGAGAGAGAGAGAGAGAGAGAGAGAGAGAGAGAGAAAGAAAGAGACGTACTCGGCGTCGTGGTTCCATGCAACGCCCCCTGATAGCTGATCGCACGCGGTATCTCTGCGCCGTTGGTTTCGTTTAGAACGTAGGGTCGCGACTCGTACGTGACGACCTGCTGGGCGAACGGACTAAAGGCCAGGGACAAGATGGCCAAGGTGGCGCCCAGAGAGCCAAGGAATCTAAGCGCAGCAGTGTACCGATGAGCATCTCGCTTGGCTTTTCTTCGCTTTGTGCAAGTTGGAGAAAACGTACCCCCCGCGTGCCGTCACCAGCAGCTTGAGAGAGCCCCAAGCGCCGCGACTCGCCTCGTCGAAGACCTCCATGTCGGTCAGCGGTGCCCTCTGCTCCTTGAACCGGATCCACTTGAGCTGGGACAGGCCGTTCTGCAGCGAGGTGCTCATGGCCGCCACGGCCACCGTCGCCAGCAGGGCTATCACGGTGTTGAGGGTGATGTAGTAGGGCCAGTCCGGAAGAGCCTGGCCGTCGAAGCGGGCGACGATGCCGACTATAGCGCCCACGGCGCCAAAGGCGAGGAGGAGGGTGACGATCTCCAGGGTCCAGGGGCCACGGCTCCTCGTCGATCTGCCCAGAGTCGGCGACGATTCCAGGCTGGGGGCTTTGGGGTTGGGCGGTTCGCTGGGCTGGCTGACGGATACGGTGCTGCCACTCCACCCTCGCTGGTGACCCGGGGCATAGGCCGTGGGCTGGCCCCAGTACGGGGGGTCCGCGTTGCGTAGCTCGATGGCGGCCGGCGGTTCATGAGCGTAGGAGCCGGCCAGGGGGTGGTGCTCGGCAGCGGCCTGTTCTGCTGCGTGCCCAGCATCATGGCGGCCCTCCTGGTCGGGGCCCGAAAACGCCACGGTCGGCTGGCCGTGGACAGGGGCATAGGCCATCTTGGCGACAAGCGAAGGCGATCGCGAAGGCAGGGTCTCGGGTTGCCAAGGGGGGGGGGGGGGGGGGGGGGGGGGGGCTGACCGGGCGACGGAGACGGGGAGATGCTGGGCGTGCCGCCGAGCAATGGCGTCTTTGGGTCCTGCCACCCGGTTCTTATACGCCGACCGCCACGGACAGCACAGGCACCCATTACGAAGGCCCGAGCCGCACCCACCCACACCACGTCCCCCGGCAACACGATGGCGAGGCAGGCTGGCCGGCCCAGTCTCGAGTGGTGGTGTGGAGGCGGCACAAGCACCCCGATAACGACCAAAGAAGCTTGGGCGGCGCCTCGCAACTGTGCACCGGAGGAGGAGCTGCCCACGGCGTTGGGTGCCATGGCTGGCTGACAAGCAGCACAGAAGCACCGCCGATTGGCGGGCCAAGACCAGTGCCCATCCGGGCTCGTGGCGAAAACGGACCCCCAGGGCTTACGACCACCTGCCGGCCTGCACGACGAGCCAGTCAGGGGCGGCGGGGTGTGCCAGCCGCAGAATCCTGCGGGCGGTGGCCGAGCAAAAGGGCGGCCAGACCGTGGCATCGGAGATGGGCACCCTTGCCCGTCCAGCGAGACGGGGCGAATCACGGCCGCGAGAGGGGAGGGGGGCGTCGTCCGCTTGGGGGGGGTGTCGGCTGGTGGTGGCCCGCCGCGAGACGCGCAGCCAGGCGCGTGTGCCGGACCGGGCGGAACACGACGACGATGCGGCCGTCAGCTCGATGCCCGTGCATCGCTTTCCCGTCCGGCCGGGAGAACAGGGCGGAGGCTGCCCGTCCATGTGGTGCGGCTTCGTCGGCGGGAGCGGGCGCGGAGCTGCTCCCGCACTCATGCTGGGCCCTGGCATCGGAGGGGGCGGATCGTGGGGTACAGGGATTCACCCCCCGCCTTCCCCACCCGCGCTATCGAGAAACCGAGGTCCAGTACGACGCCTCGAGGCCTGCTACTAATTGGCCCTCTCCCTGCTCGCTGCCCGTGGGTAGCGGCTTTGGTCCAAGCACACTTGCCGACCACGAAGAAGACGGCCTCTCACCAGCACGTCCTGCCCTCGCCTCGCCCCGGAACCACCGCACGCGCGCCGTCCTCCCCCCCCCCCGGAGAAGCGCAGGCGTCCATCACTGCCCCGGTCCGATCCAGGATTCACCATGGCGGAACGCTCGGGGACCTTTACCGTCGAGTACACGGGCCGGGTCGCCATCGTGACCATCTGCAACGAGAAGAAGCTCAACGCCCTCAACCAGGACCAGTACTTTGAGCTGTCGCAGATCCTGCGCGAGGTCGCCACCCACGATGAGGTCTACATTACCATGCTGACGGCCAAAGGCCGCTTCTTCTCCGCGTGCGTATTTCTCTCCTTCTCGCCCTCCTCCCCTCTCTTCTCTCTCCCGTCCCCTTTCTTGGGCCCAGGCGATGCGGTGCGGCGCGAGGGGCTAGCACGATGAAGACGGGAAATGGCGCCGGCGGCCTCCTGCTGATGCGCGCGGGATTGCAGCGGCGCCGACGTGTCCATCTCGCGGGCCAAGCCCGAGGGCACCGACATGTACCGCGAGTGGCTGGGCAGCTTCGTGGCCAACAACCTGAACGCGACGCAGGCCTTCTACACGCACCCCAAGGTGCTGGTGGTGGCGCTCAACGGGCCCGTCATCGGGCTCTCGGCGGCGCTCGTGGCCTTTGCCGATTTCATTTACTGCACGCCGCACGCCTTCCTGCTGACGCCCTTCTCGTCGCTCGGCCTCGTGGCCGAGGGCGGCGCCTCGCGCGCCCTCGTCACGCGCCTCGGCCCCAGCAAGGCCAACGAGGCCCTCATCATGAGCCGCCGCATCCCCAGTGAGGAGCTGCTGCAGACGGGCTTCGTCAACCGCGTCTTCGACTGCCCCGTCGGCGACGACGCCCGCTTCCGCGACCTCGTCCTCGCCGAGATCGACGACAAGATGGGCGACCACCTCATCGGCGAGAGCCTGACCGGCATCAAGGCCCTCATCCGCCGCCCCGAGCGCGACGTCCTCGACCGCCAGAACGTCGACGAGGTCTTTGCCGGCCTCCAGAGGTTCCTCAAGGGCGTCCCCCAGGCCGAGTTCGCCAAGATTGCCTCGGGCCAGAAACGTCACAAGCTGTAGCGCTGCCCCCCCCCCCGCCGTGTAATTTGTTCGATAGATTTGCGTCGCAAGCGTTGGCAAAGTTCAGCATAGTTCTAATTATGGGTATCATGCAAGCAGCCCGAATAGAAGGCTTGTCCTCTTCCAGTACTCCCGCGACGCTTTTCTCATCCTCTCCTTTGCCGCTTTCTCGAGGCCCGTCGTGGCGAAGACCTCGTCGGCAAGCGCGGCGAGTGGCGCGTGGGATTCCTCTGCCGTACCCAGATAGATTTCCAAGAGCATCATGTCATAGACCCAATGCGTCACAACATCCGCCCTGTGCGCATCATTGCCAGCCGAGGACGGCGGCTCGGGTTTGGTAGCCCCGGGGGACGCGGCCCGCCCTTCGTTTGCCCCGTCCTGCTTGTTCGTTTCGTCCTCGCGAGTGGCTTCCGTCTCCTTACCCACGTTGGCCCCATCCTCCGGGCTTGTCTCGCCGTCGGCACTGGCTTCCCTCACCTCTTCCGCCTTGGCCTCTTTCTCCTTGCGCTCGTCTTCGCCTGCCGCCAACGCCGCCCGCCAAGCCTCGCACAGCTGGGCCCCTAACGTGTCCTTTAACGCCCGAATGGCCGTAGGGTTCCAAAGATCCAAGCCGGCATCCCCCATGGCACTCACCAAGCTGCGCAGGAGCTTGAAGGTGCCCAAGGACGGCTGTGTGGGTAGGGCGGGCTCGCCCTCCCATAGGGCCCGGCCCGTGACCCGTTCCTTGGTCAAGGCCGTCGTTGAAAACTCCTCCAGAGGCCCAAGAGCGACTTGGGCCACCAAGCTCTCGTTCAAGGAAGGGATATACGCCAGGCCAAATGACTTGGTGCTCTCAACTTGGGGTAGACGGCTTCGAATGCTTCGCAGCAGCCGGAGCAGATACATGGCAATGTGACCACGGCCGGGGCTGTCCGTGTGCTCTTGCCAAAGCGCCCCCAGATGCTCATCGAGCTGCTTGAACGACTGCTCCAAGGCCGCATTGAGCCGTTCCTCGATCTTCCTAGGGTCATCTCTGCTAAGTAACGTCTGTCGTTCTTCGATGGTTTCCTCGTCCTCGATTTCTTCCACGTCATTGTCCCACCGCTGGCGTCGTAGCTGATCAACCACCTCATTCACGTCATTGATCAAGCGATACCAAGACTCATAGCCCGTCACTGCTCGGGCTACCGCGTCATTTTGGCCGTGGAGACGAGACAAGATCTCGTGCGTGACCTGAGCCGAGCTGACCGTCATATCCAGGTCCAGCATTTCCTCGTCCCATAGACGTTTGCGCTGATCTGAATTGCCGGGCCGCCATGCGTCCAGTGTCGCTGCTACCTCGGACCCCACGAGCCGAAGTTTGGTGATCTTGGTGTCGAGGACGTCGAGGAGTCGACCGTTGATGGTCTCGCGAAGCCCATCGAGCATGGTGGATGGATCGAAGCCTCTGGCTTTCCCGCCATCCTTGATCCAGCGTTGCAGCACGCTCGTGCGGAGATCGACTATGGCCTTGAACTCGTGCATGTGCTCCATGATGGTCTTGATGCCCCCGAGGAGGGCCTCGCTGCCCTTCTTCGCCCAGGCCGTCAGCATTTCCTTGGCTTGTTTGCCTTCAAGGTCGTCATGGCGGATAAAAGGCGTAAAGTACTGGATCTCGTCTCCACACCACCGCTTGTATATGTCAAGCCGTAGACCCTCCAATGCCTGGAGTGACTCGTCGGCAAGAAGAGGCTTCTTCTTGAGTTCCGCCAGAGCGTTGGAGAGTTTGGAGGGCACAAGAGCCTGGACGTCCAACAAGGTTCGCGTGTATAGGTCGAGCCCCCGCAGGACGTTGTCTGTCCCTTTGTCTCTTTCGTGATCCTCCACGTCGAACTCGTAGGTCATTGCTTCGGCTCGGACGTTCAGACAGTGGCGCAGGACGTCGCGTGCGCCCGAGCTCGATGCGAGACTGTAGGCACACAACACCTGCAGCATATCGCCGTGGGGGCCCTCTTCGCCTAACTTGCCCAGGGCTTTCTCGACGCCGCGGAGCAGCCTTCTTCGCAGGTGACCCAAGTTCTTCCTGGCAGCCTCCACGGCGACGCGCAGTTCCTCCTTCAGTGGGCCGGCATCGTGGAAGCTCGAAACCAGCAAGCGGCTGAGCACCAGGACTTTGGCAGCAAGCACCAGCCTCTCGCCCCTCCCCGGCGCGTTGCCCTTGAGCAGCCGGGCCACGGCAAGATCGCAGGCCTCGAGAAGCTTTACCCTGGCGACACAGCCCATCTCGGCCTCGGCATCGTCGAGACCCCGGAACTTGGCCAGGCCCGAGACCTTGCCGCCGACCACGGTCCGGCCGCAGCGGCCTCCCGTGTCGCCGAGGATGTTCTGGGCCTGGCTCATGTCGTGGCGCATCTGCACAATGGTGTCGGCGGTGCCCAGGAGGTCGCGGTAGCTGTTGCCGACCTGCGTGCGCAGGCGCGCGGCCTTCTCCTCGATCTGGACATGGAGGCTCTTGTGGATGGCTCGGATCTGCGGGAGCGTGTAGGTGGTGAAGACCTCGGATGAGGAGGTCAAGTCGGAGGTGTCGGGCGTGGCCATGGCGGCGACGGCGCGCTTTCGCAGGCAGGGGCGGTAATCGGGGCGAGCTTTCAGTGGTGCCGCAACATCGAGACCCCCGATGTCCACGTCTCCTCGGTGTAGGCGAAGGAGAAGTTGGGATCGTGGCCAGTGGGCTGAGAGAGGGAGGTTGTCGAGTGCCAACGCTGAGGAGCTCTGACAATTGGCAGCAGCCGGCAGGGACTCACTAGGCGGATGGTGCCTGTACATATCACTTGTCGTACACTAAAACTCCCCATGGGGCCGGGACTGTATGACATTTAAGCCGAATGGGGGATTGTTTGGCAGAAACCCTTCATCTAGGTAGCGTTTACTTACGCGGGACCCCAATTGGCTTCGGCCGCCCCCTAGATGCTATGGAATAGACGTGTTCGATCGCGCCGTCACTTGTGCGGTACAAGTGCTCCGGGTCTCGAGTGCGGTATAAGTGCTATCGACTGGAGCTTTGACCTCTGCCACCAAAACAGCCCTCACGCGTCCTGTGCTCCCATTCACGACGACCAGTGGACCGAAAACTCCATGAAGTTGACCTTCAACGGCGACGTGGCGTTTCTCGCAGGCCTCGCGACGAGCGGGCTCACATCCAGAATCCACTCCTCGCCCCCGTTCTCGTGCTCGTCCGCAAAGATCCAGCAGATCTCACGCAGGGGGATCTTCTCCTGGACGTTGCCGTCGGCGTCCTTGATCAGCCGGTAGACCCAGGCACTCTTGCCGTTTTCGTCCGATTCGCGGACCACCTTGAGCGTCACTCCTTTGGCCGGGTCCACGGCACCGCTGACGGCACTGACGCTCCAATCGGCCCACGTGTCACAGCCAACGGTGCTCAGCTGAGGCTTGTCCTGATAGTATTCCACGCCCGTTTTGACCCATTTCTGGGCCGGGTCTTGGGGCTTGGTGGGAACCGATGCCCTTCTGAGGCCCAAGACCAGGCCGGCCTGGTCGTATCGCTCTGTCCAGTCGGCCCAGAAGGTCACGTCGGCGGACTGGAACTTTGATAGCAGACCTGACGACGTGCGCGTGATGGGAACTGCAAGTTGCGGCGTCAGCATTGCCGTTCTACTTGAAGAAACCAGTGGGCATTCCGCACCGTTCCATACATCGGTGGTCGGGGGTTTCCTCCAAATGTCGGTGCCCGCGGGTGCTTCCAGACTGAACACTTCCTGGGAGGGGTCCATGGCGATAGGGGTGGACTTTGCAGTGGCGGCGGTCATGGAGGAGGCCAGGAGAACAACATCAAGTCTCATGGTGGCGGGTAGGCTTGCTCATGATTCTGACTGGCATAATAAGGTCTGCCCTATAAATAACTTCCAGCCCCCCCCCCCCCCTCCTCCTCCCAACATCCATACCCCGTCACAAGTACCGAGCTACAAAACAGGACCAATAGCCCCAAAGCGGAGTTCAATGCTCCAAAGGGCTCAACTCCGCCGCCCCCACGAACAGCTCACCCGATGTTCCTCCGAAAAGCCTGGGGTAGTTGTGGAATGGAGGCGTAGCCAAGACCTTCAGCTGTTCCTGAACCATGATCGTGAGATCGCGAGTGCCGCTTTGCGGGATATCTTTGACATGTAACGCCTCCACTTCCTGCAACTTTCAGACACCTTTCAATCGGAGGAAACCCGGCGATGCGCATTCCGGCTAAACCCAGGGTCATTTATCCAGGTCCGGTTCACACGCAGCGATACTACCCGGGTCACCCAGTAAAAGCACCGTCCGTGTACGAAACCAGGCCACGAGAGCGGCAGCCGGGGTGCCCTCGTGCTCACTGGGGCCTCGAGCGGCATGGGCGCCGCACTGAAGTACCCGGGCTTCATGGAAGCCAAACAGTAGGAAGAAGAAAACCTCCCTCCATTGCGCATAAGTGAGACAGAGAGAGTTGTGCGCTTCCATGTCTTTTGGTCGAGGCGTTGCCCCTCATGACGTAGTTCGAGCCATTGGGGAGAAGTAGCAGAGACCGACACACGCTTGTACCAGAGCCTTTGCCAGCCATTTTGGGGGGCAATTGATCTCCATCTCACCTACGAACCTGAAGTTTCATCGTCGCGTCTTAGTTGCAATGAACAGCCTACAGCGAATCACATACAGCTGCTCGATTGCCACCCGACGTCTGACCTGCCCCGCAGCCGGAGTCTTGAGCCCGCGGTGGGTCGATATCTACAGCCACCTAAGGTTCCCTAGGTAGGTACGCATCAACACCACAACCCATACACTCGCTTTCATTGCCAGCTATCTACGGCCGTGAGAAGGACAGCCGCAATCGCTAACACCACATCGCACCGACAGACAAAGGAAGATGTCGAGCCTTACGATACAATCCACCGTTCGGTTGGCCAGCGGATACGACCTCCCGCGCCTCGGGTTCGGGGTGAGTTGACCAGATCCAGTCGTCTTCAGCGGCACGCCCCTGCCCATGCTGACGAGCGCACTCGCCACGTAATGCAGGTATACCAAACGTAAGCTGACCCATCACGTCCGCCCGCCGTCGGGAGCAGACGTCCTCGACGACTTCCAGGAAGGCCCCGTCACTGACGTCCACCCCAATCCCCAGCCCGGCGGACCAGACCGAAGCCTGCGTGGGGGAGGCCCTGGCGGCCGGCTACCGCCACGTCGACTCGGCGGCGGCGTATTGCAACGAGGCGCCCTGCGGCCGGGCGATCCTCAAGGCCGCGGAATCCGGCGTCATTCCGCGCGCCGCCGTCTTCTTCACCTCCAAGGTGCGGACCAAGGGCATGTCGTACGAGAGCGCGCGCGCGACGGTGGAGCGGACGCTCGCCGAGACGGGCCTCGCTTATATCGACCTCATGCTGCTGCACGCGCCGTACGGCGGTTCGGCCGTGCGCAAGGGCGCCTGGCTCGGCCTCGTCGAGGCCGTCGAGGCCGGCCAGGTCCGCTCCATCGGCGTGAGCAACTACGGGCGCCACCACCTCGAGGAGCTCGACCGGCACATCTCCGAACTCGAGGCGCAGCGCGGGGGCCCCGGCCGCGGCGGCATCGTTTCCGTCGGCCAATGGGAGATTCACCCCTGGTTGCCTCGCCGTGACATTGTGCAATGGAGCCGCGACCGCGGCGTCGCCGTCCAAGCCTACTGCCCCCTGGTACGCGGTGAGCGCTGGGATGAACCCGTGCTGCGGGACCTGGCCGCCAAGTACAACAAGACGGCCGCGCAGATCCTCATCCGTTGGAGTCTGCAGAAGGGCTACGTGCCCCTGCCCAAGAGCGTCACGCCCTCTCGCATTAGAGAGAACGCGGCTGTCTACGATTTCGAAATCTCGGGCGAAGACATGGCCAAGCTGGAGACGGACGACTACGCGCCATGCACGTGGGATCCCACGACATCCCCAATAGACAATTAGGCCGGACAAGCCGCACTGCTGAGACGGAAAAAAAGACCAGAAATGGCGTATATACGTGCCCATAGACGGGGCCTGTTTGCCGGCCCATCTCGAGGTAACATGGGGCACACGATCGTGATAAAATCAAAACAAATACCAGACACCAAACCCTGGTTGCCTAGAAAACATACAGCCCAACGCCATGTGACCCATTGCTGAAGACCTTGGTTTTCTAGTGGCCTTTGTGGCTTTTTACCCAAATTTCCCCGACCTGTCGTGACCCGGTGCTACCGGTATGGATCCAGGGGCTCACGGCTCTCCTGAACCGAGCCGCTCCAGCACGGGTCTTTGCTCCCAAGCATCTTCGTCGATGCTTGCCTCCTCGTCCTCGTCGGTTTCGATAGATTCCTCCTCGTCTACCAAACCATGGCTCTGGCTGTAAATGAAAAACTGTACAAAGATGCCCAGGTCCAGGAACAGGGTCCCCAGGCTTCCGGCCAGCCAGGAGAGGTTGACCAGGATGTACCTTCCGTAGATATGGCCCGATTCGCCGGGCTGGCAGTGACCGGGACGGGCACAAGTCGGCTCATAGGCAAATATGGACAGTACGTATGTCAAGTTGCCCAGGCAGGAGAAAAGGAAGAAGAGCATCGAGATGCCCTCGACTGACTTCCGCCGCCAGTTGAGCAGTAGTTGTGGTACGCGGGAGCCAAGGTACAAAATGGCACACATCCAGCCAAAGATCTGGCCCCAGAGGTTGAACTGGGGTAGCTCGCCGACCGGCTCGGACTCTTGTCCGTCCGGGGACCCCCCGCTCAGGTACCAGCCCGCAATTCCAGCCACACACACCATGAGGATGGCGGTGGTATGGGTGAACAGTGTTTTCAACCTCGAGGGCGGCGGCGGTGGCGCAGAGGGGGCAGCGGGGATCATAGGAACTGCCGGGGAAAGATGTTCCCAGCTCTGCCAGCTGTGGGTGCTACCTCGCCTCTCCCGTTCGGCAAGGCGCGCGTCCAGCAGGCCGGTGCGCTCATTCGCTTCCTCGGCTTGCGTCGCCTGCACCGGCCTGGGCTTGGGTGCGGGCTTGGGTGCGGGCACCTGGTCCTTCCAGGTGAAGCCCGTATAGTAGAAGCATTGGCCCAGCAAAACCACGTCGGCGATGGTGTAATAGATGGCGAGGATTAGCATCGTGGGCAAAACCCCCTGGAGGACGGCCCCGAGGATGTTAAACACATCACCAGCCAGCCAAATTATGATGAACTGCAACGAGAGGCCTTCGGCAGAGCTGCGCCGAAAGTTCTCGGCGATCTGCGGGCTGAAGACCACGATCCATGCTGCGATGGAGATGGAGCTGCACGGCGAGGGCTGTCAGCACGGAGCGGCGGGAGAAAAATGAGCAGAGGCGTGGGTAATGAATGGGAGAGGGCACCAAGTGCTACTTGTAGTGTTGCTGCCACTGAAGCCACGGCCACCCGACCACGTGGTTCCGTACAAAGATGAGACCGCCCATACATAGGCGGCGAGATGCCCGCTTCCCGGTGGGGACAGGGCCAGGGTGAGACAGGTGAAAGCGTGACGCGGCACGACCCGCGGCACCCTCTCGAGGTTCCCGAGAAGCTTGTCTGATATCTCTGGATGCCGTCGCAAACCCGATTGGGCGCAGGGAATGCAGGTGGCGGCAGGCCCGACGACCGACCGCGTGGGAAGACACTTACCCGCAAATGCCGGATATAGCTTCGACGTCCAGGTTTAACGGGGCGGTAGGAGGGGCCATGGCGTGCAATGGGCGACTGGGGGCCTCGAGGTGCCCTGGCTCGAGTGGCACGATGCGAGCGATGGATGCACAGGTAGGTAGCGACTCGGTAGCCGGGCTTACGTAGCCACTGCCGATTTCCGTTCCGCGGTGACGGTGGAAGGGGAGGAAACGAAAAGAGAGGCTAGATTGTCGCGGGCCCAATCGATCAGCGACGGGCGATGGGGCGTTGAGAAGGGAGCGAGGTCTGAGAGCTATGATGAAGGGTTTTCAAGCCCGGCTCTAGTGCGTGGGGGAATGCATGGACGGTGGAATCGCGCAACTTTCTTGAACGGAACCGCCCCCGAGCTCCGTGGCGTCAATCCATCCCATCAAGGCGTGGTCACGGCCAGTAACCGTGGCCCCACGTGTGAGAGCCTGCTTGCAACAGTCATCTCCAGCCTTTCCCACTATAAGTAGGCGACGGACGCCGCTAGATCGACTCTGCATTTGCGGGGGGGGGGAGAGCATCGTCGCACTCTGACGTCTCCAGCCCAGGCCCATCGGCGCTGATGACGTCGTGTTCGCGTTGTGCCTAGGCTAGGTAGGTAGGTAGGTAGCTAATGGATGCTCAGCAGATGAAGTCCTCCTAGCTCTCCCTACCCAGGCGAAACCCGGCTGCCCGTACCGATAACTATAGTCTGCCGCATGCCGATCACTTGCTGGCCGACGCCAACAGACTATCACTACAGTGAAGCACAGTGAATACCACGGAATCCGCCGCCGCATATTGTGTATTCCGTTCTGCTTGGCTGGTCGTGATGGTCGTGTGACTTGGATGACTCGTGTGCTTGTCAAAATGGATACCTACCTCCGACTGGGCAGATTCGCTTGCTAGCCTGGCAGGTAATGCAGGTACGAGGCATCGGCGGTCAAGTGTTAACTCGTAAATCTTGAGTTGCCCAATGCCAATGGCTGAGGCGCATCTCACCAAATTCCAGGCTGTACTTTACTATTACCATTCACCGTGGCGACACCAAGTTACTGCCCAGCCCGGCCTGCAGGTGTGTGCGCCGTGGGGTAGGTACTTTGATGAGGATTGCATCAGTTTGCACCCTGAGAATGAACGTCTGCCCTGACATACCTCTCCTGGAATTTAGAAGCCAGAGAGGGGATTCGAGCTCGATACAGGCGTCAGGAGGCCCGTGATGTTGCGAGGTCCGAAGGTATGTAGGTAGGCAATGCAGTAGTACACCTATCGAGAGGAGTGGGCCGCTGATCACCAAAGCTTAGCCCCGGTGTATCTGGGTTGACGGTGCTTTCCATCCACCATGCCAGCATCTCCATCGTGGCAGTACAGACCAGGATCATGCGAGCATATCCCTTCAGGGACACGCCTGTCAAAGGTTTTCATGCTGAAAGATGAGACAATTGGCTACCCTGCCTTCTCGGGGAGATGCAGCTTCGTTGCATGCGTGAGGTCGCGTGGAGGGACAGCGTCGGTCGGTAGAGTCAGGACTGCCGTAAATCCGAACGAGAGCGCATTTTATATGGGTCTCAAGGTCCACGCTAGGCGAGCCAGCACAGCCCTCCAGCATTCATCCATGGACGGGCTGTCAGCCCCAGAGCCTCCATCATCCATCCCTTCCCCATTGACCGTTTGACATAAATGTCGGTACCTGGTCTGGATCTGTGTATCCCTGACCCTCTTTGCGGCCAGTCCACCGGCGCACACCCACCCCCAGCCAACGAAGGGCCAGCAGGGCGAAAGGGGCCAAGGTGCAAAGGCTCTCGCTCTCTCATAAGGGAAGGGGAGGCTTCACTTTCTCGCTTCCGCTTTCGAGTACTCGAACATGCCAAGCAACACACAGATGTCTAGCTGACCATCCCCCTTAATGCAACATGTCTGCCGACCTTTTTGCCGAGTTTGAGGATCTATCCTCCCCTAAACAGGGTCAGCCTCAGGCACGGGGTTCGGCTGCTGTGCCTACCGCTCTCTCTTTCCCCGGCCTCGTTCCCGTGTCCAGCGTGCTGCCCTTGCAGCCGCACAGCAGCCAGCCATGGGCAGCTTCCCAGCCGGCTTCGCAAGCTGCCACAAGCCTTGGCCCCTGGGCGAGCGTTGGGGCTACGACCTCAGCAGGAACTGCAACGCAACACACTGTCACTGCCGGCGGCGGTGAAGAAGATGAAGACGACGACGAGGGATGGGGGGATTTTGAGACTGCCCAAGTCCCCGAGGCAAAACCTGTTCAGGCAACAGATTGGGCCGTAGGGCCCGCGGCGATGGCCCCACGGCAGACTCCAGCAAGCCCCCCAGAGCCTCGCAGAATCGGGATAGTCAGAGCCCCAACTTTCGAGCTGATCGCGAACGCGCACAACCTGATTGGAGTTTCCGGGGGTGATGCTGGTGAACTGGATACTGTTCATTCCCCTCCGCCTCCTCAGCCGTCTTTCCCATGGCAACAGCAGAGCGCGCCAACCCGAGGCCCGCCATCACGACAAACAACACCCAGCCACCCTGCGTCGAACTCCAATGTTCTGTTCGACGCGGATGAGTTCGATGGGGAAGACGACGACGAATTTGGGGACTTTGAGACGGTGGCGTCCCCTGCTCGAGCACCGCCGAAGCCCACGTCACTGAACCTGCTCGCGTCACCCAAAACCGCCGTGGGGTCCCATTCTAAGAACCTGTCTACTCTGTCCAATTTGTCAAATCTTTCCCTCCAAGAGCCCACCTCGCCGTATCCCCAGGCCCCAAGATCCCCATCGTTCCAGGAAAGAAATCCATTCCCAGGGCTGGCACTGAATACCCCTACAAAACCCGAACCCGTGAACCAAGATGCCCCTACAACATCTCCCATAACTGCTTGGCCAGAACTCGACCACAATTCGGCCTTTAAGAAGGCGCCACAGGACTTATGGACAGCCTTTGAGGATCTCCCGGAAAGTCCCAAACCGCCGCAAGCGAACAAGGTGGCGGACGACTGGGCATGGGATTCTTTTGACGCGGAAAAGCCGACGCCGCCAAAGAGCGCCAAGTCTCCGGCTGGCAAGAAAGAAGCGGATGATAGCTGGGCATGGGATCCCGAGGACGTGCCGGGCGATGATGTCAAGGCTTCGGTACTTGATACCCAAGCGCCCCCTATCAACGTTCCGCCTCCATCCGTGCTGCTGTCAATATTTCCCCAGCTTTTGGCGGAAGCCAATTCCGCACTATACAAACCCGTGGGCGGCCAGCCATTCTCCATCAAGAACCGGATTCTGTCGGACCCCAAAACACTCGAATTTCTCCGGGGGTATCTGCTACTGGCCACTGTTGCGGCGCGCATTGCAGCAGGGCGTAAGCTTCGGTGGCACCGCGACAAGTTCCTAACGCAGAGCATGTCAATTTCCGCCGCGGGAAGCAAGGGCATGAAGCTCGCTGGCATCGATAAGACGCAGGCAACCCGGGAAGACCGCGAGGCGGGGGATGTGATCGACATCTGTAAGGCCCCTGGCAATTGCCCGATCCCTCTTCTCATCCGAACGAAAATCCGGACCTCGTACGAGGACATGACTTTTCGCACGGCAGAGCCGTCCTCGAATATTGTTCGCTAACATAGTTCGACTTAGGGAAGGAGCACGTCGGCCGTCTTCGCTCTGCCGTCGCGGCAGCGAATTCGTCTCTGAAGAACAGCAGTGAGCATCTCAAGATCCCCGAGCTGCGGGAAAACATGGCGGTCCAGACGGCCAAAGAGGTGCCCACCGCCCCCAAGGCTTGTGTGATATGTGGGTTGAAACGCGACGAGCGAGTCGCGAGGGTTGATCACGAGGTCGAGGACAGTTTTGGCGAATGGTGGGTTGATCACTGGGGTCATGCCGCCTGCAAACGGTTCTGGCTTCACCATGAGAATGCATTGCGCCAGCGATAAGCCTTGCGTGCCTCCTCACTTGGCTCCTGCCATGCCGTTGGTCGGGCGTGCAGAGATCGACACCACAAGCGAATTCGCCCATAGGCTGTTTGGGGGCGACCTTGATAGTCCTTCGCAACCACGGTCCAGTGGCTGGGCTGGATCCAATAAGACCCTGGAGTTGTATGCGTAGCAACGCGTCGCGAGCCACTCGCTACTGCAGCAGCGCCTTCTCTTTCCTCCCCGGTATCCATGACTAAGAAATAGCTACTCAAACCAGCCTCCCGCTTGCTTGCTGGATCCCTACCGATCTAAGTACTATAGGGCTTCCTCACCTAGGTAGGCGCCTACCTTTTAGCTTCGGGATCCCCTCCTATGCATCAACCTCGTGGGCGGGCGTCGCTGTCCCATTGTGGTTGCCCCACAGTCAACCGCCCGCCAGGCCTCAAGTGCTCGCTCGTTTGCCCTCCCCTGAGTGACTGACCAATGAAGCGTGTGGCGGGCCTTTGGTCTGGCCACATTCCGTTTCCAGGACCGTGCGGGCATATCGCATACGGTGACCACCTCACGGGTACATTTATTTACTCAAGGCCCGGGTACTATCCAGCCTCACCCAGCGGCGGACCATCAAGACTTCTCACGTACGGTAACCCCCTCTCCCCTACCAAAACACCAATCGGTACGGTCTTTGACAACGACTTTGTCAATTCCCGAACGCTGTCGCCACAAGCATGTCGGTAAGCCAATCGGTTTGCCTGGGTCTCGCGGCGTACCGCATTGCATCTTCCCCTGCCCCAGCGTCGATGGTCGGCCGGAACATTCGTCTCGTCCGTATGCCATACCATGTGTTCAGTGGGCGTGTACTTGTTGGGCAGATACCTGGGTACGGGGCGAAAAGCTACGGGCCCCTTGCCGACTGGGGGTACCGACATGGGGCACAACGACTTAGTAGCTACCTGCCTCACAAGCATGGAAGCTACGCACGCACGAAGTCGTGTCTGGTTTGGGACGGGGACGCCTCTAGTAAGCCGCTGCATCGACGGTGGTGTGGCGGCGATGTCATTGGATGGAGACGGGCCTATCAGGATTGTTTGTTTCAACTGTACACATGGGGTCGTCTATAGCCAGTTGCACCGTTACTACAGTGTAGGCGAGACCCTTCGTCAACTCCGCAGCGCATGGCTTTTCCCCCCATGCGGGTTGGGGCCGCTGGCAGCGGCTGTTCCATTGCCGCCGAAAACTGGCGCTGTTCTGGGCCGTGGGCCGGCTCAGTCGTCCAATGTGAAATGTCCTCGGGGATAGACTCCTTGTCGTGCCCAAGTTGAGGTCACAGCTTATGTGCCCACGCTGTGGTGGATGGGCGGAGGGGTGCGGGACCGCACTGTTGACTTCTTGCAGCCTAGCGAGTTGTAGCATCGCTTCGTCTGCATCCGGACGTGGGTGTGTTGCTAAGTAGGCAAGCTTCACCGGAATCGTTAGAAAACATGGACTCTTTGCTACATGCCTCCTTCTGTCAGTTTGCGTGGAACAAGGAGATGTGGTGTACTGGGCAAGTGGTGGGGGGGGGGGGGGTGTCTGCGCGTCCCCAGGATGGCTTCGGGGGCATTATCAGTGTGTGCCGCCTTCCCGTTCTATTGTCAGGGTCCCCAGTAGGCAAACAGATAGATTCCGTTTCACCAGCGTGCCGGCAACGTTGTTTCTCAATTATCATGTTTGGGCGGGTCCCAAGTGTGGTTGAAGGCGCAGCGGACTCTTGCGGGATAGATAGCCACTGCCCGGGCCGTACCTCCAGTAGGCAGAGTAGGCGTGAAATAAGAGGCTGGGGCCTGGCAAATAAGAAGGCACAGCACCCACATCCGGAAGCGCCGCATGCCTGGGCCGAGGGAAAGGGATGGGGTGTATCTTGACATGGCAGCCCAGCTCCGGCCTAGTCGCAGCGGACTCCAGCCCGCACGGAGGGGATAACGCAAGTATTGCCTCCAGGCGGCGCGGCAGCTATACAGGAGACAGATACGATCCTACATAGTAGACCCTAGACCCATTGGCATTCCCCACCCCATCCGTCTCCAGCTAGCCACCCCCCGGCCGTGGACCTCGGAGCTACTGCGATGCTGTCATACCCCTCCAGAGCTCCAGTCCTAGTACCTGCTGCCTGGGTCCAGCAACCCAGTTCGCCCTGGCCGGTATGTGATTCGTTACTGCCCGCGAAAGGCCCTTTTCTCCTGTCGCACGCCGTTTCATGAAGTCAAGACGAGGAAAAGCCTGAGTAAGCCATGAGATGTCGTAAAGAGCAATCGACAGCGCATAGACGTACGCGAGCACCTATTCTTGTCCCGTCTTCCCTCTAGACCGGCATCTCCGGGTACGGGGATGATAGTAAGTAGGCAGGTGTCCGCGGGGAAGGGCGCGACTGTGGTATAGACGGTGGCACGGAGTCAGAGGCAGGCACATGGTGGCGGATGAATCCCATCAAGAGGTGTCTTGCCCAAGTAGCCTTCGGTAGGCATGAGGGTGGTAAGGTGGGCCTGATCAGGCAGAGGGCGAGCAGCTGCCTTGCAGTTTCTCAGTGACATCGCAAGCATCACATTCCTACAAATACGCACACTCGTACATGTGCTTCTTGCTCATGTAGCGGCAGCCAACCTCCATTACCTGCTCGTTAGCCTGGTCAAGGAGGGTCGGGCAACCCTGCGAGCTACTTACCCCTTCTCTAAGCCGTCCAGCGGCCGCGTTTGGGCTATTGCCTGTTACCAACTAACACATAGGTGTCACGGGAAGAAAGAAGCACTTACATAGGCCACTTCACTCCCGCCTTCCCACCCCATATCCGTACAAGCTGCCCCCCCCCCCCCCCCCCCCCCCCCCCTCCCCACTCAAAACCCCTCGTCCCTCTAGGGAATCTGAACCGAAGCAGCACCACCTGCAGCCTAGGTCAACCGGCAACGTCTTTGACGGGTGGACAGCTTCAGAGGAAGCTGCTGCTATTACTACAAGCCTGTTGCCGTTCCCCTCCCTCACCTCTCTACCACCACTCTTCACACCACTCCCTCTTCCTCTTCTTTTCCTCCGCATCCGCTCCTCCCCTCCTTCTCCTGTCCCCTCCTCCTGGCCCTCCTCTTCTCCGACCGCCGTGGCCCGGAACCCTCTGTGTCAATCCGACTAGTCAGGTTCGTTTACCGTTTCCTCTCGGCTTGACGGCGACGCACGTCTGTCCCCAGCGTCTCGGTCGGTCGGTCCGTCCCCATCACCGCCCTACCTCAGCACGCAACAGCACGGAACGGTCAACTACCAACCTTCCCCCACCCCGGTCGACCTGCCTATTCCCTACCTCTGAATCTGAATCCGGATCGGGATCTGTAGCCCGCCTGGAAGTTGCCGCCCAGGAACCCCGCCCGTCATTCCCACCTCCTCTTCTGCATCCTGCCAGCTACCTTACCACCCCAAGCTCCCACGCACGCACGCGAGCCAGAAGAGCTGTCTGTCTGCCTGCCGAATGAGAGAAGAGCTGCGCACGGCATCGCTGCAATTCAATCGACCACCCCATCCGCGACCCCACACCACCGTCCCATCCACCCCCAAAGCTCCGGCGATTGACGTCGCATCCAGACAGCTGAGCGAGCGAGTGAGAACGCCCGTCACAGGAAAAAAAAAGACACAGACAACGCGTGCCCGAGTGAGAATCGAGACAAGCCGCCGAGGTACGCAAGAGCAGCCCCTTCCCCCGCCTCAATAATCACGGTTTGGCCTTGCCCGTCCATCTCCTCTTCTTCTCTCCACCCTCCCGTTGTTTCTTCCACCACATGCCCGCATTGTGCAGCCGCACCGCCCTGCGCCCACGCCCCTCCCTCTGTCCTAGGTGGATAGTCGCGCTGTTTGCCTCTGTTTCTCCGCCGTCGCCATTGTGGTTGATGTCACATGAAACCACCCCAGCCATACCGCCTACCAAGTGCATCGTCCTGTGTGAGCTTACTAGAGCTACTAGCTAACGCCTGACCCAGCCAACGCAGTGTGAGAGCTCTCCAGCCAACCTTCATTCGCAAGCCGCCCAGCGCGTTGGCAAACACAAAGCGCTCCCCAGCTTCTCCGCCCTGCAATCCGTTCGATTTCAGGTTTCTCGGCTTGCCCATTTGCGCGCGCTCTCCCCGCATACACGACCAGCATCCCCGCCGTCGGCCGCTTTCGTCATGTCCGTTCCTCAAGATGCGATGCCGCCCAATGGCGATGCCTTCGATCAGGGACTGGACAACCTGAAGATCGACGACGACCTTGGCCCAGATGGCCTGCCCGCACCCAAGACAGACGAGGAGTACGCCGTCGCCAACCTGACCTTGCGCGCTATTGTCTCATCAAAGGAGGCCGGTGTCATCATTGGCAAGGGAGGCAAGAACGTTGCTGATCTGCGCGATGAGACGGGCGTCAAAGCAGGCGTCAGCAAGGTCGTACAAGGCGTGCATGACCGTGTCTTAACCATAACCGGTGGATGCGAGGCTATCTCCCGCGCCTACATGATTGTTGCGCGCGCTCTGCTCGAAGGCGCACCCGCTATGGGTATGGGCGGCCTTGTCCAGAACAATGGCACCCATCGTACGCGACGCTCCCTCCCCTCTGCTGAAGAAGCGTGCGCCGGGCGATTGCTGACAACACTCGTGTAGCCATCAAGCTGCTCATCTCGCACAACCAGATGGGCACCATCATCGGCAGGCAGGGCCTCAAGATTAAACACATCCAAGACGTGTCAGGCGTCCGCATGGTGGCACAGAAGGAGATGCTCCCGCAGTCGACTGAGCGGGTAGTGGAGGTTCAGGGCACGCCCGAGGGCATTCAGCGGGCCATCTGGGAGATCAGCAAATGCTTGATCGACGATTGGCAGCGTGGCACCGGCACGGTTCTGTACAATCCTGTCGTCCGCACGCAGCCGGGTGGGGCAACATCGCCTCTGGGTGTCGCCGGCGGCTCTGTTGGCGGGGTTGCTGCTGCTGCTGCTGCTGCTGCTGCTGCTGGTGGCTACGGCGCGCCCAGCAGGGAGTACGCGACCCCTCGTGTGACACGCACAGGCAACGGGGCCGACTTCAGCAATGGCGGCGCGCGCCCATACCGTCGTTCCGACTCGGATGCCGCCACCCGCGACCGCCAAGGCCCGCCCACGCACGATGAGAACGGCGAGGAGATCCAGACGCAGAACATCAGCATTCCGGCCGACATGGTGGGTTGCATTATCGGCCGGGCAGGCACCAAGATTAGCGAGATCCGTAAGACGTCGGGCGCACGCATCTCCATAGCCAAGGTAAGTGTTTTGCAACTGACGTGTGCTGCGGCCGGCGTATGTTTGACGGTGGGCTGACCAGTTGGAACAGGCCCCCCACGACGAGACGGGCGAGAGGATGTTCACCATCATGGGATCCGCCAAGGCAAACGAGACGGCCCTGTTCCTGCTGTACGAGAACCTCGAGGCCGAAAAGATGCGCCGCAGCCAGATGACTGCCTCGGAATAAATCTCAAGGCCGGCTATCCCGTGTCGCGAAGCACAAACCACATAACCACCGAGACCAGGCTTCTTCCGGGGCATTTCGCCACCCTCGTGCATCGAATGGTTTTTTCTCTCTCCTTTTTGGGACGGGGCCACATCTGTCAGGAGTATTTCTAATGTTGGTCGAATTTGGCGAGACACCCTAGTCTGCACGAGGGCGGGTTCCAGATTTGACTTGCCGCAAGGCTGGCTGACCTCCACGGGACTGGTGGTCACAATGAAACGACGTTATGACGACGAATGGTTTTCTTCCCTCTACTCTACCCAAAAGCAGACATTACCGTCTCCCCCTCCCCCTCCCGTTTGTTTCCTAATCTCCAATATCATGTCACCCCGATCCAACTCTCCTTCGCACAGCTCCAGGCTCCTGGTCGCCAGCCTGCCAACGTCTTCGGCGTGCATGCGCACGCAGCAAGCAGCAAGTAGCCCGGGCGGGCTGCTCGACGGACGGACCGCCAGCTTGTGTCTAGATGGAGCTGCCGCCTGTATCAAGATTTCCCACTGATCCCGCGCGAGAAACGACCCAATCTCGCTGCATCCATACCCCCCATGACATTCATGTTTCGCTCTCACTGCCCTGTTTTCTTGAAGACCCTGGCCGCCCCCGCCTTCACACAGACGGCACGCAGCACGCGGGGCCGCGCAAAAGACGGTTGCCCCGGAGGGTTTGGTTTGTTGTCTGTCTCGTGGGGAGAGGACTGGCCGTATAGGTGTCTTTGTTGTTTACTAGCAGTAGACGACAGGAGAGGCAATTGCACGCTTGCGAGCATTCATTCCAATGGGACAGGCTTGTGTGTATGTATGTATGTATAGTAGGTAACTAATGGCGGCGCATGGTTGGTGGTGGCACCGCCTCCTACTTGGCGGCATACTTGCTCCTTATCCATATTAGTGCTCGCCTACATTCCCCCAGGCTGTCAGTCGATCGTCCGACCATCCGCGCATTCCCATGAGCCCGACGCGCACCACTTCCAGGCATTGCCGGGTCCTGTAGGTTATGCACGTATGTACCTGCTAAGCGTACTGAGGACTCAACTAACGGGTACTAGGATGTGCGTGACTTTGACTTGCTGCGTTGGGCTGTCCGGTATGTCATCTGTACAGGGTGTATAGCCATACCTGGAATGCAGGTACATTACTCTGTACATCCTAAACGTATTGCTTACTTGGATAACCTATCGAGATTAGTCGATGCGCTTGATGAGTAGAGGGCGGGCAGTACTTAGGTATGCACATACTTATCTCATATGGGGAAACGGCATGTCCAACTCCGATCTGCCGCTGGGTTGGCGAGATGCCCATTGGCAATGGATTGTTCCATACTCCAGCGGGATCACCTAACAGCATATTAATAGCAGCTGGAGCCCCAGGATTTGCCGTCGGGTTTTAGCTCGACCCGTCGGTTCGCATAAGCGCGGTGCTGCGGCTGGGGGCTGACCCATTGGACAAATTGATTATGCCAATCTGTCATTATCTACCCAGATGGAAGCGCGGCTTAAGTTTAGTGTCTGTACGTCACAGCGCTGTCTATTCTCAGGGCCCTTGGCTGTCCATGATCGTGACCCTTTTCTTGAACCACGGGCACCATTTCCTCCACGCCTTATTTTCTCGTCGCTCCCAATTTTTTTTTTTGAATTGTTCCCTTCCTGCCTGCGCTGGGTCGTTCACGCGTCGTCCACCTGACGTCTTCCGTTCGTCGCCGCCGCCGCCTTCCCGCCTTTGCGCCCCGCCAATCGTGGAGAGAAAGAGAGAGAGAGAGAGAGAGAGAGGCACGACTCTCATACCTTGACATTGGTATAGACACCCGAGCCTGTATCGGTGCTCGCTAGATCGCCCATCTGGGTCGCGCGACCATGGCTCGCACCAAGCAGGCAAAGCCGGTGGAGCGACAGCCGTCGGCCGACGTGCAGCATGCCGAGAAGACCAACGCCGCCTTGGGCGCGCCGGCGCCGGCCGCCACCCTCCCGCTCGAGGAGAAGGAGGCCGGCGTGGTGCAGCTCGTCATTGCGGTCGCCGGCATCTATGGCTCATTGTACGTGCCTCTATGTCCCGTCCCTTCCGTCCCTCCCCCCCGTCTCGCCCACCCAAGCTGGCCAAGTCGCTAACCTCCACAGCTTGACCTGGGCCTACTTGCAGGAGAAACTGACGACGACGCCCCGGGGCCCCCCGGGCCAGACCGAAGTTTTCCACTACCCCGTCTTCCTCAACACGATCCAGTCCCTCTTCGCCGCCGTGACGGGGGGCCTCTACCTGTACTTCAGCACCCCGCAGGGCGCCCCCATCCCGCCCGTCTTTCCCTCGCGCCGCATCGTCCTGCCGCTACTCCTGGTGGCCGTCACGAGCTCGCTCGCCTCACCCTTTGGCTACGCCAGCCTGGCGCACATTGACTACATCACCTTCTTGCTGGCCAAGTCGTGCAAGCTCCTGCCCGTCATGTTCCTGCACATCACCGTCTTCCGCAAGCGCTACCCGCTGTACAAGTACCTGGTGGTGGCGGCCGTAACGGCCGGCGTCGCCGTATTCACCCTGCACTCGGGCAAGAAGGGCGGCGGCAAGAAGCACGCCTCGGCCGACAACCAGGACCGCAACATGCCCTGGGGCCTGCTGCTGTTGAGCATCAACCTGCTGTTCGACGGCCTCACCAACAGCACCCAGGACTACATCTTCGGCGCCTTCCAGCCCTTCTCGGGCCCCCAGATGATGTGCGCCAATAGCCTCATGAGCACCGCCGTCACCGCGTCGTACCTGGTCCTGAGCCCCTGGCTCGTGCACACGGGCCTCGGCGAGTGGCTCGGCATGGACGTGGCCGGCAGCGCCGGCGAGCTGGCCGAGGCCCTGCAGTTTATGGCCCGCCACCCGACCATCTGGTCCGACGTGCTGGGCTTCGCCGCCTGCGGCGCCGTCGGCCAGGTCTTCATCTTCTACACGCTCTCCACCTTCTCCTCGGTCCTGCTGGTCACCGTCACCGTCACCCGCAAGATGTTCACCATGATCCTCTCCGTCGTCGCCTTCGGCCACCGTCTCGGCCGCGTCCAGCTCCTCGGCGTCGGCCTCGTCTTTGGCGGCATCGGCGTCGAGGCCGCCATCGCCCGCCGCGAGAAGCTGGCCAAGGAAGAGGCTAAGAGACAAAAGCTCAAGGCAGCCAAGGCCCAATAGAACCGTCATACCCCCACCGCCGTCGGCCGCCTGCCTTTTCTTTTCACACACGCGCGCGCGCCTCTCTGTATATATGGGTGGGGCGACGGCATGTCCCTTCGGGCTTGTTCGACTTGTTCAGCAGTCTGCTCCGCAGACCCCTCCTTCTCCATAAACGGCGTACATAGACAGAATTTGGTCACAGGGCACATTGCGCAGTGCATATAGAAGGTCTTCAAACCGAATGCACCCCCTCTCATGCATGCTGTCCCTGGCGCACACGCCATTCATACATACCGGTACCGGACACCGGTTGTTGTAGTTGGACAAGGTTGTAGTTTCTTCCTCTTGGCCACGGTGTAAATTTGCGCCTCCAGGCCTTCCATCAACTGTGAGCACACTGGAAATCCATGGCATAAGCGATTTGGTGTATACTCACGAGCCTGTCCGTTATTTAGACGAGGCCAGTGGTGCTATGTACAATTAGGGGGCCGTGGCTTTTCTTAGTAAGCCACGGCGACAGCAGCTATGCTCTCGTAATATTGGCGTGCTATGCCCATACAGTCCATGTGGACGAGTATGTAACCAATATTGCCGAACAGCATCTGCTCGTATCTTCCACTCGCTTGTTGAGTGGCCCGCACCTAAACTCCCCCGTCGACGCTTTCCGTGCGCATTGCATCCCCTCGCCTCCGCCTTCTAGATTACATAGGTCTGTAGTGCAGAACCCCGAGGGAACAGCCGCAAGAGAATACCAAAACAAAACCTGGCCAAACCCTCTGATTTTCCTACTTAGAAAAAAAATTCGCGGTCCGGGTATATCCGGGGTTCGCCATGTCCGCCGTGCTGCGCTATGCCGCCTGTGCAAAGAAACTCCGGGGAACGAATGGTCTCGGTGTGACAAAGAAAATTGTGCACTGCTGGATCTGTCCAACAGCTGCGTGATAGGGATGGTGTAGGTCTAGGGCAATGCACCATGTGTTGGCTGTGGCTTCAGCACCCAATGTCCAGCGAACTTTTGGATGGGCGCCGCCGCCCAGTTACACCGGTGCCGACCAAGTGCCGAGGCCCCGGCAGGCGCGTACTTCAACCACTTCGTCGATGAAGAATGTCGCCGGAGGGGTAGTGACGACTGCAAGTAAGAAGCTATAGGGTACGTAGTGGTATAGGCGCATCAGTCGTAAGTCGTCGTCAGGGTGTGAATCCACGGGTGGGCGTGTGTAGGCCGTGGCGCGTGGAGCGTGACCACGCGTGGCGAATCTATAACAGCTCATCGATGGAGCGCACAATGGGCGTCTCTCCCTTGGTTGGGGGACTCCGTGGATCGGCGACTTGGGTAGGGCGACCGAACGGGTAAAAAGGATCCCGCGGGTAAACAGTTTGCCGGGGGGAAAAGAGCCCCTCGCTTGATTCGCTGGGGGACGGTGGGACTTCGACAAATTTCATCCCTACCATATCGCCAAAGTTTTCATGCAGGGGGTTGCTGGTCATCGTCTCGGCCCTTGGCGACATGAGCGCATCATCGTCAGGCTGTGCTCGCGTCATATGACGGTACTCCTGGTGGTCCTCTGCGGTTTCCTCGCGGCGCTCGAACGAAGAATCGAGGCTGCCGAAGTTCAAGCCCGAGAGTCCGGTCCCAGGAGGTCCATGGGCAAACCGGTGAGCCCCAAAGCCGGGAGACGGCGGAGGGTTGAAGTCATGCGAGGCAGGTGGGAATCCCGGGGAAGGCGGAGGTTTGAACTCCACAAACCGGGGGGCAAAGCCCGGAGTGGGCGGGGGCTTCAGGTCCAGCGATCTAGGCGCGAAGCCGGGCGTGGGCGGGGGCTGGAGATCCAACGATCGAGGAGCGAAGCCGGGCGTAGGCGGGGGCTTGAGATCCAGGGACCGAGGAGCGAAGCCAGGTGTCGGCGGGGGCTGGAGATCCAACGATCGAGGAGCGAAGCCGGGCGTAGGCGGGGGCTTGAGATCCAGGGACCGAGGAGCGAAGCCAGGTGTGGGCGGGGGCTGGAGATCCAGGGACGGAGGCGCAAAGCGTGCCGGTGGTGGGGGCTTGAAGAACGACGAGGAGCGAGGAGGAAAAGATTCATCGTCGTCGTCATCCTCCTCCTCCGTCTCGGGCTCGACAAATTTCAGGGGGCTTGAGCTACGGTTCTTGTCCAGGTTGAATCGGCCAAACTTGGCCCCGTCCTTCTCGCCGTCCTTCTCGGCCCACGAAAAACTCGATGGGGCCGAAGATGGGCCTGGTGATATCGCGCCCAGGCTGGGGCTTGACTTGCCGCGCAAGCGCAACGGGCTCGTCTCTGGGGCATCGGCATCTTCAGCGTCCGGGGTCTCGTCGGGCAGAGGTGCGCTCAGTGGCTCCGTGGGCTTCATATCAATGGCGTCAGCTGAGAGAGTAAGTCTGTGCTTGGTCGGGCTCCGCCCACTCTTGAGGCCTCCGGCAGCTGATCGAGGAGGCAGTCGCTTCTTAGCGACTTCCTTCTGGAAGTCCTGCAGGCAATACATGAGACGCATGTTAGGGCTGATCCATCGGCTCTTGGACTGCGCAGCGTAATAGGCATCATTGACGCTGATGCCGGGGTTCTGGTAGAGGCCGTAAGCGATGATGAGGCTGGCAGATCGGCTGGCTCCCTGCTGGCAGTGCACGAGAACCTTCTTGCCTTCCTTGGTACGCTTTTCGATGGTCTCGCACAGCGTCATCAGGTCGGTTGCGATGTCAGTGTTGTGATCCCAAGGCATGTGAATATACTCGGGCTCATTCGGCGAGTTCACGGCCTTGGGTGTAGTGGGTGTCTCGGGGTGGTCTCCCAAGGGGAACTCGAAGGCAGTAGCGAAACTGTCCGAGGTAGCAGCCGTACCAGGAACCACGGGCGACTCAGCAGCCGTCTCATTTACCTTGCCAGGGGCCGGTCCGTCGAACGGGTTGTGCACCTCGCGCGCGACGTTGATCACCACGTCAAACTTGGCGGCTTCCTCGGCGGTCGGCTCCAGGTAGAGGAAAATGTTGTCATCGTAGATGGCAATGGGTCCGTCCGGGTAGCCGGGGGACTTTTGGTCCTCGTTGACCTCGCTCTCATCGCGGAGAGGAGCCATATCCATGACAGCGCGGCTTGCCACTTGGGCTCGGATGGGCGACTCTTCCTCCATGATGGGGCCATCGAAGCTCACTTGGGGGGCCGCCTTGCTGGAGGGCCGAAAAAACTCGGACAAGCCCGATTGACCTCGCTCGAGAACCTTGGGGAAGCTCATGCCACCGGCAGGGCCAAACGTAGCCGACTTCATGGTGGACAGCATGTGGGGCGAAGAAGTCGAGTGCTTGAGCGCACGTCTTTGCAGCATGGGCATTCCAGGGGAGCTGGGCACCTCGACCAGAGTGGGGATGGGGTTCAGGTTGTTCGGGTCCGTCTTCAAGCTCAGCTGGCTGGGCTTGCGCTTCATGGCAGGGATTGTCGGCTTGATGAAGGAGGGTGAAGAGGGCTCCGACACTAGACTCGAGGTGAGAGAGGACTGGAATGGAGGCTGTATTGACAGGCCCTTCATGTTGCGCCGTCTCGGCGAGGGCGACGTCATTGGCCGCGGCAATTCGGTGCTGGCACCGAGAGCATTGTGGTTCATGCTGTCGCTCACTGAGAGGGTGTTCAGGTTAGACGAAAGGCCACCAAAGGACGTGGCGGGGAATGAGTTGAGCGGTATTAAGTTGACGGGGGACTCGGGCGATGACGAGGGCGACGGGTCCGAGAGGGAGGAGGTGTCGGTGGTCAAGGTGGTCGTGGGCGACGAGTCGGCCGACTCGTCGTTGTGTGTGGTGGTGTCATGGTGACGGTGCAGGGGGTCTGCGGGCAACGAGTGAAGCGCTTGATGCTGCTGCTGCACAGGCCGGGCGGTCATGGGCGGCGGGCAAGCAGGCTCCATGTCCACCATCTTGGAGTCGACCATGGTGACCAGTCCCCTCGCGTCGTCGTAGTTGTGGGCCTCGGGGTCCAGAATGGACATGAAGGAGGGAAGCTGTTCCTCGTAGAGTCGTCGGGCTGTGGCAGACGGCATGTTTGACCGGCTGGAGGCTGGGGGTGCGGCGTCGCCAATGCAGTCGAAACAGGTTCCGCCCTTTGTCCAGTGGACAGGCGCTAGTGCGGATGGAAGGTATTAATAGGCCGGAATGCGAAAGAAATATAGAAAAGAAATCCGGCCCCAACAGGTGGAAGATCGTGGGCGGCAGGCGATGGCGCCGTGGTGGACAGCGCTGCTGAATCCTACTACTGGTGCTGCCGTTGCTGCGGGCGGTGGTACTGCTGCTCCTCGCTGCTGATGCTTCCCGTTTGGCAGTCCGCTGTCTGTCGGGTCGGGTCGGCCAAGTGTGGGAATGCAGACACAGAAAAGAAGGGAGGGAGGGTAAAAAAAAAAAAAGGAAGGCGAGGAGGTGTGCAACAGATCAAGTGAAGGAGTGTGAAGCGTAATTGTATGGGAAGGCAGGGAAATGGGGGGAGAAAGTGACTTGGCGGGTGGTGTCTCGTTTCAAGCGACTGGGGCAACCACTATCGCATGGCAACGGGGCGGGCGGGCGGGCTGGCTGGCGGGTGCGCTGTCAGCGCCTTTTGCCGTGGGAGGGCTGCACAGGACAGACAGCACCGGGGACTAGGGCCAGGACAAGGTACTGGGGCCGGAGCCAGGGCCACTCTTCTGCTTCTTCTTGGGAGACGGGCGCGCACGCGGGTTTGCTCGCAGGCAGTCGTGGTGCGTGCGTGCGAGTGAGTATGCAAGTGGAAGAGAGGAGGGATCTTTGTTGGATTCTGACAGCTTGACAGGAAAGGTAGAGCAAGTCAGCAAGCAACACGCCGGGCTCGGTCTGTCCTATGGATGTTTCTTGTCGGGGCGAGTATGGATCTAGTAGTGTGTGGTGCCGTGGAGGGGGTGCGTGTGGGAGGGTCCATGGATGTGCGTGTGTGTGCGTGTGTGCGTGTGCGCAAGCGGGAGGAGCAAGGGACAAGGGGACGAAAAGAGACGGGCGGCTTCGGTTTGTGTCACTGGGGGGTGTGTGTCAATTGGCATCTCGTCACAGCGCTGGCGCCGCTGTTGCTAACTGCTGCCACTACTGCGGCGGCTTCTGGTGCTGCTGGTACTGCTGGGTGCAGCTGGGGCCTTCCACCAACCATCCCATCCATTCCTCTGTCCCAATGGGAGGCCCGCCCAGGAGACCAGGAGAGGGGATACCTGGCCCATCTTAGCCCCGGAAGCGGGCCTGAGGTACTCGGCGAGTACCTCCAGTCTAGTGCTAGGCTGCCTCTCCCTCCCGCGAAAGGCTCCATCCAGCCATGCACCCTGCCCTGCCCTGCCGGCCTCTACCAGGTTCTGGGTCTGGGACTGGGACAATCACGCGGTGGCCGACGAAACGGGCTGGCCTTGGTTCCCTGTTCACCGACCGACGGATTGTTATTATTGTGTCCGGGCCCGGGATTGTGTTCTGCACTCGCTGCCACCCTATTATTTCTCTGCCTCGGCTGCCCCATCCAACCGCCAGGATATGCCATCCTGCACGGGGGGCACGTCCTGTGTGCCCTGGGTGCGCCCGAGGTGTAGGCTGAGGAGGCAAGGCCCCCAGGAGGGAGCGCTGCTGGGCCGTCTGTACATACCTACCCCTTCCATCCTAGGCTCAAGGGGTCGCATACAGGAGGGCAGGGACGCCGCGATGGCGTGCAGCAGCAGCAGGAGGAGGAGGAGGAGGGCCTGGGGTCAGTGTTCATCGTCATCATCCACTCACCTCGCTTCAAGGCGTGCCCAGCAAAGAACCTGCGAGGTACTTGTGTGAATATCCGCCTCGAGACCCTGCCCAAGTACGGAGTATGAACTCAAGCTATACCGGGTTTTTCATCAGTGGAAACCGGGGCCTACCTCCCCAGGGCGCAAGCCGCACCGCCTTTAGTCCCTGGCAAACCACGTCGGGGTTGGCAAATGGCTGCAGGCGAGCTGGCAGGCCGCCTGCTTGCCTTCCCCTCCCTGCTCCAATCTGCCTACCGCCGTATGGATGTACGAAGCTAGCTGGCTGTGTGTCGTCGGCTCTCTTCAGCCGCCCCCTTTCCCGCCACGCTTCTTGCTGGCGCGCGTGCGCGCGCGATAGCCAACTCTCGCCGTCCAGTGTCTATGTACCTCATCTACGCGTGGCCACCAGAGGCGATGCGCTCGCTCGTCAGCCAGCACCGGCGGGACGTATGGCGACTGGGCAGGAATCATCGGGACCCCTGCACCGCCTGTCCCCGCCCAGGCGTCGTTTCGCGAGCCCTGACCAGCGCCCGTCTATTTTTAACCCGCTGGCGCTAAGCGCTGACGAATCACAGCGCCTTCGTCTAATTTGGGTCTGCCGCTGATAATTTCGGCATGCCAATCATCGTATGCGCCCGCCGTGGGTGCGCCAGCCTCGACTCCACCCGCACATGGATCGCCAGTACTGGAGGCCCAGCGTTCTGCAGCTCTGCGCCTGCGTCCCCGGGGAGGCGACAAACTAATTGGTCCTCCGGCCATGGATTCAAGCCGTCCATCCTCTTCGGTCTGGCACGACTTGTTCGATCGAGGGACGGGATCTCATCATGGCCTGGACCGTCAGACCGTGTGCTGCGCTGTGCCATTCTGCGTTCCAGCCCTGTCCTTCGCCATGGGTGGTACGCACATAGTTCCCCGCCCGGGAATATGGTACCGTCGCGAGGCAGTCGTACCAGCACGGCGCCGGCTGTTCTTCCCAACAGCTCGAAACGCCTGCCCGTTGCCCTGTTTCCCGACGGGAAGGTCGAACGAGCACACACAAACACACGTGTCAGGTTGAGTCTAATCTGCCAGCAATCGGGGACAAACAACTTCATCCAGATTAACTGGGATCCCTCATCTCAAGCTGGTCGACGGTCCGCCGGGGGCACGGCGTACGTACAGGTAATACGTATGTACCTCGATCAGAAGTATGGGTGTAGGTGTCGCCGCCTGCCTGTCAGGCAGGCCTGTCGTTTCCTGTGCAACATGCATATGCTGGCTGGCACGCAAACGTTAGCTGCTCTTCCTCTTCTAGCCATCCTGCTGCTGCGCGGCGGGCTCGCCACACCCGTCCACCGTCAACCCCCCCCCCCCGCTCAGCCCGGCCGTCCTGCTTCTCGGCCTGCTAGATGCCATATGGCGGCGGGTTCGTACGGGCGAGTTACTTGCCTGTCGGGCAATACCGGCGCATCTACACCCAACTCACACCACCGGCGGACAGAGGCGGGAGAGGTTTGCCCATGCCGCTCCCGGATGTGCCTAGACCTCCGGCCAATACGAGCCCGACTCGACCTTTTGATTAAACTTCCGCCAGCTGTTGCAGCAAGTATGGATGCTTGCGAGCATGCGCGTCGTCCATACATGCTCTGGGACCAAATTAGCAACCATCTAGCAACCAATATCCCGTAGCACTCGGTGCCCTGTGCTTCGATAATGCAGGCTCTAAATTGCATAACCTTACCCGAGAGGCCGGGTAGTCCCATGTCTATAAGGGACTTTGGGTGACGCGGTATAGTTTGGGGCAGACAACTTGCTGCGACAGCCTGGAAAGACAAAGGCCGAGGGCCCATTTCCGCATTCAATGCCCGCGTCGCTCCCAGAGGTTGCTCCTACACAGTAATATTACACCGAGAAACGAGAGCAATCAAATCCTGGCCGGCCCGAGATGCCCGAGCACTTCCGGAAGATGCCTACGGTGGTACCCCGAACAGACGCCGTCCAATTCCGCCCTTCCTGGAGAGCAATTGAGACCACGAGTCTGGCCCCGCGCTTTCCATCTGTTCCAGCTGGTCCAGCCTCGCCCATCGAAACGGCCTGCCATCGTGGAACTGCCATCTGGACCCTCACGATCCGATCACAGCCGAATTTGTGCGGCCCCGCGCCCGAGCCACCCAAGTACGTACCTTGCTCAATCGGAGAATGGCTCGGCGGACAAACACAGATGGCTGCTCCTTCTTGCCCCCAACCCGGCACCAGTGCTGGTTCCGTATTCGCCGACTCGACGCGGCTGTCTGGAGGGCCGCCCGGGCGTTCTGGGCGGGCGGGGGCGAGCAGGCTTTTGGGTCACATCGTGGTACCGCGCAGTTCGTCTTACTTTCATGAAGGGCGTGTCTCACATTCCAATGGTGGAAAGGCCGCAATCTATCATCCCTAGCGGGCCCTTGGACGCCGGGACGCCAACGAGCCCGGGAAGATCAGAAACGAAACACGCATCCGTCCGCGATCTGGCTAGCCGTCCACGCGCCAGCCGAGGGACGATTTCGGGCAAGCAGCCTCGCCGCATTGGGGAGTAAACAGCGCCGCGCCGGTCGTGCCGCTCTCGAATGCCCGCCCGCCCAAACTGCGCCCGCTGGCTGACCTGCGCACCCTGCCTGATCTGATCGGTCTTGCCGTGCGGGCCAAAAGGCGCGCCTGTCGATCCCTGGGCAGCGTCGGCGGTCGCGCGCCCGATGGGTGCAGACACAGCCATCATGTCCATTCACCGGCTGTGATGGACGGGGGTGGTGGGAGCCTACGTCAGTCGTTGGGGCCCGTCAGCCTGTGTGTGCCCACCCCGACTCCCACCGGGACAGACCAGTTGCAGCCCACAGGACGGGACGACCTGCACCGCGCTCGTCGGCTTGTTTCTCCAACTGGCCCCGCCACTGCGACCCGACCCCCTCGAGCCCTCCAGCAACTGGCCCACGCAGGCGTAGCAGCCCAGCTCGCGATGCCCCCGCGGGTGGGGAGGGCCGTCGAGGCGATGCAACCATGCTAACGCCTCCCTGGGCTAGCCCGGCTAGCCTCGCATGTGCGCCGCAGGTTATCCTGGGCCTGCCTCTTGGCATGAATCTGAAACAAGGGGCCCGAAGCTGGTCCGTTGCAGCATCCGCATCAAGCGACATGTCTGCTGATTGGCTTATGCAAGTCCGGGTCTAGCCCACCAGCGGTTCGATCACAGTCTAGCTCTCTGGCTCTTCTGACCACTTTGCCATATGCGTGGCATGGTGGACTTGATGGCATGGTGGCCCCAATCCAGTACCAAACAGCGAGTGCTTGTGGGTATGGATGCGGCTCAACAAGAGGGTCGCCGTCGTCCGAAACACCCCGATACCGTCCAGTCGTCTCGAGTTGCGTATTGGCCCCAGATACCGGGGCTGGAAGGGCAGATTTCTTCCGGTTCCCCTCGGCTGGGAACTGTCACGCTGCCGCCCCGTCTTCCCTGCCGCTGCCTCGGCTTATGCCGCTCGTTCTGGTCGACAGCGACCTTATGAAGGATGGGATCGGCTTACTGATGGGATGTCGTCGCTGCCAGCACCTCTCTTGAGGCACGAGAAGCCATAAGGGGGGGCTCGTCTGTCTGAGGAGCATTCCCGGTCTTGGGGCCCTAGCAGCCTGGGCTGGTTGTACGAATGCTACCGCTGCGTGGATCCACGCCGATCGCCCACCCCGGCCATCGCGTCCGTCCACCGCGATTTTCCCGAATGAACATGCTTCAGCCTTTGTTTCAATCACCGCCTCCTCCCCTCCGTATCCAGGGCCGGTGACTGCAGGGCGGCCGGCCGTCACATGACCGCTGGCGTGTCAATCCGCGTGGACGAGGCGGGGGACGAAAAAAGCTAAAGAGAAAAAGAGGGGGACGGGGGAAAAAATCCTACAGAGACTTGGGTGACTAGTAAGAAGACCGTGTTATAGTGGTCAAGGGTCAGGACTCTTGGGCTCGGGGGACGTCGCCGTCATCTTTTCTATCCCTTTCGGTCTCCTTGCCGATGTGAGGGACACGATTGCCCGGCTCCTGCTTCACGGAGTATTCTTGCCCATGGCCTGCCCCCGGAGGCTGAGCCTGCTGGTATGTCACACCGGCTCAAGTCATATTTCCGTCACTCCATCATCTGGTCAGGGCATCCTAGGACCGTTCCTGGAGGCCTTTCACTCCACTCGCCTTCACTAATCTTATTGGGCTATGCTGCAGCCTGCATTCCCCGTCTTTAGCTCTCCGACGGAGCCGTCACGATCTGCAGGCCGGGGCATTGGGAGCACGCAGAAACACGGGCCTGACGCCTACCGTAGAGCCCACACGAATCGCCATGTTGGAGCCAGCCGGGCGGGCCTCTCTGCAAGACACTTGGACATTCCGGCACTTGACGATGAGGCTGCCCGAGTGGAGTTTTAGGGCTCTCCAGTGACGCTTTGGACACCCGCCCGAGGGTTTCGGGCAGTAACATCGCGTGCAAAGACTTGGCTGTCTTCTCCGCGAATCTTGAGTCATACCGACTTCCTCTCGATGCTGCCGCTCGGTGCCGTCACTCGTCGTCGCCTACGGGTCTAGGTTGCGTCAAGTCCCGTCCACTCCTTCACGAGGAGAATGGCTCATAACCGTGACCTGGGTTTGCTTGATGGGGCGTCCTAGCTTCAGGTCGTGACTACTCGCCTAGTAGCAAACTCGTGGGTCGATACATCTAGTGGGAAGGCTACGGCGATGGATAGTTTAGGTGTCGCGCCGGCGGGCCAGCGACGCCAGGGCCGGCGATGGTTTTACATGCTTGACCATCCCCTGGCCCAGGCTTTGGTACGGCCGGGCAGATGGCCTGTGGGACATCTAGCCGTCGGGCCAGAGAGTGCTTTAGGAGGACGCTTGGAAGAGTACAATCTCCATGGCGCGAAGCTGTGTCCAACCATCTGCGCACATATGGAGCGTCACTAGTCCCAAGGCTCCATGACCGTTGCGCCGCGCAGCTTCAAGCCACAGCCCCGGATTCTCCACGATACTACTCACCAAGCGACTCGCTAATCCGGATTCTCGACGCCATCAGGTCGTTTCTTTGTACCTGGCGAGCTGGGTCTTAACGGCGTTGACGTGACCCCGACAATGATATTGGAGGTGTGATCTGGATTTCGTCCGTCTCTTTCTCTGTCTTTTTTCTGTTGTGATAAGAGGTTGGTTCTGATCAGCCATTCGATCTCCCAGGGTATGCCGTTCCATCCTGTAATGAGCCGAACCCTAATTGGGAGGCCCAAGCCGCTCGTAGGACTTATTGCTGTCGTCCGCACACCAATGTCGCAGATCCCCGCTGACCCGGTTCGTCAAAAAACTGCATGTGTTTCAGGCCTGGGCCACCGCTGGCCAGCCCCTGAAAGGACCCGAAGATACCCAAGACTCGCGCAGCATGAGCACATGTGTCCATACTGAGCAGGAACAGGCAAATGGATATGGGATGAAGCAAGCTGGAGGCTCTTACGGAGCATCCGAGTTGGAAAGCTGGCAAGTTCCCCCTTCAGCATGGGTAACAGGGCATGGACAGCTGGTCTGGTGGAGCGCGCCCAAACGCATTACGATTATGCGTACATAGACATCTGGATCCCCAGCAGGCGAGGTTGATCCAAATGAGCCAAGATGATCGCGCTCTGTCGTCGCCGCGCCGTTTTTTTGCAGTCCTGCGCACCCCTGCCCTATGGTATCCAGAATTAATTACTTGCGTCTGCCCGCGTGGCGGAACGGGGACAGGTCATCTCGTGTGGGCGCACTAGCTGTTCGCTCAGCCTCCGTTCCCGCCTTTCTTCATTACCAGCGGAGGCATGGCATTCACGCCCCTCGTGGAACTCCCCGTGGCCTGGGCACGATTCCATCGTACCAGCCGCACGTTCATCTCGCTGGCCGATGGAAATGCCAGATGACGAATCGTTACCGCGTGCTTACCGAAGAAGGTACGACACAACTACGCGTAGGCCCCGTCGGCCCTACACATCCCGCGTCTCCGAGCCCGACGCCCGTATGCGCCTCGCGGGCGCGAGGCCGTGTGACGGTCTCGTGGTATGCACATGTAGGGCGGGCGGGTGCTGAACTTACGCCGTAGGATCCTGACTCGCATCGTGACACTTTGGCGCGCAGGCGCTGCGGACACGGCGGTATTATCTTCAATCTGTGTGGCCCCTTTTGGCAAGCAGGGTGGCGGCCATATAAGAAGACGAGATATTAGACGCGCAATCGCTACTTCAAGTACGGAGCCGCAGCCGGCTCGGGGGGGGGGAGGGCAAGCCGGTGACGGCGGGGTTCGTCACAACCCACGTTGGGTGCTCGAATGGGATGATATGAGTCGCTTCTGTTCGTCGATAATTAACCATAAGTCGTCTGAAAGATCGGATCCCTCGCCGCCCTCCGTCCCAGCCGTGAAGAGGACCCTTCCAGGAGATCTGACACACGGACGAACCCCCGTTTTCCTTTCTCCCGTTTGGGGCGGATGAAGCAGTACGGCAGGTGGGAGAAGAAGAGGAAGAGGACCGGCCACTCACTCCACCACGCCGCTCATTTCCTATTGCATCCGGGACACAATCAACACCCCCCATGGGAAGACCCTCGTTTGGGAACCCTGATCATTACCCCGGCCCCAAACCCGCGGCCCCGCCTCGTGGGCCGTGCCAAATTGGCTCTTCTGGTTGGCCCAGATATGTGTGCCATCAGATATCGGGGCTCAACCTGAAGCTCGGCTGCCCTGGGTGCCTGGACTGTGTCGGTCCCGGAAGGATGGTGTGTAGCTGGATCGCGAGAGGCGGGTTCTCCCAATAGAGTAGTGAGACTTCGGGGAGAAGGAATCACATTGCCATTCCCATAAGGCGTCGATGCGGCTTTAGGTTTTGACATAGTATTTGTCGGGGCTAACCGGCAACTGGCGCAGCGCTACGAACCCAAAGCATGCAAAAGCACCGACCGATGGCCCTCAACGTTGCCAAACTTCATAACCAACAATACCTCACCAGGCCTTGCCTGCCAGGCTCGCTTGCGGAAAACTCACGACCGCATCGAATCCAAACCCTGGCTGTAGCCAGCCGGTGGTGGTGGTGCAGCACGTCTGCAAAAGTGTGTGCCACACCCATGGGACTGCCGTGGACGTACGTGCTGGAGGTCCCATAACACCACCTCCCCCGCCAGCCCATCAGGTCGTACCACGCAAGCCTGCAGTCAGCAACGCCAGGTAGCGGCGCGAGCGCACTGCCAGTTATTACCTGTAATTCGCGATGATGACCGCCCCCTGCAGTCGGAAAGCGACTTTGGTTTTCCATTGGGTGTACACGGGCCGAGGCGGCCAGTACTACGTACTGTGTGTATGGTTTACGTTGTGGCCGACGTCAAGGACTCCCTATCAATCGGGACACCAGGGGCCTTGAATGTACGTGTTTCGGTCGAACAAACAGAAACAGTAATTGCCTGAGAGGCGAAGAGGTATGTAGATAGGCACGTCTTGGGGTAGATGAAGCGGTTTTGCTTTTATTACCTACGAGCCCTGACGGAGTGGAGGGAAGGCATCGACTCGTCCCGAAATGCGCGGTTTGCGTACCTACCTGTAGGTACGGAAGCATGGCGATCGATGACGGGCGGGAAAAGAAACAAGATGAAAGACATTGGCACCCCATCTGACGCGCTGCTTCTGCCGGGAGTCGCAACCCCCTCTTTTTCACCGTCGCTGTCTTGGAAGACCAAGTCGGCAAGTGATGTGTGAGGCGTTCGTAGAAGAGGTATAGGTCGCCGTCCCCCTCTTGGGGCGGTGTCGCTGTCCACCTGGTTTGTCCGTTCTCCCGTGAGTATACATACTGGAGCAGGTTGCCAATGAGCCCTCTCCTGCAGCTGCAAGCACTCGCGAGTTCCTCGTGGACAAATGGGAATGTTGGGATGACATGGTCGGGAGGGCACACACAGACACACACACATACACACAAACACATCACCACCCACGCCTTGGGCTTCCCCGGCCAGCGGCGTGGTTTCTTTTCTCGCGTTTTCTATTCCCGGTGGACTGACTGGCCTGTCCGTCTGGTTTGACGGCGCAGACTCTGACGCCTCCCGGTTCTTTCGGTTTTCTGCTCTTCATTGTAAGTCTCCGCGCCGCGTCTCTCGTGGGCCTCAAAAACCCTTTTCCTCCTTCTCGTCCCTTGTCCATGTGTGGTCGACGGCCCTTGCCATCGCCCCCTGCCGATTCTTTATGCGCAAAACGCTCGAGCGAGCAGCGGGAGACGACGAACTCCACTAATAGCGATTGAGAAATAGGGCGAACCGCAGCAGCAATACGCCCGCTCCACGGCAGCCAGGAACGTGGGCGATAGTAGCAGTGGGCGACAGGTCGAAAACCGGGGTGGGGGGGCCACCAGCAGCACTGAGCAAAGGGACGCATAGACCGGCAGAGCAGGGAACCAAGGAGGTTGTCGAAGCTAAGGTAACGCAGGCAAGGGAACAGGGACGGGGAGGAAGGGATTGGGACAAGCGAAAGCGAGCGACCTGCCAACGAAGGCCCGGCGGCGCACGCCCACACGCGCGCGAAAACCGACGCCATGGCAGAAACACCTGATACCGCTAGAGCGTCAGCTTCGGCGTCCACTCCCACCACTACAACCTCTGCCTTGCCAGCCTCTGCCATCGCTACCACTACCGCCCTCACCCTCGCCCTCGCTCCCACCACACCCACTACCACCACCACCACCAACTGGAGTGCCAGCAGCAGCACCAGCCTGGACCGCGGGTCACCACCCTCCGGGCCGTTGTCGCACAGCACCTATCATGCTCATCGCCAGAACCACAACCCATCAAAGTTGCCGACATTTCGCTTTACCGACCTGAGGACAGAAACCCTAAACCGCCCGTCATTCACCCCCGGTATCCCATCGCCCGTCTCCCCTGCCGAGACAGGCGCCGCAGAAGCTCGAACCCGGCAGCCCGGCGACGTCTGCGAAGCCACCCACGCCCCCTCCCCACCGTTGTTGACAGGCCATCATAACCACCACCACCAGAGAGCCAGCCACAACTCCTCCGTCTCACACGAGGCATCGTCCGTGTCCAACACCGCCGCCGCCGCCGCCCTACTGCCAAACGCGAACCCAGTCCCGCCCCGGCTGCCGGCCTTCCAGTTCACTGCCAATCCCACACCCCAGCCGGCCGCGCCGCCCGCGACTCCCAAGTCGCTCAAGCGTTCGTCGTCTTCTGCTCAATTGACGTCAGACGACTTGAGGTCGTTCGCAACTAGCTCTGCTGAGACCGTTGTCGCTCCTGCCCGCCCGTTGCGGAAGCGCGTCTCGCATAGTTGGAGTGCGGCTCAAAGCACGCACGAGGCGTCGCGTCGCCCCGTAGCCAAGCACCACCGCTTGCATTCCGCCGGGAGTATCCAGCGCCCTAGTGTCGACGCTGCCGCCCCACGAGAGCTCCTCGTGCTCAAGACCGTTCAGAGGACTGCCTCTGATGATAAGAGAAGCTCGTTATCCCGCCGCCCCCCGTTGTCTTACAAGCCGGCAACCACGGCTAGCCCTTCCGCAGGAGGAACGGCATCCATCCCCCCAATTCGCTCATTTCGATCATCTGGTTCGCGCCGAAGTTTTGGTCTCGATATGAACTTGCGATCGCCTCGCGGCCACGATGATGAGCCCAGCAATGGGAACCATCGGGACCAGACTTTGCGCGCTTTGGAGGGCCGACAAGACGACGATGCTACCATTCGCTGGGTCCCGCCGTCTGCCGGTGCCGCCGACCGCCCCGATGCCGATGACGATAGTGGCGACGTCTTCCTCAAGATGGCACGGGAAGAACCCGAGGGCAAGCGCGCCCCCGCAATCGTGAGTATTCATGCCCGTGTTTTTTTTTTGGTTGGCGCGATCCCACTAATCGTTCACATAGTCCAGGATCGCCCGGTCAGCCCACCGCCGACCCCTCTCGACTGCCGTTGTTTCCTATAAGCCCACCTCGCCCCCTCCGGTCTCGCGACGTCTGTCCGAGCAGGAAGGCAGTAGGGCTTATGGTGGCGATCAGGCGGGCGACAAAGCACGCCGCGATCAGGATTTGGACGAGGCGAGAGCTAGAGGAAACGGCACCCCGCTACGGGCTTCAGCCTTCAAGCCACCAACTCTGTCTACGCAGGATTTCTTCGCTGACGCCGGGTCCAAGTACAGCCGCAACTTTCGGCGATCCTCAATTACTGAGTCGAACTCAGGCGCTCCCTCCCGTATGTCGTCGCTCAAACAGACGGCCTCGTTCAGCATGGGTCCTGGCCGGCCATACAACTCTTCGCCGCTCGTCCCCAAGCCGGCGGAGGCGCCAAAACAGGACACCCATACGGGAGATCACCAAACCGAGTCTTCCAATTCCACCGCGGCCCCGTCCACGGTATGGGACGAGCTGGACGAGCTCAAGTCCCGCATCCACCGCCTCGAATTGACGGGCAAACTGCCAGCGACATCCGGCGCAGCCATGTCGCGAGCCTCGGATGAGCGGCCGCCGACGGCAACTACCAACGCAACCACCATGTCCGTCTCCCCCAAGCGCGAGTTCACCGTTGCGGCGAAGCAAAACGACGCCACCAGTACTGTAGCCCCATCGAACAAAGAGGGCCACCCATTACTACAGTCGGCGCTGAACAAGTCGAAGCCCTTCTTGACCACAAATGTGTACGACGCCCTGGAAACCGCCGCCAACGATGCCCTGTCGTTGTCGATGATGTTTGGTACCGCGGGGCAGCCGGGGCCCATTTCAAGCGCATCATCGGCCGTGGGCGCAGGGAACGCCATGTCTACACGGCAGCTGAGACGCAAGGCAGACAGCATCTGCCGCAGTCTCACCGAGCTGTGTGTAGCCCTTAGTGAGAGCACGGCTCAGTTGAAATCCCAGACTGCAGCGGCCAAGACCCCCGAACCCGAACAGGACCGACCGCCGAGCCCTACCTTCCACAGATACAGCGGTGCCGTGACGCAGCATCGACACCCTTCAGGATCCGCTGATCGCAACCCGACTTCCATTATCACTAGCCCGAGGACCATGACCCGGCTGGAAGAGCGGCGCAACAGCCTGCTCCAAGGCAGCGCGCTACCGAATTCCGCCACGCGCTACAGCGCCGGGACTCCTGCCACGCCTACCGACGCCCACGGGCGCAGGACTTCGCTCATGCTTCCCCGGGCCCGTAGGGCCGTGACCGAGGAGCCCGAGCAGCAGCAGCACGGGCGTAAATCGTCGATCCTCAGAACACGCCGCGCAGGGACCGAAGATCCCGAAGACACGCCCAGCCGCAGCATTTCTCTTTTACGAACGCGTCGAGCGATGGCTGAGGAGGAAGGGGAAGAATCCCGCTTCCGAGCACCGTCCCGCGCCATTACTGAGGTTGCTTCGGCAAGAAATGGAATCGCCACGCGCGAGTATACTTCACAGGTGCCTCTACCCTCTGTCGAGACCAGTCCGGTCTCGGCAGGCATACCCAGACGACGGCCGGTGCCGTCCACGCTCAGCACGCGAGTTATCCAACCACAATCATCAACAAACAGCTTGTCAGCACGCCGGTACATTGAAAGAACTACGCCGGACAGATCCATCGACCGGCCGGCGGAGCGAATCGTGGAACGAGCGGCGGACCGTGAGCCGCACAGCGCCTTGGCCAGGTTGTCCGACGAACGCGGCCAACGCCAGTTCTCATTTCCGTCCGTCTCGCGGATCGCCAGGGCCGGCAGTCTCGTCAAGCGCGGCACGCGCGAAAGTCTGACGATGAACAGTCCCACCACGGCCCAAGGCCGATGAGACGAACGCTACGACTCCTTACGCCCACGACATGTACCCACAGCGTGCCATCTGACTCTTCGATAGTGGCGTTTTTTTGCGGCGTTTCTCCCTTCTCGGACGGGGCGCAGACGAAGGGTTTGGTGCACATGTCTTCAGCATCGCATCTCATGAGGTTTTCTCGGAGATTTACTCCTCGGCGAAGGAGGAAAGCGCGTTTTTTGGTATTCTATTTGTGTACTTTCCCACGGTATGCATTATTCACCCGGAGCATGTGCACGGCATACATTCCCGGCCAAGGCTAGGAAGGTCTTTGGAAGCGAAGGCGCCAAGGGGGTTATATGACCACGGCAGTGGACATTTGCATTTAGACGGACTGGACGCCCGATGAACGAAGGAAACGACTTGACTTGCCACTTGGCAAAACAAGCGACCAAGGCACTAATGTACTTTGTAGATATGGGTCTGTACATTGACCGGCAGTAATGTATCAATGCCTTGTTAGCCTGGGTCCTAACGAGCCACGAAGCACTTTCCATGGCAACGTTCCCGGCTCCTCTGGGACGCCCGCCTAAAGCACCCACGTGTGCGTGCAAGTGTATATGCGTGCGTAGGCATCAATTCCCCGAGAAGCATGCGCACCTCGATTCGGGGGTACCCAGGTGAGGAAACAGAAAGGCAGGCCAGGGAGGTGCGTGCTAGCATTCGACGGGTGACTCAGGCCGGGGTGGTTGTACCCCACCAACATTTTTAGTCGCTGCTAGTAAGAGGCAGGTACACTGCGGTAGAAGAGAGGCAGGCGAGGCAGGGAAATATATCTTGGAGGTACGTACGTCTTTCCTCGGGGCTTTCGACCGATATGATCATAGCACCTCTGGGGGCGAGACAACAACAACGCGCACTTCTCAAGCAGGCTTGGACCTCCCAAGCCACTGGAGCAATCGCATCTTCGTTTACGTCGGCGGCTTTCGGTGGCCCTCGGGAAGTAGCCTGCTTCTCGCGACTGGGGGCTCCAGCACTTCACCCCATCCCTCGCAGCAGCAGCAGCAACGCGGCGGCCGTCGTCCCGTTCTCTCGCAGCCTGGGGCACATCCGGCAGCGGCAGCGGCACTTCCACGCAGTGCACCACGGCACCATGGCCGACGATGCGGCTTTGGAGAAGCTGGAGGGAGGCGCTCGGGCACCCCGCGGCGGTGGCAAGGGCAAGCGCGGCGGCGGCGCCCCGGACCGCGAGGTCTTGATCAGCAAGGCGCTGTCGGCTCTCTTGCGCCACAAGGCCTCGGACGCCGGCATAGATCTCGACGGCGAGGGCTTTGCACGCCTGGATCAGGTGGTAAGTGAGCTTTTCCTTGGCTCTTGGGCTCCCCACGCTCCGAGCCGGGCAAGAGGGCAGGCGGACAAACCGCCCTCGGGGGGCCAGGGTAACGACGAATAGGCCCCAGGACACGGGGCCTCTTTGCTCCGCGCCTCCGCCGGGCGCGTGCTTTGCGTGCGGGGCTGGATTTCGGGTCCGGCCGGTGCTCGGGGCCCAGGGAGCTTGTGCAGGCCACGCCATGGTCAAGGAGGGGGCGCGCGAGGAGACGGGACGAGGCCCAGGCTGACAGCGGGAACAGCTACAGTGGAATCGGCTCAAGTCGTTGAAGCCGAGCCTGGCCGAGATCCAAAAGGTCGAGCGGGACAACGCCAAAAAGCGCTTCACGCTCAAGCCAGCGGCTGGGGCGGACGACAGCGCGACAGACCCGCGCGACTGGCTGATCCGTGCCAACCAGGGCCACAGCATCGAGATCGCCAGCGAGGCTCTGCACACGCCGCTGACGCTCGAGGCCGCCAACGTGCCCGCCGTCGTCGTCCACGGCACCTACTTTGCCTTCTGGCCCGCCATAGTGGCCGCCGGCGGCCTCAAGAAGATGGGCCGCACGCACGTGCACTTTGGCACCGGCCTGCCCGACGGCGACGGCGCGCCCGTGCACAGCGCCGTGGACGAAGAAAAGGCGACCGAGGCCGACGCGCAGCCCCCGCCCCCGCCCAAGGTCATCAGCGGCATGCGGGCCGACGCCGAGGTGCTCGTCTTCGTCGACGTCGAGGCGAGCCTGCGCAACGGCGACATGGCGTGGTGGCTCAGCTCCAACGGCGTGGTGCTCACCGAGGGGGACGCCGACGGCGTCGTGCCGCTCAAGTACCTCCGCGAGGTCCGTGGCCGCCGCCAGGGCGTCGGCCTGCTGTGGAAGGACGGCCAGCACGTCGCTGACCTGCCCGACGGCCTTCACGTCCGCGTGCCCCAGGGCAAGGACCGGCAGGGAGGCCGCGGGGGCCGGGGCCGGGGCCGGGGCCGATAAGACAAGAACCGGAAAATGAAAAGAAGCCTGCTGCTGTTTACTGCTACGGGGTGGGGAGGGGGATTGGCATCGTGTTTTGCTCCTGGCCCAGCTTCGGCCCAGGACATGGTGAAGAGCAAGCATGGTATCTCAGAGGCCCTCGAGCCGAGGGTAAACCCAGCCAGCCAGTCCAAAGTAGCATTTTGCACGTAAAGGCAGGCGGACCTGTTCGAAACCCCCGTCACGTCCCTCCGCCGCCCGATGCCACCCTCTCACACACTTGCCTTACGCAACTACGGCCCAGCCAAAGGCATGCCCGGCCTCCGCACCTCGAACGGCCAACACGAAGTTGCGCGATGCATTTACGACGATAAACCAGCTATGCCCATCCGTCGATGGGCGTAGTGGTGCCTCGATTCCAAGGGACCCGCATCCCGGGGCCCTAGCCCCTGTCGGCCGTCCCGGCCGGCCGGCCCCGACACCTACCTCACCCGTCATATTCTTTGCCGACGAAGACTCGCGTACTGAATGGGACGAGGAGGCCCACCAGTGGAAGTGCGCCCGATCTTGTCTCTGTTGTTTGTGGCTTCTGCAGTACAAAGCATGTTGACGTTCACGCATTCCCTCTCTTGAAAGGTGCTTGATCCGTAACATCAGTCGTCATAACAAGACGTCTACTTCCATTTCATCATGATACACCGAGTCTTGTAAGGAAGCAAGCGGCGCCGGGGGGGGGGGGGGGGGGGCTCAGCCACGGTGCCCACGAACCGCAACCCAGGGTCTCCTCGCGATACACATTAGCCGAGCCCCGACATCCAAGCCGGCATCCAAATCGTGCCCAGTCGCTAATAGCACACGTTGGGTCCTTCGGAAACCACCGCTGTCGTACCCGTGCGCCCGCGCCCGCGCCCGCGCCCGCGCGCCTCGAGTTCAAACTTGGTCATCGCCGGCAACCGACTCGTAGCCGCCGCGGCGCCGCCCGCCCAGACCGGCGCTCATCAGAGCCGGGCTCTCGTAAGCCTCGGTCCAGTTGACCTTCTGCCCGCCCAGCAAGGCCTCGCCCGTCTCGCGACGCCCAAACACGGGCGCGGGGTCGAACCAAAAGTCTTTGCAGTTCTGTACGTAGCCGCGGGAGTAAGGGTTCTTCTTCTTGCGCTGCTTCTTGGCCGTGGCAGCGCTGCGGCCCGTGGCCGTCTCAATAAAAGTGTCCACGCCCAGGATGCGGCTCCACTGCTTAAGGAAGCCCTGGCGGTGTCGGTGGCCGGGTGCGCCGTGGGGCCGGTCGCCAAGGGGGTCGTCGGCCGCCGACGGGGGTGCGGCGTTGGGGTGGTTGGGATCCAGCGGAGCGCCGGTACTCGTGAACCCCTGCGTCATGTTGGCCGCGGCGCCGTCGTTGATGCCGTACATGTTCTCGAACGTCGTCATGGCGCGGGCGACCTGGACGAACTGCACGAAAAGGAGCATGCCGACCCAGGTCAGCTGCAGAGTAACCCAAATGCCCAGCAGGACATGGTAGGGGTCCGAGTTGAGGACCTTGCAGACGCTCTCGGAGAATAGGGTACACTTGTCCGAGCCGCCGCTGGGGAGCTCGGAGAAGTAGAGGTAGAGCAGCCAGTCAAAGCTCAGGATGCCGAATGTCAGGGAGATGAGGTAGAGAAAGAAGTGGCGGTGGTTGTTGATGCCGACACAGTTGTTGACCCAGGGACAGTGATGGTCGTGCTTGGCCACACACCGGGCACATCGCTTGCAGTGCTTGCTGCGGAGCGGCTTCCGGATCATGCACGACACGCAGAAGTTGTTCTCGTCAAACTTCCACAGGCTCAGGAGCTCGTCGATGACGGCCTTCTGTTCGGCGATGCCGTTCAATTTCGGGACATAACCCGCGTCGAACGCCATACAAGACGCGTAGAAGTAGACGGTCAGACCGAAAGTGCCGGCAAAGAAGAAATTGAGCAGGGGGTGATCCGAAAACGTGGCTTTCACCGAGGTTAGTCAGGGCGCCGTCGTCCACAAGGGGCATGGGGTCCAAAAGCATACCTGGCAGTACAGCAAACATCCAAGCAAGTCCTGTCAACAACACAGATGCGGCAAAGATACCGGCCAACCACGGCTGTCGAGCCACTCTTGTTAGGTCCGACTTCTCGCCATGGCGCAGGAAATGGGGGGGGGGTCCCTTACCGTCTTGTGCAAGTGTCGCATATCCGGGGGGCCGTACTCGACCACTTGATTCGTGATCCACTGGAAACCAAAGCCAACAGCGCATACCAGAAATAGCGAGAAGTATATGGGGAAGCGGGCCATGACCTGCAGTTCGATCCACAGGAGGGCGCTCGGAAGCACAAATAGAAACTTGTTCATAAAGGCGCGCTTGTCCTGGAGAAAGTAGGAGGCGCCCGGCCACCAGGGCGTCACGGGGTGTGCATCCTCGTCGTACCCGCACTCCTTGAGGGCGCGGTGCCATGCTTTGACCGTGTTCAGGTCCTGGGCGGTGATGGCGGGCGTCTTGCCCGTGTGCGTCTCGGCGAAGCGATCGGCGCCGTACTCGATGACCTTGAGCACGCAGGCCGGCGAGCCCTTGACCAAGGCCCAGTGCAGGGCGGTAAAGCCCTGCTCATCTTTGGCGTGGACGCTGGCGCCCCATCGCAGGAGCAGGTCGACGCACTGCGGGAAGCCCTTGTAGGCCGCCCACATCAGGGCCGTGTGGCCGTACGTGTCGGTCACGTCGACGGGGATGCCCTGGTGCAGCAGCAGCGTGATGAGGAGGATGTTGCCGTTGAAGGTCGAGATGTGGAGGGTGTTGTAGCCCTGCGAGTCGGTGATTAGGGGGTCGGCGCCGTGCTGGAGCAAGAGGTTGACGGTGTAGTAGTTGGAGCGCTGGGCGGCCCACTGCAGGGGCGTCGCAACCGACTCGCCGCCCTTTTTGTTGATGTCGGCGCCCTTGTCGATCAAAAACTTGGTCATGGCATACTGGTTGTTGATGGCGGCCCACTGCCCAAAAAAGAAGAAGATCAGTCGTGGTTCGCCCTGCCGGCGGGAGCGGCGGCACATACATGTAACGGCGTGATGCCCTCTTCGTCCGTGTAGGTCGCATCCTGCTCGGACGCATCGAACAGCTTTTTCATGGCCGCTATGTCCCCTATCCTCGCCAGCTGCATGATGTCGGCCTGCGCGGGCAGCGCGTTGCCGGGGAGGCTGCCCATCTCCATGTCGTCCGAGTTGATCTTGGGCGCGGCGGCAACGGCCTTGGATGACGGCTGCGTCGGCACGCCAGCGACGCTACCGTTGGCTTGCGACATCAGATGAGGGCGGACGTTCTAGGACGACGTGGCGAGAGGAGGCGGACGGGCGGGCGGGACGAGAGGCGCGGGCCAAAAGAAAGACGCGAGGGTATTGGGGAAGGCTCCGGAGATTTAAGCGCAAGCAGGCCGAGCATCCGGGTGGTGGATCATCTGGCTATGCCTGCCAGAAGTTGCATGCAGTCAGAAAGCAGCGAGTAGCAGTAGCAGCAGCAGCAGCAGCAGCAGTAGTAGTAGTAGTAGTAGTAGTAGCAGTAGTGGTAGTGGTAAATCGCTGGGCTGGAAGAAGACGATAGCGGCCGTGTCGTCCTGGCAGCAGAACCCGGGGGCATGAAGAGTGTGTTGGAAGGGCGAACGGCAATCACAGACAGCGGCGCTTCCCACCCCCTTCGATGCACAATGGAAAAGACGGCAAATCGTGGGACCGCAGTATAGGCAGGCAGGCAGGACGGTCTAATCGACTGTGTGTCGTCGTCAGCCTCTCTCTCCGGCCCGGCTATGCCAGGTTACTTCCCATCCGCTTCCCGCCCGGGCGGCCGCTGATTGGCTGGGGCCGCCTGGCAGTGAACCGGCGAGGATCAGGGACCCTCGGACCCAGCGATCAGGGACTTGGGCGCCTGTCCATATTCTGTATGTACACAGTACGGTGTGCTGCAGAAGTCGGAATGGGCTTGGCGTGGAACCCTCCCCGTCGCCCTGAGTGGTCGTGACGGGGACATCCATGAATGGCCTTGGTCCATCCCAGCGAGGAGGTACAGGTGGGTGAGCGACGAAGATAAGGCCACAATCTGTCGACATTTGGCCAGGTAGACCGACTCCAGCCACAGGCATCCCGATCTTTGACGGCCCCGCGCTGAGCTGTTCAGCACCCCCTCCCCTCTTGCAACACCGAGCACCACTGATTCCAGTGCACACTTGAGCCGCTTGCTTCCCCCCGCGAAAGGGAGGGCATACCTACCGTTCCGTCCCGTCGCTGCACCGTCTGCGCGCCTCGCCCGCCATGGACCAAATCGCCCAATATGCCGAGTACATCCTCAGCCCCTCGGCGCCCGTCTTCATCGTCGGCGCCCTCATCGTCTTCCTCGTGCCCATCCTCGTCCACATCTTCGTGACGCGCTCGACGCCCTACACGAACCTGCCCTCCATCTTGCTCGTGGGCCCCCCCGGCGCCGGCAAAACCTCGCTCCTCACCCTGCTGGAGCGCGGCGACCGCGCCGCCGCCACCCACACCTCGCAGACCCCCCAGTCGGTCGAGCTCACCGTTTCGACCGATGCCGGCGTACCGCTGTCCTTTGTCGAGGCCGCCAAGGAGGACGCGCCCGGCACCCACAAGAAGTTCCTGCTGGTCGACACGCCCGGCCATGGCAAGCTGCGCAACTTCTCCATGGACGACGTGACGGCCCGCGAGGGCTTGAAGGGTGTCGTCTTCGTCGTCGACGCCGCTGCCCTCGACGAGAACCTCTCCACCACCGCCGACTACCTCTACGACGTGCTGCTGGCCCTGCAGAAGCGCATGGGCGTCGGCAAGACCTCGCGCGCCCCCCGCGCCGTCCACGTCCTGCTGGCCGCCAACAAGGCCGACCTGTTCACCGCCCTGCCCGCCGCCTTGGTCAAGAACAACCTGGAAGCCGAGCTGGCGAGAGTCCGCGCCCACCGGAGCAAGGGCTTGCTGGACTCGGGCGCCGGCGCCGACGACGGCGACAACGACGAGAACGACGCCTGGCTGGGCGAGTACGGTTCCGAGAAGTTTGCTTTCAGCCAGATGAGGGAGTTTGACATCGAGGTCGACATCGTCAGCGGCACCGTGCTCGAGGGCAAGGTGGACAAGTGGTGGGAATGGATCTCGGAGCGCATTTGAGTGCGCATGAATCTCAGAATGGATCACGACGCTGCTGTCTCCACGACGCTATGACTACGGTAATCTTTAATGCGCAAACCACACTCCTGCTGCTTCACATTGCCACTTGGGCAGGGCCCCCCTGGGCCCTGGGCAGGTTTTGACCACGGTGATGAACTGCTCAAAAAAAAAAAGGGGGGGGGGGGGGCGGTTTGTCCCAATTTGATCCCAATGGTACTGGATATACGATACCATCCGTATATCGCCCCATCCATGGAAACAAGACCACCACCGGTGCACTGCTCCCGACACCGATCAGGCGTAGGAGGCCATCGGGACTTCCGTGGGCAGCGACCCTCCAGAGCTTTAGTCACTGTCCTTCCCTGTTACCTTCGTGTATCGCCATAATCGACCTGGAAGCTCTCGAGCTGCAACCCCTCTCGGAACCTGTCCAAGTTCACTCTAGCCATCTTGAATTGCTTGTACGTGGTGCCGAACGCCTCCCGAAAGTGGTTGAGGAACCCCCGCTCCCGGATGAAATCGTCAGCACGCTCGACATTATGCGGCGGAACCCCGAGATCCCACATGGCCCTTAAGGCTTCGATGGCACTGTCCCGCAGCGTCGTGCTCTGCTGCATAAGCGAGTTCATCTCAGACCAGTGTCGGTACGCCTCGGTCGCTGGCACCTGACATTCCTTGGCGAGCTCATCCTGGTACGTGTCAGTCAGCATGATCATTGTTCGGGCCATGATGTAGTCGATTACGGCCCAATCAGCCTTCCGATGTTGAGGACCACGGTCAGGGAGGTTTCTTGGGGTCGTGGTGGTGGTGCGGGACGCGCGTCTCCTGCCGGAAGTCGCGGTCGTCGACATGATGTTTTGGTCGAGGGGCTGTGCGAAGGGGTTTCCGTGTCGCCATGGTGAGATGTCTCCCGAGGAGGTAGACACGCTCACGGGGGTGCATTTTATGTGATCAAAAAGAGACAGTTGCTACGGCCGAGGGGGGATATTTTGGCGCTTCGCGCGGAATGCCATGGAGACGTGGAAGACCCGAGTACAAACCGCACGGCTAACGGTGAAAGCTTTCCAGAACGAAGCTTGCGTGTTCTTACCACCCACTCCTTTGTGGCCGAGACAGGAAGACTGCTGACTCGAACCCCTGGAGGGCTATGAGACCTCTGAGTTCGGTCTCTACGTCGCAGCTTCCCTTTGACCTAGCTGCCTGCTTCGAGCAGCATCCCAGCTAGGCAGCTGTTCTGTTCGCATTGTCGTCGAGTTGAACACGAATGCGGGTCCCCCTTGTATTGGACGAATCCCTGCCTGATAGGCCCTGTATCAGCCGTTTGTCAAAGAGGGTGACTAGGCTCAGATGCGTTCACTTGCGGTGCTAAGCACCGCAAATGCCCCGGAGACTTGAGAAGCATAGCTTTCCCACCGGGTGCTTGGTTTTCCATTCGTAGCCGACTCTCTGTTCGTGCTGGGCGTTGCGTCAACTTGGACCCCTGAGACGGCGTTCAAGGACCCCAAATCTCGTGCCAGCGTCGATTTGGTCGATCCAAGTCGATTTGCTGTCTGCTGGGCTTCCACGATCCTGTTCCGAGGCCGTTGATAGGAAACAGGGGGCGTGGCAACCCAGCCGGTTGCTTCTGATATGGCCGCTGGCGCTTACCCCGAGGTTTTCTGCCGCGCTTTCCATGGGACACCGTGCGGCGATGGCAGCGGCGACTTGGCAACTTGATGCCAACAGCTGCTCTGTGAACGATAGTTGTCGGCTTTCCTACCGGGGCAAAGCGGAGCTGGCTCACGTTTACCGTGACAACACCCATCCCAAGACATTACTTCTCTCGACTCGCATTCGAATCACCTACTCGCCGCGTCTTGCACGGCATCCCGAAACCTCGTGAGTCCCGCTCGCCAACCGCCATGCCTGGATCCACGAGGGGCGACCGACAGCGGTGTCTGGAGAATTGGAAAAAAGCCTGGGCCGACACCGATGTCAGGTGCAAAATCTATTTCCCGATTGCGCTGCATCGAGAGGGCGAAGCCTGGCTGTACCTGATGTATCGGGGAGGCAGCGAAAAAGACCGAGATGGAACCTGCACGGTTACCAAGGAAGTCCACGGGCCTGCAATCGACTCGATTACCAGCTACCTCTGGATCTACCAAGAGGGGCGGGTACTGCATTGCAAGGGGGATGACGGAGCATCGCTGTCCATCTGGTTCCAGGGCGTGGAGCAAACTAGAGGTACCTGTCTCTCCAGAACCCGCCATCGGCCCTCGGATAGCTAACTTGAAGGGACAGGATAAGCACGCAAGGACGGGTGGACGATGAGGCTGATCAGCGTCTGCCATCGGTCGCTGCTTGGGCCTTTGTGTGGAGGCTTCCGGGTGGCTTGTTGACGGATGGGTGTTGGTGTTACTTTTTTTTTTTTCATGGTCACGATTGTTTGTTAAACATGAGTATTTCATTTGGGGAAGGATGGGCCAAACTCGCAATACGTTGTGCCGGCGGATTATGAAGGGATCCAAGCCCTGGCCTCGAACAGGCGAGTGACGAGGGCAAGGATGACGCCCACGTCTTCGATACCCACCAGCGCGTCGCACTCGTAGATCTCACCGACTATCTGGAGCGGTATTTGCTGCTCCCAACCGCCGGTTTCCATGTTGTTCTTCTTGGTTTTCTCGGAGAGTGCGTCCGCCAGGCGATCGAGCGCTTGCACATCCGCCTCCACAAGTACGGGGTGCTCGGACATCCTGCTCCTCATCTCAAGCAACCCATCCCTTCCGTAGTCGGCTGTGCTGGCCATCTTGAGGCTGCCTACGGCTGAGATGTAATGGGCAGCACTGATGATATCCTTGCTCGGCAAAGACGAGCGACCGCCGTCTTCATTGGAGGGTGGAGAGCCATGTTCCCCCCCCCGTGAAGCGGTTTCTCTCCGGGCAGGTCGACGTCAGGATTCCTGTCCATGCCGACATTTCGGCGGGAAGGAGGGCGAGCTTTTACATACTCCTAAGGGAACTGCGATGCAGTGTGTCCAAGCAGGGTATGCCATATTTTATGGACCTTGTGGAAGTGCAGGCTATAGGCAGCAGTCGAAAACACCGGCACAGTTATGGTGTACAGCAGCCTCAGTTTGGACGCCTCCTCCCTTTTTGCTGTGTTCCGGCCACGGAGGCCTTGTGACAAGACTAGGCTGGTAAGTCGTGCCTGTCCTTCTCGGGAAAAGCTTGCTGGGTACGGGGCACAAGGCGTCGAACGCCGCTGTCACTGACGCGGAATGTATGCCGAGTCGGCAGCCATCAACGGCCCACCTAACTATGTGCTTGCTAACTCTCGCCCGTCCCTTTTTGCTCTTCTTGGCTGCGAGCCCCTAATCTCGGGTGGCCTAGCGGGCATCGAGTATTGCGGCGAAACCCACGATGGCCAGACGCTGCTATCACCGCTCGGACCCTGCGGCCGGAACCTCGCGACGTTGACGATCCGGGAGTCGAAGAGCTACTGTCCGGCAGTGGTACACGCTCCAGTTTCATGAATCTGCTGGTGGCCACGGTTTCGACGCGGCCATGACCGTTCAGGGCTATCCTCAGCCGGGTCCTGGCTCGGCTGCCATCGTCTCTGACAACCTCGAACTATCGCCTCCGCATCCCCCCCCCCCCCCCCCCCCCCCCCCGGAGCAGGTCAATACCATCGAGGGACTTGGCCGAGAGAAGACGGACGCCGGCAGGGTAAGTAATTGAGGTAGTCATGCAGTGGCGGCCGCGGGCCAGAGCTCTGCCCTCGGCGGTGGTTGTTCACGAGGCTGGAGACAATGCGGCGTGCCACTGGGCTCTTCTTTGGTGCTGACGGCCTGCCGTGACGACGAGAGGAAAGGGGTAGCGGAAAGAAGCCATTGGGACAGTGGGGGAAAGAGAGTCAAGACCGCGCCGCGCCGATGCGATACTAGCGTTACATTGGGGGAAACATTGGCACGGGCGAACGCAACCTTGCGGGGTGAACCTCAGCTGCCAAGGGCCTGGGCCGGAATACTGTAGATTTTAGTGTCGTCTTCTCTGATCAACTTGCTTGGGCTGATCGACAGGCACATTGCGACTTGCTGTCCCCCTGTCCTCGCCTACCCCCCCCCCCCCCCCCCCCCCCTTGTACACGTACCTGACCTTTTGTTGCGGAGGGCGGCGCCGATCCCCCACACCCCCCCTTGGTGCCCACTCGACAGGGCGTTCCGGAGATAGAGAAACAGAAAAGGGGTAGTCGACCGCGAAGCATTCGCCAAGTGTGGAAGGGGGGGGGGGGGGTTGCCGGGGCTCCTCTATCCGTTCCAATACGCGTGCAACCTGCGTCGCGCGCCCTCGGAGGAGCAACCCTATAGCCACTTGACTCGAGGGGTTGGGTCACTGTGCGGGTTGGTTGGGTGTGGGCGGTTTCCGCGAGCACCGTCTCTTCCCTCCCTCCTTCCTTTTGTCGCGGCCCGTCCCCGGCTAGGCAAACCCTTTCCCTTCTCTATGCTTCGGCTCGTCGCAAAGGCTTCCTCGCCTTGCCCCCAGCCTTGTTTACACTCTGCCCAACTCGCACCGCCCACTGCACAGCGGCATGGATCGCCCCAGCCGGCGCCTGGGGCCGCGGAGGTTGCTGCTGCTGGGCGGGGCCACATTCACGGTGCTCTTGCTCCTCCCCCTCTACCGGCTGGCTCGTCTGGGCACGGGCTTTGAGGCGGGCCGGCCGGCGGCGCCCGCCGTGGTTGGCCCGGCCGGCGAAAGGGGCTGGGCCGGGCCGCCGTCGCGGGGCGCGGCGGAGGAGCTGCCGCCGCATCGCTACGAGCACGCCGACGACTTCCTGCCCCTGATCCGGCGCCTGCCCGGGATGCCGAACCTGACGCTCCCGGCGGCGGCGGCGGCGTGCGACTGGTCCGACACCGAGCTCATGCAGTATCCGTACGGCCGGGGCGAGCACTACATCGCCTCGCCGCCGGCCGAGAGCGAGGTGGACCTGATGCGGTCCCAGTGGCAGCGCTTCCTACGGGAGGGGCTCCTGCCGTACAATGCGACCAGCGCGGCGCCTCTTGCGGGCCGCGGCATCGTGGTCGTCGGCGGGCGGCCCCAAACGCTGAAGCGCGCGAGCGTGCTGATCCGCTCCCTGCGCCGGCTGGGCAGCAAGGTGCCGGTTGAGCTGCACTACTGGGGCGCCGAGATGGACGTGGCGACCAAGAAGGCGCTGTACGAGCAGTTCGGGTACGAGCTCTTCTCCCTCAACGACCTGGCGGCGCCGCACAACCTCTACTTCAGCCGGCGCCCGTACAACGACGTCACGCAGCTCAACTACCAGCTCAAGACGGCGGCCCTGCTCAACTCGCGCTTCGCCGAGCCGCTGCTCATGGACGCCGACAACGTGCCGGTGCGCGACCCGGCGGCGCTGTGGGACTCGGCCACGTACCGCGCGTACGGCACCGTCTTCTGGCCCGACATCCAGCGCTCGCACCGCGAGAACCCGGCCTACGCGGCGACGAACGCGCCGTGCCGCCGCGACGACTACGAGCTCGAGAGCGGCCAGCTGCTCGTCGACAAGCGCCGCTTCTTCTACCACCTGCAGCTGGCCGACTGGTTCATGGCGCAGCCGGCCTTTGCGCGCCTGCTGCTCGGCGACAAGGACACCTTCCGCTTCGCCTGGGCCGCCCTGCGGACGCGCCACGGCCGCCCGCGCAAATGGGTCACGTCGGTGGGCGCGATGCTGCCGCGGCCGCCCGCCGCCGACGCCGCCGACGACGCCGACGCCGCCGCCGCCGCCCCCGTCTTCGACTACTGCGGCCACAGCTTCGCCCAGCACCACCCGGACACGGGCGACGTCGCCTTTGTGCACGGCGGCGCCCTCAAGACGTACGGCGGGCCCCTCCTGCGCCGCCTGCGCGCCGCCCCCGGCGGCGGCGCCGTCTTCCGCCACTACAAGCGCTCCGCCCTCGACGAGGACTGGGCGCGCGTCGAGTACGGCGTCCAGGTGCGCTGGCTCAACGCCACCTACATGTATGCCCACATGCCCGCCGCCGCCGCCGCCGCTGCCGCCCTGCCCGCGCCCGCGCCCCTGCCCCCCGGCCAGACCGAGGCCCTCGTCTTCTGCGTCGACTTCAAGAACGTGCCCGCCCGCGACTTCCGCGACCTCCTCCCCGACTTCGAGGCCAGCTTCGAGGCCGCCGGCGGCCTATGGATGGTCGACGCCGAGTACCGCGCCGGCGTTCATGATCCGGCCGGTGGAGAGGGCCCTCCGGCGTTTGCCCCGTGAGAGCAGCGCCTCGACCCGCCAACCCGAAGGGACCGCGGCACGATGCACATGGCGCCAAGCGAGCAGGCCGGGCCGGCCCGTCGTCGCCGTGCGCTTCGGCCTTGGTCAGCGCGTGGGACGCGACAGGCGGTGGTCCCTTGTTTGGCCGGCAGGGACGTCCGGTTCCCCTTGCTCCACGGAACGGCCCGTGCCTTCGTCCGGCTGTGCCACGACGCCCCGCTCCCTCCGGGACGGGAGCATCATGTTGAGGAGAACGGGGGCCACGGGAAGTTGTGGCGCGCCCTGTTCTGGGGCGGAAAGGGTCCGGTGCGTGCAGTCGCCGGATGCCACCATCGGGACCCCCGCGGGCTCGACGGCCATGGACCCAACATTCGGAAACCAAGCTACTACCGACTACCGCACACCCATCCGCAGGAGTATTGGAGCTTCTTAAAAGGATATCAAGTTTGTCTCATAAATCATCACCGCACCCCTTAAGACGTTGAGTCTATCCATGCGTCCTGTCCGTCTCCCCGTAGAAGCGCGAGTTGATCAAATCTAAGGCGACCGGCCTAGCCCATAAATGCCCTCGCCCTCCCCCCCCCAAAACGCCTGTCGTGTATGCTGCTTTCCTAGGAAAGATATGCAAAAGCCCCCGCCGCCCCGCTACGCCTTGACCTGCTGCACCATCCACGTCAGCAAGTCGACCTTGGTCACAACGGCCAGCGGCTTGCTCAGCGCCTTGCCCTGGCCCGTGCTGGACTCGGTGACAACGGCGGCGCTGTTCCACTCAAAGAAGTTGCTGAGGTCCACCAGGGGCGTGTCCATGGTGATCTCGACAAACTTCCTTCGCTTCTGGTCCTTGCCCGCACGGAGATCCGTCACCACCTCGTCCATGCGTCCAAAGTCGAACATGACGTCCTTGACCGCACTCTGGCCAGTGGCGCGGCCGCGCGAGATGTAGCTGAGAAGGTTGCCGAGGGTGACGAGACCGACGAGCTTGCCGCCGGGGCCCGACAGGACAGGCAGCTGGTCGAAGCCCTTGTCACGCATCGTCTCGATGGCCTCCGAGCAGGGGCTGGTGGAAAGAACCGTGGTGACGGGCTTGAGTCGCAGCGACTTGATAGTGGCGCCGGCGTACGGGTCCGTGTTCTTCTTGGTCTCGTCGCCGCCGAGGATGGTGTCCTTGGCAGCCTTGTCCGTCTGGGGCAGAAGGTCGTTGGCGGCTAGCCAGTCGTCGTCGGCGAACTTGCTGAGGTAGCTCCGGATGCTGTCGGGCAGGACGACGACGACCACGTCGTCCTTGCCGAGCCCCAAGTCCTTGACGGCCTGGACCATGGCGGCCATGGCACTTCCGGAGCTCCCGCCCACGAGCAGGCCCTCCTCGGCGATGAGGCGGCGGGCCAGCTTGAAGCTCTCCATATCGTCCGTCTTGTACCACTTGTCGACCAGCTCGCGCTCCAAAACATCGGGAATGAAGTCGTAGCCGATGCCCTCGACCTTGTAGGGCTGGTCACGGCGTTCCTCGTTCAGGGCCTCGGGCAGAGCGAGGATGCTGCCATGCGGGTCGGCGGCGACAATCTTGACGTCCTGCTTGTGCTTGCGCAGACCCTTGGCCAGACCAGTAATGGTACCGCCGGTACCGGCACCGGCGACCAAGCACGTAACCTTGCCGCCGGTCTGGGCCCAGATCTCCTCGGCGGTGCCGAACTCGTGGGCGCGGGGGTTGTCCAGGTTCGCGTACTGGTCCAGGATGTGGGCGTTGGGGAGCTCCTTGACCAGGCGGCGGGCGACGCCGATGTGGCTCTCGGGGGCGTCCCAGGCGGCCTGGGTCGGGGTGCGGATGATGGTGGCGCCCAGGGCCCGCAGCACGCTGACCTTTTCGGCGCTCATCTTCTCGGGCAGGGTGATGATGGTCTTGTAGCCCTTGATGGCACCCACCAGGGCCAGGCCGATGCCCGTGTTGCCGCTGGTGGGCTCGATGAGGGTGTCGCCGGGCTTGATGCGACCGGACTGCTCAGCCTCCTCGATCATGCGCAGCGCGATGCGGTCTTTGACGGAGCCGCCGGCATTGAAGAGCTCGACCTTGGCGTACACCTCGCACTCGATGCCCAGGGACTGGGGGATCTTGTTCAGGCGGACCAGGGGCGTGTTGCCGATCAGCTCGGTGGCCGAGAGGGCGGTCGCCGGGGGAGGAGGGCGGTGAGGGAGCGACGAGGCACCGTTGGCGCCGTTGGTGGTGGCCATGATGACTGACTCGGTGTGGGCGGTCGAGGAGAAGGCCGCGACGGAGAGAAAGAGAGAGGGGGGTTAGAGAAGAGGGAAGGGAAAAGAACGGCGATACAGGTTCACAGCCGGGCGCCGGCGGGGATTGAGTAATAAATACAAAGCAGGAAGAGGAAGGAGAAGGGCCGGCTGGGTGGGAACCGGGTGAGACTGGCTCGTGGGTGGGATGGCGGATGGGTTCGGGCTTGTCGATAGTAGAAAACTTCCGCCCCGCCAGAGCCGAAGATATGCGGTGGATGGTGGCGGGGGCAGGACATGGGATCCCCAAACGAGAAACCAACTGAGGCCATGAACATGGCCGAGTCGCTAATGGGGTGGGGCTCGAAAGGACCCCGGCAGTTCCGAGCCCCAGTGCTGGACGGCCCTGCATAACCTACAAGCGCGACTATGGAAGGTGCAAACATGGCCCGGCAGGCACGCTGAACCAATAGAGGGAAGCCGCTACGCCCACCATGGCCCGTTCCTGCAGGTGCCCCCAATGAGTTCGATGGTTCGGACTTACGGTGGATGATGCATCGGGCCCGAATGGGCAACCCACACCGACGCCGCCGCCGGGCTCCTGGCCGCCCACACCGGCCGATGCGCTGGAACCACATGCGGGCACCGAGTGCCTTGTCCGGCCCGCATCCCGGGAGCATGCCGTCGAGACAACGACCGGCCCCGGGTGCCATGGTCAAGCGGGGGCATGGCTATTTCACGGGACTCGGGCGGGGGCCCGGAAGGCGCCCTGCTGCAGAACGCTGCACTCCGCAAATATGCTTTCCCCACAACCTGGCCTGGGCGCCGGCGCGTGCCAAGAGGGCGTGGGCTTCCCGGCGGCGGCGCCGCCTTGCCCGCTCGCCCTCGACACCACGTAGGTACGCGCGCCTTCGTGGCTGCTCTTGGCCGCCAACCTGATGACCTTCACGGCCTATCCACTGTTCTTCTTCCTCCGGTCCGCCCTGGGGACAGCGGCCTATCTGGACTCGAGGGCTCTCATCGGTAGCCCGTGGCGGATTCTTCTCTGTTGTCGAAATGCTGACTGGCAGATATACAGCTACCTGGTCGCCAAGTCGTTGGTGGTATCTCCGGCGACAGCCCTCGCGCTATGCTTCACCCATTCGGTATGGCGACGGTATACCTGGACTCTCTTCTGCCTTCTCACATCATGCCTGCACGCCTGATTCTCCTCATATGTCTTTCACCAAGACAGGGGTGTCCACACGCGATGTGTATCCTCTTGTTCAGTCGGAACAGCTCCCTACTACCGGCTGATCTATGTCGCGGTGTATACACGGTACGTAATATGGGCTCCGGGGCTTGATACGAAAACGCTCATACCGCGTACTATAGGAGTCCCATTCAACGGGCACAGGGTGGTGTGCAGCCAAAGAAGAAGAAGGAGAAGCACCGGCATCAGGACAGGGATTGGTCGGAACAATGTTGGTTGTTCGGTTCGGTTCAAGGATTTCTTCTCTTCATTCTGCGGGATATCAAAACAAACTAAAACTACATCAAGGCACGGATTCCCTCATCCAGCGCCGCCCAGCCCTCCGAGAGCGAGCAGATGGTACAGGCCCGCAAGAGGTTATATCAATACATGACATCATCAAATCCCGAGCGTCATTCGCTTAGGTGCTGATGCCGTTGAAGGCGATCAGGTTGGGGCTGCCGCGGCTAATGGAGGTGATCTTGCCAGTGGTGGCGAGAGCCTTGATGCGGGCGACGACGGCAGTCGGGGTGGTGAGGCCCTCGTAGGCCATGAGGTAGAGGGCGAGACCAGCCACGTGGGGGGTGGCCATCGAGGTGCCCGAGATGGTGTTGGTGGCGGTGTCGGAGCCGATCCAGGCGGACAGAATGTCGGTGCCGGGGGCGTAGACGTCGAGGACGGAGCCGAAGTTGGAGAAGATGGACTGGCGCCACTCCGAGTCGATGGAGCCGACGGTCAGGGCGCTGGCGGCCGAGGCGGGCGAGAAGTTGGCGGCATCCTGGGCCTCGTTGCCGGCGGCGACGACGGAGAGGACGCCCGAGGCGGTGGCGGCGTCGACGGCGCGGTTGAAGGCCTGGGACACGCCGCCGCCCAGGGACATGCTGATTACGGCCTTGGTCTGGCGGTTCTTGGAGGTGATGTCGTTGACGGCCCAGTTGAAGCCGTCGAGGACGTCCGACGTGGTGCCGTCTCTGCCGGCAAAGACCTTGACGGCGACAATGTTGGCCTGCTTGGCCACGCCGTAGGTGCTGCCGGCGACGGTGCCGGCGCAGTGGGTGCCGTGGCCGACGACGTCGGTGGTGCCGCTGACGACGCTGTAGCCGAAGGTGGCGCGGCCGCCAAACTGGGAGTGGCTGACCTGGACGCCCGAGTCGACGATGTAGGCAAAGGTGCCCGAGCCGGCCGACGTGTCGTAGACGTAGTCGGTGGACCCGGGGCTGCGGTGCGACATGGTGCCCAGGCCCCAGGGCACGCCCTTCTGGGTAGTCTGAGCACGAGCCGAGAGGTCCTCGGGCTCGGTGAACAAGGTCCAGATCTGGTCCTCCTCAACTTCGGCCACCTAGGTACGCAAAGGGTCAGCGGCTGGTAGCACGGAGGGCACGAGGGAGACAAGGGTAGCGTACGTCAGGGTTGTTCTTGATCTCTTCCAGGGTGGCCTCGTCGAACTCGCCCGCGTAGGCACTGAAATCGTCGATCTGGTACGACTTGCCGACACCGGCAGTGTCACGCTTGCCGAGGCTGCGGCTGTGGACTTCGCGGGCCCAGCTCAGGTGGGAAGTGGCATTGATGTTGTTCTTGAGGGTGACAATGTACTTGCTGGGCACGGCGCGCTTGGCCTGTCTCTCCCGCGTGGGGGCCGCGGTGGTGAGGGGCAGCAGGGCTGCCAGAGACAGGGCGATTTGACGAACGTTGACCATGATGGCGAAGTGACACGGGAGAAGGTAGTATGCAAAGCGAGCGACGCGGTACCAAAGCGAGAGAAGTGTGGAAGAGGCGCAAAGCGAGAGAAGGAGGAAAGCGATGGGCTGGAGAGCTAAGGGAAGACGCAAAGACGCAGGAGAGTCCTGCGCCTTATAACCACGGCCTGGCGCTACCACCGTTGCGCGTCTTCATCGTGGGGTGTGGCGACTCCCAAAGCATGGCATCGTGAGCTTCTCGATCTGGCAGAGTCTCGCCCGATGCCACACGGGATCCCACGGAGACCACAAGGCGGAATCGAGAAGGAGACAGCCAAGGAGGTTTCGCCCTCGCCGGACCAACATCTCAAAGCAGGAGGCCCGGATGCCCCGCGGCGGTGGGCGGAGCAGTTGTTGCTTTGCTACTGCCCTGGCCGGCAGTGCTCCGGCGGCGCGCTCGGACAGGAGAGCTTGGCATGCTCACCCAGGCCATGCTTGGCACGGCACTGGACCAAGAGAGCGGCGAGGAAGGACAGGGAGTGTTCAACAACACCTGGCCAGTCTGGTATAGCGTCGCCCGAAGGCCGTTCATGCTCACATTGACTGGTGCAGTACGTCCGGGGTGGGGGAGCCGTTGATTTGACAGCTGGGGCGGAGGGATGGGCTGCTCCACCACATTCGCCGAGAGCCGGTGCCTTGGACGGGAGGTCGATCAACCAAACCGCATAGGTAGGTCAGAATAGGGCGCAGTCCTGAAATTTCGGGGGCAGCATATGCCTTGCGGACCGAGAACCAATGGCGGCACGGCGTACCCCGGACCAGCACGCTCTTTGCTTTTGCAGGGCGGTGCATACCGGTATGTTCCCATGCTTTTCGCGTGTAGAGAGAAGGAGAGGGGGGGGGGGGCTGGATACGACGAAAAGTGTGCCGGGCCGTCTGGTTTTCGGTCGTCTTCCCGAGCGTAACGAGCGTTGGACGCCGGGGGGTACGTCCACAACCGTCCTGCTCCACAAACGCTAGGCCCACGAACCCAAGCGTGCGATGATGACTGGCAGCCTATAGCATTCCGAAACCAGTGCTGATCACGGGGCCTCTTTTCTGGAGGCACGTGTCTCGCGGCGGGTCCTCGACAACCGAACTCGGCAGGCGCTTTTCACTGCTCTCCCTGGGTAATGTTTGCACAGGATCGATGCAGAGCAGGCCGACGCGAAGCAATATGTCCAGTGCGGACGCAGACGCGCGCACCATCATGGCAGCAGCCGAGGTCCCGGCCGAGAGGCAGGGCGTTCCTGAATCTGCCATGCCCACGAGGCCAAGCCGGCGATGTCCAATGCCAACGCAAAGCATGCGTAAACGAAGACCAATGGCACTTGCTCGCGTGGCCCTGCATGCGTGCCCCGGCAATGCGCATGCACGAGAGCGCCCTCTAGCCGTCACTGGGCAGCCATACCACGCTGGCGCTGGCGCGCGATGACGTGCGAGGCAGCGGCGACGACGATGACGACGACGACGACGACGATGGGCCAGGGGCAAGTACTGTGTATAGTAGAGCACGGGGCGGCAGGACGAAAAAGGAAGCTGTTAAAGACTTGCGACTCTGGTGGGGTTGGAGCCGCGGGGTCTTGGCCCGAGCCGCATCGTCTGAACACTTGCCAGTTTGGCCTAGGATCGACGCAAACGGGCCGCTTACGCATGAAGAACCAAGATTGGGTTGCCGGCACATTTCGGAGGAATCCGACGCACCGCCCGTTCGATCTCGCCATCCGTTCCAGCCTGCCCTTCGATACCGGGCTTGACTCGAGGATGCCGTGCAGCTGCTGGGGGAGGATGGCCAGGGCCGAGATGCAGTCGAGCGGGAGCCCGACATATACGTGGGATACTGCGGGCATTGCGTGCTTGCCTTCCATACCGAGCGGGGCTCCGAGGCTCCATGGGTGGACCCCGAATAGAGCACTGCTACTACGTTCCACAATTCCAAACCTCAACTAGGCGTTCGTTATACCGATCCCAAAAAGAAGAGAAAGAAAGAAAAAGAGGGCGAGTCCGGGAGATACGAAGAGGAACTGCACCCATCGCACTCAGAACGCGACGGAAATTTACACCAGCTGTTCACTCCCAGCCTCGATTCTGCCCACAAGACAGGGCCGCTTTAGGCTCGGCTGCAACGAGGTCGACTTGGCGAAAGCGATGACAAGGCGCGTTCGAGCCCGGCAAGCACAGCCGCGCATGGTTACTGGCCTCTGCCATCGTCCATGCTTAGCGCATCATTCTTTGCTTCTCAGAAGGTAGTCTTCTGGTTTTCGCCACGGGCAGCGACAGAGGTTCTCTTCGTGCTTGCGAACACGGCGCGGGGGCGGCTCATGCGTTACCCTGGAGGACGGCGCGGATGACATCGCGGGGGTCCTCTTCGTCGAGGCCGAGCAGGTCGTTGGCCTTGTCCTGGGCGGCGGCAGCGGCGCCGTCGCCGAACAGGTAGGCCTGCAGGAATTCGCGGAAGGCCATGTAGTCGCCAGCGGCCAGCTTGGCGTCGCCGCGGCGATACAGCTCGGCGGAGCTGACGCGCTCGACGGCGAAGGCGGCGCCCGTCTCAGCCTCGGCCAGCGCCCGCAGCTGATTCTGCGTCGTCACCGCCCCCGCGATGGACAGGTACTGGTTCGCCGTGCGCTCCGGCGCCGCCAGCACCGCCGCCACCGCCCGTGCGATAAAGCCCTCGGACGTCACGTCGATGGGCTCGTCCCCCGAGTCGACCACAGTCGCCTTGTGGTTCGCCAGGTCGAGACCCAGACCTCCGATCTTGAGGCCCTACATTCCCCCCGCCCCCTCACGAGGCTTCTAGTTAGCAAGTGAAAAAAACTAAAAAAAAAAAAAAAAAAAAAAAAAAGGGTGCAGAGGGGTTAGAGACAGGGAGGGGGGGGGGGGGGGGGGGGAGGGCAAGAGACGCACGAGGTCGAGAAAGAAGCTGTTGGATATGGCCGTCCACGTAAAGTCGGGCTTCTCCTGGCTCTTTGCAATGAGATGGTCGAGCGTCTCGATCTTGGCCTGCAGGATGGTCCGCATGCCCGGGTGCGAGAGTGTGCGAGTGTTGACGCCGAACTCGGCCGGCACGACGCGCTGGACGCCGGCGGCGAAGGCAGCGTCGAGGAAGGGCAGCTGCTGGCCGGCGGCCGCCGTCGTGATGGTGGACACCAGCGCGTCCTGTCCAGCCAAGGCCGCCTGGAGCGCCTCCGAGGACCCGTAGTCAACCTTCTTGATCTCCACGCCCGGCGGCGGCGTGGACGTCGACGACGCCCGGCTCAGCGCCGTGACGTGGAAGCCGGCGGCCACGAGGGCCTCCACCACCCGCCTTCCGAGGGTGCCCGATGCCTGGCGGTCGGTGTCAGCACGCCGAGAACCGGTACGAGAGCGACAGGGCCGTGGGCGAGCTTACACCAACGACGGTTACGTTCTTGATGGCGGTCATGTCTGCTTCGGACCCGTATATCGAGATGAGCCAGTCCAAAGCTGGCTGTTCGGTTCGGCGACAGGGAACCCGGGTTGATGCGAGGCGTTTCGAGGCTGATCGTCGCAATTTGAAGTCGCGGATGCCCCCCTCTCTGTGCTGCGGCGCACAAGTCTTACGGCTCCATTAAGAGCGCTATGCCAGTGGGCGGTGGAGCGCCGTGCGGGCCTGGCGCGACGAGCGACGCTCGTGGTCGCCATCGCGTCATCACGGAGAGGGATGCCGCAAGATGAGATGGTTCGCCACTCCCCCGCAAGCCCCGTCTCTCTCCGCCGTAGCATGGCGGCAGTTGCGCCGGCCAATGTCGCCGTGAGTCTAAAGTCGGCTAGATGCAGTGTAGTTGCCGCTTACGTCGGAAACGAGCCCAGTCCACAGTGCTACTTGTGTGCTCCCCAAGCCGCGCTACATGTCCGAGTATGCATGTGATGGGCAAAGCTACGGACAAGGACGATAGCTTCTCTCGGCCGAGAGCTGACAACGGCACAGCCAAACACTTTTTACCATGGCATTACGACAGCCAGGCATCATGGCAACGCTGGGATTTCCCGTATCCCCCCTCGGGACAACATGCTGCACCACCAGCCCCGAGTTGGCCGGTATCGATCCCGTCGTCCTCGAGCCTCCCGACCCTCCGTGCACGGGCTTTACCCGGACGCGCTGGGCTTCGTCTTAATTTATGTAAGTCGCTTCCATCCCCCAAGCCTGCGCGTCCACGACGAGGGCTCGGCCAGATCCAGCACGTCCAATACCCTGTGCCGACGGATACCGCGGCATGGCCTGGCAGTGCCTCTTCACCTGGGTCCCGGCATTCTACACGATCGTCTCGGAGCGGGCGGCCGCCTGTCACCCGGCTTACGACATGTGGGCGGTGCGCGCGCTCGAGCGCACCATTGTTGTTTTCTGGCCCGTGGTCATGGGCGCGACGCCGAGAAACAACAAACGCCCGCCACCGAGATGCAGACCCAGGCGCCGCTTCCGCAGCAGCAGTAGCATCCTCAGCCTCCCATGCCCATTCTTCGCCACCCTCCCGAGTGAAGAGGTCAGTCGGATGTAAAGAGGTGAGTCTGGTGTACTGTTGAGTTGGGGGCGGCGCGTGGGAAAAGGGGGGAGGGGGGTCCTGCTTCGCTGGACAGTGACGAGGTTACCTTCAGCAGTGAGGGCCATGTGCTGTTGTTGGCCACGCAGTCCCAGGGGGTAAGTCCATACCTGACGCTTGTAGTGCATACGACCTATAAAATCCGCGTGGGATACTTGCCTCGATTCTGTGTCTTCTCCGCCCCTGATGATACCGAGATCCAAGCGCTCCGCACTTCTTGCCGGGATTCTAAGTGGGGTGAGTACCCCTGCCGAAGATAGACGCCGGCCCCGCGGGTTGTCTGTCTGTTTCTGCTCGATCCATTGCGATTCGGCTCTTATGGTATACGCCGCCGTAAAGTTCCTCCCACCTCCGTGCATTTCCAGCAAAACCCGATCGACTCCCCCTGACGCCCCACCTTGCTAATGCACCGGGTATATGTTGGTGGTACAGACGTGCACTGCCCGCGGATGCGCACCCGAGATGCAGGGCAACAACAGCCAAAGATAACTGGTAGCATATATCCAGGAACTGCTTTGTCTGGTTTCAGACATTGCTATGCCGCGGCCGCTTGCGACCGCTGGCCGATGCTGGGTGCATCTTGGTCTGGTTTTCGCGCTTGAGTTTCTCGTCCAACACGCGGGTAAGGACGTCATAACCGAACTGGGGGTACTCCAAGCAGAGCGACCGGAACTCCTCCTCGGCCTCGGCGCGGAGGGTGTGACTGCGGGTGGCCCAGAAGTTGGCCACAGGGGCGCGGATCGACGTGTCCTCCTTATTCGTGTAGGCGTAAACGTAGCGGGCGTATGTGATTTCGCCCTTGGCCGTGGAGTGAACGCAGTGGATCTTGCTGGTCGCAAGGCTCTTAAGCTTTTCGACGCCAAACTTCTCGGCGACGGTGTAAACTCGGGCGTGCTTGAGGAGCTGGTCGCCGCTCTCATCGACGCTGGGAAAGGCCGGGTCGGTCTCCAGGACGCGCTGGCCGGGCAGCTTCTTAGGAAAGTAATCGCCAGTGTAGAGGTACTCGAGGAAGCAGCCGACAGCATCCGTGTCGTCGCTCGCGAGCTCCACCTGTCGCGGCTGCGCAATCCAGAAGTCAACCCAAACCCAAAGGTACCAAGCCGCGCGCGAGACGGATGAAAAAAGGACCTTACACTTCCGTCGTCGCTGAAGGCGGCGCAGGCCTCGGCGAAGTATGGGCTGCGGACAAGGAGGCCCTGGTGGGCGGTGAGGATCGTTTCATTGTCGCCCGAGCCGACGATCAGGGTGACAAGAGGGCTGGTCAGGTAGCTTATGAAGCTGGTGCGCGGCGGGACATCTTCGACCTCGGCGAAGGGCAGGTCGGCGTTGTCGGCATTTGCGCCCGTCTCCTCGTGGCCGCCCTCGGCCATCTCGACGTCGCCAGCGGCAGGCGCCGATGGCGCGACCTGCTCATCCTCGACGGGGAGCCCCTCACGGAAGCCCTCCTCGGCCATATTGCGCTGGTCAAACCCAGACGCGTGGTTTTTGGGTGACAAGTGTAGGCACTCAAGGTGTTTCAGGCAACCACTTAATGGCGGAATTAGCTCGTCGCGGTGCCGTGGGACAGACAGCGTGGGGATGGATACTTGGGGAGGAGGCAATGAAGGAGGGTCCCAATGCATAGGTAGGCGGGTACGTACCTTTGCTGATTCTTAAGTGTTGGGTACAATTCGGGGTTAGCGCGATGAGACCAGCTATATCTGCGGTCGCGATCCAACAACACCGTATGATTTGCGACTATACGCAAAGTGCAGTGTGCTGCGACTCGATGCTTCGTATGGAAGCCACAGAGCACCGTCTCGCGGTTGATCAATGGCTTTTGCTACCTCGCCCCTGGGGAGCTCGCGAGGACTGATTATAATGTACCTTATAGGTACATATGTATCACCTCGCTTGCGTGTTTTCCTCGTTGGCCGGGAGAACGAGCCTGCATCAACAAGCTCGAAAATCATGTTGGTGCAGCGCGCCTGGTTCCGCGCGCCAAGAAACCGGGCCCTGTACTCCGTATTACATAAAGCAAGTATCCCCCCCCCCCCCCCCCCCCCCCCCCCCCCCCCCCCGGCTCTTCTGGGCACCAAGTATCATGTACCGGACCAGCAGCCGTGTACTTTCCTGCGGCTTCCGAACAAAAGAAGACGAACCGCGACGGAATCAATGGAGAAGGAAGAAGGAAAAGCGATGAAACCAGTGCAACTGACAGGTACTATAAAGTCTATTCCGCGGCCTTGTTGCAAGGGCAACTCTCCCCGCGCGTTAATGGTATAAGAGCCAGGCCGCCAATCATGTCCAACCAAGCAACCCCAATCCAACTCCAGCCTGAAAAGGTACCAGTGTGCGTTTCGTAACGTCTTGCTCGCTCGTCTACACACCTCCCAAGCCCCTCCCCCTCCCCTCTACTTCATCTGACCGGCGAGATTCATGTGCACTGCCAAGCCGCGTCAGTGACGGGCAAGCCCGCGCCTCGAAAAACACTACGTGATGATTCACTTACTGATTGCCTCTCTAGTCCAATCGTCATGCTCCTGCTCCTGCATGCCAGCACCACCCAGCATCTCCGACTCGCGCCCATCCACGCCGGGAAGACGGATCTGCGGCATGTTGTGGCTGCTGTCCGCGTGCTGTCGTGAGGATAACGGCCGCTCGCCGAACCGGTCAAAATCGGGCATGAAGTGGTGACCACTGCCCGATGCCGAGTTGGTGTCGATGGGTGGCAGCGAAGCACCCGGCTTGCTGTTGTGGCTGGAAAACCCGCCAGGGGGCAACTCACCCATCCGGTCCATCTGGTGATCCAGCTCTTCCTGCTCCAGGATCTGCGGCGCGTGTTCCATGTTGCGCAACGAGCTTGCCCCTGCTCCGGGAAGCAGGCTTCGCATGCTGCTGACGCTGGCCCGGTGGTCCGCAGCGCCGTCGCCCCCCTCCATTCCTGCTATATCGTCACGGATCGTGAACTGCGCCACCGTCCGCATCTTGCGAGTCACCCAGCCGGCAAGGATCTTTCCGCGTTGCTTCTCTCCCAGCCTGCTGCGTGGAAAGTCGCCCTTGTTGACGAATGCCACAATGTCGACCACGATTTGGTGCTCGTTCAAAATCGTGTTGACAATGACTGGCACGATCGATGCGAGATAGGCCTTGCGAGAAACTTCGACGAGCACGACCACGAGGCCGCCCGCTTGGAAGACGGCGCTGCTACATGTTAGCGACAACACATCCGCCGGATTCCCTCGCCTACTTACCAACCGCTGGGCACGATGTTGCGATGACATCGTTCCACTGAGCCCTCGATGTCCATAGGGAAATGACTCAGGCCGTTAATCTCGAATGTTTCTCCGATATTACCCAGAACGAAAAGGACTTGCATGTCCACTTGGGCACCACCGGGCCCGATCGGCCGACTGACGTTATGCAGGAAACCAAGGTCGCCGGTGCGGACATAGCTGATGTTGGGGTCGCCGTCGATAGTCCGCCCGTCGAAGCGCTCGGCATCAAAGGCGTCCCGGGAGCCGTAGAATGACTTGACGCATGCTTCCGAGTCAACCCAAATCTCGCCGAACTCGCCATCGTGGCACAGCATCCGACTTTCGGGGTTGACAATGGCAATCTGTGTGGACACTGGCACCATGCCCGAATCTTGTACCAGTAAGGCTCTGGGATCCGATTCCGGATCCACTGGTATGACGAGACCCCGACGCAAGGCTCTCGGATCCAGCCAAAGCTCGATCGGCTCGATGCACATGTACGACCTCGAAGCGACCATCGGGTTCAGTACATGCGAGTACACCGTGTTGATGGCGGTCCGGTCGAGGCCGGTAGCCGCGAAGTGAAGCCGCACCTTCTGGAACACGTCGACACGGGGCCTGCCTTCGGCCGATATCATCATGTTCTTGAGCTCATGCATCGTGAAGCCCTTGCCCGGCATTGTGTTCATGGCATGATCCAGCATCTGCGGCGTCGCATACGTGTCCTTGATCTTATACCGGCTCAGCGTCAAGAAGAGCGAGATGGGATTCTGTGCGAACTCGACCGGAGAGAGCATGTACGTAGGTGTACCGATGTAGATGCCCATGAGACACGAGTGAATGAAGCCGAGGCCTGTCGTGCTCCTGACGCAGCCCAGGACAGGCCTGGAACTCGTCATCTGGCAGGTTTCCTTCTGGACCTTGCACATCCCAAGGATGGTATCATGACCAAGTTGGACCGCTATTCTTCGTTGGTCAGGCGTCCAATAAGTCCAGATGATAGCAGGGTAGCCCGTCTTGACCCATGCAGGATCCATGGTGAGCCCCAGATCTCGGAGGCCGCTATTCTGTTTGGGGGGTTTTGAGGTATTGAAAACGCTCGGGACTCCAATCTTGAGGACCTGGGCCGACTGCTTGATGTGCTGCGCAATCGTCTTTGTCTTGAGCAGATGATCCACCTCGTGGTTGACTAGGACGGCCTTGACGCCATAGTCAGCAATGAGATGTAGGAAGGCCGGAACATCTTCGTTAAGACGGCGCTCGTCCATCGGCGCGGCCGGGATGACGATGACGCCCAGGTTGAGGCAAGCATGGACCGCGAAGACGAACTCCTCGGAATGTGTGTACATGAGAATGACGTGGTCGCGCGGCCGTAACTTGGCCTTATTGCGCAGGTACATTGCCACGGCAGCCACACGTGTATCGAACTTCTTCCACGTGATACCCTTGCCTTCTTTTCCTCTCCCATCGATGCTGCAATAAGCAAGTTCTTCGGGCTGGCGAGCCACGCGCCACTGGATCAGGTCGGTAATGGAGGAGAAGTTATTAAGAGGCGTCGAAGTCCGGTCGTCAATGACGACCTCGCGTCGGTCAATGCCCGAGTATTGTTTGTCGGCCGGTCCTAGAATGTCCAAGCGAGAGCCAGATGCGACGTGGGACCAGATGCCGCCCATGGGGTCAACACCAATAGGCAAGTTGAGCACAGCATGCTCGACACCGAATTTGACATGTACGCAAGGCAGGTTTCCCAAGTCAAACTCTCTTCTGCATAGCATATTGCCGATCTCGCGGCGACCGTTCTTCACCACCCGAGGCAGCGTGTTAGGAGCCGTAATCATAACACAGTACACTCTCAAGTGGTGTTCTTGCATTAGTACGTCCATACATCTCTCGGATATCGAGTCCAACAGCGCGGTGTCCAGCTGCCTAGGGGGGGCACCGTTAGTTGTTGGGGCTGTGGACGCTGCCGTAGACTCCAATACCATGATTGGGAGATGCTCGTCGTTGACGAAGACGTCAAAAGCAGAGCAGTCAAACACCTGCTTCGACAGGTTTCTTAGGATGCTCACGACCATGTGCTGAACAAAGAAGTAGCGGTACTCGGCCACCTCGTGGCCATGCTCGACCCATTCCACCTTCTGCCGGATACGATCCTCGTACAGACCAAGAACGAAAATCTTGCCCTCGATGATGGTGCCAAGAAGGCCCGTCCGCAAAAATTCGGGTTCGACGGCCGTCGGTGTCGGGTCGCCTGGCTCGAACTTGTAGGGCCGTGCATGAAAGATCTGCTCAGTGTGTTTGGGCAAAGCCCAAAACCCCCCGGAAAGGGAGGGTGAATCTACCCAGATCTCACCGACGGAATGGGGCGTTGCAAGCAGCCCGGTTTCGGGGTCCACCACGCACATGGTGGCATCGGGAATAGGATAGCCAAAGGCGCCGACTCGAACGGTGCCTGGCTCAGTGGAGGCCCTCTTCCTGGCTTCGTCGCCAATGGCCAGCACGACAACCTCGTTGGTCTTGAGCGCCTCCCGGTCAAGCAGCGCCTCGCCGAGTTCGTTCTTGACCTCCTTCTCTTTGGTCGTCGTGGTGCCTCCGCCGAGAAGACTACCAAACCCGTTGGAGGCGGTCGGTTGGTCTTTTTCCTTTTCTTCCTCCTTGTCGGGTTCCGAGTCTGTGTCTTCGCCCATATCAAGCTTCAGAGGACAGCCCATACGCTCCTCTCCACCAAGCCAATCTCGGACGCTGATGACCATGCCTCCGTGTTCTGGAAGACACAGCATGGGTGCTACCACTTCTCTCGCGCGGGAATTCCGTAAGGGTCGCAACCACCTATCAGCCAGCACCTCGTGGAACTCGCTGTCTACCGTGAGCGTGTCGATCAGGCAGAGTTTGACCGTCTGGAAATTGGGCTCGATGCCCTTTTTGTAATTCCGGGTCGTCATTGGATCTTGCTGGTAGTTGAAGGCGGCCGCTCTGAGGCCGGGGTAGTCGGCAACCATCAAGGTGGCCTTATATTTCGTAATGAGGTGAGCGTAGAGCCCCGGAACACTGACCGCCTTGTTCTCGAGCCAGACGGTCGTGTGTCCGCTGTAGACGTTGAGCAGCACGCCGAGAATCATACCAATTCCTTGGCGTGGATCCAAGTACGAGAGGAGAATCTCGCTACTGGCACCGCCGCCTATCAAGCGCCCATTCTTGTCACGCAGCGCACGGCTGAAGGTGTCCCCCGGGCCGTGATTCGGCACTGCAGAGACGATGGCGCTTAAACAGGCCATCTGGTGCATGATAGTCCGGTGGCTGAGGACAACCCCGCGGAGATCGCCAGTGGGGGCTCGGGAGAACTCGATGTATGCGAGATCAGGAACTGACAAGGGCGGGACGTCCTCTTTCTTTTTGGGGTGGTAGCTGCCGAATTCGTTTGTCTTCCACCACTCGACCCCCTTAGGCCAATTGAGTTTCTGGGTAGTGATATCACGCTGGAAAGCTTTCAGGTTATTGTCCGTGGTCAGTGCCAAGTGCGCCTGAGTAGACGTCAGAATCAAGTTAAGCTTTTGGTAGTCCTGTAGGTCGTTGATCGGCACAGCCACGACGCCGGCGATGAAGCAGCCCAACAGGGCGATGGCGAAATCAATGATTTCGGTATCGCGATAGATCAGCGCAACTCGGTCGCCTCTGTACAGGGAGCTTTTGTCGCGAATGACCTGGGCCACCTTTTCGGCGCGAGAGGCAAGCTTGTCCCAAGTGACGGAAGCAATCTCCTTGCCCTTGGAGTCCAGCACCCAGTACGCAGGCAATTTCGCGGTGGTCTTGCCACGGTGGCGCAGGACCGCAGCGATATTGTCAAAATTCGACATGGCCGTATGCTCGTCATGGGGGTCTTGGATCGCGAAGGGTACTTCGCGCGGTTCCAAAGGCAGCTGGTATTGCAGGGCCTCGGGCGGAGGGAGGTCGTTGGCAGTGAGCATGGGAGGAGCCATGGCAGCGGTCGGAGAGAACGCATCGCTAGACGAATACCTCTGTACACCGCCGCCATACTCGCCGCCAGGGGTTTCGTACGCCTGCTGGCCCGTAAAATCGGAGAAATACCCATGGGAGTCCAGCATGGTGCCAGTGCGGCTATCATAGGGATTCGGGACAGGTTGACCATAGCCAGCTTGGTGTTCGGGGTTGAACGCATAGTCCCCGGAGACCATGGTCCCAGAGCGTGTGGGGGCGTCTTCCGAGGCCATCGTCTGGGTGTAGCCGGGCATGGGGTTGAGATTGAGAAACAAGGAGTCGCGCTGCGTCATGGTTGGTCTCGATTCGGTCAAGGGAGCACCAGGTCTGAGGAGACCTGGCGGCGGCTCCGACAAGCCATGCCAGTCCCCAGAACCGGACGGGCCCGAAGTCTGCGGGTGCCAATCGACAGGCGAAGCGTAGTTGTTCTTGGGCGAGACCTGATCCAAATTATCCGAGCTCAGGGCCGCCAGGGCGGCCCCTCGATGACCGTCGCTCGTAGGATATTCATCACTATCGGGCGAGTGTATTCGGAGGCCGCCCCTCGCGGGCGTGTCGCGCGTGGGCGAGTGCAATCTGAGGCTGCCCAGAGCCTCCGACGGGGCGTCTTCGTGCGGGAGGTAAAGGGAGAGGAGCTGGGTTCGGCGTTTCTGGAATCTATGGCCGTCCCCGGAGGGTTAGCAAGGGGGCATACAGTAGGCGACAAGCAGTAGACAACTGGCAACTTACCCCTTTTCTGTGATGTCTCCCTCCTGCCATGCGAATCAGTCACGTCAGCAGGGTTGCACTTGGGTATCCCTTCGGGGGGTGAGTGTCTTGGGCGTACCCCGCCAGCCTCGCATCTCGACGCGGCACGGCGGCAGCGGGTTGGCGAGGGGGAGGAAGGGGCCATTAGCTACTGACCTCCAGCTCTCTCTGCAGCTCATCCAACCTCTCCTGCAAGTCAAGATTGGGCTGCGCCATGGCGATGCGCGCTTCCTGGGGAACGACAGGCGCGCGGCGGCGGTGGTGTGGACGGCGGATCTAAGAAATCGTCCCAGTCCCCCCAAAGCTGTGACGTAGTGCTGGCGGCGATCGCATGGACACCGCAGTCGAAGGCCGGGTGTCTGCTCCTTTTCCAAGCCTTTGTCTCAGAAGCGAGAGCGGCAAACGTGGGCGGGCGTAGGAAGGGGTACCATAGCAGGCAGGGAGGAGGGAGTAGTAGTCTGTCGGGTACTAAGGAAGTAGGGTATGTAGGGGGCGGAAGGGGGCCGCAAGGATAGGCAGGTAGACGACGAGACGGTCTCGACGAACAATAGCAGCACCATCCGATCGGCCCAGTCGGTGGTCGGTCGGGCCAGGAGCGGGCGGCTCTGGGGGAGAGCAGACGCAGCGTGGCACTAGGAGCCAATGGCAGAAGCTGGGCAGGTCTCGGTGCTGGACGGGTTGGGAAGCAGGTGGTGGCTAGAGGCTAGAGGGGCAGGCCATTGGCACCGCCGCTGATGGGAGCAGACTAGCCGGGAAGGGGCGAGGAGCAGCAGCTGGCGGGCAGGACCAGGGGACTTTTAGCGGGGATCCCACCCGCTGTGGTTTGCATTGCACAGAAGCACGAGGCGCCTGCGCCGTTGGCCGCGCCTTTGATTGGATCGCCATCTGTGTGCTTTCTCGTGTTCAACAGAAAACCGGCTCGCTTCCCATCAACGCCCCCCCGGCGGCCCTGTATGGGCGTCCTTGGCTGCTCACCATGGCGATCACCATCGATCGGTGCACCGTATGGGCAGTAGGGATATACGTGGCACGAGCTGCCCAAAGGGGTAAACTTGGAGGTGATGTCCTGCAACTTGCCGAGGCCCTGGCATCTATCTACATACAGCGTACTGATTGAGGCGTCGCTGGCCATCCTTGAGCCGGACGACCAGGGTTTCCTTGGCCGACCCCATCCCGTCCCGGCCTGTCCTGCCTGTCCTGCGAATTGCTTGCTGCTTACATACCAGTATGGGTGGCAGACGGCCGATACCGAGCGAGCCCGAGCCCGATACGCTGTCTACCAACCTCACCAAGTGTGTGCAACCCTCCTACATACGGCATCACCTGCGCAAAGCAACATCACGGCGGCCTATCCCGCACCTTCATGCATCGTCGGTGTGTCCGTACCTACATGTGGACATGGACTTACGCACACCTCCCCTCCTGCACACCGAACACGCACACCGCACGCCGACAAGCCGCAAAGACCCAGGGAACCATTGTACAATCCAAAGTCTCGGAAATGCGCTTGCGTGATAAGATCTGCTCCCCCTAGGGCTCTTCGCCTAGGGCTCCAATGCCGTTGACGGTTTCCCTTTTCCCGTTTCGCCGACAGCCTGGCCCCTCTCTGGCCTCGGCTGAATTAAGCTTCTACAATCATGATGCGAGTATGTTTGCAAGTTCTCCGTACTTGCAGATGGAAGCTCGAGCCCCAATGCGCTCCTCCTATGCATGTACTCGGTACAAGCGCGGGCAGCCCCCAAGGGGTCTGAATGACCATTGGATTGGGCGGCTCCGTCTTGTGGGTCACGAACCTTGACAACATAGTCCACCTTGGTAGGAATTTTCTTTTCTCCCATCGTGGGCTGTCAGGCGGGCTACAAATTTAGTAAAATCTCTCCACCCGCAACCGACTCTTTCCCAAACCTTTCCTTGTCAACTTGGGCCTGATCTCGGTCTGCTCAAGACGGACGCCCAGATGGAGGGCCAGCGATGAGTGAGATTCCGCTCTTCCCAGAGCCGCTCCCACGCTGGGCCTACCGTCCGGACGAGAGGGCTCCCGCCAGGATGCGCGCCTTGACAGCCTATGGCCCCGCGCGCCTGTCCACGGTCATCTCGACAGATCCAGCCGTGCGAGAGTGCAGGCAATTGACAGGCGACCGAAATCGCTTTCTCGGTAGCGCGCCATGTCCACGGCTTCGAGCTTGCCTGAACCTAGCCGTGCCGCAAAGTTGGCTGTCGTGGCACTGGCTGCGTCGTCCTCATCAGGCTGACTCGCCTGGATTGGGCCATCTCAGCCCTGCCCGTTCAGGACTGTCTTTCTACTAACCGCTGTCAAGGGCCAGTCTTCCCCGGCGGCTGCCACGGTACGCTGCCGGGGAAAATTAGCCACAATTTCAAGGTACGCGGGATATTATCTCCTCCACCTCCCCCACCTCCAGGCCCCTTACATGATGAAAGCAACGCAAATTCACAGACCTGTTCTGAACCTCGGTGTTGAGAAATTGCATGAGCTCTGCTGATCCTTCCAACCTGGCACCTTCCGCCCGGATTCATTCTGCCTCGGCGCTGTATCAATGGCTAACGGAGAGGCAGGCATTCGCAATCAGCCCAGCTGTCAAACCGGGAAGTTTCCTGGTCCTGCGCCCCCATCGCAGTAGGTCAGGATCTCGCACTCGGTGCGGGAAAAACAAAGTCGCCCGGCCAGACAACCACAGCGGGTGTCGTTTCATAGTTCGCAGCAGAGAACACGGGCGTGGGAGCTGGGTCTCTGGTCACCTTCGGAGCTCTTGACGAATGATAGCAAAGAGATTGTGTTTCCGATGACACCAAGCCTGCATCTCCAATTGTCCCTGGATGACTCGACACGAGTTCATTGCGAAGCCGTCTGTCTTCTAGAAGTCCTATTTTACCGTTGTCAAGTGCCGTGTTCCGCCACAGCACGCACACAGGCGTTGTTGCTGCGCAGCAGGGCCCCCCTCGGCGGGATAGTAACAAAGTAGCTCTGGACGGCTGGCAGTCTGCAGTCTTGCTCAGAAAACAGAGCCTCTGGCGGTACAGGATCAAACCAGGTCACGGAAACCTGCCAATCAGCTATGGACGCCTACGAGATCAGACACGGCAGCGATCCGCTTGGGAATTTCAATTTCGATGACGAGCTGAGAAGCGGCGGTACATTCTTCGAACGAATGTTCGAAAATGGTCCTCCCAGGCTTGGTGAGGTGCCTCTCGCCGACGTGTTGGAGCCAACAGCCGTACCTTTGCCACCAGCCTCATTTCCCTCGGCGCTCGCCGCCTTTTCTCAACCTCGGCAACAGATGTCTGGGTCCCTAGGGATGCCGGCACAATTGCCGCACTACGGGTCACATGGTGGGGTTTTGGGTGCATCTGAGATGAGAGTTTCCCTTCCTTCCGCCGGCACGTGTGAAACCCTGCCCGCGCCCTCCTCACAAATGCATCGGTATTCCCACTCCAGCCCGCCGACGACAATCCAGCCTATCCATCTCTTGGATCTCGAGTAGTTTCTATGCCATGGTCGGTTGGCTACCGTCCTCAAACTGGATCACAGCCCCAAGCGCTTCTCACGCCACAGTCGGCGTGTTACCCCTGTATGGCCCCTAAAACTCACAAATCTCCTTATCTGCAGTCGCTTGATCATAACTGCTGCGGAGCCGTAAATGCTTACTTCAACGGAACAACTCGGGCACCGTGTGTGCCATGCCCATCCGGCCATGCCCCGCTTGGCTTTGCGACAGCCGAGAACCGGCCCCGTTGTCCGCCGCATGGTTGTCTGATGACAGCCGACGGATCCCGGTGCATGTGTTGCAACCAAAAGACTACCTACGGGGAGAAAGGCGGGGTCCGGAGGCCGGTCAGCGATACGAACCCTCTAGAAAGAGGAACCGGCTTCTACCAACAGGTTTCACATGAGGGGCCCTGGATGGCCAAACGACTCTCCTTTGGAAAGACCATCAAGTACGAGAAGTTTTCTCGTCAACCCAGGCGCGAAAAAACCTCGAATGGGGACAAGTTTATCTCGAAGGACTATTGTGGTAACCCGCCACCGCATCCTGAACCATGGGGACAGGTACGAAGTGACGGCTGCAGTTTCGAGTATACCGAGGAGGGTGAGCTAAAGCATGCCCTCGAGGTGGACGAACTCAAGTGGTACCTGTATGCCACTCCCCCAAGTATTCAGCACCAATGGCTTGCCAGGTAGCCTACGACCGGAGAGATCTTACCGGAAACCAAGAAGCGCGCAGGCTTGCTCCTCTGGATAGGCAAGGTACCGTCTCAAAGCAACTGTCGTTACTTGAGGGAGGACTCGAACAAATGCAAATTCCAAAGATGCCCCCGCAAAAAGAACTTGATCAAGGTAGGCGAGTTCTGGGTCATCTCCGACGAGGGACACAACGTCACAGGCAGGGACATTGACCCCCACTACAACGCTGGCTATGTTCACCTCTACTGCTTGGAGCAGCATTTTGACCTCGTTGAACTCTTTGACCACCTAGATGTTCGGCTTGACCAGCGAGCGTTTGGAAAAGAAAACGCGAATCACGATGAACTGAAACCCGCGTTGGCCCATGCCACACGTAGATGGATGGGTAGCCAATGGCCACGGTATCTCCACTGGAGACGGCAGGGCCTGTGGCGCCGTCAGCGGCGGAATACGAAGTTCATGCACTCGCTGACCAGAACATTAACGGAAGCGGACATGAAGAGCGAGGCTCGCGGCAAACTAAGACAACGAGCGAACCGCCGGGAGGCAGCCAGTCAAAAGGCAATGGCCATTGACTGCGATCGAGAAACTCACTTGGGTGATGTCGACTATGAGTGCTCCTATCGGCAAGCAAGGTTGGACGGAGTCGACGAGGGCGCAAGGCGTCTTTATCCGGGCCAGGAGTGGGACGCGTATGTTGCGAGATTGGTGCGGGAAGAGCGCAAGTCGACGCACCAGGAGCCTCGCCTAGCTGGCCCTTCCCTTTTCAACCCACTCCCGGGACCGGATGAGTCCAGCGAGGGCTATTTGCCGCCGGCGCCAGCCCATTCGTGTTCTCGCGGGCTGGACGCTGCCACTGCTTGCGCCCGAGGGGCCAGCTTGGCTGTACCGGCCGCTCGAACTCTGGCTTTGGTGCATAGCAATTCCCTCGCCACCACGGCCAGTACACTGCCACAGGTGAGCGCAGAAAACCCGCCATCAAGAACGTCTCACTCGCAGCAAGTCCATGTCGGGCAAACGGAGCAGCACGCGTTTGAACCCGGAAGCGAGGAGGTCAAGACGGAGGTCGTGCAAAAGCCGTGACCTTTACCAGTAACTGAGGGCACAGAAAGCCCCGTCGCAAAGCGATCTATGGGGCGACCTCCTGTCTCCTGATAGAGCCGATAAGTCTGTGGTTGCATATGAAGGCGCCGGCGAACCCCTAGCTGTTGCTATTGGAGCCGCCAATTTTGGTCCCGGCCCCGGGGCAGGTAAGGCCGAATATGTTGTTGGGAGCCCAGTGGCGCCTGGGGCGGCCGGCTTCAGACCTGTGGGATGGACGATGCTCTCCCAGCCCCCCCCCCTTCACAGCAATGCCGACCTTGGCGGGTCTCAAGAGACGACGAGATGCAGATGCCGGAGACGAAGTGGGAAGAAAGGCCAGCAGAAAACGGCGGCGCTCTGTCTAGGAAGCTATTTTCCTCGAGAATGGGTTGGCGAGGATTTTTCTAGTGAGCTTTATTGTTTGTCTGAAGTTTGATCTCCCGGTCGTTCGGTGTTACCTAAGCGACAAATAACGGGTACGATTAGGCTCAAGGTTGCCTGGTTACCCTTGCAACCTCAGGTGGCTTTCCTGCCTGCGCCTGCTGGCGACGGGGGCCCATCTGGCGATGCCAGCAACAGAGTTTCCGCAGGCGAATAGATGGCAATATTTTTTTTTTGAATGGGATCCCGCCATCACGGTAGCAGATGTAGTCGTATGGCCCGGTACGTCTGCACGCTACCCCACAAGTGGCACCCTTTCCATCCCCCCCCCCCCCCCCCCCCCGAATCGGCCACTGCAGCCGCTCGCAGCGGCGTGTCCGAGATGCCATGGACGGGCTGGATCATGCCGTGCCAAAGGCAGGGCAGAGTGAAGCAGGCAGAGCCAAACAGCGCGGTTCCATTGGCCAAAGAGGGTGGAAACGCGCCCCCCCCCTTGTCCGTCCCGTGTGTCGTACAGGACGGGAGGTCCTCGCAGGGCAAACGGCTAGAGGTAGCGTCGAAGTATGCGCAAGCCGCACACGCGCTGGCTGGGCTGGCGTTTCCTGTCTCCCTGGCATGGACGGAAGAGGGAAGGCGGGAGGCTCGCGCAGTGATTGTACTCTTCTCTCTATCTCATGCTTCGCATGGCATGTCTTGCCCTGCTTGGCGGGCCGGACGCCTGACGCAGAGCGCGGCCAAGCTTTTATATAAGGCCGCCTCTGCCCTCTGCCTGTGCCGGGTACAATGGATTGTCCCATGTTTCGTCGAGCCAGGCCCGTCGCTGCTGCTACTGTCCGCATGCGCATGCCCTTGCAGTGGTACGCCCTCTGGATGCAGCCCCAGGCCCCTCCCACAACCCGCTCCGAGCAACATTGATCGTGTATACAATCGGGATCTCGTGGCCGCCGGCGCGGGAGAGCCCTCGACGTTCTGGTCCCCCCCTCGCGCCCGCCTGTTCTATCTCCGGTTCTTCTCCCCCCAGGCTGTAATTACATGCGGGCTACGTCACGTGGGCGCCCCGACGAACCCCAGCGGCCCAAAAGCCCGGCTCAGCTCTTGCACACCACCCGGGACCGAAACCTAAGGACGTTACTGCCAGCCCGCCAGCATTGCAGTGCCGCCAACCGACTCCCTTCCAAACCCACCCGCTTGGCCTGTGGAGAGCGAGCGCAGCATCGGGGCCGTCTTTAGGAGAACACAATCCCCCGTACGGCGCGACGCAACCGAGACCAGGCCGCCTCCCCCCCCCCAGAGTCGCCAGCTATGGGCGACGACGGCCGCGACGGCCGCGACGGCCAACGAGATCCTGCGCTGCAGGTCATAGTACTGGTAAGCGGTTCGCTTTGGTCCGGGCTTTTCTTTTTTTTTCTTTCCCCCGCTGCGTTGCCCGCCGCGCAACGGATGAGGACGCAACCATAGGCTCTCATGTGTCAGCCAACCACTTGACTGCAGCACCCGCGCGCATTCCTAGGTCCTGCCAGCATAGAGACCTACACATCCGTCACCGCGCCTCGACCTTGGTCTCCCACAACAAAGCCGCCGCCGCAGGCGTATGACGGCATGTCTCCTGCAAACCCCAAGCCGGCATTGGCGTCCAGTACCCCAACCCAACCTCTGCATCGCGTCGCGCTGCCTCTACCTGATGGCCCCCAAGCCGGGTCGACTTGCCGACGTGCCGCAACTCGCTGGTGTCATCTCGCCCTGCGCATTCCGCTGAAACCATAACCCTCACCGCGGTGCTCCCTGTTGGCTTGTGCACACACACACACACACACACACACACACACACACACCAGTGGCCGAAGCGAATGAGGCATTTGTGCAGCGCATGCCGGCATCCAAGAGGGCTGTGCGCGAGACTTGAATGCCCCTATCTGTCAGTGTGGGCTAGTCGGAAATTTGCACAGAGGCTCGAGGCCTTGAGAGTTGAGCGAGATGGCTCGACCCGGCCTTTTTGGACTTGCCACGCGCAGATGCCCACTTGCACCTCGCGTACTTGGGCCTCGGCTCCCACCCAGAGAGTCCAGACGACTGCCATGGGGCTTGCTTGAGGATGTACGGTGACGTCACGCGGCTTACCCTCACGAGTGTGAGTGGTCGCCAAAACTAGACTCCCTATCCGGTCTCCAGGGCGCCGACTGTCTCCGGCGTGTGCAACCCATACGGGCCATCGTTCCGGTCTCATGGCTATTTCGAATGGCATGTTCTCGTAGTCCATTGCTGACACGACCTTTCCCTCTAGGGCTCAGGAGGTGGTCCGATGGAGAACAATGTCACCGCGTTGCTTGTGCGCTCAACCAAGGCAGGCTGGACAAGGGGCTCTGTGGTGGCCGTTGATGCGGGCGTTCACCTGTCCGCCATTACGCGCATACTCGAAGAGACACAGCCCCAGGCACTTGGGGAGGATGTCACTCTGCCTCACAAGCTACATGACGGCCCCTTTGCCGGACTGGAGGTGAAATCCAAATCAGCATCGGCGAACGCGGCGAACTTCACCAGGCAGCTGATTGACACTTACCTCATCACTCACCCTCACCTCGATCACATCAGTGGCTTTGTCATCAATACAGCAGGGCCTGCCGGGCTTCGCCCCAAACGCCTGGCCGGCTTGCCCTCCACCATATCTGCATTCAAGTCGCACATCTTCAATAACGTCATATGGCCCAACCTGTCTGACGAAAACAACGGTGCAGGGCTTGTCACCTACATGCGTCTCGTCGAAGGCGGCAGTCCTGCACTGGGAGAGGGCGAAGGCAGGGGCTACCTCGAGGTCTCAGATGGGCTGGCGGTGAAAGCCTTTGGCGTGAGCCATGGCCACTGCATCGAGAGGCATACACATCGAGGGTCGACATGCTCGTCTCGTTTCGGCAGCGGGGATGTCGGCATGATGTCGCCCGGGTCCATGCCCTTGTCCATGCCCATGCCCATGCCGAGGGGCGTCTCGGGCAGCAACGGAGCCTCGGGCCCTACTTCGTTTTTCCGGACCCCCAGTTTGACGCGCATATCGGCTATGTCAAGCGCTCAGGAACGCGAATCGATGTGCGTGTATGACTCAAGCGCTTACTTCATCCGCGATAGTGGCTCGGGCCGGGAGGTACTCATCTTCGGGGACGTCGAGGCCGATAGCATATCGCTGACGCCGCGCAACATGATCATATGGCGAGAGGCGGCGCCGCGGATTGCGAGCGGACAGTTGGCCGCCATCTTTATCGAGTGTAGCTACGACGACAGCCAGTCAAATGACCGGCTTTTCGGCCACCTCTGCCCTCGATACATCATAGAGGAGCTGCAGGCTTTGGCCAACGAGGTTGAGTCGGTCCGTCAAGCGCCAGTCAAGCTCGAAACGACTAAGAAGCGAAAGCGGGAGACGGAGGAAGAAGTGCGGAGGGCCAATAAGGCGGTGGCTCGCTCGGGGGGCGACGAGGCTCCCGTCTCGCCCAAGTCAAACAAGCCGTCGAAAGGGTCAATAGGCGAATTCGAGTACAGTTTCGAAGACCAAGAGGGCATGGATTCGCCCCATCTCGCCACGCCCACTGCTGATCTCAACTTGAGGGACCTTGATCCGGGCACAAACGCCTCGCTATCCCCGGCACCATCTCCCCGTCGATACCCCTTGCGGGGTCTGAAAGTTATCATCATTCACGTGAAAGACAACTTCAGCGACAGCGAGACCACTGGGGAGATCATACAGGGCGAATTGCTTGACCACGAGAGCGAAGCCCAGCTGGGGTGCGAGTTTCTCGTCTCGCAGAGAGGCGATAGCTTCATGCTCTGAAACGATGCCAGTACTTTCACGAGGAACGGTCCTCCGGGAATGAGGCAACGCGGCGTTCCGAAGTGTAGGGAGTCGGGGCGGTGGAGCTTCGGCCGGCTCGTCTGGTCACGGCGGCATTGGGAACATGGAGCACACACAAATGGACATGCGGTGTGCGGCCTGGAGTTTCGGTCGTGGCGCTTGCTTTCACTTTTGTCTCGCCCGCCGCTTTGGCCGGCGTAGAGCGACAAGTCATCTAGAGAAGCCACACGCACGGCTCAGAGCCGTCTTTTTTGCCTGGACAAAACATACATGGACAGGTGCCGAACCTTCGGCTCTGGCGCAGAAACCATTCCTCTATCCTTGCGTTGCCAAATTTCCGCCGACGCCACCAGCTGCACACTTGTAGACACCCGTTCTTTGGGTACCGAATCGTGCTCCCAAGCACCGGATGCCCGCCGGCAGTCTATTTGGAGTCGGCCTTTTTCAGCTTCTCGTAGCCCGCCATGCCGCCCACGTCCTTCTCGAACACGGGCCGGGGCAGTTCCAGGGCCTCGGTCAGGCGGCCGTAGGTGATGCCGCCCAGGCGGCTCATGGGGCGGAGGACCTCGGGGGCGATCAGGTTGCGGTCCTCGTTGATGGCGTCGGCGCGGACCCAGAAGCGGGTGCCCTCGAGGACGACCATGGTGCCCGTCTTCTTGCCGGGAGTGGCGCGGCTCTCGAACTCGCGGGCGCTCTCGAGCTTGCACTCGACGGAGAAGACGGCCTCGCCGACGCGGGCGGCGGCGACGTCCTTGCAGTCGTAGACGGGAGTCAGGCCGCTCACGTCCCACTCGCTGGCGCCGAAGGGGGCGTCGACGCTGGTGGCGTTGGCGGCCTCGATGAAGCTCTCGCTGATGATGTTGACGGTGCACTCCTTGCTCTCGACCAGGTTCTTGAGCGTGTCCTTGGGGCGCTCGAGGCTGGCGGCGAGGCCGACCACGAAGAGCGGCGGGTCGTGGTTGATGAGGTTGAAGTAGCTGAAGGGCGCCAGGTTGGTGGTCCGGCCGTCGGCGGCGCGCGTCGACACGAAGCCGATGGGCCGCGGCACGACGCCGCTGATGAGCAGCTTGTAGTTGAAGGGCGCGGGCCGGCCCTCCTCGTACGGGTCGATGGCGACGTGCGCGGGGGCGTCGCGCACGTGCAGCCGGTTGGCGCCGTCGCCGAACTGCCAGCCCGGCTCCGCCGTCTTGGTGTAGCGGAACGCGGCCGCCTCGTCCCAGTCGGGCCGCGCGGCCTCGACCTGCTTGAAGTCCCCGTGCGGGTTGCGCTGGATCAGCTTCTCGGACTCGGTGGACACGGACATGGCGGCGGCGGCGGCGGTCTTGGTCTTGCTGGAGTAGCGCGGGGCGGGCGGGGGAAAGAGCACAGCGGGCGGGGCGGCGACTCTGAGAATGGCGGGAGGGAGGGGGCGTCTGAACAAGGGCATCGGCCTGTCTCTCTGCCCCGACACGAGCGGGCTTTATACCTCTTGGGTTGCGCGGCAGCAGCGAGTGCCCGAGTGCAGGTACGGAAAAGACGACGGGCGAATCCGTTACGTGATAGCTGAATAAGCCGACTGTTTCCTGGGCCCCCCCGCGCTATCGGTTCCTCGCTGGCATCGCGTGGTCCGGCCGGAGGCTGCAATGGGCCCGCGCGGTAACGGGCCTTTCCCCGCAGTGGTTCCGCACGCTCGGCAATCCGCGGTGATGCAATCGACTTGCTCCGCCGCGTAAAGCCACGGGGAGCAGCCCGAACCGACGGCGGGTCCCTCCAGTAGGAATAAGCCGCCCCGGGCTGCGCGAGCCGATGGGGAACCCGACACCCTCGCCCTGGCGACCTTGCGTGCTCGAGGATATATAACGGAGGACCGAACCCAGGAGCAGCGTTCACTACCGTTTGCGCACGTCGGGCTGCGCCGCAAATTGTCTCGGTTTCCTCTCGGTAAGCTGCCTCTTCCCGAATCCTCGCGAGGCCAGCCCAAAGCCAAAGACCCAGCTGTCTTGGCTAGGCGCCAATCGGGGGTGGCACGGGGCTCAGTTGCCCAAGGACTCAACTGGGAGAGAAGAAGTTGGCAGTGGCGATGGCGATTGCCGGTCCGCTCGGAACCCCCAATCTGCCCATACTGATCTCGTGATGCCTTGGTTGTCCGACCGGCGACATGTTGGTTTGGGAGGGGGGGGGGGAGTTCCCTGGAAAATTGGGTGGGCACTTGGCGCTCTGCGAAAGCCGCGTTCGTGGACCTTGATGGCCAGCAACTCATGCCCAGTCCATTGCCCCTCAAGGTTCTGATGGTTTCAACCCTATCTGCTCTCGTGGCAGGAAAATAAAAGATAGAAGCAGATCCAAATCAATTCTCTGCACCGGCGACATCGTGCCAGTTCACTGTCACATCACCGCCGTCGCACCCACCTCGAGACACTGCAGCCATCATGGCACACGAAAACGTCTGGTTCTCACACCCCCGTACATACGGCAAGGGCTCCCGCGGCTGGTAAGTGTCTGGAGGAGAAGGGGGGGGGGGGGGGGGGGGGGACCATCCTCCCTCCCCGCCGACCGCGAAGCAGAAGATCGTGCTGATGGAGTGGGCCAAACTGTAGCCGAGTCACTGGCGACAAGAAGAAGACCGGCATCATCCGCAAGTACGGCCTCAACATGTCGCGTCAAGCTTTCCGCGAAAAAGCCGATGCTATGGGCTGGAAGAAGGTACATGCTCCCTTTTTCTTCTGCCGGGTGGGCGGCTACTGATCCTGCGTGTAAACCAACCACAGTACCGGTAGTCTGTCACCTCAGCAACTCACCACCCTGTACCGCCCAAGAGCGTCGTCTGTAACCCACACAAGCAACCGTTCCTAAATCGCAAGAGATGGATGGTGTGCTTCTTTCGGCGCTCGGTGCTTGCGGTGCTCTATGTGGATGTGGTACGGCTTCTCTGCCGTACCTACGACTGAAGTTACGAGGGAAATATGGGCTACGGCAGTGCTGCTTGCATGGGCCGATGCCCGTTACAGTCGAGACTTGATAGAATCGCTCCCCCCATTCAAAAGCTTCCAAACGTGTTGTCCCTCTTCCCACATGGTGTCGGCCCATATGTCAGTCTTCCCGTCATTTCGCAACCGTTTGACTTCCTTCACCCCCCGGGTGCCCCACTGGACCTCTTCGCCGTTGATAAAGGCGGAGAGCGCTTTGCTCCACGGTCTCAGCAACTGCTTTTCTTGCGCTGTCAAGCCACGATTCCAGAACCATATGATCTGATCCGTGGCATGTGTCACACCCCATTCCGGAGGCATGTCGCAGCATTCAGCTCGCCACTCGATACGGTAGCGCAGCAAGTCCTTGCCGGGCTGTATCCCGTGGCTAACCAATGCATGGTGAAATCCGCGTTCCATGCAATAGACCTGCAGCTTCGCGTATGTGTGCCCAAAGAATTCCTCCCAGTTCTTGTTGCCGGGCGGTAGGGCCTTCGAGCTGCCACAGTAGTCCTTCAAAAACTTGGCTACTGCGGCTTCGGGGTAGTCGGCACAAAGGCGAGTATACACCCCTTCGAACGAGTCTTCGGCGGTGCGCCAGTTGCGGTAGAGGTTGTGCTCGTCGCGACACTCGCCATTCATCAGGCTGATGCCCCTTCTCTTCATGACACGTGCAAACTCCCCCGAGTTGATCCTTGCGATGCTGTCGGGCAAGATGAAGGCTCCATCCGTGGTAGCCCGGAACTCGGTGATTTTCATCTTGTCCTGAGCCTCGACGATGTCTTTAGCGGGGGCCGTCCGCAGACGTTCGAGCTTTTCCGAAGCAGAAAGGCCAGAGGGGATTCCTAGCACCGAGAGCAGCTCATCAAATTGCTTTTGCTGCTCGGGGAGGCCCTTTGCCTGGACGCCGGGACCGTTGCTCCACATGATGGCCCGCTTGATGATGGCTTTGTCGTCAGGCACCCCGTACAGCTCATGAGCGAGCTGCTGGAACGTGCTGTAAGACCCTGCCGAATAGCCACCGAGGGTGATGCTGTCCGCGTTGCCGCCAAACTCACCAATGTTGGCGTGGGTCCACTCGAGAGCCAGGCGCTGGTCCCAAAATCCCATGTTGCCCGCAGCCAGGCCGTCGGCCGCCGCCTCGTGCTGCAATTCGGCGCTGGCGAGGAAGCCGAAGGCGTTGAGGCGATAGGCCGGTTGCACGATGATGCATCTCAGGGCCGAGTCGGAGAGCAGATGGGACGCTGCCGAGGGGGCCATGTTCGCATCCCCCCACTGCAGGAAGCCGCCGTGGATGAAGAAGAAGACGGGCCATCCCGTTGTAGGGGGTGGTCCCGCCGGAATGTATACGTTCAAGTGCAGGCAGTCCTCGTCCCACTCGTCCTCTTTGCGCTCGCCGCGCCACGCGGGCTGCGGACAGACGGCGCAGTTTCCTGCAAAGTTGCCTGGGCTGGATTTGGTGCCATAGCGATACTGGGGGGGCAGTGGTCTTGGCCGCTTGAATCTATACTCGCCAAGCGGTGGCAGTGCGTACGGAATGCCGCCAAAGTAGTGAATTGTCGGCTGGCGGGTTTGGGAGCAAGTGAGCCCCCTCAGCACACCGAGCCTGTCAGAGGCGAGCGTGTAGGGGATAGCCGTGAACTCCGAGCTCCAATGCATCCTCGGTCAGCCGTGTGTGTGCGGAAAAGGCAGGAAAGGGGGCAAGTAGATGGGTGAAACAACCCACAAGTGCGTCCACCGCCCGGGGGTGATGTATGACATCCATACCTCCCAGCCCCGCTGGACCTCGGGAATACTCGCACGCACGCTGCCGGGGCTTACATACGTCCGATCGGCAGGTCGCTCCTGTCCGATGGATGCGATACGAGCCTCCTCGGAAAGCCCGCCCGAGCACGAAGGATCGTGGATTGCAGATGCGCATCAAGAAGCTCATTCACGAAGGTGGATTTTCTTGACCTCGGAAGTCGGGCACAGAATCGAGGTACCGGCAGGTGCCCATGTGCGACTCTGGGCCGTCATCGGCGTGGCAGCCAGGGATGAAGGTCGCGACCATTGGCGCATAAATTGCTCTGGGGAGCGACTCTTTTCACCGATGTCCATCGCCCGCTCCACGTTGGCTATCTAGGGGTTGATTCATTGTGGTGCCACGCTCGCTACGCCTTTTGCACCGCCATGGATTCATCGATATGATATCCCATGGGAGCACTGCACCCAGGTGCATCTAGCTGGGAAACTGGAGTAGTAGCTGGGCAGTGGGTACGGTGGTGCCTGCCCCGTCGTCAGCGATCCATTGGTGGGGGGAGGTGTCATGATAAGATAAGCCTTTTCAACTTTTGTAGTCACGCCGGAAGAGTCACCCGTCTCGAGCAACTATTCGCGTGCGCTCGTCAGCCGGACTTTACGACCAATTGTTTGGAGAACGGAGCCCCCCTTTTAGGTGGAAACCAGAATGAGCGACGCTTTATGAAGTTGCGCACTTCAGTACCGAAGACGTTGAGGCCAACTCCGTCGCTACACAACCGAGGAAACACAGACCATCGACTCAAGAGACTCGCCCGGCTCCAGGACAGCCCCAAAGCGGAAGAAGCTGGCAAGTCTGGGACGTCTCGCCCCAGCCCGGCCTCGCAAACCACCAGACAGGCCTTTAGAGCAACCGGCCCTGTCTCCCAAACCGCCAACCCGAGCGTTCCATTCATGAGCCATCAAGGGGAGCCGCGCGCGCCGCCGAGGCGTTTCAACAAGCGCAACGAGCCATCGCCTTTCGAGGGCGCAACAGTCCCCCCCGGACTGTTCAAAACGTCCAAGCCGCACACATCGATCACCGTCGAGCCTGTGGAGCCGCATTTACGCCGGCTGGGATCGAAGACGCCCTGGTTCTGGATCATCGAGAAGAAAAAAGAGAAACCGAGAGAGGTGAAGGCGCCGGCCCACCACGCCAGGATGTTGAACTGGCTTCAAATCGTCACGACTCCCACGGCCGATACGGCAGGGACGTGCCTCGTACTTCATTATGATGACAAACGCTATCTTTTCGGCAATATTTCCGAAGGCACGCAGCGCGCTTTGGTACAACGCAAGATTGCCATGCAAAAGGTCGAGGATGTCTTCATTTCTGGACCAACCAACTACCACAATGCCGGCGGTCTGTTCGGCATGGTCCTAACCCTGGCCGATATCATCGCGGGCCAGAGACAACAGCTAAAAGAGAAGAACCGGGCACAGAAAGAGAAAGGCAAAGCCGCCGCCCCTGACAACGTGCTGCCGGAATTGAACATTCACGGAGGCAAGAACCTAGCGCACTACTTGGCGACTGCGAGACGCTTCATCTTCCGAAATGCGCTGCCCCTCAAACCGCATGAGATCAGAGCCGACCCGAGGGCCCTGGGTGGCCACAGCGAGCCTGACTGGTCCGACAGCAACATCAATGTTTGGTATGTGCCGCTGGAGCCGACAGCCGCAGAAACGCCGTCTCAGCCGTCCCGGAAACGAAGCCACGACGCGGAGTCGAAACCCGAGACTCCGGGCACGACCGACGACGATACCTTCCAGGCCACCTTGAACGTCGTGGAGCAAATGTTCAACTCCAACTGGAAGATCGACGCTCTGTGCGAGTTCTCCTTGCACGATGTGCAACAACCGGCGAAACTATGGGTGCGTGGCGAGAACGGCCACATCAAACCCTACGATGGGCCCCTCGGCAAGGACGCCCCCAATGTTCGGGTTCTTGCGCGCACGCCGTGGCCTGCGTCTCAGATCCAAACCCTCCCATACACGAAACCTGCGCGTCAATCCGTGTGTTACATTGTCAAAAACCACGATCGGCGGGGCAAATTCAACCCCAAACTAGCTGCCAAATATGATATCCCCAGAACGGAGTACAAGAACCTCACCATGGGAAAGAGCGTTACCGCCAAGGATGGCACGGTTGTAACACCTGACATGGTGCTTGGAGCAGACGTTGCAGGCAAGGGCTTTGCACTCTTGGACTTGCCAGATGAATCTTACGTCGAGGCCCTGATCAACAGGCCTGAATGGGCATACGACGATCTCATGAAGAGCATCGCTGTAATGTACTGGATTCTCGGGCCCACCGTTGCCCAAGATGCTCGCGTGCTGCAGTTCATGGAAAAGCACGGCGCGATCCGCCACATCGTTTGCTCGGGCGATACGGCGCCCAACATGATTACGTTGGAGTCGGTGGCAGCACAGGCGTACAAACTTCACAACATCGACCCCGACAGATTCCCCATACCGTATCACACCAACGACGCCTCCCTGACGGGCTTGAAACTTGACGGTCGTCCCGGGCTATACGAGCGTGGGAGAACGGGCAAAAAAGTACAATTCTCGCCCCAGTATCTCCACCAAGACGACGCGTTAGTGCAGTACCCCAACCTGAAGACGCTCGCAGAGGGCGAGCCCAACTTGAACGAGGTGGCTGCACTTGCGGCTGCCGCACGGGAGAAGATACAAGACGCCACCTTCTCCGCCAAGATCGAAGAAGTCGAGGCCGATATCCCCAGTCGAGATGCAGAGGTCATCACGCTTGGTACTGGTTCAGCTCTTCCGTCCAAGTACCGCAACGTGTCGGCCACGCTGGTAAGGGTGCCTGGGTACGGCAACTACCTTTTCGATGCGGGCGAAAACACGTTGGGTCAGTTGCGACGCGTTTTCGGCCAAGAGCTCCCGGACGTTCTCAGGAACCTCAAGGTCATCTGGATCAGCCATCTGCACGCCGACCATCACCTCGGAACGGCGAGCGTCATCCGGGCTTGGAACGAAGAAACAAGCCAGTCCGATCCCTCGGCGAGCCTGCATGTTGCATCCCATACGCACATGATAGACTGGCTCCGGGAGTATAGCCAGGTTGAGGATTATGGCTTCGGTCGTGTCACCTTGACCCAGTTCGCCGTTTGGGACAGCGAGCAGAAGATGGCGCCCAAAGTGTTCAATGACGACGATAAGAAGGCCTACGGGCTCGAGCGTATCGACGCCTGCCGAGTCGACCATTGCCACGGCGCGTTGGCCACGGTGTTCACGTGGCCGACTGGGCTGAAAATCGCCTACTCGGGCGATTGCCGCCCCAGCCAGGCCTTCGTAGAGATCGGGCAAGGAACCACTCTGCTCATCCACGAGAGCACGTTTGATAGCACCATGGTGGGCGACGCCATGGCCAAGAAGCACTCGACCATGGACGAGGCCATCGACGTGGGCCGCCAAATGGGCGCGCGCCGCATTCTGCTCACACACTTCTCGCAGCGATACCAGAAGGTGCCTCTCTTTGAGGGGAGCTTCGATATTAAGACGGACGTGAAGGCCACCGGCAAACAAAAGGCAAGGCTTGACGAGGTCATCCTGATGGCCTTTGACTACATGCGCGTCAAGCTGGGCGATTTCCGAAGGGCCCAGGCCTTCCTGCCGGCTATCCAGAAGCTGTTGGAGGACGTGGCGGACCAGGAGAACGAGACGGGCGCATAGGCGCCGGCGATGAGAGCGGGCCCGCCGGGCCGGTCAAGGCGAACCGTGCCCTAGTTAGCAAGACAAGTCTCGGCGTGAGAATCCCGCCGATGGTCTGGGCAGGGCCCGCATTGGTATCCGAGCACCGATGATGATTGGGACGAGTCCTCCATGCCGGGTGATATAGGCCGGCAAGCCTCGGTCGAGGTGCCATGGCCGGCGCGGGTATTCTCAACGCTAAACAAATATATACAAGCCCTCCCCCTCCCGTTCCCGTCCCACTCTACTCGTCGAACAGAACGTAGTTGGGCCCGTTGCCGTTGCCCTCGCCGACGGTGGCCCACGAGACCATGTCGCCCAGCTTGCCCGTCGCGACGTCGCGCTTCATGATGACGACGCGGTTGTCGTCCTGCAGGGCCGAGGCGAGCAGGGTGCCGGCCTTGTTCAGGTTCATGCCGCGCGGGTTCATGCCGCCGGCCGGCGCCGTTTGCACGTGCGTGAGGGCGCCGCCGGCCTCGACCTTGAAGGTGATCAAGGGGTCCGACGGCAGCGCCGTGCAGTTGGTGCGGTCGAAGTTGGGGATGGTCAACGAGCCCTCGAAGCGCGACGACGCGATGATGAACTTGTTGTCGGGCTGAGGGGGGGGGGGGGGTCGGGGTCGTTAGTCAAAAGGCGGGGTGGATGGATGCAAGGGGGCACGTACAGAGACCAGCAGCTCGGCCGCCTTGGTGCCGGCGGGCACGGTGGTGCCGGGGCCGCCCGAGGGAACGACCAGAAGCTCGGTAAGGGTCAGGCCGCCGTCGGCGTAGGAGACGGTGAAGCCGGTGATGGTGTTGGAGAGCTCGTTGAGGACGTAAAAGTACGTCTCGCCGGCGGCGGCCTCGACGAAGACGCCGTGGCGCGGGCCCGAGCCGGCCGGCGCCTTCTGCGGCGGCAGCTCGGTCCACTCGATCGAGTCGGCCGAGAGCTTGTACACGCGCAGCAGGTCGGCGCCCAGGTCGGGCACCACGATGAACTCGCCGCGCGGGTCGACAATGGTGTGGTGCAGGTGCGGCACGGCCTGGCGGTCCGGGTCCGGGCCCGGGCGGTCCATCGTGTACGTCACATTGTGGGCGAGGCCCAGGCTGGACGGGTCCCGGACGTCAAAGGAGGAGAAGGTGGACGTGTCGCTGTGTGGGGGCAGCACCCATCAGCACCCAGCTGGGGAATCGAGTCTCTCCACCCCCGCCGACACGCCGGGGGAGGGGGGGCCACCGTCCGGGACAGGCCGACGGCTCGCGAGACACGGAAGGGGGCCGACTTACTAGTGCGCGATGGCCAGGCCGCTGTGGTCGGGCCCGTACAGCGACGAGGCCACGGGGCTCTTGAGCACGCTCAGGACGTCGAGCGTCTTGAGGGTGGCGTCGTCGTTGACCTTGTACGAGGTCAGGGAGGCGGCGCCGCCCCAGCCCTCGTTCAGGCAGTACAGCAGGGACTTGGCCTTGTCCAGGGTCATCCAGGTCGGCTCGGAGCCGCAGTCCAGCGACTTGCCCACGACGCTGAGCTTGTCGTTGGAGAAGTCCAGCGTCGTCAACGCGTGGTCGTTGTACGACGTCGCCCACAGCTTGACGGCCGAGACCGGGGCGGCCACGAACAGGGCCACGAGGCCGATGGGGATCGTGTCTCGAAGCATGGTTTGCGGCTGTCACGGGATGCGCCTACGGGGGGAGGGAGTGAGAGGGCGGAAAGGGGCTGCAGTCGCAAACAACAGACAGGCCCGTTGCCAGACGGATCCTGGAGGTGTTGACGTGCCGCCATTTATGGTTTTGTCTTCCACCACCCCGAGGGGCGGCTGCGCGCGCGGCCATGCGGCCAAGGCCTTGCTTGCGATGACATTCCGCGTGTGTACGGCATTATGGGAAGATTATCCGGCGGCAGAGCGCTCCGAGTGCTCGCATTTCCTAATTCGGACCCGCGCCGAGAGTGGTGCCCCCCCCCCCTGCCCCCGGTAGTAAGAATCGTGCCTCTCGCTTACTCCGCGAGTCGGCCGTGGGCCAGCAGGGGTGCCAGTCTGTCTCGGTGGAAGCCCGCGACGGCTTCCTCCCTGCCCAGCGCCCTGAGGGAAGGGCTTGCATGGGATCGGGGCCGCTCGCTCGCCGGGGCCCTCGTGCAGGGGCAGTCGGGCGACCGCCGAGGGTGGCCATGGGGCCAGAGGCTGCGAGGCCCGGCAAGCGAAGACGCGCCCGCCTGGAACTGACGGGAAGACGTTCCAGGCAGGATCCGGGCCAAGCGGCCCAGCAAAGAGGGCGCGATTCCTTCGCGCGCACCGAGGCCGACCTGGTGCGGAGGTGGGTTGGAGGGGGCCTGGCCTGCTTGCTGTTCGAGCGGGCGGGCTGGGCTGCTTTCCCCACGTTCTGGGGTCCCGCCTACTTTTCCCGTGCTGGGCCACTGTCTGGCCTCTCTGCCTCCGACTCTCCGCATGAGGACGAGGCCGACGAAGCCAGGGCGAACGGCACGGGCCCTTTTTTTTCCTGGACCAGGAACCCCCCCCGCCTCCCCTCCTTCCCGCTCTTCCGGCGCCCTGAGTTGTCCTGTCCATCGGGGTCCCTATCCGCTTGGGGCGGGCCTGTTCCCAGCTGCCTAGGTAGATTCCGTCGCCCGGCTGGCTCCCAAACGCGAAGAGGCGATTTACTGGGTTCTAATGGGGAGGGGCTGGCCACAGCTCCAACACCCCGGCTCCCACAGCGTACGTGCACACCCTCGCTGCCATCACCGTCAGGATCGTTCCTCGAGTCGTCTCTGTTGCGCTGCAGGGGCGGGAAAAGCCCAGTCCCCATCGGCCGTCCTGAGTCGTGGCCGTGCATGCGCGGTGCCGCTCAGTGCGCTTGCGCCGCGGCGGCCAGTGGCTGCCCTCGAGCGGGAAGGCTCGAGGAAATATGCCTCGGTCCTCACGACCGAGCGGGAAGTGTGTTGGGTGGATGTTGCCGCTCGTGCACCTGGATGAGGCCCGCTCAAGGTGCCCCGGCTCGTCTCTGTATGCCGCGGCCAAATTGCTGTTATTCACAACAGCCGGCCCGAGTCATACTATGCTTGCTGCGGCAGAAGGGGGCCGGCGCGGTTTGGTGTGCAGATGGGCACATACCACCACGGAATATTGCTGGTTTCGAATAAGAAGCACGGCGTGGGGATGCATGTTGCATCTAGATGGGTGTCATCACAGCTCCTCGAGCTATTCCCGAATAAGGCCAAGGAATGCTTCACTACACACCGAGATCACGGTCAAGCGCTAGCCGTGCAGCCACAGATCTGTGTGTAGACGAGCCAGGATGGCGCATCAAGACGTCTTCGTCGAGGTATCGAATAGGCCTCGGTTATGATTTTTTTTAAAGACACCCTAGCGGCAGCACGGGCAGACGGGGCCCGGGAGCATGACGGTTGGGCATTAACTTCTGCGTATCGCCATATGAAAACCAGATCCATACTTCAGCTAGTAGTAGTGGGTAGACTCTTCTGCACCACGGCCCGAGTAGCCATGTCAGTGGTATCCCCTCCGCGAAGCGTTTCCCTTGGCTCTAGCTGCCGCGGTAGGTAGAGTAGCTGTAGGGCGACAGGAGCAGGGGCACGTGGTAATGCTGGCCCTTCTGCACGCTGAAGGTCACGATGACCTCGGGGAAGAAGGTGTTGCCCTCGCCGAAGTAGGAGCCCGTGTCGAAGCGCAGAGTCCAGGTCGACGAGCTCTCGACCTCGCTCAGGACGTCGTCGAGGGTGTACGTCGGCACGTCGCCCGAGTCGTGGGCGCTGCTGTAGGGCAGCCAGGCCTTGATGCGGCCGTCCTCGTCGGTGATGGACTCGAAGGCCTTGAGCGGGGCGTGGCCGCCCTCCAGTTTCACGCGGACCGCTTTGGCAGGCTTGCCAATGCTGGTGTCCAGGATGTGGCAGGTGATGGGGTCTTTGGTCGCCATGGCGGGCGGGGGAGACGCTGCCGGGCGGCGGTTCGTGGGAGTGAAAGAGGGAGGGAGAATGGGGATGGGGATCTGGCAGGTTAATTATGGCGAGGGGTCGGATGCCGCTTGACACGCTCGGATTCGGAAAGAGCAGAATGCAAAATCCTTCCTTGGCCAACGAGGGGTGTAGTCCAGGAGGGAAATGCGGCTGAGAGGAACAGGCCGTGGTGGACCAGCCAGCCATCAATCCCGCCCATTCATGGAGGCGTACAGCGATTCTAGGTTATTACCATCTCCTGGCTAGAGACGCGTGGTGAATTGCACTGGCCCCCGCGCCCCGCCAACCGACAGGATGCCGAGCTCGTTGACACATCGCTGCTCCCAACCGCAAAGGGCTATCGGGATCGCAACGGCGAGCGGGCATGGCCAGGACCAGCTATCAATCAGCTGGTGGGCCCTCGGACCTGTCCGCAAAGCCGACATCAACGGTCGGGCGGGGGGATGGTAGCCTCAGAGGCGCAGGCCTTCAGTCCTGCCAACCATCGTGCTCCAGAATCCAGGAATCTCTTCGACGCGGGAGCCATCCATTGGTGGTGCCCCCCGTCGAACCAAGGCGGGGTGGGCGGAACAGCGGAAGATGGGGGATCCTCATCCTTAGGTTGTCACGGATGGGCTGCGACGCCACGTACTGGAAAACCTCGGCGGCCGCCACCAGCACAGTCCGGCGCGCTAATTGAGCCCTTACCGGAATGGTCCCCCTCTCCATGCCCCAGGCCCTGCGTCAATCAGAAGAGGCGCCGTGCCCGTGCCTGTGAATCGGTTGGCACGACGAGAGCAGCCCAGCGACCCAGGACGATAGACTGGAGGAGCTGGGTGAAGCTTGGCTGACAGGAAGGGAAACGGATGGTGGTAGACGGGGAGGCGGGGTATCGGAACAGGCACGGATGTCATCCTCGGATGTGTTCGGAAACCTGCCGCAACAACCGAACGGATGTTTTGCCCTCCCGTATTCCTGTGCGTCTCCGAAGTCTGACGGAAGCTGCACCAGCCAATGGACGGTGGGATGCGTGTGTCCAGCAGGCGCTTACCCCGCCGACCGGCCGCCGCCTTGGCAGGACGACGCCGTCCGGTTCCCATCACGTCAAGAGCCTCATAGAACCCCCATATCCAGCCCGGATCCCCCCAAGTGCCATCGCCAGGTCCTTCGGTTTGCCCGGACGAGTTTGTGTTATTGTGCCCTTAGCCAGCCAGTCCCATTGGTCTCCTCCCTCGCCGAGCTAGCACCCCCTTTTCAAAATGGCCCCCGTACCTTCTACCATGTCCGGTATCCTCATCGAGGCCCCGGGCGGCGTGGAGGTGCTGCAGTGGAAGACGGACCTCCCCGTCCCGGAGCCGAAGGAGGGCCAGATTCTCGTCAAGAACGAATGGGTGGGGGTCAACTATATCGACACGTGAGTAGCACCGCTCCCTGCTGGGGACCGTCCAGGTCGACCACTCATGCCGCCCGCAGCTACTTCCGCAAGGGCCTCTACAAAGCCCCCATGCCCATGATCACGGGCGGCGAGGCGGCAGGCATCGTCGCCGCCGTGCACCCGTCCGTCCAGGGCTACAAGGTCGGCGACCGCGTCGGCTACATGAGCCCCACGAGGGGAGCCTACGCACAGTACACGGCCCTCACCACCGACAAGTGCGCCGTGCTGCCCGACAACGTCTCCACCAAGACGGCGGCCGCCGTGCTTCTCCAGGGTCTGACGGCCCTGACCTTCATTCGGGAAGCGCACCCCGTCAAGGCCGGCGACTGGGTTCTCGTCCACGCGGCCGCCGGCGGCGTCGGGTCCATCATGTGCGAGATCTGCTCGTCGCTCGGCGCCAAGGTCATCGGGACCGCCGGCACGCCCGAGAAGATGGAGACGGCCAAGCAGAACGGCGCCCAGTGGGTCATCAGCTCGCGCAAGACGCCGGACGAGATCGTGGCCGAGGTCAAGGACATCACGGGCGGCCACGGCATCGACGCCGTCTTCGACGGCGTCGGCGCCGCCACCTTCGACGCCGACCTCGAGCTCGCCGCCCGCAAGGCCACCATCTGCGTCTTCGGCAACGCCAGCGGCGCCGTGCCGCCCGTCGACCCCCTGCGCCTGGGCTCCGGCGCGCCGCCCAAGAACCTCAAGGTCTGCCGCCCCACCGTCTTCGGCTACGTGGCCACGCGCGACGAGTTTGCCCAGTACACGGCCGAGTTGCTGGGCATGATCCAGAAGGGCACCATCAAGCTGGCCAAGACGGCGGCCTACAAGCTCGAGGACGCCGCGCAGGCGCACACCGACCTGGAGAGCCGCAAGACGACCGGAAAACTGCTCCTGGAGGTACCGCAGTAGGGAGCGAGCGCTCTTGGATCTGAAAAGTCGGGGCAAAAAAGTTCAGGCCTATGAAGAACCCATGGCTTATCCGAGCCTGTGCTACATGCGTCACTTTTCAGTCGTGCGGACATGTGTAGACCAGCGGCACGCCGGGGGCAATGCATCTCCATTCGCATTACGACCCGTTGTAGTCATGTGCACCTGTGGAAAAGGCGGTGCGGGAGACGGGGTATCGGAGCAGCGGTGTACGCCTACCGCGGGACGGTCGATGGCACAACAAGGACAGCATCTTGCTTCGGGCCCATGCCCGCTCTCCCGTACCGCCCATCGTCACCTGCACTCCAGATTGTTTTGTCTCAACTGGGCCCGTCGGCGACATTTCGTAGCTCGGTAGGCCCTGCTGAGCTTTGCCAGCGGCACCTGTATCAATGGACTTGCAGACTTCTTCGCGCAAGAGAGACTTGCCACCACTCTGAGGGGTGCAAGGGGCCTGGTGGGCACATGCGACCACGCCCTGAGCAGATTGCCAGTCATATCATCGAAAACCGGCATTGGCCGGCCGCAATAACTCGGGGCGTAAAATTCAGTCCATAAATATTCAACGTGTACCACAGTTGCCAAACTACGTATGGAGCGTGCCCACGACAGCCATAAGTGTACGTGTGCATGACGCTCATGGACGAAACTGACGTTCATCACAAGCGAGATACTGGTATGTGCCTTATGCATACTCCAGCATAACCTGCAGTTGTGAAAGTAGTGTATCCGCCTACAGGTAGCATCCATTTCTAGCGCATGCAGCCCGCCCCCAGAGTCACCCTCGAACCAATGATAAAATAGAGAAATAATGGGACCAAGCCCATCGAGCCAATGGAAAATCGTCAAATCACGGCGCTAGCAGCGTCTCTGGCCAATGAAACACCTGGAAATATGCCCGTCGCCCACCCTCCCGCGTGGACATGGCTGAGCCTAGGGCTTGGGACACAATCAGTAGCTGTCTGAGCCCCACCTTTCGCGCTCCGGGAATCGCATAAATAACTGCTCTCCCTCCCTCCATTTGGACTTTTCTTTCCTTTCCTCTTTAGCTCTTCTTTGCCTTTTGGCTTAGATCAAGTGTAGTGTGAGTTCTCCCGCTTGACTCCAACTATTTATCTGGGCTACCGCTGACTCCTTCATCAGATCTGTTCTTTTCAGTTTAATCTCTGAAAGAGTTCTATGGAACTCAACATTGATTATTCTCATTTTTGGCCTCAGGGTGGTGTCCTCTGTGCTTGCACATGATTCCGCCCACAGTGTCCCTGGTATTACACTACTTCCAGGTGACGCGACCTTTTTTCGTTGCAGCCTCCAGTTCGCCTGGGGGTGTGAAGAAGAAAGCCAACTTTCGAATCCCTTGCGGTGCTGTGTTTAGTGATTAGTTCACCTTCAGAGTTTGCTTTGCCGTGAGGAGGTGCGTGTCGGAGTCTGGGGAAGATGATAGTGAACACAGATTGCGTAGTGAACTGGTCAGGCGCCGGAGTTGACAAAATCCTGCTGCCTTGACGGTGAATAGATTATTTCCACATGATGCACGTGATGGCCTTCTGGGCGGCGAACAGTGCGGATGTATGTAGCGATTGAACGTGATGTTATTTGGGCACGCGTCGCAGCCTTGATTACACCGATATTCACGTCCAAAACTTGAAGAAGTGATCGCACCCTCTCATTCTCGAGGCTGGTCTGGGAGGTATAGCTTGCGTCGTGGTTTCCGCGTCCATGGTACGGCTGGACTACTTGCCTGCTACACTACGGTTTTCTCTGTCCCGACAAAAATTCAAACCCCAAATCCAGCCCGCTCGTGCCTCACCTCTTATCGATCGACAATCGCCGCAAACATGGCGGACAGCAGCAGCACGCCTGCCATGATCGATCCCTCGATCTTCCAGTTCCTACAGAGCCATGCCGAGCAGGACATTGAGGTCAACGAGAAGCTGCACCAGATCACCGCGGTTCTGAACCGCCAGATCTCGACCTCCCAGGGCCATCTCAGCCGCATCCATGCCACGCCCACCTCGAAGCGTGAGTTGCGCCAAGAAACCCTCCGAGATGTCGTGGTTGTAGGCTGACCAACGGCCTCTTGCTGCAGTGGCACCTCTTCTGAGCCAGGTCGAACAGGATGGCATCCAGCCTGCCATCGCGAGCATCGGCGAGCTTGCCGCCTTTGCCTCCAACTACCCGTACTACAAGTGTGTCAAACCTGCCGTCTCGGCCACCTCGATATGCAGGTACCCGCCCGGGCCAAAAAAAACACCATGCTTACTCTCGTGCAGGTACAACCAGCGATGGTCCCGCAGCATCCAGAACCTCCTCTCCCAGATGCTTCTGACGGCCTGGCTCGGCGGAATGGGCACAGATGCCCGCGCAGGCGAGCTGGGACGCCTGCTCCGTCTCGAGGAGGTCGGCGAAATCTTAAAGGGTTTGTGTTGCGTCCCCTGCCCCCCCTCGTCCCCGAGTCCCATTTTCTTCCCCTGTAACCATCCATGCATATATGCCAACCTACCACCCACGTCACAGTGCCCGTCAACCTGACCGACCGGGATGCCTTCCACATCACCATCGAGGAGTATCTCCTGGCCATGACGGACATGACGGAGGAGCTCAGCCGCCTGGCCATGAATGCCGTGACGCTCGGCGACGTCGAGCTCACCGTCCGCATCAGCGCCTTCATCAAGGACCTGTTCGCCGGCTTCCAGCTGCTCAACCTCAAGAACGACATGCTGCGCCGCAGGGTCGACGGCGTCAAGTACCACGTTAAGAAGGTCGAGGATGTCATCTATGACCTCACCCTGCGCAACCTGATCCCCAAGAAAGACGAAGCCGCGTCCAAGATGGAGGTTGAGGCGTGAGGGGTTTCTCTCTCTTTCTTTTTATGTACTTTGCAAGGGTGCGTGCCCTGGGCCGCCAACTGGCGGCCAGCTCAGCAACGAAAGTCACTTCTGGGGGCCGGGCGAGGGACGCCAGGCAGGAAACTTACGAACCCATTTCATAGCCACCTTACAGTTCCCTACAGTATCATAAAAAGTCTCAAGAGTTATCCATGATCACGGTGGCTCCTATCCAAGCATGTCCAAAGCTTTCGGTCATATTTGGTCATATACTCAACCTCGTCACCACTTGGGTATCGTTCTATCTTTTCGGGGTTCCCCTTTTGTACTTGGCTTTTTGGTTCGTTTTACGTACATCGGCCTGGCCGTCTAGTGGTGGAACAGGCGAATGTTCTGCTCGACAAAGGTGATACCCAGCTTCTCAGCCGTCTCGAACACGGCCGAGTCGTTCTGGCTTCCGGCAGGGGCGGCAATGTACTTGACGCCCGAGCGGGCGGCGCGGTAGACGTTGTCAACGAAGGGGAAGAAGGCGTCGCTGGAAACCACGACATCGCTGAGCTTAGCAGACCATTCCTCGCGCTCGGCTTCCGTGAAGGCGGCGGGGACCTCGTCGAAGACACCCTCGAACAGCTCACGCTCCGGGCCCGACTTGGGCAGCTCACCGCTGCACAGCAGGTCAATGGCGTTGCTCTTGTCGGGACGCTTGGTTCCCTTCTTCCACTTGATGCCCAGGACCTTGGGGTGGAAACGGAACCACCAGTTATCAGCCTTGTCTCCGGCAAGACGGGTGCAGTGGATGCGCGACTGCTGTCCGGCGCCGAGACCGACGACTTGGCCGTTCTTGGCGTAGCAAACCGAGTTGCTCTGGGTGTACTTGAGGGCAATAGTGGCAACAGTCAGGTCGCGGGTCGCCGACTCGGACAGGGTAGCGTCCTTGGGGGTAATAGTCCGGCTGAACGAGCGCGGCGAAATTTCAATGTCATTTCGGTGCTGCTGCAGGGTCACACCGTAGACGGTGCGGGTCTCGGTGGCATCCGGCTGGAAGTCGGCGTCCATCTCCAGAACGAGGTATTTGCCGCCCTTCTTCTTCTTGAGGATGTCCAGGGCGGCCGGCTCGTATCCAGGGGCAATGACGCCGTCGGAAACTTCCTTGGAGATGATGCTGGCCGTAGGAACGTCGACCACGTCGCTAAGGGCGATCATGTCGCCGAAGCTGCTCATGCGGTCGGCACCACGGGCCCTGGCATAGGCCTGGGCGAGGCCCGACGTCTCAATGCCCTCAATGTCATCAACAAAGTACACCTTGCGCTCCTCGGCGCTCAGAGGGACACCGATGGCGGCACCAGCCGGCGAAACGTGCTTGAAACTGGCGGCAGCAGGCTTACCAAGAGCAGCCTTGAGCTCCTTGACCAGAGCCCAACTGTTCAAGGCATCCAGCAGGTTGATGTACCCAGGCGAGCCGCACAGAGCCTTGAAGGGCAGGTTGGCCGACCGCACGAAGGCGGCAGCGGGCTTCTGGTGAGGGTTGGCACCGTACCGGAGGGTGGAGTACTGCTGGCCATCGCCGGCGTAGCGGGCACGGAAGAAGCCCGAGATGTTGTCGTCGTAATCAGCCGTGTGCTCGAAAGCCTTGAGGGCGTACCGGTTGCGGCTGGACTCCTTAATCTCGCCGGCCTCGAGCTCCTTGAGGAATTCGGGGTAGTCGTTGGGGTCACTCAGAATGGTTACACGCGCGTGGTTCTTGGCGGCGGCTCGGATCAGGGTGACACCGCCGATGTCGATCTCCTCGACGGCCTCGGGCACGGTGACGTTGGGCTTGGAGATGGTGTCCTTGAAGGGGTACAGGTTGCAGATGACATAGTCAACCTTGTCGATGCTCTGCTCGGCCAAGTCCTTCTCATCCGACTCCAGGTTCCGGGCCAGTATGCCGGCGTGGACGGCAGGGTGCAGCGTCTTGACACGGCCCGCGAGCATCTCGGGCGCCTTGGTGATGGCCGAGATGTCCCTGGAGGCCCAGTGAGCACACGAAGAACGCGCAAGGGGTGGACACGGCCCCCACGAGCCCTGCCCTCGGCCACACTTACTCGACCGCAAACCCAGACTCTCTGATCATCTTGGCGGTGCCGCCCGAGGCCAGGATGCGGACATTCTGCTTGACAAGGCCTTTGGCGAGGTCCAGCAGACCTGTCTTGTCGAAGACGGAGACGATGGCAATCCGTTGAGACATTTTGATCGTGGTGACTTCTTTTGGAGGTAGAATTCAGTGCCAGTCGTCCAGCGAGGTTGTGGCAGAGGGAGAAAAAATGAGCAAGGGAAAAAAAAAACACGAGGGTTTGGAGCCAGGTTCGGCTATGATGGATGGCGTGCTGCAAGATAATTCTTCTACCTACTACATCTGTGCAGCACTTTAAAATGCATGGCGGGGTATTTTGGCGGGGGTAACGATAACCGTGAGTTGGAGGCGGGACCGTCGCGCTAACTACTAAGGCACTACGTAGCACTTATGTAATGGCCCTCCAGTTTCCCCCGGTCCAGCAGCCCCACTCCCCGAGCTGCCCTTCCTCCCGTTATCGCTATCGCCATGTGACACGCCTCGAGACCAGAACACTTAGCGATGCGCTGTCCCCTGCGCGGGCTCTAGCTGCAGCCATTCCGTGAAGAAGCGATACTCCCCTGCGCATTGCCGTGCCACTCTTTTCACCAATGCCTCTGATCGACCCCGTCACCATGTCCGCGCCTGCTGGCAAGGCTGGGCCCGCCGCCGGGGACGACAAGCCTAGCGAGGTGGAAAGCGTCTGCAGGGCCATGCCCACCCACGCGTCGCCCCTGGCCCAGACTGTCCGGCACGCCCATCCCGCTGTGCTCGTCGCTTCGTTCTACGCGGGCTTCGGCGCCCTGGTGCGCGACCCAGTTGCTACCATGGCCGTCTCCCTTCCGGCCGTGATGGTCCTCCAGGTCGCCTATGCCGTCCTCTGCCTGCCCGCCGCCGGGTCCCCGGCCAAGGGCATCAAGAAGCTCCGGCCCGGCGAGAAGCGGAAGCCGGGCGCGGACGCCGCGGGGCCCAGTCTCCTGAGCGTAGGCCGCCATCTGCCTCCCCTGACCCGCTGCCGAATAAACTGACCGTCCCTGGGTTGCAGACCGTCTTCGTCGCGCTTGGCCTCTCTGTCTTTGCCACCCTTGGTCTCCACACCTTCTTCGTCCTGTTCGGCGCGCCGTTGCTCACTCACACCCCGCAAACCCTCCTCTGCACGCTACATCTGTCGATGCTGGGGCTCTTCCCGCTCTTCTACACGCACGGTATCGTAACGGGCGACTGGGTAGAAATCCTCGGTGCCCGGGCGCCCTTCGACGAGGCGTTTGGTGGCTTGGTGGGAGGATGTGTAGGCGCCTGGGTCGGCGCCGTGCCCATTCCTCTGGACTGGGACCGCGAGTGGCAGAAGTGGCCCATCACGATCCTGTGCGGAATTTACGGCGGTTACGTGCTGGGCAAGGTCGTTGGCGGCACCATTGCCTTTGGCAAGCGGGTTGGGTCATGAGCAAGCTCTTCGGCTTTACCCCAGGCGACTCATGACGGTAGGGACGGCATGGGACAAGAATTGAAACATGGGCCGCGGTGCCTGGCGATCAGGCTTGGATCGTCTGAAGGCCAACGGCTCAACCCCGGCGCTGGATGCCTCGGACACCTCCGTTTTCACGAAGACCGGTAGACTGCTGCAGCTTGCGTCGCGCAACAGGCCGCATCTTGGGGCGCATTATGCGCACTCATCGGAGCCTCGCCGCCTCTTGCGAATCTAAACTAGACTTGGTGGGAACGGCATGAACAAAACAAGACGATAACCATCCGCCACCTCAAGCCACTGGCCGAGTGCAGAAATTACGCAATGGCTGTACAGTCCCATCCGCGCGCCTGTAGTTGGGCCACGGCACAGCCCATGTAGCAAAATCGGGAGAAAGCACACTAGGAGGCAGTGTTCTTGCTGAAGATGATGCAGCCCACCTACCTAGGTATGCTGCAGCTGGGAAAAGCAAGGTTAACTGAGCGGCGCTGCAAGGGCTCCCGCATCGTGGGGTCAAAAGCTACAGGGGAGTGCCTAGTGAGGCGGCTCGGAAGACACGCCGGGGCTCCCATTCCAGGGGCTGATACAATGTACACGTACAAGCCTTCTCTGGTAAGCGGGGGGGGGGGGGGCGAGGGGACCACCAGGCGCACAGAGGCCCTCTTTACGGGGCTGTGAACAAGCGCAAAGAGGGCGTGTGGAAGGACTTCGGCTCAGCTCCTGAGACCCAGCATGCCTCAGCCGTGGGGTCTGGGGGTCTCTGCCGGCAGGGCGCCAGGGCTGCCCCCGTAAATCAATCTCGACGTCGCGCAGGCCGATCACATGCCGCTACCGTTGCGGCCTCGACACACGCTGGCCTGCCGTGCCGTTCATCGCGCTGTGTCTGTCTCGTCCGTTCTTGCCCGCCGCGCCCAAGGTTCCACGCAGACGCCATTGCCGTATTCATCCCTCTTCCGGCTGTGGCCCGCCAGCACCACCGACCGACCAGGCATTGGCCCCCGCCCTACCTGCATGGCCGTAACCGGGGTCATACCGCAGTGACGACGCGCCACGATACTGACATCCAGTCTAGGCGGCGGCGGCGGCGGCGACGGGCGGCATCAGCTGACGGATAGATCGACTCGCCGCGTCGTCCGACTGCCCCCATCGCGCACTGCAGACGACCGTCCTCGCTGGCGGACATTAGCCCTGGCGCATACCTTCAACCCGGAATTCCGAGGGGCGGGTGCCAGCAGCAGGCCTTAGGTCCAGCGAAACGACTTGCTGCGTCCTCATTTGCCACGCCCGGCGCGACGGGCGCCTGCCTGCTGACGTTCGCTCCCGTGTGGTATTGGTGTTGACCTGAGGGGGTCTCCTTCCTGTTCTCGCCAACCTCTGTATCCTCCTTTCCACCCGGCGCTCGCCTTGAACCCCGAGTGCAGGTGCAGTGTATTTCTCCTCCGACAGCCTTCCGCACGGGCATTCCACCCGACGTGCCAGCCCCAACATGGACCTCGCAGAGCGGGCACCCCTCCTGGGGGCGGGAGGCAAGCTTCGGGCACCACCAAGTAAGCAGCTCTCCGCGCCTGCGTTGCCCTGTCGGTCGGGAAAGATGTTGTAGCCGTCCGACATGTGCCGCTCGGGTGCATGGCTGACATGGCCCCCCTCAGGTGCGGCCTTCACAGCGGCCTTGGTGCAACCCGGGAATGCGGGGAGGAACCCCCGCGAGGAGTCCCGCGGCGGCGCGCCCCGGCGCTTCCCCCAAGCCATTGCCCATCGGGGCTGCAAGGCCGCCTATCCAGAGAACACCATGGCGGCGTTCCGGAGCGCCGTGGAGATCGGCGCCCACGGCATCGAGACGGATCTTCACCTCTCCAAAGACGGCGTTGTGGTGCTGTCACATGTAGGTTTGCCCCCTTCGGCTCGCCCTGCTGGGCTGTCCATTGCTGCGGGCCGAGGCCTGCGGATAGAACTGACTGACGGCACCGCCAGGACGCAACACTGAAGCGGTGTTTCGGGGAGGACACCCGGGTGGCTGACTGTGACTGGGGCTACCTGAGCACGCTGCGGACCACGCGAGAACCGCGCCAGCCGATGCCGCGCTTGATCGATCTCTTGGAGTATATGGCCCGCCCAGGCGTCGAGCATGTTTGGGCTTTGCTTGACATCAAGGTGGGTCGTGGGCTTTGTGCTGGGCCACGATGCCCTCGGGCCGTGGCCTCCCCTCCACGGCTTCGGAAGTACTTGCACACGTACTGACCGTTCCCATGATGGGGTGGGTAGAGAGACGACGATGCCTCGGAACTCATAAGTCGCGTAGCGGCCACCGTCGCCTCCGTTCCCTCCAAGCGGCCTTGGAGCGAGCGGATCATGATGGGCTGCTGGCAGGTGCGTGTTGCTCCCTGGTTGTCTCTCTTCGGTCGATTCTCCGGGATCCAAACGGTCTAACCACCCGTGGGCTACATTCCAGGCCCCCTACATGAAGCTGTGCATGAAGCTGATGCCCGGCTTCCCCCTCACCCACATCGGCTGGTCGCTCGGCTATGCGCGGCAGCTGCTCGAGATCCCCAACATGAACTTCAACCTACTGGCGAACAGCCTGCTGGGCCCGTGGGGCACCCGCTTCATCGGGGACGCGCACGCGGCCGAGCGCTCGGTGCTGGTGTGGACCGTCAACGACGACGACTGGATGCGCTGGAGCGTCGGCAAGGGCGTCGATGGCGTCATCACCGACGACCCCCAGCGCTACCTCGACATCTGCCGCGCCTGGCCCGGTCGGCCCGCCGGCCCGCCCTCTTGGTCGGCGTCGGGCCTGCGCCTGCGGAAGAGGGCCAAGTCGCTCGCCTTCCACGTCTTCTTCCAGCTGGCTGCCTGGCTCCTGGCCCTGGTCTTCCTTCTGCGGAACGGCACCCCGAAGCGGCGCGTGCGAGAGGCATTCCGGGACTAGATGGGCCCGTATGCGGAGGGGACGACGGGAGGGGGGGGAGGGGGGAACCAGAACCGACAGGGCCTACCGACCGGGCTTCCACCAATGGCTTGATGCAAAGCCACGCAGGACTGACTGCAGGCCGTTAGGTACATGGACACCATGGTACAAAGAAGACATGCATCTGCGTCAAGCGGGCCCTTCAGCCATGTCACTTTCCTTCTGTCCACCCCTACCAAAACGGTACGTAAAATGGTACGTAGACAGGCCTTGCGTTGCCACATGACTTGGCGGTCACGATGGGAGTAAGAAACTTGGTACTGGGCATCTCAAATTATCCCGAGAACGAATCCAGGGTCTTGCTATGCAGGCCTTCTGCAACTGGTCAAATAAGCAACATACCCATCCTTGGCCTCCAGGCCCATGTCCCTAAACCCTAACCCCTTCCTGCTGACTAGCCAGGGCCGAACCCCTCTCTTACACCAGCAGGATGAGAACCGGCACGGTACATCCAGTCTCTGACATGATGCGGGGGGACCCGAGGACCGAACCTTAGGCTCAGTGGGTTGTCTGGCGCTTGACGTCGTCGCCGAAGTCGAAAATGGACGTGGGCTGCTCCTCCGTCTTAAGCTCCAGCTCAGCCTTGGTCTCGGGCTTGGGCGTCTTCTTGGCGCTGGGCTTGCGCTTCTTGGGCGTGGGCGTGGCGACGGGCTTCTTCTTTTTCTGCTCGTCGTTGTTTTCGTCGTCGTCGTCGACCTTGGGGTCCTTGTCACGGCCAGCGGCAGCGGCCGCCTTGCGCTTGCGGCTGGCGGGCGTTCCGCCGGCGGCAGTCGCCGTGTCCTTGGCCGGGGTCGAGGCTCCAAAACAGCCGCCGCCCTTGCCCTCCTTGAAGTCCTTGACAATGGTCTTGCTCCAGCGCTGGCTGTGGTGGGGGAGGGGGATTCGTGTCAGTCATCTGTTTGTCTTGTGATGCCTGGGGGGGGGGGGTTTATGATAAGTAGAGAGGTGTATTTTTCTTTCATAAGATGGAACGGCGGGGGAGTAGGTGATGAATATGAGAGGCACTTAGGATAGTACGATATTGAAGGGCGTCGAGGTGTCCTTACGGCAAAGCGGACCATGTGGGCAAGTGCGGCCAGAAGTCGCTGCTGGCTGATAGTATCATGACGCGTGAGGGGCGAGGGGCATGGAAGCGGGAAAGGGATGTGGACACGGGGGGGAAAGAAGAAGACGAAAAGAAGGAAAGAAAAGCAAGGCCAAAACTTACTTCATGGCCTCCTTGGTGAAGTCAGCATGTCCCCAGGCGTGCATCTGCTCCTTGACGGCGTCCCAGGAGACCTTCACCTTCAAGTCACCGCCCATGTGCGAGGCGAGGACAGCGAAGATGAGATCCCGCTCGGCCTGCTCAGTCCACTTGCCCGGCATGGTGATAACGGGGAGGCGGCTGACTGGTCGTACTGTGCGGTTTGGGGGGGAGGTTGTTGGCCCAGTGGTACGAGGCTTGGGAAGGGGATGCAAGATGGACCGACAACAACAACAACAACAACAACAACAACAACAACAACAACAACAACGATAATGTCGGGTGTATGGACAAGAGGAAGTGGGCGAGATGGAATAACGGGAGGCCGATGACCACGCGAGGGAGGGGAGGGATCGCGTGGGCGAGCAGGCCGTGTTGGACAGCCACGGTGAGAAGGGAGGGGGGGAGGGGAGGAGGGGAGGGCAGGACAACCCAAGAGTGCTTTTTCGGGTGGAAGCGGCAGGCACAAGGCGGTGCTGCCTTGCGAGAGCCATGTAGGCACCAGCGAGACCCTTCGGGGGCCCGGGAAAACGAGGTGCGGATGGCCCAGGGAAGAATGTTGCTACGAACGGGGAGACTCGCTTGTCCGCCCAACTGTCCAGTCGTGCCACCCTCCATAGTGCGAGGATAGGAATCATCGAGCATGTAGGACCTATCCTGCTGAATCGTCGCCCCCCCTCGCCGTTTCTGTTTTCTCGTGTGCGCGTGTGCTGCCAGTCGTCGGGAGAAAAAGACAGAGCACGTAGTCACAAGGCAGCGGCGCCAGACGCAGCATGGAAGCGGAAAGGAAGATAACTACGAAAGAGCCGGGGAGGAAAAGGCTGGATGACGTCCGACTCGCCGTTCCTGTTCAGGACCGCTGCTGAAAAATCAAACCCAAGTGCACCGTAACCGCCCTCTTGCCCTCCTTGGCCCCCAGCCGTGGAAAAAGACCAAATAACCTGCCCGAGCCCACCCGGTATGGAGACCCCCCCCCCCCCCCCCCCCCAACGGGACGCCAAAGAAAGGAGGCTTGCGTTTTACGCCGACGCCAGACAACATGGGCCCTGAGCGACCGAGGACCCGAGAACCCCAGGAGAAATTAGCATTGGCGGGCATGAGATGCCGCAATATGCACTAGCAAGCGTAACGCCGTCTAAACTCCCACCCGCTCGACTATCCGAGGCGTGCAAAACCAAACAAAGATGCCCCTCGCGCTGTCTCGGAAACCGCGGGGTCTCAGCCTTGCAGAAGCCCCTGGCTGAGATCAAAACCATCCAGTACCAACCGGCCCTCGTCCATAGGGTACTGCATCGACTGCGGTAAACTGTTCCGCAGCTCCTCGCTTCCTAAGCCCGCGTACAAGTCATTCGACGCTAGTTCCTCGGACGAGCTGAGGCTTTCGTCGCTGAGGCTGAAATCGCTTTGCGGTCCCGTGGTATTTGACCCCGGGTCGCCGACATGGAGGCTCGAGAGATCCCACGAATCCGGGGACCATTCGTCGTAAGAAGTAGTTGGTTGCGGTGGCCCGATGTCGGTGATGGATATACCGGGTCCGCCATATATGGCGTCGTAGACGTTGGTCTGTCCTCCATCCATGGCACCGAGAATAGCCTCCCACTCGCTCACGGACACGCCACTATGTTGACCCCCCATACTGCCCGCTTTGCTGCCAGGGGACACATTGTTCGTGGGGTACGAGGAAGACGCCGTTTGCTGGGCGTGGGTGACGGGCTGCGCAGCCGCCGTGGCAGCCCTTGAACCCAGTGGTGACGAGGCCATGGGGGCCTGCGCCGGTGGGGATTGCCTGGGCGCCCTGCCCAGCGACAGGTAGTCCAGGTTCCCGTTCGCCCCGTGCCTTGGCGACAGCCGCATCATACTTTGTTGTATTTCGGATACGGAAAATCGTTTCTCGCGCCGAGACGCGACAGGCTCGTGTGCGCCGCCATCGATGGAGGCACGCGAGTGTGGTCGGTACAACTCGGGACGTGCCATTGACGAGCTGGGCATGGTCATGCGGCGCAGCTTCTCCTGCTGCATTATGAGATCGGTCTCGCTCGCGCTTGCGCCCAAGTGCCGTCCGAGCCCCTGTTGGAGAGCCAGCCTCCCAGGCTGCGGGGGCTGGGGAGATAGGCGCGGCGGCGGAGCCGCCATGGCAGTCTTGGGGCTCTTCCGGGCTGCCGTCTTGGCCGTGCCCTCCTCGGCCGGGATGACCAAGGAGGCGGCCCGTTTCAGGTCGACGGTTCCTGGCGCGTTACCCTTTTGTAGCATCTTCAACACGCCGTGAACCAGGCGTCTGGTCTCCCTCATCAGTTTGCTCTCCTGCTTGAGCCCCATTCCCTGGTAAAGAAGCGTCATGGCGCAGAGCCCAAGGACGTCCGTCTTGTTCAGACAAAACGAGAAAGACATGCTCCTCTCCTCGAGGAGCTGGATGATTTGAATCGTGTGCTTGCTGGCCTCGAAAATGGCCATTAGCGACGGCGCATCTTTGGGCCCCAGAGAAGAGCCGACCGCGGGGCGATGAATCAGAGTGCGCGTGTAGTAGAATGCGAGGGACTGCCACTGTCAGCGTTTGGACAGGGGCACCAAGAAGCGACGGTGTGCTTACCAACAGGGGCGAGCGGCTCCCAGTGACCTCTGTAGACGGCTTGTCTTGGGCAAAGGTAAGCCTCAGGTGCGCTGGCAGCTTCTCACTCCACTCGGCGAGTTCCGCATCCAGCAATGAGATGCCCTGCAAGGACAGCTCGTAGGACGTCGAAGCAGGGTAGTTCTTTTCCAGCACCTTCGCCAGCACGCGACACAACCTGAAAAGAGCCAAGGCGCTGGATATTTTGGTGTATTCCCCCGGGAGTGTGGGCTGAAACCCCCTCTCCGTCACATACTCGTCGTCACAGTCGGCCGGGTACTCGGCATGGATGTCTTCTTCCCGCAAGACTTTAGGCAGACCCAGGATCGCCGCCGAGAAGCTGTGCACGTCAGCGTCGACGCCCACGGGCAAGCGCGGCATGGCCAGTAGAACTTACCAATCCAATGAATAGAGCGTCCAGAAGACCTTCTTCCGCGTCTCGATAGTCAGGGCACCAAACGAGAAACGTTTCTGGCTCTGGTGTAGGCCCAAACGATGAGACAGTGCGACGGCGACGGCTTTGTAGTGGATCAATCGCTTGTAGTCTGCTCTTATGGCGCAGTACATCAAGGCCAGCACAAGACACTGCAGCGTGTTCATGGTGTTCTCCATCAGGATGGCGTCGAGAGCCCTTTGCCACTGCATTTCGCAGGCAGCAACCTGCTCCATGTCGGGCTGTTCGCTCGAGAGGGCGGCGATGCTGAAGACGAGGTACAGCTGAGCGGTCTTGTGGTTGCTCCTGACCTTGTCGGCATCGGCGACAAACCCTTCATACAAGCAAAGGAACGTGGGCTTGTGAAGGACGGGGAACAAGGGAGCCCATTCCTGGAAGTAAACATTGACGCATCGGTCCGAGAAGAGCCGCGGCGGGAGCCTCGTGGACGAGGACAGCGGCTTGGCCGTCAAAGGGGGGCAGCCCTGAATATGAAGGAAAGCTTCGGGGTTGAAGTCTGAGCAAGACTTGCCGTTTTCCTGCAGCTTGCATTTCAAGCCCTCTGGTGCCGAGTCGGGCCAGTCAATAGGAGAAGGGACGCAGCTGGCGACAGTTGCACGTACCGATGAATGAACGACCGCTCGACGGGCCCATGAAGTACGAGTCCGAGTTCTCGACGCCAAGCAACAGCGGCGACGCTTGTACCCGGAAAGTGTCCTCCTTGGCTGGTGGGGCCTGGCTGTTTCTCGGGACTGGGACTGTCGGGCTGGAGAGGCGCTCTGTCGATGCCTGCCCGTGGTTCTGTCGGTTGTGGTGGTGGCCATGCATCTTGGACAACATCTCAATCTTCTCGTCCTTCTCGTCCAGCAGGTCCTTGAGCTCCCGGTTTTCTGTCTCCAGCGCCCTGACTCTCTCTTCGAGAGATTCCGTGTAGCCACGAGGAAAGGCGCGGCGGCTCAGTTTGTCGCTGGTGCGACACTCAAAGCCCACGTTGGCGCATTGTGAGCAGCAGGGCCGGATGCCATCGCAACGGATCTTCTTGGACCGGCACCGATCACAGGCTTGCGCGATCCGGCTTTGTGAACTGGTGCCGACCTTGATCACCTTCATAGGCAGAATGCCCGGCATGGTGGCGTTCGGCGTCGCGCAACACGTCTAGACTGACGCGCCCTGTCTGCTGCTAGTCGCCGGGCCTCGGTGATCCGATGGACACTCTGGGATGGCAGGCGGGGGCGGCAAGCGCGGCGGTGGCCACGTTGTGGTCGCGTGATCCAGGAGTCGGCTCCGGGCTCCTGTTTCGTTTGCCTATGCCTAGCATGTAGGCCGGCGCGGGCCACACAAAAAGGGGTGCGGGCGTGGCGTGGGAGCGCAGCAACAGAGCAGACAGAAAAAGGTTCAGTGAGCTCGCAACGATGCCGGAGAATCTGCCGGAGAGCTCGGGGTTGGTGGTGGGGAGCGACAGCCAAGAGCCCAGGAGCAAGTGGTTGAAAGAGGAGGTTCTAATGGCGCAAGACAAGACAAGAGTACGGATGAAATGGAACGGGGAACCCATCCAAGTGGGTGGGATGGGATTGTGGAGAAGGATATGGAAAGGAAGCGGAAGCGGCGGGCCCCTGGACTGCTCGGGTCTCATCAACTCTCGCTGGTCTAGCTGGGCCGCCCGGCCAGCCTGCCAATGATGCGACACAAGAGGAATCCGGGGTGGACAAGGGGAGCGCAGATGAGGGGATTCGACGAGGGTCAGCAAACCACCTGCACCGCTCTGCCGGGGTGGTTAGGGGTGGGTCGACGTATCCACACCCACCCGGCAGTCCCTGCGAGCCTGGGCTGGGTGGGTGGATGCGTGCGTGCGTGTGTGTGTGTGTGTGTGTGTGTGTGTGTGTGTGTCGGGTGTGTGTGTCGGGTGTGTATGTGTGTGTGTGTGTGTGTGTGTGTGTACACGACTGCAGGAGGAGGAGAGAAAGTATCGGCACGGGATACACGCACCAGTCAGGGAGAGAGAGTATGGATCCTACGTAGGCCTGCTTTTCCATCCCACACACCCCATATCGCACATCCACCATACATACTGCTCCGATACGTGCTTACGTGCCTACCTCTTACCGGCAAGTAGGTAAGTTGCCTATGTAGGCACCTGCTTCATCTTACACCCTCATGGACCCTCGCCACTGTTCCCTGGACGGGCTGCATGAGGCAAAAGCTGGCGGCCAGGGGAAGAGGGCCGATTCCCCTACGTCCTCGGGGACTCCATATCGAGGCGATGGAGGCTCCATCTGCCAGGCTAGCCACGCTCTAGCTGCCAAAATAGACCAACTACAGGAACGTCCGTGGGAAGAAGGATGCGGTCCGTGTTCTTTGGCGCCGTCGCCGCCTAACCTGCCGGCTGTGAGGCGGTATGCCAGCAGCGGTAATGGCATATCGCAATCACGTCAGGGATAGGCCCCGACGTCAGGGATAGGCACGCCGCGACCCACGATCACCGGACCCTAGCCAGCTGTACCATGGCCCAATGCGTGCTGCCGACAGCCGGCTAGCAGGACTAGACGGCATCGGCCAAGAAACGACCCAGTCGCCGCCATGCCTGTTGACGGCGCCAGGAGATCACGAACCCAAATATCCCCAGGATGCAACCTTGCATCATTCGACTGACTACTCCTCCTATTCCAGACCCATTGAGTCCCCTGCCGGCAGTACAACTAGCTGCGTACCTCTCTACTCGTCCTCTCCTCTTGACCTACTACCTACACAAGGACATGCCTTGTGGACCACCCTGTGGCGCGTGCGACTTCTTGGCAGGGCTGAGCATGATGAACTGGCGTTGACATAGGGCATACGAGCGGTGGTCATGGACGTTTCACCTAGCTCGCACCGCATCCCTTCTGGACATGACCGAACCGCCGAACCACATGGCCGTTGCCTCTTAGTTTCCTCCATGCCTGCGCGAGCTGAACCCGTCGGCCTGTCAGGGAGAGGCGGGGACGACGAGAGCCGCCGCCAGCCAGCCAGGCTGTCGCTCATTTGCCCTCTTGTTATGCACGTCTTTGGGCCAGGCCAACGAGCATGGCTTCCACGAAGCCACGCAGGCAATCATGATCGGCGTCTTGGAAGCCTCTCTTCATTGGCTGCCGAGACCATCACCCCTCCCCCCACCCCACGGGTTGAGGTGCAATCGTCGCTCTGATGGCCAGCCGAAGCCTACCTGGAACAGTCACGCTGAGAGTGGCAATGAATCGCCAAGTGTGCGACGACGGGTCAGTGCCGTAGAGACGAACTAGTTGTACACGGTTTGATGCCATTGTGTCTCCATCGGCCTCCACGCTGTCGGCGATCGGCCGCCCCCAGAAACATCAACTGAGAAAAGATGCTCCGTCGATCGCGTCCCAGCACCCAGATGCCCCACTCCTCGCTCTCGTACGAGTGCGATTGTGCCTGCCAGCCTAGTCAGCAAGCCGGCAAGTACCCAATGGCCGCTACGCAGTTCCTGTTTCCGAATTCGGAGAATCAATATATATTTTTCATTCCGCACCACATGTGTGTGGCAGGACCTTTGTTTGTTTGTTGGGGGGGGGGGGGGGGGGGTTGAGGGAGCGAGTATAGGACAGGGCCGGGACCGGTAAAAGTCACCCGTCCTTCCTAATGGGTAAACTCGTCGCACCTGCCTCGTGGCACCCAGGATCGTGCCGGAACATCGAGCCAATCACTTGGCCGCCTAATCCGCACTTGACTCGTGGTGATGAACCAATATCACCCGTGTCCAGGCGAGCAGAAGAGGAGCGGGGGCAAGGAGGTGCGAGGTGCAAAGGCCCCAGGGGAGCCAGGGGGGCCAAACTCGGGAGAATCGCCAGAGTCAGGCCCCCAGCTAGCGGCTGGATGGCCGGGTGTCTTCTGCCGGGTGTACTTACACACTGGTACCAGTGGTTGCTATATTCCCCGGGTCGCCTCTTAGCTCCCCGCCGAGGCCCCAGGCCGAGTGGCTAACCGAGAGGCCGAATCCGCCCGATTTCCCGGGTCTGGCATGTCCAAGCCCGGGGGGTTGGACGAGTGCTCTGGTCAAACAGCCTTATGAGGTGTGATTCACGCCCTGCCCCGCGCCACGGCGCAGCGCGTCTGCGGTTGCCATTGGGCGCCCGTGTTGGGAGCCAATAAACCGCCCTGCCCGATACTGGGGCTGCTGGCATCCATAGTCGAGGAATAGCCCATCAGCTAGCTAAAGTCGGGCTCGTCCTCATTGGTTGCTGCCCCATCGTCTGTTGTCGCACCGTTCCTCCCGAGGTAAGCTCTCACACTATCCTCCGCATAGAGCGTTGCAGTCTGGAGGTTCGTTTTAAAAAAAATCAGCAAGCCATACCGTTTCCAGAGTTGTGTCTTCATGCGCCCCGCAGCATCTCTGCTGCCAGCACAGACAGGGGTTGCCGTTCAGTGCGTCTGTACGATGGATCTTACCTGGTCTTCTAAAACCGCCACCATCCTGACCAACAGGTCCTTTTCGACGAGTCGCAGCTGGCGACTGGCCATCTCGGCGGTGGCGGAGTGCGAGGAGGTTTGCTGGTCGGCCAAGTCACCCCCGTCCATATCGGAAAGGTGATCAACAAGTTTCTGGTAGATAATGCTGACCGCCCGGAGCTCGAAAACGAGACGAAGTGGGTGAGCCCGGAGCAGATCCTGGAGTTGATGAGCCCGGTCGCTCTCGTCCTCTTCCTGCCAGAAGAGTTTTAGGTGTCGCGAACCATCCGTCTCTTGCACCACGCCGAACTGGAGACCGTCTTCCTCATTTACGGCTAGTAGATAGGCGAAGGGCGCGTGCCAGGTGGGTACCCCGTCGCCACTGTCCCGTATCTCGATCGTGGGCGAGTTCTGCGTAACCCGGAAAATGTGTAATTTGGCGCTTCCAAGGGGATCGTCCTCCAGGGGGTCCATTGGCAGCACCATCTTGTTTGCTTTGGACGCCTGGTCGATAAAGCCATAGCTGAAAAGCATCTCAGCTGCCGACTTCGCCTGACCATAGTCAATCGTCACTTCCTGGCCCTCTGCCAGGGTACAGCCGTCCCGCAATACCAGCTTCACACGGCGGTGCCCATCCTCTTCAAAACGAGCCGACGCCTCGGACGAGTGGTTGGCGAGATCGAGACACGGCACCATGCATTCGCCGGAGAGCGGCAATTCCAGGGAGCGGGACCTGTACAAAGCATCAAGCAGGATCCAATCTTGGATCGTGACACGATCCTCTGCGAACAGCAGGCCGAACCAATGTGGCAGCTCACTGGTTCTTGCTTTCAGGTCGTCAAACTCCTTGGTAAGCGCCTTGAGTTTGGCGGCCACTGCGGACTGGAGGGCGTGTCAAAGATGGCGTCACACGAGGACATGGCGGGGGCCCAGGGCGGGGGCCACAAGAATGTTCAGTACTCACTGCCAAGGAGGTGCCATGCAGCAATTCGACATCTTCGGCCGCCCACATGGTAGGGACAGGTACATGATTCGGTAGTAGACAGAAATACTGGGTCCAGGGCGAGATCACACCTTCGGAATGTGAAAAGTCCGGGCAGGCCAGCACCATCTGCGCCAGCAGGTACAGTAGAATATCGCCCCGGTGTGACTGCGAGTGCGCAGGGTCAGTATAGATATCGACGATTTTTTTTTTTTTGGGGGGGGGGGGGGGGGGGGGTAAACACGGTCACTGACCTGGCGGCCGGCGACGTCTAGGAGCTGGCGGAAGTTCTTGTCAACTTTGCTGTAGTGCTCGACGGCTTCGGCGGACAGAACCAAGTCGCCTGGGACGGTGAGCAAGGTGAGGGCCTCCTCGCCATGCCCCGGCCCCAAGCCCCTTTCGGCGACCAGGCCGTAGCCTTTGCCGTCCAGCTGGCCGACTCGGACATCGTGGAACTTGACGTCATTGAGACTGCACCATGCCGGTAGGCTGTCGCGGCCGAGAAGGACGCCCCGGCGCATCTCGTTCACGGGGCTGGTGTTGACGGGCGGTGGCCACGGTGGATCAGGGTTGCGGAGGTGCCAAGCGGTACGGCGGAATACGGCGACAGTCGGCTGAGTGGAAGGACAAGGACTGCACTATCGTGACAGAAAAAGACCCGACAGCCTTTGCGGAGTGCGCGCTGTGCAGCGGATGCTATCAGTGTAGCGGGCACCGAGAGGGACAGTGTGGATGCTCCCTGGGTCCCGGCGATCCATCCCAAGTCATGGCAAATCATTGGCGGATTGATCGGCCCTCTTGGCTGCTATCCCCGATGGCCGATGGGAGGGGGAGGAGGTAAGAGAGGTGAAGCAAAGTCCGATAGCAGGTTGATCCCCCCTCCCAGTGCTAGCAACCTTTCTTGTACTCCCTCTTGTGCATTCCATGATTGAGGCCCGCTCCTGACACTCTGCATGCAATGCCAGGTGCGTGTGCATAAACGCATCCCATCCCGTCCCGAAAGCTCCATGCCTACCTACATCGTACGTGACGGTTCCAACGGAATAGACGCACCTACACAACACACAGCAATGTACCTACGCATTCATACCTGCAGCGCAATGGGCAGGGCCTCGGACCCTGGCCGGACCGGGACCGGGCCCGCCAGCAACAGCCGGTACGTACGCAACGGGGCTTTTACACAAGGACACGCCATGAGATGGAGCCATGACATGCCCCTGGGCTCTCTTCTGGGGCGCCCGATCACCGGCCAGCAGCCCTGGGAAAAGAAGACCCCGCGGTGCCCAAGTGCCCACGCGCCAAGCCGACGTGCCCAACCTTAGCGGGCTGGCAACGACACCCCCCCACCAGCCCAAAAAGTTGTGAACCTCTTTCGGCCGGGCTGACGATCGCTCTCCGGGACGGTAACGACGGGAGTATTTGCACTTGCGCCCGCCGCGACAGACGCCGTACCAGCACCGGCACGCACCCCCGGCAACCACCGCATCCGACGCCTCGAAATGCCCCGCGACCCCCTGATTGGCCTCGTCGGCAAGCCGTCGGCTGGCAAGAGCACGACGCTCAACAGCTTGACCGACGCCACCTCCAAAGTTGGTGCGTCGTTCCCTGGTTCCCGCGCGTGCGTGCTCAAGACGAATGACGTCCCCCCCGGCTGATATAACGGGTGTGTGTGTGCCCTTTCCTCGCCCGCAGGCAACTTCCCCTTCACCACCATCGACCCCCAGCGGGCCATCGGCTACCTGCAAATCGACTGCGCCTGCGCCCGCTTCGGCCTGCAGGACAAGTGCAAGCCCAACTACGGCAGCTGCGTCGACGGCCGCCGCTCGGTGCCCATCGAGCTCCTCGACGTCGCCGGACTTGTGCCCGGCGCCCACGAGGGCAAGGGCCTGGGCAACAAGTTCCTCGACGACCTGCGCCATGCCGACGCGCTGTGCCACGTCGTCGACGCTAGCGGCCGGACCAACGCCGAGGGCGAGAATACGCGCGGCTACGACCCCTCGCAGGACATCGCCTGGCTGCGCAGCGAGATCATCGCCTGGATCAAGGGCAACCTGTACGAGCGCTGGGGCTCCATCAAGCGCCGCCACGTCGCCGTCAAGGCCTCGCCCGTCGAGACCCTGCAGGGCCAGTTCTCCGGCTACGGCTCCACCAAGGAGCTGGTCGCCCGCACCCTCGACAGGCTGGCCATCAAGGAGCCCCTGCAGGACTGGACCGAGGAGACGGTCGACCGCGTCGTCGCCGCCTTCACCGACGAGAAGTTCCCCACCGTCATTGCCCTCAACAAGATCGACGACCCGGACTCGGAAACGAACCTGATGAAGATCACCAAGATGTATAAGAACAGCGTCGTCGTGCCCTGCTCGGCCCGCGCCGAGCTGTACCTCCGGCGCATGGCCCAGCAGGGTTACGTGCAGTACACAGAAGGTGGCGACTGCGTCTGGACGAGGCAGGACCTCATCGACGACGGCGACCCCACCGGCGGCGGCCTGAAGGAGCTGGACGAGAAGAACAAAGAAACCATTGAGGAGTACAAGGACATGATATTATACCGTTACAACTCGACAGGCGTCGTGAACGTGCTCTCGGCAGCCGCTAAACTTCTCGGGCTGGTACCCGTTTTCCCCGTGCGAAGCACCGCCTCCTTCAGCTCGGGCTCAGAAACAAGGGCCGTCTTCCGCGACTGCGTCCTAGTCAAAAGAAACACTACAGTTAAGGAGGCCGCTAGGAAAATCATGGGCGATGTCACCATCGCTTATGTGGAGGGTATTGGTGGGACGCGAGTATCAGAAGATGATATTGTGGCAGTCGGCAAGCACGATGTAAGTTTGCGCAACCATCACGAAGACGCCTTGACCCTGCGCTCACCCGCCCACAGATTTTGTCCTTCAAAGTGGGCCGCGCGTAGCATGTACACGTTGGGCTCCCAGGCGTGGCAATGTGCCGGCGGTTGGGTAGAGCTACCATGCACGTATAAGCCTTCTAGGCTACCTCCAGTCCGGTCGAGCAGGGCTAGATTCGCCCCCCTCCAGCGCAAGAATAGAAACGTGCCTTTCGTCGCTGAGAAACACAGACGCTGCCAACCCGTTCGCTCCGTCGAAAACATGCTAGTTCGAGCCTCATGCAAACCCCTGGCGGACGAGCGGATGGCCCATGTATCGTACAAACGTAGATCATCCGGATCAGTAGGCCGGCTGCGGTGCAATGGCCACGGCCACTCAGCGACAAGAAATCCAACGAGCCGTTTCACTTCGCCTTCCCGCCTTTTCCAACCGTGGTCCATTCATCGCTGGCAGGGCACAGGACGCCGTCGCGTATGAACCATCCTTTCCGCTTCATGTCCTCCCACTCGTTCTTGACCTTCAACTTAACCAGGTCTCCGGCCGCTCTAGCGTCCTCGGCGCTGTCATGCCCCTGGGGCTTATCCGTGTCGCCGCTGTCAACCTGGATTTTGCGATCCAGTCTGGACTCCATCAAGTACTTAAGGCTGTTGCGTAGCGGCAGGCCGCCCTTGTTATGTGGGTATAGGATAATCGTGTCGACAACGGTAGGGTGTATCAGCCGTAAGGCATTCAAGTCGTTCTCGGCACCGTGGGCGATGAGCGGTGTCTCGGGCGAGATGAGGGAGAAGAAGAGATCCCGGGCCGCCTTGGGAGACGGCACGAGTTTGAGCTTTCGTTGCGGTGGCTGAGACGAGTCACCAGATGGGATGAGGACCGGCCTGTGATCTTCACCAGGGCTCCAGCGCGGCGCCTCGGCCAGATCCTCAGGACGCACGCCCGAATATCTAGTGTTAAGATCGATGTACTCGCCGACAGGCAGTACGAGAACGTCAAGGAGCTCCTTACCCGCTGGCCAAGAGACGGCCGTGAGACGGATCAGTTCCATGCCGTACACGGTGTAACCCATCTCACAGTCGAAGCAGACGCCCCGGTCCGACGGCACATCGGGGTTGGGCCGAGTTTCGGCGAAGTTCAGCACGCTTGCCAGTCTTGCAGGGACGGTTGTCTTGAAGACATGATTAGCGGCTTTCGCGCATCCGTTGGTGTCGCCAACAGTCTGATGGCAGCAGCGATATTTCTTGGGCCGCTCGCCAAACCTCTCGCCTGGTGCTCTGTCGACGAAGTAGGTGCGGCCCGGATGGTAGGTACAGGAGCCGTTGGATGCCAAAGCCCCGTCCTCCTCGCGCCGTCCCGGAAACACGGCAAACCTCTGGGTGCACCTGTCGCAGATCTCAAAGTTACCGGAGGCCACGACGGCCTCCTTGGCTTTCCGAATGTCGTCGTCACTGGGTATCGTGGCGACGTAGCCGAACTGCTCAATGCTTTTTAAGTCTACCGTCAGTCGTTTGAGGAATTCCACTTCTTGCGTCGGGGTCAGGCCCGTCTCGATGGGTTTCGGGGCCGCTTCCTGGGGCTCTTCGCCGTTGCCGTAGTCTTTCTTGACGGCGGCCACCCGCTCCTCCTTCCATTGCTCGACCTTCATGCGTTTGTAGCGCATGATGCGGTTCTTGATGACGTTCCCGTAGATGGTGGCGTTCTTGATGGCAGTCTCCTGCTCGTCGTCTAGGGTCTTCACGATGAGTTCTTGGTCAGACATGACCAGAGCAGCCTCGACGCCCTTTGTTTCCTTCCGGAGCTCGGCATTCAACCTCGCGTACTGTTCATGGAGCGCCTTGACAAGTTTGTTTCGCAAGTCATGGGAAGCCGGTGCCCGGCCAAGATGACGAGGATTGAGAGTCTCAATCTTCTTGGGTGCAGCTTTCTTGACCGCCTTGGCGGGTGCCGCCGCTCCAGAGGGCGCACCGGATGCACCAGGCTTGGATGGCTGCTGGGCTGGCACGGTCTTGGTGTTGGGGGCACTTCCCGAGGGCCGCTTCAACGGGTCCTTCTGTTTGGAGACGGCTGGAGAAGCGGGCTTCGAAATGGAGGCGTGGGGGGCCAACTTTAGTCGCTTCCTAGGGGCGCCTTGATCCGGTGACGAGGCGGCCGAAGCGGTAGGCGGGGGAGCTGCTGTGACGCTTGCGTTGCTGGGGGCCTCATCGCCCTCATGCTTGAAGAGGCACTGGAAGGCGTTGCAGCTGTTTCCGGCGGGGCAAGGGAGATGCTTCAGCATCCCGAGCGAGGCCGCCATGACGAAGACGGTAAGGATGAGAAGGCCGAGGGCTAGCGCCGGGCGTTGTGCTGTGGAGGCAGCAAAAGCTTGGAGATGCTGTTGACCTGGCATCAATATGGAAAGCGTGGCGCTTCCAGCCGGCGGGCGGACCTACGCGTGAACGAGGTGAGGCTGTAAATTATGTGCAGGTGTTGGGTGGACACATGCACGGTGAAGAGCTGAGCTGGGTTGGGTGGAGGGTTGGGCGGGCGTAGAGCAATTGATTGTTTCCCATCCTGCCCTCTACCTGCCAACTGGACCGAGCTATCCAAGTGTGTGAACATGCAGGCAATGGTAGCCGGGAAGCACCTGCTGCTGGCCTCCCGATGGTGGGATGTCTTGGAGCGGAACAGGCCCGTTCATTCCACGTCAAACCAGAGGCACGACGGGACAACCCCAGGGGCCCGGTCTTATTGCTGTGATTCTTATTATCAGAGGGACCTGGAGCATTGGGGATGAGCACGAGCACGTGTACTGTGCGTGTACCGGGCCCCCCTTCTGCAACCCGCGGGGGGTTTCCATCCTTGGGGCATAGGAGCCAATGTTGACGCCAGACGAGGTCCATCATGCCGATCGGACGGCCCTGGGGTGTATTTCAAGGCGAGGTAAGATCGTGACCTGCCCCTCTAGGTACGGGCTGGCGAGGGATGCAACTCATGCGCGTGGTTGCAACCCACGCGAAGGGGGAGAAAATGCAGACGTGAACGGCTGGCTACCTACCTACCTACCTACCTACCTACCTCCTAGGTACCTCTATGTCTAGGATCGCCCGCCCTGGCAACCCCACGAAGCCAAAGGGTAGATGAATGGGTAAGTCGCATGCCGCGTCCTTGTTCCATGTCCGCTGCACGTGTCACCCAAGGAGACGGGCTGCGCGATCCGAAATCTGAACTCGGCGGTGGTACCTGCAGGGGCCGAAACCACTGCTGAGCTGCGCCCTGCCTGAGTGCCCTTGGCAAGGTGGCCTGGCGATATTAGAATAGACGCCCGCACCACGCAACCCGCTGACCGCATTCCAACCGCGACTGGAGAGCCCGTTCCATCCAAATAGGTACATACATGCGGGCGCCGTGCTGTGGCGCCAGAGCGATCTCCTGCTCCTTTGTTGCCCCCGTCGCGTTTAACCAAGACCGGGCCACATTCCCAACCTCGAATAGGCAGAGTTGGGAGATGGTGGCCTATCACCGGGCGGCGCGCGCCCAAGGGGCCCCGACCATTCCCAGCCTTACCTAACGTGCCCATCTGCGAAGCCGCTCAGTGCGGTATGCATGCATGCAGGGCCAGATGGGGAACGAAGCTGCCCTGTCTCCCTGCGCGCGCGCGCGCGTGCCGTGTGGTGTGAGCCGCTGCGCGACTGGCGTGAGGTTCCGTACGGGATGCCGTGGGCCGGGTCCTTGACATGTTATGCCTGGGCCGTGTACGTTGCGGACCTGCGAGGGTGGTCTCGATCCTTTTCCCGCAGCCTCGCGACGCCCGCGTCATCCGCTGGGCGGCCCCACCGCTGGCAGTTCGCCCGGAGCCCCTGTCCGCGTACCCCAGCACTGACTAACGTACGTGTGCACTTTTTGCTCGTATGGCGCCTCCTGTCCGCGCCCCCTTCCGCTGCCCGTTTTCTCCCATCGTTCCAGCAACACGCCCGAGCGAGCCGGCCTTTCCACCAGACCGTCCCCGAGCGCCCGTATGGCTCCGTAGAGCAGTGGACCAACCCAGGAACCGAATGCGACACGCCGTGGTCCCGTTGCGATAGCGCGCCTCCTCCCCCCTGAGTTCCATAGGTAGAACCGGGTATATTTCTTTGCCTGCGCTTTCCCACTGCGGCCTTCACTGGACGCTACCGATACCCTTCAGTCGCAAGCCAACCTTGATCCGTCCGCCGTGTCCGCGACCCTCCACCCTAGGTTTCCGGGCTCCAGGTAGCCACCTGCCTGCCTGCCTACCAATCCAGCCATGGAGTACAACGGCGGCAGTCCCCAAGCGGACCATCTCTGCGTCCTGGTCCATGGAGTACGCCGTGCCACCTCGTCACCCCAGCACCCGCCGTGGCTGACATGAACCGCTGCAGCTCTGGGGCAACCCCAACAACATGCGTTCGGTGGCCAAAACGCTTCGCGATGCCCACTCGGAGGATGAGCTGTACCTGCTGGTCGCAAACCGCAACAGCGGCAGTTATACCTACGACGGCATCGAGCGTGGCGGCGAGCGTGTCTGTGTAGAGATCGAGGAGGAGCTCGCCAACGTCCGGTCCAAGGGCGGCAAGATCACGAAACTCAGCATCGTAGGATACTCGCTGGGCGGCCTGGTCGCCCGCTATGCCATCGGCCTGCTGGAAGCCAAGGGCGTCCTGGACCAGCTCGAACCCACGGTATGGGAACCAACTTCGGCCCCGGCTCGCATGTTGAGCCAAGGAGCTCTGGGGCTAACCTCTGTTACTTCTCACCCCGTAGAACTTCACAACCTTCGCTTCACCACACCTCGGCGTTCGCACGCCGCTGCGCGGGTGGCACAGTCATCTCTGGAACATCCTCGGCGCGCGCACCTTGTCCATGTCGGGCCGGCAGCTGTTCACTATTGATGATTTCCGGGGCACCGGCCGGCCGCTGCTGGCGGTGCTGGCCGATCCGAAGTCGATCTTCATGTCGGGACTCGCCCGCTTCAAGCGCCGCACGCTGTACGCCAATGTGATCCACGACAGGAGCGCCGTGTACTACACTACGTGCATCACCAAGACCAACCCCTACGCCGACCTCAGCAAGGTAAATGTGAACTACGTCCCCGGCTACGAGGACGTCGTGCTGGACCCCGCCAACCCGGTCGTGCCTCGGGCGCCCAAGACCAACCGGGCGACGTGGGCGGAGCTCAAGGACACGGGCCGCACGTACGTGAAGAACGCGCCGCTCGTGGCCTTCCTCGTCGTCTTCATCCCGATTGCTGTCATCGGCTACCTGGCCAACTCGGTAGTCCAGACGTTCCGCAGCTCGCGGCGGATCCAGCTCCACGAGAGCGGCCGCGCCGGCATCGCTGTCGAAAGCTACCGCATGCCCGTCATGCAGGAGCTGCAGCAGACGGTCGAGGACGCCTACGAGAACATGAACAGCGCGCACCGCCAGGAGTACCTGGCCTCGTCGGACGACGAAGACGACGACGCGCTGACGGAAAGCGAACGAAAAACGCTCGCGCTCGAACGGAGGCAGTCGCATTCCCAGCCCTGGCCGACGCTGGCGCTGGCGCCGGAGCAGTTCGAGATGATCAAGTCCCTGGATCAGCTGGGCTGGCGCAAATACCCCGTTTGGATCCACAAGGTGCGGCATTCCCATGCCGCCGTCATTGTCCGCACGGAGAAGCCGTCCTTCTCCGAGGGCCACGTCGTCATGAAACACTGGATAGAGAAAGAATTCCTGACGTAGGGCGCCCGTCAGGCACGTGGTGGGCCGCGGCGCCCCAAGGGGGACTTGTTTCGCAAGGGGGGTAGGTTAGAATTTCTGTATGTTAGACTTTGGCGTTTGCTTCCCTAGACCGTCTTTCTGCATCTATACCCTTCGGAGCCTGCAGACGGGATTTCTGCAGCACGAATATGGTTACAATAGCGTTCTTAATACGAAGGCATAGACCGAGCTAGACTCGTAGGCGTCCCTGTTGGAGAGACAAAGGGGATGGGATAGGGGCGGGCGGTGGAGGAGGGAGCACGGGGAGGTAGGGGAGACACGGAAAAGCCGGCAGGTGAGAAGGGGGGATTGACGTATCCGCGAATGAGTAATGTCCCAACGATCTACCGAGCAGCAATGGAATCTAGGGCCGCAAAAGCAGGGCGGGCTTCCGGGATCCAGGGACAGACGGCCGTGAGCCGACGAATGGCTGGATTCGAGGGCTAAAGCGGGTCGCTCCGCGCATGTGTGGCACGACCGTTAGTATCGGGAAACTGGAGTAGGGATGGATGGGTAGGAGGTTGTGAGTACAATGTACGGTACAAAGCGAGGTGTGGGAAGGCCTACGATGCATGTCCAATCCAAAAGGAGGAAGAGTCTAGGTACCCATGCAGGGATCCGGGGCAACGTGCATGGGAGATTCACGGCGCCCCACTTCGTGGGCCTCACGCCCAGGCGGGTCTGGACCGACGGCACCTGACGTAGCCAGCCGGCAAACGCGACACCGCTGACGATTGATCGACACGGCTACACGTTTCCCGACACTCGCGTCGCTGGAGAAGATTCCAATGCGATGAGAACGCCGCCGCGCCTGTTGCAAGAGACGTCGAGACTCGGGGTTATCATGCCGTCGCCGCCGTCGCCGTCGTCGCTGCCACGCCGCACCACGCGCGCCTCGCTGCGGCGTGCTGCTGCTGCTGCTGCCACGGCGGCCGCGTCGACCCCCACCGCGCCGCCGTTGTCCGTCCCCGACATCGAAGACGCCGCCGGCCCTGCCATGACGCCGCGGAAGCGAAAGGTGGCCAGCGCTGCCCCGCCGCGCGACGGCGCTGGGAACGGCACAGTGAAGCAAGAGATAGAGGACACCGTCACGACCCTTCGGCCGACGACGACGACCCCCGCGCCGCGCCGCGCGCGCCAGCCCGCGCGCGCAACTGTCGACCCCGTCACCCGCGCCGTGGGTGTGGCGCCGCCGACCGACTGGGAAGAGATGTACGGGCTGGTCAAAGCGATGCGACTGTCGGGGGCGGCGCGCGACGCGGCCGTGGACACGATGGGCTGCGAGCGGCTGGCGGACCCGGGCGCCTCGGCGCGCGACCAGCGGTACCAGACGCTGGTGGCGCTGATGCTGTCGTCGCAGACCAAGGACACGGTCAACGCGGTGGCCATGCGGCGGCTGCAGACCGAGCTGCCGGCGCACGCGCCCGGTGCCACGCCCGGCCTGACGCTCGCCAACGTGCTCGCCGCCGACGCCGAGGCCCTGCACGACTGCATCCGCGCCGTCGGCTTCCACAACAACAAGACGCGCTACCTCAAGGAGGCGGCGGCGCTGTGCCGCGACCGTTGGGGCGGCGATATCCCCGACACCATCGAGGGGCTCACGTCGCTCCCCGGCGTGGGCCCCAAGATGGCCCATCTTTGCCTGAGCGCGGCCTGGGGCAAGACCGAGGGCATCGGCGTCGACGTCCACGTGCACCGCATCACCAACCTGTGGGGCTGGCACGCGACCAAGCAGCCCGAGCAGACACGTCTTGCTCTGCAGGCCTGGCTCCCGCGCGACCGCTGGCGCGAGATCAACTGGCTGCTGGTCGGCCTGGGCCAAACTGTGTGCTTGCCCGTCGGCCGTCGCTGCGGCGACTGCGAGCTGGGTCTCCGGGGCCTGTGCAAGGCCGCCGAGCGGGCCAAGGTCATCCAGGGTCGCAAAGTGCGCGAGGCCAAGGTCGAGGGGCAAGACGCGGGCGCAGCCGTGGCCATTGTCAAGGAGGAGACGGAGGTGCTGGTAGCGAACGACGTCGTTGTAAATCAGGCGACCGAGGGCACACCCGAGACGAGTGAGGTCAGCAAAAAGGAGGACGACGACGACATCGGAATGCCGGCCCGCAAACAAGCCAGGAGACGACCATGATGGTCTAGTCGCGAACCCAGGCATGTAGGTCTACGGGCATGTCGAATTGCGCTGTCAGTCTGTCAGTCAGGAACGATATACAAGTGCGGTCTCGTGGCTCCCTACGGGGCCAGCCAACCGATCCATGTCACTATTGCAATGCGCGCAGAGCAGGTTGATGTTGTGAGAGGCCCAGAACTGGAACTCGGTATTTCGTCTATGTACAGTGTAGGACCGAGACGACGGAGCCTTTCGGCGTCACGATGATCTCATGGGTAAAGCAAGTTCCCAAGCTGGCAAAATCACGCGCGTTGCTGGAATCATCAGCCGCCTGCGCCGTTTAAACAATCCATTGCGAGAGAGTAGTCTCGCAACCGGAGGAGGTGCCCTCCCCTGACAAATACTCCGCTGATAAAACGCCGTCCGATCAGAGTGCAGTGCGTGGTACAAGTGGGAAAGGGCGGTCGGGAGGATGGCGACGTTATGGCGGCGTCGTCTCAGACGGCCATCGTGCACAGTCGAATTCGATAGAAGCCGACTGGCGGAGGTGGTAGGGGGGGGAGGGTAGTGGTGATATATGACGTAAGAGTGGCAAGCTCGACTCGTCCGTCATGTTGTGTGTTGGCCAACTCGCATACGGGGCTCGATGCGAGAAGGGCGGGAGCGGGTGCGTATGGGGCCCATGGCAGGGCAGGTGCATCGCGTGGTAACCCTACGCGACCTTGATGGTCTGGGTGCGTTCAGACTCGAGTTGGGCAGCATTGCGGTCGTGGGACTCCTTCCGGCACTGGAGGCGAAAGATAGTTAGTCAATGACTCGCGCTCGCTCTCGCTGAGGACGGCGTCCAGGCCGACCATCCACCACGGCGTGGTGGCAAAGTCGGGGGACTGCGGGTGATAACTTACGTCCTCGAGACCGATGCACCTGTGGTCTTCCGGCAGCCTGTGCTTGGCGCAGTAGTGACCGGAGCAAAACCCACAGTCGCCGAACATGCGTTGTGCCGCCTCCTTACATGCCGTCTCCGACTGGCCAGTGATGTGGAAAGTGCAGCGCATCTTCTTGGGGGCCATGGTGGTGGTATTGGTGGGTGGTGTACAAGGGGGGAGGACCGGTGAAGTATACGACGAATCGACTGTCCTTTGGGAAGATGCCGGCGAAGGAAAGGAGATGCGGTCGGCGGGAGACGACGTCCTCTTGTAGGGGCTGGCTGGTTGGCTAGCTGGCTTGGGGGAGAGGGGTTTGGGGGGGTTTGGGGGGGGTTTGGGGGGGGGGGGGGGGGGGGGGGGGGGGGGGGGGGGGGGCTGCGGTGCAAGTACAGATGCAGCAGTGAGGAACAGGAGGACTTGTTGTAGTTGTTGAGTCGAGCAGGTCTGGGAGGTTGACTAGCTTAGGGTTTCGACGGATGGGTGAGGAATGGGCCGGAAGAAGAAGGGTGGAAAGGGTGGATGGAAGGGGGAAGAGAGCAGGAAGCCGGCAAGAGACAGCAACGGAGGCGAGCAGGAGACTCCTGGTATTAATAAATGTCGAGCGACTGGCGCCGAGGAGGCGGCGCGGGAGGTACTGAGGAGGCAGGCCGTGACCCTGTGGAGACAACCGACACGACTAGGTTAGGGGGCCAGGATCAAGAAGGAAAAGGCGAGGCAAGGAAACGGGGAAATGTCATGGAATGATGGACTTACGGGACGAGTCACACGATGCAGACCAAAGCCAGGGTTTAGATGAACCAGCGAACAGGTACGGTACCAAGGATGGATGTAGTAGCTGGAGGCGGGAGGCGGTATCTACCGAGTACGAAGTACTCCTCCGTAGACGATGCAGGGCCCTGGGCACGCCTGGGGCATCTGGATGGGGGGGGGGGGGGGGAGGCTGGCTTGCCACAGGCTGGGAAACAGCCTCAAGCACGGGGCCAATTGCGACGAGGTACCTGTGCTTTGCCTACCCCCCCCCCCCCCCCCCCCCCCCCCCTCTCCTGGGTAACGACAAAAGATACCCGCGCAGTTTTCTTGCTGTCTGTGGGACCCCCCCCCCCCCCCCCCCCCGGATAAGATCGCCATTATGCGAGGCGGAAGGCACTAGAAGCACACAAGAACTGCCGCTGGAGGCGAGCTTAGGAGTACGAGCAAGCAGAATATGCTTATTACTTACGCTAGGTAGGTGCTTACCAACGGGCCCGAGGTACGACCATTTCGCTGCCTAGGAGCCAGGCAAGGCTAGACATGGAAGGTAGAGATGAGAAAGCCGAATGTAGGTACGTACGGCGATAGTCAAGATCTGTGTACCCGGCAGCCCGGTGTACGGAGCTGCGTGGCCGTGGAGGTAGGTAGGTTCTCTAGCGGGCCTGCCGGTACAGACAGACATTTGAGACCGTTGTTGGTGAACTCTGTTGCGGGAGACGGATGGTGTCAGGGTGGGTGTGGGGGGGGTACGCCCAGGTTGCTTACCGTTCCAAATTCGCTCGGCTCTATAGATACAAAGCGCGTGGGTATTGCGTGAGTGGTGGTCTTTTGGGGTTGGGACTGCGCGCGGCTGCTGGCACCATGAAGGCATGATGGATGCGCATGGATGCCGGGGCCACCAAGTGCGTGAGTACTATGCGCCAACGACGACGACTACGACGTACGTACGCCGGCAGCAGCCTGGCGGGCGACTGACAATGGGATGAGGGCTGGATGGAGCTGCCAGCTCACCTCGACGGTCATCGTAATCCCGGCTTGGATCCCATCCGTTCCCATACGACGGGCGGGACGGACTGATTACCTGCCTAGCTACCTACCCAGGTACCTTTTGCTGTCGCCCCAACCCGGCCTTCCAGGGCCTCTCGATTGCGGAAGCCCCGACCAGAAAAGTAAATGGAGTCACTGACTGACTGAGTACCGCGGCTTTTGGTTGCGCTGCGCTCGCTCGCTCGCTGCATGGGAGCGCAAGTGCTGGCAGGGCGCAGGGCGACGGGACAAGGTGGCCAGGACCCTTGCGCCCCTGGCCCTGGTGTCCAGACCCGATGACGATGTGCCAACGACGTCCATGTCCCACCCGGGCTGGGGCTGGGATACGACAGAGATAGCGACAAGGCTCCGAAAACGGGCAGCAGAAAGGCGAATGCGCTTGCTCGTGCGGCGGTGGACAGGCTGGTGCTAGCGCGAGAGTGGATGTTGTGGGCGGACGGATGGATGAATGCCAACCTACGGCGGAAGGGCGGGTGGCCTTGTCTGCTTCCATGTCTGGCTCCATTCCGCGTCGATTTGGCCATCCGGCATCGACCCTGCCCCCGTCTGTCCACCCTGCCTTGGGTACAGGGGTCTGGTACTTGGCCCTACTAGTGCGCCGACCAGTCCGGTAGCGTCCAGAGCAGGCGAGACGGGGAAGAACCGCTGACGATGTGTGGAAAGGGGTGCAAGCAGCCACACACACCCAGAGGCACGCACGCCGGCTTCCTCCATGGACGGGCTGCTGCTGGCAATTGGATGCTTGGGGTAAAACTGGGGGCCGGCTACTGGCCCATGAGCAAATGAAACGCCACGAGTGATCGCCGCATTTCGT